>CM046725.1:17052595-19910095 GCA_025584915.1 Monochamus saltuarius
CGCTATGGCTGCTTACTCTAACGCAGAATTAACAGACATGCATTTCATGTATAGTCGTGCTAATAGGAACGTCACCGCGACGTCTTTATGTTGACGCTTATCGCCAGATTCCTTCACAACGCATGTTTGGAAGAACTCACCAAAGATTGCGTGATACCGGTTCCTTGAACAAACTGTCATTTATCCGGAAGACCAAGGTCGGTATCCACTCCTAGAGCAGAAGAAAAAATTCTAGCACTGGTAGAGCAGAATCCAGGTACGAATGTGCGGAGAATATCAGCCGAGGTAGGAATTAGTGGTCCTCTTGTTTGGAGAATCCTTCACGAGCAACTGCTTTATCCATACCATGTGCAACGAGTACAGGCCTTAAATCCCATAAATGATCATCAAGCACGTTTGGTTTTTTGCCGCTGGTTTCTACGTCATGATGTTGAAGACCCTCGTTTTCTTGCAAACATTCTTTTTACTGATGAGGCTGGGTTCACAAGAAATGGAGTGTTTAATTTTCACAATACGCATATTTGGGCCGACGAAAATCCTCATGCTCTAATAGAATGGGTAGGAAGGGCCGGACCTGTTTTATGGCCTCCAAGATCGCCTGATTTGAACCCTCTAGATTTCTTTGTTTGGGGATATTTGAAGACATTAGTGTATGGTACTCCTGTAAATAGCCTGGAAGAGCTGCAGCTACGGATTAATCAAAAGTGTCAAGAAATCCAAACCAAGGAGAGTGTTTTCGAAAGAGTTCGAATATCGTTGAGACGAAGATATCGTGCCTGCTTGGAAATGGACGGAGGACACTTTGAACACCTTCTGTAACTTTGTTTTTTGTTTGTTAAAAGCATTCTTTGTCGGTTTATTCCTAATAAAATAAAATGTTTTAAAAACGAATAGTGGTCCATATCTCCGCAACCGTTACTTTGCGGACCCATGTTTATTAAGACTTTTCTGCTTATTTTGGTTCATACTATTACCTCCTGAAATATTTTACACTCTTTTTTTAACACCCTGTATACAGGATGTCCGAAAGAATGTGGGTGTAGATAGAATATGAAAAAATAAAATAATAAGTTTCTATAAATATGTTTCCTTCCTACGGAGATATGTGTCGCTAAAGGACGCCACTGGAAATCGGTTTTTCTTGAATAACTTTTAAAGTAATAAGTATAATTTAATAAAAATTTAATGTGATGGTCACTAGTAGGGATCTCTTAAAATAGTGTCCTTGAAACATATTCAGCTTTTTTAATTTACCAGGGGCGGGCTAAGCTTTACAATTTAATGTCTAAATGCTTACACACCCTGCATGATAAAGAATTTAAAATAATAAACCTGAGTAGCTTCAACCGTACTCTTAAAAAAATGTACTCTTGTTTATTGTCGATAAAATTAACCGTTTACGAGAAAAAGTTCGACCTGTGTTCGCATCAGATGTAAATGATCGATGTACTATCGTTTGCAATAATAATGACACTCATTAAAATAAATTTTGCGATTTCTTTAGAACTTCTGATGTATTTGTAATGGAATCTACCTCACATTTTTAATATAGGGCCTGTAGGGAGGGTCTGCAGGAAAAAAAATTATAGCAATTTGTCATACCATTTTTTCATGTTCTATCTGCACTCGAGAGATTTCCCACATTTTCCCGGACACCCTGTGTACTGGATGGTTTATGTGGTTTTATGTGTAAAATAATAAGCATGCTTCTAAGCGGCGGTGTAAATTATCTCGTACGCGTGGCATTACTTTACTCCAGGTACTTCTCTGATTTCATCGAATGTAGTGAGAATACGCGGCGATTGAAACAACAGAACCAATTCTTTGTCTTTAAAGAGGCACTATTAACAATTACGTAACTTAATCTCCTTCGCATTTTATGGGTTGCTTAATAAAAATTGTTTAATTTCACGTTCGCTTTTACCTGTTTCAAGAAACATTCATTCGGGATCACCCTGTGTATCAATGAAAATAAGTAGTTTTTCTTATTTATAAGAGCAAGGTTGTTAAAGATGTATTCTTTTCCCGTGTATACATAATTTTTTAATTAGCTGTCGAATTTCTAAGAACTTAAATTTGATATTAAAGGATTCTACTATAACTTGTCTTACTAACTTTTTTTCTGATTTTAAATATTATAGTATAACAAATACTACTGTTGGTATATTTAATCTTTATCAAAATACTACAATTTTTTTTAAACGATGACAAAACTGTTTTTGTGAATTTACAGATGCTCTTTCAAAAAATTGTGTTATTTTACTATAAATACCACAAACATTTTGTTCAAGAAAAACCTAAAACCGTTAATTAGCTAATGTTTAAGTAGTTTGGAATCCATATTCATAATAAACTATATTTTTTTAATATAACTTTTCTCCTATGTATTACAATTTGCTGATTTAAAAGTGTATACGAAAATTTATTTACAGTTTTACGTCTTAAAAAATTGTTTTTAACTTTTATATCTTAATTACTAGTTGATCAAGTATACTTATTGTGTAAAATGGAGGGGTATATTATTTAAATAATTTTAGTTTTGAGTATACAGACTGATATAAAAAAGCCTGATATTCTCCTACTTTCCAATTTTTTTTTATAGATTAGTTAACGCGTCTACTTTCCTTTCAACTTATAAGAGAATTCTATTTCTTTAATTTAACTGATTATATTTTTATGATTTGCTGTTCATCTATGTCTATAAAGTCATATTAAAACACGATAGAAAGTCCTTGTTAGACATCGTCATTTTTATAGTAGGTACATATTAAATTATTTAGTATAGAGCAGTGTATTATTTTCCTCAAAAATAATACACTGCTAAAACTAAATTTTACTTGTTGCTGGTAGTTTAAAATTATACTTACCAGCATCATATTATGCATTTTTGAACTAATCGTATGTGTTTCTCACCTGAAAAATAAAACCACAGTTATTACATAGTTCTCAATAAATTACTACAGTAAATACCATCTGATTTAAAATGCGTTTTAATTTATTGTACAATTATTGTAAACAATAGATAGTTTTGCAGCATAATCTGCTTATAGAAATTTAATTGTTAAGTTGGATTTCTTTTTTATTTTCAGCTGCACTATTGTAGCAATATATTATATTTCAAGTATTTTTATTTTCGATCTTCCAACTTATGTCATCACACTAAGAAATAGCTTTGCAGAATTTCTGCTTGTGCTATGTTGACATTTTTGTGCATAAAGTCTTATAATTGTCCTAATTTCAAAACTATGCATTTAAAAAAATATATCGATTTATGTACGTAAATTTTAAGCGTTTTCATTTATCACGGAATTTGCCCCGCTCGCACCCAATTCGACGACTGTGGTATCGCAAAACGCTAGATTACCCCGATCGCCCCTACGCGATTCTGGTAAACAAACAAATAATGCCGTGTATCGAGGCGCGACTGGAAATATTGGGAATCGACGAGGAGCGTTCAAGTCGTTCGAGAAATGGATCTAGAGATGCTAGAAAATACCTGGAATGTTCGTTTGGTCTATAAAAGAAGAATAAACGGCCGAGTCAGAGAGTCTTGAATTGGAGTGTTTAGTTGGAACTTTCGGAGAGATCAATTAGAATTCAGAGCGATAAAGATAAGTGATTAATTAACGGATTATTTTTCTGGCAGTAGAAATAGTCAGGTTAGGAAATCCGTGACACCTTTATACAATTACATTACAATTATTTTACGGCATTGGATTCATGTTTCATGACGGATCTATCCCCAAATTTTTGGAAATTACCCTGTATACTTATGCACAGGTTTTAAACAGTGCAAATAAAGTTGGTCTGAATTTATTTGAATTTGTTACACTACTCAACTGCAAATGCATATGCACAATTAACCTATTAGAAATCGTGATGTGCGCAAACATTTCATTGAATAATGAGCCGTATAAGTGCATTTATATCATTTACTTTGCATTCTGTTAAAGTAATATCCTCAAAACCGCAAAATTATCTTCGTAATTGAAGGTTTATTGTCTCAAATTGTTACTTGGAAGTATGTATCCAAGTATAAACTTAAAAATACATGGCCATTTCTAATGGGTATTATTTTATATCTGATTGAATCCTTAGTAACCGTATCGAACGCAGCTTGAAATGAATTAAACAATTATATTTTAGTTTATTTAGATTCTGCCAATCAAAAAATGCTGGGACATAAATTCTTATTATTAGTGATCATAGTAAATACTTGAACAGGAATAAACAATTTTTCTAAAATTACTATAATTTATTCATAGATTATTATTTATTGAAATTCAACATAAAGTTTTAATTTTTCGACAGTCTGAGAACGAATTCTGTATTTTGATGCGATTTAACAAGCGTGTAGTTTTAAATTATTGAGAAGTTTATCTGGCTGACAGTTACATCGGAATCGCTGATCATTTGTAATCTGGTTAAGGTTAAAACTATCAACTATTTAGGTTGGCATGGTAATTTATTGTTTACCAAATCATTTGTAGCAGAAAATTTGTGTTCTGATTATTACATTTCGCATAAAAACAAACATTGTAATAATTAAAAATATTATTAAGAAATATATCGATGTGTATAAGGCGCCATTGAGAAAAATGTTGGGGCATCGAAAAAACATCATTCTTAAAATATTGTTTATGGTGGTTTTTCACTTGATAATATTTTCATATTAACGAAACATTAATAAATATACATTTTATGTCCAGAATATAGCTTAAATGGGTTTATTTTTAACTTTTTATCGTTTATTGCAGACTTTTTTGTGTTATGGTGGTTAGGTCCAATTTATTGATGTGCTAATAACAAATCCAAAATGTAACTTTATCGTTGCACTTAAACCATAAATCAATCATAACAATCAAACTTAAGTCAATATTTAGATAAAATTTGTGTGAAATTAGAATCAGTTATTTTGTTAAAATAGGTTGGTAAAATATATAAACTTCTTGTCAGGGATAATAATAAAGCAAAAATTATCTAATTATAGATTTTCAAAAAAAATCATGTTTCAGTGCTTTTTGAGAGGATTTCCAGATCTTATATTGCTAGAAGAATTGCTTACAAGTTCTAACATTTTTAAACTTCTTAAATTCATTTTGTGCGACATGTTAAATTTAAATTGCTGAAATATAGATATTGAAACATAAATAATTACAAAGTTCTTCATCTACAAAATTAGAAACTGTATAATTATAAATAAATTGATTTGTAAGAGTAAGAAAACTTTAATAGGGACACAAATTTTCAATGCAAAATGTCGCTTAAAACTGAACAAACTCTATGAGTACCTATCATATCAACACTATGACTATCATTTGAGTCCCTAAAATGAGTCTTCACAATGCATGCATTTTATAATAAAAGTCGATTACATATTATTTTGTATTTGTATTAAACAATCTAGTTACTATGGTGGCATGGTAATTAAAATCCTATGCTCACTAGTTTACAGAAATATTTGCTCTGATCACATTAATCATACATAATAAGAGCCTTGAATGTGTTTTTTTGAGAGCTTTAACAAACAAAATGTTGTACCTAAAAAGTTTTTCCGAATTCATCTGTTATTCCACTCCAGAAATTTAACACAACATTAGATTGACTATTTTTTTCTACTATAGAAGATCTATTACCACGCAAAGTATTTATGATGTTTAAGTATGGTATTATAGAATTTGAATGTTATGACAAGTAATTTTCAGCAATTGTTGTCTTGCATACCATTGTTTGCCAATTCGCTAACAACAGTTGACCTGCTCGAATGGTTTGTTATTTCTTTGTCTTTTACATCCACAGACCTATAGCCTCAGCAGAGGATTTAGTCCATCTATTGATAGTATTTTTTCCAACAGGAACATTGTTGTACCAATTATCGGTCTCCGTTTACCAGTGTCGATAAGGTTTTAAAAACAGCCGTGGTGAGGTAATAGGTTCGCCTCGTTTGACATTTGACAATTTATGAAAAAGGCGTACAGGGCAGTTTTGACTTTCACTATTGCCAATCAACCACTTGCTATTTGTACAGCTTTTTGAACCGCCTTGGCAAGTTTTACTGAACACCGGATTATATTAAAATATATTATAACAACTCTTATTTTTAATGAGCAACAGAAGTTATTTTCATAAAAAATTTCACGTAAAAGTTGTTGTTTGAATTTTTTTCAAGATGGACGCTGAAAAGCAATTGGAATTAAGTGAATAAACATGACGCTAAAATAATAAAAAAGTTTGGTCACTTCAGAAGTATTTAAAATACTTTAATGTTATGTAGAAGCGAAACATAAGAGCATTATGTTTTGTAGAAAATTGTTTGCTCGTGTTAACTACCTTTGAGAAGTAGTTTTGTTTTATTGTCGCGCAAAATATTTTAATAGGTACAGCATTTATAGAACAAATGCTGTACCTAATTATTACAACTAAACAGCTTTCTGAAACTAAAGTGCTGTATAAATGGCGTAAGAACATTCTTAAAGTACTTTAAATAACTTCTATAAAATACTTTTATTTTTGCTGTAAGAATCTTCTCAAATATTTCTCTTGCGACCACTACAAAATTGATTTATAACGCTTTATAGTCAGTCGTGTATATTGCTACTACATACATTATACAGTAAAATGACCTCCTGAGGCAAAAATTAATGCAGACACAAGAACACTCTGAAAATAGTTTAAATAATTTCTATAAAACGTTCTTCTTGTTGGGATTACAATATTCTCACAGGTACTTTAAACAGCAAAATAGCGGCTGTTAACAAAAATGTCTCAAATGGAACAATAATAATAATATGATAAAATTGCTGTCATGTAAGGGCGAACCTTAAATATGTACTAATTTTTTTTCTGCTGGTGTTGTTTGTCATTTATATCAGTCTAGTGAATGCGATTTTTAAATATTTCTTATATTTTGGGTGATATTAATTTAAAATTTAAATTCCCACATTTTGAGGACCGCTGTCTTAACCAACCTAATGAACCATATGATTTGTTGCGAGGTTGCCATATCTTCTCTAATATAAATATTACGTTTCCCTTAACGCAATAGTAAAGTAATACGGTTAATTCTATTTTAAAAATACTTGTTTGAAGTACAGTAAAGTTGGGTATGTACTATGATACGCAGAAATATTACCATACATTCTAACTACTTAACTGACTTACTATAAACGATTAAAAATGAATTTCCGCAAGTTAAATACTACCGTAAAGTATTTAGGAAGATATTATGTCCAATGTTCAAAAATCATACATAAACGTGCACACAAGCTTACTTGTTTGTTAAAAAATTAACTATTTAATCAGTAATCCACATTTCACAAGTTATATGTCATTGTACACTGTTAGAAAGAGACACAAGACACAATTTCCTTAAGTTATTTATAAATAATAACGAAAAACTATGATTTTCACACAACATATTAAATTTAAAAGTTTCTTCAAGCAAAGACATTTGTGTAACACTGGCAACACTGTGAGCCACACGTTCAATCTGAAGCGCTATGACTCATAAATGTATGAAAGTCAGCGGTCCTCAACAAGTTTTCTACAGAAAAATTACAAAATTTATTTAAAAGTTCACTTTTTTATTTCTGATTTGTTTGTAAAAAAACTATTAATTGTGTGTTCTACACAGTGAACTATACTGCTGGTTAAATATTTGTACTTATTTAAGGTTCACCCTGTATATTTTTCATATAAATTTCTGGTCTTATAATTTCGAATTATAAGACTAGTGTGCTACTTGGGTAGTGATTGAAAGCATTCCTGAATGATGTTATCAGTTAAATGTTTGAGTGATTTGTATGACAAAAATAACGAAATTTAAATGGCTGTTAGAACTGTCAAAAACGTTTCTATTAAAGTTTTAACCAGTAATTTATGAACACCCTGTATATGTATCATATTATCGAATTCACGGCAGTCTCAAATTGGTTTAAAAATAAACTGTTACCTATTTACATATGCAAAATATTGGAAGCAAACGGGTTTCCTATACGCTCCTACAATATTAAACTATCAACGGAGGACAGGCGGAATTTACGTTTAAAATCAGATTAAACAGCAAAACTTTTTGCACGCGATAGTAACTTTTAATGGCGATTTAGTTATAATAGCGACGCTGCAGTGGATTTGAAGGATTGCATCGGTATCTTCACCATTTAATCTAGTTTATCGAATCAATCCTTCGTTACTAATTTATTCATCTCTGTTCTTATGTAAAGTAAGTGAAATTACAAAGTATAAAACTAATTTATATAATGTATTATTTATGATTTAGTGCTCTGTGTAATGATAATTTTGTTCGTTCAACCTGTATCACTTCTAATACACAAGGGGTTCTAAAACTATGTTTCCTTGATTTGGTGAACAGATATTTTGAAGTATTCAAAAAGTTACACCTTAAATAATTGCTTCACTCTGTAAGTTATCATTGCATATAATTTATATATACTGTAGCGTTATGCTATACCCGTATTTATAAATATTATTATATTAGGTGAACGTCCTTGTACACGTAGTGGTTTGAATTACCATGCACTTTAAACTTTGCTAGTAATATCTGCAAAAATTATGTTTTATTAATGTGTAGGTATATGTACTTGTGTTATGTAAATCCTCAATGGCCCAATACGCCTGGTTTTGAAATATTTAAATGTCAGTAAGCACTACGTACAAAATAATACGAGTATGTGATTGGTAACTTATGTTTTGCGGTGTAATTTTGCTATCATTGTTTTTTTGTTGATTATTAGTGTTGTCGAATTAAACTATAATGTCAGTTTAATATTAATTTCTTGTTGAATATTATACCTACAGGGTGTTTCTGTCTGCTTGTTTTTTATTATGATTTATTTCAATTTCAATTGTTTTGTTTAAATACATGTCATATAATAACAGAATATTTGTCATTTTTATCGACCACTTTTAAAGCTTACGGTGAGCGCTCTATCAAACGATATATAACATCTGTTCCAAAAACCGTCGAGAACTGTTCAGTACCGTGAGAAATGTTTGACCAACACCGTCTTACGTCGCATTCGCCGAGAGTACATTAACAACTAAACTGACTGACTAATTCTGGACGGTTCGGAATCGATTCTTGCTGTGTTGGAACAAACCCATAGTTTTCGCTCAGTAACTCCTTAACGGATAATGATAAAAATATGCGGGTTTTTTTAATAGACTTCAAATATTATTTTACGTCGGCGCTGTGTTTTGAAATTTTGAAAAACTGTAAAATAATTTTTTTTAAAATTAAATTTTCATATTTTAAAAAATTCAAAACACAGCGCCGACGTAAAATAGTATTTGTAGTCTATTAAAAAAACCGCATATTTTTATCATTTTTCATTGAGGAGTTACTGAGCGAAAACTATATCCCTTTGGATCGAGGGCTCACCGTAAGCCTTAATAATTAATTGTATTGTAATGTTCAATAACGGTTAAAGATAGGAATGTCATGTCATATTTTTGAAATCAGAAAATAACATTTTATAACATCTATTTTATACAGCAAATTCAATTGCTTTTGCTGCTATTATTAATTATTAACAGAAATAAATTAAGGTTTTAATTAATAAAATAGTTTGACATACCTAATGTTATAACAAAAAAATGTTGAGCCTGTTTCTACAAGCGAACACAAATGTTTCTGCCTTTGTCCGTTTTGAACTCATAAGTTATTGGCAGCAGCTATGATACGTTTGCGTAAATCATTATCCACTTCGGTGCGATACACTTCATTTTTTGAATATCCCCACAAAAAAATCCAAATGATAAAATCAGGAGTTCGTGGAGGCCATGGTACCGGTCCTTCTTGTCCAATCGTTTGGTATTTATTAATGCTTGGATATGTTGTACATGGTACGGATATAATTGACCTCGTGTGTGACACGCCACACTGCTGCAATACACCGTGGACGCTCTGGAGCTCTATCTCTTCCACGATTCAGATTCAAATTGAATCGAGGTGACTAGATCGCTGTGGGTTCGACCCCCGCAGCCGGTAGACCGTATATAAGCTATATTCGTGGAGAGGATTGGCACCCTCTCTGCGGGTATGGTAGGGTGGAATAATGTTGGCTTGGATAAATGTGAGAGATTGATACCGGTTGACATTTGACTACCCCCCTAATTAATGAGGTTTTCCAGGTTTCCCTCATTTCTGCACTGAATGGTGGTTAGGGCCTACCAACGTAAGTCGCTCCTGGGCGCAAATGCGGCCTGCTTAATAATAATATGCCGCCCCCTCTCCCGCACTTGTCTTCGACTTCTGGACTAATCCTCGTGATTAGAATGAGGGGTAGATGTATTATTATATTACTATTATTATTCCCAAATTTGTTTAGATAAGTTGTGAATTGCCCTGTATAATAAATACCCCTGTACCTTAATTTGCAATTTTGTTGCATTTTATTGTTGTATTTTTGAAATATACATATTTGCAGGAAAAAAATATTTTTTTTTGTTCATCAGAGCACCATGTATAATCTACATTTTTGTATAAAACTGTAACTATAGTTACATTTTATAGTACTGAATAATGGTGCTATTTTATAGTGGGGTAGTTGTGAGAGTCTTATCACCTGGAAATATGCCAGGTGATACAGTCTACCCTTAAATAAAAATAATTTGACCAATTAGGTACCTTGTCATAATATGTACAATAATTTCTGTAGAAAATCGTGAAATTGTTAATAAATTAGTAATATATTACTAAGTTACCTAAGTTATTTTCAGTAGATTATGTATTATTCTATGTAAGGTATAAAAAAAACTTACGTCAAAAGTGATAACTTATAATATAACGTGCGTATGCATAGAAGCTAAATAGAGAAATTAATTGCATTATTTATAACTTTGCATAATTATTTCTAATATATTCTATAACGTCTCTGAAGCAGTTTAATTTTTTTTTATAATAGTTTGGAATAGTCTTAAATATAAATCGTCATTAACTCATTTTCACCATTCACCTATATGAACTAGTCACATATTCAATGCCAGTTGGCAGTTTTACACTTTATTAAATTCAAATTTATGCAAAAGAAATTTTGTCGACATAATTTCGAGTCATATCAGTGTATCAGTTTAAACAAGAAATATGAGGAATGCGGTAGCAATAGTTATTTTGTTTGTGAAATTTGAATCGGTAATTAATTAATTTAAAAAAATGGTCTGGTGCTTGGATTGATAACAGTATAAGTGTTGTAATTTAAATACAATAGATGTGAATTTTTTTTAATTGATGTCAAGTACATTTTATTTCATAGAGTTAATAAGAAGCTGGGAAATTTTAGATCACATATAAAATTATTTAGTATGTACTGGAGAGGGACAGATATCTAAAAAATATACATATAATGGAAAAGAAAATTAAATTAATTAAATATTTTAGATTTTTATATATCTGTGCTAGTGATAAGTTCAAAACAGCTCTTATTTGTGCACTTGTGACAAAAACACCCAAAAATAATTTAAATTTTGGTTATAAATAAAAAGGTATCATTTTAAAAATTTGTATGTACCCATTATATATATGTAGTTATTTGCAAATACAGGGTGATTTTTTATTGATGATATAGAGCAATAAAAATATCAAGATGTAAGGTAAGTTGCCTTTGTATGTACAAATTGCACCCCTGAAGACTCAAAACATTTTTAAAATTGTTTAACGTAAACAACTGAAAGTTAGTACACTATTAAGGGTATAATGTTCGGCCAAACAGTGTAGCTTTTATCAGGCTCCGCCCATCAGTACCTATAACGGCAAATTTAACTTTGTGCCCCTGTAAGTTAGGCAATTGTATGCGGAAATTTAGCAAAACATATCTTCTTGGCGGACAGATATCATGAATATAAATGCAAAAAATTGAAATCTGAGGCAATTGTCTGTTATATCAAGACTTGATTTACTAGCCTACAGCTTTCTTTTTTTATAATAGTGCCTAACAACGTCTGTGGGCAATATTGCGACCGAAATATTGTTCAGATCTAATTTTTTTTTGAAAATATGCTGTCTAGTAAAATAGACTTTTATTAGGTGATTAAAACTTGCCCTATCTTAATACGAATTTCCGTTGAAGAGAAATATGAAAGCGCGTGGACGTCTAATAACGGATTTGTAAAATTGCGAACATTACAGCCTTAAGGCCGATTAATATCTTTTATTTATACAGATAAATTAGAACTCTAGAAGGGGTGAATTGGGGGGGGGGGGATGTTTGGCCCCAGAATGTATGAAAATTAGTGTTAACTGTCAACTGATTCCTAAACTAATAACTTTCTCTTTAATACCAAATTTGATTGAAAAAATACCATTCAATAAAAATGTGGTATATGATTCACACCTAAAAAAAATTATATAATACATAATATAAATTGAGTTTTTCAATTTACGGTTTTTCAAAAGATTATATAACCTAATAAAACTTCATTTAAAAACTATACAAAAAGAATTAAAAGATGAGTACATATTTTCCACATCCTTCAATTGAAAATATGCATTTTTGAATTAAATAAAAGCATTATTTGATTCAAAATGTACATTCATTTTATTCAAAAAACATGTTTTTTTTATTTTTGAAGGTTATTTTTATACAGATTTGAAAAAATGGAACAACTAATATGTATTTATTTCATTTGAACGAGTACTGGTTCTTATTAATTTATTTTTAACAAAAAAGTGACAAAAAAAATTCCTCAGAATAAATTACGTTAAAATAAATCAAATAGTTTGCTGTTTTTTTTTCGATATATATGCCCTTACTCTGTTTCCTCAATAAAGAATCACTTTGATGAGCTAACTAAAAAATAAATGTTTAACTTCAACAACCTAACCTGTCTTAATCTAACCTTATATAATGTAACCCCATTCACCTAATTTAGATTGTTCACCGATTTTATTTTATCAATAACTACCGGTAACTAAGTTTACCGGACTCTGATATAACATATTATTACATAAGACCCTTGAGCGGATCAGGATAAGTTGACTATAGACTTTCATCCACTTCTAGAAAAGATATGATCATTTGTAGATTGTTGATTCGCATGAATTATATGAAATTAACAAACCTGGTTTGCTTCCTATTTGCAACATTTTGAAATAACACAAAACTATTTTCTGACTGATTTGAACTTAGAGCATTACGATACATTATCATATACAGGGCGGCCAGAATATGAGTTACTTTATTTTGCTGTATGATAAATTTTATCAAATAGAACATATTTTACTTAACAATGTTTTGTCTTATTTTGAATATGTGGCAACGTAGCTCACATACCATGTCTGGATTGACAGATGTTTGTACATAATAATTACAAATACACCTAAACTCACTTGCTGCGAATGGTTTTTTTAGAATTTTTTTAACAACACAAAATAAAATAGCTATACATTGTTCCATTTTTGTTTATATTCTGGACATAAACTGAAAAAAATGATATTATTTAATAACAGGTTTATTTGTTATTTTTAAACAACGCATTGCGTAATAGATCGATGGTAATTTACTGCATAACTAAATATGTTTATCGGTAACTACATTAGGCATATCATTTACAAACAATAAAAATAGTAAAGGCCCCAAGACTGATCCTTGTGGAACACCAAAACTTATTTTTAATTTTTCAGATGTGATTTCGGAAAGATATAGCGAAAAATCAGTTTTTATAAGCGAGTTTGATCTTTCCTTAAATAAAAAATGAGGTTTTAGAAAAAGATGAGCGTTATGCTCTAACAAAGGTAGACATTGAACCATTTTTCTTTCGTAGAACACAAGAACTAAGAGAGCAACGCCATATTTCATTCTATTTTTATCAAGTAGCGTTTAACGAGTAAGGTAAATAATCATCCGGAGTTTTCCGACCAACATTTATTTTCTTTATTAATATCTAGCGCAAATATCGGACGGTCTGTCTTGGCAGGCCATGATAAAATACACACCCCTCGCCATTCTGTTTCCAGTCCATTTCTGAAATTAAGCCGTATGAAAAACATGACGTGAAATACAAAAGCCGCCTTAAATAAAAGGTTCTATGAACCGTGTCATTGTTTGAAGTAAAGCAGAAGGCCAGCTCTGCACATTAGCACATCTATTAATCTCTCCTACACCGAGAAAACAGCTCACTTGTGGCATAAGGATCATAATAATATGATGTCATGACAATCTATCTTTTGAATAAACATAGAAATTTTCATTTTTGTTGGAGCATGAATTATTAGATACGTGTTTGAAATGTTTCAAGAGTTACTGGATTTGATATTTTTATTAGAATCTATCAGAATATGTATTTATTGCAAAAAAGTTCTCATTTTCTAAAAGGTATGTGCTTAAAAACAGTTAATTTACAACACTTCCTAAGACAAAACTAAAATGAAAGGTGAAGAAAGATGAAAGTAACATTAAAAATGCACTTAAATTCGTCAGAATTTGCACAAAAACTTCTTATCCTTTTTTAATAAAGGCAATCATCCATATATAATTTTTTTTTTTAATTTTGACGTTAAAATTATCAAATTCCGGATGATATGTTAGCTTGGCATAGATAAATGACGTCATTCATTGGTACTGTAATTAGATAACATAAGGACATACCTGTTTATTAAGCAAACCATGCCATGTCTTTTTAAAACATCCTGTATACAATGTGTCCCGGTTTTCAGGTCAAACTTCGAAAAATCAGATAATATAGATAATAAGCAGATCAAAGATTGCCATGAAAGTAAAAACAAATACCAATCAGGCTAAGAAAAACCATATACACTACAGGTTTAACACCTTTAATTGCAACCATAGTAAAAATTATTAACATGCAAAAAATGTGAATTATGAATATCAATCTAAATTAAATTTTAGTTTTATCCACCATACCTCCTTCCAGGCGCACACATTTTCCGATCGTCTTCATAAATTTAAAATTACATAGGAAACATTATTTAACAACTTATTATTAATAATTCAATACATATTTTGTGCGTTAATTGCTTTTACTGAAGCCGTGTTCGTCTGGAAGGAAATATCATGGAGAAAACTAAAATTTTATTTAGATTAACGTCTTGTAATTTTTTGTAACAAGTAGTTCATTACATTTTTTGTACGTTCATTATTTAAAGTGTTAAACTTGTAGTGTATGTATTTTTTCTTCGTCCGATTGATATTTGTTTTCACTTTCATAGCAACCCTTAACTTTATTATAATTTTCGAAATTTGGCACCCCATAAAGAAACATACAATAGATATTTTTTTCGATCAAATTTGGTATACGATTATTTCTGTGGGTGCTGAATAACCTGGTCATATATTTTTGATAAAAAATTCTAATATGTACCACTTGTCACATCAATAAAATGGTTAGTAGAATATGACCTCCCTTCAAGGCACTAATTGTAAAAACATTGGCTTGCGGAAGTTCTCCCTTCTCACATTTCTAGAGTATATGTATACAAGGCCATAGAATGATGATTTGGGGCTTTATGGTTTGAATATTTTTATAAATTTGGATGCCCGGTAATAAGGAGGAGGTATCAAAAAGTCTTAAAAATGGCCCTGTGGTTGTAATACACGTATATTCTTTTCTTATTTTCAAATGGAGCGTTTTTCTCAGTGTACGGCTGAAGGGTGGTAAAAGCAAATAATTGCACCTACGTTTTCGCCGGCAATGTTTATTGCTCTTCCGCGTCGCAGTGCGATGGCAAATGAGGAAGCAGCGTGTTAAAAACCGACCTCATCGAAGGGGGTATCCATGGATACTACTTTGTTGTCAGCCGCCTCGAAAGAATTGCATACTGGGGGCAGCCAACCTTAAATTATGCCGCCCACCTGGCCTCTACCCACAGCCACGATGGTTCAGAAATAAGGCAGGCAGTCAGGCATTGACACGATTGTCATGTGAAATTAAAAAAGTACCTAGAGCACGGTGACAAACGACCACCGCACGCTTGATTCGTTCTTGACCCGTCGGAAGACGTGGTTTTGTGGTGAAATTTCGTCAAATGTTTTGCGAAGGTCTAAATGTTAATTATTTTCGTCTAGGCCAACACATACTTTATTTTTTATAAATATAGCTGCAGTTAAAAATGTAAATTGTATGCCGTATAAACGGTTCTTCAAAAATATGCAGAAATCCTTTAGTAGGTTGATTAAGTTAAGTGCAATTTTAACATTTGATTTGAAAACAAAACAAATGCAGTCCACTAGATAATTTCAATATAAAATTGATTTATTTTCTGAGAAACATTAAGATAAAGGAAGCAATACAAATGTATCTTTCATTGTCAATATAGTACTATATCAGTTTCATTTTATTTATGGTTTCCAATCCCAACAAATCATGACGCAAGTAATGAAGACTTCTAGAAACCTCAATTTATAATGTCTTTGCTTCTGTAAAATACATTGCATGGCTTCAAAACACATCGGTATGTATATCTTTGGGAATAATTGAACGTGGTTTGGTACTAGTCAACAGCATTATTAAAATTGCGTAAGTATACTAATATAGCAGGAACTCATGGCACCATTTTTTGACATCTGTCATTCAATATGTTTGAATCATCGTAACCACCTTTTCTATTTTATGAATTTACAAGCTTCATGAGTAGTATTGCAACTTTGATCATTTTTTCTATTAAAATAATCCTTACACTTACTTTTCCATAGAGTGAAACTGTACTTCCAAGCTCCTTGAGAAAAATTTTAGAAAAAAAGTCGCAAAATGACATTACGAATAACTAACAGCCTATCTACACTGAAAGAACAGAATAGTAAAAACTTATACAATAATTATAGCCCTGTGTAGTACAATTTGTTGTGGTTATAGCTCCAGACACAATTTGTAGTATTATTTTACATACTATTATTCTTACAATTTTGTAAACACTATTTTATTACAACAGACGTGTTACCAAATACTACATACATTGTTGTACTATTTACTAAAGGATTTGTGACTGTGTTGACACAAATACTGCAACAGAATACCAGCAATTTACAACAACACAATTACTGTAATACTTTTGCATTTACTACAACAACGAACTTATATGGTTTACTAAGCACAATTTTATAGTAAATGTTGCAGTAGTATTTCTTTCAGTGTAACATCTGGTAAAACTACTATACACCTTCTCTTCTTCTAAGTTGATTATGCACCCAATTTTTTTCCTAGTAATATATCACCCTGTAAATCCCCAAATCGTGATCCAAGACCTTTTTAAGTAGTCATGCCATACTCGCCTAGGTTGCCCCACTGTGCCATTATAGTTTACTTCATTATATAACAGCTATATACAGTTATTTTTTTAGAGACAATAAGACAATTAAATTCTCTGCTGAAGTTATAGGCATCGCAGTTAAAGTCCCCACACACAATCAGTTTCAGATCATTTTTATAAATACTATTTAATGCATCATTAAGTTTCTCGCAAAAAATATTCAAATCTCCAGAGGGCGACCGATAACAAGTAATTATTACATAACTAGAATTATTGTAGTGCCACACAATACCGCAAAGTTCCACGTGCTTTTCTATACAAAAATTACTAAGATTTAAACACTTAACAGTTAAATTAGGTTTAGCCCAAATGCCAACACCACCCCTTTGTAGAGTCGGTCTGCAGTAATTACTACGGAGAATATAATTATTTATATGTACATAATCAATATTATTACTCTTTTTATTAATTTCGGTAAGACATAAAAAGTTCAAATTACTGTAACTATCTATATCAACTTGTAATTCGTTAATCTTGTCAAAATTTATACTATTAATATTCAGCAACAATATATTTGGGTTCATTATTTCGGTAGATGGTCCTTTCTGGCTATCTCGAAAAACCGCTGAATACATGTGCCATATGGCCATAACTTAGGGTTCATGGCAGCTTTAAAATTGCTTTCGAAAATGTTTACCTTAAAGGAGGAATATATATTCGGGTGTTTAGAAGTGATAACTTCACAAGAAACCTCAGGAAAATTGCTATGCAGAAGTTCTTCGAGATCCCTCGCCGTGGTAAGAGGACTCACCCTGTAGACATGGAGCGCCACCATCCTCGGGACACCTTTAACTCTGCCAGTCAATACATCACTGCTACCAGTAATAATAGAACGCCTTCGTTTTTTTCTTGGGGCATCTTTACATTGATTAGCGCCAGGATTCCTCTTAATTGATTGGGTCGCAGTCGGAAGTTCGACTGGAAGCACCTTATCATCTTTTGCTAAATTTATGTATTTATCTAACGCCAATTGACATTCTGCATTTATAAGATCACGTGAAAGTTGTTTATTCGTAACAACATTCTGCATTTTGGAGGACTTAGTATGTTTAACTGCACTTGAAAAACAAAGATCAGCTGATTCCAGGGCCACATTATTTTCGGTATTTTTATTTACTTTCACATTTGTAGAAGAAGTCTCAGCTGTTTCATGTGCAAAACACTTTTTATTTGTCATTTTATCTGGGATGTTTTTTACACATCCAGAATTTATAGCAACTGTTTGTTGCTCGCCTTCATTAGACTCGTGGAACAACATGTATTTAAAAGATCTATGTGATTATGTAAAATCTTAATCTTCTCCCGCAGCTCTGCAATGAGGTCATCCTTCTGTCCAACAATATAATTAAAAATACACAGGTCAACCTTGCTATCTTCAGATATCTTTTCCATAGCATCAAAGAATGCGTCGCTGTCACACATATTGCTCTCACAGCAAATTACAGTATTGTCACCAGTGAATTTCACATTCTTTGACAACTTTGCACAGCTCTGGTGATACACATTATAACACTTTTCGCATTTAAAATAATTTTTCACGGCATTTTTACCGCATCTTTTGCATATAATTGAAGGAACAGACGGGACGGGCGACATCGCGCATCGAACAGTCGCGTACGTACCCCTATTTTAGTATTTACATTTGCGAATTCATCAACTTTGGATTACAAACAATATACCTAATTACAAATAAATACCACCGTTTCACCAACCGATGTACTTTGTTTACAGGAAAAAAACACCTATTTTTTCAGTGATTCAAAAATATGGAATTCAATAGGTCATAGATATAGACTGTGGGGAGGATGTTACAATATCCTTCACTATTTTTTAAATATTTTTTTACTATATTGGCTGAATAATGTCGTGAAGCAGAATGGTACTACTTGATAACTTTCTCGGGCTTTTTTCATCTTATGGTTTGAAGTTTTTCAGAGTTCAGTTCAGTTTTCATTTATATCCAATCCAGGGTCTTATACTTCATCAACAAGCTCTAAATTTTCTATCATCTATCCTAAAACACAAGCGGTTATTCGCTGCTTTGTCTAACATGAGTCGTTAGCTTTGTAAAAAGCCAATAAACGCTTTCATTTTTAAGTCCATAAGCTTTATGGACAATGCGAGGAACACGGCGTATATACCGAGATTCTCATAATACTCTGTAAAGCCCGACACTATCCATGTTTAGTTACACGACGATAATTGTGTCAGTGCTAGTTTAACACAGACGCCATTGCGTGTCGGCGGGGATAAACATGTTTACATTCATGCAAATTTCGTACCACATATCTGGTCCTTCATTAACAAGGATTATGTGTGTGTTCCTTTGATTACAGTGGATAATGTCGAGAGTGCCTTTATTTTGGTCGCGGTTGTGTTATTAGAGCGTTTTGCATAATGTAAGCGACTACATGCTTTTTTGACCCACATGCTCATCGCTCGCCTTTGACTACGTTCAAATCATTTCTAGTATACGTACTTTAATTTACTTTAAACAATAGGAAAGAACGACTTTAGACTTTTTAGTACTAGGTATGGAAAGAAATTCATCAAAGTTAATATCGCTGCGTTCATTATACCTGCAGGGATTAGAAAGGTTACAAATTTGAGACATAGTAGAGGAGGTTGATAGGAAAATATAAGATAGGAACTCCCGTTTCAAAACATGTTTTTGGAGTCTTATAAGGCTATTTTTTATAGTGCTTTGGAAAGTTGTACATTTAGTTACAAATTTGAGTTAGAAAGTTCGATTTTTCTTGACTAGTGCAGGAATATTCATGTATTGTCAACTTATTCCAAAGCCATGCGCATGCATTTGACGAAGTAGATGTCGAGTTTGTATTTACATTGATCTCTCTTTGACCCAATATTTTTGAGGCTACTTGAAGTATTTGTTGAACGGAATTTTCTATATATCCTTCTGCCAAGTTCGTTACTTTCCATCTACCATGCCTTTTAAGAGTGGTGATGTCTCCCGCATCAGCTAGTATCGTAGCAGACGTTCTCGGGATATAGTAGCCGATGTAATTTCAAGCATTTTGCAATTTCAAAAATTCTGCAATTATTTTAGGGAAACCGCCTATTATACCAACGCATTGTCCTGTACATTTTCCATTTTCATATCCTAGGAAGAATCTTGAACGCTCAATTGGTGACCGACGGACGAAGAGAGGAATATTTTCGAAACATTTTGCCAAAATTGACCCCTTCGATGTTACCGTTAGAAATAGTAAATTCTCTTTTCACGTTCGTCTTTGTGCTGGGAACCTCTATCAATACATATTTTCCCATGACTTTTATACAGAATCGAAAATTACGGATCTTTACAGAGAAAGTAGAAATTGCCGCTTCATCCCAGGGAAGGTACGAAGTATAAGCGGCGCGGTAGTATAATAGAAAACTAAATTTTATTTGTATATCTGCCCTATTCTTCTGTCCTTTTATTGCATTTAAAATGCTGACGTGTATTAATTTATTTGGAAATAGGAACGAATAAAACACGGTGTGAATAAGATGGTGAATTTTGAATGTCCATTTAGCGCGTCTACAATCTCCGATAACGGCCGATGGTAGGCGAGAGCTAACGAGAGCCGCACAACAAAAACGGTATCCTCACAGATTACAGACCTCAATCCGGTCACCTGATGCCAGTGTTGCCAGGTCTCATGCTTTTGCATGAGATCTCATGCACTCCGCGGAAATCTCATGCTCTCATATTTTGATTACAAAATCTCATGCTTTTTATAGACACAAAAAGAAATAATAAAATTATTAAAATTACTCTTTGAAATCTACCGAAACAAAGACCTAACGAGAAATAAAGGCAAAATCGAGGGCAAAATTGAATAGATAGAGGTAGGTATCTACAATATTTGGGTACTTGAAATGTCCTTTATTGTAGACTGCTCTCTTAATAATTAGCAATGAATACATAAACGGGTATGACAGTCGACGGATATGCGGTGTGTGTGCTGTATTCACGCTGTATTGCAGTGATTCTTAACTCTATTCCGTAAGGGTATCTACATTTTCTCGAAACAACAGATTTTACGACCCGTGAGTCACCCTGCGTCACGTCAACTGCGCCTCAACGTTCGCCCGGCCTAACAATAAAATAAATTAGAAAGGTTACGTGGTTAACAACTTTTAAGTAAGTACCTGTAAGTACCTACTTACAATGTAATATTATGATAAAATAGCATAACATAATGCTTTTTAATGAAATAAAAATGGCATTACAAAAGTAATTAAAAATTAAGCTGTGTCAAGAGGTGTTTTTTGATAAATTAAGCCATCTCATGCTTTTTTCTCCAAACCTCATGCAATTTTGAAATTATTCTCATGCACTGAATTTTTCTCACCTGGCAGCACTGCCTTATGCGAACAGTGGAAGCACGCTGTGGTGGAAGTATGCGTGTAGCATGACAGAAATACACGCAAGCGGCAAAACACAATTCACCATCAAGATCCTCACTTTGCAAATGTGTATGTTGAAGCTGAAGAAATGTTGGTTCCTCACGAAGGCATGCTCCACAGATACTAATAATACTACACTATAAGAAACAATGTCAATATTTGGACTTCACCCACATCATCAAGTAGGTTTTATCATCTGCTTCTTTCAAAAATTGCACACAACTATTTGATGTGACATTACTTCTTTGTTGTGAACTAATACATCTACTAATTTAAATATATTTTATTAAACTTCCACGTTTTTGTTCTATGTGATTTGTAACTAGATTTCCTGTTGGGAAATATAAATGTAAAAATAACGAAATAAAGACATATCTGATATTCTTAGAGATTCTAACAAATCTATAAAGCTTTTATCTTGTCTATATCGTCATCCTAGGGAATTATTGTTGCTCCCATTTTCTTTTCCTTTCTTTCTATGTATCTTCTTCAGATTTACACAGACTGATTTATAAAGATGCTTAAAATGTATAACAGTTTTTCCATAGTCTTTTCAGTATTTCAATTTATATTGACACTTTGCTGAAGTATTTATCGATAATATTTCCGCTTCGTTAAAATTTGGGACTAACTCATTTGGTTGGAATAAATTTTATCCCTAATATTGCATAAAAATAATATTCTGGTAATTAAATTATAATCCAGATTTTGAAGCATGCGTGACCCATTCCAACTCTTTATCTCTGCGTATAATTTACATATGGTTTGTCCATATATCACATACGTCATAATATAATTACGTATTTGCACATTGCCGACATGTCAAATTTGAAACATCGTTCATACCGCTTTGATGCTCTGTCAGATGGACAATTGAAAGCTGTTCCACAATATACAACATTATGATGGATGACATACATATAATCGTTATTATTTATTGAAAACTTAATTTGCTGTAAATTCACTGGTGCAATTCGGAATTTCCTCTTCCAGTTTTCTCGTTCCCTCTTTACTCAGACGTTTAATCTTCTGTAATTTTTATTTACTAAATGTTCCCCTTAATAAACAACTCGAGAAGTTAAAAGATACGATCCTCAGAAGAATATTTATTATGCTTGAAAATAAAAGTTGGAAAGTAAAGTTTGTATGAGAAAGAAACTTTGGATTATTCAAATTTTATGCATTTTAAGTTATCTGTGCTGTAAATCATGTTATCAGTTATGTGAAAGAAACTTTGTTAATAATGAAGAAATTTTAATACCTATTATGCCACGCAAATACAAAATAGATAGTAAGGTGGTGACTGCTATAATAATTATAACTTTTATTTGATTTTTCTGCGTTAGGCTACACATGTAGGTACACGTATTTTCTTTTTACAATCTGAATATCAAACTCGACACTGATATTGAAATATGGCGAGGGAAATATGCCTAAGTATCGGGGTGTTTCATGAAGTTCTCCCGGCATTAATAGAGGATGTTCCTTGGGTTATTTCTAGGAAAAAAGTTATTATAAACATGTGTCCGATTTGCTTATTGAGCTAAACGAATTTGAAAATAAAATAATGGAA
Organism: Monochamus saltuarius; assembly: GCA_025584915.1. Taxonomy (NCBI): domain Eukaryota; kingdom Metazoa; phylum Arthropoda; class Insecta; order Coleoptera; family Cerambycidae; genus Monochamus; species Monochamus saltuarius. The sequence goes on from CM046725.1 coordinate 17,075,866, forward strand.
ATTAATTTTCATTTTTATTTTTAGAACATCGGTAATAGTGATACATACATACATTCTTTATATAAAAGGTTTTCGAAAATTCCACCTCCTACTTCAATACATTTGTCAGCACGCCTGTGAATTGCTCGCGTTGCATTTCTAATATTCGCGTGCTTTTCTTTTATTTGCGTTGCAGCATTAACAATTTTTTGGATTAGAGCTTCGCGTGTTTCCACTTTCTCTTGATAAACCAAATCCTTCATCCAACCCCACATGTTGTAATCTAACGGATTAAGGTCTAGAGACCTAGCTGGCCAAATGTCGACCGATCCAACGACCATGGTAATGCTCATTTAGGTGAGCAGTGACAATTTGGGAAATATGAGGCGGAGCTCCATCTAGTTGCAAGTACATTCTTAATCGTCTTGCTAGAGGTACATCTTCAAGCAATCGCGGGAGTTCTTCCTCTAAAAATTGTAAATACTTTGGTCCATTAAGACGATCTCCAATAATAAATGGCCCTATAAGTTGATCGTATAACATTCCACACCACACATTAACGCTAAATCTACGTTGAAAATTACTTTCTACGGTGGCATGAGGGTTGAGATCCGACCATTGATGCATGTTATGGGTGTTGTTGATGCCGTCTCTAATAAATTGTGACTCATCCCTAAATAAGATGTAGCGTACAAATTTCTATTATTATTCAACCACTGACAAAATTCTACCCGTCTAGGGAAAACTTCTGGCTCCAGATGTTGAACACGCTGTAGATAGTATGGATACAACAGATTCTTGTTTAATGTTCTCCATACCCTGGTATTGGGAATCACTAAAGGCGGGGATATCCGTCGTGTACTACTACAACACTCTGCTGACTTACCCGTTCGTACTGAATGCGAATACTTGGAAGTGAACCAGTTTCTCTGAGTTCATGAAAAGTTGTGGTAAACGTTTTCGGGGATGGAGTGCGACGATTTGAGAAACGCCGTTGATAATCCAGTAAGCTAGAGTAGCATTTCCAACGCAATTACCCAAAACAAATACCATATCGGCATACTCAGCAGTCGTAAACTTAAAGGCATTGTTCGCAAATTTGCAAAATTTAATCTTTACACTAAACTGCAAGCTTGTCCTAGATTACATTTTTTCTTGCAAATGTCGTCAGAGCACACTTGACCAATGTGTAGCGCGCAACTATTTTAGGAGAAATGATACTGATATGAGCAGCTTTCCCATAAGTACTGATAATAAATGCGTTCTTTTTTTGTTTGTACAACAGAAATGTATAAAGTAGTAGCAATGTACTGTATTCGCAATGAAAACGGCTTTAAAATGATGTGCCACAAGTGGGATAGTTCCATCTGAAATTTTAAAGATTGGCTTGCTAGGAATTAGGAGAATGAACATATCGAGTTGGTTTGACTGTCAAAAAAGCTCCCCCCAAGAACAAAAATCAACGGGTCTCGGCGAATTTTGAAATATCGAATGAACAAATCTGCAAAATCGTCAGAAACGCCAATGAAATTTTATTCAATAGAAAAATAAAATCGGAATAATCCTGCGAAGGCATTCCGAATGATAAACTTTCGTTTGTTATGACGGCGATGAAAAAATGTCTTATCTACCTGTCCTGGCTTTTATTAAACGTGCCTCGTGAAAGGCAGGCGGCTGTGACGCAATTTGCCTCCGACTTCCAGATAAGAGCAACAGGAAATAACATGATTCACATATATTTTATTCTGCCGCACAATGCAAACACAAAAATTTGAAAGGCAAATTTGGTTTAATCGACAATGGAGAGCTGAATACGCACATTTAAATTGAAAACACCAAATTGGCTATTATTGTATGAGTAACGTATTTATTTGGAAATGTGGCGATAAAGGTAATTAATCCTACCGTTGTTAGATATAAAAAATAGAAACGAACGTAATACCTTTTATGACGGATCGAGCAATGGACTTTTTTTAATTGCCTGTAACATCCACTCCACTATTACTGTTTATTTTTTTAACGGACATTGAAGTTATAGATAATTAATTGATTATAATGGTATTACTTTATGCATATACGCCTGGTATGTGATTATAATATATTAGAACGACATATTAGTAAGACGAGAAATAGAGTGAGGGCGAATTCTGGGAAATTCAATTCAGTAACAGCCACCTTAGCCCTTCAGGTACCAGGTGCGTTGGTGTGCAGCGCTCTGATGCTTTTATTTCGTGCAGTTCTTCTGTTTACATCCTTCGGATAGATAATGATGTATCTACCTAATAATTTTCTTCTTGTCTCTGTAGCAAAACTTGCTTCATCCTTGTTTGTATAGTGTAACTTCCTTCATCCATCTGCTTTTCGTATAAATTACTGAAATGTGAAGAAAACATTCAGTTTAATGTTTTTTTAAATTTAATGCAGACGTTGTGTGTGTTGTCAGGCAGAAGCTCATATTGACGAATGTGTACTGTTTCGTTGGCAATGACTGAGTAATTTGCAGATTCGTTGCTACATTGCTCTTTTATTCAGAAATTAGATCGCATTGGTTGATACTTATGTTGGCTGTGTATACTAATATGTTTTAGTCACGTTTACTGACCTCAGGTATTCTGGTTCTTGATTTTTACATATGAATATGTTTCTGAATTTCAGATAGTTTTATTTGAAAATATTTCGATTTTTCTGGATTTCTATTGCCTCTCTGAAAAATCCTGGCTCATCTTTTTCTCTCTCACCAGGATCTTGATTTTATCCAGGTCTAGTGGTTGTTCTGTATTAGCAATTTTTTTCGCAATTAATTGATATTAAGAAATATATTGTAAAACCTAAGGTTTATTATAAACAATAGTAATACACTTTTTACAATTATAAATGACCCCGCACTTTTTATATGGAAAAGTGGTTTCAGTCGGAAGGTCTAATTTTTGGTGGAAAAGGTGGTTCTCAACATCCTGAACAAAAAAACTAATGGGCACAAAAAAATCTACCGTCAGGATTTTGCGCTATAGCGCATATAAGGTCGGCACCTGGGTTTTCAGGAGTCGGATTCTTTTTATCAAAAAAGTGTGTTGAGTGACCGATTATGGAGACATGCATGCATGGAGGTGTGTTGGAGTGAAAAAGTACTATATATACATATATATCATCCTTTTCTGTGTTCAAAACGAGATTCAAAAATGAGGATTCCGGTCATGAGGTCCCAAGAGAAAGAGAGAGATGGAGTAAGAGGGGAATAGAGTAGGTAAATACAAGGAATCTCGATGTAAATAAACAATAAAAAATGTGGAATATACTAGGGACAATGTTTATGAACGATTATACACGAAACAAACTGTAGACACGGAAGACCGGAATCCTCATTTTTGAATCTCGTTTTGAACACAGAAAAAGGTGATATATATGTATATATAGTACTTGTTCACTCCAATACACCTCTACGGATGCATGTCTCCATAATCGGTCACTGAACACGCTCTTTTTAAAACCTTGTATGCGCCATAGTGCAAAATCCTGACGATAGATTTTTTTGTGCCCAATAGCTTTTTTGTTCAGGATGTTGAGAACTACCTTTTCCACCAAAAATTAGACCTTGCGACTGAAACCACTTTTCCATATAAAAAGTGCGGGGTCCTTTGTATACCAGTAGACGTGATGGAGCTGTAGTTCGAATTTCCAATCACTAGATCCGTGTTTGATCCCATGATCTTATTTGCTATCTGATTCTGTATCTTATTGTCAACATAACTTTCTGCCCCTATAATTCTTTAACATTGCGTATTAGCACCTTCATCAGCCAGAATGGTGGCTGAGGACCTTCTAAAACAATGTCCATTGGGATTCTTCAATCCAAGCTGTCGTAATCATTTTTGGAATGCTTCCAAAGGTATCAACTCCGACAGGTTGGGAGGTACATTTTTCTTCTCTGTAGAATACAAAAAAGCTTCTGTGAGTTGCATTAGAAGAACGAAGTTCAGCAGCTTTTCAAAAAATATTTGAAACAGTTGATATCTGCTACATTTCCTTCTGTTATAACAAATTATCCGACAATTATTGTTTTTGTGCATGGAATCATAATTTTTATATAGAGGTCATTGTATTGAATATGTTCCAATATTAGCTTAATTAGTTCTTCGCGGCGACAGGCCCCAAAAATGCTGATGATCATAGCAACCTTCATGAGTAAATATGTTTCATCATCTGCAGTACCTAGAAGCTTCTTCCTTTGTAAAAACGCCTTTTTTGGCCTTGTATCTTCTTTTCAAAAATTAGATTAGTTGAGAAAATCTGGTTATATCTTGATTTTTCTTAACTGAAAACATAATTCTCAACATTGAGTAGCGAGTGCATAATGTAGATAGTTTCTAGGAGCTTTGCTTTCGGGAAAAATAGGCCAATATAATTTTCTAAGACACCACCTTTACCTTGTTAGCTTTGCATCAATTTTCAAACTTCTGATACTCCTACTCATACCGCGCCTTGGATTTTGTCGGAACTAGACTTGAAATCGCTCCGTTTGCCGCTGCTTCTGTGTCAGCGGGTAAACTTGCATATTCTGTTCATAGGAAATACACCAGTTTCTTGTCGCGTCATTTGGGACTTATTGCCAAATCGTGTTATTAAGTAAAAGTAGGTACATACAATTTTGTACAATATTCTTGTTGTAGTCATATTACTACACTCGACGTTTTATCAAACTTTATTTAACATGCGTGTTGTAATAATCTTTACAACACTTATATTGTAAATAGCTATTACAGTACAGTAAGAAATGTAACTCGATTATTTTTATTAGTATCTTGAAATGCACATACTGTTTTTATTTGATTATTTTCATATGAATTAAATAATTTTTTTCTGTGGAATTTGTTACTCTCCCTTTTAATTTTCGACGTTGTTAAACAAAATTCGACAAGCGAAATCGTATTTACCGGATGCTTCGATCTATCTTCCGGCAAGTTAACCGGTTTACATAAATCGATGCGCCCCGTCGAACCAAATGATAACCTGGGGGGAGTGACCTCCCTAAAATATTTGCCTGTTCGAGTAAATGAACAATTTTACTCCAAATAAGCATGCGAGGTAACAAGAGACGGGATAATAACGTATTGCGAGGGTATTATAAACCCGCTACTCTTCTAGAAGAATCGAAATTACGGAGATCTGGAAAACAAATTATTCCGAAATTCTCAGCTCCGATTAATTTCAAGAGGGTTTAATTAATTCTGCGCCTGGGATGGAGTGGACTCGGCGTTTATCAAATTTCAGGCTTTCTGTTATGATATAGATATATATATTTTACGTAATGGGATGATCCCGTCACAATGCGAGGAAACGTTCGTTCGTTGTTTCAATAGAAATTTTAGAAAGCACGGATTAATCCGTTCTAAAAGTTACGGCGTTGTGTGGACCCTGAAAAGGAGTTATGATTTATAAGAATGGTTATGTTTCATGTTTTTATCCATTTAAAAATGTATATTGTGATAAACACAAAATACACATCTGGCACAAAGAAACACACTGTATAACAGAAAGAACAAAACTAACACAATAATCGCACCAAATATAATTTATAGAATTGAATAATAAAGAACGTAAAATAAGAAGATAGATGAAGCTGAAATAATTATTAGGTGAGTGAGAATTCACAACAATTTTGACAGATGTCAAAAATTAAATGCAAAGCTTGCAAATAATTTTGTTAATAATTTAACTTTTAGGTTAAGTTAGGTAAGTAGTAATCGTTCTAAAATTAAAAACTAGTGGAATGTGAATTGAATGAGTAAAAGTGACTAAGGTAAAAGGAACATTCTCAATAATATTAATAATAATACCTAATAATAATATCTCTACCCCTCATTCTTATCAAAGGGATTACTCCAGAAGTTGGAGACTTGTGAGGGAGAGGGGGCGGCATATTATTATTAAGCAGGCCGCATTTGCGCCCAGGAACGACTTACGTTGGTAGGCCTTAACCACTATTCAGTGCAGGAATGAGGGAAACCTGGAAAACCTCATTAATTAGGGGGGTATTCAAATATAAACCGGTATCAATCTCTCACATTGACCCAAGCCAACATTCTTCCACCCTACCATACCCGCAGAGAGGGTGCCAATCCTCTCCACAAATATAGCTTATATACGGTCTACCGGCAGCTGGGCGCGAACCAACACCGATCTAGTCACTTCGATTCAAGTACTGACGCCTTAAACCGCCCGACCACTGACCGACCCTATAGAAAGAAATAAGAATAATAATAATATTAATAATAATAAGAAAATAAAGAAACTTGTCGAATATTAAGGACATTACTGGAATTGCCTTGACAACGAGGTATCCAGGGAGTTTTGTTGATCAACGACGTCGATAAGAAACGGTGCGAACAGTTTTTCCTCTGCAAGAGAAGATCTCCCACACAAAAATCACAAGACTCCAAGTCCAATACACAGCTGAGACCGCACAAGAACACCACAACGAAAACGGCAGGCAGTCGAAGTTACACCGAGATATAAATGAGATTCCCTCCAACAAAATACTACGGAGAATAGAATCGGTAACGCTACCACCCGCTTTACGTTGGAAGTAAGATAAAGGATAATAGAGAACACCAATTAAATACAGTGCAAGTCAATTCCAAACATTAACGATTAATAAAAATACTGAATGTTAAAAAAGCATAGAAGTATAAAGACAATTTCAACGAGTAAAGACAATTTAGAATATAAACAGGGAATGTAATAGCCCAATTCCCTTCATTATCTTGTAGTAGTACTTCAAGGATTACCACAACGTGTTCTTTATTTCCCCACTTCGATTATTAGTATAAGAAGACCGTTTACAGCGCCCCTAGAATATCAAAATTTCAGCTAAAATAATTGTTCTCGTCTCAAAAAAGGTAACATTTAATTTGTACCCTCAATTATTTTTTACTTGACACCCTGTAGATTTATCTAATAACAATAACAAAATTTGTCGTAACGGTACGTTTTAGAAATGTAACTTGTCTTAAATATAAGTTCAAAATAATCATAGACCTTATAAATCATGGACCGGCCCTAGAAAGAGAGGTCTGGTGTCCTGATGTGTACAAGAGGGATGAAGCTAGTCCGGGAAAAAACAGATGTTCTATGACAGAAAAATATATAAACATAACCTGATAAAACCTTTCCTGTTAATATTGTTAATGATTTGTGTGCCTTTTGTGATTTAGTTATGTTTAGTGTGTTTATTAGCAATAGTTTTTAAAAACTCATAAACCATGGTGGAGTCGGTCTGTCACCGTAAATGTCATACGTCTGTCATTTATGGTTTTTGTTTTTTTCGGCCAATGATCTGTGGGTTTTTGCCCGGAGTAGCTCTATCTCTGTCGCACATATCTGAGCATCAACGATTTGTATTAGGCAGAAATAGGTTTTGAGCGCGTCCATGATTTATAAGGTCTATGAAAATAATTCATAATCCCAAAAGGTGTCTTAAATGAATGAGGTTAATTGAAATTAATGGTTGATACATATTATAAATTTATTCGATTTAACTTCGATAGCCAATATTACAGGTACATTATATACCTCATTATTATGATGAGGAAGTGTTGCTTTACATAAGATTTTATCGTATCCGCATAAATTAAATTCGGACGACAAATGTATAAACATTACACCAGGTTTACATAACACTGGTTCCTACAGCAGACAATGAATTCCTGTTTCCATAGAAAAAATCGATTATGTATGCATGATTCCAGCAATTCGACTTGCATTATAGTCGCCCACATGCATTTTACTAATAATTTAAAGGCGACTTCGGAATTTCAAACGTATGCGGGTACAGGGATCTTTATGATAAGAGGTAAATTGGAGTAAAAAACACGCCGCGTCACTAAAATTAAATGAAAACGGCATGAGATGTAGAAATAATGATATGAATTACAGAAACGATACCTAGTTACAGAGAATTACGACCTGTGAAAAAATTTAATGAGGTGATATAAATGGTATCACAAAAAATTATTTTTAATTTCACTTGAAATAAAACGAAAACCTTAATTTAATGTAATGATACTAAATTATTAAATTGACTCAAGCGTATTTCCACATATAAGGAAACATCTACGCAAAGAGACAAAGAGTGGGAGGGTAAGAGGAAAGGAAGTGAGAGGAAGAGAAGGAGAGTAAGAGGAAGGGGTTGGAGAGGAAGAGGGAGAGTGACGGGAGACTGTAAAGAAGTAGGGGGGAAAGGCCGAGAAAGAGAGAAGGGAAGGGATAGAGGAAATACATAGAGAACGAAGAGAGGAGGGAGAGGAGGAAGAAACAGAAATATGGCAGGAATTGCATAGCAGACTAAGAACTTGGCTTTCGTGAAGGGAAAGAAGGCCTTTGGAAGGAAGTTATCTATTCCCTTCAAGAAAGGGGAATCGGACAACATAAAAAGTTATAGACCTATATCGTTGCTCAGTGTGTTTTCCAAAGTAATTGAAAAACTTATTACATATCGAATTGTAAACTTTTTAGATAAACTCAATCTAATCACTAGCAGTCAACATGGATTCCGAAGTAAATATTCTACAGAAACTGCAGCAACTGAACTGGTGCAATTTGTCAATAATAGCATAGATTCAAATGATTATGTTATGGGGGTATTTTTCGATCTCTCCAGCGCATTTGACACTTTAGAAATTTTATTCATAGCTGAAAAACTAGAAAAACTCGGCATACGTGGAAATATAAATAAATGGATCATTTCATATCTGACGGACAGGCGCATGCTCGTAAAATTGGAGAATCCATGTCAGACGAACACATTGTCTCACTAGGAACACCACAGGGCCTGGGTCCTCTTATTTTTCTTCTCTATGTGAATGAACTACCAAACTACATAACTTATGGAAAAATCTTTATGTATGCTGATGACACATCTATTGTTTTATCAGCAAGTACTCTGGAAGATCTATTATACAGGGTCAATTTCGTATTACAAGAATTTCATGATTGGTGTTACAAAAATAGACTCATCATAAACTACGATAAGACAGTATGTATGTATTTTAAAAGTAAATCTAAACAAATATGTAATAACAATAACAAAATTTCCATCAATGGGCATCATTTAAACATTCATTCAGAAACTAACTTCTTGGGAGTCACCTTAGATGAAAATATTGATTGGACAAAGCACATTGAAAAACTGTGTTGTAAATTAAGACAATCCTGTTTTGCTGTGAGTGTTTTAAAAAATAATCTGGACCAAAGCTCTCTGATTAATATTTAATATGCCCTGTTTTACTCTAACGCCTCCTACAACATCATCGTATGGGGTCAATGTTTAGACGTGCAAAGGGTGTTCGTTCTTCAAAACGCATAATACGAACAATATTTGACATGAAACCATTAGATTCTTGCCGTGAGACGTTTAGGAAGAACAAAATATTACCTTTGGTATGCATTTACTTATATAAATTACTCTGTTACATACATGACATAAGAAACAAATTAAAAATCCACTCTGATAATCATACATACTTAACGCGTAATCGTCATAATTTATGTATAGAAAAACACAACCTTACGTTATATAAAAAATCACCCATTTTTGCTGGTAGTCATTTGTACAATATATTGCCCATGGACATCAAGGAAAATAATTCACAATATGCATTTAAAAAAAAGTTAAAAGAGTTTTTATATAAAAAGAGTTTTTATATAAAAAGAGTTTTTATTCTCTAGATGAATATCGTAACTCTGTATGATTTTATTTGCCTTAACGTTGTGATATATATTTTTTTAAATTGTAATTATTATCTATATTTTATTATATGTTGTTATGTAGCCTGTCGTATGTCTATCTCTTCTATATATTTTTTTATATGACATGTACTAAAAAGTATGGTTTGTAGGTATGTTATACATGTGTGTATGTATATATCTATTGATTATGTTTATACATATAATATTTTATCTCTGTGTGATTGACTTATTCTATCCAATTGTTATTATTGGCATAAAGAATCAATAAATATTATTATTATTATTGCTCAGCACCAAATGTGCATTTTTTGGAACATTATTCATTGGTTGGTCCTTTTTGTAGTGTTCAAAAGGAGATCCATATGTGTGTAGAAAAGAACGAAAAGTGAAAGATTTATACCTACCTTTCTTGAATTCCAAATCTTTAAGGTATTCAAACGACATACAACAATTTTTTGTAGAATATTGTAATAAGATAAGCGATGCTTTTTTGTGTATATTTTTTTGATAATTTCATACCAAAAGTGAAAACTCTTTAAGGATTTTTAGATGCAAACTACTACTCTTGTCGAAATTTGATATCAGCAACAGTTTTCGAAAAAAATTAAATAATCTATGGAACTTAAAACACAATTGGATATTAAATGAAAAAAAAGAAACAATTTCGAGATCAATCAGTACTTCTTGTATGTATGGAAATATGTATTTCTTAGTTTTTTTGAACAAAAAAATTCACCTGATAAATTTTTGTAAACTTTTGAAACAAAACTACAAAATTTTTTTCACTATTCGTTATTATTTGTCCTCAGCTATAATTACCGAAGTTTATGCGTGTAGGTTAAGGATCACCCTGTATACAGGTTTTTTTCTCGACATAAAGCATCGCATACCTTATGACGTTACACTAATTTAGTACATTGTTAGGTACACTCCATTTAAAGTTGTTGTCTAATATTGACCGGATTTTTTTTAAACAATTGTACGCGTGCATATGATCATCTTCCAATTCTACAAATGCAAGGAAATGCTGGATAGTCGCGATGGTCGGCAGCAAGAGAAAGTTTTTCGCCGTCCTGGATAATACTGATGGCTGGCTTTTAGCAACAAGTGCCGTGGTTACATAACCAAAACCAATACCAACACACAGAAGAAGGTTATTGACTATCATTGTGGTCATGCATTGACCGATTAAAAACACCTTTGGCCGTCATACATTTGTGTACGCCAGACAGTTATATTGAGAAATATTTCAATCCGAGCGCCTTTTGCACGAAAGGCAGCATAAGAGGATTATTAACATACGACACATGTCAAGTACGGTATTACATTACAAAAGGCTTTACACGACTGGGCTCAATAAAAGCTTAAGCTTATCTCATAAATCTTCTAAATATATTTCTTATTACTTTCTATATGGGTGTCTTGTTGACTCTTTCTTAACACTTTCATTTTCATAACGCCATTTTAGAACGAAATTTATAAAATAATGTAGTACGAAGTTAAAATACGAGCATTTGCAGTCAAAGATTGACACGACCAAATGGCATATTTAATATACCTATTTCTAATGAGGAAATCGTATGTTTTTTCCAAAAAATATCAGAAGAGAGAATGTATTATTTTAATCGAAATGGCGTTTGTCCTAGACAATTTCGTGCAATAAGCCTAAACGGTATTTAAAACTTTTCTATTAAACTACCAGAATGTATATAGGGCTTTTAAAAAATCAATGAGTAAGCAAACTTACATTTCTATTTTTTATTATATTTAGCGCCTCATTCCGATTCCAAATAAAATGTTCTGTATTTGCTTCTACTATTTACTAGATGCAGAATGTTATTTGAGACATTTATAACATTTTGCTATACAGGGTGTTAAAAAGAGTGTAAAATATTTCAGGAGGTAATAGTATGAACCAAAATAAGAAGAAACGTCTTAATAAACATGGGTTCGCAAAGTAACGGTTGCGGAGATATGGACCACTATTCTTTTTTCAAACATTTTATTTAATAGGAATAAACCGACAAAGAAAGCTTTTAACAAACAAAAAACAAAGTTACAGAAGATGTTCAAAGTGCCATCCGTCCATTTCCAAGCAGGCACGACATCTTCGTCTCAACGATATTCGAACTCTTTCGAAAACACCCTCCTTGGTTTGGGTTTCTTGACACTTTTGATTAATCCGTAGCTGCAGCTCTTCCAGGCTATTTACAGGAGTAGGTATCATACACTAATGTCTTCAAATATCCCCAGACAAAGAAATCTAGAGGGTTCAGATCAGGCGATCTTGGAGGCCATAAAACAGGTCCGATCCTTCCTACCCATCTATGTGGAAAAGTTTGGTGTAAATGATCTCTAACAGCTATAGAAAAATGAGCTGGAGCACCATCATGCTGGAACCACATTTGTTGCCTCTGATTCAAAGGAATGTCTTCCAAAAACTCATACAGTGTGTTCTGCAGAAAGTTGAGGTAAGCAGCGCCTGTTAATCAGTTTGGTAAAACAACAGGACCTAGAAACCTGTCACCTACAATACCCATCCAAATGTTTAATGAAAAACGTGCCTGATGTCCAGATTCTATTAGAGCATGAGGATTTTCGTCGGCCAAATATGCGTATTGTGAAAATTAAACACTCCATTTCTTGTGAACCCAGCCTCATCAGTAAAAAGAATGTTTGCAAGAAAACGAGGGTCTTCAGCATCATGACGTAGAAACCAGCGGCAAAAAACCAAACGTGCTTGATGATCATTTATTGGATTTAAGGCCTGTACTTGTTGCACATGGTATGGATAAAGCAGTTGCTCGTGAAGGATTTTCCAAACAAGATGATTAGTGATTCCTACCTCGGCTGATAATTCTCCGCACACTCGTACCTGGATTCTGCTCTACCAGTGCTAGAATTTCTTCTTCTGCTCTAGGAGTGGATACCGACCTCGGTCTTCCGGATAAATGGCACTGTTTGCTCAAGGAACCGGTATCACGCAATCTTTGGTGAATTCTTCCAAACATGCGTTGTAAAGGAATCTGGTGATTTGGATAAGCGTCAACACAAAGACGTCGCGCTTCGGTGGCGTTGCCATTAGCACGACCATACATGAAATGCATGTCTGTTAATTCTGCGTTAGAGTAACCAGCCACAGCGAAAGAAAACTTGTGCACTGAGAACAACTGTCAAATACATACTGTTTATTTCACTAAACATCAACCAACTATTATAAGAAAATACACAACGTTTTTGCAAAATAAAAAAAGGGGCTAAAAAACATAAAACATTCCATATCTCCGCAACCGTTACTTTGCGGACCCATGTTTATTGAGACTTTTCTGCTTATTTTGGTTCATACTATTACCTCCTTAAATAGGTTACACTCTTTTTTAACACCCTGTATAACCTCACTACATTAAATTACCTGTTTTATTCTGGAAACATAATAATAAATGAAATTGATAAATAACGATTTTTTTGTAATGTTTAAGAAGAAATGAAATCAGTAGTAAATAGCAATAAATAAATTAAATTAATTTAAAAGTAATAATAAATGTTAAATATCATTATTAATTATATCTTTTATTTTTCAAACTAAAATAAGTAGTTTAATGTGATATCAGATGGCATAATTTTATAAATACCTCAAATAAAACTTGATTTGGACATAACCAACAGCATTGTCATTTTCACGAGCGGATCTATATTGTAAACAAAGAAATAACGTTACGTTTAACAATATCTGCCATACGTTCACCACATTACCGCTAATAATTATGGTAATGTTAATAACGGAAAATAATAAATACCTGCTTGCTTTAGCCCTCTAATTCCTGCACTAGTGAAGTTGGGTTTAGCGCCAATGAAGTTCATAAGTATAAAATTAAATGAATCAATTCGTGGCAAATTAATAATAATCGTCTGATTATCCTTACACAAGTATTACCTACAGTTTACACTATCTATGACCTAAAAAATGCCAGAAAAATGCAAAAACACAACAAACAAACAGCTTTTTATATCATCAATACTGCACCTGGCACCTGTATCTATGGAAGCATACGAGGTGTGGCTTAAGTTCCGGGAATTTGTCAATGAGAAAACAATCAAATTAAATTTCGCCAAAATTTTATTATCGACCTTCACAATAGTCTCCCTCTAACTCTACACAACGATTCCAACGTTACTCCCACGATTGGAAGCACCCTTGGTACTTGGTAATCCTCCGCAGTTAACCCTTTCAGCGCCACGGTTACAGCTTCTTTGACCTCCTGTACGTCGTCATGATGTGTTCCCTTGAGGTGCGACTTCATCTTGGGGAATAAAAAAAATCGCAGGGGGCAATATCTGGGATATAGGGTGGGTGCGGCAACGTTGGAATGTCTTTTTTGCCAAAAACTCTTGCACAATGTACGAGATATGGACTGGTGCGTTATCGTGGTGCAAGATCCAGTCGTTTTCGGCGAGTTCGGGTCGCACACAGAAAACGCGGGACGTTCCAGGATGCCAAAATAAAATTGTCCAGCCACTGTCTGGCCGGCAGGAACATATTCACGATGAATGATGCCGTAGATATCGAAAAAAAACGATCAACATTGCCTTCAGTCGTGACTTGGATATCCTCGCTTTCGTTGGCTACTCTCCAGCCTTTTCCACCCACTGCTGACTTTGTTTACGCGTCTCGGGGTCATATTCAAATATCCAGGTCTCATCTCCAGCGACTACCAAGCTGATCCAGTATCTACCGTCGCTCCGAATGCGGGACAACAAATCCTCGCAGATTGATTTTCACATGTCTTCCCGTTCACGGGTGAGAACTTTTGGCACATAAGGTTTCTTTGTTGACGTTTAACTCGTCAGACAACGCACGAATGCTTAGGCGCCGGTCAGACGTGATCAGTACACGTAAATGGTCAACATTTACATCATTATGAGAGGTCACGGGAGCTCCATCACGTGGATCATCTTCTACCGATTCACGCCCCTCCTTGAACCGTTTTGCCCATTCAAACACGCGTGTTTTCGACATGCACTTGTCTCCATACACCACCTGCCATATTGGAAGGATTTCCGAGGGTTTTTCGCCAGATTTCACTAAAAATTGAATCACAATACGTTGCTTGTAATTTGAGTCACTCATTTACACGACGCCACCAAAACAGTTACACTGCAATCGTTAACATTTGCAATCGTGCGGTATCTTCCATGTTCCACTTCCTTGGACCTTCTAATAATTCTTGGGAAATGTGCTGTGATAATTCGCCTGTTTCTTTATTTTTTATTCGTTTCAATTTAAGTTTCCTTTCACCGTTCAGTAACGATTGAACAAGTAATTATGATGCATCCCATTTTCAAGAATTATATTCATTACCGCTTAGCTATCATGTTTTTCTTACGTTGTTGAAGATGGATTTCGAGCTTCTTTCACAAGCCGAGTGGCATTTGATCACACCATGTTGCTGTTGAAAGCATATTTCAAAGCATGTGGGTTCTTGTATACATATTCTTCTATGACTACTATTAAAATTACCTTCAGCTCGCATAGTTTCTCAATCCTAGTTATCGTTTTTAAATAGATTTAAATAGTAAATAAAATAAGTTATTTGAGATCAATCAGAATGTGTAATCGCTTATTATAAATTGTCACCATACCAATAATTATCACGTGATTGTAGGTATGTCTGTAATTTATATACATGCAGTTAATAGGTTATGGACGTGTATTTTCACAACAATGGGTTTCACTTGTTCTGCAATTTGGATGTTCACTTTGCGCAATTTGATCTGTTCTTCGTTGTTATGAAAATAGTAATTGAAATTTTTATAGCTTCATTGTTTAGCATTATCTAATTTTGGGCTATTCGCTAACTTCTAATTAAGTCTCATCCTTGTTATGGAGGTATTAAGTACATTTATGAAGACAATTATATTTCAAATAAATCTCATTAAATTACATTTTTCGTCTTATTTAGAATAATACCGATTCAATGTCAGTAACATCAAGTAATTAATATGAAATATAGGAAGTTGGATGTGCTAAAAAATTGGCTGATTAAAAAAAGTGAAAGGTTGCAATAACAATTTGTCTTGTTTAAATATATAAAAAATATTATGACTCACAATATTTAGCGTAGACGAAATTAAAAATTACCATATTCATACATAATTATTTTAATGCAAAGAAACTTTTTTCTGTATCTTCTGCAGTAATAGTAACGAAGGAAATGGTGTAATATTAAATATTGACTGGGAAAAATCGTATTCATTGTTGACCTGTTAAGGATAAAAGGCTGACATGTCATTTAGAACAAGAAACAAACATGTTTACACCTGTCATGTTTCATCATAGTTTCCTGAATTTTACGCTACTGCACCCTCTATGTAATATTGTAAACATTATCACACTCCACAAAATTAAAAAAAAAACTGACGATGTACAAGTCGTAAAAAGGTACAATTCACGGTATTTCAATGTTCTCTAACGCATTTTTCCTCCAAAATGATTCAATTTCAGCATTATAGTTTGGCTTTATGCTAATACCTTAGAATCGTCACCTTCTGGGTGGATTTTCTTTGTGCATAATTATCTTATTCAAGATGCGCTTCTTTGTCCATAAAGGCCAGCCATAAATATTTAGTTGCTGTCATCAAGCTGATACTATTTTCTTATTTTGATTTGGATTAGGCCACGAGAACAAAATCCATTATTACATTTTGTTGACTTCCATCGTCTTTATTACGGTATATTTACGATTCATAGACAGATTCCTGAAGATGTATTAAAAAGGACGAAACGTTATGAATGCGTGATAGTGTTTTTTTTATACTACTTGACCTAATCCAGATCAAAAACAACAGAAATTCATTATGGGTAATTCTGAATATAAATACCATTTTTAACCAATCATCATTTCTAGCTAGTGAAAATTGAAGTGGTAATTTTTTTAATGTTGTACGCGGTCTATAATTTAGAGAGTCATTTTCATGCTCACAAAGAGAACTTTCGTGATGAAAATAAAAGGGAAATAGGGGTAGCTTCACATCAGGTAAATCATATAAGTCCCTAAATTAAGTTACCAATAATTGGTTCTGAATTTTTAAAATACCTATTCGTCGAAAACTCTCTCTCTTCTGTTAAGGTTTATTATTTTATAGCACCTAATATTTTTATTATAAAGTCCAACATATCAATGAAAGTAATTAGAAATTAAACTAGACATTTTTATTGTGCACAAAATAATAATAATAAACCTCAATTAAGGAGGCCGTATTCTTGAAATAGTGTTTTCTACAAATACAAGTAATTTTAGACATTTAAGAAGTAAATAATATAGAATTTAGTAAATAACAGGAATGTTATCTCATGCCACCTGCGAATATTCAAAGATACCGAAGTAAAACGAATATATAACGACTGAAAGCGGTCTAACCAACAAATTTTTAGGTACAGAAATCTTTTAAAATACGTATTATTTTTAAAATTCAACTGTAGATGTAAATATCGTAATAACATAAACCTACATAGTTCTGCATATTAGATTGTTCACTTTTGTTCATAAGTATGTGAAAATAATTGTTAAAAATGGAGTTAGAACAGCAACATAATGTATGTCTTAGAAATGCATTTTATAAGTTATTATATTATTTGAGGAGAATTTAAATAGTAAAAGTGGATAAACAAAACATCAATAATTTTATTTTTGATATTACTTTTGCTGTACGTGTTTTATTTTTCAAAATTTCTGTACCTAAAAAACACCACAAATTTGATATTTTTACGGCGAGAAATACGGCGACCTTAAAAGGAACAGAATAGATGAACACATTATGCTGTTATGCAAACTTAAATTTGTTTTAATTCAAATTATTTCATGCGGTTTAGAGAACATCATACATAAAGTAAAGCAAAACAACAAATAATAGTTAACAATTTCATTCTAATTGTTAAGTTAACTAACTCAGAAGTCGAGAGAAGGGTCGGCATATTATTATTCAGTAGGCCGCAGTAGCGCTTTCTTTATAAAGCCGGCAGTAGAAGCAATAAAATTAAGTATTTAATATATTTACCTGTATATATCGTTACTATGTTGTACAATAGGCTTCTGGCGGTCGAAAAAGTTTATGGCATCTCACTTCTTCTCTTGCGGATCTGCACAAGCACCGCTGAACCAAAATCTCGCTCACAATACCTGAGTATGTCCAGAATGTCACATCTCAATCGCACATTGGAACACAAAATACGGCGGCAATCGAGTTGTTAAATCGATGTCGGTGCGTTAGGGAACCGCGAAGTTCGAGTCGTTGACGGTTCGAATTGAATCGAGTCGATCGGCAGCTCGCTGCTGCACTTTCGAATCTCGTGCGTCGACCGGCCTTCCTACCGACTGTGTGTTGAGTCAACGTGAAATCCCGGTATGCCATGGCACTGCAGCCGAATAAAAGAAAAGCGCCGCTCTCCCTCTCTCTCGGCGTCTCACGCAGGCCTACCTAGATGCACAAGTACAACAAACTTTGAGGTAACTAGCTGTAAGGTAAATAAATAATAGAACTTATGTAATGAAGACGCGGCGGCTTTGTGGCCCAGGCGCCGACACACCGTCGGATTTGATGGTTGTTGTTTTGTGACGGGCGTTGAAATCCGCCTTCATAACGGTATTCGTGATTGTTGGATAGGATATTATATCTTACTCATGCAGTTTTGTTATTATTTAGTGGTTCATTCAATTAATAATACTACTAGATTAATGAAAACAGAATTACGTTAATTACATATTGTATCTTTAATATGCAATTAATAAAAATAGTTCTGTAAAGAATACAGAATCTTTGGATTCCTTAAATTATCTAATTATCTAGCAATGATTATCCCAAAACTACCAAAAGCTTCTGATTTAAGTTAGAACACTCTTTTAATATGGAGGCAAATCAAACATTTCTACGGGGGTCAGTGGCACGCGCATGTCTTGTGTAAATTTTCTTGACTGATTTCATATCAAAGTGATTTGAAATCTTCTATGAACACAATTTTATCTTAAACGTTCTTGATGATAATTTACCAGTTGTCATAACCTACATCTTTGTTGTGTCAACTACAGAGTGATACAGAACTTATCTACAGTATTGTAAAAATGGGCATGTCCACTTCGGTGCGATACATTTCATTTTTTAAATATCCCTACAAAAAGAAGTTCAAAGGATTTAAATTTAGTAGATCGTGGCGACCATGGTACAGGTCCTCCTCGTCCAATCCCTTGGTATGCTTGAACACATTGTAAATGCTACGGATATAATTGAGCCTTGTGTATCATACGCTGCACTGCTGCAATACGCCGTGGACGTCTTGGACCTCCATCTCTTTCATGATTTGGTTGCAAATCCGCGGTAAAATTAAATGCATTTGGCACGTTTACCAGGAAGTCGTTCTGTTAAAGCATTTTCACTTCATCATAAATTAAAACGACATCCATCAACTCCCAGTTGCTATACACGTAAGCCATTTTTGACACTTTTTATTTATTTTTATTTTATTTTTTTATTTATTTGGGATACTTACAGGACAAGCCCAAGAATAGTATCCACTAAGATAATATAAAAGTTATTTCATATATAATAGTACACAATAATATAAGTAGAGAAGTATACAATAACATATTTAAATTAATATTCTAAATAAAGTAAACAAGAGAAGAAAGGAAAAAGTGCATTATTGCAACTAACAGGAATAAAAATTACTATACTAAGCAAAGTGAATGAAAAGAGAACATGAATATTTAGTTTTCTATGTTACATAAGATCTTTCTTTAATTTGCTTTTAATGGCAGCGTACGAAATTGTTTGAAAGTCAACATCAGAACAGTAGCGGTTCGCCAATCTCATCATTCTACAAGAACGTGCATTTTGTGAGTTATTTGTGCTCCTAAAAGGGATATTAAAGAGATAGGTGGATCTAAGGTGCCGAGGGGCAACATTAAAATTAATAATAATAATAATAATAATAATATCTCTACCCCTCATTCTAATCACAGGGATTAGCCCACTGGCCAACATTTAAAATTCTCCGGTTCTCTAAACTTAATAGATTAAAATTGTGTCTCACAGCATTTATATTAGCGGCAACTAAATTATAATTATACTTATAAGCAAGGCACTTTTATTATGCAAAATTTATTCTGCTATAAATATATGCATAATATAAGTGTAAATATGATTTAACATTTCTGAAAGGTCTCGTCTGTCGATTTATAAAGCCTAACAACTGAAAACATTTAGTGACCAAATTATTAACATGCGAATCAAATATTAACTTCTCATCAAAAATTACACCCAGATCCTTAATCTCTGAAGCTTTTTTATGTGACAACGTAATTGAAATTAAAAGGTGATCGATTTCTTGTAAAGGAAATGCTTGAACACTTGTTAATATTTATGAAAAGGCTATTCTCTTCACAGTACTTTAAGAAACGTTGCAAGTCCTCCTGCAAACGTAGACAGTCAGATAGAGATTTAACTGTTGTAAATATTTTTAAGTCATCTGCATATAGAAGATATTTACAGTAATGGAAACATTCACTAATATCATTAATATAAATCAGAAAGAAAAGAGGACCCAGATGGGATCCCTGAGGGACTCCAGATATAGTAGATAAAATGTTAGATTGTACTCCATTAATTGTCACATAAAACTTACGATCAGATAAATAAGACTTTATCCATTTGAGGGGAACTCCATCTACGCCAACCATTCTTAGTTTAACTTTTACTTTACTTAACTTTTACACTTGAAAAACTATTGTAAATACTCGCATCACAAAAACGTTAATGCTATAAGTAATCAGATTTCAAAATTTGGAATCGCCTGGCTGGAGACTGCAGTATTCCAGCGATGTAAAGGTTGAAAATACTAGAACTTCAATAATTTTTTTCTTGTAAACAGGATTTTACAAAAAAAATTACGGTATTGACTTCATTTTTCATGACGCATTTATTACCGAATTAAAAACAATTAGTTTAAACTTATACAGTAAATAATGTTTGCGAGAAACATTTAAAATTAATTAATAATGCAGCATATATACTCGTATATAGACCAAAATTATAGGAGATCTACGGTTCAAAAAGACGAAATCAACAATACTGAATTTACAAGTTTACATTTTGGTCTTTCAGTTAGTCCCAATAATTTTCAAAAAATTCTATGGATGGCTTGCGTTGGAGTTAATCATCTGACAACCTATGTAGATGACCTAATAGTAATGGGTTGATCACAGGATCATCATTCAAATAACTTTGGAAAAGTTTTTAAAATATATGAAAAATATAATTTTAATTTAAATCCCAGGCAATGTAAATTCCCCTATAGAAACGAGGTCACATATCTAGGACACAAAATTACAGGTAAAGGTATTTTACCAGATACTAAATTATGATATTGTAAACAAATATTTTCTTCCCTGCTGACGAAGTAAAACGATTAGTCGGATTTACTAATTACTATGGTGCATTTTGCAGAAATAATAAATACATTAACTAGGAAATACATCAAATTTTGTGGGCTTCAAAATGTCAAAATTTTCAGATTTTTTTTTCAGTTCAAGGATTTTTCTTAGGCAAAACGTACAAGGTGTCAACATTTCAACTTTATATTACAACTTTATTTTATATTGAAGTCTTCGTCAAAAAAATAGAGTACTCGTTCTAAAAATAAATAAAAAAAGTTATTAACACTATCTACTCAATACCATTTATAATTTGTATGGAACGAGGTTTCCTCCATGGTCAAAAAATTGTTTTTATATCATTGATTGTATGTGCCAAGAATAAAATGCATAACAAAATTGTTACAACGATTTTTCATACACATTTTTACTCTCGAATTATTATGTTGATTTTATAAAAGATATTTTGGCCTTAGGTAGAACCTTTAAATAAAATATGAGAATATGTGTAGTAAAGTTTGATTATTATATGTACAGTGCTTTCGAAAAGTAACGAATAAATTCATTATTTTTGAAATTGAGAAGTTTTCGAAATAATTCCCTGGCACGTCGATTTTGTTTTAAAAAAAGGCACATACGGCCCATATTTGTGACGACATTGTTGTTCGAAATATGACGTCATCGACATTTTTTTCAAATGACAACCCCCAATTTTGACCATGCCATTTGAAAGAGCGTGTCATTCTACATACACACATCATGAAAAATTATGGTGTTACATAACAAAAATTTCAAGAAAATTATGTTTGAAGATTTTAAAATTTAATTGTTACCGAAATGTATCACCCGAGAAGGGGGCCGATTGAGTGGTCAGCCAGATCGCCTGATTTGACTCCCCTAGATTATTTCTTGTGGGGATACTTAAAAAGTAAAGTAGGTATACGTTACTAGACCGGTTAATTTAGAAGATTTAAACGAGATACATCGTATACCTCCTGAAGTTATTGATAATGTCAGGTAAATTATGTTTGAAGATTTTAAAATTTAATTGTTACCGAAATGTATCACCCGAGAAGGGGGCCGATTGAGTGGTCAGCCAGATCGCCTGATTTGACTCCCCTAGATTATTTCTTGTGGGGATACTTAAAAAGTAAAGTAGGTATACGTTACTAGACCGGTTAATTTAGAAGATTTAAAAGCAAGAATTCGTCACGAGATACATCGTATACCTCCTGAAGTTATTGATAATGTCAGGCAGCCAACGGTGCACAATTTGAACATTTAATTTAGTCGATTTTTTACATAATGATTATCATTTTCAGTATTGTGAAAATTAAATTTTAAAATCTTCAAACATTATTTTCTTGAAATTTTTGTTATGTAACACCATAATTGTTCATGATGTGTGTATGTAGAATGACACGCTCTTTCAAATGGCATGGTCAAAACTGGAGGTTGCCATTTACAAAAATTGTCGATGACGTCATATCTCAAACAACGATGACGTCACAAATAATAATAATAATAATAATAGTCTTTATTTAATAATAGTCTTTAACAAAAATAAGGTACACAAAGAGTAAGAGGGTAATGAATAACTATTACATATAAGCAACAACACCCAAAAGCTATTATTAAAAAGGCGGAGTTCAACTGCTCAAAGAATGAGCGCGTTGTTCTTCCACTCAACCTCATATTTTCAAAATAAGAGATTAGCAGTTAAAATGAGTTGGATACATATAACACAACATAAATCTTAGCAAAATCACAAAGGTAAAATAATTAAAATCACAATTTAAAAAACAAATTGGTCATAGATTTAAAGTTACATTAAAACAAAATATTACCTGATGTAATTAACTTACGCACTTTAGTTTTAAATGTGGGCAATGACAAGGCTTCAAATTCCTTAGCATAAAATTATAATATTTTGTAATTTGATAAGAAAAACAGCGTTTAAAAAGTGTCGACTTATGTAACGGTATAGAGAGCAAGGAAGTATTTCTAGTGCAAACATTATGTATTTCTCCTTGATAGATAATTTTTCTATATAAATATTCTGGCGTTTTATTTTTAACAATATTGTAGTAGAACACACAACAATGCAGAACTCTGCGTTCCTTCATATTAAGCCAGTTAATGTCCATAATTTTTTTGCTAACCGAGATATGTTTACCAAATAACATTCTAATACAACAGTTCTGCATCATCTGTATTCTAGAGGAATCATGAAACGTCAGACAAGAATTATACAACACATCACCAAAATTAAAATGTGACAATACTAGAGAGTCACATAACATTTTCTTTGTTTTAAAGTTCAAGACATTCTTGTTGCCGTAAATTATTTTCAAACTACAAAATGCTCTTTTTATACACATATTGATATGTTGTGAAAACCTTAGGGATGAGTCCAAAATAATACCCAAGTTCTTGGCGGACTCATGGATATCTATTCTTGTATTATCGATACAAATGTTTAGTCCATGTTTTACAACTTCCAATTTATTTTTAGGTCCAAATATAATAACTTTAGATTTATTAGGATTCAACGTCAAACAATGATTCTTGGAAGCATTAAACAGACAATGTAAATCATTATTTATAACATTACTTGCATTGGGTAACTGTGACAATTTAAATGAAAACATGAGTTGTGTGTCATCAGCATAGCAGTGCACCTTGCAAGTTTGTACACTCTTTATTAAATTAGTTGTATAAATACAAAAGAGAAGTGGGCCCAAAATTGAACCTTGAGGTACACCATTAATTACACTTAATGCTTCCGAATAAACATTTTTCAGTTTGACAATTTGTTTCCTATTTCCAAGATAGTTACCGATCAAATTTACAGAAGTTTGACTGAAACCCATATAATGCAAAATTGCCAGAAGCAACTGATGATTAATTCGATCAAATGCCTTTGAATAATCTAATAAGACTAGCGCACTAAATTCGCCCTTATCAGAACTCGATAAAATATCATCAGTTACTTTCAGCAATGCTGTAGTACAGCTATGTAACGGTCTAAAACCAGACTGATTAAGAGGCAATAAAGAATGAGTTTGTAGAAATAGTCTAATCTGTTTGTCCATTACTCTTTCTAAAATTTTGGACATAGTTGGGAGAATACTAATTGGTCTCAGATCTTGTAGACTACTCGGTAAGCTAGTTTTAGGTAAAGGTACGACATATGCTATTTTCCATGCATCAGGAAAAGTATTTGTCTCCAAACAATAATTCATAATATGCACCAAATACGGTAAAATGTACGGACAAACAAGTTGAATGGTTTTGATATTTATTCCATCAAATCCGACCGAATTGGATCGTAAAGAACTAATTATGTTTAATATTTCTATTTCATCAGTCAATTTAAAGGAGAATGGTGTAAGTTCACCGTTTATCAAATTAGTTTTATAAAATTCTAATGTTTCAGCATCGGGAATATATGGAGACTTTGAAGAATTAACAAAAAATTCATTAATAGCATCAATATCATTCGATAAATTATTAGGCACTTCCACCGTATTTGGTTTCCAAGACACTCCATTGTTCTTTAAAATTTTCCAGACATTATTTTTTCCTTCACCTGCTAACATGTGATTTAAATACGCCTTTTTTTCATTAATGATGGCTTTATTTGTTACATTTCTAATTTGTTTATAGTATTCATAATGACTTTTATTTTTACTATTTTTAAACTTCAAGTAAGCTTTATTTTTTAACTTTATCATAAACCTTAAATTATCCGTTAACCAAGGGGATCTTTTCTTATTTGCCCTGATGATTTTCACAAATGTGGGTCGTATGTCAAAAAGTGCCTTTTTTAAAAACAAAATCGACGTGCCAGGGGATTTTTTCGAAAACTTCTCAATTTCAAAAATAATGAATTTATTCGTTACTTTTCGAAAGTACTGTATATTGCTAGATTTAAAAGCAACATCTACACGTTTACATTGTAATTAAATAAAATGTTATTTCACACATATTATATTTAGATATAAATAAAACATAAACATCTCAAAAGAAAAAAAATGCTAATCATTTAATAAAAATTATCAAAATTTGTATGCACTGAATTAAAAAATAGATATGATTTACATTCATACATTTTTAAAATATCAAAACACTACTGTTAAATATAGATTGTTTTAACAATAGACAAAGGACAGTTAAGTCTCAGCCACATCCTAAAATTTATAATAAACTTCCTCCGCTTTAATAAACCGGCAATTTTTTTTTGTTTCCTTATTTCTCGTCGTCGTCGTCCTTGTAATAATAAATTAAATATGAATGTCAATGGCAAAACCGTGAATGATGCATTCGTCAGGAATTTATGTTTTGTTGCTCAGAATTTCAAAGAAAAGCGTTAAAATAATTTAACTGCATATATTACAATCCACGTTTTACGGTGTTTTAAATATTAATTGCTTATACAGGGCGTTTCTGAATTAGATGCATTTCTTCAAAGATAATGTGCCTAATAATTTTCGAGTTATCTGGAATACACTGTAGGTGTTCAAGCAAGGAATATGATTTCAAATTGTCAGAAATATTCGACCAGTAAAGTTATCAATTTTTTTTAGTGAACATCCTGCAAGAAGTAGTTTGCCCATCGTCTACTAAATCGCGTCGCCTTTGTAATACTTGTCTGTCAAATCATCTGAATTTCAATCTAGAATTCTGCAATGTGCTGTAGTGTGTCGACACCTATGTTAGTATTTGGAAACATACACATCAGGCCATAAATGTCAGAATTTGACATTTGATATTGAGACTGTAATAACTTATCTTTGAATAGAACCTACTTATTTAATTTGGTATGTAAAAGTGTATGTATTTTATGTCTACTAGTTGAAAATATGGAACATTAATACTATTTCTGTAGGTACCCCACACAACGTACTTCTGTCCTAATACTGTAGATTGTTATCAAATACATACACAATAATGGACTGCTACTTCACTTTCACCGTGAAAAACACATTACTTCATTATTTTAAGTTGTATCAATTTATAAATTTAAAAATGACACGTTAACAGAAATGTGTACTCAACAGATATTTGAAATCTGTCATAATTTTTAAGAAACATCAAATTACTGATAGAAACAGTTGACAACTATGACATATGTGCAGTAGAGTGCTGCCACGCGCGGTGAGTCACTGCAAACGGGCAAAGGAACAAACAGAAAAAGCGCGGCCGCTGCGATTTAGCAGACGATGGTTGGACGAATGTTTTAGACAGTTTGGAACCAGTCTGAATTCCTTGCTTGAACAGACCTTATACTTTAGACCACAGATTAATGGATGAAAATTATTGACGACACCCTATACAGAGCGTCCTGGAAAAAATGATATGCACAGTAGGCGTTTCTAAAATAATAACATTAAGTATTCATGAAAACAAATCCGTACGGTTTCGAAGACCTTCAAGTGGATAGCTTCCATGAAACATGTCTTTATTAACCGGCGTATTAATACGTTCCTATTCGGTCCAAATCGTTTTAGGAAAGGGAACAAACAAGCTTTACCAAAGTGACTAGGCCACACATTTGGCAGATCAAAGAGGGCCACTGCAAATTCGATTGGAATCCTCGGAGTACCCGGGAAATGGGAAGACCTCAAGTGACTTTGGAGAGGCATGAAATGTGGGTAAATTAAATACTGACGATTCAAACTTGGAAAGCCGTATAAAAATGGGATTTGTTTCAGACATTTATTGTTTTCTTTTTAGTGTTCTCTGATTTCAAAGCAAATAAACATACTCTAAAAAAAGTCTTACTTTCGATAAGCCCTGATGCAGTGTCCTATATGTTTTAATTTTTATTAAAAACATTCTTTAATAAATACGGGGTTTAGTCGAGAAAGGACAATAATCACATTTCACAAATAAATATACAGCACGATATTACTTGAACGAGCCAAAAATTGTAAAAACAATTCTACTTTAATTTCATTAATTTAATTCAATTACCTATAAAATAGTTACTTGTGCAATAAGTTAGAAAAAGTGATTATTTTTCCGTATCATGCGCAGGTTTTTTTCGAAAAAACGTGTTGCACACATGAATTTTTTTAATAGTGTTTTGAAAATAGCTTAAATAACTATAGTTATCATATCATAATGTTTTATTGAAAATTGTGAATCAAGAATCAGAAGAGGGAATGTTTATATAGAAACGAGTTTGTTTATTAGGTATTCGTTTTTCACTGAAATGTATCACCCGAGAAGGGGGTCGATTGAGTGGCAGCCAGATCGCCTGATTTGACACCCCTAGATTATTTCTTGTGACCGGTAGAAGATTTAAAAGCAAGAATTCGTCACGAGATACATCGTATACCTCCTGAAGTTATTGATAATGTCCAAAAACAATTTATTAATTGTCTTGGCTACTGTCAGGCAGCCAACGGTGCACAATTTGAACATTTACTTTAATCAATTTTTTACATAATCATTATCATTTTCAGTATTGTGAAAATTAAATTTTAAAATCTTGAAACATTACCTACCTATTTTCTTGAAATTTTTGTTATGTAACACCATAATTTTTTTCATGATGTGTATGTAGAATGACACGCTCTTTCAAATGACATGGTCAAAATTGGGTGTTGCCATTTAAAAAAATTGTCGATGACGTCATATCTCGAACAACGATGACGTCATAAATGTGGGTCGCATGTCAAACAGTGCCTTATTTAAAAAAACAAAATCGACATGCCAGGGGATTTTTTCGAACACTTCTCAATTTTTTTCTGAACAGCTGCGATAGAAGAATTAATCAATAATCAAACACTAATGTGCACCGAACTTTAATTTAATCTTAAGTCATTCTTAAATCGCATTCAGTAAAAAAATATTGATATTCTAGCTACGAGTGTGTTACACACGGGTATTGTACTAACCGTCAAAAGCAGGCTCGCAAAACAGTGAAAGACATACAAAACATTTAGCGAAATATTTTTTTATTCAAGCAGTTTTTTGGGAGATCAAAGAGAAATCATCCAAGGTAACGTGAATTAAATGGCGATTCAATGTTTTTGTTACTCAGGATGCTTTGAAAACTTGAAGAATACCCTTAAAATACCGTTATAAAACCTCTGTATTTATAACTTTTTTGAAACTTGAAAACACACGAGTTCTCTTTCATATTGAAGATATTTTCCCAACACAAACATTTTTATTAGATAATTGCTGTTCCGGAATAATACGTTCCCAGTTTTTGTGTTTCTGTATGAATATGTCTCTATAATACTCCCATGAAATATTTCAGATGAAATATTGTGACTTCCAATACAGAAACGGATATATAAAAATAGCGACCTGGCCCTTTTCCAATAACTGTGCTTGTTCATCATTTATCTACCTCCCGTTCAACCCCCAGAATAAATGTAAATGTACTCCAAACACTGCTCCCACTTTTTTATCTTGCGTATATTAATTTTATAAAAGGTGAAAGTTTAACTGGAACAAATTCTGTAACTTGATAAATAAAAATTCCTGACTCATGTGGTATATTATAAAGAGGCTTGTTATTTTATAGGGGGTTGCAACAACCTCCAACTTTTCTTTAATGGAAACTTTTTTAATAATAATAATACTAATATCTCTACCCCTCATTCTAATCACGAGGATTAGCCCAGAAGTCGAAGACTTGTGCGGGAGAGGGGGCAGCATAATATCATTATTAAGCTGGCCGCATTTGCGCCCAAGAATATCTTACGTTGGTAGGCCCTAACCACCATTCAGTGCAGGAATGAGGGAAATCTGGAAAACTTCATTAATTAGGGGGGGTCAAATGTCGACCAGTATCAGTCTGTCACATTGACCCAAGTTAACATTCTTCCACCCTACCATGCCCGGAGAGAGGGTGCCAATCCTCTCCACGAATATAGATGATATACAGTCTACCGGCTGCGGGGCTCGAACCCACATCGATTCAAATACTGACGCCTTAAATCGCGCGACCACTGACAGACCAATGCAAAAAATGTTCAAAAAGCATTCCAAATATTTTGTAACACTTCCGGCGTTGCTTGCTTGACTAATTTCATCCCTGAAGCTCGGTGATGTCGTTAGGTTTGGTAACATAAACCTTGTTTTGGATATCTCCATACGAAAATCTAATGAGGTAAAATCGGGTGATCTTGCTGACCAGTCAATTGGGCCCCCTTTTCCAATCTACTTAGTCGGAAACACGTTGATATTTTTTCCGACCCATTTTGAGGTGTGCCATCTTGTTGAAACCATATTCGTAAGCCAAGTGCTGCTGGTAGCGCACTCTATAATATACACGGAAACTGTGATCAGATCTTGATTTCTTATCCTAAAAAACCCCTCAGTACCAAATTTCGTGAGAATCATGGTATTATTAAGATAAATATTTACAAAAACTATATTTCGGAAGCTATCAACATTTGGACTAAGGTAAATTGGGCTGCATCCTCATATTTTAGCCTCAGGAATTTGTATTAGCGTATAAACATTTAGGAACACGCTGTATTTGTAATAAATCAATCATAGTAGAACAGAAGAAATATTATAATATAGAACTATTATAAGATATCTTGGAAGTAGTGCTCAGTAAAAGATTTAACTAAAATATGATAACAATAATAGAATTATTATTGGTTTCATAAACGAACTATCTTTAGTAGTTCGTTTATCACAAAGGCGTTTTGAATATGACGCACATTTACATAATTGGATTTTACTTAAGACATTCTTAAATTTTTAAACAGCATGATTTCTAGGGTCTTCTGTAGATGTCTGCAAAGTTGCTTTTAAATTCACACTATTCTGCTGGAGGTAAATGGCTGTTCTGCTGTTGACCAATTGTACTAAACGACACTTCATAATTTTAACGAATGGCAACCAAACTATTAAATGATGATTGCCAAATTGTGTCTTTAGGATTCAAGTTTAAAATTTGGTTCGACGCATCTGTTTTCACCATTTACGTAGCTTCATGTACCACTAATATTAATTATTCCACAGAATCTCCACTCTATACAGGGTGATCCCTAAATAAGTACATATATTTTAACCAGCAGTACAGTTTACTGTCTAGAAGAATTAATGTTTTTTTACAATAAAATCAGGAATAAAAATGTCAAATTTAAAAAAAAATTCGTGATTTTTAATAGAAAACTAGTTGAGAACTGATGATCAGACTCCCAATGTCTTGAAAATGGGTTTTAAGTAACTTTATAACTAATACTTTTGGGCAGCATGTCAAAGAATGATTGAAATATATTTATTTATAAAAATGTTAATGGCTACCTCCTCCCCTTTGCCATTTCTATACCGCACCAAGAAAGTATGTCTATGTATGTACATGAAATTAGTACAATACAATTATCTAGAATTTGATCATTCAGCAGATTATAATATAGTTTATTAGGTTAAGTCAGTACCTGGTCAGTGGTTCTCAAAATGTATGGTTCATTAGGTTAAGTCAGTGGTTTTTAAAATGTTAGTATTTTTTTAAAATTATTATCTCCGTAAATATTTGAAATTTTTTATAAATGAGTTTCAGTCATAAAAATCATAAAATATATAGAACGTCAGAAGCCTATACATTAGGTACTCAAAAATAGTCTGACTATGGAGGAGCTTAGAAAGCAGTCATCTAGAGAAAACTTAATGTAAGCTGTTGGTTATACTGCATTTTAATCCCAGCATACAATTGAAACCAAAACGGAATGTTTGTAATAATTGGACCATGGAGAAATTGGACGTAAAATGTTCATATTTTGAAATTCCCGCCCATCAATGTGAAGCTACCCCGTTAGTGCAACTAACTCATAAAAGCTAAATGCCTGCAATGTTATCAGTCTCGCATTTTCTTCATAGGTTGACTATTTTCGGTACTTCTTTTGATGTTCTATATATTTTATAATTTCTATGGTTTCAATCGACTCTGTGACCTATGTGACGAACTACACCTGCAGTTAAAATGTTTGTACTTCTTTATGATTCATCCTGTATAGTGAAAAGTAAAATCTTTCATGTATTTTCTTTGAATTGAGGTCATCAATTTGTGAACGCCTCTTACACTATGTATTTGTAAAAATACTGCAAAGAATATTTCATCGATAGAAAAACTAAATTGGAATGGACTCTTAAGTATACCTCTGAAACCTCTCCAGTACATTCGGCCAGCATGAAATATGTATTACCTATTTTTAAAAGACCTCCTGAAATATAGTAAAGGCAGCACGTGAAACTTATATAAACATAATTTAAGTTAGTATACCAGAGATATGGCTAAAGGAGCACATAGAATATTCAATTTTTACAACACTCTGGGGTCCCATATCTTCCGACATAAATACGAGATGTAAAAGCAGTATAACAATAACCAACCGCATTTTTGATATCCTGACGGGGGAATAAGGAAAGAATTTGCGACATACTTATGCGATGAAATATTCAAGAGCATGGACTCAAAGCATTTATGTGTCACCTGTCCTGGAAAAAATAAATTAGAGAGACGTCGAATATGGTATTCGCGATACAAAGCAGTATATAACCTGCAAAGTGGATTATAGATACAGTTGCGATGTAGGATAGACATGGTTTTATCTGCTGCAGAGCAGTTGATGTTGTTTTCATTAATGCTGAATCGAAATAATCAGGATTTATTCTGTTCCAGAGCGAAATTGATTTTTCTGTTGAATTTGTTAACCTTTAAATAGACTGCTAGTTTTTAAATAAGTTATACATGATGTACTATAGTCCTGTTATTCCAAGAATTCCCTTATTGTTTTAATTCTCCTTATATTGTTATATTTCTTTGCAGGAAATATTGTTTTGTTAGAATTCACCAAACCTTTTTTGAGTAGATTATTTTTATTCAATTGATACAGATTAAAACGACTTCTACATTATACTGCAGGTTACAACAACTCCGCGGACCGGCATTGAATTACACCTGCAGTATCAGCCAAGAACCGTTGTCGATCACACCACCAGACATAGACCGGTTTCGGGCATTTTAGCCTTTTTGAGATGACCGACAATTGAACTGGCTGTCCCTTCATATGTATGTTCACATATAAACCAAGGGAAGGTGAGATAAGTAACCGTTAAGTACCTGCTGTAATGTAGGTCGCTTCCTGCAAGTCGAGCCGCTTAGGCCGAGCAGGAAGTAGCAGACCACTGATATCTCACCTAAAACGACTTATTAATCTCATAACAACTGTAACAAATAATATTTTATTCACTTTTGAATTATTTTTTTTAAATCACTACTATTTTTATATCATTGCAATTTGAAGAGGAAACTTTTATTATCAAAATACACCAACAAAATATATAATACCGGCTGGAATGGATACTTGCTAGTGTCTCTGAAACATTAGAAACAATGTTTCTAACGATTTCATTTTCAGTAGAAGAAACTTGTAACTCATCTTCTGATATTTGATTAATTATGTTAGCTATTACCAACTCAGGACGCCCAAATGTATCAAATGCAGCCTCTTTACCTAATATATTTCTTTGAAATCTCACTTATTTTTAATTGACTCTGTATAGCCTTTCGCAACAGAACTAGAGCTCCATTCACCATGTATTTTTAGTACTAACAAATCAGCACCTGCTTCACCAAGTAAAATCGCCGAAGATGTTCGAAAACTGTGCTCAGCATACTGAATGCATTTTCAATTCCAAGAAACTCTGCTATCTTTTGTGGCATCTTAAACAATGTATTCAAACCTACAGACTGCACTGGACATTTTTAAATTTTATGGGTTAAACAGAATCGTCGATATGGTACATTTCTTGGCCTCAGTTCCATATATTTTCGAAATACGTCAATTGCACGGGTAACGTTACTTCCATTGACAAAAATGAATACTCTTTGTTTATAAGTCTTACTATAGTCGACTTCCAAAATTGTAGAGAGTGACTAATGTTATAAACCTGTTCACAATTTATAGCAGTCAACACAAAGAAATGTACATGCAGCCCGTATATTTTTCCTACAAATACGTGTGCCGCATATCTCTGAGAGCATACCTGATTACACAGTTTCTGCTACGCATGCGCTGCAGTTAGTACACGTTAGTACGTATGCGCTGCTGGCGACGAATTGTCGGATCCAACTGTTTCATTTCGAGCGCTATCATGGGCGGGTATATCGTTCGGGCGGGCAAAATTTTGGGGATTATCTTTTCGTTAATTTAATTATGAATGTAATTAATTTTATTAGTGATTTGATCGAAATGAGGAATATCGGATGATGACATTTATGAAGAGTTTAGAGCGCGAGGTCAAAATATGAGTGTAAGTGATGTTGAAATATGTATTTCATTAACAAAATTGTACGTGAATGGCATATGTGTGCAAATAAAAAAGTGGTAAAGAGGTACAGCTGTGAAACGGAAAGTGATGGAAACTCGCGGAAAGAATATTGAATTTTTGAAATGAGTTTTCCAAAATAAAAATTCTATTGCTATATCTTGCAAGATAAAACTTAGTCCGTATAAATGAAATCGAAAAGAGTATACTGACAGAAATAACGAAATAGTGATATGGCGAAGAAACTATTTAAAATAAATATTAAAAGATAAGAATCTGGATTGAAGAATATATTAAATTTTGACGAAACATGGGCGTATGAAGGTCATACGGAAAGCGGTACGATATGATATAATAAGTGTTAATGTGTGACCGTTATAGTGACACTGCTAGTAACCAATAGTAAATAGTGACACTGCTAGTAACCAATAGTAAATAGTGTGTATGTATTCTAAAGCCTTTTGTCCTTTTGAATGCGGAATTCGCATATATTTGCGCGATTTATTTAATGGTGGAAAAATCTGTATTTGTAACAAATTTTGTCAACTACTTACAACATTATCTATCATTTTCATCATGAAACTGCCATGGTAGATTATCAGAAGCTCAAAACAAGTTTATTAACACCACATAATGAAAGGGGCAGTAATATTTGTAGTGTTTGACAGTTTCGCAAATTGCAAATGTCAAAAGTTGAGATATATCCGCCATAAATAATTTAAACAGAAGTTGCAAAATTCGTGCAAAAGGGCGGCATTCTAATTTGTAGAGAGGATGACACAGGTGGCACATTTAAAGTAAATTGTTAATGTGCAAGGTTCAGCCGACGTCAACTTATTTTTGATAATTTTGTGTGCTTTAACTCTTCTCAAGTGACACGCTTAGGTAATCATAACACACGTATCTTCCGTACTCATCTCTGTGTTGTGAATTAGTCACTCTCTATTATTTTCCATCTTGGGTAATTGATAATACAAGATAAAAACTTTAAATTTTGAAATATTCTTATTATTTTTATTATCTAACCTCTCGAAATTGGTAAAAACTGTTATATCACTGGTTCTAAAAATAATGGATGTTATGTAATGCAATTATTTTTGTCATTTTTGTATATTTTTTATATCTGATCGCATTCAAATTTAGTACGCCTATGAAAGGTTGCTCTCGCCCGTCGCGCTAATCTACAAGCTAGCGATTAGTCACTCTCTACAATTTTGGAAGTCAACTATATCTGGAATAGTGATAACACTTCCTCTGTCTTCAATATCATCGATAGACATAACTACAAGTTCCGCAATTCTACAACCACCAGAATCTCTCATAATTAGGACTACCGTTAACAATAAATAATTGATATCAAGAGCCGTATCTAAGAATTTTTCGAGGTCTTTTCTGTTTTATGCTTTAATAAGACCTTCACCTGGTAAAATCTACAAAGAGTAAAACTATAAGTACCTACCAAAGCCACGATAGTTTTGCCATTTACACCCTTTGCTTGATTGTTATTACGCCATGCGCATAAATTGTACTCTTTCTCGTAAAGTAACTTGGACTTCTCCGGAATTACTTTGTATAAAACCACTTGTACTTCTAATATAATTCGTCATCCGGTCTACCATCTGACTACATTGAATGTTGTTCCATTCCTTCCATACACTTACTTTCAAACAACTCAAGACAAAAATATTGAATGCTGACACGAATCACACCTGAATCCAAGTAATAAGCAATTATTAGTTGTTATAGTGTATCCAAAGAACATCTAATACTCTGTATAATATAAAAGAAACATTCTTCTTGTGAATAAATATTCATTTAACTCGGTGTATAAATATCCATTATTCAAGTAGACGTTTTTATTTTTACATTGTTGTCAAATAAAATAAGTAACTTATTTACAAATTATTATTATTAAATAGGTGTAGAAGAAACAAAATTTTGGCAAATCTGTTCAGAAGGGGTGCTCAGGTTGATAGCCGTTATGTCACATTTTAATTCCACTTTCAGCTAACTCAATTCACTCTTCCAAATTCATTCTCTTTGGGATACACCCACGATTTTCCTACGCTAAAATTGAACCTAAGAAATTTAATTCGCATCGCTTTATATTCTTAATGTAACTGCTCGTAGTTAGTATATTTTAAGACATATGATGTGATTCGACGATCACCTTGAAGTTCAAGAATGTGTTGTGCCACTTTGAACACCTGAGCCATGTGTGTTTTAATGTAATGTCCTCAAATTTCTGTCGTCGCAACGCCTTTGCTGCTTCAAGAAATTAATGTTTTCAATTATCGCTTTTTCGTATTCAATATATTGTGAAGGAAATCTGTTTTGAACAATTTAATTTGCAGCAGAAGTAATATTTATATTTTTATACCGAATAGTGAAACTTCCCAGTCCGATAATTTTAAAGGAATCTTCGAAGATGACAGTTAACAGTTCAAATACAAATTTTCTAAGTCAAATTATTATAGATGTTGGTGTGGACAGATAATTTTTTTGCAAGCATTTTGGAGAGTCGTTATGGTATTCATTTTCTATAAAATTTTAAACAAATTAGGAAATTTAAACTTTTTTTAATTATAAAATTTTGTTGCATATAGAGGGATGCTCAAAGACAGAGACAACATACGTATGTGATTTTTATCTGAATGCTTAAGTTTTATTTAAGAAAACCTGTTAATTTTTTAAACGCCGTAATTTCGGATACCCTATTCGAAATTAGGACATCATTTTTTTAACTGGCGAATTTGCCATTTTTTAGTTTTTTTTCCATATTTACCTAGATTTTCTTACTCAGTGTAAATATTATGTTAAGATATATTACAGTAATACCAACATTTTAGTAATAGTGTTCGCGTCCAGGTGTGTTCCAGACCTTGGTTTGGGATATCTGTGTTCTGAATCGCCTTGAAATTGTTCTTGTCGAAGATATTTTGTACATTCGGACGTTATTTCGTGTTCTCACCTTTAATTTGAAAAAATACTATTATTAAAATCAGTTATAAGAAAATTCAGCATGCTCCTTTATTTTCTTAGATTTTATTGGTTTTGTGTATATACCTATTAGTGGATAATAGTGTATAGAGAGAACACAAATATTTAGCCGTGATGTGGCAACGCACGTGTCACGTTGCTCGTTTCACCGTTCGACAGTCTGTGATGTGCCTAGGAAAATGTTACCAAGTGTTATGGGTAAAAGATCGAGTATTTTTTTTTCGAATTTCGGTCTTTCCTAGACCTTCCGAATACATCGTTAAAATTAATGATATTATGACTGAATTATCCTTAACGGCTCGTGTATAGCCACCTTAACAGCTTGAAGTACAGTATTTAGATAACACTACTTGCTTAACTAGGTATTATTTTACTCTTAGGTATACTAACTTAAAATATCAAGATATTTTTTCATTCTACAACAGAATTATTTTTTGTAAGATCTTGGATTAAATGCAATTCTGTAAAAAGAATTTACCGGCCTTCACGCGATTTAAAAAACAAATTTGCACGAAGTTTAGTATTTTTCTTCTGACAGCATACCACTTTTACTGTATCGTTAGAAAGGTAGAAGGTTTTAAAAAAAGCCTTTCATTAATTTTTAACACCATGCCATTAAAATAGACACTTTGACATTAATATTACGATCAGTTTGTTAACTAATAAAAACATGTTTACAAAATTATTACAACAACATCAACTGGCAAAAAATAACAAATAAAGAACGTTTTGGTTTCACAACATTTTTCAACGATTAGAGTTTGGTACAACCGTCGTTTGTAAATTGTTATCATTCCTCCATGCTGTAGCCTTGCAACTTAAAATTAATTTAAAATATTTGTTTAAGAGACTGCTGATTTTAATATAAAAAGTAAACACATTTGAATTAGTTTTACACTGTATCAATGGTGATATTTTACTAAGAATGTCGAGGTATCTATTCTTTCGAATCAAACTGGTGAATTGTTTAACGAAAATCGTCTGTAAATCATTCTTCGTTATTAGTATTAATATACAGGGCGATTCAGTCATAATGTCATTAATTTTAACCACGTATTTGGAAGGACTAATAAAGACGAAAATTTTAAAAAATGTTTACTCGACTTTTCAAAAGATCAGCAAATGAATCCGTAAGAATCGGTACAAATTTTCCGATGACGCATTCGAGTGTTAAAGTGAAACAACGTTACCATATGAGGACCACATACATAATAACAATATGTTCATTAAAGTTCGGTACTGAGGTGATACACTTTCTTTCAAATGACAGACTTCATAGAATGATTGATTACTGATTACTGTGGTTAGGTATTTATAAAATTCTCATGATTTCATATTGATAAGAGGGTGTTTATAAAGATGCAAATTTAATTATTGTTTGTTTCTGTTATTATTTGACGTTTCTGCAGTTCTGAAGCGCTTATCATTGAGTACGTATTGAAACAAGGTTATTGACCTAAATACGGTAGGTCAGCTGTTCACTGTTGCCGGATTGTTTATCACTAAATATGTTTTGAACTCCTTTTTGTTGACAGCACGAGGTTTTTTTTATACTGTCGGTACTTAATACGAAAAACTTTTCAGCCTTTGTTAATAATTTACCTAGTGAGTATTGTTTTTGAAGTTATACTTCTTTGCGCCCGTTAGACACATTGGGATGGGATGTTGGTCGAGAAACCGCGTCATTTGGAAGAACAAATTTTTAAGAACAAATTTTTAAGAACTAATATAATAATAATAATATATATATATATTTTTTTTTTAGAATTTTTTTTTAAGATTTTTTTTTGTACGTACGAGTGTTTTTTTTAAGAATTTTTTTTTTAAGAATTTTTTTTTTGTACGTACGAGTGGGTGTATGAGAATGGCCAAAGAAGTATAACTTCCACCGTCTGGTCCGACGCAGACAATTTTTTTTAGACTATGACTGAATCACCCTGTATATTACCTTACTTAATATTTCTGCGTTGAGTGAGAATTTATAGATAGAGGCGCAACCTTATGGCGAAATGCGTATCCACTTTTGGGCCCGAGATAGTATTAGGTAATATCAGCTCTTTGGTTCTAAGATTCGTCAATTTATCGACAACTTATTGTTCACGGAGGTTTTCTTTGCTTGTTAAACCATTGAGTCACACAGAACATTCAAAATTGACTGTCGTTAACAATAGTTCTCGACAGACCGACAAATCTCGGGCCCAAAAAACCCTAGTGTAAAACACGGTGTAACATAACGGAACGTCAAACATAAAGGCCTTTATTTCTTGTCCGACTTTAAAAACATTTTACCCTATAGATATTTTCTATTAGGGCCTTTGTTTTCAAGATACAAGGTGTTAAACTTATAGATCGAATACACATTTCGCCATTAAGGTTGCGCCTCTATCTATAATTTCTCACTCAACGATTTCTGCCAATAAAAGTGTAAAGCCTGTCTTGGTAAACCAAACAAATGAGATATAGGTACTTTAATCTGCTGTTAAAAAGATAATTTATATCGAATTATTACGGTGTGGGTTTGCTTCCAAAAAACCAATACGAAATATTTTTAAATTTATGTTAATTTGTTGTAAATCTTCCCAAGGTTCGTTGCATAAACATATGCAGATCTCGTTCGTTCATTTGTTTACTTCTGCTTCGCTTCCATGTTCGAACGCAATGTCACCGATTCGATTTAGGTCATTATAACAATCGAATTCGTCGATAAGTAAGATACTCGCGACCTTCCATAACGTTTTACAAGGATGTACAACAAACTAATAATATCAATATTATACAAAAAGACAAAAATTTAAAGAATAACTGGAAAACAATAAGGAAGCAAGACTGAAATATATCAAACATGCATACGTTTCTACATTACATGAATCAATGAATTAAATTATAACGGTCAGTAGTAAAATAAGGCCAAATTAAAAATAAATAAACGCAATATTTTGTTTGTTGTTGTAGGTATTGTGAGATCTTCAGGAGATTTGTACACCTGCAGTGATAGTATCTAGTAGTCTTGGACAATGTAACTCTTAGTTCTTTTTGATGTTCTGACGATATATGGCGATGAAACTTGACCAAGCAAAACATTGCGTTTTCTTTATTTTTCTTCTATTGATCATTAATAATTCAAAACAATGCTACTAGCTACCAGCTATTTATTAACTTGCTTAGACTGCTTAGCAGAGTTGTAATTATTTACTACATAATTAATTAGTAGGTTTTCCCAATATAAGCTATTGTTCAAGTATATGCTTAGAAACTTCCAATCAGGAATTTGCTGTAGATCAGATGGATCATTTACAAATAAACCAAATAACTAGGATCCAAGGACATCCTTGTGCAGTGCCAACATTTTTCTTGAACTTTTCAAATTTTGCACCAACCCAACAGTTATATAATTGAACTCTTTGCAATATATGATACGAATCTAATTATTATATACATATATTTTTTTAATATAAATAATTTTTTGAAAACTATAACTCAAATTTATGATACACAAATAATATGTTTTTACCTTAAGAGACGTATGTTTCTTATAAGTTGTGTTATTTATTTAGACTTCATAACTTGTATAACGTCTATATTAAGGAACTGTTTTTAAAATTTTGTAGGTACTAATTATTGGGTTTATGGACTTGAATATCGTTCTGTTTTTATCTTATTAAATAATGCTACGATGCTGCTTTTCCCAATATTAACTTTACAAAAAAATACAGAAAATTAAATATAAAAATATGCTGCAACATTGAATTATATAACAATATAATAATTAACGACGTCTGTTTCTGATAAAAATAGAAATGGAATACGTAATTGACGTTGTCAAATTCAAATCGATTGTGCAATCGATGTAAAAAATGTAAATTTACATCAGTGAAAGTTGTGGGCGTTGAATGTATAAGAAAAGTAATTATGCTTAGCAGTTTTATAGCCTTAGGATGATATTGAATTAATTGAACATAATGAATCGTATTTCAGAATACGCAAATAGGAAGATATTAAATATAATGAAGTAATTAGCGTCAGACTGTGGCTAATTGAAAATTATACTTTTAAAACCAATGCTTAACACAGTTTTTAGATAAATATACAGGGTGTTTAGACTTAATTTATTCTTTGAAAATGTAGATGCTACCTTACTTAAGTTTTACACTGTTATTTTAAAATGATATAATTTAAATTATCTATCTATACTTTTCAAAGAATTTTTTTTTGTACTTGTATGATTGCGTACTTCTCACTGAATATTTTTTTCTCATGTAAACAGGACAAGGAAACGTCAAGGTGTATATCACACCATCATATTTCATGGCATGAATTACGTATGTTTAGTCTTTTGACACGTAGGTATTTCAGGATGTTTCATGACATACTTCTGGCTTGGAAATTTGAAATGATAATAATTTTTATTTAGAAATAGAAGGCTATTTTCAATTACATTGATCACATTTATTAAAATTAAATTATGCTTTGTGCAAGTTTAAAAGACAGTTTGGCGCATAAAAATGTTTCAACGAAACTATATAGTGATGAAAAATGTATTAAAAAAATGCTATTTGATTTTTTGTAACAAACGTGCTACGACTAAATCAGAAATTCAAGGTCTGCTGTGATTTTTTCAGAATTGTATTGGCGACCTTTTTATCGGAAATCTGACAATTCAGCAATGTTTCACATCCCATGAAGGGCAAAAAAGCATAAAAAATAAAAGAAAAACTGCAAAAGTTGTTAAGTTACGAAACTGGCAATCTAACAATATTTTATAATATTTTGGATGACAACATTTTTGTAACTTTGTAGCTCAAAAACAACTTAAAAATATCCCACATAAATTAAATAACAAATCTGATTTATTATTTATTACAAAAGACAAAACGTTATTGTACAAAAAACAAAACAACAAACAAAAAAAGAAATGTGAATAATGTATCTAATATAAATTCTATACGTCTTTATTAATTTATTTACCAAGACATTTTTTTCAGTAGCTTCTGCGATTACTATAAAAAATCATAGTTTGTTGATAACTTCACAGAAGAAATCATTTTTCCGGTTTTTACAAAGTATTCTACAGTTCCCATTTAATTCCAAAAATTCCACGATAACCAAAATTGGAAGTTAGAGCAATAGTTTGGGTAAAAAATTTATGGTGAGGCGAAAATGTTTTAGAAGATCGATTTCCCGGTAAACCCGTGTCAAATGCAGCACTTTTACCGCGGTGTGCAATGAATGCAAGTATAAGAGATGGAGGTTCAGGGCGTCCACGGCGCATTGCAGCAGTGTGGCGTATCATATTATACGAGGTTCAATTATATCCATATCATGTACAGCGTGTCGAAGCATTAATACCAATTGGATTTACGCAAACGTATCACAACTACTGCCAATAAAGGTGTTAAAAAATGTTACTTATTTTTTTCCTTGTGAATTTCTTTAAATTTATTGTCCTGTCGCCGAATGCACGCTTTGCCTTATTAGATTCTACAGTGGATCAGTTTCCAGTGCCGTGCAGAAATGTATTTTTATGTGTGTTCTGTACATTCTAAATTTTTTGTGGATAAGTTTAAATCATCCTGTATAGTGATAATAAATATTAACTTATTTACTTCTAAATTTCATGAAATTCTACATTTACTTAATTCAGTCACGACAACCATCTGGAAAATAACTGCATTGCCTTCAGCTGCAATACTATTTGTATTTTTCCGACCTCGCCTAACTGGCAAGGCACCGAAGGTGATTAAT
The DNA here is from genome assembly GCA_025584915.1 of Monochamus saltuarius. Taxonomy (NCBI): domain Eukaryota; kingdom Metazoa; phylum Arthropoda; class Insecta; order Coleoptera; family Cerambycidae; genus Monochamus; species Monochamus saltuarius. Next base: position 17,118,063 of record CM046725.1, read on the forward strand.
AATATTTTATGACATTTTATTAGGTCACAAGCGTAGAAATAGTCGTAAGCAACGAGAAACGTTTAAAGGTCCGAGACATTGACTTTTACATTGCCCGGCACGTATACCCTGCACCTGACTGTCATCACAATGGGCAGAAAATTTCGATTTCCGACGAAATACACATATTAATAGCGAATAGGTGTGCATCGTTAGCTCCGTAATAATTGTCTAGCCTGTAAAAGTCGAAGCAGACGCAAGGTCGTTTCACATACCTAGTACCTTGGTGTGATAATGAAGATAACACATGTCCAGAATACGAAACGTTCAAAGGTTAATGGCTGCTGAGCTGGTGATGGATAGTTAGAAGAAGATTCAATTCTGAATTTGAATATAAGACATCATTCTCCATGTAAACTAGACTAAAACTTATTAGCATTGAATAATAAGTTTTATTGGGTCTGTTCAAGCAAGGAATCCAGACTGGTTCCAAACTGTCAAAAACGTTCGTCCATCTACTACTTGCACGATGTTTACCGAAAACAAATTCATCATTACTAGCCGATTATTTCTGATAGTTTGTAACCATTCTGAATTTCTGATTTTAACAGATCTATTGTATAATTATATTAGTTTCTATGATTGTATGCAAGTTATTTAAGTAACTAGAATATAAAAATAATTGTACATTTGATCTTGAAAAAAATTTTTTTTTTGTTTTTAAATTACGTTTGAAGTTTGTGGATTGGTACCTTTTTCAAGAATTATGAATAAAATAGCAGAACTGTTTACTATACAATACAAAACTTAAAGACATAATTCTACATAATCCAGATTGAGATACGTGGAAAGTCATAAGTATAATTTTAAATTAAATGTCTTCAGCATTACAGTTTGTTGCTGGCCAGGAGTAATCTGATTAAAGAAGTCAGCATTCTCTTCTGGTATAACTCATGAGCTGTTTCAAATTATCAATCTTTATGTTAATATAACATTTTATGTGCAATATGTGACAAAGCACATGATTTGCTGCCCCTGAGTTTTTCAAGATCATAATACAATTCTGAATATTGAATGTTACTTTTATATTTCTTGGAGCTTTTCTGTCTAGCTAATTTGTTTCAAGCACAGTTTTTTTGACTCTTAGTCATTAGTCTTGATAATTTATACTAAAATTATCATACATTATCGATATAGCGAATGACTCATATCCTTTTCAATCGGAACAGACTATTTATTCAGATGATAACAACATAAGCATGTAACTATGTGACTGATACCCTTGTCATATAAATTACGTATCGAAGTGAAGAAAATATGATGGCGGCATAAAAGCGTTTTATAAAATTAGGTGACTTAGGATCTTTTCGAAATAACTGATTCAATTGTTTTCCTTGAGACATTATAATGTTTTACGTACGTACAGTAAGCTCAACCAGAGTTTGTAATTAACATCTGGGCAGGCATTGTAGGCGAACATATCATCGGGCCATATTTGCTCCCACCACATTTGAATGGACACGATTATGCAATTCCTGCAGCATGCGCTTCCAGAACTATTAGAGGATGTGCCACTGGACATAAGAACTAACATGTGGTTTCAACACGATGGCACCCCAGCTCACTTTGCTTTGCCAGTGCGGCACTATTTAAATGAAATATTTCCTAACAGGTGGATAGGCCGAGGTGGCCTTGTGCATTGGCCTGCGCTGTCACCCGACTTAACCCCCTTGGATTATTTTCTCGGGGGCCATCTAAAGGCTTTAGTGTATGAAACTCCTGTTCCTAACCAACAAAAGCTGCTGGGAAGAGTGATGGTCGCGTCCGCACAGGTTCAGGACATCCATAGATTTCGCCAATCAATGAAGAATCGTGTCCAGCTGTGCACTGAGCAACGTGGAGGACACTTTGAGCTCTTTCAATAAATTGGTACTTTTTCAAATTTTTCTTTCTTTTTTTGCTGAAGCGGCCAAACGGCATATTTCCGTACAGTGGTTTACAAGGCAAAATTGCTTATTTTCATGCCCTCTACAACCCCTATCATTTTGTCGCAGTAATTAGGGGACCCTCTGTATATTAACAAAATGCATATAATTTATTTCGTATACGTGTCCGTCGATTGTGCATTACTCAGATATGGTTTGCTTTTAGCTGTAATCAATAACAATTAAAAATAACGAAAATATATGTGTATTCAGTAATGTTTCATTAAACCCTGGAAAAGACGATTTGACCGCGTTCATTTAAAAAAATTGGGCTGCCGTAAATTACAATTAGCTTCGTAGAATACAAAATGTTTTTGGAGCTATACTCGCCCTCCTAACATAACACAATTAACGAACTTTACGGAATTACGGTTATTTCTGTTATGTTAAATTAGGGATAATATTTGTTTTTGCTTGAGGTATGCTACGCGGCGTTACATTGGTTTATTTAGAGAGTAATTAGAGCGGAATCGCCATCGGTACAAACATACTATATAACAAAATACAGTGTAGTGGGGGTCATCGAAAACTGTCAAACAAGTTTTCTTCCGTCTGATGCAAAAACTAAAAAAAAAATAGCTTGTTGAAGAGGGCATATAATAATAAGTATTATAATAATGTAATACACTGATAAAAATTATTATTAACGATATTATAAGGTGGTTATTTATTGTCTAGGTCAATAGTGTGAAATAACCATATTTTGCACACATGTATGTTATTATGTATTTTTAGAAAAATTCATGTAATTTTACATGGCAGATGTAAATGTACGGTGTATACAGTATCGATTTGGTATTTTTTACATTATGTATGATGTGAACAACGTGTAAATTTACAATCATGTTTATCAGTGTAATAATAATTTTTATTTGTTCATAAAAATAGAAACCTACTTATATAAAACTTATTACATCAAAAATACATTCATATTAATAATTTACATCAACCATTCTACAAAATACATACACTGATAAAAATTATTAAAAATATTACACTGTGAATTGTTGGTTATACCGGGTGACAACGGAAAGTGGGAACACGCTGTAACTTTTTTATGACTGCTGATAAAAAATTGAAATTGGGTGGGTTTATACTAGATGGTGCCATGAATTCCTTGAGGTCATTTCGGATTTCATGACATTTCCGGTTTGACTGGAAATGACCGTAAATTTATATTTTTAAATGGGACACCCTGTATTTTTTTACATTTTTGGAATCAGCGGATCATTTTACGTATGGTAGGGCCAATTTTCTGACATATTTTCTGGATGTAAGTAATTTTTTTTTTAATTTTTAAAAATCAAACTAGAAGGCCGCGACTTGCAGAAATTGTTTTCTTTTTTGTTTGTAATTATGGGAAAAATTCTAAATTTAAATATTTTTGTACATTTTTTTAGTTATTACCACTAAAAATTTCGATTTATTGTATTTCCTTAAAAACTCATTTTTTTCAAATGTAAAGAGGGTGGGCCCTATCGATTTTTTTAATAAAGGATTTTTTTCTGAATTTTGTGGTACAACAATTTTTAAAATCCGTCAAAAAGAAAACAATTTCTGCCAGTCGCGGCATTCTAGTTTTATTTTTAAAAATTAAAAAAACAAAAAATACTTACATCCAGAAAACGTGTCAGAAAATTGGTCCTACCCATAGAATTCTTAAAATATATAGAACGCCAGAAGCCTTTATATTAGGCACTCAAGAATAGTCAGACTATGGAGGGGCTTAGAAATCAGCCATCTAGGGAGAACTTAATGTAAGCAGTTGGTTACACTGCATTTTAATAATAATAATAATAATAATAATAATAATAATAATAATAATAATAATAATAATAATAATAATAATAATAATAATAATAATAATAATAATAATAATAATAATATCTCTACCCCTCATTCTAATCACGAGGATTAGCCCAGAAGTCGAAGACTTGTGCGGGAGAGGGGGCGGCATATTATTATTAAGCAGGCCGCATTTGCGCCCAGGAACGACTTACGTTAGTAGGCCCTAACCACCATTCAGTGCAGGAATGAGGGAAACCTAGAAAACCTCATTAATTAGGGGGGTAGTTAAATGCCAACCGGTATCAATCTCTCACATTGACCCAAGTCAACATTCTTCCACCCTACCATACCCGCAGAGAGGGTGCCAATCTCTCCACGAATATAGCTTATATACGGTCTACCGGCTGCAGGGGTCGAACCCACAGCGATCCAGTCACCTCGATTCAAGTACTGACGCCTTAAACCGCGCGACCACTGACCGATCCGATCCTAGCATACAATTGAATTCAAAACGGAAGGACCATAGAAATCACAAATTGGACGTAAAATTTTAATATTTTGAAATTCCCGCCTATTAGTGTGAAGCTACCTCGTTAGTGTAGCCACTATTTTCGATACCTCTTTTGGCGTTCTATATATTTTATGATTTCTATGGTCCTACCATACGTAAAATAATCCGCTGATTCCAAAAATGTCAAAAAATACATATGTCCCATTTAAAAATATAAATTTACGGTCAAATCGGAAATGTCATGATATCCGAAATGACCTCAAAGAATTCATGGCACCATCTAGTATAAATCCACCCAATTTCAAATTTTCATCAACAGTCATAAAATAGTTACAGCGTGTTCCCACTTTCTGTTGTCACCCGGTATAGTGTGAAGTGGCACACCAGAATGTAACGTTACAACTGTAATAGAAAATTACTACTTATGAATTTACATTTTTTCGGAGTAAAAGTCGTATTTTTGTATACATGAAATGTAAATTTACAACATTATATATTTTTAGAAAAAAAATCATGTAACTTTACATGAAAAAGGAAATGTACATTATTCACATGGAGGTTCATGTAAAACAGTACGGATTTGTATTTTTTTACATGAATATATTATGTTAATAACGTGTAAATTTGCAATCATCTTTATTAGTTAAACTTTCTGTACATGGCTAGAAGAAGATTAATTTACACATTTGTAACATTGGAGAAAAATAAAATAAAATAGAATAACTGCAATACATCATTTTCGATCAATTACAAATTATAAAATAAATTTAGAAATTAATGTGTGTGTTTTGGCCTTCTCTTATTATTTTTATTTCATATGGTCAGTATCTAATATTTATTTCAAATATTTCAGCTTATAGATAACTATTCTTAACGTTGTAACATTATTTCTATGATAATTTCACCTCAAATGTCGGTCTATTGCTGCTCCAAGATATTTAACAGTAGTTTCCTATTTTATTTTAAAGTTTAAATCATCATAATTAATTTCTAATGTCTGACGTCAAAATTGCAAGATATCGTTTGTGAGAAGCAAAAGGTATTATACCTATACAGTTTTTTCAAAATTTATTGTAAAAAGATCAAACCACTTCTCTATTTGTAGCAAATCAACTACTAATTTCAAACTGAACCAAGTTTCATGTTCATCTGCAGAACTGATAATATGTCCAGCTGTTTCGAGTGGAGAGGAAAAGATCATTAACATAAATACTAAACAAAGTAGGTCCCAGAACTGTACCTTGTGCAACACCATACTTCACTGTTACCTCATTTTTTGCGCAATGTCTCTACTAGTACTACTATATATAGGTTGTAAGTAACAGTGTAATTTCTTGAAATATTTTATAAAAAAAAATGGACAATGTCACAATAGTATGCATTTTCTTTTATGCTCGTAACATATTTTGAGTATACAAATGCTATACTTTTAAAAATACTTGATGCATCAAAAATGTATTCTCTACAAGGCCTCTGCTACGGAAATATATAAAAATTTTCTTCTAAACGTTGAATTATTAAGCGCATTTGCAAAATAAGCATTTCAAATTTTGTTTCTGAATTACAACAAAATATTTGTATCTATGACTGCGTAGTAAATTACAATCGATTTTTAATCATGTATAGTTTGTCGTAAATTTAAAATTCGTGATGGTGCAGTTTGCAACAGAACATTACGTATCAAAATTGCATGGATTACTGGGTCATCTGATTTTATATGCAGTTCCAGTATTGGCAGTGGTAATATTAGCTTTACAAATAGTACTTTACGATTGTTATTCGACATTGAGCCAACTAGAATGCGAATTCGGGGAATTTGAAGAACTGGGATCCACACTGATTATTTTTCACATAAGTAGTTTGATTTTCATTTTAAATAAACTATTAAAATTAATTTTTGGTTCTTAGTATTAGCAGAATATTACCTAAAGTAAAATAACAAATAATGCAACGGAAGATTTAAACATTATTTTAATTGACTTTTGTTGATATCAAAAAGTATTTTTTGTTCATTTAGAATATTGAATATTAATTGTTACATCTAACATCTTATTATCATGTAAGATTAGTGTTGTTACAAAATTCTTTAAAGTGTCAATACCTGCTGACTACTTTGTAATGCTGGCAACGATGATTATTGATTTTAGCTTTCTCAACCACATTGTCGTTGGGGCATGAAACATAAAGTTGGGTTAAGTTACTTCTGTTGTGTATACTGTGAATTCAAATATACTTTCAGACATAGCATAGCAGTTATGTTAAATCAGGTGAGAGTACAGTATCGTAGACTGTTTTTTAGGGTATATTTGCGCGTTTGAAATAATGCCTTCGTTTAAGTTTTTGATATAGAAAGAGTTTGAATTGTTTTTAAACGGATTGTATTAGTTAAATATTAACTTAACTATAAATACAAGCAGTAGAAACCCCATGCGGTTACCTAAATGAGCAGCATAAACCAAATAAAATAATTGTTTTCATTTCTACCGCCAGTTTGTGTACCATTATCCTAATAGGAACATATGTATAGACTCGACGTTGCCACATTTTTATAATTACAGTAATAATAATTTATACTTGTCAATTCATATTCTAATTCACATATATTTTAGAGAAAGAAACCCTACATTTCGTCGAATTTTTAAGGTATAGATTATTAGACATTAAAAAATATGTCGGAAAGTTATAGGTAATTTAATGAAACTAGTGGTTTAAGGGATTTCTCAGGTAGATTTTGTGGTTAACACAGCCAACGGAAATGGATAAGATATTCTTTAATTCATTGACATCAAATTTTAGAACATACCTATTAACATTTTGCATTAGTAGAATAGTTTTAAAATAATGGTGATAAATAGGTAGGGTAATAGTTGCTAGAGAAATTGAGGTAATATATATTTTATATAATAAAGCATACTTATAATTTGAATAACTATTTAGATGGTACCAATATCTCAAATAAATTGTTCAAATACACATTCTTCCATGGAAATTATACAGTATGTTTCTTAAACAGAAGCCAAAAATCCGAGCGTATTCTGTCAAAATAAGTTTTTTTTTATGTACAGGGTGAGTCAGTCATAATATCATTAATTTTAAGAGGAGATAGGGAATAATGAGTATAATGCGAATACGCGATTAAAAAAAATCTAAATGCATATTTACGCCGAAAAAAATATTTTCAAATCATTATTTAAACCCCCCTTTTCAGACTGTCACTGACCGTTCACAGCCTTGGTCGGTTACAGCTCACAGTTCAACTCGATGTCGACCTGATGCAATGTTGCCAAGTTGAAATATTTTTCTAGTACCTACCTACCTAGGCATTAGACATCATAAATAAACGATTGTACTGACTATTTCAGAATATCATATTATTTCTTGCTCAGTTCAGCCAATAATAATTTAAAATGTTAATGTTCAATGTTTAAAAAATATTTAATATTGAAATTACAAAACTCCAACGTATCTAATAATAAACTGAGTAATAAACCATTTAGGTACATTACATAAAAAACGTATACCCAATGGGTAGCTAAATTATTAAGAGAAGCTGAAAAGTGTCCCGTGTTTAAATACAAAGTAATAAAAAACCCTTGTGTTGTCAACAAAACTCTGTCCAAGACCAAAGCGCACGCCTCCGATCTGATGCTCATAAAAAATTATCGAAAGTAAATCTGACCTACCGTATTATTAGGTCAATAACCTAGTTACCTAGTTTTTGTACTGTTATTTAACGACAAGAAGTAAAACTAACTTTTTTTATCTAGATACATGAATGAATTTTCCTTAAATATTGATTTATTTGTTAATAAAAACAAATGTAGATAATAAATAAATGTTTTCGAATGTTAGGTTATTTAGTTTTAATAATTTTGATATTACGTTTTCACTACGTTTTACAATTGAATATGAATTTGTAGTATTAGTCGTAAGTATAATAATTAATTATTTAGTTTGTAGTTACATACATCTAGCCTAGAAATGTATTGCTTTTTAAGTAATATGGTACTAACCTATTTAAAATTCCACTTCGAGTAAAGCTACATTCATCCGTCCATAGATAGCACTTTATTAATAAAATTTGGGTCAGCAGCAATAATTCGACTTTATAACCAATTGCAAAATTCAAGACGACTGGGGAAATCAGCAGGTTCTAAAGATTGAATTTTCTGAAAATGATACGGGTGCAGGAGTTTTCTCGTAATATTCTGCAGACCTTGCTTTGGGATATCTCCAATCGCCTTGAAATGATTCTTGTAGAAATTGTAGGTTGCTCCTCAACTAAATTTAAAACAGCTTCTATTACATTTAAGTCATTTTGAGGATGCCCAGCAAGTTCTCGGCGCGGTTTCACACATCCCGTATCGCGAACACGTTGAAACACTTGGACAAAAGTTCGCGCACTTAGATGAAGCCGATTCTCCGGTATTCGGCAGCAGCGGCATTCGCATTTTGTAAACATTCCCCGTATAAAACTAGCATTTCCGCATATTCTAAATTAGTAAAATTAGGCATTGTGATGTGAATTTACGACCAATACACGACCGAAATAAACAAACTACTGCTCGTATTCTCTCCATCCCCCTTCCAAATGTGTGTGTGATCTCTAAATTTGGAGGGAAAAAAATGCGGGAAATGCGGAAAGTGCGACTAAATGGTGGCAAATTTGAATAACACGCACGCTGAAGTGTTAGACGACATTATGTATGCAAAACATGATGTGGCAACGATGTTTTTCCATCGACATTAGATTATCATATGGCTGCGACATCAGAAAGTTTGTAGCGTACCAGGAGCGTCGTGTTACCGATTTTTATAGGGTGATTTGTTTATTTTTTTAAAGGTAGAGTAAAAAATTTTTTTTTCGTTTTTCTGCTTTTATTAGGCCTTCCGAATACGTGGTTAAAATTAATGACATTATGACTGACTCACCCTGTATAAGTATGGGGTCTTAAGACAGCCATTGTCCAGCTCCAAATGTTTTTTAACGTCTTTCGGAGTCAGGCTCATTTCATAAAGATCCAATTTCTGGAAGACCTTTGAATGTTAGAATGTCTGAGATGGAAGAAGCTGTTCTACACGAAATTAAAGAAGACCCAAAAACTAATACTAGGAAGGTCGCTGCAAATGTGAATCATAAATTAGTTTGGTGTGTTCTGAAGTATCAACAACAACCCGTATCACATACAAGAGATTCAAGCCTTACTGCCGCAAGACTATATTCTGCTCGTCTACAATTTTGCCACTGGATTTTGCAAAAATTTGTGAACAAAAGATTGACTTGGCATATTATTTACCGACGAATCTATTTTTTCCAGAGATGCTATAATGAACTTCAATAATAAACACGTTTGGTCTGATGAAAACCCTAATGCCACAATGGAATCTCGATGTCAACATCAGTTTTCTTTGATGTGTAGGTGGGTATTATTGGAAATTTTCTTGTTGGGCCTTACTTTTTACCAGGAACTTTAAACCAGTGCCTCCAGCAGACATTGTCTTGAAAACTTTTTACCTGAACTACCTACTTGACTATGCGCTAAGACAAAGAATGTGGTTTATGAACGACGGGGCTCTCCCACATTTTTGTTTCGCGAATTTTTAAATAAAAGATTCAGTAATAACGTGATTGGACGAGGCACTCAAGGACCAGGTGAACCTTGACCACTCAGATCACCCGATATGAACCCTATTGATATTTTTGTTTGGGGACATCTCAAAGTATTAGTTTACAAGGTTCATATTGAAACTGAGGAGCACTTACGTCAACAAATTATGGCTGGTTGTGATGTTATAAGAGCTACTCCAGGAATTTTTGCACATGTTCGATCTGCAATTTCAAGAAGATCTGAAGCATATATTTTGGTTGAAGGTGACCATTTCCAACATTTATTATAATAAATCATAGTAAAATAATTCCATTGTTAATTAATTGTTTTGTTAGTATTTTAAGTAAAATAACTCGATTTTGTTGTTAATTGGTTTGAAATACAAACAAGTGTAACGAAACAAAAAGTGAAGGTAATACAATGATGACTTATTTTATTTGTAATATTATACAGGGTGATATATTTTTTGTCGCCTTCGCCACTGGTAAGTTTCTAAAGCTGGTAATTTTTGTGTCATACCTACTATCATACACATGCACACCGAATTTGGTTAAATTATCTCAAGGGGTTTATAAATTAAAAACTGTTTTTTTTTTAATTTTGGACACGCTGTGGCTGGACAATGGCTATCCTAACACCCCACTTTATATAGCATAAAAAACTTATTTTTGGTCATAAAATACGGCCCAGGATTTTTACCTATACTTAAGAAACATTCGGTACTCACATATATTTTATATAACTAAGATCCTATGGTTTCTCTGAGTCACTGCTGGACCTGTTTTGTTCTTATTTTTCTAACCGACAACTTTATGTGCAGCTTCGAGGGTACAAGTCTCGTGAATTTCTTCAATCATCTGGGGTACCTCAAGGTTCTATACTCGGTCCAATGTTTTTTATTTTATTTATAAATGATATTATAGAACAATTAAATGTTAAATGTTTAATTTACGCAGATGATTTGAAGATTTTCCTTGAGATAAACACACTGCAAGATTGTGATTAACGAGTGGTGTCTTCAAAACAACTTACCCCTGAACGCTCAGAAGTGTAATGTTATGCCCTACACGAAAAAAACAGGTAAGATACTATTCGATTACACGCTGGGCAACATTACACTTAATAGGCCTGAGTTTGTCAAGGATCTTGGTGTGTTGTTTGATGAAAAATTATCGTTCAAATCTGCTTATAGAAGTCTGGGATTTGTTCTTCGCAATTCTAAGAATTTTAAAAACATGGAAACCCTTAAATTGCTGTATTGCTCATTTGTACGCTCCAAGCTCGAGTATGCAGCTATTGTTTGGTCACCTATTTATAATAACTATCAGGCTGCGATTGAAAAGGTTCAGCGAAGGTTCATGAAATCTGCGCTTTACTTAATTGATGGTGAATATGTTCCCAGGGGAATAAATAGCAAATGACATTTTGCTGCAGCGTACTAAACTTTGCAGTCTCTCTTCAAGAAGGATAACCTCTTCAATTATTCATTTTCACAAAATCCTGCATAGTTCCATTAAGTCAGAAGAACTTTTGTCTCAGATCGCTTTTAAAATATCATCTTTTAATTCACGAAACAGTGCTGTTTTTAAGTTGCCTCAAGCACAGACAAATTCTATGATTGCATCTTGCATCCACATTATATCAAATGATCAGGCATTATACAAACATAGAGAATTCGCTTGATATATTTGTTTGTTCTATTGAGCATATTAAGCGAATATATTCTGTTTAGGTATTTTTATTTGTTTATTTTTTTTCTTCATATTTTTATATCTATTTATATTTATTATTATTATTTTTTAAATTTCTAACTTTGTAATATATAGGTATCTGTGTGTGTTTATATATATGTATGTGTATCTATTTTATTTATGTACAATTTTTTATTGGTGTTGCTTTGTGTATTTCTTCTTAGATTATTTTATTGTACTCACTATGTATTTTTACTCTATGATTCCTCATCCCGTAACTGGGTTAATCCCGTGGGGTGTTGTAAATAAGTAAATAAATAAATATATGAGAAAATTATTGTATTTACTTTTAATATCCAAAAGTAAAATAAACAATTTCCAGAGAGAACAAAAGCTCCGATAAACCTAAACAGGAGGGGAAAACGTACTGTATTATTGATATTAAAACAGTCAACTTTATACTTTACCTCTCAGAAAACTAGCACGTTTTTCCCTTTCCGACCTTAACCAGAGGTAATCGCAACTCCGTTTCTTATTTACAGAATGAAGCGGATAAAAATAGACCTCCAGAGTGCTTTCGAGCAACTAGCGAAGAATAAGGCGGCCGTCAAGATGAAAAAAACCACGGCGGAGAGCTTGGATCTCGATTACGCGGTGCTGCTGCCCCAGGCGGTGGCTGACGAGCTCATGCGGCAGTTGGAAGACGGCGTCGAGTACTACGAGGGAGCGCTTACAAAGGTCTGGAGCCTACTCCTGGTTTGCTTTATAAATTACTAATTACTAATTAGGTCTTTTTTAATTAGCTTCTGCGGAAGAGTTATTATTTATTTATTCGGCACCTCTCCCAAAGAGCTTAATAAGGGTGACCTGTTTGCTCATTTATGAGTCCCGCCTCGGGCCGAAATTTCACTGAAAGAGTGCCTGAAAGTTGGCCGAGTTTCATTAAAATTCATCCAACTGAAGGGGGAAGGAAAATTGTAATTTGCTAAATGATAAAGCCCCTTTGAATTCCATGCATTTAAAACCACCAGATACGCCGCCATATCATGTGCTGTAACGTGAGTTTACGTGAGGTATATGATTCCGCTTGTGTTAAAATATTTCAATCACTAAATGAGATTTATACAGCATATAAGAGCAGCGTTGCTTTAAAGAGAACTATTCGTCTATTGTACTTATTTTGTTTTAATTTCAAGAAACTAGTTTCGGAAAAAATTTAGGAAAATTTTCTCGATTAGGGAGAAATACTACAAAGCTAATACATATCCCCATATTTCAAATTCCATCAATTTATGATCGAAAAAAATATTATTATCACATAAATGTAATTAAATTATTTATATTTATACATATATTTATATTTTATAACTTATATTTGTGGAAAGGATTGGCATCTTCATTGGAAGAACGTTAGTTTGGATCATTGTGAGGTATTGGTTGATATGAGTATTCGGGTGCAGGAGTATATCTGGAACATTGAGATATCCAGCAAAGTTTGCATCTGGGTAAGTGTGCTACGGTTGTCCAGACAGAGGTCTTTGCTATTTTGATGATGACAAGCAAGGGATAAGTAGGGAATCATGTGGAGGATAAATTTGTATCTGCTCTGACAGTCAGACTGCACTCAGGGAACTCAGCTCTCCAAGGAGTATATCTCTCTCATTCTGGAGGGTAGAGATGCCCTGGAGTCTCTGACTAGACATATAGAGGTGGAGTTGTTCTAGGTTCCAGGCCATAAAAGAATTCCTGGTAACGAGAAAGCTGACTCGTCTCCGATCTTTGGCGTATGGCTAGAGACCCGAACCAATTTTTGGAATTTCACGAGATAATATTAACAACGGTCTTAATAAATGGTTCTATCAAATATCAGGATGGTATTGGAGAAAGAATAGAGAATGTAGACAGGCCCATGACTTTTTAGATGGATCCAATAAGTCTAGAACGGTGTGGCTGCTGAACCTAGTCGAAGGTCCTTGAACTAAATGGTGAGGGTCTTGACAGATCATTGCAGACTCAGAAGGCATATAAATTCGATAGGGATAGAGGAGGATCCTTTATGCCTAGAATGTGGAGAAGGGAAGGAAACTCCCATCCCTTTTTAGATCACTGCGTGACTTTTGGGATATTAACAGATGGGATCTTTGGCGCCGAGGAGCTGCAAAGGGAAGAGATGAGGGGTCTACCATGGACTAATATCCTAGTGTTCGTTAAAATGTTGGGTAGATTCGAGGTGGATCGAAGGCAGATAGTGGAGAGGTGATAAGATGGTGGGGTAAACAAAAAGAGCCCGTCTGTGACCAAATTGCCAGGCTCTTGTTGTCCTGTTACTACTACTACACGTCGTTCTTTTTGCAATTTGCACAATTAAGCATTGCGTCATACAGCATTTTAAGAATGCATTACCGCAATTGAGAACAAACAATTTTTAGCTCTTATAAGGTTTCAAGTGTCACACCAGCACATGTTAATTTCCCTTAACATTTCCCAAAGCTTTTTTAAATAGGTCTTCTTGAATAATTTTGATATAAAGAATCTAACGTGGGAAAAAATGTTTACTTTCCAAAATTACTACTAGAAATTCTCCAGGGAGATCCAATGATTGAGAATTTTCTCATCCCAAACCTATTGCCTTTTATTTATTTTTAAGTGTAAGTTTTAAAGATGTTTAGGTATTCTGCATCGTATGTTGCATTTTTTTCAAAAAAAGATATAGACAAAAAAAATTTAATAATATCAGTTCCTGGATTTATGAAATCTTTATTATTACGACGTATCTCTCAAAGCCCCATTTAATCCCTTGTACTTCTGTATAAAATATGTATGTTATCATTCTCGCGCTGAGAGCTGTACCTCTCGTTTTTAACTGAACAACTTCAAAACCCCTATTTGTTGTGAAGTTTTTTGAATGCTGATTTTAACGGCCCATTAGGCTGTTAACAAACCTTCCGATGCATATGCCAACAGTAAAAATTAGCGGCACAAGGAGTGAATTATTACATAAAGTTGGCGTCGCTCTATTGGTACCGCTGAATCAAAACGCGTCCAGGATCGAACTAGGTTCTTAGGTAAGGTTGGAAAAACTTTTCTAGTAAGTACGAGACTTTTAATTTTTTTTCTGGAGATTATGATGGCTAGTGTTGTTTCGTTATATGAATTCTAGAAAGATCGAATTTCTTCAGAACTACCATATCCTTGGGAGAAAATTTTGAAGGGTTGATTAGTTTAATGTATTTTTTGGTTATTAGCTTATGTTTTCTAATATGAAAACAAGATAAAAGAGGAATTATGAATATTACCATCCGATTTGGGATGATGCGTCAGACTCGATTGATCTGTGAACAAATTCAAAAATGGAAAAACGTGAAGAACATCAAAGATCTAAATGGGAATGTATGTTAACATTTATTTCTGAAAAATCAAAGATAATGCAGCTTTCAAGTTTATGGTCGTATTATTCAATGAAAACTGATATTGATCCTTCAAGTAAAGATGAACAGAAGTATGGTTTAAAATCATATAGTATCAGTTGAACTTTTGTAGATACAGCCAGCTCATGGCTTTCTTCAAACAATCAACTAGCGGTTACAAACCAAAAAAGTTCAAAATTTTTAACTCAGATGTCATAAATTTTCTACAATTACTGTAGATGATACTCCGAATATTTTCCGATTGAGTTGCACAGATTAGAAGTTGGAAACATTGACGATCGACAATTTGTAATGCTTGTTTCTTTTCTTGATACCAAAACCAAAATTAACCGGTCGTTCTGTATTACGAATAAGAAATCTGGAGACAGTGTCTTGAAGATTATACAAAAATACAACGCTCTACGCACTCAGAACGTGCTCGCTCCATAACAAATTCTTCATCAACTATTGACATAAGAAATGCACTGTTTAACCTGTGGCAACAAACACCATTTTAAAGCTGCTAAATCCAGATTTGTATACTGGATATTGCTTTCTGCATTCTGGTTACGTGGTTAGCAGTCTTCTTCCGTAGCAGAGACATACATTGAGAAATCAGTGGCCAACAAGATCACTGTATCAAAATGCATACTTTAACAACGTGGAAAATCAGACCATTTGCGCCAATACATCGTTATCCTAGTCGGAGCAAAAACGGATTCTCCTCTTCCCATGCATATTTCTGAGAATGTTAATTGTAATATTAATTGAATGATGCACAGTTTCTGGACCGTTTTGCCGTGGTCGATGCTTAACTGCAGACGTTTCGCCAAACTTAATAGATAGTATCTTCAGTGTTTCTTGTATCTTGAGCTCTTAAGATGTTCCCGATGTTTCAATTTAAACTATTTGAGTCACAGAGTACTATATGGTTTTGTACTTTGTGTGTTACCAACACACTTGCTTTTAGGCAGTCAGGCAGTTTGATATTTTAGAAGTGATTAGCGATAATTAGTGATTAATTGAATCTATTTAACAATCATGTCTAGAATGATCGTGTAAAAATTTACTTGTTAACATTTATGAGAGAAGTAGAAGTAAGAACGGGTCTTAACAATACATTTTCACACAGTACAGCTCTGTTAGCTTGCAAACCCCGTGAAAAAATGTCATAAAATTGAAATCACGTTAAGGCAATTTCAAATAATTAACCGCGTGGCGTAATGCCCAATAAAGTGGCAATTAAATTTTATAGCCCCGCGTTTTAAAGGATGAGTTATTTTTATTGTTGAATTATTCTGTATTTTTTTTCTATTTCCATTTTATTAGATCTGCACTTTACTACTGCAGTACAGCGCCAGCTGTTAGTTATTTTTTTTAACGTTTTCTTATTAGTCTGGTCATACTTAGTGTGTTTATATCCGTGAAAAAATCATAACGACCAATAAATGTGTAATTATTGATAAAATGCAAAAAAACTTAAATTGTAAAATACACAGCAGTGGTTTTTCGCTTTTCTTCTATAGTTATGTAGAGGCAGAAGAATGTCTTAAAATTAGAATTTATGTGTATTGTATAAAAGAGAAATGTCTTCAGTGTTTTAAGATCGTTGCATTTCTTACCACGAAATGTAGAATAATAGTAAGTACAAAAATAAGGCATTTAACGAAACATTGATTTTATTTTAAAAATGATGATTATATTTTCTACGATGGCTTTTTAAATTATAGACATGTGACTTTTCTGCCTAGTCTAACGCGAAAATATAATAATTATTATTTTTATTTAAACAAGTTTGCATTTCATTTTCATCGTCTGTGAAGCTGAAGTGAATAGGGGGCATTATGCTTTTTTCTTTAGTTTTATTGGGTTTCTGCCACACTTCTGAAAAAAATAAAGATTAATTAAATAAGCCCTTGCGCCAAACGGATCAGTCAAGGGTTATTTTTGAAACTAAGTTTGCCTAACCAAAAAATCTCACACTGAAAAAAGCAGATAAGTAAAAAATAATAACAAAAATCACATCACTTAAATCCCGCACTTCCGTATTTTTGTCAAACTTGACATACGTTTAATATTTATATTACTATTTTGAAAACGAAAACAGAGAGATTTTCGAAACGTCAAAAATACGGAAATGCACGACTTAAGTGATCTGATTTTTGTTATTATTTCTTACTTATCTGCTTTTTTCAGTGTGAGATTTTTTGGTTAGGCAAACTTAGTTTCAAAAATAACCCTTGACTGATCCGTTTGGCGCAAGGGTTTATTCAATTAATCTTTAATGTTTTTCAGAAGTGTGACAAAAACCCAATAAAACTAAAGAAAAACTAAAATTATGCCACAAATAAATAGCTTCAGGTATTATGCTGTCTATTCATAGTATATGATATACAAAATTCAAAAAATTGCATCTACAGCATACAAATTTTAAAATGTCAAACGACTTAATTTTTGCAACATTTGCAATTTTTCAAAAACGAAAATAGAGAGTTTTTCGAAACGTCAAAAAATACGAAAGTGCGCGATATTGATGTGATTTTTGTTATTTTTTACTTATCTGCTTTTTCAGTGCTAGATTTTTTGGTCAGGCAAATTCAATTTCAAAAATAACCCTTGACTGATTCTTTTGGTGCAAGGGTTTATTCAATTAATCTTTATTTTTTCAGAAGTGTGTATTTTTGAAAATACCCAGGTGGCACGAGATAAACAGATTCCTGTTATTTGTTGAACCTTATATATTATATTGTTTAGTGTTAAATGTTTAAAATCATTTGTCTTTGTAGAAAATACTATTTCAAAACATAGTGAAGAGAATGCAAATTTGAATTTTAATATTTGCAACCTCTTGTCTAAATCAACAACGATTTTTTATCAAACTTTGATTACAACGTTTCGCTTACAAAACATAAAATTGTTACTCTATCACGTGTAATAGATGTGACGCAACAGTTTCATATATTGACAGTAAATTTAGCTGTTAAAAAGTCGTATGATTTGTAATCGTGATATGTCATAAAGTATTTTGTGCAATTTACGTACTTGTATAGTTTAAATCGAATTTTGATAAATTGTTAATTGACTGCCACTCATAGCCAACTTTATATGCTCAAACAAGTGAAAACTATTAATAACAGTGAACGTGGTAGAATAATTTAACTTTCATCATGTACAGATTTTTTTATAAATACATTTAGTTGATTTAATTTCCTGATTGGATACTTCCAGTTTTATTTATGTACATATTAGTTGATTTACCGTTATACTTTTGATACAAAGTCGTTGCAAATACCAGTGTATGTTTTAATGGACATTTCGGATTTTCTGCCCATAAATTTTCATTAAAGGTCGACTGCGCTATCGATTCGGTGCCGTTTTAACGGTATTTTAAATATTTACATTTTCAATAATTTGTATGTGTACACTTCGCGACAGAAGTCGGGAATGTCGCATGTCCTACTGAATGCAACGTTACTAAATTATTTTTTCAATAGTGTTTTGAAAAGTTGTACCTACATTTAGTAACTAATTTGAGTTATGTAAAAAATGTATAAAATATTTTCTGGGAATTGGTCAAAATAATAAAACCATAGTTTAAAATACTATGCAATCATAGAAATTTATTATTACGATCGTTTCGGGATAGCACCCATCTTCAGATAAAAGACATTTTTAAAAATTTTGTTTACATATTTGTTTCAATCTAAAAATAATTTTTTACAAATTAATAAATGCAAAAATATTAAAGAAACGAACTTACAATATAGTTCAATTGGTTTTAAACTACATAATGACTTGACTTGCCGAAATATATATAATTTTTACATTTTTGTTTAAAACCAGACCAGTTATTATTAACAACAAGGTCAGAGGCAAAGTGATATGAAATATTATTTTTAATCGAAACAAAGTATAAGAATTTTTTTACTGTTTAAGAAAGGTATTTTAAGCTAATATGTATCAAATCTCCTACAATTCCTATCAATGAAGTCATATGTATGTTCTCTGATACCAAACATCTAGGTATGCTAATGAACATCCACAGACAAAACTCTATTCAATAATTATCTAAAAAATTTAAAATATTTACTAACCTCTGGGTGGGAACTCGAAATTCAACCACAATAATTGAGATCTCACTTATTTCTACGTTTTATAAGGATCGCTTCATCAGGTGGTCTCCTTTAACTTGAGTCAAATATCTAATTATAAAGATTATTATACTAATAAATTGAAATTATTTGAAATTAAATGTCAAAATGAAATTAAATTTCGACAACGTCAAACTGATTATCTGTCAATGAATATCGTAACGACCTACTAAAATAAATAAAAATTAATAAAAAAATTTTACCTTTTATGTATAGTTTTTTCATATATTTTCAGGTATTAACAATATTGTGTGAAACTAACTACTCAGTGGACAAAAGCCCCAACCTGCGTTGAATTACACCCACAATATCTACCCATATATTCCTTATTATTAGCTTTTGTAACATTTTTTACTGTTTAAGAAAGGTATTTTAAGCTAATATGTATCAAATCTCCTACAATTCCTATCAATGAAGTCATATGTATGTTCTCTGATACCAAACATCTAGGTATGCTAATGAACATCCACAGACAAAACTCTATTCAATAATTATCTAAAAATTTAAAATATTTACTAACCTCTGGAGTAGGAACTCGAAATTCAACCACAATAATTGAGATCTCACTTATTTCTACGTTTTATAAGGATCGCTTCATCAGGTGGTCTCCTTTAACTTGAGTCAAATATCTAATTATAAAGATTATTATACTAATAAATTGAAATTATTTGAAATTAAATGTCAAAATGAAATTAAATTTCGACAACGTCAAACTGATTATCTGTCAATGAATATCGTAACGACCTACTAAAATAAATAAAAATTAATAAAAAAAATTTTACCTTTTATGTATAGTTTTTTCATATATTTTCAGGTATTAACAATATTGTGTGAAACTAACTACTCAGTGGACAAAAGCCCCAACCTGCGTTGAATTACACCCACAATATCTACCCATATATTCCTTATTATTAGCTTTTGTAACATTTTTTACTGTTTAAGAAAGGTATTTTAAGCTAATATGTATCAAATCTCCTACAATTCCTATCAATGAAGTCATATGTATGTTCTCTGATACCAAACATCTAGGTATGCTAATGAACATCCACAGACAAAACTCTATTCAATAATTATCTAAAAAATTTAAAATATTTACTAACCTCTGGAGTGGGAACTCGAAATTCAACCACAATAATTGAGATCTCACTTATTTCTACGTTTTATAAGGATCGCTTCATCAGGTGGTCTCCTTTAACTTGAGTCAAATATCTAATTATAAAGATTATTATACTAATAAATTGAAATTATTTGAAATTAAATGTCAAAATGAAATTAAATTTCGACAACGTCAAACTGATTATCTGTCAATGAATATCGTAACGACCTACTAAAATAAATAAAAATTAATAAAAAAATTTTACCTTTTATGTATAGTTTTTTCATATATTTTCAGGTATTAACAATATTGTGTGAAACTAACTACTCAGTGGACAAAAGCCCCAACCTGCGTTGAATTACACCCACAATATCTACCCATATATTCCTTATTATTAGCTTTTGTAACATTTTTACTGTTTAAGAAAGGTATTTTAAGCTAATATGTATCAAATCTCCTACAATTCCTATCAATGAAGTCATATGTATGTTCTCTGATACCAAACATCTAGGTATGCTAATGAACATCCACAGACAAAACTCTATTCAATAATTATCTAAAAATTTAAAATATTTACTAACCTCTGGAGTGGGAACTCGAAATTCAACCACAATAATTGAGATCTCACTTATTTCTACGTTTTATAAGGATCGCTTCATCAGGTGGTCTCCTTTAACTTGAGTCAAATATCTAATTATAAAGATTATTATACTAATAAATTGAAATTATTTGAAATTAAATGTCAAAATGAAATTAAATTTCGACAACGTCAAACTGATTATCTGTCAATGAATATCGTAACGACCTACTAAAATAAATAAAAATTAATAAAAAAATTTTACCTTTTATGTATAGTTTTTTCATATATTTTCAGGTATTAACAATATTGTGTGAAACTAACTACTCAGTGGACAAAAGCCCCAACCTGCGTTGAATTACACCCACAATATCTACCCATATATTCCTTATTATTAGCTTTTTTACTGTTTAAGAAAGGTATTTTAAGCTAATATGTATCAAATCTCCTACAATTCCTATCAATGAAGTCATATGTATGTTCTCTGATACCAAACATCTAGGTATGCTAATGAACATCCACAGACAAAACTCTATTCAATAATTATCTAAAAATTTAAAATATTTACTAACCTCTGGAGTGGGAACTCGAAATTCAACCACAATAATTGAGATCTCACTTATTTCTACGTTTTATAAGGATCGCTTCATCAGGTGGTCTCCTTTAACTTGAGTCAAATATCTAATTATAAAGATTATTATACTAATAAATTGAAATTATTTGAAATTAAATGTCAAAATGAAATTAAATTTCGACAACGTCAAACTGATTATCTGTCAATGAATATCGTAACGACCTACTAAAATAAATAAAAATTAATAAAAAAATTTTACCTTTTATGTATAGTTTTTTCATATATTTTCAGGTATTAACAATATTGTGTGAAACTAACTACTCAGTGGACAAAAGCCCCAACCTGCGTTGAATTACACCCACAATATCTACCCATATATTCCTTATTATTAGCTTTTGTAACATTTTTACTGTTTAAGAAAGGTATTTTAAGCTAATATGTATCAAATCTCCTACAATTCCTATCAATGAAGTCATATGTATGTTCTCTGATACCAAACATCTAGGTATGCTAATGAACATCCACAGACAAAACTCTATTCAATAATTATCTAAAAATTTAAAATATTTACTAACCTCTGGAGTAGAACTCGAAATTCAACCACAATAATTGAGATCTCACTTATTTCTACGTTTTATAAGGATCGCTTCATCAGGTGGTCTCCTTTAACTTGAGTCAAATATCTAATTATAAAGATTATTATACTAATAAATTGAAATTATTTGAAATTAAATGTCAAAATGAAATTAAATTTCGACAACGTCAAACTGATTATCTGTCAATGAATATCGTAACGACCTACTAAAATAAATAAAAATTAATAAAAAAAAATTTTACCTTTTATGTATAGTTTTTTCATATATTTTCAGGTATTAACAATATTGTGTGAAACTAACTACTCAGTGGACAAAAGCCCCAACCTGCGTTGAATTACACCCACAATATCTACCCATATATTCCTTATTATTAGCTTTTGTAACATTTTTTACTGTTTAAGAAAGGTATTTTAAGCTAATATGTATCAAATCTCCTACAATTCCTATCAATGAAGTCATATGTATGTTCTCTGATACCAAACATCTAGGTATGCTAATGAACATCCACAGACAAAACTCTATTCAATAATTATCTAAAAATTTAAAATATTTACTAACCTCTGGAGTGGGAACTCGAAATTCAACCACAATAATTGAGATCTCACTTATTTCTACGTTTTATAAGGATCGCTTCATCAGGTGGTCTCCTTTAACTTGAGTCAAATATCTAATTATAAAGATTATTATACTAATAAATTGAAATTATTTGAAATTAAATGTCAAAATGAAATTAAATTTCGACAACGTCAAACTGATTATCTGTCAATGAATATCGTAACGACCTACTAAAATAAATAAAAATTAATAAAAAAAAATCCTTATAAAACGTAGAAATAAGTGAGATCTCAATTATTGTGGTTGAATTTCGAGTTCCCACTCCAGAGGTTAGTAAATATTTTAAATTTTTTAGATAATTATTGAATAGAGTTTTGTCTGTGGATGTTCATTAGCATACCTAGATGTTTGGTATCAGAGAACATACATATGACTTCATTGATAGGAATTGTAGGAGATTTGATACATATTAGCTTAAAATACCTTTCTTAAACAGCAAAAAAATGTTACAAAAGCTAATAATAAGGAATATATGGGTAGATATTGTGGGTGTAATTCAACGCAGGTTGGGGCTTTTGTCCACTGAGTAGTTAGTTTCACACAATATTGTTAATACCTGAAAATATATGAAAAACACTATACATAAAAGGTAAAAAATTTTTTATTAATTTTTATTTATTTTAGTAGGTCGTTACGATATTCATTGACAGATAATCAGTTTGACGTTGTCGAAATTTAATTTCATTTTGACATTTAATTTCAAATAATTTCAATTTATTAGTATAATAATCTTTATAATTAGATATTTGACTCAAGTTAAAGGAGACCACCTGATGAAGCGATCCTTATAAAACGTAGAAATAAGTGAGATCTCAATTATTGTGGTTGAATTTCGAGTTCCCACTCCAGAGGTTAGTAAATATTTTAAATTTTTAGATAATTATTGAATAGAGTTTTGTCTGTGGATGTTCATTAGCATACCTAGATGTTTGGTATCAGAGAACATACATATGACTTCATTGATAGGAATTGTAGGAGATTTGATACATATTAGCTTAAAATACCTTTCTTAAACAGTAAAAAAATGTTACAAAAGCTAATAATAAGGAATATATGGGTAGATATTGTGGGTGTAATTCAACGCAGGTTGGGGCTTTTGTCCACTGAGTAGTTAGTTTCACACAATATTGTTAATACCTGAAAATATATGAAAAAACTATACATAAAAGGTAAAATTTTTTTATTAATTTTTATTTATTTTAGTAGGTCGTTACGATATTCATTGACAGATAATCAGTTTGACGTTGTCGAAATTTAATTTCATTTTGACATTTAATTTCAAATAATTTCAATTTATTAGTATAATAATCTTTATAATTAGATATTTGACTCAAGTTAAAGGAGACCACCTGATGAAGCGATCCTTATAAAACGTAGAAATAAGTGAGATCTCAATTATTGTGGTTGAATTTCGAGTTCCCACTCCAGAGGTTAGTAAATATTTTAAATTTTTAGATAATTATTGAATAGAGTTTTGTCTGTGGATGTTCATTAGCATACCTAGATGTTTGGTATCAGAGAACATACATATGACTTCATTGATAGGAATTGTAGGAGATTTGATACATATTAGCTTAAAATACCTTTCTTAAACAGTTACAATTTTACAAAAGCTAATAATAAGGAATATATGGGTAGATATTGTGGGTGTAATTCAACGCAGGTTGGGGCTTTTGTCCACTGAGTAGTTAGTTTCACACAATATTGTTAATACCTGAAAATATATGATAAAGTATAAAAATGTTTGAAAAGAAATCGAGCGGTATTGTTTTTTTTTCATTTTTTTTCCTAATACAAAGGTAGTAACATACACTTAAAACTACGAAAAAGAAGAAGTAAAAATTTGCAACATTATTTATTTATTTAATAAGATCAAAATAGTTACGTGATAAACCTTCAATGTTACTATTATTATTAATATTAATAGAATTTTTTTTTTTTTAATTTGGATCATTTCTAATATACATCTTTTATGAAACTTACTTTCATTATTAAGAATTTTGACATTATTGAAATCAAAATTGTGGTTATTTTCTATGGCATGTTTACACAAAGCAGTACTATTGATATTTTGAACTCTAATATTATATTTGTGATTTTATGTAAATATTGTTTAGTTTGGCCAATATAAGTACCATTACAATCGTTACAATTTATTTTATATACAACATTTGATTTATTGTGAACAGGGATAACTGGTTTTAAATTTTTAAAAATGTCTCTTATCTGAAGACGGGTGCTATCCCGAAACGATCGTAATAATAAATGTCTATGATTGTTTAGTATTTTAAACTATGGTTTTATTATTTTGGCCAATTCCCAGGAAATATTTTATACATTGTTATGTCATGGTCAGTAAGTTGGAAATATTGTTTATGAATAATTTGAGTTAGGAAAAGTTCGATTTATTATTTCCGAAAATTTTCCCGAACGCAAAAAATACATCATAATTCTTGACCTATTCATTTATTGTATTGTATAAAAGTTATACCAACGCATTGTCTTGTACATTTTCCATTTCTATATCCTAGGAAGAATCTTGAATGCTCAATTGGTGACGGACGAAGAGAGGAATATTTTCGAAAAGTTTCGACAAAATTGCCTCCTTCGATGTTCCCGTTAGAAATAGTAAATTGTCTTCTCAGGCTCGTGTTTGTGTTGGGAATCTCTATCAATATACATTCTCCCATGTGTTTTAAATGTTCTAGTTGAAGAAAAATCTTTTAAAATTTTCTTTCTGATTTTTTTAAAACACTAGACCATTTACGTTTAAATAAAGCAATTAAACTTGGAAATTTATTTGTGTCAATATTCATTTTTACTGATAATGATGTTCTCATCATTGAGTAAAAACTCCACAGCATAGAACTGTGGTAATTTTTGTTCAAAATATGCTAATGGAACTGCCTCAGTGATAACAGGTAGTCCTTTTTGATGACTCCAATCTTCAAATAAGCGATACGCTTTTTCATATTTATCTTTGGATTCTGTCGGCAATAATGATTCAATGGCGATTTTTAATGATTCTTCTATATCGTCTTTCATATTATCGATGTAGTAGTAGTAGCAAGCGCGGGCGGCCTTAGCCTGGCAATTAGGCCACACGTGGGTCCTTTTGCCTACCCTGGCATCCCATCACCCCTCCACTATTCGCCCTCGGCCTTCCTCGAACCTACCCGACGCCCTAATGAACGCCAGGATCCTGGTCCATGGTAGGCCCCTCATCTCTTCCCTTTGCAGCTCCTCGGTGCCAAAGATCCTATATCTTAGTCTTCCAAGAGCCGCACAATATCCTAGGAAATGGATAGGGGTCTCCTCCCCCCTCCACATTCCGGACATAAGGGACTATCCTCTATGCCTATCAAATTCAAATGCCTTCTGAGTCTGCAGTGGCCTGTCAGGACCCCCACCATTTGGTTCAGGGACCTTCGACTAAGGCTCAGCAGCCACTTCGTCCTAGATTTATTAGGTTCATTGAAGAAGTCGTGGGCCTGTCTACATCCCCCGTTCCTTCTCCAATTCCCTCCTAGTGTTTGATAGGCCCATTTATTAAGGGCACTATTCATACTACCTCGCGTAATTCCCAAAAAGGGTTCGGGTCCCTGGCAAGGTGCCCCAGATCCAAGACGAGCTAGCAAGTCAGCCGTCTCATTACCGGGGATTCCCTTATGGCCAGGAACCCAGACCAACTCCACCTCCCTTTGTCTGGCCAGGGACTCCAGGGCATCTCCACACTTTTGAACAAGACTAGATCTAGTCACCGGAGAGCTAAGAGCCCTGAGTGCAGCCTGGCTATCAGAGCAGATGAAGATTTACTCCTCCACACACTTCCTTACTTCTTCCTTGCCTGCTACCATCAAAATAGCAAAAACCTCCGCCTGGAAAACCGTGGAGTGTGTGCCCAGCGAAAAGCTCTGCCGGATGTCCAGGTTTTCCAGATATATTCCTGCCCCAGAAAACTCATCCCCTACCCGGGATCCATCTGTAGGTATAGCATATCAGACATCCTGGGGGAAACATGTTTTCTGCCCTCTCCCACTGCTCTCTCGAA
Source organism: Monochamus saltuarius (assembly GCA_025584915.1). Classification (NCBI taxonomy): domain Eukaryota; kingdom Metazoa; phylum Arthropoda; class Insecta; order Coleoptera; family Cerambycidae; genus Monochamus; species Monochamus saltuarius. Next base: position 17,144,693 of record CM046725.1, read on the forward strand.
GAGAAAACAGTGGTATACCTCCTTCCCAACCTTAGTTTATCTTTTGCTTCAATAACCCTCAGAGCGGATACTGGAATTTCATTCTCCGCCCTTAAGGCTATAGCAGCGTGACTCTCCACACGACCTTCTGCTTTCCAGCAGCCTGCATCCCTTGTTCTCAGGTAGGTCACCATCGCCTCCTTTACAATCCATGTTGGGAGGGGTGGCAACCCCAGCAACACTTCCAGGGCGGCAGTTGGGGTTGTCCTCATCGCTCCTGTAATACTTAAGCAAGCTAGCCTTTGGATCCTCGACGATGGATTATCGATGTAAGCAGAAGATTCAACATTTTTCATAAATCATTGACACAATAATATTAACGAAAATCTAATAAACAAACTCGTTTCTATATCAACATTTCCACAGTATTCTTGATTCACATTTTCGAAATTCACAATTCTCAATAAAAGTTTATCATAACAACAGTTATTTGAGTTATTTTCAAAGTACTATTAAAAAAAAAAACATGTGTGCAACTCGTAGGAAAAAATCACTCTCTCTAACTTATTGCATAAATAGGTATTAAAATCTGTTAACAATTATTCTCAACAGTTAATTTTGATAAATGTGCTAACTTGATCTATTTACGCAAGTACTAGAAGTTTATACCATTCAGATACTAAACCTTTGACCAAACTTTAGTAGCATATTTTCACTCCTAATTTTTGTATAGTAGTGTAACGTAATTCTTAACTGTTCTAATCTTACGCTCTGGTATTTTCTTTAATCACTAGTAGAAAAGCTAATGAAGCCGTTAAAATTCATGGAATCAGGATGTAAAATTATTTATAGCAATTTAAAATTCTAAAACATGCGGATACAATTTCTCGAGATATGTGTGAAACATGATACGCGCGTTTTTTACATTTACATTTGTCCTGATATTCTTATAAACATACATTTAGCAGGTAATATACATTTCTTACGGGAATTTAGGCTTGTTGTAAAAAGAAAACACTTGCTTTAAACATTGCGCTGATAAAAACGGATGGAAATTTCCATGTTTTGTTATGTTCTTTTTACATATTTACTGGAAAGTTTTAATTTACTTTAAATATTAAGGAATAGTCAAGTGTACGTTTACCTAATAGAATTATGAAATTTCAGGAATAATTGGTAATACATATTATTATGAAATTTTCCAGAAGTTTTCATGTGATTTCTGTTGCACATGCGCAGAGGCACAGCAACCTAATATGTAACCTAATACGTTTTAGTTGTGTTCTTAATGTGTAGTAGACAAACATATACGGCTCATTAATAAGGATTTTTTGTGGGACATGCGGAGGCAGTAAATATAAAATGATATTTTGTACTGATAGTGATGTTTCAAGACTTATGTAGTATTTTCAACGAAAATATTCAACATATTTTCTAATGCGAATGACATTGCAATACATTTTTAGATGATGGTGAACAATACACTTTTACAGAGAAGGATGGATAACCCACATTTAGAGGATGGATGAACAAATTCCACTAAAAATTCTTTCTACACAGAAATTATTTCTACTTCTGTCAAGGCCTTCTTAACTATTTAGAAATGAAAATGTGACTCTCATAGTGTATTGTCACAGAATTTGCCCCGCTCGCACCCATTTTGACGACTGTGGTATCGCGAAACGCTAGATTGTCTCGATCGCCCCTACGCGATTCTGGTAAACAAACAAATAATGCCGTGTATCGAGGAGCGACTGGAAATATTGGAAATCGACGAGAACGACGAGAATCGTTCGAGACATGGATCTAGAGATGCTAGAATATACCTGGAATATTCGTTGGGTCTATAAAAGGAGAATAAACGGCAGTCTTGTATTACAGTCTTGGAATGAGAGTCTTGAATTGGAGTGTCTAGTTGAAAATTTCCTGGAGTTTCAAAGTGAAATAGTATTCAGTAGTGTACAGAGTAGTTAATAAAGATAAGTGATTAATTAACGGATTGTTTTTCTGGTAAAGGAAAAAGTGGGATTGGGAAATCGGTGACAGTATTTATAATTGAATTCTAATAATAAAATCTACTGCATTTCTAATAATTTGTTAGTAAGAGATATCTTGCATATTATTATATTGACTAGCTTAAACCTGTATTTTTGTACATTTTAACAGGCAGAGACTTTTTTCCATGACATTAAAAGTAAAAACTTTTCCCTCTTTTCAACTTCATCGGTCAATATAGTCTCCATATGGCTACAAAAATAATATAATACATGTTTAAATTGGCTTCTGTTAAACAAAATGTAAATATTTGAATGGACTTTAACATGCGCATATTCAATTTTTCACACATTGATATTCAGTCATATATTATGTGAAATAATATCGTTATTGAAAAAGTTTTCATTGTGCATATTTTTCAATGTTAGTTATAAAGGTAAGTTATAAGTAAATTTGTGTAAGAAAACCCTTTATTTGTTCGTTTTACAAAATTCCGTAAAATTATACCATCTGGTAACACCAGAGATTATAAATACACTTATAATCTCTGGTAACACGGACTCTGCCGCTGTCAGACGGTAATATTTTGGCCAGGGCCGTACTGGGATTTATTTTTCCACTACAAAATTGAAGGTCAATTTTCTTGATAACACGTGAATATATGACTTTTTGATATAAGACGTTTTTATTCCGAATATTTTCAGGAATCTGTATTTTGTTTTCTTTCGGTGCATTAATGACGCCGCATGCTGTATAGTCTCGTAACGCTATCTGCAACAAGAACATAATTATTGACAACCAGAGAATAGCTTGTAAAATGATTTTCTTGACACATGGCTTGGCAAATTGTGCCAATGTTATCTGCCATTAGCAGTTTTCAAAAGTTTAGTTTTTTATTTAAAAAAAAATCTATCGTCTATGCATAATACAATTTCACCTAAGAAAATTACCCTATTATGTAACTGTTGCTGTTCCCACGACTTGCTTCAATTGTTTAACATAATGTATCGCTCGTATTGTCCCCAGAAGCATTATTTACCAGAGAATAGAAGTGCACGTGTTTGCTAGCCGTAAATGTTACAATTCAATTATTGTTTTAAAATTACTACCATTACCGGTAATAAAATTTCAAACGTATTCTTTATTGAATATTATCTGCATTAAGTTGCACGTATCAGTAATTAGAAGGTCGCTATTGTTTTCTTTCTGCATTCTGGATGGAAAATCCACAGTAATTACCCCCTTCTTCATGTTCTGCATGGGCTCCATGTATCACTGCACGTGGTTTGTTTTCCACCATTTGATAGAATAATGAGTAATAAATCATTTAGCTCGTGGCAGATACTGACGTATTACATATTGCTGACAAGAAGTGATATTTTTATTACGACATTCGTAACAGAAGGCGTGAAATGTTATGATGAATGAATCTGCGGAACAAATGGAATGAAAGAATCATTTCCTGGTAAATGGGAAATATGTCTGAGAGAGATATATAGATTTATTTTTATTTATTTATTTATTTACTACACAAACCCAACAGAATGTACATTCCATTTACAGGGTCGGGATAACAACATAATAAGTAAAAAAACAAAATTTACAGGATAACAACAAAGAAAAACACAAATAACAATTGGCTAAAACAAAGACTTAATTTGACTAAATTTACAGTTTAAAATATCAAGATTATTTTCAATATACTGATAATTACGGCACATAGTATACAACGGTGAGTTGAATAATACATTAGTCCGGGCATTTCCGAGATAAAACAATGATGCAGAACGAGTTGATCTGGTAGATGCCTTAAAACTAATCATCTCAAGGAATTGCGGACAGTCAATTAGGCCAATCAAGTATTTGTATAGAATTACTACGCTTTGCATGTTCCTGCGTTGTTGCATTAACTTGCACCCAAAACGATTTAACAATGTATCATGATCGAAGCCAATTGGGGGGTATAAGTGATCTATTTTAAAGCTTAACAATTTTTAAAATTTTCTCTGAATAGCTTCGATACTGTTTATGTGTACATCGAAGTAAGGGCTCCAAACAACACTAGCATATTCCAATGTAGGTCGGACTAAAGTATTATACAATGTCATAAGGGTACTCAAATCACCAAAATCTTTAGAGTTGCGTATAACAAAGCCTAGCATTTGTGAGGCAGATGCCGTGATATTCTGAATATGATCTCTAAAAGAAAGATGGGCGTCAAAGGTTACTCCTAGATCTCTAAGCTTATCTGCTCGAATTAAATTGTTTCCATTGATGTTATAATCAAACACAATTGCATTAATTTTCCTGGTATATGAGACAACTTTGCACTTATTTATGTTCAGTTGTAATTTATTTTTATCACACCATTTTTGAATATTATTTAAATCATTCTGAAGACATAAACAATCAGCATAGCTATCTACTCTATAATATAACTTCATATCGTCAGCGTAAAGCAGAGATGGGCAATGCAGTTCATTAACAATATCATTAATAAATAGGATGAATAGTAATGGCCCAAGAACTGAACCCTGAGGAACACCTGACGAGGCTGTATAATAATTTGATCTAACACCTAAGTACTGAACAAACTGACATCTGTTATACAGGTATGACTGAAGAAAATCAACTAACTGAACACGAAAATCAGACGAACACAATTTAGTTAGAATCACACCATGATCGAGAGAGTCAAAAGCCTTGCAAAAGTCCGTATAAATAACGTCCACCTGACTACCTTCATCTAAATTTTCAGCTAAGTACTGTGTGATGCACATTAAGTTGGTAGTTGTTGAACGTTTTGGTGAAAACCCATGCTGATTAGTCCATATACTATGTTTAAGTTGTGGATAGAGAGTATCATGCAATACAAATTCAAATAATTTACTGAAATTATTAGTAATTGCAATAGGGCGATAGTTCAGCACGTCTGCCTTATTGCCTTTCTTAAAAATGGGGCATATTTTGAGACTTTCCATTTATCAGGAAATTTGGTAGTCCTAACCGACAAACTAAATATATAAGCGGCGCCGCTAATATGCGGGCGCAATCTTTCACGAAAAAAGCGGGCAGACCATCTGGACCAGCAGTAAATTTAGGTTTGAGTCTTTTAAAAGCTTTTAAGATATCTTCTTCAGTTATCAGGTTGAGTGATATGTCAATATTAACATTATTTTCATTTAAGTAGGCGTTATTCGATTGTACATGAACAGAACTAAAGAAATTGGCAAACTCATTAGCGATGTCTCCAGGTTTCTCCAAGACGATATTATTATGAATCATGGTATTAGGTGTTGAGGTAGAAGTTTTCTTACCGTTAACAAATCCCCAAAAGCCTGTTGTTTATAAACAATGCAATTGGTCTTATCAAAAGCCGAGTGGTTACAATCTATAACAATATTTTCATTACTTTTTAAACTCAAATTTTTATAATTTATACAGTTAATACATTTTTCGGGATATTCGTCTTTACAGGCATTCAATTCATGCTCTTGGGAACAACGGGGACATGCAAGCTTACCTCTACAGGATGATGCGGAATGATTGAAACTACTACATTTAAAACATCTAGCCACCTCAATTCCATCATAAACACGACAACGATCTAACCCTAGATAATGGGGAAACTGCATGATTTTTCCAAATACGTGGAAAAGAAAGAGTGTATTATTTTAAACGAAATGGCATTTGTCCTAGACGTGGAAAACCTAAAAACGGTTTTTAAAATTTCTGCCAGACCACGTCCCCAGAAAACGCCTGTGACGTCAGGCCTGCTTTCATACAACGCAGTACATACGTTTAGAATAGTTCATTTGTCATTTGTGATATTATGAAGTGTTATTGTATTAAATAGACATTGGTATTGAATATAGTTGCAAAATAGACTCGCAATATAAGCACAGAAAGTGCATCTCACCGGGCAAATGGGAGACTTATCTATAAATGATCCTGCAGGAAACAACTACTCCGCGGGCTAATGCCCCGACCGGCATTGAGTAGCACCGGAGTAGTTGTTTCCTGCAGTATCATTTATAGATTTAATGGCGCATCGCCCAGGGCGAGAGGTCTGCGGTTAAGTACCTACGATATTGTAGGTCGCTTTCTGCAAGTCGAGCCGCTTAGGCCGAGCAGGAAGTAGCAGACCAGTTACATCTCAAATGGGAGACTTATTGCATTATGTACGAATACAGCATACAGCACCTAATAACAAATATTTTGTACGAAAAAATTAAGAGAAAATGTGATGTAGGGCTTTGAAGCGCGGCGAGAGGAAAACTTTAAGCTCTTCAGCATTGTAACACTGTTCGTTTGTGTTGTTTGTGTAAGCAAACCTACATTTTTTTAATATATATATATATATATATATATATATATATATATATATATATATATATATATTTACATCTTAAAACATTAAGGCGTCTTACCATTTCGCAACCTTATGGCATCTCATAGAAGGAAACGTACTAGATCTTGTTTTGCACGTGTATATTCATTGCAATGGAATGCTTATTGCCCTCTAGCGATTAGAAGACCGTAATATGAAAAATTGATATACAGTTTTCTTACCATTTACAAAACATTGAGACCTCCCTAACAAACTGCTAATTTTATGGCGCCAGTTGTATATATTTTAACCGAAATACAAATATTCCGGACTCAAATATATTAATATACGGTACATTACAACCTCATGCATTGTTGCCAAATGGTGTACATCCATCATTGGCCGCTAGAGGCTGTGATAACCCCTTCTCGCTTAAAACCTAATATCTAAAATTTAGCTGTTCTGTTCTGTGATTCCCGCAGTAATGCAAATAATATATTAACATCCACTAATCAAAAACAAAAACTATTACTTTATTGTGTTAATTAATTTTTAATTATATATTTACAAAAAAACTAAGTTTATAATCAAAACTCAAATTAACATATAACAATTTAATCAAGTAAACACACAAATTAAACATAAATACGCCATATTATTATGAGACTGTTCAATTACAGGTAGGTAGCTACATAGTAAAAACTAAATCAAAAATATTTATACATACAGGGTGAGCCAACGAAAACTTTACACTTCGATTTACGGACCAAAAATGAAAATATGGAAAAATGCTCGGACCCGTCGATTTCTGAATCGAGGGGAACTACTTTTGCTTTTTCATCCCTGTAACTTAAACCCCTACTGGGCGGAAGCACGACCCCTGATCTTGAATAGGGGTGAGGGTATTGCTATACCTCATTTTAAAGATCTAATCGAGTACTATCTAACCCTATAATTACGCGTTAAAATTTTTACCGATAACGAAATGACAGCTAAAATAGTGAAAGAGGCAATGTGGAAAAAATGTCTACTTAAGATCAACAAAAAGACTACTTATTTTGTGATTAGTTTATTAAATGCTGGAAATAACCACCATTCACTTCCATGCAGTAAAATAAGTTCTGTTGGAAATGTTCTACATGCTTTTGCAATAATAATGATTAGAAATTTCAATAAATCTCTATTGGTGAGTGAAACAACTAAGAACTAATGTTAAAAATGAAGGTAGATTTAATCACAAATACGTCAGCATTTCAAAAGAAATCGCAAAATTTATTTTAAAAAATGTCATTATTATTGCAAATTATTGTACATTGGCAACATTTAGGGTGGGATTTGACGACATTCATTAATTATCCGATTTAATAAATGATCTAGTGATTCGGACTGGGTAGGATAAATCTTAGATTTCGGATGACCCCATAGAAAAGGTGACCACTCAATATGCCCCCTTTTTCCAATCGAGCTTTGAGAAAAAATTTCATCTGAAAATTGTGGCGCATGTTGTACGAAATGGGGTGGGGCGCCATATTGTTGAAAAATGACCACACTGGTCTTTTTCATTCTGCAATACCTAAACGAGGGCTGAATAAATAGCAGTATCTAATAATTTCAAATAAATTTTGGTCATAGAGTTTACCAGGTATAAAAGGGGACCTGTAGCGTTAAATTTGGCAGCCAGTTGCAAAACGTGGAGCTGATACATTTTTTTCAAGATGTCGTTCGTTAAGTAAAGCCGCTGTTACTTGCACACAGTCGTTATTCTTAAAAATGATTTTATAATTTCCACCCTTTTTCCCGGAAAACACCATTTTAATTCTACTAAAATTTAACGTTCTTAAAAATTCACGATGAACTGAAGTAAATCGAACACATAGTGCGTTTACAGAAAAATAACAGAAAAAGGGCAACGGAAAGGCTGATCTCAAAACTGACAGTCTGATAAGAATAATATCGTCGTTGTAAATTCTACATTGCTTCTTTCACTATTTTTGCTGCCATTTCGTTATCAATGAAAATATTGGCGCAAAATTATGTGGTCATATAGTACTCGATGAAATATTTATAAATTAGGTATCGCAACACCCCGCATCCCTATTGCAAATTAGGGGTTGTGCTTCCCCTGGCAGAGGGTTGAAGTTACGAGGATGAAAAAGGCAGACAAGTAGTTTCCTCTCAAATCAGAAATCGCTGGGTCTGAGTGTTGTCCCATAGTGTAAAGCCCGAACATAGAGGTGAAAAGTTTACGTTGGCCCACCTTGTATATTGCTACCAAGCGTGGTAGCAAGTTATGTACCATTATTAATGACTCATCCTGTACTTATATATAGAAGGTATAAACCTAGAGCTAGTTGTACTAAATTGGTTCAATGATCATTAAACTGAACTTTGCTATAGCCTACAAACTACAATTATTATTGTTGACACAATCGTACCACTGGATATTAAACGGAGTTCAGCTGAACTTTTGATGAACTCAGCTGGTACAATCGGGCTCTTAGAGCCAGTCGTACGAACTAGCGTCATCAACAGTTTAACTGAACTTATATTTAAAATCCAAGGCTACGATTGTTACAAAAATTGTAACCTTGGATTTTGAGCAGTTTAGTTGAATTTTTGATGAACCACATTCATACTGGCACGTAAGTTACGAATATTAAACTAAGTATAAGCATAACAATTTTTCCGTATACATTTTAGTATCCAAGCCGACTCAATCAGGAGATATTATACCCAACCTATGTTGACCCTAATTATTATTGCTGTGGTTCACTGAATCGTTACAAGCCTGTCATCTGTCATGATGTCCTATCTAATTCCTAATTTATACCTCAAAAATCGTTACAGACTTATTGTTATTACCGCTCTAGTTTATCTATCAAATTATTAATAATTATATAGTTACATTATTGACTGAGTTTCTAATGATGTTAACTTGGTTGATAGAACGTGCTTTCAAAAGTGTTCATGTTTTAGGATTTTTAGAAGCTAGTTAAATGTTACATACGAACAAAATACAACCAAATAAACAAAATGTTACAAAATACTACCTCCATTGAAATAATATAACTTTGCCTCTGAAAAACTTACAGGTAAGTTTTTGGTGTTGTTCAATGGAAAAATAACTATGTAAAGTTACATTCTGTATCCTACTATTTTTTGAAACGTAAGCATAGAGATTTACAATTGTTATAATTGTCAAATAGACAGTAACGTAAAATGGGTTGGTCAATTTATAAAAACGGCATCAGCTCTGATTATGTTAGTTTTCTTTGTTATTAAATTTCTTGAATTTTATATTTTGATTAAAATCGTTTTAATTTTGGTACACCCTGTATATTATTGACACAAAAATTTTTTGAGTTTTTTGATCGAACCAAAAACTTACCTAAAGGTTTTTCAGATGCAAAGTTATTAGACTTCAAAATGTGGGTCACCTATACAGTATGCGCCAAAAGTATGGAATAAATTCAATAAAAATGAAACAATTATTTATTGGAAAATATACTCGAACCGGTCGATTTTTATATTATAATATACATATTTTAGCGTAAAATGAGCTTTTCTGATGTCATTTTTTTTCGAGTAATGACGTAATCGATTTTTTTTCATATGGTAACACCATATTTTTTTCCTTGATTCTGAAAGATCGTTTAATTCTCTATCAGACCGTACTAAAATTTTGCCCTCTTACATAGGAAAGTTTTCGAGTAAATGACGATTGAATGTAAGAAAACGTAAATTTTATCCAAAAAAAAGAAACAATTCTGAGGTATGTAAAATAAAATACAATTGATTAAAATTTATACTTAAATTAAATGTTCGAATTGCCATCCACCAACTTCTTGACAATGCGCAAGTCTGCGAAGAAATTCGGGACAAAATACGCAGAGTTACCCCAGAAATCATTCATAATGTGCCAGAAGAATTTCTTCACAGACTTGCGCATTGTCAAGAAGTTGGTGGATGGCAATTCGAACATTTAATTTAAGTATAAAATTTAATCAATTGTATTTTATTTTACATACCTCAGAATTGTTACTTTTATGGATAAAATTTACGTTTTCTAACATTCAATCGTCATTTACTCGAAAACTTTCCTATGTAAGAGGGCAAAATTTTAGTACTGTCTGATAGAGAATTAAACGATATTTCAGAATCAAGGAAAAAAATGTGGTGTTGCCATTTAAAAAATTATGACGTCATCACTCGAAAACAAATGACATTTGAAAATCACATTTTACGCTAAAATATGTATTTTTTAAATAAAAATCGACCTGTTCGAGGATTTTTCCCAAAAATAATTGTTTCGTTTTTATTGAATTTATTCCATACTTTTGGCGCATACTGTATAATTATGCCTCAATATTGACATCTGTTTAGCCGCTTTAGCGAACATTGAGATTTAAATATAACTATGGTAAAAAGCAAAATGCCGTAGTAAAATATAAAGTTAAAAAAGTTAAGTTAAAAAAGAAAGCGAAACATATATTAAATGATATAAATAAACCTTCTTTAAGTAAGAACTAGTTTGTATTTAGCGCGCACCAAGCAGTACAAACCAAGGATTGTAAATATAACTCAACCCAGTCGCTGGCTGTACGGCATGCAATGTTGCCATATCGGTTGAGTTTGTAATATGCTTGATTCGGATAAAATATACAGTAAACGTATATTACAATTCTCCCTCAAGCGGCAGAATCGTGAACTAAAATATACAATTTTGATCATATTCCTAACATTACCGCCTCGTGTACATTTTGTTGTATTGGTCTATTGGAACTATAATCCTTGAATAAAAGGAAAGTGTGATATTTAGTCTGGTGCAACTTTAATGGGAGCTTCACTCACAGTGAATTAAACCTACAAAATGTTGATACTTATGGAGAAAACAGGGTTGACATTAAGGCGTCACATATACTGACGCCCTAAATCGCCTGAGGCCTTAATGTATGGGCAATGCATGTTATCTGAGGCGCTAAAGATAGTAGTATGTAAATATATATATACATATATACATATATATACATATATATATATATATATATATTGCATTCAGTTCTTCTTCCGTTTCCAAATAACATATTCTATATTTGTTTCTATCATTTACGAGATGTACAATGTTATTTGAAGCATTTCTAAAATTTTGCTACCTGACTTCACAACATTAAATTACCTGTTTTTTTTTTGTGTTTAAGGAGGAATGAAATCAGTAATAAACAGCAATAAAACAGTAATTTAAAACAAGATAATAAATGTTAATTATCGTCATTAATCACTTTTACTTATTATGTTTCAAATTAAAACAGGTAGTTGTGAAATCAGATGGCATACTTTTATAAATAACTCAAGTAAAACCATCTATCTGGTACGTACCCAACAGCATTGTCGCCGTAATTGTCAAGAGCGGATCTATAGGGAAGGGAATAAATAAGTTACGTTTAACATTAACGTAAGCTTACCACATCGCCACTAATAATTATGGCAGTACATACACAGTATTTACACTGTGTCTATGACCTACAAATGTCACAAAAACTCAAAATAACAATTAACAACCTCCTGTTTACATCATTAACACCGTAATCTACACCTGTATCCACGGAAAAAAGTCGTGTCGAACAGCGTGTAATGTCACACCAATGACATTCGCGTTTTCTGCTACGTGGTTTTGTTGTTTTACATTCTATTTATTAATATAAATATTTTAATTCTTATGTGATTATTGCCGCTGGGATATGTTTAGACCTTTCAATATGTTTGATTAGATGTTTCAGAATATTACCCTGTAATACATTTGAAATTCAAGTAAACAAATTTTGATTTGTGGTTTGTGGCTTTCACGGCCGGTGCTATTTGATATACATACAGGGTGTAACTTTGAAGGGGGGTCCGGTTTAGAGGGGGGGTAGTCCGTGTTCCCTAGATTGCTAATCTGAAATTAGTTTTTTTTTTAATCAATAAATAGCCGAGTTATAATTAATTTTTTAAACTGCACCCAAATTGCTATACACGCCGCCCCTGCACAGCGTCCGAGTTTCACTGCAGAACCATGTCTACGGCGTTGCCAGTTAGATTTCGGAACTTGTCCGGTCATTTCAGGCCCAGGGTCGTATTCCACGCAGCGCGATGCGACGGAAGCTGATATTTTATAATGAATTCAGTACATACGTAGCTTTGTGTGTACTACGTATATTCATTTTCAGTGATTTTCCAGGTTGTTATGCCGTGACCTCGGTAACTGGTCGCTACCAGTAACAGAATAATTAAAGGCCACATACTGCTTTTACTGGGATTCTTTGATCCGACCTGGTTGTTCTCGGGCTAGGCTCTGTGAGGACCCGCCCATATATTGATTTCGGCTCCTGCTGTTGGTATTACGACTACTATGGTCGGAACTATTCCTCGGATAATGGTGGTCTTCCTAGACGTCCAGTAGCCGTCTCTGTAACTGGTCGCTTTCAAACGTTCCGCCGCTCTTCACTGTCGGCATCTTCAGTGGTAACTCCACAAAAGCTTTGCCCCGACTAAGGCTGAAATTTTGATTTGTTTTTAAAACCTTACAGCCGTTAATCATGAAAGTCGTTTAACCATTCGTGTAAGTGATTTCTCTCTTTCTCCTTTCTCTGTCCGTCTTTTTCTTGAGGCCTCCTTTACGAAGTCATTGCTCTATTAGAAAGCATTTTTCGACTCATGTTTATAGAAGAAGTAATCTTATTTTTGGTACTACCAAGAATCTGGTAAATTATTGAACAGTAATTTTGAGACACCCTATATGTCACCTCGACATATATCATAAATGTCATAAAGACATCGTCCTCTATGACTCCAATTTCAGTAATATTTTTTACTTCAGGTGAAGGTATTTGGAAGATGGCACGAGATTCCTAGACAGCAGGTTGCTTATGGAGACGATGGCATGGAGTACGCATTTTCTGGAACCAGTTTGCCCGCGAAACCGTGGACACCTCTCTTAAACGATGTGAGGAATCTGCTATTTGAAGTAACTGGTTTTCGTTACAACTTTGTCTTGGTTAATAGGTAAGTAAAGTGATCTCTTAAACTTGATACTGATATTGTCCCCAGTCTTGAATCTAAAAATATTTACTATAGTATCGTACGTAATTTTCTCGGATTAATTACAGGGTGTTTCTTAAGTAGAAGTCAAAAATCCAGTGGCGTATTCTGTGACCAAAAATAAGCGTTTTTTACTGTATTAGAAAGGTATTTTAAGCTAATACATATCAAATCTCCTACAATTCCTATCAATGAAGTCATATGTGTTCTCTGATACCAAACATCTAGGTATGCTAATGAACAATTTCACAGACAAAGCTCTATTCAATAATTATCTAAAGAAATTAATCTATCTAAATTTACTAACCTGGTTTAATGAAAACACTATAAATATCTAACTTCTGACAGTGGGAACTCGATAATTCAACCACAATAGATGAGATCTGACCTATTTCTGCATTTTTAGGATTGCTTCATCAGGTGACCTCCTTTAAGTTGAGTCAAATGTCTAACTATAAAAATTATTATACCAATAAATTAAAATTATTTGAAATTAAATGTCGACAATGTCAAACTGATTAATCTGCCAATGAATTTAAACATCATAACGACCTACTAAAATAAATAATAAAATTTTACCCTTTATGTATCGTTTTTTATATATTTTCAGGTATTAACAATATTGTGTGAAACCAACTACTCTGTAGACAAAAGCCCCAACCAGCGTTGAATTACACCCACAATATCTACCCATATATTATTTATTATTAGCTTTTGTAACATTTTTTACTGTATTAGAAAGGCATTTTAAGCTAATATATATCAAATCTCCTACAATTCCTATCAATGAAGTTATATGTATGTTCTCTGATACCAAACATCTAGGTATGCTAATGAACAATTTCACAGAGAACATACATATAGGGTAAAATCAACAGTTTGTTAAAATTTTTGCAAAATCCGGTGGCAAAATTGTAGGCAAGCAAGATACTTTTACGGCAGGAAGACTTGAACCCTTTGTATATGATACGGGTATGTTTCAGAACAGACCAAACTAATTTATGATTCACTTCAATTTAGTGTAGAATAGCTTCTTCTAACTCAGGTTTTCTAACAATTAAAGATCTTCCAGGAATTGGACCTTTCTAACATGTGTCTGACCACAGCCTTCTTCATCTAACTTATCTTAGTCTTAGATGAAGAAGGCTGTGGTCTAATTCCGAGAGGCGTTGAATATGTCTGAACATTCTTGGATTTGCAGTTAGATGATTTGGAAATCTTTCCTTATAAATTCACCTAGCTTCGGTTCCATTTCCATCTGGAAGGTCATAAATGTAAACCATATTGGCATTTCAGCATTTGAATATGCATAAGCCATTATTAAAACTTAATATTTAAAAAAATTTAAATCTTAATTGTTGTTGTTTAAGTAATTTAAAAAAGTGTGTAAAAATGCACTTGATCAAATAAATCAATTTTGTTGTCAATCCGTTTGGAATAAAATGGCGCATATGATGATCTATTTTATATGTAATATTATACAGGTTGATATAGTTTTTTGGCAATAATGATAGATGATACCCACATCTCCGGCACAGTTTGTCAAGCTCGTATTTTTTTTATTCATACCTATTATCATACTAACCATGCACACGGAATGTTGTTAAATTATCTCAAGCGGTTTGGAAATTAAAAACTTTTTTTTTCATTTTTGACACGTTGTAGCGACAATGGGTGTCCTAAGACCCCATATTTATATAACAAAACACCCTGTATAATTATTTAATATGAGAACACGTTTTTTTCCATTTTATTGCGTCCTTCTGCAATATCCTTATTCGTATTCGAAATAGTATAATAATTATTTACATGTTAAGCCGCCGTAGTGCAAATAATTTATGACTATTAGTTGTATTAAATTGTGCTCATGTTCGCATGTCAATTTAAAGTCGCTGTATTATTAATTATTATGAGTATTTTTATTATATTTCTAATCTGCACTATCAATAACCAGGAAGTATGGTTCATTGCAACTGCGTTTTAAACGTCTTAAATACATCAATTAGTAAGATTTAAAGGCATGAGTTAAGATACGAAAATAAATCATCGCTAAAGTATTAATTATTTCTTAGTCTGCAGAGACGTTAACGGAGATTTCATATTGCTCATTATAGTCAACTTGAAGGAAATAGCTCTCCACTCACCAAATTTATGTTTGCATACCTTAAATTTAAAAATTAGCAGGCTTCAAATGCAACTGTTCGTTTAAATTAAGTACCATATGCTAAATGCAGGTAGAAATCTATAAAATTAATCATGTTAATCGCATTTGCGGTTAAACGTGACATGATGAGAAATATTGATGGCTGACATCTCAACTGAAGTTCAATTACTCTATTTGTTGGTGTAGTACAGGCAGAGAATTGTAGTTTAGAAATTTGTTTATGATTTGTGATACACCCAAAAAATTATTTAAAATATGACACAATTTATACAGGATGTCCGGAAAAAATGCAACATAGAGCAGGAGTGGACCCTGACGACAAAATATGCCATGTTGCCAAACTTACCTTAACCAAAAGTTGATGTCGCATCGGATGTACTGGTGCTCTATGTTGCATTTATTTGGAGACACCATGTATCCGCAAATAAATGCGCTGAAGTGGGTAAGATAATCTCAGAACAATGCATGCTAGGATATAAATTTCTGATCTTGTGTGCAATTTATTCTTATATAACAAATAACAAAATTACAATAATAAAATGCGCCATTGCGTATTCTTCATTTGAAAATTACAGTGCCTTCATAAATGATTACAAGCCACGTGACCAGGACTGTGATTCTCGAAGAACAACTCGTGTGCAAATAGATTTCTTGTCTCTCAATTGCCGTAGTGAGGAAAAGGATCTGGAATCTGGAATTAAGGGGGAGGGTAGCGAAACGGCTACAGCACTTAGGCCCCATTGGGCCGATTGTACCTCCTCCCATTAGGAGATCAGTCCACCTAAGCCGTCAGCCAACCTAATAAGGAGAAAAAGGCGGTGACGCTGCTCAGGGGGATCTCTCTAATGTAGGCCATAGAAGGCCATCGCTCTTGAACACGGACTCTCTTATTGACGGAGGTTTGTCCTAGACATAGCCAGGTACTTTTTGGCTGTATCCTTGCAGGGGTACTCTAGAGACTCCTTAGCCAAATTGCAGCCATTTGTTTCATCCCAACGTTTTATAAACTCTTTGTGGGTGTATCCTTTGATAATTTCAACAAATGCTGACAACGGAAGCATACTGGAGGGACCGGGTCCAAAAATATTCAGACCCGATGCACTCCTAGCCAGTTCGTCAGCTACTTTATTGCCATTGCACCAGTCGTGTCCCTTTACCCAGCATACGCTACGCTGTTGTTAGTTGAGGCCACTGCCAGTGCCTGATGGCACTTCTATGCTGATTTAGTTGTTATCTCATGATTACGTAAGATCAGTAGTGATTGTCTACTATCTGTGTAGATTCTAATTAATTTGCCCGTTGTATCTCTACGGGCAATTTCTTTGGCGGCTATGGTTATACCTGCTAATTCCGTTTGTACTACAGTAGCATGCCTATCCATTGCCCACTGATAACGAATATGCAAGGATCTGGAATAAATCCCACATCCTGCACCTTCCTTATTTTTTTACCCGTCCGTGTAGATGTTGATAACATCTTCACTGGCGGTCTCTTCGATCCTGATAAGTACCGTGTGGGGTCTGTCAAACACAAACTTGGGAGAAATGCTGTCATTGATGAATTATGAAGGCACTGTAATTTTCAAATGAAGAATACGCAATGGCGCATTTTATTATTGTAATTTTGTTATTTGTTATATAAAACATTTTCACGGACACCCTGTGTCGTACTTAAACTTTCGTATAAACTAAAACCCTTATTTATATATAATATAATATAGTTAGTCAACCAGTCAAACTTGGAAGTAACAATAAAAGATGGCGATACTCTTTTAAAATCCAAGTCACCCTTGTCTTAATGTAAATAAGAATGCCATGGGTTTTAAAGTTTGACTGGTTGACTAACTGTATTATAAATAAACAAGGCTAAAACCATATTACCTGTTTTCATAAACCTGGCCTTAAATCTCCGAAAACGTGTCCTGTCGTAGATACAGGAACGGAAAAGACCACATAGGGGAGCACAGGGACGACGAAAAGGAGCTGGACAAAAACACACCTATAGCATCGGTGTCGCTGGGGCAAAAAAGGGCTTTTGTTGTAAAGCACGGCGACGCGAGGAAAAAGGGCACTGCCAGGAGAGATATCCCGACCGGTAGGGAGCTAATATCTGGAAAAGTGGAGTTGAAACTCTACCGTTACTTTTTGCTTGTTTCAGTCAAACTCGAACTGGAACACGGCAGCTTCTTACTTATGAATCCTCCGACTAACGAGCATTGGTATCATTCCGTCCCTCAAAGGAAACTGGATAATGGAGTCAGAATTAATTTAACGTTCCGGAAGATCAATAAGAAATAGAGATTATAAAAATAAAATATATATTGACTGGACTGCATTAAAAGTAAAAATAGGTTACAGAATCAGTTAATGGAATTTTAAAATAGGAATAGAGTTAAGAAAAATTTGAGTTTAGAGTTTATTATTATTATTAAATTAAATTTAAATAAATTGGTTTTACAAATATACATTTTTTCATAATTCAACTTACCTATTATACAGGGTGTCTCTTTTTCAAGTAACATTTTGCTGTATTTTCAGCGTAAAACCTGAAACTAAAACAATTTTTCCTCGGTGCATTGAATATTACCCAATCAACGCAACCCCCTTCCTTACCCCTCTTCTCGTCCGTGGCTACGCCACTTTGTCAATCGTAATCTGGGAAAATACTGATTTGAGGAAATATTTGAGCATTTCCATTTAAAATAACGAAGTTGGTGTTGATTTTTGATATAACCGGAAGTGTTTGAGAGTTTTAGTTCCCATATGTTGTCAAATCTTCAAATTTTGGATCAATACTTTTCCATATAACGATCTGAGCATTTTCTTGTGAGGCACCCTGTATATAAGAATTTTAATTAAGCCAAAGTCTTAACGCCCTCTATTTCGATGTCGAAAAACTATACCACTTACATAATGAATTTTTTGTATTATAAAGTTCTAATTAAAACAGAACTGAACTATAACAAATATTATATTTTATTAGCTACTGACATCTCTGGGCAACAGTGTAAAGTAAAATTTAATTTCAAGGTTCGCCAACATCCAACTAGAAGAAATCTATATCTACTACCACAGAGGACCTCCTCTGTGCTACTACCAACATTTCAAACATAAATATCCAAATGGATTAATATAACAATTTGCAATTTTGAGGTTAAGTATTTTGTTAGTTTCCTATTTTGCTTGTGTTTATTTCTTTTGCCGGGTATTTATTACTCAATTAAAATGGTAAACAAGTTAAACAAAGCCTTTTATAACACTGTGCTATCTCAGACTTTTAGTCCTTGTGGAAACTACCTTATTGCAGGTGATATTTATGGAGTAATTTCCGTTTTTCAGTAAGTGAAAATAAGCACCTTACTTATTGTTTGTTTGTTTATTTATGGACACTTCATTTTCAGTTTATCAAAAATTGTTCATCCGGAAACTAACTTAAACAAAGAGGAACTGACACCTAAAAACCGATTCACTGTTAAAGACAATTTGCAAGTAAACAGTTTGCTAACGACACATTCACACTTAATTGTTGGTGGTGTTGGTGAAATTTTTGCTTACCAGTGGAAGAACGTGAAAACTAGCAAAAATGTGCATCCTGTTTGGACGATAGATCTTCCAGGTCAAAAAGGAATTTTTGATAAAACCGACGTGAACTGTTTGTTGTACAATGAGGAGACTGGACATATTTATGCAGGTTGTGGCGATAATAATATCTACGTTTTTGAAATTGAAAGTAGGAAACTTGTGAAAACTCTTAATAAACATAAAGATTTTATACACTGCCTTGCAATAAAGTAAGTAAAATAAGTGTTTATTTTTGAAATAATCAATAAAATACTTTTTTTTATAGTGGAAATGATATGATCTCTGGAGGCGAAGATGGTTTAGTTAATATTTGGGATTTACGAACGTATAAAGTGTCAAACAAAATAGAGCCTCATTTGAACGATAAAATTGTTCGTACAGAAATAGGCCCTTGGATTGGAGCAGTGAGTTCTAACGAAGACTATGTGGTATGTACAAAAAAAATTGTTGGCAGGGATACGAGAGTAGATCAATAAGTACCCGTGTTTAAAGGGGCGTTGCTTAGAGACGTTGACATTACTACTGTGTACTGCCATCTGTTAAATGACCCTAGGTATAGTATATTTCAGACGAATTCACAGGTCAATTTTTATTTGCATGTTTTTCGAAAATAAAAAGCGAATTGTAGATCAATAAGTATTGTTATTTTTCTATTTTATCGAGAAACACAATTACATGTGGTACAACTGGCTACCAAATAAAAACTAACCTATGAATCAGTCTGAAATCATTTATGGTGTCTTGACAATACGTGACGGTAATGTGAACTTCCCCCCGCAACGTCACCTGTCTTCAAACACATGTACCTATTGATCATTCCTTGTAGGGTTTATTATAATTTTAAAACTATTTTTTTTTAATATATAGTTAATATAATATACTACTTTGTAGTTATGTGGAGGAGGTCCTCGTTTGACATTATGGCACTATCGATTCTTATCAAACTCTACAATATTTCCGATCGATGACAAAGGTATTCATGTGGCGGAGATTTACAACGACAAAGTTTTAGCAGGTGGTAGATCCAGACTTTTTTATCAAATGAGTTTTGTGGGTGATATAATTTCGGAAATACCAACATCAGCGGTCACAACTTACAGTGCCATTCACCAAGAAGAACCATTCCAGTTGCTGAGTATTGCAGGTTCGAGTCCAAAGATTGACATCAGTAATAATTTTATGTACAAAAATCAACAACTCTCCTTGAATTAGTTACGTTAAAGTTTTATGTATGTATAAGCATATTCCACGTTTTCACACATTGTGATATAAATTAAATAATAAAGAATGCAGTTTCCAGTGAAGTATTTTAGGTTACTTTTTGTTTTTTTTTTTAAAACTACCAAAGTCTATCTTTACACAAGAAATAGCAAAAAGTTACTTTTAGGCCACTTTGTCTAGCTACAAAAATTTACATAAGTAAATAACGTTTCTATAGCTTACTTTCATTCTTAAGTCAGTGTTGCCAGATGGTATAATTTTACAGAAATTTGTAAAACAAGCAGAGGTAAAGGGTTTTCATACAGTAATTTTAAACAGCATATGGAATTTTCGACTAGTTGTTAATCCTGGTATATAACCTTACTGACAATTATTTTTGTTTCTTCGGTAAGTACTAGAATCAATAAAAAATAATTGGGAAAAGTTGGCAAGATTTAAAACAGGTGTCTTTTTGAAACAAGCCTAAATTCCCGCAATAACTGCATTTCAAAATTAGCACAAATGTGGACATTAATTAATAATTTTAAGTAGAATCCTTTGTTTTAATGAAGAGAATAAACTAAAAATTTAATTACTTCTCTGTAAACGGTAATGTGTGATCTGAAATAAGGTGTTTGTAGAAACAAAATACAGGGTTATTACAGAAAAGACTGCTATTATTTTAACAGGTAATAGGTTAGATTTGTACCAACTAAATTAGATGCTAACTTAGGTAAGGAAACAAAAACTTAGAAACCAATGAAATCAGAAAATTGTTCACATTTTAGTGATTTCAACAATCTGATTTTCTTCAGAAAGGTCAAATTTCAGATCAAAATTTTTCAATGTGAAGAAAATTTTCACATATGGCAACACTGGTGCATCTTTCACAGTGGCTCTCATAATCAACCTACCATATTATTTTACTTCATGTGCTGTCAGCAACCTAAATTTTTAATATTCTGTTTTAAAGACACTACATCCTGTATAGGATACTATTTTTTGGAGCTGCTGTTTTATATTAAATATTGACCTACCAGTTTTCAAAATAAAAGTTGGTAATAGTCTAGGTTTTTTTTTTACTTTTGAGTCACATTTAAAATTTTTCTCTCTTTTTCAAAATATTAGAATTTAAGGACACATTTTTCCTTTTCTACAAGTGCAGTTAATATTCAATTACCATTTTTATTAAATCACATACATTTCTTTAAAAATTTTA
Source organism: Monochamus saltuarius (assembly GCA_025584915.1). NCBI lineage: Eukaryota > Metazoa > Arthropoda > Insecta > Coleoptera > Cerambycidae > Monochamus > Monochamus saltuarius. Next base: position 17,166,238 of record CM046725.1, read on the forward strand.
TTCAAATAAATACTATTTACAAAAACCACACACATATTTACAAAAAACCATGCCCGGCAATGGCGGCCGGTATAAACCCCTCCACGCCTTCCTTATTCTTAACGTAGAACCATCCTTGTACTTGCGAATCCAAAAGAAACACAACTTCCCCCTTTTTCACTGAAATCTCATTATCTCCACTGCCTTTAAAGTCACTCACTATCACCAGTAATGTCTGCCTCACACCCCGTGTTTTAGCAATGGCGGCTGCTCGTAGGTAAAGTCTATCAACACTTCTTTCCCCGCAAGTACTGGTGGCAATTCGAGATCGATTTCGACATCTTCCTCCACCACCACAGTCCGATTGTGAACTTAACTTTTCTGTGTCGGTCATGTTACCTGAAGGCTTGGGGAAGACGTCTGAACTCTTTTCCCAGCACGGAGCCGGTTTGTCGTCTTCTGGAGGTGGTAGAATGCCTATAACATATTAATTCGAAGTAAAAGTGTATTACGATATATTATATGGAAATTTTGTATTATTAAGTAATCGTGCTAAATACACAAATTAATTAGACAAAAATATGTTCAATCAAATTTTAAAAAATAGAGTAAACTAGTGAATTTAAGTGACTACACTGTGAAAAAAAACGAACTAAATGCTATCAAATTTCTTGTGCTGAACACTAACGAAAATACTGAACTTGTACTGAAGCAAATGATCAACAACCAACAGAGGGCTATGCACTCTTCAACAATAATTTTTTTATTCGATGCTAATATTGAACAATTTTTTGGGTTAACAAAATATCTCAACAACATTTAAAATAATGTTAATTTTATCGTTCACGTTTGTTTTATTATACTTTTGAATGTTGAATGACTAGCTCCATTGTAAAGGAGGTGAACTGCTGTAAAAGTTATAATACAGAACACTGCAACAAAAACTGAAAACGTCTGACGTGTAATTTGTAATACAGCTAGCTACCAATAGAGGGCAATGGTTATACTTATGTTTACTTTCCAATTTTGTAGTTAATATTTTAACTATATATTTAAATAGATAAGAATCTAGAAATAATATGCGAGAATATTTTGAAATAATAAAAATCTATGCCTTGTTTCTATTTAATTTAAATTTAAAAATTAGAAGCAAACTACTTCAAAATGTATGCACAGAATACTGCAACATTCATCTATGACTAAAGAAGATTGTATAGGTACACCATTTGACATACAATTAATCACCAATAGAGGGCAATACGTCAATTTTCAATTTAAAATATTTTTATGTTAACATTTATTTACCTAGAGGAAGACACGCCGCATAACTAACGTATCCTTCTTCAGCATGCGGAGTTTGGACATACAACCAACGTTTGTTCTTAAAAACCGCGTTGACCACCATCCCAAGAGGTAGAGATATTTCAGCCTGATATCCTCCAATTCTAGTTTGATAAAGCACACTGGGAAACGCCAACACCACAGGAATATTGGCTGGTTTTTCTAAGGTTGCCTAAAATAAAAAAATGTTTACCTATCCGTCTCTATAGTATACAGGGTGATTGGAACCCCCAATATATAAGGGGACAAAAGTGAACAAAAAACCTAATAAACATATGGTCCAATATCAACGGTACTGAAGTAGCCATGAAAATATTTTTACCCGAGTTAATTACTGTAATGCATCAGTAGAGAAAAGTGTTTATTCTGTAGGTATTATAAGTTATTACTTTGATTAAAGATATAATAAACCGAAATTAATGAATTAAATTTTCAAATATACCACCGTCCGCCTCGATGTATGCGATCAGCTTGTTTGTGGATTGCACGGGTAGTTCTTGTGTTCACTTTTGTTGCATATACTAATGACTTTAAACCATCTCCAAAGGCAGTAATCAAGGGGATTCAAATTTGGTGACCTTGGTGGCCAAAACCACCTCGGTAAATCCAGCGTTGTGAAAAGCGATTGTTAAGATGATTAATCACAACACGACTAAAATGGGCAGGGACACCATCATGTTGAAGTACATGTTGTGCCTAATATCCAATGGAACATCGTCCAGTAGATCAGTCAAATTATTTTCTAAAAATTCTACATATCTAGCTCCAGTAAGACGATCATCTAGCACAACTGGACCAAGTAATTGATTATTAATCATACCACACCACACGTTAATGCTGAACCGATGCTGAAAGTTACTTTCCACCGTGGCGTGCGGATTTTCATCTGACCAACGATATTCATTGTGACAGTTATTTACTCCATCACGAGTAATTTCATCCTCATCAGTGAACAAGATGTAGTTGTAAAGTGTATGGTTTGCGTTTATCCAATTGCAAAAATGCAACCGCAAATCATCATCGTCCTGAAGATTTTGGACGCGCTGAATATGGAAAGTTTTTAAATCATATTTGAGAATGACTTCCCATGCCGTAGTTTGATCAATTTGGAGACGGGTTGCAATGCGCCCTGTACGACACCCGGGCTACGTTCTACCATATTTAGAATGTCTTCTTTCACTGCTCTCAGATGTAATTCTCACACTGGGAAACATTCCAGTTTCACGTGCATTGTTGAATAGTGGAATACATTTCTATGTGACACTCTTCTGTTTGGGAAGTAACGTCGATATTCAGCAACTGCACGATTAGCGCTACCGTTGAAATATCCATAAATAAAAATAATCTCAGTATACTCTCGATGACTAAATGTGACAGGCATTACGAAAATTTTGTGTGCAGAATACCGAGTAAGCGAGCGCACATGTAAAAATAAATGCAACAGTTATAAAATAAGCGTTTACAATTTACATCACAAACGTCAAAATAAATGTGACAATTAGTAATCACTAATGTGGGTTTGGATTAGAATGATGCACCTATTCAAAATAAAATATCAAATAATAATTTTTGCAAAAATAAGTGCACGTTTTCATAGAAAAGGAAGGGAATATCCTTCGTAGCTTATTCATTGGAAAACGACTAAACGTACAAACTGCTTGTACAAAACCGCGCCTACAGACTATACTGCGGTCTTATAATCCTTTTTGCTGTGTTATTATTACAAGCACAGCCAATAAATCTACCTGCAATTTTGCTGACCACCGAACATGAACACGGATTAAGGTCATTTCCCATAATCTTCGATACACTTTGTAGACCTGACCATCGTTCTTTGGTAATAAAGAAATGAGGGACCTTGTCTCTACAGGTACTTAAAACAATTCATCATGTACAACAATGTTGCAACTTTGGTCAAAACTGTATTTGATCCAGGGGAATTTTCAGATAAAAGAAGTAAAATATTTGTACAAAAAAGATTAATTGAATGAGATATGGACAAATGTGTATAACTTACTGAATATAGATTTACAAATATTGTCATTTTATTACTCAGACTTTCAAAGTTGTCTTGTATGGTTTCTATGTCGTTTGCCTGTAGGACTCCTTTGTATTACATCTTTTATTTCCATAAAATTTGCATATTAAAACGCTTTTCCAATTAAATAAATTATTACTGGTACGCTGAACAGCTAATGACAATTACTAATAATAAATTATTCAGTTATGATCAATAATGTTATCAAGTAAACATGTAATATGCTCAATTGCTTTTGTAAAATTCGTTGCGTCACAGCGTTGCATACTGGAAGCGTTTTGCGCAACAGGTGATTATGAATAGGTTAATTACCAGCATTATAAAAATAGAATACTTGGAAGAACATTTCTCAAATGTCTAAGAACTGAAAAATAAATGTTTCTTTAATATGTTGAATAATTATTTTCTGTACCTACGTGCGTATATCTGATACGTTGGTATGCGGCAATATCGTTTTGCTTTTTAATTAAATTGGTCGAAAATGTATACGTTTGAAAAGTTTCCGTCTATGTTTAGCATAATATATAAAATCATAGCCGGTCTGTTGACTTAAAAAACTGTAGATGGATAGATTAAACAGTATTTTATTATTTAAAGAAATTAATCAACCAAACACTTGGTCAGGATAATAAAATGCATCAAATTATACGCGTTCTTGACATTTAGACAAAAAGTAGTTCTCCTTACATATGGGTTTAGATCATTATGTGTAAAAAATTGTAAATACCATACTGGTGAATTTGTTCGATTATTCGCATATCTTAGATTATACGATTATAAATAATATGATAAAATAATTTCTTCTAGATTAACGTAATATTCCAAACAGTTTATTTTCTGAAGATTATCATTAAATACCTATCTATTTATTTTCACGTAATTTTATAAAATTGTGCGGCCGGTATTAATATTATTATAGGTGTAGATATAGCTGTGTATGATGGTCTAAATCAAGTTACCTTAGTTCAAGATTTTAGTTTCCGAGATACAGGGTGTTGAAGTTTCAATTTAATTTTAGTTTTTTTTCTCAATAACTTCTTTATTATTTGTAGTAAATACATAGAATTTAATAAGGGGAGTTCTGGCACTAGAAATGGCTCTATTCTACAACTACCCTGATAATTTTAAGTTGATACTCCAATTTCTTCACCCATCTGATAGGATGGAGCAGTAGTGTTCGTTGCGCCTGTTTGGCAAACCAATTCATACATACCGACTTTCGTTCGTCCAAAGAACGTGCCGAAAAAGGGTCAAATCAATAGTTTCTACATTTACTATAATTTGAGCTATAAAATTAAGTACCTATGTTTTCAATGTTACGCTCAGGCAAATACTCCAAATTGGGAATTTTGTAGCCATGATGCCCACTGGTCTTTAAAATTCGTTGAATGGTTGATTTATCCAAATTCAATTCCCAGCTATAATAGCCTGCCGTGTAGAATTTCATGAATTTTGTTCGAAATACTGTAACAGTCTAGCTGTATTAACATTGTTTCTTACCCTTCGCTCAATTATTTGATTCCTCCGAACAGAAAATGCATCTTCATTTGGTCGCAAGGTGGCCTCCAATCTTGTAAAGATTTTATGATCAGGAATGAGGTGCTCTGCATACTTTTCTCTATATAACTCTACAGCAATAACAGCGTATCTGTATGCTGCGTAAAGGGACATGACCGGTGCAATGGCAATAAAGTAGCTGACAAGTTGACTAGGAGTGCATCGGGTCTGAATATTTTTGGACCTGGTCCCTCCAGTATGCTTCCGTTGTCAGCATTTGTTGAAATTATCAAAGGGGACACCCGCAAAGAGTTTATGAAACGTTGGGATGAAACAAATGGCTGTCAATTTGCTAAGGAGTTCCTAGAGTACCCCTGCAAGGACACAGCCAAAAAGTACCTGGCTATGTCTAGGACAAATCCTCGTCTGGTGACAGGTATTCAAACTGGACATTGCTGGCTAAGAAAGCACCTCTATTATATGAGGAAGTGTGATACACCTCTTTGTAGGGGTTGCGAACAGGAAGACGAGACAATATTCCATGCACTCTGTGAGTGCACTGCCATCTCGTCAATAGAGAGATAGAGAGTCCGTGTTGGGAGAGCGATGGCATTCTATGGCCTACATTCGAGAGATCCCCCTGAGCAACGTCACCACCTTTTTCTCCTTATTAGGCTGGCTGGCGGCTCAGGTGGACTGATCTCCTAATGGAAGGAGGTACAAGGGGCCCAATGGGGCCTAAGTGCTGTAGCCTTTTTGAATTTTTTGTGACTCGTAAATTAGCAGCATATCAACTTTTTCTGGATGAGAAAACATTTTGTAACCACAAAAGATATACGTTTGACGTTCGTATTGAGTAATGTATTTTGTGATATTTGTGCACTTTAAACAACGAACATTCAATTATTTTCCAACGACTACTTGATCCTTCCACCGCTAATGTGATTTTTAGGTGGTATTTCTTTTGAGACTCTTTAGGACGATATTGCTTATAACTTTTAAACGGGAAGTAATACAGAAAAAATGCTCTAATAAAAATTAGAAAAGAGATTGCTTTTTAACAGGAAAAAAATTTGAGTGTGTTTCTAGAAAAAAATGTAATGGTTGATGTCATTAGTTGTTTCTGTCAAATCCCAAAGATAATACTTTCGATTGGAAATGGAGCTTACCTCATCCCATTTAACTCCAGGTATCCCAAATTTTATTTTTAATTTTTTGTTTCCTCCTAGTAGGCCCATACTATCGAGTTTGACACACCCTGTACGTGCAGCTGATATCTCGTATCTAGACCGATTTGTCAGGCGACACAGGCCACGTTTTCTGTTACCTGCTGGAAAGCCCATTCCAGGCCAGCCGTTGCAGAAACCGCTAGAGATGGATCTAGACCGATACGGAGACCATTAGTTAACTTTGGCATTGCGCTAAAATTGCGGTTCGCGCCAAGAGAATTTGCCGCGTTCTCGCAATCTCAACGTTTCGCCTCGCGCGGCCTGTAATTTAGAGGTCCAGCCCGAGATACGGACGGACGGACGGATCGGTCAGTATTTAGCGACCCATAGCTCACATTCCGCCGTCGCCGAGGTGGTGTTTAGCCTGTCAGGAGGGCAATTAAACTATGCGGCATGATAGGTCAGGGGGCAGCCAAACATCTGTCTGGCGTTGGTTGTCCGCCGGATCTTGGCTCGAGTGCGGCCAGTGCCACCCACGATTCGAAGCGCCATGGGCGTAGGCGGGAATGGGGTGCGATAGCCATAGGGAAAATGCAACCAGAATTACAGGACACATTACGTTACTGAACTGTCATATGATTTGGCGCTAAAATTTGTCTGTGAAATTCGATCTTATACAGGATGTTTTTAGATGAAGTAGCAAAAATGAGACCACAGATTCCTTAGGCGAAAATAAATCGATTTAACTTAACATACCTATATCCCAAGTCGCATAATATGAAATATACAGGGTGTCAAAGTTAAAATTTTGTTTTCGATATTTGTGGATAACTTCTTAAAAAATCCAAATATTTACATAAAATTTGTAAATCAGGGGTTGTTGCTGGCGATAAATTCAAATTTGTTTCTAATTTTGGCGCTAATAGTAGAGGGCGCCATTTATGACACATCATGCTTCTTTTAAACGACAGAACTTTTTTGCGGCTTAGTGTATACCTACATCTGATTATTAAAACGGTCGATTCTTCTACCTTTTTTATGTAAAAAAGGTATATCTTGTTAGGAGTAACAGTTTTCGAAATAATTCTATTTAAAATATTAAGTGCACCGATTGAAAACTGTTATCGTTTCAGGTATAGTGTCTTTTCTACTGAAAATATAGCAAAATGTTACTTGAACAAGTTGTTCAGAAAGGTAGATTATGGATACGTGCAAAATTTCAAAAAGACTGCTTGCTCTGATAAAATATACGTGCTTTGTTGAAAAATGGTTTCCGATCAAACCTCGCCGATCTTCTTGAAATTTTGCACGTCTCCATAGTTTACCAGTCTGAAACATTTTTTCAAGTAACATTTTGCTGTATTTTCAGCAGAAAAGGCAGTTTACCTGAAACCAACAACAGTTTTTACTCCGTGCACTGAGCATTTCAAATAGGATTATTTCAAAAATGGTTACTCCTACCGACTTCAGCAAGGTATACCTTTTTCAAATAAAACAGTTAGGAGAATTTTTTCGATAGTCAGATGGTAGCATAGCCGTCATTTAAAAGAAGCATGAAGTGCCATAAGTATCGCCCTCAACTAGTAATGTCAAAATTAGAAACAAATTTGAATTTCTCGTCCGCAAAAACCCCCAATTTACAAATTTTATGTAAATATTTGGATTTCTGAAGAAGTTATTTACAAATATCGAAAATAAAATTTTAATTTGGACACCCTGTAATTCTTTTATCATGGGACTTGGGATATAGATATGATAGGTTAAATTGATTTATTTTCATCTAAGGAATCTGTGGTCTCATTTTTGCTACTTCATTTACAAACCCCCTGTAGAAAAGTGGCTTAAGAGTCAAAATAAAATCCACAGGATAAAATATATTAATTAATTTTTTTAATTCAATTACCGGACTTATTTAGGATTTGTCATTAGTAGATTTACATAAGAGACTAAGTTAATTTTGTTCAGTTTCGATTTTAATAGAAATTTAATTAAATCAAGTAATACCTGAACACTACGCCTACTAACTTGTGTGGATATACCATTAACTTCAACACTAAACACATAACTAACACTTGACGATTACAACTATACAGGTTAATCCGTAATGAATGCGCCATATACTAACCGTAGATTCTAGATATTAAAATAAAATATACTGTGTGCATGAGCCATATTGTCATAGTCAATATTAAAAAAGGTACAGGATTGAAGTTCGAGAATCTAGAAAACGGGACGGTTTATCGAAATGAAACAAGTATACCTTTGTTGCTTAAAATGATTGAGGGTTCATCTATGTTATAGAGAAATGCAATAAACATACCTACATAAAAGTTTAATCCGATTATATCGGTAAAATACAACGCCTTGTGTGTGGTATATTGAAAGTGAACTTACGATATGATATGCCCCTCATAAAACCTCCCTATACCAAACTTTTTGAAATTTTGAGAAAAATTTATTTGAAAATTTTCGCTTCTACACCCTGTATATTTTTTAATATTGACATTCTAAGACAATATGGCTCATGCGATATATATACATAAATTATGTCTCGCATTTCCTAATTCGTATATGTATTATGTCTCGGCATTTTTTTTTTATTGATTTTTTTTTATATAGAAGCAACTGCAACGTAGTTCTTTGGCATCTTCTAAAATTTGCTGCCATGTAAATGCACAATATTTCATTTGTTCGCAATAGCAAAGTAGTTTTTTTTAAGTCAAAGCCTACTTGAGTCAGCTTTAGTGAATATTTTGACTATTATCACAGTCAAGGTCATAAGTCAACGTGCATTGAAAGATTGAAGTTCGAAAACGGGGCGGCTTATCGAAATGAAACAAGTATACCTTTTTTTGCTTATAAATCTGTGTTATAAAGAAATGTAGTGAACATGCCTACAAAAAAGTTTAATCAGAAAAACCTCCCTATACCGAATTTCAAAGAAAAGTCTCTAAAAGTTTTTTAAATATTGAGAAAAATCGATTTGAAAATTTTTGTTTCTACTTCCTGTATCTTTTTTAATATTGATATTCGGAGTAAGACAACATGGCTCACACGGTATATTTTAATATCTACAATCCACAGGTGGTAGATTTATTACGGACCACCTTGTATATTTGGTACCATAAAGCACAAAAAAGCATAGATTCACACACTTATACAAGGTTTAATACTAAAAAATACAAAATCAACATAATCTCAATACACAAATTTGCAAATTGAAGTTTTTTGACAGATAAATCAACCAAAACCAAGTAATAGGGGTCTTTCCTATAACATTTTGTTCACCCCTAAATTCCCGAACATCTACGCTAATGATGAAACGTATTTTTTCAGTACAAATATTAAAATTTCATAAAAAAATACTCTTCAGGAAATTCACTACGAAGTTTTGTATTTCAGATATTTTGAACTTCTAATCAATATTATGGGATTACAAATATCTTACAAAAATTATAGGATGAAATAGACATTGTTTGTTTCTAAGTTTGTATCAACAGTTAATAATACTTGCTCCAGCAAATACAGTGGACAGACAACATTGTTAGATTATTATTATGATTAGACCCCTATTATTTCATGCTTTATCTTTTCCCAAAGTTAAGAAACCATAAACGGTGACACCCTGTATAATCATTTGAAATATGTTAAATATCATAGAAGGAAATTGCCTACATAAATTCATTTTCTCAAAGCAAAAAGCATATTATTACATGTATTTTATCCTGTTTAAGCTAGTTACGTGACGACTGCATTTTACCGGCAAAGTATTAAAAAACCAATTATTATAGGGAGGCTCTGCCAAATTAAAATACACTTTAACAAGGCCTTTGCTGATATAGCGTGCAATTATGCCTTCACTGCTGCAAGTAGTATTATTTCGATTAACATTTCACGATTCAGCACAAGACACCAATTAGCGGCCATGTACTATACGCATTCTCGGGAATAGTAAGGACAATTATTTTATAAATACACATAATACAGGGTGATTCATATTCAGAGTCATAATGTAAAGATAGAAAGTTGAAAAAAATAATTGTTTGCTCGATCCTTGAAAAAATTTGAAAATCAACCCATACCTCAAGGTAACACGACGCTTCTGGTACGCAAGAAATCTCCAGATGACAAAGCCATGCTGAAGCGAAGCGAAACAGCGTTGACAGCCTAATCGTAGGACAGTTGCAAACAGTTTTCAACTGCCAGGCACACGCGCATTGGGTTTACAATGCTCACATAAGATTGAAAATGTTTGTTTTAGATGTGGTGCGCATGCTTCTGACGGTTTGAAACTGATTCTGGTGTACCCAACAAAGCTAATGTTTAATATTTCAGGGTGTTTATTCAAATCTACTATTATCAATCGCACCTCCCACATTTAATTTCCGTTAATTTAGAGATCACACCATGCATATGGAGGAGGTTACGTGGAAAGAACAATGCAATTCAACCCGCAATCATTACCTTATTTCGGATTGTGTCGTGTGTCGGTCGTAACGGCTAATTCTACTAATTTCTACCAATATGTGGAAATCGTGGTTTTGTACGGAGAATGTTTATGAAATATTGCTGCAGCGGAATGTCGGTGGCGTTTCCCTCAGAGACAATTTTTTCGAACTTTTGTTTGAGCTTTCCAACATCTTCGCGACACCGGGTCTTTGATTCCGCGACAAGAACTTGCAGAGCGTCGCCAAAATGACTTGAATGTAATACAAGCTCTTATAAATTAATTGAGCATCAGATTATTATTTCGAAAGGAACCATTTCAAGTCGATTGGATATATCCCATTGTAACCTCGAAATTAGGTTATCGTTGAAACACGTCACGTAGACAAACAACTTTATTGTCACTCTTGATTATACTCGTACAAGAAATCTGCTTCAACAAATTCAGAACTGTCAAATGCTTTACTTTGACGTTTCAGTCATTCGCGTTCGACTGCTCAATACAAACTGACTGCAGCGGCCGAAAATGGTCTGCTTAAAATTCTCTGAGATCTCGAGAACGTGTCGAGAAATAAATAGAATATATATAGAATATTCCGGAAAACGTCAAAATAAAGGCATCACAAAATTATAAATTCTAACATAAACAGAAACGTAATTTACAAACTAATGAGGTAGATGAGCCTCAATTATAAATTCTAACGAAAACAGGAACATAATTAACCAACTAAAAAGGTAGGTGAGCTTTCGTAACAATATTAATGAAAAAACATAAGAGTTTCGAAAGTAGTCAGCCGTTTATTTAGGATGTCCAATATTTAAATTTGTCGCATCAGGCCGACATCGAGTTGTGAATGAATAGAGGCTGCCAGTGGTCAGTAACAGTCTGAAAACCGGTATAGTTAATGATTTGAAATTTTTTTTCAACGTAAATGTACGTTTAAATAAATTTTAATCACATATTCATATTATACTAATTTTTCCCTATCTCCCTTAACAGTAATGCCATTATAACTGAATCATCGTGTATATGTACAGTATGTCTACAGTTAGGGTGAATAAAACCTTGTTCTCATGGACGCAAAATCCGCGGAAAATTCGCGCGAATTATTTAGTGGCAGAAAAAATCTTAAACTTTTTGCATATTTTGCCAACTGCAACATTTTCTATCATTTTCATCATAAAACTATCATTGACTGTCATGGTAGATTGTCAGAAGCTCCAATTAAACTTACTATCTCCACAAAATGAAATTAGCAATAATATTCCTGTTTTGTGAAGTTCGCGAAAAGATTAATAATTTAATGGCGGTAATTTTACAGATGAAAACCACACTTGATAATCGATATTGGCTTATGCTTGTATTTAAAATGAGGTTGTCATTAAAAAAGTCAACGTTTCATTTCTGGACACCTCATGTCCAAAAAAGTACAAAATTTGAAGATATAAGAGTTAATCTTTATTTTTGTAGCCAAACGTCAGTAGTAAAAACTGTCAGGAATTAAAAGTTCACATTAGTAGAAAAATTGTCACAGTTTGGAGAGTACACGGAGTGTGAAAATGTGGATGAATTCAAAATATTGTTATTATTATTTATAATTTTTTGACAATGTTTTAAACGTAAGAGAAGAGATGATTTAATTCTAAGTTAGTAAGGCAGAGCTGCAACTCCCGATAGTTGAATTGGACCAGATTTAACAATCATGAACTTTTACTTGTACATATCTTCAGAAGAAGTTGGATGTAGCTATAATCAATTCCTTAGAATACATGGTTTGCAATAATTACACTGTGTTTGACTCTAACTTAAAAATTTGAGAATAAATTTTGGCGCCTATTACGTTAAAATATTGTACTAGAAACTATGCAGCTGATCATTGAAAAGCTATTATCTCGAAAATGGTCAATTTCTAAGACTAATGTCAAGTATACCTTTTTTCCTCAAAAACAATGTAGGTTTAAGATTTTTTAATAAAGAACGTGATAACGTTAGGTCCAAAAAAGTTACGCTCACATTTACGTCACAAATATGGCGCCCTCTAGGGAATACGTCGAAATAGACAACAGATGATGATTTATCATATCCAAAAAGAAAAACACCTTTTAAATCCCAACATTGACACCCTGTATCTTCTTACTATCAACAATTTATTAAGACATATTGACTTGATTTGAAGTAAGAAATATAGTATGTCTCCATGGACCATTGCTCACGGATCACTCTGTATACAGGGTTAACTATGACTAAATACAAATACTTTAAGAGGGGATAGAGAAAATTAAGAATTAACGGAATCACCCTTCAAAAAAATTCCAAACTTTTTCGAAATTATATTAAATCCTTATTTAGCGCCGCCTATGCGACTTGACTGCCACACGTTTACAGAATCAGAATAGGTAACGTAGGCAACTAGCAACACGACCGTAAAATTTCCAGTCAAGTCATAATTTAATTCCTGTGTTTACCATGTGTTTACGCTGTAGTTTTGTGTTCTTCTTCAGTTTTTAGTGCCTTTTTTAATTTTTAATTGTTTTATATTTGTGTTGGGTGCAGATACTTTCCCGCTATATAGTTCCCGGTTTGGTTTTCTAGGTTATGTCACAAGACTGTCGCGGGTACATTAATAGTTTTCTATTATCTATTTCTTTCGTTCGATTTTGTTATAATAAATAGATATTTTATCTAGCTGTATCTACAGGAAGTGTGTTTGATCGGTAGTGAGTGGTTATAATGAATGAAAATGTTGTAGGTTTTCCAGTTTGTAACGAAATAATGAAAAACGAATGCAAAATAGTGGAGCTAACTGGATTCACTGTTACTTACCTATCTATCAGGTATTATTACTAATAAGAATGTTAATTTTTGTTGTTTCTGTATTTAGAAATGCTGCAAAACAACGACCGCATGGTAGTAGATATTGTTGACAGATGTAAGTTTTATCTATGGATCTAAGCCATCTCAGTCAATGCGTATCATAGGCACCGACTTTCCGTAGGAAAAGAGGATTTTGCCCCATTTTTTAAATATCGAGCTAAAATTCTGTAATAACTTTTTTATTGTCGTTTAGGTCTTCCTGAACAAGTGGTATGTATATTGTTGATTACCAAAGGAATACTCTCTGTATGTTTTCTAATCTAGCTACTTAATATATTTTTCTTCTTAAAAACATTTTATATTAATAATTATTATTATAATCCTTATCTTCTTATAGAGTACTATTTTCGTCGGTTTTATACACAATACAATTAATCTTATCAATAAATAAAAGGATTTGATTTATTATCAACTAATTCCAGACAGTTCTTTACAGATAGTCTAATGCTGTTATTAAATGTCTTATAATCCTGTCTTTCTTTTTAATAAAAAAATAATTTACCTTTGTGAGAAAGGCATCCACGTCCTGTATTTCGTAACCAAACTGCTGCACATCGTCATTCCACTCATTCTTGATCTTTCCTGCCTTCCTCCTATGCCTATGCTTGTCCCGGTTTCGTTCAGGTACTAAATTGGGCTCCGATTTGGTCCTAACCGGCGTATAATGCGTTTTCACCAACTTACACTTCACTTCCACGTTTGTATTCTTCACGTTGTATATATTGCTTTGGTTTTGCTTGCCCAAGTTGTTGATCGTCTGTATGTTGTTGTTCACGGCGTTCTGGTTCGAGTGCTTGGAGTCCTGTAGATCCTTGCTCTTTCGCCTGGTCTTGTACTGGAACCTGATGGGCTGTTCGGGGTTGGGGTTGTGGGTGGTGTGATGGGTGCGCAGAAAGAGCGAGAATGGTAACTTTTTGTTGATGCCGCCACCCAATTGATGGGACGGCTTCTGACCCATGTCATTTATGGGAGACGGTGAGGGGCCGTCCTGTGGTTTTGGAAGCGCATTGTTTCGGGACGATCACCATTCTGCAACTGAAGAAATACTGTATAAGTTACAGGTCTACAACTTGTTGCAGTCTGTGAATTGTACAGGAAATTATGACACAAATAGAATAATCAATTTTTATAATAAAGTTGTTCATGTAAATAAATTCGTAGCTCGTATTTAACAGATTGCCAATGTTGTCAAAAAAATCCCTATACTTGTCAAAATGATAGAATGATCACCAAATTGCTAGTGTGTTGGAATTATACCCAAACAAACAACAACAATAGTTGGAATACGAAAGTCTCGTTGAATTAAAAAAAATTATTTTATTGGCAAATAAAGATTGATTATAATATGACATTTACTACAAAATAATAATAATTTTAATTGGTGCAATTCTATATACCTATAATTTGAGGAAGAATAACCTATTCTATAATAATTCTAAAAGCACTAGTGCCTTAAAGTAAATGTCAAATTGTGACAGTAAATTTGCAATACATTTAATTTGAATTTTCTTTATTAACATGAATACTTATATTACAAATCACACAATTTGAAAAATTAAATCCCTCTACAATTCTACCACTATCAACTGAAACGACCGCATTCCTAGTTGACGTTTGATCAGAATCCGGTGATATTGATGGCACTGAAAGCAGTTTTCAGGCAATCGAATTTTTACTTTCCAAGGAATCTTTGATGTATCCCTCGACGACTGTTGAATATTTCCATCTACTATGCCGCTTAATTGTCGTTAAATTTGCTCCACTATCCGCTAGTAAGCTTGCCGACGAACGCCAAAAACAATGTCCAATATAGAGGTTAGAATTTGGAGAGAAGTTGCAGAAATTTAGCAATAGCAGCAGAAAATTCTGTAAACGTATTATTCCCACAGGGTTTTTCGTACACTTGCCTTTCACATACTTTAGGAAAAGCCTCCGATGTCCCAGATTTGCTGGACAAAGTGCCATGTATCTCCGATAAAAATCCAAATAAAATTCTTCAACGATAGTGAAATTTCGTGGAACCTTGGTTTTGGTATCTGATATCTTAACCAATATTGAACTGGAAGTGCCCACAATTTCCAAGTTGTCGAGAGTCAACTGGCAAAGCTCTTCTCTACGGCAGGTACCAAATATTCCCAAAATAGTAACTACTTTCATCATAAGATACTCGTCATCCGGTACGCACTTCAAAAACTGTTTAATTTGGTCTCTGGTCAAGATCTTTGATTTTTTAGATTGATAACCTTCTCCTTGACGCTTCAGAAACGCAATGAGCTTAAAATGCTTGCTGATATCTACGTCGCTATTTATTCGTAACATAGCTTTAATCATAGAATAATTAGACCATAGAGATGAAGATTTCCAAACCTTCGATTTCTCCTCAAAATAGACCAAGAATACATTTTGAGTATATTTTCCAGGAACGCCTTTTTCTTCACACTACTTCACAAACTTATTGCATGCAATTTCATATTGAATCCGGGATATCTTGGTAACAAGTCCAAAGTAGCTCGGTTGGTCGCTTCATCGATTTCTTTAAATAGATTGTTCATTTCCATATTTTCTTTATACTTTTTAAGGGCAAAAAGACATAACGTTTAAAAGTGACAAATCCAAAGCTGTCAAACTTTTCGGAAATGATGAATACAAGAATGGTTGCCACCATGGTTACTATATATCGTTGGCAAGTGCCCAATTTGATATAGTGCCTACGATGCTATTTAAAACTTAACTTATTTCTACCCGGGTTAATTTTTATTAATGCTGTTTGTAGAAAAAATATTGTATGATATTTGTGTTAAAAGTGTTTTTAAGGCAACGTGTGTAAATTGCAACTTTTACATGGGTGCCTTAAAAATGCACACTTGAAGGGAGTGCCTTTTAGCAAAATAATGAACAAATTGTTTATTCTATTACTTGTGACTTTATTTTGCCTGGTCGAGCATATGGTCTTTACCATTTCGACTAACTTCTAAAGAACCGCAAAAGCAGCGTGACTGCAGTCACGTTGAGATAATCTAAAGGACTTCACACACTGTGGGTTACTGTACATGTTGAATATAAAACAGAATGGTCGATTGCTAGAATTGACAAATTCGAATCCATGTACGCCAAAAAGGCCATGGTTCTGATACGATCTATTATTATTAAACGTGATAGGAATTGATAAACACTGAGCATATTTAAGGCTGTGCAACTTTTATTCCGTTATTATTTTGTAGTCACGAAGTGTGATCAGTTTGAGTATTGTCTCAGAAGAAGCAAATGAGTATTTAAAATTTCAATGCTTGTAGAACATGTTAAAATGTGACAAAAACTATTTTTTTTATAGTGGTGGCTCCAAAAATGTTTTTTTAATAACTTAAAAACGCATGATACTAAATTATGAAATTTCACTGCAATGTTCTTGACTAACATTTATTTGAAAGTTTTATAACATGCTGTAAAATGCAACTTCCATTAGTAGGTACTAATAATAATAACTAATATTATTCTCAATCTCAATTAAAACTACTTGAAAACTTAACAATACTTGATAGAAAGTTATACGTTACTAAATTCAGATCAAAAAAATATGGACATTTTGTGGTCGTTGCAACGTTGCATATGGTATTCTTGCATCCAATGTGGATTTTCCTGATACCAATTGTTGTTTCGATTATTTTGGTGCATCATATATGCGCAGAATTCAGTTCTTCGGTCAACGTCGTCTTTAGCCAATTCATGACTGAGACGTAAGATCACTAATAAGCTTGTTTGGGGTGTTTTTTAATAGTTTATCTACTCCTATTAATTTATATATTAATTATTCAACTGCTTTTGAGCAATTAATAGTATCAATAAACAAATAGCGTGAGTTTTTATAGTGAGTTATTATAACTCACGCTGGGCTTCTACAATGATAATTCGGGATGTAAATAGTGAACGCAGTAAATTCTTGGAAATTTTTAAGCCGATAAATACGTTCCATTGGTGTAAAATGGAAAGATTTTAAAATTATTAAATTGCCAACGTCTGTCAGTAGGCGGAACTGTCAATTATTATCATTGAGGGGACTAATGTCATTTGATATTTTAACAAAATAATTTTGACGTTTTCAAATCAATTTCTAATAAGATGTTATAGTCGTAGATAAAGTATAGTATTCAACTTGCGGTAATGGTCATAACTCACTTGATGAATTACAGCACTCGCCTGCGGCTCGTGCTGCAAACTTCATCTGCGTGAGTTATGACCTGCATTACCGCTCGTTAAATAATATACTATTATCAAAGTAGTTGTAATAACAATACATAATTTTATTTAATTTGTAGTACATTTATTTATTTGTAAATAACTTGTAACTTTGGTATTGTTGCCCACCCTGTATCAATTTGAAGCAATTTTTTCACTTAAAAAACCAGTGATGACGTCATTACTCGAAGGTAGATCACCCTGTATATTAAATTATTATTTGAAGAAATAGTAAATTAAAATAAAAAATCTAGCTAATAATGAATTTATGCATTGCTTTATGGATGCACTATTTAAGAAAAAGCATTTTCCCATCTCTTTCATAGCTGTAGGACGTGTTTGAGAAAAATATTTTTATTATCTTTTGACATATTCTACATACACTGACAAAAAATAAACCTTTAGCAACAAGGGGAAGCGTAGTGGGATATCTGATTTGTATATTTTTCTGTGCTTTCACTAAAAGATTAGTCGTGGAATTGTTCTACATGGTAATGACTGCAGAAAACCATGAAAACTGTAACTAGATCCTACATAACGGTTCTCCAAAGGTGACCGTTTGCCATTGTTGCATAGATTTTCATAAAATATCTGCGGAAAACCGCTGGCGAGTGTCGACCTCCTAGCTAATTTGTGCGCGGCCACAATTTTTTTCTTTGCATCCTCCTTATCGAAATCGGTAAAACACTGAGATACGGTTGACGCGAAATATCGGATTCCGGGCATTGCGCGATCATTCCTCACCGACGGACGATTGATTTATATCGTCCTTAATTAGTCCACATGCTGGCATAAAACATAGCTGGCCGTGCCGGTCGTAAAACATATTAATTTATCCCCGCATTACATTCTCGAATTGTCTATTAAACGGATAGAGACTAACATCCATTCCGCTAATTATCTGGACAGTTGGATGCGATCCGTGCCTCTCTCCTCGTCATAATTCTGTTTATGTCTTTGGCACGGCCGGGAGGACCGAGGGAAGATTAATCGGAAGATAAATAACGTCCGTGGCAGCATAAAAGGTGGACATAAATTAGAGGAACTTAAAACACTGTAAATCAGTCTCCGAGATATCGAGGTCTTCGCAAGCACTTGTCTTCCCGGTTGAATCTGTCTTCATACAGTACTTGGATCTCATGGTAGCTATAACGGGGGAAACACTAGTATCAAACCTGGCGTCCAATGCGAATTTGTGGTGACTCTGGTCACTGTTACAAGTTGTCTCTCTATAATATATAATTTTATCTACAACTGCTTTATAAAAGCCTCATTACGGCATTTATTTGGCACTATTTCAGTTGACTAACGAAGGTCATTACACCACTAGTAGAGTAATGTGACGTATTACCCCACTTATGTAATATTAAAAAAGAGGTCACTGCTTAATGGTTATTTTTATTAAGAACCAACAGGTTTATCAATTTCACAATTAATAGATAATTTAACTTTAAATTAAATTGAATTACTTGTTATAAATATTAACAACACAACTTTGGCAATTCGTAAGATTGATACCAGATGAACGCAGCTGGTTTGTATTTGTATTAACAATGCTTACATTTTCTTTGTAGGCACTTGAAGTAGATTCAATGACGGCAATCTCTCCTCCAAGAACTTTTGTGACGATTTTTTTCTTGCTTTCAAAAGACGTATCACTATAGCCTTCACACACGGTATTGGACTTCCAACCACCATGCCGTTTTATAGTTAGAAGGTCTGCTCCTGTGTTGGTTAGATGATCGTCGAAAACAGTGCCCTGTATATTATTGAGGCTGACATACATTGAGTATGAGCATGATCGGCATGACTAAGACGCAGGGCGAGGTATTTTCGTATTACTTGGTCCATATTGTCATTTTCGATTCCCCCGGCAACGATAAAGAGTTCTCGGGAAACTTTGATTTTCGTATCCGGTGTGAAGATATGAAAAATGTTTCCTTCATTTTTACGTTTTCTAACAGCAAATTAGTTAATTCGTCCACTCTGCATGCACCTCCAAGTCCAATAACTAAGGCAACCTAAAATTATCCATTTATGAATTTCAAATAGCAAATATTTTCTTGTTCTTACCTTTGTTAGCAAGAATTTTCTGACATCGGCATCTTGTAAAAATTTTTAAACATCCTCTCGTTAATATTCTTGGTTTTTTTTTGGTTTGTACCCCACTACCCCACTCTAGCAATGAAATCCCACATATTTTCAATAGGATTCATGTCAGGAGAGTTGACTGTCCTATCTAATCTATTGATATAATAAATTTATTCATTCTTTCTGCCAATAATTACAATTGGATAGAATAAGTCAAAAAAGGTCAAAATAGGTAATAACCAGATATGCTAAAAGTATAAAAACACAATATAAATACGATGCAAAACAATAATAAAGTAAAATCAAAGCATTTAGGGAATAAAAGCTATGACTACATAAAAAATCTCTCAGAGATGCCTTGAACGTCTTTAAGGAGATAATATTTCCAAGTTTAATAGGTAATTTATTAAACAATTGACTACCAGCACAGATCGGCGACTTGGTGTAAAAACTCAAATTATATTTATCAATGTAAATATTGTTCCTACCGCGAGTTAGGTGCGTATGTTTATTGGCATGAAGATGAAGTGTGTCCTTAATGGAGTGTATATAAACAAGTAACTTGTATAAGTATGTGGAACATACTGTCAAATTTTTTTTATTTTTAAAGACTGTTCTACACGATTCCATGGGTTTCATGTTGAAAATAGTTCTTATAATTCTTTTTTGTAGAACAAAAATTCGCTCTACAGACGAACATTGACCCCAAACAATAATATTATAGGCCATCTTTGAGTAAAAAAGTGCATAGTAAACATTTACAAGCGAAAGCGGGTCTAGGCTAATTTTTAACATACGCACGGCAAAACAATTTTTTTTTAAATCATTACAAAGCGAGTCAATACGAGATGCCCAGTTTAAGTTCACATCCAGCTGAGTGCCTAAAAATTAAATTTCACTCTGAATCACCAATTTATGATTATTAATAGTTAAATTGACATCTTCATAATTTACTTTTTTCTGAGCAGTATTAAAGAACGTGCATACTGTTTTATCATAATTGACAATAAGACGGTTTCTATTACACCATGTACTAAACTCATCAATGGCCAAATTGGCCTTATGTATCAGCTCGCTCATGGATTTACTCCACACTATAATGGATGTGTCATCCGCGTACATAAACACCTGACCACAACTAATATGTTCCGGCAGATCATTCACATACAGCAAAAAAATAAGTGGACCCAGTACACTACCCTGTGGAGTGCCGATGGTAAGCTTTTGTTCATCTGAATACACACGACTGACCTTAACTCGCAGGGTTCGTCCAGTTAGAAAAGAAGTTATCCAACTGTTGATAGCCCCACGTATACCAAGTTTTTCCAATTTAACACCAACAAAAGGAATATGTAGGCTGTCAAAAGCAGAGGAAAGATCAAAGAATATTCCCATAACATACTCTTTGTTATCAATTTTGTTATTTATCAGTTGGATTAGTGCAGTTGTAGCAAATGTCCTGCTTCGAGTGCCTCTTGAACCCTTCTTGCGCGATGAAGTCGAGCGTTATCGTCCATAAACACAAAATTTTCATCTAATTCATTACGTAGGGGGTGGATAATAGGCGTAATAACTTGTTCAATGTAAATTTGACTGCTCATACTCTGTGGTATGCGAATTAATGGGGTGCGGCGGTTAAACATTATTCCACCCCAAAACATTACGATACCCCCTTCATACGGAGCAAATTCACGGAGAAAATGAAGTCGCTGTTGCCGACCTGGTTCTCTCCAGATACTTTGTCGATTGCCATTAGTAACCAGCCCAATTCTGGTTTCGTCTGTAAATAAGACCCACCGCTACGTAAAAGTCAACCCCAATGTTCTCCCGCCCATTGGAGACGGGCAGCACGATGCCTTGGAAGTAGAGTGGGGACCCGTAATGGTCTTCTAGCACGTAAATTAACGTTGTGGAGCCGTCTTCGAATGGTAGGTGTCGAAATAACACGGCAAAACGTACCTTGAATGAGGGCCCTGATGTGCGGTGTATACGGGCATATTGCAGCAAATACCGATCCTCCCTTTCATTAGGTACTCGAGGACATCCACTACGTGGTCTGTTTTCCACTGTATCAATTTTTTCATATCTGTGTACTATTCGTACAACAGATGATCTAGGAATGCCCAACATGTTCGATATCTGATGATTAGAATATCATGCATCATGTAAAGCAGTCATTCTTGCTCGGGTAAACGCAGAAATTTCACGTTCTGGCATTATAATGTACAAAAAGTCAAAGGAACATTTGGCTGAATACACTGACAAACTGACCAGATTTGTAAAAACATTGGTAATAAAGTAAAGTTTCATGGTCTGCATTTTTTTATTGTATTTTTTGTTCCCAAAATACATGTACTTATTTACTACATTAAGAAAAACCACTAGGTTTAATCGATCATTTTATATACAAAACTTTTGACGTGTGTATTTAGTTTTAACTAAGTCGATCTGTCAACATTTTTATACCAATTTTAATTTTTGCTGTTTTAAAATCTCGGAATGTACATCATTACATGCATATTGAAATATGGGAAATTCAATGATAATAACAAATGCTTTACTAAATACCCCTTTGTAATAATAATACTCCCGCCTCTGAACGGAATTCCATTCAGATATATTAGTCCAGGTGTTTATATAGGTACTTATTAGACAGGGAGCCGTTACTTCCAAGGATAATAGTTAACGTCAGTTATTCCAGATAGTCGCCACACTTTTTGTTTTTTGCTCGGCGTGAAATACATCATTAATTCCGAATAGTTAATTCAAAATTGAACGTTTCTGTTATGCGTACTTGAAATTAACGATAGAATTATTATTCAGTCGAGGTGTAGTCCGCAAATTAATGCTATTACGCGGTTGCCGCGAAGATCAAAAATAAAGGAAGTAACTTGCTTCTGGTTGTTCGCAAACTCTCCTTGTGTTCGCGCCTTACTAGGTGTCGGATATTAAGTAAAACCCACTTAAGGACTTAAGAAAAATATAGGGTGTAACAAAAAAGCAGGTTATTCCATTAACTGCGTATTTTTGACGACAAAATATGACGATCTAATCCTACTTACCTATTTACAAAAATGCCTCCCTCAAAAGCTACAGATAAGTAGAGTTAAATCCATCTTATAATAAGTTGCATCAGTCACTGATTCTCTATTTTGATTCCCCGACTCTTCACCTGGCAGGTTCTGACAGGCGAAGGTCGGTCAGCTATTTCACGAATAATACATTGTGGCTCGCTTCACACGTATTCACAGTTATCTCAGAGGGCGGCCTTTGATCCATATACACGAAAGATGTCGTTAGAGAGTGGCACAACTTATATCCCTCATATATCTCTCACTTACACACCCATATTATTTTTATTTAGCTCTCAATTAATTTCAGATTTGTTTTACAGATACAGATAATACTAAATGATATTTTTGAGCAAAACTTATTTTTCTCCAATTACAGCCTACTGAGAGCGAATGGCAAAACGATGTTTTTGAACCACCCTGTGTGTTACATAATCACTGTTACTTCTTCTGGTACCTCTTCATCCGTTATTGAATACTAACGTGATGGTAAACCACAAAAACATGTATCATGTCGCAGTTTATTCATATTTTATGTAAATTAAACTAGCAAATTATAAGTGTTATTATATTTTTTAAGACTACATCTTTAACGGTCTGTCTGTTTGTTTGTTTGTATACATTATCGTGTAAATAACTGCGCGAAGTTATTATTATTACAGCACTGAAAATCAGTGACGGAACATGGGGGTTCAGGGTTTAGGTATACGAAAATTCGTAAAGCCTTAATTCTACATGACAAAATGAACAGTACAGAAGGGTTTAAATCAATAATTGTGTCTTAAATGTACATTTTTATACAACCATTATATTTATTTATATTATTATGTTATATGAATGACTTAAATCATGCAAATATGCCACAAAGGCGTTGGCAAATATGCCAAAGTCGTAATTGCCTTATTTTAAAATTTCGTAGATACAATCAAAATTTTACATCTAGTTCGCCTTGAGAATTAGATCATGCGAATGCATAATTTATGTAAATATCCAAAAATACCTATATCAAAGTAGGTAAATAACATTGTACTGAACGTGTAATAAAAGAATATCCTAAGAGAAATGTTTGTTGTATTCGTATAATTCAATAAGCACTGGATAAATGAAGACTAACACAAAAATTTAAAAAAAAAACAATGGAAAACTAACTATACGTATACCTACATAGTTAATATGATATTTTTTATTTGCGGACATAACTGAATGTCTTATAGGTGTCATATATAATATTATCATTATCATTTGGCAAATCTCAGACATTGAAAAAAAATATTACTACAGCTTTGTCCTAGACCATCAATGCGTTCCGCATACGAACCGACACAGAGCAAGTGCATGTAGGGGGTCCCAAAATATTGCAATTTAACGAAACTATATCATTGAGTAATAACTGTAAATAGTTGCACCTAGGCGGAGTAAGAGGCTTTCAAAGTGGGTACATGATTTAGGTTTATTGGTATTCTTTTATGAGTTCAAGTAAATTCAAACATTGGTGTTCTTGGAGGTTGAATGATTCTTAAAATTATACCAAACTATTTTCCATTCATCGATTAAAACAGTTTTTTTCTCTTGTTAAATTTTAAGAAAACTAAAGTTTTCAAGAAAAAATGCATGAATTAAAACATTTTAATAATGCTTATTAGAAGAAATCAGTAGTAGGCTTTGTCTTTCAAATTTGACAGTTAATAGAACTATTTTATTTCTACTATTGTTTATTGTTGAAGGCAGCTGTAAAATTTACATTTAGCAAAAAAGTTGACATGTTACTGTAGAAGAAGTGTGGAAGAACATCGTAGGATATTTTTAAATAGAGTGATTTCCCAAAGATAAACATTTTCTAATGTTGAAGGACGAGATCGAGACAAGAAAAATGTTCAATAATATGCGAGAACGTCCTAGTGTAATGAGGGTACAAGATAAAGAAAATGTTTTGCAAACAGAATTAATGAAATGAATCAGTTTTCTTATTTTATTGATGTTCTGAGTAACTTTGGAAAAAAAATCAAATTCATACATTCCATGCATTTTCTATTTCTCTTGATACGGAGAAAATCACATCAAAAAATACATTTGATTGCCCCCTAATAAATATTCTGAAATCAAGTATGTAGTTGCTATTATTCCTTTTAATCTGTCATTTTTTACAAACCACAAAATATAAACTAACTTTCAACTGACTAATGAATTATTACGATTTAGTAGTTATTATACTTTATGAAAGAGGTAATAAATTCGGTTATAATTTTTTCAAAACTCTTAGTTAAAATTGTAAGACCACTTATGAGACGGTAAGTCTTAACCTTATTTTTGTCACCAGATTTAAATATTGAATATAATTAGACGATGTTAAAAATGCAATAATTGTACTTTAATTACCTAATTATTAACAATTGCACTAAAAGAAAATTCCAAATACATGAAATATATAGGGTGCCCGGAATATAAGTGCCGATTCTAAGGGAAAAAATATTTCTAGAAGAACTGCAGTAAAGTGCAAAACTGTGTTACGAAATTAAAAACTAAGATATACAACTAAGGTTAAGTAAAGGCTTCTGTAAGAAATTTCTTTATATTTTGTATCAGTATTAATGAAGTAAACAATTGAAGCATAGAAAATTCTGAAAACTACTGTAACGTACGACAACATTGTAATCTATCACCTGCTGCTGTTAATCTAAAAGTATTATTATTAGGTATAGTCACAGTAGTATTGTGGTTAGTTCTTGCTTTATTGTAAACGCTTTTCACAAGTAATGTAAGTCAATTTGAACACTTGTAACTATTACACATTTTATTTTGTGTTGTGAAAAGATCTCTAAGAAAACCATTCGCAGTAAGTACGTTTAGGTGTATTTGTAATTATTATGTATCAACACCTGCCAATCTAGACATGGTATGTGAGCGTCGTTGTCACATATTTAAGACCTGTTTGCTGTCATAATTCTGTTACCGTTGGCTATGGAAAAAAAATTGTTAATCGCGTTGTTACACTTCTTCGATTGTCTCCATACCATAGGGACTGTACTCGATTGAACTAATCTCGTCGAATTTTAAAAACTTATATGGCACAAAATATCACAGTCTTTAAATTAGATGTCTCAATAATAACAAAAAAACTTATATCTAAATGATTTGCCAATCGAGTTCGTTCATTCTTCACATTTAGTTCTTAAGGCTTACGGTGAGCGCTCGATCCAAAGGGATATAGTTTTCGCTCCGTAACTCCTCAACGAAAAATGATAAAAATATGCGGTTTTTTTAAGCGGACTACAAATATTATTTTACGTCGACGCTGTGTTTTGAAATTTTGAAAATATGCAAAATTCATTTAAAAAAATAATTTTACACTTTTTCAAAATTTCAAAACACAGCGTCGACGTAAAATAATATTTATAGTCTATTAAAAAAACGCATATTTTTATCATTATCCGTTAAGGAGTTACTGAGCGAAAACTATGGGTTTGTTCCAACACAGCAAGAATCGATTCCGAACCGTCCAGAATTAGTCAGTCAGTTCCGTTGTTAATGTACTCTCGGCGAATGCGACGTAAGACGGTGTTGGTCAAACATTTCTGAACCAGTTCTCGACGGTTGTTGGAACAGATTTTATATATCGTGTTTGATAGGGCGCTCACCGTAGGCCTTAATAGTTTCAAGAAAATAAGTGTCGAAGTATCCTTACAGTTTCCTCACTCAACAGTCAGCTTCATTCTAGTGCCAAGAAAATGTTCTGACCTTTGACAGCCGTTTTCACCTTCGGCACACGCGTATTTAAATTGAACAGACAGAACTGGCAGCCCGTTCCATTTCCTTATTGTGGGTTCCGTACCTGGTTTCACCTACAAACCAGATTACGGACCGATAAATCGGGCATTACCATATTTTACCATAAAATATGCACGGATGGCATTCTCGATCTGCCGAGCTGCTGACAGTGGCACGTAATCGCCGCATTTCCCTTTCTCGTACAGAGGAAATATGAGTTGCAATCTGTAATATTAATTCTTCGGACGACACTCGAAAGGAACTGTGTGGCGTTATACGCATTGTTTTGCTTAGTATTAAATATAAACAGTGTTGTAGAAGAATCTATTCTCAATCGAACATTTAAAAAATTTCATATCGACTTATTCAAGCCAAAACGACGTAGCGTCATTAAGAAAAATGTTGGGGTATTAAATATTGTTTATGGCGGTTTTTTACCTGATACAAATTTTCATATTAACGAAACATTTATAAATATACATTTTATATTCAGAATCTACATATTAATATGTTCATAGAATAATGTCGCGACATAGTACTAAATACCAAGATAATACGTAAAAATGACAAACCTTCAAGAAGATCGGCCTGCTTTGATAAAATCTTTGTGCTTTGTTGAAAAATGGTTTCAAAACCAAACCTCGCCGATCTTCTTGAAATTTTGCACGTCCCCATAATTTACCGTTCTGAACAACTTTTTCAAGTAAAATTTTGCTGTATTTTCAGTAGAAAAGGCACTTTACCTGAAACGATAACAGTTTTCAATCGGTGCACTGAATATTTCAAATAGAATTATTTCAAAAACTGTTACTCCTAACGACTTCAACAAGGTATTGTTTCAATAGACAGATCGATTCACTAAACAGCAAAAAAGTTCTGCCATTTAAAAGAAACATGCTGTGCCATAAGTGGAGCCCTCTACTAGTGACGTCAAAATTAGTTCAAAATTCTTATTTGCCGTGCCAAAAAACATAATTGTGCCAATTTTTTTTTAATACTGCGACAGGTTTCAAAGTTATTGAGATATTTCAAAATAAAATTCTAGCATTGAACATCCTGTATTCTTTAAATCAGCAACATTCGGATAAGGTATATTTGGCTCAATCGCCATATTTTGGTGTATAGTATCTCCAGTTCAGAGACTGCCCATTCTTAATGAATCACCCTGTATAAAATCAGAAAATGGATACCTAATAATAAATAAATTGTGCTTATAAGAAACAATAAGAGAACCTTAATAGGAATACAAATTTTCAATGAAAATTGTCGCTTATGACTGAGCGAACTATATAAAGATAATTTTGTTAGAACCGACATTTCTGTTAAATGATATCTAATAGATTTGGGTTAAATAATGTAGAACAGTAAAGTATAATAAAATAAATTTAATGAAACAATTGTCAACTTATCTTTTTTATAATTGTTTTATATTCATACCACTTACTGAACTTAAATTGAGCACTACTCTACCATCTTGGAGATTATTCAGCAATTAACAACAGCCTTTTTACATATTTTTGATTGGTTGTTGGCTGCAAATTATGTCTAAACACCTAGAGGTAAACGTCTATTAACGAAAATAAAACATCATTAAAGCTTATTGTACGATTTTACGACGACTGCATTAGCCAACAAGGTTTAAAAACATTGAAGATATAATAGTTGAATAGTTACAAACGCACCTTCTGCAAAATAAAACGCTTGAATTACGATCAATTAAGGCCTATATTAACCATCATAGGGGTAGAACAGCAGTTAATTTACTCACTAATCGCCCACAAATTAAGTTTACTTTAAGTAAGAAACGTAGATATGAGTTTTGATATTGTGTTATTTTTAGACAGCGCTCACTGTGACGCTTAGATTGTATCTGTGTTAATTAAGTTGTTGTCAGTGTGTTTATGTGGAAACTTTTTGCGGTTCTTATTGCTGGAAGATGCATTTATGCATAGCAGAGAAGAATAATTTAATCGTTCCTGTTTTTAAAAAGAAAAACATTATAGTTTATTTTTCAAGTATAATGGGCTTATTTCAAAAAACTTCAACGGAGTATTTTTAATTGAGATATGGATTCCAAAAACACCTTGTATACAGAATTATGTATATAATATGTTAAATAACCTGTTCTACGTATATAACAAAGGCATTTAGGTTTTCAAACAAACGTATTCGTGTAGGGTATAAGGTATTGATTTTAAGTTTAAAAAATGGATGCAACTGAGGTTTTATAAGTTTTTTAAGATAACCATGGTTGTGCATTATTTAATAAATGATGATTTGGTGAATGCTAAGTTAACCATAAAAAGCCAAACCGCAAGATATTTACATACGCTATTTTAAAACAATGTTAGTTATTTACATATATAATAATTTTCTTATATTACATATTATACTTACCTTTATAGCTAACATTGAAAAATATGCATAGGGAAAACTTTTTCAATAACTAATATTATTTCATATATATGACTGAATATGTGTAGAAAATTGAACAATATGCACACGTTACAAAAATTGATATATCTATATATCTGAGTTCATGAATCAGTTCAAATATTTTAACCTGAATAGTGTAACAGAAACTAATTTAAAAATGCATTATATTATTTTTGTAGTCATATGGAGAGTATGTTGGCAGATGAAGATGAAAAAGGGAAACGTTTTTGCTTTTAATGTCATGGAAAAAAGTCTCTGCTTGTTAAACTGTACAAAAGTACAGGTTGAAGCTAGTCAATATAATATGCAGGATATCTCTTACTAACAAATTATTAGAAATACGGTAGACTTTATTATTAGAATAGAATAATAAATACACTATGCGAGTCACATTTTTATTTCTAAATAGTTAAGAAGGCCTTATCAGGAGCAGAAATAATTTCTCTGTAGGAAGATTTTTTTAGTGGAATTAACAGACATGCATTTCATGTATGGTCGTGCTAATGGGAACGCCACCGAAGCGCAACGTCTTTATGTTGACGCTTATTCAAATCGCCAGATTCCTTCACAACGCATGTTTGGAAGAATTCACCAAAGATTGCGTGATACCGGTTCCTTGAGCAAACAGTGCCATTTATCCGGAAGACCAAGGTCGGTATCCACTCCTAGAGCAGAAAAAGAAATTCTAGCACTGGTAGAGCAGAATCCAGGTACGAGTGTGCGGAGAATATCAGCCGAGGTAGGAATTAGTGGTCCTCTTGTTTGGAGAATCCTTCACGAGCAACTGCTTTATCCATACCATGTGTAACGAGTACTGGCCTTAAATCCAATAAATGATCATCAAGCATGTTTGTTTCCGCTGGTTTCTACGTCATGATGCTGAAGACCCTCGTTTTCTTGCAAACATTCTTTTCACTGATGAGGCCGGGTTCACAAGAAATGGAGTGTTTAATTTTCACAATACGCATATTTGGGCCGACGAAAATCCTCATGCTCTAATAGAATCTGGACATCAGGCACGTTTTTCATTAAACATTTGGATGGGTATTGTAGGTAACAGGTTTCTAGGTCCTGTTGTTTTACCAAACCTTTGAATCAGAGGCAACAAATGTGGTTCCAGCATGATGGTGTTCCAGCTCATTTTTCCATGGCCGTTAAAGAGCATTTACACCAAACTTTTCCACATAGATGGGTAGGAAGGGCCGGACCTGTTTTATGGCCTCCAAGATCGCCTGATCTGAACCCTCTAGATTTCTTTGTTTGGGGATATTTGATGACATTAGTGTATGGTACTCCTGTAAATAGCCTGGAAGAGCTGCAGCTACGGATTAATCAAAAGTGTCAAGAAATCCAAACCAAGGAGGGTGTTTTCGAAAGAGTTCGAATATCGTTGAGACGAAGATGTCGTGCCTGCTTGGAAATGGACGGAGGGCACTTTGAACATCTTCTGTAACTTTGTTTTTGTTTGTTAAAAGCTTCCTTTGTTGGTTTATTCCTAATAAAATAAAATGTTTGAAAAACGAATAGTGGTCCATATCTCCGCAACCGTTACTTTGGGGACCCATGTTTATTAAGACTTTTCTGCTTATTTTGGTTCATACTATTACCTCCTGAAATATTTTACACTCTTTTTTTAACACCCTGTATAATTTTATACTTACTGTTTTACGAATACCCCACAAAAAGACCGTATTAATGAACCGTATATGTTTGTCTACTACACGTTAACAACACAAAACGTATTACGATAGTTAATTTACATAAAAAATACGTTACAGTTCGAACTTTTTGATAAGATTTTTATCCCAAATATTGTTAAGAAGGTGTCCTATAAATTTTACTAGTAGTAGTAAGTTTTATACGTTATAAACTCAACATCCTGTATCCTATAGCAAAAAGAAAATCTGTCCTATTAAAATAAGCATATATGGTAGTGAGATGTAACTGGTCTGCTACTTTCTGCTCGGCCTAAGCGGCTCGACTTGCAGAAAGCGACCTACAATATCGTAGGTACTTAACCGCAGACCTCTCGCCCCGGGCGATGCGCCATTGAATCTATAAATGATACTGCAGGAAACAACTACTCCGCGGGCTAATGCCCCGACCGGCATTGAATTATACCTGCAGTATCTGTGTGAAACAGCCAAGAACCCTTGTCGGCCACTCCACCAGACATAGACCGGTTTCGGGCTTGTTAGCCCTCATCAGTATGCCATAGGTGAGATGACCGACAATTGAACTGGCTGTTCCTTCATATGTAGTTTCACATATAAATCGAGTGCCTAAGCGACTCGACTTGCAGAAAGCGACCTACAATATCGTAGGTACAGTGCCTACGATATTGGTGGCTAACAAGCCCGAAACCGGTCTATGTCTGGTGGAGTGGCCGACAAGGGTTCTTGGCTGTTTCACACAGATACTGCAGATATAATTCAATGCCGGTCGGGCATTAGCTCGCGGAGTAGTTGTTTCCTGCAGTATCATTTATAGATATAATGGCGCATCGCCTGGGGTGAGAGGTCTGCGGTTAAGTACCTACGATATTGTAGGTCGCTTTCTGCAAGTCGAGCCGCTTAGGCCGATCAGGAAGTAGCAGACCAGTTACATCTCACCTGCACTCGATTTATATGTGAAACTACATATGAAGGAACAGCCAGTTCAATTGTCGGTCATCTTACCTATGGCATACTGATGAGGGCTAACAAGCCCGAAACCGGTCTATGTCTGGTGGAGTGGCCGACAAGGGTTCTTGGCTGTTTCACACAGATACTGCAGGTATAATTCAATGCCGGTCGGGGCATTAGTCCGCGGAGTAGTTGTTTCCTGCAGTATCATTTATAGACATATATGGTAGTATTCTGGCTGGATTTACAATGCGGTAAGTTATTGTACCTCGCAAACAGGAACGCCCTGTATGTAGCCCCCAAAGTTAATATCAGTACCGAAATAAATAACCCGCAGTTCCACCTCCGCCAGCCGAGTACCCGGTCATCCTAATTACGATCTCCATCAGCAATTAACGGACGATCATTAACTGACCCGGCAATAACTCACGTTCGATTTGTAGTTTCTCGCAGGGAGTACGTACGGGAAACGGCAAAAAACCGTCACGTTTCTATTAACATGAATGAGCTATATATCGGGGCCGTCGAGGATCGAGGGAGAAATACAAATACCGACCGGTCGTGCCGAGATCCTAGATGTGCTCGGGCGCAAATAGAGCGGGGATGCCCTTACAAGGAAGCCGGGACAGTAATGTCTCATTTATAAGCCTTCTGTCACCGGGCTAATGAACGGAATAGCAATAGGAATGCATCCGAGGCCTCTCTTCCCAACCGCCGGTACGGGGGAGGGGCAAAATGTACAGCCACTCGAATAGAACTGTAACATTAATTCCGCGGCCACTAGATGTAGCTACGTGCTACATTGCGTGTACTTATGTTGGGTTTGACAGACACAAGTTCAACACCGGTATATTTCTGATATTCGCCACTGACTGACTTATTTACTCAATAACATTTAAGCATAATACACAACAAAAGTAAACCTAAATTGATCCATATTTACTACTTTCCGCCATAAAAATAATCTTCAATGTTACAAAATCTTATAATACCAAAATTTTAGTCAAAAATTTGTTAACCAAGACTAATGTAATGACTTCCAAGTAAAATGAAATATATATCAATTTATATGGCTTGAAATTACAAATTGTTTACCATTCCTGTGTTTTCAAATGCCAACATTTCAATAATGCGTAAGACGAAGTTATAATTTACTTAATTTTGCCTTGAAATATGTCTTTATCCAGGGATTTTTGAAGTTACTACAATAGGTAAATATTCTTTTATTTTTCTTAATTTTATTCGTTTAGAAATTTTAAAGCCCACGACAGACCACTGAATTTAATGTCTTATAGAATACTCTTCAAAGTGAGTTAGATACTTCTTTATAATATTATCCATCATTCCATGTTTAAAATTAATTCTAAGAAAATATCTGTGTAATATTTTTCGCTTATTCTTTCTGGTGTCGGATGTTACAAATTATTATCTAGCTTTACATGACTATGTGATAGGCACCTTCTGTGTATAGTAAGTTTGCAGGTGATTCTTCCTAGCATAACCAATTGCTTTATTTTAGTCCTGTATCATATGAAATACAAAAATCGTAGTACATTGTTTACTATTTTACAGATGTAGAGTTCTTCTTAAACATATTTTATCCATCAAAAACATAAATAAGGTGCTGGAATAAAAATAGTGTTAGTTTAAACTATTCATATTATTCTTAGAAGTATTCTAAGAATTGCTAATATTTCTTGTAATGTAAAATATTCTTCAATAAAATTTGAAATAAATACAAATTAAATTCGATCGTAGTATCCCAAAGTTTGTATTTTTTTAAAAAATACGTTGTATTTCAACTTTTAGCAACATCTGAATTTGATAATACGCGCACCTGATGTCTCTATGCATATACTCAACATCTTTTTACTGAGTAGGTGAAAAAATTAATGTACTTGAATTTATTATAAACAATTAGCATCTGTAAAATTACTATAAATGCAAATAGAAAGTTAAATCCATTCACTTGTTTTATGAGCTTTTAATTATTACGCCGTTATGTCGCTGATTTATGTGATTTTTTTTATCGGGTTTCACAGAGAAAATTGACGTATCGTGTGCAGATGCACGTAGAAAGCTGAGGTTTATTTCATTTTCCCGTTCTATATGGATTTCTAATATCAACGGTAATCGTGAGTATCAATGATTAATATCGTCATGAACGTCGGTATATTTTTAAAGAAAAATTGCATTGCTTAAGGTAGATAGATATTGAATGTGAATATGTAAAACAGTTATTTATGTAATCAATGCAAAACTTATGTGGGTTTTATACGCGATGTAACAAATAAAGTACCAAAAATATTTTTATTTCCAACTATATTATGTAATGTTGATATTTCAAACTTACAGTAAGTTTAAAAGACATATTTCTCACTTTGACATATATCCAGATGAAAAATGACATTTATCAAGGTAGAAAATGATTACACATAGACAAATGTCACTTTCAACCACAAGCCTACAAAAAATATAGACACGTCGGTTCATGATATAGGTCAGGTGACAGGTCCTGCGCTGCCTAGGGCCTTACGATCCAGAAACTGGATATTTTACTTGCTTTATGTTGGCCGTTGTGCGAATATGATGCAATATGAAATTAACTAACTTGCTGTCATTTTGAATGTCATTAAAGAATGTGACCAGTCACAGTAAACAAATGAGCTTCACGCTACAATACAACCAACGTAAATTGGCATAAAAACCAAGTTTTAGCGATTCTGGACCTTTTAGGGCAGCCATGAATTAGCGGTCGCCGGCAATATGACACTGGCACAGTCTATATTTTTTCTAGGTTTGTGCTTTTAACCACCTTTTGACCTAGATAAATGTCAACATTCATTGAATAACCAAAATGTTTGTTTCAAAAAATATGTTATTGGACATCAAAACATTCCCAACAAATTTTATTCACATTAAGTATTACGAATTATTTTACTACGCAACATTGAGTAAATGCATCAAAGGGTTGACTGCTTTTTGATTTTGGCAATTTCGCTATGCCAACACTACATCATAAACATTATTGTACCTTGCACGACTCTTCTTAGGTAACAAATTGTGTTCCAAACTTTCAGCAGCTTCTCTCAGTTGAGGAGGAATACAAATAACTTGTTATGAATCGTTTATTGTCTTCGAAAACACTTCTTTGATGACAATCTATCAAAAATGCAGCTAATTTAAGTTTGTATGTTTGTCTTTTTTGGTACCGTAGTAATCATTGTTAAAATGCCAATTTGACGGTTTTTTTATCTGTAATCTGGTTATAAAGAGATCTTACTTTGTTGTTTGTCATAGATATATGCTAAAAGTGGTTTTATTTTGTTCAAAATGATAGAGCTTCGCTTCTCATAAAATAAAATGTCACTTTTGGCACTTCTATCATAAGTAACTATTTCCTGAACAACCATGTGGTCATAAAAACATCTTCAAACTGTCTATTTTGTCTTCGTGAACAATGGTAAAAACGTGCTTTTTATCGGTTTGTCTTCGGTAATTGTACCACAAAAACTGATTTTCTATTTCCTACTGTACTTAAGTATATTCACCAAATACAGCAAATATTAATGTAACTATTAACTTTGTTAAAGAAACGTCTTCGGTGCCCGATGCAATAGCTTCAAATATTCACTTAACTTATGTTAATGCCAATGTTAATATTCTTTTAGTCACTAATTATTTGGACCATAAGAAACTCGAGGAAAACGTTTCAGTAAGATCGCTGACGTGTCAAAGCACAGTTTCATTATGTTCTGCACAGTTTTCTGTCATTCAGTTTAGCAATTTGTCATATTCTTTCACGCTTTCTTCGATAGCAAGTTTTGTGATACTTTTTACTATAACCTCTCCTTCATGGTGATTGCAGCGAATTGCCATTAAAAATACGTATATTGTACTATGTAAGTGTCCTTCAGCTGTTTGTAATATAATAGTTTTTAAATATAACTGAAGAATGGCAGTAGTTAGCTTAATAAACAAAGACGTCATTACTACATATACATATCGGAGAATTCATAAATAGGTACAAAATTGAAATTATACAGGGTGTCCCTAAAAGGTTTTTACAACGCTCGACCGGATACAGTGCCAGTTCAAAGTTGCCCCGTTTAGGCGCTATACGACCCTGAAGTTACAATTTTGAAATGTTTTTTTGTTATAAATTTAAAACGCCTTATGTGATTTTGCTAAATTTTGGTAAGTTGACACCGTTCTATAGGACAATAAACCCCATATCAAAATTATGAGTGATTTTATTCCGTTGGCGTGGAACTTGGGTTTTTTAGTAATTACATCTTCGATAATTCTACGCCAATGAAAGAAAAGATTTTTCAGTATAAAATTTAGATTAAGTAAATTATTTACTACAAAAAGATACTCTTGATTACTCTCATGGTTTATTCGAAATTTGTAATTTTAATCATTGGCAGCAATTTTGATATAAAAATTAAATTAGGAAAAAATTATTCACAATTGTTCCTGATATTCTTGAAATAAAAATTAGACATTTTATTAAACACGTTTATTCGTTTCCGCGCATTCCATATGGTTTTTTCACAAGTTTCCAGGTACTTGCCTTTATGCAAATAATTTTAATTGTTTTTTGGTTGGTTAGTTGATAAATAAAACTTCTGACATTTAAGACACCTAAATTATTACTAAGATTGAAAAGTTTGGCATTTACTTAATAATTTAAATTACATTTTAATTTTTCATGGACATACAATACACCAGTGCAGAATATACCGATATGTTATTAGTTTTTGGATATTGAGAAGGAAATGGTCGAGAGTGTGTCAGAATATACTCTGAAAGATTTCCAAAAACTAATAACATATCGGTATATTCTGCACTAGTGTATTGTATGTCCATGAAAAATGAAAATTTAATTCAAATTATTAAGTAAACGTCAAACTTTTCAATCTTAGTAATAATTTAGGTGTCTTGTGAAAACTTGTGAAAAAACCATATGGAATGCGCGGAAACAAATAAGCGTATTTGATAAAAAAATTAATTTTTATTTCAAGAATATATATCACGAACAATTGTAAATAATTTTTTTTTCTAATTTAATTTTTATATCAAATTGCTGCCAATGATTAAAATTACAAATTTCCAATAAACCACGAGAGTAATCGAGTCTTATCAAGAGTACCTATTTTGTAGTAAATAATTTACTTAATCTAAATGTTATACTGAAAAATCTTTTCTTCCATTGGCGTAAGGTGTAATTACTAAAAAACCCAAGTTTCACGCCAATGCAACGATATCACTCATAATTTTGATATGGGGTTTATTCTCCTATAGAGCGGTGTCAACTTACCAAATTTTAGCAAAATTGCATAAGGAGTATAAAAAAACGATTTCAAAATTGCAACTTCAGGGTCGTATAGCGCCTAAACGGGACAACTTTGAACTAAGGTAAGTTTAGCTAAATCGACTTATTTTGAGCCGCACTGTACCTGGTCGAGCGTAGTAAAGACCTTTTAGGGACACCCTGTATATTTAGAAAAAAATTAATGTTTTTTTTCTCTCAACTTTTTGGCAGGCTATTGTTTTAAAATAATTGAATTAAGTATAAACAAGTAACGTTATTGTACAATATCAATAAATTTCTCTAAAATTGAAAACTAAGTAGCTGTTAAGAACGTGATAACACTGAAGTATTGATGCTTTCTTGGCATTTTGCAAATACCTGGGAACGGAAGTTCTGCATGTTAGATTAATTCGGATTTCACGTGCTGATAATTACGACGCAAATATTAATAAATAACTGTATCGCCATTTAAGAAAAGTACTGAATTATTAACTGTATCCCCGATCATCTTTGAACGGTTGTATCTAATTACAGTAGTCATTCCCGCTTGTACTTACCTTTGAGTGTATTAACTGCACTACACATCGCCAAACAATGGCTACTAAATCTGCCGTATCATTAGTTTCCATTTCGAGGTCCTTACATCTGGTCAGAAGGACCCTAACTTGCATTTAAGGAGTGTCTTGCGCGTAAGAACCATTTTTCAGGAGAGTCCCGTCTTTACGAGCCCTGAACTCCAGTTATTATTGTTACCAAGATAATAACTCATGCGAATAACTGTACACGGTTGATTTTACGCTCGTTACTTTAAGTTGTAAGTCAGCTGTCACGTAAATTCCGTTTTATTATTATCCTAGAAGTGTCTTAGAGTGTATCAGATGCTGGGAACTATGAAGACACTGAACAATTTTAAACAGTATACAAAAACAGAGTTAGTCACCACTTTTACTTGTTACTATTAACTATAAAAAAAAAACAACATTTATTTATTGTAAACATTAATTCTGAACAATCTGTAAAGTTAATTCCAGTAGACGATAAGTGGGCTGTATTTTTAGAAAGTAAGTTTATTTTCCATGTTCTGGAACTTGTTGGAGGATGCCTGAAACGTTACCCAAAATATTAGCGACCACTTTCTTCTTATTTTCTTTGGAATTTTCTATATAGCTTTTTGCCACTGTGTTAGAGCGCCAACCACCATATCTCTTAATAGTTAATAAATCGACTCCTGAATCTGCAAGCTACGACGCAGATGATCTTCGAAAACAATATCCAGTATATTGTTGACGATTTGGAAGACCCAGGAACAATGCTATATCACATGGAATTTTCCCAAAAGTATTAATGCCAACTGGCTGCTTGATGCATTTTCCATTTATGTACTCTACAAAAAATCTAGTATGATCTGTACTTGGCTTTATCGCTATATGTCTTCGAACTATTTTCATCATATTTATTCCATCAATGTTTGTTTCCGTTTGTGATGGAAAAATCTGCTGATATCTTTGTCTTCATAAGCGAAATAGAGATGGGTAGTTCGCGAACGAATTAGTACAAAGTACAAACGAACTATTCAGTTCACTAAATGTAATGAATTATTTCTTCTTGGCGGACTGAATCATTCCCTGCAAACTAAAAGCAGCGTTGTATTCCAAAAAAATTTAACAATGTAATTCAGGCGAGACAAATTAACTGAATTAAATGAAAAATTGCAGCTGACGATTAGACGTAGACGGTAGGTACCGGAGATGTGACTCAATGACCGGTTTCAATCGAATCACCTATATAGAATGGCTAGTTCGGTGTCTTGCGACAGAATATTTTCTAAAGCAGGGTAACAGAAAAACGATCTTAAAATTGACAAAATTTCTAAAAATTCTCTAAATATAACTTCTTTTGTTAATTTAATACAATATTTTCACATTTAAATTTATATTTTATTACCTATATTCAAATGCTTACCTATAAATGTTTTAAAATCTAAAATCTAGATACGTCTGTAATCTCAAAAGCATTGTATGTTATATATGCCTCTAAATTACGATACCACGGTCATGAAACAGTGCCGTTTGCCGTTGTAAGCAAAGTCCGATATTGAACGTCGAGACTGAACGATCGGTGGTCGAAATACTGAATCAAATGAATTACTCAAGTGAATGATTCACTTAGGTGAATGGGACTGAAAGAATGAATTCACCAAAATGAACTAAAAGTCCCATCTCTAAAGCGGAATAATAATATGAATGCTTTGTCCTTCATCTTTAACATTTTGTAGCAATATTGGCTATTAACATTCAAA
Source organism: Monochamus saltuarius (assembly GCA_025584915.1). Classification (NCBI taxonomy): domain Eukaryota; kingdom Metazoa; phylum Arthropoda; class Insecta; order Coleoptera; family Cerambycidae; genus Monochamus; species Monochamus saltuarius. Next base: position 17,205,419 of record CM046725.1, read on the forward strand.
TTCAACAGACAACAGAGAAATATGAGTGAAATTAATTCATTTTATTCTGAACTCAGACTTTCAAAATTATTCCAATTCTCTGCATTTTTAGATTTCTGAATTGTTTTGATAAATTTATTATGAAATTATCTACACGTGCTGTTTTTTCTTCTCGAGAATATACTGAATGATATCGTCCTTGTAATGAAATAATCGAGTGAGTTTAACTATTTACCAGGAACTAACTCCAAGCGACAGGCTACAACTACATTGATTAATGGGTGTAATGCTGAAGTCCTGATAAATTGTTAAAACTCAGAGAAAGACAGTTTACTCTCTATTAAGAACATTTACAAGGTTGATGCTTTAATAGAACGTAAATCATTTAAAATAAACGACAATCAACAATCGAGTAGATTTTGGTTGGATGACGAATACAATCTATCTCTGAAAAAAGAATAGAGTCCTCTTCTACGGCGTTTAAAATGTTCGATGCAAGATTTTTACTTTCTGAATATGTTATCGTTCAATATTAGCGTACAGGCGTTCAAAACTCCCATAATCTCTTAAATATTGAACCAATCTTACAAACATTTTCTTATAAGGTACGTGTCGATGGGATAAATCCATCTGATAACGTCATCTTGCAGACGCCGTCTTCTTTTGATAAAAAGGAAGCTTTAACCATATTTTAGCTCTTTCTTAATTTGTGTTTTTATTTTTCATAATATCACACATACTTGGTAATGAACATACAACTTTATAAGGTTATACACTTCTACAGAATAACACATTTCACAAAATACCACTTTAAATTATTACGAATATTAAACTTGGCAAAATACAACACTGCACTAAACAAATTCTAATTCGATTTCAGCAAAAACTCACGTAGAAAACGTGTGTACCCTATTAAAACGTCCTCCACTTAAGCGACAAAAGAGAAACTAATTCTAAGTCAAAATCAAAATAAAGCTGTGAAATATTCGGCTCACTGACCATTTGCTATTTTGCGATTTTGCCGCTTTGGTACTGTCCGTTAACGGTTATCATTCTAGCAGGTGCGTGTAAGGGTGCCATAGATGGGCACATTCACGTATGGTAACATTTCAAGTTATATTTCAAATTTTAATAATATTTATTTTGCTCTTCCTCATATATGTATCATTTTTACATATTCACATATTTTGCATACAATATGTTCATGAACTATACACACAATTGGATACAAATAATTCTGCCCAATAGAATGGGAAACAGAATTGCAAATTTGATTTTGACCATTGTCCGGCACAATTTGTGTAAACCAAATTAACAGCACGTTGTTTTAAGGTCCATTTACACACATCAGTGACGTATCAGTTCAGTGTCACTTCAGTATCAGTGTTATTTATGGTAAATGCCAGTGTACACATATCCGTCCGTAGTCCGTAAAAAGGAATTAGTAGAGACAACCAAACAAAGTGATCTGAATATATTAATCATGCAGTTGATCAAAATTTCGTACTAGCTCAATGAGTTTTTTGTCCATTCTAAGTAATAGAAAAATCTGGTCAGTTTGTCAGTAGAATTATAAAACTATTGCTGGCGTATTTAAAAGCCACTGAAGCAGCACTGACAGCACTGAAACGGCACTGTAACGGACGTGTATAAACACGCCAATTTAAAATCTGAGCAACTATTTTTTATTTTTCACTGATACTGATACGGAACTGACACGGCACTGATGTGTGTAAATAGACCTTAATAGTTATTTATGCAACAAGTACAAAAAGTAAGTGTTTATTGCACGCGACGTGAAATTGTCCAACGAGGCCGTCAGACCGAGTAGGACAACACGTTTAGTGCAATAAACACTTTTTGTACGAGTTGCATACAATATTTTTTCTACGTTCACGCAAAAACCAAGAAATGTTTTAGTGGTTTTTAGTCTTTCACGGCCAGTGCTGTAATTTGATACATGGTGATTTTCCGGGTTGTTATGCCGTGACCTCGGTGACCTCAGTCGCGGCGAAGCTTTTGCAGAGTCACCACTGAAGATGCCGACAGTGAAGAGCGGCGAAACGTTTGGAAGCATGGGATGCGACCAGTTACAGCTGCGGCTACGGAACGCCTCGGAGGACCACCATTATCCGAGGAACGGTTCCGACCGTAGCAGTCGTAATACCAACAGTAGGAACCGAAATCAATATATGGACAGGCCCAGAGACACCGATAGCGGGTCTGTCCCCACAGAGCCTAGCCCGAGAACAACCAGGGCAGGTAAAAGAATCTCAGCTAATGCTAGGGATGTGCATTTTAACTCTGTTTCTTTCAGCTACCAGTTACCGAGGTCACGGCATAACAACCCGGAAAATCACCATGTATCAAATTACAGTAAAGCATATATTTTCATATGCTGGACCGCTGAAAGTTTTGACGTTATAAGAAAGCGGTTAAAAGTCAAATTTTAAGAAAGGTTGAGTTCAGCCAAAAAAATAAATATTGGAGAAAATTATCTTGTTTGTTCATATTAATATCTGAGAAATGAAATAGGAACTATTTTAGATCAGAACACGGTAAAATGAATTATTTTTACACCTTCTGCCCAACCAAAAAAGTAATCTAACAACAACAACCATTTAAGTCAAATGTCATTCATCACTTACAATTGACATTTGTCAATCAAACCGAAAGTCATTCAGGGAATTCAAGCTGAAAAGGGCTGCAGCACTGGATCGCTGCAAATTACCTGAATACACCCACTGAATACATGCAGCAATTTTGATCGAACGTAAGTGCCGTCTGTGGGACCCTTTAGGAGGTACCTGTCATATCATTACCAATCGTCCATCCTTGGTTAGTCTGATGTATTGCGTGCAGTATTTATGCGATATTTTATAAACTAGGTCACTGTCATTGTTATTTATTTAAGGGACATTGACACAGTGCTTAAAAAATAGTAACAAATACTGTATTAAAAACTGTTACTTTGAAACATATTTTATCAGATCTGGTATCAGATTAATAATTTACTCATTTTTAATTATGTACATTTTATAAAACACAAATTATTTTAAAACATTAAGCTATACTGACAATAATTAGTAGGTAACGTATGCAAATCTACCTACCAATATTATTATTTAATAATAATACTTAATCAATACATCGGTCAAATTTTTTTATTTTTTTACGCACTTTTACAGTACATTTTTACAACACTCGAAAATTGTTTTTACGATCCATCGCTCGGTAGGACTGACATAGAAAGTTATGAGTCGCAATGTAATAAAAAAAGCAGTGTATTTACAAGATTATTCATTGCAGCTTTTTCCTTTTTGTATCTAGCTCCGTTACTCACGCATGTGGTCACAACTAGCAACACTGTAAACGTACAGATTCGCTGGTGCGACTGCGGCTGCGGCTTGCGACTGCGACTCGTTGCCGGCCAATTGGCAGTCTAAATGTTGGAGTTGATGAGAACATTCAGACTCTCTATTGGTCGGCGACGAGTCGCAGTCGCAGTCGCAGCCGTAGTCGCACCAGCGAATCCGTACCTTAAATAGTGTCCTCCAGTGAAACTCGGACGCTGTTCAGGGGCGGCGTGGATAGCAATTTGGGTACAGTAAAAAAATAATAATTATATTATTTGATTTAAAAAAAACAACTAATTTCATATTAGCAATCTAGAGAACACGGACTACTACCCCTCAAAAGGGGATCTCCTCTTAAAGTAACAACCTGAATTTGTACATAGTTTATTCGACAAAATTTTAAGCACAAATTAATATATAGTAACTGTTTCAGTAGTATTTCTTTCAGTGACCCAACAGTTCTTGTGACACTCATTTTGTCGAGTCAATTCTAGCAGGTGCCCTGACAGACCCAGATAACAAAGCTTTATAATAATTTTCTTAACAATAAAGGAGTTAATTGTTTTCTCACTTCTCATTATTGAAGCTATATTCTCTTCGCTGTGAAGGCCTGTGTTAGATGGAATCAGTGACCATGAACGTGATTTTAAGTCATCTCTATAGGTAGGTGTTGAGGACTCCTACTGTTACCGTGACTGTTTGGATAATTAATAGCAATTAAAATTTTTTGTAAAACCATTAATTAAATATTATCATTTATTTGTAATAGAAACTAGTCGCCGGAATACGTAATCTTAAAAGTATCTCTGTAATTTAGAGTTCTTATTGTATTAGCTATTTGAAAAAAATTCCGTCGGTTGAACACGGACGTTATATTAAAGAAGGTTTTCATAATTCAATTTTAAGACATTACTTTTAGATAAGTTTGATATTTATTATGACATTATGGATGTAGTTAATGGTGGCGGTGGTTTCAGGAAAGTAAAAATATTCAAATTCCTTTAGCGGTTAATCAATTCATTAGTACATTTATTCTCATAAATAAGAATTGTTTGGTTTGTCATACAACCTGAAATTCAATTTAATAAAATTCTCTTTCGTATTATTAATACACATGGGTGTTTTTAAATGAAGTAGCAAAAATGAGCCAAAGATTCCTTAGGTAAAAATAAATCGATTTAACATATCTATATCCCAAGTGGCATAATAAAAAAGATACAAGGTGTCAAAGTTAAAATTTTATTTTCGATATTTGTAAGTAACTTCTTAAGAAATCCAAATATTTACATAAAATTTGTAAATCGGGGTTTTATGCGGGTGAGAAATTCAAATTTGTTTCTAATTTTGACGTCACTAGTAGAGGGTGTCACTTGTGGCACACCATATGTTTCTTTTAAATGGCAGAAGTTTTTTGCAGCTTAGTATATCAATCTGAGCATGGCAACAATCGATTCTCCTACCTGTTTTATTTCAAAAAGGTATACCTTGTTGAAGTCGGTAGAATAACCATTTTTTAAATAATCGTATTTGAAATGCTCAGTGCACCGAGTAAAAACGGTTTTGGTTTCAGGAGGTGTTGCCAGGTGGGAAAAATTCAGTGCATGAGAATAATTTCAAAAAAACATGAGGTTTGGAGAAAAAGCATGAGATGGCTTAATTTATCAAAAAACACCTCTTGCCACAGCTTAATTTTTAATTACTTTTCTAATGCCATTTTTATTTCATTAAAAAGCATTATGTTATGTTTTTTATCATAATATTACATTGTAAGTAGATACTTACAGGTACTTACTTAAAAGTTATTAACCACGTAACCTTTCTAATTTATTTTATTGTTAGGCCGGGCGAACGTTAAGGCGCAGTTGACGTGACGCAGGGTGACTCACGGGTCGTAAAATCTGTTGTTTCCAGAAAATGTAGGTACCCTTACGGAATACAGTTAAGAATCACTGCAATACAGCGTGAATACAGCACACACACCGCATATCCGTCGATTGTCATACCCGTTTATGTATTAATTGCTAATTATTAAGAGAGCAGTCTACAATAAAGGACATTTCGAGTACGCAAATATTGTAGATACCTACCTCTATCTATTCAATTTTGCCCTCGATTTTGCCTTTATTTCTCGTTAGGTCTTTGTTTTGGTAGATTTCAAAGAGTAATTTTAATAATTTTATTATTTCTTTTTGTGTCTATTAAAAAGCATCAGATTTTGTAATCAAAATATGAGAGCATGAGATTTCCTCGGAATGCATGAGATCTCATGCAAAAGCATGAGACCTGGCAATACCGGTTTCAGGTAAAGTGCCTTTTCTGCTGAAAACACAGCAAAATGTTACTTGCAAAAGTTGTTCAGAATGGTAAATTATGGAGACGTGCAAAATTTAAACAAGATCGGCGAAGTTTGATGAATCCATTTTTCAACAAAGCACAAGATTTGATCAAACCATTTCCTTGAAATTTAAAGTAGAGTCACTAAACGTCAAGCAGCGATTAAAGAATCGTTTGTGGGTGTAAGTAACTCGTTACATGTTTTAAAAGAGATTGCATTTTTAAGAGAACTTTCAAGTACTTATATTTCCGTTATAACAATAGTATCAAATGGTTCCTTGGATGTTCACTATAATTATCTTGTATTTAACTTCACAAAAGTTTCACATTTGTTTTCTACAGACTAATTACTACATTTCTCTATTTTTAAACAATACGTACTTAGAGTGGGCAATGGTAGACACATTGGTCAAATATACGGTCTCGGAAGGCGGTAAACATAACCGGTATGCATGTACTAAGAAGCAATAAATTATCTGGGCTGCAGTAAAAATGACACACGCTCGACAGAGTCGAACTCGGACTTAAGCTCGGCGTATTAGGTAAAATAGGTATATCGGGAATAGGAATAGTCCGTGGCGTCGCGCGGACTGTTAAAATTAATAATGCTTAACATATTGTTCCAATTCATGACCATTTTAATATTAGCTCAGTTGTAACACTATATATTATTTGTTACTAACATCAAATAATTTGACAAATATAATGAAAATTATATACCTATAGTTGTGTTACTACTGTTACTCATAAAATACAGGGCGTCCCTGAAATGCATATACCAGTGAATCACACTATATTCTTAATATATAATAATAATAATAATGGTTATAAAACAACAAAGCGTCGAACGATTAAAATTAAATTTGACATATGAAAATATATTATATTGTCTGAAGCTATTTATTTGTGGCATAATTTTAGTTTTTCTTTAGTTTTGTTGGGTTTTGCCACACTTTTGAAAAAAATAATAATTAATTAAATAAGCTCTTGCGCCAAACGGAACAGTAAAGGGTTATTTTCTAAACTACTTTTCCTGATGCAATTAATTTTAATTACCCACTAAACATAATTAAATTTCTTCAATGTTATAGAAACATTTCTGTACTAGCTGTAATGTTGCTCTCAGACTTATAATTAACTGTATGCAATGTCCCAGGGACCTTTATTCTGCAGGCTAGAAACATTGCAGTGTAAGGTTCCTAAGGGAACACATTACTAGCAAATTGCATTTTAATTTCTATTAATATTGCACACAACTCGCAGTGCAATGTTCTTTTATAACATTCCAGACACTGCATTTGGAATGTTGGTAAGAATACTAAGAATGGAGTACCTATTGATTTTTTTTTAAATTTAAATATACAGTATACACTACAGGGTATATATTTTCTTCGGGATTTTATGACCAAGCATAAATTAGGGAACTATTATTCCCTTGCCCGTGGTGCCAACCGTGCCAATTGCCAAAGCTCAAATCTTGTAGATATCCTACCAAAATTCGATTACACAGTATCAGGGAGATATAAGTGGCGCCATCTGTCGGCTATTAATATACATATAATTAACTGAATCGTTTCGTGATTTTGTATTCCATAATTTTAAAGAATATTTATAAACTGGCCCGCTCGTTTAGCTGAAGCATAATATTTCTGAGAGTAACTATAGATTAAAAAAACTAAATAATACCATATGAAAAAGATATGCAAATCCGTTGCAGAAATGTTGTAGAATTAATTTACCCTCAACATTTTTAAATAATATTATATTATGAAACATTGTTCAAAGCATTCCACAACTTTCATTAGTTATGTATCGTAATTCAACTCAAATTCAGCTGTATGCAACGTTGCACAGATATGCTGTAATGTTTCATGCTTAGTGGGTATCAACATGCATAAATGGCTTAACCTAGATACCTCACTCAAAAAAATAATATATATTTTTTTGTGTATTATCTGTCACAATTTATTTTCTAGTAAAAGCCAAAACTTTGTAGAACAAATTCTCTTCCAAATTTTTGATAACATAGTTAGGCGGTGTTACCCACTATTTTCAGTTTTTAGAAATTATTTCTTTAGTTATTTTTTTATATTCGCATGTAAGTTTGTACGTTGAAGCTTTCTGTTGTAAAACAATTGTTTATTGTTGTTCAACTTTTTGTAAAACATATATCAGTTAAGTTGTTTCCATTATTGAGTAAGAATATTTATATTTTATATTATAATTTATGTAATAAAAGACATATACAATTTAGGTACTTAATACCTAGTTCGTGTTTTTTTATTTATTTCGTTTATACAACAAATAAACTTATATAAATAAATATTTTGGTTTTATTTGAAGAATTAGGATTTTATAGTAAAATATACAGAAATACGGCAAGATGGAGTCTGCACGCGGGCGGCCAACACCCTATGAACGACCCTGATCAGTGTAAAAAAAAATTGAAACTAGTATTTCTACCTTAAAAAATATTCTCGCACATTTGTGCATTTTGTGAAAAGCTAAATACTAGAAAAATAAAAAATGTGTATTTATAAACTTTTAAAATCAATTCACTTCCTTATTCAATAATAATTGATTTCTGTAAGCAACAAAACAGTGATGAAGATAGTTATTTATTTTTGTGTGGCTGTTTCTTTTCTATTAATAAGTATATATTCTTGTGAAAAATATACATTATGAAGCATTATGGTTAATTTATATTACATACAATATTAAGTTAATTATTATATGTATAGACAAATAAAAAGAAATAGTACATAAATACCGAATTATTGCCAAATTACCGAATTGCGAATTTTACCACAAACATGATATAATTGTAAAATTTACGTAAAATTCGCGAGGTAAGCGTAAATGGGCGTCGCCGGCTCTGATACCACTAGATTCCAAGCCTGCAATCCAGAATAGTGGGGAGAGCTAAGCCGTTTAAAAAGATTATTAGAGATATCTCTGGATTCATAGGATAAAAAATTAAACAACTCATGATTTAGAATCTGCAATATATTGCTGAAGTCCGATTTCACTGGTTTCTTGTATATGGTTTGTCTAATAGACGTAATTAAATAAAATAGTTTAAAACTGGTCCTCAGCGCCATCTATACGAATTTGATTAAACTACATAGGTGCAAAATTATTTATTTGATTTAAAAACTCGTTGATATAAAGTAAATAAAAAATAAAGGAATTAATCCTTGAATAGTAGTGCAAGTCTGATATTTGTTAGATTTTCATTATTTATTTCCGGTGCATAAAATGATTAAATTTGGCGTTTATATCAGGTACCATTGCCCACTCTTAAGTGTATGCTTTTGTGAAACTACTTAGAAGAAAACATTGCAAAAGATTATAGTTAAATAATTTAGTCATGCATCAAAAATTACCGACGATAGAATTAAGTTTTTATTTAAATAATTATAAAGATTTTGTCGTCTTGAGTAAGTATAATAAAAAAAATAATTAATTTCGGTTAATATTTCAAATTTAACTATATAGAATCATTCTAACTTATACCCTTCACTATAGTCAAGGGTTATACGGAGGAAACTATAGGTTACAATAGATTGTATAAACCTAATTGATTTAGATACCAAAATGCACTCTTAATGATTTACAGTCCCTTAAAGCTGAAAATAAAAATATAAAAACAGAATGACTCCTGTATATGTATACATTGAAAAAGTTAATAATCATAGAAAGGCATAAAAATACTTGTAGTAATTACCATTAGACGCTTTATCATTCAAGGAAGAAAACGTGAAATGATAATTAAAGCATTCCATAGCTAATTAGTTACGAAATATATAATTAATTATAAGTACCTACCTACTTAACTATGAATATGCAACACCTAGGTATAATTTCATTTGAAACAGCCCAGAATTCTACGGACATTTTAAATTTTCAAGTTTCTAACTCTGTCTTCAAGAAATAGGATATATTCATCATTAAAATTTCGTTTCTATAAATCTGATTATTTTTCTGTATCTTATGTTATAAAATCAATATCAATATTTTGACTTCTATACAGGTATCTTTTATTAATGACTGATTAGAACGTTATAATTAAACAAATTTCTATATATACATATATAGGTAATTAATTCAGGTAAGCTAACACGAGAATTGAGAAATCCCATAGATATATACGTTTATATTGCTTAATTATCTTAATTTGATTTATTATCCTAATTTTCTTTATCGCATTAACATATTTTTTTCTCATTATTTACGTGCAAATCCAATCCACCAGACGATCCATCAAACTGTCAATTTTTAACATTATTATATATTATTTAACAAAAATACGTGTCCACGGGGCATATCATTAAAAAATACTAGACTGGAGAGCAATCAAGTAATGAAGTTAATAACGTGGATATTTTTTTATAAACCATAGACATGCCAAATATGCATGTAAATTAGGGTTTCTTTATAGATATTTAAAATATATTTTTTAATTAGGGAAAGCTCTGTCAGGATATATTTTTTAAATCAACATGTAAGGTATTTCCCACTTGCAGGAAAAATTATGCTATAAGAAATAAATATTATGCTAATTGTAATATTTGGTTTCTTAATGGATAAGTTTAGTAATAATTTTTAATTTTATGTATTTTGAAACGGAGATTTCAATGATGGAACAGAGTAGAAAATGTTGTTCCATTGCAAATGTTGATCTTGGGGTAAATTTTGACTATCAGTGAATTGGAATTAATTGGATTTATATTTAGAAAAAATTGTTGCGTTCTAATTACAAATCAAAACTAATAATAAGTAGGTCTTTCAACGTAATACCATCGATTTTTTTCTACACAGGGTGTGTAAAGAATGTGACTCGCTCAGAACTCCCTGTACATTGAATTCAAAAATTCAATTAGATATTATATGTATATAAAAATTTTAACTACTCATAACTTGTTGTTATGTTGTTACGTGAATGTTTAATACATTTTTTATACGACTGCCTTGTAAAAGGGGGTTTTGCACACGGAAAACACGCTCTGAAAAAAATTTTAAAGTGTGGCTCATTCTTTACTGAACACCCTGTCTTTAGATGCGTGTAAGAGGTCAAACTATTTCTTTAAATCATAATTACAGATATACTACTAGGTAAGTATATTAAGAAAATTATTAATATCTGCCTAATGTCCCATGAAATATGCAAAGGATTATGGGAGTCAATAAAAATTTTATTTAAAATAATTTTTTGTCAAATTTATGACATGTGCGCGTAATAAAATATTAATATATTAATTTGTAGCTATTGGTCACACACGGAGAAGTAGACCTTAAAGATATTTAAATTGAGACGTCAAGAAAAGGATGTAAATATTTATATTTGCATGTTTACAAATTACGTATTAAGTTACCGACATTTTTTTACTGTAATTGAATAGTGACGGAATGCTTATATTTAGCGATATGGATCTTGAAAGCGGTGGCATTTAAATTGATGGAGAATTTGGGGACATTTATGTTCTTTTTTATAATGAGTATTCGAAAAAAACTAACCTTAATTTCAAATTCAAGACTTTCAGTAAGTCGAAAAAATGTATTAAACCACGTAAACGTAGGCAAGTTTAGCAATTCAAATTACTAACAATCCATAAATTCTACTTAGTGTTTAAATGTAAAGAAATTGTGGTAGGCTACAGGAATAAAAATACGTTAAAAATGTTTTTTAATTAAGCTGGATCCTTTCTAAATTATCAAATTTCAATTCATAGGTTTTTAATTATTTATTGGCACTTACACTGTTAAAATGATTAAAGATCAATGTATGATTAAAACACCCTATATATATTGATTATCCTTATAATAATTTATATACCTACATTTTGACACAAGTAAAATTTTTAAGATTGATTCATTTTTATCAAATGCCTCTCTTCTCGAAACTTTCCGTGGGCACACTGTATGCCATAAGAATTGTTTTTAAATTAAATAATTACAATTTTTAAATTAAAATGTGTGATTATCAAAACAGTTTGACAAATGAGAGTTTTATATAATATTTTTTTCATAGCATTGAAAAAAACGTAGATTTAATTGCGAAAATTTCACAAAATGTGTAATTGAAGGGTGGAAAAGCTAGAGAGCCAAAGTGCGAAAAATATAATTTTACAGGGCAGCGAATTTTAAGTTTTGGCACTTAGGTCCGCTAGCTTTTGCGTGCTAAGAAGGTTTAAAATTGAAGAGCCTAAGTACCATTTTAATTATTGGGCATTTCACACAATAAATTGCCAATTAAAATTAAAAAATTTATTCTCGACAATTTTATACATTATGTATTAATACTGTTTTGTATTAATACTGTTTTGCATTAATACTGTTTTGTATTAATACTGTTTTGTATTATTACTGTTTTTGTATTAATACTGTTTTGCGTCGTTGGCACTTAGGTCCACAAGTTAGACCTGCCTGCCTGGAGATAGGTCCCTTGTCAATTTTATACGTATGTATTGACGATTTACATAGGAGTATGGACTTAAGTCTCTTATGGGACACTTATATCAGTAAGTAGGTCTGTTTTACGCAAAAAAGATCAAATCTTGATTTTTGGCACTTAGGCTCTCTAGCTTTTCCACCCTTCAATTATTTTCGTTAACTACCTCCAAATATTTGAAATAAAAATTATTAACATCAAATATTACAAAAATTATCTTTATGTTTTTTAACGTATTATTGAATTTCAGGGGTAAATAAATAATGTTTTATTGTTTATATTGGTTCTCCTTATAATAAAATAAGCATATATTCCGATTTATGGAGTTATTACCAGATGGCTGAAAAATTTTTGAGCTTACATTAACCAAAAAGTGTCAAATTTGGTACACGTTACCCAGTACGTACAAGTATAGCATTCCTAAAGAAGGTTAACATACTGGGTGTTGTTTTTAAACGGCGACAGTGCTAGTATTTTTACCCAGAGAAAAAATTAGTAGGTACGCTATTGAAATTGTACACTTTTTCGAAATAACATTTCAATCAGAAGATATTTTGACACTTATAAATTTCCTCTATCTCATAGTTTACCAGTAAAATGAAAATGGAAAAAAGTATTACAATTTTTTCAATTGTTAAGATCTAGTGCGTATTAAAAATGATGAAGTTTGACATTACCTCTAAGTCACTTTATCTGTTATCGTGGCAATTTTGCTAAAGTAAAACGATTTTGTAGTGTAATTGTGATATTTATTTTTTAAGAATGTCAAATGGGTATAGTTTCTATGAACAATTCCTGTGGCATACCTACAAATATTTTTTGGGTCAAAAACTAGCACTGTCAGCATTAAAAAGAACACCCTGTATGTCAACCTTGTTTAGGAGTGCTGTACTCGTTAGCAATGGATAATACAACACGTGTACCAAATTAAAACTGTTTGGTTACTGCAAATTAAATAAATAATGGTAGCAACTCCTTTGAAAAGGTTGTCTCGTAAAGAATACATATTTGGACAGATGTGAGTTTAGTCAAATCGTCATATATTTGAGCATGGACAACACTACAGTGGTCTAGTCTTGTCCATATATTTTACATACACCTTGTATTTCAGTGGTAGGATATTCACTTAAACAAAAATAGTTATTTTTGTATCTAGAACGCGAAATGGTACTTTTGCATTCAAGAATGGAAGTTATTTTGCCGAACTTAGCAATCTAAAATATCCATTCGAGAACTCAAAAGCATTTTGCGTTCGAGATACAAACAATATTTTTTCGAAAACTGCAATAAACTAAGACAATTGTGTTATGTACAACTATTTAATTTATATTTGAAATTGTTTGAACCGTGTTTCAATCAAGACGGTTTAGGTGAGGTGACTATCATAACGATAGCAGTCTAATAAACAATAAAAATTAATTGTCTGAAAAAATAGCGTCTGAATTATATATTGAAATTCATAACCTAAGAGTGTTTAATTCAAAATGTGTTCGGAAAGTGAAGACGAACATTTACTAGAGAAAGTATTGGAAGCGGCACAAAATACTTTTCGCAATTAATCCCCAAAATATCGTTGAGACAGTACGAGATTGTCTACAACGAACTCAAAGGGTGTTGTAGTTCGAAGAAAATTCAGTATCCGAAGCGGTATTACTAAGCATTATTATTAGAACATAAAATTAATAAAATTAAACATTCGACGTTGTAGTCAGTATATTCCATGCTAAAAAGTACAGTGAATGCTAAAGAAAATAATTAAACTGACTAAAATATCAGCACATTCAATTTAGATGTAGTGCAAAATAAATTGTAATCCTCCTATTTGTAATAGTTACTGTTTTGTATTGAAATGTTATATTACTTAAAATGTATATTGTTTAATTAATAAAATAATAAATTTCGACAGTGATAAATTATTTTGACATTTATGTTCTAGAAAAAAATATATTTTGGTGTTCTAGAATATAACAAATGACAAAAAATACTCACTTTGCCAATTGAAAATTTAACGAAAATATCGACTTGATGACAGTTTTCTAAAAAAGTAATTATGTAAGTCACTTAAACAATTATTTTGATGTAGAGGAAATTATTGCCTGGTGATAGGTCAGTAGACTTATAAAGAAAACAATTGCCAACGTTTCGGCCTATATTCGGCCTTCTTCAGGGCTCTGTAGTGTAATGTCATTTTTAACGAATGTTTTCGTATAAAATTGATGAACTATTGTTTCCCTGTGCTGTTTACATATATTGTTAGTTTTCTACTTAAATTTGGACAATTTTGATGAAAATCTTCTTCTATTCTTTTTGGACAAAGAAAAACATTACACTACAGAGTCCTGAAGAAGGCTGAATATAGGCCAAAACTTTGACAGTGTAAAAAATTGTTTTTCTTTATAAATCTATTGACCTATCACCAGGCAATAATTTCCTCTACAGTAAACTAAAGGTCACTATCAACAAATAAAAATTATTTTAATATTTAATTCATTTGCACCACAAAATTCAACTCTAAAACGTGCACAGAACACCCAAGTTAGTATTTTTTTATTTATATGTATCATTGTTCAAGCAACCAAACTGTGCTATCTCGTACAAATGAACGTTTCCCATGCAGTTTTGTTAAAACAATTTGACTTTTTTTACCTGAGCATGCCTTAAACGCATCTACGTGAGTCGTAATTATAGCTTCACGACTGTCGCAACACTTCCTCTTCGCGGTTATTACCAGCAGATTATTCAGAGTCGTAAAGGCGCGTTCTTCGGATACGCCAATTAAAACTAAATCTAACCAGGCAGAAGACAATCAACGTACCTAGCACGCGAGGCTCGCAACCATCACTGAAACGTTCACCGGTACCGCACGCTGCATTAGAATATCCTTGGCAGCCGACCGCCTAACACTGCTCACCATGTGGAACTGAAGAGCCCGAGGAGTGCTTCTACGGACCGCCGTATCCTCCACGTCCTTCCTTTATCCATCAATCCATATCGCCCAATCCTGGCGTGTCGGTGGAAGATTACGTGCCGGTGCGTATAAGGGGATTTGCGTGTATTTGGCTGTGGCAGTTCCCAACGTTGTCTTTTGCATAAGAAGGTAGTAGGATTGCATTTCTAATGCCTTTTACGTATAGTCCAGGGCATTTAGATCAAAATCGACCGAATAGCGGAAATTTTTAGGCACAGCAGATATCGAGATGCGGTTTTCTGCATTGTGTTCAGGAAGGTCCCAGGAAAAAAGTCTGGTTTAGCCATTTTTTGAAAATTGCCTTCTGGGCCGGAAACGACTGGAAACTCGGAAAAATCGCTCGGAAATCGCTACTCGGAGGTTTTCGGGGCTGCTGAACTCGATTCTGGCATTAGAATTACCCGGGGATGCACGGCGGTGGCTCTGTGGGTGAATTGGGGGAGAAATGGCAGCGTGCATGAAAATCGCTCCAAACTCATTACTCGGGGGTTTTCGGGGATGCCGAATTAAATTCTGGCATTGGAATTACCCGGAGGCGCTCGGGGGCGGCTCTGCGGGGGTATCCGGGGGGTCATTCTGGGGGGAAATTGCATAGTCCATGGGAAGCGCTCCAAACTCGTTACTCGGGGATGTCGAATTCAATTCTAGCATTAGATTTCCCCGGGGGCGCTCGGGGGTGGCTCTGGGGGGTTGTCTGGGGGTGATTAATTAAGAGGATCAGTAGCGGAGTTACGGGAGGCTAAAGTTTCAAAAACATATTTTTTTTTTATTACCAAGTCCGTATTACACATAGCTCCTTCAAATTTGATGCATGTACTGTTCAACTAGTCTCGGATATTAAACAAGTTTATTTTTTGAAATTGTTATACAGGGTGTTATTTTTTCAAGGATCTGCTATCATTAAACCCTTCAGAATTGTTTTCTTCTACGTCCCTAGTAAAGTTGGAAACGTTTTTTTACTCGCTTGATTCATTGTATAAATTTCGTCTCTCTTGACTTTTGCATGTATTCTTGTAAATTTTCTTGTAAAACATTAATTTTCGTGTATTAAAGTGTAATTATCAACAAGTATCATATTTGAATAATTACGTTGGATAATTTGTAAAAAAATGAAGAATTTTATAAAATTACTATTTTAAGGTGCAACCAAATTTTAAGTACAATTATTAAGTATTGAAAATACCTACAGCTTACGCCTTCGATAGAGAAATTTAAAAATGAAACATAGAAAGAAATTGTTTAGATATTACTGACCTAAGCATTGTTTTCTAAATATTCTTAACGTTATGTATTCAACTCGGATTTTCCTTATTTTAATTAACATATTTAATAAAACCACTTAAACCGAAACAAACATTGAAATATCAACAAACCGTCGACACCCAAGTCACAAATTGTTTACAGCGGTACACCAAAATCTGCGGCAGAATGGGAATCATGGTAACAGAAGACCTGAGCCAGGAATGCAAAGGAGGAATAATCGTCACCAAAGAACTTTAGCCCTCCGTAACTCCGCTACTGATCGAGAAAGAGACCATGTTAATATTGTCACGGATTTCCCAATCCGAATTTTTCTTATTGCCAGAAAAACAATGCGTTAATTAATTACTTATCTTTAATAACTACTCAGTACACTACTGAACACTAATTACAACTCAACTAAACACTTATTTAATTAATCGCTTTGATCTCTCCAACTAAACACTTCAATTCAAGACTGTAATACAAGACTAACTAACTCGTCCGTTTATTCTTCTTTCAAACGAATATTCCAGGTATTTTCTAGTATCTCTAGATCCTTTTTCCCGAACGACTCGAATGCTTCTCGTCGATTCCCCATTTTTCCAGTCCCGTCTCGATCCACGGCATTTTGTTTGTTTAACAGAATCGTGTAGGGGCGATCGGGGCAATCTTAGCATTTCGCGGTACCACAGTCGTCGAATTGGGTGTGAGTGGGGCAAATTCTGTGACAATATAAAGTTTTCCTCTTAAAATCGCTTATTCTGTCTACCGTTTCAATTTGTTCAAAACAAACCGGAACACCCTGTATATGTAGCTAAGAATTTAAACTTTAAATCAAGAATATGTATACCTACATATTCCAGATCAGTATACGAGTATTATAAATTATTAATAAACTGATTTTATGTAAATTATACAAGACATATTTATTTGTTTTGGGTCCAAGAAATATGTTGCGTTTCATTGCTTTTTGCCACGCGTATTGGAATTCCGGGGTAACTAATAAATAATTTACTTCGGCGTTTTATCATTGTACTGGGACATTTGGGATATAATATCTTAATTTTGATTTTCTTTTAGTCTCTAACAACACCTACAATGTTTGGATTTTTCATAAATGAAATAAAAACTGCAATTTTAAGGACACCGAGGGCCTCTCTACGCTTCATATTCGAAATGCAAGTAAACGGTAGCGAGCGCAATCCGACATGCTGTAGGAGCCAGTGACGTCACATATTCTCGAACTGTTTTAAAGGTTTTAGAAGCATAAGAAAATTATAATTTTTCTCAGATATCTTATAACAGAATTGCTACATAGTGACAATTTAACATGACACAAACAAAATCACGCTAAGCACTACTAATCCATTTACAACCGGTACGTTTTATAGGGTTTAAATTTAGGTGAAAGATGGCTGCCATCGTTACGGCACTCTATAAACGTCAAATACGAACGGGAAGTGTATTTGATTTCGAGCTTTGTCCGGCCGGCACGTATATCACTCGCACACATATATGTCCTTTTGTGTACGGTTCTAAAGCGTCCATTCAGAACGGGCGACCCGTTAGAACTAGTGGTAAATTGATATTGTCATTAATTACGAATTATCGCGGGCTTATATTGCTTTCGTAAGTGCCAATAAACGCTGTAATTAAAGTAACTGAATTATGGCACATTCCGGTGATTACCGTGGCATCGCCCGATGCGTCTTTTGTGTTTGGGACGCGGAAGCGAGTGCGTGGGAAGATTTTTCCCCGATTTTTGATGATGATGATGGTTCTTTACGAGAGTAGTAATTTCTTTCTACGTCGTGCTTTACTTTAAACATAAACTGTGTACGGGGCGTACTAAATTTAAGGGTGACCATACTATAAGACATGGCTTTCCATCAGGCGACCCATGCGCCTCAAAAGATCTCTGAAGATCTAAACAGAATTCAAGGACAGGCAAATTTCGATGTATTGGCTATCTCGTTAACTATAGGAGAGCCTATAAAAGACCCTCGATTTTATTTTTTAAGAGAAAGTTAATGGTCAAAACGAAAATGACCTATCATCTTTTGTTCTCGAGTAATAAACAAAATTTCGAATTTTCAACTTTTCGATACATGTCTGTTGTACTTGGTTGTTTGTAAAGTTAGAAAACACAAATGTTCTTCAGACACTTTTTTGTGTAGAGTCCAGTGGAGTGCCAAATTTTTTTGTAACTTTATTAATTTTTGAGTTATATAGGGTGTCTGTGAAAAGTTGGGAAATCTCGGAACTGGAGATACTGGTAATCAAAAAAAGTCGATTGAGCCAAATATGCCTTATCCGAATGTTGCTGGTTTCAAAAGTACAGGGCGTTCAATGCTAGAATTTTATTTTGAAATATCTCAATAACTTTGAAACGTGTCGGAGTAGGTATTAAAAAAAAATTGGCACAATGTTTTTAGCACGGCAAATAAGTTTTAACTAATTTTGACGTCAGTAGTAGAGGGCGCCACTTATGGCACAGCCTGTTTCTTTTAAATGGCAGAACTTTTTTGCTGTTTAGTGTATCCATCTGTCTATTGAAACAATCGATTCTCCTACCTGTTATATCTGACAAAGGTATACCTTGTTGAAGTCGTTAGGAGTAACCATTTTTGAAATAATCGTATTTGAAATATTCAGTGCAGTGATTGAAAACTGTGATCGTTTCAGGTAAAGTGCCTTTTCTACTGAAAATACAGCAAAATGTTACTTGAAAAAGTTGTTCAGAACGGTGCGCCTCAAGGATCGAATTTGGGGCCTTTTCTTTTTTTAATATTTATCAATGATTTATGTAATGCACTAGATTGTAATAGATTGTTGTTTGCCGATGATCTGAAATTGTATTATTTTGTCATAAATTTAGATATTGTATTGTATTACAAGAATAAATTACATTATTGGAGAATTGGTGTGTTCAAAATTGTCTTTATTTAAACACCTCGAAATGAAAACATACTGCCGTAAAACAGATGCTTTGTATTATTAACAATATTATTTTAGGGAGCATTGACACTATAATATATAATAGAATATGCCTCTTTAATATGGAATCTGATATATATGCAATAATTCAACTGCTATTGAAAAGGTTCAAAAGAGATTTTTGGAATTCCTATCTTTCAGAGTTAGTGGGATGCATCCTCCAAGAGGTTGTGACTATTTAATTAGTAGACACAATTTTCTTTAATTTTTAAGTTCAAACGTGTCATTCTCTATTATTTTGCACTTTCCTAATATTACCACAATTGCTCTGGAAATGGTTATCTGTTGGGCAATAAACGCTAATATTATTACTAGAATAATCATATTTGTTATTTAGTTTGACTGATAAATTTATTGATATATTTTTACACAAACAAATCTTATATAGGGTGTTAAGTAAATAATGGACCATATTTTAAAACTAACTTCCTTTGACAAAAGTTTAAATTTTCTAAAAAGAACTTGAAGTCCATCGATGTTAACTTTAATAATAGAGTAGACACACCGTACCCACTACGTCTTCTGTAAGTGCCGCTTCCATCAAAATTCAACGTAAAATCTATAAACATATCAAAACAATCACTTGGAATTATTACAATGTATCACAAGATACCTAATTTGCGGCAGGATCGCCGACGTACACAGGATGCGAACACGACGTGAAATATTTCGAGGAATTAAATGCAATTTCGTGTCCGTACACCCACAATTCTAGTTAATTTGAAGTCCGAACAAGATTGCAGGAGTGCACATATCACATAAAATTAAATTGCTCGGTAATTTGATGGTATCTACATAATATGATCGTGAAACCGATGTGGGCTGCGCGAGCAAATACCGTCACGATAGGATCGCGATCGTCGAAATTCTCTCCCGTTCTGATTAATGCTCAATTTTTTTGTCCTTCGCATTACCAAAATCACCTTGAAGATATATCTTGGCAGAAGATAATTATACAGAAGATTAATTAGTTTGAGATTCATTTTTTTTTGTAATTTGATGATAGGATATTTCTACATTGCAAAAAGTTGTGCAAATAGGATTTTCTAGTGTGTATAATTCAAGATGCGTAGAACCACTATATATATATATATATAAGCTTAAAATACCTTTCTAATACAGTAAAAAAACTTTGTACAAAAAAAAGCAATGAATGTTATAACTTATAACAGCTATGTAGCTTGTATTTCAAATAAAGTACTAAAAAGTTTAATTGTCATATTATTGACGTTTTTTCACGATCGGGAAAATAGAAATGTTGACTCTGTTTAAAAAAAAAACTTGATAGAAATATAGAGTTTTGCCTTTAGGGATAGAATAATGACAACATATTAATGTTATCTTTAATTGGTAGACATGACCTTACAAAATAGAGTATTGTGCCCATAACGCACTGATAAAAATTGGTAGAAATTTTTTTTTTATGTAGAATGTAAGTACTGGAAAAATTTTATTTACATTATACAAGGTGTTACAGAATGATGTTAAGAAAATATAGGGGCATATTATATGTTTAAAAATAAGAAAAAATACAGGTTTAAAATTTTCTGTCTTAAATATTATAGTCTTAATTTCTCGAAAATCGATGAGATTTGGTACACTACAGTGTATAGTGAAGGGCTACTTTTACATGTAGATATAAATTTCTCTTGTAATATACTAGCATTAGTGACGTTCATGCCGTGAAATACTCATTTTTAGCAAAGAAACATTGTACGCCACTTATTTTTGGCCAAACTGGTATCCCTCTCTCGAAAGCTAAGTTAATTCTGTTTAACGACTTGCACTTTTTCCTCTTGATGCACCGTTCGGTGCATCGGATTCCAAGACTTTCTAGTATTCAACTGACAATCAATATTCTTGATTAAAATAAATTTATCAAATATGACGTTTTTCAAAACAAGAATTTTTCAGCTGCTCTCACACGGCTTTCACTTTCCTAATTAACCAATGTTGGCCGTGGTCGTGGATAAAACGTTCAATTACATTCGGAAAATTAACCAGCCTTAAATCCTCTCGAAAAAATGTAACTCTCGATTTATTCTTTCTCGTAGATTAGAGGCTTATTAATTCCCTTATACAGGGTGTTTCTAAACTATGGTGCCAAATGAATATGACAGATAAAAAATGTCATTTTGAGCAAAAGTTTCATGTAAACATGGGTCCGAAAATGCATAATAAAAAAGTTACAGGGTGATAAAGGTACAGTTTGAGAAACAATTTTCGCAATAACTTCTACAAAAGTTAGGCAATTTAAATGAATCTTGGTGCAGTTTCTTAGACACTAAAATGCAACAATTTCGTGAAAAAACAATTTATTACCATCGCCCAGGAGAGGATAGCCAGGGTAGCACATAGGATTTTATTATGAAAAAAATTGTCCTTTGCATTTTCGGAAAATTGATCAAATTTTCTGAAAAATAAACTAATATGTCACAAAAGGTACTCTTGTTCAATGTCGCCAACATGAACCCTTCTCTTTAAAATTTGCAAAATTTATTAACGCCAAGAGGTATCGAAAATAGTCAACCTATAGAGAAAACGCAGGTCTGGTAATATTACAGTAACTTAGCTTTCATGAGTTGGTTACATAGCGGGGTAGCTTCACACTAATAGGCGGGAATTTTAAATTTACGTCCAATTTGTGATTTCTATGGTCCAATTACAAACATTCCGTTTTGGATTCAATTGTATGCTGGGATTAAAATGCAGTGTAACCAACTGCTTACATTAATTTTTCCCCTAGATGGCTGCTTTCTAAGCCTCTCCATAGTCTGACTATTTTTGAGTGCCTAATGTAAAGGCTTCTGGCGTTCTATATATTTTATGATTTCTATGGGTGAGAAGCACAAACCTAGAAAAAATATAGACTGTGCCAGTGTCATATTGCCGGCGACCGCTAATTCATGGCTGCCCTAAACGGTCCAGAATCACTAAGCCTTGGTTTTTATGACAATATATGTTGGTTGTATTGTAGCGTGGATCTCTTTTGTTTACTGTGATTGGTCACATTCATGTCACGTTCTTTAATGACATTTAAAATGACAGCAAGTTAGTTAATTTCATATTGCAATGCAGCCATCATATTTGCACAACCGCCAACATAAAGCAAATAAAATATCAATTTTCTGGACCTTAGGTCCCTAGAAAACGCGGCACCTGTCACGTGACCTATATCATGAACCGACGCTGTCTATATTTTTTCTAGGCTTGTGGTGAGAAGTGACACCAGTAGACGCCTGGCGGGGATAACTGATCTAGTGATAATCGATCAGTTATCTACCAGGGTTAAAAATGATTAAATTACTAAAATGGCTATTAAAAATTAGGGATTTGTGATAGAAGGGTAAAAACTAAGGGTTGTACGTATTTTTTAATACCACATCATAAAAAAATTAAAATAAAAAAATTTGTCCAAAATATAAAAAAAAATGTTTGGGGTGGACCACCCTTATCACTGAGGGGTATGAAAAATAAATTACGACCGATTCCCAGACCTACCGAATATACATATAAAATTTCATAAAAATCGGTGCCGTTTCCGAGGAGTATGGCGTCTAAAACTGTGACACGAGAATTTTATATATTAGAATTATTACAATACAGAAATATGAACTTACAAACAAATATACAAACTTACATAGAAATTAGTTGTAAATATTAATCTTAAATTTCGTGTCAAAATTCAGCAATTTTTTTTTTTAACAAAGAAGGCTTGTTATAACAACAACTATGTAGCCTGTATTTGAAATAAAGTACTAAATAATTCAATCATCTTATTATTGACGTTTCTCACAATCGGGTCTATATAATTGTTCTTTTTTGTCAAAATCTTGACAGAAATAAAGAATTTTGCCTATGGGGACAGAATAATGACAAAATATTCTAGAAAGTTTTTATTATACATGATGTTTCTTAAGAAACACCCTGCATTTTGACAGCTCATAATCAAAAGTCTAATTTTGGATATTAGATATACCTATATCAATGTTGTCGTTGACTGGTAGACATGACCTTACACCATAGAGTATTGTGCTCATACCGCATTGATAAAAATGGGAGGATATTTTCGTGTTTTGTTGTGGTCTTTTACACATATTTACTGAAAATTTTATTTCCACTCACAAATGAGGGGGGATAGTGGTATACTTTCCATGCAGGTAGTAGAAAATAATTGTTTTCTGAACGAATAGAATAAAAACGTTAGTAATACATTTGATGTTCAGTCTACCTTCAAACATTATTTATTTATGGATAGTTATATATCTACATTTTATATTATTCTAAAAATAGAGAAAATTGTGCTGGCAATAATCGATTTTGTTAAAATTGGTGAAGGCGCCAGTTAAAGAGAAATAAATTTCGAATACATATAATTTATACCGCACGGCATACGGACTATGAGTATAAAGCACAGATCTGTGGTATAAGTAAATTGAAACACTACAAGGCGGTTATTGAGGGTGAGTCACCCCTAGAATTATTTTTTCATTGATTAAATTTAAAAAGAACTATGATATCCCGCGCAGAATATAATTAGAACACGTTTTTACTCTTGCTAAAACAAAATTTTAATAGTGTTTCCTAATTAGAAGAAATAAAAAAATCATTAGTAGACTTTGTCTTTAAATTTTAACAATTAGTAATAAAACTATTTTATTTCAGTTATACTGTTTGTTGTTGACAATGGCTGGAAAATTTACATTTAGCGAACAAGCAGACATGTTACTTGTGCTAGGTTTCTGTGAAGGAAATTGTAGACGAACCGTGGAAGAATATTATAGGATATTTTCAAGTCAAGTGATTCCCCATTTTAGTGCTACTGTTAGAGACTTTTTGAATGTTATGTTTCCAAATAAATGGTTAGGTAGAAATAATTGTGCTCAAAATTGGCCACCACGATTGCCAGACCTCAAACGTGATTATTTTTCTTTGGAGAAAATTGAAGAATTTTATTTGTTCCTCTCCAATTGAATCCCGAGAATATTTGTGGAACCGTATTACGAATAAATGTAACGTTATAAGAAACGATCATCATTTATTATATAGTAAATTTAAATTTTCGGCGAGTTTTTCAAAATTTGACAAGAGTAAAAAAGTTTTAAATTAAATTCTGCGCGGGATATTATCATTCTTTATAAATTCGATAAATGGAAACAAAGTATGGTATAATTTTAGGGATGACTCACCTTCAATGAAGACCTTGCAGTGTTTTAGTTTACTTGACCTCATAGTCAACGAAGACCAATAACACAGCCCCACAAAAAAAAAAGTTTATACACAAGAGAGAGACATATGTATTCCCATGTATTTTTCGACGCTGAATCCGATCCCGAGCTCAGAATTGGGCCTACACGTCTGGAATTGGCCCCAGGGACTGAAAATGACCTGAAATGCGGTTCTCGGGATAAGGCGAAGTCGACGCTGAATTTTGGAGCTAAAGCCGGATTTGTGCTCGAAAAGTTTATGGCCAACTGAAATTCCGGGTTTGGGTCCGGGAAAATGACCCCTTGGGGCGGGAAAATGACCCCTTGGGGCGGGAAAATCCTGTTTTGGACGTCCCGGTCGCGACTGTGTTAGACTGCGCTTGACAGGTTTATGGCCATGTGAAATTCCCTGTTCAGGACCGGGAAAATGACCCTTAGGGGCCGGAAAATTGTGTTTTGAGAGATTCCAATCCACCAAAGGCATTCCAAACACGGTATGAGTTCCGGAATTTAAAAGTACATGAAAATACCAATATCTCAACTGAGGCGTACAAAACACGATTTTCCTGCCCCTAAGGGTCATTTTCCCGGTCCCGAACAGGAAATTTCACATGGCCATAAACCTGTCAAGCACAGTTTAAGCTACAGGAATTAGTACATAAAAATCCCACTGTTGCGATTGGTACGTCCGAAATATGATTTTCCGGCCCCAGTGGGCCATTTTCTCGGACCCGAACTGGGAATTTCAGCTGTCCAAAAACTTTTTGAGCATACTCTAAGGACCAGGATTGGAAAATACATGAAAATCCCACTTTTGCGACTGGTACGTCCGAAATATGAATTTCCGGCCACAATGGGCCATTTTCCCAGACCCAAACTGGGAATTTCAGCTGACCAAAAACTTTTCACACCCAGTCTCAGGTCCAGAATTGAAAAACACACGAAAATACCACAGTCGCGACCGGGACGTCCAAAACAGGATTTTCCCGCCCCAAGGGGTCATTTTCCCGCCCCAAGGGGTCATTTTCCCGGATCCAAACCCGGAATTTCAGTTGGCCATAAACTTTTCGAGCACAAATCCGGCTTTAGCTCCAAAATTCAGCGTCGACTTCGCCTTATCCCGGGAACCGCATTTCAGGCCATTTTCGGCCCCTGGGGCCAATTCCAGACGTGTAGGCCCAATTCTGAGCTCGGGATCGGATTCAGCGTCGAAAAATACATGGGAATACATATGTCACTCTCTTGTGTATAAACTTTATTTTTTTTTGTGGGGCTGTGTAATAAACCTTAATCATGTATCAAAAGTATTTTCAAGTTAAAGTTCTTTAGATATATTAATGTTTTTTTAAATATTTGGCCCCACTTTGAAGCCCACTGTAACTCCGCTTGTGAGCAACTTTGTATATAAGCATGTTTGGTTAAATTACAATATTTTTTGGACCCACATGCACCTGCTCTGTGTCTGTTCTTATGCATAACATCCTGTATAATCATAATACATCATAAAAAAATAATGTTACTTATAAACTATACCTAACAAATGTTTACTTTTTGAGATACAGCACGTTGAAATTTTCCAAAAAAAAAATATTTTTTTTTTAGTTTGTATGTGATGAAGTTTCACTCGTAAAATTTGTATAAATGATTTGGTACTGTACGTGTGACCTTTGGAGAATTTTTAATTTTTTTTTTACTTTACGAGTGGCGGAGAAAATGGGAGTCCTTATTGCTTTAGTAAAAAATATTAATACGCCACTAGCTTTAAATTTTAAAAAAGCATTATTTTTGGATTCTCCTTTTAATTTGGGACAAAAAATTATCCTTGTAGGTTTTTTGTAATTATTACCATTTTCAAGTAATGGGAAACTTCAACATGCTGTATCTCAAAAAGTACATTTGTTGGGTATAGTTTATTTAGCAAACTAACATTATTTTTTTATGATGCACTGGTTTTTCAAGTTTGATGAAAAAAAGTACACCACCCTGCGATAATCAGCGCGGCTCACAATTAAATTGTGCATAATCACAGATTATACCCTTTTTATAATGTTGTTTCCACTAATATTTGCATACATTCTACCCTCGGTACTTTGTGTCATAAGAAATTTAATTTCAATCAAGTGTTCTTATAATGACCCTTATATGAGACTTATATTTAAGGGTCAAATTATCTCACTGAAAACGAGATATTGGAATTTGATTTATTACTCTGTTAAAAGAAGTATTTAAGGAATTTCTTCACTTGAATCGATAGAAGAATGTTATTTGCTAATTCTGAACCAATTATTCTAAAATATTTTTCTCTTTAAATGTTCTAAATACATTTTTAAAATATGCTCTTGGTCCATCAATAGCAAAGCAGATTTAAGCTCAATATTGAGCAACTAACTTCTTTTGGTTTATCTGTCATCTGTCAGAAAACTTCAACTTGCATATTTGTATACTGAGATTATGTTGACTTTATGTGTTTTTTAGTGTTAAATTTTGTATAAGTGAGTTTATATATGCTTTTAAATGCTTTATGACATTAAATATATGGTCGCAATCGGCTATGTTTATTTATTTATTTTATTTATTTATTATATACACTGTTCTACAGGTTTGCACTCAATTACAGAACAGGTGGGTACAGCATGTGAGAAAATATAAATAATAATATTATGTTGTAGCGGTTGTAACAAGACAAAAAAAAGGAACAAAAAACTTGACATAAATTTTCACCGAAATATATCACCCGAGAAGGGGGCCGATTGAGTGGCCAGCCAGATCACCTGATTTGACACCCCTAGATTATTTCTTGTGGGAATACTTAAAAAGCAAAGTGTACGTTACTAGACCGGTTAATTTAGAAGATTTAAAAGCAAGAATTCGTCACGAGATACATCGTAAATATACTTCCTGAAGTTATTGATAATGTCCAAAAATAATTTATTAATCGTCTTGGCTACTGTCAGGCAGCCAACGGTGCACAATTTGAACATTTAATTTAGTCGATTTTTTACATAATCATTATCATTTTCAGTATTGTGAAAATTAAATTTTAAAATCTTCAAACATTATTTTCTTGAAATTTTTGTTATGTAACACCATAATTTTTCATGATGTGTGTATGTAGAATGACACGCTCTTTCAAATGGCATGGTCAAAATTGGGGGTTGCCATTTAAAAAAATTGTCAATGACGTCACATCTCGAACAACGATAACGTCACAAATATGGGTCATATTTTTTCATATATTTTCAGGTATTAACAATATTGTGTGAAACTAACTACTCAGTGGACAAAAGCTTCAACCTGCGTTGAATTACACCCACAATATCTACCCATATATTCCTTATTATTAGCTTTTATAACATTTTTTACTGTTTAAGAAAGGTATTTTAAGCTAATATATATCAAATCTCCTACAATTCCTATCAATGAAGTCATATTATGTATGTTCTCTGATACCAAACATCTAGGTATGCTAATGAACATCCACAGACAAAACTCTATTCAATAATTATCTAAAGAATTTAATCTATTTACTAACCTGATATACTCTATATATATATTAACCTCTGGAGTGGGAACTCGAAATTCAACCACAATAGATGAGATCTGACCTATTTCTGCATTTTTAGGATTGCTTCATCAGGTGGCCTCCTTTAACTTGAGTCAAATATCTAACTATAAAAATTATACCAATAAATTTAAATTATTTGAAATTAATTGTCGACAGTGTCAAAATGAAATTAAATGTCGGCAATGTCAAACTGATTAACTGTCAATGAACTTAAATATCATAACGACTAAAATAAATAAAAAAATTTACCTTTTATGTATAGTTTTTTCATATATTTTCAGGTATTAACAATATTGTGTGTGAACTACTCAATGAACAAAAGCCCCAATCTGCGTTGAATTACACCCACAATATCTACCCATATATTCCTTATTATTAGCTTTTGTAACATTTTTTACTGTTTAAGAAAGGTATTTTAAGCTAATATATATCAAATCTCCTACAATTCCTATCAATGAAGTCATATTATGTATGTTCTCTGATACCAAACATGTAGGTATGCTAATGAACATCCACAGACAAAACTGTATTCAATAATTATCTAAAGAATTTAATCTATTTATTCTATATATATTAACCTCTGGAATGGGAACTCGAAATTCAACCACAATAGATGAGATCTGACCTATTTCTGCATTTTTAGGATTGCTTCATCAGGTGGTATATCAAAAAGTGCCTTTTTTAAAACAAAATTCAAAAACTTCTCAATTTTAAAAATAATGAATTTATTCGTTACTTTTCGAAAGCACTGGTAAGAAAATAGTGTAGATATCACACATTTCTGAACGTGGCGTATCAGGTCGTCGATTTCCGATCTTTATCTCGGTATAAAATCATTTTTTTATTTGGACGATGTATCTTAATTGCCACATAATAACGAAAAATCGTGGGCGTGCCGCTCTACCCCCCTAATAAAACGCAGTAAATTTAAAACTGTCATTAGCGTGGCGGCTTCGAGGGCGAGAGCGAATGCCCCTCGACGGCGGGACCATGGCTGCGAGGATGACGGTTTCTCACCGGCCGGGGTCGGGGGTCAGGCCGATCCTCACGGCGGGAACGCCTCCAGCACGCACATGCACACGCCGGGGACCTTCTCTCGATGCCGACCGGGGAAAAACGGCCAGGCGAGGTGGCCGGCCACTTGGGAAAAAAATGTTGCTCGTTAGGAATATGCAAAGCCGTTCAAGGTACCAGACACTGTCTAAAATAAATTCTATTTCTTTTTTTATTTACAGAATATACATATTTGGAAAGTGAAAACGTTCCACGTGGTCTACAATGAGAAATAAATAAATGAACTCTTGTGTTAAGGCAGTCAGACAGATAGAAAAACATATCCAACGTTGCTACACTGTGGAAATGTGTGTTTGCTTGATATTATTTTGTTTGCTCCCAGTGGCGGCTCCTGTGAAGCGGAAGCATAAATAATACTTCGATTCGATTTGTTATTTTCCATACATATCCATTTATTTTTTTAAATGTAGGATCTACTCTACGATTTTTTAAAGCTTCAAACGTATCGATGATGTCGCACAATGGTTATACATATAGTTCAGTTCAGCAATACAATCGTTCCCTTTATTTAAAAAATGGGTACTAAATTGGATAATACAATATGGTATAATTAATATTCATAAAAAGTGTTTAAATTTCTTAATGTACTTACCTCATATACAAACGTAGTCTCCTTGTCTTTGCAATCACTCCTCATCGCTTTATCACAATTAATTAACAAACGGATTTATAAAACAGAAACATTTCGAAGAATTCGATAATTTATAACATGGAAGAACCGAACATTTACACAAAAATAACATTACTGGCTCCATAAAAAAATATTCCATTGTAATTGTAGGTATAAATAAACAAAAAGTTTACGACTTTCGTGACACGCGCTAATTCTGGTCAACAATACGCGTCCGCGTTGTTATAGCAATCGCTCTAAGTAAGGCTTCAAAGACAAAATTTAAATGTCTAAGATAGTAACTCATCCAATTTAACACACCCTGTACATTTAATAGAATTTGTAGCAAAAAAAAGCAGTTTCGTACTCAATCAATAAAGCAATATGATGGTGCTCTGAACTATTAATTTGTTCTTGATACGAAACTTGTCCATAAGAATAAAAATCTAACTTTCTGATTGTTTCTTTAATTTATAACGTGGGATACATTATAAATCACGATCATGTTCACGATAACTTAAAATCACATCGCTGCTATATAAATAAATATAAGTTTAAGAAATTTTAAACCTTGTAAATTTTGTACATTCTGTATGTAGTTCTTAGGATAGCAGATCAGCATGAACAAATTGGTGGTTAATAACTTAAAAAAAGACAACTTAAAGGAAACAGCTGGTGAATGTACATACACGCCACTGTCAAAGTTCACAATTTTTACATAAAATAGTTTTAGGTCCGGCTTAAGGTATTTTGTTCCGGTAAAAGTTTATTGTATCATTATTGAAATTAACTTGCTTGCATTTTGTTATTTAATTGCTACCTATATAATACTATCTCTACCCCTCATTCTAATCACGAGGATTAGCCCTGAAGTCGAAGACTTGTGCGGGAGAGGGGGCGGCATATTATTAAGCAGGTCACATATACATATACCTTGCTAGTTTCCAAAAATTTGGAAAGAATTTCCGTTCTAGCAACGTTACGTAGTATTTAATATATTTTCAAAAAATTACTTTTTAATTATGAAATCTGTCTAAAAATCTGACAATTTCTTGAGTTCCACAAGGCTCGGTGCTGAGGGCTATTCTATTCTTACTATTTATAAATGATTTTGATGACAGCAAACGAGGCATATATTTACTATTTTCGCATATTTTTTGCTTCAGTTATAGTAGGTATTGGAAAATCATATGATATAATTTAAAAAACAATATAGAATAGAATAGAAAGTTTTATTTCCTTAGACAATACAAAATTGTATCAGATTAAGTCAATAAACATTATAACTAATAAACACTAAAAATAACGGACATATAAAACACATATTTGTATCTACATAAACAATTATATAATCGTGGTCCTTAAAGCTTGTTTCTGGCAATAATACATTTCTAGCAGAATAAGACTAACGCCAAAAGCATATAATATGTACTATGTCTAATTGAGAATAGTATACCATGAGTAACTGTTTTATAGTAAGAACTTGAATAATATGACAAATAAATTACATAATGAAATAAAATTGATTGTGCAGCCATATGTCTAACTTTAAAAATCTCGAGAAATAATGTATTTACCGCTATGAAGGAATAGTAGGTTAATTGTATAGAAAGTATTGAAGAACTGTACCAAAATAAAAATTTCGCCAGTGGCGTAGAAGTTAGGAATGGGAAACTGCCCCTCTATCCCTGTCGTATGCCTCTGGTAGTAGCAATGAACGATTTTGTAGCATTTTTAGTATGTTCTAAGTATCTAAACTTTATGCCAAGTACGATAGGGATAGGTATATCAAACAGGGTTAAAGTAATGGGCAAAAATCATTTAAATTTTTTTAAATAAAACACCCTGTAACTCCGTAAGGAACCACATTTTATCTAAGCGCTATGTGTCAATTCTTCATATTGTCAGTCCAGGATTGTCCAGTTAGCGTATGTACAATGATTAATGAATCACCCTGTAGGGCCTCTTTCAATAGCTTAGGCCGAAACGCCTTGTTGCCCCAAGCGACTGCCGTTGCCACCCCCTTCGAGCCGGCCCTGGCTCGTTGCTGCTAATAGTCGGACCCAACGGAAAGGGTTCCGATGAATTCGAGGTTCCCAACCAATTTACTCCACCCTATTTTTAGATGATTGCCGATACCGGCGAACGCCCATCGAAATTTCGCGCTGGCCCACAGAAAACCGGCGTGGGATCCGCATCCGTGTCGAACCGTCCGCTGAAAATTATCATTATCAAAATAAGAATAAGTACACGCTAATTTTATGGGAAAATAACAGACGTTTAAATCGTTCCACGAATGAAGAAACGACGAGCAGTGTGTACTTACCGGTAGAAGTATGCGGACGAAGCTGTTGGAATATGGAGAAGCCACACTACTTATTCCAACTGTTTCCTAACCGAGAAAATGTTGTTCTTTACCATTAAAAAATGCAAATACTAATAGTGTAGCCCAGATTAAATGAATATTGCAAAGCTCATATACTTTTCCTTAATATTATGTATTAGTAAATGCCATAGTATAACATTTTCTAGAAGAAAAAAACTTAATATTGCTTTCAATTCCAACATTGGCAGTTATACTTTGAGAGTCGTTCCTGAAGTTAAGGATCTAGGTATAATTTTAGATAGTCAATTATCTGTTGAAACCAAAGTTTACAGAATAAATATATAAGTTGTTTCACTCTCGAACACGCCCCGCCTTACCAATTCCGCTCTCCTCACCCGTCTCGGGGACCATTCAGTACCCAGGATCCTACTCGGTGGCCGACGCTATAACTGTAACGTGTTGAGTGCGATTGATATAGTGGGAGACAAAAAACCTTGAATATCTGTTAGTGTTTATTTTATTTTATTGTTCTTCTAAAAATGCCCGCGATATATTGTACTGTGAATAATTGTCCCTCAAGACGTGGTTTTTCCTTTTTCAATTGTTTAAGGTATGTATTTTATATTTCATCAACTAATATAAAGAAATAGGTCACGATATAAAAAAAATAGAATTTGAAGCAATGATTTTTCAATTGAAACATCAAACATCGTTTTTGTATGAACCAACAAGTAAGTTCTGTGTACTGGTATTTATTAAAAAAAAGTATAATATGCAATAATTTCGTAAGTAGGTACTTAATTTCAAGATGCTGAAGTTCAAATTGGTAAACCGATTCTAAGTGATACCTGTGCACAAACAGTATATAATAAAAATGGTATGTACAGTAACAGCTTTAAATAAATTAAAATAATTTGTCTCAAATTCATTAATATACGTATAGAAATACCCAAATCACTAAAATAATATTACTAGAAATGAAATGACCTGGACATATGTACTTATACATTGAGTTTTCATATGAGTATTTTTTTTTACTGAAAAGAATATATAGTTTATTAAATTACAAAACAAGCATATAATGCATTTTTATTATATTTCAGATCAAGACGGCAAACGTCACAAACACTTTCGTGTAGGAGTCTAATAAAAGCTGCATTAAAAGAGCAAGTAAAAACCTATACTGCAGGATTTGTAACTTGTAAACAATATAGATTTTATTATTTCTTATTTTAGTTTTAAAATAATGTATATTATTTTTTTAAATATTTAAATAAACATTTTATTGCAAATTTTCCTCATGGCTACATTATTTTTTAAATAGTAGAGTACGTATATATTTTATTTTAAAATTTGCAAGTGAATATATACGGCTTCCAAGATTAACTAACAAAATTTTATACATTTACCTATAATCGTTTTGTAATATTTATATATATATTACATTACAAATAATTTATTTATACAATAAGCATTACATCACACTTTTGGAATATCCCTCGTATATAAATATTTCCCAATTGGAAAGAAACTACTTTTTTAAGTCCCTCGTACTTGGCCGTTTTTTGCGACAGTATTTACGTGCGGCAGTACGGCTTTGATATGAAAACATCAAAGTGCCGACAGAGAGTGGTATAACTTATATTTATTCAGTAAACTTTGGTTGAAACACATGTTGACTCAACAGCACAAAAAACTATGAGATCTCTAGATTTTATATTACGCAATACAAAGTATTTCACTAACCCTTCTTCAATTATTATTTTGTATAATGCATTAGTTAGAAGTAAATTGGAATATGGTAGTAGTTGAAAATGTTCACAAAAGATTTGTTGATGTGCTCAATAATTATAGATTTAAGTGAAATTTATATTATGAACTATATGATGTCGGACTGTCGCACTACCGCTTAAAAGAATTAGTCTCTAGGAGAATATTTTTTTTTAATATTTTTTGTACAAATTATTTACCAATATTGTTGATTCTTCTTATATTTTCAGTCAAATTTCTTTTAGTTACCATTCACATTTTTCTAGATATGCTCATCTTTTTTATATTTCATCGTGTCGGACTAGTTATGCAAGTAATTATCCAATACGTATGTTATAGAAGAATTATAACCATTACATAATTATGTTAATATGTTAATTCTTTACTACATTAGTGTTAATTGTACTCACGGCTTCTTTAGGTTTAATGTAAGTACTTACCACGAATTAGGTTTTTTTTTTGTGTAATCCTGTTATTGGGCATTGAATTGCCTGCTGGATTACCCATGTCGAAATAAATAAAAAATAAATAAACTAAAGGAAGTAGATGAAAATGCGTCAAGAGATATGGTTATTAAAAAAATTGACTCTACGAGGGAGTTTTCGTTGTGCCAGTCTCCTAGTTCTAATTTTAATTCATTCAATAAATTGACATGAGAAAACATATTTCTCTTCAAAAGCCAATTTTTACACCATTTTGTACGACGTTTTTCCCTTTTCTTTTTTACTGATATTACTGCCGACACTGCTAGGAGACACTTGTGAGGTATCATTGTTCGCGCGTTTAACTAAACAGAACGGACTGTTCTATTAGCTCGTAGTGTGTGAGGAAAAAAACCGTACAATCCTGGTTCGCGCGATTTGGTCCGTACGGTCCTGTTCGCACGAATGATACGAAGTCTGTGGGACCCTTAATACGAATGTTGCTGGTTTAAGAAATACAGGGTATTCAAGGTTAAATTTTATTCTGAAATTAACTATCTATTAACTTAACCATGTAAAATATTATGGTAAGTTCGAATTTCACATTTCCCAACGTCAACTTTCATTAAAAGAAAATATATAGATCAAAACCTGTTTGAATTTGCATTAGCTTTATTAGAATTTAGTAGTTTCTTTTATTGGGCCACCTTGTAAAACCAAAAATTAAGAAATGTATAAACTTGCTATTAAAAAGACTATTGGTCTTTTAGTACCTTATTTATTAGGTATTTACTTAATACATAGGTATGTTGCTTAATTTTGAAGGTACGCATTTACTTTTGCAGTAATAATTATATACCTACACTCCCTCAAAACAGTTTTTGAACTTCTGGACGTTCTGAGTAGAAATTTCATTAAATCTCTATTGGTGAGTGAAACAATTAAGAACTAATGTTAAAAGATGAAAATAGATTTAATTACGAATACGTCAGCAGTTGACAAGAAATCGCAAAATTAATTTTAACGAGTGCCATCATTATTTTTCCATAATTGAAATAAAAACTGCAATCCTAACGACACCAACGGCTTCTCTACTTCTCATGTTTTAAATGCAAGTAAACGGTAGCGAGCGAACCCAGCATATCACAGGAGACAGTGACGCCACACAGCAGTTTACGCGAGCCCATGTTTTCAAAGGGTTTAGAGGCGTTAGAAAATTTTTTTCAGATCACACTAAAATTACAAAATCATTCAGAAAATGCAATACAAAAATGCTGAATGTCACTTCATTGTAGACGATAACTTCCAAGTTCTTGAATAAGTTTACAAGCAACAACAACAAAAAAACATTACAATATAAAGCAACACAAAATACTTCTGTGTTGCATCAGTGTGGACAAGGCTCAAAAGTAGGTACTGGTTCTTACCTACTTGTTAAATGTGTATACTGTGACAATCTAGCTACTTACACTTACTTATTTTCATTAAAAAATATAGAGGTACCTACCTATTTTAGAAATCCATTCATTCTTTTCAGTCTTTCTTTTCTTTACCTATCTATTTAAGTCTTCCTGAAATTTCAAGTTCAATTTTTCCTTTCAATATCAACAGTTTGTTGCTTTATAACTATATTTATTTCTTACGAAATCATACTTTACAAACATAACATTTCACTAGTTAATGTTGATTGCACCTAAATTAATTTAACTTCCAGTATTGCTTGCAATACGTTTCTTCAATTTACAATTTTTAATTTTTTTTTATCTCCACCATAAACCAATCAAGGTCTGCTAAATAACGTCCCTTACGAATGTGATACAAATTAAATTAGGGAGACGATGAACTAATACCGTACTTTTACTGTTGAAAGAAACGTGAGAGGCAAGGGGATATAGCTCAGGGGTAGAGCATTCGACTGCAGATCGAGAGGTCCCTGGTTCAAACCCGGGTGTCCCCTAGTTTCATTTTTTGTTTTTTTTTTCGGTTTATTTTTGCGTGAACATAAACAGTTAATTAAAAAGATAAAAAAATATGTTTAACAAATTTCTCTCCTAGATTTTCAATAGCAGAGTATATATTTGAACCGTTTTGAAATGTAAATTACCTGTGATGTGTATAAATATAAAAATCCTCTTATCCAAAACATCAGACGTAATTTTGAAATGGATATGTATATGTCCGTATTACACAATTGTTTTGATAAAAATAACTGTAAGTCCAGCTTAGTAACTAGTATATTGAAATTGCCCGCCTAAAATGTTAAATTTTATTGGTCAACAACCAGGCCTGTGTATCAACAACCAATCAGATATGACCACATAACCTACTTGTCACAGACGCAAAGTGTCAATATTTTGGTTAATAATGAATTGATATTGCATCAGAATTAATCAGAAAGAAATGGTAGGGTATCCTAGAACGGAATAAACGGATAAGCAGTTCAGAAACAGACGTTCAAGTGAAAGGAGTATTGTAGAATCGTAATATTTGATTACAAACAGTGATTAGTTTAGTATTGTCGAAACCTAGTTTGTTTTTTTTTAAATTCTTATAATGACGGCTAGTGTGCCAGCGATTTTAAAATTTTTGAGTAGTAACCAGGATTATCCAATGGATCAGAATATCAATATGAGCCAGAGGGCAAAGAAGAGACGATTAGATCATTTGTCATGGGAAGAAAAAATACAAAGAAAGTAAGTACAAGGATAGGGATTTTTCTAGACTTATTTCCTGTCGACGTGGCAAAGTAGGTAATAGGTATATGATTAAAGTTCCAGATATTGATTAATATATCTGCTTACATATTAAAATAAGTACTTACTTTATAAAAAATACTGTTAGGTACAGAAGTTATTGTAATTCGGTACTGTAAAAGAGGATTTAAGAGTAGCAAAGTAATTTGATTCTCGACAAATATTGTATCCTCTGCAGTGATCCATAAAACTGTACTTTTTGCCAAGATATAACAACTTCATGAATCGTTCCTAATAAATTGGTTAGTCATAGTTCATAATAATTAACATGAATTACAAACTTTTATAAAAGAAAACATTTTGTTGCATCATACTTTTGTAGACACCTATTTGTGCAACATTAGTCATAATGTGATGATTTAATATGATGGTCAACATTCATATTTTATACTTAGATTTTCAGTGAAAATACTTACCTAATTTGTTATTTGTAATATTTAATTTAAGAAGAACTGCTATTGTACTAAACTTTTTATTGTGGCGTTTAAAGTTAGCCTTTATGCGTATCTTAGCAGGCTTGACTATGCCTTAGAACTTGTCTCAATTTTATTTTAACTTTGCTGCAGAAAACTGAAAAATCGCGTGGCAGCACAGACGTCCCGTGACCGCAAGAAGGCCAAAATGGAACAGATGGAACAGGCCCTCCAACAACTCTTCTCGCAGAACGAAGCTCTATCGGCAGAACGTGAAAAACTAAAACTCGCCAACCAGAGGTTGTCCGAGGAAAATGCAGATCTGTACAGTCGCCTACAGGCGCCGTGTGAAAACTGCTCTCAAAACCGAACTGTCGAGTGTGAGGCCCAGAATGGATCGACAGAATCCACCCTTCAACCGCAAGGAAAGACCACACACTCAGCAGCGGCTTTGAACAAGCAGTCAACAGCGGCCCTGTGGAAGATCATACTGACCTGCCTTCTCTACCGGACCTCCTCGATGAACTCAACACAGACGTCGATATTAACTCATTGGAGCAACTTACACAGAGCCTCCTCCAAGATATCGCCAGAGACTTGGAGACAGCTGCTCAGGAAACAGATTGTCAAGTAAGTACATGAATAAATATTAACATACACACAAATACATTAAATATAAACAAAGACATAGTAGGGTATTGTCGAGAAATAAAGAAACTGTTAGGCAGACTTATTTCATCATATTTTTTTTGTTATGGTTACAATGAAATCTTTACTTGAGATAATATAATCATTTTATCTTATGTAATATATTAAGCAAGCAACTACCGTTTTATTTGTACTTTGATAACATTAATCTTACTTTTATCCATCGTATTAAGTGACAATCCTTTGAATAATTTTTTTTTACTACAAATGTAATACAAAAACATCTAGACATTACTTGAACAAAAAAAAATATATATACACAGAGTGTTCCAATTTATAGGTGTAGGCGCCATTAACATAGTAAGTCGAAAAATATATGAAGTTTAAATAATTTTAATAAATTGATGTGGAAAAAGGACCAACTGCAGAAAAATGCAGTACATCATGTCAAGGAGCATATAATTAAATCATAGTTTTTTACTTCAAACTGGTTTTACAGTACCTGAATAAAGCAGTAAATCATTTTTCTTTATCCTTTGATAGAATGATTTTTGATTAATTGTGATTCATTGATTGATTTTTTAAGTGTAGGCCTATTTAATAATTATTTACGACTTTCTCACATAAGAATTTTGATAACAATTTCAGACAGAAATTAAACATTTTTTAAAATTGCTCAACTTTTGTTTTCCTTATAAGCGGAAATTCGAGCACAAGCAAGTCAGAGACATATTTTTCAAGTTTTTATATATTTCCCTTTGTCATTTTATATATTTATTAGATGTTATCTCAAATTTGTCATTATTTACGGCGCAGGTTAATTAAAATACTAGGAAATAATCTGTTGTGAAAGTTCGAAAATTATACAAAGAACTAAAAAAATAGTTGAATAGTTGAATTCATAAACCGTGACTTTAGTAACTAATAACGGCAATTGTGTTTCCTTTCATCATAGGAAGATGATGTATCAATATTAATACTTATTACGATTGTATTTGAATGCTGATTGGTGATTTTGGAAGGTCTCGAAACTGGTAATGAAATCTATAGTATATATTCTGACTTTCCAGCCACAGAATATAAATTTATGGCCTCGCTTCCAAAAAATACTTGTTCAAGCTTACACATAATACTGATTTTGAAATAAAACAGGAAGTTTATACTTTTCAACAATCGTTGAGCTGATGTTAGCAGATTAACACGTTGACTGCCACCAGACACTTGTCAAGTCAGACTCTGGACGCCACAGTCTGTGAACTGCTTTATGTGAATGTATTTTTATTTTCTGAATAAACCATTTTATTTTAAATCTTTCATTTCCCGTCGCCAGAAAGCACTTAATAGACTTGCCACAGACGCCCAATACATTTAGTTGACCCGTATTTCCTACGAGAACAGTCGTAGCTAGCGTTATAGATTGGCCGACCAAGTACGACTTATCTCGTAGTGGGCGTCCAACAGTAGACTGCCAATTACGAGTTATCTCGTAGTGGGCAGTCAACGTGTTAAATAAAAATTAAAACCAAATCTATAAAATGACTGATTGTTTCCTGAAAATACTTTAGTTGTATACTATAACCCATTGACAAAACAAAAATTAGAGAAAATTATAGAAATTCGGTAATAACAAATGAGTAATGCTTACGCTGGTGTTTTAGAAACAATGGCCGCAGCTGTAAATCAGTACACGATGTATTTAGAGATTTAATTTGACGTTAAAAATGTGTGATTTGCTTTTTTTGCTGAAATAATCGTTGCCATATAATTCTGTAGCTACACAAGATTTGAATAGTGAACTATTAGAGTAGTTTGAACAGTTGATAAATTAGCAGCTGCACTGAATAATATTTTTATCTATTTCTAGATACCTTGATCTTGATACCGTGCAAATCGTTTATACAAGGTGAAAATTAAGAAATGTTTTTATGTTTATCGAACATCAAATTTGGCAAGCAAGCTGTAAATTTGTCTTGAAATGTATAGATAAAAACCCTGCACTGCACCTATTCAGGAACTAACGAAATGGAATTTTACTCGATTTGATGATTGACGAGAAACGGAAAATTTCATCCCGTTAAATTAGTGCATGCAACGATGTTCGGTTTAATTCTGCCAAAGTTTTAACTCTATACAGGGTGTTCATAAGTTCCTTAAGAAGTTGTGAGGCTGAGAAAGTACTTTTATTTCAGTTTCTTTTATGATAATTTTCTTATTAGTTGGGTAGTTGTAGTCAAATTTTGGAAAAGAAAGTTTTTTCAGTACAATTATCCAACCAATAAGAAAATTGTCATAAAAAAATGAAATTAAAAAAATTCTTTCTCAGGCTTATAATCTCTTATGGAAGCAAAATTATACTAAGCTGATTTACTTCACATTATTTTTGTCTAAGGCAACTAGATGGCCCATTCTTTACTGAACACCCTGTATAGCCATGGTTGAGTATATTTTCGTGAATATTATAGATGAAAATTTTAA
The DNA here is from genome assembly GCA_025584915.1 of Monochamus saltuarius. Classification (NCBI taxonomy): domain Eukaryota; kingdom Metazoa; phylum Arthropoda; class Insecta; order Coleoptera; family Cerambycidae; genus Monochamus; species Monochamus saltuarius. The sequence continues at coordinate 17,246,009 of CM046725.1, forward strand.
TCTCCTTTATTTTTATTAAATTTTGGCATAGTTTAACTTTGTGAACTGTCTCTGCATTGTTCACCATGCTTTCCTTTCATCCACACTGTTTCCTTGACCAATCGATTATTTGTGTCTTACCCTCAATTTTTTCAGGAATCAGTCTCTGTTGGACAAGATAGTTCTGCAGAAGTGGTGGGGGAGGCACCAGAGGAGCTGGAATCCGGTGGATGTGAGGTGTTAGACGATAACAGGAAGTCTTTGGAGAAGGACATCTCCGAATATCTCCTCTTGCATCACAACTATGCCGCTAAACCACCAACACAAAACGTGAGGAAGTCTAAAACTACCAACCGAAGAAAATTGAAAGCTATCAGACCAAAAGTAGCTACCAACGTATCGAATACAAATAAATTGGCCATCGATTTGAACACCCCCATAATAATAGCGGAACATGACATTAATAGCAGCGACATATTATACGGTACTTACGATGACTCAAACGGCGTGACTATCATCGTCGACAATAACGGAATTCCCGTAAGCGAAGCCGTTACCGAGATCGTCTCGAAGGATAGTCAAAGTTGTAGTGACGATGCAATCGCTGCTGTTGATAACAATCTCTTGTCCGTTCCAACAATTCTTGGAAACCTTTCTCCCAGATCTACAAGTAGTTCCGATAACGGTTACGAGTCCGTGGGTTCTCCACAGAGTTTATCGGACTTGGATATTTGGGATCAGAGTGTATCGGAATTGTTTCCGTCTTTATTTTAATCGAAAAATTCCAAAAACTGTACTGATTATGTAAATATGAATTGTTTATTTTATGTTAAGGCTAATTTATTTTTGTACTTGATATGTAGTTTATATTATTTAATTTAGCAAATATAGTTGTGATGTAATGAAGTTATCTTGTTTTATTTTACCTGCTAAATGCGAAAGTCGGGAAATAAAATTTGCAATGAGGAGTGCAGAAAAGCGAAGAAGTATTTAACTAACATGCACCTGGTAGTTGAATAATAAATAATCTGTACCTTTTATAGAGAATATAAATGTAGAGAGGTTTGTGGATTACATGCTTGGGAGTATTAAAAAAATGTGACAAATCCTTGGTTTAATTCACAACACATAAGGAGCGCAGAAATGTAAGAAGATATGGAAAATAACTAGCTGTTAAATTTAACATCAGTTACAGATATGTAAAAAAGCAAAAAAATCATTAAATACCTCTATTTATTATTTAGAGCAGGAAAATGAAGAGGTGCATACTTAAATTTAGATATGCAAAAATATGAAATATTTTATTGTAATTTATATGGTACAAATTAAACAATAAAATTATCTGCACAACACTTAATACGTGTACACATAAATGTGAGAAGGTATGCAAAATATTGTCAAACGGCTACATTCACATACAGAAATGAAGAAAATTATGTCCCCTTTAATATGTACTTATTAAAAACGGAAAAACAATATGATATTTGACTGAAAGTCATGTCTTAGTAATAAAATGACACAACACACCTATTACGAACATATAAATGTGAGAAAGCATGCAAAGTATCCGTCAAACAGCTAAGAACTTTAGTAAAATACCTGCTCGGTAGTAAAATTCTTTCTAATATGTTTTTTTTAATATCAGAAAAACAAAGAGGTGTGTGGCAGAAATAAACTTTTAGAATAAGGAGATACAGAAGTATGAGGAGCTATTTGACTGAAAAATTTGTGCCATTCATTTAAACATCAAATTATCTTACAATATTTCTGGTATTAAGAGAACAGAAACTGTTGGAACATTTGTCAAATGATTAAATTTTAAAATTATTTTATGAAAACCTACGTATTATTCAAATAAAATATTTGCTAAATAATGCTGCTTTCCATACGAGAACAGAAAAAAGTGTGAAATAAACTTGTACAAGTTAAATTGGGAATGCAGAAATATAGGACGTATTTGACTAAATTTTATGTTTTGATGTTAAATATATAATAAGTATATAAATAATACATTTACTAGCAGCATAGAAATGTGAAGAGATAAGCAAAATATGTGGAGGCAGTTAAATGTAATATTATTTGAATAGGAATGCAGAAAACGTATAAAGTATCCCAGAAAAATATTCATCTGGTAGTTAAATAGCAAGTTACCTCCCAACATGCACTTTTTAATAACAGAGAAACAAACAGGTGTACGACTTATACTTAAATTTGGAGAAGCAGAAATATGAAGGGCTAGGTATTTGAAATTCATGTCATGGAGTTAAATATAAAATTATCAGAACATTTCTATTAGGAGAACAGAAACATGAGATATATGAAACATATTTAGGTGGTTATTTAAAATTAATAGTGCAGAAAGTTTAAAAAATATACCTATAAATAAAATATGTGCTGTAGAACAGAAATGCAAAGAGGTATGTAGTTGAAATACACTAGTACTAAACTGCAGATCTTAAAAATATAAAATTGTCTGCTTCTGTTTCTATTAGGAGCACAGCAATTGTGTAAAATATAAGTAATTTTAATTGAAACTGATATCTTCTAGGTAGTTGAATGCATAAAGATTCTATTATATATTTTTAGGTATTAATAATATTGTGTGAAACTAACTACTCTGTGGACAAAAACCCCAACCAGCGTTGAATTACACCCACAATATCTACCCATATATTCCTTATTATTAGCTTTTGTAACATTTTTTACTGGACGAGAAAGGTATTTTAAGCTAATATAAATCAAATCTCCTACAATTCCTATCAATGAAGTAATATGTATGTTCTCTGATACCAAACATCTATTGTAGTTGAATTATCGTGTTCCCACTGCCAAAAGTGAAGTTAGATATTTATAGAGTGTTTTCATTAAAGCAGGTTAGTAAATTTAGATAGATTAATTTCTTTAGATAATAATTATTGAATAGAGCTGTCTGTGGAATTGTTCATTAGCATACCTAGATGTTTGGTATCAGAGAACATACATATGACTTCATTGATAGGAATTGTAGATTTGATTTATATTAGCTTAAAATACCTTTCTAATCCAGTAAAAAAAGATTCTATTAGGAACACATAAATGAGGGAAGATGTGTCGAGTAGTTATATTGAAAACTATTTATGATGTTGCACTGGTAATGGTACTTGATTTTCAGGTTACTTTTTTAAATAACATCTTCATTTACATATTCAAACAAATTTTACAAGAATTTGTTTATTCCAAAAGAAAAAAATATTTTTACGAATATGTACACTAAAAACTGACAGTAATTATTATATTACAGTAATATTCACAGAATATTAATTTTTCACTGGGAAAAACATTATTCCTAATTTGGAGGTAATACACTTTTTTAATATTAAAATAAATACCTAAAAAATTAAAGAATTTAACTAATAACAATAATTAAGTCCTAGAATGTTGACACATCGATATGTGACCTATGATAAATAAAAATACATATAACAAATTTGAACTTACTTCAAAATATTTAAAAAATTATTTAAAAAAGTATCATCAGCAAGTAATTTTAATTAATCAGCAGCAAGAATGAATTATAACTATTTCAAATGTAGAATATATTTACAAAACCATATCTTACAACTCATCTTTCGATAGTAAAGTGTACCTGTTTTTAGAGGGCGCTAATTTTCTAAAAGTACTTTCCGGTGGAGTTGTTGGCACCTCAGAGTCGGTTTCTGGGCCGTAATGGAATTCCCTATGCAACTTTCCAGAGTAAAGGTCTTGGATGAATTGCTTAAGTTTACCAGGGACTTCTACATCCTTATAGTTAGGGAAGAGGTACATGTGTCTAAAGCTATCGATAGCGATGAGGGGCAAGTCTTTATCGCTCTTGCCGAGGTGATGCAAGGGGTGTGCAAATTTGTTGCCATCTGCTGTGAGGAAATTGATGGACTCTGAAAATGAAATTCATTATAACAATAAAAAAAATAAAACATTCAGCTACAGGGTGAACCTTAAATTACTTAATACAAATATATCAACCAGCAGTACAGATACAAGTCTAATTTTAAATAAATTTTTCAATAGAAAACTTGTTGAGGGCCACTGACGTTGCTTCAATATTTAAGGCTTTTACGCTATTATGGGTTATGATATTGTAGATTGGATGTGTATTCCACAGCACTGCCAATATTGCAGCATGTAAAAGAATGACTGAAATATGCTTATGACCACTTCCTTGCCGTTACCATACCTCATCAATAAAGTATGTGTTTAAATAATGTGCCATATTTTACTTAATTACCCTGTATTTAACCAAAAATATTAATTAAATACATACATACTTAAAGAAAATAAAAAGCACTGCCTGTGAAAATAATTAAACAATTTAAATACATTTTATATGTTAGTGCCACAACTCCAAAAACAGATGCATTATTAGGCATTGCCTTACCACAAATATTACGTTTTCTTTCTACTTGTACCTTGCCTTGCAACAGTCCCTACACTGGTATCAAAATAACCTCTTTGTCAACCTCGCTGGCTGTCTATTGCTCTGCTTTCTATATGGGACATTGTGCTTACCACCCAGCCCATGACCCTTGTGTCTACGATACCACAGCCTTGCGCAGAACCTTTAATAATATGTAACTGGATTGTGATGTACGACCAGACCGGAGAAAATTCTTTAAATTCCTGTATTTTTTACATTAAAGCTATTAGTTAAAAATATAAAATTTATGTGGAATTGACTTTTGTTGTGCAACTTCCCATGTTGTTTGAGTATAGTTTTTCATTATTTTTCAGAAAATAACTTAAGGTAATAATTTGTGTCTCTAACAGTCTACATTAACTTGCGAAATGTGGATAACTGTTTAAATACTTGTTTTTTTCAACAAGTAGGTGAGCTTTTAGGCACATTTATGTATAATTTCACTGAATTTCATTCCATAAGTTTAATTTGGGTTACTATTACTGCGTAGCGTACTACCTACGCAATTTTACTATATTTATAGCTTAAAACAAGTTTTTTAAATTATAATCAATCTCAAAGATTTGATTTACGATAAAGCAAAAAAATATTTAGAGAAGATATGGCAACCTCACCTTCAGCAGGTTTATAGGTCAGCGGTCCTCAAAATGTAGGTATTTTTTTTTTTTAAATTAGTATAATAGTTAAAATATTTGTATTATTTAAGATTCACTTTTTTGTTATAGTATTTACTTACGCTTTTCTGACAATAAATCAGTTTGTACTATCTCGTTAAACCTCTTGATGCTATCCGTATCGCCAGGTGCATGGAAAAGAATTAAGAAAGGTAATCCCTCCTCGGTCAGTTCCTCTGCGTTTTCGAATGTAATTTCTCTTACTAAAGGAACGCACTTCTCCGATATCCAAATATGTAACTCGTCAAAGTTGTTTAAACTTCCTGGATAAGTCTCATCGAGATCATTGGAACGATCTTTGTCCGGCCTGAAGATTATAATCGGTTGGCCGGGAGGATGCATCTGTCTAGATGCCTCCTCAAAACCAACGTGGAACTGACAGTCGTCTTTTAAGTTGGTTGCCACTCGCCTGAAAATGTTGTACTCTGGCTGGTCTCTACGATCGAAGTAGCCTTAAAACATTAAGGAATGTTTTACAATTTCATTCAAATAAAATACCTATATGTATCAAACACAGGAATGAAAAAATATCCAAAGAATCTTCACCATTATTATGATATAAACAAAAGACCTTCCACAAAAGTCAACGATTGGTTTCAAACTGTTAGAAATATTCGACTAGTTAAGTTGTAGATGTGTTTTCAATGCATATAGCTCAAGAAGTAGTTGAATTAAAATTCTGACTGTTTCAAATTAGTCCCAGACTCTTGTGGGAACAGACCTAAACATGATAGAGATTCTTTAAAAGTGTCGCCATCTAGTAACCTCATTTTTAAGGTTAAGTGTTTCTCTAACCATCATCTGCTAAATCGCAGCAGCCATGCTTTTTCTAGTCTGTTTCTTTGCCCATTTACAGTGACTCACCACGCGTGGCGGCAGCACTCTACAGCACAAATGACGTAGTCATCAATTGCTTCATGGAAATTATGACAAATGTCAAATATTTGTTAAGGTATTCGTTTCTGCTTACGTCTCATTTTTAAATTTATAAATTGATACAACCTAAAATAAGTATCGTTTTTATAGTAAAAATGCAGGAGTAGCAGTCCATTATTAATACGTATGTACCCAGTTTTATATAAAAATATCAAATATTGACACAAAAGCTTTGTGTGAAGTATTGGAATGGTATCAGTGCTGCGTATTGTAATTTTTTAAAACAGTAAATAAAAAATACGTACAGGTTTGCAAATCAAATTAATAAGTAGGTTCTATTAAAAGACTCTACAGTGTCAATATCAAATGTGAAATTCTGACATTTATGGCATGATGCGTATGTTTCCAAATACTAACGTTGGTGTCGCCACACTACAGCACATTACAGAATTCTATATAGAAATTGTGGTGATTCGACAGACAAGTATTACAAAGGCGACACGATTTAGCAGACGATGGTCAACACAAAAACTGTTTTAATTGTTGGTTGATCCCCTTTACTCATACATTTTAATGAATCAGTTTATTTGACAATAAAATTGTATTTTATTACCGCATGTACTTGTAAATTGTTTCAATAAAAAATGCTTATATCTAGATAGATTTAATTTTGCCTCTTATTAACTTATCTGTTCTTTTTTCTAATGCTAATTGTTACAGACATTTAATTAGCAAGACAGTATTTGTTAAGATTTAAGATAAACAGTATCTTCCACTTAAATCTGAGATATCACTATTATTATAAAAAAAATTGTTGTATGAGAGATACGTTATTTCATAAAAACAGTTACAAAATATTTAAAATACAAAATGTAGTCACTTTAATGTGTCTATGAAAAAAAGAAAATATGCTTTTCAACAATATTTTTATAACTGCGCAAGTTAAATAACCTGAAATTTCCATTAAAAATTTAAATAGGAACATTTACATAGAACATTATCAGTGCGTGTTTATCTTAAATACCATGAAATTATCAAGTCCATAAATAATTTATAACAATTACAGAACCATTAGTAAATAGATAAATAAATAGGTACATTATTTGATACAAATGGATGACTTAGCAATATATAACTGAAATTTTCACTTTCAGTTGTAATACGAAATTAGATTAACATTTCCTTGGATACTATTAAGAAATACCTAGAAAAACTAATTCCTCCAATCAGAATAATAAAAATGTAGATTAAATATATAGATCTACATTTTTATTATTCTTCAAAATTAGAGATACATTTACAATACGTAGATAATTTTTATAGCACATTTAACATTTTTTTCAAGGTTGAGCGTAATTCTTCATAGCTTATAAATATTCTTCATTTTGATTAGTGAATTAATTTCCATTCGTAAAATAAGTAAATAAAAGATTAATTTTTTTACTTATTTACAAATAATTCTACACAATTTCAAGATATAACAGTAGTTTTTAAATTACAAAAAAATAACTCGATGCAACCATTAATCGAAAAAAAGATTTGTAGTTTGATGTACGATTTAGTAGATATCATAACACAAAGAGAACAGTTGTACATTTTCCGATAAATATAGTTTTAAGCAATTAACTTCACTTACCTATGATAATACGTTTATTCGATTCCAACTGCCCAAGTTCCTTTAACTGTTTGAATTCTTTGATGGGATCTTCTAATTGTTTCTTAATGAAACTTGTAAACGCTTCGACAGACCTCTGTCCTCTGTACTCTCTTTTAGAAGGTTGTCCGTTTCTGATAACTTTGAGTGTCGGATATTTTGTTATGTGAAATCTGGTTGCGACTGAACTCTCTGCGTCGCAATCTACTTTTCCCATTACCACTTTACCCGATTCTGGGAATTCTTTGGCTACTGCCTCTGCCGACTCATCAAAGATAGGCATTAATAAGTTACTAAACCTACACCAGTCTGCATAGAAATTTATAAAAACTAATTCATTAGAAGCTACAACAAAATAAAATATATTAGTACGTTGTCCATAAAATTAATAAAGCAATTTTTACCTAAAGTCATATCTATATTTTGTTGAGTGAGTTGAACCGCCCCGCTATCCGTAGGGTTGTAAAATATACAGGTGATCTAGAGAAACAACAGAATCTGTTTAGTTTAGGTTATGTATACCATACAATCTATAAATAGTCTTTGAAGAAGAACTGACCTTCACCAAAACAGTATTTCAAAGTGTAAACGCGTTTAAATTGACTAAAACGCATCTATAATTACAGTAAATCAGGAATCGTGGCAAAAGCATTTAAGGAAATGCGGTAAATAAATAACAGTGAACTTACCATAAAAAAGGTAAACAGAGTTGTCTTTGTATTTGAAAAACTTAATAAAGTATCCATTTTGTTAAACCACCACTAAATTAAAGTCTCGGAAACAATAATTACATTAATAAACTGGCACTTTTCCTAAAAACGGTCTTGACATGGGACGGAAAGCACCAGCCAAAACGTCATCCAATAGACATTTGACAAATATATTGAATTTGACATAGACAAACGGTGCCATCAAACGGAAAAAGCTGAAAATACAATGATGATGCCGATAAATGAAATAGGAATCTGTAAAATTGCCCTCTGGTGTCTGTATGGAAATTTATTCTGTACAGGTTGTAATGGTATTTTATTGCAAGAACAATGGCACTACCTCAAAATAGTTTTTGAACTATTGGAAGTTTTGTGTTGAAATTTCATTAGATCTCTATGTGAATGGAACAACTAAAAACTAATATTGAAAGTTGAAGCCGATTTTGTTAGAAATACGTCAGAAGTTCAAAATAAATCATCAAATTTGATTTAAAAAGTGTCATTATTACTGCAATACATTATTTAAGGAGAAGGAAATAAATTGATATGGTTTTCAAGAATTTATTTAAGAATAATAAATATACTTATAATTTATAATAAATTACTACAATCTACGAAATATACAAATATATAGTTTTAATAATTTCTTTACTATTTTATATTCACAAAATGGAATGCTTAATGGTAAAATACATACAGTAATTATTGATAGATTATGCACACATTTGAAATATGAGGCAAATTGTTTGCTTACAGCTAAACATGATTGTATATGACAATTTTATTTAGATAGATATATGATCACAATAGAGGCACTACCTTGTAAGATCACATGATATGCACGTAATATTTTAAAATAACTCTTTGGATTTTTATTTGGCAAATATTGGAAAAATAGAGAGATATTCACCCATAAATTGAACTGTAGGGCCCATTTTAGAACGTTCATTAATTATTTATATTTAACAAAATAAGCTAATTATTTTTTTCACGAAATTGCAATAGTCTAGAAATTTGATAAAAGTGGGCTCTAAATATAAAAATTAGTACCTATCCTTTTAGAAAGATTTAGAACTATATTAAATAAGATTATGGAAAATTTATTTTGCCTCATTTAAACGTCATTTGATGACACGTGTTTTTTCATTGACAAAGTTATTTCAAAATAACTGAGAGAGCTTGAGTTTAGAAAAAAAGTACACCTAGAAGATGGAACCTTATAGTTAAGACTATATTAACAGTAATTTTAATTGACAGATTTAACAATTATTTGCAGTACAAAAAGGTAAAAGGGCATAATGACTCTCATGAAATATTTTACACCTAATATTTACACCTCCTCAAAACATATTAAATAAAGTTTTATTTACATATCACCTTTGCGTAAGTAGCAAGAACCAAATACTGCCCTTTATTGTTACATAATAAGTATAACCTGCCACCTATTAACAATATCACAAACCAGTTAAAACGCATTTTAAAAAATTCCATAACGAAGATCATTTAGGATCACAAACGTGTTCGATAAAATGATCAACTGAATCACATTTAAAATTATTGATAAGTTACATTAAAACAATTGGTGGTGCCAAAATAATTGTACCTACTACTTAATTTCTTCATCAGGTTCACCTGCTTCTAAAATTTTGAAATTGATTCCTGTTTTTATTTTTTTATGTTTATTTTATTTTCTATTTTCGTTTAGTTGCTATTTGCATTTTTATTTCTTGAATGAATGTATAAAATTTTACTGTATGTTAATACTTAAGTACTAAACGATGTTTCTACCTATGAAAATGTTCTTGATTCATTCTTTAAACATCAACAGGTAGGTAAATGACATTTCTACGTGAAATCTTCTGCTGCCAACATTTCCATATCAAAGAAGCTGAGTTCTTCCATCACACAGTAGACCGTCTTTGGAATTTCAATATCCATATCCTCAAGTCCAACAAATATCATTGAAATATTTAAGAGTCAATTGCGAAGTATGCGTAAAGACTTTAGAGTGTAGTGTATCTTTAATGTGCGTGTATTATACTCTATTAAAATACAAATACTGTAGAGGACAGACGGCTTGTTCTGGCAGCTGTATTCAGTACCATTTGAAATGTAAAGTGTTCCCACATTTCCTTCGTACTCCTAATCTAGTTTCCGTCTGAATTTGAGCAACGAATTCTGTGATTTATTCGTGTTGATGGACTCAAAGATTTGCACTCTCCTCTCCTCCCCTGTCCATAGGAAAGGACAATTTTCTCCTCTGGCATCCTCGACGTCTTCAACGCCCACATCCACATAGCAATCTTCACCTTGGTAATTCAAGAAGCTGTTAAAATTCGGACTATTGGTGAGATCGACGACTCCATTACCTCGCCCTGTGTAATCGGGAATGCTATGGCTTTTCTTTATATTAACTTTATTTAACATCTTGTCAGCATCGAATCCTAAGATCTCGAGTACCTTCCTGGGGTTTTGTACTATGTATTGGCGGATGCAGTCGGCTGCTTCCGTCTGTGTCTCGGTGTCGACGTAAGTGGTCAGGACGGGGAATGGCGGCGAAGGGGGGCCCTCCCAGCAGAACATTTCCGGGGGGTGAGAGCTGCTCCGGGCTAACATGCCGTTTCCGGAGGTGCTGTGACGAAGGTGGGCTATGTTGGGGTTCGAGTGTGCCGAGTAGTTGGCGGAACCGCCGACAGAGGTCGGCGTCGTCATTTCCTGGAGGGCCTGGATGGCGTTCCGAACCTGGACAACAACAACACGTTTAATGGTGAAAGAGGAGCGTCGCGTGAGCAGTATTTTTAGTTCAACAAGGTTACGGTTAATTGAATGGAACTGGACTGGGTCCTTCGAATGTCGTTATCTCAGCAAAGGAATGGCGACTACGTGGCAATAAGCTTTTCTTTTGTTTCCTCGTAGTCTGTACTGGATTGATTAGTTTATAGCAACTGGTGATATATTATGAAAAAGATATACCTTAACAAATAAATTTGAAATCTACAGTACAGTAGTAGAGTAATTCAGTCATAATGTCATGTATTCGGAAGGCCTAATCAAGATAGAAAAGCAAACAATTTTTTTATTCGGCCTTTTAAAATACAATCAAATCAACCCATAACTTCCGATAACACGGTCAGGTGGATACGCAATATATTTTCTGATGACAAAGCCATAGACGTTGGAGGGTTAAAGCGTAACAGCGTTGCCACGTCAAGACCATATACATATAATATTGTTGTGTAAATTTAATCGCGTTTATTCAAATTTAATTTGTTTATCTAATAATTTTATTTATTTGTCGCAAATTTGGAGATCACACTATATATATGGAGGCGAAAAAAACAATATAATACAACCTACAGGAGATTGTTGCGCATGTCAGTCGCAATGGGTACTTTTCATAGATATCATAAAATATATAGAACGCCAGAAGCCTTTACATTAAGATAGTTAGACTATGGAGGAGCTTAGAGAGCAGCCATCTAGGGAAAACTTAATGTAAGCTGTTGATTATACTGCATTTTAATCTCAGGATACAATTAAAACGAAAACGGAATGTTTGTAATTGGACTATAGAAACCATATGTTTCTACGAATTGGGCGTAAAATTTTCATATTTTGAAATTCCCGCCCGTTGGTGTGAAGCTACCTCATTAGCACAACCATCCCATAAAAACTAAGTTATTGCAATATTACCAGAGTCGCGTTTTCTCCATAGGTTGACTATTTTCTGTACCTCTTTTGACGTTCTATATATTTTATGATTTCTATGGTAAATTTACAAAAATTTTGAGTATGAAAAGGTCTGTTTGTTTATTCATATCGTTCAGTGCGCATTATAGATGCAGTAAAAAGTAGATTAGTGGCCTAATAATACGGAAAGTCAAGATTCACTTTCGATATTTTTATGTGCATGGATCGGAGGCGTGTCGGATTGTTTATCAGTGAATGTGTCTTTAACTGTTTTTTACCGGTAATACGAAGGATTTTTGTATTACTTACAGTCAGTATTCAAATACGAAAAACTTTTCAGCCTTTCTTTAATACTTTATCTAGTGAGTATTGTTATTTTATCTCACTATTTATGTAGTGAAATGTAAATTGATTATTTAATGGAGTTGGAGGTTTGTAACTTCATTATTAAATATTTGTTATATTGAAACTATTTAAAAAAATAATTTTATAGCATTCATCATATTTTAACATTTTAAATTATTATTGACGGAAATCAAAAAACATAAGAGTTTGTAAAATAGTCAATACAACTATTTATTTATGATGGACAATACTAGGAAAATATTTAAATTTGGCAACGTCGCATCGGGCCGACATAGAGTTGATTTGGAAGCTGTGACTGAATCGAGGTCCAAAAAAATATTTGATTTTTTTTTTCGGCATAAATATGCAATTGAATTTTTTTAATTGCGTATTCGTATTATACTAATTTTCTCCATATTTCCGTAAAAATTAATGACAATATGTCTGAATCATCCTGTAAAAGTATGCTTAATTTTCACTATTTATATCATGCAGTTCTATTATTAAACAAGCCAAAGTTATTAGATATACACTTAATTTAAAAACAGACAGGTTTGGTGGAGGACCTTCATTTGTTATATTTCCTTCTTAGAGAATTAATTTAATATGTACAATAAAATCATCCACTTTTATATTTAACGAAGTAAAGTAACAGCAAGTAGCTCAAGTAACATACAAAAAGAAACACGTAAAACGCGCTGTTTCATTCAATATTTGCCGAAGGCGGATCCGAAACAGATTTCCCCGATTCGCGTATGTGCACCGACCCGGAAAATTTCTTCCTGTACGCATAACTATAAAAACCGGATCGATAGGCATGTAAAAAAAACATTCGACCGGCACCTTTGAATAAAAGTCACAATTAGAACACACATATCGCGCATCCAGGCAAAAATAAAAGCAAAACAAGATATAAATAGGGTACGTGGAATGGCGCGATCCGAGCGAGCCCGTCGGGTAGGTAATGGGAAACGGCGAGCAGTTAAATAAAGATGAGGGTCATGGGCAACGGTCTGTGATATTCGTTTACTTTATTTTATTTCTATGTTCCATTTCCTTGGTTGAAAATGGAATAACGGAGAAAGTTTCATAATCCCCGGATATTACAATATCTCTTTAAGTGATTCCTGTGGATTACAACTGAAATTGAGTTTTTATAAAAACTGTACCGTGTGGCTAGGGTTGCCAACTGTCGGATGTCCCAGATTTAAGGGTATTTTGAACTCGTCCAGCAAGAACCTTATGCGGGACGTTAATTGTCCGGAAATCGTTTAAAAAGTAGATCATATAAAAATAAAACAGTATTCCATACAAATTTTTAAATTTTTTTTTGCCTGTCAGTCAGAAGATGACGGTCCTGTTGTTGCCATAATTTACATTCGAGAATTAAAATTATTATACGACATAATTTCCAAATATACAGGATGTCACAAAATAGCAGGGCATCCCTTTAACGTTATGCAATGTTAGAGATAGTTGCAGCAACATGAGTGACACTTAAATAACATTTTTAAATTTCAAATTATAAAGAAACAATTTATTATATTCTAACTTGCTCTAGAATGTTCTATCATATTTTATACAGCGTTTCTGAACATAGGGCTACCCAGATCTACCATTTTTACAGAAATAAATGCTTTTTATCAATATCAATACGTTTATCAAGGAGAAACATTAATTTAAGAAATAGTTTAATTATTAAACAGAAGATTTATACTAAAATTTAATATAAACCTGTAATTTGAATATTTTAGTTCACTAATTGAACATTTTAATTTATTAATTGCTCTACATGTCTGCCTATCTTCGAAATGTATAAACGAGCTCTTTTAAATAAACAACATCTGAGATTTTGAAAAACTTGTGGTTTTTTCCTAAATTTTTCAGCCTTTTCAGTTGATCAATATTCTCAATTCAAGCGTAATCTTTCATAAATCTCCAAACACTGAAGTCCAATGGACTAAAATCGGGCGAACGTCATGGCCACTGAAGAGTTGCGTCTCTTACAATTAATCATTTGAAAGAATTAAAGTTAAATATTGCCTAACATTTAATCCAAGATGAGACGTAGCACCATCAAGTTGTATCCATATATTTTGACGAAGAGTAAGTGACAAATTGTCAAGTCAAGTGAAACAATCATGTTACTGAAAGTTTAGAAATGTCGCAGCCAAGGGCGTCGTTTGAGAGGGTAAGAGGGGGCAAAAAGCCTGTCTTATCAAAACAATAAAACTAACTAATTTTCAGACTTACAGCTTAGGTAAACCACATTCGTGCACTGTGCATTGTGTTTTCTTTTCTTCTAATACGTAATCGTAATGCGCATTATGAGTGAACGCCGAGTTAAAAAAAAAATGCGAAATACAAGCCTGCAAGTTGCAGTTCATAGCCTCGAACCGTTCTCAATGTAGTATGTTGTCCGCATGTGTACTCTATTTAGAGCAAAATCAGAATTTTTGACATCATACTCTGCCGAGTATTTTATTTTTTTAATATATTTTACTTTATTATGTTATAGCATTTATATATATATTGTTATGTTTTTGAAGATCTGATGCTTAAGAATTATATGGACCTTGTATATCCCTATTAAAATACATATTTTTTTGTTTCCGGTTTAATATTTTTCTGCATTTCCCCTTCCTTGAAAAATTTGGTAACGACGCCCATGGTCGCAGCATCTAAAGTTGTTGGTAAACTATGTGTAGGGTATGTAGCAATTAGTGTAAATCTGTTTAATTACTAATATTTAATCTCCGTTTTTTTCCTTAATACACAAATTTACATTGAAAAATAACTTTATTTGTATAAAAATGGTACATCTGGCTAGCCCTATATTTAGAGGCACTCTGTATAAAATGAGTTGTAAGTACAAATTGTTTCCTTGTAATTTGAAATTTAAAAAGTTATTAAGTGCAAGTGATTTTGCTGTGACTATCTCTAAAGTTATATACTCAAAAATCAAATTTATCTGGAAAATGAAGAATTATCAATGTTCTAAACAAAATTCTACATTATAACGTTATAAAAAATTTTCCATAGGCGCACGTCAGAAAAAAATAGGGATTTAATAAAATTCGTCTGGTAAAATTATGATATACGAGTACATCTAACAACCTGTATTATAACGCTATGAGGTTATACACTTTTTCATTAGGTAATGGTAATAATGATATTGTATGAAATAACTAGGTACTTACTCATTTCTTTTTTGAGATAACTTGCTCATCTTTCAGAAGAAACATTTGAATTAGTAGTTTGATTTAATTCGCTTACCTCCATACTAAGTGTGGCTACATCCTGATGCAGCGTTGAAATTTGGTTGTCAAGTCTATCGACGCTATTCCTAGTATTTTCTACGTCATTTTTTAGTTCACAGTTCAACTCCTCTAGTGAATTACTTTTTGAAGGCTGAGGTATAACCACACTCCTCTGTCTTTCCACTCTTTCCCTCAGCATCGCTAAATGATTGGTTGCTATCCCGCCCATCCTGGGTCGTCTGGGGACGGTCTCCTGAAATTCCTGCAGCCTGAAAAATATTAATTAATTGCCATTGCCATTCAGTACTACCGTTATTTTGACAATGAAACATTAACCAGAGACTCGATTCGTCCATAAAAAAATCTTATTTGATTGAACACTTTGGGAGCTGCAGACTGCGTTGTTGCAAAATTTCATGTTTTGGGAGAGAGGCGAGGAATTTATTATTAGAAAGCATTTTTTTATACTTGACATATTTTGTGATTTCGAATTAACATTCGCTGTTTGTTTCTATGTCCGTCAACCACCCTGTTGTCCATATCATCCCAAGTGTTCTCTCAAACTACATCATGTCATGTCATCATAGAAAAGCAATTCGTTCCTATAATAGTTATTTGTTTAACTACACAGTTACTACACGAATACAATAATTTTGACAGCATAAAATCATTTTTAACGTTTTGGGTCGATGGAAGTTTTACAGCCTTTATGTATGACATCACAATGATTCTGAATCGACGAAAGTTAAAACCGATTTACACTTCCACGTCAACATTTTTCTCAGCGTAACATTCACATACGTCATATCTCACCTCATGCTTAATTTAGCGTGCCTAGGGCTATTTGATATTGCATGAATGGGTGATCTATTGGGCGATAAGGGTGACGTTTCTCCTTCCTCGTGAGCGTTCTCGTCGTCCTCGCTGATGCTGGGTAACGTCAGCGACGGCATACCGTTGCCGTCAGATTCAGCCTGAAAACAAAAGAACAGAAATGTCAATATCATAGGCGACTTCAAACGGTTGTTCAAAGAAAATTGGAAAGAAAACAAATACCTTTGTTTTTGTTTGACAAGACCTAGTCGAGGAATGTTTGAATTTTTGTAAGAGCTTTGAATATACAGTGTGTCCACGGATGGACCTAACCATACCTTCACATTTTTTCGAGAAAAGTTATTTCGAAAAAGTTTTGTTTATCTTGAAACGTACATAAGAACTGTGAAAATAGTATTAAACCATACCGGGTGTTAAAACATAAAAGAATGTAAAATTTGTGTTAAGAGTTAAGGACCACTTTTTTAAGAAGAAATTAAAAATGTTGTAGATAGAGAAAAGTTGTTGATATACAGGGTGTTACAGAATGATGTTAAGACAATCTATAGGCAGGTTCTATGTTTAAAAAAAAAAACAAAAACATGGGTCCGGAAATGGTTCGATTTTGAGATACAGGTTGTTTAAAATTTACTGTCCTAAATACTCTAGTCGTCATTTCTCGAAAACTGATCGAGATGTTGAGATGAGATTTGGTACACTACACAACAGTGTATAGTGAAGGGCTACTTTTGCGTGTATACATTTCTCTTGTAGAATACTAGTGTCAGTGGCTTTCGGGCCGTTAAATATGAATTTTTAGCAAACAAATTGTACGCCACTGATTTTTGGACTAATTAGTATCGCTCTCTTAAAGCCAAGTTAATTCTTCTTAAAAAGTGTATCTTAGACTTTTTCCTCCTGACACACCGTTTTTGAGATAAAAATTAATTTATTAATCATTACAATATTGACCAACCTTGGAATGCTAATTAAAAAACAATAATCTACGTGGCATGTGTCAGTTTGTCATAAAGTGTCTAGTGACTTGTTTTTGAAGTGTTTAAGTCAGTTTTTTATACAGAAGATGCATTTATATAAACTTTTTTTCTTATTTTTAAACATAGAGCCTGCCACTAGATTTTGTTTTGTTACATTATTTTGTAACATCCTATATATTCAAAGATAGAACACAAAACAATTATTATGTAATGGGAATACAAACACTAATGTCTAAAGTCAAGCTACTTGACTAACCAATACTATACATGTTGTCCTTCAACCGCTACACATTTTTCTAATATTTTCCTAAATTTCTTATAAATCAAATGAATTCTATTTTAGTTTATGTGGTCTATTTCTTCTCTATCTTTTTTTTCTTCAAATATCTATCTTATACTGTAAATTATGTGAATATGCAAAGTATGTTATGTTACAGAACTGACTGTTTTATTACAGAATTATTATTATTTTTTAAATATTTTCTATTGACCGACGAGCTTTGAACGAAAAATATTTATCCTGTTACCTTCATTTTTCCTTTTATCCCCCAATTAAGGATAAAAACAACAGCTCCCACCGCTCTCGTTACAAGTTTTTGCCAACATGGGATAAATAAGTTGAAATAACCTTGATAATCTGCATTAATAACCCTCCAAATTGATGCTATTTTTTGTCACTTCTGACATAAACGAATTGCGGATAATGTTCTGCCTAAACGCTAAAGCGATGTTCGACTGTCGATGTCTAAAACCAAGAACAACCCAGTTTTCCATCTTTGTTGAACTAATTGGGTTTTGAGACGTTTAACGGTAAATATCACTGGAAGTACGTTTAAGGAAAATAGCGTAAACAAGTCTGCTTTTATAAGTTTTATGAAAGGGATAAATAATATCGTAATTAAAAGGAAGCACTGGAAGTTTTTGTAAAGCAATTAAGTGGTTTAGGCTTCAGTTTAGTGAGAAAACTAGGAGTTCTTTCACCCTGGATTACTCTAAAAACTTCCATAAACTTGGAGATTTATAGCCAATAAAATGAAAATAATGTGATTTTTACGAGGAAATAAAAATGTAAATTATAAAAAATGTCTGAGGGATAACTTAAGTTCTGATATTTATCTTGTTTCCTAGTGTTATACAAGGTGTTGTGGGATTTAATGTAAAAAAATCAGAAGTATAAAAATGTAAGTAAATTTACACGTTGTTCACACCTTCTATTACTGCAAGTAATAAGAAATTCAAGGTACATACAGCAGTAGAATTACATTTGGCCAAATGACATAATTTTTAACAATGTTGTAAAATTACATCTCATGTGCACTAAAATGCGGTTATACTGCGAAAAAAATACATATTGTTACAGAAGTTACCTGTTTAGTTTGTTAAATGTTCCTGTTTACTTTCAAATTTATAATTTTATCCACGACCACTATATTAAGAAGGTTTAATACGTCTGTTTTCCGCGGATTAAAGGCCTTTTAACACAAGTGGATTAGAAATCATAATACCACACTTCGATTTTATATAATTTTATTTAGAATTATTCTTATTAACATTAATATTTATCTCAAGAACGATCTTGTCATTTTTACCGGAATTATTTAAATTAATTCGAAGGGTTTCTGAAGGACTGTGGAATGTTTTTGAAATTGTGTTGATGCGTACATGTTGTGTAGTACATTTTCCAGCCACATATCGCAAGAAAAATCTTCCTCCGGCATATTTAGATCGTAGATTGATGTATTTTCGACACATTTCTACAGCATTGACTGAAAAAGCTTCTTCCATCGTAAAACTTCTTGAAATATTTGTTTCATATCCAGAAAAGGTACGTATAGGTAACTGCCTTGATACTTGGACATGGGTGATATCCAAAAAGGTCAATTCATTGCACCTGTGAATCCCAGGATCGTTGGAACCTGTAAAGAGTTCAAAATAAAACGCTCAATGTATAAATTGAAATATTAAAATCGTGTATTTTCTACCTTAATTGTAAATATACGGTGCGTATTCCAAAAATTCTTCGATTTGGTTTCACTCCAGTACGCCACATCGAAGTGGCAGCAAACCGTTTCTCCACATTGAAAAAGTAAGATAGTAGCACCTCTTCAGTAATAATTGCTCCTCCTATGTCCTTTTTTCGCCAGTTATCGAGGTTCACCAATTCCTTCTCGTACACACTTTTGCATTTCGCTGGTAACAGACGTAATGTTGCTTCTTGGGTTTCTTGTTGGATTTCAGCCGAAATGAAGAAATTCTCAGTATTGTCACTCATTTTTTGTGTTGATTTTGCAAATTTTTTCACTCTTGTTGACAAATAAACAAACGCATGTCATAGAAACGGTTCCAAGACTTTGTAGTATTCAGCTGATGAATATTCCTGATTAAAACTTGTCACTTTCACTATCCTAATTGATCGGTTTTGGCCGTGGTCGTGGAGAAAACGTTGAATTACATTCGCGAAACTAACCAGTCTTTAATCCTCTCGAAAAAATGTAATCTTTTCTCGTGGATTAAAGGCTTGTTAATTCCATTATATAATTAATAACTCTTTTGTAATACGTTTATTTTGCCATTTTCTAGAACCACGGAAATTTCGAGAACCCTAAATCTGCAACTATGTCAGCAAATCTGCACTACAGGGAAATTTGTCAGTTTATGTTCAGAAGTCGAACGCGAGTGACAAACTTCAAGGTAACGATTTGACAGTTGTGAATTTGTTTGAAGTATAATTTGCTGTGTAATCAAGTAGTGACAGTAAAGTTTGTTCTTCTACGTGACGTATTCAAGGTACGTCATCGTAGACGTTACATTGGTGTCAGACGTGTGATGGTCCACAAGAAAGGCGCGCGAATTGAAAAGTGACTGCCAGTTACAATAACAAAGTCTACGGAAATGGTGAAAACATTCAAACAGTTAATGGAGATGATGAAACATATGAAGAAGAACTAAGAAGATATGAAGAACAACTAGGACGAAATGAAGGGATACTTAAAGAAAGAAATGAGCCCGACAAATGGAGAACAGGCGGCAAAAGAGTTCAATCAGAACTGACTTCCAGACACCAATTATTAAAGTTAATAGGAAACTGAAAAAGGAGAACAAATTAGTAATTATTTTCTGGTGTGATATTTAACACTATTGACTTAGGAAATAAATATCCAACAATCCGCCGTGTAATATTACAAATAATTGTTATCTATAGTCAAAATATTATCAGTATATAATATCAAATGGCCTCCAGAATAAAGTCGTGGGATTCTCTGAATATTTTCTCAAACTAACAAATGTGACTAAGTAATTAGGTAGGCACTACTGAAATTGCCAGATGAAGGCAGAAAATTCATAAATCGCGATTGCCAAACCCTTCAGTTTAACTTAATTAGGAAGGTCGGGAGTCTGGAGTACCTTTGCAAATGTCCTTGTTTGCCTATGGTAAATTAGGAGTAATCAGTTTACAGTTCAACTTACAGGGCCATGCGTGATTTTGTGATTTATCAAGAATTTGATTAACTAGGGTCGTATCTACGAACTTCTAAATGAACTCTCATTGTTCATTCACGCCGCACAGGGCAGGCTTTGGCTATAATGTATTATAGGTGTGGAAACAAATAGTTAATATATTCACGTAATAATGTTTAAATGCGAGATCGTAGTTCGAGCGTATAATATGCTTAAGTGGATAAAAGGCAATTGAAACACGCAAGCAATACAACGTTTTATCCATAATCACATCACAATCCACAATTGTGGAGAATTATTGGAATTTAATAAAGAATATTTGCACGACTTGATATTTCTTAGTACTCAATGACACGTGGTAGGTTTGGTTATACCAGGTTATACCTACTGGTTGCTATGGTACGTTATTTATTATCAATTATTTAATAGACAGTTCTATCTGAATTTGGTAAAAATGCAAGAAAATAATTTTGTTCCTCATGCTGTTTTCGAAGAAGCTTAAGAAGCAATTTTCCATTTATTGCCAGCGAAACGAAAAAGTGTTGGCCTAATTTAACGAAAGAAGGGAAACACGGAGAGTAATGACCACAAAATATATGCAATTTCATCTATGTGGTCGAAGTATTCGACTTTGAAGGCTACTATAAAGGTCTACAAAAATATAGATATTAGAAAATATCACAAGCTTGCTGCTTATTTGAAGAGTGAATTGAGGGAGAAATTCAAATAAATGAAAATTACTCAAAAATTGATAGAGATAAGTACTAATATATCAGTCAAAAAAATTTAAATCTGGATTTAATGATAACAAGAATAAATAATAGTTTCATTTAAAAAAAAATGAGTTATACGAGTTTGAACATTTTGAAGTTTAATGTGGCGTACGATCTGGGTCTTGTAAGAATAATTTTCTTTCCTTAGCTCAAATGATAGAGAATTTTATGATAAATCGAATGGTGAAAACCGTGAATCTGTATTATCAATTGCTTAGAAGATATTTGATTTTAAAGACAATAATGCAATCCGAAATATTTTCTAAGAAAGTTGAGTAACTTGGAAACGAAGCGTCCTAAACCTAAGGTATGGTATACAAAGTCAGCCTAAAATTTAACGAGGAATCTAAAAATTAAATAGTATACAGGGTGTTCCATTTAAAAAAACTAAAGTTGGTCAACGCTCAGGCTAAACCGAACACCCTGTAGAGTTGAAAATATTTTACAGGGATGCACAATAAAAATAGAAGCAACTTTTGTCTAAGAATATTTTTTCTGAAGTGACTCATAAGGATGCTATGGACCGTTCATTCTTAAGTGGGACACACTGTATAGTGAACATTGAATTATTTTAGGTTGCACTAATAATGGGGGTTTCCGATGCCTGCTTGAATGCTGTTGAAATATGAAATTCTGATCATAAAAGTATTAAACGGCATGGTGGACGGAAGAGCGCTTCTGTAGCAGAAAGATATTATTATTTATTAAAAATCCAAGGAAAATATAGCTGTTCCTTACAAGAAGATACATCCGGAACTTGTACAAATTCTTCACACACTTCGGCAGATGTTATGCGTTCCGAAAATGATGACAACAATGCTACAAGGGTTGTTGCACATCCTTCTTTATCTAACACTGAAGAAGGCTGTGGTTGTTGTTAACGGAAAGGAAGTTAAATGTTATAAAACAAAAAACGAAATGTCTATTACTATAAATGTAAAAGTTAATGTTAAAAAGTAAATAAATTAAATTTGATTTATTATAGGCTTATTACTTTTTTCATTATTCTACTAGTGAAATAGTTATACTTCATTCCACTAGTGGATAAAGTATGACTTTAGTTTAGACGGTTCATATGTGTGTGTAAAAGTCCGATTGAAGATAATTTGTAGAAACTTTGCTACTGTTTGTAGCAATCATTGAGAAAATTCTACAATTTCCATGACTAAACAAAATAATCCTATGTACATCGGTTCCATAAACTGTTTTACTGTGTACTTTGCGATAAAATCTCGAAGGCGTTTTAGCAAATTTCACTGACGTTCCGAACCGATTTTTATTACGTTCGCAGCATTACCTCGTAAGGATGGCTACAGAAACATAAGTATCCGATAGTCGTAAAATATTATTGGATTGTTAACGATATTTAGAAGCACACAGTTTCCCTTTACGAGCTCGTGTAGTGGATTGGGTAGGTACACGACATAAAATTCAGTTTCCCGTAAAATGAGTTCTAGAAGTCGACCCACATAATGTTCCTGTAGTAAGCAATGAGCTTTTGATGGTGATGTTCTTTGTAGGATTTAACAACAGTGGATTTTAAAATGATAATGACATGAAATAATTCAAGTAACCTTTGCCTAGGAAGTGATAGTTAGTTTTTTTAATAATCTACTTTTCTCGGTGTATTTTCAATTTGTCCCTCTTATTGACTGACATGAGCCTTTACTACATCGTTCATGTTATATCAATTCCTCGACACTTTAAGTTACTCGGTTGAGAAAATTTATTTTAAGCTTTAAATTTTTCAGCAGGCCCCAAAAGTGATTGATCGTTATTTATAATCAACTGTGTTCTGCCACGAATTTATAGTGGGCGGTATAATTTATTATAAGATAAGTGAGAATGCAAGTACCCGTTAAGAGAGCAATATGTTGTATCCGAAAAAGTTAATTGCAATATGAAATTGCCACTTTATACATATTTCTCTCCATAAAATGGGATATTTGTGGTGTTCTTAGGTACAGAAATCTCGAAAAATAAAACACGTATTACAAAAGTAATACCAAAAAATCTCTCTTGATGTTTTGTATATCCACTTTTACTATTTAAATTATTCTGCTCAAATAATATAATAACTTTCAAAATGCGTTTGTAAAACACACATTATTTTCAAATCAAATCAAATCATTTATTGGTGTCCATACATAATAAAATGTTTACACAAGTCAAAAAAAAAGGAAAGCAATGAATGATACATATATTCGTAACCACTAAAATAAAATTACAACAAGTAAAAGAATATTGAACATTATAAAAATGACATAATATAAAATTACAAAAGTAGGAAATAAGTTAAAATTAAAAACATAAAAAAACAACAATTACATATCTAAAAACTGGTCGGCAAAGAACTCGTTAAAATCATAAAATGCTTTTTCTTTGAGATATTTTTTAATTCTGAACATAAAACAATTTAGATCTAGTGACTGAATCTCGGTTGGAAGTTTATTAAAGAATTTAATACAAAAATAATTTGTGCCATCTCTGGATTTCGCTAATTGAAGAAAGTTTGGCCTGATATTACGTCTATTTTACATACTTATAACAAAAGTGAACCATCTCATACGCAGAACTATGTAAGTTATTATTATAACAACATTTACATAGGTATACGATGAAATTTGCAAAGATACCTATTTTGAAAGATTTCTGTCCCTAAACATTTGTTGGTTAGACAACTTTGTCCTTATATATTCGTCTTACTTTGGTACCTTTGAATATTCGCAGGTGGCATGATATAACATTCCTGTTATTTGCTAAGCTCTATATTATTGAGTTCTTAAATGTCTAAAATTATTTGTATTTGTAGAAAACACTATTTCAAGAAAACGGCGCCCTTAAATTAAGACATACACCCAAGTACGGCAAAAATTTAAACTATATCTAGAGAGTCTTTGGTTTGAGTGAATTATGACTAATCTCGTGTTTCATTAATTATTTTTTATGAAAGACGAAGGGATGATTTCTGTTTTATTGTTTCTATTGGACATTCAAATCTGGTTGTCAAGTATCAAATTTGTAGTTAGATAGTCCTTTAACTTTAGCATAATGCAAAATTATGTTAGGAAATTCAATTCCTATAGTTTTAAAATAAGAATTCTACTATCTAAAATGTATTTATGAATATAAATATCTGGGTAGTATTGCTACCACTATCAACACAATAATTAAACTTACTTTACTTAATGCATTGGCATTAATTGTCATTACTTATCCTCTTATATTCTTGGATATAGAAGTCTCATTGAAGTAACTGAATATCTCAAAAAAGCTGAGTGTTATACTCATTTTATTAAAAGGAAGACACAAATTAATTAATTAAAAATAAAGAAAACTATTCGTAATAGCAAAACCTGTGGACACGAACACAAAAATTTAACAAATAATATTCAAATGTAATGAAAATGGTCGCAATACACTTCAAATTCATAAAAAAATGCTAGAAATACGTAAATATGGAAGTGAAATTATTAAAAATATGCACAGAATTTGATCAAAATATGCATAAAAAAATATTTGAAAAATACAAAAAAAAATATTTGAAAAATACAAATTGATTATTTCACTTAAAAATAAACACTAAATACAACAACAACTTCACTTAGACACAAAACACAATCCACGTGATGACTTCAAGAGCACAACCAGAAATAAAATGTAGAACTGAATTATTTGCTTACTTAGACTACCTCTCACATAATAATTTTATAAGATTTTGTTTTTTGTCCGAGATAATACTTTGTTCGCACAACATCAGAATCAGGTTTCCAATCGTCAAGTACATGCGCATCCTAACTAAAAAATGTATGACAAACATCTATGCAATTAGAAATTCTTTCAATTCGACGGGTTTTCAAAAAATGGGTTACTTTATTAAATGCACATAAATTTATTGAACAACAATTAGCCAGCAACTATCTAACCTTAAAAACGGCTGGAGAAAAAGTGCGCAAAAATTCATTTGAATTTGAATCGCCAATAGACTGCTTGGCAGCATATAAAGCCATTCCTTTATTTTCAAAACGAAAAAATATATTATTACACTTCTAAATCTAAAGACACCTAAGATCAAAGTGGATGTTATTCAAGATTCCGACGCAACTATGCAAAGAAGGTGCAATGAACGATGTTTTTTGCCTTTAATTCAGTTGAGACAAGCATAACTTCACTAATTTCCCTCCTACAGCGAAGATGTGAACAACCTCAGAACTCATTTTCCATCAAAGAATTTGAAATTAAAATACCACAGGAAAACGAATATTAATGCAGAATTTTATTGTGATCTCTTACCCTTGAGTGAACTTAGAAGTTTATTTAGAATACAGTAACTCAAGAACAGTACTATAAAGCTATTGTAACGAAGGGCAATGAAATATGATTTTTTGCTGTTCAGGATATTATTTGTTGTCTACGAAACGCTAAAATTCTTTTGTATTTTGGAGCGACGTCTTGTTTATTAAAGTCTGTATGATCAGATTTTATGAAAGAATTCATGCTTCCTCCAGTTTTATATACACCATTACTTTAATATTAAATAATAAATAAATTATAACCTATTCCATAACTAATGCAAAGCAAAAATGTAATTAAAGTAACTTTATACCGTACATCATAACTTTTGTTTAGAGGAAATTAATATGTATTTTAATAACGAATATTACACTATAAAATTCAGAGAAATTAGGTTACCATTACATATTTAAAAAGTTGATATTGGTACTAAATAAAAATAAATTGTTTGTATATTTTATATTTTTTCATTTTGTTTTTTTTTTGTTCTGTTTAGCGCCTTCATTAGAGACGACCTGAATTTTTCTTTGTACGGTGACCCAGAATCCCTACGTTTTTTGTAAATATGAAATTTAAAACAGTTCTTCAAGAGTTGTTGTTGTATAGGACCTCGTAATAACAAATATGGAACAATATACATGCAAATTATTTTTTGTCAAAGCTAATCACCTTCGCTTTGACCTGAATTGGTCCTGCCACCTAAAATAAATGAGATTACTGACCTAACTAGAGCCTAATACATCAAACCCTTAGCTACGTAGCAAATTACTTGATCCACCTTTCGACAAACTGACTAGCACTAGTAGGTGAGACATAATTGTCTACATTTAATGATCTCTGGCTAAATACTGGACCTAGATATGGCCACAAAGCAGAAAGCGACCCAATATATTGTTGGTTTGCAAATATCGTAATCGCCTATAGCTTAAAACTACTTAATCACTCTAAAGTACTTACCTCCGCTTCATAGCCCTCTCTGACGTTGAAGGTGAGATCGTGCTGGATGTCGTTGGCAAACTGCTGCTGGTACTCTGGATATAACCTGAGCACGTCCACCAGGCCTAGTATGTGGATGCACTTCAGGTCGCAGTAGGTCAAGGCGCGCACGTCGCTGCTGGATTTGACTACGATGTCTGGTTGGCCGCCCCCGCGGTTGCCCTCCGACCCAGGACCGTTCGAGGAGTGTTGAAGTTGGAGGTGCATGTTGATGTCGCTGCCCACCAGGTCACCTTTACCTGAAAATGAGAGGAAATGTTATTTCTAATATTAGCAGACAATGTGGTATTTTAACACTGGGTTATGAGATGGTTTACTTCATCACTTATGAGAAAATGTGGGTTTATTTATAGCCATATACGAAATGGTGATATCTCAAACTAACAGTAAGTGTGAAGGAAACATATTTCTGACTTTGACGTCAATCCAGATGGAAAGTGGTATTTACCAGGGTGGAAAGTGATTACTTTTTACCCAGACAAATGTCACTTTCAACCTTAGTAAATGTCAACATTCATTGAATAAGCAAAATGTTTGTTTCAAAAAATATCTTATTGTACATTAAAATTTTATCCACATTGAATATTACAAATTATTTTACTAAATTAATTGTAATGTTCGATGGGTTATAAGCGACAACAGAAATTGTTAATCCATGCTGAATATCCTGCGTAGCAATGGTAACGATACTGGCCAGATATTTTAACCTGATAATCTGTAGACACTGCAACTTTTTTGGGAAATTGCCATCAAATTGTGGCCAAATGGCTGGCGAGTGATTTTACCGTCACTTCGACATGCATCTGATACACCAATTATGAGTGCAACCTTTATAGGTAGCATATCATCAGGTGCATTCTTCAAAAACGTCGCAATGTTCTCACTGGAGAAAGTGCTTGAATTTTTGGATACATATCCTAGATTTTGTTGTTTCAAAAATGCTTATAATTAAACAATTACATACCTAAAATGGCTACGACCATATTGTTCTGCACAACTTCCATCGATCCGTTGCATATGTAGTATACGTAGCTCAGGGCGTCTCCCTTGTGAATCAGGTATTCACCTGGGGCACAAAAGTTCGTTCTTATATGAAGAGATAACAGTTTTAAACAGCCCTGGGATGCTGCCTCGAAAATGGGCAACTGCAATATTTCACGGTGAAGGTGCATCGACACGTCTCCTCGCAGCTCCTCAGGGAACTCCTTTAACGTCTGGAATTGAAAGAGTAATGGATAATCGAAGAGTTAAATTTTCACATTCGGAAGTGTAGCGAAAAATTTTAAGGGAGATTTTTTAAGAATGAAATTTTATGTAGTATTATAATAGTAATAATTTTATTTGTGAATCATTTGGAAACATCAGTTTATCAACACACCGTATTAATCAAGAAAGTTTTTAGAAGTTACTTACCTGTAAAATTTGTACAGGTTAACTGTCAATTTTATACATTTTGTTGTATACATATTAAAAATCGTGGTAAAACTGTTATTTCCGGTAATACAAAATTTGGTCGATGAAATAGTTGAAATTGAACAGAAACTGCTGAAGCAGAAGACAACGGTATAGTATCTATAGACTCTTTACTAGGAAATAATTTATTCGACATTTTGATTTTGTAATTGATGAAATCATCGACATAACTCGTGACTCTTTTCGCTAGATTTCCATTCCCCTACATATTGTTGTGAAAAAATATCTCCACCCGCATCCATAACCATAGTTACCTCATATCAGCGAAATTAATGACCAGTATATAACTATAATTCTTTTAAACCTAAACATTTTCTTCATTTACTTTGGGACAACACCAATAGTGTGCTGTATTAAGTGAAATACACTTTCCATTTCGATATGTTAAATAAAATCGTAAGCTTTCTATTTTAGGAAGCCGAAGATTTACCTATTTTCTGTACAATATACAGGGCTCAAAACTGCAGCCATCATCAGTTATAGTAGATCATGCTGTTAATATTTTTACCCACATCTTCTACCCCATTTATGATAATGGAGAGAAGTTCATCATCACATCGACAACAATAAATCCTGAATATTGTTACAATTTTCGCAAGCAACCAATGGTCATCAAGAGCATCCAACAGAAATCGTTCAACGTCGTCGTTAGTTAATATCTTAGCCTTTTTTGGAATATAACGCTCATTCTTTCATTGAGAAATTCAATTACCTTCAGAAATCTACAAATGTCAACTAAAGGTCACATTTCACCATATAATTTTAACAGAGACCATTTTGCCCATAATGAATCTAACAGATAATTGATTCATGTAAACCAACAGAATATCATATGTTACCTCCAGTTACACTATATATTTTTGTCAGCTATAATCACGCTCGTACCTTGAAGATAATTTTTCTAGCAATAAACTTGAACCTTGTATAATGGAAGATGTTGAGTGTATTTCTTTACTCATAAAAAACATCTGTAAAAATTAAAGAAGTAACTATGCGCGGTTCTTATTAGACAAGTCTTTATGAAATAACTTGCAGAATTTAAGTTGTAGAAAAACGACTAGAAAAGGTTTTCAATGAGGAAGCTTGTATATTTTTTTAATATCAACAAAAAGTACACGGTTTCATCAATGCGGACAAAGTAGTCTATGTTAAAGAACATGAAAATTCACATGGAGCTAGACGTGCAGAAATACATCAAACGCGTATATTATCAATTTTCACGATAACTATTTAGTTCCAAACAACTTTGTATGTTATTTCAATTCAGAAAACAGCATACTTGGTATGTTCCAACACTGTTTCTTACACTTGGTTGATCTCATTAGGAAAACACATGCAGAATGCAACGTGAATACACCAAAGGCAACAGTTTTACCGTACATATTTATATTTAGGAACAGTTTGAGGGATGTTTCAAAGCAGACTGAACGTAATTTAGATCCAAGCCTTTTAAGATATACTTCCGTACGAGAAATTTTACTTTTTGCAGTTCTTTTTGTGTGCATTTTATTGCTTTCGCTTTGATGTAAACTTCTGAATTGGGATGTACATAAAAGGATAGATTTAGGACATGACTTTACTTCCTGCTATGGTGCTTCGAAAGATATTGTAAATTACACAAACATTTTAACCAAAGTATATACTTCTGATTATTTTATTTGCGTTTTATAATCTATTTTCTGAATATTGTTACGGAAGCTCATCTACATTTTTAGTTTGTTAATTATGTTTCTGTTTATGTTAGAATTTATAATATTTTTGATGCCTTTTGACGTTTTTTTAACATTCTGGGCCACATTCTATTTGATTCGTGAGATCGTGGAAAACTTGGAGAACCCTAGAAAGCTATATAAGCGGATCGGTTTCGCCGCTGAAGTCAGTTAATATTGAGCAGCCGAATACGAGTCATACGGGAGTGAGATAAACGTCAAAGTTTACTTTGGCAATTGTGAAATTTGTTTGAAGGATATTTATTGTATAATCAAGAGTGACAATAAAGTTTGTTTGTGTGACGTGTTTCCATTCCAAGGCAATTTAGAGGTTATAATATACAGGGTGTTTCTTAAGTAGAGATCAAAAGTCCAGGAGCGTATTCTGCGGCCAAAATTAAGGGATTTTTGTTATTATAAATGTGGGGTCTTAGGACAGCCATTGTCCAGCTACAGTGTCAAAAATTAAAATGAAAACAGTTTTTAATTTCTAAACCGCTTGAGGTAATTTAACCAAATTCGGTGTGCATATTTAGTATGACAGTAGGTATGAAACAAAAAATTACCAGCTTTAGAAACTTACCAGTGGCGGAGGTGTGGATATCATCGATAATTATTTGCCAAAAGAATATATCACTCTGTATAATATTTTTGGTTCTGTACACATTTTTGTATTCCAAACCGATTTAACAAACTTGATATATTTTATCAAATGCACTTTTCCAGTTTCTTAAATTATTTAAACAAATCTTTGAGAGGCCATGTAAAACAATAATAAGAAGTCATCAATGAGATTTACCCAAAAATACTTATATAATCATCACTTATAGACATGGGATGTCAAAAATTTAAAAATTTTCATTAAATTTTATTCACTTTGGAAACCTTTCGTGATAGAGCAAAAATTAATCTAGGTTGTAATTGGACACGTTAGGTCTAATTATTCAGTATGTTTAAATATTCCCATTATCACCAGTGGCGTAGAAACCCAATAACACTCTTTTTTATTTTGAACAAACAATAATTTTTTTAATGCATTGTAATTGTTCTTTGAAAATATATCTGCACTTAGTAGTTTGTGCGTTATGATGGTCGTTACGCTTTAGTAATATTTTCTAACTAATGACATATTAGTATATTAAACAACAAGGTGTGCAAAGAGGTTTTCAAACGAGTTTTTACGATACTTTTTATATGAGTGCAAATAGATACCACAAAAATCAAATTTTAATTTAAACTCAGCCAACTTGAAACATTGCATAATTTGGGTGACAACATCAAACAAAAATCACAATCTGGAGACGCGTGTGCAAAGATGACATAACCGTGTGCAAAATGTTTAGCACACGGCGTGTGCAAAATACCGTTTTCAGGGCGTGTTTTCCGTGTGCAAAACCCCCTTTTGCAAGGCAGTCTATAAAAACAATTATATTACTTTTCTAAATTAACGTTAGCATTGTCGTGTCAATCTTATACTTAGCCTTCTGCTTTTAATACAAATATGCCTGATCACACACAAACTGCAAAATGCAGAGATAAGATATCCCATTACAACCTAGAATACCACGAAGGGTTTCCAAGAAACTATAAGTATTAAAAATTTCGAAATATTTATCACGGTGACACGGAAACGGGAAACTTGAATAACTATATTGGGATAAATTTAATTTATTTTGACTGTACCATCACGCCTCCCAAGGATGGTAGTAATACCTGAGACACCCTGTATGTACTTTTCAATGAAGGCCCTTCATTGAAAAGTACATGCAATGTGCATATACTTATTTGTCCAATAGGCATACTTAAGAATTCATCGTTGAACATCCAATATAGTTTGGTTTTTTGTTTGTCGTATTAAAAATATTATAGGGATTAAGAAATGATACGTTTTTAATACGATTGTATTTCCTAGCCTGAGCGACGGTCACGTACTGCAACATATGAATCCTGCAACTCATACGACCGGCGAGCATCTCTTATTACTTTTTTTCGAGGTGGATAAGAACTTTCACGCTTCGAGACACGGGCACGTGATCGGATTATGATATTTCCACTTTACGTGGATTTTATACGGCGAGAAATTTCTGAATTAGCGATTGCCGGGGAGGAATACGAAATCCGGCGCAATAATCAGGCCGAGCGCCGGAATCTCGACGGCGCGGCGTTTTAACGCGCACAACGGTTTTTGTTCTCCCTATTTGCCCTCGTCAGATGGGGTTATCTCCTTTATATTCAATTTGATTTTTTTCCTAACGGCGGGGGTTGAATGAACAGCTTTCCCTTAGCACCCCGATGAGAAAGTTATTTATCTTTCGAGTGTTCGCATAATGTAAGAATATTTAATATGCTTCATTGCTATTCTATTGCCGTGCTATTTTTATAGGTGACAATTCCTTCAAGCAATCAAACTGCGAAAGAGAAAGTCGTAGGTATTATTTTCAAGTGGATCCAGTTTCATTTAAGAAAATCTGAATAAATCCTTGCAATTTGCAATTTAATTATAAGAAAACATCACACAACGATATACAAGGCGTTGCGTTTATATTGCATAATATAAGTAAAGATAAACTCTTGAAAGTGATCGATGGTTAGTAGTGTTGACATCTTATTTTGTTTATCCTTGATCTTGCCTTGGTTGGCAAGGCAGTGAAGGGCAAGGCAAGGCAAGGTGGTGCACGGCACTACAAGACAAGGCAGGATAGGACAGGACAAGACAAGATCAAGACCGAGGCAAGACAATACCAAGACCGAGGCAAAAGAAGACCAAGACAAAATAAGGCATGCAAGACAAGACAAGATCGAGACAAGACAAGACCGAGACAAGACTTGTTAGGTCAAAACAAGAGGTGCAACACAAGACAAGAATTTAAAAAAATTGCGAGACAAGACAAGAAATATTGCTATGGCAAATATGAGGTGTGAAATTTAAGTGAACAGCTTCGATTATATTTAAAAAAGATATACTTAAACTGCGTTTAACTTATTTGCTGTATTTTTCTAAAACAAAGGTTTTGTTTTTGCTATGCATTTTGGTGTAACTGATTTTTTTTAATGTATTTTTTTTAAACGTTGTTTCTCTTTCATGTTGTCATATTTCTTTGCGTTGTATTTCATGTTGTTTTATAAGAAAAACATTATTAATTGTAGTAACTTTTTGAATCAATAGCGTACAATAAGTGAACACTATTTTTTTTAACTAATCGAAGGTTATTTGAAAATTACTAACATTTTTTCAAAAAACTGTTCTTAAAAAAATCTGAAATCATTTAGATATTCGTGTTTATCTCAAAAAAAACCTTTTCCAAATTTTCAGTACAATTGCACAACAAATAAGAAAAAGATTGTAAAAATTGAAATAAAAAAAGTACTTCCTCAGGCCTATCACTTCTTAAATAAGTAAAATGTGACCGTGCAAACTAGTACGACTCGGTCTTTACTTTAGATTGATGTTTCCACTATTCGATGCCAAATTTCTTTCTACGTTTGCGACGTAAGCGTCACAGGTGAGTAATTTTATTCGGCAGGCAACATTACATCGTCTGACGAGTCCCGTGGCTCGGGTGGTAAAATAATGTTATCACCTCTTTCACAGAAAATCTCTATTCTGTCAAATGAAACCGTGAAACTTTATGACCTTGGAAATCTACACCGGTGATTTAAAACTGCATGCTTGAAAACCGAGGTATTAAAAATATATCAAGCGTTTTGCTCTATAGGGAAATTTTATATTTTCCATAAACATTCGTTTACTGCTCTTCTATTCTGCACAATGGGCATGACACGAAACAAATCATTGTCTTTTATTTCGCTGCATACGTGCATATCATCTGGAATGAGGTTGTCGGATGCAGGTCTTTATTTGTTCGCATCCATAAACTATATAAGACAGAAAGGCAATTTCGATTGAAGAAAAAGGTAGTTCAACGAGTATTATCAACCTTGTCTGTTGATATAACAGTAAATTTTGATGTTTCTATTTGTAACTTTATCAGAACTGATGTGTAAGTTACAGCTGCTCTGATAACTTTTTTGTTACTTTTATTTTTATTTTTGAGGAATTAGTTACACGCACACCTCGGCTACCAAGGCCGTGTGCGTGGGAAAATTTCGGGTACATCTTTCCGCTAATTTAATTGTGTAAGTAATAATTAATTTATTAGTGATTTTATGTTTTTATTCTTAAGAATGAATTCTACTGCATATTTTCAAAATTGTAAGCGCCCTAATCTAACAAGTGAGCAATATCGGATGACGACGTGTAAGGGATTAGGGTGAAAGGTCAAAATATATGATTCACTCTCTATTATTTTGGGTCTCGACTATAAATGTGGCAAATATCATTAAGAAATGTTTTACCCACCTTTCAGACTCTGCTTTATTGTTGTCATTTTGACATAGGTACTTGAGAAGAATTGTTAATATTTCATTTATTACCGAAAATTAAATCAATTTTTATCAACGTAAAAAAATGTATTTATTATATGATAAAAACCAAAGAATATACGAGTTCCTATCTATACAAGTAATAGTAGATTTTATAAACATACATATGTGTATACAGGGTGTTTTAAATTTATTAGGGTTTGCTTAAAAAAAGTTGTTTATTTGCATATGTAAAAAATATACCTAATATAGAGAATGATTCATTTTATAAACCCGCTAGTAATTTATAGTAGTGAACCTAAAGAAAAATACGAGTCGTCCGTAAATTTTTCCTATAAAATTGTGCGTTTCGCATACGTTGCAGAGCATACACGATTAGACTACTTCGGTTTTGTTTTGCTAGACCTGGGTATTCCTTCTGCTACGCATGCGTAACAGAATACTCGATTTCTATTGGTAATGACGCTATGACGTCAATTAGGTAGCGTTAATTTTGACCCGGGCATTCCAGCTGCACGGCTACCATTAAAATTATGATAATTCAAGCTCTACAGGGTGTAAATACCCTAATGTATAGCCTTAATGTAACAATGAATATATAATGAGGAATATCGGATGATAAAAATGCTGGTAGTCTATTATTTTGAAACTCAGGTATAAGTTAAAACTTTTCACATAAATATACAGGTTGTCTAAAAGATTTGGACAAAATGCAAACTCATATACCAAAGACCAGAGTATGGTGATTTAATCCAAATTGCGTTAGTTCAAATTTGATAGTTTCAGAAATACAGGGTGTTGCAGTTACACTTTCATTTTAATTTTTCTTCAATAACTTCATTATTAATTACAGTGAATACAAAAACCTTGGTAAAAAAATTGTTTTCAGGCATTTGATATTGAAATCTGGTTTCAATGTGACATTATAGATGGCGCCAACTACACTACTTTATATACATTTAAATTGTCATAACTTTTTTGTGTCCTGTATTGAATTTTTAAACTTCATCATCCTGTGTATCGCACAACTATACAATTTTGGAATAAGGTAACTTGTAGCATTTTGTCCAGCTAGTAAAACAGTGTTCCATAAATGTTTAATTGATATGTGCTCTATAATTCTCTTTGACCACCTAAAAATTAACACTCATTTTTCTCTGCCCTGTAAAAAAACTATGACTATCTTAAGATACAATTTAAAGCATGTATTCATAACAATTTTTCCTTATTTTTATCAGTTCTACCACCTCCCAAGACATAATAGATTGGCACGATGTATACCAGTGTGGAAGAAAAGTATGGAATACATTCATTATTTCTTAAACAACGAAGTTTCATGAAATTTCCTCGGACACGTCGGTTTTGCTTTTTAAAAAGACTCTTTTTTCTATACCAACGCATTTCCGACGTTCATTTGTTTTCGCGTGATGACGTCATCGGATATTTTTTTTTAATAGAACCCCTATATTTTTTGTTCGGATTCTTGTAGACTTACTGAATTAAAAAATGTATAATTTCAACACTATATTTCTTTAACTTTCAGAGAAAAAAAATAACCGATCCAATAAAATCGGCTTGAAAAAAATGTGTACCATTTGTGTCTGTAAGGGGCTGGTTGAGAGTAAAATAGATTTAGTGAATTCATCGGTAGTATCACAAAATAAGGACTCTTTATTTTTAAAACAATTTAACAATAAGCAACTAATTAATTAATAATTAAATTCTGGTTGCCTCAATCGTACTTGACCCCCTAATTTATTATTTTGTTTTATTAGATTGCGTGCTAGAATATTACATCTTTTGATAGCAAAAACAACAAATTAAATCAAGTCACCTCAGAAACTGTTTCTGGCAGCTAAACAAAATCTAATCAGAATTGACATCTGTCAACTGCAGCGTTTATTTAATTGTAAAAAATCGATTTTATTGGATCAGTTATTATTTTTTTTCTCGGAAAGTTGAAGGAATAAAGTATTGAAATTATACATTTTTGAATTCAGCAGGCTAAGCCCTACAAGAATCCGATGAAAAAATATAGGGGTTCTATTTAAAAGAATATCCGATGACGTCATCACGCGAAAACAAAAGAACGTCGGAA
Organism: Monochamus saltuarius; assembly: GCA_025584915.1. Lineage (NCBI taxonomy): Eukaryota > Metazoa > Arthropoda > Insecta > Coleoptera > Cerambycidae > Monochamus > Monochamus saltuarius. Next base: position 17,282,645 of record CM046725.1, read on the forward strand.
ATGCGTTGGTATAGAAAAAAAGTCTTTTTAATAAGTAAAATCGACGTGTCCGAGGAAATTTCATGAAGCTTCGTTGTTTTAGAAATAATGAATTTATTCCATACTTTCCTTCCACACTGTATGCTTTAAAAAAGACTGTTAGTCTATTAACCTTTATTCAAAGCAATCTATTTTTCTTCTGCGTACGACAATAACAACTGTTGGATATGTCAATAAATAATAATTATCTGAAATTCTGAAATAATTTAATGCTTTCTGAGACACAAATCACGTTTCCTAATAACGCAACTAAAGTTTCATCTAACCCGTAATAACGAATTCCAAAGTTTTATTAATTTCTCTCTGAAATACGAGTAGTTTATTAGCCGTTTTCTCGAATCTAGAAAAGATATATTTAATCGCATATCGACTACATGAACTTGCCTCGTGGATATCGATGCCATGATTAAGTGACCACGTAGTCTGGAAGTAATCTTGCATCCTTTGCTTGAGTTCCTTCGGAATCTGGTGGAGGGTTAGGAAGTCCTTCAGGTCCCTCCACTTGGAGTGATACAGCGATCTCCTGGAGTACATTCTCTGGATAATCGCCGTTACGTTGCCAAATACTACTGCGTGCATCAGAGCTGAAACAACGAACATCAGATTATTGGATTATCTTCTTATAGGTAGAGTTGATTTGAAGTAAAGAATATAGTCGTTTCCTTCCATGTTTTATATACTTGTTCAAAATTTTTTTACAAAGAAGGTATACGATATATCCCATTATTAATTATTCTGTTAGGTAAGACGTATATTGCTCTAAAATCTAACAGAGCTGTGAATAGAACTATATTCTTTGTAATCATAGTTATAAACAATAATACACCTAGGATAAAAAGAAATTTGACACATTACAAGAATGAATTACATGTTACATTACATCTTAATTAGTTCTCAAAATCTAGTGGATTCAAATCTGGAGAACGTGGAGACTATGTGATTGACATAACTTGTATATGCAAGCTCCTTTCTACAAGAGATAAACGGATGCGGTTTTTACAACACTCGACTACTTTTATAAGAAACTGAAGACGTCAAAAACCTCTTCGTTTTTGAGATACAGGGCGAAATTTAAAAAAACCACTTTTAAAACCTTCTTTGTATCTCTGAGAATGCTGAGATATCGGGATGATAAAAACTGCTTCTGATAGTGATTTTTACGTAGATTTCAGTAGCGTATTTCTCTACAGGTAATTTTTTTTAGATATAACCTAAATATACAATGTTTTAAAGGGAACCCCCTGTATATTTTTATGTCATTCAATTGAATTCATGTTTTTCTTTATAATGATATATAATAGTTGCTACTTTATATTTTGGAAGTAGAGTTAATAATCCAATTTTGTATAACTATATAAAAATGAATGGCCAACTATGTACGAGGTAACACCAGTTTTATCACTTTAACGTTTTATGATAATTTCAAAATATAAAGTAGTAACTGCTAATCATTATGAATGAACAAAATAATGCAGTTGAATGACATAAAAATATACAGGGTGTCATATTTGAATAGAGACACTCTGTAGAGAAATTACTAGCACAAAGAAATTGGGACACCCCCAGCTAGCAAAGTAGTTCTATAAATTTAGAGTAATAGGAGTTTTATATTCTGTTAATATTTTATAGTTGTATTTAGAATACTAAATTGTTGCATTAATGTGGCACATGAGACTATTTTGCCTTCAGAAAATGAATTGTTTTTTAAATTTGTTGCAAGAAAGTTCTTAAAGCATAATTTATAGAGCACTTATAAGATAACTGCTAATGTAGCCCTATAAGTGTGTACAATAACACAATTTTACAGCAACGGTGCTTATAGAATCAAATTACTGTAAAACCGATGCAAAATACTGCTTTATATAATTATACCATCTCCTGTGACACTATTATAAAATTATTCCGTAATGTCGCTTATAGTTTAATTATAGAACTATTGTATAAGGCGTTGTTAAGTTACAATTCTGCGGAAAACAAATTACAAATATGGAAGCTGCTATCGAACTTAAGAGAAAAAAGCTCTTTAAAGCAGTTGTAGAGAATAATAATACAGTTGTTATAAAATCATTATAGAGTAAATAAGTAACAAAAGCCCTTTTGTTCCATAAAGAAACGCTATAGAACAATCATTTTTTATATATGTAGGTTTCCCATAGCCCCATCTGACGAGACCTGCCTGTAATAGTACGAAATATTTTGATCAAAGTATAATGGGAAATTTGTATAACATAGTCGTGACTTGTAAAAATTATTATCTGCTTGCAGAAAGAAAATTTCATTACGATAGATAAGATTTATTTGATTGCTAAGAGAAATTGATTTTCTTATAGAAATTTAGTAACATATTTAATTTAGACCATTCCAAACCTTAAACATTTTCACTTTTAGATGTTGAAGTTAAAGAATTTTAATAGATTTATTAAATAAGTGAAATTACCACAATAAAATATGACAACACTGTGAATATTAAGTAGTTGCTTACGAAGCATATTTGCTCTATAGTCATTGCAATCGACACAAAAATGTCATATTAGTGAGAATCCATTGGAAGTACAAGATGAAGCCTTTCTTTCTGTCGCCATATTGTGAAGAAGGAAAAAAAAATCTTAATTAAAAATATGTACAATATAAATAGGTGAAATGATATCAATAATATGGATATACTTACTTTCTGACTATTTTATGTACAGCTGGTTGTTAAATTCATCAATTTAGAAAAAAAATTTTTTTATTAAATTTCCACCATCATAGGAAATATAAGGTTAACTGAGGGCGCGTCAAAAAATTACCATTATGTACCACATATTTCACGATAAAACTTTTTCCGCATTAAAATGTACTGCTCCCTGATGGACAAACAAACTAAGCATTTCGTAATAATGTAAGTAAGTACTTCTATGTAGGCTGATTAGGCCATCTTATTGGTTCTTATTGGCCCGTCCATATTATTTCTAACATGTGCGATACAGAAACATTTTGTTTTTAAAAGATACAATTAAACGATTTTAAAGTTCTTTAAACATAACACCATGCAACACAAAAATTGTATAGCGAAGTGCTATAGAATTTTTATGAGATTGCTTTGTAACTGTGTTATAAAAATTCTTTAAGACTTCTATAATTATTTCCTGCAAGCTTTACAAAACTGCTTAACGAACTAAAAGGTTCTATAGAACGGTGCCCATTTTTATGGTATAAGTGTTGTAAGAACGTTTTGAAAATGTTCTTAGAATAAACATTGCTCTATAAAATTTGCTCTGGAAACGTTCTTACAATTTTTACAGAACAAGAAATTGTTAGCTGGGGCCTGTACACCCAATTATATTATATTATATTAATTTTATTCTTAAATTAGACCAGAAACACATTACAGGTAAATTTAAATACGGAAATGCCATATTGATCATTCTGTTGTGTTCTAACTATAAACATTAAACAATTTTATAAAGGCTAATGTAAAAAAGTTGTACCCATACAAACACTAAAATACAAATTGAGTTATTCTGAATTCTGAATAATACTCCCAATTTTCAATTTTATAGGTATTGGTCGATGTTGCTAGAATATACACAAACTCATTTACATTATATACACACAACGCCAAAAGTCTTGGACCCCCTATATATAAAATGATTCGATTAAACCTACTGGTTTTTCTTAATGTGGTAAAAAAGTACATGTACTTAGGGAACAAAAAATATAATACAAAATTGGAGACCATGAACTTTTACTTTATTACCAATGTTTTACAAATCTGATCAGTTTGGCAGAATATTCAGCTTTGTTCCTTTGAATGTTTATACATTATTAATGTCAGGACGTGAAATTTCTGCGTTTACCCGAGCAAGAATTATACTGCTTTAGATAATGCAGGGCATTCTAATCATCAGATATCGCACATGTTAGGCATTCCTAGATCATTTGTTGTACGAATAGCACACGGATATGAAGAATTTGATACAGTGGAAAACAGACCACGTAGTGGACGTCCTCAGTATCTAATGAAAGGGAGGATCGGTATTTGGTGCAATATGCCTGTAGACACCGCACATCTTCATCTATCCGCACCATGGAGGCCGGTGTCCCACAAGGCACCGCCCTCTCTCCTCACCTTTACACCATACATAACAGTCCCCACACAAACACTTACCTTTACGCCGACGACATTACACTGACCACACAAGCCACAAACCTTAACCACACCCTAAACACACTCCAGTCCTCCCTCGACCAACTCGAAACCTGGTGCAACAGGTGGAAAGTCAAAATTAATCCCGATAAAAGTTCGGCTGTCCTTTTCACCCGAAGACGCCTCACCCGAAACCACGTCCTTGACAATCCCAACCTCTTCCAAGAACCCATCTCGTGGCAAAGACAAACGAGATACCTAGGCGTGACGATGGACCAGCGACTTACTTGGAAAGCCCATATCACGGAGACGGTAGCGCGCGGAAAAATCACCAGGGCGAGGCTTTATCCCTTACTCAAGGGTGGTAACACCCTTAGTCTAAGGAATAAGCGCACGCTAATCAAGGTGGTGCTTCAAGCGCAGCTAACGTCTCCGCGGCATGGAGCTACGCGGCAAAAGCCACATAAAAAGACTACAGGCCGTGGAAAACATAGCCTTACGCACAGCCGTCGCTGCGCCTTGGTATTTCAGAAACACATACATAAAACGAGACCTAGACTACACCGACCTAACACATACCATACACACACATGCACAAAAAACCATTAACAAAGCCACAGATCACGACAACCCCTGCTTAGGCAAGCCGCCGACTACGCCCCCCCGCCCGACAGACAAACACAAACGTCCAAAACACCAATTCCTTGACCTTCCTCCTGACAAAAGCGACTTCATTTTCCTCGTGAAGTTGCTCCGTATGAAGGGGGTATCGTAATGTTGTGGAGTGGAATAATGTTCAACCACCGCACCCCATTAATTCACATACCACAGAATATCACCAGTCAAATTTACATCAAACAAGTTATTACGCCCATTATCTTCTCCCTACGTAATCAATTAGATGAAAATTGTGTGTTTATGGACGACAACGCTCGACCACATAGTGCAAGAAGGGTTCAAAAGACACTCGAAGCAGGACATATCAATAAATTAGATTGGCCAGCCAACTCCCCTGACATGAATCCTATTGAAACCATGTGGAATCTTGTTGCTAGAGCCATTCATAATTATATTCCTCCACCTCAGACTGCAGATGAGTTAGTCGTGGCGGCAGAAGAGGAATGGGACAATGTTCCGCAAGATATCATTAACCGCTTGATTATCTCAATGCACAGACGTGTCAATATGCTATTGGAACGTGGTGGAGGTCATACCGACTATTAGTCAAGTAGAGAACGTGCTTTGGAACTTCTTTTTTGTCAAAAATGTCACACATTTGCTGGTTTTTAATTTTATAAGTACTCAGTTTATTAAACATATTCTTAAAACAATGATTCAGAAAACAATATACTTTTATAAATGTATTTGGTTTCTCTGACAAAAAGATTTCTTTAACAAGGATGAGGGGTGGTTCAAGATTTTTGACGTTGTGTGTATTATTTTTGTATAGCATATTTAGTTGTATACTTTGAAATTTTGATATAAAAATAACACATATTTTGATTTATAAAATTGTTTATTAAATATACACAAAACTGTAAATTAAAAAAACTTAACTCTAAACTAAATTTGTAAGTATATAAATTATACACAAACAATTCTGCACACGGTATCTCAAAAAGAAGTGTAAATTTGATTTGGACCATTTTACAATTGGTGTAGATAGAATTAACATTTTTTTTATTCTGCACAAATATTTGAATGGTGTGCAGATGTATTACTTTTATTTTGGTTACGTTTATTAATATATTAATATACCTCTATTCATATCGTATATTTATAATTATTTAGAAATGTTGCAGGGGTGGTTATACATACCTATACCTACATAATAGTCTCAGGGTAAAGCAATACTACAGGAAACAGGTCACTGAATATAATTTTCAATCTCGGAAGGTCGGACCCTGAAGCGGTTATATTAAATATCTACATCTCTGTTCACTTATGCAAACATTACATTTCATCAAGAAAATTAATTTTCCAATTGCATGTGGTCTTGGAGAAGCACAGAGATTTCGTATTCAATTCATTTCAAAATTTTACCACACACAAACAAAATATAACATCATATGTATGTTTTGATATACTAGAGTTGAGGTACTAATTTAAAAAATATTACTTCTGTTAAATTTTTTGGTATACAATTTTAATAAATGGTAAATTAATAAGTAAATGTACAGGGTATGTAAAATTAATGGATAAAAGATCAAGAGTTTATTCCTGACGGCATATAAGGCCATGTAGCTAAACTTAACCTTAGTCCAAAAGTTGATAATGATATATGGTGTCAAAGTTAAAATTTTATTTTCGATATTATTTAAGTTTTTTAAAAAATTAAATATGTGCATACATTTTATTTTTTTTTAGGTGAAAAATTCAAATTTGTTTCTAATTTTGAAGCCACGCACAAACCAGATTTTTTGTCTTAGCGCATAGGGAACATCGTCATGTAGTTCAAGTAAAACGTTTTCAAGAAAATGTTTGTTAAGTTCTTGGTAAGAAGTACGGCCCAACAAGAAAAATTCCAATAATACCCACCCATATATTCAGAGAAAATTGATGTTGAAATCGAGATTCCATTATGACATTAGGGTTTTCATCAGATCAAACGTGTTTATCGTGGAAAATCATTATAGCATCTCTGAAAAAATTAGCATCGTCGGTAAACAATATACCAGCGGTAAAGCCAACATTTTGTTCAATTTCATTGCAGATTTAGTAAATAAACATTATTATTATTTTTTTTTTCAGTCACACCTTCCGAAGCTCCAACATATTCGGAGATGTCTTGAAGAGTGAAAATAATGACCACTCTCCACTTCGTGGAGTCAGAAATCATTGCGCCCGTAAATCGTGTGTTCTGAGCAGATGTAGCGAACCAAGAACGATTGCCTTCTGCCGGCTAAGATCTCTGCCGAATTTCGGCAAGCCGGTATGATCTTTAATTCAGAAAGTGTATGTCTCATTCCACCCAGGACGCCTATAATTAGCACCACAACCTCAACAGAGTGGTCTGGATACAGCCTGCGGAGCTCGGAGAGAAGATCTCAATACTTCCTCCGCTTCTCCTTCACTTTTAAGACAATGTTGTTCTCTGCGGGAGCTGAGAACTCAATCACAAACATCGTTCTAAGCTAGTGGTCGAGGAGGACTACATCAGGTTTATTGGCTTGAATTTGCCTGAGGGTGGGGAATGAATAGTTCCAATAAATTCGGCACTTCTCATTCCCCACAACGGATTTTATATCCCCCGGAGCATAAGGCAGCACTGTCGTCTCGTCTATCTCATACGAGTTATTATTATTTTTTTTTTTTTTTTTTTTTTTTCCAGTAAACACCTTCCGAGGCTCCGACACATTGGGAGATGTTCTGGAGAGTCAAGTAATGACCACTCTCACTCCGTGGAGTCAGTAATCATTGCGCCCGTAAATCGGTTGTTCTGAGCAGACGTAGCGAACCAAGGACGATTGCCTTCTGCATTCTGCCGGCTAAGATCTCTGCCGAATTTCGACAAGCCGGTATGATCTTTAAGTCAGAAAGCAACGTATGTCTCATTCCGCCCAGGACGCCTATAATTAGCACCACAATCTTAACAGAGTGGTCTGGATACAGCCTGCGGAGCTCGGAGAGAAGATCTCGATACTTCCTCCGTTTTTATTATTATTATTATTATTATTATTATTATTATTATTATTATTATTATTATTATTATTATTATTATTATTATTATTATTATTATTATTATTATTATTTTTATTATGCAAAATCCAGCGATCTTCCTAGGGCCTATTTTATTTGTAATATTATACAGGGTGATACATATATATATATTTGAGCAAATAATGATCGATGATAACCACACCTCCGCCACTGCTAAGTTTCTAAAGCTGGTAATTTTTTATTTCATATCTACTGTCACAGTATATATGTACACCGAATTTGGTTAAGTTACCTCAAGCGGTTTAGAAATTAAAAATTAAAAACTGTTCTTTTTTATTTTTGACAAGCTGTAGCTGGAGACTGGTTGTCCTAAGACCCCACAAAAAAACTTACTATTTTTAGCCACAGGATACACCCCTGGATTTTTTACCTCTACTTAAGAAACACCCTGTAGTGTTAGTAAGTTAGAAGAAGCAAAACTTGTAACAATATGTATTTTTATGAAAAACTTTCCATTTTAGAAAAGTAGTTGGGAAGTATAAAGTAAGTCATATAAGCTCCTTAAGGACATATTTCCAAGCGGTTTTGGAAAAAGTATACAATTCGTGCTTATCAATTATGTCTGTATAATAATAATTCTTTTATGATTTTTTGCTATAATTAAATGTGACTCCCAGATGATACTGTATTAAATAGAGAATTTAAAGTAAGCAGTTTAAAGCACTGGGAGTAAGTAGTCTTCTCATTATATGAAAATGCCATTTCTCCCGTCTTCCCAAGAGGATTTGCTAGCTAGCTAGGTTCATGAAAGAATAAACCCATTTTATTTTAAGAGCAATTTTCTGTAGAGTTATGATTAATTATACCTATCATTTTTGTTACATCCCAGAAGAATATTATACAAAACTATGGAGTCATATAAAGTCTTACTTGACAATTAATTTTTGCGTACCTCTATATTACTATAAAATGCGGTAAAGTAGATATTTGAAAGCTATTTGTTGAATTGGGTATAAAGACATCTTACTAACCGTTTACTAGTATCGTGCGTGAAGAGTGCAAAAACAGATTGTTAAATATTTTATTCAGTCTATCGAGAGGTTTGGCAAGACTTTATCGCCGCACTGTATACAAAGCGTTTTTAAATCAAGTAGCAAAAATGAGACCATTAGAAAACAAATCGATTTAACCTAACATACCTATATCCCAAGTCGCATAATAAAAAAGATACAGGGTGTCAAATTTAAAATTTTATTTTCGATATTTTAAATAACTTCGTAAGAAATCCAAATATTTACATAAAATTTGTAAATAGGGGGTTTTTGCGGGCGAGAAATTCAAACTTGTTGCTAATTTTGACGTCATTAGCAGAGGGCGCCACTTGTAGTTCACCATGTTTCTTTTAAATGGCAGAACTTTTTTGCATCTTAGTCTATCCATCTGATTATTGAAACAATCGATTTTCCTACCTGTTTTATTTGAAAAAGGTATACCTTGCTGAAGTCGGTAGGAGTAACCATTTTTTAAATAATCCTATTTGAAATGCTCAATGCACCGAGTAAAACTGTTTTGGTTTCAGGTAAAGTGCCTTTTCTGCTGAAAATACAGCAAAATGTTACTTGAAAAAGTTGTTCAGAACGGTGAATTATAAAGACGTACAATATTTCAAGAAGATCGGCGAGGTTTGATGAAACCATTTTTCAACAAAGCACAAAGATTCTATCAAAGCAGGTCGCGGATTTTGAAATTTTGCACAACTTTTTCCAGTAATATTTTGCTGTATTTTCAGGAGAAAAGGCATTTTACAAACGATAATCGGATGGTTTTCAATCGATGCATTGCATATTTCAAATAGAATTATTTCGAAAACAGTTACTCCTAACGACTTCAACAAGATATACTCTTTTCAGATGAAAAAGGTATGATAATCGATTGTTTCAATAGTCAGATGGATATACTAAGCCGAAAAAAAGTTCTGCCATTTAACAAACATGATGTGCCATAAGTAACATCAAAATTAGAAACAAATTTGAATTTTTCGCCCGCAAAACCCCTGATTTACTAATTTAATTTAATAAGTTATCCAAGTACAAATATCGAAAATATACCTAATTTTAATTTTGGCACCTGTATCTTTTTTATTATGCGACTTGGGATATAGGTATGTTAGGTTAAGCAGATTTAGTTTCACCTAAGGAATCTGTGGACTCATTTTGTTTCATTTAAAAACACCCTGTATAATGTTTTTATTTGGGTACTAATTTTAAATTTGGAATGACTAAAAAGTCCTTCACTACTTCTGCCTATGATTATTGTTCCTATTCTTATTCTGTGTTTCAATTCTATAATTGGAAGGTTTGTACAATAGTGTAGCATAATAAATAAATAATAATATTAAATAAATAAAATACTAAGTTACTTCAATTTTTAAATTATAATATCTTTGCATAGCATAGTTTACATAAACGCTGTTACCTTAGCTAGCCACAAATCATCCATCCTTCTTTTGGGTAAATAAATCATATACATACTATAAAAATATTTGCAAAATAAATCGGCGTGGCGTGCGGCGGTCATGCATGTATTTTCTGTAGCGACATCTATACGAATATTGTAATACTTTGTTTGAAGTCACAGGGTTGCAATTGCTAGCCTTAACAAGTTTATACGCAGTAGAAGTTGCGAACCCTATTTTAAATACGCCTGTATAGATAATAAAATGGACCTAGTTCGAAAATTTACTTTTATCCACCATTTACGGTTTTTTTGTAAGTTAGACCCTTGTCAGTGGCAATAAAAGGGTCCTTTATTTCAGAGACTTAAGCATCTATCATAACATAACCGCAAGATAAACTGATGGAATTACAACTACCAAATTGCACTTAAGCGTTAAAAGCCTCATAAAATAACAGCAGCATATTTCAACCTGACTTTTTTATTCGGTATTCTTTCTTACTTTCTCACGTAATCTTCTTTTAGGTTTATCGATGTCGACATATTTATACAAGGTGGTAAGTAATATCTCATGGAGACATTTTTCACTTCAATACGTCGAAATAGACAACAGATTATGATTTCTCATATCCAAAAACATCTATTCCCAAATTCTTAAGTTGATACAGTCAAACACAGTGTAATTATTACAAAACCTATATCATATAAAATTTGCATATATGGTAGCCAAAACCATGGTCGCTTCTCCAGAATATTTTTCAAATTTTCTTGGCACGTGACATTTAAAGTTATGCCAGTAAAAATGTTTGATTCATATCATTCATTTCTGTTAGGGTTAGAATACTTAAAGAAAATATATATTTTTTCAGAAAATAGCTTCGGAATATATTCAGCATTGATTATGAGTATCTACGCCGCTCTTAGTATGAAACTAAGTTCTAAGCAAGACGTTAGCGGGAAGCGATGGGATTATTAATATTAAAGGGAAATCGTGGCTTAATCTTAGCGTAATAAAACTTTCTCAAAATTGAATATCCAGATTTATGCCTCAGTTGAATCTGGGGTTAGTAGATGGGCTGTTGGATCAAATGGATGAAACTTCGGCTATTTGAACTTTCTGCTAGGTTACGTCTTGAGAGTTCTACTTCGCAAGAAAGTCACATTAAGTGGCCGTAATATTATTTGCAGTTCATGATACCGAATGTAACTTTGCCACATACAAACATAAGGTAAATTTTGTGCGATTTAAAAAGTTTGGATATTAGAAACAACTATTTTTTTTATTTCAAATTTTAAAATGTAAGTAGTGTAAATGTGCTGTGTAGTAAAACATACAGAGTTAACTCAACTAAAGCTGTAATATCCGTCGGCGCGGCAAACTCTTGACAGTGCTAGAAACACCGTAAGAGTATGAAGACGTGAAGTCAAGTGAAGTACATATCGAGATGATGACCCATGGAGACAAACTAGATTTTTCAGTAAATGATACTGCAGGAAACAGCTACTCCGCGGACTAATGCCCCGACCGGCATTGAATTACGCATGCAGTATCTGTTTGAACAGCCAAGAACCCTTGTCGGACACATACCGGTTTCGGACTTGTTAGCCCTTATCAGTATGCCATAGGCGAGATGACCGACAATTGATATATGTGATAGGTATACCTTAAATTATTTTTTAAATCTGTTGGTGTACGCCCATGATTCCAGACAAATTCGATTGTCAAGTATTTTTATATTCCGCCAACAAGGGAAGAAGAACTTAATTTTAATATTTTTTTTTTTAAGAAAGGCATTTCTTACCTCCTATGAGCATGACGCATATACTGAAGATTTTTTCGTTTGTTGTGTTGGCACTGACATTTCCAAAACCAACGCTTGTTAAACTTGAACAGGTGAAATAGAGGGCTGTGACGTAAGCATCTAGGTTGGTAACGTTGGATGCGTGCTGCAGATGAAGTCTGTCTGCCAACGTGTGGATCCACCCTAAAAAAAATATTACTAATCATTACTTTGTAGTACCAGATAAGAATAACTACAATGTCTATATTTTAAATAATATTATATACTATGTACTTATAAATATCAAGTAGATATACTGATTTTTTATAGTTAAAAGACAGAAGTTAGGTCTACATCTCTGAAATGCGATATTCAATTGTTTTTGTGATATATTATTATACTTTAAAAAACATTTAAAAGTTCCTACAACTTTTGACACCGACTTCTGCAAAAATTTGCTTCAATATCTGAAATAAAGACTCTAATTCTACAAGGTGTCTCAAAATTGACCTGCCAAAAATTAACTGTGAATTCTACGACCAAAAATAAGAAAAAAAGTGCTATGGCCCCTTAAATTTGATTTTTTCCAAATGTTTCCAAAACGGATTAAGATAAAGTAATCAAAATTGAAATTGAGAATCATAATTATATTGCAAATCTAATGTTCTAGAAACAATTCTACATAATTAATCATAGGCATGCCAAACTGGTATGTCATTGGGCAAATATTGCCCTAACATTTTCATAGTTTTTGTCACTTTGACAGCGACAAAAAGGTACGTAGCTTTTTATCACCGATAGAAACTTCTGTTTCTCTAAACTGCTAATATTTATTTTTGCTGGTCATTCACATATTTTATCGTTAATTTATCTTGACAAAAACCAATCGAGTTTTTTTTATGGATAAATATTTCTTTTTAAGTAAAAATTTTGACAATCATTTGACAAAATTTTTTCATATCAATTTTTCTCGAAATCTGATTGGGAAAATTATTTCATTAAAAAGAGAAATTTATCCAATAAAGCCAAAAGCACTTGTTATTTTACTGTTGATAAATTGTTCCGCGTTCGAGTCATATTTAAAAATTATATGACATGCCACAAAAATATTAGATATGATATGGAAGCGATCAAATTGCCTCTAGCAGGCTTTGAAAAAGTATTTGTCAGTTTAGCTCCTTTAGAGGGCGTTTTCACCGTTTTCCATACATCTATTATTTTCATTTTTGGTCGTAGAATCTACACTTAAATTTTAGCAGGCTATTTTTGGGACACCCTGTATACTGCTTGTCTGAGAATATTTAGGATTTATTTATAATATTTCGCAAGTCAAGCTCAAGCTGCTATGTTTGTTTACACGGATTAGGGTAACTAAGTATATAAAGAAATGGATCCAGAGAAATTTTTAAGTCAGAATCAGTACTTATATGGTCCAGCATGTTGTGAATTAAAACACTTTGACTTGTAACTATGTTGCTATGTTAAAAATGAGAGTTATTCCTTCCTTTTAAACCAAGTCATATTTGGATAATATCGTGGAAGCCAGTATTTTCTCTTCTGATCAAAATTAAATGACGTAATGAAACAGCAGAACTTTCTGCTTTATGTTTTCGATTAAACAATATATAATTTTATTACCACTCATTTAGTACCCCATAAACAGGAAACTACGGAAAACTTTCCAATTCTACTGGGATCTCCCGGAATCCAAACAAGGAATTATCATCGAAACTGTAAAATAACTTTCTAATGGAGATAAATATGTTAAAGGGGAAAAAACAATGTAAAAACTGGTTGAGAGGAAATAGATTTATTTTTTATATAAATTGATTCATTTTTGATATCTCAATTTAGGTTCCGCCTATTAAAATGACGGGTTTCTATTTTAGAAAATTTCAATATTCAATTTACCCCAATTTCCACCCCTCCGACGGCTTGCGAGTGGATGCCACCAGTATCAGAAAATTTATAATATTATAAACTAATTACCTACTGAGTTTCAGCCTGTTAAAATGACGGGTTTCCATTTCAAACATTACTACTATTCAATTCACTCATATTTCTACCCCTCTGAGGGCTTGCGAGTGGATGCCACTGATATCAGAAAATTTAGAATCTTATATAGTAATGACCTATATAGTTTTAGCCTGTTAAAATGATGGGTTTCCATTTTAGAAATTCTTAATATCCCATTTACCCCAATTTCCACCTCCCCGGCGGCTTGCGAGTGGATGCCATCAGTATCAGAAAATTGATAATTTTATAAAGTAATTACCCACTGAGTTTCAGCCTGTTAAAACGACGGGTTTTCATTTTAGAAATTCTTAATATCCCATTTACCCCAATTTCCACCTCCCCGGCGGCTTGCGAGTGGATGCCACTAGTATCAGAAAATTGATAATTTTATAAAGTAATTACCTTCCGAGTTTCAGCCTGTTAAAATTACGGGTTTCCATTTTAGAAATTTCTAATATTCAATTTACCCCAATTTCCACATGTCTGACGGGTTGCGAGTGGATGCCACTGATATTAGAAAATTTATAATTTTATAAAGTAATTACCTTCCGAGTTTCAGCCTGTTAAAATTACGGGTTTCCATTTTAAACATTACTAATATTCAATTCACCCATATTCTACCCCTCTGACGGCTTGCGAGTGGATGCCACTGATATCAGAAAATTGATAATTTTATAAAGTAATTACCTACCGAGTCTCAGCCTGTTAAAATGACGGGTTTCCATTTTAGAAATTCTTAATATCCCATTTAGCCCAATTTCCACCTCCCCGACGGCTTGCGAGTGGATGCCACTAGTATCAGAAAATAGATAATTGTATAAAGTAATTACCCCCTGAGTTTCAGCCTGTTAAAACGACGGGTTTTCATTTTAGAAATTCTTAATTTACCCCAATTTCCACCTCCTGACGGCTTGCGAGTGGATGCCACTGGCATCAGAAAATTGATATTTTTTTAAAGTAATTACCTAAAGAATTTCAGCCTGTTAAAATTACTGGTTTCCATTTTAAAAATATCTAATATTCAATTTACCCCAATTTCCACATGTCTGACGGCTTGCGAGTCGATGCCACTGATATTAGAAAATTGATAATTTTATAAAGTAATTACCTTCCGAGTTTCAGCCTGTTAAAATTACGGGTTTCCATTTTAGAAATTTCTAATATTCAATTTACCCCAATTTCCACATGTCTGACGGCTTGCGAGTCGATGCCACTGATATCAGAAAATTTATAATTTTATAAAGTAATTACCTTCCGAGTTTCAGCCTGTTAAAATTACGGGTTTCCATTTTAGAAATTTCTAATATTCAATTTACCCCAATTTCCACATGTCTGACGGCTTGCGAGTGGATGCCACTGATATTAGAAAATTGATAATTTTATAAAGTAATTACCTTCCGAGTTTCAGCCTGTTAAAATGACGGGTTTCCATTTAGAAATTTCTAATATTCAATTTACCCCATATTCCACATGTCTGACGGCTTGCGAGTGGATGCCACTGATATCAGAAAATTGATAATTTTATAAAGTAATTACCTTCCGAGTTTCAGCCTGTTAAAATTACTGGTTCCATTTTAGAAATTTCTAATATTCAATTTACCCCAATTTCCACATGTCTGACGGCTTGCGAATCGATGCCACTGATATTAGAAAATTGATAATTTTATAAAGTAAATTACCTTCCGAGTTTCAGCCTGTTAAAATTACGGATTTCCATTTTAGAAATTTCTAATATTCAATTTACCCCAATTTCCACATGTCTGACGGCTTGCGAGTGGATGCCACTGATATCAGAAAATTTATAATTTTATAAAGTAATTACCTTCCGAGTTTCAGCCTGTTAAAATTACGGGTTTCCATTTTAGAAATTTCTAATATTCAATTTAATTTCCACATGTCTATCGGCTTGCGAGTGGATGCCACTGATATTAGAAAATTGATAATTTTATAAAGTAATTACCTTCCGTGTTTCAGCCTGTTAAAATGACGGGTTTCCATTTTAGAAATTTCTAATATTCAATTTACCCCAATTTCCACATGTCTGACGGCTTGCGAGTGGATGCCACTGATATTAGAAAATTGATAATTTTATAAAGTTATTACCTTCAGTTTCAGCCTGTTAAAATGGGTTTCCATTTTAGAAATTTCTAATATTCAATTTACCCCAATTTCCACATGTCTGACGGCTTGCGAGTGGATGCCACTGATATTAGAAAATTGATAATTTTATAAAGTAATTACATTCCGAGTTTCAGCCTGTTAAAATTACGGGTTTCCATTTTAGAAATTTCTAATATTCAATTTACCCCAATTTCCACATGTCTGACCTCTTGCGAGTGGATGCCACTGATATTAGAAAATTGATAATTTTATAAATTACCTTCCGAGTTTTAGCCTGTTAAAATGACGGGTTTCCATTTTAGAAATTTCTAATATTCAATTTACCCCAAATTCCACAAGTCTGACGGCTTGCGAGTGGATGCCACTGATATTAGAAAATTGATAATTTTATAAAGTAATTACCTTCCGAGTTTCAGCCTGTTAAAATTACGGGTTTCCATATTAGAAATTCTAATATTCAATTTACCCCAATTTCCACATGTCTGACGGCTTGCGAGTGGATGCCACTGATATTAGAAAATTGATAATTTTATAAAGTAATTACCTTCCGAGTTTCAGGCTGTTAAAATGACGGGTTTCAATTTTAGAAAATTCTAATATTCAATTTACCCCAATTTCCACATGTCTGACGGCTTGCGAGTGGATGCCACTGACATCAGAAAATTGATAATTTTATAAAGTAATTACATTCCGAGTTTCAGAATGTTAAAATTACGGGTTTCCATTTTTGAAATATCTAATATTCAATTTACCCCAATTTCCACATGTCTGACGGCTTGCGAGTGGATGCCACTGATATTACAAAATTGATAATTTTATAAAGTAAATAACTTACGAGTTTCAGCATGTTAAAATTTCGGGTTTCCATTTTAGAAATTTCTAATATTCAATTTACCCCAATTTCCACATGTCTGACGGCTTGCAGTGGATGCCACTGATATTAGAAAATTGATAATTTTATAAAGTAATTACCTTCCGAGTTTCAGCCTGTTAAAATGACGGGTTTCCATTTTAGAAATTTCTAATATTCAATTTACCCCAAATTTCCATGTCTGACGGCTTGCAGTGGATGCCACTGATATTAGAAAATTGATAATTTTATAAAGTAATTACCTTCCGAGTTTCAGCCTGTTAAAATGACGGGTTTCCATTTTAGAAATTTCTAATATTCAATTTACCCCAAATTCCACATGTCTGACGGCTTGCGAGTGGATGCCACTGATATTAGAAAATTGATAATTTTATAAAGTAATTACCTTCCGAGTTTCAGCCTGTTAAAATGACGGGTTTCCATTTTAGAAATTTCTAATATTCAATTTACCCCAATTTCCACATGTCTGACGGCTTGCGAGTGGATGCCACTGATATCAGAAAATTGATAATTTTATAAAGTAATTACCTTCCGAGTTTCAGCCTGTTAAAATGACGGGTTTCCATTTTAGAAATTTCTAATATTCAATTTACCCCAATTTCCACATGTCTGACGGCTTGCGAGTGGATGCCACTGATATTAGAAAATTGATAATTTTATAAAGTAATTACCTTCCGAGTTTCAGCCTGTTAAAATTACGGATTTCCATTTTAGAAATTTCTAATATTCAATTCACCCCAATTTCCACATGTCTGACGGCTTGCGAGTGGATGCCACTGATATTAGAAAATTGATAATTTTATAAAGTAATTACCTTCCGAGTTTCAGCCTGTTAAAATGACGGGTTTCCATTTTAGAAATTTCTAATATTCAATTTACCCCAATTTCCACATGTCTGACGGCTTGCGAGTGGATGCCACTGATATTAGAAAATTGATAATTTTATAAAGTAATTACCTTCCGAGTTTCAGCCTGTTAAAATTACGGGTTTCCATTTTAGAAATTTCTAATATTCAATTTACCCCAATTTCCACATGTCTGACGGCTTGCGAGTGGATGCCACTGATATTAGAAAATTGATAATTTTATAAAGTAATTACCTTCTGAGTTTCAGCCTGTTAAAATGACGGGTTTCCATTTTAGAAATTTCTAATATTCAATTTACCCCAATTTCCACATGTCTGACGGCTTGCGAGTGGATGCCACTGATATTAGAAAATTGAAATTTTTATAAAGTAATTCCCGAGTTTCAGCCTGTTAAAATTGACGGGTTTCCATTTTAAACATTACTAATATTCAATTCACCCATATTTCTACCTCCGACGGCTTGCGAGTGGATGCCACCAGTATCAGAAAATTTATAATATTATAAACTAATTACCTACTGAGTTTCAGCCTGTTAAAACGACGGGTTTTCATTTTAGAAATTCTTAATATCCCATTTACCCCAATTTCCACCTCCCCGGCGGCTTGCGAGTGGATGCCACTGAGTATTCAGAAAATTTATAATTTTATAAACTAATTACCCACTGAGTTTCAGCCTGTTAAAACGACGGGTTTTCATTTTAGAAATTCTTAATATCCCATTTACCCCAATTTCCACCTCCCCGGCGGCTTGCGAGTGGATGCCATCAGTATCAGAAAATTGATAATTTTATAAAGTAATTACCCACTGAGTTTCAGCCTGTTAAAATTACGGGTTTCCATTTTAGAAATTTCTAATATTCAATTTACCCCAATTTCCACATGTCTGACGGCTTGCGAGTGGATGCCACTGATATTAGAAAATTGATAATTTTATAAAGTAATTACCTTCCGAGTTTCAGCCTGTTAAAATGACGGGTTTCCATTTTAGAAATTTCTAATATTCAATTTACCCCAATTTCCACATGTCTGACGGCTTGCGAGTGGATGCCACTGATATTAGAAAATTGATAATTTTATAAAGTAATTACCTTCAGAGTTTCAGCCTGTTAAAATTACGGGTTTCCATTTTAGAAATTTCTAATATTCAATTTACCCCAATTTCCACATGTCTGACGGCTTGCGAGTGGATGCCACTGATATTAGAAAATTGATAATTTTATAAAGTAATTACCTTCCGAGTTTCAGCCTGTTAAAATGACGGGTTTCCATTTTAAACATTCTAATATTCAATTCACCCATATTTCTACCCCTCTGACGGCTTGCGAGTGAATGCAACTGGTATCAGAAAATTGATAATTTTATATAGTAAATACCTACCGAGTTTCAGCCTGTTAAAACGACGGGTTTCCATTTTAAAAATTTCTAATATTCAATTTACCTCTATTTCTACCCCTCTGACGGCTTGCGAGTGGATGCCACTGATATCAGAAAAATTATAAATTTATATAGTAATTATCCATTTAGTTTCAGCCTGTTAAAATGACGATTTTCCATTTTAGACATTTTTAATATTAAATTTACCCCAATTTCCACCTGACGGCTTGCGAGTGGATGCCACTAGTATCAGAAAATTGATAATTTTATAAAGTAATTACCTTCCGAGTTTCAGACTGTTAAAATCACGGGTTACCAATTAAGAAAATTCTAATAAACAAAATACCCCAATTTCCACATGTCTCACGGCTTGCGAGTGGATGCTACTGATATTAGAAAATTGATAATTTTATAAAGTAATTACCTTCCGAGTTTCAGCCTGTTAAAATTACGGGTTTCCATTTTAGAAATTTCTAATATTCAATTTACCCCAATTTCCACATGTCTATCGGCTTGCGAGTGGATGCCACTGATATTAGAAAATTGATAATTTTATAAAGTAATTACCCTCCGAGTTTCAACCTGTTAAAATTACGGGTTTCCATTTTAGAAATTTCTAATATTCAATTTACCCCAATTTCCACATGTCTGACGGCTTGCGAGTGGATGCCACTGATATCAGAAAATTTATAATTTTATAAAGTAATTACCTTCCGAGTTTCAGCCTGTTAAAATTACGGGTTTCCATTTTAGAAATTTCTAATATTCAATTTACCCCAATTTCCACATGTCTGACGGCTTGCGAGTGGATGCCACTGATATTAGAAAATTGATAATTTTATAAAGTAATCACCTTCCGAGTTTCAGTCTGTTAAAATTACGGGTTTCCATTTTAGAAATTTCTAATATTCTATTTACCCCAAATTCCACATGTCTGACGGCTTGCGAGTGGATGCCACTGATATCAGAAAATTTATAATTTTATAAAGTAATTACCTTCCGAGTTTCAGCCTGTTAAAATTACGGGTTTCCATTTTAGAAATTTCTAATATTCAATTTACCCCAATTTCCACATGTCTGACGGCTTGCGAGTGGATGCCACTGATATTAGAAAATTGATAATTTTATAAAGTAATTACCTTCCGAGTTTCAGCCTGTTAAAATGACGGGTTTCCATTTTAGAAATTTCTAATATTCAATTTACCCCAAATTCCACATGTCTGACGGCTTGCGAGTGGATGCCACTGATATTAGAAAATTGATAATTTTATAAAGTAATTACCTACACAATGTCAGCCTGTTAAAATTACGGTTTTCCATTTTAGAAATATCGAATTTTTAATTTACCCCAATTTCCGACCCTCTGACGGCTTGCGAGTGGATGCCACTGATATTAGAAAATTTATAAAGTAATAATTACCTTCCGAGTTTCAGCCTGTTAAAATTACGGGTTTCCATTTTAGAAATTTCTAATATTCAATTTACCCCAATTTCCACATGTCTGACGGCTTGCGAGTGGATGCCACTGATATTAGAAAATTGATAATTTTATAAAGTAATTACCTTCCGAGTTTCAGCCTGTTAAAATGACGGGTTTCCATTTTAGAAATTTCTAATATTCAATTTACCCCAATTTCCACATGTCTGACGGCTTGCGAGTGGATGCCACTGATATTAGAAAATTGATAATTTTATAAAGTAATTACCTTCCGAGTTTCAGCCTGTTAAAATTACGGGTTTCCATTTTAGAAATTTCTAATATTCAATTTACCCCAATTTCCACATGTCTGACGGCTTGCGAGTAGATGACAGTGGTATTAAAAAAATGATAATTTTATAAAATAATTACCGCCTGAGTTTCAGCCTGTTAAAATGACGGGTTTCCATTTTAGAAATTTCTAATATTCAATTTACCCCAATTTCCACATGTCTGACGGCTTGCGAGTGGATGCCACTGATATTAGAAAATTGATAATTTTATAAAGTAATTACCTTCCGAGTTTCAGCCTGTTAAAATTACGGGTTTCCATTTTAGAAATTTCTAATATTCAATTTACCCCAATTTCCACATGTCTGACGGCTTGCGAGTGGATGCCACTGATATTAGAAAATTGATAATTTTATAAAGTAATTACCTTCCGAGTTTCAGCCTGTTAAAATGACGGGTTTCCATTTTAGAAATTTCTAATATTCAATTTACCCCCAAATTCCACCCTACTGACGGCTTGCGAGTGGATGCCACTGGTATTAGAAAATTGATAATTTTATAAAGTAATTACCTAGGGAGTTTTAACCTGTTAGAGTGACGGATTTCCAGTTTAGAAATATCTAATATTGAATTTACCCCAATTTCCACCCTTCTGACGGCTTGCGAGTGGATGCCACTGATATCAGAAAATTGATAATTTTATAAAGTAATTACCTTCCGAGTTTCAGCCTGTTAAAATGACGGGTTTCCATTTTAGAAATTTCTAATATTCAATTTACCCCAATTTCCACATGTCTGACGGCTTGCGAGTAGATGCCACTGATATTAGAAAATTTATAATTTTATAAAGTAATTACCTTCCGAGTTTCAGCCTGTTAAAATTACGGGTTTCCATTTAAGAAAATTCTAATATTCAATTTACCCCAATTTCTACATGTCTGACGGCTTGCGAGTCGATGCCACTGATATTAGAAAATTGATAATTTTATAAAGTAATTACCTTCCGAGTTTCAGCCTGTTAAAATTACGGGTTTCCATTTTAGAAATTTCTAATATTCAATTTACCCCAATTTCCACATGTCTGACGGCTTGCGAGTCGATGCCACTGATATTAGAAAATTGATAATTTTATAAATTACCTACCGAGTTTCAGCCTGTTAAAATGACGGGTTTCCAATTTAGAAATTTCTAATATTCAATTTACCCCTATTTCTACCCCTCTGACGGCTTGCGAGTGAATGCAACTGGTATCAGAAAATTGATAATTTTATATAGTAAATACCTACCGAGTTTCAGCCTGTTAAAATGACGGGTTTCCATTTTAGAAAGTCTTAATATCCCATTTACCCCAATGCCCACCTCCCCGACGGCTTGCGAGTGGATGCCAGTAGTATCAGAAAATAGATAATTGTATAAACTAATTACCTACTGAGTTTCAGCCTGTTAAAATTGACGGGTTTCATTTTAGAAATTTCTAATATCCCATTTACCCCAATTTCCACCTCCCCGGCGGCTTGCGAGTGGATGCCACTGGCATCAGAAAATTGATATTTTTATAAAGTAATTACCGTCCGAGTTTCAGCCTGTTAAAATTACGGGTTTCCATTTTAGAAATTTCTAATATTCAATTTACCCCAATTTCCACATGTCTGACGGCTTGCGGGTCGATGCCACTGATATCAGAAAATTGATAATTTTATAAAGTAATTACCTTCCGAGTTTCAGCCTGTTAAAATTACGGGTTTCCATTTTAGAAATTTCTAATATTCAATTTACCCCAATTTCCACATGTCTGATAGCTTGCGAGTGGATGCCACTGATATTAGAAAATTGATAATTTTATAAAGTAATTACCTTCCGAGTTTCAGCCTGTTAAAATGACGGGTTTCCATTTTAGAAATTCTTAATATCCCATTTATCCCAATTTCCACCTCCCCGACGGCTTGCGAGTGGATGCCACTAGTATCAGAAAATAGATAATTGTATAAACTAATTACCTACTGAGTTTCAGCCTGTTAAAATGACGGATTTCCATTTTAAAAATTTCTAATATTCAATTTACCCCAATTTCTACCCCTCTGACGGCTTGCGAGTGGATGCCACTAGTATCAGAAAATTGATAATATTATAAAATAATTACCTACTGAGTCTCAGCCTGTTAAAATGACGGGTTTCCATTTTAGAAAGTCTTAATATCCCATTTACCCCAATGCCCACCTCCCCGACGGCTTGCGAGTGGATGCCAGTAGTATCAGAAAATTGATAATTTTATAAAGTAATTACCTTCCGAGTTTCAGCCTGTTAAAATTACGGGTTTCCATTTTAGAAATTTCTAATATTCAATTTACCCCAATTTCCACATGTCTGACGGCTTGCGAGTGGATGCCACTGATATCAGAAAATTTATAATTTTATAAAGTAATTACCTTCCGAGTTTCAGCCTGTTAAAATTACGGGTTTCCATTTTAGAAATTTCTAATATTCAATTTACCCCAATTTCTACATGTCTGACGGCTTGAGTGGATGCCACTGATATTAGAAAATTGATAATTTTATAAAGTTAATTACCTTCCGAGTTTCAGCCTGTTAAAATGACGGGTTTCCATTTTAGAAATTTCTAATATTCAATTTACCCCAATTTCCACATGTCTGACGGCTTGCGAGTGGATGCCACTGATATTAGAAAATTGATAATTTTATAAAGTAATTACCTTCCTAGTTTCAGCCTGTTAAAATTACGGGTTTCCATTTTAGAAATTTCTAATATTCAATTTACCCCAATTTCCACATGTCTGACGGCTTGCGAGTGGATGCCACTGATATTAGAAAATTGATAATTTTATAAAGTAATTACCTTCCGAGTTTCAGCCTGTTAAAATTACGGGTTTCCATTTTAGAAATTTCTAATATTCAATTTACCCCAATTTCCACATGTCTGACGGCTTGCGAGTGGATGCCACTGATATTAGAAAATTGATAATTTTATAAAGTAATTACCTTCCGAGTTTCAGCCTGTTAAATTGACGGGTTTCCATTTTAGAAATTTCTAATATTCAATTTACCCCAATTTCCACATGTCTGACGGCTTGCGAGTGGATGCCACTGATATTAGAAAATTGATAATTTTATAAAGTAATTACCTTCCGAGTTTCAGGCTGTTAAAATGACGGGTTTCCATTTTAGAAATTTCTAATATTCAATTTACCCCAATTTCCACATGTCTGACGGCGAGTCGATGTCACTGATATTAGAAAATTGATAATTTTATAAAGTAATTACCTTCCGAGTTTCAGCCTGTTAAAATTACGGGTTTCCATTTTAGAAATTTCTAATATTCAATTTACCCCAATTTCCACATGTCTGACGGCTTGCGAGTGGATGCCACTGATATCAGAAAATTTATAATTTTATAAAGTAATTACCTTCCGAGTTTCAGCCTGTTAAAATTACGGGTTTCCATTTTAGAAATTTCTAATATTCAATTTACCCCAATTTCCACATGTCTGACGGCTTGCGAGTGGATGCCACTGATATTAGAAAATTGATAATTTTATAAAGTAATTACCTTCCGAGCTTCAGCCTGTTAAAATGACGGGTTTCCATTTTAGAATCTTCAATATTCAATTTACCCCAAATTCCACATGTCTGACGGCTTGCGAGTGGATGCCACTGATATTAGAAAATTGATAATTTTATAAAGTAATTACCTTCCGAGTTTCAGCCTGTTAAAATTACGGTTATCCATTTTAGAAATTTCTAATATTCAATTTACCCCAATTTCCACATGTCTGACGGCTTGCGAGTGGATGCCACTGATATTAGAAAATTTTCAATTTTCTAAAGTAATTACCTTCCGAGTTTCAGCCTGTTAAAATTACGGGTTTCCATTTTAGAAATTTCTAATATTCAATTTACCCCAATTTCCACATGTCTGACGGCTTGCGAGTGGATGCCACTGATATTAGAAAATTGATAATTTTATAAAGTAATTACCTTCCGAGTTTCAGCCTGTTAAAATGACGGGTTTCCATTTTAGAAATTTCTAATATTCAATTTACCCCAATTTCCACATGTCTGACGGCTTGCAGTGGATGCCACTGATATTAGAAAATTGATAATTTTATAAAGTAATTACCTTCGAGTTTCAGCCTGTTAAAATTACGGGCTTCCATTTTAGAAATTTCTAATATTCAATTTACCCCCAAATTCCACCTGTCTGACGGCTTGCGAGTGGATGAAACTGGTATCAGAAAATTGATAATTGTATGAAGCAATTACCTACCGAGTTTCAGCCTGTTAAAATAACGGGTTTCCATTTTAGAAATTTCTAATATTCAATTTACCCCAATTTCCGACCTGTCTGACGGCTTGCGAGTGGATGCCACTGATATTAGAAAATTGATAATTTTATAAAGTAATTACCTTCCGAGTTTCAGCCTGTTAAAATTACGGGTTTCCATTTTAGAAATTTCTAATATTCAATTTACCCCAATTTCCACATGTCTGACGGCTTGCAGTGGATGCCACTGATATTCAGAAAATTGATAATTTTATAAAGTAATTACCTACCGAGTTTCAGCCTGTTAAAATGACGGGTTTCCATTTTAAAAATTTCTAATATTCAATTTACCTCTATTTCTACCCCTCTGACGGCTTGCGAGTGGATGCCACTGATATCAGAAAAATTATAAATTTATATAGTAATTATCCATTTAGTTTCAGCCTGTTAAAATGACGATTTTCCATTTTAAAAATTCTTAATATCCCATTTACCCTAATTTCCACCTGACGGCTTGCGGTGGATGCCACTGAGTATCAGAAAATTGATAATTTTATAAAGTAATTACCACTGAGTTTCAGCCTGTTAAAATGACGGGTTTCATTTTAGAAATTTCTTAATATCCCATTTACCCCAATTTCCACCTCCCCGGCTTCTTGCGAGTCGATGCCACTGATATTAGAAAATTGATAATTTTATAAAGTAATTACCACTGAGTTTCAGCCTGTTAAAATGACGGGTTTCCATTTTAGAAATTCTTAATATCCCATTTACCCTAATTTCCACCTCCCCGACGGCTTGTGAGTGGATGCCACTGATATCAGAAAATTTATAATTTTATAAAGTAATTACCTTCCGAGTTTCAGCCTGTTAAAATTACGGGTTTCCATTTTAGAAATTTCTAATATTCAATTTACCCCAATTTCCACATGTCTGACGGCTTGCGAGTGGATGCCACTGGTATTAGAAAATTGATAATTTTATAAAGTAATTACCTTCGAGTTTCAGCCTGTTAAAATGACGGGTGTCCATTTTAGAAATTTCTAATATTCAATTTACCCCAATTTCCACATGTCTGACGGCTTGCGAGTGGATGCCACTGATATTAGAAAATTGATAATTTTATAAAGTAATTACCTTCCGAGTTTCAGCCTGTTAAAATGACGGGTTTCCATTTTAGAAATTTCTAATATTCAATTTACCCCAATTTCCACATGTCTGACGGCTTGCGAGTGGATGCCACTGATATTAGAAAATTTATAATTTTATAAAGTAATTACCTTCGAGTTTCAGCCTGTTAAAATTACGGGTTTCCATTTTAGAAATTTCTAATATTCAATTTACCCCAATTTCCACATGTCTGACGGCTTGCGAGTCGATGCCACTGATATTAGAAAATTGATAATTTTATAAAGTAATTACCTTCCGAGTTTCAGCCTGTTAAAATGACGGGTTTCCATTTTAGAAATTTCTAATATTCAATTTACCCCAATTTCCACATGTCTGACGGCTTGCGAGTGGATGCCACTGATATTAGAAATTTGATAATTTTATAAAGTAATTACCTTCCGAGTTTCAGCCTGTTAAAATGACGGGTTTCCATTTTAGAAATTTCTAATATTCAATTTACCCCAATTTCCACATGTCTGACGGCTTGCGAGTCGATGTCACTGGTATCAGGAAATTGATAACTTTATAAAGTAATTTAATTACCTGCCGAGTTTCAGCGTCTTAAAATGACGAGTTTTCATTTTAGAAATTTCGAATATTTAATTTACCCCAATTTCCACCTCTCTGACGGCTTGCGAGTGGATGCCACTAGCATCAGCAAATTGATAATTTTATAAAGTAATTACCTTCCGAGTTTCAGCCTGTTAAAATTACGGGTTTCCATTTTAGAAATTTCTAATATTCAATTTACCCCAATTTCCACATGTCTGACGGCTTGCGAGTGGATGCCACTGATATTAGAAAATTGATAATTTTATAAAGTAATTACCTTCCGAGTTTCAGCCTGTTAAAATGACGGGTTTCCATTTTAGAAATTTCTAATATTCAATTTACCCCAAATTCCACATGTCTGACGGCTTGCGAGTGGATGCCACTGATATTAGAAAATTGATAATTTTATAAAGTAATTACCTTCGAGTTTCAGCCTGTTAAAATTACGGGTTTCCATTTTAGAAATTTCTAATATTCAATTTACCCCAATTTCCACATGTCTGACGGCTTGCGAGTGGATGCCACTGATATTAGAATATTTATAAATTTATACAGTAATTACCTTCCGAGTTTCAGCCTGTTAAAATTACGGGTTTCCATTTTAGAAATTTCTAATATTCAATTTACCCCAATTTCCACATGTCTGACGGCTTGCAGTGGATGCCACTGATATTAGAAAATTGATAATTTTATAAAGTAATTACCTTCCGAGTTTCAGCCTGTTAAAATGACGGGTTTCCATTTTAGAAATTTCTAATATTCAATTTACCCCAATTTCCACATGTCTGACGGCTTGCGAGTGGATGCCACTGATATTAGAAAATTGATAATTTTATAAAGTAATTACCTTCCGAGTTTCAGCCTGTTAAAATTACGGGTATCCATTTTAGAAATTTCTAATATTCAATTTACCCCAAATTCCACATGTCTGACGGCTTGCGAGTGGATGCCACTGATATTAGAAAATTGATAATTTTATAAAGTAATTACCTTCCGAGTTTCAGCCTGTTAAAATTACGGGTTTCCATATTAGAAATTTCTAATATTCAATTTACCCCAATTTCCACATGTCTGACGGCTTGCGAGTGGATGCCACTGATATTAGAAAATTGATAATTTTATAAAGTAATTACCTTCCGAGTTTCAGCCTGTTAAAATTACGGGTTTCCATTTTAGAAATTTCTAATATTCAATTTACCCCAATTTCCACATGTCTGACGGCTTGCGAGTGGATGCCACTGATATCAGAAAATTGATAATTTTATAAAGTAATTACCTTCCGAGTTTCAGCCTGTTAAAATGACGGGTTTCCATTTTAGAAATTTCTAATATTCAATTTACCCCAAATTCCACAAGTCTGACGGCTTGCGAGTGGATGCCACTGATATTAGAAAATTGATAATTTTATAAAGTAATTACCTTCCGAGTTTCAGGCTGTTAAAATGACGGGTGTCCATTTTAGAAATTTCTAATATTCAATTTACCCCAATTTCCACATGTCTGACGGCTTGCGAGTGGATGACACTGATATCAAAAAATTGATAATTTTATAAAGGAACTACCTACCGAGTTTTAGCCAGTTAAAATGACGGGTTTCCATTTTAGAAATTTATAATATTCAATTTACCCCAATTTCAACCCCTCTGACGGCTTGCGAGTGGATGCCACTGATATCAGAAAATTTATAATTTTATAAAGTAATTACCTTCCGAGTTTCAGCCTGTTAAAATTACGGGTTTCCATTTTAGAAATTTCTAATATTCAATTTACCCCAATTTCCACATGTCTGACGGCTTGCGAGTCGATGCCACTGATATTAGAAAATTGATAATTTTATAAAGTAATTACCTTCCGAGTTTCAGCCTGTTAAAATTACGGGTTTCCATTTTAGAAATTTCTAATATTCAATTTACCCCAATTTCCACATGTCTGACGGCTTGCGAGTGGATGCCACTGATATTAGAAAATTGATAATTTTATAAAGTAATTACCTTCCGAGTTTCAGCCTGTTAAAATTACGGGTTTCCATTTTAGAAATTTCTAATATTCAATTTACCCCTATTTCCACATGTCTGACGGCTTGCGAATGGATGCCACTGATATCAGAAAAATTATAAATTTATATAGTAATTATCCATTTAGTTTCAGCCTGTTAAAATGACGATTTTCCATTTTAGACATTTTTAATATTAAATTTACCCCAATTTTACCCCTCCGACGCGACGGCTTGCGAGTGGATGCCACTAGTATCAGAAAATAGATAATTGTATAAACTAATTACCTACTGAGTTTCAGCCTGTTAAAATGATGGGTTCCCATTTAAGAAATTTTTAATATTCAATTTACCCCAATTTCCACTCCTCTGACGGCTTGCGAGTGGATGCCACTGGTATTAGAAAATTGATAATTTTATAAAGTAAATATCAACCGAGTGTCAGCCTGTTAAAATGACGGATTTCCAGTTTAGAAATATCTAATTTTTAATTTACCCCAATTTCCACCCTACTGACGGCTTGCGAGTGGATGCCACTGACATTAGAAAATTGATAATTTTATAAAGTAATTACCTTCCGAGTTTCAGCCTGTTAAAATGACGGGTTTCCATTTTAGAAATTTCTAATATTCAATTTACCCCAATTTCCACATGTCTGACGGCTTGCGAGTGGATGCCACTGATATTAGAAAATTTATAATTTTATAAAGTAATTACCTTTCGAGTTTCAGCCTGTTAAAATTACGGGTTTCCTTTAGAAATTTCTAATATTCAATTTACCCCAATTTCCACATGTCTGACGGCTTGCGAGTGGATGCCACTGATATTAGAAAATTGATAATTTTATAAAGTAATTACCTTCCGAGTTTCAGCCTGTTAAAATGACGGGTTTCCATTTTAGAAATTTCTAATATTCAATTTACCCCAATTTCCACATGTCTGACGGCTTGCAGTGGATGCCACTGATATTAGAAAATTGATAATTTTATAAAGTAATTACCTTCCGAGTTTCAGCCTGTTAAATTGACGGGTTTCCATTTTAGAAATTTCTAATATTCAATTTACCCCAATTTCCACATGTCTGACGGCTTGCGAGTGGATGCCACTGATATTAGAAAATTGATAATTTTATAAAGTAATTACCTTCCGAGTTTCAGCCTGTTAAAATGACGGGTTTCCATTTTAGAAATTTCTAATATTCAATTTACCCCAATTTCCACATGTCTGACGGCTTGCGAGTGGATGCCACTGATATTAGAAAATTGATAATTTTATAAAGTAATTACCTTCCGAGTTTCAGCCTGTTAAAATTACGGGTTTCCATTTTAGAAATTTCTAATATTCAATTTACCCCAATTTCCACATGTCTGACGGCTTGCAGTGGATGCCACTGATATTAGAAAATTGATAATTTTATAAAGTAATTACCTTCCGAGTTTCAGCCTGTTAAAATGACGGGTTTCCATTTTAGAAATTTCTAATATTCAATTTACCCCAATTTCCACATGTCTGACGGCTTGCGAGTGGATGCCACTGATATCAGAAAATTTATAATTTTATAAAGTAATTACCTTCCGAGTTTCAGCCTGTTAAAATTACGGGTTTCCATTTTAGAAATTTCTAATATTCAATTTACCCCAATTTCCACATGTCTGACGGCTTGCGAGTTGATGCCACTGATATTAGAAAATTGATAATTTTATAAAGTAATTACCTTCCGAGTTTCAGCCTGTTAAAATGACGGGTTTCCATTTTAGAAATTTCTAATATTCAATTTACCCCAATTTCCACATGTCTGACGGCTTGCGAGTGGATGCCACTGATATTAGAAATTTGATAATTTTATAAAGTAATTACCTACCCAGTTTCAACCTGTTAAAATGACGGGTTTCCATTTTAGAAATTTCTAATATTCAATTTACCCCAAATTCCACATGTCTGACGGCTTGCGAGTGGATGTCACTGATATTAGAAAATTGATAATTTTATAAAGTAATTACCGTCCGAGTTTCAGCCTGTTAAAATTACGGGTTTAGATTTTAGAAATTTGTTATATTCAATTGACCCCATTTTCCACATGTCTGACGGCTTGCGAGTGGATGCCACTGATATTAGAAAATTGATAATTTTATTAAGTAATTACCTTCCGAGTTTCAGCCTGTTAAAATTACGGGTTTCCATTTTAGAAATTTCTAATATTCTATTTACCCCAAATTCCACATGTCTGACGGCTTGCGAGTGGATGCCACTGATATTAGAAAATTGATAATTTTATAAAGTAATTACCTTCCGAGTTTCAGCCTGTTAAAATTACGGGTTTCCATTTTAGAAATTTCTAATATTCAATTTACCCCAATTTCCACATGTCTGACGGCTTGCGAGTGGATGCCACTGATATTAGAAAATTTATAATTTTATAAAGTAATTACCTTTCGAGTTTCAGCCTGTTAAAATTACGGGTTTCCATTTTAGAAATTTCTAATATTCAATTTACCCCAATTTCCACATGTCTGACGGCTTGCGAGTGGATGCCACTGATATTAGAAAATTGATAATTTTATAAAGTAATTACCTTCCGAGTTTCAGCCTGTTAAAATGACGGGTTTCCATTTTAGAAATTTCTAATATTCAATTTACCCCAATTTCCACATGTCTGACGGCTTGCGAGTGGATGCCACTGATATTAGAAAATTGATAATTTTATAAAGTAATTACCTTCCGAGTTTCAGCCTGTTAAAATTACGGGTTTCCATTTTAGAAATTTCTAATATTCAATTTACCCCAATTTCCACATGTCTGACGGCTTGCGAATGGATGCCACTGATATTAGAAAATTGATAATTTTATAAAGAAATTATCTATCGAGTTTCAGCCTGTTAAAATGACGGGTTTCCATTTTAGAAATTTCTAATATTCAATTTACCCCATATTCCACATGTCTGACGGCTTGCGTGGATGCCACTGATATTAGAAAATTGATAATTTTATAAAGTAATTACCTTCCGAGTTTCAGTCTGTTAAAATGACGGGTTTCCATTTTAGAAATTTCTAATATTCAATTTACCCCAATTTCCACATGTCTGACGGCTTGCGAGTGGATGCCACTGATATTAGAAAATTGATAATTTTATAAAGTAATTACCTTCCGAGTTTCAGCCTGTTAAAATGACGGGTTTCCATTTTAGAAATTTCTAATATTCAATTTACCCCAATTTCCACATGTCTGACGGCTTGCGAGTTTATGCCACTGATATTAGAAAATTTATAATTTTATAAAGTAATTACCTTCCGAGTTTCAGCCTGTTAAAATTACGGGTTTCCATTTTAGAAATTTCTAATATTCAATTTACCCCAATTTCTACATGTCTGACGGCTTGCGAGTCGATGCCACTGATATTAGAAAATTGATAATTTTATAAAGTAATTACCTTCCGAGTTTCAGCCTGTTAAAATTACGGGTTTCCATTTTAGAAATTTCTAATATTCAATTTACCCCAATTTACACATGTCTGACGGCTTGCGAGTTGATTCCACTGATATTAGAAAATTGATAATTTTATAAAGTAATTACCTTCCGAGTTTCAGCCTGTTAAAATTACGGGTTTCCATATTAGAAATTTCTAATCAATTTCACCCATATTTCTACCATGTCTGACGGCTTGCGAATGGATGCCACTGATATTAGAAAATTGATAATTTTATAAAGTAATTACCTTCGAGTTTCAGCCTGTTAAAATGACGGGTTTCCATTTTAGAAATTTCGAATTTTTTATTTACCCCAATTTCCGACCCTCTGACGGCTTGCGAGTGGATGCCACTGATATTAGAAAATTGATAATTTTATAAAGTAATTACCCTCCGAGTTTCAGCCTGTTAAAATTACGGGTTTCCATTTTAGAAATTTCTAATATTCAATTTACTCCAATTTCCACATGTCTGACGGCTTGCGAGTGGATGCCACTGATATTAGAATATTGATAATTTTATAAAGTAATTACCTTCCGAGTTTCAGCCTGTTAAAATTACGGGTTTCCATTTTAGAAATTTCTAATATTCAATTTACCCCAATTTCCACATGTCTGACGGGTTGCGAGTGGAAGCCACTGATATTAGAAAATTGATAATTTTATAAAGTAATTACCTTCCGAATTTCAGCCTGTTAAAATTACGGGTTTCCATTTTAGAAATTTCTAATATTCAATTTACCCCAATTTCCACATGTCTGACGGCTTGCGAGTGGATGCCACTGATATTAGAAAATTGATAATTTTATAAAGTAATTACCTTCAGAGTTTCAGCCTGTTAAAATTAAGGGTTTCATTTTAGAAATTTCTAATATTCAATTTACCCCAATTTCCACATGTCTGACGGCTTGCGAGTGGATACCACTGATATTAGAAAATTGATAATTTTATAAAGTAATTACCTTCCGAGTTTCAGCCTGTTAAAATGACGGGTTTCCATTTTAGAAATATCGAATTTTATATTTACCCCAATTTCCGACACTCTGACGGCTTGCGAGTAGATACCACTGATATTAGAAAATTGATAATTTTATAAAGTAATTACCTTCCGAGTTTCAGCCTGTTAAAATTACGGGTTTCCATTTTAGAAATTTCTAATATTCAATTTACCCCAATTTCCACATGTCTGACGGGTTGCGAGTGGAAGCCACTGATATTAGAAAATTGATAATTTTATAAAGTAATTACCTTCCGAGTTTCAGCCTGTTAAAATGACGGGTTTCCATTTTAGAAATTTCTAATATTCAATTTACCCCAATTTCCACATGTCTGACGGCTTGCGAGTGGATGCCACTGATATTAGAAAATTGATAATTTTATAAAGTAATTACCTTCCGAGTTTCAGCCTGTTAAAATGACGGGTTTCCATTTTAGAAATTTCTAATATTCAATTTATCACCATTTCCACATGTCTGACGGCTTGCGAGTGGATGCCACTGATATTAGAAAATTGATAATTTTATAAAGTAATTACCTTCCGAGTTTCAGCCTGTTAAAATGACGGGTTTCCATTTTAGAAATTTCTAATATTCAATTTACCCCAATTTCCACATGTCTGACGGCTTGCGAGTGGATGCCACTGATATTAGAAAATTGATAATTTTATAAAGTAATTACCTTCCGAGTTTCAGCCTGTTAAAATTACGGGTTTCCATTTTAGAAATTTCTAATATTCAATTTACCCCAATTTCCACATGTCTGACGGCTTGCGAGTAAATGCCACTGGCATCAGAAAATTGATATTTTTATAAAGTAATTACCTTCCGAATTTCAGCCTGTTAAAATGACGGGTTTCCATTTCAAACATTACTACTATTCAATTCACTCATATTTCTACCCCTCTGACGGCTTGCGAGTGGATGCCACTGATATCAGAAAATAGATAATTGTATAAACTAATTACCTACTGAGTTTCAGCCTGTTAAAATGATGGGTTCCCATTTAAGAAATTTTTAATATTCAATTTACCCCAATTTCCACTCCTCTGAGGGCTTGCGTGTTGATGCCAGTAGTATCAGAAAATTGATAATTTTATAAAGTAATTACCTTCCGAGTTTCAGCCTGTTAAAATTACGGGTTTCCATTTTAGAAATTTCTAATATTCAATTTACCCCAATTTCCACATGTCTGACGGCTTGCGAGTGGATGCCACTGATATCAGAAAATTTATAATTTTATAAAGTAATTACCTTCCGAGTTTCAGCCTGTTAAAATTACGGGTTTCCATTTTAGAAATTTCTAATATTCAATTTACCCCAATTTCCACATGTCTGATAGCTTGCGAGTGGATGCCACTGATATTAGAAAATTGATAATTTTATAAAGTAATTACCTTCCGAGTTTCAGCCTGTTAAAATGACGGGTTTCCATTTTAGAAATTTCTAATATTCAATTTACCCCATATTTCACCTGTCTGACGGCTTCCGCCTGGATGCCACGGATATCAGAAAATTGATAATTTTGAAAAGTAATTACTTATTGAGTTTCAGCCTGTTAAAATGACGGGTCTCCACTTTAGAGATATCTAATATTCAATTTATCCCAATTTCCACCTCTCTGACGGCTTGCGAGTGGATGCCACTGATATCAGAAAATTGATAATTTTATAAAGTAATTACCTTCCGAGTTTCAGCCTGTTAAAATTACGGGTTTCCATTTTAGAAATTTCTAATATTCAATTTACCCCAATTTCCACATGTCTGACGGCTTGCGAGTGGATGCCACTGATATTAGAAAATTGATAATTTTATAAAGTAATTACCTTCCGAGTTTCAGCCTGTTAAAATTACGGGTTTCCATTTTAGAAATTTCTAATATTCAATTTACCCCAATTTCCACATGTCTGACGGCTTGCGAGTGGATGCCACTGATATTAGAAAATTGATAATTTTATAAAGTAATTACCTTCCGAGTTTCAGCCTGTTAAAATTACGGGTTTCCATTTTAGAAATTTCTAATATTCAATTTACCCCAATTTCCACATGTCTGACGGCTTGCGAGTGGATGCCACTGATATTAGAAAATTGATAATTTTATAAAGTAATTACCTTCCGAGTTTCAGCCTGTTAAAATTACGGGTTTCCATTTTAGAAATTTCTAATATTCAATTTACCCCAATTTCCACATGTCTGACGGCTTGCGAGTGGATGCCACTGATATTAGAAAATTGATAATTTTATAAAGTAATTACCTTCCGAGTTTCAGCCTGTTAAAATTACGGGTTTCCATTTTAGAAATTTCTAATATTCAATTTACCCAATTTCCACATGTCTGACGGCTTGCGAGTGGATGCCACTGATATTAGAAAATTGATAATTTTATAAAGTAATTACCTTCCGAGTTTCAGCCTGTTAAAATTACGGGTTTCCATTTTAGAAATTTCTAATATTCAATTTACCCCAATTTCCACATGTCTGACGGCTTGCAGTGGATGCCACTGATATTAGAAAATTGATAATTTTATAAAGTAATTACCTTCCGAGTTTCAGCCTGTTAAAATTACGGGTTTCCATTTTAGAAATTTCTAATATTCAATTTACCCCAATTTCCACATGTCTGACGGCTTGCGAGTGGATGCCACTGATATTAGAAAATTGATAATTTTATAAAGTAATTACCTTCCGAGTTTCAGCCTGTTAAAATTACGGGTTTCCATTTTAGAAATTTCTAATATTCAATTTACCCCAAATTCCACATGTCTGACGGCTTGCGAGTGGATGCCACTGATATTAGAAAATTGATAATTTTATAAAGTAATTACCTTCCGAGTTTCAGCCTGTTAAAATTACGGGTTTCCATTT
Source organism: Monochamus saltuarius (assembly GCA_025584915.1). Lineage (NCBI taxonomy): Eukaryota > Metazoa > Arthropoda > Insecta > Coleoptera > Cerambycidae > Monochamus > Monochamus saltuarius. Next base: position 17,318,983 of record CM046725.1, read on the forward strand.
TAGAAATTTCTAATATTCAATTTACCCCAATTTCCACATGTCTGACGGCTTGCGAGTGGATGCCACTGATATTAGAAAATTGATAATTTTATAAAGTAATTACCTTCCGAGTTTCAGCCTGTTAAAATTACGGGTTTCCATTTTAGAAATTTCTAATATTCAATTTACCCCAATTACACATGTCTGACGGCTTGCGAGTGGATGCCACTGATATTAGAAAATTGATAATTTTATAAAGTAATTACCTTCCGAGTTTCAGCCTGTTAAAATTACGGGTTTCCATTTTAGAAATTTCTAATATTCAATTTACCCCAATTTCCACATGTCTGACGGCTTGCGAGTGGATGCCACTGATATTAGAAAATTGATAATTTTATAAAGTAATTACCTTCCGAGTTTCAGCCTGTTAAAATTACGGGTTTCCATTTTAGAAATTTCTAATATTCAATTTACCCCTATTTCTATCCTTCTGACGGCTTGCGAGTCGATGCCACTGATATTAGAAAATTGATAATTTTATAAAGTAATTACCTTCCGAGTTTCAGCCTGTTAAAATTACGGGTTTCCATTTTAGAAATTTCTAATATTCAATTTACCCCAATTTCCACATGTCTGACGGCTTGCGAGTGGATGCCACTGATATTAGAAAATTGATAATTTTATAAAGTAATTACCTTCCGAGTTTCAGCCTGTTAAAATTACGGGTTTCCATTTTAGAAATTTCTAATATTCAATTTACCCCAATTTCAACATGTCTGACGGGTTGCGAGTGGATGCCACTGATATTAGAAAATTGATAATTTTATAAAGTAATTACGTACCGAGTTTCAGCCTGTTAAAATTACGGGTTTCCATTTTAGAAATATCGAATTTTCAATTTACCCCAATTTCCGACCCTCTGACGGCTTGCGAGTGGATGCCACTGGCATCAGAAAATTGATATTTTTATAAAGTAATTACCTACACAATTTCAGCCTGTTAAAATGACGGGTTTCCATTTTAGAAATATCGAATTTTTAATTTACCCCAATTTCCGACCCTCTGACGGCTTGCGAGTGGATGCCACTGATATCAGAAAATTGATAATTTTATAAAGTAATTACCTTCCGAGTTTCAGCCTGTTAAAATTACGGGTTTCCATTTTAGAAATTTCTAATATTCAATTTACCTCAATTTCCACCCCTCCGACGGCTTTCGAGTGGATGCCACTGATATTAGAAAATTGATAATTTTATAAAGTAATTACCTTCCGAGTTTCAGCCTGTTAAAATTACGGGTTTCCATTTTAGAAATTTCTAATATTCAATTTACCCCAATTTCCACATGTCTGACGGCTTGCGAGTGGATGCCACTGATATTAGAAAATTGATAATTTTATAAAGTAATTACCTTCCGAGTTTCAGCCTGTTAAAATTACGGGTTTCCATTTTAGAAATTTCTAATATTCAATTTACCCTAATTTCCACCCTTCTGACGATTTGCGAGTGGATGCCACTGGTGTTAGAAAATTGATAATTTTATCTAATATTTATCTACCGAGTTTCAATTTGTTAAAATTATGGGTTTCCATTTTAGAAATTTCTAATATTCAATTTACCCCAATTTCCACATGTCTGACGGCTTGCGAGTGGATGCCACTGATATCAGAAAATTTATAATTTTATAAAGTAATTACCTTCCGAGTTTCAGCCTGTTAAAATTACGGGTTTCCATTTTAGAAAGTCTTAATATCCCATTTACCCCAATGCCCACCTCCCCGACGGCTTGCGAGTGGATGCCAGTAGTATCAGAAAATTGATAATTTTATAAAGTAATTACCTTCCGAGTTTCAGCCTGTTAAAATGACGGGTTTCCATTTTAGAAATATCGAATTTTTAATTTACCCCAATTTCCGACCCTCTGACGGCTTGCGAGTGGATGCCACTGATATCAGAAAATTGATAATTTTATAAAGTAATTACCTTCCGAGTTTCAGCCTGTTAAAATTACGGGTTTCCATTTTAGAAATTTCTAATATTCAATTTACCCCAATTTCCACATGTCTGACGGCTTGCGAGTGGATGCCACTGATATTAGAAAATTGATAATTTTATAAAGTAATTACCTTCCGAGTTTCAGCCTGTTAAAATTACGGGTTTCCATTTTAGAAATTTCTAATATTCAATTTACCCCAATTTCCACATGTCTGACGGCTTGCGAGTGGATGCCACTGATATTAGAAAATTGATAATTTTATAAAGTAATTACCTTCCGAGTTTCAGCCTGTTAAAATTACGGGTTTCCATTTTAGAAATTTCTAATATTCAATTTACCCAATTTCGTCATGTCTGACGGCTTGCGAGTGGATGCCACTGATATTAGAAAATTGATAATTTTATAAAGTAATTACCTTCCGAGTTTCAGCCTGTTAAAATGACGGGTTTCCATTTTAGAAATTTCTAATATTCAATTTAATCCAATTTCACATGTCTGACGGCTTGCAGTGGATGCCACTGATATTAGAAAATTGATAATTTTATAAAGTAATTACCTTCCGAGTTTCAGCCTGTTAAAATTACGGGTTTCCATTTTAGAAATTTCTAATATTCAATTTACCCCAATTTCCACATGTCTGGCGGCTTGCGAATGGATGCCACTGATATTAGAAAATTGATAATTTTATAAAGTAATTACCTTCCGAGTTTCAGCCTGTTAAAATTACGGGTTTCCATTTTAGAAATTTCTAATACTCAATTTACTCCAATTTCCACATGTCTGACGGCTTGCGAGTGAATGCAACTGGTATCAGAAAATTGATAATTTTATATAGTAAATACCTACCGAGTTTCAGCCTGTTAAAACGACGGGTTTCCATTTTAAAAATTTCTAATATTCAATTTACCCCAAATTCCACATGTCTGACGGCTTGCGAGTGGATGCCACTGATATTAGAAAATTGATAATTTTATAAAGTAATTACCTTCCGAGTTTCAGCCTGTTAAAATTACGGGTTTCCATTTTAGAAATTTCTAATATTCTATTTACCCCAAATTCCACATGTCTGACGGCTTGCGAGTGGATGCCACTGATATTAGAAAATTGATAATTTTATAAAGTAATTACCTTCCGAGTTTCAGCCTGTTAAAATTACGGGTTTCCATATTAGAAATTTCTAATCAATTTACCCCAATTTCCACATGTCTGACGGCTTGCGAGTGGATGCCACTGATATTAGAAAATTGATAATTTTATAAAGTAATTACCTTCCGAGTTTCAGCCTGTTAAAATTACGGGTTTCCATTTTAGAAATTTCTAATATTCAATTTACCCCTATTTCTATCCTTCTGACGGCTTGCGAGTATCCATTCGGTATCCACTGAGTTAAAATATTTTTGTAAAACTATTTATTATCACGCTCTCATGTTGAACAAACTACAAGTGTATCTGTTATGTATTGTTTGAGTTCCAGCTGTAACCAAGTTTAACATGCAAATTTCTTATGCCTTAATTTTTTTTCGTTTCGTTTTCTTCATAATTAATATTAATGTTAACCGTGTTCTATCTCGACGACCGTCTATGAGCATTCGGGTGTTTCTGTAGCGTCTGACTGCTATTTTTGGCTGCTGTCTTCACACCGGTGTGTTACACCCCTCGGATTTGACTTACCTTCAAACTGTAATTCAATCAACTCTGTATTTGCTCTAGTTTAGACCCACCCGTATACGGTAAATTTTATCTCGGATAATGCAATGCGACAAATAATCCGCAGACTTCGCCAGCAGGAATATAAAGAAAAATAATGTAATAATAATACGACGGGATGATTTCATTTTCTACCAAACAGACCTGCTCACCTCAATTGCTTTAGAACAGATATTTAATCTCGTTGAGAATCCGAGAGACCAAATATTTTAAGGGTAGTAGAAAAAGGTTGCGCGGGGGTGGCGGGAGGAATAATTTACACCATCCTCGACTCATGCCGAGATTAAAATACTCTTTTTCTACTTCATGAAATAAAAGTGGCGTCAACAGATACGGGGATAAAAACCAATACGTGGGCAGTACTATGTTTAATATGTTTAAGGTGGCATTATTTGTATTGTGGCATACTGAATTTAAAACCTAAATAATACGGTTTTTAACTGTTGCAAATAATTCATTCATATACAAGATTTTCAAGACAAATATGAGTAACAAATTGTTGCAGCTACAGATTATTTCAGTTGTAATGTCACAGAAACCATAATTTCATAGGGAAAAATAGTATATGAAAGTATAAGTGGATATTAAGGTCTTTAAAATACGCGCGATATTTCGAGCATGCCGGCGTAGCCCAAAATAGAACAAGTATTTTAAAGACCAGTTGTACGAATGGTTTACGCTATTTTTTTAATGGCACGCTTTGAAATCATAAATACTGGTATTAATACTACAAAAAATGTAAATAAGAACTAATATTGTAAAATGGTTGAATTCGTGATGTGATATCAATGTACCTTTTGGTGTCATGAGAAAAACAAAAATTAATTTGTAATCTGTCACATAAGATTAATTCTTATCACGACAGTTGTTACTGGTTGTATATTGTTTAAAAATATGTTCTAACATTGATTACTTAAATAGTAAAGCAGAATCGCGATCAGTACCGCAAAAATAACGCTTATAAAAAAGAATACAAGTTCAGCAAATTGATGGAAGACCAAAATGTAACAGATACAGATGAACTAGTTGTGCTTGTTTACCTTTAGAAAATGTTGGAGCAGTACAAGACGTAGACTATGTGGGCTATCCATTCGAAATTGCAAAGTATGTTGAGAACAAAGGGATTGATTTAAAATCATTTATAATTTTTGAAGGTGGTAGCCATTTTCGCTATATTTTGCTCTTGTAGAAGATATGAATTGTGCGACTTAGTGAAGGCTCGACGTTTTACTGTTGTGGTGAAACAGTATTTAACATTGCGTCCACAAAATGTAAGTACATACCGAGTTTTCTTACAGTATGATAAGAGGAAGTGCACCAATCAAGTGATTGGTATTATTACATTTAGATCATGTCCCCTGCAAATTGCAAGTTATCTTAAATTGAACGATCCTGAGGAAAACACTGGACATGTGTTTCGACGTACGTCCGCTACCATTATGGCAAATACTATATTACAATAAATCAAATCCAACGATAAGTAGAATGGAAATCGACAGCTGTGGCGACTGGTTAAATTGAAGAGAGTGTTGGCAATAAAGAGAATATTTCAAACATTACTGATAGTGCCATTATTACTATGAGAACAGCATTTCTTTCGATTTAAAAAACCGAAGTACTAATATTGCAAACAATACCAACTAATAAAATTTAAAGGTAATGTGAGCCAACATTCGCATAGATAATTATTTTTGTGTGAATATTTCCTAGATGGGCGAGTTTTCATAAATCATTTTCATCCTGCTGCAAACAAATAAATATCTAGAGCAGCGCGAATGCAGATATTATAGTTGTAATAATAATAATTGGATTTAGAACCTGATTTTCTAAGTTTCGCTTAGATCTCATGTAGAAGAAATAAGGGTAAACTGAAACGGCATCTTGTCTGTTAACTGAAATGTATTAGAAGAGATCTTACACTTAACATTTATTGTCAGGGCTGGCAGAGCGACAATCAATTAATTTGAGGAGTTTAGCTGCAGCTTCTTAATTGCAACAACCGTGAAGCTGAAATGTAACGGTATACTTGAACAGAAGACTGAAGTAATATCAATTCATTCAAATTCGCTTGCTCTTAACAAAAATAAATAAAGCGTTTTTTGAATTTAGCAAATTATACGAACAGTTCATCCTGAAACAGATTACTTTGTATTGAAATGAAAAATGTGTCGATACCTGAGACGTATCAAGGCACTGTTTCCATTGAAATGATGAGTATGCCTGATTTAAAGCCAACTGCTTAATCGTCAGTTATGCATCCATGATAGATAGGTATACTCGCGTCAAGAATTCAGACGTCTTACGTCACGGCTGACGTTACACATTTGTTTTTATTGTCAAAATAATTTTCGATATTTGCTCGCGTTAAAAACAATCATTTTTAGCAATTTAGTGCAATATATAATGCAAACTCTTAGTGTAGTATTTGGTTTTATTACTATCAGTTGCAGTTTCTTAAATATTTTGATGAACATATAATGAATTATTCATTTATTTGCATGACGTATATCGTCTGAATTCTTGTCGCGAGTATACCTATTTTAAATATGCAATATTTCTTTCCTCATATAAATTGATCCTAATCTTGCCAAATGTGATTTACCACTTATGAATGTATTCATAGTAGCTATGCTCGTATATACCTTAGCGATATATTCTAATCCATGAAATCATTATTTTATATTAAGCTTGGTCGGGTGGGTGGTTGATTTATTGCTTTCATTGCAATTAGTTTGCAATACAGACACCGCCAACCTGGTTTCTCTGGATGTTCTTATTTGTAATTACAAGTGGTTCAATTTCTTAGTTAGTAGTTTCGGAACTGCAGGCTTTTGGTGAAATTGTTGCAAAGCAAGTAGTTAAGTCAACGGTGCTTATCATTTTGATTGTTACTTGTTACTTCCGAATCGTTAGTTTTGTTCTTTAGTTTGCGGAATAGGAATTGTAACTTTCATTTCTCTTGATTGTCTTTAATTTACAGGGTGACTGACTGGAAAAGTGTTTTGAACATCAAGAGGTGATTTCTGGATTTATTTTAAGTTATAAGCATTGGTTCTTGGCAACTTGGTAAATTGTTATTAAGAAAATAAATAATTTTCATATACCTAAACACAAAACGTGTTGAGCTTGTTTTGTGAAATTTGGTTAATAAATATGCACCTACGGATACTTGTTTTAAATGTACAGCACTTCCTTAAATTTAACCAATGGCGTCGGTACGGAACTTTGCTCTCATATTTTTTTATGAAAACTATGCTACATTACTGATATATTTTAATTTACCTTTTTATTTTTGTTATTTTTTTTAATCTTTATTTACAAGCAAAAGTGCTGTAATTTAAAATTAAATGATCATAGGTGTTTATTTTTGGTAATTTTTAAATGTTTGAAACATAACTTAAACCAAATATTTGAAATTTGAAATACGAGGTGTAGCAATTAAGTTCCGGGAATTTAGTTATAACTCGAAAATTGGCAACACTGCATCGTTCGTCAACATTTTTCTAGAGAGGGTGAACCTTCCTTTTAGTTTCAGTCCAAGGCTGAAGTCGATAGCACGTTTGGCGTCGTGAAAATGAGTGACTCAAATTACAAGCAACGTGTTGTGATTCAATTTTTAGTGAAATCTGGCGAAAAACCCTCGGAAATCCTTCGAAAATTGCAAGTGGTGTATGGAGACTAGTGTATGTCGAAAACACGCGTATTTGAATGGGCAAAACGGTTCAAAGAGGAGCGCGAATCGGTAGAAGACGATCCACGTGAAGGTGCTTCCGCCACCTCTCGTACTGACGCGAATGTTGACCGTTTGCATGCACCAATCACGTCTGATCGGCGCCTAAGCATTCGTGCGTTGTCTGACGAGTTGAACGTCAACAAAGAAACCGTTCGCAAGATGTTACACGAAAATTAGAATATGCGAAAGATTTGCGCAAAGATGATGCCAAAAGTTTTCACTTGTGAACAGAAAGACATGCGAAAATCGATATGCGAGGATTTGTTGTATCGCAATCGGAGCGACAGTAGAGACTGGATGAGTCGGGTAGTCACTGTAGATGAGACCTGGATATTTGAGTATGACTCCGAGACAAGCAAAGAAAGTCAGCAGTGGGTGGAAAAGGATGGAGAGCGGCTAACCAAAGCGAGGATGTCCAAGTCACGACTGAAGGCAATATTGATCGTATTTTTCGATATCCACGGCATTATTCATCATGGATATGTTTCTGCCAGCCAGACAGTGACTGGACAGTTCTATGTCGGCGTCCTGAAACAGCTGCGGGCCCGCGTTTTCCGTGTGCGACCCGAACTCGCCGAGAATGGCTGGATCTTGCACCACGACAACGCGCCAGCCCATTCCTCGTTCATTGTGCATGAATTTTTGGCAGAAAAAGGCATTCCAACGTTGCCGCACCCACCGTATAGCCCCGATATTGCCCCCTGTTAAAATTTATGTTAATTATAAGTATTTTTTACGTGCTAGACAATTTTTTCCGCACAATTAGGAAAAATCAAATTTTCTAAACTGAGTTACTAAATGTACAACTTTAAAAAAATACTATAAAAAAATAAATAAACACATCTAAGAAGAAGATTATGGTGAAATTTATTAATTAATTAAATTTTTACACATAAAATTGAAGATTTGTAAATTTTTTTTTTTAAATAGTTGGAGCCGGGCGATGTCATAAACTGTTTTTTCTTTTTTGTTTATTTGGATGTATACAGGGTGACAAGGGAAAGTGGGAACACGCTGTAACTTTTTTGTGACTGCTGATAAACATTTGAAATTGGGTGGGTTTATACTAGATGATGCCATGAATTCTTTGAAGTCTTTCCGGATTTCATGACATTCCCGATTTGACCGGAAATTACCGTAATTTTATATTTTTAAATGGGACACCCTGTATTTTTTGACAGTTTTGGAATCAGCAGATTATTTTACGTATGGTAGGACCAATTTTGTAGCACATTTTCTGGATGTAAGTGATTTTTTAAAATTTTTAGATATAAAACTAGAAGGCCGGGAAGGCAGAAATTATTTTCTTCTTTGACGGATTTTAAAAATTGTTGTACCACAATTGGGCATAAAATGCCAACGTATTTAAAATAAAAATTATGTCATTTGGTGTACATTATTCTACCGTATTTACCTGGAATTTTTAGTAACACAGTATGTATGTATGATGTGAACAACATGTAAATTTACTACAATTTTTATCAGTGTATATTTACGTTTATCGGGTTCACATTCGCAGATTGAAAAACCTATTTAGATATATCTCGTAGCTCCTAATATCGGAAAACACTTACCCAAATCCGTGTCCATCTCCTTCTCGGCTATAACGTACCATATGCACGCCAACCAGTGGGCCACCAGGGTGAAACACAACATCAGAAGGGTCAGGATCATGGCGCTGTATTGAGAATATCTGTCCATTTTCTGGAGGAGCCTCGCTAGCCTTAACAGTCTTGTCAGTTTTATAAGGTGGGTGTGAGAGCTTGGAAGGGTACCGGACCCCTGTAACAGAAAAAAAATGACTTCCTAGCTACGAAGGGAATAGGATCGCTTCGGGTTTCGTTTTAACTTTAGGAAGAGCGGATAAAAAATTGCTGGTCGTCAAGAAGGACTATAAAATAAACTTGAAAATATTTCTGAAAATATTTATTTCGCAAAAATGTTATTTTTTATGAAATATGACTATTAAAAGTCTAAAAAAAATATTGCTGGAGTGTGAGAAAGAGGTTTCTTTGAATCTTCTTCTAAAGAAATCTCGACAAATTTATATTTAAGTTTGTAATTTATTTATGATATAACCAAATATTCAAAGTTACGTGCTTTTCTCAAGAGACACAATGAGGAATATGTACCGAAAAAATCGCGAGTATTTACAAAGGAGCAATTTGATAGTGCACCTGATAATTTATATTTGATGATGATGAAGATTAACGCTTTAAAAATACAAGAACAATATTTTTAAAAAGCTTCTATATAGCACGTCTTAATATTGGAGGTTGCACGCGAGTGCCGTTGTGATGAATTAGTCAATTTAACAATTGATAATGTTGAAGATGTGAAATCCGCCTTAGTTATAAACATTCCTAATACCAAAGATTAATCTCAATATATTGCCTTTTTTCTCAATATAAAGAGATTATTCTCAATATTTTGACTTTTCTTTCTATAAAAATAAATATAATAAGAATATATAAATATAATAAGAAAAATCTCAATATCTTGATTTTTTTCTTAATATATTGACTTTTGCTGCAATATTTGTATGTATTTATTTTAATTCCACTAGCGATTTAGGCAGTAAAGTATGTTAATTTAGTCATAGGCGCCGCACGTAGAAAAAATGGAACAAGAAATAACATTTGCGATTTGTTTAGATAATTATTTTTTATCGTTCGTTACAAACCAAATTTTGGCAAGCTACAGTTAATGATTCTTAACTTTTCAATAAATATCTTAAGTCGTCACTTTCAGACCCCTAATAATATCGAATATCAATCAAAGGCGTCCGATATGACTTTCAAAAATAATCCTCTTTGTGCTAAATTTGAATGAAATATCTTTAAAAGTATTGACATGAGCACACAAAAATTATGTTTTTTTTACGTTCGCATATCTGTTAATTTTAAAACTGTTAGAAGTTTGAGATATTTATTAAAAAGTAATGAAGCGTTGCAGGTAGGTTGTTAAAATTTGGTATAGAAGGGTTTCTAATAAAGCTGAATAAAAATCCGTTAAAAATAAGTTCCTAAAAAAATCGCTAATATAGTTTTTCAAAAAATTGATCCCCTTTTCAATCTTACGTGCGACGCCTATAACTAAATTAACATCTCATAGTGTCAAAATAGTTAGTTTATAAGTATATATAAGCTACGAAAAACTCAGAACAATTGGATAACAAGCAAGTCGCCCTTGTAAGCAGGTTACAAGGACGAATCTATGGAAAGTTAAACCTTTGAGAGTAGGATTCCAAAATTTGGGCAGAGGGGTTTCAAATGAAGCTGAATAAGAATACGACAAAAATAATTTCCTAAAGACATAGCAAATGTTATTTCTCGAAAAACTGTTCCCCTTTTTCGATTCTACGTGCAACGCCTATTACACACACTTTCACAACCTCAATCGCTAGTGGAATGTGAAGAAAGACATACAAATTTCACAGTACTAAAAGAAAATTCAAGATATTTAGAATAATTTAATTATATTCAGAAAAAACTGGATGAAGATCAAGCACTATGGCAGAAGGCTATATTGAGCACTCACTTTTGAAAAAAGAAAAATTGCGAAAAAATACTAAAAATCGTTTCATTTCTCATTTCACAACATGAAAATAATATAACTATTAATGAAAATGTGTTGGACTGCTTTGAGAATTGCTCCAAGAATGAGGATTGGTGGTTTCGGTGGTTTATTTAATTTGAATACTTGTTCAAACTGCGTATTTAATATCAATGGGGATATCTATAAATGATACTGCAGGAAACAACTACTCCGCGGGCTACCCCGACCGGCATTGAATTATACCTGCAGTATCTGTGTGAAACAGCCAAGAACCCTTGTCGGCCACTCCACCAGACATAGACCGGTTTCGGGCTTGTTAGCCCTCATTAGTATGCCATAGGTGAGATGACCGACAATTGAACTGGCTGTTCCTTCATATGTAGTTTCACATTTAAGTTGAGTGCAGGTGAGATGTAACTGGTCTGCTACTACAATTACATACTACAGTTACTACAGTTACATCTCACCTGCACTCGACTTATATGTGAAACTGCATATGAAGGAACAGCCAGTTCAATTGTCGGTCATCTCACCTATGGCATACTAATGAAGGCTAACAAGCCCGAAACCGGTCTATGTCTGGTGGAGTGGCCGACAAGGGTTCTTGGCTGTTTCACAGAGATACTGCAGGTATAATTCAATGCCGGTCGGGGCATTAGCCCGCGGAGTAGTTGTTTCCTGCAGTATCATTTATAGATTTAATGGCGTATCGCCCGGGGCGAGAGGTCTGCGGTTAAGTACCTACGATATTGTAGGTCGCTTTCTGCAAGTCGAGCCGCTTAGGCCGAGCAGGAAGTAGCAGACAAGTTACATCTCATCAATGGGGATAAACAAAAATTATTGTAAATATTGTTGAATAAACTTTTATAAATTAAAACTTGATTAACACCTTTAATCTAAGGATTAAAAGTGTCAACTTTAGCTCCTAGGATTAAAAATGAATATTTTTATGATAAGATACCATTTTTTTTCTCAGCAAGGAAAATGTCAATTTTAGAGATTCCTCACAGTAAAAAAATGTCAAAGTTTTGGGACGATTGGAGAAAAACCATATTTTTCTATGTTTGATAAACCAATAGGTCTATCATCTGTTTATTTAAAATTTTTTCTAAAACAAAGTTATATGCCTTATATAAATAAACTGTACTTTAATTTCATTAGTAGAAATCAATAAAAAATGAATTTATCCGTAGATCAAATGCAACCCTGAATGTTTCCTTACACCAAAACAATAATTTAATATCTTAACTTTTATAGTATGTACTCCAATTTCAAACCTGTTTTTTTACTCAGATAATATTTAATGTGATATCCTAGATCTTTCAAATGCTAACAACAGTGTTTGTAAATGGTACTCTACTATTATATAGTTGCCTTAATTCGTTAGCATGCATAACCTCAGCACTTTCCTCATTAAAATAATTAAAATTTGCATTTTAATGACTTTGTTTTCCAGTTAATCTGAGTGTTCGGTTGCCGCAGCATTTGCATCCATGCAAAACTTTTTTTAACCTCGTTTTTAACGCTATTATCGAGCTAGAATGCGCGTACAAGTACAGTATTAATTAATTCCCACATAATAAATAATTGTAGAGCACAAAAGTTTTCTAATTACTCACCTGTGCCCCGTACAAAGCGTACAGTAAATCAAATGGCAATGCTGCGAGCAAATCGACTATGAACCAAGTCCTCAAGTAGTTGATTGAGATCGCTCTCCATTCGGAAACTACTTCTCCCTTCCGATTCACGTATGTCGTACGAAAGTTCAATATTATATCTGAAACAGAAGATGCAGTTTATTGAATTTCATTAGGTGATTTTACAAGTTAAAATATTGGTAGTTGTAGTTCAAAGAAAAACAGAAAAAATATAAAAATACAAAACATTACAGTAAAAGTTCAGTAACATATTTTAATGAATGACAAAGAATATTCTGTTATATTTATGTTTTATGTTATTAAAAGTCAATTGTACGTACAACTTAGGGGTTCAAATCTAGTGAATTTTTTTCAGATGTTAGAAGTACCTCAGGGTTGTGTTCTGGGTCCCATGTGTTTCATCTTGTTCATTAATGACAATATTAAACATTTTAGTGTTAAATACCTGCTATATGCGGAAGTTAATGACTGCTACATATTCCAGCATTGTTTAAGTAATGTTAATGAATGGTGTATATTAAATAAAATGCCATTAAATGCTGACAAATGTTCTATACAAAGAATTCAAACAAGATACACACAACGTCAAAAGTCTTGGACCCCCTATATAAAATAATTCGATTAAAACTAGTTGTTTTTCTTAATGTGATAAAAAAAGTACATTTACTTAGAGAACCGAAAAGACAAAAACATATTGCAGACCATGAGTTACTTTATTGCAAATGTTTTTACAAATCTGGTCTGTTTGGCAGTGTATTCAGCCAAGTGTTCCTTTAAATTGTTGTAGATTATAATACCAGGACGTGACATTTCTGCATTTATCCGAGCAAGAATGACTGCTTTATATGATGCACGACATTGCATGCATGCATGTTGGGCATTCCTAGATCATCTGTTGTACGAATAGTACACAGATATGAAGAATTTGATACAGTGAAAAACAGACCACGTAGTGGACGTCCTCGAGTATCTAATGAAAGGGAGGATCGGTATTTGGTGCAATATGCCCGTAGACACCGCACATCTTCAGCTTCAGCTCTCAGGGCCCACTTTCAAGGTACGTTTCGCCGTGTTATATCGACACCTACTATTCGAAGACGACTCCACAACGCAAATTTACGTGCTAAAAGACCATTACGGGTCCCCACTCTACTTCCAAGGCATCGTGCTGCCCGTCTCCAGTGGGCGCGAAAGCATAGGGGTTGGCTTTTACGCCAGTGGCGGTGGGTCTTATTTACAGACGAAACCAGAATTGGGCTGGTTATTAATGCCAATCGACAAAGAGTCTGGAGAGAACCAGGTCGTCAACAGCTACTTCATTTTTTCCGTAAAGTTGCTCCGTATGAAGGGGGTACCGTAATGTTTTGGGGTGGAATAATGTTCAACCGCCGCACCCCATTAATTCGCATACCACAGAATATGACCAGTCAAATTTACATCGAACAAGTTATTACGCTTATTATCTACAACGGACAACCACATCGCGCAAGAAGGGTTCAAGAGACACTCGAAGCAGGACATATCAATAGATTAGATTGACCAGCCAACTCTCCTGACATGAATCCTATTGAATACATGTGGGATTTCGTTGCTAGAGCCATTAATAATCGTATTCCCCCACCTCAGACTGCAGATGAGTTAGTTGTGGCGGCAGAAGAAGAATGGAACAATATTCCGCAAGAGATCGTTAACCGCTTATTTCAATGCACAGACGTGTCAATATGCTATGCTTTGTTACTTTTTTTTGATTTAATAAATTTTGTCAAAAATGTCACACATTTGCTGGTTTTAAATTTTCTAAGTACTCAGTCTATCGAACATATCCTTTTCACAAAAAAAGATTCAGAAAACAATATACTTTTATAAATGTATTTGGTTTCTCTGATAAAAAGATTTCTTTAACAAGAATGAGGGGGAGTCCAAAACTTTTGACGTTGTGTATATTATTTGATAATAAGCTAAACAACATTACATTGAGTTTGTCAATACAATTGTGTCTTTTTGTTAATATAATTATTCTACTGATACGTCTGCGATTTTGGCTTTTTTCTATTATAGCTATGTCTTTATATTTTCTTAGTTATATTGTTTCTTAATGTTATTTTATATTTTTTGACTAAGTTTTGTTTTACATTGTAACCTTATTATCTGTACCTATTTTTCAGAAAAATGCAATATCTTTTCTGATTCAAACATTTAATATGTTGGAAACGTCATAACCTATATTTAAGGAATTCAGGAAATATGATTTGACGTAACATCCATCTTATTTAGTTACATCCCAGATTGAGCTGTAATTACGTAGAGATACATTTCCAAGATTTGGTATATCTTAGTCAACAACGTATGATCTGCTATATCGCAGATAGCTCCAATTTCACAGCATCCTCGAACATAGTCGTGATATGTAACAGATCACGTTTAAAGTTTCCGCAACTAATTTTAGGATAGTTCTGGTTTCTACTTATATTGGAAATTAATACCTAGAAAAATATGTTTCGATTTTATTTTATGAAATATAAAGTTTCTGTTAGATACAGAAAATTCTCAAATTACTGGTCAATTCCTTGAAGTGAAACATATGTGATACATGTTGATCTAGTCATGTAACTATTTTTAAGAGAATATAGATAAAAATTAGTATGATACGAATACGCGATTAAAATAAAAATAATGTACATCTACACCAAAAAGAAAATATATAAACTGCTGGTCACTCGAACTTACACATAGAGATTTTAGGCAAAATTTAACGTTCAATATTTTCAACAGCAACTCACTTATTTCTAAAATAATGTTGACAGTTTTAATTCCAATTCCTACTTTGAAATGAACGCGTCGCGTAGAAATTACACCCGATCATAATTATGGGCATGGGGGTGGACAAAGTACTCTGTAAAACTGAGACTTCTTTGAGACAACAAACTGGGGTGTGAGTTTTGGACAGAACAGTGAGAAGAACATTAAATAAAAACAACTTGAGGTGAGAATTTATTTTTACAAAAACTTAAATAATGCCAAACCTTAGAGCGCGTCGTACCCTACGTTTTTGTTTATTATCGACCCGGTATAATGTGTAAATTTCAACCCTCAAATAAAATGCTTAGACCATAGAAAATCTACGTGAAATAAGGATTCCAAATCTGCAAAAATCATCAAGAACCGTCAATCCAATGTCAAGTTATAGCATTTTAAAAATTTTGCTGCCCAAATTTTATGTTGAGTAGTGTGTACAAGGCCTAAGGGCCTTAATCCGAAAACTGACAAAAACCTCTAGAGATATTGATGTTACTTTAGTAACGAACCATATTGCAACGACCAAAAAATTTGTTTGCAGAAATTTCACTCATACAAACTTTTTGATTTTTTGCATGACTTCATTGATCACCCCGTATATAATAAACCTATGGTCCTACGATAAATATACGTCATGCAGCTTAATCCGAAAAAAACTAACTCTTAAAATTTGCAAGCCGCGTTCAAAAATTTGCATTCCTGTTGAAAATATTGAACTTTTAAATTTTGCCTAAAAATTTCTATGTGTAAGTTCGAGTGGCCAGCAGCTTATATATATATTTCCAAATCATTATATAAACCCCCTTTTCAGATTGTCACTGATTCAGCTCCGGGTTCAAATCTCTGTCGACTTGACGCGACGTAGCCAAATTTAAATATTTTCCTAGGACCTACTTATTATAATGCTAAAATATGTAATGAATATGGTTCTTTTTTACAGTTTTGACATAGGTAATTTAAAATTTGTTCTTCTCAGAATTTTAAGGCAACACACTAAAATACATATTTATGGAAATGTATTTTAAAAATTCGTTTCTGTATTTTATCTATTATGAAGTACTGGGTATACGGTGATATATAAATTAACAAATTTGTAATTTCTAGGTTATTTATTAGCTGAAAATTATTTAATTCGGGAGTGCTTAATACCCTTCAGTTCTCTCTTATGGCGAAGCCTATGACCAAATTATTGAGCTTACCTAAAAAATACTTACATGATGTGGTACATAATCAAAGGTGATCAATGTACAGTTGCTGGACTGTAAAGTGAATCGAAGGATAACTTTAGAATAGACTTATAAGACGCATATTTAGTGTTTTAACAGCAGCGACCTAACTAAAAATTCCCAGCAAAATACTGATAGAATTTTAATCATTTCCCAGGTCTCTTTGTTAAGTTTCACTTAAATTTAATGCCATTAAAAACAAATTAGATCCTTACTTTCCAGTTACAGTTGTAAGTCCCTTTGTTGAAAGCCAGAAACGCAACATGCAGTTGTGTAAGAGACACGGTACGGTTCTCAAAACAATTATTTACCGTGCCAAATTTCAAAGGCGAATTAGACTAAATAAAATGTAGCGCCCTCTGTCGTGGCTCAGTCAAGTGTGACGCCATTGTTTTGTTATCCACAAGGCTGGACTTAAATTAACTTCCCTAAGTAACAACTACCGTTTCATTCGGCGTTACAAGGATATATTTTTATTTCTGTATAATTTTATTAAATGAACCCCTTTTACTTTTTAATTACTTGTTTAACTCTTATTATATGCAAAGTATACTTTACGTGAATATACAGGGTGAGACAACGTTGATTCATCGCTAAAATATAATTGAGGCGAAAATATCTAAATAGGTTTGGTGCAATTGGCGACCGTACAAAAAATTGAAAGAAATTCCCAAGGAAAGAAATAAATAACATTTTATAATACCTATTATATACAGCAAATTCAACTGCCTTTGCCGCTATTGTTATTAATTATTAATAGAATTAAATTCTAGTTTTAATTAATAAAATAGTTTAACATAACTGATGTTACAACAAGATTTTGCTGTTTTTCCAGTTTCCTCAAACTAACACAAATACTTCTGCTTCTTGTCCGTTTTGAACTCAGCTGTGAAACGTTTGCGTAAATCATCAATAGTGTCCACTTCGATGCGATAACCTCATTTTTTAAATATCACCACAAAAAGAAGTCCAAAGGATTTAAATTCAGGTGATCGTGGCGGACATGGCAAAGGTCCTCCTCGTCCAATCCCTTGGTATTAATGCTTAGACCTGTACATGGTACGGATGTAATTGAGCCACACTGCTTCAATACGCCGTAAACGCCCTGGATCTCCATCTCTTCCATGATTCGGTTGCAAATGTTCCGTATCTCGGCCGCGTTGCACTACACTTGCACTCATTGCACACCGCGGTAAAAGTAGCCGCATATGGCACATTTACGGGGAAATCGTTCTGCTATAGCATTTTCACTTCACCTTAAAGTAAAACGATATCTATCAACTCCGAATTGCTAAAGACGTAAGCCATTTTTGACATATGAAAAACTAATGAACATCACTAAAACGTTAATACTAAACGGAAACTATAAAGATTTTGTAGATTTTTTTTACGACAGTGATTCCATGTTTCACGCATCTATTCTCAATTTTTTTTTAGAGAAGTTGTGCATCGCCCTGTATATTACATGAAATTACTTTTTTGTGATAGTAATATTTGTGATAAAAAATATCTTAGGACATTTATTTTGTGTATACACACATAGGCTAAAAACACCAAAGAACACAGTTACCGTATAAAAACGTTTAAATTGTTCATCATTTTCAGGGATGAATATTTTTCGCATTTTAATTGAATTACAAACTCATTGCATTTATATTTTTTTCTGCAGATAAATTCATTCATACAAACCATATATCATGCATGTTTTAAATATATCAATATCTGATTGCCGTTTAAAATTTAAATGATTTAATTACTAGAAATGCAGAGATATGAAATAAAATTTCAATCAATTTATCCATGCAATGTCAAAAAATTAATATTCCATTTTGACAAAAAAATATTGCGTTTTTCTTCTCTTTATCCCGCTAATAAAATATTTAATATTGTTCTAGAACAACCCAAAGGTATTGAAAATTGGATTTGATTTTGCCGGTATTTTATGTAGATTCCACGACATATGTAGTTAAATTCATATTTCAATAAAAAAAAAATAGATATGAATATTTTAAATATCTCTGGTATTTCCTGTTTAAACGAAGTAGCAAAAATGAGACCACAGATTCCTTAGGTGAAAAAAAATCGATTTAACCTAACATACCTATATTCCAAGTCGCATAATAAAAAAGATACACCCTGTACTTCCCTGTGCATGCCATTTAGTATCTAATTTTTCCACAAATCACTTTCTAAATGAAAGACAGTGGTTTAGCTTCATCAGGAATATAGCGACGTTTACAAACGTTATGGATATGAAAAGTAATTACTAGCTGTACGAATTTGCTGGGAGCTTCTGCATAATCCTTAAATCCTTCGCTAATTAACGGGATTCCATAGGCGAGTCAACGAACTGGAGGGAATATTTGTTATTCGAAAACAGGACAAGTCAAACAGTGCACTGAGAGCGACAATTTAACACCAGAGAGCTCCAATTAACTTAACTTGTCCCTAGTCGCTAGACTAAACTAATACCTCAATTTTGCCAGTAGAGTTGCCATGATGAACGGCGGTAAAATATATTTGTCGATTTGGATTTTTATTTTAATAACACAGTTTATATTGTTGCCACTGGATTGTTATCATTACGCTTGACGTTGAAATTCCAAACTAGAAATGGGTGCGTGAGTGGCTCTCTATAACCACTCATGCCGGTTAACGATTAACATTCGTCAAGTCACTCACGGTCAGTAACTCGCGGGTCTGGGTCTCTCATGAATGCCCAAGTAGTATAGAAAATGTAAATTCTTTACTGACATGAATACAAATGTATGTAAGCTGAAAGTAAAGGGAAATAATACTAATTATATAGGTAAGTTCTTATCACTGTAAAAATATAAGTAATATGCAAAAAGAAAATCTATAAATTTTAAAGTTATGTATGTGTAATAAACTCGATGTACATGGTGGCCAATTGAAAATTAACCCCCCTTTTCTCCGTTATTACTCGAGATACGAAAAAAGATAAACTTGGATATTCATGAGTGACCTAAATGTGAGTGATTGGTCGTGAGTGATTTCACAAAGATTAAACGTTAACCGCTGTGAGTGGACATAAAAACAGTCAGGCTAGAATTTTAGGAAAACAGTGAAAAATGTCGAATTCATTCATTATGAGTTACATATACATAACAGAAAAACTAGGTCACAAAAAATAGTAGGCTAGCTGTAGATTGATTTCATTTGTACATTTGACTTTTATAATTAGTACTTTTTGTTTTTACATTTGCTTACTGCTTACATACATTTATATTCATGAGTGGGCGAAATATGAGGATAGAGCGTGAGTGAATTTACAAACTATTTTAGAGAAACAGTGGAAGTTGTGAATATTAGTAATGGCAGCTACGTACAGATTAGTCATGCAAAAATTGTCCTCCATTTCTCTGTTATTATTTGAAATACAAAAAAAGAAGAGGACAATTTTCGGATGACCAAGCTGTATGCCACTGATAATGACTAATTTGACAATTTTCACTGTTTCCCTAAAATACTAAACTTGAAATGAGTGCGTCAGTGGTTCCTATAGCCAAACACGCCGTTTAACTTTAATCAAGTCACTCACGTCTAATCACTCACATTTCGGTCACTTTTGAAAGCCCAAGTAGAACAAAACCGAAAATTTTTGACTCTATAATTAATACAAATGTATGTAAGCAGTAAGCAAATGTAAAAACAAAAAATATTAATTATAAAAGTGAAATGCAAAATGAAATCAAACAAAAAATACTAATTATAAAAGTCAATGTAAAAATATATCGTCTAGTGCCAAAAACAAATCGACCCTACAGCTGTCACACTCGGTATTTTCTTATGTGACTTAATTTGTATGTTATGCTTGTGTAATAATTCCTTATATGTAGTTGATAATGAATAATTTCGATATTTTCCATTTTTTCCTAAAATTCTAAATGCGTTTTTTATATCCACTAACACCGGTTAACGTTTAATTTATGTGAAGTCACTCACACTCATTCACTCACATTTGGGTCACTCACGAATGACCAAGTAGTATAGAAACCGTAAATTAAAAAGTATATTTTTCTACAGCATATTTCTAAAATTGCGGACCCTTTCTTTAATGGGACACACTGTAAAGGGAAACGTCGCTTTTCTCTCTCTATTCACGCCAGATAACGATTAATTTTCGTCATGTCACTCACGTCCAATCACTCACATTTTGGACACTCATGAATGCCCAAGTTGTACAAAAACCGTAAATTTGTTACTCTGTTATTAATGTATGTAAGCAGTAAGCAAATGTAAAAACAAAAAGTACTAATTATAAATATGAGTTTCTATCAATATAAAAATATACATATTGTTAAATGCCAAAAAGAAATAGACCCTACAGCTGTCGCACTCGGCATTTTTCATGTGATCTAATTTTTATGTTATGTTTGTATAATAATTTCTTATAAGTAGCTGATAATGAATAATTTCGACATATTTCACTGTTTCCCTAAAATTCTGGAAATAGATGTGTGAGTGCCTTTTATAACCACTCACATCAGTTAACGTTTAATTTTTATGAAGTCACTCGCCCTCATTAACTCAGATCTGGATCATTCATGAATGCCCAAGTAGTATAGAAACCGTACATTAAAAAGTATATTCTCAAACAGCTCTTTTCTCAGATGAACTTTTCCACCAACAAAAACTGACATACGCTCCGCCCCACGACCTACACATAGGGTTTCCTTCTTTCAGTTTCCTGAAAACTGAAACGTTGTCCCGCACAAAGGACAAAACTGATCCCTTTTGTAACGTCGTTACGACCCTAGGAGATATAATTGTAGTCCTGCCGTAGGAAGGTGTACCCGTGCTGCGTTCCTTTCGCGACCTTAATAAACTCCCTCTTAAAATTTCATTTCGCCTTTAAAGCCTAGGGTTCGCCCCACAGCCTCCGGGGAATATTCGTTTATTTATAATTTAGCGGAATGTAAATCAGAGCGGGGAAATCGGAATCTCTGCGTAATTTTCACGATTGGGTGGAACTGCGAGTCTTGATTAAAACGGCGCGGTGTGAAATTTGAAATAAGGCTATTCCTGAGGCTTATCAACACTCATTATCCTAATCTCGGTATTAGCTGTACTATAAAACGGGGTTTATCTCTGTCTTACCTGATAAATTTTCAAGAATTTGACCAAGGGGTCACAATTCGCTACATTCGTGGCAGAGTGTCTCAGAAGTACTAGGAGACATTTTATAAATTGCTAATTCGAGTAAAAAATACTGAAATATTGTATAAATTTTTTTCATACTTCCCTTTTTGTAGGAACTATTTGTATTCTAAAGAAAGATGAAGAATGACGACATAAGTATCTAGAGAAGAGAGTTTTTCGAAACATTTGGAAATACTGATGACTTGAATTTATTAGAACTGCTAAGAAAATACGTCAAATTAAGAAATTAACACTGTGATTATGTTCGCTTCTTTCTTTGATATAAAGCTGGTAAATGTACCAAACAATCTATTGGTATAAAAACTATTGGCAGAGTACCAAAACTGATTCCACGATTTCTTAAACTACTTAATTCCAAATGCGTATACTTGGTACTGTTTTCGGCGATTTTCAACATCCTTTTTAACCGACTAAATTCTAATTCTTTCGTTAAAGGCTGCATTGAAACTTTTACTGAAAATAAAAAACAAACGGCTTTGAAAGTTCTAGGCGAAAGGGAGAATATTCTCTTGGAAGCCGAAAATATTCTCTCAACATCTAAAGTTATTTCATCAACATCTAAAAATTATGTTCACACTCAAAAAACTCAAGCAAATCATTAGGCATGTCAGCATTTGATATTAATTTATCAAATTGTAAAGATTGACAGTAAACAATGTTAAATGAGTTTTCATACGATCCTACGTGTTTTGTTTATTTAATAAGTATCGCATTAGGAGCGTTATTATAAATTTTTTGAAAGCGCTGCGGAATTGACAAATTTTGATATTGATTAGAAGTTCGAAATGACACTCTTTTAGGCACTAGTGCCCAAAAGTGAAAATGAAACATTAAAAACAATAAAAAATATTTATTATAAATGTTAATGGTATAATCATGTAAATTGTTAAAATTAATATTAGAGGCACCCAGCTTCTCTTCTCTAACAACAATGCAAGTTCTAGTAGTCGGAATGAATAAATGTCTAGTAGTGGCAATACTGCTAGATTCTGCTTCTGCGTGAACTTCTTTTAATTTTTTATTTGGTGTATCTTTTTAACCTATGATTCTTTTTGCTATTTCGATTTTCTGTTCAATGGTTTTTTTCGATCGTTGGCAACTGAACTTGATCGCCAATCTCCATGTTGCTTTAAAGGTGTTATATCCGCTCCAGAATCTGCCAATATTGTTGCAGAGCTGCGCCGGAAGCAAGGGCCACTTTATTCATTGACGTTGGAGGGTCCAAGGAATTCCGTTATCTTTTTTGGCATACCTCCAATTGTATTGATTCCAACTGGCAGGGTACAGCATTTATTACTTCGATATGTCAAAAAAATCGCTTACTTACGAAATATATCTATAAAATTGATACCATCTGTTGATCCCTCAGTAATCGTAAACATTCTTGGAACATGAATTTTTGTGTTCGGAACTTTGACACTGACAATCTTTTATGGCATCTACTGTCAAAAATGTGATTTCTTCCCTCCTACATGCTCCAAATACTCCAACGATTAAAACAACTTTGGCTAACAGGAATTCTTTATCCTCGGCTTGTTTCATAAAGCGTTCTATTTCCAGCTTCGTAAATATTTTTGATTTCTTTGGCTGATATCCGAAAGCTTTCCTTTTTGAAAATGCAATTAGGTTTGTAAATTTGCTAGTATACGTTTTTGTTTAGGTAAATCATGGTCTGAAGTATCGAATATTTAGTTCACAAAGTTGTGGGTTTTAACGCACTGGATAGCTTTAGGAAATAGGCTAGTAATACCTTTTATGTAAAATTCTCAATATGTTTTTCTTTGGCCCAGGTTTCAAAGTTGTTGTAGGAGTTTTCGTATAAATTTTTCGATTCTTCGGGCACTAACGTGAATAGCACAGCTTCAGCAGCTTGTTCCATATCCAAAGACATTACACTCATTTTGGGGGACTTTTTCGCAAAACTTTGTAAGAAATAACGGCGACGCGCGACGTTTGAACTTGACAAAACCCTGACATTAAACAGCAGATTGCCTCCCACTTTTCAAAATGTTTAAAAATACAAATAATAGTATAAAAATATCAAACTCTCTGCTTTCACAAAAAATCTTGTATGAAATTCGTTACGTATCGACGCATTGTCCAACTGGGCTTTCGCATAGTTGGACAATTTTGCGTCCTGTGCTTAAAACACACTCTATTGTTACTTAAATAGCTATTAAAGACATATATGCGATAATGTAAGCCATTATGACATTCGCAACAGTGTTAAATCATAGTCATTATGCGATAGTTGTAGATAAAAATCCTTACTCTGTACCTATATCCTTCAAATTTTCTTTCGTTTCTTGTAAGATTGCGATAATTGCGAATATGACACAAAACATTCTCATTCTATTTCATTTATTTATCCGCATATTGTATCGTTTTGTTCCACATTGTCTCGCTAAGCGCTTCTTGTGTATCTTCCAACAATAGGGATAGATATAAAAGATCGGGTATTTTATTACTCTCCTTATAGCTCGACGTTCTGTAACGAGGAACAGAGATTGGGTTTTAGATCCCGTTTTCGGTTTCCACAAGTGGTCGATAATTTCCGGTAGGGCCGACGGTATGGTCGATTGAATCATAAAAAGATAATAAAAAACCGATGGCAGCAGAAAAGAGGCATAAATTCATAAAGGGGTGCGTGCCGTTGAATTAACTATGTACGAAATGAGAAGTATCTTAATGGAGGGAACTTTATTCTGGCTTGCAATGTAATGCACACACAGTACTTTAAGTATATTTGCAGAATAATTTCGACTGTAAATACAAGGTATTGCGCATAACAACCGACAGAACAATGTGAGTGAACTTAGCCCCCCATTTTTGATAAACTAAAAAATAAAGGTTGTGCTGAATTGTGAATGGGGGCTAAGGTCACGCCCAAATTTCCGTTTTTTCCGGATTTTCCCGAGAACGTATATAGATATCGAATTTCTTTAAACGGCATAATGTTCAGAAGAACTAGCGCAATTCAGTACAACCACGTTTTTTAATTTTCGGTAAGGATGGGGGGCTAAGTTCACGCCCAAATTTTCGTTTTTTCCGGATTTTCCTTTGAACGGAGCCAGATATATCAAATTTCTTTAAACGGCACAATATTCGAAACAACTAACGCAATTCAGCACATTAAAGAAAAACACGAATTTCGCAAAGTAGAGGGCACCCAATGGGTAAATTATTAAAAGAAGCTGAAAAGTGTTTCGCGTTTAAATACTAATAAAAAACCTGATAATCTTATGCTCATAGGTTATCGAGAGTGAACCTTGACCTACCGTATTATTAGATCAATAACCTAGTTACCTAGTTTTTGTACTGTTATTTAACGACAAGGAGTAAAACTATTTTTTTAATCTAGATACATGAATGAATTTTCCTTAAATATTGATTTATTTGCTAATAAAAACATATGTAGATAATAAATAAATGTTTTCGAATGTTAGGTTATTACAGTTTAATAATTTTGATATTACGTTTTCACTACGCTTTACAAATAAATATGAATTTTTAGTATTACCCGTAAGTACAATTAATTATTCAGTTTGTAGTTACGTACATCTAGCTACTAACTTGTTTAAAATTCCAGTTCGAGTAAAAACTGTACTCATCCGTCCACAGCACTTTATTAATAAAATTAGGGTCAGTTAAAACAGTCTCTATCACCCGACGCAGTTTTACAGAACACGTATCGCGAAGGCACTTACACAAAGTTCACGGCATTCGTATTTCGTATAACACTACCATTTCCGCATATTCGGAATTTGTAAAATTATGCATTGTGAATTTACGACGAATACGCGACACCGAAATAAACAAACCGCTGCTTACTGCTTGTATTCTCTCCATCCCCCCTCCAACTGTGTGGCGTGATCTACAAATTTGGGGGGAAAGAACCGCGGGAAATGCAAAAAGTGCTAAATGGGGGTAAATTTGAATAACACGCTAAAGTGTTAGACGATATTATGTATGTAAACATGATGTGGCAACGATGTTTAATCCGGCATTCGATTGTGGTATGGGTGCGTCATCAGAAAGTATGTAGCGCACCAGGAGCGTCGTGTTACCGATTTTTATAGAGTGATTTGTTTATTTTTTAAAGGTCGAGTAAAAATTTTTTTTTTCGATTTCCTGCGTTTATTAGGTCTCCCGATACGTGGTTAAAATTAATGACATTATGATTGACTCACCCTGTATATTATAATTTTGAATGCGATATTTTTTTTCATTAAATGTTAAGAAGTATTAACCTTGTATAATTCGGAAACTTATCAATGCTAGGACAAAAGTTTAACGGCATTTTTCCTAGTTTATATTCGTTGAATACGCCCAAATCATATTTTGATGTATAAACGTAGGCCAAACAAAATACATAGATGCATAATAGTGTGATCAAGAATTTAATATTTTTTCCGAATAATTATTTATTATTCCATTATATGAGTATATGGTGTCCCAAAATTCTGTCAAAGAAGCTGATATTAAAATTAAAACCTTTAAGAAACAAGGCTTTGCATTTTATATTATTTTGTATGTGAATAATAATAATAATAATAATAATAATAATAATATTTATTTGCAGAATTCACAAATCACACAAATTATAAACATACAAATAGATCACTAAGCATAGAAAAATTATTTTGCAAGTTGACAACAAATTTATTAATCTATTCTTATAGTACCACAAACTGCAAAATAGACTGAAAAACAACATGGTAGAAAAGTTGTTTCTAAATTAACAGCCGCGAGTTATCCTTCGTGTTTAGAATAAAAAGAGCATATACATTAAAAGCTGGCAACCAACCAAAACTCATTCTGAGGTATTTTTGAGTACTTAACATTGATTAGTAAACTATTGGTTTTAAGTAAAAATCCTTTCAAAATATCCACTACTACTAAAGAGTAGGACTGAAGATCTTGAATGCATTATTACTTTTGACATCGCCTTTAATTTGTCATATTTAGAAATGCTTTACGAGCTACCGAATGTCTTTGTCCATGGATGCCTATGATGTTTATCGCCGACTTCATTTAGAAGTTTATACCTTTAATGAAGATGTCGTCGACTTTCTAACTTGTTCCGCCTTGGAACGTTATTTATAAAGGGAATCATTATTTTGAGCGATAGCACAATATATCTTGTGTTGGCAGTAAAGTGTTACGAGTAAGGTAAACTCTTTATAGGTCCATTACGTTGACTGAGAAAGAGAATTACTAGAGATATTACTTGCACGTTTTATGTATCAAGAGCATTTTTAGAAGTGCAGTAGAATAATCGTAAATTTTAAAATTTTATCTTTGGGCAAACCTAGATGCTTATAAAAAGTTATTCAATTTCTTATTTATATAATAGGTGTGAAACAAAAAATTGTCAGCTTTAGAAAGTTACCAGTGGTGGAGGTGTGGGTGTCATCGATTATTATTTGTCAAATATCACCCTGTATAATATTACAAGCAAAAAAGGTCATTATATGCTCCATTGTATTATTTTCGCTTTTTGTTTCTTTACACTTTTTTGTATAATAATATTATATAAGTATATTATATAGGGTAATATATAGGGTGTCTACTTTTATTTGTGTACAAATCCGTAAAAACTTCAAGATAACCAAAAATTTATTTATTATTTTAAATGACATCGATAACCGCTTCCTCTGATACTACCACGGCATTTAAGATGGCGATCCTAGACCTGCTATGATTTTTTTATACCCCCGAAATTCAATAAAAACGTTTAGCGAATTTTTTATTTAAAATCTGATAAGGTGGTGTTAATCAGGACCCCTCAAAATACCTATGTGTGAAATTTGAACAAAAACTATACAGTGTTTTCTTCTACACGTTCTTACAGCTTCATTTTTGTAAAAATTCACAAAAATTTTATTTTTTAAAATAACGCTACAAATATATTTTTGATTTAAATGTCATCGAAAACCGTTACTTCTGATTCCATCACGGCGTTTAAGTTCCTATGATTATTTTTAAACCCCGGGAATTAAGAAAAAATGTTAAAAGATTTTTTATTTAAAGTCTAATAAAGTGGTGTTACTTAGGTCATCTCAAAACCCGAATGTGTGAAATTTGAACAAAATCTATAAAGAGTGTTTCTTCTACACGTTTTCAAATTTTTATTTTTATAAAACTTTGTAAAATTATATCAAAATATTTTCGATGACATTTAAACCAAAGAAATATTTGTTGCATTATTTTGAGAAATAAAATTTTTAAGAATTTTAACAAAAATGAAACTAGGGACATGTAGAAGATAACACTCTGATAGTTTTTGTTCAAATTTCACACATGGGATTTTGAAGGGTCCTGATTAACACCACCTTATCAGATTTGAAATAAAAAATCGGAAAACGTTTTTATTGAATTTCGGGGTATAAAAACAATCATAGCAGGTCTTCGAACGGCATCTTAAATGCCGTAATAGGGTCAGAGGAAGCGGTTTTCAATGTCATTCAAAATTAAAAATTTTTTTGATTATCTTGAAAAATAAAGTTTTCGGATTTGTACACAAATAAAAGTAGACACCCTGTATATATTTGGCAAATAATGACCGATGATAACAACGCCTGCGCCACTGGTAAGTTTTTAAAGCTGGTAATTTTTTGTTTTATACCTATTGTCATACTTACTAAACATGCACACCAAATCTGGTTAAATTATCTCAAGCGGTTTAGTAACTGATTTTATATAACGAAAAGCGATTATCTATGGTCACAGAATACGCCCTTGGATTTTTAACTCTTCTTAAGAAACATCTTGTATATTAATGCATGTATTCTGACGAAATAAATATAAAACAATAAAAATATCACAGATAATGGACTACGCGTTTCAATGAAAAATACATTTCGGTCGGCTTATGGTGAGCGCTCGATCAAAGGGATATAGTTTTCGCCCAGTAACTCCTCAACGAAAAATGATAAAAATATGCGGTTTGTTTAAATAGACTACAAATATTATTTTACGTCGGCGCTGTGTTTTGAAATTTTGAAAATACGCAAAATTAATTTTACACTTTTTCAAAATTTCAAAACACAGCGCCGACGTAAAATAATATTTGTAGTCTATTAAAAAAAACCGCATATTTTTATCATTATCCGTTAAGGAGCTACTGAGCGAAAACTACGGGTTTGTTCCAACACAGCAAGAATCGATTCCGAACCGTCCAGAATTAGTCAGTCAGTTCAGTTGTTAATGTACTCTCGGCGAATGCGACGTAAGACGGTGTTGGTCAAACATTTCTCACGGTTCTGAACCAGTTCTTAACGGTTTTTGGAACAGATCTTATATATCGTTTGATAGAGCGCTCACCGTAAGCCTTAAACTACTAACTTATATTCGAGGACTATTTTTCAAATATACTTTAAAATGGAAACACGATATAACCCTTACTTTCAGTTGCCTCCTATGATTTTTATTCCCTTTATTGTCCTTTCTTCAAGAGAAGCTTCAGGATTTATATGTCAAATGACAATGAAAGCTTCATTGCTGTGATACCTAACTCATTTTCTTTCTCATATTCTCACTTCGTAGGCGTACAAAAAAATTATGGTTTAATTTTGTTATATTATATTTCTCAGACGCCACAAAATATACCATTAATTAGACGAGAATAAAGTGTAAACAATTTTTGCTGCTGATCATATTTGCATTAATTTCGCTTTAGAATTTAATATCTGGAACTTTTTAAAGGAGACGCAAAATATTATACAAAATACAAATAAATATAAGATGGAAATGTGAGTACTTAGTACTTTTTCCTTCGAGTACATAAAAACCAGTTTGTGTTTTATACAGGGTGTATCTAATAGATCTTTAAAATTCTACTACATGTTCTTTAGACTTTAAAGTCGAATTAACGAAGTTGGACGAAGGATAGTAATAATATCGGTCAGTGGTCGCGCGGTTTAAGGCGTTAGTACTTGAATCGAGGCGACTAGACGGAGTTGGTTCGAGCCCAGCTGCCGGTAGACCGTATATAAGCTATATTCATAGAGAGGATTGGCACCCTCTCTGTGGGTATGGTAGGGTGAAATAATGTTAGCTTGGGTCAATGTGAGAGATTGATGCCGGTTGATATTTGACTACCCCCCTAATTAATGAGGTTTTCCAGATTTTCCTCATTCCTGCACTGAATAGTAGTTAGGGCCTACCAACGTAAGTCGTTCCTGGGCGCAAATGCGGCCTGCTTAATAATAATATGCCGCCCCCTCTCCCGCACAAGTCTCCGACTTCTGGGCTAATCCCTGTGATTAGAATGAGGGGTAGAGATATTATTATTATTATTATTATTATTATTATAATATATAGGGTGCTAGAGGTTTGATTGCCATAACTTCAATATAAGATAGATAAAATATAAATAAACAAGAAAAAAATGAATAATCTAATATATTTAAGTCTAGAGAAGGCGGTAGAATGCTGTAATTGTTCTATAAATTTTTGAAATTTGATGGATATCCTTACATAACGAATATTTCAGATCCTTACCACGAACATTTAGCACTGATTTACTTTTAACACTAACAATAGAAAACACAACATTTTTAACAGTAACAATTAAAAGCAATAGTACAAATAAAAATACCGTAATATAATAACAGAAAAACAACGCCTTTCGGTGCAAAGAAATATTTTATAAAAAACCCATGACACTCTACATAACGTCAAAATCATATCTACATACTCAGAATATGTATACTGCTGAATTTTTAAATAATTTTTATTTATTTTTGTTCACTATAAAATAGCACTGCCTAGACTCAAATAACACAATTTTCAAACTAAAAATACTTGACATTTCTGTTAACTGTCAGACTAGTTGTTTTCTCCATGGCACACTGCAATTAATTTTTTTGGCTATGTATTGGATGCTAAATGTGGATCACGTTAGGAATGATTGAAATCGATTTTACTGAAAAACGGTACATCCTATTGAAATTTAACAAGAGTCTGAAACTAGAAAAAATTAACTACTAAAAAGATATGATTAAATTTGTCTCTACATTTTCTCAGGCCTCTGTAGAAAACTTTGAAATGTATTTTATGAGACTTATTAAACACGTCAAGGTTAATATCTCACCAAAATTTCGAGACTTGATGGTAAACCGTTTTGATGCTACGCGTTAAAAACTGTTTCTGAGGTTACCCCTTTAAGTGAGCGTATCTGCCTTAGGAGCCGCCACTGACAAAAGTTGTACTAAGGTTTTCGTAATTTTTCGACTTGTTTTACAAGCTCACAAGTTTTGAATACTTACTACTGGTACACCTTGTATATAAAATTCTCGTGTCACAGTGTTAGACGCCATACTCCTCGGAAACGGCTTGTCCGATTTTTATGAAATTTTATATGTATATTCGGTAGGTCTGAGAATCGGTCGTAATCTATTTTTCATACCCCTAAGTGATAAGGGTGGTCCACCCCAAACATTTATTTTTTTATTTTTTGGACAACATTTTTTATTTTTATTTTTTTATGATGTGGCATTAAAAAATACGTACAACCCTTAATTTTCAGTTATCCCCGCCAGGCGTCTACCGGTGTCACTTCTCACCCAGTAAACAGCACGGAGTAGAGATGAGAACAAAGCCGACTACCAAAATATTCACTAGAAATAATTCATACGGCAAAACAACGTTTGCCGGGTCACCTAGTATTTTATAAATTTAATAACGTAAGAAATGCGTTGATTTGTTCGTTTAATGGTGTGTGTAGAAAAAATCGTAAATATCTGCTAAAAGTGATTTTATTTTGTTTAAAACTTCCCTCCTGACAATTGTCAGTTTTAGCACATATATCATAAATAACTATTAAGTTAGGCCCACATCCTTACGAAATATTCCAACCTTTAACTAAGATTAAATATGAAAACTTGGCAAAGCGTACGGCTTTTTACAGTCTACACTGGCAACGCATTTTTTTGTAAATATCCCCACAAAATGATGGCCGGTACAGCTTCTTATATCGATTGCTTCCTTGATCTTACCCCTGGCTTTGATTTCCCTGAATTTTTAAGCTATCAAGGTGCGGTCTTATAAGCTCAGGCAAACGAGAAGATTTTAATGTATACCCTTCTTCTTTTTAATACTTTGTGCGGATATTGCTTCTTGAAAGTGAAATATATTACCTTAGAGGGTATTTTTGGAAAGTTATTAATACACTTCAATATACGTATAATAGAGAGTAATTAAAGAAGAATTTGGCTTAGGTAATATATTTTTTTTATATAAAAAATCTGATCCAATTACGCAAAACTGTATAACGGATGGAATCTTCTATACATTATAAGGCTGGCTTAGCAGTTGAGTGAAACTATGATTTGGAGGGGGCGTGTTACTTACTTTGTGTGTACAAATGTCAAAAGAAGTAAACAAACAATTTTGTGTATATGTATGTACAGTGTGTCCCGTTTTTCAGGTAAACATCTCTGAAAATACGACAAGGCTGTGTAATTTCAGCAAAGCCAATTTGTTTACAATTAGTACATTGAGAGGAGGTTATATTCTACTAACCATTGATGTGACAAAAGTCTGGCCTAATACGATCTATTTTCGAATTAATTTTTTAGATTTTCATCTGAAAGTGTTATCAAAATGTTAACGCGAGAAAGTCATAGATAATTATTAAATAAATAGGCCTACAGTAGAAAATGATGTCAATAAAGGAGAAAAATGGTTTTCAGTTTAGTAAGGTATTGGTAAACGAGCCTTAATATTACATAAGATTTGCTTCACAGGTTCATCTATAATTTATCCTGTCTATTTGTGGAAGGTGCTCTTTACCTCAATATTAAATAAATACAGATAGCTTTCTAGAAATTTTGAACTCGCTCTTAGGTATAAGAATTTATTAAATTTTAATTAGCTTCACGAATTAAATTTGATAATCAAATCTTGATTGACTTAGGCCCATTTTTTGTCAGTAATAATTGTATCAACTATTAAAAGAAATGAATAAAACAAAAAGTATTTCACAAATCATTTAATAATCACGACTAAAATATTATCGTGACTAATTAGGGTAATTCTCGACGACTTTTGTTTAAATATACAGGGTGAGTGAGTCATAATGTCATTAATTTTAACCACGTATTCTGGAGGCCTAATAAAGGCAGAAAATCGAAAACAAATTTTTACTCGACCTTTAAAAAAATAAACAAATCACCCTATAAAAATCAGTAACACGACGCTCCTGGTGCGCTACGAACTTTCTGATGACGCACTCATACGACAATCGAATTCCGGAGGAAACATACATAATATCGTCTTAACACTTCAGCGTTATTCAAATTTACTCCCATTTAGCACTTACGGTATTTTATTAGATACGTTGGAGTTTTGTGACCGCAAAGTAACTAAGCTAATTTCTTTGCAGTCATAACAGCTACATTTGCTCAGAGGAAAATCCACACGCTACTTGTCGGTTTAGCTTTCAGAGGCGATTTGTTGTCAACGTATGGGCAGGAGTGTACGGGTATCGTTTAATTGGACCGTATTTTCTACCGGAAAACCTGAGTGGATCGCGTTACTTGCAATTTTTAATAGAATTATTTGATTATTATTATTTGATTTCATTGGATATTAACATTTTAAATTATTATTGGCTGAAGTTGAACTGAGCAAGAAAAAATGATATTCTAAAATAGTCAGTACAACCGCTTATTTGTGATGTCTAAAACCTAGGTAGGTAGGTACTAGAAAAATATTTCAACTTCGCAACATTGCATCAGGTCGATATCGAGTTGAACTGTAAGCTGTAAACTACCAAGGTTGTGAGCGGTCAGTGACAGTCTGAAAAGGGGGTTTAAATAATGATTTGAAAATATTTTTTTTCGGCGCAAATATGCCTTCAGATTTTTTTTTAATCGCGTATTCGCATTATACTCACTATTCCCTATCTCCTCTTAAAATTAATGACATTATGACTCTGTATATAGACAAAGCTCATATATGAATGGCCAAATTAAGCTATTGTATTGTCCTTTGCTAGGATCTGCCTATTTCGTCTTGAAGGATTGTATTTCATAAAATTTCCACAAAACGTCGTCTTGACACCTCGTAAATCTGTTTTTTGCATTTCACGTTATATATTTTTTATTTTCCCACAAAATCCACACTCTGTTGACTCTGTTTGATATTCTCCACTTGTAATTTTTATAATCCAGCACATTTTTGTTTAATTTGCACTAGTTTTAATTGGTTTTCACTTGAACTTAACACCTTTTTTGCGCTGAAGCAGAATTAGTCCTGTTTTATTTTTTCAGAATTATCAACCTGTTCTTGACACTGTCTAATTTTAATTTTGACACTTTCTGGCACAAAGTATAAACTAAATAGAGCGCTATCTTGATTACTATGGCACACGAAAGTTGTTTAAGGACAAGTCCATCCACTGCAAGCGCTGCTGTAGTACTTTAAGTAAATGTAGTGTATATTTATGGATTACTTACTGAGGTTCAACTTACTTGTAACTTAGCAACGTTGTAATTATGAATTTACTGTGTTTTTGGTTTTGACAAGTCTATTTAATATATAATATTAACTTATTACATATCGTTCTGGGAGCTTTATTACTGAAGAAACGAATTATGAAAAGTATTGGAGGAACCAGGAACATGAAGAATATTGTAATATTTGTATTAGAAATGATTATTATTAGAAATAAGGTGGTACTATACTATCTACTAAGTATTTATTTTATTCAATGTTGTGTACCATATTATGTAAGTTCTTTGTTTAAAAATAAATAATAATTTATTAAACATTTTATAATTATTATTAGGTAGGTACCTACGTATAGTATGTACAAAACATTTTATATTACTGATAATGTATATTATTTTATTTAATGAAATATTCTCAAAAGAGTTAAATATAAAAAAATAGTTCACAGTCCATCCACCAGGAGCGCTGGAACTTTTATACAAACTCGATCCTAGAGATTCAACTCTATCTAGTTTATACTTTGTGCTTTCTGGTTGACTTTCGCTATTTTTCACTGGTTTTTAATCAATTTTTAGTAATTCTTGCACATTATATACAGGATGATTCAAAACTTATCTAAAAAAATTTAGGAATGGATGCGTCATGAGCCAATAGTGTAAAAACAATTTGTGTAAAATACATATTTTCCGAGAAAAAATAAATAATTGAAGATATATTATTTTCAAGATGTTACATGTTCACATGTTATTTATTTCTTTCCCTGGGAATTTCTATCAATTTTTTGCCCGGTCGCCGATAGCATGCTTTGCCTTGTCAGCTTTTACAGTGAGTCAGTTTGCAGTGCCGTGCAGAAGTGTATTTATAAATCATTTTCGAACTGCCCTTTTTGTTTTTTTACACAATTGTATTTGTAAGAGTTTCCTTTACATTTAAATGCACAATCGCAATTTAAATCGCAATGCACATCGAGAATGTAGTAGCTAATTGTACCAGATCTCTGGGATTTATAATGCGCAATTGTAAGCTGTTTTCCAATGAGTTGGCGTTAAAAACATTATTCAATTCTCTTGTCCGATCTAAAGTTGAATATTGTTCACTTGTGTTTTCGCCAATTTATACGTCTTATTCTGCATGTATTGAAACAATTCAAAGAAAATTTTTAAAATTCTTACATTTGAAATGTCATGGACTATATCCAGAGAGAGGTGCTAGTCAAGCTCTCTTATTAAATGCATTTGGTATGCAATCTTTAAAGCACCGCTTTGCGGTTCCTATTTAAGTTATTACATGGTACAATTGATAGTACTGTATTATTAATTATGCCTCGCCAAAACTCTCGGCAGAATAAGACGTTTATTTGTTCAGTACCTAGAACCAATATGTTAATTAAGTCACCAATGTTCTCGATGTTAAACTATTTTAATAATTTAGCCAGCTGCTGTGATATAAATGTCTGTAATATAAATACTTTATTACAAAATGCCAACCGGTTTTATTCCCATACAGATATTTAGTTGATTTTATAATTTGTTGTGAAATATAGGTATCTCCATGTGATGTAGATTATTTTAATTATAATTAATTTTATATATTATACTATTTCATGTTTTAAATTGTGTATTTCATGCTTTAAATTGTGTATTTGTATTTTTTATTATTATTTTATGTTTTAAATTGTGTATCTCATGTTTTCAATTGTGTATTTTATATTGTGTATTTGTATTTTTTATTATTTTATATTTTTTTTATATATGTGTATTTACTGTTCAATTGTTGCCCTGTAAATGGACTTTTTGTTGGGCAAATAAATAAATAAATAAATAAATAAATAAATAAATAAATAAATATATTTTTTTAAAACAGTTTTTAATCACCCGGTATCAGCAGTTCTAAAGTACTACACAATTATCTATAATATATTACGACTTTTTACGATTGGGGTCGACCATTAAAGAATAATTTAGTGGTCGCTGCTTGTGGTTCCCCTAGAAGAATTCCTGAAGGATGTAATAAATTTAATATATAACATTGGATCAATATCAAGCCACTTGTTTCATTCGGGCTAAACACTAAACACATTGTGATAAGTAAAACGACAACGAATCAAGGATGGAACCGTTATTTTGTCGTAAATTCTTGCCTTCAGTTACAATTTTTTATATAAAATTATGGGAAGAAGCTGGTAGGAGCGAAGAAAAATGACGTTGATATTAAAAAGGGGCTGCTAAAGATTAATGTCATAAATAATATACGACAGGCCATCCCATGAAGAGCACGATAACTTTGAAATGTGCACATTTAAAAAATACATTAATATGATTAAAAGTAATTTTTTTTCTCTAGTTCCATAAAGTAGGTTTCATATTTTTCTCTTATTACATTGCAAAAAGGACTGTAGTTAACTGTCAAATATGAATTGGAAACTGTATTGTAAAGTGTGTATGTAAAAATACATCACATGTGTAGACAGTCTAGAGAACTATGGCATCAAAGAATGGAATCGTTTAGAATTTTTTTTATTACATTTTGTGAATGATTTTGTAATTTTAGTGTGATCTGAAAAAAAATATATAATTTTCTGACACCCCTAAATCCTTTAAAGTAATTTGGATGTCCGTAAAGTGATGTGTAACGTCACTGCCTTCTATAACATGCCGGGTTGCACTAGCTACAGTATGCTTGTATTTAGAATATGAAGCTTAGGAGGACCATCGGTGTCTTTTATATTTCAATTATGGAAAATTCTAATATTGAAGGTGTTATTAGAGACACTAAAACAAAACAGTCAATATTTAGATATTGTATTGTACCCAAATAATTTATTAGTTTATCCCGGAATCCCAATTTGTGAAACTTGTGGCAAAAAGCAATGAAGCGCGACATATTTCTTGAGTATCTATATTAATAATTTAAAATATATTTATGTAAAATCTATTCTTGATTTTTAGTATAGTTAAGTTTAAATTCTTAAGTATATACAGTGTGGAAGAAAAGTATGGAATAAATTCATTATTTCTAAAACAACGAAGTTTCATGAAATTTCCTCGGACACGTCGATTTTGCTTTTTAAAAAGACTCTTTTTTCTATACCAACGCATTTCCGACGTTCATTTGTTTTCGCGTGATGACGTCATCGGATATTTTTTTAAATAGAACCCCTATATTTTTTCATCGGATTCTTGTAGAGCTTAACTTGCTGAAATCAAAAATGTATAATTTCAGCACTTTATTTCTTCAACTTTACGAGAAAAAAAAACCGATTTCTTTCATTATCTCTTGAGAAGTCTACCCCTTGTTGGACGTTTAATATTAAGACAGCTGTTAACGAAAGTGAAAATAAAGAGGGAATAGAATTATTGAGGTTTTAATATTTATTGAACTGATTGACGGAGTTCAGTGGAAGAAATTGTAAAAAATATTAAATATTTTAACAGGAGATAAAGAAAATTAGGAATTAACGAATTCATCCTTCAAAAAATGTCCAAACTTATTTATAAAGCTAAAACGATTTTTTTCGATAATATATTAAACCCTTATTTTACGCCGCCGCAGGTTTGACGGTTACAGAGTATAGACAACCAGCAACACAACGCTAAAATTTGTGCCTTTCCTAAATTTTAAATGTTTTATAGTTAGATATTACATAAAGGAATATGATCGGGTACAGATTTTTGCCACAATCCACAATATAATTCACCGGTTATCGGACAAGATTGCCGCGAATGCATTAAACGTTTTCTATTATCTATTAGTACCTACCTATTCCTTCCGTTCGATTTTCTTATAGTAAATAGGCATTTTATCTAACTGTATCTACGCGAAGTATGTTTTATCGGTAATGAGTGGTTGTAACGAATGAAAATGAAGTTTTGGCAGTTTGGAACGAAATAATGAAAAACGAATGTACAATACTGCAGCTAACTGTATTAACTGTTAACATATCTATCAGGTATTATTACTAATCAAAATGTTAATTTTTGTCGTTTCTGCAAAAAACAACCGCAATTGACATTGTAGACAGATGTAAGCTTTATCTCTGGATCTAAGACATCTCAGTGGATGTATTAGTTGATAATCTAACAATCGCACTAACGTAAAGATTTCCTTTTTCTTGTTAATTGCATATATGCAATCAATTTGTTTTTATACTATTTTCTGTTGTTTCACTCTCTGTTGTGTCATTAGTTGCATAGTTTACCAGTTGGTTTGAAAAGTTGATAACAGGCAACACCGTTAGCGTTCTGAATAACTGAGCTCATATGCTGAGCAGCGGGAGCAAGTCTTTTTGTTTTTTTTTAATATCAGTATTTTAGGTTGCCTAAATATAAGTATTAATGTACGCATATTAAAATTTACTTATTTTTATCATGCGCTTTTTTGTGGTAAAAAAGGAAACCTCGGAAAAAGAGAGCACACGCCTCGCCAGTCGGGAGAAGAGAACAATTAACGCTTCCTATCAAAACCGCTAAAATGAATTAATGCATGTGTTAAATTAGTTTTAAATTTAAATTAAGACTAGCAGAATTTAATTTGGTGATCCATTTTGATGAACACCAGGCCGGCCGGCACATCCCTTAAAGAGGAGACTCAGGTGAGTTCTTCTTTACCACTCGATTTTATTTCTTGTTACTGGTAGCTAATCGCTTTCGCTTCGCTTCGCTTTGGAAAATATTATTCAATATTAATTAATAATTCCTAACAGCTACTTACCTATAAAAAATAACGCTTCAACAAACACATCTAATACCACAGAAGGTCTCTCTGTTTCGAAACTAGCATTATACGGCACAACCACTGCTACATAAAACGTAGCGATTAGAATCAGCCAGTCCCAGGCACTTTTGAACATGCCGTAGTGTGATATGATAAACCTACTCTTCTTGACGGATGCAGTCTTGTACTCGGGCAAGGGGGCGGCCGTGGAACTTAACAGATTCTGAAAAAAAGAAGAAACGCATTCGTAAAATAGTGATTACAACAGATTAGTAAAATGTAAATTTTCAAAATGTAACAAATGTTCGGTTGCGATCGCTTGGTGCAGGACTTTGCCGATCAAAGAAATTTAGGTGTCTTTGTGTAGGTTGAATCTTTCTGTCATGAGACTGTTTTTATAACACTCGTTTATTTAAGTACGCTGTTAGTAAATTTAATCCAAGACTGTGTCATTATAACACATTTAGCGTCCTCATTTGGATGCTGTTATGGCTTTCATACTAACACACAGTACCATTGTGAATCCATAATAACACGCAAATTTTAAAGTAACTTACTTGAGTTTGTTGCAGGGCCATCAATGCTTGAAACGTTACCCAAAATATTAGAGGCCGCTTTTTTGGAAATAGTTAATAAATTGACTCTCGAATCTGCAAGTAACAACGCATATGATCTACGAAAAACAATTTCCAGTATATGGTTGAGGATTTGGAAGACCCAGGAACAATACCATATTACTTGTCATTTTTACAAAAGCATTAATGCCATCTGGCTGCTTGATGCATCTTCCATTTCTGTACCCCACAAAAAATTGAATATGATCTGTGCTGCTTGGCCTCATCGCTATATATCTTCGAACCATTTTCATCATATTTATTCCTTTCATGTTTCCTTTTGTGATAAAAAAATCTCGTGATATCTTTGTCTTCGTAAACGGAATAATAATATGAATGAATTTATCGGTCAGTGGTCGCGCGGTTTAAGGCGTTAGTACTTGAATCGAGGTGACTAGACGGAGTTGGTTCGAGCCCAGCTGCCGGTAGACCGTATATAAGCTATATTCGTGGAGAGGATTGGCACCCTCTCTGTGAGTATGGTAGGGTGGAATAATGTTAGCTTGAGTCAATGTAAGAGATTGATGCCGGTTGATATTTGACTACCCCCCTAATTAATGAGGTTTTCCAGGTTTTCCTCATTCCTGCACTGAATAGTGGTTAGGGCCTACCAACGTAAGTCGTTCCTGGGCGCAAATGCGGCCTGCTTAATAATAATATGCCGCCCCCTCTCCCTTACAAGTCTTCGACTTCTGGGCTAATCCTCGTGATTAGAATGAGGGGTAGAGTAATTATTATTATTTTTTTTTTTTTTTTTTTTTTTCTTTTTTGCTGGGATCATTAGCCGCTCATGGGTATGTGAAATTAAATTTGTTTGTATAACCTACTTAATTTAAGGAAATTAAATAACTTAGCTATAGATGTGT
Organism: Monochamus saltuarius; assembly: GCA_025584915.1. Lineage (NCBI taxonomy): Eukaryota > Metazoa > Arthropoda > Insecta > Coleoptera > Cerambycidae > Monochamus > Monochamus saltuarius. Next base: position 17,359,471 of record CM046725.1, read on the forward strand.
TGTTATTTGTAAAGATATTTTGCATGGTATTATCGATCCCCCAGTAATTCTAGATTGTTCATACGTTGAGCATTCTGTGAGAATGTGTTTAACTGTAAGTGTTACTTTACATCTTGGGCATTGTGGAGTTCTCTGTCCTAACAGGAGGTGTATGGATGTTAGGTAAGTATGACCTAACCTCAAACGTGTTAGGATTACCTGTTCTTTTCTACACAGTTTTATTGCAGGTTTCCATGTACAACTGCTAACATTTGGAGAAACTAATTTGTATACTGTCTGTGTTTGATCCCATCTGTCCTGCCATTTTCTTTGACATATTTTCTTTATTTCCCCAATGATGTCTCTGTCTCTAACTGGAATGCCTTCATCTATTTTGTTATTAGTCGCTGATTTTGCTGCTCTATCCGCCATTTCATTTCCTAACACTCCTACGTGGCTTGGTGTAAAAATAAAAGTTATTGTTTTGTTTATGTCCTTTAGGTGAGCTAAGGTCTCTAATATTGTTTGGATTAGTGGGTCAAAGTTAAATATGTTGCTTATTGCCTGAAGTGAGCTGAGGAGTCTGTGCAGATAAGAAATTGACGTTTAGATGAAAATTCACAAAAAAGTAGAGCATGCCAGATAGCGTATAATTCCGCAGTGTAAACACAAGATATTGGAGGTAAGGACCATGAATATGTTTCGTTTCCAACCACTAATGCGCTTCCTACCCCTTTTTCTGTTTTAGATCCGTCTGTATAAATTTTTTCTGCATTCTGATACTTATTCAAGATGCCCAGATGCAGATTTTTTAGAACCGTTGGGTTGGTTTGGTGTTTTATCAGCGATGCACACTCAAGGTTTATATCTGGGACTACAAATTGCCACGGAGGAAAAGAGGTATGTTTCTTAGGGTAAGCCTCAGGAAAACTAATTTCTCTATGTAACCGAGCTGTAAATGGTTTTGTTATTGTGGGTCTGTTTGAATAAATTTCGTTTTCGGATCCAAATATAATTTTGTTATTTGGATGAAGAGGTTGAACTTTTATGGAAGTTGCGTAATTATGCATTAGTTGTTCTCTTCTTAGGGAAAGCGGAGGAATGCCTGTCTCTACCTCTAGAGCTCGGATGGGAGTCGTTCTGAAAGCTCCAGTAGCTAATCTTAGACCGATATTTTGGATTCTATCTAATGATTTAAGTTGTGTGGAGCGTGCTGAGGAGTAGATTATCGAGCCATAGTCCATTTTAGATCTAACCAATGTTTTGTAAAAGTTATTAGTGTTTCTTTATCAGCTCCCCATTTAGTATTAGATAAACAACGTACTATGTTTAAAGCGGATTTGCATCTCGTCATTAGTTCAGTAATATGTGTCTTCCAAGTTAGTTTTTTGTCAAATATTAATCCTAAGAACTTCAAGGAGTCTACGTTAGAAATAGGCAGATTGTTCAGTGTCAACTGAGGCTCTTCATGTTCTGATCTCAGACGGCAAAAATGAATGCACTTAGTTTTTGTTTCAGAGAAACGGAAACCCTTTTGTTGTGCTTGATTACCAAGTATATCTATAGCTTCTTGCAAGTTGGTTTTAATAACATCCATGGAATGAGCAGAGTAGCAGAAAAAGATATCATCTACGTATAGACATGTTGACACATTAGGATCTATGTTTGACACTAAGTCATTAATGGCGATGGCAAAAGGGTGACACTTCTTGTTGATCCTTGGGGTATGCCATTTTCCATTCTGTATGTATTAGATATGTTATTCCCTATACGAATTTTAAAGGTTCTGTCTTTTAGAAAGCTTCTTATAAATATAGGTAGTCTTCCTCTTATTCCCCAATCATATAATGTTTTTAGAATACCGTGTCGCCAGGTGCTGTCGTATGCTTTCTCAAGATCAAAGGATACACCAACAGCATGTCTTCTGTCGGCAAAGCTGTCTTGGATATAGTTTTCCAGGAATATTAAATGGTCAAGGGTTGATCTGTATTTCCTAAAGCCCATTTGAGAATTTGTCAATAAGTTTCTGGTTTCCAGTAACCAGATTAGTCTGAAATTGATCATCTTTTCCATTATTTTACTTAGACAGCAAGTAAGAGATATTGGGCGGTAGCTGGACGGCTGCTTAGGATCTTTTTTCGCTTTGAGAATAGGTGTGATTTCTGCATCTCTCCATTTTTCTGGGTATTCTCCTTTTGCCATATATGATTATAAAGGCTAAGAATCGATTCCTTTTCTATTTTAGGCATATGAATAATAAAATCATAGGGGATAGAGTCTGGACCAGGAGATGGCTTTTTGACAGCCGCTAATGCATTTTCTAGTTCTTCTATTGAAAAGGGGTTGTTGAAAGGAGACAGGGTGTTTTCTGAAAAATCTAGTTCACATTCAGAATTATTTTTAATTTGTAGGAAAGCTGGATCATAGTTACTGTCACTGCTTATATGTTCAAAATATCTGCCAAAGACATTTGTAATTTCGTTTGGATCATCTATTAGCTGATTGTTTTCCATGAGCATTATAGGAGGATTTGAGAAATTATTTCCAGCTATTTTTTTAACTTTTTTCCATACCTCTGAGGAAGGGGTATCCATCGTAATAGTTGATATGTAAAGTTGCCAAGAGTTTCGCTTGCTCGAAACAATGGCTCTCCGCGCTCTGGCCCTGGCCTTTTTGAAAAAGATCATGTTTGTCTGCGAGGGGTTGCGTTTGAATATATTCAGAGCCTTTTTTTTATTTTTAACGGCAACTCGAACCTCATCATTCCACCAAGGGACACATTTTTTTGGACGGTAATCGTCTTGCATAGGAATATGCAGAGTTGCAACATTTAATATTTTTTCAGTAATTTTGTTTACTGAATCGTTAATGTCTTCGTCTAGAGGAGGAAGTTTCAAATCTTCTGCGTAAGATGTCCAGTTAGCATGATGAAGTCGCCATTTTATGCGATTTAAATTGGCGTTGAATTTTGTGGTAGAGAATTCAATTAGGATTGGGCAGTGATCAGTAAAAAAGTGGTCGCTGAGTGCATTCCAATTTATGCGCATTGCTAGTTGTGATGAACATAGGGATAAATCAATGGCAGAGAAGCTATTCGATCTGCAGTTTAAATAAGTATTTTCGCCTGTATTAAGAAGTGTCAGATCTAGGTCATCTATAAATTGTTCTAAAATTCTTCCCCTAGCATCCGTCTTAACGGATCCCCAAAGAAGGTTATGAGCATTAAAGTCCCCTGTTATGAGATAAGGTGTTGGTAATTGTGAGGCAATGTTTTTCAGGTCATCAATATTCCAATCAAATTCAGGAAGATAAATATTACAAATAGTCATCTTATAAGGGTATTCGATTTGAACTGCCGAGGCTTGAAGTTCAGATTGGATATGTATTTCATTGAACGGAATGTTCTTTTGATAAAGATGGCTACACCTCCTCTAGCTCTTAGACGTGGGACAACATCTTTTCTTATAGAGGTGTAATCTCGTAGGTTAAAACTCTCATCTGGTCTGAAATGGGTTTCTTGTAGAATAATTGCAATAGGGTTATGTTTTTGCAATAACTGTTTAAGTTCAGGATAATGAGTTTTACAACCATTACAGTTCCATTGTATAATGGATGAATCCATTATGCTTTAATAGTTAAAATAATAAATAAATAAATAACAAATAACAGATAATAAATAAATATAGAACATGAACAAGCAAAATGATTGCAAAACAAACAAGTAATTATCACAGTATATTATCACAGATTAATGTTATTATCACTTGGTAGAACTCATTCCGAGTTCATTTTCCGAGGCTTGCCTTTTGGCCAGCCTCGCTTTTTTGGTCGACTTCTTATGTCTGCCACTTGGGAACTTAGGGAAGTCTCATCCCCTGAGGAAAGGGATAGATGACCTAGAGGTGACACCTCTCTTTTTCGTTTTTCAGGAAGAATATTAGAAGTAAGCGGTGGTTGATCCTGTTTTATTAAAGGAGATATTACAGCTACTAACTTGGGAATTAATTGATCTATCAATGACTCGAAGTCAATTTTAGTAGGGGAAGTTACAGCTTTGGCATAGGAGACATTTGGGGTTGGAGTATCGATAACGACTCTTTTCTTTGCTTCGTAATAAGATATATTTTCTTTGGTTTTTATTTCTTGGATGGCTGATTCCTGTTTGTAGACTGGGCAGTTTCGAGATCGAGCCGAATGTGAGCCCTTACAATTTACACAAGTTAAAGGTTCTTCACAAGGATTACCTACATGCAGAGGTTTGCCACATATACACAATTGTTCTTCTTGACATCGAAAAGAGGTATGACCAAATTTTTGACATTTAAAACAGCGCATGGGAGGGGGAACATAAAGTCTAACTGGAAGAGAATAAAATGCCACTTTAATTCTGTTAGGAAGAACAGGATTGTTGAATGTCAGTATATGGTTAGGAGAGTCAATTAAACAGCCGTCACGTTTAACTTTTATGCGCCTGACGGCTATGATACCTTGATCTTTTAGGCCGTCAAGGATTTCCTCAATGGAACAGTTAAGAAGGTCTGGGCAGTGTATGACTCCTCGGGATGTGTTCAGATTATTGTGAGGGACAACTTCTATTGCAAAATCTCCTAGTTTTTTGCTTTCAAAAGACATTTTGATTGAGCAGCAGAAACAGTTTCTACCAGTAAGCCATCTTTAATTTTACTTATTGTCTTAGAACTTCCTATTAAACTATACAAATTCTTCTCAATGATGAAGGGGTTCACCTTGGTGAAGTCTCCTTCAATTCTTTTCACAACCAGGAACCGGGGCGGAGCTACCGTCTCCTGGCTTGTGTTGCTGGGTTTTTTTGGTGGAGCCCTATCCACATCCATGATTTGAGAGGTGGATGCCTCTATAGTTTTTTCAATGGTTCCAGTCATTTCTGTCCCACGAGTAGCTCTGAAATATTCGCGACCATAGTAGAGCAGGCTTGCCATGGAAGGGCTAAATTACAACCGAAGGACGCCAGGTATCCGGAGGCAGCCGTTCGAGACTCCCGTAACGCGGAGCCATGCATCCATCAGCACGGCAAACACCTTAGATTGCGGATTTTTTTTCCTGGTTTACTCCAGTAGATCCGCCGTGTTTTGTTTAAACAGGGTCACCTCGGGAAGGGTGTGGCTCTTCACCACGCACGGACGATCTTGGGATAGCTTTCTCATGGGTTTGCCATTCCCACTCAGCTATTCCCCTGGAGTCAGGGCTAGCAGCTGACTCCTTGACCCCTATTATTATTATTATTATTATTATTATTATTATTATTATTATTATTATTATTATTATTATTATTATTATTATTATTATTATTATCATTATCATTATCATTATCATTATCATTATTATAATTATTATTATTATTATTATTATTATTATTATTATTATTATTATTATTATTATTATTATTATTATTATTATTATTATTATTATTATTATTATTATTATTATTATTATTATTATTATTATTATTATTATTATTATTATTATTATTATTATTATTATTATTATTATTATTATTATTATTATTATTATTATTATTATTATTATTATTATTATTATTATTATTATTATTATTATTATTATTATTATTATTATTATTATTATTATTATTATTATTATTATTATTATTATTATTATTATTATTATTATTATTATTATTATTATTATTATTATTATTATTATTATTATTATTATTATTATTATTATTATTATTATTATTATTATTATTATTATTATTATTATTATTATTATTATTATTATTATTATTATTATTATTATTATTATTATTATTATTATTATTATTATTATTATTATTATTATTATTATTATTATTATTATTATTATTATTATTATTATTATTATTATTATTATTATTATTATTATTATTATTATTATTATTATTATTATTATTATTATTATTATTATTATTATTATTATTATTATTATTATTATTATTATTATTATTATTATTATTATTATTATTATTATTATTATTATTATTATTATTATTATTATTATTATTATTATTATTATTATTATTATTATTATTATTATTATTATTATTATTATTATTATTATTATTATTATTATTATTATTATTATTATTATTATTATTATTATTATTATTATTATTATTATTATTATTATTATTATTATTATTATTATTATTATTATTATTATTATTATTAATTGTTCTTCATCTTTAACATTTTGTAGGTGCAGATTTGTCAATTCAGTACACCTACAGGCACCCGCAAGCCCCACCATCAATACAACTTTTATCATAAAATGAGTTCTACCGTCGGCGTCTAGCAAAAATTGAGTTATTTCCTTCTGTTAAAATCTTACAGCCGGATTCATGAAACGGGCGTAGCGCTAGTCCGACTAACGAGTTTACGCCCGTGTAAAGCGCGTTAGTTGGCCTAACCAGCTTTGCGCTCATTCACGAAACATGCGTTGCTAGGTAGGCTGTTTATTTACGTCCATATTTGCGCCAAACGTTAGACCCAGTATTGTACCTGTCTAAAAATCGCGTAACTTCGGCCTCTAGTTCCTTGCGTTTCCCATTGTATATTTAGTATTTATATTCAAAAACTGTACATTTCAGTACTACGGATTAGTTAACATATCATAAAGTAAGTATTATACATAGTAGTGAATAGGAGTATGCTTTTTATTTAAATTAGTGCAACAGATGCGTAAATTTTTCGCGTAACCTCCGCTAGTCTGACTAACGTTACGCCTTGTTGATGAATCCGTATGTTAGACCTTTTTCATCGAAATCCTTCCGATTTTCTTTTTAGAAACGCAATTAAAAGAACGTACTTACTAATACATGTATCTTTCTTTATTGATATAACTGAATGTAGCATAGAATAATATACCCAAAGCGAAAAAGTCTTGCTATGTTTACAGTAATATTTTCATGAGATTTTTTTTGCCATATTGTAATTTTAGGTCACAGTGAAAGCATTAAGGAATTATGAAAAGTATACACAGGGTGCTTCAGAAAAACCTCCCGTAAATACCAACTATACCTAATGTCTCTCTCCTCTTGTTTTCGAGATACAGAGTGACAAAATAAAATTTTTAAAATAGAGCTCTTACGAAAATTTCCAAACTGTGCAAACTATTTTTATGGCATTTGAGATTCCGCAGTTTTTAAGGGTGCCAAATACTGGTCTCATTATTTTTTGGATATTTCATAGAGAGTGCTAGATGCTACCTTCCAAATACATTTTAAGGTCTAATTTATTTGAAGTTAGATTTTTTACCATTCGGGCTTCATTTTCTGATGTATAATTTTATTTTCTAAAATAATGTACTCTTGTTAGAACTTCCTAATATGGACGGTTTTAGAAAAAAAAATTTTAATTGAACTCATACATTTTACGGTCTATAAAATAAGCGACTTTGCTCGATGTAGGCTCAAAAACTTGTTGATGGATGTCTCTTAAACAACACATTCACTTTTAGTAATATTTTAAACTCTAATTCATTTTATATTCAAATTTTAGTGATTGCAATTAGAAGAGAGAGAAGTAGAGAAATTAGAGTTTAAAATATTAGTAAGAATGTATGCATTTTTATATATTTTTAGTTATTAATAGTCTGGTGTGAAACTAACTACTCTGTGGGCTAAAGCCCCAACCAGCGTTGAATTACACCCACAATATCTACCCATATATTTCTTATTATTAGCTTTTGTAACATTTTTTTACTGTATTAGAAAGGTATTTTAAGCTAATATAAATCAAATCTCCCACAATTCCTATCAATGAAGTTATATGTATGCTCTCTGATACCACATAGCTAAGTATGCTAATGAACAATTCCACAGACAAAGTTCTATTCAATAATTATCTAAAGAAATTAATCTATCTAAATTTACTAACCTGGTTTAATGAAAACACTCTATAAATATCTAGCTTCACTTTTGACAGTGGGAACTCGAAAATTCAACCACAATAAATGAGATCTGACCTATTTCTGCATTTTTAGGATTGCTTCTTCAGTTAGATATTTGACTCAACTTAAAGGACCTGAAGAAGCGCCCTCTATGAAATATCCAAAAAATAATTAGACAAGTGTATTTAGCGTCCTTAAAAACCGGTAAATACCAAGCATTTTGCACCATTTGGATATTTTCGTAAAAATTCTATTTTAAAAATTTTATTCACTCGATATTTCGAAAATAAAAGGAGATAGGCATATAGTTCATAAGACAACAAATTTTTATTTTTTGACGTAATATCACCCCCTGTATCTACGGGAGGTCTGAAACACCCTGTATATATTTTAACTTGATATTGAATGAATGTAAATTATTTAATAATTTTTTTTTTAAAGAAACATTACACACGGTTGAAAACCTATATATTTTTATTATATTTTCGGTTAATTTCTTTTTTTTAAATTTAATTTAGTCATACTCTGATGACAAGATTCATCAAAGAGTACAGAATGTTCTAAACAGGTAGATTAAAAATAAAGTAAACTATATTAAATTCGTAAATGTTTAAATACTTCGACCCCCTATTACACATACCATGAAAAACATTTACCTAACCTTGATACAGCTGAGCGGATAATTGAACATGTGGTGCGAAAGCACAAACTGATGGAAACACTCTCCCATGGCGATTGTAATGGGTATAATGAAAACAATATTCATAAAATCACACCAGTATTAGTCTTCGAATACTTTAATATATTGATGTTTATGCTCAGCCAATGTAGATTTGAAATATGCAGTTCCCAGAGATCGTCAATATTAGTGGTAACTAGATTGAAAATATATTTAAGTATAAGCAAGGCAATTTAAGAATTTCCGGTTTCTATTCTCTGAATATATTATGAAGAAAACATTGGACTCAAAATTGTAGATTCAATTATTCTGCTGCAAATATAAGCAAAATATAAATGCAAATATGGGTTAAGGCTTCGTCTGTCAATTTATAAACAACTGAAAACCTTTCGTTATTAAATTATAATTATTAATGTGTGAATCAAATATTAGTTTCCCATCAAGATATCCTTTACTTCTGAAGCTATTATGTTATTATCAGTAGTAGTGTTATTAACATTTAAAAGTGAAAAATTTCTTGTAAATAAATGAACATTTATAATTTATTGACCACAATATTTTGAGAATCGTGATAAATCTCTTGCAAATGAAAACAGTGGGATAAAGACTGAACCGTACTAAATATTTTTGTCATTGGCATACAGAAGATATTTAGAGAAATGGAAACATTCACCAATATCATTAACATAAATTGAAAAGGAAAGTGGTTCCAAATGGGATCCTCGAGGGACTCCAGATATAGTAAATCGAATGTGGGACTATACTCCATTAATTGTTACATAAAACTTACATTCCGATCAATATGACTTAATGAAAACTCCATCTACACCAACCATACTTACTTTTAGTCTTGTCTTCTTGTCTAGAAATATTTAACATCTAACGTTCTAAATAAATTACATTATTTTTAATGATTTTCTTAGTACATTAACCAACGTAGTCGACAGCTTTTGCAAAATAGAAATATACACACATTGTCGAGTATTTAATAACTCCTCACAAAGGAATTTGGCAAGGTTACGACGGTCCTTTGCCCCTCAATTTAAACTCTCAAATTAAACAGCGAAGTCTTCACACTTTAGAATTTCAAGGTCGCAATGCCACACTTTATTACATTTTGAAACATCGAGTTATAAAAAAACTGCCACTGGCATGATCAAAAGGTTAATATATATAATACGCCGATATTGGCTTGAACTTCCTATCCCCAATTCTTCCCTTGTCAACTTCAGTCAGGCAGAAATTAAGTTAATATACTAAAATACTGAAATGTATTCTCAGTCAAGTTGGTGGCGTGCCAGTATAGATTTAATGGAGGAAAATTCGTTCTCTTCCGTATATATAAAAAAGAAATTTCAATTTCATTCTGATTTCTCGATTTCTTTGTTATAAACATATTTCATTTTTATATAGGGTGTTGATAAATAATGGGTCGCAGACCATCTGGTAATAGTTTAAGCCAAAAAATTAAGAATATACTTTTACTGTGACTAAGTAGAAATATTAAAGTGAAGATAGAGAAAAGAAAAAGAAAAAAATTCCAAAATTATTTATAAAACAAAACCTTTTTTTTTCTATATTAAACTCCTATTTATCGACGCCTATGATCATTTGTCAGTCGCGAATTTATACATTTTTTAAGCATCAAGTTAAGGTCTTTAAGGCCTCCCTGAGCACATGGTTAAAATTATGACATAATGTAAATTTCGTACATTAAAAAACGCATTGATACCAAATTTAAAATTTATATGAATTAAAATACATCAACAACTGTAAAAATGTGTCTTGTGTTCTTTTTCGCTGAAGATTTTTTCCAGATGCCTATGAAATGGAATTATGGTCTAATAATGATCATGGGATGAATGCATTAGTCTACAGGAGGAATAAAGTGAAAATGAATCAGAGATAGAGAAAGAAGATATATGGGGCGGCCAAATGAAAACGAAACAGAGCCATTTTCAGGAACTGTGTCAAGATTGTAGAAAAACGCTCAGACCCGTCGATTTTAGATTAAAGGGGAACATTCTTTGCTGATTTTTTACAGACTTTAAATTTTATAATTCCCCCAATACTTTGAAAAAAACTTACATTTTAAAATTGAAATTATGCTTAGTTGCTTACTTACTACTTAGTTGGTTAAATGTTCAAACTGGCCCGCTTCCATACAAGAATAAAGATTTTATTCGAAACGTTTGCGCACATTCTGAAGGATTTCTGGAGTGCTTCGACGGCATTCGTGGACAATTCTTTGACGCAAATCTAGCGACGACGCTTATAGATTTTACTTTTTAGGTATCCCCATAAAAAAAATCAAGGAGCGATAAATCCGGTGATAGTGGAGCCTCTCAATGATGCCTCTTTTCCCGCTCCAACTGCAATTGGAATTGGAAAACATTGGTCCAAATACTGACGGACATTTAACGCATAATGCGGAGAAGCACCATCCTGTTGAAAAATCAAATGATCATACTCTGGAAAATTTTCAATAATATCAGTCAAGGCAGGGTCAATAGCGTCTTCCAGTAATTGCAAAAACATTTGGCCAATCAAATTATCAGCTAGAAAAAAAGGACCCACCAGCCGGCCACCAAAAATTCCAGCCCATACATTTAATTTTTCCGGTTGCTATGTGTGCACCTTGAGAAAAACTCTTGGGTTTGAATGTGACCAATAGCGGCAATTGTGAAGATTTACCGTTCTGTTCAAGAAAAAAACTGCATTTATCCGAAAAACACATGTTAAAAAGGAACTGTGGATTATTAACTGCTCGCTCAATTATTACTTCGCAAAATTGCAAACGGCGGTCATAATCACTCTCATGATATTCCTGGACTAAATGTATTTTGTATGGATGGAATTTATTCTTTTTCAAACGTCGACAGCTTTCAGTGAAGTACTGCATGTAGAACGCTTCGTGTCTGTAGCTTTTCAGTTCGGCATGGAGTAGCCAATGACCGATAGATGTAGCTTGTTTTACACAGCGTAAAAAATTGTTTCTTCCACTTGCTTTTCTGTTCTTGTGATTAAATGTTCTAAAAACTTATTGTTTCTTCAAGAAAAATTCTAGGTGTTGATAACCGATAATCCTTCAAGAGATAGAAAAGCAAGTTGTATCCGAACAGCAGCGTAGTCTGTACAACTTTCTGGGATTTTATCGAAAAGGATTAAGTCATCTTCCTTAACTAGAATTATATTCTTTCTCGCTAGATAATTTTTCATTGGCAGGGCAGATGGAATCATGTGAGGCGTGCAATATCCTGCCAAGCGTCGGTTTATTGGAAATTATTACGTGTGGAAAAGACAGAAACGGAATTAGATTAGCGTCTCTGTGATTCGGGTTTTTTCTTAAGGTTCATTTCTTGGTGATTACTCTATTTGAATCGATATATGCGGAAACGTCACATGTCCACAAAAGCACATTTTAAGGATATGGAAAAACATTTTACTATTATTTAGGATACATTTTTGTTTTATTTCAACCATTAAAAATAAGAGTATGAAGTTAATTGCAATAATTGTACTCGAGATATTACAGAAAAATACGAAAAAGTAATTCCATCTTTCACACTCTGTGTCTTTATCCGCATTTTTTTTATATATTTAGTTATATCTTGATCGGTCAGTGGTCGCGCGGTTTAAGGCGTCAGTACTTGAATCGAGGTGACTGGATCGCTGTGGGTTCGGCCCCCGCAGCCGGTAGACCGTATATAAGCTATATTCGTGGAGAGATTGGCACCCTTTCTGCGGGTATGGTAGGGTGGAAGAATGTTGGCTTGGCTCAATGTGAGAGATTGATATCGGTTGACATTTGACTACCCCCCTAATTAATCAGGTTTTCCAGGTTTCCCTCATTCCTGCACTGAATGGTGGTTAGGGCCTACTAACGTAAGTCGTTCCTGGGCGCAAATGCGGCCTGCTTAATAATAATATGCCGCCCCCTCTCCCGCACAAGTCTTCGACTTCTGGGCTAATCCTCGTGATTAGAATGAGGGGTAGAGATATTATTATTATTATTATCTTCATATTGTGTCTCAAAAATGTCGTTTCTACTATATGGCCCATTATCAATAAATGTCCGATTTAGAAATTGAATTCGTTTTATAAATTGGGCTGGCAAAAATTAGTTTTCTTTTGTTTGACGAATTGGACTCACACCCACAATGCTAAATTTGGTACTTCAAAACAATAATCGCCTCAAAGCTTAATGACACATCTACATCTGACATCACCAATGTGATGGAGTTATTCTGGCTTACTCTACTCCAGATTTTGTGTCCAAATCCAGCAATTCAAATTATCTTGTTATCTGCAACCGTCCCAATGGAATTAAACCAATTTAATTTAAATCAACCCAGTATTCAAAACCGCATTAAGACTTATAAGTATATACCGCTGGTTTCTCATAAAATATGAATTGTTAATAATAAACTTCGCTTCGACGAAATTCTTTGCACATTATGGCCTTAAAAGTAACGGTAACTTTTTCATATGATTTTTTTTTGTTCCAAATATTATTTATAAACTATCGTTTAATGTAATATACATTATAATTTCCAGCCTGGTCTAGAACAGTTTATTTGATGGAGATTTTATTATTTTATATTAAAACTATCTAAAAAACTCATTTACTTCTTAAATATGTTTTACCTTTTAATGTTGCAAATTTATCGATGATGTCGTCGTAATATGGCTCTGCATTTACAAATCCATTTAATAGTGTGTTATTTGTGTTTGTGTATGTGTTGTGTGTTATTTCTTATAATTTGTAATTATTATATTTTTATGGAATGGAATGGGATGGAATGGAACAGAGTAGAAGAGAAGAGAAGAGAAGAGAAGAGAAGAGAAGAGAAGAGAAGAGAAGAGAAGAGAAGAGAAGAGAAGAGAAGAGAAGAGAAGAGAAGAGAAGAGAAGAGAAGAGAAGAGAAGAGAAGAGAAGAGAAGAGAAGAGAAGAGAAGAGAAGAGAAGAGAAGAGAAGAGAAGAGAAGAGAAGAGAAGAGAAGAGAAGAGAAGAGAAGAGAAGAGAAGAGAAGAGAAGAGAAGAGAAGAGAAGAGAAGAGAAGAGAAGAGAAGAGAAGAGAAGAGAAGAGAAGAGAAGAGAAGAGAAGAGAAGAGAAGAGAAAACAAGACTTTCGAATTTTGTAAGATTGCTTGACTCATCCAACACTACACTTGTGTTCCTTGGCGAGCCGCCACTGAATCTTATAGTCTAAAAATAGTCATAATTAGTCTAATCTCACTCTATCTACTACAAATCAATAATATTCATATTCATTCATAACTGTAATCTGTTTTAATTACTGTCTTGATCTTTGTTAATAAAATAATGAGACACCTGTCTGAAGCTCTAATGACGTGATGAGGTGGTAATGAGCACAGGACTATTAATTCCGGAAATCTAGTTGGAAACTTTAGTCTCAGTAAATAATTACCAAGCAATGTCTGTGGGAAATATATTCCCAACATATATTTGGATTTAGTAAAGTTGAAGGTGTAAAAGTTTCACGCGGGTGTACTAACAGGCTTTGTTGTGCACAACGCTAGCTGCAGAGGATTATCAGATATCGCAGAAGTTGGCGGTATACGAGTATTCAAAATCCGGGATGTATTTATTATCCTTACGTAAGCTGAAAAATCTTGGGATTATCACATGGAATTTAATGAAAACAGAATTAAATAAATGGTAGTATATTTTCCTAAACGTATCAGATTTTAAAAGAGATATACTGCTATGTGAACCTGTCATCCGATTTTCAAAAATTCAGTTTTTTCTTTATAGTTCGTATAGATTATTGTTTGTAGTTGTTAGTAGTAAAAATTTTTTGTTTGTAGTAATTTCAATAAAAAAATTATATGACCTTGAAAAATTCATTTTCCGTCTTTTACAGCACTGAAATATGAGGGTTGTTTCTTATCGAGAGTCGTTTGTAGTGAAAACATTTTTGTTTGTAATAGCAAGGGAAAAAGTTATAGTTATTTTTAATATTTTCAATAATTTCGCGTGTGTAAAAAGAAAAATTAAGTTTACTGCAAACAACTACAAACGATTCTTTAGCCTTAAAGTATAGTAATTATACTTTAGATTTCAAGGAACTACACAAGAAATTAAGGTAACTATAAACATCTACAACTGATTCTTTAGCCTCCGCTTGAAATATAGTGACTTACACGACAATACATATAAACCACGGACTTAAGATAACTCCATAAAAAATAATCTAGTGATTTTAAATCTGGAGAACGTGGTAGCCAATTTACAGGAGCGTCATTACCTCTACCTATCCCTTTGTTTGGGTACTGTTGATTTAAGTGGTTACGAACAGGTAATGAAAAATGTCAATAAAATAAATAAAAAATAAAAGCAAGTACCTACCTAGAGACTTGTGAAAAAAACATATATACCATATGGAATACGCGGAAACGAATAAGTATGTTTGTTAAAAAGTCTCATTTTTATTTCAAGAATATCAGGAACAATTGTAAATATTTTTTTCCTAATTTAATTTTTGTGTCAAAATTGCTGCCAATGATTAAAATTTCAAATTTCTAATAAACCACGACAGTAATCAAGTCTTATCAAGAGGACCTTTTTTGTAGGAAATAATTTACTTAATCTAAATTTTATACCTACTGAAAAATCTTTTCTTCCATTGGCGTAGAATTATCGAAGGTGTAATTACTAAAAAAAAACAAATTCCACGCCAATGAATTGATATTACTAATAATTTTGATATGGGGTTTATTGTCTTATGGAGTAAGGTCAACTTACCAAATTTTAGCAAAATCGTATAAGGCGTTTTAAATTTATAAAAAAAAAGATTTCAAAATTGCAACCTCAAGGTCGTATAGCGCCTAAACGGGGCAACTTTGAACTAAGGTAAGTTTAGCTAAATCGACTTATTTTGAGCCGCACTGTATCTGGTGGAGCGTTGTAAAGACCGTTTAGGGACACCCTGTATAACCTTAGAAAATATGGTTTTGAGTAATCGAAGTGGTAACAGATTTGATTTTTTTGTTGAGGCTTTTGCGTCGTGTAAACAAATTGCAGATATACTTACATTATTAAGTTTGAGCTTGGTCTTCATCTTGTCCGGCTTGTAGTGGCCGGAGAGCTGGTAGAGAACGGCCCTGGACCTGCGGCGGCCGTAGTTGGCGGGCGGAGCTTCCGGATCCAGGTTGCCGTTCGCGTCTGCAAGGAGGCAAGAGTCAGCACCGCGGAATCGAGCTCCAAGAACGGCCGCTGTGCACAATACACAATTCACTTGCGCACATCAGGTACACACAATGCTAAACTAATCTAATAAGATTCGACTAAGCTAATAGATACGAAAACACACAAGTAGAGTATCAATGCAGGCGTCTAGATGCAAAAACTTCGTCGATCGTCAAATGATGTATTAGTAGGCATCCTTCAGTGATTAACATTCTGAAGATATTAATGTCATTGAGGATATAGTATTATGTATAGTATGAAAAGTACCTACTATGCTCAGAACTAAAACTCGAAAATTAGGGTTTGAACTGCATTCAATGTTTTATAAAAATTAAATCATATATTTTCCACACGGTGGGCTTGAACATGACTTAAATGCGAAGTTTTAGCATCACCGATTTTCTTTCAGTATTCGATTCCTGGAGTCATAAGAAGGCCAGAAAAAATCCACCGTAATCCTTAGAGCCGTTTTCAAAAAAAAACACCCTTTTTCAACGAAGAAAAATTCACTGTGCGAAATATCGGGATTGTTCTACCTTTCGCTCACTTTTAGTTGCCAAACTTCCCCAAGTTGGCAAAAATGACGTTTTCCTGAAAGTTTTACACTATGACACAAACATTTACAAGTATATTTTTCAAATTTACCCTTTTACTAAGACCGCAGATACTCATTGATGATTCTCAGAAACAGATTAAAATAGAAAATATTTTAAAGAATGATTTTTCATTTGAGTGAGTTTTGCGCAACAAGCGAGAATCATGTCATTTAGTTCCATCCCTGTTTGATGTGCGAGGTCATTGAACTATCGTCAACCCCCACCCTAGATTGTTTCTTCAAACGTAAACGTGGATTTTTTTCTGGCCTTCTTATCTCCAGGAATCGAATGCTGAAAGAAAATCAGTGGTGCTAAAACTTCGCATTTAAGTCATGCTCAAGCCCACCGTGTCCAGTAAGAATTTGAAACTGCTAATATAGTGTGGCCCATTAAGGACAAAGACGTCTAAAACTTTTTTGAGGAGGGGCGATTGTAATGATATTTTATACAAGGTGTTTAGAAAAGTGCTACAAAGATAGAGATATCAAAAAAAGTTCCTATAAACATTGGTTCTCTGGAGCAACGTTACTGAGGTCCAAAAAGGTCTTATCATTTGGATATTTTTTAAATAATGTTGTTTCTGATTAAGATAATGGAATGAAAGTTGTAGGTAATAATCATACCATAAGGGTCTTTAACTATCATAAGTTTCATCAAAATAAGGGTAGTTTTCTAACTACCCTTAACAGAAATTTTTCGAATACTTTTTATTTCTTTGAATTAGTTATAACCAAAAATTCAAAATAAAAATTTATTTTTTGGCAACTTTGCATTATGTTAATTTGTAAGTGCTTCCGTGGATCCCTTTAAGCCTGCAGACTATTTTAATTACAGAAAGTAACAATAATTACAATAAAATTGTCACCATGACAGATGCCTACTATGTGAAAACGTTGCTGTTCTTAATAATACATTATTTAAAAAAATAATTATTTCAGACTAAACTATGCTGAATTCGAAAAAAAATAAAATCATTTTTTCTTTAAAAAAGCCTAATTTATTAAAAATAATATTATTTGCCTGATAATTCAAAGAAATAAAAAAAATCTGTTAAGGGTAGTTAGAAAACGTATTATCTTTTGCATTAACCCTTAATAACCCTTAATATAATAAAAAACCTACTCGACAATCTAGTAAATTTAAAAATCACAAATCCTATAAAAAATTATTAAACTTTTGCAAAAATAATAAATTAACGTTACATAAAAACTGTATATTTGGTTGTAAGTAATATGCTTTTTATTTTATTATCCAAAGTCTTTATAGATAGATAGATAGATATTTTTTATTACCCATTTAGCTATACAATACATGAGGGTTCGTCATAATTAGTTACAAAAAAATATCATATTTACACAATGAATCAGTATATAACATCAAAAAAAATATTTCACAACGTACGTCAATTACCTCTACAGAGCAACACACAAATGTATGGCTCTATACAGTGTCACATAAAAAAAACATATACATAGTCTGACAAAAAAATACTCTATATTTATTAGCTATTTCCTTAACAATATTTTTTTATGAGTTCTGAAAATATAAATTCGGAGAGAGATAATAAGAAAAATAAGAAGATAATTTATACGGCTTTAAAAGAAAATTGTTGTTACTGAAAAGTTTATGATTTAATTTAATTTATAGAATTGCTATAGAATTTTCATTTAATGAATTACTTTTTGCCAGTTTTTGCATATAAACACCTCAGTCTAAAATTATTTATTTAAAACAACCTAAAGCGCAATCGTTGGAAAAATATGTGAATAAGAGAAACATTTACAGGTATATACAAGGAATGTACCTACATTGAAAATCTATCCAAATTATCGAAATTGGAAATATGGCTTCTGTCAGGAATATTAAAATGTGTAAGCTATTTTACTCATCATTACTATTAGATAGGTAAATAATATCAAATGAATTTTTAGTAGATGTTCCTGAAACATCAAAAGTATTACGTAAAGTTAAAAAGATATGTACTTCTGAACTATTATGAGCAAAACTGGACGGATAACTTATTAGCAAAGTTAATTTCACTGTAACTATAATGATATGGTGTCAGGTATGATATAACTTCTTCAAGAAATCGGCATTGCTTCTGTCTATATCACCTTAACCTTTAACATATATGTGAAATGAATAATTGAACATACGGCGTATCTAAATGTCAATTCAAGTTTGTAATACGATTAACCTATGTCAATAAGAGCCGAGTTCTACACTACAATCTATTATGTGCATTTCGGCAATATGTTCATTACTGATGTCAATGTGTCAGTTTTGTATTACATGAAGCAATTAATAATTGTCTACAAAGGAATGATATTTATACAGGTTGTTTCTGTTCATTCGAAAGGGTTATAAAGAACGTTCTAAGATAAAAAGAATTGTTAAATCAAAGAGATAGACAATTTTGAGTGATATTGTTGTAAAGAATATCTACACTTAATAATGTTACGGTAGTTACTGCGCAAAGTTCATTGTTAGTGCAAGATCTCGGATACGGTGGCTCTGGTTTTCCTCGACCCGGTGTCAAATGTCTTAATACCTATATAAAACACTTGTGACCTTTCTCAGAAACACCCTGTATTTTAGAGCAACACAATAAAGACTTTTTAATTAAAAGTATATAGATAGGCATTAATCGACTATAAGCACTTTTATGTTGTTGGAGTCGAAAAGAAACTAAAATATTGCTCTCACAAAAACAATGAAAATATTCGGCAGAAACAAGTTAAACAAATATTTGGAGACGTAATAAAATTTACATTTTATTTATCCTAGTGTTATTTAAAAAATTTACATCTTTTGTAACGATACGGAAATGTTTCCGTAAAATTTAAATTACAAAACAGCTGAGAAAACAAGGGTTGTTATACGTTTCAACACTATCACATTCATAAAATTTTTAAAAAAGAGAAGCACACGGTATTCGCCATTTTTCCAATTGCATAGTGCTGCCATCTGGAATATAATTCTTCGTTATCAAAAATAGTGCAAGTATTACCACCAATGAATCTTAGAGTGCTGCAATTAAATGTACAGTCACGGAAACTACAATTAGCATAAGTAATTCCATGGCCAATCATATTAGTAGCTGTAGTAGTAATTATTTCCGTTAAGGTATTTTATGAAAATTCTTTATGAACAATTGGATTTCAAAATGATACTTTATAAATTTAAAAACCTAATAAATGCGTTGAATTCTATTTTCGATGGTGTTTGCAGAAACATAGTGTATAAATAATAATTAAGAAGGTAGTAGGTACAGTTTTTCCATATAGGAAATATCTAAATTTTCCAGCAATAAAATACTTTTTTGCCTAATAGATTACAGTAAAGCGGAGAACGGCAGACTATTAAATAAAATTAGCACATTTGGGCAGGAATAAGATTAATTCATTCAAGTTAAAGGTTAATGTGATTGCGCAATTTAGAGGAGACCTAATAACATCAGTAACTGAGAACTTTGTTGAATTCGTACAATTCACAAATAAACTCGAGACAACCTCCAGCTTGGATCATCTAAATGTTAAGGACACTAGTTTCCAAGTAGGCGTACAATTAAGAAAATTGGAACGAGTTATTTGCTTTAGACTGTAAATAGTTCTGGAGTTTATCCGCAATTTTGTCAGTTATTTAGCTTTTGCCAACATCTACAGTCGCATGGATTGCTTTGTGGAAAATTCTAAAATCTGAATCTAGCAGTAATGTTACTACAAATCTATTACTGTCACATGTAGGTAATTTTGATAAGCTCTTTGATATGCCTCTTACGTTACAATTTATATTAGTGAGTGGCTACATAATTACCTACCGCTTCGAATTTTGTTTGCTTTGCGCAGTTTCAGTCCAGTCTACTTGATGAACATGAATACTACATCAACGTGTAATATACTCTCAAATACTTTCAGTTGCATTGCACGTAACATACTAGTTGGAAAATTTAATTACTTTTGTATTTGGTACTTAGAAAACAGCAATGTATTGCTTGTAGTGTCAATATTAGCAAGATAAGGAGTTCCCCAATGATCTAATCTCGGGCCATTGTCAATGACTTATCTTCTGCAAAATAATGTAGACATCATAGTTTCTTCACTTTTCCGTAGTACCAATTATTTGCAATGATGAATAATTTAGATAATGCACAATGTAACTTACTTTTCTAAATCAACATTATTGTAGGTAATTAAATGTAATTATATTTTTGCAAGTTTTGTTTCTATATTGTACTATTGTACTTGTACGTAGTTATACCTAATATTATATGCGTATAATTTGGGGAAAAATAGTTTTATTTTAATTAATTATTATTATCAATTGAATTAGATACATTCAGGATCATTTGATTGGATTTTATCATATTTTTCAAATAAATGCTAGTGTGCAAATCTGTCTACAAACTACATTAAATGTAATATCCGCACTGAATCCCATTTTACATTGTTTTAGCAGAATCAAACAAAGGTACTTTATATGCCTGTAAATTTTCATAATTAATTTATTCGCTTTGATGTCGGAAATTTAGACGAGCTGAATAATTATTTTTCTTTTTTTACATGTATACGAACGTACACATTTTTTAATCAAATACGTAAACGTTATTACACTGTGGCTGTTTTAAATAGAGATACCAATTTTCAATTCCAAATTCACTGTACGTGTGGTATTTTAATTGCAGAACGGTTACGCGGCTAAAACTGAGTGCTATAATTAGGTCAATATGTTACGCATATAAAGTTCAATGTGATTACTGCGATATACAAAGTGTCATACTAAGTTGTTGACCGAAAAAAAGAGAGAATATAGAGAAGATCTAGAACAAATATATGAAGTTAGTCAATAAACAGAAAAAATAACAGTTGGCACTTAATTACGGAACATCCTGTATAGGGTTTCTCAAACTGAATAGTATGGGTCTACTGTGAGAATATAAAAAAATTTAAAAAAATTAAGAACACCTAGAAAGAAAACAGTTAAGCTCCATTTTCAATCGAAAGTATTATCTTTAGGATTTGACAGAAAATACTAATGAGGTCATCAATTATATATGCCAATTTTATTTCTGTTAAAAACTATATTTTTCCTAATAAGCTTTTGCACTAATTGTGCATTATTAAAATAGTAAGTTTTTCAATATTTAGCATTTAAACGTTAAATGTTTATATGTTCTGCTTTAAAGTGAAATTCTGCATCAGTCAACAGATATTTCGAATTTCAGTTTCTTTTTGTGCTGCTAAGCATTTTCAGGGCTTTATATGTTTGATATTGTTCATCTCGACTTCAACCTTCGTCTTTTTGACGAAGCTCAGACGACCGTTTAGCCTTTTTAAGCTTTTATAAAGGGCCCGCTTGTCCGTTAGGACACGAATAGGTTTTTAAGAAATTGAATAAAAAATACATTCCTAAATTAACTATGACTAAGCATACTTTTGATTCTTATTTTATTTTCAGTCGGCTGATCCTATTATTAACGCAATTCTGTTACAAATGACAGCATATTGGTGTATACAGGGTGATAATAGGCTTTGAGAATATTTTTTAATTCTAAGTAGAAAACATTAATAGGAAATCAAAACACTCAAACTACAAAACTACGTGTAAAATTAATAGCTGATGAAAATTATTAAAATTTATTGAGAATCTCTGGAATCACTGCACTGTTTGAATGAAAATGAACTGAAATAGCGTCAAAGAGGGTACTGTAATGTTTTGTAGTGGAATAATGTTCAACCGCCGCACCCCATTAATTCACATACCACAGAACACGACCAGCTAAATTTACATCGAACAAGTTATTACGCTCATTATCTACCCCCTACGTAACGAATTAGAAGATTTTGTGTTTATGGACGACAACGCTCGACCACATGGCGCAAGAAGGGTTCCAGAGACACCCGAAGCAGGACATATCAATAGATTAGATTGGCCAGCCAACTCTCCTGACATGAATCCTATTGGTAACATGTAGGATTTCCTTGCTAGAGCCATTTATAATCATATTCATCCACCTCAGACTGCAGATGAGTTAGTCGTGGTGGCAGAAGAGGAATGGAACAATATTCTGCAAGAGATCGTTAACCGCTTAATTATCTCAATGCACAGACATGTCAATACGCTATTGGAACGTAGTGGAGGTCATACGTACTATTAGTCAAGTAGAGAACTTGCTTTGTTACTTCTTTTTGATTTAATAAATTTTGCCAAAAATGTCACACATTTGCTGATTTTTAATTTTCTAAGTACTCAGTGTATCGAACATATTCATTTCACAAAAAAAAAAGACTCGGAAAACAATATACTTTTATAAATGTTTTTCTGACAAAAAGATTTCTTTAACAAGAATGAGGGGGGATCCAAGACCCCCTGACGTTGTGGGTATTTGATAATAGTGCATGCACTGCTTCTTCGATGTACAACAGATGTTCACAGACGCCATAGAATGCGAGTCGTGTCATAGTCTCGTAGGCGATGCTTTCATCAGAAACAAATGTGTAATTTTTAAGCACCTATCTACGCAAGCAATATCTGAGAGTGTTGGTTTTGTTACTTAAACGCGGAAAGTTCTGAGATTGCTGTTATGCATTCATAAGAAAACTTCGGATAAGTTTGTACATAAAGAATTGGATACTGTTGTTTCTTGTCTCCACTTGGAAGTACGTGTAGAAGTAAAAGTTTTTAAAAGTCGATTAATTAGTTATGCAAACTCAGGCATATGAATAGGAAATGTGAAATTAGAATATTATGAAATTAAATTGAAAATGCATGCCAGTATGTAGGTAGCAACTGGTCACCGTCATTACAGCTACATTACTAGTGTATATTTCTCTGAACCTGACCATATCAAGGAGTATTTTAATTAGTTTTTATTTGTGAATCTAGAAATAATTAAGCGGTAGATAAAGAGATTTGTAAACGTAATAAAGTATGTTTCTTTAAAAGATGTCCAATTTCAAGCTGTACAAGGGCCATAAAATTGTGGTTTTGAAGGCTGCATCATAAAATACTTCGTATGTATCTATATCAGTGATTTGTAATAGATACAAAAAGGGATTGTTTGCACAATTATTTTTATTTAGAAATTAAAAAAAAACAATTATACTAAAATACTGGGAAGTTTGGGCATGTTGGTTTTCACTAACTAGTGTATCAATATTAACATTAATATGGCTGTTGATAAACGAAGTGACTTAATCAGACAGGGATATTTTGACTTTATAAATTTCATGTTGGAAAAGCTGCTTTCGCAAAGATACGTGCTTCCCTGCATTGATCCCATCATAAGATCTAAGTTTTGTAAGTTGGGATAAAAAACCCTAATCCTATTTCGGTTTTTCGATCGTAAAATGGATTCGACTGCATATTACACAATTCCAGTTGAAATTCTGATCTAATTACGTTCTCAAAATAGTAAGTGGCTGAGTAAAAACTGAAATTTCTCCTTCGACCTTCTCATTCCCTAAATCGGTGTTCGATTTTTTCGGCAATTGTTGTTTCATTGAATTGTTTTGCCATTTTGATTGCACGATTCTTAACAAGCAGTCGATCACTAGAAGATTTTTTCACTTTGACAATCTCCAGCTACTTCGTAAGAAGCGGCAACACAGCATTTATTGTCAGACATTTTGATAAATGTTTTTGTTATTTTAGTTTTTTCTTATAATTCGTAATGAAAGCATTTCTAGACTACCCTGTATGCTGCTAAAACTTGTTCTCCTGTAACGTGGTGTAATGTTTCATATTATATTCTGCAGGAACTGATAGTACTTGCATGCAAACAGTGCACTGAAGTTCATTATTGTTGGTTCTGATTAGTCTGACTCCCAACGGTTATTATAAACCCGATGTTCGTTTGTTATTTTTCTGTTCTGTGGACATATTTCATTTAAACAACCTTAAATGGACTTGCTGCGTACCGCACACCAGTAAAAAATGACTACTATTATAAATAAATAAATACTTGACCACAACAATTAACATGTATCCAACGTTCTATCTATGAGTCTGTATTCCACACTATTAACTATTAACTTTGCTCGTCCCTCTTCAACCTTCTTATATACGTACCCATGACCACTCGAATGTTTGAGAGTGGTCCAGCGGTTCTCCATTGGTTCCATTAACCTTGCGGTATTCTATACAGCGCCAGTGGCGTCACATACCCAATGTATGTGCTATTTTATTTCATTGTTGGTGTAGGAATGTGTATATTTTAATTTTAAAGCATATTTCTTTTCTTTTTCAATAATAAAAGTACTTTCTACGTTTGTACAGGTTTCTCAAAATTGAGTTGAGTTGTTGCTTCAAATTGTAATTTATTTCTAATCGATAATATGACTAATACTGCTCTTCACAATTTTTTTATTCAACTCCAGTACTGTTTTCTAGACGAGGAATTCTACAAATTTAATATTTGTGACACGACTAATCGTTTATCGATATAAGTTTGGAATAGTGTAAGTATTATAAAAGTAAGTATAATAAAATATTATAATTTTGGTGTAAGGAATTATTTTGGGCTTCATTTGGTCTACTGATAAGTCAGATTTGATTGATTTCTAATAATGAAATAAAGATACAAAAAAAGTATTCTCATGTAATATTCCTGACATTTATGCTTTATCATATACCTGTAAATCGTATTTATGCAATTTATAAATACTTACATATAGCTAACTGTTTAGTTAGCTTTGTATTTAAAGAAATAACATTTTTAACTAACTAATTACAAACAAAAATTACTATCTAATTGCAAAACATTTCAATTAAATGAATATTATCTCTTTATACAAAAACACAATCAGAGTAAGATCGTATGAATGTTTGTAGTGGCCAATAAATACATTCTAAGAAAATACATTTTGCAGATACGTGCATTACATTAAATAGACACAACTAAAGCATAAGATGTATAACGGTTCGTACTTATTTTTTTCTTACTTACCACTGTCGTACAGCTCGCATTCCGACATCTCCGCCATCTTCGTGTTGGTAATGTCCTTGTGTGACGCGAGATACAGCACCACTTCCCTTTTTTCATTTTTAATAGGCACGATGTCCAATAAACACCAAAATGGGGTTCCTGAAAGTAAGTTGACAGTCAAGAGAAAAATGTTGATTACAGCCAGTATAGGACAAATTTATTTTGCAAATTCATAGAAAAAAAAAAACGTTTGGTTATGTAACTTTATGCTAATTTTTGTGGTTCAATAAAGTCTTTAGTATATCTATAAATGATACTGCAGGAAACTGCTCCGCGGACTAATTCCCCGACCGGCATTGAATTACACCTGTAGTATCTGTGTGAACCCTTGTCGGTCAAACCACCAAACATAGACCGGTTTCAGGCTTGTTAACCCTCATCAGTATGCCATAAGTGAGGTGACCGACAATTGAACTGGCTGTTCCTTCATGTGTATGTTCACTTATAAACTGAGTGCAGGTGAGATATAATTGATGTGCTACTTCCTGCTCGGCCTAAGCGGCTCGACTTGCAGGAAGCGACCTACATAACAGCAGGTACTAATCGCAGATCTCTCGCCCTGAGCGACGCGCCATTAAATCTATAAAAATCAGAAATACGGTAAATATTGTGTAGGTAATGCTGTACAAATTCTATGGTAACGGAAGCGAGTTTTGTATAAGCAAAATTGAAAAATTTGCTACGAGTGGTCATATTTTATGCGTATGAACTTCATTGGTGTGAATTCCAACTTCTTGCCTATTTTCAGTACCATAATTATTAGTGATGATGCAGTGAACTTACGGTATTTTTAAAAGTAACTTATTCCTTCGTTTAAAATATAAATCCGCTCGTGAAAAATACGGCAACAATGCTGTTGGTTACGTCTAGATAGAAAGTTGTTTAGAAAATTATGTACCGCGCTGTACGAAAGCAAGGAAATCATATACTTGTTAATATAAAAACAATTAAGATTTGTGTAAAGATTTTTATACCTATTTGTATAGATATGCGTTCACCCACTGATTAAAAATAATAATCAAGATATGCAGGCGACAGCACAGTAAAATGTATAGTTTTATTTCTGACAATAAACCGTTTTCAGAGAAGTAAAAATTGGTAGCAGCATTACATTTGAGATTGCGAGGCAAATATCTGACGTTTGAGAATAAAGGATTCATTAAAATAAACACGGGGTAATATTTCTCGTCACACAAACAAAAATTAAGAACGTTAATTAAAATTTAATTTTTGTGGATTCTTTATATTCTTCAATTATTCTTTGTTGTTTTCTCTAATTATATTTAATTTTATTATAATGATTACAAATTGCTAGCAACAATATAATTAACGTAAAACGGCTCACAGTCTCTTTGTCGCTGTTAATTATTGTATGAGAATGTGTCTGTCTATTAGAAAAGTAAGGTGCACTCGTATATACTCGCTGAGTGAACTTTTAAAAGTCCGCATTGCCTAATTGCATAGTGAAGATCTTTGGGCGACCTGACTAAACCAAATGCAAATAACTCCCGTCACACATTTTCATTAAATATTTTAATTTTGTAACTTTAACGGGAAGCCGTTTGGGACCGTTTTATGTGTCGCTAGAGCTGTTATTAAACCAAATTTAGTTATACCGTGTGAACGTCAAAACGTTTTTTTTTCGGTACAAACACATTTTTACTACAATTTATTCACAGGCACAGGAACTGTGAGAGACAAAAAGGTATTATACGGGGTGATTCAGGTTTAATCTTGATAACTTCAGGAATTGATAGAACAGGTTCATTTGCGATATAAACTTATGTCCTAAAACGCATCGTTTCCGAGATAGCGGGCGTTGAAGTAGGAATTTTTTTCTCGTTTTTCCCTCATAACTTTTGAACCACTTATCCGATTTAAGTGAAATTCGGAACACAAACACTCCTTATGATCTTACAGAATCTTCTTAACTACCTACCCCTCGTAGAAGTGTATTTTGTATGCTCTTACTTTATTTCAAAACTACAAAAATAATTAATTTCAATAAAACATCTACACACTGTAGTACCATGAATGTTTGTGCTTGTGTAAAAAAACACGTTTGTGAAAATCATTATCAAAAGTATTATTTAAAAAGTGTTCTTAGTGTTAAGAAAAATGCCTCAAAATAACCTCAAACATAAATTTAGTAACAATTACAATTACAAGATTTACAACAAACTTATCGACTACTAAAAATTACAGTAATGGTTGAAAGTGCATTCCTCCAGCCTCAATACAATTTTGGCATTGACGAACTAGTGTATTAACCGCAGCTGCTATTTGAACAGGATTGTTTTTTATGTCATCACAAGCATGTCTTATTCTTTGGATCAATTCCTCACGGGTATGTACTGGCGTATCATACACAATTGCTTTTAGATGCTCCAAACGAAATAATCCAGAGGATTCAGATCTGGCGAGCGCGGAGGCCAAGCCACTGGTCCTTCGCAAGGAATCCACATATTTGGGTGGTTGTTGGATTGCCGTCCAATCGAGGATAATCCCCATCCAACCACTGCCGTACTTGCCTTCGGTAATGTGCAGGGGCACCATCCAACTGCATCCAGTTCCCTTGACGTAAATTTAAGGGGACATCGTCAAGCACGGCGGGGTGACAGTTTTGCAGAAACTCATGAAGTAAATCCCCATTTAAACGAGGAGGCAAAATATGCGGCCCACAGAGGTTATTATTTAAAACACCTATCCACACATTTACACTAAACTGTTGCTGAAATGAAGATTGTCTGACACATCGAATATTGACTTCACTCCAAACGTGAATGTTGTGGTAATTCACAATTCCAGCTTTTGTGAAATTAGATTCGTCGGTCCATAAAACCTTATGCAGAAATTGTGGATTAATTTCTGTTGAATCTAAAACCCATCTACAAAAATTTAAACGTTTTTCAGCATCTTCTGGCAAACCTTGAACTGGCTGGAGATGGAAAGCCATTCAATGATCTTGTTTGAGTGCTATCAGTACTTTTGGGTGAGATAAATGGAGTTGCCGAGGTGCTCGGCGTGTGCTTAAAGTTCTATCGATATCAAAAAGATTAAGAATTCGCTGATTATTTCTTAGCGGTACATTACGATTGTGATCATTGTAGCGACGCAAACCATATTCCGAAAATCGATGATGTACATCTACAAAAACTTGTGCATTTGGAATTCTTCTATTAGGGAAGCGTGTTCGGTACTCTCGAACTGATGCGTTGGAATTTCCGTCACAGAAACCATAAACATAATGTATATCGGCATATTCAGCATTTGTAAACGTTCTTGGCATTTTTTCTTAACACTAAAAATGCTCTTTAAATAATACTTTTGACAATGATTTTCACAAACGCCAGTTTAAATAAATCACTGAGTTTTGTTGGTGCGCTACACTGTCACCAATTTCTTTGAATATCTCAGAAACAAGACCAAACGTCGAAAAAAAAAACAAGAGACGAATAAGTTTCGAAATTAATCAGGTCAAAGTGGTGTGTAGATGTTTTATTGAAAATAATTAATGTTTTTTTTTTGTAGTTTTAAAATAAAGTAAGAGGGCAGTAGCATACAAAATACACTTCTAAGAGGGGTAGGTAGTTCAAACTTAAGAAACTTATGTAAGATCACAAGGAGTGTTTGTGTTCCGAATTTCAGTTAAATCGGATAAGTGGTTCAAAAGTTATGAGGGAAAAACGTTTTTAGGAGATAAGTTTATATCACAAATGAACATTATTTTAACATGTTTTAATCGATTCCTGAAGTTATCAAGATTAAACCTGAATCGCCATGTATAGGACATAATGTTAATTGTAGGGACCCTGTGTTCTTGAAACTTTTAGTACAAATTATAAAATTGTTTATCTGTATTATTCAATAACTATTTATGGGTACGTAAATATAGTTGTTAAAATGTGACGTTAGTATAGAAACCAAAGCATGGCATGTATTACAAACGCTTTTTAAAAGTTATTATTTAGTTTGGGGAGAGCGTCAAGAAGTTTCGCTCTTATCTTTGTTCTACATGCTCTGTTCGATGCCTTTATCAGTGGAAAAAGTGTTGGAACACCACTGGAACTGAAATCAATTTCAAAATAATAAAAAATAAACTATTTGAAATAAATCTATATTACGTAGTTCTACAAAAAAAAATCGGTTCAGGCCTTTCTCTTAAATTAAATAGAAATGGATTAAGCATCATCATAATACTCTTTTAAGTACATCTCGAGTTTTCATCAAATCCTTTATTAATTTCCCAGCACATCCTCTTTGGAAGCTCGAAGGATATTGGAAGTTTTAACGCTTTCATAAATCTATTTTATGCCTTTCCGTCGTTTTTAAACAACGATTTCTATCTGCTGATATCAGGGAATTATTATTCAAAGAAACTTGAACAGGTAATGATAGAAACAGTTCTGCAAGAATGTTATAAATGTGTGGGATGGAAATTGCACAAGACAAATAGTTTAACTTTCAAGTTTTGTTCTGTTAATGAAATAATAGAAAATTAGCACTGCTTAGTTGATTTGTCATTACGTCATTAATATTGTTGGTGTATAACGCATATAAAGTGTTAGTATTACCACTTGAGTTACGTATTTGATAAATAAAAAATGAAAAGGTCCGTTTTACAAAATTGCTCAAACAGGAACGTATCTTATTGCCTGGTTTATAATGCATGACACGTTATAGTCAGAATGTGATACAGAGAGATTTCAAATCTACAATCCTGAATGAAACAATTACAATTTAATGTTCTCTTGTGCTCCAATTTCCCGTGTTTATTCCTTCGTTGCGTTATAAAATTCAAAGGAGAATTTCACTGCCATGGTATTTTGATGAAAATTACACTACATTGTCTCGAGAGAAATAACTGTATCAGCATAGAATAACACTTTGTGTATAAAGCAATTGATATAATATTGTCTTTCTTGCCTTTCCATCTACAAAAAAAAAAGAAATAGTAAACGTAACAATGTTTTGCAAACATTATCCGTATAGATGGTGATCAAATATACGGCATATTTGAAATTCGTAAAATTAGCCATTATAACTGACTCGCGAAACAATCCGAAATAAACTATGCGGGAGATGCGACTGACGGTGGTAAATTTGAATAAACATCCTGAAATATCAAACAATATTATGTATGTGGTCCTGACGTGGCAACGTTGTTTCACTTCAACGCTCGAACTCAAATTGGCGGCGTCATCAGAGAATTTGTTGCTTACGCCGTGTTACCGGTAGTTTATTGGTTGATTCGTCTCTCTTTTAAAAGATTTAGTAAAAAATATATCTATTTTCTGTCTTTATTAGGCTTTCCAAAAATGTGGTCAACATTAATGACCTTATAAGTCAATCACCCTGTATAGTATTCCACATATAATCAATTTTTCATGGTGAGCAACTTTTCCTAATAACATTCTGTGGTATTTCGTACAGAAAGGATAATTTAGGTGTTTAGGAAAACATCTGAAATTAAACAAAAATCAAAGGAGGCCTAAAGTGTGGCAAACTTCTTAAATTTGTTGTTTTCAGAATTCCTTTAAAAACATTTTCTCTTATTACATATCGAAATGGTGCTTACAGAAGATACCATTGGATTTTACGAGTTTGTAATCATGGTAGTTTTTATATATATATATATATATATATTAGGTACATTTAGAACTAAAGCACCGACCATCGTTGAATTACACCCACAATAACTACCCATATATTCTTTATTATTAGCTTCTGTAACATTTTTTACTGTATTAGAAAGGTTTTTTTAAGCTAATATAAAGCAAATCTCCTAGAATTCATCCTATCAATGAAGTCATATGTATGCTCTCTGATACCAAGCATCTAGGTATGCTAATGTACAATTCCGCAGACAAAGCTCTATTCAATAATTATTTAAAATAAAAATTAATCTATCTAAATTTACCGACTTGGTTTAATGAAAACGTTCTCTAAATATCTAGGATCACTTTTGAAACTGTGGGAACTCGAAAATTCAACCACAATGCATGAGATCTGACCTATTTCTGCTTCTAGGATTGTTTCTTTAGGTGGCCTCCTTTAAGTTGAGTCAAATATCTAACTCTGAAAATTATTATACCAATAAGTACCTTATTGAGTACTCTATCAAAAACTTGTTTCTCTTTTTATTAAATCAAAGACCGTACTACTTTTTTAAATATAATTTAGCGGTACTAATGATTTTTTAGTTTTCACAGCCGCATAATTTATTTTTTCTTCTATAATTGTTAGTCAAATAAAAACTTCATAAAGAGTTGTGATTTTGAGTAATTTAGGTAGGCTCTTTAACAATGACTGCTTAATTTTAACGCGACTCTGTCTTTAAGACGTCACACCAGCCTTAATTAAAACATTAAGGCACGTTATAATTGAGACGGCAAGCCTGTCATCCTAAAATTCAACACAAAACACAGCCAAAACGTTCCCCGGGGTGGGACTGTCTTAACGACCGTTTCCCGAAGTGCCTTTTATACGAGCATGTTGCAGTAAACTTATTTTGCCCTTTAGAATTACTCGGTGTAAAGTTTTACAACTCCCACAAAAACGTTTGCAGATGTTCCAGAAAGGATGTTTATACAAAAACATGGACAGGGTGTTAGAGGTTTGACTGACATAATGGGCTTGTTAATATATTTTTTATTTCCTAAATCAGAAGTGTTTCTAATTTAAACTCATTTTTTGGCTCTAAGAACATTTCACAATAGTATACTGAAATTGTATACACTCTGAAATTAAAATTTTTTTTTGGATAAAATTAATTAGAAATGTTCAATCAATTTGACACCGTTATATCAAACAAAATAATCATTTCATTTGATATCGATATAATTTTATGTTAGACAATAATGTAAATTAAAATGATAAAGAAAAATCATTGAATTGAATCATCTCGAATAAAAAAATAGTTAATATAAAAGATTAACGCGTGGAAAAAATGTTGCTCCAAGAGCTTGTCTTTTCTCCGTGTAGGTACACAAAAATTCATAAAGAGTGCTATTTCTACTCGAATATATAGGACAGAAGTGCTCACCGTTCTTTTTGTAGAAAATAACTTCTAATTTAAGCTCATTTTTGGACTCTAGGGCTTTATCTATCTGCGCTTTGTGCTCCTCTTTGGTTTCCGGTCCGTACAGGAATTTGCAGGCACATCCCTTCTGCATAATTTGCGCCCTGGTGAAGCCGGTGAGCTCGCAGAATCCATCCGAGCAGTAGACAATGGGGTAGAGGGTGGGTACTTGAGCGTTGCCCAGCACGAAGTTGCTATCTGAAAAGGGTAAATACGGTTAATTAGTACGAACTAATGAAGGCCTGCGTTCAGAATAAATACAGGTGCTTCGATCCTAACGAAAAAGGCAGGAATGCCGCCTCGTAGGCGTACGGGTAATGCGGTGATTTTAGATTTTTTTTATCTCAGCAATAGAAAGTACTTTTTTCTACAAACCTCCAAAAAATATCAGGTGCGCGCAGTGATAACAATATGGATCGATAAGTGGTTGCGTGTACCAGTCGAGGTGACTAGATCACTGTGGGTTCGACCCCCGCAGGAGGTAGACCGTATATAAGCATTATAATGGAGACGACTGGCACCCTCTCTGCGGGTATGGTAGGGTGGAAGAATGTTGGCTTGAGTCAATGTGAGAGATTGATACCGGTTGACGTTTGACTACCCCCCTAATTAATGAGGTTTTCCTCATTTCTGCACTGAATGGTGGTTGGAGCCTACCAACGTAAGTCGTGCTTGGGCGCAAATGCGGGCTGCCTAATAATATTATGCCGGCACCTCTCCCCCACAAGTCTTCCTCGTGATTAGAATGAGGGGTAAAGATATTATTATTATTGATATTATATCGAAATGACACTATTTTTGATTATCCTGCGTTACCATGACACTGTGCGCGAAATAGTTCAGTGTTATTCCAATACAAGTAAACAGTTACTTATGTAAAGTGTTTTGTAAACTAATAAACTTAATATGAAAAATATTATAAATTACCAGTACAAGGTAAGATGTTGGTTTCAACTATTTGTAGGCATGTTTCTGCAAATATTAACCTAACAGCGTCCCTGATAATTACGTCATCTGCAAACAAAGTGCGGACCTTTATTAGTCGTTTTTTAATCTACTATTGTCACAGTTTAAATATGCTACCAGTTGGACCTCTCTCAATCCCCCACCACCCACTGTCCCCTCTACCAACCCATTTCCCCTGCTCCACGAACTGAACATCGACCGCCGATCATCGGCTATTTATTGGGTCTATTTGATACTCAGTGTCCTGTGCAACGGTTGTACAACTATTATGCGTGGTGCACCTGCTAACTTGAATTACGACTTTAAACAAAAAACCGTGTTGGCTCTGATCTGTTTATATTTGAAACTGTCCAACATTAAATTCTCTCTTCCTCTCTCTCTCTACATTAACTTTAAAAGCGAATATTGATTTGTTAATTATTAAAGTAACAAATTCAACACTTTTATACTTATTATCCAATAAGCCCTTCAAAATCGATTTTTATATTGCTGTTATAACCAATTAGCCTAATTACTATAACATTATGACAAATTGAGGCAGCAGTGAGGGTGCCTTGGGATTAAACGTTGATAAATATGAACAGAATTATATAATTTTTTGTTCGAATGAATTCTGAATCAATTAAATCAGAGCAGAACATAAGGGTAATATAATCTTACTTTAGTATTTAATAGCATCAAATTTCAGTTACACAATTCTTTCATACTGAAAAATATACTAGTTATAAAACTTTACACAAATATGCAATATCTAGCACAAATTTGAATAGCGACAAATTATCTCGAACTTTCATGCAATATTGTTTGCAAATCTGACAAAAAACTCGACCGGTATCTTTCAATTTTTGTATAAAATCATTATTCAACTGGCAATTTGAAAAATATATTAAAAGTAAAACAAATTCTGTTGATAGGTGTGACGTATTAGACTATGTTGTAATTGCGCCATCTATTGATAAGGAATACAACTAAAATCCCGTACCATTGCCCACTTTTCTTTATTATTAACAGAAAAACAAATAAGGGGTATTTCAATATGAAGTTTCTTCTGACAACATGTTTGATAATACAATTAAAAAAATTAAACCATATAAATATTTATATAATTAAAAACATAACTTCTTGTATAGTTCAGCTTCAAATCTTAAAGAGGTGTAATTATCAAATTTTATTATATCAAAATGTGCCACGTTTTACAGTTGATACTCTGTATACCTAAATCGTTCTATGTGTGTTAGATTTAATTTAGAACAGACACGTCTCTAAGTCCTTTTCGATTTCAGATTCTTCCTCGCTACTTCTGTCACTTTCTCTGTTAATATTAAACATTTTCCTTCACTTAAACTGACATATTTAAAGGCATCCAACTTGAAATTTAAATTCTTTTGGCATATTGTACGGGAATATCGTCGAAAATAAATATTTCGCTGACATATATACTCGTACTTAGAGAAAGCAAAACAATAATCGAATTGTCAACAATCATTTACATATGCCTGTTACTTGCATAATTTCGTTCAGGAAACTTGCAGAAAGCAGTTGTATTCCTCAATAAATTGCCGGATTGAATCTTTTTTCAATCTAAATATTGTTTTTAAACTCTTCATCAGGCAAATCAAACGGATTATCTATTTAAATTTTTCATCCTTCTTCATTAGATGTTTTGATTTAAATTATATAACTAACGACGTAAATGTTATTAGGTATAATTCTTTTCAGTAACTTCAATTGGGTTTAAAATCCGTAACTTTAAAATTATATCGACATTCGACTATTTTAGGTCACCTTAATAGAATATACGACCTCGCAGCGTACAGTAACATCCGATCTAATTGAATCCTTTGGGAATAACGATCCTTACTCACCCTTAAGGAACAAGCTCAACAAGAATACTAGCGCCCGTTATTATGCACAGGTTGCAGTCTGCGGCGCTTCTAAGTTTGTTCGGGTATTCAAGCCGTGCAAATATTTTGACGCTTATGTCTGCAACATCTCAAATTTAGCTTAATACGATAAGATTCAGCAACTAAGGTGGATATTAATAGAGACTGCAGGAACTGAAAACTTATTACGTCCCTGGAACATTGAAAGTTAGGTTGCCAGTAACAGAGTAAGCTCTAAGCGAGCGTTATGAAATCATTTACATATTGCTGTGGCAGGATTAAACATAATAAGTTAGGTTAGGAAGAATATTATGAGATGTAGCTCAGTGAAGTACTGTCACAAGCAATATCCTGCTTTTCAGCTCGTTCTGTCTATAAGGCAAGTTTTTGATATTTTAAAGTTCCTACTGACGATTGGTAATTGTGTATGTGGAAAATTAGTCGCGTCAAATTAGCATGAAAAATGTGAAAATAGTCAACTTTTTGCGGAGAAGTCCGATTGAGATGCGGTTTTCTGCAAAATGTTCAGGGAATTATTTATAACAAAAGGTACATCTAACCTCTGTACGCTCGCAACTTTTTAATTGTTTATTTAACAAATGACCCATTTTAGTTGAACATATGGCAAATGTCACACACGATTCAACGAAAATGTCTGGAAAATATTCTCTCGGGGTTGTCGAGGTCCTCTTTATCACTTTAGTGTTAGCTTTATTATTTATTGCTAAATTGTTGTAACTGGGCTAATTAACAAATTAAAAACTCCACCCCCGAAATCACTAGAGAACCGGAATTTTTTCCAGGATTTCTGGCTTATTAAGGCAAACCATCGGCACAAGATGTTTGCAAATATAATAATTGTTTATTGTTCGATTGTTGTAACCTCGCTAATTAACAAATGATCCTTACTCACCCTTAAGGAACAAGCTCAACAAGAATACTAGCGCCCGTTATTATGCACAGGTTGCAGTCTGCGGCGCTTCTAAGTTTGTTCAGGTATTCAAGCCGTGCAAATATTTTGACGCTTATATGTCTGCAACATCTCAGATTTAGTTTAATACGATAAGATTCAGCAACTAAGGTGGATATTAATAGAGACTGCAGGAACTGAAAACTTATTACGTCCCTGGAACATTGAGTTGGTTGCCAGTAAAGTGTAAGCTCTAAGCGAGCGTTATGAAATCAGAGTAAGCTCTAAGCGAGCGTGGGCAGGATTAAATCATATATTGATGTGGCAGGATTAAACATAATAAGTTAAGAAGAATATCAGGTGAAGATGTCACAAGCATCTCTGCTTTTCAGCTCGTTCTCTGTCTATAAGGCAAGTGATATTTTTCCTACTGTCTATAAGGCAAGTTTTTGATATTTTAAAGTTCCTACTGACGATTGGTAATTGTGTATGTGGAGAATTAGTCGCGTCAAATTAGCATGAAAAATGTGAAAATAGTCAACTTTTTGCGGAGAAGTCCGATTGAGATGCGGTTTTCTGCAAAATTGTTTATTGTTCAATTGTTGCAACCTCGCTAATTAACAAATTAATAACTCTACTCCCGGAATCGTTAGAGAACTAGATTTTTTTGCAATAACTTTGGGATCATGGAGAGAACCATCGGCACAAGGTTGTTGTTGCACGTCATTGTTTATTTTCCAATTGTTGCAACCTGGCTAATTAACAAATTAATAACTCTACTCCCGGAATCACTAGAGACCCGAAATTTTTTCCGGGATTTCTGTCTTTTTAAGGCGAACCATCGGCACAAGATTTTTGCAAATATAGTGACTTTTTGTAATAATTACACAGGATTTGAATGTATATATTAACTCAAAATTTGAGAATAGGTGTTTTTAGGTATGACCAATCATGTTTTGTTTTATGTTTCGACATATTTTCTAGAAGGCGCCATATCCGCCATGTTTGTAACGTAAATGTGAGCGTAACTTTTTTGGCTCTAACTAAATCACGTTTTTTTATTAAAAAAATTTAAACCTGCATTGTTTTTGAGGAAAAAGGTATACTTGTCATTAGTCTCAAAAATTTATTATTTTCGAGAAAATAGTTATTCAATAATCAGCTCCATAGTCTTTTGGATGATATCTAGGTATTCGTGGTAACCTGAATAGATGGAGGAGTCAGCTAGACTTCCTCGATGACAGATTTTTTAAGGTTAGAGTTGGTCAAAATTATTCTGAGGTAAAACCAGTTACAAGTGGAGTCCCATAGGGCTCAGTTCTTGGCCCGCTATTATTTGTTATTTATGGAAGTGACTTTCAATATCTTCTCACAAGTTCGATATCGTTCTACGCTGATGACACTAAAATATACGCTGATCCCACGACCGATAACCAAAACCTTCACCATGACATCGATACGTTGCAGATTTGGTGTACTGATTGGCTTATTCCTTTGAACGTAAATAAGTGGGTTGTACAGCATGTTGGTAGAAACAATCCAAATTTTCCGTACTTTATAAATGGACGGCTACTGAAAAGTGTGTCATCACATAACGACCTTGGTGTAATAAATAATAAATAGTAGTCTTACGTGGAGTGATCATATCGCCAGTGTGTGTAAACGTGCCAACACTAAACTGTTTTTATTTCTAAAAGCTTTTTCAAATTTATCTTTTGATACGTGCGGCAGAGTCTACAAAAGCTATGTGCGTCCCAAGTTGGCTTAAGTGGTAATATGTTGTGGCGAAAAATCTTTATGGGCCATTTCTTACGGATCGCCCTGTATAACATATACAAAAGAGTGAAACCGTAAAAAACATATAAACGTAAATATTACATATTTAACTATAGTTATTAAAACTACGCCATTTGCAAATCCCATGTAATGGAAACATAACAGTTTTAGCTGTCGTCATATTTAGATATTGTTTTATTGCTGTCAATAAAACTAATGCAGGTTCTGGATCATCTCAAAATTGGATACAAAACACAGATATTGGTATAGATAAAGACTAATCTGTTTGAATTTCACCTATCGATTTACTTTAGTGAGAACAAAAAATGGTTTCGTTTATAGTAAATATGTCTTGAAGGTAAATTGCTACTGTAAAGTTAATTTGCATTGCTAAAATACTATTTTATGCAACTGCTTAATCGGATAGTAACAAAGGATATAAATACCATTGTACATGGTGTTCTACAACCAACTTTGGTAGATGGTATTTGTTTTTTATTTAGAAGTTACAAGCATTTTAAAAAATATAATTTCATATTTCAATCAAAGTAGCCTGATAAATAAAAAATATGGATGCTATAACAATTATTATTTGTATTTATTTATATTTATCGGTCAGTGGTCGCGCGGTTTAAGGCGTCAGTACTTGAATCGAGGTGACTGAATCGCTGTGGGTTCGACCCCCGCAGCCGGTAGACCGTATATAAGCTATATTCGTGGAGAGATTGGCCTACCAACGTAAGTCGTTCCTGGGCGCAAATGCGGCTCTTTAGATCTTTCATGATTTGTTATTGGATTTTTTGTCTGCAAAATTTATTGCTGTTTTAATAGATATCAGTTACGTTTATGGCAAATGTCTGGCTTAAAAATCGATCATAAATAAAGATTTACTGTAGCTCATCCATTACTGCAAATACTAAAACGAAGAGAAAGGCGAATCAGCATGTATCTCTTGTTATCAGGTTATCGGAAAACTCTAGGCTGGCATCTGGGGTACGTATGCATGTAATCCACAGCAATTTCTGGAATTTAAGCTATATTTTTCCATATATGTCACTCGGATGAAAGTTTATATTGATTTTATTGACGATAAATTTAGATTTATGTCTATAAAAAGAATACCGCCTTCAACTGTCATTTAAGATTATCTGTTTACGTGAGAGTTATACTCGCGACAAGAATTCAGACGACTTACGTCATACGAACAAATGAATAATTCATTATATTTTCATCAAAATACTTAAGAAACTGCAACTGATAGTAATAAAACTTTATACTACACTAAAAGTTTGTATTATATATTGCACTAAATTGCAAAAAATATTGTTTTTAACGCGATCAATGTGTAACATCAACTGTGACGTAAGACGTCTGAATTTTGACGAGTATACCTATATAAAATTGATTTTCATTGAATACAAACGAGTAGTGATACGTATCAAGTTACCCCGAGTAATTAATTTCCTCTAGATTCACCTAAATTATGTCTCAAATTACACGAAATTTCTACTTTCAAATTAGTTCTGTAACTAATATCTTTCGTAAGATTCTCGTGAGTGCTTGTTAATTTCAACCCCTTCAAATTACAGTGTATTGTATCTCGGTTTTTCTCAATACGAATTATATAGGTACTTAAAATGTTCCTGTTTACCAAACCAAAGTAACAGTTGAACTACCTTCCGTTTGTATTAACAAAATTATGAGTTATACAGGGTTAACTATGACTAAGCTAAGTACAAATATTATAAGAGGGGATAGAGAAATTTAAGAATTAACGGAATCATCCTTAAAAAAAAATCAAAACTTATTTATAAAGCAAAAAAAACGTTTACAGAGTCAGAGTAAACAACCAGCCACACAACGGTAAAATTCTCCGTCAATCCCCTTATGTCATAATTTAATTACTGTGTTTACGTTGTAGTTTTGTGTTCTGCTTCAGTTTTTAGTGCCTTTTTTTAATTTTAAACATTTTATAGTTATTAAATAAAGGAATTTGGGTCGGGTACAGATATTTTCCCACGATATAGTTCGCCAATTTGTTTTTCTAGGTTATGGAACAAGACTGCCGCGGGTGCATCAAAAGTTTCCTATTATCTATTAGTACCTACCTATTGCTTTCGTTGGATTTTCTTAAAATAAATAGGCATTTTATGTGCCTACGGGAAATGTGTTTTATCGGTAGATAGTGAGTGGTTGTAATGAGTGAAAATGTAGTATTGCCAGTTTGTAACGAAATAATGAAAAACGAATGCAATACTGCAGCTAACTGGATTAACTGTTACCTATCTATCAGGTATTATTATTAATAAGAATGTTAATTTTTGCTGTTTCTGCATTTAGAAACGACCGCATGGTAGTTGACATTATTGACAGATGTAAGCTTTATCTATGGATCTAAGCTATCTCAGTCGATACTTATCATAGACCCCGACTTTCCGCAGGAAAAAAGGGTTTTGTCCCATGTTTTAAATATCGAGTTAAAATTCTGGTATAATTTTTTTATCGTGTTTAGGCCTCCGAGAGCACGTGGTTAAAATTTTTGTCATAGTTAACCCTGTATTTGATCAATTTTTAACAATTTAGAGTTCGGTATTTTGTACCTCTTAACATAGCCTGATTAATTTTCTTTGTAACTACAATATATTTCCTCATTTTTGTTTTGCTGGATTTGGATTTGGGCCATAATTTTATAATTACCTACGTTTGATTGCTTTTATTCCAACAACTTTTAGATTTTTTAGGTTAAGTAGAAATTTTTCCTTCTCCTGGATTATGATATATTTTGACCGTAAAACCGCTTGTGCTGTATTTATTCAACGATCTATCCTTTGTAACAGCTCGAGCTTAACCGTCGACACGTTGTTATGTGGTTTTCTTCGAAACGTTGTGTCCATTAAACATGGATGTAGTAGTCATTAACTTTAATTAAAATTAACATTGCTTCCTGAGCCCACTTTTTGTATTGTACCCTTTTGATCGTTATAAACCCTTCTCCATGGACTTCATGTTTTCCCCATCATTTTTTTAAGCGAGGCGTAGAAAGGATAATTAATTTAGGAAGTTGCTGTGTTTTCATCAGAGAGCAGCATATGTTCAAAGGATGACCGAATATCGTAATAGTTTTTTCGTAAAATTGTCGCATAATAATGACATATGTGCTTAAAACAATTTGTGTTTGTTTTTGTTGTAAAAGTAAAATAAAATAACTGAATTTTAAATTATTTATTTAT
This sequence comes from Monochamus saltuarius, assembly GCA_025584915.1. Taxonomy (NCBI): domain Eukaryota; kingdom Metazoa; phylum Arthropoda; class Insecta; order Coleoptera; family Cerambycidae; genus Monochamus; species Monochamus saltuarius. The sequence goes on from CM046725.1 coordinate 17,400,697, forward strand.
TATAAATATTAATAACACAATCCTTCAAATCGGATAATTCGACATTACGTGAACATATATTTTTCTTCACTTTAAATTACTTCAATATTGCAAGAAGATAATAACCTGCATTCTGGTGCTAGGTGAGATATAAGTGGTCTGCTTACTTCCTGCTCGGCCTAAGCGGCTCGACTTACAGGAAGCGACCTACATTGCAGCAGGTACTTAACGCAGACCTCTCGCCCTGGGCGACGAGCCATTAAATTTGTAAATGATACTGCAGGAAATAACTACTCCGCGGACTAATGCCCCGACCGGCATTGAATTACTCCTGCAGTATCTGTGTGAACAGCCAAGAACCCTTGTCGGACACACCACCAGATATAGACCGGTTTCGGGCTTCTTAGCCCTCATCAGTATGCCATAGGTGAGATGACCGACAATTGAACTGGCTGTTCCTTCATATGTATGTTCACATATAAACTGAGTGCAGGTGAGATATAAGTGGTCTGCTTACTTCTTGCTCGGCCTAAGCGGCTCGACTTACAGGAAGCGACCTACATTGCAGCAGGTACTTAAACGCAGACCTCTCGCTCTGGGGCCACACTACTGCAGAAAACAACTACTCCGCGGACTAATGCCTCGACCGGCATTGAATTACACCTGCAGTATCTGTATACATGAAGGAACAGCCAGTTCAATTGTCGGTCATCGCACCTATGGCATACTGGCGAGGGCTAACAAGAACGAAACTGGTCTATGTCTGGTGGTGCGTCCGACAAGAGTTCTTGGCTGTTCACACAGATACTGCAGGAGTAATTCAATGCCGGTCGGGGCATTAGTCCGTGGAATAGTTGTTTCCTGCAGTATCATTTACAAAGTGGTATCTCCTTTTTCCCTGAGAATTTTCCTCGCTATCGCCTGCTTATTTTGTATGGAATTTTCTTACTAATTACTCCTGCAGTATCTGTATACATATGAAGGAACAGCCAGTTCAATTGTCGGTCATCGCACCTATGGCATACTGGTGAGGGCTAACAAGAACGAAACTGGTCTATGTCTGGTGGTGTGTCCGACAAGAGTTCTTGACTGTTCACACAGATACTGCAGGAGTAATTCAATGCCGGTCGGGGCATTAGTCCGTGGAATAGTTGTTTCCTGCAGTATCATTTACAAAGTGGTATCTCCTTTTTCCCTGAGAATTTTCCTCGCTATCGCCTGCTTATTTTGTATGGAATTTTCTATGTACCCCTTTGCCCCAGAAGTCGAACGCCAACATCCGTGTCTCTTGAGCATCGATATGTTAGCTCCAGCATCTACAAGGAAAGTTGCAAAATATCGTCTAAAGCAGTGTCCAGTATACCCATCAGTAACACTTACGCAGTACTTTTCATCATCTGCCCCTTTGATAAGCCTTTCAACCTGTTCCTTGGAAAATATTCTAGATTTCTGGGTCTATAACCACTTGATTTCCTTTGAATATTTATTTGACAATTTTACGAAAAATCGATACATGTTCCGAAATAGGAGATTTAGGCACGTAATAGCTATTTTAATAAGTCTAAAAAAAGTATATGAGTCTTGGCGTCTTGTAACGAGTCTTCTATATCGACGAAAGCAATATCTAGTATAAAAGTCAGAATCGGTCACACTAGTATCTATACCTCTCTTATACAAATAGTGTCACAAACAAATATTACTTTCGGTATACTTCTGAGATTATGAAGTAAATTCTGGACGCAACTCCTGTTATTTCGACTATTTTGAAAAGTATTCTTTCGTTGCTTGTCTTCCCCTTTTTCTGTTGTTCGACCACATTTCAATTCGCATAAATCGATAAGGAAATTAGGCACCTCCGATTGAAATCCACCTGGGATGCTTTGTAATGGATTCGATAATCTTAAGGTAATGGGATTTTCCTGTTATCAGATTAGAAGGATTTACAGCTGTGTGAACGCAACGAAATATTCCTGCAGCTTAAAATGTTTAACCATCAATCAGTCTGAAAGCATTTTTCTTAAGATGTCCCTTACAAATGAACGAGGAAACAGAAACGTGTCTTTGCCAAATGTCATCGAGTAGGCTTTAAGAACTCTGTACGTTCTCCATCAAAGCTTGCGTCGAGATATTGAGTCGTCATATCTAATCAAAGAGTGTTCTTATGTTGTTTCTGTCGCTCTCTACCAACTTGGTGATGTAAGAAATATATTTGTTCAATATTATGTAAACATGTATATACATTTGAATTATACAGGATGTTCCAGAATGATGGTCAAATATTTTACCAGTATATTCCACGAGCCATTTCAGGAGGGGATGTTCATATGCAATTTTTCGATTTGGGTCCTTATTGTTGAGATATTCGAGTCTCAAAATGGTGGAAAAAAAAGTTTGTTATTTTTCCTTATAAACGGCTACACTTAGAAACTTCAATTTTGGTACACATTATCAGCTAGTCAAAGGCTATTTTGAGGTGGTGTCTATTCCTTGGCTCATGTTTCTAGAGGGCGGTAATAAGCAACCCCTAGATTTATTTCTTTCAGAACTTTTTCCTGCAATGGCCGATTTCAACAAAACTTTTTTAAAAAATACTACATAATTATACTACTTTTTCCCCTCTTGTAATTGTTTCATACAACCAACAGTTTGCGTGAAAAAAAAATAAAAATAGTTTTCTTTACTCTAAACATCACCGTCACCGGTTACTGATAACCGCAGGAACACCCTGTATAACTGCATATATCAAGGGCTGTTTCAATTTCTGTTCAGGAAATAAAAACAAATGAATATTGGAAACAAAAAAAGATCCTGTAAATTCTAGATGTATAAACAAATTGAATTTCGTTGATTGAAAAATGTAATTGAAATCAATTATAGGGACGATAACGCTGGAATAACTGGTCAATTGTTTTATATTTGGATGTTTTTACTGATTTATATTAACAGAAAACTGATTCGGTTAATTTTGGAATTCATTTGAATTTTGCATGTAAAATACGTACACTTATTAGGCACTTGGTACTTATCCAAACGATTTTATTGTTTGTTTAGTTACATACAATTTCATTATCACTAAATTAGCAAGCAATAAATCAATTGCAAACAAATTACTACAAAAGCTGTAGCATATGGCTAATACGATCTATAAATATTTTTGTTCTCGTAAAGATAAAACTGACACTTGTTCACAGACATATACATGCTTTGATAAGCTTGTAAACATTTATTTGTTTTTATGAAAAAGGGGCTGTGTGTACTGTTACCTGTGTGTTCATGTTCAGTTATGATTCTAAGAAATGTTTTGAAAAGTTATTCTTAAAGTCCCAACTAATTTTTCATTGTGGAGCATTGTTTAGATATAAATCTAGGAATTCTTGGAAATGTCTGCTTTATTATGCATTAGAAATTTGTAAATAGGATTTTGCATTCGCTGCTTTTTTCTGGATACCTGCATAATGCACAGAAATTTTGTTTATTTTTTTCACCAAAAGTTTAGTAGGCTGTTATTTTTAACAGCTTTAAATTAGCTATTTGTGCAATAAATTAAAAAGGTGACTATTTTCCGCATCAGGCGTGCCATATGCATAAGGCATGATGATCAGGCATTTTGGTATCTAATATCTCCAGCTTAGTGCTGACAATTCTGTCTGACTCACCCTGTATACAACGTAAGTGAAGTAAATCAAATACATTTTTCGAGGTTTTGAAAAATTAATATCACGAAAAGAAGTTTTCTTCTTCTGACCACGGAAGTTGTTGCAAAACAAGTTATGGGTAACATAAAATATTCAGTCGACCGATAAATAAAGTCTATATCCACGCACATAATGGAAACTGTTGCATGTTCTTCCCCCTTTGGAGATGACAAGAGGTAGACCGTAAACTCGGAAAGCACCGCGTTGCTCGAGGAAAGAAGAGGTGTAAACTGCAAAGACGCCATATAAATAATTCAAAAGATCTCAGGAGTTCGCACAGAAGGAACTAGCGAGAGGAATGTGCGATTAAACCTTCTATTTAATTATATAGGGTGGCCCATTGAAACGAGTCCAAAAATTATCCGTTTTTGTTTCTAAGGCACATATTTAAAGGTTTTTACCGTCTAAATGTTCTTTAATTTATTCGAAAGTGTAGTGAAATTTACTTGAAACTTAAAAACAAAATTATATAATAACAAAGAAGAGTGATTGAACAATTGAAAGCGGAAAGTATATTAATAAAAAACAACACTTTTTCTAAAATGGGTAACTCATATTTGCCATTTGACATAAGTATTTTCTTTATTAGAAATTATTTCAGAGTATTTAAATTTAGCTGCGATCAAATATTTCAGTTTGGTATTTTGACTTGTATTTATTGACTTGTTTTCTTGCGGGATTCCTTAGTTATTTAAAAATAACATTCAAATATATCTATGAGGTAAAAGCGTATATATCTAACTTAAAATTTATTATATATAAGATTTGATGTACGAGTATGGCTTGATATTTTATTAGATACTGATAGCATTTAGGAAGCAACTACTGATTTTTATGTAAAACCATACATGACTTCATATGATGAGAACTGTAGGAAAATGGGTTTCAATTAGCTTATATTGTTTAAAAATAATTATACAGAGTGTTTCATTGGGACATGTACATGGTGTCCAGCGTAACGCTCTCACTTGATTTGTGGCTTTAATGTCATAGTTACAAAAAAATGTCAAATACAAAAATTGTGTCATTTTTATAGATGATTTGACGTGAAAAAAAAACAATAGAACATCGAATTAAAAAATATATATATCGAAGTAATTTTTTTTTAAATGCAACACCTTATGTATTTTTTTAAATTCTTAAAAAGCATACAATTCTGATTACATCCATATTATATACTTATATATTTGTTCCAGTGGTTACTGAGATATAAAGGAAAATGTATTGATATATCAGATATATTCGACATTTTCCTTTATATCTCAGTAACTACTGGGACAAATATATAAGTATATCATATGGATGTAATCAGAATTGTATGCTCTTTCAAAATTTAGAAAACTACATAAGTATTACATTTAAAAAAAATTGAACTTCGGTAAATAATTGTTTTAATTCGATGTTCTATTATTTTTTTCTCAGGCACGTCGAATCATCTATAAAAATGACACAATTTTTGTATTTGACATTTTTTGTAACTATGACATTAAAGCCACAAATCGAGTGAGAGCGTTACGCTGACACCCTGTACATACGTTAACACTGAACTCTATTCACATCGAGTAGAAGGCGTCAAAAACCTGTTGTTGACGGGTCTAACTATTATCAAGATGCAGGGTTTTACCGATTTTAGCTAGATATTTCTTTAACTTGCAATAAAAGGCGAACCACTTTGTATAATCATATGATTTACGATAAGGGCACTATTCTTATATCTCTTAATTCACTATCGTCATAAGCAAAACAGAAATGTAGGTGTGATGGCATATTCTTTTATTTTGTTTATTTGCAAAAACAACATCCTGTATGTAGGACTTTGAAAAATTGGAATGTTTACATGCATGCGCGTAAGATTTTCTAGTATTCAGCTGACAATTCTTGATTAAAACACGTTTGTCAAATATGACTTTTTCAAAACTATAATTTTTCATCTGCTCTCACACGGCTTTCACTCTCCTAATTGACACCGAGTGTCCATTTTTGTGGTGGATTAAGAGCTTGTTAATTCCTTTATATAATTAATAACTATTGTTTTTAATCTGTTTTTATAATTTAATTAAATAAAAGTTGGCTTTCTTTTTATTTGTGTCTGCTTAGAGGAAGATAGTATTGATAAACTAAAAGCCATATTTCTTGTGAATATAAGTAATAAAAATGTTCCATCTTGAATTTTTTTGAACAAATTTTTTGATTGATTACATATCACACTACTTCTCATGCATTCCCAACATAAGCAATTTTTTTATCAAGAATGCATTTTTCTAGAAGAATCAACAATAAAAGGTTTACAGGGTGGGGTGATCCATCCAATGTCACACTGTATATCAATGAAATGTTTCATTAACAACTATCCTTAGATAATATATGAACAGTTCTAGACAAAAAAATATATAACCTCACAATATTTTCTGTCTTTCATTACCGAGACCCATTACATGATTTATTTCGGTCAGCGGTGGCGTCAGTACTTGAAGGTGACTGGATCGCTGTGGGTACGACCCCCGCAGCGGGTAGACCGTATATAAGCTATATTCGTGGAGAGATTGGCACCCTCTCTGCGGGTATGGTAGGGTGGAAGAATGTTGGCTTGGGTCAATGTGAGAGATTGATACCGGTTGACATTTGACTACCCCCTAATTAATGAGGTTTTCCAGGTTTCCCTCATTCCTGTACTGAATGGTGGTTAGGGCCTACCAACGTAAGTCGTTCCTGGACGCAAATGCGGCCTGCTTAATAATAGTAATATGCCGCCCCCTCTCCCGCACAAGTCTTCGACTTCTGGGCTAATCCCCGTGATTAGATGTCTTATTAATTCGTATCCACTCACTAATTGACCGATTCGTGTGGGTTGCAAATGATGCAACTGTTTGATATTCATTTCGACCGGAAAGAGCAATTAACCCAAATACTGACCTACAATACGATTCAATAAAATGGGCAAAACGCCTAATAAATAATATTCAAATGGGACGTTTATGATGGAACGGAATATAATTGGGAGAGTGATATTTTGATATTTTATAAAATATGGTCGCTCTGGACGCATGATTTATTTTTGGCTGGTGACAAAATGGTGGCAGATGGAGTATTGTTTATATTTCGAGTATCATTTTCTGATATTTGTATAAATTTAGAAAATGTAGGTCAGCTGAAATTAACGTTAGACAAGGAATAAAATTAATTTATCTTGAGTTTCCTCAGGTTCTAAAACCTGTTTACGTTACATTTGCTAATTCTTACCCAATGAATTGGTCATCAAAACAAGCTAAAATGCTGCAATTAATAGAAACATTGTAATAAAATTCCTAGCCCAATTTGGCTACATCCCACATAGCATGCGACATAGGTACACGGGACGTCTATTTTAGGTCGGTACGTCTCAGGACAAGTTGTGGACGTCCATATTCGTCCAATAGCGCAGCATCATCGACGTCCTTAATATTACAAACTTTGGACGTCCATATTAGGTCAGTACATCACATGTGACAAGTTGTAAACCAATAGTGCAGCTCTCCTTGACGTCCTTAATATTATATCCATTGGACGTCCATTTTACGTCGGTATGTTCCAGGACTAGTATGGACGTATGTGTGACATCTAACAGTGTAACTCCAGAGGCGTCCTTAATATGCAGGGTGTTTCACTCACATTGTGAGAACCTTGTTTCATTTTTGAATTCAATGAATTTCTTATTTAAAAATATTAATTATGTCTTAACCAGGGAACAAGCATTAAGCCTGTATTATGCTCGGGTAGATTCTCGTATTCGTTATGGCATTTGTTTGTGGGGAGATTCCACTCTGTCTCAAACAGTATTTAAGGCCCAAAAGAAGATTTTAAGAACTTTAGCTGGTCTCTCAAGCACTCATACTTGTAGGGGTCTTTTTGTTGAGTTCAATATTTTAACCGTAACATCATTGTATATTTTAGAGTTATGTGTATATATTTATAAAAATAATCGGGGTATTCATTCTATAAATACTAGAACTAAACATCAGTTTCGTTTACCATTTGTAAAATTATCAGTTGCTTCCAAGTCACCTGACCATATTGGCTTGAAAATTTTTAATGTACTCCCTAGTGTTATAAGGTCAAGTGAAAACTTGCATGTTTTTAAATCCATTCTTAAAAAGTTCTTGATACGTAAGTGTTTCTATACTCTCCAAGAATTTTTCTGACATGTAGTATTTTATATACTTCTATTTTACATAACTGTTTTTATCTAGTGTTTGTTTTGTTTTATATTCATGTATGTATTTTTATATATATATATTGACTTTGTTTTTGTACTCTATTGTATTGTATTGACTATAGCTATACATTTCTTTTATAATGTCAAATGAGCAAAATAAAATTATTATTATTATTATTATTATTATTATTATTATTATTATTATTATTATTATTATTATTATTATTATTATTATTATTATTATTATTATTATTATTATTCTAAATGAAGTAGCAAAAATGAGACCACAGATTCCTTAGGTAAAAATAAATGGATTTAACCTAACATACCTATATACCAAGTCGCATAATAAAAATGATACAGAGTGTCAAAATTAAAATTTTATTTTCGATATTTGTAAATAACTTGCATTAAAACTGCACCATTTTCTGTGTCTGTAAACCATACAACAACACTCAATTCAAATAACATTTTTATCTTTGTGACATTAAAAATAGTAATAGTTTACAACAGATATTAACATTAGTTGTAGTTACATTAATTGTAAATTTACTGTAACTAAAAATCGAGCTAAAATTATTGATTTTAACACAGATATACGCATATCTGCAAATATTTGCAAACACCAAGGAAATCGTATTAATGTTTCAAGAATAAGATATTATTTTCAGTGAAAACATTTCAAGATATTTTCTAATCCGAAAAAAATACATTTTTAGATGATGGATGAACAACACACATTTACAGAAATGATTAGATAGTTCACATGTAGACGATAGATAAACACACTAAAGCAATTTTCTTACAGAAAAGTTGTATTTCTACCCTTGAAAGACTTTCCTAAGTATTTAGAAATAAAAATGTAGCGCTGTTTATGTATTTCTTAACTCGAATGGTGTATTTATTATTGAATGCAATACATATTATAGTGTCGGAAATTTACGATGGAATTTATAGTTGTAGTCACATAATATAATATGGAATTTTATCCATGTTTATTTCTGTAATATTACAATGCACCTACTTATTTCATTTACAAAATTACTGTGTAATTTTACATAATTTTTTACTCTACGCTTATCACAAGGTGCAACGTAATGTTATATAAAATTGCAGCCAAATTTTTAACAGGGCATAAAGATTTTTTTTAGCTTCTTGAATACTGATCCGATTAAAGCAGTATTTCAAATTTATCTGATTTATCACTACACAGCATATCCGAAAATTGATTGTCATCTCGGCAAAACGATCCCATGTAGATTGTAAAAAAACCGCTTATAAAACCGTAGCAGAATGTGTTTTTATTCTGTGCGGAATATTTGAACCACTAGCCAGAACAATCTTATTAGCGTACGAGCGATACTGACGCTGTGGAACAGCTCGATTGGACAGGGTTTATCAACCCCTGAAATCGAATTGTCTGTCCGGTTGTTTTGATAACGTTTTGTACAAATAGACTACAGGGTGTACCATTGAAAACTTTGCACCCGGCTTATTTTGATCTACGTCCCAAAATATTAAAATGCCGCGACACGTCCATTTTGTTTTTGAGAATGACACATTTTAGCGTTAAATACAGACTCGTCAGAACAACTCCCTTCGCGGGGGCGCATTCAACTTTAGAATCTTAAATGGCAAATTGAAGTCATACTGATTCTTGCAGCTCCAGATAGTCGTCTTGACTTAGCTTGTGGATAATCCGCAATGTCAACAAATTTTTCGTCTTTTTTTCTCTAAATTCCTAAACAGATTTTTTTAATTGTTGATTATCAGGTTGCAATCTATTTTGAAAAGCTATTTGGTATGTAGTATTTTCCGGTAGCTATAGGTAGTAAATACAGCATCACACAATGTTTATTTAAACATGTATTTTTTAAGTCACCTTCAGAAAGTCTCTTATACAATATTTTACAGCACAACTAAGCTACACACACTTGAAATCTATCGTATCACCTTAATTTCAACTACACTACAATATCTAAATCTTACATGATTGTATAGACAAGCCGACCATTACTGGATCGGTTCGCTGGTATGCGGCATGCGTTTGAATGTGACGATTTGCTGCTCGATAATGTGAAATAGAACTATTATAATATATTCTTTGAATAACTAATCGATTATCACACGGTTTAGATTATTTCAATTAATATTGTGAATTTGCTCATTATGTAAAATTACATAAGGTAACTATAAAATTACCATAACTAACATGGTAAATATTAGATATGTAAATATAAATAATTTATTTGAAACTTTACAGACAATTTTTAGAGTAAACCCAACAAACATATTATTTGTATTATAAGCTTTATTTTAACATTGGCTCAGCTATGAACTGTTTTTTTTTCTAATAGAAACCACAGATTAAGGTGTTATTGTTGTCGAATAGAAATTGTTTCCGGATATAGGTATATTGCTGGCAAACTATCAACTATGATAATTATATTGGAGCAACATTCAAGTTGTTCAATGTCGAAGTAATTAAATCCAGTTCAGTTTGGACTTCATTAACACCAACTTCCATTCAGGGAGCATTAGTTATATTTAGATACAAATTATTTCCTAATGAGTAAATTTGTCAAAGAAAAAAAAATACTTTATACAGAGTGAGTCGGAAGTAAGTGTAAAAAATTTAATTGAAGATTCTTCCCGACAAAACAAAGTTTTTATTCAAATACATTTTTGTTCTCACATATCTTCTTACAAAAATACAGGATGTTGGTGGGTAAATAAAATTTTTAAAAAATTGTAGACTTTGGGATTGCTCATCATGGGAAAAACTTTGAAAAGAACTTATAATTTAAAAAATGCTGTTTATATCAATTTTTAAAATAAAACCGACAAACAAGAGTTATCGTCCTATATATAATATAATAATATCTCTACCTCATTCTAATCACGAGGATTTGTCCAGGAATTGGAGACTTGTGCGGGAGAGGGGGCGGTATATTATTATATGCCTTATTTGCGCCCAGGAACGACTTACATTGGTAGGTCCTTACCACCATTCAGTGACTGGGCCACTGACCGATATAAAATAAAGCTTTTTTCATGACTTATTCGATGGCTTAATAATGTTTATACAGTGTATTAAAGAAAAAATTCGACGGGAAAATAAATTTTCATTGGCGGCCATTTTATGAAAATAATGTTGTTTTTTAAACGATGGTTTAGAAGGCCTTGGACAAACCTACAAAATGACATCTTGATTGTTAGATATGTTAAAGAATACCTACAGATTTTGCGAGTTTTAAGTACTCTGTATAATTCTACAAATGTTTACGAAAACGTAATGATGTATTTTTCTACCTAAAAGGACAATTCATTGATTTTCTTAGTCCAACTGATAATTTCAACATTTTGCTTTTCTCGATACTTATTTCAGGATCTGAATTAATTAAAATTTATAGACTGCAGAGAGATTAATGGAACGTTCTACGTGTAGGTCCTAAAAATAAAGTTGTGGCTTGAGATAGACGTAGGCTTGACTAATAGAAACCTATATATTTTTCTGTCTTAAGATTTTGTGTTTTGATATCGTATAATAAACTACATAGTTGCACATTCTCATCAAAGAAACTTTGCACACTAACACAAATTTTACAGGATATGTGACAAGTAAAAATGTTATAAGATTTAGAAACGTAAGCTTTGATTTATAAGAAATGTTCTGCTGTCCTTTTTGAAGTATTCAAATTATTTTTTTCTTCAAGCGTAGTAATCGTATAAATTATATAAGGCAATAAGTGCAGTACAAATGGCCAGTTGTTTTACTAGTACAAATTGTTTTCATTATTTAACGTACATATCCATGGTAATGAATATTGAAATCATGTGGGTTTGAGTTTCCATAAACTGTCAGTGATAAATTTGACATTTGGTCCTAGTTGATAGATAAAGATTAAAATGAGGGAAGAAATTTAGTGCCTTACACCTTAGTTACGAAAAATGGAAAATTCGTCAGCGGCAACATTTCTGAATTGGACGAAAGAAAATAACTGTTTACTCTGAAAATGTGAAGATGGCATATTTTTATCATAAAATTGAAGAGTTCGTCATTATGGACGCAATATTCTATGGTAAAATCTAAATTCAATTTGGAACACAATGTAAAGATTGATTATTCTAAATTAATTGCATATTGGAAGCGACAACGCGATAAATATAAGCCGAAAAAGTCACAATTTTTCCCTATAGAAGAGTTTGTTGTTTTTATAAAATTTATGTACAATATTTTTTAGCTCGTACTAATATTTGGAATCATAAGAGCATCAAGACATGCGATGAACTGGTTCAATTAAAAGTCAATGATATAAAAGATTTAGAAGACTTAATCTTAGTAACTACCCACATCACTAAAACTAAAAAACATCGTTTATTTACTATAATTGGAGATTTTCATTTGAAGTCCTCGACCAAAAGACATAACTTTAGATTGTTTTTAGTTAAATATCAGCATGGTCATTGTTATCGTGTAATTAGCACACATACAATTTCAATCGTTTCAAAAGATGTTGCTCTGTTTTTAAATTTGCCAAATCCACAAAAATCTACAGGTCATAGTATGAGAAGGACCTGGTACTGAATGTGAAAGATATATTTTACAAAATATTTACTATTAAATTTTGTACACTGCTCTGTAAATAAATTCTTAAATTTAAAGCAAATAATTAAATTGATATCTTTAATACTTAATTCATTTATGTATTCACATTACTAGGTTATAATGTTTCATTCAATGATAATGAATTTGACTGCTCTACTTAAGAAAGAAAGCAAAGTCTGCTCTCATTCTTTGTTTCTAATTACAATTAATAAATTGTTAATTAATTACTCGCTTATTACCTATATTTCTAGTAATGTACTTCACTGAACTCGATTTCTGAAATATTAAAATTTAAATTATTAACAATGTATAAAATTATATATATTGTTCGGATTACAAATGGTCATTGTGATATATACAATTTCATCATATAATATTCATAGGTTTATTACATAATTTAACGAAATGAGACACACGTATTCATAGTTTGAATAAAAAATAACGCAATTTTCTTTTCGGAAAGCCCTGACCTCATATTGTCCTGTCCGACGAGATATAATTTACCAGTCAGAATAAGAATTTTAAGAAGATAGCGGTGGAGCAAAATCCCAGTGAAAGACGGTTCTGATTGTTCGTTTTGCCCAGGGACAGAAGAATGAATTGGAGTACAACAAATATTTCCTTTTAAGAGATGTTCCATATAGGCTCAATTCCTTTACTTCTACCTCTAGATCTAATATATATTGCATTAAGGGATAATCGTTTCATTTTATGGAAGTTTCACGTTCTTTCAGTTTTTCAGTAAGGCGTCTCTCAGACTATTACTACAAGTATGAAAGCTTTAATAAAAATAAAATTTAAGTAGATAGTCTATTATGTTTGGAATTAAAACGGAACGGAAACAAAATAAATTAACAGTATTAGTATCACATTGATGCAGGCGCAAATTTTCAATTATTTTTTTGAAATTATCTGCTCTGTGGGTTGATAAAATCATCCCCTAAGTTATTTTTGCTACAACTCTTTTGTTTGGTAAAAACTGACTATTCAAAAATACATACTAGGTCTGGTTTACTTTAAAACTTATGTCTTTTTCATTTTTTGTTCTAAAACTAGTCTCATAAATTTATCTGCAGAGTGAGTCATTAATAATGGTACATGGTATAGCTTAAGGGCAGATTGTTAACGTCAAACTAAAGCCCAATATGTCTTATTTAATTGTTGCTCATTTTCATTCTACAGGATGTTAAATTGAAAAAATGTTTTCGATTTTTTGCTATATTTTAAGAACGTCTGGACCAATTATTTTGAAAATTTGCAGTCTTATGTTTTTTGAGGTGGCAATTACAAATATGCAAACAGTATTGAAGTCACGACTAAGGAGCGCTAGTTATACTGTACTGTCGATGAAAAATATGTCCAAATTTTTGCATTTTACACTTTTGAATTTTTTAATAAGAAGCTATTGATCTACCTTCAATTCTAAATACACAATTACAAATCTATAAACTCAACCGTTTTCGAGAATCAGACAATTTTGAGATTCGGTGGGAATTAAATTAGAATATTAGGTAGTCTTAAGATATCAAAATTGAATTAACAATAAGACGAACACTACAACAACTGAATATATTATTATGCATATCTTAATAAATTATTAATCATAAAATATTCTCGAAGTGACCACCAGCGACTTCAATGCACTTTTTTAGCCTTTTATTTAAATTTTGTCTGACGTTGAATAAAGTTATTGCTTGATAATATTAACCGATTCTTGGATCCACAGTTGTTCTTGACTATTAATAATGTATTTGTAAACTAAAGATTTAATATAACCCTAAAAGTAAAAATCCAGCGGATTTAAATCACTACTGCCTAATCTATGAATTGAGTGGCAGCGACAGAAACAATATGGTATTGTAGTGACAGCTGTCTAATTATTATTTCCACACCTATTACTTTGGAATCAGGCATGTTGGGCCCAATCGCTTTATTTTGACGTTAACAATCTGCCTTTAAGCTATGTACCATTATTAATGACTCATCCTGTATAGATATATAGTTTTCAACATAACGAACAGTCTACTGCAATAATAATGTCATTCTATTATATACTGAAGTTATGGCAGTCAATCCTCTAACACTCTGTATAAATTTAAAGAATATTTAGTAAAAAATTAAACTATGTAATGACAAAACATCCTACAAATTGTCGGAGGTGTGAAAAAAGAAAAAAATTATGTTCAAATTTTCATCACCATCTTCTCACTATCAACTGGTTAACCACCAGAATATAGTGCCTCACTTATCATGCTCAAATATTGGTAACATTGCTGTTAATTAGTCCCCACACTCCACCTCATTTGCGGTTCTTGCAATAAAGCACGTGTGGTGTCTGGAAAAACATGTAAATTTAATTATTCAGGGACCAAACGGAAGTTATAATTAGAAGAAAAGTACTCAACTAAATCATTAAAGAGACGGTGAAATATAAATATTTTTCTATTAAAAAGATATAAAATACTTCATAGCGAGACTAAGTTAAAAATCACATTAGATTTGCATAAAAGAATCATTTGTTTTTTACTTATTGTTAGTGATGAGAGTATTTGCATTGCTAATTTTAGAAAACATTGTATCAGATTAAAGCTTTGAGGTCTACAATTAGCCAGCGGCGCTGTAAATCTTTATTTTTGGTATATATTGTGGAGCCTGCTGTTACAAAGATTAATTTAGTAATTAATTAAAGTTAAACTAAAAGAATCGATTACATATTCTTTTCTTCTGAAATATTTGTACTAGTTAAAGCACAGTTCGAATACTTTCAGGAAATAATAATAGTGTTACGGAAGTTCACCTACCTCTTATAAGTATATATAAGTGGATCGGTTTCGCCTCCTCAGTTTAGATTATGTTCAGATGTCAAATGGGCAGAAAAAGGAGATTTAGACGATATTTGTTTGATTTAAATTGTTTTTGATGACATAAGTTTGTTTCGAAACTTTAGAGAAGTACCAGAGAAGTATTGAGTTATACTATAACGTGATGAATAGTAAAATATTAGAACTGAATGTATCTAGAAGATGTGAGACACAAATGAAGAACAATCAGTGATGAAATGAAGAAGAGAATTATGAACAGAAACTATGTAAGTACTAAAATTATGAATTAGTATAATGAAACTTATTGTAATAAGTCAAAATTAAACATATATATTGAAGAGAATTACGATTAGGTGAAGACAAATTTGAACAAGTATAGATATGCGACTATGTTGATGAAATCGAAGAACAAAATTATAGATAAAACTTTTATTAAAATAAGACGGATCACAAGATAAATTTTATCAGTAATTTTTCAACGCCACTAATACAACAACATTCATTTTATATTAAGCGTAATTTTAATTTAACCGCGAAAGTTATCGAGGTGAGATCACTTTATTGTGACCTTTCATGAAGCCAGGCTCTTTAGGGTGGAAGAATGTTGGCTTGAGTCAATGTGAGAGATTTTCCGTCGTCAAGGATTAAGCCAGATTGACAGTATGAGAAGACTTAAACAGTTCGAACCAGCTGTCTTGGCAATAAACTCATGGTCTAATTTAGGCAGCCATTGTATAATCCTCGCAAATATAATTTAATGTTAAATCCATTCCTCCTCAAAGTTAAGCTTGTATTAGCGAATGCTTGCTAATCACAGAAGGGATAAATCTGCTTCGATGTCGAAGGAGTATTTATTACCCCAAACAAGATAAGAATGAAATATTACTGGATGCATAATCCTGTTTGTAAGTTTAATACCTTAAAACCTAATAAATCTCGAGATATTCTGCTGGACCAACATAAGCCGTTGACTTGAACAACTGCTAATGGTGTGAAAGACGTAAATTTATGAAAAGTATTGCTTTTCTATAATCTAACACTTTAAGAAATATTATTAATCAAGCATTATTAATCTAACAACAGTTTATTGTCGAAAATAGAGCAGAAATATTGTACACGTTATTCCAAAATTAGCCTGTCATACTTGAATTTAAGGTTCTGCAACTTAAAGTAAATATGTCTCTACAATCATAGGTTGACACATACCTAAAGAGGCGCTTAATGGCACCGTTTTTTAACGCGATTTTAGAAAAACTAAACAAGTTCGAAACAATTTCTCTTTGAACTTTTATAGTTTACAAATGTTTTGCTACACATTGTTTCTTATTTTCTGACAACATATCTTTTTCCATCACTTTTACATCAAACCGGTATACCTCTTAATATCGCTAGGAATTACCGCATCGAGATATTCGCATTTACAAGAATCAATGTATACAAGAAATTTATTTTAACATAAAAATTGTAAACATAAACCTAACTCAATAATACATTATAACCGTGTATTATTTTATTAAATTTTCAAATCTCCATCTACTTCCATACATTTTATAATCTCTTTTAATAATTCACGAAAATTTCGTATTCTCCATCAACATTAATAATTTTGGGCTGCAATGAAATGAAATTCTCCAGTTTATCCAAATCAATCAAGTAGGTAACATAAAATTTCAATATAAAACAGGAACTATTATAAACGGAACGATTACAATTTATTTTGAAACATTGAACAAAAATTGAAAGTACCGATATTGCAGTGAGTTAAATCTATCCCAGATCCAGTGCTGTCAGTTATCGTAGCTTTTAGTTCTGGGTGTTTAATGAAGTTGCTGATGTAGTTATTTAAGTTGTGGGGCGGTGTGATTTCAATAAGGACAGTGTATTGTGTACTAATATTTATTATTGCTTGCGGTTGGTTAGCACCCACAATGTTATACCGTGAGTCGATGTTTATGACTGGTTGGTTACAAATTTGTGACTGCCCGTCGTTCCCGTAATTGAGGTAGTTCCTCGAAAGGTCTGTTAAAAAACAAGTGTGTTTCTTAGTTTTCATCATGCAGAACCCTTAAGAGTTATGAGACCGCCGGTCGTCTACGTGCTTAAATAATATTTACAAAACATGATATCTACATTTAGCACTTAAAAACAGACGTTGAAATTTAAACACAGAACTAACGAAAAATATGAGTAGTGAATTTATATATAGAAAGAAATATTTTAACTTATACAGTGTGTACAGAAATATGTGAGTGCAGAATGATGAGACTAATGAAAATATGAAATGAATATATACAAAAATAAATAAGTTAGTTTATACAGGGTGTATAGAAATATATGAGTCGCCACAAAGTTTATTACGTACGTTATACTAATGGCTCTGCTGAAGATGGTAACTATTTATTTGCGATTGAAATTGTATTTAGTATTTAATTTATACACGTCTCCGTTACCGTACTAGAACGCCACCCCCATGTACTCTCATCTCAAAGCTCCACAAACACCAATTATTAAAATAACTTGAAAAATTGTCCAAAATTAGTTACATCGATCGATTTATATTCAATTACCTTTTCTAGCAGAAATCTATTATCAGGTGCTTCTTGTAAAAATCTCTCAAAATTTCCTCTTTTGTTAGAATTCTGAACTTTTTTGGACGGTATCCAACTACTTTGCTTTTCAAATATGGTATTAGTTTTGCAAATTTTCTTATATATTCGTATTCTTTGGCATTCAGTGTACTTTTTAACACGAAATACCATAACGTCGAAGGTTTAATTTTATATTCGAAATATGCCAGTAATACCGCTTCGGACACTTTTTGAATTTTCTTCGAACTACACCATCCTTTGAATTCGTTGTAGGCAATCTCGTACTCGACGATTTTTTGAGAATTAATTGTGAAACAGAACTTTATGCGGCTTCCAATACTTCGCCTGGTAAATGCTCGTCATTACTTTCCGAGCTCATTTTGAATAAAACACTCTTAGAGTATGAATTACAATATATCATTCTGACACTACTCTTTCAATCAACTAATTTTGTTTGTTTATTAGGTTGTTATCGTCGTGATAATCCCGAGACTAATCTGTCTTGATTCAAACATGGTTCAAACGATTTCAAATATAAATTAAATTGTCGTCCATAACAAAATTGTCTTAATTTATTGTAGATTTCGAAAAAATATTATTTGCGTTCTGGAATGGATATTTTGCCTATTGAAGTTCGGCAAGATAATTTCAATTTTTGAACGCAAAAGTACTAGTTCGCGTTCTAGATCCAAAAATAATTATTTTGTTGAAAAATTTGCAAGCTATTGGACAGCACTCAGACATTTAGAAAGAAAACATTTTGCGCGTGCCGTCTCCAATTAGTCCAGGAAAGTTAGGAAAAATAGCGGAAATTTTTAGGCACAGCAGATATCGAGATGGGGTGTTCTGCATTGTGTTCAGGAAGGTCTCAGGAATAAAGTCTATATCGTCTGGTTTAGCCATTTTTTGAAAAATGCCTTCTGGGCCGGAAAATGCATTACACCATTATAGGAACGACTGGAAACTCCGGAAAAATTGCTCTGAAATCGTTACTCGGGGGTTTCCGGGAATGCCGAATTCAATTCTAGTATTAGATTTCCCCGGAGGCGCTCGGGGGTGGCTCTGAGGGGTTGTCTGGGGGTGATTGGAGGGGCAATGAATATTTGTTATTTGAATAAAGTATTATTTTCATAATTTGTGATTTTTCACTTTCTCCTTTACCATTTCCCACAGAGCCAACTCCGAGCGCTCCCGGGGAAAACTAATGCTAGCATTGAATTCGGCATCCCCGAAAAACCCCGAGTATCGATTTTGGAGTGATTTTCATGCACGCTGCCATTTCTCCCCCAATTCACTCCCCACGCACCCGCAGAGAGCCACCCTTGTGCATCCCCGGGTAATTCTAATGCCAGAATCGAGTTCGGCAGCCCCAAAAACCCCCGAGTAACGATTTCCGAGCGATTTTTCCGAGTTTCCAGTCGTTCCTAGAATAGTGTAATGCATTTTTCGACCCAGAAGGCATTTTTCAAAAAATGGCTAAACCAGACGATATAGACTTTTTTTTCTGACACTTTCCTGAACACAATGCAGATAACCGCATCTCGATATCTGCTGTGCCTAAAAATTTCCTCTATTCGGTCGATTTTGATCCAAATGCCCTGGACTAAATCCTTCACGCAATTTCCTTCCCCTTGGCTGCGGCACTGACCCGCTCGGATCTATTGGAAAATAGAAAATATTAATAGCTCAGTGCATTGTACTCGCAAAATCAGCAAGGACGGATGGAATCTATTTATACCGTCCCGAGTTAAATTTAGATCATTGCATGTATTTCGACCGACATCCCGTCAGGTTTCGTTACTAAAATTATGTACGAATAAGAATCCAACGGTCTCTAATGTGGAACAGTGGTTGCATAAATTAAACAATTTATTTATTGGCTGCCGTTATTATGCCAAGAAGCAAAGGAGCACAAAGAAATAGTAATTGTTTACGTGTCTGTGCCAGGAAAAACAGACGGATGGTTTTGTTTGTGTATTATCGAATTCTTTCAAGTCGAATTGCAGGAATAAATATACAAACCTCAAAGAAAGCGGACACTTGTAGCGACGTCATTAAAAAATGAGATATAAATCAGTAATAAAGTATGATTAATAATAATAATTCATCAGATTAACAGCACAAATGTAATGCTATAAATAAAAGGGAAATATTGCTTCGTAAAAGTTAGTTAAATGTTCATAATGTAAATGCTTTTTTTCTACATTATTCCAACGAACACGAAAAGCGAATTTGGAAAAATTACTTTTTTCGAAAATTGTTATCAAAAGATGACTTTTAGGTACCCGATATTTATTAAGCAGTGTCAGAAAAACAGTTTTTCTGTCTACAGAACGTGAAAGTCTTTTATCCACAATCACCTTATAATCGAACTGTTATCCACACATATGAACAGTCTAAAGTGATAATTTATCCACTAGTGGAATAAAATAACTTTATTTCACTAGTAGGATAACGAAAAATAATAAACCTATAATATAGGCAAATTTAATTTATTTACTTATTAACATTAACATTTACATTTATTATAATAGATATTTTGTTTTATCACATTTAACTTCCTTTCCGTTAATAACAACCCTTGTAGCATTATTGCAATCATTTTCGGAACGCATAACATCTGCCGAAGTTTGTGAAGAATTTGCAGAAGTTACGGATGTCTCTTCTTGTAAGGAGCATCTATATGTTCCTTGGATTTTCCTTGCAATATCTAGTTTGTGTTTCATTGAGTACAAAGAAGTATCATGTCGTGCGAATATTTTTTCTATTAAATTTCAATAATTCTGACCACAAATATGATTGTGATGTGATTATAGATAAAACGTTGTATTGCATTCGTGTTACTTAAGAATATTGCACATTCTTGCGTGGATAAAATGCTACTTAAAACACTTATACAATAAATAATTATAATATCCAGGACGTAATATAGTATATTATTCAACGAGCATTTAATGATGGCTGTAATTCACGTGAAAGTTCCGGCATGAATCGAGTGTTAGAAAACACCCTAGTGAATTGCAGCTATTATATGCGACTAGAAGAAATCTCCCCTGAACTGTTTCCAGATATATGTTGAGAATGACATATGTAGGATTCCAAAAAATAGTTGCATACTATTCGCAAGAGATATAATATTATTAATACGACGAACAAAAGTTAGTTTAGCGTCAAAAGTAACTCGAATCTTTAAATTCAGTGCAGCCAACGACAGTCTCAGAACCAATGTTGTACGTGTAAGTAATAGAATTAATTTTCCTTGTGTAAGTAATAATGAAACATTTACAAATATTCAAAGGCAACCTGTTTGGAAGGCACCATTCATTAACTAAGTTATATCATTTTGAAGTATAATAGAATCATCTGTAGATGAAACAGATGTAAACAGTTTGAAATCATCCGTATATAAAAGAACATTGACTCGAAGACTGCCACAGATCTCATTGATGATTTGAGTTACGAAATAAATGATTTTATTGCCCAATTTGATAGGTCGACGGGATGATATGGCAGCAAGATGGAGTTCCACCACATAATATAAGATAAGTTATGGAATATTTGAATAATAGTTATACAGAATGTTTAGGAAAATATGGCACCTTACGATGGCTAGCGAACAGTTCAGACTTGACACCACCTGATGCATTTTTGTGAGGCTATTTTAAGAGTAGCGTTTATAAAAATGGATAATAATAATAATAATAATAATAATAATAATAATATATTAACGCGATCGGGAAAAAGTGGAGAATCTAAAAATATAATAAGAAAAAAAAAAACAAGTTGATATAAATATATTGTGTGATGCTCAATTGTTTTTTTTAATAAAAAAATTGAAATCCTTGTGAAAAATTAGGCAATTAATGCACGTTTAATTTTTCGATATTTCCTAAAATAATAAGTTACAATCGAATCGAACGTTTACGTCTGATCGCCCTGTACGTTGACACCTCGCAAAGTATTTATCAAGAAATTTTGTCGTATATTTATTTAATCTTATATTTCCTCAGATACTGTTTCTACAACACCCTATATTTATTTGCTTTCTTTGTTTAATTTTTTGTCCAGAGAACCGCCCTTAAAAGCTACACAACCGTGGAGACCAATTAAAAAAATTAAATGAACCCCAGAGCTTGTAAATTCCTCTTCTCTCTTTCCCAAATATATATATATATAATTAACCATGGGCTTGATTAATTTTTCCTTAAATTAATCCCACAGGAATTTTCGAGATCAGATGACCTAAATAAATTATAAAGTTTTAATTGGCAATTTTATTTGAATTTAGATGTTGAATAATTGCAGTCGTGGCGTTGATATTTGCACAAGGAGGCCAAAGCGGTTTCGGGACAGTTCAAAATAAATTTTTCTTTAACAAACCCGAAGCAAAAATCGATGGCAAAGTTTAATTGTGGATTTTATAAAATGGAACGATTTTGTTGGTAGGAGTGATTTTAACATTTAACAACGGAATAGATTTATTAAAAGACAATTCAAATAGCTTATACCAAATGTGCATCACATTTTTGATAATATTCTCAATATAAGAACTATTAATTATAAATTAAATCAATGTATCTACATATAATTCTGTAATTATCTATTCTTTGTAATCTAATACGTTGGATAGCAGTGGAAATGCTGTCGTGGCTTACACAGATATGTCTAAGGCTTGAATCTCCTTCGTAAACGGTCTAATTTCGGTGTGGCTATAACCTTCTTTAGATCTTACCTTTCTAATAGATTCCTAAGCGTACAACATCGTGGTTTTACTTTATTTGGAATCATTGCTACATCTGGGGTACCTCAGGGTTCAGTTCTTGGCCCTCTACTCTTTAATATGTTCATCAATGAGATTTGTGACAGTCGCCGAGTTAATGTTCCTATATATACGGATGATTCTATTATACTTCAAAATGATATAACTTAGTTAATGAATGGTGCCTTCCAGACAGGTTGTCTTTGAATATTTGTAAATGTTTCATTATTACGTACACATACAAATTAATTCTATTACTTACACGTACAACATTCGATCTGAGACTGTCGTTGGATGCACTGAATTTAAAGATTCGGAAGTTACTTTTGACGCTAAATTAACTTTTGTTCGTCGTATTAATGATATTATATCTCTTGGGAATAGTATACAACTATTATTTGGAATCCTACATATGTCATTCTCAACATATATCTGGAAACAGTTCAGGGGAGATTTCTTAAATATCTATCTTTGAGGCTAGACAATATTTGCCCTGTCAGAGGCATTCCTCAATCTGACCTAATTAATGATTTAAGCGCATTTGAAGAGTTGTTCAATTTTTCTTGGATCTTCTAGAATCTAGATCCACTTTCACAACAATCTAGGCGCAAAAATGAAAATCTCAGACAGAGTGACAGAAATGTGACAAATATTGGAAAACTTGCATTTTCCTCCTGTATATTATGTCCTCCAAATCTCAATTCTATGTCTGGAAAACTGGGCATATGTTGATCCTTGCCTTTTAGATAACTAAATTCTTTATATTTAGTAGATTTTCATTTCTCCCTTTTTCTTACCAAAATGTTTCATCTAAAATGTGTTTGAAGTAGTTTCCAATATAAAGAAGTCATTACTATGTATTGAATACAAATATTGGAAAGAAGTACATACGACGGAAACGAAAATAGAATATCAATTTGTGAGAGAAAACAATGGTGATTTTTTTTATTCCTCTATTTGCCAAGTATGAAATTTGTTCTCAACTAACGACTAGGTATATAAAAACAAAAAGAAGTTTTCTTTTGAATTGAAATGTCTTTATTCATTATTATTTATTAGTTGTGACGCATTGTTAGCAGAAGCTCTGTATAAGTAGCTAATTATTTAATTATACAGGGTGTCCGGTAAGTACCTCCTAATCTCTCGGGAGTGTATAGGGGAAGTCAAAATAAAACTAGTCCTTCCTATAATTTTTTTTCCTAATGTGCCCCCTAACGGAGTTATGGGGGGTCAAAGACCTAGAAATTAACGTTTAGGGTTATAACTTTGAAACCACCCTGTATATTTTAATAAAATTTTCGTACGTTGTATTACACATGGAGCTCTACGATTTGATGCTAAAATCAACTTTTTGCTATTATCAGGTGTCCAGAAACGGACTGGCCCTATCACAGTTTTTCTCAAAATTTTGACAGAAGTAATTTTATCAAACTGAAAATATTATTATTAGATACTCTGAAGGTTTTTCTTTAAAAATGGTACTCTTTATTTATTTCGAAAAAATGAACGGTTTGCGAGATAAATCGGTTTTGAAAAAAATTGGTAACAAATACAACAACAATTAAAATTTATTTTTTTTACATATTATTTCATGCATTTAATTTCTTTAACTTTATCAAAATCTTTGAACGGGTTGGCTATACTTTATGAGCAAGTAGTGACCAATTAAAAATAACATTTGAAAAATAACTTACTTACAAGACATGCAACAAAGAACATTCAACAATGAACAAACGTACCTAAATGTTACTTCGGTAGATGTTCAAAATGAGCACCCCGTACTTCAATGCACTTTCTAATCCTACGAATGTTTTCCCGGTGCACTTGAAATAATATTCCGTCATTATTGCGGAGATGGTCACAGTTCTGTGTTATCCTCAGCAGAAGTTCCTCTCTACTATTTACGGGTATTGAATAAACGTTATTTTTTAAATGACCCCACAGAAAAAAGTCTAATGGGTTTATATCGGGCGACCTAGGTGGCCATAATACAGGTCCGCCTCGACCTATCCATCGATCACCAAAAACATTCGTCAGATGTTGACGTACTAAACGATCAAAGTGGGGTGGTGCACCGTCATGCATGTATACCACATTTCAGTTCTTATTTGAAGGGGCACTTCTTCTAACAAAATATTTAGATTTTCCTCTAAAAATTGCAAATAAAGAGCACCATTAAGTCTTTGCTCCAGAATAAATGGACCAATCAAATGATTCCCGATAATTCCAGCCCACACATTCACCATAAACCTTTGTTGGTAGCGAGTTTGAACTAAAACGAGAGCGTTTTCTTCATCCCAGACATGTAGATTATGCGAATTAATTATGCCGTCTCTTGTAAAACCTGCTTCATCGGTGAACAAAATAGATATACCAAAATTATGATTCCGAATATGATGCTGTAAAAACCAATTGGCGTATTGAAGTCTTTTTGGATAATCATCTGGAGACATAGCATGTTCTTTCAGAGTTTCATGTACAGCCCATTTTGTAACATTGTTTTGTGCCGCAAGCTTCCTTATGCTATTTGAAGGATTATTAGCAACGTTTTCCAATATTTGTTCCTCTACATGAGGGTCTCATACTCTCCTCGGGGCTCCTGCTCCACCACGGCGTGGCAAAAAGCTTCCTAAATAAAGGATTCGGAAGAAATTAGTTTCACTAACGTTTTCCACTATTTTTTTTTACCTGTTTCTCTTAAACTACGATCAACTCTTTCAAAAGTTTTTGGACTCGGCAAATGTCGACCCGGAAACCTTTCATCATAAAGTCTTCTTGCCTCCACGGAGTTGCATAATGCTTCCCCATAAATTAGGTGCATATCAGCATATTCTGCACAGGAATATTCTTCCATTTTTAAATGTTATTTCTAACGGCTTAAAACGAATACCACAATAAAATGGAATTTTTATTGTCACGCGCCTTTGACAAGTACTTTAAAATCAACAGGGTCTAACAACGAAAACAATAGAAAAGAACTCCATGGAGACAAGAGCAATAATAATTTGTAGATGTATTTTGGTCATAGATGTTGATTTTACACGAAACGGCATTATTCATTCCCTTAATTCACCACCAGTAAATGTTTATGGTGAATCTGTAGGCTGGCACTAGAGGGAATGATTTTATTGTAAAAAAATTAATTTTAATTGTTGTATTTGTTACCAATTTTTTTCAAAACGTACGAAAATTTTATTAAAATATACAGGGTTGTTTCAAAGTTATAACCCTAAACGTTAATTTCTAGGTCTTTGACCCCCCATAACTCCGTTAGGGGCACATTAGGAAAAAAAATTATAGGAAGGACTAGTTTTATTTTGACCTCCCCTATACACTCCCAAGAGATTAGGAGGTACTTACCGGACACCCTGTATACTTATTAATCGTTCTGTTTAAAAAATTGAACGGGAACTTCAGTTGCTAGCAAAATTGAACAAAGGACGTTATCTGATTAGTACAATATTTACGCTGATAGTGAGTTTTGTAATCAGTTCCGTTGAGCCTTTTATCTTCGTTCCGAAGTTCATTACTAATTAATCAGAAAATATCGCATAGTTTCATGGAAAATCGGCTTTGCAGGATAAACATCGTTAATGAACTTAATATAAAACAACCAATTTCCCTATGTATCAAAGTAGAGCATAAATTAAACACGTTTTATTTTCGTAAAGTATTTGTAAGCAGCTTTACTAGAATATGCAAACCTTTTTCTAATTTAAACTAGTTAAAATATTGTAAAATCTCATATTTTTCTCAGCAGTTGCTTTTAATATGTTTTGCAATAAAATAGATAAAGCGGGAAAAGAACCCTGAGAAGAGAAATACAAATTTTATTATTAAATCGTATTTTGCAGATATTAATTACAGAAAACTGTGTATGCAACTCTGACAGGATAGGAAATAAACCCGCAAATTCTACGAATTAATTAATTTTATTTTGTAATCTTGTAAAATTTTATTTTACAAGTGGCGGTTGTTATGAAGAACCACCATTCTTGGAGCAATTCTCAAAGCAGTCCAACACATTTTCATTAATAGTTATATTATTTTCAGATGCTGTGAATTCAGAAATGACAACGGTGTTTGGTTTATCATTACCACTATCAACTTTCAGAACAATATTTTCTTTATATAAAAATAAATCTTCAATGTAGCCTTCCGCCACAGGGCTCGATCTCCATCTAAATAAGGTCACCACCGTCGTCAACTAAAAGGATAGCAGACTTTCCAGTTGTCCAGCTTCAAAAATTTAGACGGCACTCATTTTATGAATACCGACCACTTTCTACCACATACATGAGAAAGAATCGACATATCAACAATCAAAAATTCTATAAAAACTTAAATAATTTTTTTCCGGCGCAGTAAAAGAAAGTGAACTCTTGGTTTTGGTAATAGGAATTTTTATAATTAATTGTTAAATTGACTAATTCATCAGAACAGCATGCGCCTACCACCCCAATATTAGGACGACTTAAAATAAAGCTTTTTAAAAATGTTATTCTTTTATTTTCAAAGCGTTTACCTTCATCATCAAATAGAAATTGTCAGATGCACTATGCAAAAAAGCAATCAACTTGCTCCTTTGTAAATACTCACAATTTTTTCGGTACATTTCCCTCATTTTATCTCTTGAGAAAAGCAGGTAACTTTGAATATTTGCTTATATCAATTCCTTTCTTTATATCCAACGTCGACCGCAACATTGATTATTGTGAACAAAGCTTCAGTTTATTTGCTAAGTTTGAGAAATATACCATCAATACATCTTCTGAATACAACTTAATGTTTTTCTTTGCACCAATCCATGAAACGTTGATAGACACATTCATAAATTTCTCGAAATTTCTTTGGGTGAATATTCAAATAAACTTCTTTCGCACATTCCCGTATCTCCTTAGTTGCACCTAAATCTTCATTAGATTTCAGTTTTACAGACTTTTCAGCAAATTGAACCACAAATAATCAATTGAACTCAATTAGCACTATGGCGACCAAGTATCCGGGACTACATCCATATATCCTGCTTACCTACTTTTTATTATCCAAATTTGATTTGACCAACGTTCATAACTTCCATTACAATAACTACCTTCATAAGTAAGAAAATCTCATCGGAAGCTTAATTCTTCTCAACGCCTTTATAACCAAATGTTTTCGCCTTCTTAAAGATGAAACTTTCTTGCTAATATCTACTTTCTCATAAATAAATAAGGTTGACCTCAACATCGAGCATGTAGACCACAAGAGAGGTGGAGTATGTCAATTCATTAAAATATGCTGCTATAACTAGTTCAGTCACAACCTGTACGTTTTATGATCGCATCCACTAACGGAATTTTTCCAGAATTCACAATTTTATGAAAAATGTTCACCACAGGTTAGGTGTATAATTTTCTTGACAACTCCAAATATCTATATTTACGTCTACGTTGATTTGCACTACATGCATAACCATAAACCAAAGTAGCAGTTATTACAAATTTTAATATTTTTTAACATTTCAATGCCATTTCTTCATTTGTACTGTAATTACTAATATATGTAGCAGTAATTCATGGGTGACATGAAAATTTCCTTATAATAAAATTCTCTTCTTCCTTATATACCTATTATAAATTTGGCAACAATGCATACCGCAGCTCCAAGTGTGTATGCACTCATGATTAGTGTGCCTTGTTATTTGATGCACACTAGCTTATCTAGCAGTGGAATACGAAAAAATGTTCAGATAATAAAATATTCATTTTCCAAGATGGTGTTTGAGAAATCAAATTCATAATATTATGTATTTGCAAATGTCAAAGGCGGTCTCCATATAAATATAACCCACATTCAAAATTACACTCCGTACATACATAATTATTATTCAACCTTAAATGTTTTATTTTCTGCTGTTCCACAAAGAACGCAATTGTGTTTGGCGTTTCAAATAAAAACATTTTCCAATTTGCTTATATGGAACTTCCTCTTGGTGTTAGTGGAAAATAGCAGTTAAATTGGCAAAATGGCCTCAGGACGCACGACGGATTATATACACAGTTATCATTTCACAGTATCGTGTACGATATACATTATATAACTATTACCACTACTTGGTAAATGGGCTATTTATTACGTTTATTTTGCTTAATTACCCGCCGTAATTTCCGGCGTTATCTCGTAATACGTTAGTTTGAAATTATACAAGCAAGCTGTGGAACTCCGCCAAAGGAACAAAATATTCTCACAGACAACTATCTCATTCAACGTAACCGAATTCATATGTTTCTACCGGAAGGATGCAAAGTGCGGCGTGATACCATCTTCCTTTTTAATATTTGAAGGCTCTTGTAGTGGGAATATTCCCATCTTATTAATGTAATTTCGTGTTTTATGCAGGTTTTTGTTATTATTAGATTATTAGAGTTTGACACTGCAATAAATAACTATTATTGCAAGGGTATAAAGTTAGGTATAAATTTTAAATTATTTCATGTTGCATTAATAACATAAGTCACATGTAGATCTTGTGAATGGATGAACTTGAAGATCGATGACGTAAAATATACAGGGTGAACCTTAATCAAGTACAAATATTTTAACCAGCAGTGCAGTTCACTGTGTAGAACACATAATTTTAATACAAAAAAAATTAGGAATAAAAAAGTTCCATTTTAAATAAATGTCGTGATTTTTCAATAGAAAACTTGTTGAGAACCGCTGACGGTAAAGGCTTTTATGAGTCATTTTATTGTCAATTGAATCGTATTTCACAGCGTTGCCAGTGTCCCACTAACAACAGGACAGATTCTCTACTCATAGTTAGTGCTCACAGCACTTTATGTTAAAATTTTCACAGTTTGAATATTGTGCCATATTTTACTTACTTACACTGTATTTCACAACAAATATTATTAATTAAATTCACAAGACACAAGAAAAACACTGCACATGAAACAGACGCATTAGACATTGACTTACTACAAATACTACATGTTTTCTTTCTACTGGTACAATCGTTTGCAATAATAATGCCACTTTTTTAAAACAGTTTTTGAACTTCTGGAAGTTTTGAGTAGAAATTTCATTAAATCTATATCGGTGAGTGAAACAACTAATAACTAATATTAAAAATGTGAAGTAGATTTCATTACAAATACATCAGAAGTTCTAAAAAAATCGCAAAATGTCATGTAATTATTATTGCAAACGATAGTACCTGGCCCTGAAGTCTCTTCACCAGTATCAAGATAACTTCTTTGTCGACCTCGCTGGCTATGTATTGCTCTGCTACAGGACATTGCGCCTACCTTATCTAGGCACACCTGTGTCTATGACACCACAACCTTGCGCTGAACAAAATAATCTGTCACCGAATCGTGACGTAAGACTAAGCCGTCTTTGCTCACGACGGCGTTTTAGTACGGAGAGAATATTATTTTGAATTTTTATATTTTCTACAGGAAAACTATTAGTTAATAATATAAAACGTTGTTTGAGGTTATGTGACGGGACGTCACAGAGAAAATAATTGTGGCAGAAAATTAACATATGTGCTGTGTGTAAATCGTAGTTTTTCGTTATTCTTAATAAAATAACTTAATAGAATAATTTCTGTCTCTTTCTAATAGTGTACAAAGTATTAATTTGTGAAATATGGAAAACTGTTTAAATACTTGTTTTTTCAGCAAGTAGGTAAACTTTTATGGACGTAAAATAATTTTTGAAACCATTGAACAAAGTAACTTCCTAAATACTTTAATTGATAAAATCGAACTTTATTTATCGCTTAAAACAAGCATTTTAAAATTAGATCTCAGTCTAAAAGTTTTAATTTACCTTAAAGTAAAAAAATATTTATTTTAGAGGCGATATGACAACCTCGCCTTCAATTTGCTCTATCTGGTCAGTTGTCCTCAAAATGTGGATATAATTTATTAAAAATTAATATCTCCATAAATATTTAATATTTTTAAGAATGACTATATGACGACTTCCACACTTGATACCAAGACAAATACTTCATTCATTGTGAAGGACTAGCTTTAGCTGACACGAAAAATCTTGAGTTTCAAAACATCAAAATAGTTTCTTTAAAATCTTTTATAGTCTTGCGAAAGTCTCGCAAATTTCTTGTTTCGCAGTTTCGCGATACTTTTGATCGTGAACAGTGGTCGATCGGTAGACTTTATAAAGTATAGCAACAGCTAGTTTTACCTAATAAATGAGCAGTAATGGATGAAATAGGCAAAACAGAATAGGAGCTCTTGCAGTAAAATACCAGTGAATTTGTAATTAGTTCTAGTTCTCATTAGAAAATAAAATAAATCAGACGTTTAACGTTTCTCTCAGTGTATCAGGATGTGGTCTCCATTTGACAGTTCAAAAATCATTTCTTTGTCAGTTGTGATTGGCGTGACATGTCCGGTCAATCTTCCGTCACGTTTTTAATTGGCAGCGTCGAGTTTACAGGTTTGTTGTAAATCTGTCCGGGTTATAATCGATGCTCTGTTCTGCCTGTCCGAGAATTTATAATCACATAAAAGAGGCAAATAGAATTGTGGCACGGCAAATACTGCCTTTGTTAATTGTTTTCACCCCCACAAATAAATCATTTTCTGTCTTTGCCACGTATCCTGACAAAAGTCCTGACGAGAGTTTCGAACTAAAAATTCAGGTTTTTTTATGAAACTTTTAACAGGATTTATCAGAACCCTAATTAACGAAAAAATACAGGGTGTTCATAAATCCAAACCAATTATTAAAAAATCTTAAAATCCATGCAATTTAAAATAAGTTTTTGAAGCAACTTTTAACAAGGGTCTAGTCTAGAATACTAATTAACAAAAATACAGGGTGTTTGAAAACCCCCAAGCAATCTCTAAAAACTCTCAAAATTCATAGAATTTTAACAAAAATTGTTAGAATTTTCAGCATCAAATCAAGTCGACCCGATTCAACTTCTAAAATACAGTGTGTTGAAAAAATTGTAACCAAACGGTCGGTCGTGCAGCGCCTTGTTGTACCTTTCTAGTAAAATAATAAAATACAGTAAAAACTACTTTTTTAAAAATGACTTTTTGGTGATAGATAAACACAAAATGAGAAATCAAACGTTAAAATATGCCTTTCAAATCTTAGGAAAAAATTATGATTTAACCCAAGCAGACGATCGTTGATGCTTGCTTGCTGCCAGTAGATAATGTTTAGATGTGTATTTAAGACAATGTATGTGTGGTATGGAAATCTGTGTGTAAACAGGGACTTCATATAATCCGTTTAACACCAGAATTATGCAAATCCCAGTAATTTTCGATGCATATAATTTACTGTATATGCCTATAGGAGTTAGTTAAATATTCATAGTGAACAAAATTTAATCAAGTACCTATATAAAAAAAATTGTTACTGGATTTAGTTTGATTAACTAGAAATATTTAAACATTCTAGAAACTTATCGGTATTATATAAGCTTTTAATATAAAAGCCTGTCAGTGGTTTAAAAAAACTGAAAATTTATACAGGCAAATCTAGTATATTATAAAAAGGTACCATCAATTTAGAGATAGGACATCAAGAAACAATATTTTTTCTACAAATCATGTGCTTATTTATAAAATATGACATCTTTAAATTAAATTTGGACCATATTTCCTCTAAAAAAACAATATCATGTATTGAAATTGGGCAGGTAAGTTTTTGGAGGTGCTAAATTCATTTACTACTTAGTTTTAGTCCATGTAAAAAGTCGCTAGCTACGTCTCTTACCAATGGAATTTAACAACAATATTTTTTTAAGCTAGCTGTACATTATATGCCCCATAATTTTACATAAAGAATAGCCTTGTTGAAATCCCTAAAATCTAATTTTAAAATCAAAACACGACAAGTAGCAGTCTATAGTAAAAATTATATTTTTTATGTTTAGTTGTAAAACCTACATTTATGATGCTTTCCCCAAAAACACCTTGTAAATTAATTATACAGTTAAAGGAAAATTTCCTTGTTTTAATTGATTTACCTAAGACCATTTGTAGGCCACACAAACTACATAATGTGCCACATTTTGTTGCAGTATTCCGAAAAGTTCTTTAATTGATAAATTTCGTTTTAAAACTACTCGAACTAACTACGAGTGTATAGCCGCTTGTAAAGTGATTATCTTCTAAAGTAATTAATGCATAACGAACTTGTGGTTCCTGATAAAACCTTCATTCCGCTTTCTGTCAGCGAATTTGAAGCCATTTCTGGAAATTTTATAGTTAAGTACTCCACACTGCCAAAAAAAAAGGTTACAAATTTTGGGACATAGTAAGGCGCAGTTAATAATATTGCGTAGAATTAACTACTCTGTATTGAATTACACCGACAATATTCACCCACATATTTTTTACTAATAGCTTTTGCAACTTTTTACCTGTATTCCAGGAATGACACACGAAATACACAATAAAATAAAGGGTTCTATGATCTTCTAAATCATATAAAATTTGTCTTTAATAATAATTGTACTTATACAGGGTGTTTAAAAAAATATTTTATTTTTTTATGATGTAAACAAAGTGTACTTTGAAAACAATTGAGTGATAGCTGTCATATTGCTTTGACGGTAATTTCCAACCTTATATGCTTCGTTCATATAAGATACAAGCAGCAACGCAACCTTTATGAGAAAATAGCTTGTACTAAGGAAGCATAAAGTTTGAAATTACAGTAAAAGCAATACTATTCAATTGTTTTCAAAGTTTGCTTACATAGTTAAAGACAGATTCATAAGTATGTGCAAAAAAAATAAAAGACGATTTCTGTGCCAGTATCAATTTTTTAAATAAATATCAGATACCAGTTTTTAAGGACATACCATGAAAATTTCAATAAAATTAAAGATAAACAAATTATGATAATTTTTATAGACAAAGAATCATTTCTTCATCTACCACGTGCCATTTCCACTTTTAAACGCTGCAATTTTATTTTACCAAAAACTTCATCTGTAAAGTGTGGCAAATTCCAGTATTAAAAAAGTTACAGCAAAAAGAAAACATATTAAAAAATAAGTTTGAGGTTACGTAGCTTCGTTAATATCGACTTTTCGAGACAATATTACATGACACATTATTTTTCTAAGTAGGATCACTCCTAAATTTTCTGCACGGAGTTTCCGGACACTCTGTATTTTCATATCTTAACCACCTCTGTCTCAAAATTTATAATGTTTTTTCTTAAAAAAACACCCTGTATAGGTACAATAATTATTAAAGACACATTTTCAATGATTCAGAAAATCGTAGAACCCTCTATTTTACTATGTATTTCGTGTCATTCCGCGAAATTGAAATTTTACTTCCTAACAATTTTGTAAAGCGAACCATATCGGTATTCATTCCCTGTACTCGGTACGTGTGCTCTGTCACCACATTTACGCTTTTTCCTTTTCGCATAAAATTCAGTGCAGTGCTCTGGATTGGAGCTAAAGGTTATCGAAATCGCATTAGCTAATGCCATCGATGAAAGTTGTCATTTGCACAAAGGCCTCAAAATTTAATGCACTGGCCTCGGATATCCCATTCGATATCACATCTGATGTATTTGCGTATGAATTATTTAAACGGGTTTAAGAGAACCAGCATATAAAACTCTGTTCGTCGGTTCGCCCTCAGTATGTGGGTTGCAGATTTGTCCTAGGAATATAAAGAGATTTTGGGGTATCCTTCACTACATGTTTCAATTATTAACCTACCACGGTGTCATTATGACTAGCATCCTTATTTGGATGACCCTCTTAATAACACTCAATGTCATTATGAATTAATAACACGCACATTTAAAGTAAAAAATAAACAAAAATAAAGTTAATCACCATTTTTACTTATTATTAATTATAAAAAAGTCAGCAACAAGTAAGTTTATTTCCCGAGTGCTAAAACTTGTTGAAGGGTCATCAATGCCTGAGACGGTACCCAAAATATTAAAGACCACTTTATTTTTATTTTCTTTGAAATCTTCTATACAGGGTGTCCGGAAATGATGAGCAAAAAATTCGGGGGATAATTCTAGACCTCTTTCTATTTTTTCCAAAACTGATTATTAACGGAGTTACAGGGTGTTAAAGTTAAAATTTTATTTTCGATATTTGTAAATAACTTCTTAAGAGTGGTAACTAATTTACATTAAAAAATAAGTAAAGACTTTTATATTGAAATATTCAAGATAATAATTTTGATATACTACAGATGCTGCTCCCTATATATGATGTTATACATATTATGGCCTTCGCGAGAAGGAAACAAAAGCAACTAGTATCGGAAATCCTCAGAAGGACAATGAGTATCGCACTTATCTTCGTTGAACACACCCACGCGTACAAGTTGATACAGCTCACATGAGGATACAACGGGAAAAAGCCTCACTTGAAGTTTATGTACAATAGAGTCTTATGTTAGGCTTTTACTACCTTGTTACAGCTGTTCACGGATTTTTTATAATACCCCGTTTTGGAGAACATTGAGAAGCATTTTATTGTCTATACAAATAATCTCAAACATGACAAAGTTTATTTATATAGTAGTATTCTCCTTTGTTCAGTTTAGGGCAAATAACATATTATACAGGGTGTTTCTGCGTTTAATAGTGGACTTGAGTAGTTCTATAAATTATTTGCATTTGTAAATAACCACGCTACTAAACGACGGTGAAAACCATCTGTTGCAGATCGTTGACGTCGGTGATGAACATTCGATATACGCAATAGATCTGCTAATTATTGTTTCGAATAAGGCATTTTTAAATATACCAAAGGAGATCAATTTACAGTCGGCGAGGTTAAGTCCGCGCCCGCCCCGTTAACTACATGAACCTAATGCGTGTATTGTAAACAGTTGAATAAGTGGGGTAATGCAATCTATTAAGGTCAAACTTACTTGATTATCATTAAGTATACTGAGAAAACTGTTTTCTCAACTGTATTACCGTCGTGCATTATGTGTTTAAATCGAAACATTATAATGAATTCCAATTCCTGGCAATGTTCAGCTTTAAAACGCGATATTAAATTTTTTACATGCCTAAATTTTCATACGATTTTGCATTTGCGAACATTAAAAAGTTCTTAGAATGATGTATTACGCGTGAAGTGATATTGAAAAAAGAGGATCCACTGTGATTCGAAATGCCTCAGAATTTTATACGGATTTTAGATCTTTTACACGGACCGAGAAAATGTCGATTTTTCCACGCTCGTGTTAGACATTTCCACAAGAATGTTTATGACATCAATTTTCATCCAAAAAATTATTTAGGGGTTTTCAAGTGTTGCGAAAGGGGACCAGCTGCCTGTTGATTGAATAAAACCGATCCTTCCCAAGAAATAATGGATGCCATCGCCAGTTTTATTAGTTAGCAGTGAAGCGGATTAGATTGGGCTTATTTGACGCGTTTCGATCGCAAATTCTACGAAATCCCGCTTCGATATTGTACAATGCCACCTAACGAACGAAGGACATGCCATGGGAATCCCGTAGCGTACCTCCACTGAAGTAAACATATTTTTCAAATCATGTGTTACCAGTTTTTTACTTGTATAAATCATATTCTCGTTGTATCTCATCGATCGAAGGCCGTATTTAAGTAAGAAACCAGTATTTGCTCAATTTCGCTAAAAATAATTTAAAATAAGATTAAATATACAATAATGAATGTACAGTGCCTTCATAAATGATTACAATCCACGTGACCAGGGCTGTGATTCTGTGACAACTTGTATGCAAATAGATTTCTTGTCTCTCTCAATTGCCGTAGTGAGGAAAAGGATATTCGCATAGGAATTGATCTGCGATTGATTTGAGAATCTCGACCCTGACGACGTGGCTTGTAATCATTTATAAAGGGACTGTAAATGTGGCTGTTTGAAAAAAAAAACAAATGCTATTTTGATGAAATTCTTGGATGTCATTATGTAACTTTAAATTATTATTTCCCAGAAAGGACCAATTGGAGTTAGGAGAGTTTTCTGCTAGGAAGATGGGTTTAGGGTTGAGAAGGGTAAGTGTACATAACAGAGAGAGAAAAGTAACTAATAAATATATTTCCCATATGTCTCATGTACTATATAACAACACCATAAAAAACATTCGTCAGAATCACTACTAACGTCACTACCCAATTCTTCATCAATAGTTATAATTAAACCACTTTTATTTAGTCCAATCAATTGGTGCAGCTTTATATAGTCTCCCTCAATTTTTATGACATGTTCGATGTATATATTATTAGGTATTAACAATATTGTGTGAAACTAACTACTCTGCGGACTAAAGCCCCGATCAGCGTTGAATTATACCCACAATATCTACCCATATATTCTTTATTAGCTTTTGTAGCATTTTTTACTGTATTAGAAAAGTATTTTAAGATAATATAAATCAAATCTCCTACAATTTCTATCAATGAAGTCATATATATGATTCCAAACATCTAGGTATGCTAATGACAAAGCTATATTCAAGAATTATCTAATGAAAATTAATCTAGTTAAATTTACTAACCTGATTTAATAATAATAATAATATCTCTACCCCTCATTCTAATCACGGGGATTAGCCCAGAAGTCGAAGACTTGTGCGGGAGAGGGGGCGGCATATTATTAT
Organism: Monochamus saltuarius; assembly: GCA_025584915.1. Lineage (NCBI taxonomy): Eukaryota > Metazoa > Arthropoda > Insecta > Coleoptera > Cerambycidae > Monochamus > Monochamus saltuarius. The sequence goes on from CM046725.1 coordinate 17,437,968, forward strand.
TAAGCAGACCGCATTTGCGCCCAGGAACGACTTACGTTGGTAGGCCCTAACCACCATTCAGTGCAGGAATGAGGGAAACCTGGGAAACCTCATTAATTAGGAGGGTAGTCAAATGTCAACCGGTATCAATCTCTCACATTGACCCAAGCCAACATTCTTCCACCCTACCATACCCGCAGAGAAGGTGCCAATCTCTCCACGAATATAGCTTATATACGGTCTACCGGCTGCGGGGGTCGAACCCACAGCGATCCAGTCACCTCGATTCAAGTATTGACGCCTTAAACCGCTCGACCACTGACAGATCATTTAATGAAAACACTATAAATATCTAAGTTCACTATTGAAACTCTGAAAACTCGAACTTCGATTGGGGCAAAATAATACTGATTAGACGACGAGATATAAAATATTTTCTTAATAACCACCCCGCTTTGAGCACTATCGAACTAGATGACTAAAATAGGCATCGCCTATAGAATTATGATAATATATTATGCATATATCCACATATTCTAATGATTTTTGTCACTTGCTTCAAATTCGACCACCCTGCTGGCATATCATAGGCGATGCTTAATATACAAGTAGTGTAGTTTATAAAACATTATTCATTTGTTTAAAAAAATGATTTCAGATTAGTATTCTAAGAACACGTATTATCCTTAAAAAATCTAAGCCCCTGTTAAAACTACACCCTGTACAATTCGGTGACAAAGACGTCTAATTTGGAATCCAATTTAAAAGAAGTCATAGAAACATTATTGCCCGTAAGAGCAAGCTAAAGACAATGATTAATTTGCTACACTTCATCAGCACAGAGTAGAGAATTTATAAAGAAACCTCTCATTTCTGATTCATATTTTCTCGATTTGCATAAAAGTTATAATTTAGTGGAGTAACTTCTTACTTAACCATCTTTGTGCTTTGTGATCTCTAAATGAAAGAGGCAAAGTTTTCATTTTCTTTTTTCCGTTGCTTTACTGCCAAGCCACTTCCTTTGACATTAATTTTCTTCACTCGTTAGAGAGCTTCGTTAAAAAAAGTAAATTAAAGAGTATTGTGACTAAAGCATCAAAGAGTAAATGGGTACGAAAACAAGTTGTATAAGTTTTAAACGAGTTTAATAAAAATGTTTACCATTTTCTTTTAGATGATTTATATTCAGATTCCTTATATATTTTCTATTCTAGCTTTAAAGAAAAATTATATACGTAAGTTGAAATATTTCGTTTTGAGATTTACCTTCGTCAGCAGCCATAATCAAAATACGTTTAGAGTAAAGGAAACAAAGTAAAATATTGCCCGTGACAGCATATATCTCCATAAATCTTACACAGCTGCAAAGTAAGGCAACACAAGACCTGACTTGCCTGATGTAAAATATTTTTTTGCAAAAAATGGAAAGTATTCGTATAGTAATACGTATATAAACGATAAACGTCTGCATTGAAACTTGAGGAAAATTTTAAATAATTTTAATAGACTGATTAAGGTATATCTAAGTTTATTCTACATAGGTTCAATAATATTCAATATTTTGCCTTAATGAAACGTTAAATACCAACAAAGTAGTTTACAATATCGAAAGTTGTGTGATTCTCTAAATTGGCCGCAAAGAACTTCATCATTGATCGACACGGAGGACAACTAAAATGTACTTTTAATTAGAGAAATTCTGGTAAAAGCTCTCTCAAGGTTTAAAAAACGCGGAAACTGGATATGTGGGAAACATCAAAGACTTGGACAGTGGAATAGAGGAGCTCAAACAGAAATTTCAGGTCATTTTCTCTATAGTTCCACAAGTTGACACACAGAAGGGTATTTTAAACAGTTAGGACTTCACATGAAGCAATGGTCATTTAATACAATATGTACGACAATGTATCTAACGAAGATGAAATCAAATCGGATTAATAACAACTATATTATGACTGAAACTAATATGCTCATAACATCTTTTCTGCAAAGGTGTTCCAATATTCGGTCTATCAAATAGAGCCGTTCTATTCTTCAATAAAAAACATAATTTGCATTGATTTAAAAAAACTTTTTATTGGTAATTGAACTATAATAGATATTTAAGTACGAAAAGCAATATCTGTCAAATGAATACTTCTCGCAGCTTCATACATATCTATTCTTGTATTAAAATTGTCAATGACATGTTGGCATAATCGTAGTTCTGTTTCATCAATAACTTGATTCATTTCGTCATTCAGTTGAGTAAACAATTGTTGATTATTCTTACAGATCTTGGTTTTTAGTTGCCCCAAAAGAAAATAATTCAACGGTGTAAATCACACCAATTGGCGACCAGTTAATATCACTGTTTCATTAGACTTACCCATTCAATCAATAAATTAATTATGAAACCAAATGTCATCAATTTAGGTCATAAAAAACTCAATTAACATTTTACAATATCGAAGATCAGTCACAATTACAGCATCATTAGATTTTCAGGGAAGTTTGCTACCTCTGGGGTAACTCAAGCATCGCTTCTCGGCCCGCTATTGTTTCTAATCTTTATTAATGACATTGTTCGGAACCGCTGTTCTTTATATAGATGACCTCAAATTGTATCTGTCTGTGTCAGATATTAATGACTGTATCGAGCTTTAATCAAACGTGGCCAAAATTTCTGTTTGGTGTTCTAAGAACATTATTAAGGATTTAAGTCTACGTAAATTTAAACAAACTATTAAGAAATATTTACTTAAAAACTGCTTTTATTCGGTGCAGGAGTACCTGAACACTACCTCCTTGCTTACTAATTTTTAACGATTTTGTCTTGCTACATTTAGTAGTTTTGTTGTCCAGTTTTATATTGTACTTCTCTATCGTTTATACATATTTATTTTTTATTTTGATATATGTAAGCTCATTTTTTAAATTAATTAGTCTATGTATTTTCATGTTTTACTTTCCTGTGTGTATCTGACTTGCTATAATTGTACTTTTTACAAAAAGTAGTCAAATAAATTTATCTATCTATACTATCACACTTCTCAATCTGCCACCCGTTTTTCATCACTTTTTATTTTCCCACTCCTAAAACTAATAGGTTAACATTTTCACCTTTCTACGTAATGGATTTTAATGATTGCCAGGTGCAAAATTCAGTGGATTATTTTCATGATATTATTAGATGTATTAAACAAAGGGTCTTTAAAAATTAGCAAATCATGTTACTTATACTTGTTTTACTACCTATAAGTTCTTTTTCTTTTATTCAGTCTATTAGTTTGTATTTTATCTGCATTTCTTTTGTTACATACATATGTATACGTTTTTTCTGTCTATATCTGCATTTGTATTATATATATATCAGTTTTTTTACCAATCTTAAGCTGTTGGATGGGTTATGCTAGATAAATAAATTCTGAATGACTTCATGTTAAGCATTTTCCAGAACGCTATCCCGAAATAGCTTGTCAAATTTGATACTTTGGTACCACTTATAAAAAGCAATTACTTTTTAAACGTGCCAACTTACTGTACAAGATAGATATAGCAGGCTGCATAAATTCTCATAAAATTACCATCTCCTCTCGCAGCCAAAATGGCCCTGTTGTGAATTAAATTAATTTCGCGGCATAAATTGCGGCAAGTTGTAATGAAATGAGGTTTGTCGCCGCGCCGGCGCCGTTCTGATTTTTGAAATTTTATAGAAACGAAAGTGTAAGGACTTTTATGCACCGTCTAACTACGCGAGTTTACTTTTAAAATACCTCTAAAATTTCTCACACTCTAGGCCACGGCTTTTATCCTACGACAAAATGTGGGGTAAAAGATACGTATGAATAATAACTAGCTGCTTTGAGTTCCTAAGGTTTCAGAAGAATTTAAAAAGGATGAAGGGAAATGTGTACCTATACAAGGTGGCTCAGTGAAGTAAAGTTTATTAAATAGGGTGTCGTTGAGTAGGCTAGTTACGGGCATATTACAATTTTTTAATTTTCCGTTCAATTCAAAACATTCTCTTATAAGGTTTCCTATATTCCAATTTAGTAGTTTATGAAATTATTGGAATTAAATAAAAAAAAACTATGCATTTTTGCATCTGTATTTTACTGTTGATATCGTCATTATTATTAATAAAATATAAATATAAAATAAAGAATTCAACAAATATTTTTTCTAGCAAGTTACTATAAAAGCTGCCTAAAAATACTATGAAATAAAATTTCAATTATGTGACTCGTAAAAGGGGCATTCCACGCCAACTCAACAGTCGATCCCACATCACCCTCTCAGATCTGGCTCAAAATTGGTACATCGATTGGTACTATTGAAAAAAGGATATTCCTAAATTTTCAGCCCCTAAGACCGCTTCTTGTCACCAGGGGCCCATAGTGAAGTTTTCGACCATCATTTCACCCCCAGGGGTCTGAAATCGGTTTTTCGTGTACTGACGCGGCATTTTGGTCTAAAAAAATTATCAAAATACATAGAAGATGCCAAATTTCCCGTAGAACACGATGCCGCCATCCGTTTTCCGATATCTAGCAAGGGGAGTTCGGAAAACGCAAAAAACCGCGCTTTAGTAAAAAAATCTGATATCTCAAATACGGTCGTTTCAAACTGGCTGAAAATTTACCAAAAGGCTCTTTGATTATTGCTCTTTCGAATGTTCATACGCGCGTGGTGATCATTATATGTAAAAAAAAGTTACACGCGTTTTACAGGTTTTATATGGGATTTTCTGTAATTTTTTCATTATAACCGCTCCACTGGCCCTATCCAGCTGGGTAATAATTGGATTTTTCTCTCACCAAACGTCTCTTTTGTCCCCCTGTCTTTACAAACACAGAAATTTCTCTCTCCAGCCAGTATTAGAGAAAACATTATTTAGATAGAATGCTGATTCATGTATAAGGATGTGAAAATAATATCGAGATGTATAGTGTCAACAATGATTGTAATGTGGGTTTTCTTATTTCTTACTGCGATTTTCATTCGTTATATTATATTATATTCATATTTTTTACAAACAATAGAAGTAAGCTGCAGAAAATGTAAATTTGCTCAAAAATCATAAAATTGACCAAAATTGTGAAATAAATCATTGAATAAATAATGTTTTCTCTAATACTGGCTGGAGAGAGAAATTTCTGTGTTTGTAAAGACAGGGGGACAAAAGAGACGCTTGGTGAGGGAAAAAAATCCAATTATTACCCAACTGGATAGGGCTAGTGGAGCGGTTATAATGAAAAAATTACAGAAAATCCCATATAAAACCCGTAAAACGCGTGTAACTTTTTTTTACATATAATGATCACCACGCGCGTATGAACATTCGAAAGAGCAATAATCGAAGAGCCTTTTGGTAAATTTTCAGCCAGTTTGAAACGACCGTATTTGAGATATCAGATTTTTTATCACAGCGCGTTTTCCGGGCTCCCCTTGCTAGATATCAGAAAACGGATGGTGGCATCGTGTTCTACGGGAAATTTGGCATCTCCTATGTATTTTTGATCATTTTTTTAGACCAAAATGCCGCGTCAGTACACGAAAAACCGATTTCAGACCCCTGGAGGTGAAATGATGGTCGAAAACTTCACTATGGGCCCCTGATGACAGGAAGCGGTCTTAGGGGCTGAAAATTTGGGAATATCCTTTTTTCGATAGTACTAATCGATGTACCAATTTTGAACCAGATCTGACAGGGTGATGTGGGATCGACTGCTGAGTTGGCGTGGAATGCCCCAAAAGTGTGACAAATTTGAAGACATTAAAATTTAAAAATCTTTTCTTTAATGGTACACCTTGTATATTTATCAATGCCTCTTTTTTTCGAAATCGGCACCGATATATAGTATTGTTGTATTTATCATTTAGGAAAAGTTTGAAAGCTTTGGATTTGTCACTTTTAAACGTTGTATCTTTTTGGCCTTAAAAAGTATAATGAAAATGGACTTATTACCAAGAAAATCCCGGATTCAATATGAAATTGCATACAATAATTTTGTGAAGTAGTGTGAAGAAAAAGGCGTTCCTGGAAAATATACTGAAAATGTATTCTTGGCCTATTCTGAGAAGAAATCGAAGGTTTGGAAATCTTCATCTCTATGGTCTAATTATATTCTATGATTAAAGCTATGTTACGAATAAATAGCGACGTAGATATCAGCAAGTGTTTTCCTACTGCTATTGCTAAATTTCTGCAACTTCAAAATTCTAACCTCTATACTGGACATTGTTTTCGGCGTTCGTCGGCAAGCTTACTAGCGGATACTGGAGTAAATTTAACGACAATTAAGCAGCATGGGGGATGGAAATCTTCAACAGTCGCCGAGGGATACATCGAAGATTCGTTGTAAAGTAAAAATTCTATTGCTCGAAAACTGCTTTCAGTGCCATCAATATCAGCGGATTCTACTCAAACGTCAACTAGGAATGCAGTCGTTCCAGTTGATAGTGGCAGAATTGTGGAAGGATTTAATTTTTCAAATTGTGTGAATTGTAATATACCTATTCATGTTAATAATGAAAATACAAATTAAATGTATTGCAAATTTACTGTCAATTTGACATTTACTTTAGTAGTAGTAGTAGTAGTAAAGTGCGGGCGGCCTTAGCCTGGCAAGTAGGCCACACGTAGGCCCTTTTTGCCTATCCTGGCATCCCATCACCCCTCCACTATTCGCCCTCGGCCTTCCTCGAACCTACCCGACGTCCTAATGAACGCCAGGATCCTGGTCCATGGTAGGCCCCTCATCTCTTTCCTTTGCAGCTCCTCGGTGCCAAAGATTCTATATCTTAGACTTCCAAGATAGTCCGCATTCCGGACATAAGGGACTATCCTCTATGCCTATCAAATTCAAATGCCTCCTGAGTCTGCAGTGGCCTGTCAGGACCCCCACCATTTGGTTCAGGGACCTTCGACTAAGGCTCAGCAGCCACTTCGTCCTAGATTTATTAGGTTCATTGAAGAAGTCATGGGCCTGTCTACATCCCCCGTTCCTTCTCCAATTCCCTCCTAGTGTTTGATAGGCCCATTTATTAAGGGCACTATTCACACTACCTCGCGTAATTCCCAAAAAGGGTTCGGGTCCCTGGCACGGTGCCCCAGATCCAAGACGAGCCAGCAAGTCAGCCGTCTCATTACCGGGGATCCCCTTATGGCCAGGAACCCAGACCAACTCCACCTCTCTTTGTCTGGCCAGGGACTCAAGGGCATCTCCACACTCCTGGACTAGACTAGATCTAGTCACCGGAGAGCTAAGAGCCCTGAGTGCAGCCTGGCTGTCCGAGCAGATGAAGATTTTCTCCTCCACACAATTCCTTACTTCTTCCTTGCTTGCTACCATCAAAATAGCAAAAACCTCCGCCTGGAAAACCGTGGAGTGTGTACCCAGCGAAAAGCTCTGCCGGATGTCCAGGTTTTCCAGATAAATTCCTGCTCCAGAAAACTCATCCCCTACCCGGGATCCATCTGTATAGCATATCAGAGATCCCGGGGGAAACATGTTTTCTGCCCTCTCCCACTGCTCTCTCGAAGGGAAAACAGTGGTATATCTCCTACCCAGCCTTAGTTTATCCTTTGCTTCAATAACCCCCAGAGCGGATACTGGAATTTCATTTTTACTTTACATTTACTTTAAGGCACTAGTGCTTTAAAGTGATCATTTTAAGGCACTGGTGGCTTAAATCAATATTTTTAATGCTACAAGGGAGTGTTAAAAACTGCATTTTTAACGTGTGTGTAGAAAAAAACTTTTTCATTATAGAAAACACTATATTATGTGAGACAAAATAAGTAAAAGCTGGGTTTTGAAAAAAGTATCAGGTATTCAAATTCAGATAATGCTGTTTGCAAGAATTAAGTAAAAAAATAAAGCGTGAGCTGAATTTTCTTTATGCCTTTTGCCTTTGGAATATAAAATGCAAACTAGTGGATAACAGGAGGAGAATGAAAAATAACAGGTAGTTAAATATTCATTCGAGTTGACCACACTTTGCCGTTGTAAGGGACAAGGCATTTGAATATATAACGAGGCAAGAAGATGGAATTTTGGAACATGCCAGAGGTAAATACAGACGATTTTATTATCTACCTAAGCGTCCAGAATTCTTTCAATGCGTTGAATATTATTTATTTTATCCAACAGCCACTATTTACCACAGTCATTATTCGCATGCATACATATACGTAAAGAATAACACACACGTAGCTTAACATACTAATGTGTTATGAGCAATCTGTGACGGTGTTTTTGACAAAGTGTTTATTCCAACGTATTGTACACATTTTTATAAAATATGGCTGGCATTTTGTCTTAGTGATATGTATTTTTTGCATGGTTCTACAGAATTGATTTGAAATCGTTCTTGCATTATTGTGAAAATACGAGATTTCTTGGTCTTTGTGTCAGGTATAATAACATACAAATAGGAGCACTTGCCTTGAACATTTTCTACACTCAAATTAGTCAGTTTTTGACATCTGCAAGCTCCCGCAATTTCTATAATTAAAGCTGCTTTCATGAGTAAAAATATTTACCATTAGATGCTTCTTTCAAAAACTTGTCTTTAAGAGTTTGTCATTTTTGTGGCTTGTGATTCTTTGCCTTGGCCTTCAAAAAGCTTAGAAGGTTAGAAAAATTAGGGATATCAATGCTTTTGTAAAGCTAAAGAGTTGACTTAAGCTTTGAATACTTGGTTCATAACGATAATACAACAGTTCAAGAAAGTAAGTTGTACAGTTCAAGAAAGTAAGCCAGCAAAATACTTTCATTTGTACCTTTAACGTGCTAAACTTCCATCCAGTCGACGCGTTGAACTTCTTATTTTAAATGCTACGAGATTTTTCCCGTAAAGTTTGCAATGTAGCTGCCTCTGCCTCATCAATATTTTCTTGCAGAAGTTCTTCCTGATCCATTTGTCGTATTAAAAATTCACTATCTTTCGACAGCAAATTAGGACATAACTAAATAACGTCTGAATGACTGTGTTGTTTATTATTAAAAAATGCACATCCGTGTTCTATAGGATCATAAAAGCCCCTTGAAAATTTTTGAATTCGCAACAATAACATTCTACATAAACTGCTAGCAAAACACATTCCTTTGAAATAACATAGTTCTGATCTCGGATAAAATTTTGTATGGCACTCATGTGATACGTTATACAGTATGCGCCAAAAGTATGGAATAAATTCAATAAAAACGAAACAATTATTTTTTGGGAAAAATCCTCGAACAGGTCGATTTTTAATTTAAAAAATACATATTTTAGCGTAAAATGCGATTTTCAAATGTCATTTGTTTTCGAGTAATGACGTCATCGATTTTTTTTAAATGGCAACACCATATTTTTTCCCTTGATTCTGAAAGATCGTTTAATTCTCTATCAGACAGTACTAAAATTTTGCCCTCTTACATAGGAAAGTTTTCGAGTAAATGACGATTGAATGTTAGAAAACGTAAATCAATTAAAATAAAGCAAAAACGTTATCAAGTTCAGTTTTTTGAATTCCATAGTTCTTTTAAGGATCACGTAGGTGAAAATCTTTGCAAAGTGTCATTGTCAGACTGACTTTCTAATAAGTATTGTAAGCGACATAGAAATTATTAATTTAAAGTATTATGGCACATTTAACTGTTACTCAAAGAATTGAAATTTTAATTCTTATCGGATGCGGGAATATGACTAGAACTCAGCAGGAAGTTTGCGATTTATTTAATGAAAAATATCCAGATCGCCCTATCAGCCAATCAACAGTCAGTAAGGTAGAGTCTAAATTTAGAGAAACTGGCAATGTTGTAAATATTCCAAAACCTGGACGTCCAAGCATTGATGAAAATCAGAAACAGAACATTTTGATAAGTATGGTGGATAATCCTCATAATTCTTCACGATTGGTTGCATTAAACAATGACACTAGTCAGAGCACAGTGCTACGTATCTTGAGGAAGGAAAAATATCATCCCTACAAAATTCAACTTGTGCAGGAACTCAATGAAGATGATCCTGATCGCCGCTTACACTTTTGCGAAATTCTAATGAAGGAAATAGAAATTTACACCGGCAAATACTTTTTCAGATGAGGCCACATTTTGTCTCAATGGTACAGTAAACCGTCAAACTTGCAGATATTCGAGTCGGGAAAATCCTCATTGGATGGCAGAGACACATACCCAACACCCTCAGAAATTAAATGTGTGGGCTGGAATAGTTGACGACAGAATAGTAGGGCCTTTCTTCTTTGAAAGAACCCTTACAGGACAAAGATATTTAGAGTTTCTAGAAAATGACCTTGTTCCATCCCTTGCAGTAATATTTCATAACGAAAATGACCCTGACATGCCTCACGATACCATATGGTTTCAGCATGACGGTGCACCTCCGCACTATGCGCGCCCTGTACGAGATTTTTGGACAACTATTTCCTGGGAGGTGGATCGGCAGACGCGGACCGATAGAATGGCCTGCAAGATCGCCAGATCTTACATCTCTTGACTATTTTTATGGGGATACTTGTCAAAAGTCAAAAGTGTACATTAATAAACCACGTAATTTAGAAGAACTTCAAAATCGCATTCGGGACGAAATACGCAGAGTTACCCCAGAAATCATTCATAATGTGCAAGAAGAATTTCTTCACATACTTGCGCATTGTCAAGAAGTTGGTGGATGGCAATTCGAACATTTAATTTAAGTATAAAATTTAATCAATTCTATTTTATTTTATATACCTCAGAATTGTTACTTTTTATGGATAAAATTTACGTTTTCTAACATTCAATCATCATTTACTCGAAAACTTTCCTATGTAAGAGGGCAAAATTTGAGTACTGTCTGATAGAGAATTAAACGATCTTTCAGAATCAAGGAAAAATATGGTGTTGCCATTTAAAAAAAAATTGATGACGTCATTACTCGAAAACAAATGACATTTGAAAATCGCATTTTACGCTAAAATATGTATTTTTTAAGTTAAAAATCGACCTGTTCGAGGATTTTTCCCAAAAAATAATTCTTTCGTTTTTATTGAATTTATTCCATACTTTCGGCTCATACTGTATAAATCACTTGGAAATATTTTATATTTACCAGCGTGACATATATAACATAACTCATAAATAACTATTAAAGCATTTTTCGCCGTTTAAATACACTACTTTAAATAGGGTAGTAGAAACATGCATTTCTGTTCAAAGTTGAATAATTTTTAAGTTGAAATATAATAATAGCTCACAAACTGTTGGTTACAAAATTTATAAAAAATTCTCAATTACCAAAGAAACCCATTATCTCAAAAATTAATGTTTGATAGGACTAGATCATTAAACTATGGTACTATTATTTTGCTACAAAAAATACTGTGTTTCGGAGAATATACAAGCATATCTAATTTTTAAATGGAATTCCCAAAGGAACTACTGCTGTTTTTTAGGGTAGAAATGATTCACATGTTTCAAATTGCTTTTCTGTCGGTATATCTATAATTCTTTTTCTATCTAATAATATTGTTACTGAATTTTACTTTGCAAAGTGTAATTGACTCTTGATATTTCGGCTTCTAACTTTTTGCTCCATTCTATAATAAAATGAGTACAAAAAAATTTATTCACTTAATTTTATATCTTCAAACCAACACTTTGCTTTTCTGAATATACATTTTTATTGCCAATGCCTTCACCTATAAACGTATTGATGAAACAGATGAATATAGTTGTGACGTACATTTTTAAGTTGAAAATCATGGTTATTTATACGTACAAACCACTTCGGAAAGTGTGTTTTGTTAAACGTTAGTTTTCTATCTGGTTATGGAATATTTTGACACTTTGATTATGAAAAATACAAGAAAAATATCTCTTAGATGTTATTGTTAGATATTACGGTTTGCAATTCATTCTAGAGAGTAATGAAATAAACATCAGTATATGTACATACTACACGCGAAAGTGGGAATTTGTGACGTTATTTTCTACTATAAATATCATTTTTTTATTTCTTGGCTGTGTTAGATATACTTGGCGTATTAAAAATGTAATCTCGGTGTTTTTATAAATTTAAAGTCAAATATTTTAATTATTACTCATTAAAGCATTTTCATAAGTTTAGTTTCATTTCTTGATTGAACTTTTTAATAAATATTGTACTAATACTAATAAAAAATTATATATAACTGATAATATACTTTATATATGTAATATTTCTTTCGTTTACTTTTTTTCAGTTAATAATCGGTTTAAACTTGGCAAAATATTAGCACTCCATTAAAACGTAATAAATTAACACCATCCATCGCTCTTCATAATTTGTGGGTACGTAATTTTTGTTTGGCGTTTGTTTGTGAAGTATTTTTTTTTATTTAGCGTCTCACCATTATCACTTACGTCTTGATTTGTAACGAATTTGATTATTCTAACTATATGGTATTGTCAACTAAATTAGGTAAATACTTTTAGTTCTGTAATATTATTTTTAAATATTACGCGGGTAGATACCAATTTGTTTATTACCGTAGCTTAACATTCCGTAAAATTATTGCTTTTTCTGGGGTGCTCCAAGGCTATGTTTTTAGACTTTCGCTTTTTAATTTTTAAATAAATATAATTACGTCCAAATCATGATGTGACAACCAGTTTATACATAAGTGTGATAAACTGAAACGTTTGGGTGTAATTTTAGATTCTAAACTCTCTTTTGCGTGTAGTGAAGTAGCTGTCATTTTATAAGAAATTAACATTTATTTTTCGAAACTCTAAAGGATATTCTAATTTGAATATTTATAGTCCCTGTCACACACAGCTAACGGACAGACTGTGTCACACGCAGCTAACGGACAGACTCTGTCACACGCAGCTAACAGCGTTAAGACACTCCATATCTCATCCCGTGCCACGTGGGTAACGGTATTCACAAATAAAACACACCTCGTCAGTAATACACTGTCATTCATTATCTCAAAGTAACTCATTAATGAAGTAGATATGCCAATGGGCAAATAAAAAGCATGCTAAGATACTAAGTGATAGCACACCTAGCAATCAACAAGACACAGATTACTAAAACTACATTTGTCTAGTCCACTTTTCGATAACTTACACAGGCAGATAGACATACTTCTAGCTTTCTTATAGAAATAAGTCATTCATCACAGTAAACAATCCTATTAGAGTACTACTTAAGCCTGATAGTCGCCTCGCCAGCCAAATAGTTTCGCTTATTAAAAATATACTCCTGTATTAATTTATATTTACTTTCTTGTTACGTGTTAATCACTGCTTTTTCTATTAAATTTGTATGGGCAAACCTTCTTCGGATAAACTGCAGTATTAATCGGTAACTACAGCACCTGATGGCGTACAGCATGTCGGTACATGTACCTGTATGTAACACTGACTCATCTTAACGCCCACAAATTCAATTACATCAGCCTTATTGGTACACGCACTCCAAACAGCGATCGAAATTGATTGAAATTTATCGTCCTCCGTAAACGTTTATTTAATAATAAAGAAGTCCTAATAAAAAATGTATCTCTGTGACCTTATAACATTGACAAAGCCTGTGCTGTTAAGAAAACAAAAAAATTGCTTCGCAGCGGTAAAAATCCAATGTCTCGTGCGTCGATGTTGCATGAGTGGAGTATAACGAAATATCCAGTCGCTTGAGCAAAATCCTAATTAAAAAAATGCGAGAATCGAGGATCTATATTGATGCAGTCGATAGGGGATATGGTGGGATATTATTTTTAGTGGTATATGGTTTTGAACTTAAATGAATTCATAACAGGTTTTGTTGCCTTACGAGCACTTATTATTATTATTATATTACATTATTAATAAAATATAGTTTGATATACGATATACAGTATACTAGAGTAGTAGAGAGTGACTCATTTTATATACCCGCTCATATCTCAGTTAACACAAAGAGTTGAAGTTGAAACATGTAGTTAATTAACAAAAGTGTTCGTGGGTAGTGCAATAAATCACTATTTTGTCACTACAAAGAAGAACATACAACTGCGGAACGGAAAGGCGTGGAAACTCGCAAAAGGAAGAAGATAGAGGTTAAGAAATACGCAATTCGTAGAACAATTTATGGATGCTATTTTAAAAATGTGCTTCGGACAATAAAAAAAATCATCTAAATGCTGTAAATTAGTCATTCTCTACTATTTTGAAACTCGATTATAGGTCCAGCTCCCAATTCAGGATATAGGTTATGGTCGTTAATAATGTTATGGAGTACAAAAGTTTAAATCAACCTTAGCCGAAAGCTGCAGGAAAAACATGCAAGATAAAAAACATCCACATGGTAAGCTCTTGTAATGGGGATATTGCATTATTCTTCCAAATACGTGCAGAAGAAATAATGTAGGTATTATTTTAATTGAAATAGCGTTTGTCTTAGACAGTTTCGTGGAAAAATAAACGGTATTTAAAATTTATGTTTGGCCACACCCCCAGAAAACGGTCGCCGCTATAGTGTAGACCTGTGACGTCAGACTACGTTCGCACGTCTGTACCTAATATAGCATAGTGCCTAATAAAAAATATTTCACTGTGCCAAATGTTGAAAAGAAAAATGTGGGCGATGAAGCGCGACGAACGAAAAACGTTTAGCTCTCCAACATTTCAACATTATTTGTTTGTGAATACCATTTTAATGTAATTTTACTTGTGAGAGGTTATATCTGGACTTAACCAACAGCATTGTCGCCTTAATTTTTACCAAGAGATCTATATTGTAAATAAAGAAATGAGTTACGTTTACCAATGTCGCAAGTTCATTACATCACCAATAGTAATTATGGTAATGTTAAAAAATGGAAAAAAGACACTTTCTTGCTTTGACTCCCCGTTTTTCTGCACTAATGAAGTTGGGATTCACATCAATTTATTGAATTTCATAAGCATAAAATTAAATGAATCCATTCGTGGCAAATTGTGCGATTATGCTTACACAAAAGCTGTTTCCGTCGTGGTTTTGTTCACATTCTATACTAATTCATTAATGTTGTAATATTTTAATTATGTGATTATTGCAGCTAGACACATATTTTGAACACAGAACTTTCAATATGTTTGAAAGATTACCCTAATACTTTTCAAATCAATAATAATAATAGCGTTTATTAGTTGTACAGTGACATAAATATACAAATTTAGTAAGATAAGGTAAGCATAGAAAATAATCCTAAATACATATAATTTAGTTACCTAACATATATACTATACATAATAATTTCTATATTTGCAAATTATCTCCTACTCGTAATAAACACAAGTACTCACTAAAGTAGAAAAACTTGAGAGTGAGAAATGAGTAAATTATAAATGTTCTCATTTTAAACACAAATGTATATAACAAAATATTACCACGACATTACAGAACAATAATAAACTAACAATAAAATAGAACGAAACACTACCAAGCAAAACAGCTTAACAAGATGCCTTCAAAATATCTTACATATATACATATATATTATAATATACAGCACTACATATATACACACACATATATGAAATATCACATAAAAGTTTTTCTGGAAACTGTAAATATACACAACTAAATAGGATAGTTTCTAATTTATTAATCGATGAGTAGCTATCTGTTTGGAGAAGATGAATTTTAAGTAAGTATTTATATTTTTTTATATTTTTAATTTCTTTTAATTTTCCAGGGACTGAGTTGTAAATTTTTGGAGCCAAGTATTGATAACTGTGTTGTCCTTTTGCAGTATACATTAAGGGAACAAGTACATACTTATCCTTCGATCGAGTATCGTAGCAATGTTCAATATTTTGCAGGTTATATTTTTCAGTGTGAGTTTTTATTGCAACTTTATATTAATATAATTGTCTAACATCCAATATTTGCAGTTCTTTATATAACAAGTCAGAAGGATATGTACTTTCCTTATTAAGGATAGACTTCATAATTCTCCTTTGGAGCACATTTACATCGTTAATATATGTATTATCGGCTGCTCCCCAAGCAACTATTCCGTAACTAAGGTGACTTTCCACCAGCGCATAATATACCGTTTTCAAGTGTTTTATATCTAAAAAATCTTTTATCTGCCTCACTTTACATAGTACGTACCTTAGTTTCTTTTTCAGGACCTCAATATGAGCATTCCACCTCAGATGTCTGTCCAATATTACTCCTAAGTAGGTGACATTCTCTTCTGACTGAATACTAACGTTATCACTGTTCATATTTACTTCTAGGCTATGAAAATCTGGCAAAGTACTACTAAGGGCAAAAAAATGGTAAGTATACAGTTTTTGCTTTGTTAATTCTTAGTAAATTGTACGAATACCAAGCAAGTATGTTCTCCATATCTTTTTCAGCTTTCATTTTTAGGTCACTCCAAGACTGATCTTCATAATAAATGGCAGTATCATCAGCAAAAGCAAGAATAGTACCATTTGTTTCTACTTCAAACAGATCGTTTATGTAAATATTGAATAAGAGAGGTCCCAAGACCGTTCCCTGTGGCACACCGCATGTAACTTCTTGATAACTACTTTTGATGTCGTTTACCTGAACACATTGCGTTCTTCTTGTAAGGTAAGACCTAAATAATGTTTGACACAATCCTCTAATGCCAATATTGTCAAGTTTTTGCAGTAACAAGGTATGGGATACAGTATCAAATGCCTTCTGAATATCAATAAATATACATATAGCTTTCGTTCTTCTATCCAGTGATTTATATAGTTTTCCAGTTAACATGTTAATTGCATCTTGAGTACTTTTCCCTTCTTTGAATCCAAACTGGTTTTTCGACAACAATTCATTTTTATTCAGATATTCTGATTCTTTTTTTTATTACTTTCTCAAGCACTTTAGCTAGGTTGGAAATAAGAGAAATCGGTCTATAGTTTCCCAGATTCATGGCATCCCCTTTCTTAAATATTGGTTTAATAATAGATGTTTTGAACTGCGATGGGCACTCACCTGTTTGTATTATTTTATTTATAATATATGCAAGAGGATGTGCAATTTCATTTTGGGTATCTTTGAGTACCTCAGCCGTTATTCCATCAAGACCTGGCGCTTTCTTGTTCTTTAAAGAATTTATTATTGATTTCACTTCGATCACGTCGGTTGGAAACAAGAACATAGTTTTTTCATGCATCGTCTTTTTCTTCATTTTAACCTTTCTCGAACTAACAACAGTACTCGCCAATTTTTTGCCTATTTGTGTAAAATATAAAGCAACTCTCTTGGAAATAAAATAAATATCACTCACACATCTTATCCAATCGAAAAAGTTTGTTTTGACCTTTTAAAGACGCTTATTGGTAAACTTCATTTCACAAGACTATATTTAGAATATGTACTTATTTTTATGAAAGAAATTTATCGAGAACCCCAGATTTTTTATATTCATCGAATAAAGACATTGAAAGAAACATTTTATACCTACTTATTTTAAATCAAATTTATTTTATTAGAAATGAAAATCATTCATGCAAAGAAGCTAATTACATTTATTTTTATAAACATTTCTAACATTATTAACAGAGAATTGAATACGCACAGACCGAATAAAACATTCTATGGTATTTTAGGGGGTTCGGCCAAGCTAGCTAGGTAAAAAACCGGAACATACAATCTGAAATCGTACCATATAATACAATTATTATATTTATATTCTTTCGTTTATTATTCTTCTATTTTTTTGTGTTCAAAATATTGACGAATCAAAATAGTCGCTTCTGTTCTTTGAATCCTGGTTGTTGAATAATAGTATCAGTATCTGTTAAGCAAAGAAAAACAAGAAAAAATACTGAAACTTTAGCCGGTGGATCACGTACCGAGGCAACAGGCTGTCTACAGCAAGTTAACGATTTAAGACGAGAACGGGAAAGGGGAATAGACAGGTTTGATACTATTATGGGAGTTTCTGCTGAACTGCGTTAAATTCTCTCTTAGGAAATTGTATTTTATGAAACAGATTCCAATTAAAAGCAGAAACACGTATCCTATAAATAAAAACTCCAGGAGCGTGAAGTTTTTGAATTTTTCTTCGAGAAATTTAGTTACCTATTCTTAAGAAATACAGCATGATCACTATGTGACAACAAGTAGGAGTAGGAGATGTACGGGATCTATAGCCATAGTGGGAGAGATTGCCATGCTTAATAAACTGCTCTATAAAAGTTAAGGAAGTTCACAAATCTTGAGGTTTTTTAAAAGGTTGACAACTTTAGTAAAAAAATATTGTTGATATGCTATCTTGAATGTTTAGTCTTTTATACGAGTGGCTTTTTGTTCCTCCTTCGAAAGTATTTTAAGTTTTTGGCAAAGTTCTATTTTTTCTGATTTTAATCCAAAATTCAAATTCTTAAAACAATTACATAAAAAGTTTAATACTTCTTTCTCGCACTTCAATGACTGCCTGGCAACGCCTTTGCGTACTGTCTATAATGTTGAAGTGGCCTTGATCAATTTTTTGCCACAGGCGTAGTAACCCCCTTTGAGTTCCTGAAGTGCAGAATACCATGAAATTTCATGGCATCGACCATTCTCGCACGATGAGGTCGCACATTATTCTCGAGAAATACAAAATTTGGCCCAATTGCAGCATGAAACAAGGGGATGACAGTGTGGATGATTTGTTCGACGTAAATTTAAGTATTCATGATTCCATCAAGCACCAACAACTCTGTACGCCCATTAAAATAAATGCTTCCCCAAATAGCAACTGTACCACAACTGAATGGATGAACTTCCCGAATGTCCCTACAATTTTTGGGTACCAAAGGAAGGGTCCATGCTTGAACAAGCCGACTATCCAAAAACCCTCCATATGTCGACTCATCTGTGAACAATACAGACCTCCATTGATTATTCCAATTCACGTGTTGGTTATTGCAACCGAAGTCGCACATGATTTTATGTTAGTGGAACCCTTCTCAAAAGTCGTCGTTATCGTAGATTAACATATCTGCTTCTAATAACTGTTTCAATTGAAACCGCAATACCAGAAGCGTTTAAAAGTCGCTGTTGCAGGAACCAACAAGTACTCAGAGGCTCTCCACAGGTGGATACTGTTAGAAACCGATCTTGTGCAGGGGTAGTAGATCTTGGGCGTCCACTCCTCAGCCTTTCAATAACATTTCCTATTTCTCTATCTATATCAATACACAAAAAAGAAATATTTTGTTTTAATATAAGTTACTTTTTAATGAATAAAAATATTATCGTAAAATTGGAAGTACTGTGTGACCTGTAGAATACGCAGGATGCTTCTAACCCAAAAAGTAAACCATTGCTGAATTTTACGTTTCATTCTTAACAAAAATGGTAGCTTCCAGATTTCTCACATAGTTAAGGCGTTCTCTTACATCAATGAAATTTTCAGTACAATTCTTAAAAGCAGAATAATGAAGGCAAGCGTGAAATAGTGGAGATGGGGAAAGGGTTTTGTCGTTGAGTACAAATGGAATAATTCTCAGAGCGGGAAATTATTCTTGGTAAATTATTAGGATAATCTGTTACGTGGGGTGTATATATACAGAAACGTAGAAGCTTAAGGATAACATAAGGGGTATTGTCTTTCGTCCTTGTAATATGACACCCGAGGGAGGACAAATTTAATTAAAGTGTCAAACTCCATCGTTATTTAGTAATCGGTTATATTTTCAATGTGATAACTCTTATTATATAAACTACCTTCTAAAATAAACAATACCATGATTTTTGTAAAGTGTAATAACAATAAAAAAACAGATATTGTTATATTCTTGATAACGCCATCGTTATTTAGTCTCTCGCAAGACAATACAAGACATACTTTTGCAAGATCTAGCAAACACAGGACATTAAAAGAACTTTTGTCTTACTTTGCAAGTCAAGACAGGACATTTTCAAATTCTGCAGTGAAACAGGTCTAAGGTCATTCCAGTTTTCAAGAACGCTGAAAGATCAGACATAAATAATTATCTGTTGTTATAATCAGCAATCAGCAATATTGTTTGTTTGTCTTGCTATTGTATGAATTGATCACACAATACTCTTGAATGAATTAGATAATAATTTTGATTCCTCTTACAACTTATTAAATCTTATAAACTCTTCTCCTTCCAACAGAGGTCTACATGTTATTTACCGCGGTTGCAAGTCTGCTGAAGTACGAGCCACCTCAGGGGTCTCGCAAGGGTCTACTTTGGGACCCTTATTCTTTCGCCTATTAATTAATGGCATTATTATTAATTTAACTGTGCCATGTCTGATGTATGCAGATGATCTGAAAACTTTTAGTACAATTAAGAACTCTGATGATGCTGCTGAACTTCAGTACAATCTAAATGTCATTCATGAATGGTGCAGGGTTAATAATCTGTCACTAAATATTAGTAAGTGTCATCTACTGTCTTTTTCTATAAAGAAACAGTTGATCAGTTCTTTTGATTATTCCATTGAACAGCACACGCTTCCTAGACGTGATACCTTCTGTGATTTAGGTGTTATATTTGACAGAAAATTGTCTTTTAATAGCCATCAACATTATGTAACTGCAGAGATTTATAAATCTCTTAGTTTCATCATCAGGAATAGTAAACGGAATCCTAACACTTTGAAAAGTTTGTATTCTACTTTTGTCAGGTGCAATTATGAATATGCATTGCTTGGTGTTCTAATTATGCTATGCATGTGAATGCCCTTAAAAATGTTCAGCGTAAATTCTTAAAATATATTAGTTTTAAAGCCGATGGTGAGTATCTCTCTGTTGGGTTCGCTCAATTAGAAATGCTTAATAGATTTGGTCTTAAAACTTTTGAAAATCGACGTAAAAGGGCTTAAATTTGTTTACATTATCATAATGTCATTGACTGCAGTGCCATCTTGAGAATGTTTGGCTTTCACTTTCCTAGAATTGAAGCTAGACAATTTAGCATGTTTTATTTGCCACCATTTAGGACATATATTCTGCAACACTCTCCACTTCATATTATGTGTGATTTATATAATGAAGTCATCTTGCGCGTAGATTTTATAGATTGTAATATTTCAACTCTGAAAAGATTTGTTTTGTAATTGTTATTGTCTTTGTCTAGATATATTCGATTATTTTTCATATTTGTCACATGTTATGTTTAAGTACTGTGTAATTTGTTTCATGTATGTTTTTTTGTTGTTGATTGTTTTCCTATTCTCTAACTGGGTATTTGACCTGTTGAATAGTTTGATGGCTACCAACTGACAGTTCTTCACTCTTGTCATATTGGTGAGGATTTGGAATAGCATTTACACATTTTAAATAACAATAAACTTCTAGACACTAAAAGCAGACCATTAATTCTCATTATAAATTCGAACTACTTTGTCTGGCGTACAGAAAAAGCGGGAAACAATTTCATGGATAATAGGCCCCTGTCTGAAATAAAAGGGTCTCTAAATGCGGTTGAAGCTGGACTGAAGGTCCAGCGACTAATAATATATGAGGATGGAAGAAATTTGGCTATCTAGGCCAGTGTAATTCAACCGTGAATATTCTCCATTTATAATTTATACACTAAACAAAAAGGGTAAGTGCGGGTTTAGGAAAGGTTAAGCATTGTTTAGTGACCGTGAAGTTAATTCATATCAGCTTTCAGGTGAGCAACTACGAAAGGACCGCAAAAAGTAAGGATTTTAGCGAAATATTTTTTTTTACCAAACTAACTTGCGGTAGCTACTTAATTTTTTTCTGTTTATTTTATTGTAATGGGGCTTTGTAACAGTGATATCTTTATATGAAAAAAGTGATATAGACTTGTGCTGTTCTGCTGATTTATCCGGCTCCGTGGATAATTCTTTGTTGACTATTTATATATCTATTTAAATTCTACATAACGTGTTAGAAATAATATTGCTGCTATTTCTTAACAGTTAGATGATGATACATATTACAAAAATTTAAGGTGATGAAATATAACATTTAATCTTGACATAATGTAAATGTATTATGACCAAAATGGGATACATACATACTTGGGCTGAAAGTGTGTATTTCCTAAAACATTTGGAAAAATATTCTATTCTGAAATTGTTAAAATTATAGATTTTAAATTGTTAGTAATTCTCCGCATGGATTTCATGCAGAGAAATCGACACAGTCTATTTCATGTGATTTTGTTAATGAAGCCTATTTTCAACAGGATGCTGGTAAATATGTGGCAGGTTTATTTTGTGATTTGTCTCACGCATTCAATTGTAAACATTCAATTTATTGAACATAAATTGTTTAATCTGGATTTTCGATGACTTTTTCTTAATTGAGTGGTTGATTGTTTACTATACAGGTCTAATTTAAAAATCAGACTTCAGAGCTGTATAACATTAATAATGGAGTTCCCCAGGGATCCGTACTGGGATCTCTGCTTCTTGTACTTTTCATAAATGCTTTACCTCAGAATATCAATATATAGATGTTATGTTTATCATTTTTGGAATAAGTTGCATGTGATTACAGTGATATTTATATTAAAATATAATTCAACGAGTATGATATAATGATGACTGGCATTCGTCGTTCACTTGGTAAATTTAAAAAAGCAAATAAAACTTTAATTAGTAAAGTTCTACCATCATGTCGAAAAATGTGCACTATGTACATCATTACACTTGAGAAACAGACGAATAATGTGTATATTATAATATAGTCGTGGTAAAAATTGTTTATTTTTGAGTATATATAGAGTATTTGTGTACAAGTCCGTAAAATCTTTATACTTCAAGGTAATTAAATTTTTTATTATTATTTTAGATGACATCGAAACCCGCTTCCTCTGACCCTATCACGGCATTTAAGATGGCGATCCAAGACCTGTTATGATTTTATACCCCCGAAATTCAATAAAAACGTTTAGCGATTTTTTTATTTAAAATCTGATAAGATGGTGTTACTCAGATCATCCGTACCTATGTGTGAAATTTGAACAAAAACTATACAAAGTATTTTCTTCTACATGTCCTCAAAGTTTTATATTAATTAGATAAGAAAAATGAACAACTAATGACAAAATTAATAAGGCTTTGAGAAATTCCAACTACCAAATGTAGAATTATTAGAAATTAAACGGAATCCTCATTTATATTTCCAAGTAAGATTCTCGTAATAAAATCAGCCTTTTCATAAAAATTCAGTGTCTTTAATTGCTGAAAATTCATACAAATTATAATCAGATTTGTTACCACCTATATTTACACAGTAGCTACAAATTTTCAAACTTTTAGGAAAACTTGGCTCCGATTGATAAAAACTGCATTTACCTACTGAAACAGAATTTCGCAATGTGTACATTCCCCATTAAATTTATTTCGGTACAGTTACTGTCCCATAAAAAGTTATCATCTAAACCGCCCATAAAGTCAACTTAAGAAGAAAATAAAGCGATTAATAATTCCACGATGCTTTCAATAAACATCCAACAAAGAGCTTGAGGTGCATTCGTATACGTATTTCAGTCAAACGATCGAGATTAAGCACATAAAATATTAATAAAACTTTACGAGGCTTAGAAATAAAATTTAGTGCAACGTTTAGCCGTTTTAATTGTTTATTTATCACGCAGAGTGCAACATTTTACTGCACGAACACACTATTAAACGCCGTTTAAAATGGAACGTACATGCCTCTGTAACTAGGAAACGGACAATATTTTGGAAAACGGAGAGTATTTTTTATTTAATGTTGGGCGAAGCTGCTGAATATCTGAAATGAGTAGTTATAGTTCTTTTCATGTGTATTGTAGAAATAAAAAGCTCTTTTATATTGCCGACAGCGGCAAAACAGCGTAGTTATTTCTACTCTTTGGCTGTGTTGCGAAATGTTCGCCTAGTTAGTATTGTACAATGGTCGTCAGCTTAAAGTCACCACTTCCATGTTCTGTCCCTTTCTAGCACCGTGTATAATAAATGACACTAGAAAAGAATGGACCATGGAACTGGTGACTTTAAGCTGACGACCATTGTACTAAAAGTGGACTTGTGAAGAACAATGCAATCATTCAAATAAATGTATGCAAATTCAGCACATTCTTATATTTTCAGAATGTAACTTAATATTTTAAACGTAAGCACTTGAATAAACTAGTTTTATTCGCTTTACAAATTATTTATTTAGAAACATTTTTTACTTATCGGCAACACAGGCTCAAATCGGTAGATCCGGTAAATCAAAACTCATTTTGGAAAAGTTACCAAACTTAAGGCGGTAAAAGTAGAGCCAAAAAAGTTCTTATAGACCTTGGTGGTGGTGGAGTAACGTTACCTAGATATGGCCATCCAAAGGGATTTTATCATTTGGTTATTAGAATAGCTCTCATTTTGATTAAGATAATGGAATGAACATTTTAGGTAATAATCATACCATAAGGGTCTTTTACCATCACAAGTTTAATCAAAATCTGTTATAAACAAATAAGGGTGCCTAGTTCTCTAACTACCCTTAACAGAACTTTTTCGAATTATTCTACATCGTTTGAATTGTCAAGCAAATAATATTTTTTCACTTACTTTTTTAAAGAATAAAATTGTCTTCTTTTTTTCGAATTCCGCGTAGTTTAGTCAGAAATATATTTTTTTAAATAATGTGGTTCAGAAACCAAACACATTTAAAGCTTTCATCTTTTATAAAACACTTTTGATAAAATAAGTAATTTTTTGCTTCCTTACAAAATTCCTGCTAAGCCCTATTATTTTTCTGCCGAATTGCTGCTTTACCCACATCAAACATATAAGTCTCGTCGTCGCAAATTGAATTAGGACGATACGTTTAAGGACTAGCCTGTGGAGTGTAGAAAGATTTTTCAAGAATAGCACAATATCAAATTTAACTTTTGAGACAGAGCATTTACATGTAGGCGGCGCTGCGATCAATGTTAGGTATTAAATCTAACCTCACAAATATTTGTTATTTAATTTTTGTTGTGTTTCAATTTGTGTAAATAAAATAGCCATATAACTGTTGTGTACCGCAGTGTTTATCTGTTGTTAATAAAAATAATGATTTCATGTTTCGTAAGTTCCCCAATAATACTGAAAAAAATGGTTTATAGCAATTGCATCCAGCAAGAAACCAACCCAGTACACAAATATCTGCTCAAAACATTTTACAGAAGATTGATATATATTTACTAGCATGGGTAAGTACAAGCATACATGATCTATTTTCGGTGTATATTTTCATTATTTGATAAGGTTTCATTCTTATTTTTAGGACAATGGAAAATTCTCAAAAAACAGCTGTTTCATCATTATATTTACCCGTACACGAAAATACGATACTAATATTGTGAAAAATAATGAACGCATGAAAAGCGAAAACAGGATGAAAATGTAGACAAACTTGCAGATGGAAAAATAGTAGAAATGTGACACGAGTTCATAGACTTCTAAACTAACATGAGTTAAATGTGATAATACGATTCCTCAAATTGAAAATTACTTGAATGATAATAACGCCGGTATAAGTATAGCAAGTGCATCTAGTAGTAACAAGTTATTTAACGATATGGCGATTCAAAATGTTATTAGTTACAAAAGGGCACAACTAATGTCACTCAAATTTTGAAATGAAAACCATTTAAAACACCTATCAGGGTTTTTAGCTTTTTCCGTATTGTACTTGTACTGTAATAAAAATACCAAATAAAAACTGAATATCATTATAATTTATTTATGTCACATGTAAATTATATAAAACACACATTTTTATATATTCGTATTTTTCAGAAACTGGGCATTTAATGTACTTTTTTATTTACTAGGCATATTACATGCTACATTTTTGCAATCTGAATTCTTATTTTTATGTATCTTATACAGTTGATGGATTTTATCCTCACATCGGCATTCCTCAGAATATATTAATTTCTAGATTTTCTGCAGAAAGTCTTGAAGTACGTACGCAAAAACTAGCTATATTATTTATCTTTAAAAATTTGAGAACTATATATCCTCCAATATTAGAAAAGCTAATGTTTGCCTTGCCACGCACTTCGTCTAGATATATGAAGACGTTCTATTTGCCCATTCCGGGAACTAATGTCTTAAACATTTCTCCGTTGCATTTCAGCTGTCATATGTTGTTGGAGCGTTTGCATGCGGTTATCAGTGAGTGCCCTATCACGTAACTTTGGGCGTTAGTTTTAAGGACAAGAGGGTCTCACAAGTACCCTACAAAGAACAAGACAGTACAACACAGACACGGGTGCAGTGTCCACTCCACAAGTATCGTTGGGTCCCTCATTTCGCCGACCCAATCAAGGCGGTTGGCGTACAACAGTTGTGCAATCACACATGTGTAATGATTTGCAAAGCATAGTTGATTTATTTTGTATAACTTCAAATAAAATTAAAAAATTAGAATTGTTTAGAATATAGAATTTAACATTCAGTTTTAGATTGTATTGCTATTGTATTGTGTTGTTTTTTTCTTCGTCTTTTTTTTGTAATTTGTGTGATATGTTTATATAATGTTGTAGTTCCCATCCTGTAATTGGTCATTAACTGTTAAAAATAAAATAAAATAAACGAAATTACTTTGTAAATATCCTGAATAAATCCATTTATTGTATGGGTTATTTCTTGCCGTTTGCCGAATTAGATACCGAGCCACTAAAAGTACATTAATTTTTGGGATTTACAACACCAAAACAATTTGTATCAAACACGTGTAGGGGAATTTGAAAATAATGATGTTATTCTCTGTAGAATTTAATTTAATTTGTTTTCCCTTGTTAAATTTTAAGAAAAACTGCATGAACTGAAACAAGATTTTCACAATGTACCGTTTATCAATGTGTTCGTATAAGAACTCTCTATACATATAACATACTGTATACAAAAGAATACAGAATGTTTAATGAAAGTAAATTAGTGTTTCTAGGTGAAAACATATAAACTTGACAACGTCGCAAATAAACAAATTTTAAACAAATATTTTAAATTTAAATGAACTCAAACCTCAAACTGTGTAAAAATACATCGGAAACACACCGAGCAATAAAGACATCAGATGCAATCATTAATTCATCGCTAATCTCGTAAACTGTATGTACTTAATATGATTAATGGACCCTCGGAAATACGGAAAGAAAATCAACACGAAATCCGTGCATCCCGAACTTGAACCGAGGAATAATCCATCAGCAGGACAAATACTTTTGGTACACTTCTATGCGTCTCTGACATTGACTGAGCTTAACGCCAATATTTACAGAAAGGATGATGTCAGGCGGAGTCGAAAAGTTACATGTATTTTTAAAATTTCGTCATCGTGACGACGCCTTGACGTCGGTGTTCCGATGTGTATATAACATAAAATTTAAGTGCCTAAATACTATTCACTAGAAGAATTTTTATTTTAGTTAAAATCTATTCGTACACGCTGTCTTCAATTAAAATAAGAAACATCTGTAAAACGTTCTGCACGGGCTAATAATAGAGTATTACATCGCACGGGACTAAAATGAAAGACAATTCATTTCTGTGATGGGTACCTAAAAAATTCAAATTAGTTAGAAGCGCCATTTTTATGCGCAATTAACGTCTAAAAAGAATCTAAGCAAATTATAAAAATAGCTATTTTTGATGCAAGTTGTGAAATAATGGTGTCTTAGACACACGACGTGAAGTGCCTAAAACACCTATTTCGCAACATGTCTTGTATCGAACAAAATTTTTAGTAAATTCGTCAAATAAATATTCAAAATAATTTCGACATCTTCGCATTTGCTAATATGATCCCTAAACTATTTTATTTAAACAACTTTAACTAAGTTGCCTATAAGGTACTTGCTATGGAGCAGTTGCTATGGTATAACGTTTACTGTACAAACATTTTAAAAAATTCTGAAATCTGTGAACATTAAACCTCAATAATTAAACTCCGTATTAATTTTTCATAAAACTTCAGCATATGTGACGCAGATTGTAGTGATACTGAAAGTTCTGAAATAGAAAATGAGGCTGAAGCTGCCTCAGAAATTGAGGAAATTGTATCAAAAAACCAAACCAAAATTTGATATTTGGTGTGCCGAATAAAATATGTAATATTTCGGAGAGTTATTTTAGCGTACTTGTCCTAGTTATCTTTAAAATGTGCACCTTCTCCATGCTGCGAACTACAATTTATTTGAATAAAAATATGGATATTAGTAAATATACCAATGTTATTGCTTTTCGCAAAAGGAGGAGGAAGTGACCCAGAAAATCCAGAATATTTTCCAAAGAACAGGCTGAAAGGTTTATCAAAGAGACAGATTATGAAGGTACTTATTCCAAAACGTTGTCTTGATTATTGGTATATTTGGAGCCTGTAGGAGAGAAGAATTCACTTATTCACGTACAGAGAACATTGAATATGTTAAGTCGTTCATTTAAGTGACTATTCCCAATACCAAAAGTAAAGTTCCTAGATTATTTACAACACCAGAGAGAGATATAGGAGTACATTTTTAATAACATAAGTTCAACTCCTAAAAGATTGTCGAATTTCTTAGATTATCCAATGTTACTGAGTATATTGGGCACTGCTTTATTAGACTATGTTCTGCAACCTTCCTTGCAGATGCAGGAGCAACATATCGATGCTCAAAAACACGGAGATTGACGTTCGACATCTGTGGCAGAGAGGGACATACAAAATAAGCAAACGATAGCAAGGAGGGAAAGAAAATATCATTTCATTCATTCTTCCAATATTGAAGTTATACGAAGTGAAGAAAGAAGTATATGTACACCTATCCGATTTGAAAGATTGTGTTATTATAATATTTAAAATATATAAATAATTTAAAACTCAGTTATTTTATTTAACCTTTACGCACAAGTGCTGCATATTTATACTTCCCTCAATTTCATCGAGTCCAGACGTACAAGTTATTGCAATTTTGATGACACTCCCTCAAATCAATTTTTGATAAACTTTTCGCTGGATCGCAATTGATAAATGGAATAATTAAGAACTTATGTCAAAAGTTCAAAGTAGATTGCATAACAAATACGTCAACAAATTAGTTTCGGATGAATTGGTCAGTGAAGGTTTGAAAGGGCGTTTAAATATTGATTTGAAAATATATTCTTTTTCAGTATAAATATGCATTTAAAATTTTGCTTAATCACGTAATCGTATTGTACAAATTTTTTCCTATTTCCTCTTAAAATTAATGACAATATGTCTGAATCACCCTCCGTTACAGGATGTAAGTACCTAGTTTGAAATCGAAAAGAAACCTCATGAAATATCATAAGGCAATAATTTTTACATTAAAATGTATGCAGCTTGGTTCAACTAAATATAGTATATACGAATATACACTGTGGCCATGGAGTTTTATCCGGTCGCCAAAAGTTGATTTTTGGTAGCGATGTTTATATAGCCAATGGTATTATAAAGTAAGGTTGACGTATGTCTGAATTGAATGACAAGACATAGGAACCAAATGCTACGAATGCATGCAAACAGATACCTTTGTTTTTATAATTTAGTAATTCCAAACATTGTATGCATAGTCGTTGTTTATACATAAACCAATTCACAGAGCGGTACTATGGACAAGGGTACCCTGTATAGTGACTATTTTGATACGTAAATTAATTAATAGGAATGCAAATTCTGACATTTAATTGGTTCATGTTGTGTTAATAATTTTCATAGAGCTAATTTGAATTACCAACATTCCATTTACAGCAACAAATAATATTTATTTTAAGTCTTGAAAGACCAATAATGAAGTAACAGGTGGTTTTAGAATACATATTTGGACAATTATTTTTTATCACACCGAAAAAACATTAAACTGCTAACTTTTAAGTTGCTACTACACAAACTTTCAATTATTCGAAAATCTTAAAATATAATTGTAATTTTAATTATTGTGTGTCTTTTGTACCATCAACTGTCATCCTTTTGTCTCTAGCATCTCTGCCTCATTCTTTATGATTTCACCCTGTATAAATTGCTTCAAATATGATTCCATTAATCTCGATGTCAATCATTTTATGTAAAAAATAATTTGTAAATATTTTTATAATACATATACCTAATTTCTCCTACATAAAAAGCCTTATTTTGTAAAAAATACTGAAATATGTCAGTAAAAACACTTTTCTCTTTTAAAACCAAATTAGTAGGTATGCAATGTTATACAGGGTGTTATATAAGTGCAGATACTAAAGGGGCTAATATATCTGACCAAAAGTAATAAGAAAATTTCTAAAACGAAAAGTTTTTCTACATATGCATTTCAAAATTAAAAATATAAGGTTAAGTAAAAGTTCCTGTAATGTAATTTGTTTTTTGTATCGGTATTAATGAAGTAAAAAATTGAAGATTCCCAGAAAACATCAAAATTTGTATTAGTCATTGTAGTACTGTGGCTAGTGCGTTTTGTTTTTTGTATATAGTGCTTGCTTGATACTTGTGAGTGTACATAAACAAAAATGGAACAATTTATAGTAACAATGACCACCTGCATGATATGTTAATTTATGAGAAATCTGAGTAAACTTTTTGGCTGGTTGTACGACAACAGTTTCCGCAAGTAACATAAGCCATTTTGAATACTTTTATTCTATGTTGTGAAGAGAGCTGAAATAAATCCATTCAGAGTAAGTATGTTTGGGGGTGTATTTGTAATTATCATGTACAAACACCTGGCAATGGTATGCTGGCGACGTGGTCACATATGTAAGACCTGTTTGCTGACGTAATTCTGTTACCATTAGTCAGAGAAAAAAGTGTTAAGTAAAATTTGTTTTGTCTGGTACAATTTACTGTACAGTGAAATAAAGACACATTATTTTGCTGTAACCAAATTTTATTTTTATTTTATTAATTGATAACAATAAAGCAACTGGCCAGTGACGATCTAACTTTTGTTACACTCGAAAAAATTTTAGAAAAATGCCTCTGAGTAGAAGGGGATCAAACCACTGCTCCTGACGGCTATTATTCGTCATAAAACACTCTTTAGAATCATTAATTTTTCTGTCAGGGAGGCGTCTCATATTTTGTGTAAATTCAAGCCCATCAAGCGTAGAATTAAGTAAGGAATATGTGCTTCCATTTGTGGAACTGCCGAAAGGTCAAGGAGTCGCCTTGGCAATTGAAATGATTCCGCGAGGAAATTTACGCGAACAGCATTTAAAATTGAAAGCGATTGGACTTATCCAAACATTTATTTTACCTATAAAGATCGTATAAATACATAAAAATTGGTATATGGGTGCAGGTTGATTGAGAACACATTTACATTCCGTAGATCGAAATATTTATGCGAATATAAAAAAATATTGGACTTGTGCGAGAACGAAAGTGTTATATAACGCAGTTTTCATTAGAAAGAGATAATAACTTATCGCTTTACACTTTATTTCATCAGCACGTATATAAACTCTAAAAATAATTCATCATGCTAAAGTTATGACGTTCGAGAAAATCATAATTTTGAGTAGAATTCGAAACTGCAGTAAAAAACAATTCTATCCACTTTCATTGTTGGAACTCGTCAAGAATTCATATATTCTTAAAACGCGCCCTTGTACAATCATTAATAAAGGCAGAAAATTGGCTGTAGTATTTTTAAACAATTTATCATCATTATCAGAAGAAAACCCGGCGAAGTCGAACCCCCTTTAATTAATCTCAGTCAATTTACCCCAATAACTGGTGGAAAACTCCTTTGTCGACCTGAATTAATTAAAAATATCTTAATTTCCACTGCAGCGGAATCCGTAAGGTAATTTATTTTATTTTCAAATGGAGTGGGAACAAAAGGTGAAATATTGTCACGGAATTTGCCTCACTCCCAAACCGACGACTGTGGCACCGCGAATTACCTAAGATTGCCCCGATCGCCCCTACGCGATTCTGGTAAACAAACAACATGCCGCTGATCGAGATCGTCCTGGAAAAATCTGGAATCGACGAGAAGCATTCGAGTCGTACGAGAAAATGGATCTAGAGATACTGGAATATATCTGGAATATTCGTTGGGTCTATAAAAGAAGAATAAACGGCCGATTTAGTTAGTCTTGTATAAGTCTTGTGTATAGAGTTGAATTAAAGTGTTTAGTTGGAGATATCAAAGTGATTTAGATAGCGATTAATTAAATAAGTGTTTAGTTGACCTGTAATTAGTAGTGTTCAGTAGTTAATAAAGAAGTAATTAATTAACGGATTGTTTTTCTGGAAGTAAGAGAAAAGACGGATTGGGAAATCCGTGACAATTTGGTGTCAGAAGTGGGATTTAGTTGGAAGTTTTAAAGAGCTTTCTGGAACCCTGTCCACAAAGTGGGATTTGAGTGGAAGTTTGAAGAACTTTCTGGAACCCTGTGCGCGGGTGGAATAAAGACTCAAGTGTGGCATATCACCGCACTCGTCGTAACTCAAGGAAGTGAACGGTGGTATTCGCGAAGGACAATCTCGAACATTCTAGAACTTTGTACAGGAGTGAGACAAATACCCAAGTGTGATATATCACTGCACTCGTCGTGACTCAAGGAAGTGAACGGTGGTATTTGCGAAGGACATTCTCGAACATTCTAGAACTTTGTACAGGAGTGAGACAAATACCCAAGTGTGATATATCACTGCACTCGTCGTGACTCAAGGAAGTGAACGGTGGTATTTGCGAAGGACATTCTCTAACATTCTAGAACTTTGTACGGGAGTGAGACAAAGACCCAAGTGTGGCATATCACCGCACTCGTCGTGACTCAAGGAAGTGAACGGTGGTATTTGCGAAGGACATTCTCGAACATTCTAGAACTTTGTACGGGAGTGAGACAAAGACCCAAGTGTGACATATCGCCGCACTCGTCGTGACTCAAGGAAGTGAACGGTGGTATTTGCGCAGGACATTCTCGAACATTTTAGAACTTTCTACCGAAGTGACACAAAGACCCAAGTGTGGCATATCACTGCACTCGTTTCATTGTAAGGAAGTCAACGGTGACATTTACAAACACATTCGTGGACATTCTAGAACTTTCCAAATAGAGTGAATGCCTGTAACTAGAAGCCAAGTCAATATGGATGCACAACTGGCGAAACTGTTAGAAATGATGCAGGCAATGCAACAGGAAATGAAAGACCAGACGAAGACGATGCAAGAGAAATTAGAAGAACAGGGACAAACAATGCAAAATAAATTAGAAGAACAGGGACAAACAATGCAAAATAAATTAGAAGAACAGGGACAAACAATGCAAAATAAATTAGAAGAACAAGGGCATAAAATGGAAGACCAGACGAAGACAATGCAAGAAAAATTCGAAGAACAAGGGCATAAAATTGAAGATCAGACCCAAATAATGCAAAAGAAATTAGAAGATCAAATGCAGATAATACAACAGGAAATGAGAGCTCAGACAACCGAAATGCAGGCGAAGTTAGAAAAATTAGAAAATACAGTAGAGGAGAAACTGTTAGAACAAAGAAAAGAAATCGACGAACAAATAAACATGGTTAGAGGAACCTGTGAAGAGCTTCGACATAAACTGGACAAAATAAGAAAGGAGGGCGTAATCAAATCAGAAGGATCTGTTACCCGAACTCAGAAAACGAAGCCTCCTGAATTCGACGGCAGGGTTTCCTGGAATGTATATCTGCGCCAGTTTGAAGCAGCAGCTGCAGCAAACGAATGGTCTGATTGTGAGAAAGCTACTGCTCTGATAGTTGCTCTACGGGGGGAAGCTCTTGACGTCTTACAAGGAGTTCCTGCTGGGCAGCAGAGTAACTATGATCTTCTGAAACAGCATATGGAAATGAGATATGGGGATAAACACCTGCAGCAAGTGTACCAGGCACAATTGAAAAATCGTCACCAGCAGAGTGGAGAGAATTTACAACATTTTGAGACAGACGTTGCTCGACTGGTTCGATTGGCATATCCAACAGCCCCGTCCGAATTTGTAGATCAGCTCTCCATCCAAGTGTTTATCGACGGCCTAAGAGATTGCGAAACACAGCAGGCACTACGGCTCGTTAGACCTAAAACGTTGAATGATGCTCTTTCGCATGCACTGGAATTTGAGGCAGCCAAGATGGCATCCGGTAGACATGTTAAAGTTCGGGCCATCAGTGATAACAGCGATAGTATGGCAAATGGAGACATAATCAAAACGTTGAAGGAGGTCATTGAGAAACTCAGCCCAACTACCAATCCGAAGAGAGAACAACCTGGCAGCCGAAGAGATCGCCCTCTCCAATGTTGGAACTGTGAGCAGACGGGACATCTGAAGAGACAGTGTAGGGCCCCGGTCGCGGATCAGCAAAAGCGCGATTCCCAGGCGGCAGCTGCACAGGAAAACTAGGTTCAGCCGGCTTAACGGGGCAAAAGCCGGCTGCGTCCTCCTACCATGCCCCACGAGAAGAAATTACGTTGTCACGTCTCCAGGACTCTGACTCCTTGCTAGTGGAAGGCATTATTTTTGGTCGTATGTTCCTATGGTAATCGACACTGGAGCGGCAAGAACTATTGTACGACCGGATATTATTGGTGATTGGCGTATTAAGAGCCCTGCCAAGCGTTATGTCCTTACAACAGCCAATGGACAACAACTGCCAGTCAAGGGGAATGCGAGCTTGACATAGAATTAGGAGACGTCAAATTCAAACACAGAGCCCTGGTAGCAGATATATCGGACAATGTCATACTCGGACTAGACTTACTACGAGCAAAGGGGTGAACTTAGATTTGAATGCTGGTACGCTACGGATAATGGGTGAGGAAGTAGTGCTAACGACCACCACTGAGAATAACGCTGTACGGAGACTCGTTGTTAAAGAAGATGTGGTACTACCTGGTCAGACCGAAACATTGGTTGCCACTGTAATGGATGGGGAAATGTCTTGCAGTGTAGGAGTGGTGGAACCCAGTAATCCGGATTTGTTCAATAAATCTATAGTCACCGGCCGCACACTGATTAAACCAGAGAAAACGACAATAGTACGGGTAGTTAACCTGAAAACCTTTCCACAGAAAATTACAAAAGGAACTGAAGTAGGAGTCTGTGAACCTGTTACCATGGTCAGAACACTCAAAGAAAACAACGAAATGGAGAAGAAACTAAACAAGACCAGTCTACCGGAATGTCTAAGGGACATCGTGGATAGGGCCAAGGAACGTTTAACAGAGATGGAGGTGGAGCAACTGGAAGAGCTGCTAAGTGAAAATGAAGATGTGTTTGCTCTTAAACCAGGCGATTTTGGGAGAACCAATGTTGTGAAGCATCGAATCGATACTGGTTCATCATCTCCTATAAAGCAGCCACCACGAGGACTTCCACTAGCCAAGCGAGAAGAAGTTAACAAGATGTTAATCGAGATGCAAAATCAAGGCACCATAGAGCCATCTCAGAGTCCTTGGGCTTCTCCTGTAGTTCTGGTCAAGAAGAAAGACGGCTCCACCCGATTTTGTGTGGACTACAGAAAATTAAATGACGTCACCAAGAAAGACAGTTACCCATTACCGAGGATTGACGATACTCTGGACACCTTGGCTGGTGCGCAATGGTTTTCCACTTTGGATTTAAAGAGTGGATATTGGCAAGTCGAGGTCAGCCCAGAAGACAAGGAAAAGACAGCATTCACTACCGGAAATGGATTGTGGCAGTTCAATGTAATGCCATTTGGTCTATGTAATGCCCCTGCCACTTTTGAACGACTGATGGAAACTGTACTTCACGGCCTGCATTGGGAGACCTGCTTGATTTACTTGGACGACGTGGTGGTGCTGGGACGCTCTTTCCAGGAGCACCTAAAGAACGTGTCCGAAGTGTTCAAGAAGTTGAAAGCAGCAAACCTGAAGTTGAACCCGAAGAAGTGCAGTCTGTTCCAAAAGGAGGTTAGATACTTAGGCCACATTATTACTCCAAACGGTGTGAAAACAGACCCGGAGAAGACAGAGTGCATAAAGAACTGGCCGGTTCCTAAAGACAAACATCAAGTTCGAAGTTTTCTTGGCCTATGCACATACTATCGACGATTCGTCCAAGGATTCTCGGACATTGCCAAGCCTCTTCATAAACTCACAGAAGACAACATCCCGTTCGAATGGACGACGAAATGCCAGCAAGCCTTTGAGACGCTGAAAGAGGCCCTCTGCACTACCCCGATTTTGACATACCCAATACCTGGACAACCATTTATAGTGGACACGGACGCAAGCAACATTGGAATTGGCGGAGTTCTTTCCCAAATACAAGATGGCCAAGAGCGAGTAGTGGGCTACTTCAGCAAAGTCCTGTCAAAAGCCGAAAAGAACTATTGTGTGACTCGGAAAGAATTACTTGCCATCGTCAAGAGCCTAGAACACTTTCATAAATACCTGTATGGCCAAGAATTCCTTCTAAGAACGGATCACGCTTCCCTTAAATGGCTGTTGCAGTTTAAGAACCCTGAAGGACAGATGGCCAGATGGCTGGAACGGCTGCAAGAATATCACTTTGTTGTTGAACATCGAGCCGGCAGGAAACATGGAAACGCAGATGCCCTTTCTAGGAGACCCTGTCCTGTCAACTGCAAGCACTGTAGTAGTCTTGAAAGGAAAGAGGACATCTCATCAGTTCCTTGCAAGGTGGTAGCAGCCCAACCTGAAGACAGATGGAGTTCAGCGGCGATTCGGGAAGACCAGCAAGCTGACTGTGACATCAAGCCCTTACTAGACTGGAAAGAAGCCAACAACCGACCCTCTTGGGCTGAAGTCAGTAAAAGCCCAGCATTAAAAAGCTATTGGGCTCCATGGAATTCCTGGGTGTTGGAAGACGGTGTTCTGAAAAGAGCATGGGAGAACAATGACGGAACGGAGGTCAAGAAGCAAGTACTACTCCGGAGGTCCCGGGTCAAGGAAGTGCTGCAGGAAGTACATGGAGGTACTGGGGGTGGACATTTCGGTATCAATAGGACTCTACAGAAGGTTAGGGAGCGTTTCTACTGGTTGAGTTGTAGGACGGATATAGAAGATTGGTGCCGAAAATGTGACATATGTGCAGCCAGCAAGGGACCGAAGACCCGTTCCAGAGGCAAAATGCGCCAGTACATCG
The DNA here is from genome assembly GCA_025584915.1 of Monochamus saltuarius. Lineage (NCBI taxonomy): Eukaryota > Metazoa > Arthropoda > Insecta > Coleoptera > Cerambycidae > Monochamus > Monochamus saltuarius. The sequence continues at coordinate 17,474,994 of CM046725.1, forward strand.
TAGGAGCACCGTTCGAGAGAATTGCCATTGATATCGCTGGCCCATTTCCGAAAACTCAAAATGGAAACCGATATCTGTTAGTCGCCATGGACTACTTCAGCAAATGGCCGGAAGTATATCCCCTTCCCAATCAAGAGACCACAACCGTAGCAGAAGCGCTAGTCAACAACCTGTTCTGCAGATTTGGTGTGCCCATGGAACTGCATTCAGATCAGGGCAGAAATTTCGAATCAGGTGTGTTCCGAAAGGTCTGCGAGCTTATGGGAATCCGAAAACCAGGACCACCCCACTGCATCCCCAGTCAGATGGTATGGTGGAACGCTTCAACGCCACACTAGAAACCAATCTGAGGATGTTTGTGAACGAAAACCAGACAGACTGGGACAAGCTCATTCCACTCTTCCTGTTAGCTTACCGCTCAGCTGTCCATGAAACTACTGGGAAGACTCCCGCAAGGATCATCTTTGGAAGAGAGCTTCGCCTTCCAGCAGATTTGGTATTTGGTCGTCCTGCGGAACAGCCCACAGAGCCAGACACTTACACCCATGAGCTAGAACGAAGACTAGCAGCCGTACACGATCAAGTCAGATCTCGAATGCGACTAGAGAGCGATCGCATGAAGACTCGATACGACGTCCGGGCCAATACAGTCGGATTCCAACAAGGTGACCTGGTGTGGCTGTACAACCCCACGCGGAAGAAAGGAAAATCGCCTAAACTACAAACCGTTGGGAGGGCCCTACACCGTCATTAAAAGAATCAATGATGTCGTATACCGGATACAGAGGACTCCCAGGAGTAAGATGAAGGTCGTCCATCTGGAGCGTCTGTCCCCGTATAGAGGTGTATCCGATCGGGACGATCGGTCCTAAGGAGGGGGCAGTGTCACGGAATTTGCCCCACTCACTCCCAAACCGACGACTGTGGCACCGCGAATTACCTAAGATTGCCCCGATCGCCCCTACGCCATTCTGGTAAACAAACAACATGCCGCTGATCGATCGGCCTGAAAATCGAGAAATCGACGAGAAGCGTTCCAGTCGTACGAGAAAATGTATCTAGAGATACTGGAATATACCTGGAATATTCGTTGGGTCTATAAAAGAAGAATAAACGGCCGAGTTAGTTAGTCTTGTATAAGTCTTGTGTATAGAGTTGAATTAAAGTGTTTAGTTGGAGATATCAAAGTGATTTAGATAGCGATTAATTAAATAAGTGTTTAGTTGACCTGTAATTAGTAGTTTTCAGTAGTTAATAAAGAAGTAATTAATTAACGGATTGTTTTTCTGGAAGTAAGAGAAAAGTCGGATTGGGAAATCCGTGACAATATTTTACCATTTCCACACCAGTACAATGCGTAGCGTAATAATTCTAAATATTATTATTTCATAAGTGTTTTAAGTAGCAAGAATGTTTAAACCCGAGCACGTAGTTCGAGCGTTTAATATTCTTAAGTGGATAAAAGGCAATTAAAACACAAATGCAATACAACGTTTTATCCATAATCACAACACAATCATAATTGTGAAGTCAGAATTATTAGAATTTAATAAAAAAAATATGTGCACGACTTAAAATTTCTTAGTACTCGATTAAACGTGGAAGGGTTTGTTAAACCTACTGGTTGCTATGGTACGTTGTTCTATCTGAATTTGGTGAAAATGCAAGGAAGCAATTTGGTTCCTATGGCTGTTTCAGAAGAAGCTCAAGAAGCAATTTATTGGAACATTACGAAAAAGTGTTCGCCGAATTTAACCAATGAAGAGAAAAAACGGGGAGTAATGACAATACATGAAGAACTCATGCTATCGTATTTTTTAAATTTGAAGAAAAAATATCCAACTTCATCTTTGCGGTCGAAGTATTCGATGTTGAAGGTCTAAAGGTCTACAAAAATATAGATATGTATTAGAATATATAACAAGCTTACTGCTTATTTGAAGAGTGAATCGAGAGGAAGAATTTTTAATTGGGGTTTCCGATAAAGAATATTTAATGATTTAAGATAATATCTCTTTATCTTTTACATGTTGTTAGGTATAGGTTAGACTTTGAATTATTTTAGGTTGCACTAATAATGAGAGTTTCTGGTGCCTGTCGATGCTGCGAATTGACAAATTTGAAAATTACTGACGTACAGGATGTTGGCAGTTACCTACTTGGTTCAATACATGACACCAAGACGGACATTTCAAGAAAAATTACAATTATAGAAGAAGGATTTTACGTGAATGCTGTTAGTGTTCCGAGCCGGATTTTTTACATAATTTCCTTATTATTTGCATAAGTGTTAACCATTTAATAGTAATATAATTTCAATTAAATTATCAATCTCGCCATATTGCCTTATCTATTCGCTAGGTCGGCTATTCTTCGTGACTTCCTTTACCGTTCCGACCGGGGAGGTGTGGTCTTGATACGCGCAGACGTTAATTAAATTTCGGAGTCGACGCTTTACCATAATTTTTACAATTTTAGTTGCTGCCTTACTTTTACTGAGTTAAGAATTGATCGCACTATTGTAACCGCACTTTTCATACTTTTCATACTTTTCAAAACATATCGAATATTTACTTCGCTTAGAAATATATTCCGCATTCGTACTTTTCTCTCGTTTTATATACTGTCATGGCTGATAAAATCAAGAAAATAAAAGCTTTACGACAAGTTGAAATTCGAAAAATTGATGAAATATCACTCGCTGCTGAACGAGCTAGCTTAGATCCCAATGAAAAATGATTTTTAAGTCTATGTGGGATGATGTTAGAGATATAAAACGTTCATTTAGAGCTCAACATGACGCACTAATCAATATCGTGTTCAACGATGAGGAAGAATTTGAATCTGCACTTGCAGTTATGACTCGCTTTGACAAAATATTGCATAAAATAAAATTCACTTATGAAAATTTGTTTAATAATCCAAATACTAATGATGAACCTACGGTTACTCCTACTCACATTAAGTTGCCAAAAATAGAACTCATAAAATTTAAGGGAGATATTCAGTCTTTTCCCACATTTTTAGACATGTATGATTCGTTAGTACATAATAATTCATCTTTATCCACTATTCAAAAATTTAACTATTTAATTTCATCGCTTGAAGGTCCTGCACTTGGTGTAGTAAAATGTCTGCCTATGTCTAGTGCTAATTATGAAATTGCATATAATAGTCTGGTCAAACGTTATAAAAATAAAAGATTGCTTTCACAAGTACATTGGTCGGCCATAGAAAACGCTGCTAAATTAAATTCAGAAGACCCTCATGCTTTACGCAACTTGTTAGATATATTTTCAGAAAATCTAGAAGCACTAAGAATTTTAAATCATCCTGTAGATGAATGGGATTTTATACTAACTAATATGCTCTTGAAAAAAATTGATCACGCTACCGCGACAAGATTTGAATTACATCATAGTCATTCGAGTGATATACCCAAGTACAAAAATCTTTTTATTTTTTTGGAAAATAATTGCAACGCTCTTTTTAACTTAAATGCTCCCAATACTAAATCGAAATTCAAGAAAAATGATTTTACCAAATTTTCCAATGTTACTTCCCGCGCACACGCTTCCACATCGTTTTTAGGAACTAATAATAGTAATTCCTCGCCGGTGTATCACTGTATATTGTGCTCACATAATCACGCCTTGTATAAATGTCCTGATTTTCATAATAAGACTATTCAGGAACGCTTTCACTTTGCTAAAGATAAAAATTTATGCGTTAATTGTTTAAGTAACGTACATAAAACCTTAAATTGCAAGTCTACTAAATCCTGCCGCATTTGCAAAAAAAGACACCACACGCTTCTACACATGGAACGCCGTGAAGAATCTTTTAATTCAAATAATATTAATTCAGCAAGTACTTCTTCATCTAACGTAAATGAGACTTCTTCTCAACCAGAGCCTCAGGCTCAAACGCTAGCTGGTTTATCGCAAGCCTCAACTTCAGTTTTACTTTCAACTTCTCTTATTGAAATTCTTGATGTCCGTGGACATTATCAAAAATTTAGGGCATTAATTGATACCGGTTCCCAAACTAGCTTTATATCGCAAAAATGTGCGAACCGTTTAGGATTGCCTAAAGAAAAATATTACTCTGAAATCCAAGGAATTGGAGAAGCTCAAATAAACTCTAACCTTGGTTCAATGTCTCTTACTGTCCGACCCATTAATACAAATAACCAATCTATACAGGTACATACAATAATTTTACCCCGAATCTGCTCAGAAATGCCTACTACACAATTACCTATACAAAGATGGGCTTATATTAAAAATTTAAATCTCGCCGATCCATATTTTTACAAACCAGGATCAATTGACTTATTATTAGGAGCTGACGTATTTCCTTTAATTATACAGAGTGGTAAAATTATCGGTGACCAACATGAACCTGCAGCTATTAACACAATATTTGGTTATATTTTAATGGGACCATACAAAAATAATATTTCGCAGTCAAATATTAAATCGTTCTTATCATATTCTTCAACTCAACCTTTAAATAATATTTTACGCAAATTTTGGGAAATAGAAAATGTTCCGCATAAAAATATAACTTCGCCAGAAGACGTTCTCTGTGAAACAAAATTTATACAATCGGTTTATAGAAATTCTGAAGGTAGATATACAGTTGCATTACCGTTTCGTGATGCCCAAGAACCGACTTTTCCGCGTAGTAGAGAAATCGCCTTAAATCAATTTTCTCGCTAGAAAAACGCTTAATAAAAATCCTACTTTATACGCTGAATATTCTAAAATTATACAAGAATATTTAAATCTTAATCACATGGAATTATTATCGACGCCAACGGATACTAACAAATCTTATTATATACCGCATCATTGTGTAATAAAACCGGACAGCGTTTCTACTCCTGTTCGTATAGTTTTTAACTCTTCTAATAAAATAAATAATATCTCGCTCACTGACACTCTTTTACCATGTCCAAAATTACAAAAAGATATTGTGCAAATTTTATTAAATTTTAGATTACCTGCCGTAGTTCTTACAGCTGATATAACAAAAATGTATCGTCAAATACTAATCGCACCTGGTCATCAAGACTATCAGCGTATTTTATGGCGATTTGATGAAAAACACTTTGTTCAAGACTATCGCTTGCGAACCGTTACTTACGGGATATCATCCGCTCCTTATTTAGCCCTGCGCGTTTTATCAAAATTAGCCGATGATGAAAAATTAAAATTTCCTAGAGCAGCAAATGTTTTAAAAAACGATACTTACGTGGACGATATTGTTACTGGTTGCTCTTCTATCGAAGATGCCAAAACATTGCAACGAGAACTTACCGCTTTACTAAAATCGGCTGGCTTTGAACTGCATAAATGGGCTTCGAATAAATCTGAAGTTTTATCTCATTTGCCTTCATCATTAATAAATCCTGCTGCGCTTTCGCTTGACCGCGATGAAGTTACTAAAGTTTTAGGTTTATGCTGGCAACCAGCGTCCGACAATTTCACTTACAATGTAAAACCTCTAGAAAAATCTTCAACTAAACGTAATATCCTCTCTGAACTGGCAAGAATTTTTGACCCGTTAGGTTTTAGCTCCGGTAACCTTTTCAATAAAATATTTAATTCAGCAGCTGTGGATACTCCGTCTTTCTTGGGATGATACTCCTCCTGAAAATATTATTCGCGCATGGACTAGATATAAACAAGAATTACCGCTTCTTTCAAATTTTAATTTACCTCGCCATATTGATCTCAAATATTCTAAAAATTCATGTATTGAACTTCATGGATTTTGTGACGCCAGTGAACGCGGTTACGCTGCTGTAACATATTTTCGAATTTTTCACTTAAACGATTATACTACTAATTTTATTTGTGCAAAATCGCGTGTAGCTCCTTTGAGAACTATGTCCATACCAAGATTGGAATTGTGCGCTGCCGTTTTGTTATCGGACTTGGTGGATTTTGTTGTTAAAAGTTATGCAACTATTTCTTTTGAAAAAATATACGCCTGGACAGACTCTTCTGTTGCGCTTGCCTGGATAAAATCTCATCCTCACAGGTGGAAACCGTTTATTAGTAACCGTGTGAGTTATGTTCAAGAAAAAATTCATCCCGAAAATTGGCACCACGTTATATCTTCTCAGAATCCCGCAGATATAGCATCTCGAGGAAGTTTTCCTTCGGAACTTTTAAACAATTCTTTATGGTGGGCCGCGCCCGATTTTCTTATAAAATTTAATGAGCAATGGCCTCCGTCAAAATTTAATGTTATAAGTGATCACGCAGTATTTTCTGAAGAAAAGAAGAAAATTGTTTTAACCGCTGCAAAACCAATTGAAACTAATTTTTAAATACTTTATTAAATAATAATTCGTCATTAAATTCTATACAACGCATTATCGCTTACATTTTACGTTTTACCAATAATTGTCGCTTTCCGAAAAATAATATAATTGGCCATCTTTCATTTCAAGAACTTCACACTTCGCTACTTGTTTTAGTTAAACAACAACAATTAATTTTCTTTGCGGATGAAATTATTAAAATCAATAATAATCTAAAGCTACCTAAACATTTTCAGAAATTAAGTGTTTTTATGGACGAACAAAAAGTTCTTAGAGTTGGGGTCGATTGCAACATTCTTCTCTTAGCTATGAAAATAAGTTTCCTGCTTTATTACATAAACAAAGCAGCTTAACTACACTACTTATTCAACAAATACATAAAAAATACTTTCACGCCGGACTTCAAACCGTTCATTATTTACTTTTTCAAAACTTTTGGCTTTTTTCTCCTAAGCGTACTATACGTCATGTACTATCGCGATGCACAAGGTGTTTTAGAGTTAATCCTAAAACTTATCAACCAGTCATGGGTAATTTACCCGCCGCTCGTGTTTCAACTAGTAAAGCATTTTTCCACTCAGGCGTGGACTATGCAGGTCCTTTTTTTATAACTTTAAGTAAATCTCGTGGTTCAAAAACTCACAAGGCATACATTTGTTTATTTATTTGTATGTCTACCAAAGCTATCCACATTGAGCTGGTGTCGGATTTAACCGCAGATTGTTTTTTAGCCGCTTTGCGCAGATTTATTGCTCGTCGTGGCCGTGTTTGTCACTTATATAGCGATAACGGCACTTGTTTCGTTAAAGCGAATAAAGAACTTATAAATTTAGCTCGCTCCGCAGCGTCAAGTGAAGCTATTTCTTGGCATTTTATTCCACCGTCCGCTCCAAATTTTGGAGGTCTTTGGGAAGCGGGTGTGAAAAGTATGAAAAGTCATTTAATGCGTGTAATTGGTCAACAAATATTAACTTACGAAGAATTGTACACTATCTTATGTCAAGTAGAATCAATTCTTAATTCGCGCCCATTAACACAAACTAGTTCTGATCCAAATGATTTTTCTGCATTAACGCCTGGCCATTTTCTCACTTTACAACCACTTACCGCTATTCCAGATTTAGATTTACGCGATGAAAATTTAAATCGCCTAACTCGCTGGCAGCTGCTCCAAAGAATTCAACAAGATCTCTGGAGTCGCTGGCAAAAGAGTATTTGAATACCTTGCAGCAGAAAACCAAATGGTTAACTTCGACTAATAAACCCGAAGTTGGATTGATTGTGCTTATCAAAGACGATAATATTCCTCCATTGCAATGGCGCCTTGGCCGCATTTCCCGTTTATATACAGGGAGTGATGGAGTTGCGAGGGTGGCTGACATACGATTGGCTAATGGCATGATTAAAAGACCGCTCAGTAAGTTATGTCCATTACCTGTTTCGCCTTCAGAAAATGCATAAGCATTTTGGTGGGCCGAAATGTTCCGTTTTCATTTAGTTTTTATAAATATTAGTCATTTTCATAGTCATATTATTCAACTTAGTTAATATTTTTCTTAAATTACAATTTTCGCCTTATTAAAATACTGAAATCCGCATAGTTTTTATTTTCTAATTTTTTGTAACCAATGAGATTGTTTTTGCGACCTACACACCGAAGAAGAACAGATTCGATTCGCACAATTGGGTGTGAATAGTTCGCCGCATTCGCTACATATCGCTACATATCTATACTATATACCTTCGCCAATTTCCAAAGGGCAAATAATAGCTCTATAAACTTTTACATAATTAATTTTAGACTAGTGCAAATTTAGTGCAAGAGACCAAGCTACATTTTAGTGCTCCGTACTCCGAGAGGCGCCTCTCTAAATAGGAAATCAGGAGGATCACGGTGAGTCGCATTTTATATTTTCTCATTGGTAATTTATTTTCAGATTGTATTTTTCCGGTTAATATTTATTTTAATAAGGCGCCCCCATACAGTCCATTTTTCTCTAGTAAAGCTATTACTAAACAGTTAGAATATGCAGAAAATATATTGCTCTGCATCCAGTTCGCTTAACACAAGACAGATTCCTTTTTAAGATACATCAAAAATTTAGTTCTCAGCCTGTTCGGATCACTACATTGCCAAAGGTACCCTCAAAGTGGCTTCATTTCTGAATATCGCAAATCCAGAAGTATATACTGACCATTGTCTGAGGCGCACTTCAACAACTTTATTGGCCAATAAAGGTGCTGATTTTACAACCATTAAACAGCAAGGGGGGTGGAAGAGCTCCTCTATAGCAGAAAGTTATGTTGAAGATTCCATATCTAACAAACTTGATATTGCAAGGAAAATCCAAGGAAAATATAACTGTTCCTTACAAGAAGATACATCTGTAACTTCTGCAAATTCTTGAAAATGCCGAGGAAAATTATTAACTTCCAAAGCAATTTTCATCCATTCAATAAATAAACTGCTAAACTGTTTTATATTTACTAGACATTTAAGCTCATTTTATATTTCCTTCGCATTATATTTTAGCTTGTACAATAAAACTGTCGCCACTTTCATTACTTGTTATACGCTACACTTTCGTATATTCCGTTGAAAAAATCTATACGCCCATAAATATCCCACGACTTCACTTCCTTATTATGATATTAACAGGCGTTTTGCTTCAACCTATTGATTTTAACTTAACACGACCCACCGCTTATACTCAATTCTTTTTATCAGGCTGCTAGCGAAAAACTAGGATAGGGATAAAAGGCAAATGTAGTCAGACGCACACTCTGTGGCGTAGGATATTGCCGATAAATTTTAATTTTACTTTTCAGTCTGTTTATAGACCTAGGTGATAGATCAACTTTACTGAAATTGGTTTGAGATGAATGGAATAACTCTAACCTCAGGAGTCTAGATACTATCATTTTATGTATGTAAAATGAGGATGGATGATATGAATCTACAAACGTACCTAAAACGAGGCGTGAATATATATACATATACGTTAAATAATAGTAAATGTATTATTGATATCTTCGTTCATTGCAATAAATTAAACACAGCGATATTAAGTAAACTAAAAATAAAAAAATAAAAAACATTTTTAAACGTAATCGTTTGTGATTTTTATTTTTTACTTTTAATTCACTGTTACACTAGGTCAAAAAAAATATCTGCACATTATAAGTTATTGGGTTTTAATGTATATAGTGCAGCCGGAGAAAATGCGCTCACAGCAAGTAGGTTGTACAGAGAATGATTGCCAAATCATCTTTAAATATATCTGTCTCATAAAAATTAGATGCGTTAGAGTGACAAATATATACTTATTTAACCACAGACAGTTGGCTAATACGGGCCTTATTCAGCCAATCTATCAAGCGTTACAAGAACTTATTACATAAAATATATTGTCTGAAGCTATTTATTTGTGGCATAGTTTTAGTTTTTCTTTAGTTTTTTTGGGTTTTTGCCACACTTCTGAAAAATAATAGAGATTAATTAAATAAACCCTTGGACCAAACGGATCAGTCAAGGTTTATTTTTGAAACAAAGTTTTCCAAACCAAGAAATCTCACACTGAAAAAACAAATAAGTAAAAAATAACAAAAATCACTTCACTATCGCGCACTTCCGTATTATTGACGTTTCGAAAACCTCTCTGTTTTCGTTCTCAAAATCGTATTAAAAATGTTAAACGTATGTCAAGTTTGACAGTTTAAAATTTTTGTTCCGTTTGGCGCAAGGGCTTATTTAATTAATCTCTATTATTTTTTCAGAAGTGTGGCAAAAACCCAAAAAAACTAAAGAAAAACTAAAATATAACCTATGACTGCATTCAGGACCGTACTTGTTGCAAAATTTAAAGTTTAATTTACATGAAATTACGTAAAGATCAAACTTTTTGATACAACTCTTATATTCCAAATATTATCAAGAAGCTATCCCATAATTTTTATACATTGTAAGCGCCAACTTGTAGAAATTGTGGACAACAAAGGTTATTTCAAAGTTACAATGTTTAAATTGGCTGTCAAATAACAGAAACTTGTCAGAGTGGCACTTAGAAATATTACTGTTACAAAACGTCAGCTGAGTGAATTCAATTATTTTCACAGTTATCCTGACAGGATGAATTTCAGTTAAACAAACCTTGTATAACTCGAGTTTATACATTACAGTCTTTCTACAGTTTATTCCATGGTTATGGAGAGAAAAATCTATTTTATCTATATATTTATGAGAAAAAATTAGTATCGATTTCATTTCTTGTTTATTCAGTGTAAGTAATTATTTACCTATCTAATAACGATATAAAGACACTTTCCTTCGCTGCACAATAAAAGAAATTGATTTAATTGTAAATGAAATCTGGAAAACATTTAACATAAAGTCCTCTGCAGCGTAGGTTCTTTCGCAATTAAATGTACCTACATTGTCATGTAATAATTCTTAAAATTATGTATGATCACGTACGTTTTTTTTTGTATATCACATTTTTCTCTTTTTTTATACCCTATAAACAAAAGTAAATATAACATGTCACGAAGTGTTTGTTTTCTGTGCTTTTGCTGTAAAATTTTTGTCAATATTTTCATGTATTGGAAGTATTGAAGGTCGAATTGATACTATTTCAAATAAATCTAAAATAAGACTCTTTATACAGTGCGTATTCTACTCATAAAGATAATCAAGTTTTGCCCTATTAAAATTTTTACAGAGATACAGGGTGTCAAAGGTTTCAAATATTTCTATTATTCTTCCTGTAACTGCACTGGCAAAAAAGATTCTCTTTTTTCATGGATAACTTACTCCATAATATACTCCGGTGGCGTAGTTATTAAGGGAGTATGGTACCTTTTTTTTAATAAAAATCGTACGCCACTGGTTTTTTAATTAATTTTAAATGTTTTTAAAATGTACAATCAATTTTTGGGAATAAAGTATTTCTGTAAACTATTCGTAAAATTTGCTGGTCTTTAGATAACTGCGAAATCAAATAAGAAGATACTTAAGTACGTTGCTATTTACCATTTTCTATTAATTGCTTAAGTATAAATGTGTAATAATAATAAATTCAATACCAATCGAAGTCTACACTAAATAGTTACTGTAACATTTTACTAATAAGACACTACATTGGAACAACGTGTGACACACGGCTATAAATCGAATAAAAAATGTATAGAAAACTTTAACAGTAAATGAAAAAATTATTCACATTTTAGTGATTTGATAAAAATCTCTTCTTCGCAGGGGTCAAAATTCTTCAATGTAAAGAAAATATTTACATCTGACAACACTGATTTCGTAATCTCCACTGCATTCTACTCCACAAGTCGCAATATAACCACCGTGTAGAAGAGGAATACTGATTGAAAAACAACATTTATATTTTACAAATATTTAGGTATTTCTGCGGTCAGAATGTAACGCAAAACATTCATTGCAGAGCATTAACGAAAGTGTAGGCTTAATAATAGATCTCAGAAGTGAATTTTTAAAAATATAATTTCGTGTTAATATTGTGTGCAATTAATTTATTGAGATATATTACAAACAAATTCTATCCATAATTCATATCCCCATAAATTTCATATCTTTAAATATTTTGGTTACGGTAGCGTGGAACCTAACACACAACTCTATAAATATTGAAGTTTATAATTTTTCATATAGATTTGACTACTTTGTGTGGCTACGCACAGGATCAATTAGAGTGACTTCGTGTCAACAAATGCCTGCTGTGATCGTGTTTTTGTTTAGCGAAATGTGCTATCTTTAGCGTTTTCTAGTTCAGATTTTTTAATATTAGATGCGTGCCAAAGCTCATCATTGCGTATCAGCTGGGTGTACTAGATAATATTTATAGTTTTTTCAGCTGTCTCCATTATGTGATACAATTTGTTGGAGGTATCCCTGAAATCGTTTTTTACCGGGGTTTTTGTATTTCGATGAGACAAAGTGTAGGCGAAAAATGTTCGAAAGGCATAAATATGTTAATATAGCGTTTTGTTTTCATGTCATTGTACTTTGAATGCCAAACATGATTCTTAACAAAACCAATCTTCTTCAACCATACATTTTTAAAAATGGATCACCCTGTATAGTTTTATGCCATTTAATTTATTTTCTTCATAATGATATATACGAGTAATAGGTGCTACTGTATACAGGGTGGCCAAATGAAAACAAAACAGAGCCATTTTCAGGAACTGAAATTTGCCAATGTTCAAGTCAAGTAACTTTACAAATACTTTTTATCATTGCATATCGAGACTATAACGTATTTGCTTTCCAGAGTTTGAAAATTTCCAAAAAAATATGCTAAAAATACTTATTAATACCAATTTTCTTGAATTGACATTTTTAATATTACACTAATCAATTAAAATGGAAGTAGCTTCACATATCTTTCTTTTGACTTCACGGGTAATAAATTCAAACTTGCTTGATTAGCTGCTGCTAAAATTTCTTCAGGAAGTTCTTCATCTGATGAATTCATTGTCGATTTCATAAAATTGAAAACATAGATCGAAATTTGTTGCAGGTTGAGATGTCAAGCAACGTCTGTCATGTCTGAAATGTCGGGATTTGATAAAGAAAATCAACAAGTTATTAGACAAGAAATTCAAAACCAGATAACATTAGAAAATCAAAAGCAAGTGTATGGAAACAATTTGTTGAATTTTGCAGGTATATCCACCATAAATTAAATTAAAAATTTACCTACTTTAATTACATGCTAAAACTCAGATGAGTAGTAGTTCGTTCTATCGTTTTTTGGCAATTTTAGGTCACTAAAGGTGGTAGAAATATATTTTTTACAAGTAACACGACGCAATTTCGAAGAAATTCATATGTAGGTATATCCACCATATTTCGTATATAGATAAGATGCCAATGTGTAGATCATATATGTTTACCTTCTCAACTGTCAAAGAAATTCCACTTAACTATCGCCTCGCCAAGAAAAAATTTCCGGAAATTTTTCTGGTTGCCATGGTCACGAGTTAAAATTTTACTCAAGTATGCGCTCGGGAAAATTACACTTTCCGAGCTGAAATGCGTGTGATTAAGACATGAAATACGCACGCTTGCAGAAAAAAATTTGCTTTTTGAAATTAAATATATGACTTAGGTCTTGAACAGACCTACAAAAAAGTGCATAGTGGCGATTGTAGAAAATTAAAATGGTCGTACTTACGTGTTCCATCAAATCTTGTGGCGATAGTGTCCAGAAAGGTATTTTGGGGAGCTAGCAGCCCCCTCCGCGCTGGCATGGGGCCCGGGAATTTTTGGAGGATTACTCTGAAAAAAAAAAGTTAGCTATAAAAATTGTGTCTGATCAGTCGTATAATTTAGCCTAACGTTTTTCTACTGTCATGCTATTTATAAGATTTAGAAAAAAGTTTGTCTTTGTAAAATTAAGAAAGCTGGAAGAACGTAGGTACTAAATTAAACGCATCCAATATCTGTGAAAAACTTTCATGAAATACGTTTTCGCGCTGTTGACTTTCAGTTGTGTATCCCAATTGAACAGATAATAAAAAATTACCGTTCTAAAAATAGCTCTTTGTTGGCAAATATAACATAGAAGTGATATAAAACACAACATGGCAATAAAATAGTGTTATTTCTACCGTATTGCCTTAAGATTTACGACGTGCTTTAAGTAAATATTTTTTTTATGTCGAATATGCATAAGTTTCAACAGAGGAGCGGATTTGATGAACATCCAGCGAAATGACTTGGACATTTAAAATTAATAGCTAAGCTAGTTCTGATTCAATTTTAAAGGAAGACCTCTAAACAGAGGAGATGCTACATGCCTACAAACTTTCGTCCAATAGCATTGAAGTATTTTTGAGACAGATATACGTCAATGGTAATTTGATTTTTGCCATTCGAGTCAATAATAATAATAACATCTCTACCCCTCATTCTAATCACGAGGATTAGCCCAGAAGTCGAAGACTTGTACAGGAGAGGGGGCGGCATATTATTATTAAGCAGGCCGCATTTGCGCCCAGGAACGACTTACGTTGGTAGGCTCTAACCACCATTCAGTGCAGGAATGAGGGAATCCTGGAAAACCTCATTAATTAGGGGGGTGGTCAAATGTCAACCGGTATCAATATCTCACATTGACCCAAGTCAACATTCTTCCACCCTACCATACCCGCAGAGAGGGTGTCAATCTCTCTACGAATATAGCTTATATACGGTCTACCGGCTGTTGGGGTCGAACCCACAGCGATCTAGTCACCTCGATTCAAGTACTGGGGGCTTAAACCGCGCGACCACTGACCGACAATGTTAGTTATATATCAATTTTCAGTCGTTTTACTAATTTATGTGTGGGTATATGATGCTAAATAGTACTATTACAATATTTTGGAATAAGTACTTTTCATCATCTGCCTCTTTGATAAACCTCTCAACTTGTTCCTTGAAAAATATTCTGCATTATCTGGGTATATAACCACTTGATTTCCTTGAAATCAATAACATTGTTATATTTACTGATATCAATATTTTTATTCAAATAAGTTGTAGTATAGTGCAAAAAAATAAATAAAAATTTGAACGTTTTACCGTGTTTTATTAGCAGCACTTGGCTTCGAACAACCAGGCACATTAATTGATTCCTCCCTTTTCTATCTAACTTAGGGAAACCTTTATCATTTGCTCGCTGATATATAAAGCTTCAGTTCGGCTGTACAATATCCACGTCAAACACGTGTATTCGCTGCTTTGATCAGGCTAGTCTAGATCGGAAATGCAGCGTAAAGGATGGATTTGTTTTTTATTGCGTGTGTTCTGTTCTATTTTTAGTTGCGTTTATCGACAATGTATATGTTGAGATAGTCCTCCAGTGGGTTTACAGAATGAAGAAACTATATAACTAGTTCTTGCAGACGTTTTAAAATGGAAAACGCTTTACATTCAAAGGTATCAAAAGGGAGGGTAAATAAGAGTTGCATGTTTTTGGAATAAATTTTAAATTACAGGGTAGCTAAAGACACAATAGAATGTGAGAAAGATCTCTGCAACCGGAGTATAAGGAGTTTGAGAGAGTCAAAATATATATTCCATCCATATCCATGAGTTTTAAATATTTAATTTTTATATCAAAATTGCTGGCAATGATTAAAATTACAAATTTCGAATCGAGTGTTATCAAGAGTACCTTATTTGTAGGAAATAATTTACTTAATCTAAATTTTATACTGAAAATTTTTTTCTCCCATTGGCGTAGAATTATCGAAGGTGTAATTAGTAAAAAAAACAAATTAGTGATAATTTTGATTTGGGATTTATTGTCCTGTAGAGCAGGGTCAACTTACCAAATTTTAGCAAAATCGCATAAAGCGTTTTAAAATTATAAAAAAAAACCATTTCAAAATTGCAACTTTAGTGTTGTATAGCGTCTAAACCGGACAACTTAGGGTAAGTTTAGCTAAATCGACTTATTTTGAGCCGCACTGTATCTGGTGGAGCGTTGTAAAAACCTTTCAGGGACACCCTGTATATTAACCTTATATCCTTTATATTCGTGTTTCGCAATATCTGTATTTGAAGGAAGATTCGCGTTTTTCATTTAATTGGTACATCTGTAACTTCTATATCCCTCCGACTGCAAATGATTGGATCGTTTATTTATTTTATCGGTTCCACCCGAACGAACAGATTCCACCATATCAAATTAACGAAATAAATTATAAACCGTTCTCGTGTTTCTTCATTAGCGCTTAATAAAAAAAATGCGGCTCATAGCAGCCTCGCTTTTCGTTGTTTATTTGGTCCTTGATTATTTTCTTGGCAAACAAATTATTACAGTTTTGTTCTTCGCCGAGATGATTTAATTCAAAGTGTAATTATTTGGGTGTCTGACATGCCCGTTATTTTTCGTGCCTCGTTTGAGTTAATCGCTAAGGACTAAGGAGGTATGGGGTCTATTTAATTTAGTCCAAAGTTGTAATTTATTGTTTCTAGTAAATAAAATTCCAAACTTCAGATTAACGAAAATATACAGCATTGCTGAAATTCGCCGTCTGTGGGTAATATAACATTAAAGAAATTTAATAGTGACCTCCCCAATATCATGGTGATGTAACTAAATAACATAAGGAACATTTACGCTTTTGTGCTGGAATGTTTTATCGATATCTAAGTGCCCTTTAGAAAGATAATAAGCACATTAATCTAAAATATGGTTATTAAACAATTAAAACCACAAAACTGACAAACTTTGGCTAATGGTAGCTGGGTTAGAGGTTACAAATATTTAAAAAATATATAGTTTCATATATCAGTCAAGGAAGCCGGATAAATAAAATTGATGGTTGTTATAACAATAATTATTATTTGTGCCATTTTGTTTTTTCATTTGGCACTTAGCATTAAATGCATTTATTTACAACTGAGTATGCAGATATTGTCTTTGTATATGGGTATTCCAATGGGAACGCCAGACAAGCAGCCCGAGAATACCAACGAAGATACTCAAATAGACATCAACCTGCCCACACAGTCTTTACCGCATCATTTCGTAGACTTCGAGAAGGTAACTCCGTCCCAACAAAGGCAATTCATCCTACTGAAGAAGATACGAGTATAATAGATGCTGTCATTGACAACTCTTCTATTAATGTTCGGCATATAGCAAGTAAACCAATCGGATCTATGTTCATAATACAGGGTGTTAGAAAAAGGGTGTAAAATATTTCAGGAGGTAATAGTATGAGCCAATATAAGCAGAAAAGTCTTAATAAACATGGGTCCGCAAAGTAACTGTTGCGGAGATATGGACCACTATTCGTTTTTCAAGCATTTTATTTTATTAGGAATGAACCGACAAAGGAAGCTTTTAACAAACAAAAAACAAAGTTACAGAAGATGTTCAAAGTGGCCTCCGTCCATTTCCAAGCAGGCACGACATCTTCGTATCAACGATATTCGAACTCTTTCGAAAACACCCTCCTTGGTTTGGATTTCTTGACACTTTTGATTAATCCGTAGCTGCAGCTCTTCCAGGCTATTTACAGCAGTACCATACACTAATGTCTTCAAATATCCCCAAACAAAGAAATCTAAAGAGTTCAGATCAGGCGATCTTGGAGGCCATAAAACAGGTCCGGCCCTTCCTACCCATCTATGTGGAAAAATTTGGTGTAAATGCTCTCTAACGACCATGGAAAAATGAGCTGGAGCACCATCATGCTGGAACCACATTTGTTGCCTCTGATTCAAAGGAATGTCTTCCAACAACACATACAGTGTGTTCTGCAGAAAGTTGAGGTAAGCAGCGCCTGTTAATCGGTTTGGTAAAACAACAGGATCTAGAAACCTCTGTCACCTACAATACCCATCCAAATGATTAATGAAAAACGTGCCTGATGTCCAGATTCTATTAGAGCATGAGGATTTTCGTCGGCCCAAATATGCGTATTGTGAAAATTAAACATTCCATTTCTTGTGAACCCGGCCTCATCAGTAAAAAGAATGTTTGCAAGAAAACGAGGGTCTTCAGCATCATGACGTAGAAACCAGCGGCAAAAAACCAAACGTGCTTGATGATCATTTATTGAATTTAAGGCCTGTACTCGTTGCACATGGTATGGATAAAGCAGTTGCTCGTGAAGGATTCTCCAAACAAGAGGACCACTAATTCCTACTCGGCTAATATTTTCCGCACACTCGTACCTGGATTCTGCTCTACCAGTGCTAGAATTTCTTCTTCTGATCTAGGAGTGGATACCGACCTTGGCCTTCCGGATAAATGGCACTGTTTGCTCAAGGAACTGGTATCACGTATCTTTGGTGAATTCTTCCAAACATGCGTTGTGAAGGAATCTGGCGATTTGGATAAGCGTCAACATAAAGACGCATGTCTGTTAATTCTGCGTTAGAGTAACCAGCCATAGCGAAAGAAAACTTGTGCACTGAGAACAACTGTCAAATACGTACCTTTTATTTCACTAAACATCAACCAACTATTATAAGAAAATACACAACGTTTTTGCAAAACAAAAAAAAGGGGCTAAAAAAACAAAACATTCCATATCTCCGCAACCGTTACTTTGCGGACCCATGTTTATTGAAACTTTTGTGCTTATTTTGGTTCATACTATTACCTCCTTAAATATTTTACACTCTCTGTTTAACACCCTGTATATAAGAAAAAATGTTTGACATTAATCCAGTTATCATCTGTCAATGTTTATCATAGAGTTTGTGAAACACTGTATTTACTTTGCTCTGTACAGAGAGAACAATTTAAAACTTAGCAGAGTATGTAGATATATTTTAAAGATTCATAGGTAATAGGACACTGAAATTATTGTACACTTGGGTAAGTATTTTCACTTTTAGGTTGGCAAGAATGAAATACAAGAATAATAGAGGTTCTAAATTAGAATCTTGCGGTACTCTTAAATATACATCATATTTATAATTATATTCTATTAATTATGGAGGGTTAATGGCAACGACTTTCAGTTTCTGCGCGAGAATTCGCAAGATAACTGTTGAATTTAATTTGTTTGAACTGTCGGGACTTCCAGATTAACGGCAATAATGAGGCACTATTAGAGTCCCTTGCGAGTTATTTGAACGACTCTTATGATGCGAATTACTTAACCATATTGTGACTAAAATTATCCTCTGACGTAGTTCCTATTCAAAGCAGGAGCGACATGCATAGAACAATTTATTTCCACTGAATTTCCAATGAGAACGCGTCAGCTGTGCAGTACTTGAAATATTACCGGAGACTTAGCTAAACTGTTGTGCACCTGCGACAAACCCGGACATTTGTCTGGAAAAATGACGGCGTTGACGAGTGGTTTTCGATTTGAAGTGCACTGAACGCTACGACTGGCTTCGGAAAATAGAGGAAAATTGAGGTTTATTTGTTTTCAATTTTCACACAATTTTCGCCGTGTATTTCACATTCATTATGTTTGCTGATGGCGTTTTTCGTTCAAATACCCACGTGTTAATTAATATTTGTAGGGACCTACAGGGTGTTAAAAAAAGAGTGTAAAATATTTAAGGAGGTAATAGTATGAACCAAAATAAGCAGTTGTTCTCAGTGCACAAGTTTTCTTTCGCTATGGCTGGTTACTCTAACGCAGAATTAACAGACATGCATTGCATGTATGGTCGTGCTAATGGAAACGCTACCGAAGGGCGACGTCTTTATGTTGACGCTTATCCAAATCGATTCCTTCACAACGCATGTCTGAAAGAATTCACCAAAAATTGCGTGTAACCGGTTCCTTGAGCAAACAGTGCCATTTATCCGGAAGACCAATGTCGGTATCCATTCCTAGAGCAGAAGAAGAAATTCTAGCACTGGTAGAGCAGAATTCAGGTACGAGTGTGCGGAGAATATCAGCCGAGGTAGGAATTAGTGGTCCTCTTGTTTGGAGAATCCTTCTGCTTTATCCATACCATGTGCAACGAGTACAGGCCTTAAATCCAATCAATGATCATCAAGCACGTTTGGTTTTTTGCCGCTGGTTTCTACGTCATGATGCTGAAGACCCTCGTTTTCTTGCAAACATTCTTTTTACTGATGAGGCCGGGTTCACAATAAATGGAGTGTTTAATTTTCACAATACGCATATTTGGGTCGACGAAAATCCTCATGCTCTAATAGAATCTGGACATCAGACATGTTTTTCATTAAACATTTGGATGGGTATTGTAGGTGACAGGAATTTGAAAAAAAAACAATTATTGTTGGCTCAAGTAATTCATATTATCTAAATAAAACAGAACAATTATTTAAACAGACATAACTGATTTATTTCAGTAACCATAGGGTGTATGTGTTTTGTATGGCTTTTTGAAAAATAGACTACTTTCTCAATCAAATTTTTTTGACTGCAAAAATAAGGTGGTTTCAAATATTTGAAACCGCGCATTAAAATTATTTTTTTGTATTTATCTGCTGTGCGAATCTGCCTCGTTCTGACGCTGATGGAAACCCAATCGACAATTTAAGTATATTTGCCTATCAGTCACTGTCAGTAACGTAGTGGATTGTAGCAATCAAGTTGATGCGACGCTGTCGTAGATTATGTCACTTTTATTTTATCATTTTTCACCGCTTACATATATGAAATCCTATTCATAGAGTATATTACGTCTAATAAATGTTCTTAATTCAGAATCGGATTTTATTTGAGAAGAAATAAATACGTTTGTTTTAGTAAACGTTTTCCGTCACTATTTCACTTTCTATAAGAAAAAATATTCGTATAAATATTTAAAACCATTTAAATTAAATTATTTTACTAACATTGTGTTTAATTCACAAATAATCTGGAATCTATTGTAATAAAAACTGATCTTTGCTTTTTTAGGAAACTAATAATACATTAGAGCTATTAGAAATAAAAAACCAAGCAATTCATAATATGTTAATTAAACTGTACCATCGTAATTGATTAATTAATTAATATATACGTCCATTGTTTAATCAACTGTATAAATCTCCGACACTATTTGTCTTCATCACGTTCTGGATTTCGCTTGATTTAACATTTCTGATGTAAATTGAACTATATACTAAATCTTGAACTGTTGGAGCAGTTCGTGATTTAAATCTGGTCGCGTTGGTGTTAATATTATTAATATCAAAATTTACCAAGAAATATTTTTATTAAATGTGTAATGATATACATATAACGAGTATATAATGATGGCTATAATATGCAAGTAGAATACTATACTTTGTCCACGACTATTAACAAACTTTTTACTGAAAAAATTATACAATATTTTGACACTTATAATGTGATACATAACGTACAATTCAAAACTGTCAAAACCCATAATTTTCAGGTTTGACATTCGCCTATATATTTATTCTACATCCTGTTGTTGGCTCTAAGGCTGTTACAATCGAAATTACTACTCAGACAACGATAATCCTCTGAGACGTTCTATATTAGCCTCTGTATCTGGCTACATCCAATGCTGCCAAACGCTTTGCTGTCGTTCACTGCGCATCGTCGGTAATCAGAATAAAAGTAAGAGTAAAAGAATCGCTACAACTGAGAATTTGAATTTATGTGTTACATTAAACTGTAGCGAATAGATAGTTGAGAACAGATTGCATCCTAAATCCTAAATATTAATACTAATCATGTAAATGATTCCAAAACTTTATCAATATATTGTCATTCGAAAATGATGGATGGAGATAATTTTGGAATTTATACTATAAATAGGCTTAAATATGTGTATTTTAGGCATCTGCTGTCATCGAATGGCGTATGAAAACTTATTGCTAAATATGCAGTTCCAAAATAACTACATTATTACAATAAATATTTTATTTTGGTTCTATATTATTACAGAGGTTGTTTATTAATGAATGACTGTATTTTAAGGCTAGCTTCCTCAAACAAAAATAAGGTGATTTAAATCAACTTACCTTAGTTCCATGATGCTTCCTTAAAAAGTTATAGGTCCGAGAAAGTAGTTGTTCTATTTATTTTTTTACGCTAATTTATTTATTTTTTGGGTTATCGTATTCAAATTTTGTAAATAAAGATTTTTTTGTATAATACACACGAATACCTGATTAATTTTTGTGTTAAATGTACATTTCGTTCTGAGCGCCTGCACCACTGTTTTTAAAATAATTAAAAGATTAGTTATTTTGAAACAGTACCTATCTATTAGTTTTAAAACAGATATCGAGTACATGAAGCAGTGAGCCATACTTTTGTTTGGACGAAAATATAGCGATTTAATTTAACTTACCTTAGTACAACTTTTCTTCCTTAAGAAGTTACAGGTCTTAGAAAGTTGTTTTTAAAAATTTTTAAGTATTTAAAGAACAGCTAAATGTAACAGGTCTGAGATTTTTTTTTACTTTTTAAGTATTTAAAGAAAATTAGACCTATAATTTCTAAGAAAGAAAATTTGTACTAAGGTAAGTTAACTTATATCACCTTATTTTCGTCCATGTTTCATACATTTACAACTCAAGCTTTAAAGTCAGTTTCTTCTTAAGGAAACAAGACGATACTAAGGTAAGTTAAATCACCTTAATTTCATTAAAGGAAGCTAACTTGAAAGTATGGTCTATTCTTTAATAAACACCCTGTATAAGGATAAACTCCTTTCATATTTGTAGAAGTAAGATTATATGAGCTAATTTTACACATTCCAAATGTATCATAATTAAATATATATAATAAAAGCCCATATAGGATTCAGGCACTATAAATTAGTTTAAATATAAGACCGCAATTTTTCTGGAAATATTCATACTCTTGTATATGAGAACAACTTCATATTATCATTATCAATTGTAAATTTACACATTTTAAAAATTGTAAGTCAATAAGAAGAACATATAAAAGTAAACGGCCACACTGTTCTTTTGTTTATCGATTTAATTAGCAAAGTAATTCTCTAACAAGCTTAATCTTAACAATATTGTTTCTTCACAAAGATAAACCAAAGCAGTTGATTACTTCATTTTCTTTTAGGCCCCTCGAAATAAAGAATTCCCAATTTGAACCATTCTTTGTCCGCCGCCCAGTCAAAGGAACTGAGTTTATCTAAAATCCTGTTAAATCCTATTAAGCTGTTAATGTGACGTGACCTGGTCAATAATCCTAAATTCCCGGCAACGAAGATTTGGTTAACTCTGCAGAAAGTAGATAAGCGTTTGATTTTTTTTTATAGAAAGTAAAGTGAGCGTGCTATCGCACAAGGATAAGGGATAGTGAGAATCGTTTTTGTAAACTATAAACGATTTTGAGTTGATAATTTTGAATTTCGTCACTATTTTATGTCCTTAAAATGTCGTTTATCATTTATGGTATAGATACAAAGCCGGGGGCACATTTCTTTGATGCCACGCCACGCCACGCGACGTGACCGAAACCGGTATATGTCTGGTGGGCGTCTGACGAATGACTCTAGTTGTTGCTATAGGTTTTCCAGGTGTAATTCAATGCTGGTCGGGGCATTAGCCCGCAGAGTAGTTGTTTCCTGGAATTCCGCGTTTGCAATCTATTCCTTACTTTATCGTAAAATAATTCATTCGTTCAGTGTTGAGACACAAAATTTAATGATTTCTCTATGAAACATTAACCAAATTTCACCAATTTTGTCTGTCGTTTTATGTGATTTACAACATGTCGGATCGCGTCGCGTGGCGTGGTGTAGCGCCAGAGCAATATCCACACAAAATATAAAAATACATATAAACGTTGCATCACATGGCGTGGCATCAGAGCAATGTGCCCTCGACTTAACACTACTAGTATGGTAAGAGGGTTTTTACTGACTGCCAGAAGGATATGACTGACAAGTGCCTATCACTTTCTGGAGCCTGGAAACCCCGTTATCTTACGTGTATTATATATGTTATTTATTTGTAAATATATCATATAGTTATTCAAATTTCGATTACAAAAAAAACCTCTATAATTTGTCGTAAGCTTTGGAAGCGCCACTGTGACTAAGTATGTTGTTTATTTTACTGCTTATTTATTTTGGTGAAAATGAATGTGCCCCACGCAATTATCAATGAAGCCACGAAGTTTATTGCCAGAAAATCATCTTCAAGGTACGAACATGTATACCGGGTGTCTGTGAAAGGTTGGGAAATCTCGTAGCTGGATATACTGGTGACCAAAAAAGTCGATTGAGCCAAATATGCCTTATCCGATTGTTGCTGGTTTCAAAAATACAGGGCATTCAATGCTAGAACTTTATTTTGAAATATCTCAATAACTTTGAAACCTGTCGGAGTATTAAAAAAAACATTAGCACCATTATGTTTTTTGGCACGGCAAATAAGAATTTTTAACTAATTTTGACGTCACAAGTAGAAGGCGCCACTTATGGCACATCACATTTCTTTTAAATGGCAGAACTTTTTTGCTGTTTAGTGTATCCATCTGTCTATTGAAACAATCGATTCTCCTACCTGTTGTATCTGACAAAGGTATACCTTGTTGAAGTCGTTAGGAGTAACCATTTTTTAAATAATCGTATTTGAAATATTCAGTGCAGCGATTGAAAACTGTTATCGTTTCAGGTAAAGTACCTTTTCTACTGAAAATACAGCAAAATGTTACTTGAAACAGTTGTTCAGAACGGTAAGTTATGGGGACGTGCAAAATTTCAAGAAGGAATCCGTCATTTTTCTTTTTTATGAATGCCTTTAAGCGGCCAAATTTCGAAATATCCTGATTCTTTCTTAATGAAATAGTCAATTTCAACATTGAGTATTCTGACTATAATGTAGCAGGGGACAATGTCTTTGATTTTTCTAAGAAAAATACCAATAAACTTCCATCTTTCGTTATTGTGGACACATGTTTCGTTGTACACCATTTGATGAAATTTTCATAGGCTTGACTGTAACGGTCTTTAGATTTTTCCGGTAACAAACTTCTGCACGCAATAATTGCTGCTTCTTCAATGGAATTCATTTTTAACTAAATTCTAGCCAAACTTAAAATACGTTTATACTTCTCCACTTTATATTGAAGAATACTTATTTGATAACTGTTAAGGACGCCGTATTCTTGAAATAGTGTTTTCTACAAATACAAGTAACTTTAGACATTTAAGAACAGAATGATATAGAGTCTAGCAAATAACAAGAATGTTATCTCATGCCACCAGCGAATATTCAAAGGTACCAAAGTAAAATCAATATATAACGTCAGAAAACGATCTATCCAGCAAATTTTAAGATACTGAAATCTTTCAAAATACGTATTTTTTTAAATTCAACTATAGATGTAAACATTGTTATAACATATATTTACATAGTTCTGCATATAAGATTTTGGGGTAGTGTGATTTCAATAAGGACAGTGTATTGTGTACTAATATTTATTATCGCTTGCGGTTGTTTAGCACCCACAATGTTATACGATGAGTCGATGTTATTGACTGGTTACAAATTTGTGACTGTGTCGTCGTTCCCATAATCTAGGTAGTCGAAGGGTCTGTTAGAACAAGTGTGTTTCTTAGTTTTCACCATGCAGAACCCTGAGATAAGGTTTATGGGGCCGCTGGTCATCTACCTACTTATATAATATTTACAAAACATGATATCTACATTTAGCATTTAAAAACAGACGTTTTAAATCTTAACACACAACTAACGAAAAGATAAAATGAATTTATATAAAGAGAGAAATATTTTAACTTATACAGTGTGTACAGAAATATGTGAGTGCAGAATGATGTGACTAATGAAAATATGAAGTGAATATATACAAAAATAAATGTTAGTTTATACAGGGTGTACAGAAATATATGAGCCGGCACAAGATTGTTCACTTTTGTTTATAAGTATGTGAAAATAACTGTTAAGACGTGGGGTTAGAATAGCGAAATAATGTGTGTCATACAAATGCATTTTAAAAGTTATTAAACGAGTATTATTTGAGGAGAGTTTAAATAGTAAAAGTGAATAACAACACACTGTGATACTACTATTTTTAGGGCAATAAACCGCCTTATATACCCATCTTATTACAGCCTACAGAGGATTTTCAACATCTTTAAATGAAAAGATGAGAATGACAAGTTTAATACATTACACGCTTCAAAAGCTCTTTCAGGTGCTCAGAGGTATTCAAATACGCCTCGCACCTAAAAAGCTTTCGCAGCCTGTAATGAAAATAACTATTTTTATCTCTCAAATGCCAAAGCTAGAGTGAATTTGTTTCTAATATTGCCTCATATGCCCTCGACATCCCCTTTTTGAACTACTTCTCTCTCACCCCAGAATTGTTTCAAATATTAGCGCCTGATTGCTAAATTAGTTGGGGCAAAGCGAACAGAGCTTGTGATAATATTATGTGTCATGTCACGTCAAACAGCCCTAAGTTGTTATATCTCCATACATTTGCCTGCCACTGATTACGAGTCAAGCGACGTAGATGTGACATAGAACACAAACACGGCAAGGTAGGTATTCGAACGACAGTATTTAAATTAGGTGCGAATATCAAAGATAAAATTTGGGCCTCCACAAATAGACTGATAGGCGTTTATTGACATCTGCTGCTGAAATGTTAATGGGTGATGCTTTTTATGTAAATGCTGGCATGGATGGGTGATTTGACAGAGAATGAAATTCGAACGCCCTAAAATAGAGGTCTCGCATTCAAAAGTGAAAATTCGTATTACCCTAGAATTGCTTTAAAAATTGGGGTGTTTCAAACTTTGTATACAGGGCGTTCCAAAATTAATGGGTAAATTGCTGAAGACAAAATAATGCGATCATTTACAAAATTATTACGTAATTTCACATAACTACGCTGGTCACAAATTGTTAACGTAAAGTTATGTGCAGTTATAGAGATTTTTTTATCAGTGTAGGAAAAAATCTATTCTATATTTTTTGATACGAATAAACTAAACTAAGCGGTCAAAATTGTGGACAGTGACTAATCGCTAGCTTGTGGACTAGCGCGACGGGCGAAGCGTGCGGGGAGCAACATTTCATAGGCGTACTTTTGAATGCGATCAGATATCAAAAATATACAAAAATAACAAAAATAATTGCATTACATAACATCCATTATTTTTAGTGTAGAAACAGTGATAATATGACAGTTTTTACCGATTTCGAGGCGCACTAAACTCTTCATATATGTCATCATCCGATATTCCTCATTTCGATAAAATCACTAATAAAATTAATTACATTCATAATTAAATTAACGAAAAGATATACTCGAAATTTTGCCCGCCCGAACGATATACCTACCCGCCCATGATAGCGCTGGAAATGAAACAGTTGGATCCGACAATTCGTTGCAATGAAATGTCAGCAGCGCATGCGTACTAACTGCAGCGCATGCGTAGCAGAAGCTGTGTAATCGGTACGCTCTCAGAGGTATGCGGCACACGATCTTGTAGGAAAAATATACGGGCTGCATGTATATTTCTTTGTGTTGACTGCTATAAATTGTGAGCAGGTTTATAACATTAGTCACACTCTACAATTTTGGAAGTCTGGTATAGTGCTGTGGGTGTCATCCCCCATAAATTGTGCCGATTCGACTGCCGAGGCAGCACAAGTCATTGTGTCTTTCATCGTCCTTACACAGAATTTATAAGTTCTATACGTTGTATTTGACTTTTTTTATTAACTATTTCATAGTCCCATACTTTGTTTGGTTTTGAGATTTCGAAATGTATGTCGTATACAAAGAAACCCTACTTACGAATCATCTTGTACACATAAGTATTTCAAAATCATTAATATTTTTGCAAAAACGGGTGAAAACTATTCTTAATATCTAACCCTTAATATTTCTGTTTGCATTCCTTGATATTTGCTGTCTACAGAGAGGAATATAATATTTCCACTTGTTGCGTCTTGGAGATATGCCAGGAGAGAGAATAAATAAGTTAAAAACTTTGAAGAATTTATAATCCATCGCCGTTGATGAAATTTACAAACTTATTTGAAAATGTGATGCTGAATCTTGACGGTATTACATCCTAGCAGAATATTAATACAGGGATTTATTTAAGATCAGAATATCTGTACGAAAGTGTAATTTAGTAGATATGTAAGATAAATATGTTCTTTAACAGGAAAATGGTAGAAAAGTGGTCAACTCCAAGAAAGACTTCTTTATTTACTTCATTGACGTTTCGGATTATTTGACCCATCATCAGGACGCTACAATTTATGTTTTATAAACAATAAAATACATCACAAAACAGGCAGTACTTACAGAAATATATTATTTTTGTCTCTTATTAGTCTCATAAATCGTGTAGTATAAAAGTGTCAAAAATACCGGAAAGCAAAACTAGCCATCTAGTAATAAAAACATTGAAATGTAACAACTACTATATTTCTAAAATATTTAAATTATTTCGAGTTGAAGAGACATTCTACGATTATGGTTCGAATAAAGGAATATTTATAAACTACATTGAATAGGGAAAAATATCAAACGACAAAACACAAGAAGCTTAGAGAAACATAATTTTTTACATTTTTATAATATATTGGGTGTTTTAAATTTTTAAATGTTGTCTATTGAATATTATACAAACAATTTTAAGAACTGAATAATATAGAGCTCAGCAAATAACAGGAATGTTATGTCATGCTACCTACAAATTTTTTACTGTATTAGAAAGGTATTTTAAGCTAATATAAATCAAATCTCCTACAATTCCTATCAATGAAGTCATATGTATGCTCTCTGATACCAAACAATATTGTGGGTGTAATTCAACCCTTATTCCGCAGAGTAGTTAGTTTCACACAATATTGTTAATATCTAGAAATATATAAAAAGAAGTACCTACGAATATTCAAAGTTACCAAAGTAAAAAAATTAACTGCATAAGATTGTTCATAAGTATGTGAAAATATCGCAAAGTGTCAAAGCTATATCTAGCGGCCATTTGCTACTCCATACAGGACTGACCAGTCACAAGTCCGAAGCGATCTGCATCGCAGTAGAAACCATTGATAGCTAGCGACCTCTATCGCCAGTCGACGATAGTGATATGTAGCAAACACGGAAATAATAATAATATAATAATAATAATATCTCTACCCCTCATTCTAATCACAGGGATTAGCCCAGAAGTCGGAGACTTGTGCGGGAGAGGGGGCGGCATATTATTATTAAGCAGGCCGCATTTGCGCCCAGGAACGACTTACGTTGGTAGGCCCTAACCACTCATTCTCATTCAGTGCAGGAATGAGGGAAACCTGGAAAACCTCATTAATTAGGGGGGTAGTTAAATATCAACCGGCATCAATCTCTCACATTGACCCAAGCTAACATTATTCCACCCTACCATATCCACAGAGAGGGTGCCAATCCTCTCTATGAATATAGCTTATATACGGTCTACCGGGCAGCTGGGCTCGAACCAACTCCGTCTAGTCACCTCGATTCAAGTACTAACGCCTTAAACCGCGCGACCACTGACCGATCCAATCCAATCTAGAAAACAATTACTTTGTCGGCTAATGCCGCGACCAGTATGAAATTACACCTGGAAAACCTATAGTAAAGTATGTGAAAATAATTGTTAAAATATGAGGATATAATAGGAAAGTAATGTGGGGAGAATTTCAATAGTAAAAGTGGAAAAAAAACATCAAGCATTTTATTTTTGATATTACTTTTGTTATACGTGTTTTTATTTTCAAGATTTCTGCACCTAAAGACAAAATGCGCAAATTTGATCATTTTACTTCGAGAAATATGGCGACCTTACACTAGATATTGTGTAATTAACCAAACTTTCATAATTTAATATCATTTCGTCATCTTACGACTTGTTCTAAATACACTGAAATTTTGAAAACTTATTTTAGAAGCAACTTATGTATTTACTTACACTGTTAGATTTTAATATAAATAAGCAGTATTAAAATTGATATCATTATACATATAAAAACATCCTTCAGGGCATCTAAATACGAAATCCAAATGAACAAACTCATTGAATTAGGTAAAATATATGAGACTGAAAGAAATAAATGTCAGGACTTCTTATTTGAGCAGCTTTCTCAGGTACCCGCTGGAGAATTGGACGCGAATATTAACTTAATTTGAAGTTCCCTACGAGAGAAATTCTCCCATGTAAAACTTTTTAAATTAGACTTAAGTGTATATACTTCTTCTTGAGTATTATTGATTAGGGCAACTTAATTCGGGTACACATATTTTCAGAGGTGAATCAACGTATAAATGCCAAACTTTATCAAAATTTACTGCATCGAAGTTTTATATTTTTACGGAGGTTTTTAACTTTGTATAATAAATTATGGGACGCAGTTGTGATGTTTTGTTAGTTTCCAATTATCGAATTAAAAATACTTAACAGTTATATAGCAAACATAATTATTTGTTGTGAAATTGTATCGGTTTGTTGAAGTGAAAATGATCCCACAAATCTAATGTAGCATTTAAAATCGAATATGTTGCAGAATTTCTAACCAATCAATTTATGCTGAATCATCAGAGAACGGTGGTAGCAGGACTACCAATAGAGTCAATTTAAAGAATTTTATCCTTACGAAATATAAACGCCTGGACATTTGCTGATTCTGGATTTTCAAGGAGGATTGGAAATTAAATTATGAACGATTTATATTTTTGCTCGTTTTGTCGGCCTGCACAGAATGTTACAAAAGAGCAGGTCATTCCGTTAACTGCGTATTTTTGGTGGCAAAATATGACGATTTAACCTTACTTATATTATACAGGGTGTCTTGCAAGTCGTTACAATAATTTTAGGAGATTATAGAATACGTGATTTTGAGTCGATTGAAACAATACCAAGTGTTACAATATTTGTAATAATGAATTATTTAATATGTTTTAATTTAACCGTGTTTTTCTATAATTCACAGGCACACAAAAAAGTTCAGTGCCCGAGCTCTGACATATGGTTCCCCATGTATTTTTGGCTCCCGAAACCGATCCCGGGGTCGGTATAGCCCAGACGTTCCATATTTGCGAGCTATGGTAAAAAAAATTGACAAAATTTGGCCATTACCTGGAAATAAGCGCAAAGCTTTATCTCCGTACCATTGAAGGGTCCAAACATAAATCAGTTGTTGGATAGGACATCGCAATTGTCACTTGAGGGCCACGAATTGACAGAAAATTGGTTCTAAAAAATTTCAAATTGTCAGAAAAAATCATATGATTTCACTGTATTCAGGATCGAATTGATTTAAGAGGATTGTCTTCATGTAGCATTGCACAGTAGGTATCTGTTTACAAGGGACGTGACGAAAATACTAATACCATATATGGACAATGTAGACTATTCATTTAAGCTTTATCTTTGAGGTTACACATATTTTTAATTGGTGTTTTCACCCCCATAGCATTTAAGCGACTTCGTCTAGCTGAAACGATTTTATCCTTTAGGTATAACATTGAGGATGTTTTGAAATCTGGAAAAAAGTAAGTGTGTCTGGTGCTAGATTACAAAAATTTAGGAGACTTACGGAAAAATATGAAATTTGCATAATATTTATGAGATTTTATTCATAAAACTGTTAAAAAATTTACCTACTGAAAATAATACCTAAGTTATTAGATGTTTTGGATCCGAGTAACAAAATTGATTATTTCCTGTTATTAATTCTTACCACCAAAACACTTCAGGTGCTAAATAATATCGTAACTTATATAAACCACTTAGTATATTCCAGGAAATTAAGCATGCTATTTTAAGTTCGCTGTAACTTTTTAATTAGAAATAGATTGAAAATAAAAATATCAATGTTTGTACACTTTAATGCTAAAACTAAAAATAAAATTAGGACAAACCAAAATTTACAAATAATACGAGTGAGTAAATTTAGATCTATAAATATTATGACTTTGCTATTGCCAAACAATTCGTCTCATATTCATTTTATATAGGATTTATGCCATAACAAAAACCTGCTCAAACTAAGCAAATATTTTGTAAACATGTATGTTCTAAGAAAGAATACTGAGGTAAAGAAAATTAATGGGGTCCGTTACATTTACATGGTGTAGGAAACCAAACATTTAAAATCTGACGGAAATTTGTGATTTAGTAGTATGATTCAAATTATACGATATATAGATGCCAAAAGAATAGACGCCAGCGGAATAAAATGATAAAATATTCAATATAAAGTTAACCACCCACAAGCAATGGGAGTTTAAATATACGAAATTTTATTTTAGAAGCAGTTATATTTAAGTAATTTCTTTAGTTATTTGTTTGTACCTATATCCAGTAGGCGTATGCCCATTTGCAAGATAGTAACTTTTTATGTAACACAGTCAATATACATCTTTGTGACAATGACGGTTATATTTCTAACGCTTCAAATAATTCTAGTGAGAGAATCTCAAATTTTTACTCCATAAAATAAAATTTTGCACACCCATTGAGGGATACTCAAGTTGCCGCAATAAATAACTGGCAAGCCAACTATCGATATTCACTTGGTTAACAGGAAAAAGAGCTTCGGGTGAAGGAAAACCAGGAGAGAAATAGATAGTGGACCAACTTAGCATATTATTTATGGACGGTGAACACTTTCAGTTGTATTCCAAAGCTAGATCTAACCAATTTTATTGTTATTATATGTATGTGAATAACGAAGAAATAAAATCAATCACACAGACAATTCCACAGTCTGGCAACGTTGAATGTGTTTTTTCTCTGTTTGATTGCCTTAACACTTGTTTGATTATTTCTTATTGTAGACTAGATCAAATGTTTTCATTTTCCGAATCTGTATAGTCGGTACAATAAAAAAAGATGTTATCACTGAGGCAGATCTACTTGATGATAAAGGTAAAGTGTAATTTTCACACTTCTTTCCAAATATTGAAATTGTTTCTTATTTTAGATAGTGTTGATTATTGGTATTCGTGGAGCATGTCGTCCTGAAGAACTAACATTTCTTCAGCTTGAACATATAAAAGACATGGGAGAATATACAATGTTAATGGAAATTTCCAGCACAAAGGCAAACGTGAGAAGAGAATGTACTGGAACATCACAGGAGTCGATCTTGTCGAAATGCTTAGGAAATATTCCTCTCATCATCCGTCATCAATTCATTCAAGATTCTTCACAGAAAATAGAAATGGAGATAGTATAAGACTAAATTGCCGAATGCTGGGAATTGCACCGGCTACTGTTTCCGGAGAACGTCTGCTTCGATACTGGCTGATGCAGGAGCAGACAGCACCACTCTTTTAGAAGGCATGGTGGATGGACAGCAACGAACGTGGCAGAAGGATATATAGAGGATTCCGTTCAACAAAAACTTCACGTAGCTTCAAAATATCGAGTAAAACAGAGATCAGTATAAATACAAACTCGGCCTCTACATCAAATACATGCGCATGCTTTCCATAATGTATTTTTCCCGCACTAGTTAGAAAAAATCGAACTTTTCCTATCTCAAATTGGTTACTAAATGTATAACTTTTCAAAACATAATTAAAAAATGTAAATACCTAACTGAACTATCAAAGACGCCAAATTCATTTGTGTTTTTTAGAACCTACTACGATTGAAAATATTTATAATTTCAATTTTCCGTTAATTTTTTATAAAACAGTTAAAAACTGAATAAAATTTCATACTTTTCATATAAGCCGAAAAAGTTGAAAAAACAGTCCTTCCTCTAATTTGGAGACATTCTGTATGTAGGCCTTTTATGTAGGTAACTTTACTGGAAAGTTAGATAAAGATTTCAAAGAAGGTCTTTATTACGCCCACTCTTCGAAATTCAATCCAATACCCTCCTGCCAATAACTTCGTCCACACAGACCTTTATATTTCTTTCAAAAAGTTTTCTTTTAAAGCTTAGATCAGCTGCGACTTTAATAAAATTCATTATTACGGATCATCATATTTCATAATGATAAAGCGCGCCTTTTGAATATTTATAAAGAAAAGTAAGCCGGATGAAATTAATACTGCTTACTGGGGATTTTTCCTCCAATTTGGAAAACTTGTCTCCCGACCTGTTTGAGAACAAAGTTGAAAGGTCGCTGCAATATAAGGTCCGGACTTGGCTTGACCTTAATATTATTATTTATATTAAAACAAATCGACAGAAACATCCCATTTATTTACTTGCAGGCACTCAATTTTCCAGTTTAGTGGACACATTCAAGTGACGCAAAATTATCATCATAAAATGCAAATCTTGACCATTCTTATTACAGTTATTTGCCATAAAAAATTAGGGAATTATTTCACATGGTTTTTGTTAAAGGGTAGTAAGCTTCAAGAATTGTAAATACCTACACACATAGAATAGAATAGAATAACATTTATTTCCTTAAGGACAAAAATACAATTTTGTATAGGAATTGTCAAAATAGAAAAATACAAACTACGACATAAAAAATTCGTCAAGAGTGTAAAAATATTTATGAAGTAAATAACTGTTCAAACTAACCTTAAAAACACATTTTTAGCATTTTGAATATGAACACCTAAATGATTAAAAATTTTAAGACCCAGGCAAGTAGGTGAGTTCTGTGAAACTCTGTATTTAAAAAATGGTATATGATATTTATCATTTTGCCGTGTGTTAATGATGATGAACTCACTCACTCACTCACTGATGACACATGATCACTAATCTTCAAAAATTTGTTTTTATTTGTATAAATATACACCGAGAGTTCATATTCCAGTAGACAACACAAAGTTAAAATTCTAAACTCTTTAAAAATATTCCTGCATGATACAGTACTAACAACACCAGCCATACACCTTAAAATTCTTTTTTGCGAAATAAAAACATCTAAAAATGAGGCTGAAAGGCCCCACAGACACAAACCATATCTCAACCTAGACTCCACTAGGCCATGGTAAATGTTGAGAAACTGTTCTTTAGTTAAAACTGGTTTTACATTACGAATTAAATATAATACAGAATTTAATTTATTTATTAATTGGTCACAATGAACTTTCCACTGTAGACATTCATCCATAACTATTACTAAAAACTTTATTGCTGTATTTTTAGTCAAAATGTGTTCTCCAATTGTTAGATTTAAAGAATTACATATTCTCTGTTTCTATATTTTCTGGAAACAACAGATTTTACGACCTGTGAGTCACCCTGCGTCACACCTACTGCGCCTCAACGTTCGCCCGGCCTAACAATAAAATAAATTATTAAGGTTACGTGGTTAATAACTTTTAAGTAAGTACCTGTAAGTACCTACTTACAATGTAATATTATGATGAAATAGCATAACATAATGTTTTTAATGAAATAAAAATGGTATTACAAAAGTAATTAAAAATTAAGTTGTGTCAAGAGGTGTTTTTTGATAAATTAAGCCATCTCATGCTTTTTTCTCCAAACCTCATGCTATTTTCAAATTATTCTCATGCACAGAATTTTTCCCACCTGGCAACACTGCCTTATGCGAACAGTGAAAGCACGCTGTGGTGGAAGTATGCGTGTAGCATGACACAAATACACGCAAACGGCAAAACACAATTCACCATCAAGATCCTCACTTTCCAAATGTGTATATACTTTAAATATGCCCCAGTGACCTCTGTGGACACGTTTTCGAAACCGAAATGGATTATTAGCGACAAACGCCACAGCCTGACATCTAAACATTTACAGCAGTTGCTGGTTATTCAATTTTCTTCCAGTACAACAAGTAAATAGTTATGTAGAGTGTTTTGTAAAGTAATAAATTTAATATGAATAATGTTGATTATTATCCAGTATACCAGTACAAGGTAAGATGTTGATTTTAACTTTTTATTATATATATATAGTATATGCTTGTACTTCGGTTTCTATAAACATAGCATCCTAAGTCCGCCCCTGATAATGACGTCATCTGTGAACGAAATACGGGCTTTACTAATAAAGTATAACACAATTTTAAAAAATGTCTTCTACCCTTTTTTGTACGTCTTTACTAAAACATCCGCGAATAAAATGTTTTCTTTCTTTTTCTGTACGTCTTTATAAAAACGTCCGTGCCTAAATCGTGCCTGGGTTCTACACGGTCAATCTCGAAGGGATGTTGGGTCCGAGGTGAGGAAAGACCATAATCATCTTATAACCACTTTACATTCAATTCGTTTGCTCTTGACAAATGAAATTGCTTCCTGACAAATTGGTTACAAAGCGATCTGTCAGCAGATCAGAACCTGTATAAGTAGGTAATGCATCAGCTTCGTATATTCACTTTTTATAAACATTAACGTTAGTTAAATAGATTGTCCATTGAAAAGTTACATTTGGGGTTGCATTGCAAAAGGGGTTAAATTGTTTTAGCATTTATCTGGTAAACTATTCAAACAAAATTTTTCTAAAAACATGTTTTATTGCAAATTGAATCCTCTACAATTTTAGTCCAGTAACTTTTTATTGTAAAATCAAAAATAACAAAGATATTAAAGAAAAACAATCAACATTTTTGGACAAATTTTCTTTTGGACGCCATAATTTATTAATTTTTTTATTTAAAAGAATGACATCAGAACATTTTTGTAGAGTGGTTTTCAACGAAGAATTGATTTTTGATTATATACTTTTTTAATTATATCTATTAGTTTGGCTTTTACAGCGCTGTGAAGTGAACACTAATATAATAATGTTTTTTATTATAGACATTTCAATATTGTGATTTAATAGTTATTGACTCTTTTCCCCACCACCTACGAGGTAGAGTCTGAAGGCGCGTTTTTTTTACCCCACAAACTTCAAGTTAAGTTTTTTTTGTTAATTTTCTTCGTTTCTATATTAGAAAACTGTAGAAAAGTTCTAAGCTGTCTCCGACGATGGTTATCGTAGGTGACGAGAGTTTTGTCCCATTTTTTAAACATCGAGCTTGAATTCCAAAATATATATTTTCTGTTTCTTTTAGGACTCTTCGAACCCGTCGTTAAAATTGTTGTACTTAGTGGTAGTAGTGGTCTGTATATCTTTGTATCGTAGATAAAAAAACCTAATCTATTAGGTGGAAGAGGTTATTTGGTAATATTTTTATATTTCAGTAATCGGAATACCCAATTAAACAAAAAAAGAAACAAAGAACACTTATAGACAGCACTATAATCTTAGCTGAATCTTTTTATTTCTCCAAAATTTAAATATTGCCAATGAAGGATATGTATTGTTAAACATAAAGTTAAAACTATTCGCATAGGCAGAAATATTATGTAGAACTTTAAAGCATTATATATTATAGATACCAAAGCTAAAAGCATTATATTTGCTTTTAGCTTTTAGTTTATAGTTTTTAAATTGAGCATGCGAAAACCTTACAAATTCATAACCACATCAAGTGTAGCGTTATATTTACCTTAAAACATTTTTATTCTAGTTTATTTGAACAAAAAACAGTTTGAGAAAGAAGCGGATGTATTACAAATTTTAAAGTATAATAATAATTAGAATATATGCAAAATTAAAATAGAAACGATTTTGCAGTAACCAGAACTGTCGTCCACAAATGTTAATTTTACTGTAACATATACCTGTACCAAACTCCTGAATTCAGGTTTAATACGGTTCATTCAGATGAAAATTTTGATATGTCACGGTGCAATGAGCATGTTAAATATTCATTAATATGAACATGCGTCTAAACACGATATCAATTACTTAGTTTTTAGAGTAACAAATATCAACAAATAGCCAAATATAGTTTTATCTAATTCTAAAAATATAATATATACTTTATTTTAACACGTTTTATTATTTCTCATAAAATGAGTTTCACAAAGTACTATCTATTGCAATAATAATGACACTATTTAAAACGAATTTTCCGATTTATTTTGAAATGCCGACGTATTTATAATGAAATTTACTTTCAAGGTTTAGAATTAGGTCTTAGTTGTTCCACTCACCTATAGAGATCTAACAAAAATTTCATCAAAAATTTAATTCACCACTAAATTATTTTGAAAGAGTGCCATTATTATTGCAATAGATTGTACAATCGCATTCCAATATAAGTTTAACCAGTTTTTATTGCTTTAAGAACGAAAATCACTCTAAGTGATTTTTGGAAAATAACTGTAATACAAGTGCCAAAACTGATTGTTTTGTGGTTCACTTTCATTTCTAAGTCCGTAAAAGTCATTTACAAAGTCAAGTACAACATTGTTTAAGACGCAATTAACAGTTGAGAAAATTTGATGGCATTTATTTACATTAAAAAAATGACATTTTTTTTGGAAAGAATTATAAACAAAATCTTCTGTAAATCAATATAATCAGGTACATTACAGACTGTTTTATCAATCTCTATATCACGGGCATACATACATAATTTTGAATATCTACAGTCAAGTTTAAATACTTAGTCAAACTTCAGGAATATATTTAGAAAAAGAAAAATGTAAATACAACATACTTTATTCTCCCTTATTACATAGAGTGGATCATCACTAAGCAAATGATGACTTATTGGTAGATTTGTTTTTAAGTTTACTAGCAATTTCACGGCCATCCTCGTATGCAACAGGATCTTAATTACACAAAAACCGTCAATAACAGAACAATTAAAAGAGATTGGAATTGTAATAAGAATAGATGTAGGATAAAATTCTGTAACAGTTTTTGATTAAATATACAACGTGTTTCTTTTAGAAAAACCAAGTTTCTGTTCACTGTATCTGTAACAAATGGTAGGCATCCCCCTATCTCTCTTAATTTCAATATTTCATTTTGCATAATGTCGAAAATAGACAATTAGGTTATCGCAAAGCAACTTTTTTTTATAGAAATGAAATATCTCGAAGACCATTAGAGATAGATATAAGGAAACTTGATAAAAGTCTCCTTGAAGTTACACGTAGAATCTAAATAAGTAAAAATATACAGGGTATGACCAGAAGTGTTACATGAATGGCATTATTATCAAAAATAGAATCGTATTCTCTGAAATATTCGTACGAAAGCTTGTATATCTCTATTGGACAACGAGATAAAAAGTATATTGTATTTCCCCGTCCCGTCCACTGGCTGTTTACGCAGGTGCAGCTGCACCGACACTACGAGACCGCTAACGAGGTCCCTATCGGCCTCAGTCGCGGCGAAGCTTTTGCAGAGTCACCACTGAAGATGCCGACAGTGAAGAGCAGCGAAACGTTTGGAAGCATGGGATGCGACCAGTTACAGCGGCGGCTACGGAACGCCTCGGAGGACCACCAGTATCCGAGAAGCGGTTCCGACCGTATCAGTCGTAATACCAACAGTAGGAACCGAAATCAATATATGGACAGGCCCAGAGACACCGATAGCGGGTCTGTCCCCACAGAGCCTAGCCCGAGAACAACCAGGGCAGGTAAAAGTATCCCAGCCAATGCTAGGGATGTGCATTTTAACTCTGTTTCTGGCAGCTGCCAGTTACCGAGGTCACGGCATAACAACCCGGAAAATCACCATGTATCAAATTACAGCACTGGCCGTGAAAGCCTAAAAACCACTATATTGTATTTATTTATTATCTATATATTCCTGAAGTTTAACTATGTAGAATTGACCCACCCTGTATAAATATATTAAATAATAATAAACCTGTCTTATTTTGTCCTCATCAAGTGGGTTATCTAAAGCTGTTTCAGTTCTTAAATTGTATATTTAGGTATACTATGATAGAAAAATGTAACTATACCTAAATAAACTGTTTCAAAGGCGAGTAAAGATTATATATTCCGTTCTTCCATAATTTAAATCCAAAAGCAGTTGAAATTTAGCACTTGATTTATTAAATTCGCTGTAATATACCCTCATAATTCCAAATTTAAACTGTCGTTATGCCTAAACGTGACTTCTATCATCTCCGTACAACGATTTAGTCGACGGGCCATATCATACCCGGCAACAGATGAACTTCACGTCCAAATTATCAGCCGTGGGGTTAACCTTACCCCTAGAAGGTTACGGAAACTTATTTCAATCTGTGCCCCGTTCTTCCACCCCAAATGAATCCAATCCGCGCGCTGACAGTTTATGAGTCAAGTTTTATGGACGCTTAAGAAACGGATTAGCGAGGCGTATTAATTATAAGTATTGACAATGATATGCCGCAATCGACGGATTTCAATTCCATGCGGTGACTACGCGTCAGTTGCAGTAAGGTACCTTGTTGCATGGCAACGAAGTAATTACCGCTTTGGATTGGAGATGTATGTATTGAACTGCTGAAACTACGTAATACGCAAACTTTTTTCTCACAAATCGCAACTTTACTTTTAAATAATAACAAATTAATTACTTATTTTTTATTAGGTATCAATAATATTAGAAATTAACTACTCTTCGGACCAATGCCCCGACCAGCACTGAATTACACCCACAATAAAAGACAGAGCAGGTACATGTAGGAATGTGCATGGAAAAAATCTAATCTTTATTTAAGTATATTAATATACTTCTATTCTTCCTTAAATTATAAGTTTTTGGATTTACATGAATTAAAATTATTAATATTTTGTAATTAATGTCATATTGTAAAGTACGGTTATATGGTAGCCAAATAATAATATTTATAGATGGTATTAATACAACACTTGTAGTGATAATTATAATAAAAACTATAGAGACATAATTGTTGTCGTGTGCAAAAGTAAAAAAATGTTTTTTTGGGGCCGTCAGGTTTAGCATGTGGCCACTAGATGTAGCTATGTGCTGCTACACGTCTACTCAAGTACTATGACATACTGAGAGTTAACAAGGTCGAAAGAGGTATATGTCTGATATAGGGAACAAAAAAGACAATAAAAACTTGCAAGTCGTGAACCAGCCAAGTGTTCCTTTGAATTTTTGTACATTATAACGCCAGGACGTGAAATTTCTGCGTTTACCCCATAGAAATCATAAAATATATAGAACGCCAAAAGAGGTATCGAAAATAGTCAACCTATGGAGAAAACGCGAGTCTAGTAATATTGCAGTAACTTAGCTTTCATGAGTTGGTTACACTAACGGGGCAGCTTCACACTAATAGGCGGGAATTTCAAAATATGAAAATTTTACGTCCAATTTGTGATTTCTATGGTCCTTCCGTTTTGAATTCAATTGTATGCTAGGCTTAAAATGCAGTGTAACCAACTGCTTACATTAAGTTTTCCCTAGATGGCTGATTTCTAAGCCCCTCCATAGTCTGACTATTTTTGAGTGCCTAATGTAAAGGCTTCTGGCGTTCTATATATTTTATGATTTCTATGGTTTACCCGAGCAAGAATGACTGCTTTGCGTGATGCAGGACATTCTAATCATCAGATATCGAACATGTTGGGCATTCCTAGATTATCTGTTGTACGAATAGTCCTCATATATGAAGAATTTGATACAGTGGAAAACAGACCACGTAGTGGACGTCCTCGAGTATCTAATGAAAGGGAGGATTGGTATTTGGTGCAATATGCACGTAGACACCGCACATCTTCAGCTTCAACTCTCAGGGCCCACTTTCAAGGTACGTTTTGCCGTGTTATATC
Source organism: Monochamus saltuarius (assembly GCA_025584915.1). Taxonomy (NCBI): domain Eukaryota; kingdom Metazoa; phylum Arthropoda; class Insecta; order Coleoptera; family Cerambycidae; genus Monochamus; species Monochamus saltuarius. The sequence continues at coordinate 17,516,345 of CM046725.1, forward strand.
GACACCTACTATTCGAAGACGACTCCACAACGCAAAGTTATGTACTAGAATACCATTACGGGTCCCCACTCTACTTCTAAGGCATCGTGCTGCCCGTCTCCAGTGAGCGCGAGAGCATAGGGGTTGGCTGTTACGCCAGTGGCGGTGGGTCTTATTTACAGATGAAACCATAATTGGGCTGGTTACTGATGACAATCGGCAAAGAGTCTGGAGAGAACTAGGTCGTCAACAGCGACTTCATTTCCCCGTGAAGTTGCTCCTTAATGGGTACCGTAATGTTTTGGGGTAGAATAATGTTCAAACGCCGTACCCCATTAATTCGCGCATACCACAGAATATGACCAATCAAATTTACATCGAACAAGTTATTACGCCCATTATCTACCCCCTACGTAATGAATTAGGTGAAAATTTTGTGTTTATGGACGACAACGGTCGACCACATCGCGCAAAAAGGGTTCAAGAGACACTCCAAGCAGGACATGAATCCTCTTGAAAACATGTGGAATTTCGTTCCTAGAGCCATTCATAATCATATTCCTCTATCTCAGACTGCAAATGAGTTTAGTCGTGGCGGAAGAAGAGGAATGGAACAATATTCCGCAAGAAATCGTTAACCGCTTGATTTTCTCAATACACAGAGGTGTCAATGTGCTATGCTTTGTTACTTATTTTTGATTTAATAAGTTTTGTTAAAAATGTCACATATTTGCTGGTTTTTAAATTTCTAAGTACTCAGTTTATTGAACATATTCTTTTCACAAAAAAAAAGGATTCAGAAAGAAATATACTTTTATAAATGTATTTGGTTTTTCTGACAAAAAGATTTCTTTAAGAAGAATGGGGGGGGCGTCCAAGAGACTTTTGGCGTTGTGTGTATATATGTAGAAGAACCAAACTTGGTACATGATTTAGGTTTAGGGGATTGATTCATCCTTCTTTATTTTAAACTGAATCAAATATGCAACTTTAAAAGTTAACATTTGCCCTGCTTTAATACTTTTAATTTATATTAATCTATACAAATTATCAATACTTTTTACATTGTCGTTTCAGAATTGATCCTTTAGCTAGATTTTTATTTTAGATACCTATTGAATACAGCTTTGTCTATAGAATTATTCCTTAGCGTATCTAGATATTTGATATCAAAGAATATACTGACTTCATTAATAGGAATTGTAGGAAAATTGATTTCTATTAGTTTAAGTACCTCTACAATACAGTAAAAAATAAATTCAACACATGATTAGAGGTGTATTAAATGATATTTGTTTCGCAACAATGAATTTCTCATCACATTCCAATTTCCCGGTAGAGAGAACCAGGCAATTATGGACGGACTTATCGCTGTTGCCACGTCGTCAATATTATGGTAATACAGAAAATTTTGTTATTTTTTCATGAGATCACTAACCTCATAAAAAAGCCTTGCAATGGAATGGTTGTATAAAAAAATATGAGCTGGTTAATTTTAAAGATTATTATTCGGTTAAATGAATGAAAATTTGTATTTATATAACGCCACTTTCCTACGATTTGTTCATTTTAATTTTAAAGCTACTTATATAATTAAACATGAACAAAATTGGAAAAATTAGGTAATATAATACACACTCACTGTACACAGGTACAGTATATATGATACACACTCTGGATATACAGTTTTTTGTAAAAGAGATTCATGATTTCCACCTAAATCAATTTAGTAGTTAGGAAGTAATTCGTGTAAATCTTGAAAGTATATATAAAAACAGCAGTTAGGTCGAAAAAAAATGGATTATAAAATATTATATCTTTTATTTTAAATTTAATTAAAATGGTTAAGTGCGAATTTGGCACGTCAAAGCCCCCAATATAAAGGAAACACATTACAATACAGTGAAGCGAAAACTATTCTGTAATCTTCAAGAATGTGTAAGTTAAATATACTTAAATATTTAGTTCAATATTGCTTTATCAATGTCAAAATCAAAATATTTACCTTGTGAAATGTTAAGGAATCGAGGAAATGTTCCATTCGACATACAATACAAACTATTAATGAACAATATTGAAATGTGATTTAACTCGTAGAGCAGTTAGTAACTAAATAAAACTTAAAATTTATCACTTCCTTATCAATATCCTTATTAAGGAGTTGTAACTCCTCCATGCTGATAAAAATGATTGTAAATTTACATTAATGTAGAAAGTACTAAATCCAAACTGTATCACAAAAGTCTCCATGTGAATACTGGATATCTACGTATTGCATGTAAAATTACATAATTTTTCTCTAATTCTCTCAAAAGTTTTTATTTTTATTTTTTTATGATGTGGCATTAAAAAATACATACAACTGTAATTTTCAACATTCTATGACAAACCCCTATTTTTTAATAGGCACTAGAGCAGTTATCCCCGCCAGGCGACAGCTGCTGCGTTTTCTAGGGCCCTAAGGTCCAGAAAATTGATATTTTATTTGCTTTATATTGGCGGTTGTGCAAATATGATGGCTGCATTGCAATATGAAATTAACTAACTTGCTGTCATTTTAAATGTCATTAAAGAATGTGACATGAATGTGACCAATCACAGTAAAGAAATGAGATTCACGATACAATACAACCAACATAAATTGGCATAAAAACCAAGTTTTAGTGATTCTGGACCTTTTAGGGCAGCTATGAATTTGCGGTCGCCGGCAATATGACACTGGCACAGTCTATATTTTGTCTAGGTTTGTGTTTTTCACCCAGTAAACAGCACGGAGTAGGGATGAGAACGAAGCCGACTACCAAAATATTCACTAGAAATAATTCATATGGCAAAACAATGTTTGCTGGGTCACCTAGTAATAACATAAAATTACATTTCATGTATACAAAAACATGGTTTTACTATGAAATATGCATATTCATAAGTAGTAATTTTCTATTACATTTTGTTGTGTTATTTCACACTACTGACCTAGATACTAAATAACTAACAATCTATCGTGTAACATCGCTAATAATTTTTATCAGTGCAGGGAGCCAATAATTTCACTCTGATTTTAAAATCACTTTAAACTTTACCCTCAATTTGTTTGCACATTATTCGAGATCACCCTGTATTTAGCTGTCTTTATGATATAAGTATAACTTTTTTTATATCTACATTTATTATTCGTACACTTTTTTCCTTTTCGAATGATAATAGAGATAAGGAAGAGGGAATACAGTTGCTTGATCAGCATCTGCTAGCAAAAAATGTCCAAAACAAATGCAAAAATAATAATCCGACCTTGCCAAAAATTCTATCTATTTTAAAAAATATGAGGTAATAAAATCATCAACAATGAACGATCTGAATGCACGATACATGAATTATTGTGCATGAGACGGTACATTTTGGCAAGTTTGCGCCTCTTTAGTTAAGCTAGGTTCTACTCTAAATACCTGTCTATCTGCTTTTTGGTGTGTGTACGAGGCATCATTTTTTTAACGGAAAGAAACCAGTTCGGATGTATCCCTAACACACTGTCACCGAAACTCATAAATCCCAAAACTCACACTTATTGCGTCCGCACGCAGTATGACTACACTAGATCAATAGAGATATCTCACCAAACGTCACAAAATTTAATTTATTTGCTAATCCAAATTCCTATCGGTCGCATATTTCCAGGACGTTATCTTCTTTTATTAGTTTTCGGAACAAAAAGCTATCCGCAAACAAAATGTACTGTCCAATTATCCGAAAACTCGACTTTGGGATCAATGGAGCATTTATGAGTGTCTTAAACTAATCAAAAACTTGAAACGCGCCTCGACCGCGCATGCCTGCGAACCAAAGTAAAAATATATCTGGCTCGGCTTCCACATTCACCGGCAATATTTATGTAATAAATCTGCTCTTATTTTGTTGTAAGTCTTTCAATAAAATCGCACTTGACGTAAACTTAATTACTGTAAAAATCTACAGGGTGTTTGAAAAAGACGTGGCAGTATTGCTGCAGCTGATAAAATAAATGGGTTTAGTAAACGTATCTCCTAGAGCCAGTCATTTTTGTGATATACAGAGCGTGTAAAATAATGTTAGAAATTTTGGATGTAATTTAAAAAAAAGAACTCTTCCATTGATATGCCATATTTTACTCAGGGTGTTTCAAAGAGAAATGGCAATATTGCTATGACTGACAGAACATTGGTTGAAAATAAATGGGGTTAATATGTTTTGCAGACAAAAATAAACTAATAAATAAAAGTCAGTTGGAATTTAGAAAAGGTCTGGCAACACAGGACGCAATTTTATCTTTATACAGGGTTAACTATGACTAAGTACAAACATTTTAACCACGTGCTCAGGAAAGCCTAAAAGACAATAAAAAAATTATCCCAGAATTTTAGCTCAATATTTAAAAAATGGGGCAAGACCCTCTTTTCCTGCGGAAAGTCGGCGTTTATGATAAGGATCGACTGAGATGGCTTAGATCCACAAATAAAGCTTACCTCTGTCAATAATATCTACTACCATGCGATCGTTTTTTGCAGTATTTCTAAATGCAAATACGACAAAAATTAACATTTTTATAACTTATTAGTAATAATACCTGATAGATAGGTAGGTAACAGTTAATCCAGTTATCTTCACTATTTTTCAATCGTTTTATTTCTTTACAAATTGGCAAAACTACAACATTTTCATTCATTATAAGCACTCACCACCGATAAAACACACTTCCCGTAGGTACAGCTAGATAAAATTCCTATTTATTATAACAAAATCGAACGAAAGGGGTAGGTAATAGAAACTTTTAATGTATCCGCGGCAGTTTTGTCCCATAACCTAGAAAACCAAGCCGGCGAACTATATTGTGGGAAAGTATCTGCACCCAACACAAATTTCTTTATTTAATAACTACAAAACGTTTAAAAATTAAAAAAAAAAACACTAAAAACTGAAGAAGAATATAAAACTACAACGTAAACACATGGTAAACACAGGAATTAAATTATGACCTGACTGGAAATTTTACAGTCGTATTGCTAGTTGCCTACATTATCTACTCTGACTCTGTAAACGTGTGGTGGACAAGTCGCATAGGCGGCGTTAAATAAGGATGTAATATAATTTCGAAAAAAATTTTTTTCGCTTTATAAATATGTTTGGAATAATTTTGAAGGGTGATTCCCCGTTAATTCTTAATTTTCTCTATCCCTTCTTAAAATATTTGTACTTAGTCATAGTTAACGCTGTATAGCTTTATCCTGATGGTAAAAGAAAATAGAGATAAATGGGCGTGTATAATGTTTGATTTAACCAAAATATTCGATATAGTTAATCATGCAATCCTACTAAGTAAATTAGAAAAATACGGCATAAGAGGTCCTGCTTTAAACTAGCTTGACAGTTATTTACAGGGAAGAACAACTCAAAAGGTTCTCTTGAGTGTTAATGGTACTAAAAAATTTTTGCAGTCATCTCCGATTAGGTGTCTCTCAAGGGAGTATTTTAGAACCTTTTTTGTTCCTGCTCTTTATAAATAATATTCAGATGATTGCTAACGTAAATACTTCTGTAACACTGTTCGCAGATAATACTACGATGACGGTTAAGTCAAGGGCTGCTGCCACACTCAGTGACCTTGCATCGAATGTTATTACTAGTACGCAGGAATATTGTAGAAACAATAGTTTGGCCTTGAACGGTTCCAAAACTGACTTATTTATGTTTATGAGTAAAGAAGTAGACTATAGCCTTTTCGTAAAATTTGACAATTAAACGATTCCACAAAATAATGTAGTAAAATTTTTGGGGAGTTTTAATCGACTCAAAACTATCGTGAACGTATCATGTTGATGAAATATTGAATAGACTTGCAAAACACTGTTTTGTTCTTTGGCGAGTAGGGAAGTTTGTAGATCTATATTACTGTACAGTTACATCCACACAAACTTAAATTATTGTATTATTTGTTGGGCAAATTGTTGCCGCATAAAAGAGGTTTTTATTTTACCGAAAAAGATTATACGCCTTTTGAAACACCCTGTATATCCGAAAAACATATTTTACGCGCTGAGATATAGCTTGACACCATTTCTACGTATGTTATTTAGAAGTTTTTGTGAATAAAACTACGTAATCAATGTCAAACACTACATTTTTTAAAATATTTATTGAATTGTCTGTTAATTATATGCCCGCCCTACATTTAGTGTTTAATAAGTTAGATATAAAATTGCGAGTACCTATTACATATTCAGTTTATTTAAAATGGCCGTGTGAAAATCATGTTATTTAATTGATATTTTGGATATACAGCTACCGAAAGTAATCAAGATTGAGCTGCTATATCTCAAAAACTAATAATTTTAGGTACGGCAAGGATAATCTACCTGAAAAACTTAGGAAAATCAAATTTGAATTTTCTGAAATAATATATAAAAGACATTTCGGTATAAAACAGCCGATATTAGCTTATATTACATGCGGCCAGTCCCCTGTGGGGTCGAATCCTGCGGCCGGTAGACCATAAATCAACTGTATTTGTAGAGAGGATTGGCACTCTTTCTGTGGGTATGGTAGGGTGGAAGAATATTGGCTAGGGTCAATGTGAGAGATTGGTACCGGTTGACTTTTGAATACCCCCTAATTAAAGAGGTTTTTCAGGTTTCCCTCATTCAGTGCATGAATGGTGGTTAGAACATCGTCGTTCCTGGGCGCAAATGCGGCCTGCTTAATAATAATATGCCGCCCCCTCTTCTGCACACGTCATTTGAAGTGCTTCGTTTTTATCCATCACAAAATAATTCTATAGCTTATGTTTCTTGATCTTCTCCAACTTTTATATAAACTTTTTTTCTGTATTATGAATAACAAGGAAATTATTCTCCACATAGCTTTTAAAGTATAAGAGTGACAATAAAAATTTAATTATGGATTTATTTACAGATATACGCGTGAAATAAAATCAATAATTTAAATCCTATTGTTTTTTTTTACCTGATAAAATGGGATTAAAAACAATTGCATATGGTAATCTTAAACGTGATGATAGTCTCAAATTCGTTTCTATTAATTTAATTTTAGTATACACAAGAGATTAACAAACCGTTGTTTTATTGAATGTTATTTTTATCGGAATTTACCTTCGAAATTGGATTATAAATGTTAATCTTTATTACTAGCGCTAATTTTATCTATTTATCGGAAATATCTCTTAATTCTACATCTCTACATTAAATATACGAAAATGTTAATGTAATATTTTGCTATTTTAGTTTCATATTTAAATAAAAGTTGCACAGACTGAAATTTTTGAAATGAATGATTTCAAAGCAATTACAATGCAGTTGATAGCTACATTTTGAACTTTATTTTTTTACATATTTAGTTTACCTCTGGTATGTTACAACAAGTGCTGTGACTCAGAGTTTTAACTTGAACCCAACTTTGTTGTTGATGACATTGTGAAGATTATTAAGACTCAAGTATTTTTATTAGCTGATAATTTGGAAATTGTGCATTGTCGTATTTTGTAGTGATATCGATCTTTTGTATTCTTAGTACCTGATAAATAATTAAGTTTAAATATGATTTCGACACAACGATTATTTTATATTTATAACCCACGATTACAATACAAATTGTGGTTTTATAAAAAAAAAACTGACACGTATACACTGATAAAAATGATTTACACATTGTTCACATCATATTTTAATGTAAAAAATACGAAATCCATACTGTATTACAAGAATCTCCAGGTGAATAACGTACATTCTCATCTGTCATGTAAAATTACATGATTTTTTCTAAAAATTTATAATACCGTTGTAAAATTACATTTCATGTGTGCAAAATCATGGTTTTACTGTGAAAAAACTCATATTCATGGGAAATAATTTTCTGACGTTACGCAATTGTTTTAATTGTCAACTTTTTCGAAGGAGTGTAAACATTTGGTGTAGTATATAGTTTTATTATTCTCAGTAGCTGTCTCTTAAATATTTTGATGAAAATATAATGAATTATTAATTTGTTCACGTAGGTCGTCTGAATTCTAACCGCAATTATATTCATATTTAAATTATACAAATTTCTCTTTCATTTGATAGGAGACTAAACATAACCATTTTATAGCATACGAAGGTGTTTCTAAAATAAGCAATCGCTTGATAGTTATTTATTCAACAAGTACAAAAAGTAAGTGTAAAAGAGTACACTAGTGCAATAAAGAACCACTTTTTCCACTAAATAAAGTTCAATAAAGTATTGTTTTTTGCATGAACGTAGAAAAACTATTTTTATGAAGGAGATTTAAATTTCAAGTAACGAATAATTTCATGGGGACATGCTGAAATCTAATTCGTTGCAGCTTAAAATTACGAAAACAAAATATTTTTGTATGATGACCAAGCCAACTATTGTATATAAATTACTTAATACTGAAAAATATAACAAAATATAATTTTTAAAGCATTATAAAGTTCTTTAATCGTCACAGCATTGAACAAGTAACAGTGTATGTAGTAAGAAGACAAGTAGTTTTGATTTCAAAGATTCAAGAAGTTTTGAATTTTTCAAAACAAAATTTTGGGTCCGTCTAACACAAATGTTTCTGCTTTTTGTCTGTTTTGAACTCGTAAGTTAGTAGCAGCAATCATGATACGTTTACATAAATCATCAATACTTCAGTGCGATACACTTAATTTTTTAAATATCCCCACAAAAACAAGTCCAAATTATTTAAAGCCAGGAGATCGTGGAGACCATGGTACCGGTCTCCTCGCTCTTGGTATAATGCTTAAATACGCTGTACATGGTACGGATATAATTGAGCTTCATGTATGTTACTACACACTGCTGCAATACGCCGTAGACGACCTGGACCTCCATCTCTTCCACGATTCGGTTTTAAATTTCCCATGTCAAGCTCGCTTTGCACTACACTTGCACTCACTGCACACTGCGGTAAAAGTAGCTGCATTTGGCATATGTTTACCGCGTAATCGTCCTGCTAAGACATTTTCACATCGCCATAAATTAAAACGATATTCATCAACTTCGAGTTGCTATACATGTAAGCCATTTCTTACACTTGAAAAAATGTAAATACTCGCAGCACGAAAACGTTAATGCCTACTATAAGTAAACAGATTTTCAATACCGGTACATACATACACTTGTTTTAACTCGAAACGTTAAAACTTTTCATTTTGGGCAACCGCCAGATTTGATCAGTGATGCATACTGCATGCAGCCCATAAAAAGTGGGGAATGGACCCCCTGTATACTTCACTGGATTTGAAGCACCTTGGCGGTTTATCTCGTCGATCACGTCGATGGATGTCCCTGTGTAAGCGTAATTTGATTTGAGTGTCGATGACGATGTTGTGCAGGAGTTGGTTGATGGTGTTAACCGCATCCTAGACAGATTATCACCGTCTGGGAGTTAATTATGTCTAGATCGGTGGTGAATGTTTGATAAGCTAGTGGGAATGTTCCTATAAAAATATGAGTCCTAAAATGCTTAATTTCTAAGATACAGGGCGTTGAAATTGTTTATTTATTTATTTATTTTTGAACAAAAAATCGACATGATGCCTTTTCAGGATAAAATTGAATGAAACATTTGCAAAATTTTAATTTGGCAATACTTTTTTTTTCACAAGATTCATAGATACCCCTCTATCTCCGCCACTGGAATTAATATGCGATGATTTTCGGTATCGAATTATTTGCTCTTAAATACTAAATCTTTCGCCGCAACATGACAATTTATTTTGTTAACGATTTTTTCGTTAAAAAGTAAATACAACAAATAATTCAACGCCCTGTATATCAGAAACGAAGCGTTTTAGGTCCCATATTTACTTGAACTTTCAGTCTCAAAATGAGGTCCTCTAAAAACTCTCGAAGTCTTGCTATTTAAAAGTGAGACACCCCGTATGTCTCAGGTCGTACAACTTAGCTGGTTTCGTTATAATTGCAGACTTCTGAACCACCCAGAGTTTTCCAATTCTGCAGTATCGCGCTGATTGAAAACCTTTTCAATTTATATAGAATCGGTTCCTCCGAGAATTGCAAAGGATACATACAAGTTTTTTATTATTCCGAACTTTTGAAAATATCTCCGCTGATTGTTATAACAATTTCGCTGAAAACTTCGATTGACAGTCTCTTCGGTCTCAATAGCTGACAGAGATTTTCCATTATACCGAGATTTCATTTTATTCCCAATTGCAAGTGCAGATAAAAGGGTGGTAATATTCTATCAATAGGAAGAACAACTTTTTGAAAAGAATCGGAAACTAACAAGGCAGTAACTACGTTCTGCAGAAGGGACACTGATTTGTAGCTAATAGCGAAAGTTTTAATTACAGAAGTATATACAGGGTGTATCGTGTCAGGTGTTTGACCGAATAAGCCTATGTGCAGCGTTATTCATTATATTCGAAACATTATTTTGTATCTCTAATAATAACGATAATAAAGAGTGGCCTAAATAATAATAATAATAATATCTCTACCCCTCAATTTAATCACGAGGATGAGTTCAGAAGTCGCCGCCTCCTCCCTCGTTGTGCGAGAGAGGGAGCGGCATTTTCGTCCAGGAACGACTTACGTTGGTAAGCCCAGAATAAATTCTGAACGAAAGAAAATTTATTCATTTCAATCAAAAAACATTTTTTTTATTTCAAATCGTTATTTTTATACAGATTTGAACAAATTGTGTACGGAAATGATAACCAAAAATATTTATTTGAAAATCATTTTTTAAAATAAAGTTTTCATAAGATGTTCGATTGGAACAACTATTTGTTTCATTTAAACATAAACTCGTTAAAAAAATTAAATTTTCTTACCAAATAAATGAATTTATTTTTGACAAAAAGTGATGATCATTACACCAAAAAAAGATGTGTCTCTCGAATAAAATATGTACAAATGAATCGTTTACTGGGAAATAATTGTTTTTTCGGTGCATTAAACTTTTCAGATAGCCATTCTTAGTAAAAATCTAGAAGATTAAGGTCTGCAGATCGAGCCAGACAGCCTAAGTTACAAAAATGTTCTATTCTTGTTTACGTACAGTCAAAAACATTAATCTAACGCTAAATATATAAAAATTAATTGAATATGACAAGGAAACACATTATATATAATGCCTCAAATGACATTATTGTGAAGCACAACTACTTCGATATAGTTTCTCCGAGATTAACAAGTGACGGATTGCAATGTTGTCATACCTCGCAGTTTTAAAATTTTCATTGTTTACTTAAAAAAACAATTACTATAAAAGGTTGTTTACCGAGATTTAATTGTATTTAGTTGTGTGTTTAGGCGTGTAACTGTGTTTTGTATTTGTATTTTTATTTGGGAAATGTAGGTATTTGTAGAAAAACTATTTGTTTAGGACTTCTCTTGCCAAGAGCTTTTTGTAGTTTTTGGCCCGATGTAGAAACCTTGTAGGAACACACTAATACTTTGGACATCCTGTGTATTTCAATTATTTCAGATTCCTAATATGTAATATAATATTTATATTCAATAGTCATAACAACATGAGCAATTCAAATATCAAACTTACATCAGTAAAAGCTTATTCGGATTTATTTCTGACTATAGACCTACATATAAAAAATGTTCATTGTCATGATGATAGCAAATTTGTTCACGGTTTGCAACGTATTTGTTTGCTTAGCCCACACATTAATACAATCCAAGGTAGATATACTTACTACTAGTTACTAAAAAAAATGATTATTACGATAAAATTGACAGGAGAGGATTTATTATATCCTTCCTTATCTCTAACTTTTTCATCGTCAAATTACGTGTAAAGGTCGAAGTATTTCCCGCCGTAAAATGTAACTTTTAAAAAGCGTTTGTAATACACACATTATTTTACTATTATAACTCCACATTTTAATAATTATTTATGTAGAACTATGTAAGTTTATCTTATAACAATCTTTATATCTACAATTAAATTTATATTTGTTTTAATACGGTACCTTTGAATATTCGTTTTGCATGTCTAACATTGTTTGTACACGCAACGTCAACAGTCTTGGACTCCCTGTATATAAAATGATTCGATTAGACCTAATGGTCTTTCTTAACGTGGTAAAAAAGTACATGTACCTAGGGAACAAAAAAAAAAGAACAATACAAAATTGCAGATCATGAACCTTACTTTATTACCAATGTTTTTACAAATCTGGTCAGTTTGGCAGTACATTCAGCCAAGTGTTCCTTTCAATTTTTGTACATTATAATGCCAGGACGTGAAATATCTGCGTTTACCAGAGCAAGAATGACTTCTTTACATGATGCAGGACATTCTAATCATCAGATATCGAACATGTTGGGCATTCCTAGATCATCTGTTGTACAAATAGTATACAGATATGAACAATTTGATACAGAGGAAAACAGACCACGTAGTGGACGTCCTCGAGTATCTAATGAAAGGGAGGATTGGTATTTGGTGCAACATGCCCGTAGACACCGCACATCTTCAGCTCTCAGGGCCCACTTTCAAGGTACGTTTCGAAGACGACTCCACAACGCAAAGTCTGGAGAGAACCAGGTCGTCAACAGTGACTTCATTTTCCGCGTATGCTCAGTATGAAGGGGGTTCAGTAATGTTTTGGGCTGGAATAATGTTCAACCGCCGCACCCCATTAATTCGCATACCACAGAATATGACCAGTCAAATTTACACCCAACAGCTTATTATGCCCATTATCTACCCCCTACGTAATGAATTAGGTGGAAGGTGTGTTTATGAACGACAACGCTCGACCACATCGCTTCAAGAGTTCAAGAGACACTCGAAGCAGGACATATCAATAGATTAGATTGGCCAGCCAACTCTCCTGACATGAATCCTATTGAAACCATGTGGAATTTCGTTGCTAGAGCCATTCATAGTTATATTCCTCTATCTCAGATTGCAGAGAGTTAGTCGTGGCGGCAGAAGAGGAATGAAACAGTGTTCCGCAAGAGATCGATAACCGCTTGATTATCTCAATGCACAGACGTGTCAATATGCTATTAGAACGTGATGGAGGTCGTACCGACTATTAGTCAGGTAGAGAACTTGCTTTGTTACCTCTTTTTGATTTAATAAATTTTGTCAAAAATGTCACACATTTGCTGGTTTTTAATAAGTACTCAGCTTATCGAACATATTCTTTTCACAAAAAAATGATTTCTGACAAAAAGATTTTTTTAACAAGAATGGGAGTCCAAGATTTTTGATGTTGTGTGTATTTGTAGAAAGCACTATTTCAAGAATACGGCGCCCTTAATATAACAGTTCCTACTTTTAAAATATATTATTAGAAAATTTTAAAGTAAAGACAGTTAAATTAAGTTAAAAGGAAGAAGTGTATATTTCATAAACACTATTAAATCTTCCCGAAAGTATATATTTCGAATAACTCAAGGTCACCGTGTTTATTTATACTATGTTTTCTGGATATACTTATCCAATAATTTTCTACTTTGTTTGTTATCCCACTCAAAATTATGCACTAATTTAAATATAATATACACTTTATCTTAATTTTATATCTAGATACTACAAAGCGGTACAATATAGGTATTCTGTTTAATTTTTTGTATTTATGAACAAATTCTATACGAGCTGTTGCCAACGAATGGACTGTCGTTATTAAGAGATTGATTGAACATGCGAATCAACAGTAGGAGTTTTTTTAACTATTGATCGTAGTATAAACATACTAGTATTTTTTAAATAAAATATTCAAGATATTGCATTGACAAAGAAGATAATCGAAGTTGACTAGCAACTTTCCATATTTAGTCATATGTGTAATTAAAATTAAGGTCGCCGTATTTCTCGACGTAAAATGACCAAATTTGTGGTGTTTTCAGGTACTGAAATCTCGAAGTCCCGTCGATTTTGCTTTTTAAAAAGACTATTTTTTCTATACCAACGCATTTCCGACGTTCATTTGTTTTCGCGTGATGACGTCATCGGATATTTTTTTAAATAGAACCCCTATATTTTTTCATCGGGTTCTTGTAGAGCTTAACTTGCTGAATTAAAAAATGTATAATTTCAACACTTTATTCCTTCAACTTTCCGAAAAAAAAATAATAACCGATCCAATAAAATCGGCTTGAAAAAAATGTGAATATTCCCATTTGTGTCTGCGATGGGCTGGTTGAGAGTAAAGTGGATATAGTGAATTCATCGGCAGTATCACAAAATAAGGACTCTTCATATTTAAAACAATTTAACAATAAATAACTAATTATTTAATTAAATTCTGGTTGCCTCAATCGTATTTGACCCCCTAATTTATTATTTTGTTTTATTAGATTGCATGTTAGATAGCAAAAACAACAAATTCAATCAAGTCAACTCAGAAACTGTTTCTTCAGCAAGTTAAGCTCTACAAGAATCGGATGGAAAAATATAGGGGTTCTATTTAAAAAAATATCCGATGACGTCATCACGCGAAAACAAATGAACATCGGAAATGCGTTGGTATAGAAAAAAGAGTCTTTTTAAAAAGCAAAATCGACGGGTCCGAGGAAATTTCATGAAACTTCGTTGTTTTAGAAATAATGAATTTATTCCATATACTTTTCTTCCACACTGTAGAAGGAGGAATAATTCACATTTAGAGAATGCATGGACAAATTCCACTAAGAAAATCTTCCTGCACAGAAGTTATTTCTGCTACTGACAATGCCTTCTTAACTATTTAGAAATAAAAATGTGACTCGTATAGTGTATTTATTATTGAATTCTAACAATAAAATCTACTACTGTATTTCTAATAATTTGTTAGGAAGAGATATCCTGCATATTATATTGACTAGATTAAACTTGTATTTTTGTACATATTCACAAGCAGATACCATGAAATTAAAACTAAAAACTTTTCCCTCTTTTCAACTTCATCTGTCAATACACATATGGCTACAAAAATAATATGAGACATTTTTAAATTGGCTTCTGTTACACTATTCCGGTTAAACAAAATGTTAATATTTTAACTGATTGATGAACTCTTTGGTATATACATATTTTTAACATGTGCATATTGTTCAATTTTTTACATATTGATATTCTCTCATATATATGTGAAATAATATTAGTCATTGAAAGAGTTTTCTCAGTATATATATATAAAAGTAAAGTATATATATAAAATATAACAAAATGTAAATGATCTACTCAGTAAAATTACATATCTATATTTTACAATTCCAACCTAAAAATTACAATGTATAAATCAATACAAATTACAATTACGAAATTACGGAATTTAGCATAATATCTATTTGTAATATCTCATAACTTAATATGAAATTTTATCCATGTTTATCTCTGTAATATTGCAATGTACTTAGTGTATTCATACTTTATTTTTTCCATAAAACAACATTTTTTTACAGGCACCAAATTTTTATTTGGTAAAGCTAATATGAATTTAGCAATTTGTTATCTTACCCGATTCGTAAATTTGCCCCCCTTATAACATCCACCTCCGATAAATAATCTTGTCTTTAAAACCAGTCAAAATTTTCCTATATTAACTATTAAATATAAAAAAATAATGATGAAGTCAATCATTAGAAACCGTCATAAATATTTGACTTCGCACGTATCGATATGAAAACGTCAATCAATATTTTTCCTAAATATTAATATTATTAGATTTAATTAGCCTTTTAGCAGTGACGTGTATTTATTTATAAATCTGATATCTTCAAAGACTTAACAGCGGATTCTGTTAACGTTAAGGTTTATTTTTCTTTACAGCTCAGTATACAATAAAAGAAAAACAATAAAAATATGCACACGGGGCTTCAAAGATTTTTTTTTTGTAATATTGTGGCATTCTTATTATTAGCTCGTGTAAATATTTTACACGTCAAAAGTTATTATGTCAGTTATAACAAACAAAATATTTGACGTAATATTTTTTTAAACGTTACCTAATGAAAAATGAAGCTTTGTTTGACAGCTACTTATTTAAACAGGCATAAAAGTTAAGGAGAAATAAATAAGTTCATGTATTTTGGGAGGGATTTGTTAACATTATCCAAAGTGGAAAGGAAACTGCAGATTTCAAATACTTTGTTAGATTTCGGCTTTAGAATTAACTTTGCAGATACACAAAATGTAGAAGTTCTTCTGTAAGTTTTATCTGTATATTTACTAAGTAAATGAACATGTAATTGTTTAATTAAAAATGTACTTTATATTGAAGAAGTAAAACATCTGAGATAGACAGTATTTGCTCGACAAATATTTTGAAATTTATACGAAAACTGTTATGCCTTCTCACAGTTATATACAACTCTCCTTACATCAAAAAAATATCTTGTTAAATTAATGTTGAAATAACACAACGGTCTGTATTCTTTATATTAATACAGGATAATGAGAACTTCAGGCAAGGTCTAAAAGATCAAAAATTATTAAACAGTATGTATTTTCATCACAAGATAAAGGCTAAGTTTCGGTTTTTTTATTGCAAAACCATCTACAGATCTATAAATAACAGTAACAGAGTTAGTTAAAAAATATTTATAACAATTAGAAGTTTGCAACGTATTTGTAAGTATTATAGAATAATGAATCTACGGTGCTTTCAAAAAGTAACGAATAAATTTATTATTTTTGAAATTGAGAAGTTTTCGAAAAAATCCCCTGGCACGTCGATTTTGTTTTTAAAAAAGGAAGTTTTTGACATACGACCCATATTTGTGACATCATCGTTGTTCGAGATTTGACGTCATCGACAATTTTTTTAAATAGCAACCCCCAAATTTTGACCATGCCATTTGAAAGAGCGTATCATTCTACATACATACATCATGAAAAATTATGGTATAACAAAAGTTTCAAGAAAATAATGTTTGAAGTTTTTAAAATTTAATTTTCACAATACTGTACATCTCCCCATTATGCAACACCTGTCCGTGCTTATTTAGACGAGCTATTTCCGAATCGTTGGATAGAGAGAAGGGGGCCGATTGATTGGCCAGCCAGATCGCCTGATTTGACACCCCTAGATTATTTCTTGATTAAATGTAAGAACCTTAAAAAGCAAAGTATACGTTACTAGACCGGTTAATTTAGAAGATTTAAAAACAAGAATTCGTCACGAGATACATCGTATACCTCCTGAAGTTATTGATAATGTCCAAAAAGAATTTATTAATCGTCTCGGCTACTGTCAGGCAGCCAACGGTGTACAATTTGAACATTTAATTTAGTCGATTTTTTACATAATCGTTATCATTTTCAGTATCTGCTTACAATTGGTTCAGGAACGTTTCAGTGTAGCATTGGGGTAGCATTTTCAACAATAATTTACTACCTGTACATATTATAAATGATATTTTAAATGCAGATCTGGATAGAACTTTCTTGGAAAATGACCTTTTTGATTTCATTGATTATTGATCAGTGGTCGCGCGGTTTAAGGCGTCAGTACTTGAATCGAGGAGACTAGATCGCTGTGGGTTCGACCCCCGCAGTCGGTAGACAGTATATAAGCTATAGAGGAAAACAGTAGGTATTTTAAAACTACAGGGCCCTTAACTATTGAACAGTCCTCAATTTGTTGGGTATGGTGGTCATGCATTTAGTAATTATTTTGATATTTCTAGTGTTCTTCAGGGTTTAACTCTTGGCCCATTGTTATTATTAATTATCATTAACGTTCTTTGCTCTACTTTGACAACATCTCACTTGCTATTTGCTGAAGATCTAAAAATATTTTCTAAAATAGATTGCATATCTTTACAAAATATTAATATTTGGTGCTCTAATAATGGTTTATATTTAAATGTATCGAAATGTAAAGTTATCACTTTTTCTAAAACGTTCAATCCAATTCACTTTCAGTGCCATTTTAATGATACATGAAGTATCTGCTATGGAAACTAAAGACAATGGTTTTTTCACGGCATACCAAGCTATTTAATAGAAACATTACTTTTCATTTTTACGCCGTAACTTTAATTAGCTTTTAAGATTTGAACAATTGAAATAACTGGTTAGCTTTTTGAATCCTCCGGTATTTTAATAGCTTCAATATTTTCTAAAGCTTACGTTGCGTTTCTAAAGCAAATGTCTTTATTTCTTAAATCATTTTTATTACATATTGAACGGCTGTCTTGTTTTGGCGAATGCGCTCCCTGCATATTTAAGCATGTTAAGAATTAATTTCCTTAATTTTTAGAATGTTTATCAAGAAACTTTTTGTTTTGTAATCCAAAGTGTGATTTAATTTCACTCTCTATTTATTATATGTTTTCCTGTAATTGGGTGTAAACCTGTTGGAGGTAAATGGTGTTATTATTATTATTGTTTCATCATTTAATTTTAATGATGATTCAATTAAGATTTTTGACAAGGAATATAATTACCAAAAAAGGCTTATTAGCGAGATGGTGTGTATACAATCTCAAAATAATACCATTAACAAGAAGTCTGGTACTGAACATTATATCGTTTAGTAAAAGCATTTCCTATTGACTTGTTCATTATATGGTGAATAATAATTTTATCTTTTTTGACTCTGGTTTTGTCTCACTAGGTAAGGTTGCTACTAAAAATTTTTTTCAATTTTTTGAATTTTTGAAAATTTTTAAATTAATGTTTTAATCCAATGTTTTGTTGATTAATTAATAGTATTCTAATATGTTTTTTCAAATTGTTCATATGTATGTATAACTATTTTCTTTTGTTTTGTTTTAAATTTTAAATTGTCAACATTGTTTTATAATTCTTATCTCTTGCTTCCTATTGTAGCCCTGAAGAAGATTTAAAATAAATAGAAACGTTGGCTTAGTTAGAAAATCTAGACCATTAACTATATTGTCCTGTTTTCCGATTATTCCTTCCTAAACTATTATTGTTATTAATGCACCGAGAAGCCTACAGGTATTTTATTCAGAGCGGCATCAGGAAGCTGCGAAACAGGACTCGCAGGAGTCAACGCAACAGGTACGGGCCTATTCTCCGCGTAGCCGCTAAAGCGTAAGCTCTGGACAAAAAACTACTTACTTAAACGTCAAACACCTCCTCTACACTGACACATCTAACGTTACACCATGGCAAAACGGCGACTTTATTTACAATAATTAAAAATCCGTCCCCGGACATGTTTAGCTTAATTCGATCATTCACACATCACAATTAATTAGCTCTGCACAAAGACCGTCCATTGGCGATTTGCGATGCTGGTGGACGTCCTGGTGGTGGCACAGGAAGTCGGCGCGCACGTACGTAGAGGTATTTCGGACGGAACCGCGGTGTGCTGCGAGTAGAGCGGATCCCGAGTATGATACAGCGCTCGCCAGCAGCCAAGCTGCGCCTTCCCAGGGACTATTTCTCCCGTAGGAGCACGCCTGCGCCAGTGTACGGACGGCCCAATTCCCAGATTTTCATAAAGACACTATTTAATATTAATTACCGAAGGTCTATCACGGATTTGGCATTTGGGTGTCCGACCGTTTCTTCTTTTTCTGCAAGAAAACTATTAAAATGTTTTATACGAAAATGTCACTCCAGTGTTTTCTAATCAGCCCTAGAACTTTCTATCACAGACAAGGAAACTATTAGTGTTCTTGTTTATGCTTTCTATTTTATACCGTTACTACGGCAATTTAAAAAATTTCCGGAAATTTATATCCACCTTGAGGCAAAGGGCATGTGATTACAATAGAAATTTGTTGACGTTTGTATATATTTTTTAATTTTATTTTACAAAGTTTGGGATACAAACAAGATAAAAGCCCAAAAAGTGTGCTTACATCTACTACAACTATACAGGGAGTTAAAAAAGAGTGTAAAATATTTCAGGAGGTAATAGTATGAACCAAAATAAGCAAAAAAGTCTTAATAACCATGGGTCCGCAATGTAACGGTGGCGGAGATATGGACCACTATTCGTTTTTCAAACATTTTATTTTATTAGGAATAAACCGACAAAGGAAGCTTTTAACAAACAAAAAACAAAGTTACAGAACATGTTCAAAGTGCCCTCCGTCCATTTCCAATCAGGCACGACATCTTCGTCTCAACGATATTCAAACTTTCGAAAACACCCTCCTTGGTTTGGATTTCTTGACACTTTTGATTAATCCGTAGCTGCAACTCTTCCAGGCTATTTACAAGAGTACCATACACTAATGTCTTCAAATATCCCCAAACAAAGAAATGTAGAGGGTTCAGAACAGGCGATCTTGGAGACCATAAAACAGGTCCGGCCCTTCCTACCCATCTATGTGGAAAAGTTTGGTGTAAATGCTCTCTAACGGCCATGGAAAATGAGCTGGAGCACCATCATGCTGGAACCACATTTATTGCCTCTGATTCAAAGGAATGTCTTCCAAAAACTCATACAGTGTGTTCTGCAGAAAGTTGAGGTAAGCAGCGCCTGTTAATCGGTTTGGTAAAACAACAGGACCTAGAAACTTGTCACCTACAATACCCATCCAAATGTTTAATGAAAAACGTGCCTGATGTCCAGATTCTATTAGAGAATGAGGATTTTCGTCGGCCCAAATATGCGTATTGTGAAAATTAAACACTCCATTTCTTGTGAACCCGGCCTCGTCAGTAGAAAGAATGTTTGCAAGAAAACGAGAGTCTTTAGCATCATGACGTAGAAACCAGCGGCAAAAAACCAAACGTGCTTGATGATCATTTATCAGATTTAAGGCCTGTACTCGTTGCACATGGTATGGATAAAGCAGTTGCTCGTGAAGGATTCTCCAAACAAGAGGGCCACTAATTCCTACCTCGGCTGATATACTCCGCACACTCGTACCTGGATTCTGCTCCACCAGTGCTAGAATTTCTTCTTCTGCTCTAGGAGTGGATACCGACCTTGGTCTTCCGGATAAATGGCACTGTTTGCTCAAGGAACCGGTATCACGCAATCTTTGGTGAATTCTTCCAAACATGCGTTGTGAAGGAGTCTGGCGATTTGGATAAGCGTCAACATAAGGCGGTGGCGTTTCCATTAGCACGACCATACATGAAATACATGTCTGTTAATTCTGCGTTAGAGTAACCAGCCATAGCGAAAGAAAACTTGTGCACTGAGAACAACTGTCAAATACGTACTGTTTATTTCACTAAACATCAACCAACTGTTATAAAAAAAATACACAACGTTTTTGCAAAATAAAAAAAGGGCTAAAAAACATAAAACAGTTCATATCTCCGCAACCGTTACTTTGCGGACCCATGTTTATTGAGACTTTTCTGCTTATTTTGGTTTATACTATTACCTCCTTAAATATTTTACACTCTTTTTTAACACCATGTATACTATATTAACAGTACATTAATAATTAATACATTTTATCCACGACCACTATTAAGGAGGAATACGCCTGTTTTCCGTGGATTAAATGCCTTTTGGCATACTAGTGAATTAGAATTCATAATACTACTCTTAGATTTTATAGCATTTTATTTAGAATTATATTTTTAACGATCTTGACATGCCATGTGGGCCCCACTCGATAAGGAGTGAAATATTAAAATGGTGTTCTTTCTACCTTAACTTTCAGTATCCTTGCCTTGTTTGGTCTATAATATCTTGATGCTACTTTCAAATATGAAGCAAGTTTGCATTACTTCAAAATCTCAATAGCTTTATGCACTTTCAACATTGATTTTAGCATGGAATATTTTGTCTACATCGAAGAAGCAGTACAAACCATTTCTCAGCATTGAAAAAGTAGGATAGTAGCACCTCTTCTGTAATTGCTCCTTCTCCTATGTCGAATTCCACCAATTCCTTCTCGTACACATTTTTGCTTTTCGTTGGTAACAGACGTAATGTTGCTTCTTGGGCTTCTTCATGACTTGCCATAATTGTTCACCTGCTCCCATACGGCTTTTACTCTTCTAATTGACTAGTTTTGACCGTGGTCGTGGATAAAATGTTGAATTACATTCGGGAAATTAATCACCCTTAAATCCTTTCGTCCGTTTCTTCTCGTGGATTAAAGGCTTGTTAATTTCCTTATATAATTAAAAACTATAATAGATACGTGTAGACGAGATATCTTGAACGGTATACAGTCAGTTTTCTTTACCGGTTGCTGCTATCCATTTCTTAAGTTATGTAATTTTGTTTCTGATTTTGCAAAACCTATGTCTGCACCCTGTAAATTGTTTGATTAAAAAATTCGTTGCGGTATAAATAATTCTAAAGTAACGGAATTCTAAATATCTAGAGAATCAGTTACTTACAAAGTAATGTTAAAAAAAAACAAAAAAGTATACAATTTTAATGTTTGATCAATATAACTGAATTATATTTTATTGTTCTTTAATTATTACAAATAAAATTATGTTTGTTCAATTGTTTTCATAAAACTATAAATGCCACTGCAGGAAACATCTACTCCGCGGACTAATGCCCCGACCGGCATTTAATTACACATACATTACAGTATCTGTGTAAACAGCTAAGAACCCTTGTCGGCCACACCACCAGACATAGACCGGCTTCAGGTTTGTTAGCACTCATCATCTATATATCACCTACACTCAGTTTATATGTGGATATAAGTACATGTGAAAGAACAGCCAGTTTAATTGTCGATCATCTCACCTATGGCATACAGACGAGGGTTAACAAGCTAGAAACCGGTCTATGTCTGGTGGTGTGGCCGACAAGCGTTCTTGGCTGTTCGCACAGATAGGTACTGCAGGTATAATTCAATGCCGGTCGGGGCATTAGTCCGCGGAATAGTTGTTTCCTGCAGTATCATTTATAGATTTAATGGCTCATCGCCCAGGGCGAGAGGTCTGCTATTAAGTACCTGCTGTAATGTAGGTCGGTTCCTGCAAGTCGAGCCGCTTAGGTCACTTATATATCACCTGCACTCTGTTTTCATAAAAGCTCATTATTTATACATCATATAGATTATATTTAAGAATCAGTTTTGAAAATGATTATCCTTATCAAACAAATGTATTATTGATTGCATTCAAGTATATTTTTAGAATGTTGTTGTGGAACAATTTCAATAACAACAACTAGTTTTCAAAGCAATCTCACACTCTCTACAAAATCATCCATTTCAAATATGTACCATCAAAACGCTGTGAAACTATTTAGAATGAAGAGAATTTACGTTGAATGCCATATTTGCTACTTGTACATATTAATAAATTTCAACTTAATTAATACTTCAACTAAAACTATTCATACAGTATAGTCCGACTATCCTTTATAAAAACATTCCACTTACACTGTGTATGTAGTATATACTTAGGATTCTAATTAATTGTTACAAAATAATTTTCGTATAACGAAGCCTGTTATTTTAACAAAATACCTTGGCGTTTGCTTTCCGAAAGGTTTCTCAAATTTATCAAGTTCGTGTTTAAAATTATGTCAGACGTGTATAATTTGTAGTGATGTAATTAATATAGCACCATTTTGGGTTAAATAGTTTTCTGCTTATCGACCTCTAAAGCCAATAATTATCTTCTATTATCTTCTAAACTGGTGGTGTACAGTGTGTCCCAATTTAATTGTAATTGCAGAGTATTTCAGAAACTACAACAGATGCCGATTTTCGCATCACTAAACTAATTTTTCGAGAAACTTAATATGCCGTAATTAGAATATAGTTCTCTTGATTTTTGAAATACAGGGCAAAATTTTAAAAAACTACTTTCAAGAGATTCTTCATATCTCAAAAAATAGTTGAGACATCAGTACAGTGAAAATTACTTTTGACAGACTTTTTTACGTAAAGTTCAGTGGCGAACTTATAATTTATCTACAGGCTGTCCCCTTTAACATATGACCTAAACATATAATTTTTTAAATGACACACTGTATATTTTTATGCAAGTCATTACATTATTTTTTCCTTTATAATAGTTCCTATTTTATTTTTTTAAAATTGTCAAAAACTGTTAAACTGATAAAACTGATGTTGCATTGCCATGCTTTTTTATATAATTGTACAAAATTAGGTCATGCAAATGCAATATAAGCAAAACAAACAGTTGTTAAAACAATTAAATTATATAATAAATAATATTACATAATAATGTGTTAAGAATAATATTCATTAATATTGACAATTTAATTTTATATATGTATAAAAATACCGACATGCCATAGTGTAATTGCCACTTTGACAGCGGCAAAAGTTACCTGCGACTTTTGCAACGACAAATGCACTAGTGGTTTTTCACTTATTCATTTTTTAATCAATTATCGCGATGTCCGTTGCCAAAATAAATAGTTTCACATTTTTGTCAACAACTTTGTGTGCCTGCTAATACAGTTGCGACTCAATCATCAATGTGGTGACAATTTTCTGCTTTTTGCGATGCGAAAGGATATAAACTTGAACAAAATACTTCCATCGATAAATTGAATGTAATATTGCAAGATTGAGCTTTTATTATGCGAAAATGTGTCGGAAAGGACTACAAAGAAGCGGTAGTTAAAACAATCTGGAACACCACTGCTAAAATGCTACAAAGTAAATATTATAAAGAATTTAATATATTGTATTTAACCCTTTCACCGACGTATAGTTTAATTGATCACGAGGTGCACGTATACGTGTAATGCTTAACGTAAAATCTTACAAGCACAACTCGAAGAGAGAAAATCCAGTGCACCAGCTCTTAATAAATGTGAAATGTGCAATGGCCAGATTATATGCCGAAAATGAACTGGAAGAACATCAAAAGAAATTATATCACATTTTGACGTTTGAATTAGCTTGGCGCGGAGGAGAAGCAACTTACTGCAAAACCACTTATTTCGTATCTGAAATTAAAAATAATGGGAAAGAAACGATGTATCGAGTATAATCCTCTATTTTCGAAAACGAGACAAGGCGGTGATAATAAATTATGTGACAACAAATGGATTATTAATATTTTAGAGGAAGATATTTGCCCAGTAAATACGCTTATTTAAAAAGTTGATGGAAAACGAGGTACTTCTATCACATTGGACAAAGTATTTCTTACACCAAATTCCTGGAGAAAAATATGTGCATATTTTTATTTATTCCTGTTCTCAACGGTTTTATTAATGACATTGTCGACAAATTTTCTTCTTATTAATTATTTTCTATGATTATTTTTATTCAATTAAAGATATTTATAAATTGCTTAATTGGCTAGTATAATTATCTTGTAAAAATCATTTTTTGAATTATTAAAGACAAGATTATATTTAGAATTACTAAAGTGAATTAAATTCATGAATCAATTTTGTAAAATTATATAAAAACGCATGACCAACTATATGCACCACGCAACATCACTTTTATCAATTCAACGTTTTTTGACAGATTCCAAAATATGCAGTAACAACTATTCTATATTATTATGAAGGAAAGAAGTAGTTCAATTGAATGGCATACACATATACAGGGTGTTCCATTAAGAAATATATGTTTGTCATATTTTAAAAGAGCCACCCTGTAGAGAAATTACAAGTACACCACTGAATTCTACGTAAAAAAACTCTAAGAAGCAATTTTATCATTTCAATATCTCAACTATTCTCTGAGATACGAAAAATTCCTTAAAAGAAGTTTTTTTTAATTTTGCCCTGTCTCTTAAAAATCAAGAGGTTTATGAAAGTTCTGATTAGGGCATCTTCAGTTTCTCGAAAAAGTCTTAGAATGCGAAAACTGCATCCTTCTATCTCTTGTAGTTTCCGAGATACAATAACAACAAAATTGACACACCCTGTACATCTCTATGAACCATTTATTGCACGTTTAGAAGAATTATCGAAAATAGAGAAAAAAATAGTTAAGGTTAAATAAATATGGAAATTAACAATTTTTAACGCCTTGGTTTATAGTTAGAATTGAAAAATTTTCCTATGTTGAGCGAATTTGGATTTGATTACATTACAAAGATCAAAACAAAGAAACATTTACTTCACAATATTTTTGCAGGCACTACAATTTCTAATGGAAGAAGCAAAGTAAATGTAATAATTGCCATTGTAATGTAAACTTCTGTTTTATAGATACTTGTCTGACCAGATGAAAGTATGCTCAATACTCTTTGAAATAAGAAGAATGTAGGTCAAACCATTTTTGTTTTATTGTTTTGTTGATGTCTGAGGTACTGAGAAACCCGGCTTCTTTTTCCTGTAACTGAAACTGATGTGTACTGTGTAGAATTTATTTCACTCCTGTATTTGGTGAACACGACGATAGGTACATTTGTACAGAGACTCATGTCAGGATGGCTTTACTTATAAATTCTTTTATAGCTTTAACTATATATAACTTTAATATCAACCGTTTATATATTTTTTTATATTTAATATTTAGATAGTATAGACCAGGACTGAAGCCTTTGAAAATGATAAAAAGTGAAAAAAAATAATAGTAGGATGAAACCCATTGGAAAAGGAAGAGAATACAACAAAAATGAAAGGAAAAATAATTTACGGGCGATCTGAGGCCGGAGAGTGGATGGGGGTGACTTTTTAAGAGTAAAAAACGGTTCTCGATTTCCGGCAAAACTACATAGTACAAAGTAGCTGCATTTTGGCACATGTTTACCAGGAAATCGTTCTGCATTTTCACATTGCCATAAATTAAAGTGATATCCATCAACCGGCGCTTGAATTGCTTTACACGTAAGCCATTTTTGACAGTTGAAAAAGGTTACAAAAACTATAAAACTGTATGTTTGTTTAAGAAATTGTTAAGAAACTTTTTATTAGACAAATGTTATTATTCAAGTTCTGAATACTTTTGTACTGTGTTGTAGATGTAGTTGTTCCTGACAATTAATTCCTATTCATTTTTGTAAAATGTCAATAATGGAAAATAAATTATTATTATTATTTAGGATTAGGATTTTACAAAAATATTGACTCCATATCTCCGCCACTGGTTCGTCAATCAGGGTGAGACTTCTTCGTTTTATGTATGATTTGAATAGCTACATTAGTTTCATAGATTAAAATATACTTTTTTTAAAAAATGTAGGTGTAAATGTCACCTTGTAACTTCCTTACCTTCCTTCCTTACAAGTTACAAATATATAAAGTTTATGTATGACAAAGTGGCATTATTTTTTCAAAATTTATCATTTTCTAAAGTTTTTTTAATCTAAAACTGAAACACCCTGTATATATTACCTGTAATTTATAAGAGACCAAAAGTTTGCATTGCACGAAAACCTGTGCATCTTAAACCTTTCAAAAAACAAGTGTGGTACCTAATTAAACAATCTGTTTAAAAACGAAGTTTAAAATGCAGTAAAAGTGTACATTAAACGCTATTAAAACAAAAGATCTATCTATAAATTCCGCTGCCGTTATTTTGTTTCCGTTTTGTTTATTTAATTCCCTGCTGACTGATAATAAACATTCAAAAAATAATCCGATCGATCATAAATCGCGATTAATGGCTGAGCGTGTTTTCTCACAAAATTGCATTAAACCAGGTGTTTGTTTTTTGAAATAATTGAGAAATAATATGGTAAAAGATCGTAATTTAGTTTAAACGTTTAACAAAATTAGTTCTCTATTCCGTTTATTATTTAAAACAGTTTTTGACTGCAGCATTATTCTAGAATAATTTTAAAGTGCTTTTGTGACACAAATGTGCGAGCATACACTGATAAAAGTGATTGTAATGATGTAATTATAAATTTACACGTTGTTTGCATCATATATTAATGTAAAAAATACCAAATCTGTATTACAAGAATCTCCATGTGAATACATTTATATCTTTCATATAAAATTACATGAATTTAATGAATGATTTTTTCACAAAATACATAATAATGTAAATTTAAATTTAAAAATTAATTTAAATGACAAATGCATATTCATAAATAGTAATTTTCCTCGTAATTTTCCATTACAATTGTAACATTACATTCTGGTGTGTTATTTTCACTACTGACATAGGCAATAAATAACCAACAATTCATCGTATAATATAGCTAATAACTTTTATCATTAGCCAGATTATTATTTACATACATTTTAAACATTACTGTATTTATCTGAAATGTAGCAGAGTATGTTGTTGGTATTATTTGGTAAATATTATGATGTGAACAACTTGTAAATTTACTATTATTTTTATCAGTGTATGTTTACTGAATAGATCTGTCTAATTTCTTTGGCTGAACTAAAAATATGCTGTTGAAAGTAGACGTGCAATCTCCCAGGGATTGGCACATTTAATATACACATAATTCACTCACACAATATTTGCTAATTCTCAACTTGAGTAAGGCATTTTTAAATAAAACATTGTAAATCATTCTGCAGTAGCCAACAAACGAATGAATGACAAATTACTTCATTAAAATTATCAGGCAAACCAAGCAAGATCTATAAATGATACTGTAGAAAACAACTACACCGCGGGCTAATCCCCCGACAGGCATTGAATTATACCTGCAGTATCACTGTGAAAAAGCAAAGAAACCTAGTCCGCCACTCCACCAGACATAGACCGGTTTCGGGCTTGTTAGCCCTCATCAGTATGCCATAGGTGAGATGACCGACAATTGAATTGGCTGTTCCTTCATATGTAGTTTCACATATAAATCGAGTGCAGGTGAGATGTAACTGGTCTGCTACTTCCTGCTCGGCCTAAGCGGCTCGACTTGCAGAAAGCGACCTACAATATCGTAGGTACTTAACCGCAGACCTCTCGCCCCGGGCGATGCGCCATTAAATCTATAAATGATACTGCAGGAAACAACTACTCCGCGGGCTAATGCCCCGACCGGCATTGAATTATACCTGAAGTATCTTTAGAAAATTATGGACTGAGGAATAGTGAAAAAAAAATTTAGTAACATAATTTTAGTTTCGGAAGTTCACAAGAATGTATCAAGTAAAACTTTTTGTTTATAAAAACTAAGAAGTACCTGAACAAATCGGGACGATATACAGGGTGTCCCAGTGTGAGCGTACAAAAATTTACCAGGGGGTAGACCAGACCAAAATAAGAATAAAATTCTTAAAAAAAAATTCTCTGATGCATGCCTAGCGAGTTACAGGGTGTTATTTTGAAAAAAAAAAAAATATTTTCCGCAATACCTTAAAAACCGTTTTGTAGATTTAGGTAATTTTTGGGTGATGTGTACATCAATTAGGCCATTAAAATTACATGGTGTTTGTTTTAATCTGACACCAGTGGTGGCCTAGGCCTACTATTCCTTATGATTTTGTCTTCATAACTCTTGCATATGGACATTTGGATCGGTCAGTGGTCGCGCGGTTTAAGGCGTTAGTACTTGAATCGAGGTGACTAGACGGAGTTGGTTCGAGCCCAGCTGCCGGTAGACCGTATATAAGCTATATTCGTGGAGAGGATTGGCACCCTCTCTGTGGGTATGGTAGGGTGGAATAATGTTAGCTTGGGTCAATGTGAGAGATTGATGCCGGTTGATATTTGACTACCCCCCTAATTAATGAGGTTTTCCAGGTTTTCCTCATTCCTGCACTGAATAGTGGTTAGAGCCTACCAACGTAAGTTGTTCCTGGGCGCAAATGCGGCCTGCTTAATAATAATATGCCCCTCTCCCGCACAAGTCTCCGACTTCTGGGCTAATCCCTGTGATTAGAATGAGGGGTAGAGATATTATTATTATTATTATATCCTACTTTTATGTAAATTGACTAAGTTCTCCTTAATCAGTGACCAATTCTGAACCAAGTAGGTGCTCTTGTTACACAGCTCTAAAATCAACCATTTTCAAGTAAATTGAGTCCAAAGTACCGACTGCATTAATTTATGCAGAAAAATGCATGCAAAGATTTTATTTGTTGTCATCTAGTAGGTATCTGTCATTATAAATAACAAAGTTGCTTACAAGCGTCATGTCAAAAATTGTTACGTGTCACACTAGTAAGTTGCAGTTACTATATACTATAAGTTACTAGAAGTTAAGTCAATTTGCACAAAATAAGTAGTACTAAGTTATTATTTACTATGGAATTTTAGAAAGTAAAGTATGGCGCATAATTTCTCTAACGAAGAACTTATGGACATGATACTGGCATACAGGGAATCACATCAATATTAAGTGGCTGCAGTTCATCTTTATGCTCAAAGGTTTCCCCAAAGATATCATCCGAGACATGAAGATTTTTACGTGTGGTTCAACGGGGTACAGAAACTGGTAATTTGCGTCCGAGGCCTGGACAACATGGGGGAGCCATTAGACCTAGGCAAATTGTGAATATAGAGAAAGAAATTTTAACAACAATTGCAGCGCTGTTTGGGATATAACAATCACAGCTTAGCGAACGTCAAGGCACGACTTACTCTTCACGTGCAGAGGGTACAAGCCTTACTTCCAAGGGTTCTTCCGCTTCCAGTGAACTTTTGCAAGAGGTTGTTACATCAGCAGCACTTAAAACCAAACTTTACTTTGAACATTTTAGTTACGGATAAGGTAATTTTCACATGTAATAATATTCACAATTTTCACAACACGCATTAATGGACATTGGAATGCATACCACTCAGCAAAGACACTTTCAACGACGATGTTCAGTAAATGTGTGGGCTGGAATTGTGAACGCAATACTTATTGACCCTTTCATTCTGGAAAATCGGTTAACTGATGCTCTTTATTTACAATTTTTTTCGTAATAATTTACCAGTACTCCTCGAATAAGTTTTCTTCACGATGGTGCTCCACCACATTTTGCGCGACTAGTGCGACAACATTTGGATCATGTGTTTTCCGTACGATGGATCGGCCGAGGTGGTCCAATTGGGTGGCCCCCTAGATCGCCCGACCTAAATCCGCTTGACTTTTATTTCTGAGGTCACATAAAGCTATGATTCGTGTGGAGACTCTTGGATTCAGCTGGCTCAACTGTGTATTCAAAATCACAAGAATATACGTTCTATTTAATGTAATTCACGTTCTTTTATTTTTATTTGAAATAAACTGGTATCTCCTCCGTAACTGCAAAACATTTTTTTTCACTATTTGTCACTATAATTTCCCAAATGTATGCGTTTAAGTAAATAATCGCCCTGTATAAACTTCACTAAACTGATCTATTCCTAATATATTTTTTTATTATCTTGAATTGAATGTCTAGTATTCTAGCAGCAAAATGATTTAACAAAATGATAGAATTTCATGCTGTGTTCGTCTTCAAACTTGTTTGTTAAATGAGTTAAGATAAAGATCTATCTGTTCCTATTTTAAGACTAATGAAAGATTATTCAAACAGAAAAATTCGATAAACTTGAGTTTTACTTAAATGAAGATAATATTCATGTCGATAGACTTGAGTTTTATGAAAATATGAAAGTAATATTCACGTTTAAATGATTAAAACTTAATGTATGTGTTTTTAGAAATAAAATATATTATAAAATAAACCAAATTAAGTAACAGCATTGATTTTATAAGCTTCGCTCCAGCTGCCTTTATAGCAATTACAGATGTTCAATATTAGATCAGTGACAACCACTGCTGGAGCTGGAGAATTTATAGCGACGTATAAAACCCCGTAATATTTTTACGTCTATTTTACGACCTCAATCTGACGTGGAAAAAATCGTATCGAAGGTCAAGATTGTCACTTTCACTTTATTTATCGCTTTCAGCGGTAGTTTCTGCGGATATAAAATGCTTTCCATTTCAGAAAGCATTTTCAAGTTGACTGACTAAAATGGTATTCGAGAATAACTATAAAATCTTAGAATACTTAAAAAAATAGTTAACAAATTCTGCAATCTGTAAGATTGTAAGATCTCCTATTGTTTTATTTTCTTGCCGTGTCTAACGTGTCTCAATGGATCATTTTTATAGTTATAATGTAGAATTTTATTTGGAATATTATATGTACATATAACTTTATATATTTTAAAACTCTTCATTTTCGAAATATATTCGATTTTTGCATGCAACGTCTAAAGTATGTACTAACTTATTTTATACAGTGTCTAAAAATAGTGCTAGTCAGATGTGCTGTATTATTACAAAAACAATTGTTTTTATCAATGTAAATTTGTTTATTAAGGAAAAACGGGAATTTA
Source organism: Monochamus saltuarius (assembly GCA_025584915.1). NCBI lineage: Eukaryota > Metazoa > Arthropoda > Insecta > Coleoptera > Cerambycidae > Monochamus > Monochamus saltuarius. The sequence goes on from CM046725.1 coordinate 17,548,400, forward strand.
AGAAACAGATTAGTTATTAAACAGATTTACATTAATTGCTGCAGATACCCTACCAACAAGTACCTATAGATGCTGCGACATTCCTAAACTTTCAAAATAATTTTTACCGCTTTGCTCGACCATTTATCACTTACTCTTCGTTAAAATATGTGGATGCAACTTAATTGTGATCCGCCTCGTCTTGGATTAAATGTTAGACGCAACTATTCAGTGACCACCACGCTTTCCCGATTTTAGTCAATTGAGAATATTGATCAACTGAAAAGATGTATTACAAATGCGTCTGAAAAAATAGGGAATAAGCACATGTTTTTAAAATATCAGATACTATTTATTAGTTATTTATACATTTCAGAGGCAGGTGGACATGTGGAGCAATTAAAATATTCCATTAATTAATTAAAATGTTAGAATTACAGTTTTCAATTAAATTTTAGTATAAGTCTTCTGTTTAATAACTAATATATTTCTTAAATCCCTGTTTTTTTAATAAACAAATTTACAATGATAAAACAAACTTTTATTTGTGTAAAATGCTACAACTGACTAGTCCTATATTCAGATACACCCTATATAAAATAAGTTAGAACATTACAAACTGATCCTTTGTAATTTGAAATTTAAAAATGTTAAGCGCAACTCATTTTGCTGCAATTATCTCTAATGTTGCATGCCCAAAAATCGAATTTATCTCAAAAAGAAAGAGTTTTACGAAAAACTATCAAGAGTAATAAAATTTTCTAAAGAAAATTCTGCATTACAACGTTATAAAATTTCCCATAGGCGTACGTCAGAAAAAGTGGAGATAAAATAGCCTCTTCCCCCGTTTCTACGTTTGTGTTTAGACGTCGTTTACAATAATACCCTTGAGGATTTAGTTAATAGCAAAAAGTATCTATCAAATTTCAAAGTGATACATAACAATCTGAATAAATTATAGCAAAAACAATTTTAAAAGTTCAACTTTAACACACTGTATCTTTTAATTTTTGTATATAGTATATGTATATGTAGGGGGTTAAATCGTCATATTTTGCCACCAAAATGGACAGTTAACGGGATGACCTGTTTTTATTACACTTTGTTTATAGAGGCTGCATCTGTGATTTTTAAAAGTAAATACCAAATCTTATCTTGTGTTATAAAACAAGAGTTTCTTTAAAATTTTGTTCTTGCCCAATCTTGTAAGATCATGCCTTGTCTTGTCTTGAGACTAAGACCAAGACAAAGCAGAACAAGACTGCCAACACTAAAAAACCGTCTCATTATTGACTTAATTTTATAAATGTTTTGTATACAGTGCTTTCGAAAAGTAACGAATAAATTCATTATTTGGGAAATTGAGAAGTTTTCGAAGCAATCACCTGGCACGTCGATTTTGTTTTTAAAAAAGGCACTTTTTGACATACGACCCATATTTGTGACGTCATCGTTGTTCGAGATATGATGTCATCGACAATTTTTTTAAATAGCAACCCCCAATTTTGACCATGCCATTTGAAAGATCATTCTACATACATACATCATGAAAAATTATGGTGTTACATAACAAAAATTTCAAGAAAATAATGTTTGAAGATTTTAAAATTTAATTTTCACAATACTGTACACCTCCCCATTATACAACACCTGTCCGTGCTTATTTGGATGAGCTGTTCCCGTTGGATAGGGAGAAGGGGGCCGATTGAGTGGCCAGCCAGATCGCCTGATTTGACACCCCGGTACTAGACCGTTTAATTTAGAATATTTAAAAGCAATAATTCGTCACGAGATACATCGTATACCTCCTGAAGTTATTGATAATGTCCAAAAAGAATTTATTAATCGTCTTGGTTACTGTCAGGCAGCCAACGGTGCACAATTTGAACATTTAATTTAGTCGATTTTTTACATAATCATTATCATTTTCAGTATTGTGAAAATTAAATTTTAAAATCTTCAAACATTATTTTCTTGAAATATTTGTTATGTAACACCATAATTTTTCATGATGTATGTATGTAGAATGACACGCTCTTTCAAATGGCATGGTCAAAATTGCTATTTAAAAAAATTGTCGATGACGTCATATCTCGAACAACGATGACGTCACAAATGTGGGTCGATGTCAAAAAGTGCCTTTTTTTAAACAAAATCGACGTGCCAGGGGATTTTTCGAAAACTTCTCAATTTCAAAAATAATTAATTTATTCGTTACTTTTCGAAAGCACTGTATGTAACATGTTATACACAAGTTACTTACGCAAACAAATAATATTGCCTTCCTTCAAATAAGTCCTACATTTTCGTTTCTAGCTAAAAATGCTCTATGAATATTTATCATTCGCCTAGCGAATTTTTCGAATTTGATGGATTAAATCTGTAAGTTCCTTAGCTATAAGATTCTAAAAGAAAAACAGCGGCACTACTTTACTGATTTTTGTATGAGAGCTTTCACAGAATTTTTAAACAGCACTTAGACGAACATAAAATGAAACGCGCTTTCCATGTATTTAAAGAAGGCAGTTTTTCTCAAATAGATACAGTGATGAATCACACAGACGAACCTTTCAGAGACCGATATAATAAGATGTCAACATGTGAAAGATAGCGGGGATGTCTTATATCATAAATCACAGACGTATTCTTTTCGTATTCGAGTATAACTCAATTTCATAGATTCGTAAATATTCTTTCATGAGAACGCTGTTTCTGCTAGTGTGCGGCATACGATTTAATATATTAGTAGTAGTACATATAAATCACGTAAAGTGAGACAGAAAGCTTGGAATCTCTGAAAGAAAATTAACGAAAGATGTGGAGCAGTGCAAATGAAAGATTATTGAAATTACTTCTATACAAAGTATGATGATTATACAAAACATATAACACACATAACATACATTGAGAAAAAACTCACTAGTAGTAGGTAGAAATACACTTATCTCAGTAAGAAACTTGTATAAAATAGAGAACACATAAACAATTCAATTGTAGCAGCTGAGTCAAGTTTTCTAAAAATCAGGCACCAGTCACAAGTAAACAGGTCATCTAACTGTGGCTACCAACAGTAATTAAAATGTCTTGCTGGAGTACCTGAACTATGTTGCTATACTTATGTAAACTTTTCACTAAATGTATTTCTGATACATTAAGGACAAATAAACTGTACATTAATTAGTTAATTGACTGTAATGCAGTAATAGTAATTGAACATGGTATATTGCTACAGTAGTAATTTGTAAGTTAGCTGTATTTTGAACAATACAAGTTTAAATTTTGTACTTACCTTAAAGTGCATACTTAATACTAGAATGTACATAAATCGTAACACAAATGCATTTTAGAAAACATACAAATCACGTACAGCTACATGGTCATAAAACATTTCTCTATAAGATATGCCTTTAATTCCTTTTAAATCTATTTTCACGTCTTACATCTTTCATTACATTTGATACTTTATTATATATGTGCTACATAGGTAAGTTGGTTTATTGGTTTTCTAACTTTGAATATGCATACTATTAAAATCACACGTTTAAAAGTATGCATACAACAAAATTTTAGCATGGACAGATTTACTTTTCCAAATTCTGCATATTAAATACTTAATGTAAACTACTGCTATAAACAAATTAAAGTCGCTAATTAAAGAATTTTTGAATTAAAACACGAAGAAATATTTAAAAATATTTTTGATAATTACTAAATTAGGAGTAAAACGGGGTTGCGACAAATTAGAAATAATTTCGAGCTATAAAATGCTATACTAAATTATAGATTGCATTTTCATTGAACTAAGTACTCGTTTTGGAAATTTACACAATTTAAATTTCCTTGCTTTAGTAGATTCCCCAAAAATTCCGAAAATGCAAAATTGTTTAAATGTTTGCTACAAATTATATCCAAACATTTTTGGCAAAAGTTGGAAAACAAACTTTATAGTTTGTACAGAGACGAACAATTTCGTAATTTAGTTCAAAATTGATAAAAATATACAAGGAATTTGAAATGATATTTTCGGAAGCATTTCAATTTTATGAATACATAAATAAATTTGCAAATTTAAAAGACAATCGACTAGATCTGTTTTATAGACAGGGTGTCCGGAAAAGACGTGTACAACGGAAGACCACAGACTCCTGAGTTCAAAATAAGCCGATTTAGCCCAATTTACTTATTTCCAAAATTGCTTCGTTTGCGAAAAATTTTTGTTTATTCCGAATATCTCGCAAAGGACTCGATCGATTTTAACCATATTTGGGCTACGCAGTTGTAAGTCTAACCGACACTTTTTGACATTATTTAAAATCTTTTGCAGTTATTAGAAATATAAGAAAAATCATGTATCATGCAAATATAAGCACATATTTTTGAACCCCCTGTACAATTACTCTCAGTTTATTTTCTATTATAGTAGCTGACTTTATTTAGAAACTTTTTTATACCTTCAGAATTTTGAATAGATGAGTAGTTTAGGCAGAAAATATATTTTCATATGTTAACAATATCAGCATTCAGCATAATTATTGTAATAATAATAGAAATTGTAAACTATAATTGTAAAATCTTTCTCTTCATACAAGGGCCTTCTGTAATCAGAAGGGAAATTTCAAGTTCAAGATTTTTATCCTATCCCTAGCATAGCTGCTGCGTTATAGTTAATGAATAAAAATGTTTCAGCCAGGACTTTTCGTTACATCAGATTATAACGGGTTGATTCAATTAGGTCCAAGAAATGAGATACATTTTCATTAGGTACATTCTACCGAGACTGCGTTGTTAAGAAAATGAAAAAAAGAAACGTACTTACTTTTTTATATGTCGCAGCATATCCATTTAATAAGAACTAATTCCTGCGTTAATAAAAAATATTCTTATTATTTTTTAAGTTGCAAATATCACAAAAAAAAATCGATTGTTTTACTACTACACCGCTCATGAGTGTTGACGATAACTGAAATACAACAATTTCAGAATGAATTAATTTCCTCGTATTAATTTTATGTGGGTGTGTAGATAACATCAATTAATTGCTAACTTTGTACACACAAAATCGGAAAAGTAAACTGGAATCTGTTTGCTATTTTATTTTTATGGTTTTTAATGCTTACACAACTATTCACATTAATAAGACATAATAGGTAGATAGCAATATAAAATGTGGGCCAGTGTTGCTTGCATACATACTTATATTGTCTGAAGCTATTTATTTGTGGCATAATTTTAGTTTTTCTTTAGTTTTATTGGGTTTTTGCCACACTTCTGAAAAATAATACAGATTAATTAAATAAGCCCTTGCGCCAAACAGATCAGTCAAGGGTTATTTTTGAAACTAAGTTTGCCTAACCAAAAAATCTCCAACAAACTATTTTTTTTACTGTATTAGGAAGATATTTTAAGCTAATATAAATCAAATCTCCTACAATTCATATCAATGAAGTCATATGTATGCTCTCTGATTGATAGGAATTGTAGGAGATTTGATTTATAATAGCTTAAAATACCTTTCTAATACAGTAAAAAATGTTGCAAATGCTAATAATAAAGAATATATGGGTAGATATTGTGGGTGTAATTCAACGCTGGCCGGGGCTTTAGTCCACAGAGTAGTTAGTTTCACACAATAAGTATTGTTAATACCTAAAAATATATAAAAAACAACAAAATACTCTTATGAAAAAAATGTCTAAAACGAATAATTACTAATAAACTGTAATATATTGCAAAATTTTGTTACAAAATTACAAATTAAAATACAACTAGTCAAACAACATAAGCCATTTTGAACACTTGTTAACTATTCCACATTGTATCCTGTGTTGTGAAAAGAGCTCTAAGAAAGCCATTCACAAGTACACAATTGGAATTTCTCAAAAAATCTTTAAAACTATGTACAACGTACTTCAACGAACGACAACATTGGAATCTAGCACCTGCTGGTGTTAACCTAAAAGTATTATTAGTCATAGTAGGTAGTAATTGTGGCTAATGTGTTTTGTTTTTCTGTACATAGCGCTTATTTGATATTGTAACTATTTCACATTTTATTCTGTCAAAAGAAAACCATTCACAGTAAAATGTTTAGGTGTATTTGTAATTCTCATGTACAAACACCTGACATTCGTGACATGAGATCCTGTTTACCGTTATAGTTCTGTTACCGTTGGTCAGAGAAAAAGTAAAATATATATTTTGTTTGGTACAAATTCTAGACACCCTGTTCTGTATAATTAAGTACTTGCATACATAAGCATTATAGCTACAAGTTTAAATTATATCCTTCGCTCTTTTACTTGTTACAAAGAGACACACCTTAAAAAGTTATGTAGGTACTGCACTGCAGGTATTTTCAATAAAAGTATCTTTTCAGATCTACATATATTGCTGTAAGGTAAATTATAGAGCAATATCTAGAAGAAGTAATAAAAGTTTTACCAACTTTTGAAATAAGGGCCGGTTGAAAACAGGCTTAGAAACTTTCTGGCTCGTTGAAAATATGAAAAGCCTCTAAAATCGTAAACTTCAAAAGTTCATTAAATTTGTGATAGCTACGTGTTTTATAAAAAAAAGTTTCGAGAAAAATACGGTTGTAATTAAATAAATTAAATACATAGTTCAAGACGATGAGTGGATTTTAAGAAAAAGTTATCTTAAAATAAATAAAATAAATGAAGGGTGATTACTAGTTGGTATATTTACGGCGATATAGTTTAATGTTTAATAGTGGTTGTGGTGCCATCTAGTTGAAATTATATCTATATCTTTAAGAGTGCAGTGATCTTAAAAATCGGTTTTAAAAATCTGAATATAGATGGCAGTAGACAGAAAAATAATCATTACAGAAGCAATAAGGAATAAATTATATTAGTAATGTCAAAATATACTTTTGAGAGTCAAACACTATCAGCATACCGCTGTCACCCAGTAACTAACAACTATACAGGGTGTATTGTATAATTTGTATTTAAAAATAAGTAGCGTCATCTATGTCAAATATTAAAATTTTTTTAGTAAAGATGGCAGATATCTATAAATGCAGCCAGCCTAGAAATTGGTTTTAGAATAATGTTTTAGAGTAGACAAAACAAATTTTAAATTAGAAATTGACACATTTTTATATACCTATATAGGTTACATTAAAAAGGGCACATATTGAGTGAAAGTAGTCAAAACTATTAGTGAAGAGCAAAGACGAAACCACTAGTGAACATATAACTTCTTGAAAAATCAAATAAAAAATATAGTAAGGACAATAAAATCGTTCGCGTTTTTATTTTTTAATTACTTTGCACTTGTCATAAACTACAAGCAGTTAAAGAGCAGATATTTTAAATTTCCAAAGCTTACCTGATTCTTATCGATTTAGTGTTATTTTATTTTATTTTTATTTTATTTTAGGATTACGACTGCCCAGACAGAAAAATTCCAATAACAGGGCAGGAATTACAAAAAAAACATAAATATAAATATACAGAAAACAAAAGAATTACATACAAACATATTATATGCATTGTTAAAAATAATTAAGTAGTAAATAAAGAAAACAAAATGAAACAGTAGAACAAATACAAAATACATTAAAATATGAAATTGAAAAGAGAAAATCAAATAAGTGAAAACAATAGTGTAACAGTGTAGAGTAATTGTAAGTTCAGTTCAATATACATTGTTTTATAGCATCAACAGAACAATTAAAAATATCCAGTTGATAGTGATATTTCATATAATTGGAACACATACTGTGAATCGGTGAGTTTCTAAGAACGTTTGTTCTAGGAGCAGGCAAATAAAACAATGAGTAAGAGCGAGTTTGAACCTGAGGGATGTTAAAATAAATATTGCTCAAAATGTCCGGGCAATTCACAATAGCAGACAAAACCTTATGTAGAAAGAGAACAGAAAAATAAACACGACGAGTGGCTAAGTCATTGAAATTAAATCTGGCTAATAGATCAGACTGTGGACTGCCTCGAGGTGGATAAACACCATCCAATCTAAAACTTAAGTACTTAACAAACCTCCTCTGAACATTTTCTAAGTTAGTAATATGGATTTCATATTGAGGGTCCCAAACTACAGTCGCATATTCTAATTTAGGTCTAACATAAGCGTTATAGAGTAAAGTTAACGTAGATATATCAGCAAAATGTTGCGCATTTCTTATGATAAAACCCAAATTTTTATAAGCAGCAGATATTACATGATTAATATGAGGAACAAAGTTTAATTTTGAATCGAATATTACACCCAAGTCTTTAAACTGAGTACATCTACCTAAAACAACATTATCTATACTATAATTGTACTCAATAGGGAGATTTTCTTAGTAAAACTCATCACATTACACTTCGATAAATTTAGTGGCAATCTATTATTTTGACACCACAGGTTAATCTTGGACAATGACAGTCTGAAATAGATTCAATTGATGTAAATAACTTCATGTCATCAGCATATAACAAAACGTTTGCTTGAATATCAATAAGTGCATCATTAATAAATAAAATAAATAATAGTGGACCTAAAACTGATCCCTGCGGAACCCCAGAAGTAGCCACCACATCAAATGAATTAAAACAACGAATTTGAACATTTAAAGTTCTATTGAACAAATATGAAGAAAAAAAAGTCAGAAAATGTGATGATAGCCCTACGGAAGATAATTTAAGCAACAATAAGCCATGATCAAGTCTATCAAAAGCCTTAGATAGATCCGTATAAATAACATCCGTCTGACTACCTTTATCTAAAGAATTTGAAATAAAGTGCGTAATATTAATGAGATTTGTTGTTGTGGATCTACCAGAAATAAACCCATGTTGTGAAGACGAAATTTGCGTTTTTGAATGGAAAGAAAGGATATTATAAAGGATAACTTCAAATAATTTGCCAAAATTCGAGAGAATGACTATAGGCCTGTAATTTTCGATATTTAATTTGTCCCCCTTCTTAAAAATTGGACAAATTTTAGATTTTTTCCAAATTTCTGGATATATCGCACATTTTAATGACAAGTTGAATATAATACTGAGTGGTAAAGCAAGGACTGGTGCACAGTCTCTCAATAGGAAAGCAGGAATTCCGTCGGGACCAGTTGTTAACTTATTCTTAAATTTCTTTAATGCACTGCAAACATCTTGTTCTGATATTTCTGGAACATCAAGTAATGGCATGTTGTTAAAGGCATTCAAATCGGTGATATGCGGGTTTGATGACTGAATAAATGCTGATTGAAAATAGCGTGCAAAACAATCCACAATATCCTGTGTGTCGTTAATAGACGTGCCTTGATAAATCATCGAATTAGGCATACTAGTCGTATTCCTGAGTCTATTTAAATATGACCAAAAGTTAGTAGGATTTACTTTGATATGTGATTCGGCTTGCTTAATGTAATCACAGTGAGCTGCATCAATATCATCTTTATTTGCGAACGCAATGATCGAAACTCGTCAAGAATAGATCTATCACCAGTAATTCTAAATTGACGCCATAATCGTGATTTTAATTTAATGTTATTTATTATAAATCCACTAAACCAAGGAGGATACGATGATTTCTTACTGATAGTTTGCGGGACACTGAGAAAATACTGAATGTAATTTTTCATAAAATAAGGAACATATTTCGTTAACATCAGGACATTCAGACAAATAAGACCAATCTATATTTGACAAGTTGAAATACAAGGAGTTAAAATCAGCTTTTTTGAAATTAAATGATGGCTTAGATTTACAATTATATGATTTATGCCTGTTTTTATATTTGATACACAAGTCCAAGGGAGGATGATAAGAATCCTCTGGAAGTAGATAATGTTCCGATTTACTAACAGTAACTACTGAAGTACTTAATACCAAATCTAAAAGTCTATTGATTCTATTTAAAATATTATTATACTGAGTAAGTCCAAAAAAATCGCAAAAATTTATTAAGGAAGTAACAGACCCGTTAGTAATTTCACGAGAAATAGCATAATTTACGTAAAGAGGATATTAAAGTCGCCCACAACAAGCAGATCATCGCTATTTAAAAATAAGAAACCGTTGATAATGCATCAAAAACAGATTATATGTTTCTACATTCACAATAGTTAGATCAAACGATCCCAAATTAACTTTAACTCCAATAATATCAATATTAGGAAAGGCATCATAGTTTTGATTCATGGACTGTATATGAATCCAAGAAGGGCATATTTCAGCATCAAATATTGTGTTTCTCTCTTCGGGGACACTCAGTATATTAAAGCATTATTGCAAATGTTTCTTTTTGTAACAAAGTGTGATTTTATATTTTATTAAATATTACACAAAAAAAATTATCAATAAAAAATAAAACACCATCTTTTAATTATGGTTTTTTATTAATACAGAAATACAGCCAATAAACTGCATCATATTAACTAGAGAACGTGTATAAAATTCAAATATACTATAAAATCGGTAATTGTAAAAATTAAAAATAACACAATATAAAGCATTTATTATTCGTATCACATGCATGATAGAGGAAATCTATTTTATTGTACTTTTTTAACGAAACCAAACAAACCGTTGCCTAAACAAACCACCTATCCATTTTTTTTCTTTTATTTTTTTTAAGTATTTTTATTGTGTGAACCCAATTACATTAAAGATATCCTTAAAACCATCTAGACATTTAGAAATAGAGATGCTGACTACAAAGCATGATATGCTTACTCATTTTTTTTACCAAGATTTAATCGAATACGTAATCCTAAAGTCTTTAAGACAGCAAAAAAATTAAAGCAATATTAATAACAATTATATTGTAAATAGTGGATGTGCTCACACATTTTTCACTGGAAATATGCAAAAAATCCGTAATTCTATAAAACAAAGCTACATATGACAAGCCGTAATAAAAGTGTATACTAAAAAAAAATGATTTAGTAGAAACTAGAAGCTGAAAATGCAAATAAAACCTTTCAAAAAAGAAAAAAAATCACTCCGTCCGTCACAAAAGTCTAGTACAAATTAATTGTCTATGTCAATCTGGAAAATATGATCTTCCTTCTTATCACCTTCCTCAATGTCTTCACGTTCATTATCACACTGATTGCAGTCCTTTGGATCTCCCTCCTTTTTGTCATCACTTTCCGACGCTTCACTCTCGCTGTGTCGGCGTTCTTGAGCACGTTTCTTGTTCTTGGATTTACGTTGGTTTTTCTTTTTCTGGCCTAGAATGCTGGAATTTGATCTGCAAATGGATTTTAATAAATAAAAATTATAATAGATGCATTTTTAGCTATATAAAATAATAATTCCCTATTGGTAACACTGAATTTCTGTTTCCAACAAACTGAACAGAACAGGGTGTTTTGTAAGTCTACATCATAACTTCAGGTTCAACAACAAAGTCAACAATGAAAATTCTTTCCAGAAATTTTTTTTTATTTTTTATTAGTTGTGTAACTGTTAATATTATATGCATTTCGGGAACTGCAATTCCTTTGATTTCTAATAAAATAGTACCTCGAATAGTACTTATATAATTATTATTATATATTATTTTACCTGAAGAAGGAATTGCAGTTCTCAAAATGTACTAATATTAAAATGCCTAAATTAAAAACAATTTTTTTTGGAATGAATTTTTATTGTTGATCGAATCCTAGGAAATTATTGCAATTAGTGCTGAAGGGAGTATTGTCATTCTCAAAATGTACCTAATATAAAAGTTACAAATTTAATTTTAAAAAAATCTTGAAAATAATTGTTGTTGTCTATTGTTTTTCAATTAGTTGCACTATGGAAAGGAAAATGATTATGACCAGAGAGCCTTAAGGAACAAAGGTTTAAAGCTACTAGTTTTCAAGATACAGGGTGCTAAAGTTGAAACATTTTACATTTACAGAAATATACAGGGTGTTCCGAAACTAAACCAACAAACAAAGTCAGCAAATTTTAAGGACGAATTCATATCAATTTGACATAAATCGTTCTATCCAGTGAGACAAATCTTTAAACTAAAATATTATAAATTTCTATGCCGTGATTATACATATTTAAAATTGCTCCTATAAGTACATATATTGATTTCTTCAGAAAACGAAACGGACAATTTCCATAATATATTGCCATAGTTAGGCAACCAGTCAAACTTAGAAATAAAAATATTAGATGGCGACTTTAACATAAAATCCCTATTATCCCTGATCTGAGATGGCATGGATTTATAAGACATCTGGAATTTTAAACCTTTGAACCCTGAATCTTACTGGTTGCTAAACATCATGTATAAACAAGGCCACTGTCACTAAAATTGACATTAATAGTTATCTATGCAACAAGTACAAAAGTAACTATTTATTACACGCGACGTGAAATTGTCCAACGAGGCCGCCAGGCCGAGTAGGATAACACGTCAAGTGCAATAAACACTTTTTGTACGAGTTGCATACAATACTTTTTCTACGTTCATGCAAAGACCAAAAAATGTTTTATTTAGATGACACTAAGTCTAGGAAAATATGACGTCGATTTGAACGTTTATGTTTGCCATGATGACAGAATGACAGATGAATGCAATAAACATTTTATTGCACTAGTGCAATAAAGAACCACTTTTTTCACTAAATATAGTTCAATAAAGTTTTGTTTTTTGCATGAGCGTAGAAAAACGAATTTAAATTAACATTACTTCAAGTTTCATCAATCTAAAAGAAAAAAAGTATCTAATATTTTTATTTAGTCCAACTCTCAGTATGTTAAAAAATTTACTTGATGAATTTTGTTTAATTATAATTTTAATTCAATAAATAATATTCTAGAAAATACCATGTCATTGTTTTACATTTATTATCAATTCTAAAAGTATTAATGATCCATGGCTAGTTGTTGATATGATCTTATCACTAATTTTAATTGCAAACAAACCAGCTAATAACACATGACATAAACTCTTGATAAGCTATGGCACTGAAATAGCTATAGTTGTAACTATCAACAATCATGTAATTTATACATTTTGTTCCACAAGGTCAAATAAATAATTTAACTATATTTAATTCTTTAATCATCACTCAGTTAAGTACTGATTTTTTGTTCCTTGAATGCTGGATTATAGATGTATTCTTATTATCAAGGATAATCTTGTTATTGTCAATTTTGTTAGTTATAGGATACGATACCTACCTACCTAAATAATATAGAAAAAAAATATATAAGTACGGGGCCTATAATTGAAGAAATAACAAGTATAAACAGTAATGTTAATTAATTTTAAATAATATTTGGTAAATAAATGTTTATACTCCGTCTTAGAATATTATTCCTGTCATGATTTTTCTATGCACTCATATTTCTATATATACAGAGTGGTTCAAATTGATATATTTTTGAGGGGAGTTTACGGGTGATTCGGTCTGAAAAATGATTGAAAATGGTCAGAGATTGAGAAATGAAGTTTTTCGCTACTGATAAAAAGAGCCCAAGACTCGTTCATCAAATTTGCTTTATCTATGACAGAACCACCCATAACCCTCAAAACCATACCAATTTGAATCGCCCTGTACATGAGTGATAAATTCAAATTATTATTATTACACATGACCTTAAAACTAAGAAAATTTGTTTGCAATATACTTCAAATTTTGTTTTATTTAGTACTTTTATTTTGTAACTATGTTACTGAAAATGTTAGTAGGTCTTAGCTCTGAAATTAAAAAATAATAAAATATTTCTGTGTAATTTTTTTTCTAAACAGGTATCTCTCGAGGCAAACCACATCGAAACTTGAGGATGATGATAGAATTTATACATTTTCTAGATATAACGATTCTATTTGTAACACCTAAAAAAATGTTAAGCCTGGACGAAGAGATAAAGGATATGTGTGGGTTTTGAATATATATTTTTAGCAGATTATTTTTTATCGGCTTTGAAACTGTAATAAATTTTATCTCATTATAAATACCAGTACCCAAATACAAATTGTTTTATAACAACTTTATTTCAGTGATAGAACCAAAATAAATTTAACTCCTCAAATCTTATAAAATAATTTTAAAAGCCTAACAGCATATTTAAGAAAAGTATTTTTTACCTAAACAGTTGTCTCATAACAACGTCGTTGAACCTCACGGTTTTCTTCAGACTGGTCGAAATCTCTCCATCCTCAGGGATAACGGAATCCAGGCTGGTGTGGCAATTCTCAAGTGATGAACAGCAAATAAAATCATCCAGACTAGACTCCGATATGCTACGTCCTACAGAAAAGCGTTTCATTGGAAGTCTCTTCAGAATTCCTTTACTTTTTCTGGGGCTGTAACTATTGCAGCTCAACTCATCCCCACTGGATTCGTAGGAGGTACCTACGATATCGATAGCTCTGCTCTGTGGTTTCGTTTCTGTAATTTCTTCGACACTGCTATTGGAATCGCTTGTCCTAATCTTGTTGTCTAATAAGACAGACAACTTTTCACTACAAGTATTCTCAATAGTATTTTCACAGTTCTTTTCTTCTTTTTCATCATATTCTTTTATTTGAGCATCGTCTTTGCTTTCTTCGAGAACTTGATTGATGATCTCAGGTTCTTCGACATACTTTTCAGTCAAATTTTTTTCAGTAACACCAAACGAATATGAATTGATCTTCTTGTCGTAAGCTGTGAGAGGTACTTGAAGTACTACGTTGTTATCCCAAACTTCTATAGTTGTATTTTCTTCATCGATTTGGTGCGAAGGAAATTTTAGAAAAAACGCATAATACAGTGGGTAGTAACTTGAACCTATGCTGGTAAATTTTATATGAATTGACGAATTTGTACTATCAATAAATTTACCTACAGAATTTTCATCTACGTTTTTAACGTGTATAGTGAAAGCAATGACATTTTCGAAAACATGACAAGTAAATTCGGGTAAATTGTAATGTATATTTTCGTCTAAGAATTTTGTCCTAAACTCACTGGAATTTTCCGTACACTTCTCACTAGGTTTGTGTTCACTAACTAATTGTCTGTTGTCTTGATTTTCACTGAGTTCTTCTTCCGATTCCGGAGTTCCAGGAGAACACTGATCACTTTCCACGCCACTGTCGTCTTTGCAATCGTACAGTAACAGATTTGTATTACGTTTTACAGGTAGTGTTATAACAAGTTTCTTAAGATCTTTATCGAATTTAGCATTACCTATTGACTCGTTGACATTATATGGTAATGTTAAATTAAGTTTGTACTTTGCAGGTTTTTCACTTACAAGTTGTACTGTTTTTTCTGTAACGTCTAACGTGATATCGGTTGCAGCTTTTATCAAAGGCAAATTGATCTCTACTATAAGTTCTTTAGGTATGGCTGAATTCATTTTCGATTCTTTATGTTCGGTGAACTCCTGAATGTCTACGTGACTTCTATGCTTGATGATATAGTTTGGTACTGTATAAACGGATTTATCTTCAACATTGCTTTTCCTGGATGATTTCTTAGTTTTTTTGGATGGACTAGAGTTAACGCTGGGCATCTGAGCATAAATTTTATCAAACATTTCTTTTTCTTCGGGTGAACGTTCAACTGGTTTAGTTTCTGAGGGTTTTCTTATAACGCTAGCACGTGGGACTCCCTTGTATGACAGTTTTGGAAACTTTAAGTTCTTCTTATCCAAAGACACATCAAAACTTGACTCAACAGCCTCTAAAGCAGCACTATTTACCATTGCGCGAAAAGTTTTATTTTTTTCTGCTAAATGGAGGGTATCTGGATGGAAAACCACGTCATACACTTGGCAACGTACACCTTTATTATCTATGTCTTCCCGAGGGGGTGACAATGAATGTGGCAGCGACCAAGACAAACCTTTCTCTCCTTCCTTGATCGTGGGAGAAGATGATGGTTTTTTTATGTGATCGTTGGCACAGATATTAACGAAAGCTTTCTGACTACCGTTTACACTAGTTTTTATCACGTAACCGGGTTTGGGATGAATAAAAGTTATATCGACACCACGTTCTTTCTCCAACTCAGTTATTTCTTTTTCGTACAGCTTCTTGTTTTCGGGGTTCTGGACCTCCTCTACGTAGTCACTGAGCAACTTCCTGAATTCCTTGTTTTTCAGAGCCTCACCTATCCGTTCAACTTCGTCGCGCGATAAGTCCAGCTCTCGCAGTTTATCAAACGAATTTGCCATTGCAAATATTATGCAATATTTACGAAAAACAATATAAACAGGATACGTAGTAGCGCATGAACTCAAAATAAACAATCTGCGTCTGGAAGTTTCCAATGCTCACGTGGACAAATCAGCCCGATCAGCCGGTCTTCTGTTTTTGTTGCCGGCTCGCCTGATTCTACGAGCGCGAAATTCGAACGCGAACTACTCAAACTAGGTACTTTTCCCGCACAGAAAAATCGCGACAGTTTCTGTCCTAGCGGAAAACTTTCAACTTACTGAAGCTTCAAATATAACAAATATTATTTAACGCCACGTAACCTTGGCGAATACTATAACCCCATTGTTATTTTTAAAACTTGGCAACGAAATGAGGAAACAAGGCGTGAAGAATCTGCGAGCTAATCGGACCCGGCTATTTCATGAATTTGTATAATTAAATACAAATACTCTGCAATCTGCAAATATCTAGGGTTTGCTTCAGAAGCATACAAATATACTGAATAACTTTTGTTATATTATGATTTCTTACATTACAACACAACTACGAATGTAAATATAAATAATGGTTATCTTTTAAAAAATTAGGTCACATTTTACTGACTGCCTCGTTTTAAATTTAAATACCTACTTGTTTACATTATACTTTTATGCAGATAATGTGGCTGGTTATTATAGTTACCTAATAGATATCCAGAGAATTGTTGTTTTCATAGGAAGGATAGTAGGTTTGTGTGTATAGGTATATAAAACAAAAAGACATCCTGTGTCTTATATGGGGTGTTCTGATTTATACCTACTCGTGGATAATCTAAGGTTGACGTTAATTATTGTTATAGACTCAAAAAAGCTACATACCTATATGGAAAATATAATAACATTAATAACTAACTCAAAATAGCAGTCTCTACGCCTTCTTCGAATTTTTTAAAATCGTTCTTGGCGAAACTGTTTTTGTGATTTTTTTTATTTGAATTTAAGAGCACATCATTCTGAATGTCTGAATGACCTCCCACTATATTACCTTCTAATTATATTTTTTGACAAAACAATAAATCATCTATCCTTACAAATAGCATTTTCTCTTCATTTTTTTTTCGAAAATAAATATTAAATGTATAAAATAAAAAATATTTAAATAATTCAAATAAAAGAAAATATATACAGGATGCGATTCTATTGTTTCGTTTATAACTGATATTAATATAGTAGCTGTGAACAAACGATAGAGGTGCTATAAAACCACTTTTTCGAGATACCTACAGGGCGTTTACATTTTGAGCAACAATTTAATGTTTAATACAAGTGATTGGATTTTTACAAAAATTGACACGTGATCGTGATTTTTAATTTTCGATAAAAAAACTGTTAATACAGAAATTGGTTTCTAAAAAGAAAACAGTATCCAAGTACCACGTTTTTAGGGTCTATTAAAAAATAATGTATATTTAAGCGTTTTTTCTTAGTAGTTCAGTGATTATGTATTTGTATGTATTTTTAAATATTAACTAACTAACTTAGAAACAGTTATTTTAAATGAAGAAATAGATAAGCTCTACTGACGTAAGTACCTGTTGATATCTTCTCATCGATTTAAATGATACAAAAATTATAAGATAATTTATGATTATTATCCTATTTTAAATCATTGTTCATTGTTCCATTGTTTACTTTTTTCTAACGCGTAATAGTATAGCTTTCGTGATAAAAAACGAAAAAAATTAAAACAAATTTTCGGGAAACACCAAATATGCAATAGGTTTCTTTTGTTTGAAGCATGTTTCACCTCACCAAGCTTGTTCATCTTTCATTTTTTCTTCAACGATTGTTTTGTTGTCATTATCAAAATAAAGTTATGTTTTGTGTATTTGAAGTTTTCTTAAGTGACTTGAAAGAACTACTGTAAATATTTAAAATAATATTAAATAATTTTGAATAAAGTAAATAATAACGTCATATTAAGAAAAAATAAAACAGAAGTACATAATTAATATTTCAGTATTCTTGCTACATATTGCATTCCTAGTACTAGTTCAAGTTACTACTCTACCTACCCTACATAAATAATTAAATGCTACTTACTCAGTAGTATTTAATTATTTATACAAGGAAAGAAAGACTTGCAGCAAAGTGTCAAGGCCATTCATTAGCAGCACACTAGTCATATAGCACTTCTTAGCATGTTAGCACTTCTCAGTTTGCCATTGGAGGCGAGGCAACTGACGACTTCTCCAACAGAAGGGAACCTGAATAGACGTGATGCAACATGTAACTACATTTTGTGGTCACATGCTGAACCTGGTGGTCCACCTGCGCACATAACTTTAATATAATTTGTAGTAAATAATACTACAGTTTTGGTAATGATCACCACACGTGTTGCATTAGTATCATCTATAAATATTATTATTTTGCACTATAGCCTCATTTTCAATTTTACAATATGAAATGTATCACAAAATAATAATTTTAAATCGTGCAAATCTATAAAAGAATAACCTATTTTATAATTAATGAATAATGTTTTATTATTTTACCAAAATATTATTCTTTAAGTAAATCTTAAATTTAGTGTCATTGCAAGAAAGAAAAGTGTTGAATTAATTTTAAGAATACTTGGATGTCAAGAGTATACAGGGTGTCCCTAAAAGGTTGGGACAGCGTTTCTCCACATAAAGTACCTATAACTGAAAATAAGGCGATTTAACTAAAGTTGCCTTAGTCCAAAAGTTGATAATCACGGAGCTACAGGGTGTCAAAAGTTAAAAAATAAATCGCGTTTTCTTTAATAACTTTCGACTGTTTCACGTTAATTTCACAAAATTTTGTATCCAGGGGTTTCTTGGGATGGCATATTTAAACCGTTACAACTTTTTTATTCCACCCTGTATATTATTTTGGACTAGAAAAATCTCTTCCCTAGTCTTTTATAGTTAAGAAAGGTTACCTTATTGAAGTCGCTTGGAGCAACAGTTTCCGAGAAAAACACTATCTAAATCTATAGTTTGCTAAATAGAAAATACTTTTGATCGGATCAATAAAGCATGCAACCGGCGCATCCACCATTTTTGTAAGGGGCGCCGCGCCGTATTTTTGAAATAGTGTTTTCTACAAATACAAGTAATTTTAGACATTTAAGAACTGAATAATATAAACTTTAGCAAATAACAAGAATGTTATCTCATGCCACCTGCAAATATTCAAAGATACCGAGGTAAAATCAATATACAGGGTGTCCCGAATTAGCGCGCAATATTTCTGCCATGTATTATACATGTGAAAATAAGTCAAAAAGTTTCTGTAAACATGACCCGAAAAATGCTTCATAAGGGGGCTAGAACCGCCCAAAAGGGGAATCTTGAAGATGGTTTTTCCAGAATATCTTTCGAACTATTCGCATGCTACAAAATTTTCTGTTCTTACAACTTAAAATATTGCCCCACTTTTTTTATTTTTGGGTATTTTCTCTTGCTAGGATTAAATTAAAAAATTTCAGTTTTCTACACAAAAAAGGTACTCTTGTTCGATCTCGACAGGATGCGCCGCTTTCGAGCAAAATCGATTTAAAGAAAACATTGATCTCATCATAAAATAAAAATTAATTTTTAATTTTAATAGCGCTATATATAGTAAAGTGACATTTCAATCACAAAGTATATAGTTTATACTTTCTGATTTCAATTTGGTACAGTGCGTAATACCATATTATCAGTCAAACAGAAAAAATACTACCGGCATAATGTGATAGACAACCCGGAAAACATATTCCTCTATTAATAATCAATCATCAGCCAAAATTACATTTTAATTTAAAAACAGATGAAACGCAGTCATCATGCGATCGGATCTCGTCGTAAGAAAAAAGTTTCAGGAGGTACCGACATTATTTTCATCTCATCATCGTTCATAAGTTTTTGTATCAATTCCCAGGACATCATGCGTATGAAACAAATATTCATATTTATACAAATAAAGCAATTAAGTTGATGTGCATCACGTTTGTTGTTAGCACATATTTTTCCAGCACGAAATGGAAAGTTGCTGTACGTTATTATTAGTGTTCATTCGAGCTATTACTCATGAAAATCACTCCCGTTAAACCAAGATATCCCACTTTTCTTCGTTATGTAACGCGAATGCTTTCGTTTGCGTATAACAATCAGCCCAGCTGCATTAAACGCTATTTTGCGATGAGATATCTTCTCTACTGTTCGTTCCATCGAAAGCTGTTGGATGTTTAAGGTTACCTTTCACCTTTACGTTTGATTTAAGATGCTGGTATGGTACGATTCGACCTACTGACATTCTCTGTGGGACCGGGCGTTGAGTAACATTCAAAACAATACCTCAGTGTATCAGTTCGCGTGTGGTGTATTAGCAGGATGAGGAGGAGGCTGAAAACACAGTGGTTGTGGTTGACACTTTTCGTCACTGTCTCATTCAGTGGTATGCTTTTACTAAGAGGCGATCACCTAAGGGAGTTACAGTTGAAGAAGGCAACTGGTAGGACCACGGAATCTTCTTTTTCTTTGGCGTCGAGAAAACACGTAACCAAGTCCTTGGCCGAATTGGGGAAGATGGATGATGTGAACCAACATTTCCTCTTCTTGAACCACGTGCCCAAGTGCGGTTCGGAGATACTGATTCTTCTGCTGCAGAAGCTGCAAGGCTCCAATAATTACAGACACGTGCGTTTGACAGGAGGGAATAAAAGACATTTAACAAGATCGCAGCAGGTAAGGGCAGAAACTTGATTTTTACTCCCTTTAAGAACTCATCTAAAGATGATGATGCATGCAAATTGTATATTAGAGTGAGTGAAGTTATTGTTTATTTGGGAGATACAGCCAATCGTCCATAAAATTTCAATTTCCTGTTCCAAGAAACTTCCGCATACAAAATTTTATGAATTTAACTCAAAGTAGTAGAGAATTATTAAAGAAAATGCAATTAATTTCTTTACGTTTAACATCCCGTATATCCTAAACGAAGCGTTTCTATACCTAAATTCATAGGAAATTCTTTGCTTAAAATTGAACGTAGAATAACATACTGAAATATGTACATCTCCTGGAACACCCTGTATACATGCAGGTATAGATGTGGATAAAAAAATTATTGATCTAAAAGATTTAAAGAGGTTTAGGGACTTAAACTTATAATATCTATGGTTTATAGTATCATAAACAGTTTATATTGAAAACTATTTACTTTCAGTAGCTATACAAGGTGTTTCAAACTTTACACCTAGTTCTTGTTAAAACAGGACAAAAAACGAAAACAAAATTTTATGACCCCATCGACAGTTGTTTTCCCAATAACATACTGTTTTCTTTGTCAAATATGTTTTTCTGAACAATTTTTATTAAGAAAAATTTAATTTTCATTCGTTTAGCAATTACGAGCAAATATTTTTCAAAAAGTCGAAATACATATGAGTCAGACTACATGGTCTCTTCAAACATATGGGATATATGGCTTCTATACAGGATGTCCCATCGCAAATTTTCTCGATCGTTGTTTGGAAAAGTACTGATCCAAATATTTGAAAATCTGGCAACATGGGGCTCCCGGGGCTAATACAACTAACGTATCTAGAACTCCCCAGCACTTCCGGTTATACCGGAGGTCGGCACCAACTTCGTTATTCTACAGGGAACTGTATATTACTGCATTTTTGGATTCTACTGAAAATTTTGGTGTCGTTTTGTATAGCATTCCCTATACCTAAGAGATATAGATTTTACAATATTTATTAAGAAAAAAATTGACGTTATAGTGTTTACAGACGTATCCACAATTTCTTCCTGGAAATAGATTTCTAGGCATGCATAAAGGATTTGAACGACGGAAAATTATGGTACATGGTAAATTTAAGGATGTTATACCAAGTGTTTTATTTTTGCCGATACATTTGGGTGATATCAAACAGCTATAACTATTTTATTTCAAATGGAACGCTATGTATCTTTTCGCTGTGTCTCGTGCACACTGAAATTTTATTTTAATTGTCCCAGGGACTATGCCATATAATAAATTAAATAAATTATTGAATACACATTTGTCTGACTATAAAGCAACCCAATCAATATGCAAAGCTCACATTTTGCAAATTATGCGTCTTCTATGCATTTCTATACATATTTGCATATTATGTTCATAAAAAATAGCATATTAAGCACAAAATTCATCGAATTGAAAGAATTTAGAAAAAAATACATGTTTGACGGACAATTTCATTTTTTTAATCCTTAAGTGTTGATCGATAAACAATTATGAAATTACGTTTTGTAACTAGTTTGTTTCTGTTAATAGCTTGGTCACCGATTTTAAATAATTAATAAATTCAAAATTCCTAACAGAAAACAACTTACACTGATCATTGTCAATATATTAACAGTAAATTGAACCATTATTGTAAAATGTATTAGTTGCTTTAATGTCAAGAAACTTATTAGAAGTCACTAGATGTACAAAATGGTATACAATTAATAACATGATCTTAATTAGTACAAGAACCTTAATTCTTCATTCAAAATGACATTAAATGAAACTGTTATAACAATTTTTTGCGCAAATGAAAGTTCCCACCAAAGAATACTACTAATTCACCTGAATACAAATTTATTCTTGAAAATTATGCGAAGTCGTAAAACAAATCTGACAATTTTAATGAGTCCATGATATAATAAAATCGTTAATATCACTTCCAACGGACAGGAAGATTGATTGCCTCGTATTTCTTTTGTAGAAATAAACATTGATGCCATATTAATTCCACCTTCACATATTTGGAAACAACTATTTACTTTTCGACTTAGGAGGCGTTTATAATGCAGAATGTGTAATAATTTCGTAATATAAGAAGACACGAATTAAATCGACGTGAGATATGTTTTAATTTATAATTTAGTTGGATTAGGATTCTCGGGTCTACGCTTTCTCTTTAACCTGTTTATAAAAGAAAAAATATTTCTACAAGAAGTTGAGGAACATTTATTTTAACTAAGCAAAAAACAAATTTAATTGATTTCCGTCAGATTATACAGAACGGAAACCACCTCCTGTGTGAAAGCCAAACTCTGTACCAGTCACAACCCTATACAGTAAGATCGTTGTGTGTCATGTTCATGAATGCCAAAATATTGTATAATTTTTTTATTAAAAAGTATACTAAAATATTGTGAGAGTCGTGGACAAGGTATAGTATTCTACATACATATACAGGGTGTTTTTAAATGAAGTAGCAACAATGAGACCACAGATTCCTTAGGTGGAAATAAATCCATTTAACCTAACATACCTATAGCTATCCCAAGTCGCATAATAAAAAAGATACGGGGTGTCAAAATTAATATTTTATTTTCGATATTTGCAAATAACTTCTTAAGAAATCCAAATATTTAGATAAAATTTGTAAATCGGGGGTTTTTTAGGTCGAGATGTTCAAATTTGTTTCTAATGTTGCCGTCACTAGTAGAAGGCGCCACTTGTGGCACACCATGTTTCTTTTAAATTTTTAAATTTTATGTAAATATTTGAATTTTTTCAGAAGTTATCTACAAATACCGAAACTAAAATTTTAATTTTGACACCCTGTATCTTTTTTTATTATGCGACTTGGGATATATATGTATTTTAGGTTAAATCGATTTATTTTCACCTAAGGAATATGTGGTCTCACTTTTGCTACTTCATTTAAAAACACCCTGTAATGATTGTAATTCACTCACATGATTTATGACATTGACCTACGGCTTTTATCGTAACATTCACCCTTGTAAGTTACAGCCATCATTATTATGCCAGTTCTAAATAATATATTGTAAGTGACAGACAGGTAAACACCCAAATTTGATATTTTTTGCATGTTTACTTCTCTAAATACTTACTTCTTAGTAAAATTTGGATAAATTTTCAGATTTTTCTGTAAAGTTTTTTTTTTGAGTTGGCTTAGAGTAGAGTTGGGCAGATTTCCCAGCTTAGTGATATGAGAGGGGGCGAATTGTTGGGTTGCGTGAAGCAGGTTTGTCGGTGAGAGAAATTTCTAGGATATATGGATTTATACTTTGTGATATGGATGTAGTCATGGATACTCTTTGTCAGACATTAGTCGTCATATTGCTAATTCAGTTCATTTGTGATTGTAGTGCAATTTTCTAAAAAATATGTAAAAATGGAATCTAACAAAGAAATTCCGAGAAATTTATAAATGTGACTACCAACGTTTAATGAATAGGTGCAAAGAAAAAAGTTGTATTCAGAAGATGTATTTTCTCAAACTTAACAAATAAAATGAAGCCGTCAATACTTTGGTCACAATATTCAACGTTGCGGTCAACGGTGGATATAAAGAAGGGGATTAGTATAAACAAATATTCAAAGCTACGTGTTTCTCAAGATATAAAATGAGAGATATGTACCGAAAAAAATGCGAGTATTTACAAAGGAGTCAGTTGATTGCGTTTTCAATAGTACACCCGATTTGTATTTGATGATGAAGGCAAACGCTTTAAAAGCGTATATTGTTGAAAAAACTTTTATAAATTAAAACTTTAATTCAAAGATTAAAAGTGCCAAATTTAGCTTCTAGGATTAAAAGTGAATACTTTTGTTGTTAAGATACCATTTTTTTCTCAGTAAAGAATATGTCAACCTTAGAGATTCCTGACAGCCAAAAAAAATCTCATAGTTTTGTGACGATTGGAGAAAAATATTGTTAAATTAAAAAATTATAAAAAAAAAATACCCGAGATTTAAAATATGTTCTAGTTTCTTTAGAAAATAAACCTTTTGGTATCGCGAGTATTTAAAAGAAAAAAATTGTTCTAAATGACTAATTCTAAAGGAAGTTGTAAATTATACGGCAACTAGTTATAGCGAGTATTAATTAATCCGCATTTAAATTTGCATTTCAAATGAGATTTCCATTTCCGTTAAAGTTAGAAACACTATTACAACATGCCATGTACAAAATCTTGGTGAAAGACGTAGGCTTTATTCAATCACGTTCCTAATTTTCGCCGTAGATACATTATAAAATCTAAATAAATAACTTTGTATGTGGTTGGGTAACGTATAAAACGGATTAAAATTATAAATATTAATTTTTGCAAAAAAAAAATAATAAAATGAAGTAACTTACTGTTTTTTTATTATTCATATGTTTAGCCTTTTAACCTGTGCTACGTGCATATCGAAAAGGATTTTGAAGTTATAAAAGTCAAAGCGTAGATACCCACTATAATAAACAAAATTTAGATTCAGTGAGATTTCTAAAATGAGTATTTGGTTCCCTGAAACATTCAATTCATATTCAACATTGTTGTACACTCTGACCAGGACCGATCTACCCAAAATCTTGCCAAAGTTTATTACTTTATATATTTTTTTATTTATCCATCGATTTAGACGATTACGTTGTCAATTTGTAGATATTCTCGTTTACAGTTTACACTAGGCTTGGTGCTATATGATAGCGCAAAGCAATATTTTCTGCAATAAATTTGAAACGATAGTGTACTTTCCACAATAATTTTGTCTTACCTCATATACGTTTATTTTGAAATGTTTTAAAAAATGTGTAAAGTAACATTAAATAAATGTTTCTGTAACACTTCATTTTACCATAAATCGGTTTCAGGAGAAGTTTTATAAATATATCATTAAAAAATTTGTTTTTATTATGTTTTTGCATATCAGAAACATCATTTCATAGACATGTTTCTAATGTGTTTTGATTATTAACAATAAAAGTACGTTGGGACTTGCCTTAACCACATCATTGTTCTTCAAATATTTGTGAGGAAGAAATAATTTCCTAACAGCATATAAAAAACATCTAAATTTTATTTTCAGAAAAATTATTGGGAATGGTGTCTAAAGTTCATTCAGTTCATTATTCTGTTAAGCTATGTACTACTGTGTCTTTTATAATATGGTATATTGCCTATTTTATTCTCCATGTTTGTATTTTACACGGAAAACTTTTCTTGGATTGTCCTGAAGAAGGCTTAAATACAGCCGAAACGTACTTACCAATAAATTGGTTTTCTTACCTTTAGACCCCAATCCCAATAATATTTCTGAAGATTAAACTATTAGATCATAAATATACTTACAAATCAAAATTTTAATTTTTATGTCGGTAGAGTGAACTCGAATAAGTGAAGATGAAATGGAAAATTTGGGAATTTGAACAGTTTAAAACGACAAAGAATGGAAAAAATATACGTTGTAGCATTATTTCTGGATTTTAATAGACACATTATTTAAATATAATCAATTTTTAAAGAAATTATGTATCTACCCCATCAGTTACTACATAAACTAGATTTCCATTTATTTTACATAAAACTTTTATTACACTTTCATTCCTGTCATAAATGTCACCATTTTTGAAGCTTGTTGTGATATACTGAACAGAGTTTTAACGATTCTTGAATGTCGACTTAAGTTAGAATGTTTATGAGTTCATGTATAGATAGGTACTTTATAAGAACAAGCTAGTGGCCTAGTGGTCACTATCCATTCGAATTTATATAAGGTCCATTATTTAGTGGGTTAAATTTTAAAATGCCGCTGTACTTTCAGTAAAGCAATAATTAATGAGAATGTAATTTGGATAATGGAGCTGTAATACCTGTTTTTATGCATGTTAGAATATGCTGTATTGTCTGAACAGACCTTAATAGAGCATTGAATGCTCAGATCATGTTTATTGTTGCAATACTAAAGGAAAAATTTCTGGATGAATCATATCTTTGACTTAGACATTACTCATAGAAAGTAATGGACAAATTGTGTGGGTTGATTTTCTTAATCGTTTAGCTTACTTACCATTACGATATCTTTTTGATATTAGTCATTGCATAAAGGTCAGTCCGCACTACTTCGGCATTCGTAGACTTATTTAGGTTTCATACTGTCGATTTCAATGTAAGAAATCAGTTGTTATGGGTATTGTACTTAGTAGGTTACCGATACAATTAGATATACTTTCGGTTTCGTAGATCCTATCTATAATCAACATTCGCTTGGGTAGGGCACATTTTTTCGGGCATTACTCCTCTTGCTAAGTAATGAGGCTATTGTCCGAAATAAATTCTTTGATCCTATAATATTTAACCTTTAACAGCCCTGCCCAAACGGAACAAACAATGAAAAGTTTTAGTCAAATCAGTAGTTATTTTGTTGTATTTTTCGTAACACTGTTAGCAAAAAAAAAAACAGAAAGGTGTCATTTTATAAAAAGCGGATATATTTGTTACATCTATATATGTATGTACATACACTTTCACATTTAGCTAACTGCATTAGGAATAGATACGTTTTGTTTGATTCGATTAAACAAACTTTCCTTTATGCCGACAATTAGTATTTTATATTTGTACATTGTTTCCGAATTCACGTTTCAGCCTACTGACGTTGAAACATACATACGTATACAGGATGGTCAGAAGTACGGAATAAAATTCATATCTTTTGAATGAGTGATTTTTTTTTAAAACGCCGAAACACGTTAACTGATCTTGATTTTTTCCCATCTTTCAGTTATATAATAATTAATTTTTCTTCAACCTCCTAACCCCCAGCTACCCCTACTTTTTTTCAAATGGAGACATAAGACATGAGGGGGCTCGTTGAAAAGGTTATAGAATACCGAATCCAGCCATACCAAATAAACAAGTTTTAGGTTTTCAATAGCAAGGTTTTTAGGGTTGTATAAGACACCTACTTAACACGTGAAATAAAATTTAATTATCTTCAGTGTTACCTATCCTCCATGAATTTACACAGAATAAAATAAAGAATTTGAAACTGTACCTATCACTGCTAACGCAAAAAAATATATCTTTTTTATGTTGCGTTTTTTGGTACCACTTACTTGCCAGGCTTTCTGGTTAATTTTTCGCTTTAGTTGTAAATTGGAGTTCGAAACGTTACTATTGTGTCAAAATCAAGTTATTTACTGAATCGCAATGGTATTGTCGGAAAGGCAACGCATCGAAATCTTGATATTGATCTTGATTAGTAAAATATTTCTCAAATTTGAGGAACATGGTACAGTACAGACCAACAGACTTTGCCCAAAACTAGACGGGCACGTGCTTTGAATGAAGAAAAGAAATTAGACATTGCATTAGAACTTGTTGAAAATCCTCATACTTCAACTGTTTCATTGGCCCGCAATCACGATGCTTCTCGAACTGCAATTCGAATGTTTTTGAAACAAGAGAAATACCACCCCTATAAGGTATGTCTTGTCCAAGAGCATTTGGAAGACAATTATGATAGGCGATTACAATTTTGTGAGGAAATGATGAGACGGTGTGACGATAATAATGGTTTTCAACGAGACGTACTTTTTTCGGATAGCTACGTTTTATTTAAATGGCACAACTATCGCTTTTGGACCCAGGAAAATCCACACTGCACATGCGAATCGCATACGCAGCACCCACAGAAAGTTGATGTATGGGCAGGTATCATCAACAACAGAATCTTGGGCCCATTGTTTTTTGAAGAAAATCTTAGTGACGCACGCTACCTGGATTTCCTAACATTTGACCTGATACCTGCTCTAGATGTGATTTTTCCTCATGATATTGATCCAGACATACCGAATGAAAGAATTTTGGTTAAAACAAGATGGCGCTCTCTCACATTTTGGTATTGATGTTCGAAAATACTAAGATGAAATGTTTCCAAATCGTTGGATTGGTAGGCGGGGTACAGTTGAATGGCCGCCAAGATCCCCCGACTTAACGACCCTGGATTATTTTCTTTGGGGATATGAAAGAGTCTACCAGGATAGACCGGATAATGTTGAGAATTTAAAGAACAAGATTAAGGCGGAGATGCATAATTTACCAGCTGAAGTCATTCGGAATGCTTTTACTATAGTCTTGGAGAATGCCAAATAGTGAATGGAGGACATTTTCAGCATTTGCGGCATTGAGTTTATGTTTGTAAATTATCTAGTTGTTTCAATTTCTAAATGAAAAAAAACTTATTATTGAAAATATAAAACCTGTTTATGTTTCAATGTTTTTATGAATTATTTTGCTTGCATATTCCTTCCACACCCGAGAACATGCACGTATGTTTTATGTATTATTTTTTTAAAAGAAAACGAGTGTCTGCATAAAAATACTACGAGGGGGAAAATTTTGTAAATTGATTGTTCTATTTACTGTATTTTTTTCATATCGAGAAACGTTTAGAATAAAAAATTCTAATTAAAAAAATAGCATAGGTTGGTGGTTGCCACCCTTGTAGACCGATTTTCAGATTTATAAGTTTATATTTATATATTTATTGCTGGAAGCTTATTAATAGTAACCGAAATTCTGGTAATCAACATGCACCATCAACTAATGTATCGGCATTAGATTTTAATATGTTTTTTTCTACAATAGCGGACAAAATAGTGAATTCTCTTGAACAAGTCAATCATAATAATCCACTCGATAATTTAAAAAGTATCCCAATTAGAGCACAATCTTTTTTTCTTGCTCCTGTTACATCGACAGAAGTTTATAATGTAATCATGGCATTAAAAATTCTCCAAGTTTTGATATATATGATATTAATACTAAAATCATAAAACAAACGGCTAATTTTATTGTATTACCTTTAACACATCTAGCTAATGATTGTTTTAATACAGGCATATTTCCTGATATATTAAAGGTTTCTAGAGTAGTGCCAGTCTTTAAAAAGGGAATATCGATGACGTGAATAATTATCGCCCCATATCAGTTACTCCCTTGTTTGGAAAAATTTTGGAAATTTTAATAAAAAATAGGCTTGAAATGTATTTTGAAAAAGTCAGTGCTATCACAGAAAATCAGTTCGGATTTCGAAAAAATCGATCAAGTATTGGTGCAATTCTTAAACTTGTTGATAGCGTAGTCAATGGTTTCGAACAGGGTATGTTTACAGCTGCAGTTTTGTGTGACTTAAGTAAAGCCTTTGACTGTATCTCTCATAAAGTTCTCTTGGATAAACTCTATTTTTATGGCATACGTGGTATTTCTTTAGAACTGATTAGTTCGTACTTAACCAATAGAATTCAATGTGTTTCCTACGGTAATAGTTTATCAAATTACGCACCTATTCGGCATGGAATTCCTCAGTGTACGTACTGGGGCCACTGTTATTTGTTATTTACATTAATGACTTATACTATCACATGTATCCGGATGGGTGTATCTTATTTGCAGATGACACAACATTGACATGTTCTAATAAACAGAGAGATACAGTCCTGAGGTTGGCCGAAAATGATTTAATTAAAGCCGAATCATGGTTTACTTCAAATAACCTTAAATTAAATAAAGATAAAACACAAACTATTATATTTTCTAGTAATCACTTACATAATGATATGCATGTAAAACTGTTGGGGATCACTATTGATAGTTCTCTTAAGTGGGCACATCTCAGATATATTTAATAAGGAAACTCAGGTTGTGTCTGGATAATGTAACATTGGTTAGCGCTTATTATGGTGTTATACACTCATTTTTAAGTTATGGACTGGTTTTGTGGGGTAATGCTCCAATGGCTAATCGTGTGTTTAAACTCCAGAAGAAAGCTATACGCATAATCTGTAGAGTCGGACCTTTTGAACATTGCAAGCCTCTATTTAAAAAGTTAAAAATTATGTCCCTGCCATCGCTTTACATATTTTATTCTCTGATTGAAATACATAAAAAATCTAACTCCTATCAAACTAATTCGGATGTTCACAATTATTTAACAAGAAACGCTAATCAACTCCGAACTTCTAAATTTAGGTTGCAAAAATCGCAACGTAATTCATTAAATTTAAATCTTTACAATAAGCTTCCAATACATGTAAAATTGCTAAACAATGCTCAATTTAAAAAAAATATTAGAAGAATTATGCTCGATCACTGTTTTTATTCTGTTTGTGAATATATGGATGCTCCCACAGTTCATTTTTAATGTTTTAACTTTTATATTGTTGTTTGTTGTTAATATGTGTTATATAATTTTATTGTTACTTGTTGTTTTACCTTTTTAAATATGACTTATCACTATATACTTTATGTACTTATCATGTGATCAATAAATATACTTACTTACTTACTTACTTACTATTCGTTTTTGAGAAAAAAAATGAAAACCAAAATTTTTTCAATTTTTTAGAAGCCCTTATCTCGTAAGGGAGGGTTCAAATTGAAAAATTTTATAGAAAGAACCCCCCCTACAATGACCCAAGAAACGCACCCTCTAAAGGAACGCACATCGTTACGGAACACCCTGTATAATTCTGTCACCAATTCTTTTTAGTTTATTTGTTTAAAAATATTACCACCCAACAGACCATTAACAGGATGGGAAAATACAATACAAAAAGACAAACAGGAGAATCACAGTAATTAATAACTAACCTTAAATAGGGAACATCTGTTCAAGGAAAAATGAGTTAATGTTTTTTTACGGGTAGAGGATAAAACATTAGGTTTGTTTTAGCAGCAGTTGAAAACTGTTTGGAGACTATCAGAAATGTCCGCCCAAATATTTATTGCGTCAAATTCAATGGTAACGCGTTCTCAACTTAACTGGTCGAATATTTCTGACAGTTTCCAAACCGTTTTCAACTGCTGCAAAAACAAGCCTATTATACATTTAGAATTGTTAATATTTAACAGATTAACGTCACACTAATAATTTATTAATATTTTCTTGAAAGATTAAGCAGTCATTTAGGTGAAGGGATTTCGCAAAATAGTTTACAGTCTTCGCCATATAAACCTCTGAATATATCCCAAGGCAAAAGGCATTCCCAAACAAGTTAAAAAGAAGGGGACCTAGGACAGATCTTTGCGGAACCCCTGACTTGGCAATAAAATGACAAACTTGAAACCATGATACTGTACAAATAATGACTGGCTGTTGTTAATTTTTGGGATTAATAACATTTACTACGAATTTATCAAAAATGTTATTGAACATAGATTAATATGCTGTATATTTTGTTTTAGGAAGATCTGGTCTATGAGATGTACGACATAATCCGACAAGAGGCTATACCGTTAAGTTTCGACAGACACGTTTATTTTATCAATTTCACCAAATATGATAGACAGCTACCAACCTACATCAACTTAATTAGAGATCCAGTGGACAAAATTATCTCTAGGTAATGATGAATGAATACATTTAATACATTTTTAATTTTCAAAATTAGTTATAGGTAACTGAAAATTTTAAATAATTTATTACGTTTCAGGACGTCATATAATGACAGATTAGGAAAGAAAGACTTTTACTCCAAATGCTTAGTAAGAAAGAAAAATAATTGTAACTTTAAAAGTGGTAAACCGTATGACCTCACCATTCCTTACTTTTGTGGTCATGATCCGAGGTGTATGTAAGTATAAGATGTGAAATTAACGAACTATCTTTATTTTTTTGAAAAAAAGAGTTTGCTTTTAATTTTCCATATTGAAATAATTTTTTTTTGTTTCAGGATGCTCAATAACGAATGGGCTTTCCAGACAGCTAAAACAAATGTGGAGAAATACTACCCTGTAGTTGGCGTTCTGGAAGAGTTAAATGTAACTTTGGAAGTTTTGGAAAATAAAATCCCTTATTTCTTCAAGGGAATTCAAGAAGTGTATAAAAAAGATTTGCTTAGTAAGTAAAGATTGCAGTCGTTGCGTTGATGCATATGTACTCAAATATCCGTTTTTTAGAAGTTTACAAAAGTAAGAAGAAACCTAAAATACTGAAGGTGGTCCAAGAAAAACTGAAGGAAACTTTGCTGAAGGAATACGAGTTTTACGAATGGATAAAGAGTAGGTTATTCAGACAGTTGCAGATCTTGTATGGGGAGCATCATTCTCACTGAAAGCACAATGAAAAAAATGGAACAGAATGACCAAAGACTGCTAGAATATGTATAAAAATAATTATATTATATTAATATATGATACTGTGTAATAAAATACCTATGTTAGGAAAATGTTTGATTCAACAGTTTTATTAAAACATATTTTTAAATGTTTATTTAACGGATTAGCACTTAAAACCACTTATAGTTAATACCTAATTTGATATTAATGGTTATGCAAATTATAATTTTATTAAACAATAATATTTTGAATAAAAATGTATGTAAATATTTGCATATTGAGTAACCTGACGACTCAAATATAAAGAATTATCAAAAATATGTATTTAGGTATCATAAAACATATTTTACATATAATTAAATTAGTTTTCAAAATATGTGTATATCTAGTGAAAGTTATATTTTGATAGTGAAGAGTATGACCCATACCATTCATTTCCTGGGTACCTTGTGGTTTTTATGGTCTCAAAAAGTATGTACAAGTGTTGCTCGAATTACAGTAATTCATTTCATAAATCAAGTCCTTTAGAGCAACGTAATTATAAGAATAAATAAACGAATAACCTCTAAATAAGTTAAAGCTGTCTGTGTCAATAATCTAACCAATCAGAAATCAGAATTCTTTCAAATGAACCAATTAGAGTGCATTGGTGGATTCACACCAAACTGCTGAATTTAAAAACGGCCTTTATTTCCAGTATGTTGGCTCTTCACTTTTAATATATCTTGCTTATACAAGGTGGACCATTAATAATGAGCCATAGAGCAGGAGCGACATCTTTGTGTCAAAATATGAAGATATAGTCACCAAATTGGGTAGAGAAATATTTTTTAACGAAAGAAATCACTAATTTATGTAAATCAAGTTTGAGCATAGAGGGCGTTGCGCTGCTCTTTTTTTTTGTAGATGAAACGTTCTGATTCGGTTGACTACAAAACCTTACTCGAGCATCATTTTTACGTAAAAAGATACACTTGGTAGAACTTGACCTTACATTTCAATTTTTTTGCTTATTTTGCAAATTGGATGGTCTTAGTAATAATAATACACCTGAATACAATAATAAATTTTGTGTTAATGATCTCAAAATAAAAGAATTATAAAGAAAATGTTTGATTTGCTAAATTATATTAAGAAAAAAGGGTCGGTTAGTGATCGAGTGGTTTAAGGCCACTTGAATCGATGTTTGTCACTTACCCAGGTTCTAATACCGCACATGGAAGACAGTAAGATCAGCTATAATTCTAGAGAGAATTAGCATCATCTGTGCGGGTATAGTGGGATGGAAAAACGTTGACTTAGGTCAACGTGAGATTGATACCAGTTAGCGTTTGATCATCCCCCTAATTAAGGAGGTTTTCCAGATTTCTCTTATTTCTGCATTGAATAGCAGTTAGGGTCTACTAATGTAAGTCGCTCCTGGCCGCACATGGGGCCTAGTTAATAATAATGGTGGCTAGGGTCTACCAACGTCTAGCCTATTTAATATATTACCCCCCTCCCTCAAGACTTCGATTTCTGGGCTAATCCTCACGATTAGTATGAGGGTAGATTTGTCACGGATTTCCTACACTGACTTTCTCTTTTACCAGAAAAGGAAGCCGTTAATTATTACTGATATTTATTACACACTGTAGTACAGAGCCTGTACACTACTGAATACTAATTACAACTCAACTAAACACTACTTAGTTAATCACTATCTAAATCGCTCTGAATTCTGATATCTCCGAAACATCCAAATAACAACTCTCTAATTCAAGACTTACTAACTCGGACGTTTATTCTTCTTTTATAGACCAAACAAATATTCCAGGTATTTTCTAGCATCTCTAGATCCATGTCTCGAACGATTCTCAATATTTCCAGTTGCACCTCGATACACGGCATTATTTGTTTGTTTACCAGAATCGCATATGGGCGATCGGGGCAATCTAGCATTTCGCGATACCACAGTCATCGAATTGGGTGCGAGCGGGGCAAATTCTGTAATATTTTATATAAAATTGGTCCACCAATATTTCATCTTATTAGCATTAGCTGCTATGCCACCTTCAGTGCACTATTGGTTCTCATGGTAGGTATTTCTATTTGTAGGCAATAAGCTTGTAAATATAATTTGTTATTCACAAGAACACCGAATGTAGTGGCATCTATAATATTATTTTAAAATTATAGGGAAAGCTTCCAGTACTGTATCTAAATATTTTTACGTTTTTTGGAAATATTACATATCTCAGAATATTTATTATTTTCTTTTGCCAAGAAGGAAAAAGTTAAAAAGGTAAGGAAAATCAAATCTGACATATTCCAAAAGGGTCCCCTATTAGGGGACCTGGTGTGTTAATCTTATCTAAACATAATTTTATGTTGTGATGAGAATTGCAAACTGAGTCTGTATGCAGAGAGCAAAGTGCAAATACATCTCTCTAGTATACACATTTTTAACCTCACATTATATCCATTTACCTTTGGTGTTGCTCCTGTCGCATCCTATTTTTTTCTTGAAAACAAAAATAATTTTTTTTTTAAATAATAAAAATATTTAAAAGTATATGCATTTATTCAGTATAGTTAAAGATGACAAATGAATAACTATAAGAACCGCGAAAATCAACAATTCATGCTGGCATAAAAAAAGATCATATTGACGTATAAATAAACAATTACACAAATCATAGTAAGCGTCCGTCATTTTTTCTTCGCCTGGAGACCCGCGCCAGCGTTGAATTTGAAGAAAATGATGTCCCCGTCCTCCACCACGTAGTTCCGGCCCTGCTGCCTGTACTTTCCAGCGGCTTTGCAGGCTGCCTCAGTGCCCTCGTTCTTGAAGTCCTCGAATTTCATCACTTCCGCCATGATGAATCCTTTCTCGAAGTCGGTATGGATGCGACCTGCCGCTTGCGGCGCTTTGGTCCCTTTCTGAAATAGAAACAGGTTCGCGTATTGCTCACAGGATGGCGGCACAATGATGGTTTTGCTTGGAACAATCACAAGTATATTATACAGGGTGACTTATGAGAAATCTGACAAACTTTAAGATGTTCTCTAGGACAATAAAATAATCAAAAGAGTTTGCTTTGCTGCGTTTTTTAGACAACGCATGTCTAATTAATAATACAAATAAACAGTGTCCCCCGTTTTTTAGGTTAACACCTCTGGAAATGTGAAAGGGCTGTGCAATTTGCGCAAGCCAATTTTTTTACAAAAGCCTGACCTACTACGATTTTTTACAAGGGCTGTTTTTTCAGAAAGTGGTGTGGTATTAGGCATTTTTTACCAGAACTATAATATTACCAGGCTATTCAACATCCATCTTAATACCCATATACTAAATTTGATCGACAAATGAATGTATTGAGTGATTTTTATGGAGTGCCAAACTTCCAAAAATAAGACAGCTAAAAATTATAATAAGCAGATGAAAGATTGAAAAATGAAAAAAAAAATGTAGACAATTCTTCACGGAACACTTTGTATATTTTTCCATAGGAACAACATTTATTTTTACTTCGGAAAATTTGGTTCAATTCAGAAGCCATTTTTTGAGTAGGTATTGCAAGGGTCGTGAATAAAGAAAGAAAAAGACAGATATGTCATCATCATATACCACATCATCACATCAATAATAGTTATTATAGTACAAGTGGGACATAGGCATTACTATACATGAGCACAACGAGGATGTAGTCGAAGTCGTGTAATTTCACGAATGTAATAAAAAATGCCGTTATCCCACGTGCACTATGTAAAATTTTATCTAGAACTGTTAAAAAAATATCTATAACTACCTTAAATCTAAAATCAGATCCAGTTTGTAAGTTTTGATTCAAAATCAAAAATCAAAGGTAGTTATGGTAACCTGTCAAACTTCTTGTGAAACTTGTTATAAACAAAATTAAGTAATCTTGTGAATATAGTGGTGTTGATTGAAATAATGAGTCAGAAACAGAAAACTTGCCTCTTGAAATTGAATAAACTGGTGAAATTGCAGTAGTTTCACTTTTAGATAAGAGAAGATTTTTTGTTGGTTACAGAGGTGGTAAATGCATGAAACTTCCTGTTGGTGTAAATGCTATTAGTGTAATGCCAAAGAAAATTGGTTTTTTTCTCTATTTATCACGCCTCAACAATATACAGGGCACTGTTTTCGATGATCATCTACTATCAAAGTTGTGTTGTTAATATTTATAACGAGTAATTTAATTTAAGTTAAATTATCTATTAATTGTCAAATTGATAAACCTGTTGGTTCTTAATAAAAATAACCATTAAGCAGTGATCTCTTTTTTAAT
This sequence comes from Monochamus saltuarius, assembly GCA_025584915.1. Taxonomy (NCBI): domain Eukaryota; kingdom Metazoa; phylum Arthropoda; class Insecta; order Coleoptera; family Cerambycidae; genus Monochamus; species Monochamus saltuarius. The sequence continues at coordinate 17,585,702 of CM046725.1, forward strand.
ATTTCACTAGTGGGGTAATATGTCACATTACTCCACTAGTGGTGCAATGACCTTCTTTATTCAACTGGAATAGTGCCAAATAAATGCTGTAATGAGGCTCTTATAAAGCAGTGGTAGATAAATGAAATAAATATCATATCAACTCAAATTGGGAAATAAATAGAAACCAGGGAGATATTGTTGCGCACAATTTCTACTCCTTCCTGATCTTTAATGCACCCATAAAGTGTTCTAAACTGTTCACTTATTTGCCAATTTCCAATTCACGGAATAGTTCAGCAATGCCATCTTAAATACCCCTGTCATTACACGGATGGATGCGTTCCATATTCAAGTAGTCGATTCGAATATTCTGTTCAGCCGGGACTGCGACAAATGAAAATAAAAGGCCTATAAAACTGCCAAAGCAAAGTAAATAAATTACCCGTGCCCTAAAATTGTCTCTGCGGGAATTTGCATAAGAATGCTCCGCGTGCTTGAAAAATGGAAAACGACGAAGCGCGCGATCGAATTTTCAAATGACTCCGCTTTACAACAGCCGTAAGAGAATATTATTCGGGGGAAATTGTGTTTGATGTAGGAGCGACGTTTGTTCAGTTTTTTTTTGATGAAGGAGGAGATTGATTTTTTGTGCATTGGCGTTATTAGCAAGTCTTAGATATTTTATAGCAAGAAAATTACAAAAACTTAAATGTATTCGATGTTTTTTTCCGTAATTTACACATTAATAACTAGGGGAGATTTTTCGAACAACAAATACCATTCAAAATTGTAGGTATACTCGCGACAAGAATTCAGACGACTTACGTCATACTAACAAATGAATAATTCATTATGTTTTCATCAAAATATTTAAGAAATTGCAACCGATAGTAATAAAACTATATATTACACTAAAAGTTTGCATTATATATTGCACTAAATAGCAAAAAAGGATTGTTTTTAACGCGGCCAAATATCGAAAATTACGTTGACAATAAAAACAAATGTGTAACGTCAGCCGTGACGTAAGACGTCTGAATTCTTGACGCGAGTATATACTCGTGGCAAGAATTCAAACGTCTTACTGTCGTTACGCAATTGCTATTATTGTCAACATAATTTACGATATTTGGTCGCGTTAAAACCAATATCTTTTTGCAATTTAGTGCAATATATAATGAAAACATTTATTATAGTACCTATATAGTTTTATTACTCTCAGTTGCAGTTTTTTAGTGGCGTCGTGAAAATGAGTGATTCAAATAACAAGCAACGTGTTGTGATCCACGTGAAGGAGCTCCTGTTACCTCTCGTACTGACGCAATTGTTGACCGTTTGCGTGCACTGATCACGTCTGGCCGGCGCCTAAGCATTCGTGCGTTGCCTGACAAGTTAAACGTCAACAAAGAAACCGTTCGCAAGATGTTGCACGAAAATTTGAATATGCGAAAAATTTGCGCAAAGATGGTGCTAAAAGTTCTCACCCATGAACAAAAAGACATGCGACAATCGATCTGCGAGGATTTGTTGTCCCGCATTCGGAGCGACGATAGAGACTGGACGAGTCGGGTAGTCACTGGAGATGAGACCTGGATATTTGAGTATGATCCCGAGACCCGTAAACAAAGTCAGCAGTGGGTGGAAAAGGGTGGAGAGCGGCCAACGAAAGCGAGTCCAAGTCACAACTGAGAGCAATGTTGATCGTTCCTTTCGATATCCACGACATCATTCATCGTGAATATGTTCCTGCCGGCCAGACAGTGACAGTTAGCGTCCTAGAACGACCGCGGACCCGCGTTTTCCGTGTGAGACCCAAACTCGCCGAGAACGGCTGGATCTTGCACCACGACAACGCCTCAGCAGGGTTGGGATTGCTATTACAATCGTAACAGATCTATTACAATTCATAGGCTGTCATTACGCTATTACGACAAACCAGAAATTATGCTGGATCTATTACAAACTAAAGAAAACAGGTAAATTCTATTACACTTTTTCGGTTTTTTAATTTTAGCAATAAAGAGTACGTGATTGACAAATAATCCTTTTCTATGAGCCCTCTGCAAATATGTCAATTGTCAATAGTCGATGATTTGCACCCTATTATTTTGTCTGTGGTCTGTAGCGTGCGTCTGTGACTCCCATGTTTTTTTACTGTTTTGTGCTATGTGTGATGAAATGTTGAATTTGGCATTCTGAGCTCAGAGCTGTGATTTTGGCAGCTAATCTGTAATAGCATGATACTTTACCATTGCAGGAAGATATAGAAACATTAACATTTTAATATCGATGTTAATCTGTGTTGCGCAGCTGTCTCATTTACATTTTTTATATATTGTATTATCATTGTTATATATTATCTATATAAATGATTATTATTGTTATTACTGACTTTTCAAGAAAAAGTTTTCCCAAAGACTGCGATGTTGATTTTTTATTATTAAACAAATATGTTTTTGTTATTTTCTTATAAATTTAAAATAAATGTAAATATTTTGTTCGGTTTATTTAAAATGTAAAAACTATTATATGTGTTTTGTGATGCATTATTATATAATTTTTGTTCTAATTTATAGAATACTTGCCTGGATCGTCCATGCCTTGACTTCGTCGTGCCCAGCTGTGAAGAAATATTCCAGTTTCAAAGCCTTGTAACCCTGTACTATGATTTTGCCCAGTGCACTAAAACAAAATGTATACTGATAATCAAAATGCACCGTTATTACAAACAACGGAATTTCAGCTGCAAAACATACAGGAAACGGTCAAATTGATTCGTCAGCGGTGCCACCAGAAATATGCCGGTTTTGAGCTTATTACTCTGGTTGATAACCTCTGTCAAACTAGACAAAAGGGAATCTGAATAAAAGTGACGTACTTAGCGCGATGACAGAAGTCGATGGCTTTCAAGGCAACCAGTGGCCACTAGATGTAGGTGCATGCTGCATCACGCGTAAAATGTATTGTTTTCTTTTGCTGCACACTGAAGAAAAATAAATCAAATATCAATTTTGTCCAATCTTTCTTTTGAGCAAATAAAGTTTAATACCCTTAATATAGAAAAAGTCACCATTATCTAAAAAAAGCGTTGCATTTGTTTGATAGTATTTATTGTGTATTTACAACAAACGACGACAATAATAGTAAATGACAAATTAATTGCCAACTACAATATTTGTGCAAACGGTTACATAATATGTATAAAATATTTTAAATTTCAAATAACTATAAACCCACTGATTTTAGATATAGAAAATGTTATATAGCTCTAAAATTAAAAAAAATAGATTTTCATTGTTCAAAACGTAACAAAGCGAAACATTTGGTATAAAAGTATTCAAGATAAATATATTATGGCACTTAGTGCGACTGATCAACTTCATATCTGCTAAAAATCAAATGATCTTAAGAGATACGGAAGATAAAAGTGTTTTATAAGTTCTTGCCACAATTCCACGATAATTCAAATATCTTGAATACGACAATGTTTAGGATTGAAGTAGTTTGAATAATTATGACCTAAAATATTACATTATTTTCAAAAAATTATCAATCATTGATAGAATGTACAGCGTCCTACCGGCAGGAGAGAAATGTGTCATTTGAAAACACAACAGGATAAATCTTATTATGAGCATGCGCGGCATTTTTTAACCGTGTATCTCTATTCATTGACAAGTTACAACTTGTTGAAAAGCTTCATTTGAATCGCAGAAATTATACGCGTGGGGCAGTGTGTGTGTGTAATCATAGTCTGTCTCCGGTCGCCGGAGAACGGTCTCTGTCCCGAAATAATGCGAATTTTATAATGAAATTCAAATAATTTCGGACGAACAATGAATACAGTGTACTGTTACAGTGGTACCTTATATATTCTTTTCGAAATTATGTGAATTTCATTATGAAATTCGCATAATTTCGGTACGAAGACTGTTCTCTGGCGACCGGGACGGACTATGAATACCACTGTTACCACTGTTAGCTACTACATACGACAGTAGCAGAAGTATACAGATAAATTTTGTACATGTTGATTACTGTAAAGTCTGTAACTTAAGAGAAATATCTTATTACTTATAGGTAATTCTAATTATTGGAATTTTGGGTACCTGCAGAGCTGAGGAATTAGTAAAAATAAATGTTAAAAATGTTGAGAACAAAGAATCCATTTTGATAGTTACTATACCTGATTTCTGAAATTGAAAATGGGGCGGAACCTGCCTTATGTACACTGATTCTTCAGAAATCGAAGAAATTGTAACCAAAATATTTTGCAAAATTTGACATTTGGTGTGTCAAAAAAAGATATGTAATATTTCGAGGAAAGTTATTCTAGCCTACGTCCTAGTTATCTTTAAAATCCCTCTACATTATGAAGTAATTATTCCATGCTGCAAACTACAATTTATTATAAAAATATGCATCTTAGTAAATATACCAATTTCCTCAAAAGGAAAATCAACTGGTTATAGACCCAGAAAATCCAGAATATTTTCCAAGGTTGAAAGATTTATCAAAGAGGCATATTATGAAAAGTATTTATTCCAAAAAGTTATCTTGATAATTGGTATATTTGGAGCCTGTAGAAGAGAATAATTAATTTATTTACGTACAGAGAACATTAAAGATGCTAAGTCGTTAAAGTGACTATTTCCAATACCAAAAACTAATGTTTCTAGATTATTTACAATACCAGAGGGAGATAGGGGAGGGAGTCAATTTTATGGAAATTGTCCGTAAATATGCAAGTCTACGTCCATCCACCATTGACCACAGCCGATTTTTTATCACGTGCAATAATTCAAAATGTACTACAGAAGCAGTAGTATGTACTACATTGGTTCAATTTTTAAAAAGATTGCTGAATTTCCTTTCTTGCAGATGCAGGGGCCAACATATCGATGCTCAAGAGACACGCAGGTTGGCGTTTGACTTCTGCGGCAGAGGGGTACATAGAAAATTCCATACAAAATAAGCAAGCGATGGCAAGGAAAATTCTCGAGGAGAGAGGAAATACCACTTTCAGTCCAAAAACTCCACCAGCAGCACCGGGATGCAGGGATGTTATCTTCCAATATTGAAGTTATACGAAGTGAAGAAAAAAATGTATGTCCAATTGTCTGATTTGAAAGATTGTGTTATTAATATATATAATAAATAAATAATTTAAAATTCAGTTATTTTATTTTACTTTTACGCACATGTGGGTAAAAAAGATTGTTTTAAGCACATGGCCTACATGACTGTCATTTCAATACTGAAATCGACAATCGAATATTATTATGCAACAATTTTACGAAAAATCGTTTTCCATCTGTACTTTCTTAAATGAAAGGATATCTCAGAACTGCTCGCTATCAACGTATGTATCATCTCTGCATTAACCTGTACGGACAAGGGGTGATCTATTATTATTCTGACGTTACGGTTCAAACTCATTTAAAATTAGTTACAGCAATTAGGTATTCCAAGCCAGTATTTTCCCCACATACTAGGCCGCTCGCAATCGCCGATGCATTTACGTTCTCTCCATTTTTCTAATTGCCGAATAGCTTCTCCGTGCCAGTACGTTTCACAGGGAGATTGCCTATGGTTAGCAGAGCTTTTAATGCGGTAGCGTAGGCCAATTCCGCAAAACGTCTTATTAGGCTTTATCGTTTTCGTTTTGATTTGCAGGTTATGATTATTGTCACGCGAGTGTTATTTTTTTGCGGCAACCAGGGCCTACCTCATACCGTTAATTATTTGATGGTTGCGTCAATAGGACTGCATTGGAAAATTCTCGTTTTGTGCTATTCGCAATCGCTGGTACGCCTCGATCGCCCCGTGATTTATTGAAGGAAAATTATATGGGTGAAGAACGAATTACTATAGGAAGGAAATATAGTACATGTTTAGTCGAGAAAAAACAATGATAACATTTAGAAAATATACACTGTTTCAACAAAATAAAAAAGGGCTGTTTGAAAATGATTTAAAACGGCGACCGATGGCAAAGTGTGTAATAAACATATTTTATTCTTACTTCTTACATGGATCGGTCAGTGGCTGCACGGTTTAAGGCGTCAGTACTTGAATCGAGGTGACTTGATCGCTATGGGTTCGACCCCCGCAGCCGGTAGACTGTATAAGCTATATTCGTGGAGAGATTGGCACCCTCTCTGCGAGTATGGTAGGGTGGAAGAATGTTGGCTTGGGTCAATGTGAGAGATTGATACCGGTTGACATTTGACTACCCCCCTAATTAATGAGGTTTTCCAAGTTTCCCTCATTCCTGCACTGAATGGTGGTTAGGGCCTACCAACGTAAGTCGTTCCTGGGCGCAAATGCGGCCTGCTTAATAATAATATGCCGCCCCCTCTCCCGCACAAGTTTGCGACTTCTGGGCTAATTCTCGTGATTGGAATGAGGGGTAGAGATATTATTATTGGGTATTTTACATTTAAAGCTTAAGCTACTCCTATACTACAAGTGTAATAAAAAATGAACAAACAATTTAAAGAATTTCCCAAAGAAAGAAAAAAATTAAATTTTATAACACCTATTTTATATGAGCAAGTTCAACAGCCTTTGCCGTTATTGTCATTATTAATTAATAAAATTAATGTGTGATTTAATTAGTAAAATAATTTACAATAACTATTCACAATTTTGCCCATTGACGTGTAAACACATTTGGGCCCGAACGAACACAAATGTTTCTGGTTCCTGTTCGTTTTGAGCTCGTAAGCAGCTATGAGACGTTGGCGTAAATCATTACTAGTGTCCACTTCGGTGCGATACACTTTATTTTCTAAATATCCCCACAAAAAGTAGTCCAACAAATGTAAGTCAGAAGATCGTGGCGGCCATGATACCGGTCCTTCTCGTCCAAACCATCGTACCCCTTGTACTTTATTAAGGTATTCCCGAACATTTTATCGAAAATTAGAGGGAACATCATTGTGCAAGAACCACATTCGGAGTCGAACAGCTAAAGGCACATCTTCCAGAAATCCAGGCAGATCATTTCGAAGAAACTCGAGATACTGAACCCCATCCATTCGATTTGGTAATATTAATGGTCCAATCAAGTGATCATCGATAATCTCTCCCAAACATTTAAGTAAAAGCGTTATTAGAAATAGGCCCGTTCAATCGCGTGCGGATTTTCAAAATCCTAAAAATGAGTATTATGAATGTTATAAATCCTATTCCGTGTAAAAATAGCTTCATCTGCAATTAAAACATCAGCTGTAAATCTGGGATTTTGAGCATATTGTTGCAGCAACTCTTCACAAAATCTAATTCATAAGGCACAATTCAGCCTCGTGTACAACACGCCAGTGTGGTGGCCACACTGTTGATTGGGATATTACTTATGCTTGTTAAGCGATTTGCCTTGTACTTATTCGGGGATTCTCTTCGACAATCTCTAAAATGTGCCCCTCGACTGCTGCAACACGCCGTGGACGATCTGAACCTTCATCTCTTCCGATTCGGTATTAAATTTCCCGCGCCACGCCTGCGTTGCACTACCACGGTAAAAGTCTGATGTCTACCGGGAAATCGTTCCGCGTACAGACGAGAAGCTGCTCAGACATGTTGTCTTACTTCACCATAAATTAAAACGAATCCATCAACTCAGACAACACGTAAGCTATTTTTGACACTTATTAATCGGAATTGCCTGCTTTCCAATGACGCATATTAATACATATACACATATTTTGTAGGTTTTGAATTTTATTGTGACGCTACTGATGCTAATTCAAATCAATTTTCCTACAATGAGGTAAACAAAAATTAAAAATATGTTTCTTTATTTTTCATCTCTTCCAAAGAGAGCACTGAAAGAAAAGAGTTCCAAATTGCACGACAGTTAAAAGGACATCATAATCCCGCATGTTAACATAATTAACCCCTATTATTTCTCAATTAGTGAAAATAAATGCGAATCCTCGACGTTTTATTACACAACACACCCCTAATCTTTCCGTGGCTGTGGTCCACCGGTCCAGTTTAAAATTTTTAATGAAAAAGGAGCATCCTTCGCCCTGTATTTAGTAGCCTTTACATCTCCAGGACTGGATAAATAGACACTAATGGCTATAAAACTCATTTTAATGAGGGTCTACGGCGAATTTGCGGTCCGAGTCCAGTTCATGAATCGTCCCATATTAACAGCGTCTTTATGGGCAAAAAAATACGCGTCAGTTTTGATAGACCAGCAGTCAAGAACAAGAAACTTTAAAATGTTAGGGTTTCTAAGAAAAGTCTGATGAAAATGTTGGCATATTTCAAAAAGTAACATTAAACTGAGAGAATTTCGTGAAAGGAATAATCCAAGACCAACCCAGTATTTCACACTCAAGTGGAGATGAGTTAAGGTTTTGATAATATTCAACATATTGCTCGTATGGGACACAACAAACAAAGTTCAAGCTAATAAGTATTATCAGAAAAATTGAAGAAGTCACATAGAGAGTTGCAGAGAGGAGAAAATCAGAAATATTTCAATAAAATAAAAGTGGTTGGATGCATCCCACTCTCTCGACTGCTAGTGGGAATGTCCACATTATCAAACGGTAACAAAAAACAATGCGACTTCTTCAACACCTAATTGAAACTAAAACTGGTTAGTAGTTTTTATGGAATGTTTTCTGAATACTTTCACACACCACGGTTACACAACGCAGTCACCAAATATATCTTTTTTTATTAGAACCCTATTTTGGTTATTTAAAGCACACCTCAGCATTTTTAAATCCAACTTTAAAAAACGCGCATGTTTTAAAGTTACCATGGCAAAATCAACTACACCAGAAACGTGAAGCCTAAATGTCACCTTTGTAATTACTGATCTGACAGGAATACCTTGTAGCGTCAAATGAATTATTACTAACAAATGTTTCAAAAGCTTTATCCAAATTGGTATACAGTTGGTATTGTTTGAAATATTAATACTTTGGTTCGTTTCAAATTAATACTGCTAACATTTTGGGAAGTCAATGAGGTTGCACTTCCATTAATGATACTCCCAATAATGTTTGAAACATTCTTCTTATTGGTAATACTCTCTTCAACGTAACCAGTCGTCACAGCTGCAGGATTTCCATCCTTGTCTTGTCATTGGATTTGATCTATTGGCATGCAACTATTCGCCATAATGGTAGCGGACGTACGTCGAAACGCATGTCCAATTTACAAGAGAAGGTCCAAATGTATTAATACCATAGACCTCATAAATCATGGACGCGCCCAAAACCGTTTTCTGCCTATACAAATCGTTGATGCTCAGATGTGTGCGACAGAGATAGAGCTAGTCCGGGAAAAAACTCACAGATCATTGACCGAAGAAAACAAAAACCGTAAATAACAGACGTGTGACAGACTGACTCCACCATAGTTTAGGAGTCTTAAAAAACTATTGCTAATAAACACACTAAACACAACTAAATCACAAAAGGCACACGAATCATTAACAATATTAACAGGAAAGGTTTTGTCAGGTTATGTTTATATATTTTTCTGTCATAGAATATCTGTTTTTGCCCGGACTAGCTTCATCCCTCTTGTACACATCAGGACAGCGGACCTCTCTTTCTAGGGCTGGTCCATGATTTATAAGGTCTATGATTAATACCAATCACTTGATTGGTGCACTTCCCCTCATACGGTAAGAAAACTCGATCTGTACTTACATTTTGGGGACGCAATGATAAATACCGCTTCATTAAACGCACATGGCTAATTTCTTCACTGTCGGCAACAGTAAATCGTCGAGCCTTCTCACTGTCTTAAACGGTCGGGTGGTAATAAGCAATACGTTTCAAAAATAAATACTTAATAACCGGTGAATCTGTGGAAAACTTCCGCAAATCGTCTTCCTCGAATATATATGCCTTTTTGGCTACATCATTCTTACTAATCGCCTTCATGAATGCATGCACTTTCACAAATGATTTTAAATCAACCCCCTTTGTTTATCCCCACCATATTTTGCGATTTCGAATGGATAGCCCACATAGTCGACGCTTTAAAATTCAACCATTTTACATTATTAGTTCTTATTTCCATTTTTTGTAGTATTAATACCAGTATTTATGATTTCAAAGTGTACTAATAACAAAATAGCGTAAAGCATTCATGGATAACTGGTCTCTAAAACACTCAACTAAACTCGCCCGTGTTTTGAAGACGTTAAATATCCACTTATACTTCAATATAGCGTTTGTTCCAACAACAGCAAGAATCGATTCTGGACCGTCCAGAAGTAGACAGTCAGTTCAGTTGTTAATGTACTCTCGGCGAATGCGACGTAAGACGGTGTTGGTCAAACATTTCTGACAGTTTTGAACCAGTTCTCAACGGCTGTTGGAACAGAACTATACTAAACTACAAACTACCTCATCTGGCATGTACTTAGAAGGAACAGCTGAACGCATTGAATGACAACATTTTGAATAGTTTTGGGATCTGAATCTTCTGTTTTTTATATGCGACAACGTCAGGTTCGCTGAACAGTCAACTTAGCTTTTTCCAAGGTTCAAAGGGCGAGCCGTTGACCTAATCCTCCGAATATTACAACCCGACAGACTAATCCGGGCACAATGGAAAAATACGAATTAGAGTTAATGACAATAATGGCGGTCGCATCGGCCCACGGATGCCCCGGTCGTGTTTTTGTGAATGACCCGGTACGGACGCAGACGACTCGATCTCGAAACCTATCATTACTGCGAAAAGATACCGACCGAGAGGAGAGCGCGCGGTCAGAATCGAAATGGATTTGTCATTCGGTCGTTATTTTTAATGGGGCGGCGTGATGCGGGGCCAAATTACCGACCCCGGGCGATCATACAAATTTAAAATTAAATTATGAACTCGCAGTGGTGTTATGACGGCCGTAATTGAGGTCGTTCCCCGCTTCCAGTCTCCTCTCGATCTGTTATCGAACGCCTGATACTCATCTAAAGTGTATCAGAAAAAATATCTCTTGTTCCTCAATTTATATTACATGTACAATCGTTTGCAATAATAATGGCACTATTTAAGTTTTAGTTGTTTCACTCACCAATGGGGACTTAATGAAATTTCTACTCAGAACATCCAGAAGTTCAAAAACTGTTTTGAGGAACTGTCATAATTGCAAAAGCATGTCCCGAAGAGACCCCCCTCTGGCGGAGAAAAGATTTGCAACTGGTAGGCAATCTGTGGATTTCAAGTTTGTTAACATTTGTTTGTTCTCTTCAGTTTGTTTATATATGCAATAATAATCGCACTCCTTCAAATAAGTTTTTGAACTACTGGAATTTCTGAGAAGAAATTTCATTAAAACTCTATTGGTGACTGAAACAACTAAGTACTAATGTCAACAGCAATTAATTTTAAAGAGTTTAAAGAGAAGGCATCAGTACATGAATCGATGTGGCTAGACCGGAGTGGGTTCGAGTCCCGCAGCCGGTAAATCGTATATTAGCTATATTCGTGGAGAGGATTGGCACCCTCTCTGCGGGTATGGTTTGGTGGAAGATTGTTAGCTTGGGTCAATGTGAGAGATTGATACCGGTTGACGTTTGACTACCCCACTAATTAATGAGGTTTCCCAGGTTTCTCTCATTCCTGCACTGAATGGTGATCGTCGTTCCTGGGCGGAAATGCGGCCTGCTTAATAATAATATGCCGCCCTCTCTCCACTTCTGGGCTAATCCTCGTGATTAGGATGAGGGGTAGAGATATTATTATTATTGCAAACCATTGTACATGATTACTGAGCTGCTCCAATGGAACAGACAGATTGAACTAGAACTAGTAGCAGCTCCTGTTTTATCTCCGTCAAACGTAAATAATAAATATCCTCACGGTAAAAAAATATTGTTTTGGAAATAAATTTGGAAATTTTTTGATGGGTTTCCGTTATTATATTATAATATTCATAAGTTAATCCTTTATACAGGATGTTTCTTAAGTAGAGATCAAAAATCCTGGGGCATATTCTGTGGCCAAAAATAAGGTTTTTTTGTTATATGAATGTGCGGTCTTAGGACAGCCATTATCCAACAACGTGTTAAAGATTAAAAATAAAATCAGGTTTTAATTTTTAAAATAATATAACCAAATTCGGTGTACATATTTATTAAGAGAGTATGAATAAAAAAATTACCAGCTTTAAAAACTTACCAGTGGCGGAGGAGTGGGTATCGTCGATCATTATTGGACAAAAAAATATATCACCCTGTATAATATTACAAATAAGATTGTATTATCTTCACTTACTTTTTGTTTCTTTGCACTTTGTCTATTCTAAACCTATTGACAAGAAAAATGATTTATTTGATCAAATGCATTTTTACAGTTACTTAAAATTACTTCTACATATCTTAGGGAGGCCATGCAAAACAATAATAAGAAGCCGTCATCTTATTCAATATTGTGTATTGTCCATAGACCTTATAAATCATGGACCGGCCCTAGAAAGAGAGGTCCGGTGTCCTGATGTGTACAAGAGGGATGAAGCTAGTCCGGGAAAAAACAGATGTTCTATGACAGAAAAATATATTAACAACCTGACAAAACCTTTCCTGTTAATATTGTTAATGATTTGTGTGCCTTTTGTGATTTAGTTATGTTTAGTGTGTTTATTAGCAATAGTTTTTAAAAACTCATAAACCATGGTGAAGTCGGTCTGTCACCGTAAATGTCATACGTCTGTCATTTACGGTTTTCGTTTTTTTCGGCCAATGATCTGAGGGTTTTTGCCCGGAGTAGCTCTGTCGCACATATCTGAGCATCAACGATTTGTATAGGCAGAAAACGGTTTTGGGCGCGTCCATGATTTATAAGGTCTATGGTATTGTCAAACTAAGTTTATTTTTGACAAATATTAAGTTTTAATAATGACTTATGCATATTTGTATGCTGAAATGGCCAATATGGTTTACCTTTATGGCCTTGAAGATGGAAATGGTACTGAGGCTGGGCGAATTTATATGGAAAGATTTCCAAATCATCCAACTCTAAATTCAAGAATGTTCAGAAATGTTTTTCAACGTCTTTCGGAAAGGTCCAATTCCTGCAAAAACTTGGAGTGCTGAAATGCCTGAGATGGAAGAAGCTATTCTACACGAAAGAAGACCCAAATACTAGTACTATGAAGATCGCTGCAAAGAAGAGATCTGAAGTATGTATTTTGGCTGAAGGTGGCCACTTCCAACATTTGTTATAATAAATCATAGTAAAGTTATTCCAGTTTTAATTAATTATTTTGTTATTATTTTAAGTAAAGTAATGAGTATCGTAAAAATGCACTCGATCAAATAAATCAATTTTATTGTTAATCGGTTTGAAATACCAAAAATGGAAAGAAACAAAAGGTGATATTTTTTTGTCAAATAATGATCGATGATACCCACACCTCCGCCACTGATAAGTTTCTAAAGCTGGCAATTTTTTGTTTCATACCTGCTGTTACACTAAACACCCTGTATAGTCTAGTGTAGGTTAAAGTACAGATTACATAAAACACGTACCTGGTCACATTGTTATCTTCAAGGAACTTCTTCCTCAACACAGGATCCTCGTATTCCTCTAGGAGTTTGTTCTCGAAAGCGCCGGAGAAAGGGATGATTATCGCTCCGGGATCGTTCTTGTCAACCCACTCTTTGATTTTTATTAACCTGTTAACAAAGAAGACAGAGAACAATGAGTTTTGCGTGCAAGGGAGACAAAAGGGGTAACATGTGCCTGGGGTCTTGAGACACGAATGTGTCCGTATTTTTAGAAAATTCCAACAAAAAATCGTAACACATTGGCCCGCTAACGGTTCAATCAAATGTGGTTTCAATAACAAACCGCTAATATATCGGAACGTCGCTTCTCTTTGTCGACAGGGTGTTATTATATTTCTCGGCTATTGTGTCTTTTAATTGGGCAATTTAAGTGTTAGGCAAATTATATATACATTCACATAACAATATAGTGGTAGATGATGCAATTAGGTACATTTTTATATGGAAGAAAATTTAAAATTCATGATGAAAATATATTTTTTTGGATACTCTCTCAAAAATAGCTATTCACGGACTCATTTGAGTCCATAAAATACGTCTTTTTCGGACTCAGTCCAAAAAAGTTGCCATGACGACTATCTAGTTAAATAAAGTAAATGGTTCAATACAATAATTAAATTAACTAGTTACTATTATGACATTAAAATTCAAAACACGCGAATATACATAATAAGAGGTTTGAACCTGATTTTAGAAAGCTATCTAATATGTATATAAACATGTTTCTATCTGTTTCGCCTCGTCTGAAAACAGCAACGATTCGTATAAAAAAAACTGTATTTTAGGTACTTTTATAAAAAATAACTATTTTGGGATTAAAATGGAACAAAAAAATACGTCATATGTGGGAAAAGTCGCTTTTCCTAACTTAAATAGCTATCGTATAATGAAAAATATTTAAATAAGAAATTACATTATATCGATAATTGAGTATTTCAAACGTAGCCTCCACATTTTAAAAGATAGGTTTTAGGGAAAAAATAACGAAGAAACTAAGGAAATGTGTCACCTATTTAGTATTTGGTAATCGTGTCTTTTCGGAAAACCATATTTTTATTTAATTTTCAAAATATTATGATTTTATCATCTTATAAATTAGTGCCGCATAGCAATGGGGTTTTCAATAAGAACGATATGATTTTAAAATGGAACAAAATTAAAAATACTTCAGATACAACCAAACTTTTTATATTATCTTAAAGTACAGTCAATAACATTTATGTTTTGAACACGTCGTTTAAATGTCCACCTTCCCTTCGTCTACACGAGCGAATTTGACGAACCCAATTTTCAGTAACTTGCGACGAATGCAGCGTTCAATGTTCAATCTTAATGCATCAAGTATTTGCCGTTTGTTTGCATATACCTTAAATTTCAAATAGCCCCAAAATAAGTAATCTAAAGGAGATAAATCACAGCTTCTCGGAGGCCACTGAACAACTGCATTCCTTGAAATTATCTTTTCGTCAAACTTTACTTGCAATACGTCGATAGTTTCATGAGCAGTGTGACATGTGGCACCGTCTTGCTGGAACCACATATCCTCCAAATCAAGTGCATGTAAATTTCTTAACATCCGTCGGTATCATTCACTGCAACTGCATATCCAACCTCATTTTGGGAAGAAAATGGTCCGATTACGCCATCATGCTATAAACCACACCATACAGTTACCTTTAGCGGATACAAAAGCTTCTTGTGGATCTGTCCAAAAATTGTCAGTTTGTACACTCACTCACTCACTTAACCAAAAATGAGCTTCATCAGAAAAGATTTTTTTTTTCGGAAAATTAGGATTCATTGCAAGTTGTTCTAAACCCCAAGCAGCAAATTCTCAGCAGTTGCTTCAGTTCTTGTGTCAAAACAATCTTATATGGGTGTAAATTCAAGTCTTTTTGCAAAATCCGACAAGTTGTCGTCTTTTTAAGCCTTAATTGAGGTATTGATAAATTTGTCTCTGTGATTCTCAACACTAGCTCTTACAGCAACAATATTCTCAACAGTTCTGGTATTTCCGCGTCCTACTGTAGAGTAGAATTATTTTCAAATTTCTCAACGAGGCGACGAGTGGCAAGAGAGAGGCGATTATTTAGACCAAAGTTATCATGAAGTGCGCGATAAGCATTCACAAAAGAACGTCTATTTTCTTAACATCTTTGGATAATAACTAAACATCATTGAAGCGCGTATTTAACCCACAAAGTATAAACTAGATCATACTTTGTGATTTAGCCATAATAAATTGTTAGAATATACTGAAATCAATGCCAACTAGTGACAGGTGTAACTTTATTACCATGGTAACCATATCGTTTCAAAAACATATTCTTATTGAAAAACCCTATGCTGCTTTGCTTCTGTAACGTTAATAGTGAATATATGCCGCACTGAATACGCAACTGTATAATTCCATACCATCAAAGGCAGGCACTCTCACGAACAGTTACCATATCAGAAGCCAATCCACCACCGCCAATTATAATAATTATTAATCATCCTCCACTGTTGTGCAATTAATTAATT
Source organism: Monochamus saltuarius (assembly GCA_025584915.1). NCBI lineage: Eukaryota > Metazoa > Arthropoda > Insecta > Coleoptera > Cerambycidae > Monochamus > Monochamus saltuarius. The sequence goes on from CM046725.1 coordinate 17,601,757, forward strand.
CATCGGGACCTCCTATGACTGACGGTGCGGGCCCACGTGAGTTACCGGCGTTGAATAGCAAATTAAGAGCGATTGATGGTGGCGGCGTCGGTCAGATCAAAGTCAATCAGCGACCATTATGGTTCCGTTTGGTGCGCGGTACTGTCGAGGGCGGAGGGGGCGCATCACCGTGCTAATTAAATCGCCGTCGCTGGGGGTGATCAGGTGGAGTCGCGTGTGTGTTGCCTCTTTAAGGTTTTTTCGGCGACGGTGGGTTTTAATGTAATTTGCGGGATCGATAAATCGAACTTGAGATATTTGTTTTAACTGCCTTTGTGTAGAACATTGGTCCACAAACTTTTTTGTCTTGTAGACCACGTACAAATTTTTTCTGTTTGGTGGACCCCCCATTTCTAATATTAAACTGCGTGGAGTTAATAAAATAATTGTTTACTATGAAATTAATAATTCTTAAAGTTTGATAAATATATGTGTAAGAAAATAATAACAAAAATTTCAATAACAAAAGTATAACAATCATTTTATAAAACACGAAATAGGTTGAAAATTTAAAGCAATTCAGTTTTTGGTTTCACCCCACTGTGCCACCCAAATTACTGTACACCCCTTAGGGTTGGGCCGTTTGAGGTGATTTTTTTTAAATGTTCGTCATAAAATTCCCTATCGATCCCTCTTTCTCAATTTTCGCTTTGGGTCTTCATTTTCGCGGAATTTGACTCCAAAAATGGGTTTGCATGGAACTAGATTTTTCGCACAAAAATGACCCTACGGAACACGAGATTGAGATTTTGCCGGACTTCTTTATAGGGGAATGCTCGTCTTGGAAAGCCCTACAAGACTGTTCACTTAGATTTCGGGGATAAATTTTCCGTTGCTCTTAAAATGGCCACAATCATCCAAAAATTTTCACATATCAGAAATCGTTTCGCTGAAAACGGCCCAACCCTAAGGGGTGTACAGTAATTTGGATGGCGTCGATGGAGAATGATCCCATTATCGATCTCCAATTTTCCCATGATTAAAGCATGGAGTCATAAAGTTTCCCAGATCAAGCTCCAGATCTTCATCATGTTTCATAAGCATTTATGTTCCTAAATACATTAAAAAAATAAATTTGACGTCATAGGTAATTTATATGTCTATTATAAGATAGTCGATATCTATTATTTAAGTACATAGATCCTATTTGTATTATAGCATTTATGATAAGCCAAAATTTCACGACCTACTTAAATAGGATCCATTCTCGTGGACTCCTTGCAATTCGGAGTCGAACCCTAGGGTCGATATAGGCCACTTTGGGAATCATTGGTGTAGAACTTAGAACAGTTATTTTTTCCAAAGGATATGAATAATAGTATATTGTCATATTAATGTCACGTTTTGAAATTATTCAAGCCAAATTTGGATAATAAGCACAGTAGGTAAGTAGGATATATCGATGCAATCATGGATTCAAACAGTACTCGTTAATTGAGTTCATTTCTTATTGTCTGTGGGAAACGAGGGATATGTAGGACCGAAAATATCGCGAGTATTTACAAAGGAGTAAGTTGATTGCTTTTTAAATAGTGCACCTGATAATTTATATTTGATGATGAAGCTAAACGCTTTAAAAATAAAAGAACAACATTTTTAATAGCTTCTTTATAGGTCGTCTTAATATTGATAACAATTTGATTATGTTGAAGATGTGAAATCCGCCGTAATTATAAAAATTTCCAATACCAAAACCACGTTCTTTTACTGTGTTGGGAGACAATTATTAGAAGTTTTATCGAAAATATGTTGCTTTACGTCCAACCGGATTGGTAGAACTTCGATTATTTCTCAGTTATGTTAGTGGAAAGTGTCATCCACTAGTAGTCGGTATTCACAAAATCAGTGCCGTCTCGCAAGTGAAAAGATTTTTGAACTTGGACAACTGGAAAGAGTACAGTGTATACGTATTACAACGAACGTCTGCTACCCTTTTAGTTGACGGCGGTGGTGACCTCACTTGACACGGAGGATGGAGACCGAGTACTCTGGCGAAAAGCTACATTGAAGCTCACTTTTGAATAAGGAAAATATTGCGAAAAAATACTGAAAATTGATACTGGTAATGATAAACCAAGCACCGTTATCATTTCCGATTTCACAACATCACATAATATAACTATTACTGAAAACGTGTGGGAGTGCTTTGAAAATTGCTCCAAGAATGAGAGTAGTGACAGTTTCAGTGGCTTATTTAATTACAATATTTGTTCAAACCACTTCAAATCTAAGCTAACAGTATCAAATTTAGCCCCTAGAATTAAAGTGAATACCTACTTTTGTTGCTACAATACCACTTCTTTTGTCAGTAAGAAAAATGTCAAGAGACTGCTGACAGACAAAAAATATAGTTTTGTGGCGGTTGAGAAAAAATAATTTTTGATATACATGATATTTTTAAATAAAAAACAATCATTTAAATGACTGACATCTATGTATAATAATATGTTTTAGATTTAAAAACACCCGTAGATATTATAAACTTAGATTTTTCTAAAGCTTTCGATCGTATTCCACTACAAAAACTCAATTAAATTATATCATTTTGGAATTCATGGGTGCACGATTGAATAGAAAACTAGAAGATTTACTGGTTGTGTTGGAGCCGCATTTTCTTCTAGTTTTCCAGTGGAGTTCCACAGGGAGCTCTTCTGGCCCGCTACTTTCTTTGGCATATACTTCAGACTTGGGAAGTATAACTAAATCGAAAATCACCTATTCCGCAGATGACACTAAACTCTATTCTATCTTCTAACGTCATATCATTGTTTATTAAAAACATATTGGATCGGTCAGTGGTCGCGCGGTTTAAGGCGTCAGTACTTAAATCGAGGTGACTACATCGCTGTGGGTTCGACCCCCGCAGCCGGTAGACCGTATATAAGCTATATTCGTGGATAGAATTGGCACCCTCTCTGCGGATATGGTAGGGTGGAAGAATGTTGGTTTGGGTCAATGTGAGAGATTGATACCGGTTAATATTTGATTACCCCCCTAATTCATGAGGCTGTCCAGGTTTTCCTCATTCCTGCACTGAATGGTGGTTAGGACCTACCAACGTAAGTACCTGGGCGCGAATGCGGCCTGCTTAATAATAATATGCCGCCCCCTCTCCCGCACAAGTCTTCGACTTCTGGGCTAATTCTGTGATTAGAATGAGGAGTAGAGATATTATTATTATATCTTAGGTGTGAGACATGTTTACTCCCCCTCAATACAGAAAAGTGCGTTGCTTTGCATCTGAGCAAAAATAATCGGAATTTAAATTATTATATTGATAATAAACAACTTACGACTAGGATAGTCATGTATTTCCAAATGTTTCTTTGGGAACATTCGTAAAACTATATGCGACGTACACAAGGCCAATTTTGGAGTACTGTGGACAGGTATATGGTATCTCGTTCTAACGCGTGATAAACATTGGTGAAATATGTTCAACTCTATTGTATTCATTGTTCCAGAAAGATTGGAGTTGTCTAATCTCCATAGTTTTGAAGATCGAAAAATTCTAGATCTTATTTTGACATATCATCGTGCTGTATGGTTGTGCCATGACGGGCGAGCAGACGACCAGTGTTACGGGTTATAGAATCATTCTGTATTAGTGCTTTATTATATTTAAAACATTTCTTTATAAAATGAAAATACTTGTTCTACCTTCAAAATCGTTATTTTTCTGCTGGAATGTTTTTTACTTGATTTTTAATGTTCTGTAGTTTGAGATTACTATGAACAGTAATGAAGGGGGCGTTAAATTATTTATTTGTAATTATATACAACGTGAAAAAATCAAGTCTCACCTCAAGCCAGTGATGCCTTTGCTCCGCTCACACCTATCTGCGCGATTATGAAAAGTTTTCGGTAATTAATCCACCTTTTTTTCGGCGGGTATTGTCAGGCTGAAGGGCACCTCGATCGGCCATTATCGCGGATGATGTTGCGTTTACCAACACGAGGCATCAGCGTTTAATAGGCCCTCGAACAACACATGTCCAAGCTCAATTGAATAATGAATACATTTGCGGCCCTTCAAATGAAAATGATTAACAAAGTGAAGAGAAATATCCAAGGAATTTGGGTACAGAATTAACTGACACTTAGAGGAGCTGTTTGGTATCGAGATACCCGAAGTTGTTTCTAGATTTGACAGGTGTATGAATATTAGCTGAACCAACCCTTGGATAATACTTAAAGTAGCGTACACATTTACATGTTATGTACCTATAGATTGTTTAGCTCTTGGGGTACTCAGAGCTGGCTATGAATACAGGACAAGTATTCAATTCTTGAATACATCGTACTCTGTTTAAGAGTATTTTTGATTGCTTGAATCCAAAATACAACTTTCCAAAAGTACTTGAATCCTGAATACTTGTATACAAGAATTCATGTTAGATGAATACAATGCTGAATATTTATAATTAAATACATTTAAAAGTAAAAATTTTAGGTCTAAAGAACATAAGCCACACTACTAGTGGCGGCTGGTGTCGGAGGACTCTGCGGCCGCTTTCCTCAAATTTTCAAAATACAAAAATTCATTTAAAATTTGGTTTACAACGTTATCTAGATAAATACACACCTAGATTATTAGCCCTATAAAATGCATTAAAAAGGAAATGTTAAATTTGTAAAAAGTTGTTAATTTAACTTGAAAATAATGTGAAAACTGTCGAATAATTGTTGCATCAGTGAAAGCCGCACATTTACTACATTGTTTGGGCTCTGTTTAGTCTGCCCATGCCTGTAATCAAAGAGTATATTGTATATAATAAGTCTCAGTTTTTTTTATCTTATAATAAATGTATTAATATAAATATTAATCTTGTAGTGTAAGATTTTGTCACGTATGTATTATTTCTTGTGTGTTTTAAGGCTGTACAAGTTGAAAGAGTTTGAAATAAATCCTAATATTTATCAATTTGAGTTAAATATAGTGCAAGAACAACCACAATCCCCAGGATTAATGTATATCCTAAATTCATAAAATACTTTCACTACTGAATCCTGAATACATATACCGTCAGATAAAAGTATTCAATACTGATTACATATACAGAGTGATCCATTTGAAAGCGGGGCGCCTTTCTAAGTTTCATTTGTTGGTCAATTTTAAAGATTCTTCTTTTCAGTGATAGAACTTCAATCATTCTGGTGCCAAATTTCAGAAAAAAAATTAAATTTTCAAGACCTAGGTACTTCGATTTTTCCTCAAGTGCAAAAAACTAAAAGAAAGATTAGCAATTTTTTTGTTTCGAATTAATACAAATTTTTCGTACATTCTCAGTTTTTCATTCTCCGAAACTTTTCATAATAACTTTTTGTCGTATCTCATACAGAAATAGCACTTTACTGGAGAAAAAAAATCAATTCATCAGTTTTTTCCAAATTACCAAGACTTACTGGATTTTGTGGATTTGAGATAATCAGATTTTGTTTCTAAAAACAGCAGAGCTAAATCCGAGAAGGCCATTTTCACCTATCTGGGAGCACCCTGCATAGTTTTTAAATTTTGATCGCACTCATTTGAAACCATCCTAAATCCCGTGCACTCAGATTTGAAATAAAAAAATTGCCAATCTTTTTTTTTCGATTTTTCCAGTCGAAAAAAATTCATAGCAGACCTTGAAAATTTAATTTTCATCCAGAGTAAAATTATTGAAGTTGTCACTGAAAAATAAAAATTTAAATTTAAAAAATCGACCAAAAAATAAAATATTTAGGTGCCCTGCTTTCAATTGGAACACTCTGTAAACTGTATTTGAGTAATACTCACTTCTGGGGGTACTTACCATTTATTCTTCTTTTTGATGTAGTCCTTTTCTGCAAGATTAACCAGATAAATGGCTGGTTTAGAGGTTAAAAATAAATATCTATTGAGTACTTCAATCTGCAAATAAAAACATAGGTACATTACGAATGTAGGTATGTCTAAATATTTAAATTTAAACAGAACAATCACAGGAACTGTTAATATTTTCCTGGACAAGTCGAAAATTTAAATAGCTAATTGACGACATCAATCACCTTCGTTACCATATTCGATTCCGATAACAATTGTGAAATATTGCATAGGCTAAAATAATATCTATGAACGATAAACAACAAAGGGTGATTTTATTGAGATTTACATAACAAAAAAGTACGCAAGAGAAATTAATTTAATTACGACATTGCCTCAATGGATACGGTCATAGAAGTAGGTGTAAATACATGTATATCCTATCAATAAAAACGTGTACAGATTCTATCTATTCAATTGGAAAAATGATTCCATTTGTATTAATACAGATACGACGCCAATAGCCAAGCAGCTCAACCTACTTATACAATGTTTATAAAATAAAGGTAACTGCTTTTTTTATCGGGATTTATCATTTTAATTCTTCAAGGCTTAGGAACTTTTAACACATCTATGTTGAAAATTCTGCCATTTGTTATTATGTTCCGAACTTAGTCAAAAAAACGCAATTTATCAGTGAAAGTCTTGACAGGAGTCAGGTGGATGTTATCTACACTGATTTCACTAAGGCTTTTGACAGACTAGATCATGATATTTTATTAACTAAACTAGATGCTTTTGGATTATCTGACTCCCTTTTAAAACTTTTTCAATCATATTTAAGTAACAGGTATCAGTTTGTGCAGTATCGTGGTTTTAAATCTCACATGTTTCATCGAATATCTGGTGTACCGCAGGGTTCTATACTCGGACCTTTACTTTTTGTATTATCCATTAATGACATGAGGATTTGCAGGTGCACTATCTGATGTACGCTGATGACCTCAAACTTTTATGTGAAATTAACACCATTGCTGATTGTGACAGGTTACAGAGTGCAATTGACAATGTTTGCAATTGGTGTCTACATAATTGTTTACCTTTGAACGCGTCTAAATGTAATATCGTTAAGTTCACTAGGAAAAAGAATTCAATTCAATTTAATTATACACTGAATAATTCAATACTCCTTAGACCAAATTACATTAAAGACCTTGGAGTAACATTCGAGCCACTTTCTTTAACCTTCTCTAAACATATTGACTTTACGACTTCTTCCGCATTTAAGACTTTAGGTTATATTATAAGAAATTCCAAAGAGTTTGCCAATATATCTACTTTACGTTTGCTTTACACTACGCTCATTCGTTTGAAATTGGAATATGCGTCAATAGTCTGGAGCCCGACCTGTGCTGGTCATATTGCGTCTTTAGAAAGAGTTCAGCGTAGATTCATGAAATCTGCATTTTACTTATTGGACGGTATGTATCCTCTTCAGGGTTTTCCGCATGATTATTACTTGATCGATTCAATATTCACAGTCTGTCTAAAAGAAAGGCAGTCTCCCAAGTAATATTCTTGTATAAAATCGTTCATAACATTTTGGAATGTCCAAGTGTTCTAAGCAATATCCAATTCAAAATACCACGAGTTTCAGCAAGAAGTAATATTTTTAACCTTCCTATTGCACGCACCAATATTCTTGTAGCATCGCCTTTGTATCAAATTATCTCAAGGTACAATGATATAGAATCTACTGTGGATATTTTTTGCTGTTCAATTCAAGCTATAAAAAATGCAGTAAAGATAGGTTTAGATAGGTATTTAGCTGTGTAACATAGGTTTACTTATATTTTTTTTTGGTGTTAATTTTTTTGTCTATTAATTTTTTTGACTCTCGTTTGTTTTTCTCTTGTTTTGTTAGTATATTTGTGTCTTGTACACACTTCTGTGTTTATTTTGCACTGTATATGTTTTACCGTACCCTGTAATTGGGCAATTGCCTGTTGGGTATGTGCTTTGAATAAAATAAAAATAAAAAAATAAAATGTCGTCAAGTTACACTGATACACTGATTTATATCATTGGAAACTTTTTTTTTTGTACAAAACTATCAATAAAATTAAAAATTAAGCAAGACATAAATGGCAAACGAATTAGATACATTAAATTATTATATCTTCGAAATATATCATCATTTTTTATTATAAATTTTGTAGATAAATTTAAATTTTAATGTACAGGGTGTTCAGAAAATAAGAAACTATGAAATAATTGAAGCTGAAGTTTTATTTTTAATGTGCTATAAAGTTCTTATGATTAAACAATTGGAACAAATTTAAAATTTGGCTGTTACAAAACACTGGAGGGGGGTTTAAAATGATTACTCTATCTTTTTCCACATGTATTTCTACAAACAGTTCCAACTTCTTTCCAAATTCTCTGTTACAATTTTATATGTCATCTACTGAAATGTTGCCATTGTTTAATTTACTTCTCATATTAAAATCTTTCAGTAAGTTATAAATATTGAAAACAAAACTAAAAAACAATTCAAACGTCGTGGTACCATATATAACAGGAACCACAAAAGAAAAAGAAGAGATGAAAATGATCTTAACAATGGTGAAGCATTTCCAACATTTAGGATATCTGCTCAAAATTTAAACATATCTAAGTATACTTTGTTTACGAAAAATAGATAAGATTAAATAAAATAAGGTGACGATACTAAACGTTTGGATATTTATTTGCGGGTTGGTAAAACTTTATCTGAGAATATGCATTTTGCAAAATGAATAATTTTCTTAGATGAATCAGTTGTTGTAACTAAAGGTGGTGTCAGTTGGCAAAATTGTATTAATTGGAGTACAGACAATCCATATTTTTATATAGAAACTAGAAGACAAAATTTGAAGAAAGTCAAGTTAGTGTGCTTGATGACAATGAAAATTAAAATTTGTATTACGAAAGGGCACATATTTCATTAGAAATTTGTTACGTCGTACTTTTGAGAATAAGTGGATATGAAGATATGGGCATTGGCCACCTCAAAGTTTCGATATGAAACATAAAACTCAAGAAGATTCAAAGATATTTGAATACTTTTTCAGTCCCGCTTTCAGTATTTAAAACATAAAAATAAATACAAAGATCGATTTTTAATTTGCTACTATTTTTTCTATCGAAAAATTTTTGTAATGTGGTTTTGTAAAATTATAAATACAAAACCATTTCATTTTTCTATTTCCCATTTTATTTATTCTTTGAACACCTTGCATTAAAGACGGTTAAATATAAACTAATTCTTTTTATGAAGATAACAACAAAAATTCTCTGTACACACTGTACAGGGTGGGCAAATTTCGATGTTTTTATATCTCGTAACTATAGGAGACAGAAAAAAATGCCCCCCCCCTCTCTCTCGATCTCTTTTTTACGAGAAAATTAATGGTCAAAACCAAAATGACCTATCGTCTTTTGATTTCGAGTAATAAACAAAATTTCAAGTTTTCCACTTTTCGATACATGTCTGTAACCTAGTAGTTTGTAAAAAAAAATAATTAAATGGTTCTTCAGACACTTTTTGAGTTTTGTAACTTTATTAATTTTTTAGTTATCACCTAAGTTGTGTTTTTTTAAATGCAAACTATAGGCCATGCGCCAGTTGAAATTGTTACTTTTTTTCCTTTCCAAAATTTTGTGAAACGAGTGTTTGTAATACTGCAACGGGTTCTTTGGTAAACTTTTCTAGATACATTAATTTCAGTTGAAAAATTTTTTACAATATCTTGCACAAATAAATATACAAATGCTTCAGACAATTTCCAAATGGAGTATATTTTGTACGGCCCATCCCAATTTCGGATCTTTCAAAAAATTTACTGTGTGCTTGTAGAATACGATATTGAATTTACAGAACATCTATTTTACTGTGCAGTTGATTTTTGGAAAATCTATATGTATATGTATTTCCAAAATTATATACCAGGTAGTTGTAAAAATGTGTTTAGTACATCTAAGTTTATGTTTATATTTACTCACATTTTTTAATATTATAAACCAAACTTTCTAACTCTTTTTATTAATCACCTTCCTATATAATAATAAACATTACACCTATATCATTTTGATTTAATAGATATACAGATTTGGAAAGTGAGGATCTTGATGGTGAATTGTATTTTGCCGCTTGCGTGTATTTGTGTCATGCTACACTCATACTTCGACCACAGCATGTTGGCATCAAGCAGTGTTGCCAGGTGGGAAAAATTCAGTGCATGAGAATAATTTCAAAGAAGCATGAGGTTTGGAGAAAAAAGAATGAGATGGCTTAATTTATCAAAAAACACCTCTTGACACAGCTTAATTTTTAATTACATTTGTAATGCCATTTTTATTTCATTAAAAAGCATTATGTTCTGCTATTTTATCATAATATTACATTGTAAGTAGGTAGTTACAGGTACTTACTTAAAAGTTATTAACCACGTAACCTTTCTAATTTATTTTATTGTTAGGCCGGGCGAACGTTGAGACGCAGTTGACGTGACTCAGGGTGACTCACGGGTCGTAAAATCTGTTGTTTCCAGAAAATGTAGGTACCCTTACGGAATAGAGTTAAGAATCACTGCAATACAGCGTGAATACAGCACACACACCGCATATCCGTAGACTGTCATACCCGTTTATGTATTCATTGTTAATTATTAAGAGAGCAGTCTACAATAAAGGACATTTCAAGTAGCCAAATATTGTAGATACCTACCTCTATCTATTCAATTTTGCCCTCGATTTTGCCTTTATTTCTCGTTAGGTCTTTGTTTTGGTAGATTTCAAAGAGTAATTTTAATAATTTTATTATTTCTTTTTGTGTCTATTGAAAAGCATGAGATTTTGTAATCAAAATATGAGAGCATGAGATTTCCTCGGAATGCATGAGATCTGACAACACTGGCATCAGTTGACCGGACAGTTAAATTTGCAATGGCGAATTGGCGTTGGCGATACGAAACCGATTACCGTAGTAGTGGGGACTGCTAGACCAATGTATGTCGCCCCCTCTTAAAGTTCGTACCGTCCCTGAGATGAAGCGGCAATTTCTACTTTCTCTGTAAAGATCCGCAATTTCCGAATCTGTATAACACATTTAGATACAAAACGCCACTTTCTTGCCGGTATATCATTTATTGCTTCGATAAACCGTCCAAATCGACCGTGTAACCTGTAATAAATGCACGTCAGGCACCGCGAGGTAGGTAGCTGACGTCACGCATCCCAGCCTCGCATACAGGTACGTTTCGTAGTCTAGTATCGGTTGGAGACTTTCAAATGCTCCAAACTGCCTAATTTTTTTAAATTTCGATTTTAAATTTGGCAAAATAATTTTTATTGCATATTCAGTTGATTTCAATAAAAAACATAAATTGCCCAAACTGCCTATTGTTCCTTATATGCACTCCATGTTTCCCATTTGTTACCACCATATTTATATTTGAAGTTTATCGTCGACGTCAAAATTTTCGGTTTAGCCGCCGGCCTATTGCACGATACAATCGAGCCTGTGTGACACGATACCGAACCGCGGACCACGATGACTCCGTACAATGTTAATACGGCATAATAATATCACCACCTGGTGATTCGCTTTATGTAGACTGGCATTGACACCATCTACGAGGGTTTTGACGCAGCAGGAGTCGCCTGGGATGTTGGCGAGGCGTCCTAACAGCTCGACGGTGACTCGCACATTCCCCTACATCGATTCATCATGCACTTTTTACGTTTATATGACAGATAAATCATTAAAACCGTCCCAAAATCGTGTACAAAAAAAAATCCGACATGTCCATTGTTATTACTTGTGGGAAATTTATTATTTGAGTGGTGGTGTTCTTTGGACGGGACTTGTGTTCCGCGTTTCATAAAAAAAATGGTAGTTGATTTATTCGTTTGTAAGTATTTTCGTATTTTGGCAAATCTGTGTTAATAATGCTTTATAAAATATATCAAAAGATGCAAATTGGCATGAATTTAACAGTACAAAGTTTTAAATCAAGTAATTATTTACTAATAATTAGTATTTTTACATAAAAATACCTCTGCACAACCACTTGATGCTTTTGCAGCAGTTTGCTAGCATTGACCGTAGCTGAACATGCCAAGTTCATAGTTGTCATACATGTGTGTCCAGTAAATGTTCATTTTTAGCTCCATATATAAGTAAGCACACTTACGTTTTTAAGAATGAAAAATTTCTGTTATATATTAAAAAATTTTTACAGTGTTCAACAAATTCTTACTTACATCTTTTCCATCCCAGTCAGCAAACCTAATATGTTTCTTCTCATCCACTAAGACTTGTTTAACTTTTTGTAGCGTATCCTGAAACAAAAACATGGTTCATGAACTTTTTTGCATGCATGATCGAGTTATTTATTCTGACATTTCAACAATCTCAAAGAGATCAACCATTTAGCTTAACCCTTGAAAATACGACGCGTAGTGGTCTAACACATGCCCTTAGGTAGCAGCTCATTCTTATAAAGTGTACGTACTCTTAATGCTTCGAATCAAAATTGCAAAGAATATCGTGTCTATAGTGTCGATTTGTCATTGACGTCAACTGTTTGATCGGCGCGAGCCTCTGTTGAATTTGTTATGTTGGAAGTGTTTTAAAACTAGAAAATAAGTCAGATTTTAAAAAATTTCGCAAATCTCGAAAATTTAAAATATTCAAGGTAAGTGCACAGAAACATCTAAGGTAAGTGCACATAAATATCTAAGGTAAGCGTACAGAAACACCTAAGATAAGTGTACAGAAACATTTAAAGTAAGTGATCAGAAACTTGTAATGAGATAATACAAAACAGATGAACTTCTTGATTGTTCAACAATCGACAAATATGTTGGAGGATTGTATAACATTAATATGAAAAGGAAGAAATATAAAAATTATAGTTGTAGAGTTAAAGTTAAAAATTTTGCACATCTCCATAATTTACCATTCTGAACAACTTTTTCAAGTAACATTTTGCTGTATTTTCAGTAGAAAAGGCACTTTACCTGAAACCAAAACAGTTTTTACTCGGTGCACTGAGCATTTCAAATAGGATTATTTCAAAAATGGTTACGCCTACCGACTTCAGCAAGGTATACCTTTTTCAAATAAAACAGGTAAGACAATCGATTTACACATACTGTTTTGGCAATTTAATGAGAGCTATCAAGACAAAAAAAAATGATCGCAATGGTCTAGCTCGAGTTAAATTACCTACAAAAGTACTTAAAAAAAAACATTAATCAATATCTGGCTGAAAATTTGAGCTCGAATGGTATTTGGTGAGACCATGAATAAAATCATACTAAAACTTTACTGTGTAAAAGTAGAAAAGAAAAAGAATTTTCATAAAAAATGTTCAGTGTCATGGTACTGTTTTAAAATAACAAGATTTGATTGATTGCAGAATACAGTTGTGAAATTTTCGACAAACACCCCACTCTTAATTTCCATCATAGAATCCATTGATGACATTTGATCTCGTTTGATGACGTTTTACTGATCAGTAACTCAACATCCATTGCTTATTTATTTCTAGTTCTTCTGATACATAAAATTATAGATATTCCAATAGATTTTAAATTCGATAAAATGGATATACAGGGTGAGTCACAAAGAATGGGTCAATACTAAGCTGGAGATACTAGACACCAAAATATTATGTTTGAGCTCATCATCGCTGGTTTAAGAAATACAGGGTGTTCAAGGTTTAAATTTTATTCTGACATTTCTCAATAATTGAGAAAGTTTTGATAGCATGATGCTGTAAATTGATAGTGTGGGGTTTTTTGATGTGAAAATTACGAATTGAACCTTATTTTGACATTTCTCTTAGAGAACGCTAGTTTCACCATATTATTTAGGCAAATCAAAACATTTTTTTTATCTGTTGAGCTATGCGTAAAAAAGTTAAATATCTAAAAGAACGTTCAATTCTACATAAAAAATGTACTCTTATTTAGGTCGCTTAACTTTATCGGTTTATGAGTTATTTGCATTTAAAAGTTTCAATGTATTTTGTGGTGATTTTCTAGGTAGGCTTGTGTCAAATTTTCATGTCAGTAAATATTAGCGTATTTTGCGTGCGTGTGATTTATTATTCGTGCAAAATTATTAGCTAATGATTAGATAGTTATACCACGACATAATAATTTTTCAACACTTGGACACCCTGTATTTCTTAAACCAGCGACGTTCGTATAAGGCATGATAATAATAATAATATCTCTACCCCTCATTCTAATCACGAGGATTAGCCCAGAAGTCGAAGACTTGTGCGGGAGAGGGGGCGGCATATTATTATTAAGCAGGCCGCATTTGCGCCCAGGAACGACTTACGTTGGTAGGCCCTAACCATCATTCAGTGCAGGAATGAGGGAAACCTGGAAAAATCTCATTAATTAAGGGGGTAGTCAAATGTCATCCGGTATCAATCTCTCACATTGACCCAAGCCAACATTCTTCCACCCTACCATACCCGCAGAGAGGGTGCCAATCTCTCCACGAATATAGCTTATATACGGTCTACCTGCTGCGGGGGTCGAACCCACAGCAATCTAGTCACCTCGATTCAAGTACTAATGAGCTCAAACATAATATTTTGGTGTCTGGTATCTTCAGCTTAGAGTTGACCCATTCTTTCTAACTCACCCTGTATAAAAAAATCCAGTTCTAACAATGCCCCTGCCAGATATCTTGAATAGAAGATGACCGGGTACAAGGCGGACACATCCGAAATAATTGATTTCCACGACGCATCGACGCGACGTGTAATTCGATTAGCGATTAGAGGACGGCACCGGCGAGTTGACAGGCCGCCCAGGCCCCGGGTCGGCACGGGCCACGTTCTGGGCGGGCCGGGGGGCGCCCCGCTGGGGAGCGCCACGCAGCGCCCGACGGCGGGGGGCCCACCCCGCAGGTGTTACCTTATTAGTATCGTCGGCGAGGGGTCCTTAGGGTCACGTGTCTCATCCTCGGACGTTTTGGATGCGGAGACGAAGCCGGATGGACCAAGAATGATCGTGCTAGTGTTGATTAAAAGTTTATGTAAACAATAATAATGGGGAGGTTACATGAATTTTTATTATTGTTATTTTGTTATATATTAAGTACTTAACAAGAATATCTTGCTAATTCTGTAAAATTGTTCTTATATTTTTCATAATTAATAATTTTATATAGCAATTTATTCAAATATAGTCAGGGGTTCGGAAACAACATCCTGATTGGTCACGTCACAGTATATGGAAACGTCCATGGTAACACATGTCAAATTGTCAAATCGACGTAGGTTAGCGAACTCGTTCTGTAATCTGTAGTTAGCGTCGAACTTTGTGGTCATTTGTATTTCTCGCGTTTTTGTGGTTGGAAAAGACGTAATAAATCTATTAATTTATTACCGTTTTATTTTTGTAGAGAATGACATAAAACTATCACAGTACACATAAAATGAACTGAATAATATTTTGGTAATAAAATAACAAAATATGCAAATTGCCTATTACGGAGACAATGCTGTTGGGAAAGTACCAGATAGATATATAATTTACCTTGAGGTATCTATAATATTATGCCATCTGATTTCACATTAATCTACTTGTTTTAATTTGAAAAATAATAAGTAACAGTAATGAATAATGATATTTAACATTTATTATTTTTTTAAATTAATTTAATAATTGTTTATTGCTATTTACTACTGATTTTATTTGTTCTTAAACGTTTAAAAAATTCTTATTTATTATTTAAAAAAAATGCTTTACCATTGATTTTCTAAACGTCCTGTATACATTCTAGCAGCTTAATAGAAAAGTTTAATTAATTCTTTGCATTTTAATATTTTCGATCAACTTGTATTGTATTTCCAATTAAACTTAAAATGGTCTTTACAAACAATGTTGTAATGTAATGCTTCCTTTTGTCGCGCTTCATCGCCCTAGACCACACTTTTCTTTTCAATTTTTTGCACCATAAATATTTTTTATTATTTATGCTGTATTCGTACATAATGGCATAATGCGTTGCACTTTCTGTGCCCATTTTACGAGTCTATTTTGCAACTTTATTCAATATCAATGTTTATTTAACACCTAATAATATCACAAATGACAAATTAACTGCTAAACGTATGTACTGTGTTGTCCGAAAGCATGGGAATCGTATACAGAGATGAACTAGAGCACACTGCTATATTTAGGTATACATGTGCGAACGGCGTCTGACGTCACAGGTCTACGCTGTGGAAGCGACCGTTTTGTGAAAGCGTGGTTAGACTAAATTTTGAAATACCGTTTTTAGGCTTATTTTTCACAAAATTTCGATTAAAATAATACATTTTTTCTTCTTCACGTATTTGGAAAAATCATGTAATTTCCCCATTGTACTATGTTCTACAGCTGCTGTGATATAAATGTCTGTAATATAAATACTTTATTACAAAGTGCCAACCGGTTTTATTCCCATACAGACATTTAGTTGATTTTAGAATTTAGTGTGAATTATAGATATCTCCATGTGATGTAGATTATTTTAATTATAATTATTTGTATATATTGTACTGTTTCATGTTTTAAATTGTGTATTTTATATTGTGTATTTGTATTTTTTATTATTATTTTATATTTTTTTTATATATGTTGCCCTGTAAATGGACTTTCTGTTGGGCAAATAAATAAATAAATAAATAAATTTTTAATGGAAGAAAATCTAGTCAATAAACTAATGTTGAGATAGTAATGTAATAATGTGAATATGCAAGTTAGCACATAATGTTACTTGCAAGGATATTAAAGCGAAAAAATCTAGTTGCACTTTTTTTATGAAGCATTTATGATGTATAGTCAATCCAGAAAATTAAAAGTCAATCTAATAAGTGGGTTTAGGTATAAGTAGGTAGTTAAACGAGGTAAAATCGGAATTAAATAATGCTCACAAGGCGTGATGTCATTGCCTCCTATATCTTCTCGGTACTCGTCCACTTCGAACTTGGACAAGGATCTTTCTGTATTAAACTAAACAGATTTGAAGCTAACTATTTAAAAGCATATTCGTATAATCTACCGATGCTGATTTAATTATGATGGATTATTTAATACAAATCTCCAATTTGTAATTCTCTGCTTAGTCACAATGTTTTTCTTATAGCTGTAAGCTCTCAAACTCTACTTCCACTGGGAATATTTTAAGTATAGATAACTAGGAGATAACTCTTCTATAAACAGATACTAGACCCCTATAAAATCAATAAATAAGTATTTAATTTACAAATCAAATGACAGTACCTGCCACGATATCGAGAAAACGCCAACACCTGACGATGACACGACAAGATCTGGCTGTTGGATCGGAACGACATCACAGGCATCATGTTAACAGGGCGACATGTCCGATCTTAATGAAATCTCCGACCACACACGACGCATGCGCCACTCATTTACATAATACAGGATCACATTTCATCTTTTTCGTGTTCCGGCCGAAACTGAGCTGACGAGTCATCCTCGACGCGACCCGTCACGTTTCCCTTCACGGCTTGTAAAATGCAAAACAGAAAAATATCTCGTATCGCATCATTGTGGGCCGCAGTTTGATTGATCGATTGTGGAAAATGAGCAGGTACCTAAATAGGACTCTTTCTCAAACCCAATCACACTGCTAAAATGCCGTAATCCGTATCATCAATTGGATGATGATTAATGATATGGAGGAATCTTTTATCAATTTTAACCATTCGGAATCTTCAAAATATTATAGCTATGACATTTACATTCACCAATAAATCGATAATAATTTCTCAAAAAGCCTTTTTATTTATATACAATTTTAAAACAATAACTTTCCTAAATTGTAGAAAACTTCAATAATCAGTCCAATACATAAATCAGGTGATAAATCAAATATTGAAAACTACAGATTTATTGCAGTCCTTTCTACTCGTGCTAAAATTTTTGAACAAATACTGTATTCTTTGCTATGGAATCATTTTAGTAGTATCGTTAGCCTAAGGCAGTATGGATTATTACCAATTACATTTTGGAGGCCTTCGAACGGGAAGTACAAGTGGATGCGATTTACAATGATTTTAGCCAGGCCTTTGATAAAGTTGACCATGACGTAGTAATAAATAAGCTTTGCGTATATGGGGTTACGGATTCTGTCATTGCATTAATAGTAACATATCTTCAAGAGCGTAAGTTTATTGTGAAATACTGTGTTTTTTTCCGATGAATATTGATAAAACTCAAGTGTTCCTCAAGGATCTAACTCGGGGCCGCTCCTATTCTTATTTTTTATAAATGACAACAAATGTAATACAAAATTCAAATTGTCTGATATTTGCAGATGATCTGAAATTTTGTAAGTGTATCGAATGTTCCGATGATTGTATATCTCTCCAAGGTGATATTACTTGAATGGAGTTATGTCAACAAACTTGATTTTAATATTCAGAAATGCTATAATATATATTTTTTACTCGCAATAAACAATTAATATCTTGGCCGTATAAAATAAACAATATTGAGTTAAGCAAAGAATATTGTTAAGGAATTACGTGTAACTATTGATTGTAAGCTTTCATACAAATTGCACATTGAAAATATAACTGCCTCAGTCTATAAAGCGTTAGGTTTTGTAATAAGAGAATCAACAAATTTTCAGAATATTAGATCAGTTATCCCTGTTGTGTTTTAATACCCATCCGAGAAATAGTAGAACTTATCTATATTTCCATTCGTAAGACAACCTGTTTTGTCAATATTTCGATTAATTAACCTGATTCCTGGTCAAAATAGCGTAGACCTCATTAGTCATTCTGATTTATTTTTAAAATCTGTCAAAAATATCTATTCAGTTGACAATTTATAAATCCCTTGTAACAGTTAATGATAGTTACTGATATATTTTTGTAATGTTGCTGCACTAGGCAAACATAAAGTTATAACTAATGTTTCTCTTGATAGGCACAACTGCTAAATCAATTGTTTATACGAATCTAAATTGACATTTTCAAGAAAATTCTAGTCATATAATTTTACTTTAATTCACCTCTGTAAGGTGGACTGCTTATACGCCAGCGTTTAAGACAAACTGACGTGTAGCGCTGGTCTCTGCAGCCTGATAAGGATGCGCAAGATGCTACGTGTGACTTATTGCCGCTGGGTTATCTATGATGTGCTAATGTCCCGGCCAACATTGAATCACATCTGAAAAACGTATAGCAAACAATCACGGTTAGTCGTCAGCGGTGCGCCCAGACATATACCGATTTGCAGTGAAGTGATATTTCAGGAAATACCAATATCGTAACCGCGGATAGCAATACAGGTTGGAGTTTTCATATTGCTTAATGCTTATAGTATAGTGAGCTGCTCTTTGCTTGTGATTAAATCTAGGTCCAGCACTGAGTAAAAACTGACCTCTAGATGTAAACACTTTATTTCGAGTAGCTACATATTAAATAATTTAAATGTGTACAGTCAACAAGAAAATACATACATTTTACACATGTACGTTTATACATAATGAATAACTCACATAATCAGGTTTCTGCTTCTTGTCTCCACCTCTAAGCACGGTCCTTTCCAATTTTTCCAAATTCTTCTCAAGCGTGTCCTCATCCTTTAATCTCAGTTCCTCGCAAATGATATCTAAATCCCTAACGGGGTTAACATCACCCTCAATATGGGTCACGTCGTCGTCCTCAAAAGCCCCTAAAATATATATTGGAATCAGTGAAGTGTATTTTTAAAATCTACAGGATAAACTTACTGCACAGATGAAAGATGGCATCGCAGGCGCTGATGTGAGAAAGGAAGGCGTTTCCAAGGCCTTGACCTTCAGAGGCGCCCTTTACTAGACCAGCTATGTCCACCACGTTTAAAAAAGCAGGGACTTCACTGAAAAAACCGATGTTTTTAGTATTATCATCAAAATTTAATCTCTACTAAATCATTATACAGCGTCGGAAATCGCTGATGGTCTATCTGAAGTTACATGAGAGCGACAAAGTAAAGTATAGAAATCCGTGCGATAGACAAGGATGGCTATAGGAAGACGTTTTATAAATTAGAATAACATCTGAGCAGTCACTCCCACTTCTAACCGAGCGAAGATGGAGATTGGTCGCTGAGATATAAGTGGGAGTGGATTTTATTTGTTGAATGACGAAACGGGCGGTGACTATTTAGATTTTAAAAAGTCGTCAATATAATCATCCTTGTCTATCGCACGGATTTCTATACTTTACTTTGTCGCTCTCGTGTAAAACCAGATAGACCATCAGCGTTTTCCGACCCTGTATACTGAGTAAGAAGAAAAAGTGAAGTTCTGAATAGTACCGTAAAAGTTTTAATGAACCATTTATGAGAGGCACTTAAGTACAAAAATATCGGTATTATTATCTGACTTTACCTATTTATACTGAATCATTGGATACAAAAGTATAAGAAGAAAAAGTCAGTTTATAAAATAGTACCGTCAAAGTTTTACTAAACCATTAGACGTTTAAGTACAAAAATATCGGTACTGCTGTTTGACAATACCCATACTTTTTGAGTAGCTTAGACGTTGTAGAAACGCCGTTAAATCTAATCACGTGTGCAGGAAAAAGGCATCTTGAAAATACACTTATTTGTTACTCATTTATAAACGTAAATATATCAAAACACCGTATTAATCAAGAAAGTTTATTTTTACAAGCTACTAGTAAAATTTTTACAGGTTAACTGTCAATTTTAGAAGTTAGATTAGTTACATTAGGGAAGTCTGTTTTATTTATATCATATAATATGTGAAAAATCATTGTACAACAGTTGTCTCCGATAATACAAATGTCACAATTACGTATCTACCCATATCTTCTACTTCATTCATCACTAAGGTGTAATTCAATAGTGGTCGAGGCATTAGCCTGCATTTTTACAATTAACTTTTATTACAGAAATTGTTCTGTATTATAGTCTAAGAGCCAGTGGCCGGCAACCTATAAGTAAATGATTATACCTGAAATTTTGCACAGTGAGTCTCTTATACCTATCAATCATGAGGTGATGACTCGCTAAGCCCGGCGAGGTCGACTCAAGAGTTACTCAGGTGCCAGAAGTATGAAAATGTAACCAACTTCGTTATTAAATTAACAAAGCTGCCGTTTGAAAATTTAAAAATTTCAGATCTAACAAATTAGACATTTATTTCTATTACATATCATATTTAGCACCTTTTTATATTAAAATAATATAAGTAACAAATAACCTCTATTTCTGGCACAGGTTCTGAGATTTGGTGATGTCGATTACAATGCTTGACATTTCTGACAGTTTTTTAACGTCAAAAATCAAATTTAATCAAATACTTTTCAAATTTATAATTTTGCCAATTTCACGTGTCTGCCATGACTTTAGAAGCACGGTAATCGTCTGCCTTTGTTATTTTTATATAATAATAATTGTATATTTTAAAATTTTCAAACGGCAGCTTTGTTAATTTAATAACGAAGTTGGTTACATTTTCATACTTCTGGCACCTGAGTAATTCTTGAGTCGACCTCGCCGGGCTTAGCGAGTCCCCACATCATGAGTGATAGGTATAAGAGAGTCACTGTGCAAAATTTCAGGTATAATCATTTACTTATAGGTAGCCGGCCACTGGCTCTTGGACTATTAGTATTATGAACTACAAAATTCACAATTTGGAGTATTTGCCTGAGTGTCACATTGAAAACAGACTTAATTTTATAGCTCAAATTGTAGTAAATGTAGAAACTGTTGATCAGAACCTTTTTCGGCACGTTCTTTGGATGTCTGTCAATAAAAGTTTGCCATAGAGGCGCAAGGAACAGTACTGGTCCATTGAAAATCTCCACATTGTAAATCCAGTTCAAAATCAAGGTCATTTTGGACTAAATGTTAATGTATAATACGGCATCATGGGTAGGCATTTAATTGGGCCTTATCTTTATGAACATACATTGAACAGCGTGAGTTACATAAATGTCCTACAAGAACTTCCTGCACTTCTGGAGTCTGCCTTTGCAGCTAAGGAGAAACCTATGGTTTCAACACGACGTAGCTCCATTCCACAAGGATTGTGCAGCAATATTTAGATAACATTTTTACACCTTCAAAACACGTTTACAAAACACCTTCGCTAATCATTTCAAAGAAAAAATCACAAACGCTTGTAATGAGCTAAACGGCGAAATATTAATAAACGCAGCCCACAAAGAAGTCAGGTGAAGATTGGATATGTGTCTTGAAATGAGACGTCATATAGAGAATAGACTGTAATATGTATGTAGTATTTGCGTTTGCTTCATTTTTTAAGTTTAGTTATTGATATCATCACCTTTTGTTTTAACTTAAAGAATTATCGAGTTTAATCCTTTTATATTCTTAATGACATTTATGTACTTGATCCTTCCACCGCTAATGTGATTTTTAGGTGGTATTTCTTTTGAGACTCTTTAGAACGATATTGCTTATAACTTTTAAACGGGAAGTAATACAGAAAAATGTCTGTAATAAAAGTTTATTAGAGAAAAGAGAGCTTTTTAACAGGAAAGAAATTTGG
This sequence comes from Monochamus saltuarius, assembly GCA_025584915.1. Taxonomy (NCBI): domain Eukaryota; kingdom Metazoa; phylum Arthropoda; class Insecta; order Coleoptera; family Cerambycidae; genus Monochamus; species Monochamus saltuarius. The sequence goes on from CM046725.1 coordinate 17,624,208, forward strand.
ATATGTTTCTGAAAAAAATATAATTGATGACGTCATTAGTCGTTTCCGTTAAATCCCACAGATAATACTTTCGATTGAAAATGGAGCTTACCTCATTCCATTTAACACCACGTGTCCCAAATTTAATTTAATTTTTTTGTATCCTCATAGTAGGCCCATACTACCGAGTTTGAGACACCCTATATAGGAAAAATAATTATATGCGATATACGAAACATTTTTATAGCTTCCTCTGTAAATATTGTCATTTCCTTTTCTCATTTGAAGTGGATATAGCGCCGGCCTAGATCACAGCGCAGATACTTAAAATTATCAGGTATGTGATATGCAGCCAGGACTGATTAAAACCCTAAGTATCACCTGCGATAATAAATTACAGTAATGCGAGGAAAAGATGGTTTTTACTGGATTAAGTGTACCTGCTGTCATTTGGTGTAATCGAAGGGACCCGGTACGGCCACGGTCGAAATGAAAACGATCTCTAATAATAGAAATCGAAGAAAATGAGACAAATTGGATCAGCGCACTTTATTCGAGCCGCAGTGGGCCTGCTCTATAATTTGTCGCGATTCAACAATTTAGTTCACAGCCACGTCTGCAGTCCCGAGGTCGCGCCTTCACAGGTCTAGAAAATATTTTTCTGTCCTAATTTTTTAAAGTACTGTATATTTTATCACAAAATGATTACATTTTTTGTGTCTTTCTGGTTTAATTTTTTAACGTGCTGTATTATCACACAATTATGAGATTTTTGGTGTCTTCAGGTACCAAAGTGAAACATGTAGAACAAAAGTCATCACAAAAATATGGTTTCTGATGTTTAGTTTAGTCATTGTTACTATTTGAATGTTCATAAAATAAAATTGCGTTTGCTAGACACATTTTTGTTGCTATTTTATCGCCACATTTTAACAATTAATAAATAAAAGCAAACAATTTTATATACATGGTTAACTATGCCTTAAGTACAAAAATTTTAACGACGTGCTCAGGGAGGTCTAAAAGACAATAAAAAAATTATTTCGGAATTCTAGCTCGATCTTTAAAAAATGGGGCAAAACCCTCTTTTCCTACGGAAAGTCAGCGCCTATGACAATCAATCATCGTCCGACATGGTTAGATAATATGTCAACTACCATGCGGACGTTTTTTCAACATTCAAGTCAAGTGTAGAGACGACGAAAATAAACATTTTTATTATTAATAATAAAAATGTCTAAGTACCTGATAGATAACAGCTAATCCGGTTAGCTACAGTATTTTGTATTGGTTCTTCGTTCTTTCGTTGCACACTGCCAAAACTACATTTTCACTCCTTGCAGATTCATCATAATTATCCACTAACATATCCGACATAAAATACTTTAATTACTATAACACGTTTAAAATTAGTCATTTAGCTGATTTAAAGTAACAGTAAGTTCAAGGTTATCAATACTGCATTGCTAGTTGCATATTTTCCATGCTCCAAAACATGCAAAAAGGCGAAGTTAGTTATGTTATAATCTAAGGGTAATTTTTACAAAACACTGTAAACATCTTGGGATGCTACAATTTAAAATGTTACTAATAATTTTATGCAAACATCGTCGATTACTGTTAATATTGTTGCTATTATTAGTATTAACAGAATTTAATTACACAACAACGCAAGAAGTTTAAAAATATATCGTCGCGAGTGCACCTTGCATTAGTGGCCTACAGATGTCGTCAGATATCGTCTGTAGATGTTAAATAATATTTTATACAGTTACGGTACCCTGATTAGTTTGAAATAATTTTTCAATACTTGGTTTTCGCAAATTTAATTTTTCGCGTATTTTTGTGTATTTACAAACATGTATTCAAATGCCTAGAATAGACCTAAGCAAGACCGCCAAACCAAGTAGGTACCTCGATTTACACAAAAAGAATGATTGAGGGAAGGAGAGGTCCACAGCAAGTACAAAAATCTTTGCAGGTTTTAATTTAAACAAATAAGAAAACAGAAGATGATTCAACATTCAACATTCTTAAAATCTCTCCAAGTATCAATCCTGGATATAAATATTAGTAAGGTAGGTGCTGCCTCTGTGCTACCATACCGTATTTCTCATTAAATCATTAAATAATAATCTACATTTTGTAAAGATTTTGTTTTCTTTCAAAGCGGCTTAAACTGATACACGTGTCAATGCGGTGACCTGTCACTATGTTTGACACCTTTGCCTTTGGCAGAATATACCTAACCTCGCGGCTGACAGAAGGTCAGTGACGGCGATAAATAAGGATTTAATAAAGTTTTGAAAAAAATTCTTTTTGCCTTTATAAATAAGTTTGGAATTTTTTTGATGGGTGATTTCGTTAATTCTTATTTTCCCTATCCCCTCTTAAAATATTTGTACTAAGTCATAGTTAACCCTGTATGTAACAAACTGACTAATAAATAACCAAATTTGGATAATAAAACAAAGTAGGTAATTAGGAGATATCAATGTAGTCATGGATAATTTGTCAACCATTAGTCGTCATATTGCTAATTGAGTTGATTTGTGATTGTTTGCGGTTTAATTTGCTGTAAAGTCTGCAAAAATGGAATCTTATGAAGATTTATGTGCACCTGAGTTGTGCGAAAGAGGTTTCTTTGAATCTTCTGCCAAAGAAATCTCGAGAAATTTATGAATGTGTCTGCCAACGTTTTATAGATTGGTACAAAGAAGAAACATTAAGTTGTATTCAGAATATGTCTGGTGTATTTTTCAAACTTAGAAAACAAAATGAACCTGTCAATGCTTTGGTCACAATATTCAATGTTGCAATCAACGTTGGATATTGGTCGTTGGTCATCGGTCAGTGGTCGCGCGGTTTAAGGCGTTAGTACTTGAATCGAGGCGACTAGACGGAGTTGGTTCGAGCCCAGCTGCCGGTAGACCGTATATAAGCTATATTCATAGAGAGGATTGGCACCCTCTCTGTGGGTATGGTAGGGTGGAATAATGTTAGCTTGGGTCAATGTGAGAGATTGATGCCGGTTGATATTTGACTACCCCCCTAATTAATGAGGTTTTCCAGGTTTTCCTCATTCCTGCACTGAATAGTGGTTAGGGCCTACCAACGTAAGTCGTTCCTGGGCGCAAATGCGGCCTGCTTAATAATAATATGCCGCCCCCTCTCCCGCACAAGTCTCCGACTTCTGGGCTAATCCCTGTGATTAGAATGAGGGGTAGAGATATTATTATTATTATTATTATATAAAGAAGTGGACTGATATTACGGAATAATTTTTTTAAAAAGCTTCTTTAGAGGTCGTCCTATGCATGTCGTTCTGATAAATTAGTCAATTTAACAGTTAATAATCAAATCCGCCTTAATTATAAAAATTCCGAATACCAAAACCAAGATACCACGTTTTTCTACTGTGCTTGGAGACACGATTATTTAAGTTTGTATCGAAAATATGTTGCTTTACGTCCATCCGGATTGGTAGAACGTCGATTATTTCTCAGATAATTATATTAGTGGAAAGTGTCATCGAATGATGGTCGGTATTCATAAAATCAGTTCCGTCTCGCAAGAAGTGGCAACATTTTTGAAACTAGACAACATGAAAGAGTACAGTAGACATGCATTAAGACGAACGTCTGCTGGCTATATTGAAGCTCACTTTAAATAAAGAAAATATTGTGAAAAGAATACTGAAAGTTGATAGTGGTAATGATAAACCAAGCACCGTTGTCATTTCTGATTTCACAACATCTGAAAATAATATAACTATTAATGAAAACGAGTTGGATTACTTTGAGAATTGCTCCAAGAATGAGGGTAGTGGCAGTTGGCCTGGTTTTTCATTGATCTTTTGATTGATGGTTAACTTGTGATTAATAGTAAATCGATAGTAACATCGAAAATTCGGTTTTTCAATTATTGGTTACCAAAACTTTAGTAGTTAACTTTTGGTTAAAATAACCTGTCCATGAAGTAGGGGTTAACTAAGGATGTGACAGTTAATTCAGAAGTTAATCTAAAAAATAGTTAATTTGTTACTATTTATTATGGAATACGATATTAATGCATACAGCAGCGACAAAGAAGATATTAGAAGACCTAAAATAATACGAGCTAGACCCAACTACTTCGAAGAATATAACGGTAAACACTTGTTTAATAGATTTAGATTGTCACCGCGCACAGTTGTTGCAACCTGCAATATTTTAAGAAGACACTTGACAGTTGTCATAAACAAATTTGAAAAAGTTAGGTTACCAATTTGTGGGTTTTCGTTGCCAACGTAGTGCATTTTACATAACAATCGTAGCAAAATACATAAAATGTGCCAGCAATTTCGCCAACATAAATAAATAAATTGCAAACCTCCAGATAGTTACCTGAAGTATGAAAAAGTTATGAAAAACGCATTTGGGAATTAACCATTTGTCAACTTGTAGGTGCATGTTATTTAACATATAAGTTATAACCATCAATTGAAACACCGGGCCTCAGTGGTTTAATTTTAATACTTGTTCAATATCAGGGTACTTTTTTCACGATCATGTCACTTTCGACACTAACTTCAGATAAAAACGTATTGAAAAATAATAAACCTACAAATACCTACACTGGCAAATACTTTGTACAATCGGACAAAAAATTTTGTTTATTTTTCGTGCGCGAAAACAGTGCTTTATGTCCCTTTCGACCTGATCATGCCTTGACCTTAAAAAACACTGATTTTGCGTAGTTTATATAAAAGTAACTATTATAAAATAAAAAATAAGAATAAGACATTCTATACATTAATTTCGCCATTCGACAAAGAAATTGCACTATTATAGCATTAAACATTACTTAAAATTGCAATAAAGGGAACTATTTCAAAGCGAAGAAAACTTTACGGAACATTTCCCGGCCAACTTGGAAATATTAAATATTTATGTAGTTCATTCCGAGCGGCTTCCCCTTGCAAAGTTTAGCGCACTGTACCCTTTGATAGAGACTTAATTTACATTGCCTCTCGTTGTCCCGCTTCGCTGACCTCATTAGAATTTCAGATGGAGGACGCATACAGAAGCAGCACCGAGTTGTCTCCTCTGCCATTCCGGCAACAATTTCGCTGAACAACATGAGCGTCCCAACATGGAAAATGTATCAATTCTACTTTACCTAAACAAGTTTGTATTTCAGAAATATTATAAAAAAATTTAAATAGTAGCAGATGGCAAAGTAGTACCTACTGAATTGTAATATTGCTGATCTACAAATTTTGCACATTTTCATATATTATGTTCCCATTTTTGTCGATTTGATTTTTTCACGTGTGTAATTCTCGGGAACTGCGTTTTTCTTTCCCCGCTCTGTGTTAAATTAACACATCTGTTTTCTATATCCCCACTCCTTCCTGGTTGTATACAGTTGTGTAACTGTAGTACACAACAGTGCCAGCCATTTTAGTTGCTCGTTTAATAATACTTAAATATATTATTTGTATTATTAAACGATTATGTGTAACACACATAACTTTATTTATATTAACACACTAGATTGTGTTAATCCTAATACACCGCTAAATAGAGAGAAATGTGTAAGAATATACTTAATCCCGTGTAGACCTCGATTAACATATATTTTTTTGTTTTAAAATGTGTACTTTCATTCTGCAGTGTAGAATACTTATTGTTTATGTTGTTCTACAAAATTTAGTTTGCTTTCATATAAGTTCTATACTACTGATTACATGTATGTTATGAGTTTTAATTTAAATTATACAGCTATCCTTAAGCAAGCAATAGGTATAATATGAATATTTTATATTAATAGTGATATGAATGTACTGTACTTATAACATTACTTTTTTACACATTTACTAGTCTTCTGAATTTTCCGTAAAATGCACATAACAAATCCACTTAGTGCACGGTTTGATCTATGTTATCTACCGGAATATAGGAATATATACAAGCACGTCTATGTCCTTTTATGGGCCTCCACTATGCTGTAAAAATGCGCAAATATTCAAATCACCTACGCTTTAGGGCAATTTTATTAGAATGACAATAATTTTATTACACAGTCCCGATAGAAAAATAAAGATTATTGCTTTCTGCTCTCAAAAACCAAGATAAGTGCCATTCAAACTATTCTTAAAAGCAAGTAATACACATCTACGTTTTCGAGGTGAAGAACTAATCACAAAAATACTTTTTACGGGTAGTGAATACCATATGCGCACTACTACATTATTCATAAATTATTATTACATACATCATTAAATATTCATTTATTTCGAAAATGGTAAAGAGATACAACAATGTATCGTTTTATTTGGGCCCGTATCAGTTTGAAAAATGTGTTTACTCCTCGATGGACAAAATTTTGAATAGTTGTTGTATCAGGTATGACAAATTATTTTACTAATTAAAACCACAAATTGATTTTATTAATTAATAACAACAATAGCTGCAAAATCAGTTGAATTTGCTGATATAAAATAGATACAAAAATTATTTATCTCTTTCCTTGGAAAATTCTTCTCTTAGTTCAATAACCTTGTTAGTCGCTAAATAATAACAGAAACAATCATTAAATTAATTAAATTTGCATTTTTATAAACACCCGGTGTAATCAATAGGAAGTCATCAGAATTTTATATTAAATACCAACCACAGTAATCAGCGACGATATCAGAGCGTGTACTGTAATCGGTACAGCTAAATAGTTGGCAGTTCAAATTCCCGTTTAATGCGTTACTGGCGGAATAAGTCGAACACCGTTCGGATCCGTTTTTCTATACAGGCGAGCTCGCCGTCGACTGCATCTGGAACGGATGCACACGGCCGGACTTCTCTCTCTTCTTCATCCATCAGCCATTATTTTCGCGTGATAGAGGTTGGCGAATTTCATATGTTTGTGTCGCCAGTGCAGTTTATAATTATTAATAACATTTGCTGTTTGCCTAAATAAAAATGCAATTCAAGTTGGGTAAAGCGAAGTAGTGTCTTCTACTGAACAGAGCCGTGGCAAAATTTACATTCTGGTAGACATTTGTGTCTGTGTTATTTGGTACCTACTGTTCATGAGTAATGGATTTGATTCTGATTCATATTGGTAATCAGATGCTATTTGTATTATTTGGAAATATCAACGTACGAACTCAACTTGATCCTGCTTTCAAGAACATAATGAAAAGGTGTCAACAAATTATTTACTGTATAAAATATTGCGGTAAGTTTTTGCGGAACTTGCATTACTGGATCATGATGAATGAATTTTACGTCAGAACTTGACAAAACGCTTATTACAGCCGGATTCATGAAACGGGCGTACGCTAGTCCGACTAACGAGTTTACGCCCGTGTAAAGCGCGTTAGTTGGCCTAACCAGCTTTGCGCTCATTCACGAAACATGCGTTGCTAGGTAGCGAAGCATGCGTTGCTAGGTAGGCTGTTTATTTACGTCCATATTTGCGCCAAAAGTTAGACCCAGTATTGTACCTGTTTAAAAATCGCGTAACTTCGGCCTCTAGTTCCTTGCGTTTCCCATTGTATATGTAGTATTTATATTCAAAAACTGTACTTTTCAATACTATTAGTTAACATTTCATAAAGTAAGTATTATACATAGTAGTGAATAGGAGTATGCTTTTTATTTAAATTAGTGCAACAGATGCGTAAATTTTTCGCGTAACCTCCGCTAGTCTGACTAACGTTACGCCTTGTTGATGAATCCGTATGTTAATGAATAACTTAAAAATGCAACAATTTTTAAAGGAGCCTCAAATAATATACAAAATGCATACATTTTCGATTGCAAACAAGTCATTAGAAAAAAATCACTTCAGTACCGAACTTGCTGTTATTATACAGGGTGTTAAAAAAAGAGTGTAAAATATTTAAGGAGTAGTATGATGAGTATAGTATGAACCAAAATAAGCAGAAAAGTCTCAATAAACATGGGTCCGCAAAGTAACGGTTGCGGAGATATGGAATGTTTTATGTTTTTAGCCCCTTTTTTATTTTGCAAAAACGTTGTGTATTTTCTTATAATAGTTGGTTGATGTTTAGTGAAATAAACTGTACGTATTTGACAGTTGTTCTCAGTGCACAAGTTTTCTTTCGCTATGGCTGGTTACTCTAACGCAGAATTAACAGACATGCATTTCATGTATGATCGTGCTAATGGGAACGCCACCGAAGCGCCACGTCTTTATGTTGACGCTTATCCAAATCGCCAGATTCCTTCACAACGCATGTTTGGAAGAATTCACCAAAGATTGCGCAATACCGGTTCCTTGACCAAACAGTGCCATTTATCTGGAAGACCAAGGTCGGTATCCACTCCTAGAGCAGAAGAAGAAATTCTAGCACTGGTACAGCAGAATCCAAGTACCAGTGTGCGGAGAATATCAGACGAGGTAGGAATTAGTGGTCCTCTTGTTTGGAGAATCCTTCACGAGCAATTGCTTTATCCATACCATGTGCAACGAGTACAGGCCCTAAATCCAATAAATGATCATCAAGCACGTTTGGTTTTTTGCCGCTGGTTTCTACGTTATGATGCTGAAGACCCTCGTTTTCTTGCAAACATTCTTTTTACTAATGAGGCCGGGTTCACAAGAAATGGAGTGTTCCGACGAAAATCCTCATGCTCTAATAGGATCTGGACATCAGGCACGTTTTTCATTAAACATTTGGATGGGTATTGTAGGTGACAGGTTTCTAGGTCCTGTTGTTTTACCAAACCGATTAACAGGCGCTGCTTACCTCAACTTTCTGCATAACACACTGTATGAGTTTTTGGAAGACATTTACACCAAACTTTTCCACATACATGGGTAGGAAGAGCCGGATCTGTTTTATGGCCTCCAAGATCGCCTGATCTGAACCCTCTAGATTTTTTTTGTTTGGGGATATTTGAAGACATTAGTGTATGGTACTCCTGTAAATAGTCTGGAAGAGCTGCAGCTACGGATTAATCAAAAGTGTCAAGAAATCCAAACCAAGGAGGGTGTTTTCGAAAGAGTTCGAACATCGTTGAGACGAAGATGTCGTGCCTGTTTGGAAATGGACGGAGGGCACTTTGAACACCTTCTGTAACTTTGTTTTTTGTTTGTTAAAAGCTTCCTTTGTCGGTTTATTCCTAATAAAATAACATGCTTGAAAAACGAATAGTGGTCCATATCTCCGCAACCGTTACTTTGCGGACCCATGTTTATTAAGACTTTTCTGCTTATTTTGGTTCATACTATTACCTCCTGAAATATTTTACACTCTTTTTTAACACCCTGTATGTATGTGATCCTGAGTAGCAACGCTACTGGACTTTTATATAGCTTCAACACTCGTACACGTCATCAGAAAATTAATAGCGCACCAGGAGCGTCGTGTTACCGATTGGTAAGGGGTGATTTTTTATCCTTTGAAAGATCGACCAAAAATGTTTTTTTAGATTTTCTGTCTTTATTAAGCCTTCCGAATACGTGGTTAAAATGTATGACGTTATGATTGAGTCAGCCTTTATATCCCTCACAAGGTTTTAAACAGAGACTTTTACATACAACACATTTAGTAACTTTCGTGCCTTCCCAAAATCCTTCCAATCGGGGATCCTCGCACCTGTCCCATAGAAGCGTCGTGTTATTTTATAAATAAATTACCGTCGTGCATTATCGCCAATTACAGGCCTCCAGTGTATAATTTGACGCAATGTGATCGCGTGTCAAAGGCCATAGACCGCCATAATACCTTAATGTGACGCAATTGGATGCCACATTATACGGCAGTTGACGGACACGAAGACGGCACCGTGACGCATCTCACGCAGCGCTTTGTCATAAGGCCGTTGCGTTATTCCGTCTAGCAAATCGAAAGTTTGCCGAAATTGCCGGGTAAGGATCGGTTTCAGCTCTTCGGCGATGCTCCAGACACCGGACGGACCTCGGGCGTCTCACGAACGTGATGGCCGTCGAGCCTACTCGATCGAATAAAAAGATCTGCTAAATTGTGCACTTAGGGAAATTGCACGTTTGGCGGATGTTAGAAAATTGATTCTTTTCTGGTGGTGTCACGGACGTGACGGGCGAGGCAAACAAATGACAGGGTTTTAGAAGAAATAACAGGGTTGCTAACATTTTGTTAAAATAAAAAAAAAATGAGAAACGGGCAGCTTGAAAGCGGTAGTAGAGATAAATAATCTCTAAATCTGAATTTAGCCCAAAAACAAGGGAACCATTATTTATTATAGATCGGAATCTCTAAGGAATGGGGCGACTGAAGCGCCGAAACTTTGAAACATTTTTAGGATAAACTAAACCAGTTATTTACATTTTAAGGAGATTGGGGAAGTTTGACGATATAAGTTTTAAATCTGTTTGATAAAGTTTGTTCCTGCAGCAGTTGGAAACGGTTTGAACCTATCAGAAATATTCAACCAGATAAGTTGAGAACTGGTAGACGGACATTTCTGATAGTTTCAAACCGTTTCTAACTGCTGCAGGAACAAACCTAACGTTAATGCTGATAATACTTTCGACATACTTGCACTTTTGTGCGCACCAAGTGCAAATGTAAATAAGTATAAATTTTGGTTTATATTGATAGGACTGTGATAATAAACATTTGTACTAAATGATATTACACTAAGGGCTGGTACTTTCAGTCTCATTTAACCATGATTAACGTACTTTAACAGTTGATCAAATTTAACAGAGATCTTTTGAGGACTTTCGGCATTAATTATGATTAATCATGATTAAAATGTGGGCGTGGTGCTGTTAGAGTTAACGGACCTATAGACCTCCGATTAATGCACAAATCAATGTTTCGTAACCTCACATTTTGGTTTCTCTGTCATTCTACTTTTATTTTTAATTGAAATTGTGAAATGGATCTTGAAGAGTTAAATGAAATTTTCGATGATAATGATGAAGATATAGATTTTGTAATGAATATGAGGACATATACAGTTCAAGAAAGAAAAGATTATTTTGTTGATTTGGATGATAAAGAGTTTTTCCGTAGGTTTCGTTTAAAAAAAGACACTGTGAATAACTTGTTACGTGAATTAGAACCACATTTACATAATGATAATACACAGTAAGTTTTTCAAACTCGCTCATAAATAGTAGAACCTGAAGCATATCATATTTATTGTAGATATCATGAAGTCTCCATTAGAAGTCAACTTTTATTGACGTAGAGATTTTACAGCACCGGAAGTTTTTATATTACAATTGGGGATTTTATCGGTGTCCACAAGACTACAGCTGGTCGAATAATAAAAAGAATTACAAATGCTATTCTATTGTTTTCTTTATTCATCTTTAAATAATGCAGAAAAGCTCGTCCTGTACCCTGTCACCACATCTATTGCACATCCAACATCTAACAAATTATACTTTTTCAAAAAATTCTGGTTTATTTTGCGTTTGAACACCGAACACGTATAATAGTTATTTATGCAACAAGTACAAAAAGTAAGTGTTTATTGCATGCGACGTGAAATTGTCCAACGAGGCCGTCAGGCCGAGTAGGACAACACGTCGAGTGCAATAAGCACTTTTTGTACGAGTTGCATACAATATTTTTTCTACGTTCATGCAAAAACCAAAAAATGATATTTAGATGACACTAAGTCTAGGAAAATGTGACGTCGATTTGAACGTTTATGTTTGTCATGATGACAAAACGTTGTAGTAGAATGACAGATGAATGCAATAAACATTTTATTGCACTAGTGCAATAAAGAACCACTTTTTCCACTAAATATAGTTCAATAAAGTTTTGTTTTTTGCATGAACGTAGAAAACCTAAAAAGAAAACAAGGTTACATAACCTCTAATCAACAATCCAGATAACTATTTATCTCTTATCTCTGTGGTACATGGTACATTAGAACCATTTTTTAAATACTCATTGCTGCCAACAAAGGTTAACCAACGATTTGCAAACAAGTTGTTAAAATAGGAATAAAGTACAAAGCAATTCTTAATCATGATTAAATTACTTGATTAGTTTAACAACACTGTTAATAAATCGTCTGATTAATTTCCGAGTGAAAGTACCAGCCCTTAATGATGCATAGTGATAAAAAAATAAATACCTAACTGTGGTAGGTAGAATGGATGAAAGAGCCGATTCATTTATTCATTTTTTTTATAAGCACAGCAGGTGTAGTAAATTATCCACAAAATATCAGTATTAGCGGTAGGTATTATTATATATTTATTATTTTTAATTGAAATAAAACTGCTGGTAGTAGGTACTTTATTTGGATCCAACCCCGTGTCTAATTACCTCCAAATTGATTGTTTTTACAATTGGACACAACAATAAATTATTTTAACACAGAAACATGAAATGCGACTTACTTTAAATAACCAGTATCAACTACAAACGGAAACGGCCATTTTGGCATGACATGTAACAAACGTCAAAAATTAAAACAATATATACAATATAGTGATCTGTACTTCGTCTATCGAGATAATAATCTATAAGTTTCCTTGTCTGTGATTTAGGCTCTATTCATAATATACTCGCAACAAGAATTCAGACGACTTACGTCATACGAACAAATGAATAATTCATTATATTTTCATCAAAATATTTAAGAAACTGCAACTGATAGTAATTAAGCTATATACTACACTAAAAGTTGGCATTATATATTGCACTAAATTGCAAAAAATGATTGTTTTTAACGCGACCAAATATCGAAAATTACGTTGACAATAAAAACAAATGTGTAACGTCTGCCGTGACGTAAGACGTCTGAATTCTTAACGAGAGTATACAAAGTGTATTGTAAATGTCACTGTCCCGGACTGATAAAATTACCTTACACACTTATAACTTGAAACGTACGACACACTGATGACCATTTCAAACATAAACATTTTACGTGTACAGTGATTTGCTACTGATATTTTTTGACCCATCTGTAAAGCCACCTGCAGAGAACGATACAGTGCTGCTGGCAATATGTTAAAAAGCTCTTTTTTCTAACAAACTTTTATTAGAGGCCCAGGCAAATACTCCAAATTATAAATTTTGTAGTTATGATATCCACTAGTTTTTAAAATTCATTGAACGGTTGATTTATCCAAATTCAGTTCCCGGTACGGCCTAGCTGTATTAACATTTGTTTCTTACCCTTCGGTCGATTATTTGATTTTGACTTATACGTTTGAGGTTCGTATTGAATAATGACATTTTGTGACATTTATGCACTTTCAACAACGAACATTCAATTATTTTCCATCGACTACTTGATCCTTCCAACGCTGATGTGATTTTTAGGTGGTATTTCTTATGCGACTGTTTAGGACAATTTTTAAACGGGAACTAATACATAAAAATTTCTCTAATAAAAGTTTATTAAGAAAAAAGAGCTTTTTAACAGTAAAAAAACTGGGTTATGTTTCTGGAAAATAAAATACTAGGTGACATCATTTTCTAGATAGATAGATTGATTTTTATTTCCAACAGGTAAAACTCAATAACAGGAAATGTTATGTTACAACATAAACAATAAATATTCAGTTCACATCTAAAATACAAATATTTAACAAAATAATAAAATAAAAACAACGCTCTACGCAGTTATAAGAAGTTATGGCAGAACATCAATTAAGTACCACTAATATGTTTCAATATCTTTTCATAAATTTCTCTTAAAGAACTAATATGGATATCACAGGATGAGCAGTAATTATTAAAATTATTGCAAGCACTAAAAACCGGTGACTTTTGCAGAATATTTGTTCTTGAAAAATCTGTATGAAACGGTAAAGAATTTCTTAAACCCAATCTAGGAACCCGGAACCTCACATTATTATGTAAACGTGGACAGATTACATCGTTATTTAACAGGTTATAAAGGAATGATACAGATAACAGTATTCGTCTAGTATGCAAGGAATTGAACTGACATTCATTCAACAAAGTTAAATACTCTATACCCCTCTCTGGGTATACACCTGTCCTTTTAAACCTGACAAATTTTAAAAATTTTCTCTGGACACGTTCAATGAGACATATGTGATTAGCATAAATAGGACACCAAATTAAAGCACCGTATTCCAAAACTGAGCGCACAAAAGCAATAAAAAGTGTTGAAACTGCATCAGTGCTCGCAAAAACTCTTCCATTCCTCATAATAAATCCCACCATTCTATTGGCAGGGGCAACAGTTTTTTCAATGTGAGTAACAAAAGAAAGTTCCGAATCAAATACCACACCTAGATCTTTTATTTCATTACATCTGGTCAACTCAAAAGTATCTATTCTATAAGAACATCTGATGACATCATGTTTTTTTGAAAATGATAAGACAAAACACTTCTCCGCATTTAATTTCAAGCAATTTTCTGAACACCACTCTGAAACTCTCTCAAGGTCTTCCTGAAGTAGGGATGAATCATCTAAATTATCAATAATACGATATATCTTTAAGTCATCCGCGTAAAGCAGTTTAGAGCTACGAACTACATGTGTTACATCATTAATAAAAAGAACAAACAATAGCGGACCCAGGTTAGAACCTTGAGGTACTCCAGAAGTGGGGGAAAAGTATTTAGATCTAAAACCCTCATGCTCTACATATTGCTTACGATTCAAAAGGTAAGACTTAAAGAGTGACAACAATTTTCTGTCAAATACGTTCGATTGAAAATGAAGCTTACCTCATCCGGTGTCCCAAATTTTATTTAGATTTTTTTTATCCACCCAGTAAGCCCATACTATCGATTTTGAGACACTCTGTACATAGTCTAAAATATTAGTTACTACTCGTACAAAATATGCTTGGTTTTTTGTTGAGGTCTTCAGCTGTCTGTATCAAACACCGTCAAATTGAAATAAAATTCCACAATCTATTCCAATTAAGTTCGTATTCAAATTCCGGGTACCCCCAGGTCCACCAACAGGGCGAGGTAATTGCGGCCGTCCTTAATAGGGGTGCTGCCAATTTGGCGGCGCCGACGAGGCGGTGGGAACGCATCCTCCACGTGAATACCCGAACGCGCCGCCGAGCAATCTCAAAAATGTTCCCTAACTACCGTTAAGCTATCACTTAAATTATCATTTGGCTACTAATAACGCGATATCTTGGGCCGGTATCATTTTCGAGTTAATTCGCCCAAAATGAGTATAATCAAGGGAAGAATTCGTTATAACGTTGTGTGAAAATGCGGGTGTAAGAATTGATGCAGATACAAGTGTTCCTATCCGCCAAATTTTTACTTCAAAAAATTGTATGGTACAAAAATGGAATGTTTATAATGTCAAAAGCTAGGATGTTATAAATATAAGCTATAAAATAGTTACAAATACAGGGTTAACTATGACTAAATACCAATATTTTAAGAGGGGATAGAAAAAAATAAGAATTAACAGAATTTCCTTTTAAAAAATTTCCAAACTTATTTATAAAGCGAAAAAAAAAATTTCGATATTATATTAAATCCTTATTCAACGCCGCCAATGCGAGAATTAGAGCATGCAACCAGCAAGCAACCGTCATGCAACAGTCGGCAGTCTCGGTCCAGTCGAGTCGGTTCGCTGTCATGTTATAAATTAATTCCTGTGTTTACGTTGTAGTTTTGTGTTCTTCTTCAGTTTTTAGTGCCTTATTTTAATTTTAAACGTTTTATAGTTAATAAATAAAGGAATATGTGTCGGGTACAGATATTTTCCCACAATATAGTTCGCCGGTTTGTTCTTCTAGGTTATGGGACAAGACTGCCGCGGGTGTTAAACGTTTTCTGTTATCTATTAAAACCTACCTACTAATCCCTTTCTTCGATTTTGTTATAATACATAGACATTGTACCTACGGGAAGTATGTCTATCGGTAGTGAATGAAAATGTAGTTTTACCAGTTTGTAACCAAATAATGAAAAACGAATGCAAAATACTGGAGCTAACTGGATTAACTGTTACCTACCTATCAGGTATTATTACGAATAAGAATGTTACTTTTTGTCGTTTCTGCATTTAGAAACACTGCAAACGATCGCATGGTAGTTGTTGACAGATGTAATGTCAACTATGGATCTAAGACATAAGCCATTTTAGTCGATACTCATCATAGGTGCCGACTTTCCGTAGGAAAAACGGGTTTTGCCCCATTTTTTCAATATCGAGCTAAAATTCTGGAATAACTTTTTTATTGTCTTTTAGGGCTCCCTGAGCACGTGTTTAAAATTTTTGTACTTAGTCATAGTTAACCCAGTATACAGCGTGTCTCGTAAAGTATGTTACAAACTTTGGGTGGTGATGAAAAATATGACTAAAAACTCTTATAAAGATAACCTCTTATACAGGACCTTAGTAGGTATAAATTCAAAAGTACTTTTTATTGAAAAATGACATAATGACATTTTCAGAGACTAGTCAGCTTTAAAGAATGCAATAAACATTGTAAATATGAATAAAATTTAGAGAGCCGAAGAGTATTTTTCTGTCACCCTGTATCCTATTTTCTGTTATAAAAAATTTGTCTATAAAGTTACAGCAAATATCACAAGATTTTTAGAATTTTGAAAGTTATGTTATGTCTTGTGCAAACTATAAAATTTATATTAGATTAAAAATAATTTAAGTGGTATACTTTATCTTATCGAATATAAGAAAATAAAAAACAGCATAAACACTGTCACAAAAACATCAAACGTTTCTGACAGTATAATATATAGATAGAATAAATAAATAATACAAATAATAAATTTCCTATATATTTCATATACTAAGTACATAAGAACGACACCATAGAAAACAAAAAAAAAAAGTATACGTTATAGATTTGTTTGGAAACGGTTTGAAACTGTCAGAAATATTCGACCAGTTAAGTAGAGAACGCGTTAGCAGTGAATTTAACGCAATAAGTAGCTGGACGAATATTTCTGATAATTTCAAACCGTTTCTAACTGCTGCAAAAACAAACCTTATAATAAGAAAAACACTAGTACTAACATTCGTCAGAGTCCCTATTAACGTCACTTGTATCCGATCCTTCATCGACAGTTATCATGAAGCCACTTTATTTGGCCCAATCAATTGGTACAGCTTTATACATACAGTCTCCCTCAATTCTTTATGACATGTTGACTCCATATTAAATATACTTTTTTTGTGTCAGTATCTGGAATCCTTTCTAAAAATCTTGAATGGTATAGAGCGCTGTCTAATATAATGACACTATTTGTAAATAAGCCACTTTTTTAATAAGTACTCTTCTTTCTCACTGTGTTTTATATTTTTATGTAGGTATACATTAAGTATATCTAATTAAATGAGCTTGTTTTGTATCTGTAAAATGGGCTCTCAAATGAAAAAAATGTATTCGTTATTTTTTGTTTAGAATAATGTACTGGTATGATATGATATGCTTCTACAACAAAATAATATATTTTTTAATAAAGCAAAAATTCTAATTTTTACATATGTACATACACTTTTGACGTATTTAACTTATTTATATTCAAGAATACATTGACACTTGCAATAACTTCTGTTTTCATGGCTTACTTAGGTTTTTATTGACGATTATTTGTTAGAAAATTTCAGAATTATTGCCTTATTAAAAAAATATTATTTTCTAGTATCATTTGATACCAGTACAATACATTATTTTAAGTTGAAAAAAATTGTTTTTCGACGGCCCATATCTCAAACACCTTTGAACCCACAACGGTGTAAACTTGTACAAGGGGGTTTCTAAAGGTGCTGATTAGGAATATATTGCTAGTTTTTTTTAATCGCTAATACTTTTTTTGAAAAATCGACCACCTTTCTCCATCTTAGAATCGGACGCCTCTGACTACAATCAAATATGGCTACGTCTAATAACTCACTTTACAGGTATATATTCACCACCCAAAGTTTCAAAGTATCCGGATATCAGATGAGCGAGATACCAGGGTGGCTCCATGCAAAGTGGGACACATTGTATATATGCATATTTAATACCTATTAAAAGACTAAATTTTATAAAGATAAAGACCCATTTCCGTGATATACAGAAAGCGGTTACTTTGACTTTGTGAAATGTTACAACGTTGCATTCCAAATAACGGCATGTAGCCGCCGTGCCGATATCAGTTTTTATATTCGATCAGTGAGCAGTGACTAATAAATACTGACTGGTGAGTGATAACGAGATAAAATATTTTCTTAATAACCACCCCGCTTTGAATAATATCGATTCAAATCAATTAAATAGGCATCATATATTGAATTATGTTAATATACTATGCATATATCCACATATTCTAATGATTTTTATTGAACTTGCTTGAAATAATATTGCACCACTGTCCCACGACTTACTGTCAGCGTCTTTTGAAAATTTTTATATTCCTTTATATCGATGAGATAAAGTATACGTACAACCGGTAATTTTAGATGAAGTGAAACATCACTTGACGAGCCGCCAGTGATGAATAATACCAAACAAATAATAAGTCAACTCACCTTAATGGTTTGAAATATTCACAGAGGTAGTCAAACCGTTCGTCAGGAACAGGAACCCTACGTGCTGAAAAAAAAAACAAAGATACAGCAAAACAAAATGACTTCAACCTCAAAAATTATTATCAACATTTATTACACGAAACACATAAATCAATCATAATCTATATTATCTATTATTTCATCGACAAGCCTCGTCACTGTGGTACAAACGCTTTCAGTGGACTCTGATTTTACAGAAACTGGTAACTCGAATTCCGGTAAGGGTTCCTCATAGTGTAAATAAGGATTAATAACGGACTTCATCCTATCTAAGTAGTTCACCAGTTTGGTTCTTCTTGTCTGGTACAAATCGTCAGCTTCCTTGTACAAAGCCCTGTATTTCTCGTCGGCATTGGGATTGAATATCTTTAAATGTAGCCCTACGCCGATGAGAGCAGAAGTCGAAACATCCAACCCTGGAATCACCGGACGATGCCTTGCCACAAAGCTCAACGCTTTCGTGACATAATTCGCCACGTACTGCTCCAACATACCTACAATGGGCAAATCCTTGTAATTCAAGGAAGGGTAGTTATTTGGTGGTTTGAAATTTATCTCGCACATATACTGGTGAGGATTTCTATTGAATTCACGAAAGCACTCCCTGCTATCGAAGAGGTATGTACTGTTGTTGTACTGAACAGCAAACTGTATTTTCCCCTTGATGAAGGCCTTCTTCTTCTTGTAACATACCACGCAAAGGCCGTCCTCGAAGACATCATTAGGCATGCCGGTCAAACGCGTGACCTCCGGTAAAACTGGCGGTAAACTGTGGTTATTGTAGGGTACCATAAATTTATCAGGATTTATCAAGAAGTAATCTATATGGTTTGGACAGACCCAGTAGAAGAACTGTTTGTACTGGACTAGGCCAGTTCTGTCAGGAGGGTATCCACCGTTCGTCAAAACATTGGAAAAGTGTAAACAAGAAGGGCAGTATGTTTTGAATGCTCCTTGACGTTCCAAGAACTCCAAAGGCGTTATCTGCATGTTGGCCAATCTTACGGGCCAGTCGTCAGCTACATGGACGAAGTAGTGTTTGATTTCAAAAAACACCGCCGTTATGTACTTCCAAGTTTGATTCCACACGAACCACTTGCTCGAGCTTATGGGGATGCTTGCTAGGACTTGGTACTCTCGGTCGAACCAGTCTCTGAATGTTTCCGAAGTGCTTTCCCACTCGCTTAGCAAATGCTCGACAAACCTTTGGCTGAATCTGGGCAGACCTCTTCGTCCTGAGTCGGACGACAGACATTCAAAAATTTCTGAAGGTGTTGCTTGCAGATCTATGGCGATGTTCGGTACGAGAGCGGTGTAAGATAAGTGTCGCACTTCGGTAATTGTATTCGGGAGACCATCGAAAACAACTCCTTAAAAAGTTTCAAATGATTAAATAATGTCAACACAAGTTGTTTCACAAAAAAAATAGTATATTTACACAACCCTTTTTCAAAACTTTCAATCAACATACCTTGAGTTACAGCTTTAGCGTCAAACGTAGCAGCCTCGACACATTTTACAACCATTTCGTCAGTCAGCTCCCACCCCTTCCTTAAAACCGATTCCATACATTTTGCCAAGTCCGACAACGGCAAATATGTCAGCACATATCTAGCGGCTTGGCCTCTAGTAATGAGCTTAAAGCAAAACTCACTGGCGATTCTCGTAGCCAACATGGTCTTACCACACTTTGGTGGTCCCGTGACGGCAACTCTAAGAGTAAGCAAAGGGTTGTGGAAGCACTCAACCGATATGTACTTGAGAGGATCTTCCTTGAATTTATCTTGGCTTTCTCTGCCAATAATATAATAAATGTAGTTGCGATGGAGCACGGGAAAAATATTATTATTCTTCTCCATCGGAATATACATCTGAAAGGGATTCTTATCCTCGTAATACTGCACGGGACAGGTCTTGCCAAATTTGCTCAAAAAGAAATAACCGCAGGCAAGCAGCTTTTCGGCGTCTTCCATGGACAAATCGTAGCAACGCTCGAAGTGAGATTTTGACCTAAATTTAAATTTATCTACTACTACATACGCATTCCTTATAGTTAGATCAAAGTAATCATAATTTACAGGTACGTCAGTGAATTGTATCTCTTCAGATGAGCAGAGACTACTAATATTTTTAAGAAATCCCGTTTCAACGCTGATCGTGTCAGTGGCGTAGTTCTCGAACCTTTCTCTGGCCTCCTCGACCGTTTCTAAGATGTCTTCGGCTATCGGTTCGGGTAGTTCCCCATCTAACATTTCATTGATTTCTTTTATATCTTCTTGCTCTCCTACAGAATCGAAGCTAACTTGTGATACTGTTCTAATATCTGACCTATCAGTCTCCTCTTCTTTTAGGTCTTCTAAAGGATGAGCTGATGGCTGCTCTTCGGAAGGCTCTTCTATATTCTGTCTCTTTAATGCATATCTTCGTTCCCTTTTGTCTTCCATTAACTCATCGAAACGTTTCTTTCGTTTTTGTTCCCATTCTGCGCGCACAACCTTACTCTGTTTTTCTATAAGAAACCGTTTTTCTTCCATCTGAACTTCCCATCGATCCAGTTGTTCTTTAACTAACCTGCTCTTAAGATTACCTGCGATACTCGTCAGGTTTATCACGATATCAGGAATTAGTTTATACGTCGTCATTAGTTTTATATCGGATGGTCTTTTTGGAAAATCGTCAATGACAAAGCCACGTATAGGCTCCCCAAACCAAAATTTGGACATGTTGTCCCTGACTAAGTTTTCTTCCAAGGGTAAATCCATGGTCAAATACGCAAATAAACTTGGATGTGTGCCTTCGTTGCGCCTCAATGAATTTAAAGATTGGGTCTTGGTAATGCCTAAACTTTTTTTTATCATCGATTCAAAGCTTACGTAGGTCAAACCATAATTGTTGGCAATGGCTTTTGCCACTGCCGTTCTGCATGTTCCATGGACACCAACAATACAAATTCGCGGTGGTGGAAACGCTTTGGGTGGCTCTCCAGTCAAGTAATGCCTTGGAATGCGCAGGAAGTTGTTCATATCTTCTTCACTGCTTAGTAAATATAATTTGTTTTCAAATTTGACAGCGTAATCTTCTTTGCCTTTCCACAATACCCATTTGTCGTGAAAGGTGACTGGACAATAATGGTAAGTATCGCCGTACTGTCTATTCTTTTCGAAAGCATCGTCTTTAATATTATGGTCTCCTTCACTTACATCTTTCTGAAGCATTTGACTTCCAAAATTTTTTACTTCTTCGGCTCTGTCTAATTCCGTAAATAATGAAGCTTTTACTCTATATCTATCTTCTATTTGTTCTATAACATTCTTCATTAGATCCGTCACGGTTTTGTCTGTAATTTTAACTTCAATAGGTACAATATTTCGATCCAAAAAATATCCTTTCATTTCGTCCCATTTCTGATTAAAATTTAAAATATCTTGGCGATACGCCTCAATTTTATCTACAGGTCCATCATCGCCATAGTCAAATGCATTTGGATCATCAATAATATCTAACAGTAGTTCGTGAATTAATTTTGGTGTATTTGATTTTTTGGGGAGCTTGAATGGCGATCTCCAGGCAGCATCTAGTTTTCCTATTGACATAAAAAAGTCACGGTAATCCTCGATATCAGTTTCACCCTCCATCTGGTACCTGTTTAATAAAAAATTTGGATCCTTGTCATCCAGCAGCACTATAACTTCATCGGCTATGTAATCGGGAAACAGTTCATCGACTATGACGAGATCGCAAAGCATTCCGTCTAGTATCCAGCCTCCTTTAGTGTTTCCTTGTTGGATACGTTCCTCTTCAATAGCTTTCATGTTGTTTATCATTATATTTGCTAAGCTTTTATTGCTTATGGAGGCATCTTGCAAATCGGCGTTTTCAACAGCTTTTCTTGCATAGTCTACTACGAAGTCATCAAATACTGTTGCCGGCTTCGGTACTACCTTAGATCTCAGATTCACTGGCATATAAATTAAAAGTTTCCGTTTGTCACTCAGCAAGTTTTGCCAATCCTCCAGTTTATATGAAAATGGAATGCGTAAAGTTTGAATCTGGTCCTTAAGTCGAATTAATTCTATTGCCATTGGAGTTTCCGTTTCCATCAGACTGACTTTCTTCATCGCCATTGGAAAAGAAGATATTTCGAATGAAGTTACTGTCTGATCCTGGCTCTGTTCTACTAATACAGCCATGAGTTCTTCTATCACTTTCTTTGTCGACACCACCCATTCTTTTATTTTTTCTACTCGTTCAGCCTCCAACTGTTTAGCTTCTTCTGCTCGTTGATCATTTAAAATTGCCATTGCTTCAGCTATGGCTGCCTGTCTTATTTTCTCTTTCAGCTCCTCCTGCTGAGTATATAAGTAAGTGGCTAGCATATCTGCCATACTCAAAACAGTCCCATCTAGCAAATAACTTAGACACCGAGAAACTGCCGTTTTTCCAGAGCATTTTGGTCCAAATACGAATATTTTACAAGTTGGTTTAGGATAGGGAGGTAATAAGTAAGGCCTTGGGTTTCTGTAGAACTTAAAAAAGTTGTTTTCATTGGCTAGGAAAAACAGTTTGTTCATAAAATGTACAGTATACTGCGGATCGCCGTTCTTCAATGTCCCTTCCTTCAAGGCCACAGGACATCTCATGCCCCAGTCAGACAAGGTCCATTTGAATCTGCTGTTGGGAACTTCCTTACTGCTGAAACTCCTGAACAATCCCTCCAAACTCGGGACTTCCCCTTCCGATTCTTGAGGCCCGTCTTCTCCAATTTCCTGATGTTCCACATTCAATCTGGATGGCAAAATGACCTGCTGAATAGGCAAGATTTTCAATCGCGCTTTAATGATATGAAGCATTCGTTGTACACTCGTCCTACCGTCCACTTTTAAATAATATTGCGGGTCGTGCATTAGAATTCTGCGCTCGATGAAATTTAAACCTGTGTAGTGATAAGAATCTAACTGAGTAGCAACATTTGCCGGAAAATGTCTTGGAAGTTTAACCAAATAATTGATGTGGGTAGTATCTACACTTACATAATCCGATTCAAAAATATCTTCGGGTATTTCTTCGTTCAAGTCTTTCTGTTCAGAAACGTAGTTATATAAGAGATAGTTGTACAGCTGGGTTTGCAGATTGATAGTCTGTTTTGAGTGTACGTCAAATCGATAATTCCTCCTCTTCTCTATGACGTCTGCGGTGCTACACATCACGTAAATGATCATGAACGGGTGCTGTATGAGATCGAAGATGAAATTCAGCTGATCTTCGAAATTCATGCCTATTTGTGGTGCTTGACAAACGTCGTAATCGGGACCCGTATCTACAGGTATCTCAAGTGGAGTAGGTTTCACAGGCCCCTGTTTTCTGGGCAACTCCACTTCTTCTTCTTCTACTTCTTCCTCGACGGGTACTTTTTCTTCATGAGTTTCTTCCTCACCTACATACTCACCCTCTTCGCTTTTGTACTTGGAGGACATAGATGCGCGTGGTTTAATGGGAGGAACTATTGCCGTCTCGATCGTGGTGTCGAACATTTCTTCGAATATCTCCTTGACCGTGAAAACGGCGGATTCAGAAGATATCGGATCCTCCTGGTACAGGCCGTTGGGTATGAGCGGCATGCCGCTGACGACAAACCCTCTATGCTTCGCGGATTCGGATTTAATCCTTTTCGACACCAATCTAAGGATGACGTCTATTCCGATAGCCCTACCGCTTTTTAAATTGAATTCGATGCATTGTCCGGCCCTGCTGCCACTGAGTATTTCTTGTTCTATGAGGATTTGAGGGTCGATGTAAACGCACTGCCAATAGTTCGCTAACTTTTTACCCAATTCTTGCTGGCCAATGTCAGGTTTACCGAGGATGATGAAGCTGAAAGGATTCGATTCGAGGTACCGTAGTTGCGCGGCATGTTCCGAGTACGGGATTCCATACTCCACACCGTCGCTTGGGCCTTGACTCTCCTCGCTCGAAAGAGATGCAAAAGATGGTCTGCTTCCTAACAGATGACTAACTCTTGCAAACGCATCAACGTCTTCCGTGTACGGGTAATAAGAATTTACGTATGGATACCAATTATCTAGGAAGGGTGATTCAAGAAATTCAACCTTTGCTTGCTGCTTTCGATAGCTCGATATGTATTTGAGGAAGTCTTCTTTTATCAGTATCGTCTGATCGACTTCGAAATTGGCGAGTTCATCCTCTTCTGGTTCGTAATAGTCAGTTTTTATTTTCTGCACTTTACACGTCATTCTGACTGACGTTTAAGAATGACAGTCATATTGAATATATTCGATTACTCACACTATATTCTGTCTAGATATGCTTGAAAGACTTTAGAGCTAGGAAAGCATTCAATACAAGTATACAATACAAAACAAAAATCCATGTTTAGTTTGTTGTTTTACAAATGCATGTATAAGCCTATTTTGCTCGCATTGTTCGGTTCTGGCGGAATATATTTGTCATTTGAGTACACTAGCATCGGTGTAGGTTTATTCATTTGGACTTTTTTAACCACAGACGTTTGGTAGTATATTAATTTATATAAAACAAGTAAAAAACTGTTTCCGTGATACACATATTATCCACAAATTTACAATATACCAAGCAATATACTAATTATTTGTAACTGTTTCACAAAAATTAACACCCACGCTTCTGCCCAAGCATAAACCTCTGATTATCATGTCATACTAATATCAGTAAATAAGTATTAATTAACAAATCTGTTTGCACTGTAATTATTCTCTATTTAAAAAATGAAGAACGATCTCATTATACGCGTACGTATTTTTAATTTTAGAAAATATATTTTATTTTTATTTAAGTATTATATTTTTTCAATGAGCATTATTATATGGTATTTATGAAGCAATTTATGGGCGATATGGGTTTGGGCTAAACCATATGATAGTTATTATTTAATTATAATTATTTTATCATACTTACTCTACAAAATAATACCTAGTCAATCTATGTTTGCCAATAAAATACTTTTTTTAATTTAAAGAGAGTTTTTCACTTCAATTTTTTTACAAGAAATAAGTAAAATATTTAGACGTAATTTCAACATAGTACAAGTACATGGAATTTCTTGACAATAACAGGTATAATTTTGGTAATCGGTTAAATACGAGCCGAATAAAATTATGAATATTACATTGCACGATATGGCGAGTATAGAACTAAAAAGTTAATTTCATTAATTGTTTGAAGTTATGCGCAACTACAAGCAACATAATTTAAACAAATAATTGTATTGTAATATTCATAATATTGCGTTTGTTTTGCGTTCCTCACGTGATTTTGGTAATTTCGATACATTAAAACTATTATATGAGACTTTTGTTAGAACTAAATTAGAATATGCATCTGTTATCTGGTCTCCTCAATATAACATTCACATACAAGGTATGGAGAGAATTCAGAGACGTTTCCTGAAGACTGCGGCGTACAGAGAGGATGGTATTTATCCAGAGGTTGGTGTCCCACAGAATGAATTATAGTATCCTTTAGTACTAACCTACCATTTTATTTGCCAACTAAACGGACAAATATTCAAAATAGGTCCCCTCTTTTTAGAATTTGTGACAACTATAATTTCTTTCATAATTTTGATATTTATAACTGTAACTTATCAGTAATTAAAAAACTTACTCTCGGTAACTAGATGTAAAGATACGCTCATAAATATTTGTTAGTAAGTAGGTTATATGTTTGTAATTTGTTTGTCCATCACTGGTATATTGTGATTTATTTTTGTTGTAAAACGTTATTTTTAATTCTTTTTTTTCTGCCCTGTAATTGGACCTTGATCTATAGGGCAGTGTACTGTTTAAATAAATAAATAAAATAAATAAATAAATATTTATTATTCATATGGTTTGACCCTCTCCAATAATTTTTTTTCGGAAATACTTATAAAATAGGAATAAAATAAAATTATACTTATTTTCATTAGGATCGATGGTGCAGAATGGGAAGTTTTCAGCAGCCGCTGAGCTCTTGGTCAGGACGTTGAAGAAGGTGGATTTTCCGACGTTGGGAACCCCAACAATGCCCACTTTCAAGTTGGTGCCCACCCTTCCAATCAAGGGCATCTTTTTGGGCTCTGACACCTTCTTCGGAGGCATTCTGGAAAATATATATAAATTACAAAATACAAATTCAAATGTTAATATATTTTACGGGTTTTTGAAAATAATGACGCCTCTATTTTTAAACAACTACAAACAATTCTCTATAAGAAACAACATTCAGATTTTAGGGCTGTACAAGTCGAGAGATCATATAACATTTTCTTTAATTACTACAAACAATAATCTACAAGAATTTCGCAGTTTTTGGTTTAAAATATTTAATTGCTAATAAAACAGCTGAAAAATATTAACTATTCTGCAATCTTATATAAGTTATTCTTGAGCTTCTAACAGTATGACGTTTGTCATATACATACAGGGTCTTTCAGGAGGAGATGTACATACTTCAGTATGTTATTGTGCGTTCCATTTTAAGCAAAAAATTTCCTATGAACTTAGGTCTGGAATGCTTCGTTTAGGTATACAGGATGTCAAATTTAAAAAAAAAATTAATTACATTTTCTTCAATAACTCTCGACTGATTTGGTTTAAATTCATGAAATTTTGTATGCGGAGGTTTCTTGGGATGGGAAATTGAAATTTTATGCCAAGAGTGCGGCTATTAGGATCCTTTTAAATCACTTCATCGTATTTGTGCCACAGTGTATATCATTTTGGAATAGAAAAACATTTTCCCCTACCTTTTCTACTTAAGAAATGTACACCTTGTTGAAATTGAGTAGATTCAATATGGTGTCCATAAGAAAAATAAACAACAGAAGAATGACTGCTAAATTGCTAGCAAACTTACTTGTTTTTTAAGTTTGCTAGCAATTTCACAGCCATCTCGCAAGAAATTGGAACATTTTAATTACTTATCACAAAACCCGCCAATAAAATAAAAGATAGATAGAGGATAAAATTCTATAACAGTTTTTGTGAAATATACAGGGTATACCATTTAGAAAAGTTTTGGCGATTCGTAGTTAAGCAAATTTTCGCCATCCTGTGTAAAATTATACAATTTAAAAAATCTGTAACAAATAATAGGCCAAGACGATGCCTATCATTTGCCTATCTCCTTTAAATATCAATACTTCAGCCTGATTAAAGTCCCCCTAATATTATGCGTAGAATTCAAATATGCAAACATATACATTTAAAGTAAGCACCCCCGAAAACTCCAAAGCCTAAATTTTCAAACCTGAAATCGAAGTAGTCTCTGAAATATACTAATGGGCCATCACCGTAAGACAGCCTGTATACCCTCTCATAAACAAAATCCTAAATTAAAATGTAGCAAGATTGAAAATATTTAAAAACAAATAATTTCTTGATTTAAATAACCAATAGCTGGACCAACATACATCTGAAAAATAAGTAGGTGTGCACAAAAAAGAAAAAGTCAATGAATACTTAAACCTCCTTCTCCTCGCATCGAATTTTACATTAAAACGGTAACAGATAAACTGAATAAAAATATATGAACAATGTTTCAAAAAAATAATAAGTGAGAAACTGAGTTATCAAAAAAAATCATATTCATTATAACTTTGATACCCTGTATCAACCAGCATAAAGAAAGTCAGTCAAAGAATGGTTAACAGCTTGACATTTTCTTGTAACACTCTGCATTTTAGATAGATGCGAACGATAGGCTTTTTAAAATTACAACTATTGTTTAAAAACAACAGTTTTTTCAGGACACTTTTTTCAAATGTATCAAACTGCCTCGATACAAATTATCTCAAGACTTGTCAATTGTACTTTACATGAATACTTTTTGTAGGAAATTCTAACAATTTCGTCACATTTTAGCAGAATCAATGACGTACCTTTTTTCCCCTCACTTCCTTTTGTCCGCCCTATAACTACGCCGATGCAGTATATTTTAAATTATTTTATCTTTAGACAAATAATCCATATTCACAACGTACCACATTCCGCAAATTTTGTCAAATAATCTTTATCAGAATTCAGGTTATCCAAAAAAGAAATTCGTTTTTTTTATAAAATTTGCATACCTTGTAACCTCCTTAGGAAAGTTTAAATGAAAAACTTTTATATGACAAACTACATCGCTGAAATTTGGCCAAAATTATCGTTAACACCCTGTATAAGTTTGTGCAAAAAGATACAGTACATTATTGTTCTCAATCATTATTTTTCGGGCACGTTTTTCTTATCTTCAGTTGTTCCCGTTTCATATTCCGCACAAAAAAATCAAATTGCGATAAAAAGAGAATTATGCACCACCCTGTATAATTAGGCGAAACGGTGAATAACGCCAGGAATATCTGAACTTGCGGGCGCAATTTTTAAACGCAGCGTTGCTTGCTTTATCATCATAATATTCAAATTTCAACGTAACATTCGAATAATAACACACATTACCTTCTGCAACTTAATTTCCACAAAATAGCAATTTTCAATCTGATACCGAAATTGTAACCTGCGGATTTTTATGAGCGTTCGCTATTTTAAAAACGACCCTAATAGCAAGTTGGAGTCGACCAAAGGCTACAATTTTGAATTTACCAGCAATTGCTGTTGGATATTAATATAATTTTGCACACCGCTGCCTGTAGGCGCATATATGCCAAGCAATAATTTAAAGGTTTACTTGATTTAATCAATAAGTTTTGTATTATAATATAATACTAGACCGACTGAAACGCGTACAACTTGGAGGAATTTAAAATTGCCACTATTTATTTTAACTCGGCTTCTCGGCCAGAGATGGCGCTGCCTGCCAAAAATCGACAACGAGGTCGGCAAGACACAATTTTAATCACAATTAAATAAATCATTTTCTACTATGTGTATACCTTGCCTATAGATACCCTGAAAATGATCAAATTAAACCTATACTTTAATATAATTTGTGTACAATATATGCAGCCTGGTTCTAGTATGTTTAAAATGAAAAAATTCAATATATAACCTACAAATTCATATGGATCTATTTTCTGATCAAATTCCAGGGTCTTTTGAGTTGTTTTAAATAAAAAACGTAACTGTGACTATAACAAACAAAAAATACTTACATTGAGTATTATTTTTTAACACACTGGTAAGTTATTCAATAAAAAGTATAGCACAACACTACACTGTAACCACCGGTAACAAAGTGACATTTGACATTTGACACGACAAGTCAAGCCATCTTCATTATGTGGTGTGAATCTCAGCTAAAGGAATTTATTTAAATTTGAATAGTGTAGTATACGTAATGTAATGTGATAACATCGAAAATTTAGGATAGGAAGATAATCATTGGTATCTGCATTGGTTTTAAAATAGATACAAAACAAATTTGTCAAGAATTATCTTTTTATTAGAATCCTTCTTAATGATTTAGGTATTTTTTTCTTTGGAGTCAGTTGGAACAAGACTAAATTTAAATTTTGAGAAACAGCTGAACTATATGCTGGGTTTTATTGACCTGCTACTTTTGCAGCTTTAAATTATAATCTATAAAAAATAATGACAACTTACCCACGAATACCTCCATATTTTAATACTGAAAATGGGCATACGACTGTTATTAAACGTTTATTTTGTTGAAAAACCTCTAATCAAATTGGCCACAGATAATGCGTGCAGCATTTCTAGTAGCCTATATTTAATTATTGTATTAGCTACAGCTTCCTGAATTAATGCGTAATAATATATCATCAGAAATGTGTTCAGCTACCGATAATTACAGGTGCATTGCGAATAGTAATTAATTGTTTTGGCCGTATTTTTTTAATCGGTTGTTTGTAGGAAGGGACATCCGGGTTTTCCCGCACATGTTCTAGTTTTTCAGACAACCAACGATGTCCAGCCGGGTTTTCATACCACGTTCGAATATTTTTCAGCCATAGACAATAGTTTTAGCCTCTGAAGCCGTTAGATGTAAATGTATATTTTGTTACAGATATATGTAGTTGCAGTTTAAGAATATTATTTTAATGTAGTACCCTTCGAGTGAAAATAAACCGACTTAAATTATTACTTAAAGTAATATAATACAGGGTGTCCCACTTTTTAATAACAGGACGTCAAAAGTTGGGCGTTGAATTTTATTTTTTATTTACTTCGGTATTTATTTTTTAACGAAAAGAGTGCTAAAAAAATTGAGAATGACTTACTTTGATTTACTATGATCTCCGTTATTCTTTTTTGTATTTATTTTCATTTAATTAATTTAAAACAATTTTTACTGATTTTTTTCACTATTTAATTTAGTTATATTATTATTTGACATCTAAACATTATTTTCGGTTTTATTTTTTTAAAAAAAACGCCACGTCGGCTTTACTTTTTTACAAAAATATACATCTCCACCTGTGGAATTAATATATGACGATTTTCGATATTCAATTATTTGCTTCCAAATACAGTCTTTCGCTGCAAGTTGACGATTTTTTCTTTTTGACGGCTTTTTCGTTAAAATTAAATAATTAAATAAAAAATAAATTTCAACACCTGTATCTCAGCAGTGATACGTTTTAGGAGCAATATTTATAGGACTTTTTAGTCTCAAAATGAGGTCCTCCAAAAACTTTTGAAGTCCTGCTATCTAATAATGAGGATGTATATGGATTGCTTTTTTTAATAGCCCAATATGAACATGAGTTTAAGTATATTTACCTAAAATAATGTTAATAATAATAAATTTTTTGTTACCATTAGGTGCATAGAAGAAAAATTGTATGAAAATATTTTAGTTACAAAAATGTATATGTATACAGGGTGATTCAAAATACCGCTGACGGAGTTCTAGGACAGACAGCAAATTAAAAGTTAAAGCAGAAATTCCTGATAAAGATGGGGTCGCAAATGACTCCTTAACGAGATACAGGGCGCTAAAGTTTTATGAAATTTATTATTTGCATTTCAATTTGAAATATGCCACGTGCAGTCAGTACCTAAAGACTAATTATTTGAAGCACCTACTACTCAATATTTTACGAATAACAGTGGCGTAGAGGCGGCGACAACGTAAACCTTTTTTTAAAGTATTTTTACGCCACTGTTAATTTTGCCAAATATATACAATTTCGGTATAGAGTTTTCAAATATCTATCAAATTGATATCTTGGAAAATTTTGATAAAATCAATCATTTTGAAATAGAACACGTTTAAAATAATTTGGTTGGTTCTATTTTATTTGTCTATTACCTATATTATAATCTGGTGTGTTATTTCACACTATTGCCTGAGCAATAAATAACCAACAATCCACTGCGTCCTTAGAATATAAGTACATTGAGAAACGAATCTAAACTATTTAAAGTATTTTATGTACCTACTTCAATTTTTAAATAAAATACTGATACGATATCAAGTTATCGAAAGAGAAATAAGATTGATATAAACTGTAAAAGCAAATAATATGTATTTAGTCATGTGACTCTTCACCAAGCAAATTAATTTGTACATGGGTTAAATAACTGGGATATTTCTAGAGCTACTATATCGTAAAAAATGTTTTTGAAAAATTCTTATAGTTTCGCAGAAAATAATTATTGAAGTTATAGTATTTTCAACTTAGCTGGACTATTGTAGTCTAGCCAGGCGATTCCGAATATTAAAATCCAATTAATTATTATAGTATAGTATTAACGTTTTTGTGATGCGAATATTTACATTAGTTTTTCAAGTGTAGAAACTGGCTTACCGGAATTGATGGACGTCGTTATAATTTATGGTGAAATGAAAACGCTCTAGCAGAACGATTTCCCGGTAAACATGTGCCAAATGCAGCTACTTTTACAGCGGTGTGCAGTGAATGCAAATGTTGTGCAACGCAGGCGTGACACGGTAAATTTGCAACCGAATGATGGAAGTCCAGGGCATCCATCGTTTATTGGAGCAGTGTGGCACATCATACACGAAGCTCAATTATATATGTACAGCGTGTTCAAGAATTAATACCAAGGGATTGGACGAGGAGGATCGGTACCATGACCTCCACGATCTCCTTTCATTAAAACCGTTGGACTTCTTTTTGTGGGAATATTTAAAAAATTAAGTATGTCGCACCGAAGTGGACTCTATTGATGATTTATGCGAACGTATTATAGCTGCTGCCAATAACTTACGAGTTTAGAACGGACAAGAAGCAAAATCATTTGTGTTAGTTTGTTGAAACGGGGTAAGACGGGCCCAAAATTTTGTTGTTGCAACATCAAGTATCACAATCACATCACAAATTAATTATATCAATAATAATAACTATGATATATTGCTACCCTTAAAAGTGTATTTAGGAAGAAATAATCGGAAAACAGGACAATATAGTTAATGGTCTAGATTTTCTGACTAAGCCAACGTTTCAATTTTATTTTAAATCTTCCTCAGGGCTTCAGGGCTACAATAGGAAACAAGAGATACAAATTATAAAACAATATTAACAATTTAAAATATAAAACAAAACAAAAATAATAGTTATACGTACATATAAACAATTTGAAAAAAAAACATATTAGAATACTAATAATTAAACAACAAAACAAGACAAAAACAAAAACATTAGATTTAAACATTAATTTAAAAGTTAGTAGCAACCTTACCTAGTGAGACAAAACCAGAGTCAAAAAGATAAAATTGTTATTCATCATACAATGAATGTCAATAAGAAATGCTTTCCTGCTCAATAAATGGAACACTCTACCTACCTGTTGACATTGACATTCATTGCCATTTCATTGGGGACTATTACCTACTTTGTTCTGATTTTTCCAGTTATTTAACCTATGCCCTACTTCTGACTAACACTTCACTTTGATTTCACTAAAAGAATGTCAGTTATGTGCCAAAAATGTTCGTTTCTCCAAACTTATTTTATCAAAAGACCAGAACTTAGATGAGACATTATCTCTTAAGGTGGGGCCGTATTTCTTGCCGGAAAATGATCAAATTTGTAGTATTTTTTAGGTACTGAAATCTCGAAAAATAAAACACATACAGAAAAAGTAATATCAAAAATAAAATTACCTACTGATGTTTTGTTTATCTACTTTTAAACTCTTCTCAAATAATATAATAACTTTTAAAATGCGTTTGTAGGTATGACACACATTATTTGGCTATTCTAACACCACATTTTAACAATTATTTTCACATATACTTATAAACAAAAGTGAACAATCTTATATGCAGAACTATGTAAGTTTATGTTATAACAATGTTTACATCTATAGTTGAATTTAAAAAAATACGTATTTTGAAAGATTTCAGTACCTAAAAATTTGCTGAATAGATCGCTTTCTGACGTTATATATTGATTTTACTTCGGTACCTTTGAATATTCGCAGGTGGCATGAGATAACATTCTTGTTATTTGGTAAACTCTATATTGTTCAGTTCTTAAATGTCTAAAATTACTTGTATTTGTAGAAAACACTATTTCAAAAATACGGCGCCCTTAATACTGCTACAATTCGAAATTGACTACTAAGTACAGAGGAACATGAAAATTACATGAAATAATGATGCTGTATGCACAATGTCGTTTTTACGGTAATATTTACATTTAAAAGTAAATAAATTATGGTATATTGAGACGTCAAAGGCTGTCAGCACATCTAACTGCCGACATTTGCCGAAAACCGCAATTGTAATGATTGAAAAGTGGACAATGGCAAAAGGCTACAAGGTTCCCCACATCCGGAACTTTTAGGATCGAAAGGAACTGAAAAAGGACACAATTATTGTCACTGATGTATCGATATTGCGTTACCGTTTATAAAAAGAAATCTTTAGAAACTGCCGACAGGAAATGTAGCATACTATTCGTTTGTCACTTCGTAGCAAATTCTGCTGTAATAAAAATGTTATGTGGGTTAGTATGGCCAATAATGTGTCTTTTGCTTCCTTTCGGTGTCTTGTAACTCATTGTAGTTCTATTTTAGATAGAAATTAAAATGTCTTTTGGCATGCTGAACAATTTCGTGCATTTATTGTACAGTGAACTGTAAAAGTATGGAATAAATTTTGTAAAATCGCTCGGTTCCGATTTTTATTTTTAGTTGCACATTTTTAAATTTGTATGTATACAGGGTGAAACAAAAAATATATGAGATAATGGTCAACTTTTTTAAAAGGAAACCCCCTTTTTGTATATTTATTCAGTTTGCAATGAAATTCCAAATAATTTGTCTGTACACACCTATACGTATTTTTATCTGTTTTTGAAAAAATAATTCAATAACAAATGTCCAGATCAATCAAACCACTGTAAGCAAAATTGTCAAGAAATTTCGAGATTATAATCATCTTAAAACAAAAAAAGTTAAACTAAATGTTTAATGACTTTGGATTTTAAATAATCCCATAAAAAGTAATCCATAGGTGTAAGATCTGGTGATCTTGGAGGCCACTCTATTGATCTGCGTCTTCCAATCCAACGGCCACACAAAACATTAATTTAAATAAATCTCGGACTAGCCGAGCAAAATCAGGTAGCCATTTCCGAAAATGTAGATATCGATTTTCCGACGCCATTATTTCGAAACTTCCAGATTTCATTTTTTATATATATGTCCTTATAATTAGCAGCTTTTCTAAAGCTTTTTATGTCTAGATTTGTTGACATAATAAGATAATCAGTTTGCTGTCAATTATACCAGGACTGACGCAAATTATTAAAATATTTAAATATCTGTCAGCTGGTTTATCAATTGATCAGAATGTTACATAATAATAATAATATGCTTTATTTCCTGAGACATAATACAATGTATGGAAAACGTCAAGTAAATACAATAAAATTCACAATAATAATTTATACAAATATATAACAAAATAAATAACAATGACACACAATCATTGACTTCAAATTCAATTTGTACAATACAAGATAACAAAAAACAATCAAAGAAAACTACACTCAAAATATTCACGCACCGTATAGAACGATTTTGTCAATAGTAACTCTCTGGCTCTGAATATTTCTTATATTAACTGGAAGATGGTTATAGGTATATTTTAGGTGCCATAACAAATGAACCATCAGCTGACTTTGCCAATCGGTGTCTAGGTACCACGACAGCATGTCTATCTCTGAGGTCAAACGTCAAATGTCTATCTGCGTAAATTCAGATTTGTGAACCCTGACGTATGTCGCGCACTCTAAAATATACATTGAGACTGGGGTCAAGATTCCCAAGTCCTTGAATAATTGGCGACAAGAATAACGCCTTGTTTTAAACAGCATAGTTCGAATGATTCGTTTTTGCGCAATCATTAAATTGTCAATACCAGAACCATTACCCCAACAGAGAATACAATAGCTTAAGATAGGGTAAACCTGCCCGTAATAATATAATTTCAGAATGTCAAGACTCACAAACTCTCTGAGATTCCACATGACAAAGTTATGTTTGGATAGCCCCTTGCATAAGTTCGTTATGTGAGACACCAAATGTGACTCCCAGAGCCTTGACACAATCATTATCCCTAAGAGATCTCCCATTTAAGGCAACATATCAACTAAAATCAGGGTCATAAATTGAAAAAGAAATCATTTCAGTTTTCGCGCAGGTTAGACACAGTCCATTTGCCACACAATATTTTTTCATTATATCAATACAGTTCCCACCCTCACGAACTAACTGATAAACTCAATTTGCCCGAAAAGCCACAGTGGAATTATCTGCATAGATAGAAGCCAGATTTGAATAAAAATAATTGCCTAGATCGTTTATAAATACGATAAACAAAATAGGTCCCAAAATGCTACCCTGAGGAACACCCGAGGGAACCACTCTGTTGTTCGATGTAGACTAGCCATTAGGACCGTTGATTGATAAATAAGATCTCAACCACTCTAAGGGAGTACTCCTGACCGCATAATGCTCAAGCTTTATCAGAAGTAAGTATCAGAAGCCCATGTTAAATCAAAATAAAAACAAGCCGATCTCTGTTTGGACTCAAACTCATCAAAGTACGATCTATGCAAATTCCAAAAAAACTTCAAATCATTTTTTATTTTCACCGAGAGAAGTAAACATGCAAAAAAACTATCAAAAAAATAAATATATTCAGTGGAGTTTACCTTCATTTGTCACGTGGTATATTTCGTTGGGTAGGAATTAAGCTTTCAGCTTTCTTCCGTTATAGTTACAGCTCCAGAGCGAGTTCTGAAAGGTTCTTTTTATGTTTATAACTCGTGCTTTGGCACATGTAGAGGAATTCGCTAGACCGAATGTACATATACGGAGAAGATAGCACGTTAGACGGGTAATGTCGGAGGGCAACGTTTTTCCTGTACGTTTCATCCACACCTCTGTAGCGCAGCAGAGGAAATCACGAAGCGTTTAACCGAAGTAATGGGCAATGAAACAACAACGGCGAGTGGTTGCGAGGCGCATTAGCGCTCGTTCCCTATTTGAGAGATTGAATGCATCGTAATCACAGATAAAATGATTGAAAGATAGGCTTGCGAGCCGGACGCCCATCTCGCTCCTGGGCCGTGCACGCCCAATTTAAATATTCCCAATGAGAGGGTTCTGCGGTGGTTTTAATGCATTTTATGGATTCGTGCAGAACGTTTATCTGTATTATAGTGCTCGATAATTTCCATATGGGATGATGACGGCGAGTCGAGCGGTCGCCATGTTTGAGTAATCTGCGAGGCTGCCGGCCGCCTTGATTATAGTGATAAACCAGCAGACGTTGCCTGATTTGCTCCCCCGGGCCAAGGGTTCAATGCTGCCTTTGACAATTTGTATTGTTATTAGCTTACAATTCAGATTGTTTGTAGAGTTTTCAGATCATCATTTTCTTTTATCGTAAGTTGTTAATGGTCTAGGGCCTCGGGTGGAAATTACGCTCAACTTTATAACGCTCGAATTTTCGCAAGAGCTGCAATCAGAGGTTATTGTTGCCCGAGGCGTTTAATTGCGTTCAAATGGAACCATTTTGTTTTGTCTTTGGTGGCCAAGGTGAGTCTACCGCCAGGTCAAAGACACACTCGACTGAAACGGTACCGACGTGATTGTGAACAGTTATTTATATCAAATGAGTGTAAACTTTGTAGAGGGTGATACTATATCTATAATAAACCAGCAAACGTACACTGATAAAAATTATAGTAAATTTCACATCATACCTACAGTAAAAAGTACCAAATCCATACTGTATCATACGAATCTCCATGTGTACCGTACATTTACATCTTTCATGTAAAATTACATATTTTTATCTAAAAGCACATAATAATGTAATACACGGTTTTACTATGAAAAAAATACATATTCATAAATAGTAATTTTCCATGTATAATATCACATTCTCTTGTGTTATTTCGCACTATTGACCTAGACAATAAATAACCAACAATCCACCGTGTAATATCGTTAATAATTTTATCAGTGTATACAATGTGTCCCACTTTTCATGGAGCCACCCTGGTATCTCGCTCACCTGATGTCCAAATACTTTGAAACTTTGGTGGTGAATATACACCTATGAAGTGAGTCTTTAGACGTAGCCATATTTGATTATAGTCAGAGGCGTCCGATTCTAAGATGGAGAAAGGGGGTCGATTTTCCAAAAAAAGTATTAACGATTTTTTTAGAAAAAAACTAGTAAGATATTCTTAATCAGCACCCCTTGTATAAGATTACATCGTTGTGGGTTCAAAGGTGTTTGAGATATGGGCCGTAGAAAAACAATTTTTTTCAACTTAAAATAATTTGTATATCTGTAAAACGGGCTCTCTAATGAAAAAAATGTATTCTTTATTTCTTATTCAGAATTATGTATTTTACTGGTATGAAATGATTCCACAACAAAATAATAATTTTGTATTATTTTGTTTTCAATTTGAAGAATGGTAGATAAATACCTACGTACAGGGTGTCCAGCGTAACGCTCTCACTCGATTTGTGGCTCTCATATCATAGTTACAAAAAAATGTCAAATACAAAAATTGTGTCATTTTTATAGATGATTCGACGTGCCTTAGAAAAAAAAACAATAGAACATCGAATTAAATAAAAATATTTACCGAAGTTACATTTTTTTAAATGGAACACCTTATGTATTTTTATAAATTCTGAAAAACATACAATTCTGATCATCCATATCATATACTTATATATTTGTTCCAGTGGTTACTGAGATATAAAAGAAAATGTATTGATATATCAGATATATTCGACATTTTCCATTATATTTCAGTTACTACTGGGACAAATATATCAGTAGGTAGGTATATCATATGGATGTAATCAGAATTGTATGCTTTTTCAGAATTTAAAAAATACATAGGGTGTTGCATTTAAAAAAAATTGGACTTCGGTAAATAATTGTTTTAATTCGATGTTCTATTGTTTGTTTCTCAGGTACGTCGAATCATCTATAAAAATGACACAATTTTTGTATTTGACATTTTTTTGTAACTATGACATTAAAGCCACAAATCGAGTGAGAGCGTTACGCTGGACACCCTACATTGTACAAATTAGAATTTTTGCCTTATTAAAAAAATAATTATTTTGTTGTGGAATCATTTCATACCAGTAAAATACATAATTCTGAACAAAAAATAAAGAATACATTTCTTTATTTGAGAGCCCATTTTACAGATACCAATTATTTTATGTTGAAAAAAATTGTTTTTCGACGACCTGTATCTGAAACATCTTTGAACCCACAACGATGTATTCTTGTACAAGAGGGTTTCTAAAGGTGCTGATTAAGAATATCTTATTAGTTTTTTTCTAAAAAAATTGCTAATAGTTTTTTTTTGAAAAATCGATTTCCCTTCTCCATATTAGAAGTGGACGCCTATGACTATAATCAAATATGGCTACGTCTAAAGACTCACGTTATAGGTATATATTCGCCACCAAAGTTTCAAAGTATTCGGATATGAGGCGAGCGAGATACCAGGGTGGCTCCATAAAAAGTGGGACGCTACATTGTATATGTAAAATGTTCATTATAGCCTAATATCATTTCAATTTTTTTTTTCCATAATGTACAATCAAATTTCAAATATCGCAGTTATGTATACACGTTAAATTTTCGTAATTGAAACATGAATATTGTACAAGTTAAATATACATTCAAAAGCTACACTGATAAAAATGGGTGCAAATTTCCATATTTTGCTATGCTTACTTACTTTAAATAATTTACTGGTAATTTTTAATTTACATTTATAAGGAAAAATTATGTATATATTTTTACGCAATAAAATTTAACAATTTCTGGAATAATGTTCGATGGCCTAAATATAATTTTAACCATAATTTATTCTAAACAAACAAGTATTCAAGTATTCATTGCAATTTTGTTCGCTAAATTTTTTGAAACTGAAAAATATGTCACTGTTGTTTTTGACCATCTAAGTACTAGAAATCTCTAGCTACCACTAATATTTTATAATATAACTTTTATATAATTATGTTTTATACAATGTATAACCATATATTATAAAATTTTATATTATTTTATATAGATAGATAATTATACAATTTTATTAGGGTAACTCTCTTAAGTAAAAAATTAAAAAACTACCAAGTAAATAGATTTTATTGCTCTCTACGACCTTGTAAATATGCGAATTGAATAGTTGTT
This sequence comes from Monochamus saltuarius, assembly GCA_025584915.1. Classification (NCBI taxonomy): domain Eukaryota; kingdom Metazoa; phylum Arthropoda; class Insecta; order Coleoptera; family Cerambycidae; genus Monochamus; species Monochamus saltuarius. The sequence goes on from CM046725.1 coordinate 17,664,355, forward strand.
ACATCGGCACCTTCGCCAAAACTTAGAAATTCAATAGGTAGAAACTAATGACCCACAATTTAGTTCTGCTTTTAAGCTTTTATTTAGTATTATAAAAATTAACATAAGTCGTACACTGATAAAAATGAGAATAAATTTTCACCTTGTGTATCCTGTGTATTATTAATATCTCGCAAAGGTATTTTGTAAACCTTATTTTTTTAAATCCCCAATTTCAATGGACCAGTAGTGCTCGTTGCGCCTATTCTACACTGTAAAAAAGTTGCTGTGTAAGAGAGATTTTCCAGTGTGTAATTTAGGATGTGTAAAAATTCCGTGTTAATAGTTTTACACACTATGGCTGTTTTGTACGTTTTACACAAAATGTGTTAAACTTACTAGTATTATAATAAAATATACTGAATTTGTGTAATATTTACCAGTTGTGTGTTAAAAGTACACCATTTTGTGTAAACTTAACACGCACACAACTTAATTGTGTTCTATATCCCTACTCCTGACTGGTTGAGCACAACTGCGCAGCTGCAGTATATCAGCTGATCCAACACACGTCACTACGCCATATTGGTCATGTAGCGGTGTTGTGTACAGTTACCTCTCGTTCACTGTGTTCAAATGGAGCATATTTAAATTTAAATTGAAATTTAATCAAGGAAAATGGTAAGTACTTACCTAACTATAACAATAATACTGATAATTGTGATAGAGCTAAAACTAATTAGAATATAACTATTAAAAATATTAGGAGTATACTCTGACGTTTTAGATTACTCTGTAATCTAACCTTATTGTAACTTAGAAAAAGAAAATTATATGTTCAGATCACTACCAGTTAATTTTCGTAAACTCCTATTGTGTAGTACCTAAATACATCTTTGTTTGTTGTTTCATTGTTTATGATTTACTAGAACATTATTAGTCCCTTATTAGAGTATGTACTATTATACTGTTAATACATACATATTTTGTTAGCAGACTTGGTTGTTGTTCATTTGAACAGAATTTTATTTTTTAATAAAATCATAATAAGTAAAATATCTTTTATTTTATAATTACCTACACCATAATTCAGAAAATTCTTTATATTGATACGGAACCTACCTTGTTAATTATGTTCCTGTTTGCTTTTGAAATTATAATTTTTAATACATTTATTCTGCCGCTTTATAGAACATTTCAGACTATATTCAATGCATTCTCGACGATAGGCAGAACCTCTAGAAAATGTCAAAATAAATGTATTTCAAAAATTATGTTTATTAACATTTTTTCTCTGGGCCTATAAAACCTGTAAACAGCCATATATATATAAAAAAAATATTTCAAAAGTAAACAGAAACATAATTAACAAATTAAAAAGATAGGTAAGTCTTCCATATTAATACCTATTATACAATAAAATTAACATGTTAATGTGTAAAGCCTTACACCTTCAGTGATACAAATAACACAGAAATGTGTGAAAGTTCACATGACATTTGTTATATTAACACAGTGGATTGTGTTAAACCTTTAACGCACTGCTAAATACAGAGAAATGTGTAAAAATATATAGAATTCCGTGTGGACCTCGATTAACACAGTATTGCAGTGGCGTGCATACAATAGAAGCATAAAAGCATTGCCTACCCTAGAAAAGTTACCAATACCACCAATATATTTTTTTTGTTAAAAAATATCTACTATCTACTATGCTCTATCTTGTCTCAGTCCTCTTAAAACTCATAATAATATAATTAATAAATTATACACCTCCCGCTGCTGGCGCAAAAGGTAATTTTATTTAAGTTTCTTTATGGCGCTCAGCGCGCACTGCTCTACTGTGTATAAGCATCGTATTTGAAAAGAAAGCAAAGCAGTTTCAGCTGATTAATAAAAATTCATATGGAGCGCTAAAGCACTGCTTGACGGTAGTCGATCTGAGTCGAGCTGACCAGACCGAAAACGAACATGAGAAAATATTGGTTATTGTTTAAAAAAAATCGAAGGAAAAAACTTTATTGATAACTTTTACAATAACTGACAAAATTTATGAAAGAACTATAACTATTTGCGGCGAGCCAACAAGAAAGCGGAATAATGAGTTTTTAAAAAATGTCCGCTGTATTGAACTGATTTATAAAAAATAATAGTGTTTAATATTTTATAATCATTAATCTAATAGACTGCGTGCTCGAGCGTGTTAAGCGTGTTTGTTACTCGGTTTCTTATGCAAGAAAGAACCCACTGTTTTTGTTTTAAAAATATGTACTTAGTTTTAAGTGTAATGTCCAAATCAATTATTGACTATTATACTGACACTGACATTTCCGAACGAGCATATTTTGGTGGATCATAGTAGTAAGTAATTTAAATGTTTGCCTACCCTATTGTAACTGGCATTGCACGCCACTGCAGTATTGTGTACTTTTGTGTTAAAATGTGTAATTATATATTTATAGTGTAATAAACTAAACTAAACCAAAAAGGTTCTGATCAACAGTTTCTACATTTACTACAATTTGAGCTATAAACTTAAGTCTGTTTTCAATGTGACGCTCAGGCAAATACTCCATTGTAAATCTTGTAGTCACGATACCCATTGGTCTTTAAAATTCATTGAACGGTTGATTTATCCAAATTCAATTCTCGGCTAGCCTGCCGTATATTTTCGTGGATTTTGTTCGAAATCCTGTAACAATCTGGCTGTATTAACATTCTGTCTTACCCTTCGGTCAATCACTTGATTCTTCCGAATAGAAAATGCATCTTTACTTGATCGCAAGGTCGCCTTCAATCTTGTAAAGCGTGTATGATCACGAATAAAGCACTCTGGATACCTTTCTCGATGTGTTTTTGTGACTTGCCGTAAATTAGCAAAATCTCAACGTTTTCTGAATGAGAAATATTTTGTAAGCACAAAAGTTATACGTTTGACGTTCGTATTGCGTAATGACAAATATTTTGTGTCATTTGACTTCTTGATCTTTCCTTTCTTTTCTTATACATCTTACAAAAAATAATACTAAAAAGTTGTGCACTTTTATTGTTGATAATATAGTAAGTAAGCTTATTGGTTTTAGTTTCACATCCATATTACAAGTTAGATTAAGAGCCATTACAGATTAATAATACAGTGAAACTGGAAAAAATAAATCTTACATGAAAATTACATAATAAAGTTAGTAATACCCAGAATAATAATACAAAACCAAGGGAAAGCTACATATGAATTTTTCATACTTCAAATAGTAAGTTTCCATTATAGCTACATTACATTCTGGTCTGTTGTTTCACACTATTGACCAGGCAAAAAATAATCAAAAGTGCACCGTGTAATATTACAAAAAATTGTTATACTCGCCTCAAGAATTCAGTCTTACGTCACGGCTGACGTTACACATTTGTTTTTATTGTCAACGCAATTTTCGATATTTGGTCGCGTTAAAAACAATCAAGTTTTGCAATTTAGTGCAAAATATAATGCAAACTTTTAGTGTAGTATATAGTTTTATTACTATCAGTTGAAGTTTCTTAAATTTTTTTATGAAAATATAATGAATTATTCATTTGTTAGTATGACGTAAGTCGTCCGAATTCTTGTCGCGAGTTATATTTTTTTATAGAGACGCTTAAATGCAGAAACGTTGACATATGATATTTTGCCATGTGTCTTGATAGTAACCGTCGATTTTTTAACGTAATACGCTTTATCAACGAATGACACGTTGATAAAACGTTAGTATAGGTAATTATTGGGTATGACTCTGTTAAGGTAGATACACATAGTTGAAACGTCACGTGTATTTCCTCTGTGAGCATTATTCAAACGTTAATGATCCACCAAAGTTACATAATTTATTTAGAGGATGAACTAGTTCCTTGTAAATAGGATATTTCCCATACCCACACCCAGATCCGGCTTCCTGCGAGTCCATTATTTTGGCACGGGTCGCAAATATGACAGTTCCTTCCCGCCCTCCCGGTAACGATTCGCGACAATTGTGTGCATGGATGTGTGTACGTCTGCAGCTGGAGAGGGCGTAACGAGCCCGCTGAAGAGGACGTCGCCGGCTACACCTCCTCTAACACATGGGCGCATACAAAGAACTGGGTTTCGCTATTTATTTTATATCACTAAATGTATTATCGGCGGTGTTCAGCCTACTCGCTTCGTCGTTCGATCAGAATGGGGCCAGCACGCGCGCTTGTTTGTGCAAACAGCCCCCCGAAGGGACCCCCTCTGGCGGAGAAAAGATTTGCAACTGGTATTGTAATTTGCAATGTGTGGGCTTCAAGTTTATTAACTTGTGTTCTCCTCAGTTTGTTTATACATTTTTAGCCAATACATCCCCAAGTAGCACACTAGTCTTATTCAAGTAGTGAAAATTATAAGACCAGATATTTATATAAAAGATATGACAGCAATTTTATCGTATTATTGTTCAATTTGAGACTTTTTTGTCAACAGCCGCTTTTAAAGTACCTGTCAGAATATTGTAATCCCAATAAGAAAAACGTTTTATAGAAATTATTTGAACTATTTTCAGAACGTTCTTCTGTCTGCATTTATACAGTATTTTTGTTTCAGATCATTTTACTGTATAATGTCTATATAGTAGCAATCTACACACTGACACTGACTATAAAGCGTTATATATATATATATATCAAACTTGGCCTGTATTTCCCAGTATATTTGTGAATGTCTTGATCACAACGGACAGTTTGATGTGTTATATATGGATTTCAGCAAAGCATTTGACCAGATTGATCATCACATATTACTTGCCAAACTAGATGCTGTTGGGCTATCTTACAAATTTGTTCAATTTTTAAAATCTTATTTAATGCAGAGACAGCAATTTGTTAGATGCGAGGGTTTCAGTTCATCAAAATTTGAAGTTACGTCGGGGGTACCACAGGGTTCAAATTTGGGACCTTTGTTGTTCCTCTTGTTTATAAATGATTTACCCGATACTATATCTTCCTGTAAACTTCTTTTTGCAGATGATTTAAAGATTTATACAGATATTAAAAATGTAGATGATTGCAAATACTTACAGACTCAAGCGGATCGCATTAACGATTGGTGCAACACAAATCGCTTAAATCTAAATATTAATAAATGTTATGTAGTGTCGTATTGTAGGAAAAAGGAAACTTACATTTTTGATTATACACTTAATGATACTGCAATTTCAAGAAGTTATTGCGTGAAGGATTTGGGCATCTTCTTTGATTCTACCTTTACGTTTGTTAATCATATTAACTACATGATTGGTAATGCAAATAAGGCATTAGGGTTTATATTGAGAAACTGTAAGGATTTTAGAGATATCAATATATTGAAAATTTTGTATTTTTGCTTTGTCAGAAGTAAGCTTGAGTATGGATCGATTATTTGGTTCCCTATATATCAGTGCCATATTGATCATATAGAATCTGTCCAGAGGCTTTTTAAAATATTTTTCTTTTAAGGAAGATGGTATCTACCCTATCAGGGGAATTAATAATCAGATACTGCTGGATAGATTCAATATTGCTTCTCTTAACTTACGGCGAGTATGGTCTGTTGTTTCATTTTTGTACAACTTGTTACATAATAATGTGGACTGTGATGATCTTTCCTGTAAAATAAACTTTTTAGTACCACGTGCTGGTTCAAGACATACTCAAACTTTTTATTCTGACTTTTCGACCTACTTTATTCGTTTATTACAGTAAAATTGCATTCGTACCTGAAATTCAACTTTGAATTAGATATTTTTGAGCTTATAAGTATAATATCGTATACCTAATATAAAGATACTTATAATAGACATATTATGTCGTAAAATTTAAAAAAAGCTAGCTAGCTTTATAGTTGTGATAGGCTTGTAAATAAAGCAGAATAATTGTATAACGTTTTTATAAGACATTATCATGACATGCTTTATTGGAATGGTATAGTTTGTTGTATCGATGCTGTAAGCTCATTGCTAAAACATAACTTGTTCTTATATAGAACTCTCAAACACAATTATATAATTTTCATACAGCAACTACGTTTTATGAAAATGTGCCTATTTCACTGCAGTGTGTCAATAAGATGTTTATGCGACTAAATCTTGCAACTTTAACTCTCCAAAAATTAGTTACAGGAACAGTCTTAACCACTGCTATAAAATATCTTATGTTACTTAGGCATGCCAGAAGATTGAAATTTTGTGAATTAGATCAAAGCTAACAGTCAACTCGTTCCAAAGATGTTTTTTACTGACGAAGCTAATACATAATTACCACTCTAATATAAAATTTGCACGCATGATTTCAATAAGGTATACATTTGTTAAGTAGAAATGATAGGGGAAAATGTTTTTCTATTCCGAAATGACATACACCGTGGCACAAAAACGTTAAAGCGATTTAAAAGGATCCTAGTGATCGCTTGTGGCGCCTTCTGGGAGATACAGCGAATCGTTCATAAAATTTGAATTTCCCGTCCCAAGCAACCTCTGCATACAAAATTTCATAAATTTAACTCAAAGTAGTCGAGAGTTATTAAAGAAAATGTAATTATTTTTTTTAAATTTGACATCCTGTATATCCTAAACGAAGTGTTTCCAGATCTAAGTTCATAGGAAATTTTTTGCTTAAAATTAAACGTAGAAGAACATACTGAAGTATGCACATCTCCTCCTGAAACAGAATAATGTTAAGAAAAGGCATTTTCAGACCCATGTTTATATAAACCCATTTTCTTATTTTGAACATAGAACCTAGATTTTCTTAACAACATTCTGTAGCATCCTGTATACAATCTATTGCAATAATAATGGTACTACTTGAATTGAATCAGTTCGAAACAAGTTTCTTAAATTCTTGGATTATAAAGTCAATGGAGCATTAACATTAATTCTATAGTGAAAAAATTTAATATCATCTCTTTAAAGAATCGACGAGAGTTGAGTGACGTGATGTATCTATATGTATAAATTGCTCCATAACTATATAAACTTTAATCTAATATTTACTTTTATGAGCATTCCCGTAATGTTAGAGCACGTCCTCTTCTTCAATAAATTTTTGTAAAACTCAATCTGGCCAGAGTCCTCCAATTAATAGAATGGGTAAGTTTTTGAATACGAATTTTTCAAATGTGGATATTTTTAACATTACTATAGGCATTTTCAAAAAGCATATATTATGATTTTTTTCTGATAAATTTCTCTTCTAATATAATGTAGTTTTTTGCTCTTAAATGATAAATGTACCTACTAGTGATACATTTTTGTTAATGTCGTTTTTTTCTCTCTTTCCGACATTATACACCAATTTCTGTAATATTTTGTAACCTATTTGAAGTAGCACGAGACATTTCAAGTGTGTGTACGGTTTAAAAAAAAATAAAATTAACTAACTTAATAATGGTTTCCAATAAATACGTTCTCATTACTACGAGTTAAATAAATTTATTTATCAACTAATATACAAATGTAATACAAAAAGGTTTAGTTTAACCATGGCAATTCAATTTCACATAAGGAATCTGGAAGCGTGTCCCGTTTTTACCAGACAGTCTGTATATGTATGGTTATTTCCGTAAACTAGCAGGTACCTAGAAATAAAAACGCGGGTAATTTGATTTATTTTTAACTATGCAAATGCGAGCGCAGAGCAGAATGAACGTATAAATAACCATTTAACCAGAAAAAACGCATTCTAAACACCCCAATTATACGCCATTGCTGTGGAATCACGCAAACCACGCCGTTTCTGATCAGATTTAACTCTATAAATGTTAAAATTTTAATTCGCAATGGCGCCGACGTACGCCTGTAATTATTGACATGGCCGTTGTTACTTGCTGTTACTTTAGAAAACTGATTCGAGGGAAAATTGCCGGTTATTGGAGCGTTCGCCGTTTTTATTTGCTGCACCACTGTGCCGCAATCGCGAGGTGGTGCATCTGCCACTTCTGCGAGCCGAACTGGACTCGCAGTAATCAATCCCGTATATAATTTTAATAATTCAGGGATTGGTCGCGCGATAAATGAGGGAAGTGGAAAATAAAATATGATTCTTATTATGGATATCCTTTACTACCTATTTTAATCTAAATTGCACCAGTTTCTGCGATTCTATTTCCTTTCTAACTGAAATAGGTATTCAAAGCATTTTCGAAAAAAAATGTAACTAAACATTGACCTCCTGTTACTTGTTATTTCTTTCCATCTTCACTTTTATGCAAGAATGCAAAAAAAGCAAAAAACTTACATATTTTTATGCCAAATTTGCTTTAATTATTAATTTAATATTAGCTACGCTAAAGCTAGTAACGGACGGTGAGCGATAATATAATATATATCTATTTTCTTGTAATGAGATATACTCATACAGACAAGTAAACCGCATAGATATAAATATATATTATAGCGTCAGTGCGTAACGTTCTATGCATTTTAACCACAAGCGGTATTTTTGTAATATATCACATATATATATTATAGCTTACCGTCCGTTACTAGCTTAAATTCTGCAATTTTGTTTTTCCTTCCACTAGATATATTCAAAACATCAGTGAATCTTTTCTCTAAAAATGTGACAAAAATTTGTATCGCCTATTATTTTTTCCATCTTCAAGTGTCCGCAAGTATGTAGTAATATAACATGTTTTTTTAACGAATATCCTTTAATTATTAATTTAATATTAGCTACACCAGTTTTCGCGATTCCGTTTTTCCTCTCAACGGAAATATTCAAAACAACGGTGCATGTTTCCTCAAAAAATGTGACTATAAATTTTACCACCTGTTCTTTCAGAACCTCTTCAATTGTACCGCAAGGATCTAATCTAGGACCTCTTTTGTTATTTGTTTTTATTAATGAACTTCCTGGTGTTGTCTTGTGCAAAAAAATTGGGGTTCATACATGATTCCAAGCTATATTTTCTTTTCCAGTTCCAGTTCTGTATACAGAGTGGTTTGTAAGTAATGGTACATTGAGACGTAATAGATTTTTGACTTCAAAATATTACGATTTAAGCCAATATGCCTTAATAAAATATTGATAATAAAAAATATCCAGACTGTCAAAGTGGGAATTTAAAAAGTGTTTTTTTTTTGTAATTATTACACTGTGTTTGACTGTATCAATTAATATGTTTTTGGAAATAACAAATTATAATTTGTTGTCTATTTCGACGTATTCCCTAGAGAGCGTCATATCCGCCATATTTGTGACGTATATGTGATTGTAACTTTTTTGGCTCTAACATCACGTTTTTTTATTAAAAAATCTTAAACCTACATTATTTTTGAGTAAAAGAAAAATAAGTATACTTGTCATTAGTCTTAGAAGTTGGCCATTTTCGAGATTATAGTTTTTCAACAATCAGCTGCATAGTTCCTATGCCTAATTTTAGTAGTTTAGAGATTGGTAGCGCGATAAATGAGGGAAGTGGAAAATACAACATAATTCTTATTATGTATATCCTTCTATTATTACCTATTTTCATCTCCATTGCATCAGTTATAGGTTCATAGGTTTCTAACTGAAATAGAAATTCAAAACATTGTCGAAACTTTCGACAAAGAATGTGACTTTATTCAGCACTAAAAGTTTGTACACAACACAAAACTTATAAGGGCTAGTCAAGAAGAACATTAAAGCATCAAAACTTATAAGAGAAAGTGTTCATAAAATTCTCTTACATCTAAAGAGCATAAACCACTAGGATCCTACATCTAAAAATTCTTGCACAGAATAAAATGCTTTATTTACTAAATACCGATACAGAGCAGCCCGAAAACAACCAATGCTCTCTATTTCACCAAAAATATCCAAACATTTGTTGAAACAGATGGTACCCTGATACACATATGAATTCAGCCCCACAGATAATCTAGAAAAATGTACTAGGTGTAAATGATATTAATACAAGTTGGGTACTTATGTAAAGAGTTTAAAGAATTATTTTTTATGTATTGGAATTCATTCTATTTTATATTAACCCATACATTATAGATAAATAGACAAGGAAGGGTGAGAAATTGTAATCTTACAAATAAAGTCCTACAGGTCGACCAATGCTAAGCGACCGCAACATTTCTAACGATCGCCTTCTGTTTCACAAATGCTTTTATCAAATGAACAAAGTTGCCCCAAAACATCATTCTGTAACATAACAATGATTGTACAATCCCAAAATATGCAAGACGTAACACCTCTGGTGTTACTGAGCCTCTAATGTATCTAATCCTAAAAAATGCTGTATTTAGTATTTTGGTAACGAAGCCAATATGTGGTTCCCAAGTTAATTTGCTCTCTATGATACTACCCAGGCACTTAATGAATTCACACACTGTACTGACTGACTTTCCATTCCATCTTCAAGTGTAGGTACCGCAAGGATCTAATCTAGGACCGCTTTTGCTATTTCTTTTTATTAGTGATCTTCCTGATGTCTTGAGTAAAAAAAATTGCTGTTCATACATGATTTCAAGCTATATTCTCTTTTTCAGTTTCAGCTTTGTATACAGAGTGATCCGGCTCATGGAGACATATTAGATTTTCACTTCAAATTATTACGTGTCAAAGTTGGAATTTAAGGTGACTTTTTGTAATAATTACACTGTGTTTGACTGTATCAATTTAAAAATTTAGGAATAGATGTTTTTGGGTATGAGAAATTATAATTTGTTGTCCATTTTGACGTTTTCCCTAGAGGGCGCCACATCCGCCATATTTGTGACATAAATGTGAACATAACATTTTTGGTTCTAAAGTTATCGCGTATTTTATTAAAACATCTTAAACCTACATTGCTTTTGAGGACCAAAGGTATACTTGTGATTAGTTTTAGAAATTGAGCATTATCCAGATAATAGCTTTTCAACAATCAGCTGCATAGTTCCTTGTACAATATTTTAATGCAGCAGGTAAGATAAATTTTAACAATTATTATATAAAATTTCTAAGTATTTCTAAATGTAAAGTATTTATCCAGTTTGGTTAGTCAATTACTTTACAAAATGGAAAATTTCTGAAACACAATAATTTTTCATATTCAGATATGAGAGATGACTGTTATTTGTTGGCAATTAAATTTCAATTGGCGTGCTGGGCAACGCGAATATTTGGGAGTATTTCGAAATAGATTACAGCCTGAGAATCAACAATGTTTAGGAATTTAGAGCGCTTAATTAATGAAAAATTAATAATATCGTCAGCATATTCCTCCCGTTTTCCTTTTCTTCGGTGGTATTTGAGGCCTTGGGCAGTGCTAGTTTACATTACACAGTTACAGTACACACATCAACTTAACTAAAGCGAATCAGAAACGACAACAAAAATTTTAAAATTACAGTACACTGAAAAATATAATATATTAAAACGAAAAAGGAACTACGAAACGAGCGCATAATATAGCAAATATCATCTCAGCTTACCGGAAAACCCTGTATATAAGTAGAAAAATTAATTTTCCTTCTCTTAAATAATTCAATTTAAAATTGTATATAAGTATGTGTAATATAGTTCACATAATTAGTCGCCTAAGAAATGTCTACTTGTATATAATGAAGATGCATACATATAGTTACAATGAAAAAAGCATACGTGAAATTACGCCATAAAAGTCGGCAATAAAACGACAAAATGGCAATTGCATGACAATTTATATACATGTAATAGAGACATGCACATCTAGGTAGAATTATTTCAGGTATATAATTTCTATTTCGATTCTCATAAATATTTCCAAGGTAATTACAACGAATTACATTAATTAAGGTACATGGTAGGTAATTATTTAAACCACGCTGGTTCCAGTAGCTTGGTTTTTTTCATAAACATTATATTTATTATTCAATAATGCAATTATCTGGTTTAAATGAACTTAAAAATTATCCCGTCTCCATTTTGTTGTTACGTTTCCTTGGCATGATAATTGGTTTAGTTTAACCGCATAATATTATACTTTTACTGGGAAATTGACTAACGATTCAACCAAAAATAATCAGCTTTTCTACTTGTAGTACGCGCGATCGATTTATTTTAAATAAAAATTTTATGCGGTGCTATCAGCCATCGAATTGTATTTAATTTAAATTTTAGTCATGCGACATATTAACTAGGCTATAATTTTAGATGATCCATCTACGTCAAACGTTTAATATTCCATCCCACAGCCTAGTTGAAGCTTCTGCAGCATTAATCAATTCATAAATAGTTAAAATATTTATTAATTCTGTTTTTATCGCATACGTTAGAAGTAGTTCCAATGTTATACACCAGAGCTGTCCTACTTCTAGTGGTAATTCATAAAATACTTCGTATGCAACTTTATCAGGAATAGGTATAAAAACGTGTTTGTTTTACAAGTTGGGATAACGTTCTTCTATCTTAAAAAAGTCCAATCTTATTTCAGTTTTTCTTTGATAAAAAGGATCTGACTGCAAATCATACAACACCAGTTGAAGGTCTGCTCTATTTACGTTCTCAATAAAAATAGAAGTGATTGAGTAACAACTGACACTTTTTTTCCTTCATTTCTCATTTAATGTCGCTAAATCAGTTTCTTTTGCAATTGTATCAACGTATTTTGTGAGTTAAATATGAAACTTTCTCAAAATACTTCATTTCCTTAAAGTGCCCTTTACAGCTTGGAAAATTCATGTTTTTCTGGTAAAGACTTGAAAAACTTTATTTTTAAATCCTCTTATGTGGCCATAAGCAGGCAATATTTTATTGCTTTCCTTGTATAGCTTCAAATTTAATTCGTTACGGTGAACTGTTAGATATGTTAAAAGTGGAAGGTCTCATATACATTTTGCATCTACAATTTGATTTTCCAGTTCCGTAGAGTCGGACTTCACTTCGTTTTTAAGGAAAATTAGAAGAAACGTTGCAAACAGTTTCAAGAACTTAACCAATGAATATCAGTGTAAAGTCCCCATATGTACTTCGGCTAATAAATCACTAAACCTTCTGTGAGTCAAAACGTGATTGTCCCCTCTTATAATATTAGTTATTTTAACAACCACTTACATGACATTTTGAAAGGACTTTCCACATATGGCCTCTTGGTGAAACTCAGAACAGTTTAAAGAGTTCTGCAAATTAAATTTCAGTTTCTATCATAGCTATGGCTCTATCAATGGCAATAGGAACATTTATCACATCCCCAATAGTCTGATACCACCTTATTTACAGTTCCAGAAATATCCGTACCCTTAGTTATACCATGGGGAGGAATAAGATCAAGCGTCTACACTGAAGTCCTCTTAATAGTATAGTAGATCATTATATATTATATCGGAATAGCAAGGCTTTATGAAAAATAGATTCATGAATTCAAATCTGTTAACCTAGGATACCTATGTGGTAGTTAGAGTGACTTTAATCAAGTAAATGCCTTCTATATCGATTTTAGCAAGGCATTTGCAGTGGATAACATTATTTGCCGTAAACTTGATGGGGTTGGTATGAGTGATGTTCTTCTGAGATGGGTCGGATCTTTTATGTATTAGAAATACATAGATTGCAATTTGTTGTAGCAAACATAATTCAAACACAGTTTTAACAACATAAGGTGTAGCATAAGGGTCCTATCTGGGGCCTCTATTTTTCTTAATGTATGTACCTAAGTGACATAAAAAATTGCTTTAAGCAATTTCTATCGTAGCTCTGGCTCCATCAATGACAATAAGAACATTTATCAAATCCTCCATAGTCTGATATCATCTTATTTACAGCTTCAAAAATATCCGTACCCTTAGTTGTACCATAGAGAGGAATAAGATCAATTTTATTCTTTAAGAACTGATAGTACTAGCATACAAACAATGCAGTGAAGTTTCTTATTGATGCTTGTGATTAAATAGTCTCATTCACAAAGGTCGGGAATGAACTTTCTCTTTTCTGAGAAGATATATTTCATTTAAAAGAACCTTAAATTGACTTGCTGCGTACTTCACACCAGAACAAAATAACTACAATTATACAGGGTGATTCAGAACTTATCTAAAAGAATTTTGGAATAAAAAAAAATGAAAAATTTTGTAATATATTTCCTTTACATCGCTGTGCTACTGTAGTCTCTAGCAAGGCGATTCCGAATACTGAAATCCGATTACTTTTGTAGGTACTAAAGTTTTTGTGATGCCAGTCTTAACATTCATTTTTCAAGTGTCAAAAATGGCTTACGTGTATAGTAACAACTCGTTGATGGATATCGTTCTAATTTATGGCGATGTGAAAATGCTTTAGCATAACGATTTCCCAGTAAACATGTGCCAAATGCAGCTGCTTTTACCGCGATGTACAGTGAGTGCAAGTGTAGTGATGCGTATTAAGCTGGAACCCCCCTCAACGAAAACAAGATTCGGACCTATCAAGGATTTTTGTGCTAATTATGTGCTAATTTGTTGCCGCATTTTTAATTTTTGTGCTCGTATAGTTTGGCAGGAATTTGAAATATAAATGGGGGGTCCAGCTTAACGTTAACCTAGACCCCCCATCCTGAAAAAAATATATAGAGGGTTTGAATCAACGAAACAACTACATCAGAATTTTGTGCTATTTTGTTGCTCTAAGATAGCTAATATGAAATTAAGAAAAACATTTTAGAAAAAAATTTTTAATGCCATTCAATACGTTGAACTTTCCATAATACAGTTTTAAGAGAAATAAGTACGTACCACTCGACCTACCATCTAATCAAATTATATGCAATATATGCAACTTATCGAAAACTGTGAAAAACAGAATTTGTTGCTACTTTTAAAAGAATGTAACTTGATTCTTTAAGGAAGGGGATAACGAAAAATACTGCCAAACTGTTTAAGAATTTGTCGCTACATCGATTTTTATTTCTATGCATTTTTACACTTAAATCTATAGAAAAAAATGAAAAACAGAATTTGTTTCTAGTTTTAAAGCGGTCCAATAAATATATTTAGGTAACGGTGGCTACGGCACCCGAAAAATTCTGTCAAATTGTTAAAAAATTTGTTGCTACTATGATCTCTATTTCAATATGTTCGTTACATCCTAATTTATCGGAAAAAGCGAAAAACTTAATTTGTTGCTACTTATAGAGCGTTGTAATTAATATTTTTGGATAGTAGTGACTAGAACCCAAGAAAAATACTCCTAAAGCGTTAACAAATTTGTTGCTACAATGATTTTTATTTATATACTTTGTTTACACTTAAATCTATAGCAAAATATGAAAAACAGAATTTGTTGCTAGTTCCAGAACGATCTAAGAAATATATTTAGGTAAGGGTGGCTACGGCACCCGAAAAATTCTGTCAAATTGTTAAAAAATTTGTTGCTACTAAGATTTCTATTTCAATATGTTCGTTACATCCTAATTTTATCGGAAAAAGCAAAAAACTTAATTTGATGCTACTTATAGAGCGTTGTAATTAACATTTTTAGGTAGTGGTGACTGGAACGCAAGAAAAATACTCCTAAAGCGTTAAAAAATTTGTTGCTACTAAGATTTCTATTTCAATATGTAACTTACATCCTAGTTTATCGGAAAAAGTGAAAAACTTAATTTGTTGCTACTTATAGAGCGTTGTAATTAACATTTTTAGGTAGTGGTGACTGGAACGCAAGAAAAATACTCCTAAAGCGTTAAAAAATTTGTTGCTACTAAGATTTCTATTTCAATATGTAACTTACATCCTAGTTTATCGGAAAAAGTGAAAAACTTAATTTGTTGCTACTTATAGAGCGTTGTAATTAACATTTTTAAGCAGTGGTGATTGGAACTCAAGAAAAATACTCCTAAACGTTAAAAAATTTGTTGCTACAAAGATTTTTAATTCGCTATGTTCTTTACATCTAAATTTATTACAATAAGTGTAACACTGAATTTGTTGCTACTTCGAGAGCAATGTAAAAATTATTTTACATTGGCAACGTCACACGAATAATACTAAAATGTAAATAATATGTAGGCTGAATCACGGTGATGGATCGTTAGAAGTTTTCATGATTGTAGTGATTTACCATTTTCTTCTATATGTATAATGATCTTTTCAATGCAAATATTTTCAAGAATCTGTTACTTCCGGAAATTGTCACCAACTTCGTTATTTTAAATGGAAAGGCAAATTTTATTCAAAATTTGAATTCCCTGCGTTATTTCAACGAGACTCATAAAATATAACTTTCCTATAGCTACCTACTACCTAGTCACTAATGATGAAATGAAACGCTCTTGTTGTATTATCAGTGCAGACTAATTTATTAAATAGGCAAAAAGGGATGGTTTATGTTACATAAATGTGTACACTGTACACTCTCTCCTATACCTAGAAAAGCGGTCAGACCCTATTGCCAGATGTTTTTTCACTTTTTCCGATAAATTAGGATGTAAAGAACATATTGAAATAGAAATCTTAATAGCAAGAAATAATAGAAGAAAATGGTAAATCACAACAATCATGAAAACTTCTAACGGTCCATCACCGTGATTCAGCCTATACATATTATTTACATTTTAGTATTATTCGTGTGACGTTGCCAATGTAAAATAATTTTTACATTGCTCTAGAAGTAGCAACAAATTCAGTGTTACACTTATTGTAATAAATTTAGATGTAGCAACAAATTTTTTAACGTTTAGGAGTATTTTTCTTGAGTTCCAATCACCACTACCTAAAAATGTTAATTACAACGCTCTATAAGTAGCATCAAATTAAGTTTTTTGCTTTTTCCGATAAAATTAGGATGTAACGAACATATTGAAATAGAAATCTTAGTAGCAACAAATTTTTTAACAATTTGACAGAATTTTTCGGGTGCCGTAGCCACCCTTACCTAAATATATTTCTTAGATCGTTCTGAAACTAGCAACAAATTCTGTTTTTCATATTTTGCTATAGATTTAAGTGTAAACAAAGTATATAAATAAAAATCATTGTAGCAACAAATTTTTTAACGCTTTAGGAGTATTTTTCTTGGGTTCTAGTCACTACTATCCAAAAATATTAATTACAACGCTCTATAAGTAGCAACAAATTAAGTTTTTTGCTTTTTCCGATAAATTAGGATGTAACGAACATATTGAAATAGAGATCATAGTAGCAACAAATTTTTTAACAATTTGACAGAATTTTTCGGGTGCCGTAGCCACCGTTACCTAAATATATTTATTGGACCGCTTTAAAACTAGTAACAAATTCTGGTTTTCATTTTTTTCTATAGATTTAAGTGTAAAAATGCATAGAAATAAAAATCGATGTAGCGACAAATTCTTAAACAGTTTGGCAGTATTTTTCGTTATCCCCTTCCTTAAAGAATCAAGTTACATTCTTTTAAAAGTAGCAACAAATTGTTTTTCACAGTTTTCGATAAGTTACATATATTGCATATAATTTGATTAGATGGTAGGTCGAGTGGTACGTACTTATTTCTCTTAAAACTGTATTATGGAAAGTTCAACGTATTGAATGGCATTAAAAATTTTTTTCTAAAATGTTTTTCTTAATTTCATATTAGCTATCTTAGAGCAACAAAATAGCACAAAATTCTGATGTAGTTGTTTCGTCGATTCAAACCCTCTATATATTTTTTTCAGGATGGGGGGTTCTAGGTTAACGTTAAGCTGGACCCGCCCATTTATATTTCAAATTCCTGCCAAACTATACGAGCACAAAAATTAAAAATGCGGCAACAAATTAGCACATAATTAGCACAAAAATCCTTGATAGGTCCGAATCTTGTTTTAGTTGAGGGGGGTTCCAGCTTAATACGCAAGTGTAGTGCAACAGGAGAGATATTTGAAACCTCAATCGTGGAAGAGATGGAGGTTCAGGGCGTCCACGGCGCATTGCAGCAGTGTGGTTATCATACACAAGGCTCAATTATATCCGTGCCATGTATAGCGTGTCCAAGCATTGGAAGACGAGGACCGGTATTATGGCCGCCACGATCTCCTCACTTTAAATCATTTCGACTTTTGAGGAGATTTAAAAAATGATTCGCACGGAATTGTATACAAAGAAACACTTGACCGTAACAATTATTAATTCCACGAACCGTATTCAACGTTTCTCCGTCTGTCTCTATGAGTCTCTATTCTACACTATTTACTATTAACCTTCTTATATACGCGCGCATGGCCACTCGAATATTCGAGAGCCGTCCAGCGAGGTCTCCAATGTTCCAGAAGCATCATTGCGGTGTTCGATCACAGCCTATGAATGTGTTATTTTATTTCATCATTTCATCATTGGTGTAGGAATGACTCGCTTGTGTATATTTTCGTTATTAACGCAAAGTTCTATAAGTTTTTTGCAAACTCACAGTTACATTCAGTAATAATATGCCGCCCTTCCTTCAAGGAATGAAATTGATTTTTCAAAATCTTATGATAATTATTTTAATCAAACATCAGGGGAACTTTATCTGTTGATAACATTTGCAGTAAGTACATCAATTTGAGAATAATATGGGCTTCATTGGCACGCAACATATACTTATGTTCCCCACCATCAATTAATTTTGTGTATTTAATTAATAACAATCAAGTCTTGATGTATATAATAATTTTATTTCAGGTGGCATCAGTCCGTTATATGCCTATATGAGGGCAAGATAAAAATAATCATACGTTACTGCAATTCTTTATGTGAACAATAATTAATCACTGGGCGTTGTTGACCCTTAGGTGTCTGACCTGACGGTTAAATTACTTTGATATTTAATCGTATTTTCAACGGTAGATTTCAATTGTGGTCAAATCCTATGAATTGCGACGGGATCATGTGGAGAAAGCTCAATGCGCGTTTGAAATAATTGTTGAAGGAGATACAATTAGTGTTAGCTGAGACAAGAAACCTGGCAAAATTTGAAAAAGTTTTGTCTTGCAAAACAAGGCAGTTTCTTGAAACTCTTGTTATTGGTCGTTCTTGAAATATCATATCTTATGGACTTATTTAAGCCCATAACATAGCTGAAGTTTACATTTGTTTTTTTTTAGTTTTAACAAAAAACTGTTGTATGTACCTAAATAGTTATTTATGCACATAGGGAGATTCAAGAATGGCGATGCCCGCAGGCGACAGGCTACTAAAGCAAGTCACAGGGCATAATCATCCTAGTAACCTCTTCATATGAAATAAAAACTATAAAAGGTCATAGCTCTGACGTTTCTTGATTTATGGTTATGACTCATTTATTCCCAATTTTTTTTTATCATCCTAGTAACCACTTCATATGAAATAAAAACTATAAAAGGTCATAGCTTTGACGTTCCTTGATTTGTGGTTATGACTCATTTATTCCCAATTTTTTTTTTGTAAATCACCCTGTATATAGAGAGAAATCACACAAGAGTACGCATCTAAGAGATTTTTTAAAACAAACAGCAGAATTTGAGAGAAATTATGACGTACATTTTGCTGAAAAAGATACCTACAAATTTTTAGAAGTATTTTATTTCTAAAAAATTTACAAAAATTGTGTGAAACACATAAAAATGTATCCATATCAACGGTCAAATGTAATGATCGAGCATTTAGTCAAATTCAGATACAATTCATTATTTTCAGAGAAATTCGCTGGATTATTTAAATCCATCCGATTGATGAGTCATGAAAAATTGAGTTAATATCGTAAAAAAAATGTAAAATCCTTATAGTTTCCATGGAAATCGTAAAATATATAGAACGCCAGTAGCCTTTACAGTAGACACTTAAAAATAGTCAGACTATGTAGGAGCTTAAAAAGCAGCCATCTAGGGGAAAATTAATGTAAACTGTTGGTAGTACTGCTTTTAATACCAACGTGCTATTGAACATTTCATTTCATAGAAACATATGTTTTCTATGGAAAACATATGTTTCTACGAATTTGACGTAAAATTTTAATAATTGTAAATTTCCGCCCATTGGTGTGAAGCTACCCCGTCAGTACAACCAACACATAAAAGATAAATTACTGCAATATTACCAGACTCGCGTTTTCTCCATAGGTTGACTATTTTCGGTACCTCTTTTGGCGTTCTATATACAGGGTGTTCCTAAATAAGTATCGCAACGGAAAACTGTAAATTCCTCTTGAAACAAGAAACATTTTTTTCCTCTTCTATTTTTCTCCCCGGGATTTCGTTTTCGAAATACACGGTGTCAAAGCTTTAATTTTTTTTTAGTTTTTTTTCCAATATTTTAGGAACCTATTTTTTGAAATATAAAAGATTTTCGAAATGTTAGCAAAATGTTTGTTTTTGTTCATAGAGTCATTTTTATTGAAAACGGTTGACTTTAGAGCAATGCACCAAGAGATTTATTTTTGTGTAAAATTCATTGGCGCTTCAGAATTTGCTGCCAAATGTCAATTTTTCCAGTGGCGTTAAAGCTATGGGGGAAAAAACCCTTTTGGTACCTTAAAATCTCCACCACTGGCACCTCTAATAAATTCGAGAAGGGTGCGAAAAAGTAGCTATTAATAGTGGTAATGTGTTTACAAAAGCTCAGTCCTGTAGTTCAAACGGTTCCTAAGAAATTGGAGAAAAACTAAAAAGAAATTAAAACTTTGACACCGTGTATCTCGAAAACGAAAGGCTGGAGAGAAAAATTGAAAAGGAAAAAATATTTCGTTTTTCAAGAGGAATTTACAGTTTTTCGTTGCGACACTTATTTAGGAACACCCTGTATTTTATGATTTTTGAAGAAGGATCTAAATGTGTTTACATGTCGGTAGGCACGGTTTGAACAGTTTGAACTCAAATTATTAATTAAAACAACAAATTAATTTTATTAATTAATAATAGCAATAGCGGCAAAACCAATTGAATTTGCTGATACAAAATAGGTCTCATCAAATTTTATTTATTTCTTTCCTTGGAAAATTCTTTCAACTTTTTGTCCGTTTATTTTTTATTACACTTTGTCACCGTGCTGGTCGCCTACTGCATGCTTTGCCTTGCGCAAAGTCAGGTTTTACAGTGGGTCAGTTTCCAGTGTTGTGCGAAAGTGTATTTTCAAAAGATTTTCCAACTGTCCTTTTCGATTCTTTTTCTACAAAATTATATTTATAGAACATTTCACTGTAACTTTGTCTACGATCAGACGAGTGAAATTTACAGATTTATATAATTTTGATAAGAAAAATCTATTTGGTCCAATACGACATAAAACGCAAAATGGTATCGATTCAGGCAAAATAATTATTACGAAAACTTGATTCTGTCTTCGTTGTTTTGTAATCCTGGCAACTCTCGCATCCCAAGACCAAAATAACACTTGAGACGTGCGGTGCCGTATACGTCCGCTTAATTTTTTCAGAAGTATAATACACCCATTCCACGTATCCCTAATTAAAGGATGGGTCGATTAGTACAGTTCATTATAAAAATGTTTTTAATTAAGTTAATTCTCTGACCAGCGCAGGCTTCTCTATAATTAAAACGTAATGTGCAGGTAGAGGTGCGTTTATTTATATGTTATTATATTAATTTCCCCTGCAAGAAATTATTGCGCCTTCTCGTGAGTAGACAAATCTAATTGTTATGACTGTAAAGGAAAATTTAATTATCGGGAATAACCATCAATTTTGTGTTAAGTCATTTGCCTTTTCTGGTATGCGTAGGTACAGGATTTAATATTGAAACTGATCACATTTTTGACAAATCCTTCTATGGAAATAACTCGAATAATAATCACATAATAATTGAAATATTAACCATTAAAAAATTGCCAATGCCAATGCCAAATGTAAACCAAACCACGTGGCCAAAAGCGCGATATTATTGGTATAACGTCCGTAGTTACAGATGCAGATTAGGGTGTTAGTAGTATAAACAAGCATTTGTTTCTTGTATTTCTTCATTTTTATGGCATTGTTGGGACATAGATAGTGTAAATACTGTGTAGGTAATGTCATCGTTATTATTAGTGATGTGGTGACCTTACGGTATTGTTCGTAACGTAACTTATTCCTTTGTTAACAATATAGGTTCGGTCGTGAAAATTACGGCGACAATGCTATTGGGTACGTCCAGATAGATAGTTCTACTTGAGGTATTTATATGCCACCTGGTCTCACATTTTTAATTTGAAAAATAAATAAAAATAATATTTCACATTTATTAATTTTTTATTGCTATTTACTACTGATTTAATCTCTCCTTAAACAAACTTATTTACTACTTTTGTTTATTATACTTTCACAATAAAACAGATAATTTAATGTAGTAAAGTCAGATAGCAAAATTGTATAAATGCCTCAAATAACATTCTGCATCTCGTAAATGGTCGGAGCAAAATGAAGCTTATTAATATCTAACAGGTTAACACCCAATTACAAGAAATAGATTAATTATACATACATTTTCATACACACACTTATAAAAATACACATAAATATATAAATAAAAAGAAAAAAAACCAAAAATAGACTGACAACAGATAGTTTCCAGATTATACAATTTAAGGTACATAATATCGCAGATATCGGAGATGCAATTCAAAATACTGCACATTGAATGAAGTGGATATCTAATAAGAGTATTCATCCTAGGTGTTCCGCAGTAAAATATAGCCTTGCAACTGGACTGAAGTCTTGAAACCAAATAGTTTATTTTGTGTAATATAGTTTCACAATCAATACCGTTATGCAACAACTTATATAAAAAAGAAAATGATAAAATTTTCCTTCTGTCGGCTAATGAAGTACATGGAAATCTGTCAAGTAGTACTTGCTGATCCGTACCTCTCTCAGGATAAACTCCGTCAGTCCGAAAAGCCAAGTACTTTATAATTTTCTTTGAACGCCCTCAAGACTAAATGCAGGACCCCGAGCTACAGGATTCCAGATAGCAACCCAGTACTCTAATTTTGATCTGACTAAAGCAAAGTAAAGAATTTGAAAAACAGTTGTATTGTAAAAGTTGCTCCAATTCCGCAAAATAAAGCCTCACATTTTACTTACAGATGCAATTATTTGTTGAAAATGAAGGTTAAAAGACAGCTTGTCCGCAAAGAGTATTTCTAAATCTCTAATTTTAGTGCACCAATTTATGACAGTGTCATTTATTTGGTAATGAAAATAAATTGGTGAAACTTTCCTGTTAAAATATACGGCAAAACATTTGGATATATTTAAATTTAACTTATTCCTAAGGCGCCAGTTATTAATAACGACTAAATCATGTAACAATGAACAATCATTGACAGTGTTGATAGTTTGAAATAGCTTCATATCATCTGAATATACAAGTTTATCTATGAGTTTTGACTTATCCAATAAACGATTAACAAACAATAGAGAGAGCAAAAGACCTAAATAGGATCCCTGCGGGACACCCGATGTAGGAACAAACTGTGGTGATGCAAAGCCTTCATATTGAACATATTGTTTTCTTCACAATAAATAGGACTTCATTAAATTGTAAAGCTGCGGTAAAAATCCGTAAGCAATGATTCTGTCTGAAAGAAGAGAATTTGATCAAAGGCCGTTTGAAAGTCAAGATATATAACGTCAACCTGTCTCGGCCTACGGCAACATATTAAGTTAAACAAGCAAGGTTTCAGATGCATGAAACCGTGCTGGTCCGGTGAAATCATAGAACTAATAGCATTGTAAATAACATCGTATAAAATTATCTCAAACAGTTTGGAAAAGTTGCAAATAATAGAGATGAGCCTGTAGTTTGCTAATAAACTCGGATTTCCCTTCCTTAAAATTGGACATATGCGTGCGATTTTCCACAAAGTGGGAAATGTAGAGCCGGAAAGGATTAGATTAAAGACATGCTTTGACATGAACGTATTGATGAAGTCTTTGACAACAAAACTTGGAACACCACACCATCGACGCCCGAAGTTAATTTTTTAGTTTTTTAGAAGCATTAATAATATAAAAGGATACCAATTTTAAATTGAGAACAGAGCATGGAGAGATGGAGTTTAAAGAAGTTCAAAAATATGTGTATATGGGGGCGTTAATAACAGCTAACTGTGGTGAGGAACCAGAAATTAATAGGAGAATAATAAAAGCTAACAGAAGTTTGGCAGCAGTCAACCACTTATTGAAATCAAAACATTTGTCCAGAGGAGTAAAATTTAGAATGTATAAAACAATTTTGAGACTGACAGCGCTGTATGGTAGTGAAACCTGGGTTCTCAATAAGAAGTCAAGAGAAAACCTTTTAAGGTGGGAAAGGAAGATCTTAAGAAGAATTATAGCGGGTAAGAAGACGGAGGAAGGCTGTGTAAGGAGAAATAATGAGGAAATATACGCAATGTACCAGGCACCAACAATAGACGAATTTGTAAAAGTCAGAAGAGTGTAGTGACTAGGGCATCTAGAACGTATGGAAGATGAAAGGGCAGTTAAGAAAATAGTAGGGAGTAAACCTAACTACAAGAAAAAAAGAGGCAGACCGAGGAAGCGATGGAGAGAGGCAGTGGCAATAGATCTAAGGGAGAACATTGTAACGGATTGGAAAAGAAAGGCGAATGACAGAATGGAGTGGAAGAGAATAACACAGCTCTGGGCCTAAAAAGCCTGTAAACAGCTTTATATATATAAAAATATCACACTCATTGATGTGGCTAATACGTATAATAGGATTGTTATTATGGTGTGGAATATACTGACCAGGGATTGGTTGAACAGGTGTTTACCATTGATTTTATAAACGGCCCGTATATATTCTGGTAGCTTAATAGAAAAGTTTAATTAATAATTATTTACAACTTTTCATTTTAATTTTTTGGTGAACTCACATTAAAATGGTCTTCACAAACAAACAATATTGCAATGCTTCCTTTCGTCGCGCTTCGTCGCTCTACACTACATTTTTTGTTATACACATTCAATTATTGTAGCTGGAACATTACACGAACATAAATAAAATAAATAACTTTAATTTTAATTTGGTACATCCAAATTCTAAATACTTTTAAATGTAATCATAAACAGGTTTCAAAATTTAGGGCTGCAACTTTCTTTAGTATATTAAGGCATGTTCTAGTATGTTAAGGCATGTCCGATAGACATTATTTTATCAAACCTCTATTATTTCTAATAAATATTCATAGATACTTATTAGAAATAGCTGCGTCTTGTCGTCATCATATACTTCTCCATTGAATTTATGGTCATGCAACAACTTTCCACGTATACACACACTGAGTAATGAATAAATCATCCCGAAAGTTCCGAATTATTCTCCAACTACATCGGAATGGTGGATAAGTTATGGCTATTTTATTTATGGATATATTTCGTACAAGTGATCCTCCCCTTATTGGTTTTATTCGTTTTCTGTAATCGAGGGTCAAGATATTCCCATATGTCATGCGGTGTATTTAGGAACATATTTTATTTCGGCCAGTACATATAAATCAGTTTGCTGGATGCGGGTACTGTATATATGAGTTTACAAACAACTTTTTAAATAATTATAGGCATGGGGAAAGCATACAGTTAGGTTGATGCTATCAAAATAGGTAAGGTGGCTTCTAAATTATATTTCAAATAATGCGGATGCTGGTGATCAGAGTTTGATATTTGCGTGCGAAATCTGTAGCGTCACCAATAATTTTAAAAATAATTTAAAAAACAAACAGGAACATAATTAACAAACTAAAGAGGTAAGTGAGCTTCCGTGTCATTATATAGTATTTTTAAAATTATGGTGTTACAGTAATAATAAAATAAAATATATTACAAATATCTAATTTAGTTCAAATGAACAACAATCAAGTTTTCTAATAAACTTAGTTATATCAGTAGTACATAGTATTTTAAACAAGGTCATATAAACTAATAACGTTCTGGTAAATCATAAACAACGAAACAACAAAAAAACAACACTAAATCACTACATAATAGGAGTTTACGGACATTAACTGGTAGTTTTTTTACTGTTTAAGAAAGGTATTTTAAGCTAATATGTATCAAATCTCCTACAATTCCTATCAATGAAGTCATATGCATGCTCTCTGATACCAAACATCTAGGTATGCTAATGAACACCCACAGACAAAACTCTATTCAATAATTATCTAAAAAATGTATTCTATTTACTAACCTGATATACTCTATACATGGAGTGGGAACTCGAAATTCAACCACAATAGATGAGATCTGATCTATTTCTGCATTTTTTTGGATTGCTTCATCAGGTGGCCTCCTTTAACTTGAGTCAAATATCTAACTATAAAAATTATTATACCAATAAATTAAAATTATTTGAAATTAAATGTCAAAATGAAATTAAATAATGTCGACAGCGTCAAACTGATTAACTGTCAAGTAACGACCTACTAAAATAAATAAAAATGTACCTTTTATGTATAGTTTTTTCATATATTTTCAAACTTGACATACGTTTAAACATTTTTACTACGATTTTGAGAACGAAAACAGAGAGTCGAAACGAAACGTCAATAACACGGAAGTGCGCGATAGTGATGTGATTTTTGTTATTTTTACTTATCTGCTTTTTTCAGTGTGAGATTTTTTGGTTAGGCAAACTTAGTTTCGAAAATAACCCTTGACTGTTCCGTTTGGCGCAAGGGCTTATTTAATTAATATTTATTATTTTTTAAGAAGTGTGGCAAAAACCCAACAAAACTAAAGAAAAAGTTAAATCCGTATCTAATGTTTTCGGGTGATCGCTGTACCTATCTAAAAAAAATGTTTGAATAAAATCAAGAAGAGCAATTCTTTCTACAAACCAACACAAATGTTTCTGCCCCTTGTCCGTTTTGAACTTGGCGTGGCGGTAATGGTACCGGTTTTCTTCGTTCAATCCCATGGTATCAATGCTTGGACACGCTGTACATGGCACGGATATAGTTGATTTCGTGTATGATACGCCACACTGCTGCAATACGCCTTGGATATCTATCTCTTCCACGATTCGGTGGAGAATTGGTTAACATATAAGAAGAAACGAAATAATGTAGTCACGGTTTTAAGATCTACTAAACAAAAGTATTATGAAAATAAAATTGACAATGTAAAACATAACTCAGCCTTGCTTTGGAAAACTTTAAAAAAATTAGTTAATAATAAGTGTTGCTCTACTATAAATTCTGCCATAGTTAATGGCACTGAAGTACAGGAAGATCTAGCTAATACATTTAATAACTACTTTGTAAGTACTATTTGTAATTTAGTCAATAATTTGCAGGGAAAAGTATTTGTGGTCAATGATAATGCATTATTTGTTAATACAGCTTTGCATCCTTTGACACCACTAAGTAGTTTTAAAATAATAAATTTAGCTGAATTAAAAGCAGTTATTTTTAATCAACAGAACAAACATTCTGAAGACGAAATTGATTTCAGGTTAGTTAAAAATTTATTTCCAGTGCTTGGTTATCCCATTTTACATATTATGAATACATCCATAAATAGTAGTGTATTTCCAGATATTATGAAATTGTCAACAATTATTCCTATTCCTAAGATTTCAGGAACTAGAAATATTGAGCAATTTAGACCGATAAATATATTACCTTGTTTAGAAAAATTCTTGAACTTATTATCCATAAACAAATTGTAACATATATTAAAAGCAACAACCTTTTAAATGATAACCAATCAGGGTTTCGAGAAGGATTCTCTTGTGAAACTGCATTACAGAGAGTGATAAATGATTTTAAATATAGTATAGATAAAGGACAAGTTGTAGTAGCGGTTTTCCTAGATTTGCGGCGTGCTTTTGAAATCGTTAATAGAAATATATTACTGAGTAAATTGTATAACTACTACGGTATTGTTGCAGATGCACATAAGTGGTTATCTTCCTATCTACATGAAAGATTTCAACAAACAAAACTCGGTAATGAAAAATCTCAAAAATTTTTTAATTGAAAGTGGGGTACCTCAGGGTAGCGTATTAGGACCACTGCTATTTATATTATATATCAATCATATTTTTTATTTAGACACCAGTGACTGTAAAATCCATCTTTTTGATGACATCATTATATACTCTGCAGGATCTAATGTGAATGAAGTCGTCTTAAAATTAAATAGTTGCCTTAAAATAATTAGTGATTGGTACGAAAGTAATAAATTGATTATAAATGCTAATAAATCTAAATATATTATTATAGGTTCAAAAACAGCTCGTATACCAACTAAGGTTAATAATAATAATTATAGTATTATATTTAGAAATGAAATGTTAGAATGTGTCTCCGAAGTGAAATATCTGGGGATTATAATTGATAGTAACTTAAATTTTTCGTCACATGTCGGATATATATGTAAAAAAATTTCTAAGAAATTGGCATTTGCTTATAGAATTTGTAGAGATTTAAGTCCGTACTCAAAGAGGCTGATCTATAACTGTATAATTAAACCTCATTTTGATTACTGCGCAACAATATTGTTTATGGCTAATGATGGCGATATAAATAAATTACAATTACTGCAAAATAAATGTATGCGTTTCTTATTAGGCTGCTCCAGATATACAAATATAATAAACATGCAGAATGTTTTAGGCTGGTTGTCCGTTAGAACTTATATAAAATTTAAAACATTGATTTTTTACATAAATTGTTAAATAATTCATTACCTAAATATTTGTCCACTGATTTGCAGTTGCGTGGCGATGTACATAATTATTATACAAGACAAATTAATAACTTGGACATAAGTCGGACGAACTTAATGTCAACTAAGAAAAATGTTTTTGATAGGGAGTGGTAGAATATAACAAATTGCCATTCGATATAAGGAATTCTAATTCACATATATTTAAAAGGAAACTGTTTTCGTACCTTGCCAGAAGTTAAACTACTACTAATTACCTTATTAAGTGTTACAGAAATTTTATTGAAATATGTAGTAGGTTTACATTAATGTGTATTACCTATTTTAGTATATAGTTTAGCGTGTAGTTCTATTGTTATTTTTATGTTATAAGTATATGCTAGCATTTTTGCTAATAAAGCTCGTTCTCTCTCTCTCTCGGTTGCAAATTTCCCGTGTCACGCCTGCATTTGCACTACACTTGCACTCACTACACACCGTTGTAAAAGTAGCTGCATTTGGCACATGTTTACCGGGAAATCGTTCTGCCAAAACATTTTCACTTCATCATAAATTAAACGATATCCATCACATGTGAGTTGCTATATCCGCAAGCAATTTTCTATATTTGAAAAATGAATGTATACACTTGCATCACAAAATAGCTAATACACGATACGATACGATAATAAGTATTCGGATATTTGAAATCTCCTGGCTAAAAACTACAGTAGCCCAGCGATGTAAAAGTTGATACTACTAGAACTTTAATAATTTTATCTCGGAAAGTATAAGGATTTTACAAAAAATGTTTTCACGATTTTGACTCCATTTTTCATGACGCATCTATTCCCAAATTTTTTTAGATAAGTTCTAAATCACCCTGTATGTCCTACAAACTACAAAGGATTTCAGACATCATCTAACAAATCTGGCGCATATAAAGTGGCTAAAACAAATCCCACCACTTTGTCATGTGGCCTAACAAAGGAAACACATCTTTAATGACGTATGATACTCTTGGGGAGCATCGCCTAAGATTGACGTATGTCATCGACAATGTACCCTCCGTAGGAGGTCTGTTCTAGGGCGAGCCTTGTCTGCCGAGTTAGTTACACCTAAAAAATTGTATCTGAGGCGCCAACGCGGCAACTTTGACGGCGTCTTTGAAAATTAGTCCGCTCGGATCCAGCTTCCAGGGCCATCACAAACAACGTAATGTTTCAAAATTACCTTCCTTCATTATCATATTTACAGTCGTAAACAAATAATTACGGTCGTGAGAGGCTAGCAGCATATTTTCTTTATATGCCTAACTAGAAATATAACAACCTAATTGTATATACGAGGTGTGATCAATAAGTAACGAGTTTTGTAATATCTCGAGTTGTATTAAGTAACGTTCAGATAAACGTTAGTGCAATGGCACTGCAGTTGTACTGTTGTATTGTAATTGTATGGTGTTAAATATTATTTACTCTGTTTACATAAATTTACTGTAGACTTATGAAGTTGGGGAAATTTTCCGCTGTAAGTTGGCGACATGTAAAAACTCAAGATTCTTGACCTTCAGATGAAGAGGTTATGTTATGTTTTTGCCTACTACGTTCCTATCTACGGAAATTGTTGGTTTTTATCATTTGCCGAATACCGAATAGTAATTAAAAGCCTACCCTAGATAAAATATAAGCCTACAATATGCAGCAATAGATGGTCTATTTGAATGTTTGGTTAAATGAGGCCCCACTAATTTCAGCAAGTCATCAAACACTGCCACTGTCATTCGGGTGAAAGGAAAAAATAATCGGCATTCTTATTTCGCATTTCTTTATATAAATTATAGAAATTACCTTGCATGTGCTTTCTGCGGTTAATAGATCGCACCCACCATCTCCGAGTTCTTCTTTTAATTTTTTTTTGCATGTATATATAGTTTTTATACATATTGACGTCGCTGCGAATAAGAGCAGCTAAAGTAACTGTTTCTTAACCAAACAGTCCTCTTCATCCATTTTTTTAGAAACAAATCAATTCTAAACTAAATATCTAAGTTAGAATATAATTTAAAAACGTAACCTGCAAAAATGTGAATCTTCTGTTTACTGTCAAAAAAGCTGTTTTCTGATTGGTCCTTGTATGATTGTTGGAAAAGGAATGGTAAAAGCTAAAATTCTTTTAGCTTCTGTCATACAACTGCAGTACAAAGGCGTAACTGTTAAGTTTATCTGAACGTTACAAAAGTCATTCGTATTTCTCGCCGTTTTACTTCAGTATCTTTGAATATTTGCAGGTGGGATGAGTTAACATTCCTATTATTTGCTAAACCCTAGATTATTCAGTTATTAAATGTCTAAAATTATTTGTATTTGTAGAAAACACTATTTCAAGAATACGGCGCCCTTTTTAATAACTTTTCTGCAGTACCAATGCAACCGCACTAATCTTATGTGAATGAAGCTTTAGTCCGGTTCACCCGATATTTTCATTGTTGTGTTGGTAAACATGTATGAAACGTATCTATACATTATTAGCCATATCAGATGTTTAGTCTATTGTCACCTGTCACAAAGGTTATATATATTTAGATACGATCGACGCTTATTTATTTAAAAAAAAAATAGACCACAGAATTTACATTTGCATTTTGCTATAAGAATGGAATAAAGTGCAACAATGTTTTAGACATGTTAAATATTGCTTTTGGTGAGTCTGCTATAAACAAAACAAGACTTTACGAGTGGTACAAGCGTTTCCAAAAAGGAAGGAAACGTTGAAGATGGCGAGCCCCCTAAACGTCCAAGCACATCAATGACTAATGAAAACGTGAAGATAGTGAAAGAAATGGTTATGAACGATCGCCGAATCACAATCAGAGAAGTCTGTGATGATGTTGGCACATCAGTTGGCAGATGCCATTAACTTTTTGGGATGTTTTAGGTACGAAACGAATGGCAACGAAATTTGTTTCAAAATTGTTGAATTTCAAAAAAAAACAAGTTCGAATAGAGTCGCTAAATGAAATCAAAAACGATGCAGAACTATTGAAACATGTTATAAGATATATAAATTTCCAAGTTTAACTGCTTTCCTTCAACGTAAATCGGTATGACATATATTAAGCAGGTCTAATGTTTTAAGAAAATCAGAAGTTGAGAAATATTTGATAGAAGCAGATGATAAAACCGACTTGATGATGAAGTTAAAGTGTCTATTCTTCCTAAGATATAGAAATGGAAAATGTACAAGACAATGCATTGGTATAAATTCTATATGGAGTTTACTTAAAAAAAATTGCAGAAGTTTTTAAATTGCCAAATGCTGGAACGGAAAAAATTACTGAGTCATTTATATTTTGGAAATTGTTATCATTGGCTTGAATAATTTCACTTTATTCTGTTCTCCTCTTGGTTACAATTACATACTTCCAGAGGCTCTAAATAATATACGCGTATCTTGTGAAAGTTTTAATACCATAAATATTTAACTTAAATAATTCTGTTTTTGTAAAAACTTTAAATATAAGGAGCTGTCAGACATAGGTAATTTTATACGAATACATTAACTTTATACAAATTATGGTGTGGTGGTAGTTAATAAATTAGTGAACCTTTGATAAATTATTGAAGACGACAAGTTAGACATACAAAGAAGATATTATAAAACATGCAAAAGTGATTAAATATAAATAAAATTGCTTTATTTCTTGTACATGTTTTGTATTACTTTAAGTAATAAATAGTAGTGTGATACTTTGTAACACCTTTCTTAAGATAGGTACTCAGTTTCATTCTGAATTTGATTTTCTATACGGAAGAGCACTCAGGAATATGAAATTATTTAAAATACATGAAATTTACTTCATGAAACGCATTTTTTATTATAAAAACATGAATGTTTATGAAACAATTTGTGAATTTCACTACAATGTACTGTGGCAGTTGTTGGCTAGAATTGGATGTTGCTGTGTGAGCTCTCTGAAGCGACAACAAAAAGTTTATTTGTAGTCTAAATATTATAATATTGTCACGAGTTTCCTAACCCGACAAAGAGTCAATTATAACTGATATTTATTAACTACTCTGTACACTATTGAATACTAATTATAACTCAACTAAACACTATTTAATTAATCACTATCTAAATTGCTCTGATTTCTAATTGATCTCTCCGAAATATCCAAATAATAACTCTCTAATTCAAGACTGTAATTCAAGACTAACTGACTAGGCCGTTTATTGTTCTTTTATAGACCCAACGAATATTCCAGGTATTTTCTAGTATCTCTAGGTCCATTTCTCGAAAGATTCTCGTCGATTCTCAATATTCCAGTCGCTCCTCGATACACGGCATTATTTTGTTTGTTTACCAGCACCGCGTAGGGGCGATCGGGGCTATCTAGCGTTTTGCGCTACCACAGTCGTCGAATTGGGTGCGATCGGAGCAAATTATGTGACAATATTTTCAGTTTCAGTTTAATTCCACAAGTTTAAGAATTTATCGGCGTGAAGGACACCTTGCACTAATGGCCTACAAATAGCAACTGCTTCAGATTCTGTCAAATATAAAATTTCGCATACGGTGATTAGTTTGAAATCATTTTTCAGCAGTTGCCTTCGAGATTTTTTATGTAGGTATGTTAAAATGTTTGTACTTAGTCAAAGTTAACCCTGTATAATTTAAGATTATTGTTTTATAGTTATTCATATATTTCAATTATAGATGTTTTTCAATTTAACATATTCCCATTTTTTTTTATATTTAAGTACATTTTGTTTTATTTTGACGTGAGCACAATTCGTTCAGTTCCTTTCATAGGTTTTCGAAATAATAAACGATTTTTATTTGTTTGGAAAAATAATGCAAAGAAAATTGACGCTTTAAGTAAAATATTTTACCATATGTAACTAACTTTCTAAGACAAATCAAAGGAAGCATCTTATTAAACTGTGAAGCGATTTAAAATGCTATACGAAAAAATCGATCTTGATTAATTCTATTACTATGAAATAAATAGGCTTAGATTATGTTAAATAATACAGTGTATGTATTTAAGAAATCTTTGGAAATGACTGAACATAACACACAGAACGTGCGGTAAGTCAGAGGTAACTCGATCCACCAGCTACTACTTTGTTAACGACCTTTCTTTCTGGAAGATACAACAGCAGGTCTTAAAATTTAAGGCGACACTAATTAGACAAATGTATGGTACTTCCAAGTAAAACCACTAAAGCGTTATGAAATATGACCAATATATTACCGACCTATATCCGGATTACGGAGACCACATTTAAAGAACTTTTTTTAAATGAAATGGTACAAGTGTTAGTTCATTTTATATGAAACAATAAAAATGTTTACTTTCTCTTACCAAAAAAAAGAATAATCAATCTCATAGAATTGTAGATCTGTTTACTACAATTTGTTAAAACTGGAACTCCTGTAAAATGTCATAACAAATTTGGTAAAAGTAAATAGTTCCATTGTAGTACATTGTATTTCCACACTATTTCTGATATTTCCCAATTTAATTACGTAAAAACAATACACTTAATTATTCCTTAATACTAAAGACACAAGACACCAAAATATCATGTTTCGGCTAGTCATGCCTTATACGAGTGTCGTTGGTTTATACAGGGTGTTAAAAAAGAGTGTAAAATATTTCAGGAGGTAATATTATGAATCAAAATAAGCAGAAAAGTCTTAATAAACATGGGTCCGCAAAGTAACGGTTGCGGAGATATGGACCTCTATTCGTTTTTCAAACATTTTATTTTATTAGATATAAACCGACAAAGGAAGCTTTTAACAAACAAAAAACAAAGTTACAGAAGATGGTCAAAATGCCCTCCGTCCATTTCCAAGCAGGCACGACATCTTTGTCCGGCCGGACCTGTTTTATGGCCTCCAAGATCGCCTGATCTGAACCCTCTAGATTTATTTGTTTGGGGATATTTGAAAACATTAGTGTATTGTACTCCTGTAAATAGCCTGGAAGAGCTGCAGCTACGGATTAATCAAAAGTGTCAAGAAATCCAAACCAAGGAGGGTGTTTTCGAAAGAGTTCGGATATCGTTGAGACGAAGATGTCGTGCCTCCTTGGAAATGGACGGAGGGCACTTTGAACATCTTCTGTAACTTTGTTTTTTGTTTGTTAAAAGCTTCCTTTGCCGGTTTATTCCTAATAAAATAAAATGTTTGAAAAACGAATAGTGGTCCATATTTCCGCAACCGTTACTTTGCGGACCCATATTTATTAAGACTTTTCTGCTTATTCTGGTTCATACTATTACCTCCTGAAATATTTTACACTCTTTTTTTAACACCCTGTATTTTATTCTGAAATTTCTCAATCGTTGCATGAATAATAGATCACACGCATGCAAAATACGCTAATATCTATTGACATGAAAATTTGACACAAGCCTACTTAGAAAAGAAATAGCAATATGTTTCAGTGTCCGAAAAGAATAGAAAAGAAAATCACCACAAAATACAATGAAACTTTTAAACTAAGAAACCGATAACGTTAGGCGACCTAAACAAGAAGACATTTTTTATGTAGAAATGAACGTACTTTTAGATTTTTAACTTTTTTTAACCATAGCTTAACAGATAAAAAAAATCCAACACTACCAATCATGCCATCAAAAGTTTCACAATTATTGAGAAATTTCAGAATAAAATTTAAACCCTGTATTTCTTAAACCTGCGATATTCATATGACACGATGAGCTCAAACATCATATTTTGGTGTATATCTCCAGCCCATTCTTTCTGACTCACTCTGTATAATGTAAATTGAAATTTTCCAGTAAATATTATGTAGAGCATAACAAATCATGAACATTTCCACCCATTTTTATCAGTGCATGAATAATTTTCGCATCCTAAAGATTTGAAATAATAGACATGCATGTGATTTTAAATGACACCAATTACCGTGGGCTCATTAGGACTTTTAAATAAAATAAAAGTTTGGCGTAAGTGAGCGATATCGTGAGGCCCTCCTCGTTAGCTTATCCAGCAGGCCGGGTTGGCCACGGCCGACTATCAAAATGTCATTTGCGTTTAACTGGAAGCAGGCAGACCGTTGATTACGCCTTCCAGTGATAATAGAAAAATCACGCTGGCTGGGTTTTTATCACAAAACTGGATAATTTATGTGGGAAAGTCTTAAATGAAAACGTAATTTATTTGTAAATACGGTGCCATTTGAGCAATGACATTATTTTGGTTCAGGTGCTCGTTAGAAGCAACTACGTCGATTAACGTATTTATGTCATTATGATTCTTAAAGCCTATATTTAAAGCTTGATAAACTAGTATGTGTTTCGTACTGGCGTATTTTTTTTACTGTTATCATGTTACAGGTACCTGTAATATAGTAATAAATGTATGTAAACAATTTAATACAAGAGACTTTTAATTACTTTTACGTTTTAACTGAAAAATTATTTATACAGGGTGTCTGTGAAAGGTTGGGAAATCTGGTGACGAAAAAAAGTCGATTGAGCCATATATGCCTTATCCGAATGTTGCTGGTTTCAAAAATACAGGGCGTTCAATGCTAGAATTTTATTTTGAAATATCTCAATAACTTTGAAACCTGTCGGAGTATTAAAAAAAAAATTGGCTTAATTATGTTTTTTGGTACGGCAAATAAGAACTTTTAACTAATTTTGACGTCACTAGTAGATGGCGCCACTTATGGCACAGCATGTTTCTTTTAAATGGCAGAACTTTTTTGCTGTTTAGTGTATCCATCTGTCTATTGAAACAATCTATTCTCCTACCTGTTATATCTGACAAAGGTATACCTTGTTGAAGTGATTTTCCAGATTGTTATGCCACGACCTCGGTAACTAGTCACTGCCAGTAACAGAATTAAAGTGCACATCTGTAACTGAGATACTTTGACCTGCTCTTATTGTTCTCGGGCTAGGCTCTGTGTGAGAAAGGTTCTTGCTCGAGTTCGAGGTGAGTGACGAGAAGCTGTAGAAGGAAATAATGTCACGTCTCGTAAGCATTTAATTCCAATTGAACTTCAGATCAAATTTTCTTTCATACATCATAAATGCTTCATGGAAATTAAGCAAACAATGTAATTTGATGTTTGACCAAACGACCCTATTGTTATATTATTTTATCCTTATTACGCTATTCCAGTTCTCTTCAAACAGTAGGTTATGACAAAAATAACATTTAATTTCCAATTAAAATTTGCATGATAATTTTTACTGCCGTAATCAAAAACTTTTTATTTTCCTGCCGTGAATCAAGTGGATACACCATACAGAAATGACAAATTTTGTAGATAACAAAAAAATAAAGACAGTTTCGAGCAATTCTTCATAAATAATCTAAATTTTATTATCTACTAAGGAAAATTTCCTAAACATTGCAAAACTGTCAAACATATTAATTAGTGATTCCTTTTCTTTTTATAATGTCTAAATCCTTAGTATAAAACGTATTGAAGAGTTATACTTCATACGTTTCAAAATGAAAATGTGTTGACAAATTATTTTTCTAAATTAACAGTATAATCACAGTATAAGGAGACCAGTAGAAACACTCGGGCCGAAATAATAAGTCGCGCATAGCAGCTCGCGCATCCGTTTTAAGCTGCAGAGACCTCGGCTACCGTCAGTCTACATCCAACGCTGGGAGTGCAAACATCGGTAATACAGAGCCGTGTTAAAGAAACATTATGAGCCTAAATCGAGGAAGGAGTCGCTGCGCAGCTGTTAGATGTTTAAACACATAATCAAACAGTAATTTAAGTTTCTTTAAATTTGTTAAAGATAGTAGACTTACCTCAAATTCAAATTGTGCAAGAAAATGAAAATATACTTATAAATGTTATATTGGATACCGATTATCAAAAATCAGATATTTTACAAATTAACTTCACATGATATATTTGTGGATATCTAATAAAGAAATGTCTGTCAAAACATTCTTGCAAAACATGAATTATATGCGAAACAATACGAACATTTAGATGATACCACTTTATATTGCTATTCTAAAGCATATAACAACTCAGAATTGGAAAAATTTGGTAGTTTGTACATGCCGTCTCAAAATTTTGTTGATTTTATCACAATCTTGGAAATTTTGTTTCAAAATAACTTTAAAAATTTTTCAACAACAGCTGATATTATTAAACAATTATTTAACGTATTTAAAACTGTAGCATTTAATCCGCCATGTCAATATTTTCCGTATGAATATAGTTTGCATTTATATGCTAGGGTTAGATTATATTATACATTAAAATATATTAATAGAAATTTCAACTTAAAGAACAGAAATAGAAAACTTATTATTTGGAGACACAATTAATTTTTATGTTTTATTTTATTTATCATGTGTATAAAATAATATTTACATATAAATGTTTTACATAGAGCAATATTTTTTTATTAATAGATCTATTTGTTTAATTGTCTTACTTACGTACGTAGATAATTTACAAAAATCATCATAAATTATTTTTCCACCAAACGTCAAATTTTAAATTAAAAATCCCAAAAAATTCATTATCTTTAATATCAAAAAAGTAAGTAAATAAATAATATATATTTTTAAACTCATCTTTTAAAAGAGTCCAAAGTAAATCAATTTTTCATACTGTATGTTAGTAGCGGTAAATGATAGTACATAATACATGTTGATTTACCTATCCATAACTGCATAATTAATTTTTACATATTGTGAATAGATATAATTTAAACTTTCATGTAGAGTAAATGTCTACGCTTATACGCACAACTAAAAATCTCATTACGGTCCTGATCGCCGCTTCTGTAAATTCAGTCGAATGCTCTATCGCACTGACATTTCGAGGTCACCGCAGAGAACTGAAGGCACTACAAAGTGCCGACAATGGAGTGAAGCTGCTGGTCTACCTATGCTGTGGTATAATTATAAAGCGACATTGCCGCATCCGTTCAATTGTGTGTTCAATATGGATCGATCGGTGGTCGAGTGGTTTAAGGCGTCAGTACTTGAATCGTATTTGCAATCCTCTGCAGGTTCGAATCCTGTGGCCGCCAGACAGTAAGTCAGCTATATTTGCAGAGAGAAATGGCACCCTATGTGTGGGTATAGTAGGAAAAACGTTGGTTTGGATCAATATGAGAGATTGATACCGGTTGGTGTTTGACCATCCTCCTAGTTAATGAGGTTTTCCAGGCTTCCCTCATTCCTGTATTGAATGGTGGTTAGA
This sequence comes from Monochamus saltuarius, assembly GCA_025584915.1. Lineage (NCBI taxonomy): Eukaryota > Metazoa > Arthropoda > Insecta > Coleoptera > Cerambycidae > Monochamus > Monochamus saltuarius. Next base: position 17,703,080 of record CM046725.1, read on the forward strand.
GTCTACCAACGTAAGTCGTTGTTGGGCGCAAAAGCGGCCTATTTAATAATAATATACCGCCTCCTCTCCCATACAAGTCTCCCGACTTCAGGACTAATCTTCTTAATTAGAATGAGGAGTAGAGGTATTATTATTATTATATGCTACTTCATGTTTAATTTTTGTTATCCCTGATACTGAATTAGTTCTATAAACAAACACTTGTACTCCATAGTTTATAAAATCATTCACATAAATCATGATTGATTGATATTAGCAGCAACGTGTTCAACAAACTAAGTCGATATGTGAAAGATAAACAAGCTAAAGGCGCCTACAGACACACGAACATTTCTTGAGATATGTACGCGCGTACAAGTACGCGCGTACATGTACGTTTTATTCGAATTGCCTACACACGTTTTGATAATTTTCTATTCAATTTGCTAAAAACATGGCGACAGTGAGTAATCACGATTTAAATTTATTAGCAGTGGCGTGTGTGTGCATATTAACTATTAACTATGGACCTGGACTACTGGAAGAACTTCGTTTAGAACTGGATTATTATCAAAATTATCTCCGTAGGTATGGATGAAGATAGCTATGTATTACTTTTAAATTTAGTAACACCACTAATCCAGAAACAAGACACGTGCATGAGGTCTGCCATATTACCACATGAGAGATTATCAGTTACCCGTGGAAGGAATTATGAAGATTTTAAATTTTCTAGTATCATCGCACCTCAATCGCTAAGTAAAATAATTCCAGAGATCTGCAATGCTATTTCGTTAAAAATTCCTTCGAATAATTCGTACTATCAGCTATGATTTAAATTAAAAACAGTTAACACGTGGGTGGACACCACGAACCGCACTGATATTATTCGCGATACGTAAGTCCGTTTTGGCTACACACAGAAAGATATGTACGTGCAACTTGTACGCGCGTACAAAAATTCAAGCAGCGACTGAATACATCTTCGACGGATATTTGAGAGAGATATTGTCTACACACCCACGGATATGTACGCGCGTACTTGTACGCGCGTACATATCTCAAGAAATGTTCGTGTGTCTGTAGGCGCCTTAAGAGTGGAATTATTTTATTTATGAACGTTCCTAAAGAATATCCATGAACAGGGCCCGCCTTCTTTATGTGTCTTGCAGTACAGACCACACACAGGCCAAGTAAAACATATGAAACTAATAAAATACTGACACCGATGCTAATTCATATTCGTACATGATGAATTGACAGTTGGCTATAGTGGTGGATCAGTAGAGAATATAACTTTGCGATTTTGGTATTCTCAGTAAGTATAGATAGTTAAATAAATCATATTCTAATTTAAAAACATAAATCATTCATTGCAAGTATAATACAATGTCATTGAAAAAATGATTTATGTAAATTTACCATGATTATCATTGACTTTTTTATGTCCATATCTATCATGGCAATTTTTCTTACGATTTGTAAAGTTAAGTACTAACATTCTGTAAAATTTCAATGTAATTAAATAGATGATACATGTAAAAGTTATATGTATTTTTACATGCATCATTTAAATGCAGATCTGTATAGAACTTTCTTGGAAATAACCTTTTTGGTTTCATTGATGATGCGGGACTTAATATTGTTCAAAATATATGGTACCAACTCGACGGTGCACCACAACATAGAGGAAGACAAATAAGTAATAACTGCTTGGTTTAATGATCATGTCTTGAATAAATGGACATGTACAACAAAGTTTGGCATGGCATGGCCACCGCGCTTACCAAATCTAAATCCTTTGGACTTTCATTTATGGGGACATATGAAGCAGCTTGCCTAACATGCTAAAATCAGTACTCGTCATCAGATACTTGAAAGAATGCAGGATGCAGCTAACCAGATAAGAAATGATCCAAATCTGATCCGTCGTGAGACGGAATCATTAATTCGTCGATGTGAGGCTTGCTTTGGTGCATCTTGAACAATTTTTTATAGTCTTAATAATTGTTAGTAAAGGTTAATTAATGTTTAAACGTTAAACCCAAATAATTATTGTTATAGCAACCATCATTTCTATTTATCAGGCTACTCTGATTGAAACATGAAATTCGGAGGTACGTCGCCACTGCTATCATCACATAGCGTTGTTTCGTGTTACGGAAAAGTTATTGGAAAGTATCTGAGGATAATTATTTTTAAAATTGTACAAAAAAACTAGTAAAATGCCCACACAATAAAATATAGTTGTAAAAAGTCTATGAAATAAATTAATCTATTGGTTTTCTTCACATTCTATCGGAGCTACTGGCTTTCCTATCTTCTTGGAAGAGCCGTCACTGCACGAATGGACTGCAGATAATTATTATTAGGTAACTAAACAGATTTTCATTAGGAAACAGACCATGTGACTCCACCGGGGTCGTTTAATAAAAATAAGGACTCCCGACGAACATAATGATACGTTGCATTAGAATACCAGTTTAAAAAAAATTGTATCCGACCAGATGTTCGTCGTAACCGTCGGCCGCGAGTACACGCCAAGTCCTGGGGAGGTAATAGTACACGCGTCTGTCCGAGCGGGCTCCTGCAGCGTCCTAAATGCTTCTTAAGACGAAGAATGGTCCGTGTAATTGCTACGTATTAATTCAATTTGCTAACGTTTCCGGTCGCTACAAAGGAAACCCTTTCGCGTACTCCGGATGCTGGCTCCAACCGGGGACCGAATTACGGGTCTTAACCCTGCAATTTGCCCACAAAAGATACTTTGTAGTGTGTGACACGGGGTGGAGACCTTCCATAAAAGAGGTAAAATGCTCTAGCGTTGAGGGTGTACAGTGTACGGCGAGACCTACATCTGTTCTGCTCATGTGGATGTAGATGGATCGTGCGTGAATTTTCCGTTACATTTTTAGTCAATCTATCAGTTGATATAGAATAAATCTCTGCATAGAGTGTTTTAAGTTGAAAGTAGTAACATTACTGGTTATATGACATTAGAGTCTGTTATCAGAAAACACAAAACACACATCACCTTTTGCTCTAGAACATAATTGTTTTTCTTCAATACGCCCGAAATTTTAATGTCGTATAAATAACATTTGGTCTTCATCTATGAAAGAAAATTGTCGCGTTTCTTATAAGGGAGAACGCTGGTTATAAACCAAAGAAATCAGACGTCTTCAGCTGTGGAAAAATTTATTAGGAAAGCAGACAATGAAGCCTACCTAATGCTAAAAGTAATTTTAACAAAAAATCACGATTGTGGGAAAAAATAATATCAGCTTAGTTTGTTTTTACTTTCAGGTGGCAACAATTATTGGGTTAGCCGATGCGTGTAGACGGGAAGAATGAACAAAAATGTCAATTAATCATTATAACCGATATGGAAGACATGTTGTTTACGAAGATACCAGATTCCGAAACACACATTGAGAGAACTCTTAGGTAAGAAAATTTGGTACTGTATAGGCAATAGTTATCTTCAGCATCCCATGCTCTAAACAAGTTGTAAATTACAAAAAAGGAAAATGTTTGTTTCAGCCTAATATACTCAATATAATCCAGGGCATTTAGATCAAAATCGACCGGAATAGCGGAAATTTTTAGGCACAGCAGATATCGACATGCGGTTTTCTGCATTGTGTTCAGGAAGGTCCCAGGAAAAAAGTCTATATCGTCTGGTTTAGCCATTTTTTGAAAATTGCCGGAAAATGCATTTTCCAATTGCATCATTACTTGCACCGTTATAGGAACGACTGAAACTCGGAAAAATCGCTCGAGAATCGTTACTCGGGGGTTTTCGGGGCTGCCGAACTCGATTCTGGCATTAGAATTATCCGAAAATGCACGGGGTGGCTCTGTGGGGGTGGTGAATTGGGGGAGAAATGGCAGCGTGCATGAAAATCGCTCCAGACTCGTTACTCGGAAGTTTTCGAGAATGCAGAATTCAATTCTGGCATTGGAATTATCCGGGGGCGCTCGGGAGCAGCTCTGCAGGGGTATCCGGGAGTCATTCTGGGGGGGGGGGGAAATTGCATAGTCCATGGGAAGCCCTCCAAACTCGTTACTCGGGGGTTTTCGGGGATGCCGAATTCAATTCTAGCATTAGATTTCCCTGGGGCGCTCGGGGGTCCCTCTGTGGGGTTGTCTGGGGGTGATTGGGGGGGAAATGGCAGCGTCCATGAAAATCACTCCAAAATCGATACTCGGGGGTTTTCGGGGATGCCGAATTCAATTCTGGCATTAGAATTACTCGGGGGTATGAATAATAAAAATTACAATACACTTTCCATATGGATATATAAAAATAATATAATAAATTTTTAAATTGGTTTCTGTTACACTATTCAGGAGAAACAAAATGTAAATATTTGAACTGACTGATAAACTCTTTGGTATATACATGTTATTATGTGCATATTGTTCAATTTTTTACACATTGATGTTCGGTCATACCTATATGTGATATAATAAGAGTTACCCATTGAAAAAGATTTCTCTATGCATATTTTTTAATGTTAGTTATAAAAGTAAGTAAGTATATAAAATATAAGAAAACATAGTAGGTATGGAATTTTGTCCATGTTTATTTCTGTAATGTTACAGTGCACTTATAGGTATCATTTACAAAATTATTAAGTAAATTTACATAACTTTACGCTGGTCACAAATGTACAACGTAAAGTTATGTGAAATTACAGACAAATTTTAACAGTGCGTAATAGGCTGGAAAAGAACTGATGTTGTCTCAAAGAAAAATTGTCCGGGAAGTGGATATTTTGTGGACTGTTGCCAAAGACAGTAATTTATAAACTATATAAACAATATTTATTATTACAATTTTATTTAATTTAAAAGTATGTTTACTTAAATTTTTATATTTAGACACCCAAAAATATGTAAAACCGTCACGAAAAAACTTATTTTGATAGTAATGTTTGTTAACTGGTAATAGATATAAGTATCATAATTTCGACTATCACTTGTTTCTGGAAAATTGTCCTTCCTCGTCCTTATTAGCTACCTACCCATTTTCAGGCTTTTTCCAGTAATTTTCTCCACGGATGATGTCGACGGTATCATCTCGACTCGAGCAGGATTTAATGATGCAGCAAATAAAATGGTTGATGTAATATATGAATACGTAATGCGACCGTTTAATGATAGGCATCGCCCCGCCCCTCGCGGAGGATTGGCTCACCCATGGCCTGGGCCCCAGGTGGGGAACCTCCGCGACGACGGCTCACCGGATCACGCTAGCCCGCGCGATCCTCCGTCAATGGACGGGGTAATAGCGTGTAATGAGCGTGGTGCCGATCCTTGATTCGAGTCGGCCGGCTGCAATTTAAGGAATCCTTACTGAGGTCCTGATTTATCAAATGAAAACAGTTTTATAAGGAATCACATTCGAATGATTCAATAAATTAAAATAAAACTTTTAAAGACTGACAGAATGATAGAAAAAGTACGTAAGCAAATTAATAATACCTACATAGTGGAAAGTTTCATGAAACAAATTCTGTAACTTAATAAACAGGGTGATTGGGGCCAAAAGTGAACAAAAAACCTGATAACATATGGTTGAACATCAACGGTTACTGAGATAGCAATGAAATTTTTTTACCCCAGTTAATTATTGTAATGCATCAGTAGAGAAAAGTGTTTAGGTATTATAAATTATAACATTAATTAAAGATCTAATAAATCGAAATTAATTATTTAAATTTTCAAATATACCACCATCTTCCTCGATGCATGCATCAGCTCGTTTGTGGATTGCACGGGTAGCTCGTTGAAGTGCACGGTGATTTCCTCTCATGAGTGCTGCACAATTGTCAATCCGATCGAATAGGGCCTCTCTTGTATTCACTTTTGTTGCATATACTAATGATTGAAGGCATTCCAAAGGCAGCAATCAAGAGGATTAAAATTTGGTGACCTTGGTGGCTAATTTTGGAAACCGCCAATCCAGCGTTGTGGAAAGCGATTGTTAAGATGACTGATTACAACACGCCTAAAATGAGCATGGGCACCATCATGCTGAAAATACATGTTTTGCTAAGGACCATCGTCCTGTAGATATGTCAAATTATTTTCCAAAAATTCTACATATCTAACTCCAGTAAGACGACTATCTAGCACAACTGGGCCAAGTCATTTATTATTAATCATACCACACGTTAATGCTGCATCGATGATGAAAGTTACTTTCCATCATGGTGTGCGGATTTTCATCTGACCAACGATATTCATTGTGACAAAGTGACAGTTATTTACTCCATCATGAGTGACTTGAGCCCCATCAGTGAACAAAATGTATTTGTAGTGTATGGTTTGCGTTTATCCAATTGCAAAAATGCAAACGCAAATCATTAGATATCACCGTCCTGAAGATTCTGGATGCGATGAATATGGAAAGGATTTAAACCATTTCTGTGAATGATTTCTCATGCCGTAGGTTGCTTAATATGGAAACGTGTTGCACCTTGTACTTACACCTGGGCTACGTTCTACCATATTTAGAATTTCTTCTTCACTGCTAGACCAGGACCAACTTGTCTCTCAGATGTAATCCTTACACTGAGAAAAAGTCCAGTTTCACGTGCATTGTTGAATACTGGAATACATTTCTATCTGGCACTCTAGCGCTACCGTTGCAATACCCATAGATAAAAATAATATCAACATATTCTCGATGACTAAATGTGGCACAGACATTACGAAATTATGTGTGTACAATACCGACTAAACGAACGCACATGTATAAATAAACGCGACAGTTATAAGCGTTTAAATCACAAACGTCAAAATAAATGTGACAATTAGTAATCGCTAGTGTGAGTTGGGTTTAGAATGCATGACCTACTCAAAATAAAATATCAAATAATAACAAGAAGGCCTTCCAGAGGCAGAAATAACTTTTTTTAGTGGAATTTATCCACCTATCCTTTAAATGAAAATCCTTCTCTGTAAAAGTATATTGTTCATCCATCATCTAAAAATATATTATAATGCAGGTACTTCATTCGCAATATATGTTGAATATTTTTGCTGAAAATACTAGATACATAATTATTTTTGAACATTAGCATATTATATTCTTTGGTTTTTGTAAATATTTGTAGATATATGTGTAAACATAAATATTTTTAGCTCGAATTTTAGTTACAGTAAATTTATAATTAACGTAACTATAATTAATGTTAATATCAGTTATAAGCAAGCATATTCTCGATGACTACTACGATGAAATTACTATTTTTACTGTCATAGATATAAATATCTTACTTGAAATTAATGTTGTAGGGTTTAGAGACACATGGCGTAGTTTTCATGCAAAATAATTTCCGAACTGGTCGCCTCGTCGTCGAGTTAGCTTAGCATCGGTATGTCCAAAAATGTAAATATCGAATTTCCAGCAAACGGTTGGTTTTTTGACTTAAAATAAGAGTGCCAAATTGCTAGGTAAACTTTCATTCTTTAAAGTAATGCCATCATAATCTTAATAAAATTAAAGACCAAAATGTTATGATCATTTCTTCACCTAACACGCGCTCTTTCGAGCACTACATTTTAGAGAAATTTTACCTGTAACAAGTGTGCCAAATTTGAAAAATATCGTTACAGTATTAAAAAAGTTATAGTCAAAATATAAATTAAAAAAAAATAACTTTGACGTTACGTGGTTTCGTTAATATTGACGTTTTGAGAACATGGTTACATGAACTGGACACATTATTTGTATATAAAATATAATAAAATTGAAATTATTCAGTAAAATCACAAATATTTTACAATTCCTACCGAAAAAACGTCAATGTATAAAGCAATACAAATTATAATTTCGGAAATTGACGTTGGAATTTAACATAATAGTTGTAAATTCACGTAATATGGAATTTTATGTGTTTATTTCTGTAATATTACAGTGTTTCTATTCCATTTCAAAATTTAACTTTACGCTGGCTGCAAATTTTCAACGTAAAGTTGTCAGTGTAGATTGTAGGCACATGTGTGATATTTTTTACTGTAATAGAACGGTATTTTAAGCTAATATAAATCAAATCTCCTACAATTCCTATCAATGAAGTCATATGTATATTCTCTGATTCAAAACATCTAGGGATGCTAATGAACAATTCCACAGACAAAGTTCTATTTAATAATTATCTAAAGAAATTAATCTATCTAAATTTACTAAACTGGTATAATGGAACCTAAATATCTAATTTCACTTTACACAGTGGGAACTCGAAAATTCAACCACAATAGATAAGATCCGACCTGAAGAAGCAATCCAAAAAATGCAGAAATAGGTCAGATCTCATCTATTGTGGTTGAATTTTCGAGTTACCACTGCCAAAAATGAAATTAGATATTTATAGAGTGTTTCCATTAAACCAGGTTAGTAAATTTAGATTAATTTCTTTAGATAATTGTTGAATGGAACTTTGTCTGTGGAATTGTTCATTAGCATACCTAGATGTTTGGTAACATAGAGCATACAGAAGACTTCATTGATAGGAATTGTAGGAGATTTGATTTATATTCGCTGAAAATACCTTTCTAATACAGTAAAAAATGTTACAAAAGCTAATAATAAGGAATATATGGGTAGATATTGTGGGTGTAATTCAACGCTGGTTGGGGCTTTAGCCCACAGAGGAGTTAGTTTCACACAATATTATTAATACCTAAAAATATATATAAAAAAAACATGTGATATTTGCAGATATAACATAATTTTTCCATGTGGTTTTAAACGTATAAAAATAACTTAAAAATTTTCTATACATATACAATCCTGCAATTTCCGAAATGATAATAATTTTCCCATAAGTGTAGGTACATACATGTCATATGGCCAGTATCAAACCGATCATTAAATAACCCGAAGAACACACGTAGTATACGTGTATTCCTTGGGCCTCTAAACGTCGAAGTACAGTAAGTAACTACCAGTAACACATTGCATATATACCGGTTCAATAATGAATCGAAATTACAGATTTGCCTTGCAATTTCACGATTTAAACCGTATATTAGGCCTCTATTTGTACGTTCTCGTGTTTTTCGAATTGAATACTGCACGTTAGACTTTGGGCTGCCAGTACGAACGGTGTTGGAATAATTTTGGCTTTGTGGAATTAAATTACAGGACTGGAGTCGATTTTCGGTGGATCGTGATCACGATTCTTTGTCGTGCAGTGACAATCCGAAGCGCGTTTACTCGAAATATCATAAAAGTGCTAGTGTTTCGAGTACATTGTTCGGTTAAGAACCCTCTTTTACGGTAGTTAAACTGACGCTAATTGCTGGAGTGAAATTTTCAGAATTAACACGTCTTTAAACTGCTCAGAAGCATTTTGCTGGTGTTATTTTCTTCTCAAACCTCCTGACATAGCTGCACTTACTTGGAATTATATGCACAAGAACTAACTATTTTGGTGTCTACTTTATTCCATAATAACATCTTACAGTTTACTTATAATTGTTTTCGACTTTAATGGAACTTAACATCGGTAAATTGAAAATTGACAAAGAACCCCGCTCAATTCTGAAGAAATTTAAATTTCAAAATTGATGAAATTGAAATAGGTAGTTTTGCACCCTGAACAAAACTGGTCTTCCGTCATGCCCAAATACTCTATCTACCAGTCAAAAGCAATGTCGTATACAGGGTGTTATATATGAGGTGTGAGATAATAGTATGAACCAAAATAAGCAGAAAAGTCTTAATAAACATGGGTCCGCAAAGTAACGGTTGTGGAGATATAGACCATTCGTTTTTCAAACATTTTATTTTATTACAAATAAACCGACAAAGGAAGATTTTAACAAACAAAAAACAAAGTTACAGAAGATGTTCAAAGTGCCCTCCGTCCATTTCCAAGAAGGCACAACATCTTCGTCTCAACGATATTCGAACTCTTTCGAAAACACCCTCCTTGGTTTGGATTTCTTGACACTTTTGATTAATCCGTAGCTGCAGCTCTTCCAGGCTATTTGCAGGAGTACCATACACTAATGTCTTCAAATATCCCCAAACAAAGAAATCTAGAGGGATCAGATCAGGCGATCTTGGAGGCCATAAAACAGGTCCGGCCCTTCCTACCCATCTATGTGGAAAAGTTTGGTGTAAATGCTCTCTAACGGCCATGGAAAAATGAGCTGGAGCACCATCATGCTGGAACCACATTTGTTGCCTCTGATTCAAATGAATGTCTTCCAAAAACTCATACAGTGTGTTCTGCAGAACGCTGAGGTAAACAGCGCCTGTTAATCGGTTTGGTAAAACAACAGGACCTAGAAACCTGTCACCTATAATGCCCATCCAAATGTTTAATGAACAACGTGTCTGATGTCCAGATTCTATTAGAGCATGAGGATTTTCGTCGGCCCAAATATGCGTATTGTGAAAATTAAACACTCCATTTCTTATGAACCCGGCCTCATCAGTAAAAAGAATGTTTGCAAGAAAACGAGGGTCTTCAGCATCATGACGTAGAAACCAGCGGCAAAAAAACAAACGTGCTTGATGATCATTTATTGGATTTAAGGCCTGTACTCATTGCACATGGTATGGATAAAGCAGTTGCTCGTGAAGGATTCTCCAAACAAGAGGACCACTAATTCCTACCTCGGCTGATATTCTCCGTACACTCGTACCTGGATTCTGCTCTACCAGTGCTAGAATTTCTTCTTCTGCTCTAGGAGTGGATACCGACCTTGGTCTTCCGGATAAATGGCACTGTTTGCTCAAGGAACCGGTATCACGCAATCTTTGGTGAATTCTTCCAAACATGCGTTGTAAAGGAATTTGGCGATTTGGATAAGCGTCAACATAAAGACGTCGCGCTTCTGTGGCTTTCCCATTAGCATGACCATACATGAAATGCATGTCTGTTAATTCTGCGTTAGAGTAACCAGCCATAGCGAAAGAAAACTTGTGCCCTGAGAACAATTGTCAAATACGTACTATTTATTTCACTAAACATGAACCTATTATAAGAATATACACAACGTTTTTGCAAAATAAAAAAGGGGCTAAAAAACATAAAACATTCCATATCTCCGCAACCGTTACTTTGCGGACCCATGTTAATTGCTGCTCATTTTGGTTCATACTATTATTTCCTTAAATATTTTACACACTTTTTTTAACACCCTGTATATACAAATTATCAAAAATGTCGTTTTCGTCAAAGTAGTTTTCTACAGCACTTCTACACTGATAATAATAGATACAAATTTTCATGTTTTGTTATGTTCTTTTTACATAGATACTTTTTATATAGGTATTAAGGAATAGTCGACTCTACTTTATATTTTTACGTAATAAAATTCAGCAACATTGTGGTGAAACAATGCACTACTTTGGAATTATTTACTTTTACTCAATTTATTTTGAAATTTTGCAGATCATGTGACTTCTTTTACCCGAACTGTTGTACATGTGCAGACGCACATCAATCTAACCTCTATCCTAATGCATTTTAGTTGTGTTAAGGTGTGGTAGATAAACATGTACAGTTCATTAATACGGACTTTTTGCGAAATATTCAGAAAATAGTAAGTATAATATTACAATTTGTAACGTTTGCCGTTGCAGTTTATGCCAATTTAATTGTTATACAATTCGTAAATACTATATTTATATAAAAATTGAAACGGTACATTGTTTAGATGCTTGCATCAAAACTGTGTCAATCTGTAAACCATACAGAAACTTTAATTTCAGACATTTTTATCGTTGTGTAAATGTAAAATTAGTAATCGTTTGTAACAGGTAGGTATTGTAAATTTATTGTAACTAAAAATATTTATTTTGACACAGAAATACGTAATTTGCAAATATCATGGAATACAATATTAATGTTTCAGAAATAACATATACGTTTGAGGACCAATGGACATCTTCCTATACCTAAATAAATCTTCATAGGTATACCTACAGAACTTATGTTTGCTTATGACAAAGCTTTCGTAGCTATTCAGACATGACATTAAAAGTAAACAGTTTTTCCTCTTTGCCTCATCTGTGGACATTCATATGGCTACAAAATTAATATTAATACAGTTTTAAATTTATTTAAACAAAATAAGATATTTGATTTAATTGACGAACTCTGTAGTATATACATTTTTTTATTATTATTTTGGTATTACATATTGTTCGTTATTTATATTTTTACACAGATATTCAGACATATATTTGAAATAATGTTAGTTATTGAAGAAGTGTTTCTTTTGTATATGAGTAAAATATAAGAAAATTACAGAACACAAAATAATCAACGGAAACACAGGATTTCATTTATGACAACGAATTTTACCGTTTAGTGTTGCTGGTTGCCTACTATCTAAATGTCAAACGTGTAAATAAATAAAACTTCGCAGCGCATGGGTCACACAGTCGGCAATAAATAGGGGTTTAATATAGAAAAACATTTTTCGTTTTATAAATAAGTTTGGAAATTTTTTGATGGACGATTTCGTTAATTTTTATTTTTCTCTAAACCCTCTTAAATATTTGTACTTATTTATAGTTAACCCTGTATAATTAAGTACATTATTGTTTTTTATAATTTAAATATTATTTAGATTCATTATTTCAACTTATTTTTCCTTAAATAACTTTACGGAAATACCACACAATATTCGAACATACTATTTCTCAAGGATCATCTTGCATTATTTAAAAATATGTAAATACAGTACGTACTTTTCAAAATATTATACTTTTTACGTAACAGTTAATCATTAACAAACTGGATGTTTTGTCTGGCTTTGCTATAAGTAACAATGAAAATGAGACCCCCAAATCAGTTTCGGTCGTTTCGCATTTCAAACGGGGTCATAAAATGTGCAAAAACTCAATTAGAAATGGGGCTAAGACAAAAGCGCCGCGTTAAATCGGTGGCGCCAGCATCTCGGCACGCCAAAATCGCCTTAAAGAACGAATGCCTGCGGTTTGGATGTTACGCTTTAATCGGAATATTAGTAGATACATACAAACCTTTTTAATTAGCAATTAACTGATTGTTCACTGCTCTAGAGCACTATTTGATCAATACCGTGTAATCATCAATTGTTTATATTAAAGTTTAACAAATAAAATCGTAAATTTTGTTGAGACGTACAGGATGATTCACTTAAACCTTCTCAGTAAAATTACCCGGCGGAACTATTACAAATAGTGATAGGATAGTCGGTAAAAGCAAGTTTTAGGGATTATCTTTAGCTTAAATTTCCTATGCAAACGTCATCCTTCAACAAAATGGAGGCAATTTTAAACACATACTTAAATATTTTAATATTCTCTAATTTTTACATGAATTTTTAAGTTTGTAAGTTGATATGTAGTTATTATTTTTGTTTTTCTTTTATATAGCAGTTATATTCCGTAATAATGTTAAAAATAAATAATATGATATAGATTAGACATGAAAATTTAATAGAAAAACAAAATTTGTTTACGATTCACAGTTTTTAAATTAGAAGTTGCGTAAAAATTGCAATATTTTTTTAAGCAATATAGGTAAGAATGCAATTTCTTAGTAATTCTAGTAATACCTCCTATATATCCAGAACTATTCGTCTAAATGAAAAAATGTATTTGACAAAATGTTAAGAAACCAACAACGTTTCTAAATAACACCACCACAGCTCCCTCTAACAGAACAATGGAGGTGTCGCGACGCCGACGTCAAGACCGTCACGGTGGTCTCTGCATAGAAAATTTAAGCCATTTATATTCCTTGAAAGCTCGTTTTTACAAACAATCACTAGATTTAAGTGAATCACCCTGTATAGAAAAATATCACAACATAAATAACTGAAATGAAAAAACTTTTTTGAAGGCCGAAGAGTGCAAAATTATATAAGGGGCATTCCACGCTAACTCAGCAGTCGATCCCACATCACCCTCTCAGATCTGGTTCAAAATTGGTACATCGATTAGTACTATCGAAAAAAGGATATTCCCAAATTTTCAGCCCCTAAGACCGCTTCCTGTCATCAGGGGCCTATAGTGAAGTGTTCGACCATCATTTCACCTCCAGGGGTCTGAAATCGGTTTTTCGTGTACTGACGCGGCATTTTGGTCTAAAAAATGATCAAAAATACATGGGGACAAAAGAGACGTTTGGTGAGAGAGAAAAAATCCAATTATTACCCAGCTGGATAGGTTCAGTGGAGCGGTTATAATGAAAAAATTACAGAAAATCCCATATAAAACCTGTAAAACGCGTGTAACTTTTTTTTTACATATAATGATCACCACGCGCGTATGAACATTCGAAAGAGCAATAATCAAAGAGCCTTTTGGTAAATTTTCAGCCAATTTGAAACGACCGTATTTGAGATATCAGATTTTTACTAACGCGCGGTTTTCGCGTTTTCCGGACTCCTCTTGCTAGATATCGAAAAACGGATGGCGACATCGTGTTCTACGGAAATTTGGCATCTTCTATGTATTTTGACCTCCTGGGGTGAAATGATGGTCGAAAACTTCACTATGGGCCCCTGGTGACAAGAAGCTGTCTTAGGGGCTGAAAATTTGGGAATATCCTTTTTTCAATAGTACCAATCGATGTACCAATTTTGAGCCAGATCTGAGAGGGTGATGTGGAATCGACTGTTGAGTTGGCGTGGAATGCCCCATAATGGTCATTTCATTTCAATCTATTCTTGGAGCTTGGCGCACTAATATTCGGACGCACTGTATATTGAATTACGCACTGGAAAATTACACAGCAACTTTTCTGTAGTGTAATAAATAATAAAAATTATATAAAAAAATGTTCAATAGATTTTCTAGAAATGTGATGGAAGAATTGTTCTTTAATTAATTAGTACCTTCCCTAAAAAGTATTAATTGTTATTCTACCCCTTTATCTTCAGTTACTAACACAGATAATGCTTCAATTAATGTCAATGAAACATGCACACGCGTAGCAGTAATCCGCTGCGACTCCGGATTTTCCCATAGCACGACATAAGGCGGCGATGAGCGTAGATTTGAATAAATTTTCCATCCATTGAGCACTAAATAGCCGGGTAGTGCAAAAATGTTCATTGAATCACAGCCGATGCGGTGTGATCTTCCCTGGAGCTTCTGTATGCCGATGTTTCCACCACGATGGCTTCGAATGCCTATCGGGGCTAATTGACATTTCTCACCCTCGGCCCCGATATTTGACAACTTTTATTGCCGGGGATTTTTGTTTCGGATCGTTTGGGGTCGTAAAAAAGTCGTTCTGGCACAAGTCGGTTTGTTTGTCGCTTCGTATGGTAAGCGATACCGAGTTGGGACCTTTAAGATGTGTTTAGATAGTATTAATGTGCCTTTTTGATGATGTCAGTGATAAAATCAGTTCCAAACTGACTCTTGATGATTTAATTTTGCAGCAGTTTTTATATAAATCATGGAACACCAGTAACAGTTTCCAATAATGCTACTTTCAATAACATAAATTTAGAATGCGATGGTTTCACGCTGATAATAATGGGACGAAATTTCTATGTTTTGTTATGTCTTTTTACGAAATTTCCATGTTTTGTTATGTCTTTTTACGTAATATCTACCGGTAATTTTTTATTTACTTTATGTATTAAGGCTAAATCAAGTATACAGTGTGGCCCATTACCGATTAGAACACTCTAAAAGTATTATATATAATTACACTGATAAAAATGTATGGAAATTTCCATGGTTTGTTATGCTCTTTTTACATATCTAATATTTAATGGAAAATTTTAATTTACATTATGTATTAAAAATAATCAAGTGTATGTGTTTATCTTTATGGCAGTAAAAATAGTAATTGCTTACAACAGATATTAACATTACTTGTAGTTACGTTAATTATAAATATACTGTAACTAAAATTTTAGCAAAAAATATTTATTTTCACACAGATATATGTATATCTACAAATATTTGCAAAAACCAAGGAATTACTGATGTTTTACAAATAATTATGTAGTAGAGAAAATATTCAACATATTTTTTAATGCGAATGAAATACCTACATTGCAATACATTTTTAGATGATTGATGAACAATACACTTTTACAGAGAAGGATGGATAATTCACACTTAGAGGATGGATAAAGAAATGCCACTAAACAAATTTACCTACAGAGATATTATTTTTGCCACTGACAAGGCCTTCTTAACTATTTAGACATAAAAATGTAACGTACATAGTGTTTTTATTATTGAATTCTAATAATAAAATCTATTGTATTTCTAATAATTTATTAGTAAGAGATATCCTGCATATTACATTGACTAGCTTAAACCTGTTATCTTATACATTTTAACAAGCGAATACATTTTTCCATGACATTAAAAGTAAACATTTTTCCCACTTTTCAACTTCATCTGTCAATATACTGCATATGACTACAAAAATAATATAATACATTTCTAAATTGGCATCTGTTACACTATTCAGTTAAAACAAAATGTAATATTTGTAACAATATTTGTAATAATACATTTGTACATTGGCTTTTGTCACACCATTCAGGTTAAACAAAATGTACATATTTGAACTGATTTGATGAACTCTTTGGTATATACATTTTATTAACATGTGCATATTGATCAATTTTTTACACACTGATATTGAGTGTCAGTTCAGTTATTGAAAAAGTGTTCACTATGCATATTTTTCAATGTTAGTTATAAAAGTAAGTATATCTAAAATTTAAATTACAAAGAGACCGCGATGATTTTGTTGAACGGAGATAAGTGTGTCTCAAGCTGTTCAGTAAACATTGATCATTGTTGGCTACAGTTGTATCAAGAAGAACTAAGTAACAATAAAATAAAAATCATTTAACATCTATATGGAAGCAGATAAACAAATTTTAAACTGTCAAACTTGGCATACTTTTAATACATTTACTGTTTTGAGAACGAAAACAGAGTTTTTCTATCTTATCTGATTTTTTCAGTGTGAGATTTTTGATTACGCAAACTTAGTTTAAAAAGTAACCCTTGACTGATCCGTTTAGCGCAAGGGCTTATTTAATTAATCTTTATTTTTTCAGAAGTGTGGCAAAAACCCAATCAAACTAAAGAAAAACTAAAATTATGCCACAAATAAATAGCTTCAGAGAATATCTTAAATTATCTACTCGGTAAAATTACATATTACTTATTTTACAATTCTAACCTAAAAATTACAATATATAAATCAATACAAATTATAGTAACACAAAATTACGGATAAATTTTGATCAGTGTGGTGGAAAAGTGTTGAAGTTCCTTAAAAGTTGCGGTTTCCACGCCGCGACGTTATCTCCACGTAACTACAACGTCGCTGGAACGTGGCCATACAAGTTCCAGAAACGTCGGAGGCACCAAAAATATATTCCTCATTTTTGTATGACTACGTAGTGGGAACGTTTCTGTTACCTGTCCATGGTTAATGGCAAAACACTTTAAAGTGAAAGTGTGAAAGTTGAATAAAATCGTAGTTACGTCCCAATTGTGCTAGATGGGTTACAAGTAACAAACGTCCAATACGTCACCGAAATCCATTATGCCTCCGTAAAAGCATTTTCCGTGCCAAATAGCGGGTATTATTTTTATGGGTGACAGAATAGCGGATGACATACGTCCCCGTTGAGAATCGGAAGGAAACATGCGACGGTATAGACGCCGGCACACATACGTGTGACAAACATTCGACTGGAGCTGTCAAAGCCAACCCCGATGAACAATGGAAGTTACCCTAGCAACTGCTCTGCAAATTATACGCCACTCGGTCCTACAACCGTTTAGTATGGATTGTTGGATTAGAGATTAGCTAAATAGGTACCGAATAGTACTAGGGGGGCGATGTGTATTTGTATTTTTTCTGTAAATATAGTGTTAAGAGTAGGAAGTTGGGATTATTTTGTTATTAGGTGTGTTAATGTGTAGGTTTATTGAGAAATTATAAAGACATTTAGCAGCTGCGTGGTAAAATGCTTTTAATTTGATGGACAAAAAGAACATGTTTTTAGAGTAGGTATACTTAAGTAGCTGTTCTTTATACGAATGAATGCAGATTGTTTCAATATTTCGCGTTCGTGAAGCAATCCCAAGTTTTTAGGGTGAAAACGCCATGTAACGAAATTTTATTATTTACAGTTGTTTCTTTTAGCAGCTAGATATTGTTAAAGAGGGAACATCATATAATTATAATACACTTTTCAATAGAATTTACACCATAAATAGTTTTGCGTAAGATTTCACCCAAAGCCAACACAACTGGTTGTTAGAAAAAGTTTACACCTTAGTTATGTTGAAATAGTAACACAATCGTTGAGTAACTCAATCATTTGCTAACTAAATGAAACGTTTATGGATAAGTTGAATAGCTTTGGACTTAACATAAAGTATAATATAGCACTTACCTATTACAAATACAAAATCGAGTTTTTTACTGTATTAGAAACGTATTTTAAGCTAATATAAATCAAATCTCCTACAATTCCTATCAATGGCGTCATAAGCATGCTCTCTGATACCAAACATCTAGGTATGCTAATGAACAACTCCACAGCTATATTCAATAATTATTATCTAAAATAAAAATTAATCTAGCTACATTTACTAACCTGGTTTACTGAAAATATTCTATAAATATCTAAGTTCACTTTTGAAATTGTGGGAACTCGAAAATTCAACCACAATAGAAGAGATCTGACCTATTTCTGCATTTTTAGGTGGCCTCCTTTAAGTTAAGTCAAATATCTAACTATAAAAATTATTATACCAATAAATTAAAATTATTTGAAATTAAATATCGGCAATCTCAAAAGTGACTTTAACCTGCCAAATTAAACATGACAATTACCTACTTAATTAGTCAAAAAAAATGTTACCCCGTATGTAATAGTTTTTTTTTTAAATATTTTTAGGTATTACTAATTGTGTGAAACTATAATAACTACTCTGCGGACTAAAGCCCCGACCAGCGTTGAATTACTTTGTATCATTTTTTACTAAGTATATTAAAATACCTTTCTAGGACAGTAAGATTTTAAACCCTTGACAGATACTGCTATCTAGTAATCTGTCTAAACTATTTATGGTTAAAAAAATACTGATAGCGTGATCTTACTATGGTTAAATATGGCGATATGCAAAACAACGTGCATATCGACATAGATAATTTTAAATTAACCTTTCTCTTCTACAAAAAACTGCAGAAAAATACACATAAAGGATGAACTTAGGAAAGGTTTGTGTTCATTTTTCTTACTTTGACTTTTAAATGTGAAAAATTTATTGTTGAAGTTTATGTAAAAATGTCATAAAAAGAGTCACATTCAATAAATATTTTAAATATAAAATCACTACATTTTGGCAATATAAATACATAAGTTGAACTCTCCATTTTACCATAATGTATAATTCTTTTTGGTACAACTTTAACAGGGTTTAAAATTCCTAACTTTAAAATTACATCGACATTCCTATCCTTAATATCCTTTTTTTGTAATATAGAAACTGTGTGTATGTCCTTCGACTGACCGCAGTACAAGATCCAGTATTTTATATGTGGATATACTAATGCATAATAAAAATTTAGTAGATATTTATCTTCAACAATAGGCTTAAGATTTCGAATGACATAATATGAAGAAATAAGTTTCTTCAGAACATGTTCAATGTGCTTAGACCAGGATAAATTTTCCTCTATGTGCTGTCCTAGAAATTTAGTGTAAAGTACATTTTCTAGCGCAACGTTATCTATCGCAAATGTGAAATTTGGTTGAGGCAATAAATGTTCTCTACGAATCACTATATGCTTAATTTTGTTAACATTAATAAACTACAAACAAACTTAGTTAAGCAAACTTCGTTTAAAAAATAACCTTTGATCCTTTTGGCGTAAGGAGTTATTCAATTAATCTTTATCTTTTCAGAAGTGTGGCAAAATAGTCAATCGCCTTATAAATCGTAAAGATATGAGGAAAAAATTTGTTTTAGAGTTGAAATCAATTTCATCTCGAACGTAAGCAATAGTCATTAATGCTAATTTTGGCAATCATTTCAGTTATTTTGAAGAGGTCAAGTAAGAAAGAAGCATTTTGAAAATGTCAAAGTAGTTGAGCTGTTTCTCATCGTTCCTCATAAGTATGTATTTGTCAACAACATTGATCAACAAAAATAAAATTAAGAGACCGCGATTATTTTGTTAAACGGATATAAGTGTGTGTCAAACTGTTCAGTAAACATTGATCATTGTTGGCTACAGTTGTATCGAGAAGAAGTAAGTAACAATAAAATAAAAATCATTTAACGTCTCTATGGAAGCAGATAAACAAATTTTAAACTGTCAAACTTGACATACGTTTAATATATTTCCAATTTTTGAGAGCGAAAACAGAAAGTTTTTCGAGACGTCAAGAAATACGAGAGTACGCTATAGTGATGAGATTTTTTACTTATCTGCATTTTCAGTGTCAGATGTTTGGTTAGGCAACTTAGTTTAAAAAATAACCCTTGACTGATCCTGTTGGCGCAAGGGTTTATTTAATTGATCTTATAAATCATAAATATATAAGGAAAAAATTTGTTTTAGAGTAGAAATCAATTTCATCTCAAACGTAAGCAATAATCATTAATGCTAATTTTGGTCATTTCAGTCATTTTGAGGAGGCCAAGTAAGAAATAAGCATTTTGAAACTGTCAAAGAAGTTGAGCTGTTTCTCATCGACCCTCATAATTATGTATTCATACGTGCCCATATCGGACAAATTAGCCAGCTAACCCTGTGGGAGGGCAGGCACTCGTTCAAATCCGCATAGAAAATTCAAAAGTTTATTGAAAAATTACACGCGGGCTTCCAGAATTTGTCAACATCACCGGTCTCATTGTGCTCGCACCTTTCCTATAAAATCCCGGCCCGCCCTTTAACAAATCATTTCGTACAAAGGCGCGACCATTTTCTGTATCAAATCGTGTAATTCCAGAGGCTGGAAGGGCTACGCCTATGACACCAGAAAAACCAGGGATGGGAACGAACAAAAAGCAATGACAAACTGCTGTGAACCTAACACCTGGTTCATGAACCTCTATATTTTATATTACGGCCTTAATGTATTCTCCCTGTTTTATTTCGCTCTGACGTGTCCATGAATTCACGGGGCAAGGAGGTGTGATGACATATAACGTTTACGGCGTATCCTCCTCCTTTGCCTCGTATCCTTTCAAAGGATAATACGCCGTGTACCGTTTTTAATATTTACAAATTCACGCCCCAAAGATGTTTCGAAAGGTGGGACACTACTCCTAGGAGGGTTGGATACTGTCTCTTATTATAATAGTGTAATAATTTTTTGTGGAATTCGCTTTTTATTTATTGGAATGTAATTGCATGGTGGGATGGAATGCGTGTAATTTCGGTTTGTTCCATGAGTTTTCGTCGTGTATTCGATTTCTAAGGTGGAGCTTGTCCTGAAATATTCCAATTTAACTACTATCTTTGGAATGTGTAATTTATCTAGAACAGTATTTAAGTACAGAGTTTTATGGCGCTACTGTAATCTTCTCCAAACGCTGGTGGTTTGTAAGACGAAGCAAATAAAATATACTTAGTAGTTAGATATTTAATTTTTAATTGTACCTAACCTAATTTCTTTCTATTACATGTAATTAGTTACAAGAAGAATTGGGTAGTATTTTTTACTATACGTAATCATAAATCTTGCTAGATATATAGGGTGTCGAAAGTCGATACCTACCAACATTGTTATGTTAAATATGACACCCCGTTTTTTTGCATTCTGCGAAAAAGTCGCTTTCTGTAACCATCGTCTGCTAAATCGCGTCGCCTTTGTAATACTTTATTGTCGAATAAGCCGAATTTCAATAGGTATAGAATTCTATAATGTGCTGTAGTGTGGCGACGTCAGTGTTACTATTTAGAATCACAAATGTCAGGGTTGGAAATGTCAGAATTTGACATTTGATATTCACACTGCAATAGCTTACCTCTTAATAAAGTGTATTTGTCTAATTTGCTTTATAAAAAAGTTTTTATTTTATCTACAAGTTTATTGCTAAAATTACGTCACTGATATTATTCTTCATTCACACGAAGTGCTTCTAAATATTTTACATTTTTAAGCAAACTGGGTACGTACGTATTAATAATAATGGGCTATTCTTTCACTTTCACTATAGAAGACACTACATTATTTTAATATGCATCAATTAATAAATTAAGAGTTTGAGTTACTGCAAACGGGCTATATAAGAGACTATAGGTAAGGCACGGCTGCTGCGATTTAGCAGATGATGACATACCATTCTTTATAGCTAGGAGTTACAGCTTTTCTGAATTTATTAGATAATTATTGAATAGAGCTTTGTCCATCGAATTGTTCATTATCATACCTAGATGTTTGGTATCAAAGACCATACATATTATCGTGACTATAAACATGTTCATAACATTTATTAGCGATTGTCAAGGATTGCAGTCAGATTTGAACAAAGTCTCTATGCGATGTTATAACAACGGCTTATCCATAAATGTTGGACAATGTAACATTGTTGCTTATACGCGTAAGCATGAGCAGTAACATTACGGATATGTGCTGAACAACAATATATTGGGACGTTCAACGGTTTCAAAGACCTAGGTGTTCAATTTGACAGTAAATTAAGTTTTATCCCACATATCAACAGTATTACTGCTTCTGCTTTTAAGTCACTGGGTTTCATCCTTAGAAACTCCAGGGATTTTCGTAACCCCTGTACTTTGCAAACTTGGTATACCACATTTGGCAGAAGTAAATTGGAATACGCAAGCGCAGTGTGGTCTCCATATTACACCTCTCACATAAATTCCTTAGAAAACATCCAGAGAAAGTTTTTAAAATATTTGTGCTATCAGTTAGACGGAGTGTATCCACCGATTGGGATTGATCACAATTACTTGCTCCATCGGTTTTCTTATAATTCACTTCAAAATCGTAGAAATATGCACGAGGTTCTGTTTTTATATAAATTATTAAATAATAAAGTGAACTGTCCTAATATCTTACAAATGATTAACTTTCGAATTCCCTAAACATCAAATCATTTCCATGTTACATTTGAAGTTAAAAGTTTCATACAAATGTATTAAAATACTCATCCATTAACAGTATGTGTAATAATTACAACTTAATCCAAGATAAACTTGATATTTTTCATTGTTCAACTAGAGATCTCATATTTAATTTGTTTGTGTTGTTTTTTGTGTTTCCCGACTCTGTAACTGGAATTCTGTCCTGTTGAGTTTTTGTAAATAAATAAATAAATAAATAAAAATAAATAATTCTCTTGGAAGTTACACTAAGTAATTATAAATCCTTAACTTCCTCTAATGTATTTACAAAAATAAACCGACAATTGTCGAATTTTTCACTGAAATTATTTCCCGTTGAACTGTTTCCACTGCCTATGACTGTAGTCAAACATGAAGTTGATGTTCCACTTCTTCCATGTAACATACAAACCAACATTTTTGCAGTTTTATTTTTCAATTAAATGCCGTCGGCCAATACCGTTCTGCTACCTTTGAACTTGACCATCCACCATGTCTTTTCAATGTCGTCATATTGAAAAGGCAGTCGCGGAAATCCTCCGCAGACAATGTCCCGTGAAAGATTCTGGATCTGACAAACCCAAAAAACTAGTAATTTTGCTTGGCATTTTTCCAAATGTATTTTTCCCAACGGGCTGAAGTGTGCAACGCTTTTCCCGATACATTAGAAACAATCTTTCTGAACCAGATGGAAGCTAAGACATATACTTCCTCACTAGACCCAATTTCTTAAGGATATCTGTTTTACTTTCCAGAATGCCAACCACCATAACCGAGCTTCTATCTTCAATATGATTGATCTTCATTTACCTTATGTAGCAATGTTCTTCATTGGAAGCACAGTATACTAAGCAATCAGTACGGAATCTTAGACAATTTATGAATGAAATACGTCTGGCAGTTTTTAAATACCCCCACTCTAGAAAAAGTCGCCAAGAATATGGCAGATTCCACAGAACATACGAAAAAATAGCTAATAATTTGGCGTAAACATAACCAAAGTTGTTTCGTAGTTATAATACTTTGCATTAATTCTTAATTAACTGTTGTAATCCAGTGTAGTTTCATGTAAACTGAGGTATTGATTGAGAAATTATAGTAATAACTGTCAGTCGCCAACAACATGGCGGATTTTTGGAAGACGCGGGAAAGCTGAGTTTCCCTACTGATTGCTTAGTATACTGTTATTGGAAGCATCCTTCAAAAATTTGACAATGTCATTCC
This sequence comes from Monochamus saltuarius, assembly GCA_025584915.1. Lineage (NCBI taxonomy): Eukaryota > Metazoa > Arthropoda > Insecta > Coleoptera > Cerambycidae > Monochamus > Monochamus saltuarius. Next base: position 17,727,394 of record CM046725.1, read on the forward strand.
GACTAAACACTTTAGACTTTTTTGGTTCATAGCCTTTACTTTTTCATTTGAGAGACGCTTCCAGTTCATAAAACTTTCTCCCATCTGCATTATTATAAAATGTCATCATTGATTTTAACATTGACCACTTAGTCCACAGGGAATTACGACTGTACGATTCAGACTAAGAAAAATAAATTAATATCACTTGTACTAGAACGTGGAAGAATAAATAAGTACATATCATGTACAGAAAGTAAACCAACATTATAGTTTCACTTATATTTTTGTTTTCAATATAGTTAACTTTAAGTCACTGTAGGAATTTGTCATATTCTTTTTCATACCTTGGTTCCGATTTTGTTGGCACGAGCTTTCTCAGCCTGAAATATCTTTCCAGGGTTTCATTCATTTTCACAAATTAATAAATTTGATAAACTTTTATTTACAAACCTGTCAGTTGATATATCCATGGTAATTATACCTATTTAATTATTAAACAACGTTTGTTTAATTTTGAATACCAACAAAATTTGGTTTTGACATTATATTAGTATGAAATAAAAATAATTATATATCACTTGAGTTACTGGATGTTAATAATCTCGGGCAAATTAACAATCTGTTGCCATCGATAATTAACATCTTCATAACTCCCTTGATACATAAATAACGCTTTCATTCTGATAAAAGCGAGCGCGCAGTTTTTGGCGCTGACCTACTTTTCAACTTGCTGACTAAAGTATGATACAATACAAGCAGAAAACCTGCTTCCTATGTTTCTTCTAGTATTTTTGCCCATCGTGTGATATTTGGGGACCACAGTAAGAATAGTTATTCTGTAAACTTTGGTAAGATTCATGAACCAATTCTCAGAACAGTCTGAATTTAACCTTCTCCTCTCCGTTTTTAGCTAACAGAACTGTCATCATCTGGTGACATAGACCCCGGACAACGACTTATTATAACAAAATACCTTCGTGCTGTTCTGGTGACAGTATACCCGCAGTCGGCCATTCATATCCTATATGTCGCATGATAGCGGGCCGTATAATTGTTACGCATCCATTTGCCGGGATGAGGAAACGGCTCGCACGGTGCTTATTAGGGCGGGCCGTGGCCCCAATAACCGCGACTACGTACACATTATGGCTTATTGTTACTGGAATTAGAGTAATGAGTCGGACTGGCAAGCTCTATCGATGCGTCCGAATGCTACGGGTCAGGATGTGGCCGGGAACTTTTAATTTTCCGGGGAGGATGGCCGTAATTAGTGTTTTCAGTACGCAAATGACCGATAATTTCGATATTAGTACCGTGAAATAGTGGAAGCTCGGCCAGCGATCGCCTGTTCATCGTGAAAGTCTTGCGGGACATCTGTTTGACAGACATTCAAACCGCAGAGGGTTTGGACATTGTTTCTTAAATGTTAGGTTGTTCGGCCCACAATAAGAAATTAAAATGCTGTAATTGTTTATAGTAACATAATTAAGTATTAGAGTACAACAGCTGTCATATATATATATATATCTCCTAATAATAATAATAATAATATCTCTACCCCTCATTCTAATCACAGGGATTAGCCCAGAAGTCGGAGACTTGTGCGGGAGAGGGGGTGGCATATTATTATTAAGCAGGCCGCATTTGCGCCCAGGAACGACTTACGTTGGTAAGCCCTAACCACTATTCAGTGCAGGAATGAGGAAAACCTGGAAAACCTCATTAATTAGGGGGGTGGTCAAATATCAACCGGCATCAATGTCTTACATTGACCCAAGCTAACATTCTTCCACCCTACCATACCCACAGAGAGGGTGCCAATTCTCTCCACGAATATAGCTTATATACGGTCTACCGGCAGCTGGGCTCGAACCAACTCCGTCTAGTCACCTCGATTCAAGTACTAACGCCTTAAACCGCGCGACCACTGACCGATCCCAACTTGTTATTATATAAAAATTGTCACTTACAATTGCACAGAGGTTTGTATATCACCGGGTAAATGTGGGTTGTTTAGTGAGAAACTATTGCCTAGCAATTAGAAGAGAAAAACTGTCAACTGTTAAAAACAAGACATTGAAGTTTAAAATTTCAACAAATTTACCCACTATCAATATAAACATTGAGTGTAATTCGGCAGGAAAATTTATTGAACAAAAAATTTAGAAACATATCAATGCAAACTCTATTTATGAAACACTAAAAATAAATACATTTTTATTTGAGCGTACTATTAAACACGCAGTTATTGAAATTCATACGAGGAATACTAATGTCACTGCGGATACCACACCTAATCGTTTCTGTAGTAGATGTTAAAGTTTGTTCTTTTTCCAAACGAATCGATTGAATAATGATCGAATGATAATAATAATAATATTTATCCATTTTTCTAGATCGTACAGCAATGATAGAGGATAAGTCAATGTTAGAGAGTACAATTTTTTAACACAATTTACAAACACATCAACTATAGTAACAGCAACACACAATAAAAGCCACAAGATGATCAGTCAATAAAGTCTAAAATTTCTTATCCATAAATTCCGAGACGCTATAGAAACATCCATCAGACAAAAATTGTCTTAATTTACGTTTAAAAGTCTTTGGATTAATCTCCAATCTCACACATTCGGGCAGATGGTTAAAAAGTTTGATACTCATATAGACTGGGCTCCGTTCATATAGACTAGTAACATGTTTAGGTGGCCTAATAGAATTAGAGTAGTAAAATGATCATGATAATCAGAGTTTCTATAAAAATCTAGATAATGACTCTTAACATATAGAACGCACTTGTAAATGTATATAGAATAAAATGTGAGGATATTATATTTTTTAAAATGTGCTCTACAGGTTTCCCTATATTTTAAATTAAAAATCAATCTTAGAATCCTCTTTTGAGACACAAAAACTCCAGAGGCAGCCCCTACACTTCCCCACAGAATAATATTATAAGAAATATTGCATAATAAACATTTATTAATTGAAAAGGGTTAAAGATATTCTGCAGTTGTGAAATAGCATAGTAGCTACGATTTAATTTTTTACAGACTTGGTGTATGTTTGTACTCCAGCTCATATTGCTGTCTACAACCAAACCTAAAAATTTTATAGATTTTGATAAATGTATTTTCAGAAATTCCAAATTATATGGTGAATAATTTCAAGACGTCTGCGTTTTGCATTACTTTGTTGCAGTTAAACAGTTAAAATTATGAATTACACTTTTTTAGTTGTAGTCTTTGTACATTCCCATTTAATTTGTGCTGCCAATAATTCTCCATATCTTCTTCCAACTATTACTTTTCAAACACACATCATCTCTGAATAAAGTGAAAAATGACTTACAGTGAAATGATCCTCGCAACAATATAACGCTGTGTTCGATAATGTTGCATTCTCTTTTTCGTCTCTATTCATTGAAATGAACCATTTCTTATGCATTTTCTCATGTTTAAGCAGCGGAGAAGAATATTTTCTCCGGGGTGGTTACCGTAGTGTTTTTGCACTTTGATACCACACAATACTTATAAAATTTGTGTTTTATCGGTTCCATCCCCTTCGGCAATCCAAAACTTATGTTATAATCAGTGCTGGACACCACACAAACACAGATTATGGAAGTTACGGAACGAGTTCGCTAACCGACTTAACTAAACTACGTCGATTTCACAATTTGACATGTGTCATGGACGTTTCCATATACTGTGACGTGGACCAATTAGAATGTTGTTTCCGAACCCGTGATTATATTTGAATAAATTGCTATATAAAATAATTAATTATGAAAAATATAAGAACAATTTTACAGAATTAGCAAGATATTCTTATTAAGTACTTAATATATAATAAAATAACAATATTTTTAAGCATTTAAAAATATCATGCAAATTGCCTATTTACTTGAACTTATAGTCAAAGAAGACCCAGTAATAAACCTAAATAATGTACCAAATTTGGTTATTTGAAGTTAAAATAATTCAGAGATATTATTTTTTTTTCGAAATATTTGGCCCCACTTTAAAGGCCCGTAACTCCAACTGATCGTCTTGTAAGTTGCCGGTTGCCTCGCCTAAATACAAAACATTTAATCATAATCATCTCAAATCAAGTGAATTTTAAAATATACATTTACTGCAAATTGAATTATAGATGCGTGTAATTAAATCTCGGATTGAATCATGGCCAGCCGGTATAAATTAAATGCAACTTACATAATTTATCGTATTGTTTTCCGGAAGAAGAAGCCGACTGCCATGTCTTTTCTCTGCGATACTTATGTGAACCAAGCATATGTGTATCCTACTTGGCTCCTTAATTATTGACATTACTCCTTACTCCTATTATTTTCTGTGCATTGTACGGGAAAAAAATAAGTATAAAATTATATACAATTTTTGTAAAACATATGTGATGAGGTAGAATGCTTATTGTTGTAATGTATCTGTACGGCAACTGCTGTTTCTTTTCAATTTTTCACATTCGACATGCAATACGGAACCGTTTGATCGGCCGGTTATAAAACTGGAAAATTTATTACGCCAGCGTTTAGTTGTAGAAGCTGCACTTTCTCGAATTATTTAAACGAACTGATTGGTATCGAGGTAAATCAACTATTTTGAAAACTTTTAAATGTTTAAAATAAAAAAATCAGGAAAATGAATGCACGAATGCAACTGATTAATATAAAAATTGAATTAAAGATTATATAAATAATGTGAACAATACTTTGATGACAATTAAACATTATAATAATGTCACTTGTTCAATTGTTTTCCAAAAAAATGTTCGACCAAGTCACGGTTTTACTACAAGTTTGACGTTTTATTTGTTTTTTACTTATAATCATAACTTTTTAAAGAAAATAGATAGCGAACATTTTTTAAATAAAAGTTTATCAGAAAACTACGTTCCTTTTAAATATAAAAATGATCGTGGTTTCCGATCTATAGAAATTAATGCTACCTCTAGGGTCCCTCAAAGATCGGTTCTCGGCCCACTATTGTTTGTAATCTTTATTGATGACATTGTCTGGAATCTGGATTCCGAGGCCCTTCTTCATGCAGTCTAATTATATCTGTATGTTTCAGACATTAATGACTGTATTAGAAAACTACGTTATTTTTAAATAAAAATGATCGTGGTTTCCGATCTATAGAAATTAATGCTACCTCTAGGGTCCCTCAAAGATCGGTTCTCGGCCCACTATTGTTTGTAATCTTTATTGATGACATTGTCTGGAATCTGGATTCCAAGGCCCTTCTTCATGCAGATGACGTCAAATTATATCTGTCTGTGTCAGACATTAATGTCGAGTTTCAATCAAAAGTGGTCTAAATTTCTGATGTGTGTGTTCAGAACTTCTCGAAATGCAATTCTGTGTTTCACGAGGAAAGTGAAACCTATTACTTTTAATTACAAGATTTGTCTTAACTCAAGTAGGACATGCAATAGTTTTAAAGACCTCGGGATAATTTGTGATGGATGGCTTAGTTTTGTTGAACATGAGGTGTTTTTTAAACCTTTTTTTTAAACCCGCCATAAAAGAATCAAGGGGTGACTTTTCGGGCTACCGAATGGGTCCGTTAATCCCAATCCATTTCTCTAGGAAAGTGTTATCTAACTATTCTTGCAGAATCCTGGCCTTGTGGGGTAGAGCTCCGTCGTGCTGAAACCATAGGTTTCTTAGCTGCAAAGGCACATTCTCCAGAAGTGCAGGAAGTTGTTCTTGAAGAAAATTTAGGTAACTCACGCTGTTCATAAAAGTAAAGCCCAATTAAATGCCTACCGATGATACCGCAACATATTATATATAATCCAAAATAGCCTTGGTTTTGGACTGGATTGACAATGTGGGGATTTTCAATGAACCAGTAGTGTTCGTTGCGCCTGTTTGGCAAACCATTACTGACAAACCAACTTTCATCCGCTCAAAGAACATACCGAAAATGATTCTGATCGACAGTTTCTACATTTACTACAATTTGAGCTATAAAATTAAGTTTACTTTCATGTGACATTCGGGAAAACACTCCAAATTGTGAATTTTATAGTCATGTATAGTATTGGTCTTTAAAATTCGTTACAAGGTTGATTTATCCAAATTCAGTTCCCAACTAGCCTGCTGTATAGAATTTTGTCGATTTTGTTAAAAATACTGTCACAGTCTAGATGTATTAAGATTGTTTCTTACCATTCGGTCAACTATTACATTCTTCCGAAAAGAATCATTCAAAACCTTAAATCGTCTGTTACTCGAAACCGGTTGAGTTTATCGATTTGTAACAGAAATACCTTTTCTATTTAGAATTGAAGGTAGGTCAATAGTTCCTTAATAAAGAATTCAAAAGTGTAACATACAAAAGTTAGACATATTTTTACATCGACAGTACAGTACAACTACCCCCTAGTCGTGACCTCAACACTGTTATATGCATATTCGTAATTACCATCTGAAAAACAAAAACTACAAATTTTCAAAACAATCGGTCCATACGGTCTTAAAATATAGCAAAAAGTCGAAAACATTTTTTCAACTTTAACACCCTGTAGAATGAAAAGGAGCAACATTTGAATAAGGTATGTTGGGCTCCATAGCTTTATTTTGACGTTAGCAATCTGCCCTTAAGCTCTGTACCATTATTAATGACTCACCCTGTATAGTTATTTTTAGTTTATAATACTTTGACAGAGTTTTCACATGAAACATTCATTATATGTCACATTTTGCCGCAGTCGAGCCTCGAGCCCTCTCTCGAGCCGAATTTTCCGCTCTCTCCTCATCTGTAGTGACAGTTAAAATAAATTACAAACATATTGGGAGCTATTGTCGCCGATGTAACTTAACCTCAGAGCATTTTCGGCACTGACTTTACATTTGGAGAGTATGAATGGCTGGATGCGGTCTCCCTAGTTAGTAATAGCCTTTAATGGACCCATTGCCATGAAATATGGATAGCGTCCCCCGGGGTACAATTCGGTAGCATACAATACCGAGTTGTGGCCCGGCATTCTCTGCTACCCCGAAAAGATCATCTTTTCTTTGTCGATGTAATTTGTATTCATGTCGAGGAGGCCCAGGGATTTAACTTTGTAAATTTTGAGATTTGCTCTTTAGCGTCCTCTAATCTATTTGCTTTCAGGTGATTGTTGTGTAAATAGAACTTATGTAAACATATATTTGATCATATACATAGTATATTCTATATTCTACATTACATTGTCCCAATGCAAATAATACGTAATTATTAGTTTAGCATTAAAAGCAACATTGATAATAGAATTTCCTACTAGATATAAATGTATATTGATTAAAAAACATGCTAAGGTAATTAGTATTGACGAAGTAAATATATATATTTTTAAAAAATGTCAGATCATTAATAACTTGCAATAATACAATTGTTAAATGCATTTTGAAGCAATTGGAGATTATACAACTTTGGAAGAGCTGCAGTGACTATACGTATGTTGTTTATTTCATTATTTATTTATTTTAGATGTACCTAAGTTATTTACTTAACGCTCTTCTCATAACAACCATAGACAACCTGATGAAATTATTATAATTCATGAAAGAAGTAAGTATCGTAAAATTTTAATAATATAAAATAAATAGCTTGGTTTACTATTATGATAAAATTAATTAAGTTATATGTTTAACTTTGGAGTAAAGTAGATTTAATGCCTTGGCTGCGCCTCTTCTATTAAATACATAATCAAGTAACTATTACTCCAATTGGTCTTGTTAACTACCACCGTTTCTAATCAAAATCTTTACGAAGGTACGAAAGTACCGGGTACATTTTCCAGTTTGCTTAGAAAATTAACGTAATTGTGAAATTATTGCTCCAGGCTGAGTGTACCGGCCATATGTGAAACCACTTCCTCGTACTAATGTCTTCCTAAGTATAATGTATAATGTTGAAACAGCTAAGTTGTGGTCAAACTAGATATTTCACCCTCAACTACTCCGTGTAATTACACGTTACGTCTATATTATGAGAACGCAAATTGCTACCAATTTCGTTGTATTAACAGCAAAATTTGAATGCTAACCCGTCCCAGACAAATGCCCGTGGTTTGTAATTTTTAACGTTTCTCATAAGGAAATTATAATAATTAAATTGTGTAGATATTGAAACTAAATGTAACTTCGAAAGTACAGTGAATATTGAGTGATTTCCGACATAGTTTGACTTTCTGTGCATATCAAAGTGAAGTGGTTCAAATGTTTTTTAGAATTTTAACGATTCATAAGATAAAGTAATAATATGTTATAAATTAAGAAATATATTACTGTTGTAACCATTTGTCTATTCTTATAATATCCCTTTTCATGTCAAATTATAAATAATTATCAGCCATAAACCATAAATAAACTATAAAGCAAATGTAAAGTTTAATAATTAAGTATACAACAATGTAATCATAAGTATTGATAAACTATTACCATAAAGATTATACAACTTTGTGTTGTAAATCGTTGTGTTCTAAGTAAAAATATTAAATAATGTCGTAAAGAAATATATAAAAGTTGTATACAAAAATCAAAATACAAATATAGTTTTTTTTTTATATATTTTTAGGTATTAACAATATTGTGTGAAACTCTGCTCCCATATAAAGAATTTATGGGTAGATATTATGGGTGTAATTCAACTCTGGCGCTGGTCGGGGCTTTAGTTCGCAGAGTAGTTAGTTTCACACAATATTGTTAATACCTAAAAATATATAAATAAAAAGATTACATAAAGAGTAAATTTTTTTTATTAATTAAGTAGGTCGTCATCATGTTTAAATTCATTGACAGGTTAGTCACTTTTGACATTGTCGATATTGAATTTCAAATAATTTTCATTTATTGGTATAATAATTTTTATAGTTAGATATTTGACTCAACTTAAAGAAGGCAGCCTGAAGAAGCAATCCTAAAAATGCAGAAATAGGTCAGATCTCATTCATTGTTGTTGAATTTTCGAGTTCCCACAGTTTCAAAAGTGAACTTAGATATTCATAGAATGTTTTCATTAAACCAAGTTAGTAAATTTAGCTAGATTATTTTCTTTAGATAATTATTGAATAGAGCTTTATCTGTGGAATTGTTCATTAGCATACCTAGATGTTTGGTATCAGAGAGCATACATATGACTTTATTGATAGGAATTGTAGGAGTTTTGATATATATATATTGAGACAAAATGAAATATCAGCTTCAATACCTACGAGGATTTACATGTTTATTTAAAAACCATAAAATAGTATTGAAATTATTATTGTTATTAAAATTAAAATACAGTAGAATAGAACAAAATAAAATAAAAATGGACAATGCAGAGCATATAGGTAGTTTATTATAGTGTAAATTAAATAAATTAACATTTTAGAAAATAAAATATAGTTAAAATTTATCAAATATTGTGACATGATCTCACATTTATGAATAGTACATAAACAAAAAAGGAGTTAAACCCAGAGCAAAGTATATAGAATGAAAAAGTAAAGATCATTTAGTAATATCATACATATATCGGACAGGAGTCAAGCAAAGATAATAAAAATATTAACAATTTAAATAAATAAATTTTATATAATGTTCAGAAATGTCAAATAAATTTCATAGACAATCATGGACAAATATCAAGTATAAAGTTGGCTTCACAAGAGATATCACAAAGTACACAAAAAAGAGTAATATTGAAGAATATTTAATATTTAGATATAAGTAAAATTGTAAATACATATAAAAATTGCAGTAGGTTAAGTAGTGCAGTGAAAAACATAAAAACAGTGCATCGAAAAACTCAATAAAATCATATGTATGAACCATAATATGTATGCAAATTTTATAACAAGGAATCAAGATATCAAATTGATAGAAAAATAGAAAAAAAACAAGTTTTTGTTGATTAGATACGAAAGAAAGAAAGAACGAGCAGCGTCGGTTTTTTTAAAAAAGAGGTTCCAGAAAAATAAGAAATTTAGCAAGAAAAAGTTAAAGTAAAAGTTAAAAGTAATACTCACGTTATAAGAAATTTGTTGAACAGCAATAGAAACAGAGATCCAGGTCCAATCTAGGAATTTGGCAGTACCATCCAGTGGGTAAACCATTCATCAATATCAGCAGCCCAATATCACAAGTTCTGAGGGATTTCAAGAGGACTTCCAGTAGAAGTCATATAAAAAAAAATCAACATAATAAAGGTATTTTATGTGCACATAAATTTAATAAAAGAAAATAAACGCTAGCTAGCCATTAAATTCAGAAAATAGACAGTCACAGACTCAAAGATTTTGTAAAACCATAAGTTACTTACCATAGTATAGTTAATAATATTTACGTTTCTATTTAATATATAAAAATTTGTTATTTAGTGGACCATCTGTCACAAAAAGGATCATTTGAAAATATAATATATCACCAGCAATGAACATCAAGTAAAAGAGTACCACTGAATAAGGAATTTTAAGAATGTTTTGTACTATCAAGTTTAAGAAGTTAAAATTTAAAAGATAGGCAACTTTTAATACGCAACTGCATTTAAAGAAATTTTATCTGTTACCTATAAATTAAATGTACATAAAACCTAAAAATATTCTTAAATAAGTAGTAGACAAAAATCTGAAATAAAAATTGTCCATGTTGAAATGATATTTATTTGATAAAGTAAGGTACAGTGTGTTGTAAAAAGATTTGACTTGACGAGCGAACCGACTACCAGAGTCTATGTTCTACAAGCAGCCAGGGTAGTTGAATAAGTTAAAAAAAAATAAGATACAGGTTTGTAGCCCAATAAATACATTTTTTTTACATGCAAGATACATAAACACAAAACATTAAAGAAAAACAAATACAATTTAAACATAAATATTAATTGGCGCCCAACAAATTTCAATACACTACAATATATTAGCTTAAAATATCTTTCTAATATACTACAAATATAATTATTCTAAATTTTTCTTTACCAAGAAACTAGGTACACAATTCAGTGTTGTTGCTAGAATGTATAGAGGTTTATTTGCAAATATACAATTTTATTATTATTTATTATAGCATATTTAGTTATGTTTTGAACAAAAAATGTAGATACCTATACATAACTATGCTTAAAAGTAGTAAAAATTGTATATAAGTTGTATACAAATGATTCTAGCACAATAGAATGAGAAAAAGCATGATGAAAGGATAAATAATTTTATTTGGATCATTTTCGAACCTAATTTGTATAGAAAAGTATCAACAATTTTGTACTTATTCTGCAAATTTTAAGAGTATAGTGTATTATATGTATAAAATAATACATTTCTGGACAACCAGACACACATACTATTGTTTCTGAAATCGCAATTAATTTATCTACAAACATCAGACAGTGTCCAAAATGTAATTTTTAAATTTTGCACGTCTCCATAATTTACCATTCTGAACAACTTTTTAAAGTAACATTTTGCTGTTTCAGTAGAAAAGGCACTTTACCTGAAACGATAACAGTTTTCAATCGGTGCACTGAATATTTCAAATAGGGTTATTTCGAAAACTGTTGCTCCTAACGACTTCAACAACGTATACCTTTTTCAGATATAACAGATAGCATAATGGATTGTTTCAATAGTCAGATCGATACACTAAGCAGAAAGAAAGTTCTGCCATTTAAAAGAAACATGATGTGCCATAAGAGGCGTCCTCTACTAGTGACGTCAAAATTAGAAACAAATTTGAATTTCTCGCCCGTAAAAACCCCTGTTTTACAAATTTTATGTAAATATACACAGTAAATATTCACAGTTTCAACTCATATAATATGAGTTGAAACTGTGAACATCAGTTTAAAACAGCGTTAACGCATGAAAATGTAACAAGAGATACTTTTTAAAATAATTTTTTATAATCTTTAACATATGGTGCTGTTCAAATTTATAAAGCGGTGAAAACAAAAAAGTTGTGGGCCGTGGATCGAAAATTAAGGTCAGGTTAGGTTCTTTGGCACTACAATAAGATAACATAAATCTACAAGGGCACTAGTAATACATAGGGAAGACTTTGAAAAAATCAAATTACAAATAACAAAGTTATCTAAGAAAAACCAATATATATAGCCAATTAAATGAAAGTATTTTAACACATTACTATGAAAACGAAATTCGAGAATTTTAAGTTCAACTTTTAAAAATTTGCAGTAAGAAACTATAATCATTAGATTTATAGGAACAGGCTGGTAGAATCAATGCTATAATGTAATAGAAACTACCATTCATGAATATATCGTCAAAGAAAAAATGTTAGTCTGAATGACTCTAGCTTCTTCAATCGCCTTCATTTCATTCATCTTCTGAGACTATGTTTGCTGTAGTATTGTGCAAAGTTCTAGCTAAGGTAAATCCAAACATATGTCTTTCATTGAGCAGAGAGGCGCACAATTAACGTTATTTGTCAACTGGAGTTCATAATAGGCCACCAACGACGTATAATACAACACTGTTGTTGTAAATTTCTACTCCATGCGAGTATATAGGTGTATTGTGTGGAAGTACATAATAGACTCGTGATTTACAAGTTTAGTTCGAGCATCAACAATATCACCGTTCATAAATCAGAGATTACACTGAACTTTTTGGATTATTCTTTATTTTCTTGTCAGACAACGCAGCCCGATGTAAAATTTTGTACAATGATTTATAGACGGTTAAAATTTGACAGAAAGGACCCGAACAAAGTAGGTCCTGATTGTTTGTTTCGTTTAATTTTCGAATAAGGGCAAGTAATACAACAGGAAGGATATGAGAAAACACATAATTGCGCCTTTAAGATGATGTATTTATATTTTAGAATTTGCATTACATATCTGACATTTTCAACAGTTACTATAGTTATCATATCACTTGAATAATAGCTTTATTTTATATTTAAACTAGAGAACGTAGTTCGAGCCTTTAGATATGGACGAATGCAATACAACGTATTTTTCATAACCACATCACAATCATATTAAAATTTGTGGAGTCAGAATTATTGGAATAAAAAAAATGTTAATAAAAAAATATATTCGCTCAACTTGATATTTCTTAGTATTCAATGAAACGCAAACTTGATATTGCAAGGAAAATCAAAAGAAAATATAGTTGTTCATATACTCAATACACAAATTGAAATTATAATATAAATTTCAATTCTAAGCAACTTTCCTTAACAACATATTTTTGTATTGTTAAAAACAAAGGCAGTTTATTCTTGAAAGATTTTTATATTTACAGATTTTCTGATTACCCTGTACATGCAAGATGAAAGTTTTCCGTGCCAGCCACAATTTAAAGACAAGCAAGAATTTTAATCAAAATTTTTTTGCGTAACATGAAAAATAAAAATATTTTCCCTCTTCTCCACTCTAATCGTACCATATACATATAAATATATGGTAATAAATAAAAGACATTATTGAACATTCCCGAAACAGGTCGATTTTAAATAACTTTTCTTAAAATAATAATTTAATATACAGGGTGAGCTACTTTTGAGTCCAATTTCCGAAAAACCCTAGTTGAGCTGTTTCAAAAATGTATCACAAGTTGCTCCTAATTGTTACAGGGTGGGCAACAATACCAATGTACTCAATTTATAACAACATTGATGTTATATAGAAAAACTCAGAGAAACGTGATCGATCGTAGGAAATTTTATTGTTTGCTAATAAAACCTTTGCACACAAAAACCTAAATTAAATTTTCAAATTTTCAAATTGTTGACCATTTACTGCCAAATAATGCGCCAGACGAGAAACAAATTCTTGTTGTACATTTCCAATAACTTCAGGCGGGATGGCACGAACTTCTTGTCGAATTCGTTCCTTAAGATCGTCAAGATTATTTGGCTTAGTGATGTATACTTTACCTATCCCCAAAGGAAAAAATCTAGCGGTGTTCAATCTGGCGGGCCATTCCTTAGGTATCTTCTGCCAATCCACCGATGAGGAAACACGTCATCTAACCAAATTGTGTCATTGGGCAAATCTGGTTCTTCTTCATTGGGGAACAGTACAACCAAGGAAGAAACTAAATCAAATTGAAGAAAATCTAAATATCTTGCGCTATCTAAATCTACTTCAAAGAAGTACGGCCCCAAAATTCGATTGTCGACAATTCCGGCCCAAACATTGACCTTCTGGGCACGCTGTTGTAAATAATTTAGACCCAGTAACAATTAGGAGCAACTTGTGATACATTTTTGGAAACAGCTCAGCTAGGGTAATCCGGAAATTGGGAAAAAATGTGATGACGTCGTTGCTCGAAGGTAGGTCACCCTGTATATTAAATTATTATTTGAAAAGAAAAAGTTAATTAAAATCAAAAATCGAACTGTTTCGGAAATTTTCAATTATGTCTTTACCTAATAATGAATTTGTGCTTGACTTTAGAGACGCATACTTTTTTGAAAGGCAATTCGGTTAACTCTTATTTTTCTCCATCATCTCTTTAAATATTTGTACTTACTCATAGTTAACTATGTACAATAAATTAGAATAATTTTAATTTTCAAATTCTACTTTTGAGTCACCTTGGATTCTTGGAATAAACTATTTTCCATTCGATTTCCTGAAATATAATTACAATTACGTGTTCAAAGAATCAGCTTGTCGAATTAATTATGTAAAAGTAGGTAACAGTTACATCCCTAACCACTTAAAAAATGTCGTTAAAACAATGACTTTTAAAGTATTCAGGATGTTTAAAATGCTCAAACCATGTTGACAAATGCAAATACAACAGTTGTCTCAGGGTTTGAATTAAAATTCAATTGCCGAATTCGACAAGCAGTTGTAGTTTCTGCATTTTCACACGTCGCATGTTATAGAGGAAACCATATTTACCACAATCTTTTGAAGGTTTCTCCACATGTTCCAAATTGCCCCTATAATATAGTTGACCCAAATTTTATTGGTTTTATTTTATTAAAAAAAAGAACTATTGTATTTCCAGATAGTTCTTCGGTTTCAATAGGATTGGATACCTGAACAGGTAAAAGAGTTGTAACTTCAGAAACATTTGATTTAAAATTGAATGTCAGATGAGCAATAACTAAAAACTGTTTTAAAAGCACTTTTTTCTTGCTTTAATAACAAATGAAATGTATTTTAATTTTTTTTTAAGTAAAAATTGGTTGATATACAATCAGGCAAACGAAAACGAGACATATGCTATAAATTGCAAGATTTTTTTATTTTATTTTTCAATAATTGTATAAAATAAATATCAGAAGTTGTATGCCTATATCTAAAATAAAAAATTTTGATTAAAAATTCAATACACCAGGGCACAAAAAAGTTATGATAAGTCAAATGCATATAAAGTATTGTTGGTGGCGCCCTCTATAATTTACATCAAACTCAACACTAGATTTTAATATCTCTTACCAGAAAAACCCCCAATACCAAGTTTTATGTATTTATTGCAAATAATAGTGCAGTTATTGAAGAAAAAAAATTTTAACTTCCACACCCTATACAGGGTTAACTATGACTTAGTACAAATATTTTAAGAGGGGATAGGGAAAAATAAGAATTAACGTAATCACCCTTCAAAAAAATTATAAACTTATTTATAAAGCCAAAAAAAAAATTTTTTCGATATTATTTTAAATCCTTATTTAACGCCGCCAATGCTTGTTGGTTGCATACTCTACAAGCATGCAACAGTCGCTCATTAGTCAGTGTCAGTAGTGTCCTGTCATGTCATAATTGAATTCCTGTGTTTACGTTGTAATTTTGTGTTCTTCTGCAGTTTTTAGTGCCTTATTTTAATTTTTAAACGTTTTATAGTTATTAAATAAAGATATTTGTGTTGGGTGCAGATAATTTCCTACAATATAGTTCGCCGGTTTGGTTTTCTAGGTTATGGGACAAGACTCCCGCGGTTACGTCTATTATTCTTTCGTTCGATTTTGTTATAATAAATAGGAATCTAATCTATCTAATTGTACCTACAGGAAGTGTCTTTTATCGGTAGTGAGTGGCTGTAATGTGCAAATATGTAGTTATACCAGTTTATAAAGAAATAATGGAAAACGAATGCAAAATACTGGAGCTAAGTGGATTAACTGTTACCTATCTATCAGGTATTATTACTATTAAGAATGTTAATTTTCGTTTCTACATTTAGAAATGCTGCAAAAAAGGACGATGGTAGTAGATATTGTTGACAGCTGTAAGTTTTATCTATGGGTCTAAGCCATCTCAGTCGATTCTTATCATAGGCGCCGACTTTCCGTAGGAAAAAGGGTTTTGCCCCATTTTTTAAATATCGAGCTAAAATTCTTGAATAATTTTTTTATTGTCTTTTAGGCCTCCTTGAGCACGTGCTTAAATTTTTTGTACTTAGTCATAGTTAACCCTGTATATTAGAAATTATTAAATTTTAGACGGTATAGATCATCATATTTTGATAATAGAAATATTTGGTAGCATCTGGTCCAAATATTTTAGAGATACGTCTTGTATAATATAAAAACAAACCTGGCAAACTGAAATTATTTGGTAGTTATTGGAAATCCACTTTGCACATACAGGATGTAGTGTCCTTAACGCATACAGCAAATGAAGTAAAATAGTATAGTTCATCATAGATCAAGATTCGAATATTAAAAATACCTAATTAAAAATAATACAAAAAGAGTGACAACAGTTAACGCCGGTCCTGGTCATATTATGATCACGCAGAAACTTCGTATCCCGCACTGAGACCTGTGGAGTGAAATGTAGTGGACACTACGAGACCAGTGTTGCCAGATGTCAATAATTTCTTCACATTGAAGAATCTTTACCTAAAAATTGTCCTCTGTGAAGAAAATCATTAAAATATAAATAGTTTTCTGATTTACTTATTGTTTAAGTTATATGCATTTTATTTTTTCTGCAATTAAAGATGCTCACATTTAAAATAAGATGACCTGAAGAAGCAATCCTTGAAATGGAGAAATACACAGGTGATTTATTATAATTACGTGCTAAATTGTGTAACAAGTAAATTTTGAGAGGTTATTTAATTCTATCTCTACATATGGAGGTATTTTTTTAACATACTGGATATTTTTGATATCGAAGTTACACAACATTGTAATAACGGGAAAAATGATTCCAACTACATCAATTCGTATCTAAAGTTGCATTTCTACAGGGTTAAGTATGACTAAGTACAAAAATTTTAGTCACGTGCTTAGGGAGGTCCAAAAAAGAATAAAAAAATATGTATTTACAATTTTAGCTCAATATTTAGAAAATGGGACAAAACCCTCTTTTCCTGCAGAAAGTCGGCGCCTATGATAAGATGAGATAGCTTAGATCCATAGATAATGCTTACATCTGTCAACAATGTCCACTACCATGCGGTCGTTTTTTTGCGGCGTTTCTAAATGAAGAGACTACAAAAATTAACATTCTTATTAGTAATAATACCTGATAGATAGGTAACAGGTAATTCAGTTAGCTGCAGTACTTTGCATCCGTATTTTATTATTTCGATACAAACTGGCTAAACTACATTTTCATTACAGCCACTCACTACCGATAAAACACACTTTCCGTAGGTACAGATAGATAAAATCCCTATTTATTATAAGAAAAGCGAACGAAATGAATAGGTAATTACTAATAGATAATAGAAAACTTTTAATGAACACGCGGCAGTCTTATCCCATAACCCAGAAAAACAAACCGCCGAACTATGTTGTGGGAAAATATCTAAATAAATTCCTTTATTTAATAACTATAAAACTTTTAAAATTAAAACAAGGCACTAAAAACTGATGAAAGACACAAAACTATACTCGCGTCAAGAATTCAGACGACTTACGTCATACGAACAAATGAATAATTCATTACATTTTCATCAAAATATTTAAGAAACTGCAACTGATAGTAATAAAAGTATATTATTATACTACACTAAAAGTTTGCATTATGTATTGCACTAAATTGCACAAAACGGTTGTTTTTAACGCGACCAAATATCGAAAATTACGTTGGCAATAAAAACAAATGTGTAACGTCAGCCGTGACGTAAGACGTCTGAATTCTTGACTCGAGTATACAACGTAAACACAGGAACTGAATAAAGCAATTCATCGTGCTGTCAAATCACTTTAAAAATGGTGGTTGTAGGACAACCAGTGCGGATTTATGTAACACAACAAAACAAAATTATTATTATAGCCTAAATTTTCCTTGATATTCCGAAATAGAGACAAAATACAATGAGCAAACCACACAATTCACAGTTTTACACAAAAGCACAAATCTGCTTGTTGTTATATGTCAAGTTGTTTGTCCTACAACCGTCATTTTTAAAGTGATATGACAGCACGTTGGATTGCCTCATTATAACATGACAGCGAATTTTACCGATGTGTTGCTGGTTGTCTACTCTGACTCTGCAAACGTAAAACGTGCGGTGGACGGGCCGCATAGGCGGGTTACATAAGGATATAATATAATATCGAAAACAATTTAGATTTTTTTATTGAAGGGTGATTTCGTTAATTCTTAATTGTTTCTATCCCCTCTTAAAATATTTGTACTTAGTCATAGTTAACATTGTATGTGTCCAAATCTTTTCCAAAATCCGAACCGCACCAGCACACTCTATTTCACGCAAAATGCGTGTAAAATCGCAAGGTAAGTGGTCGTAACGAATATGAAGAGCCCCAATCCCCATAACGGATTGGAGCCTTAAAACAGCTGCCTATAACCTTATGCCAGGGCTAAAATATACATGCATCATATATAGTAACACTGAATCGACATACCCGTGACAAATATCGTTAAATAGAAAGAGGCGTGCATATTTTACCATCAAAAACATTGTCGGGCGAACGAATGTACCGTGACATTTACGAATAAAAAATTGTTGTACATTACGTCAGTGGGAAATATAGATTATATGTCATCTGATAAAAAATAATAAATTGTGTAACTTGAAAGTAAATCTAATTGCAATATAAATATGCTAATTTAAATGTGTAAAGAATAGATTTACAGCTTTAGAAAGCCGTTTCTGTTTCTTTATCAAAGACATGCATTGTAGGTTTTTTTTATTCTTACAAAATATCTTTATTAGTGATTATTATAAATTTTTAGGCTGCATTGTGACGAAGTCTTTAAAATACAACTACATTCTAATGCTAAATTTTCGTAATATTTTCTATGTAGGGGGTTCCGTATAAAAACCAACACAGAGTAGGTGCATGTAGGAGGTCCCAAAATATTGCAATTTAACCAAACATACCTATATACAAAGTTGTATATAGGCAGAGCTATAGGCCTTCAAAGTAGGGCCAAATATTGGTACATGATTTAGGTGTATTATTGGTCTTCTCCGGCTATGAGTTCAAGTAAATTGAAACACTACAAGATGTTCATTGAGGATGAGTTACCCCTAAAATTATACCAAACTATATATTTTTTCCATTGATCGAATTTAAAAAGAATGATAATATCCCACGCAGAAATCACTTTTTTACCCTTGTTATAATTTAAAAAACTTTTAGATTTTTTAGTTAAAATGCATTAATTAAATCAAGATTTTAAGTGTTTATTAGAAGATATCAAAAAGTCAGTAGTAGGCTTTGTATTTAAAATTTGACAGTTAGCAGTAAAAGTATTTTATGTTTGCTATTGATTGTTGTTGAATGTTACTTGTGCTAGGTTTCTATGAAGGAAACTGTAAAAGAAGTGTGGAAGAATTTCTGAATGTCCCAAACAGAAATATAATGTTGAAAGACGGGGTTAAGGGACAGGAATGTTTTTCAATAATATCCTCCGAGAACATCCTAGTATAATAACTAGTAATGAAGGTACACGATGAAGAAAATGTTTTGCAAACAGTTGAAGATGAACCGCAAATAAGTACTAAACGTTTATCTCGAGAAACTGGATTTTCAAGAACTTCTGTACACCGAATTCTTAAACGTAATCCATTAAGTATATCAATATCACATTAAAAAAGTGTAAGAGCTATTGCCTCAAGATTTAGATCGACGAGTGGACTTTTGCGAGTATATCTTGCATCGGGTTATTAATTTTCTCAAGAAAATTGTTTTCACTGATGAGGCTTGTGTCACTCGTATAGTAATTACAAATGTTCATAACTTTAATGAATATTCCGATGTAAACCCCTATGCAATAAACTCCTGGACATTTTCAATGATTAAGATAAATGTTTAGACCGATATTATTGATCGTTATTTGATTGGACCAGTTATTTTGCCAAATTGATGAAATGGTAATAGTTGTTTGGGACTTCTGCAAAATACTTTCCCGAATTTAATTGAAGATTTACCATTGCAACTTAGACTAGAGTTTTGGTTTATACACACCGTCTCATTTTAGTGGTACTGTTAGAGACTTTTTGAATTTTAAGTTTCCAAATAAATGGTTAGGATGAGGACATAATTATTCTCAAAATTTGCCACCCTGATAGTCAGACTTCAACAATATGTGATGATTTTCTTTGCAGAACATTGAAGGATTTTGTTTATTCCTAGTCAATTGAATCCCAAGAAATGTTGTGGAATCGTGTTACGAATAAATGTAACGTGCCAAGAAACGATCATCATTTATTAGAGAAAATAGGTAAATTTCAATTTTCGGCGAGGAGTAAATTTGTTTTAGAGAAAATGACGCCAATTTTGAACAATTTCTTTAGATTTCATTAATTTATTTTTTATTTTTGTTTTACAATTTTATTAATGTTAAATTTTAAAGCCAAAGCCTACAACTGCCTTTTTTATTTCCTATATTAAAATCTTGTTTTAATTTATAATCTTTTTCTTGAAATTCTTAGTGTTTTAAAAATTAACGAGTAAAAAATGTAAATTAAATTCTACGCGGGATATTTATCATTCTTTCTCAACTCGATTAGTGGAAAAAATATATAGTTTAGTATAATTTTAAGACTGACTCACCTTCAATGAACACCTTGTAATGTTTTAATTTACTTGAACTCAAAGTCAAAGAAGAGCAATAATAAATCATGTACTAAATATGAAAGAATTGATTGAGTCTTGACCATAATAATCATATATTAATTAAAAGTAATGTTTAGTGGCTATCACTATACAATTACTTATGTTAAATAAATGGTTATTTCGTTGAAATAAATCATTTACTTCTGTTAAATTAATGGTTCTTTATGTGCAAAAAATCATTTACTATAATAAAATGATGTTCTAATACGTTTATTCTAGTATCTATTTGATTTATTTCGACTGAAACTAAGTTAAATCGCATCATTTTCTCATCAAAAAAGCTATTATTTTCTTGATGCAGAATATGTTAACTCGCACACATAGTGATTCACTCCAACTTCCATCGTCAACGTTTTACATATAAATACGTTAAATGAGACGGCTAAACCAACCATTATTGGCAGTTGCTCCGCATTCATTTGGCATGTAAAGTAACCGTCGTTGGAAGGCGGCGGACGTTTTAAAATTAGCAGTCTAAGTTATTGTAGTCCTCAAATAGGATGAACAATACGCCCGCGGGCGTACTTCGAACCGCCGATAGGCGTTAAGGGGTGTCGAAAGGCGGCTGGAATCTTTGACGGTTCCTCGACGACTCCACGTAATAATATACTTTTTATGCCAGTGTGTCCCGGGTGATTTGTGAAGCACACGCATCTGCATTCAATGGCAAGGATTATTTCATTGTTCAGATTCGCTTGTAATAAGGTCCAATTTATTAAAATTGTGAATAGAGTCCTCGTGTAATTTTTATGTATCAACTATGTCTTCTCCATGGGCGTAAAAATTCTGGATAGTGGATATAATGAAAAATATGGTTAAAATTTTACTGGCAGAATAAAATATGTAGAAGGTGCGCAAATTACGATGTTTTTATAGGCTCATTTTTAAGAGAAAATTAATGGTCAAAACTATCGTCTTTTGTTTCCGAGTAATAAATAAGATTTCAAATTTTCCACTTTTCGATACATATCTGTAACTTGGTTGTAGTTAAAGTTAGAAAAAAATTAATACCTTCTTCAGAAATTTTTTTGAGTAGGGTCCAGAGGCGTGTCTAATTTTTTTGTAACTTTATCAATTTTTGAGGTATAACCTAAAGTATAATCTCGTTAACGACAGGACATAGAAAAAGTGACCCCCTAACTCCCGATCTCTTTTTTAAAGAGAAAATTAATGGTCGAAACCAAAATAACCTATCGTCCTTTGGTTTTGAGTAATAAAATTCAAATTTTTCACTTTTTGGTACATGTCTGTAACTTGGTTGTTGGTTAGAATAAAATAATTAACACGTTCTTCAGACATGTTTTTGATTAAAGTGCAGTGGCGTGCCTAATTTGTTTGTGACTTTATTAATTTATGAGTTATAACCTAAAGTTGTGTTTTTTAAATACAACTCATAGGTGGCCATGGGCCAGTTGAAATTATTATTTTGTTCTCTTTCCATTAATATATAATATGTGGGGTTAAAAATGATTATGCACCATTTTGAGCCTCGTTTTCCAGATACAGGATCTAAATACTATAGTCTCCATTCCTCGAAAACCGTTCGAGATGACATTTGGTATACAACAGTGTATAATGAAGGTATTTTTACGTGTACAAATGTCTCTTGTAATATACTACCATCAGTGGCGTTCGGCCGTTAAGTACTCATTTTTAGAAAAAAAAAATAAAATAAAATAAATTGTACGCCACTGATTTTTGGACAAATTGGTATCTCTCTCTGAAAGTTAATTCTGCTTAAAAGGTGTCTCTTGTACTTTTCCTCCTGGCGCATCCTGTTCGAGAAAAAAAATGTATTAATCATTACAATAGACCAACTTTGGAATGCTAATTAAAAAACTATAATCTAGGTGGCATGTCAGTTTATCATAAATTTCATGTCAGATTTAAACAAAAAATATAACACAGTGTGGAGTGACTTGTTTTAGGTGTTTATGTTAGTTTTTGATACATTTTTCTCACAAAATAAGTAAATATGTATGATGAATTATTACTTTGAAGAATTGGCCGACATACATTTTATGTATGGAAAAGCAAACGAAAATTCGAATGAAGCAAGGCGTCTCTATGAATATGCATTCTTCAAAGGAATAATAAACATCATATCTGACAAATTTATTTAAAAAAATATTGATTGTCAGCTAAATATAAGAGTTTTCGAAAAAATTTGCAAAATTGGCACAAAAAATGAGTGAATATGCTGAGAATTTCTTCATTCCGAAAGAAGAAGCCCAAGAAGCAACATTACGTCTGTTACCAGCGGAAAGCAAAGTGTGTACGAGAAGGAATTAGTGAAATTCGATAATTGGCGAAAAAAGCGACATAGTAGAAGGAGCAACTTACAGAAGAAGTGCTAATATATCCTACTTTTTCAATGTGGAGAAACGGTTTACTGCCTCTTCGATATAGACAAAATATTAAAGGCTAAAATCAATGTTGAAAGTGCACAAAGTACTGATATTTCGAAGTATGGTAAACTTACTTCATATTTGAAAGTAGAATCAAGAAATTATAAACCAAAGAAGGCAAAGATACTGGAGAGAAACCAAATCGAAGAATCAAAAATCAAAAAAGCACTGGATATGTACAAGTTAAGGTAGAAATTGCACGATTTTAATATTTCAATTTATAGACTGAGCGTTTTATTTTGAACTCT
This sequence comes from Monochamus saltuarius, assembly GCA_025584915.1. Classification (NCBI taxonomy): domain Eukaryota; kingdom Metazoa; phylum Arthropoda; class Insecta; order Coleoptera; family Cerambycidae; genus Monochamus; species Monochamus saltuarius. Next base: position 17,751,048 of record CM046725.1, read on the forward strand.
TTACAGGTTGCATGGAAGTCAGAAGTCGATGCAATGAATTAACCTTTTTGAATATCACCCATGCCCAAGACAAAGGTACTTAGTTACCTATACGTACTCATTCTGGATAAGAAAACAAATATTTCAAGAAGTTTCACGATCATGGAAGAAGCTTTTTCAGTCGATGTTGTAGAAATGTGAAAATACATCAATATGCGACCTAAAAATGCCGGTGGGAGTCTTGCGATATGTGGTTGCAAAATGTACTACAAAACATGTAGGCATTAACACAATTTTGAAAACGTTTTCAAAAGTGGTTGCATTTTGTTGTCCTCCCTGATACAGAAAGTTTTGCCGAACACGGATGAGGCGTTCTTCGGCAAAATTACTGGCCAGTAGTGGTGATATTACCACTGTCCAGCAAGACGGCAATTGCTGATAAAAATCAGGTCCTACCTGGCGAAGTTGTGGGCCCCTCGTTCAGAAACTCCGTATCGAATGAATTTAAATAATCCCGGTCAAAATGACAATATCGTTCTTGAGATAAATGTTAATGTCAATAATAATAATTCTTAATAAAACACTAGTGTGTTAATAGGTCTTTAATCCACGGAGAACAGACGTATTAAATCTTCTTATTAAAGTGGTTGTGGATATCATTAATTAATACTTACATATTTTCTACAAGACTTGCAAAATTTCGTACTCATCTGTTAATATTTAGAAATTCAGTGTGTATCCGCGGTGCATTCCTTCGGCAGCAGCTGACACCTACCGGCGTGTTTGAGCACTACCTACCTATAATCAACCCAGCAACGGCTCATACTCGATGTATGCCCTGCCTGATTATTATAATAATAAAACATTTTTGGGGAACACATAATGATACGTGTCCGATGCTCTGGCCACATGATACTAACTAATTTTTTATATACGTTATTCGACGTCGGAAATCTCGAAACGCTAATCGAACAATCGGGACGTAACATCATGACAATAATTGGAACCCGATTCCTTTTAAATTCATTATAATAATGACTAATAAGTGGGTACGCGGATATTTTTTCATAATGACATTTGTTACGGCCGTAATTACTGTTTATTCCGGACACATTTCGAATTCAAATTACGTGATTAAATTAATAATCCAACAAAAGGCTGGCGATTCGGTTTGAAATTTTTGTAAATGCATAGCGGACTGCAATTTTTATAATTTCGACTGCCGCTGGAATGCATTTGCATGATTCCTCTATCGAGTTGCCGCCAATCTTGATGGTTTTGATCAGGCACTCAATTATTTATACATTAATATAGAGGTTATGTTAATGACATTGCTATTGCTGGTTATTTGTATAAAAACTATATAAGATCAAACACGGTATTCCAGGAAATAACTACTCTGCGGATTAATGCCCCGACCGGCATTGAATTACACCTGGAAAACATAATAATAATAATATCTCTACCCCTCATTCTAATCACGAGGATTAGCCCAGGAACGACTTACGTTGGTAGGCCCTAACCACCATTCAGTGCAGGAATGAGGGAAACCTGGAAAACCTCATTAATTAGGGGGGTAGTCAAATGTCAACCGGTATCAATCTCTCACATTGACCCAAACAAACATTCTTCCACCCTACCATACCCGTAAAGAGGGTGTCAATCTCTCCACAAACAGCTAGAATCATTCGTCAGTAGCCCATTAGATATATTCCGGTTTCGAGCTTATTAGCTCTCATGAGTATGCCATGGGTGAGGTATCTGACGAATAATCCTAGCTGTTTGTTTTATCCACGCAAAAATCTTAAGTGGATTAAAAGCAATTTAAACACGAATGCAATACAACGTTTTATCCATTATAACACCACAATCATATTTGTGGAATCAGAATTATTGGAATTTAATAAAAAAATATTCGCACGATTTGATATTTCTTAGTACTCAATGAAACGTAGTAAGTTTGTACCCACACGTTGTTTATTATCAATTACATATTTAATAAACAGTTCTGTCTGAATTTAGTAAAAACACAAGAAAGTAATTGTGTTCCTGTGGCTGTTTTTGAAGAAGCTCAAGAAGAAATTTTCCATTTATTGCCAGCAAAACCCAGGGAACATTACGAAAAAGTGTTCGCCGAATTTACCGAATGGAGGGAAAAGCGAATAATACCTAATGACAATAAATGAAGAAATACTATCGTATTTTTTAAATTTGAAGAAAAAATATGCAATTTCATTTAAGTGGTCCAAGTATTCGATGTTGAAGGCTACCGTAAAGGTCTACAAAAATATATATATTGAAATATATAACAAGCTTGCTGCTTATTTGAAGAGTGAATCGAGAGGATACAACGTAAAAAAGCTGCAGTATTGGAAAGAGCACATATTGAAGAATTTTTGACCGGGGTTTTTGATAAAGAATATTTAATGATTAAGGTAATAGCTATATATTTACCTTTTACATGTTGTTAGGTATATAGTGAAGTTTGAATTATTTTAAGTTGTAAGTACTAATAATTGTTGTACCAGTCGATGCTGCGAGTTGACAGATTTGAAAATTACTGACGTACAGGAGCAGTTAACTAATTTTTTCAATACCTGACACCAAGACGGGCATTTCAAGAAAATTTACAATTATAGAAGTTGGACTTTGCGTGAATTCTGTTGAAATATGCAAAAAAAAATATTTCTCTGCGCCTAATTCGCTTAACACAAGACATATTCTCTTTAAGATACATTAATCAAAAATGTACTTTTCAGACTGTTGGAATCAACACATTGACGAAGGTACCCTCAATAGTTACTTCATTCCTGAATATCTCAAATCCAGAAGCATATACTGGCCATTGTATGAGGCGCACTTCAACAACTTTTGAAGCTGATTTTACAACCAATTAACGGCATGATGGGTGGAAGGCTTCTTTGTAGCAGAAAGTTATCTTAAGGAGTCCATATCTAACAAACTTGATATTGCAAGCAAAATCCAAGGAAAATATAGCTGTTTCTTACAACAAGAGACACTGAAACATGTGCAAATTCTTCTTCACAAACTTCGGCAACGTTATGCATTCCGAGAATAATGGCAACAATGCTAGAAGGGTTGTTATTAATGGAAAGGAAGTTAAATGAAATAAAATTAAAAAGTAAATGTCTATAAATGTAAATGTTAATAAGTAAATAAATTAAATTTGATTTATTATAGGTTTATTACCTTTTTCATTATTCTACTAGTGAAATAAAGTTACTTTATTCCACTAGTGAATAAAGTATCACATTAGACGGTTCATATGTGTGGATAAAAGTCCGATTATAAGGTGATTGTGGATAAAGAATTTTATTAGACTTTTACTGTTTTTGAGAAAAAAATTTACAATCCTAGTGTCATTTACAGTTCAGTATTCTACAAAGAAAATCCGGTAAGTGAGGACCAGTCCCAAGTGCAATAAATTATTCCTTCCCATTAAATTGTTTGCCCCAACAAATTTATCCCCGCGGGCATTTCTTTATCCCTTAAATAGGCCAATATACCGACCACGAACACTATTCAACAAAACCCCAGCATGAGACGCTCTCGACAGGCTCAGAAACCGACAAGTTCAGCGCCAAAAAGCTCACCAGAACTTTAGAAAACTCCCCGTCCGTTGCTGCATAATTGAAAAACAATGCCATCAAATTAATAAAAACCCGTGGGCAGCGAAGCGATAAGATCGCAGAGACATGTTCATAACCGCGTAAATGAATTCAATTTCGGACGGTTTTGTTTGCGCTACGACCTGGCACACCTCTCGATAAATAGAATCGAGCTCTCTTGACAGCTGTTTGTTTGTTTTCCGAACGACATTACTTTGTTTGATTGCCCGCCGACTAGTTTTTAATTAATAAGAGTGCGATCGCGAAGTCGCGCCGTGAACAATACCCCGGACTTCTCCGCCCATGGGCGATGCCGTGGAGCTAAAAATCCGGGGGGCGGAGGACTTATGCGGGACAGATGTGTGTCCTTTATGCGTTCCGTTTTCGTTTTCTTGCCTAACTGTGCCTCTTTGTGTTCGGAAATTTTGGGCGAGCGCGGTTGAAGTTTATTTTAAATTCGTGCCGATGGAACAATATTTCCTTGTTGTACTTGCGTTGAGTAAACTGGAATCGACATGATCTGCGTTGAAGTTTTTTTACCATTTCAACTGTTGTTGGCACAGCAATATGTATGCCACAAAGTATGCTTTGTGATGTATGCACGGTGATTTATTACATGATAAAAATTAAATGTCAGATATGACATCTTTAATTTGAAAAATCAAGATAGTCATACAATATATGGGCGCCGTCTTCTTAAAATGCGTTTTCTGCAAATATAAATAATTCTAGACATTTAAGAACTGAATAATATAGAGCTTAGCAAATAACAGGAATGTTATCTCATGCCACCTGCGATTTTTCAAAGGTACTGAAGTAGAACGAATATACAGGGTGCTAAAAAAAGAGTGTAAAATATTTCAGGAGGTAATAGAATAAACCAAAATAAGAAGAAAAGTTATAATAAACATGGGTCCGCAAATTAACGGTTGCGGAGATATGGACCACTATTCGTTTTTCAAATATTTTATTTTATTAGGAATAAACCGACAAAGGAAGCTTTTAACAAACAAAGTTACAGAAGATGTTCAAAGTGCGCTCCGTCCATTTCCAAGCAGGCACGACATCTCCGTCTCAACGATACTCGAACTCTTTCGAAAACACCCTCCTTGGTTTGGATTTCTTGACACTTTTGATTAATCCGTAGCTGCAGCTCTTCCAGGTTATTTACAGGAGTACCATACACTAATGTCTTCAAATATCCCCAAACAAAGAAATCTAGAGGGTTCAGATCAGGCGATCTTGGAGGCCATCAAACAGGTCCGGCCCTTCCTACCCATCTATGTGAAAAAGTTTGGTGTAAATGCTCTCTAACGGCCATTAGCACTTTTAAAAGTGTTATTTTCACTTATAATTGCACAAGAGCTTTTTATTTTACCGGGTAAACTTGGTTTGATAATGTGAAACTGGTGTCAAAAAGTTGCTAACGGAAACAGGTAGAATTTAACTAACACAAATTTACTCGGTATCAATACACACATCTAGTGTAATTCGGCAGGACAATTTAATTAATAATAAATTTAGAGACATACATACATTTTTATTTGAGCATACAATTATTGCTGTACATGCAGTTATTGAAATTCATATATACTATACAGGGTGACCAGATGAAAACGAAACACAGCATTTTCAGGAACTGCATCAAGATTGTAGAATAACGCTCAGACCCGCCGATTTTAGATTAAAGGGACATTCTTTGCTGATATTTTTGAGTATACCACTTTCACCCCAAGCAAGGGTAAACATCACCCCAAAATATTTAAATGGCATTGGGGGTTCAGTAGTATTTATTTGAAAGCTCTTGCAATTCTCTTTACCCCACAAAAAAAAATCAAGGGGCGATAAATTCGGTGATCGTGGAGGCCACTCAATGCTGCAGCAGAAAAATGTATACAAAAACCACTGGTTTATTGGGTTTTAATTTTCACATTTTGTATGCCGCTGTAAATGTTCGCCTTTTTTTGTCTTAGAATTGGGTATCGTAATTATTCGTATATTTGCAGCCTATGACAGTGGTGGGTAAGCTCTTCAGAGATCTTCAGTTCGTGGTATTTGGCGATCAGCTTTAGAATTTCATCAATTTGGTAAATTCCAACAACTTGACAAATACAATTGCCCTTTTGGTACTTTAAAAACAACTTGAGGCTTGCGATGTTGGTCGGATACCATGCTTCCTATACAGAGAAATATAATCATAGCTTGCAATAATTGAATTTACGTTCAACATATGCTTTCGAATCAGTCACTTTTATAATTACCGCTAAGGTTATATCTTCAACATCATCCACAGCTATTTTGTAAATTTAATCCCTCCGTAGAGCTCCAGAACTTTCTTTCGGACGTTAAAATAGTATTTCATGACCCAGGTCTATAAATAATAATTATTATTAAACTCATGCATATTGATAGATATTTGAAATATATTAATATTAGAAAATTACTGAGTATATAGGTACCTAGAGCAGCTATCATTGAATATATTTTTTATGCTTCCTATATAATTTTCAATGAATTTTTCAGTCATATAGCAATAATTATAGATATGCCCGAGTCGCAGTTACACTATATTTCCTTTTAAAATGACGGTGCTTTGACAACACAAAATTGTATATATAAACTAATATATAAACCCTATTTCTTAATATAGGGTATTTAATGAAATACTCTTCTATGTAATTTATTCCTTAGAGTGTGCAATAAAAAATGATGCATTTTACATGATTTTATTAATTTTTAATGATCCACATCATCCATTTTATTTATTTAATGTATACCTACGTTTACGGGGGTGAATAATTGTTTAGACCATTCGATTCAGTCAACGACTGCCCTGATTCAAAACTGCCGAAAAATTATTTCCATAATGAATGATTAAAATGTGACACGTCAGTGTTGCCACCTGTAATTACGCTTAAAAATTTATAAAAATAAGGGTGCAGAAAGGAAGGGCCGAATTTTTCTATTAACTGACGTGGATACACTTGATTGAATGAAGAAGTAGGTAACAATTTTGTGAATGTTTATTACGCGTAATTAAAATAGTGGGCTATATACTTTACAGTATAAATAAATTCATATAGTCCTAAGAAGTTTTAAATATTAAACGGAGGAATAAAAAAAATTCCATAGAAAATATTAAAACATGCCATCAAACGATTTGAGATGAAATTTTAAATATGGTTTAGTTTTCTTTAATAATATATACGTGTAATACAGGGTGCAAATAAGCGAAAAAACGTATGGGGTGATTCCTTGTCGATCTTTCATATAAAACAATCTCATTTGAGTATCTTTGTGAAGAAACAACCCCTTAAAAGGTATGCCAAAAAGTAGTTTAAGAATGAAATTAAATAGACATTTTCATTTTCAAGTATTGACAAGGCATTCAGTAAAAAAATTATTGATTTTGTCCTACGATTATAAGGGGTAGGAAAGGCCACCCCTAAGACTTGCTCCATGCATAACTTTTTTCTTACTATTGTTGTTTAGCATAGCATATATTACGTCTTTCCAATTAGTGAAAGTATCAGCTCACTAACACTAAACGTAATTTATGCACTACGCAAATACACGGCTGTTCCCTACATCCTGGAAAACCTATAGCAAACAGCCATTGTTACTCATCAACAACGGTTGGCACCATACACTAATCGGCTTCAAACTTGTTAGCTGATAGCTAGCTGTTAGCTGGTGTTCACTTGTGTCGTAACCGACAGATGGACAAGAATAGGTGAGATGTAAGTGCCTAGATCTAGTGGCCACTCGCTGCTCAATAAAATAAAGTTTACTAATGCTAAAAATAATAGATGTGAACATTGCACAATTGTGCTTCTAAAGCAATTTATTTGTGTGTTATTTTTTTGTAAATTATGAAGTAGGTATATTAAATAAATAAAATATGTAATAATTAAATTACATATATATTTCAATTAACTATATTTATTTGACAAAAAATATATTGAGTTGAATTAACAATTATTTTCTATCTGTGTGAAGTCATATATTTATGTTCTATGATACCAATATCTAGGTATGCTATAAAGTAATTCTATAAGTAAGGTTGGATTTGATAAATATCTAAAATAAATATTGATCTAGCTAAGTTAGCTAAAGACTTTAGGAAATTTTACAGTTACGGGTGTATTATCTTTGAGATAATATTGTATCAAATTTATATTGTTATTAAATTCGTTGTAGATATACCTAGATAATTAATATCACGACGATATTTTTTCGAAAACTGTCATCAAAAGTAGACATTTTTGTTTTTTCACCTAGCTGCAAAATGCGTTTATGTTCTAGAACGCCAATCTTTTTCGTTGTAGAACATAAAACAAATGTTATTAATTAAACAATATACATTTTAAGTAATATAACATTTCAATACAAAACAGTAACTATTATAAAGAGGACGATTACAATTTATTTTGCGCTACATGTAAATTGAAAGTGCCGATATTGCATAGTGAGTTAAATTTATGCCAAATCCAGTGCTGTTAGTTATCGTAGCTTTTAGTTCTGGGAGTTCAATGAAGCTCCTGCTGTAATTGTTTAAGTTTACTGTGCACGTTGTATTATTGGCAAATTCCGTAGGCTCTGCTGAAGATGGTAATTTATTTACGATTGGAATTTTATTTTGTATAGAATCTTCTACATAGGTATCCGCTACCATATTAGACCGCCACCCCCATGTCGTTTAATGGTGGTAATATCGGCCCCTGCGTCGGCTAACAGAGTGACGGAAGAACTTCAAAAGCAGTGCTCTGTATAAGTTTCCAGATGAGGCAAATTGAGAAAAGTTGTTATTTCTTTTGGCATATTTCTTATTTTGTTGACACCAATCACTTGCTTAACACATTTTTCCCTGGCATACTTCATAAACAATCTTATATCTATCGTATATCCTCATTTAGTTTGGACTTAAAATCACAAAACATTTCAGAGTATGAGTTTTAGAATCGGAAATTCTTATAATAATAATTTAAATCTTTGTCTTCTATATCATCCACAAACACCAATCATTAAAATGACCTGAAAAGTTGTCCAAAATTACTTAAATCGATAGATTTATATTCTAGCATAAAGCTGTTATCAATTTTTTCTTGTAAAAATTTCTCAATTTCCTCTTTTGTTAGAATTCGGAACTTTTTAATTATTTATTTTAATTAACAGACATGAATTTCATGTATGATCGTGCTAATGGGAACGCCACCGAAGCGCGACGTCTTTATGTTGACGCTTATCCAAATCGCCAGATTCCTTCACAACGCATGTTTGGAAGAATTCACCAAAGATTGCGTGATACCGGTTCCTTGAGCAAACAGTGCCATTTATCCGGAAGACCAAGGTCGGTATCCACTCCTAGAGCAGAAGAAGAAATTCTAGCACCGGTAGAGCAGAATCCAGGTACGAGTGTGCGGAGAATATCAGCCGAGGTAGAAATTAGTGGTTCTCTTGTTTGGAGAATCCTTCACGAGCAACTGCTTTATCCATACCATGTGCAACGAGTACAGTCCTTAAATCCAATAAATGATCATCAAGCACGATTGGTTTTTTGCCGCTGGTTTCTACGTCATGATGCTGAAGACCCTCGTTTTCTTGTAAACATTCTTTTTATTGATAAGGCCGGGTTCACAAGAAATGGAGTATTTAATTTTCACAATACGCATATTTTAGCCGACGAAAATCCTCATGCTTTAATAGAATCTGGACATCAGGCACGTTTTTCATTAAACATTTGGATGGGTATTGTAGGAGGTTTCTAGGTCCTGTTGTTTTACCAAACCGATTAACAGGCGCTGCTTACCTCAACTTTCTGCAGAACACGCTGTATGAGTTTTTGGAAGACATTCCTTTGAATCATAGGCAAATGTGCTTCCAGCATGATGGTGCTTCAGCTAATTTTGCCATGGCCGTGAGAGAGCTTTTACACAAAACTTTTCCACATAAAAGGGTAGGAAGGGCCGGACCTGTTTTATGGCCTCCAAGATCGCCTGATCTGAACCCTCTAGATTTCTTTGTTTGGGGATATTTGAAGACATTAGTGTATGGTACTTCTGTAAATAGCCTGGAAGAGCTGCAGCAACGGATTAATCAAAAGTGTCAAGAAATCCAAACCAAGGAGGGTGTTTTCGAAAGAGTTCGAATATCGTTGAGACGAAGATGTCGTGCCTGCTTGGAAATGGACGGAGGGCACTTTGAACATCTTTTGTAACTTTGTTTTTTGTTTGTTAAAAGCTTTTTTTGTCGGTTTAATCCTAATAAAATAAAATGTTTGAAAAACGAATAGTGTTCCATATCTCCCCAACCGTTACTTTGCGGACCCATGTTTATTAAGACTTGTCTGCTTATTTTGGTTCATACTATGACCTCCTGAAATATTTTACACTTTTTTTTTAACATACTTTATATAATTCCGACACTACATTTTCAAACAACTGTTTTTTATTGTTGATTAAGTTGCTATCGTTATGATAGTCACCGCGCCTAAACCGTCTTGATTCAAACACGGTTCAAACGATTTCAAATGTAAATTAAATTGTCTTATTTTACTGCAGTTTTCGGAAAAATATTGCTTCTATCTCAAAGCAAAATGTTTCTGCCTTTTCGAATGGATATTTAAAAGTACATTACGTAAAAAATTCATTATTTATCAGCATGTAACTCGATATCATTTTGACATTATTTTAATTACCATGTATGAAAGTCAGTGAATTTGGCTCACTCTATACACAATGCTCTGCAAAATTTCGACGTCTCACCCCACCGAACACCAAATTAACCATCAAAGTATCAAGTATCAAAGCTCCAACAATAACAAACACCTTTTCATCTTCCCTGCGCGCATTACGTGACAAAGCGGCTATTAGGACGTGATGATTTCGCAGTCAAACAAAATTAAAATCCGTCCTATTGGGTCAAAAGGTCGTCCTTTTGATCTCGTCGGTGTCGCATAGGCGTCGCACGCGCCCCGACGCCGTCTCATTGAGACCGAACAGCGTCGAGGCGGAATTTACAATGTGATTGCTGCTTTGTAACTGCGCCTATCAAAGCTCGAATGGATTCATTGAGTTTTATTATTCCCGGATTTCGAATTAACCGTCATTGTGCAAAGTTACTTTTAACTTGCAGATTCTGCTCCCCATTAGCCCTACACCGAGGGTGAATCGGGGATTAGGACGCATTTGACTTATATAGCTTCTAAGGAGGGGCCGAGCTGAGGAGAAATATTTCTGAATGCGTAAATGTTGATATAATTCCTTAGTTGCGAAGCTTACTGAAAGCTTCAAAAAATAGTTTTATTATTTATTTATTTAGTTACTAACGGGTTTAGCCCCTTTTAAAATTCAAGCAGTACACACTACCTTAGGAACAATTACCCAGACTAACAAACAATGGTACAATACAATCCGTAGTACTACAAATAATACAATTTAATAAAATACAATAACCTACGATTTAACACACCACAACTAACGCACAATGAATATCAACAACAATAACCACAACAACACCATGCATCATCCATGCATTATAAGACCCAACTGATGCTTAAACTGATTCAAAGTGCAATGAAAATAATCAATGTCATTACAAAATGTATTTGAATTTTGAAACAAAATCCAGTTCTACTCTCTATCTAAACCACAGTATACTAAGCAATATGGAAACGTATGTCATTCATATTGTCAAATTACGTGTCAAACCGATAAAAAACTTCTGCTTCTATTTAGTTATCATTCAAATCTTCTTAATGAGACACTTCAGCTCATTTACCATAAAAATTTCACGCTGCTTTGATAATTCGATGAACTAGAAAAGGAAGTTAAGTGTCTCCTTGGCTTCTGACATATACTACCCTAATTAGTATAGTTTTTTTGAGAATTCTTTATCTAAGTGCCAAAGATACAGTGAAATAAATAACTCGGAAAGTTAATTTAACCAACCTTTGCCACGCTGTACCACCCATTTGCTTTTGCGTATGTCTGAGTACATATATAGAGGGTGTATAAAAATTGACAAATAAACTTTTGGGGCATATAAAAAATGTTAAAATACTTCCCGTATTTCTTTAAGATATGTAAGAAAATAAATAAGGTAATGTTGCTTTAACAATAATTATTATTTGTGTTTAAACATTAGTTAACCTTTATTAATCAAATTAATTATGATAATTATTTATGCCATCGTTTATGACAAGCGAAATTAATCTTTTTTATATATATTTTTAGGCATTAACAATATTGTGTGAAACTAACTATTCTGCGGACTAATGCCCTGACCAGCGTTTAATTACACCCACAATATCTACCCATATATTCTTTATTATTAGCTTTTGTAATATTTTTTATGTATTAGAAAGGTATTTTAAGCCAATATAAATCAAATCTCCTACAATTCCTATGAATGAAGTTATATGTATGCTCTCTCATACCAAACATATAGGTATGTCCATGTTGGTGAACTAACCAGTGACAAAATTCTAATCGCTGAAGACCATGTCCAGAATGTAACGCTTGAAATTTTGGCTATGAAACAGATATAACAACTCTCTGTTCAATACATGCCGTACAAAATTCGGTGTTACTTACTTGCTATACGGATACGCCAAACACTAATTGAAGAGTTGTCAATGATAGCGTCAATTACGTCTTCTTCAATTTAAGTATATATCTAAGCAAAATTAGCAATAGTTAGTTTCAAACATATTAACATTACAAGTACATAACATAGTGATATAGCGATATAGTGATATACTCGTACATAAATTAAAAGAAGTATTCAACAATATGTTCCTCAATCAAGAAACCGACATCTGAATAAAAATCTAACAGTACCATATCCATCTTTTGAATGTGGAAAAGAATATTGTTGATTTTTTGGCGATCTACCATTTTCGAATTATTTAATGTTTTATAAGATTGGATTCCAGATCTAATCTAAGGAAATATACAAAATGGAATAAAAGAGAAATATAAAAAACTTAGTAGATACTATCCTTTTTTGAAATTTCAATATCCTGTACTTATTCAGGACATCATTTTGAGAAAACAAATTACAGGAGGAGCTAACAAGTTCTCTGTACCTATGCTTTCTGTCACACCCTATATATAGTTTTTATTCATTCAAGATAAGTAAAATAATACTTTTCCTTATTCAGTATGTTTTCCTAGAAGGCCGGTGACAAAGATACCCTCTCTTAATGTAACATGATCAATAGCAACCGATACATCCTGTATATTATTGAAACGGCACACGCTGATGGCTTGGTCAGCGCCTCAGAATGTGGGGTCTTTCGGCAGCTTTGATCTTCGGATTCAAAGAAATCCCAAAAATCTGTTGCTTTGACGCTTTAGCCGGTCGATAAAGGATATCTGTCATATTCATATTTAAGACGTATTACCGGCTGTTTATTTTTGGGAGTGATAGGGATCAGGTTACAAGGAGCTGTTGATCCAGGGTATTATTAATATCTGTTTATTTAAGGCGCTTTAGATTTCTGATAGATTTGCCGTTTGTGGATCAATATTATTATTATTACATTTGTAAATAGAGTGGAAGCCGAAGCTTATTGTACTCAGTTACAAAATTAAGACAAAACATGATTACGAATACAACTATTGATATAAAGTTGAACAAAAAAACAATAAACAACAACAAAAAATATACATAATTAAATAAGGGACAGCCCTAAAATTGGAAGGACTTATGTTGCAATTCTGAACTTCGTGAAGTTATTAACGTTGTGAGGTTTTTGGGACGACTAGAGAGAATCATGATACCGAAATATAGTAATAAGCAAAAAAGTTTTATGAGCAGAAAACACACACAGGACTTTCTCATTTCATTTACACAACAGCTTATTTTGCAATAATTCTCGAAATGTTTCTTTTCATGATTGACATTTTAACATTACGTTTAGTTGGTCTTTGTGAAAATGCCGCATGGACATTTAAATTGGAATATACCTACAACTTAATATTAACAAAATTCTGAAAATAATTTAATGATTTTTAGAAAATATAGGTTTTATTCTTATTTCACAAGATTGATTGATGTTGAAATATCTGCTGAATAATACATACAAGGTGATTTTAGTATAAGTTTACTTATACATACTTATATTACTGTTTTAGCAAACTACGTGCACACAAAATCATGCTAAGCTCAGAAAGAAAATACCTAATATAATAAAAGCACACGATTGGTTTATGTACGTGTAACGTTATTTTTTAAGGTTAAGGTTATAAACGAAGCGTGACTTCACCAAAGACAAAGACGCAACTTATCACATGTCTCTTCTCGAATACGTACTGTAAAATAGTACATTCATTTATTAGGGTAGGTTAGAGTTACACAGAGTTGGCTTCAAAATTTATTCACATCAGTATAGCATATGGTAGTAATATGTAGTTTAACAGAGCTGTCAAACGTTTTAACAGAACTTGGTTCTAATGCTGATACGATCGGAATCGTTCCTCAGACAACGGTGGTTCTCTAATAATTTTATAATAGTCTTTGCAAGTCGTTGTAGTGCTGTTGCCTTGTTAGGAAATGTAACTAAAATCTATTTTTTTTTCTAAACAAATACAGAGTTAAGACGAGGCTTTCTGAGATCTTGACACACCTGTGTATGTTATCTTCTGATCTAATTATTATTTAAATATGGGTCGACACTTCTATGACTATGTCAATGAAGTAATTATACCAGGATTAGCAACTGAAAAAGAAACGTTACACGTTAATAACTCTGGACAAATTACTACCGACAGTCACATGAACCGATGTCGACTTAAGTGAGTAAACCCTCATGACTTAATGATTACCGCGAAGACTGTAAAATATGTGGGCTTTCCTTGATTACTCACCCAACTATTAAAGCTGTAAAACAATTTAGCATAGACGTAATGTCACATTATGTCATATTACCTATAAATTATGTAAAAAAGAAACTCATTAAGTGTAAATTTTCCGTTAGATGTAAAACCACACACTCTAGAAAATGTCTGTAAAATTTCAAAGAAGTTATTTACATTTACATAATATTTACCATATTAGTTATGGCAATTTTATAGTTATATCAATATACAAATATTTAGGAAATATACAATATTAATTTAAATAATACCTAAGGCATATAAAAGGGCTTGTTATTTACAGTATATATTCTAATCTATTTCACTTTGTAATTTTGGCAGCAAAACATGTAAAGTTCTGTAAATTTAATAAAAATTATCAGTATTATGTATTTTTACAGAGATAGCTTGGTAAACACATTCCAACGCATGCGCCTAGCCTACAGCGTCTCGATCCAGTAATGGTCGGCTTATTTATACAATCATATGCTTTCTTAAATATATTGTAGTGCAGTTGGAATTAATGTGGTACGAGACGTTGAAAGTGAAAGTACGGTTAGTTGTGCTGTAAAATAGTGTATGAGGGGCTCTTTGAAGATGATTAAAGAACATGTTTAGATGCATATTGTGTGATGCTGCATTTATAGCTGTCCGGAAATACAATATAGTTACCCACATCAACATTATCACAGAAATTCGCAAATATATGTAAATGTGCTTTATGCTTTATTCAATTTCCTACATGTAAAATATAAATTTGTTAAGTTCACTAAATATTACTACTTACTTGAAAATATTGTTTTATACCTATTCGTTTTTGACTTACTAACTTTTCTCATATATTGCTAGCTTTAATAATTTCTATTTTAATAGTGCAATAACACTTCTAACTTATGTAGCAGTAGTATGTAAGAAAACGAACTCACCAATAATGAATTGATAATAATACCATAACATCTAGATTACTGGTAATTTATTGCCAATTTCGCCCTCTCTTCCATCGACCATTACATAAGACTTGCATACTAACATTGACTGTTCCAAGTTTGTTTCAAATATTGATATACATTTTTAAATTTTCAACACCCTGTATCTCGAAATCTAAGCGTTTCCGGCCACATGTTATAGGAACTTTATTTCTTTAATTACCATAAGATGTCGTGTCCCGAAATTATGAACCATCTTTAGGAAACCCCCTATAAAGGTAAATACTTCATTTCCATGATAAAAGTATACCATATATGTAATTTTTACACGTATTACTGTTTAATTACATTGAAATTTTACGGAGCATTAGGAACTTTACAAATCGTAAGTAAAATTGTCACGATAGATATAGACATGAAGAAGCCAATGATAATCATGATAAACTTACATAAATATTTTTTCAGTGTATAAATAATTGTAACATATTACGTACGCAACAATATTTAAGTAAACACGGAATTCAGGAAACAACTACTCTGCGGGCTAATGCCCCGACCAGCATTGAATTACACCTGGAAAACCTATAGCAACAGCTAGAGTCATTCGTCAGACGCCCACCAGACATATACCGGTTTCGAGCTCTCATGAGAGCTAATAAGCTCGAAACCGGTATATGTCTGGTGGGCGTCTGACGAATGACTCTAGCTGTTGCTATAGGTTTTCCAGGTGTAATTCAATGCTGGTCGGGGCATTAGCCCGCAGAGTAGTTGTTTCCTGGAATTCCGTGTTTGCAAAATATCGTTTCTCGCCGATCGCGATAAAGGTCGACAGCTTTCAATGGCGTCTACTGCATGTAGAACGCTTCGTGCCTGTGACATTTTCAGTCCGGCATGGAGTAGCGAATGGCCGATAGATGTAGTTAGTTCTACACCGCGTAATATTTAAGTAATAATTAGTTAATATTATTCTTTCTTATCAAGTTTATCAGTCCGTTGCGGCTTTATTTAAATTATCGGTCAGTGATCGAGCGGTTTAAGGCTTACGGTGAGCGCTCGATCCAAAGGGATATAGTTTTCGCTCAGTAACTCTTCAACGAAACATTATAAAAATATGCGGTTTTTTTAATAGACTACAAATACTATTTTACGTCGGCGCTGTGTTTTGAAAATTTAAAATTATGCAAAATTCATTTTAAAAAAATTTATTTTACACTTTTTCAAAATTTCAAAACACAGCGCCGACGTAAAATAATATTTGAAGTCTATTAAAAAAAAACCGCATATTTTTATCATTATCCGTTAAGGAGTTACTGAGCGAAAACTATAGATTTGTTCCAACACAGCAAGAATCGATTCCGAACCGTCCAGAATTAGCCAGTCAGTTTAGTTGTTAATGTACTCTCGGCGAATGCGACGTAAGACGGTGTTGGTCAAACATTTCTCACGGTACTGAACAGTTCTCGACGGTTGTTGGAACAGATATTCAGCCTTATTCTGTAACTTCAGTCGAAATATGTGCGTCGAATCGAAATCTTTTCAAATCGAAATGTCGATCTCGTTATTTTTTGGTATTCAGTAACTCACATCGACATCGTGGTACATCGAAATCAGGCTACTCGATTTGACGCGCTTGAAACAAACTGGCAACATGTCGTGTTAAGCGAATATCGACTTTAATACCCAATTGACGTTTCATATCTTAACAATCCAAAACAACTTAACCTAACTTTCTGAAACGTCTGGCGTGTAATCTGTGATATAAAACAATAAAACTAGAGAGAGAATTTCGTAAATTCCTATCATAAATGCTGGAATTCCCAAATTGTGACCGATAGTATTGTAGTGAGGGTTTTGGCAGGTAATTGGATCATGCAAAAATGGCTCTAGCACATCGATAAGATCGAGATAGCTAGTACTTTTGGTAGCCTGTAAAGTCCTTTAAAAATATTATCAGGTATTTGAAAAGGGTTACTCGCATCCCGTAGAACACGTCGTTGATAATTAAATAATCGCCTAAAACAAAATAAGCAAGTCAGAAATATCCAATTTTCCAATATAAAAGACACATTTACCTTTGCAGTTCTTCTTCTATTGCGGCTCCGAGAAAGACACCCGCTTGTATTATTTGTAGATTCATGCTAATTGAAATTGTTGTTAAAAAATGACACAGAAAATAAAGAATTCAGCACAGAAAACTGGTTATGTCTTTACTCTTTACCGCCTTTACATTTAAAGCCCTCCTCTTTACTTCTACACGCATGCGTCAACTACGAATTTCGATATCGAGGTCCAACTCGATAGCTCTTACGCAGTCGAAATCAAATGAATATATTTCGACTACAACATTTCGATTTCAAATGTCGCACTACCTTATAGAATACCAAATCCGGGGATTTCGACTCGAGTCATAGATTTCGATACGTTTTGATACATTTCGACTCGATTTGCGCTTACAGAATAGGGTTGATTATATATCGTTTGATAGAGCGCTCACCGTAAGCCTTAAGGCATCAGTACTTGAATCGATGTGGCCAGACCGCTGTGGGATCGAGTCCCGCGATCGGCAGACCGTATATTAGTTATATTCGCTAAAAGAATTTGCATCCTTTCTGCGGGAATAGTAGGGTGAAAGAATGTTGGCTTGGGTCAATGTGAGAGATTGATACCGGTCGACGTTTGACCACCTACCTAATTAATGATGTTTTCCAGGTTTTTCTCATTCCTGCACTGAATGGTGGTTAGAGCCTACCAACGTAAGTCGTTTCTGGGCGCAAATACGGCCTGATTAATAATAATATGCCGCCTCCTCTCCCGCACAAGTCTCCGACTTCTGAGTTAATCCTCGTAATTAGAATAATGGTTAGATATATCATTATCATTATCGAAGAATACATATCTTCTTCTGTTCTATTTACTCTAGCACTTTACAAAACATATATTGAAATTGTCAAAAACAAAGAAATAAAATTAACTGCATCACAAAATGGTGTACAGTATATAAGGTAATTATGAGGACATGTGACAAGGTACCGAATATCTTATAATAATAAATCGAGACTGTGATAATTCAGATTGTGTTTGAACGCTCTACCAAATTAAAATTCAGGTAGACTTTTGTCATAAGAAAATAGGTAAATGGTTCCAAATCAAGTTGTAATCATTAGTGTTCTTAAAATGCACAACTAACAAGAGTCAATTGCTTGATTAAATCTATTAGGAAACCGAAAACTTGATGTGATTAGTCATATTTACCTGGGAATTGTGTATTGTTGAAAAGGAAATGACTGCCAGACTTTAAATGTTAAAGTTGTTATAGTATTTTATGTGGTAGTATATGTATAGGATTAATTAAATAATAGAGTTCTCCCAAGACTGGGCCCTTTTTTAGTACCCGTATTTGTGTTGGATAGTTATTAAGAGAAGACTTTCTCACCTGCTCAATAAATGTAGTACGTATTCATCAATCATTTTTATATGTCTATACGAGTGCAATTCGTAAAAAATATATTAATATGTCAGCAGTTGCAGTAGGTACTGCTTGGGTACAATTTTTGTAGTTAATACGACTAACTACAATTAATTATTTGTCTCATATATTGGAGAAATAAATGTGATTATATTTTATTCTACTTTCTATTTTTGTATTTCCAATCTTTCAGGAGTCCTTCAAAAGAAGACTTGATGTACAAAACAAACAATGGTCGAAAATATATAATCCTAGTACTAATCTTGACTAAATTCGTATAGAATCAATTTAAAACTCTTCAAATTTAGTTAAGTTCAGTGACTGTTTAATGTAGCTATTGTAAGAATGTTTTAGATAGCCTTTTATTCTTGATAAAATGTTTAAATGGGAGAACGTACTTCGAATATATTTTTTTAGGTATATAAAACGCCATTAAAACACGAATCCAATAGAACGTTTTATCCACAATCACTTGCTCAAGTTAATCGAGTTAAAGAATAACTAAAATAAAACGATACTTACAAACGTCAAGAAGAATGTTTCTTCAAAAACTCGGGGAGAATCGGAGTGTCATGGCAATTTCTATGATGGAAGTTAAATAAAACTTCTTTATTCACTAGAGAAATAAAAAAAATAGTAAGAGGTCTTTTGTGGTGTATCGCCGACCTTTCGTTCTATTATTTCGACATATTCAGGACTTTAGAGAATAATGTGAAGGCCTTAATGTTCATGCGTCAGACAAAATTAAAGCATCCGCAAAATCTGCAAAAACTAGACTATGCCGACACAGAAGAATCTAAAACTGAAGGCATTTCTCTATTAACTTTAACGGTTTTCGAGATTTTCTGTTTTCTTTTTACTAAAACGAACTACGTATACAAAAACCGGTTATTCCAACATACTTAGTGATCTCAATTAGTATGATACCACAGCTAGATAGGTTCATCTAAAAAAATCGTCAGGAATATAATAGTTCTTGACGATTAGGAAGAAAAACAATTCACTCAGTAACACATTCTTTATTAGAATATAAATGGTTTATTATATTTTATGAAAGAGAAAAATGGACTTAAAAACAGTGAAAGTCTTCTCGTTTTCTTCATGTAGATAAGAGCAACAAAACAGAATAGTCTCAACATTGAGTTTTAATTTACACTTCAATGAAAAGGCTGTATCTATTCAGCAACTCAGTAACTGTTATATACTGCAGTAGAATGTGATGCCCTACATACGTATTAAATTTGTTCTAGAATAAGAATAATGCTTGTAAATCTCTTATTATGTCTTCTTTCTCATTATCTGAACTTCACTGTAATAATGTCTTTCGTTATAGAGTTATTTAATAAATTTCCCTAAAAAAGACTAAACGGAGGTCATAACATGGAACTTGTAATTTAGACTGTCAGTGGTATATTAGATAATACAAAAAATAAACTCTTGCTCGCATGCAGAAATGTAAATGTAAATGCCCTTTTAGAAACAAATGCAATATTACCTCTGTAATTTATGTGAAAATAAAATTTTCCATATTTTACCGGATGCGCCAGTATCATTAACGCATACACCAAATTATTAGAAATTATTTTGATAGTTATAGTTTGTACAGAAATTTAAGTCAAAGAATTAATAATTGTCTAGTAAATACTTGTCGTTGTACATCGACGTCAAGCTCAAGTTGGCCAAGTTTATTTAATAGAAATCTATATTTTTAAATGTCAACAAGAATGTTCTTTCAAAGTAGTTCAAAGACTCAGTGAGAATCGGAATGTTATGACGAGACGAACGAAAAACGGGTGGACATTGAAGATGTTGAGTGTATTTTTCTTATTCCCGCAGAAGCTGAAGAAGCAAATATTTTGTTAATCACTCGCTCACTCTTTATTTCGCAAAATTGCAAACGGCGGTCATAATCATCCTAATGAAGTTCCTGGACTAAATGTATTTTGTATGGATGGAATTTATTCTTCCTCAAAATGGTTTGTATGCTAGTTCGATTGATCCCAGACACAGATGTCAGCTGCCTTGTACTTAATGTAGGATCAAGATGAACTTGTCCTAAAACCGCACTTTCACTAGCTTCATTAAATATAGGTGTTTCAATTTCTCGTTTTTTATTAGCTACGTTCCCTGCCTCTTCGATCTTGGTGTTGTTCATTAAATAGCTGAGCTGTTCTATTCGCACATTTATTGTTCATAAAGTAAAGCGAAATGATATCTACCCTTTTCGTAATGGAATAAACCATGGTGTTTAATTTTTAAAAACACAATTAAATAAACTACCAACCAACCAACGCTTGCAAGTAATACTAGCAAATAAATTTGGAATCCACTAATTTTACGTTCATTGTGTGTGTATAGTATTAATTTGTGTTTACTAAATTTATACCATTGGCGTACTTAACTCGAATGAGTGACATTTTTACCGTTACTAATTGTTTGTACATAAGTTTCAACTTTAAAATCAAAATTCTTATTAAGTATTGGGCGGAATTATAAAATTTAAAGTCTGCTGTAAAGAGAATTGTAAGAGCTTTCAAAATAAATATTACTCAACCCCCAATGTCATTTAAATATTTTGGGGTGATGTTTACCCTTTCTTGGGAGTGACAGTGGTGGAGTCAAAAATACCAGCAAAGAATGTCCCCCTTTAATCTAAAATCGACGGGTCTGAGCGTTTTTCTATAATCTTGACGGAGTTCCTGAAAATGGCTCTGTTTTGTTTTCATCTGTACACCCTGTATATTGATTTCGCTCCTATTGTTGGTATTACGACTGATAAAGTTATATTATAAATATTACGTGCGTAGCATAGAATCCAAACTACATAGGCATATTCAGTTTTTGATCTAACAAACGTATTAAACAGTATACACAGACTATCTAGTTTTTTGTAGTTGTCCATGTTATAAGTATAATAATTTTTTACAACATTTACAATGATTTTTTTATATATTGTTAGGTATTAACAATATTGTGCGAAACTATTTTAAGCTATCAAATCTCCTACACTTATTATCAATGAAGTTATATGTATGCTCTCTGATATCAAACATCTAGGTATGCCAATGAACAATTGCAAGTCCCGACCAGCGTTGAATTACACCCACAATATCTACCTATATATTCTTTATTATTAGCTTTTGTAACATTTGAATAATATCGAGTTAGATGACTAAAATATACATCATCTATAGTATTATATTATGCATATATCCCCATATTTTAACAATTTTTTTCTACGTTCATGTAAAAAACAAAACTTTATTGAACTATATTTAGTGGAAAAATTAATCATCTAATTATAATTTTTTGGTTTTTGCATGAACATAGAAAAAATATTGTATGCAACTCGTACAAAAAGTGCTTATTACACGTGACGTGAAATTGTCCAACGAGGCCGTCAGGCCGAGTAGGACAATACCTTTTGTACTTGTTGCATAAATAACTATTAAGTCACTTGTTTGAAATGATATTGCATCATCGGCGGCTTTCGCAAATCCAGAAGCATTTACTGGCCATTCTAAGAGGTGCACTTCAACAACTGTATTAGCTAATAAAGGTGTTGATCTTACAACCATTAAACGATATGGTAGGTTGAAGAACTTGTCTGTAGCAGAATATTATGTTGAGCAGTCCATATCTAACAAACTTGATATTGCAAGGAAAATCCAAGGAAAATATAGCTGCTCCTTACAAGAAGAGACATCCGTAACTTGTTCAAATTCTTCACAAACTTCGACAGATGTGTTCCAAGAATGATGGCAACAGATACAAGTGTTGTTATTAACGCAAAGGAAGTTAAATGTAATAAAACAAATACCGAAATGTCCATTGCTATAAATATAAATCGTAATGTTAATCAGTAAATAAATTAAATTTGATTGAATTATAGGTTTATTACTTTATTCATTATTCTACTGATAATACACTAGTGATGATGTGTTTTATTTTTTCCACGATCCTACCTATTTTTTTATATCCAAGTTCGTAATTATCCTATATAAATTTATAATAGAAAAGAAATTTAAGTTATCCAGCCAGTCACTAGCAAGCGTCAAACCGCTCAGTAAACCTTCTTCTTATTGGTTTCACATCAAAGTGACAGCAAACTAGGCATGAACCTGCATCATCAATAACAGCGTCAAAGGTGGCGGTACATCGAGAACAAGTGTCCACCGTTTACTTGGATTCCACGGCTGGTTAAAGTTGACAAACGAAGCCCTGGCCACGCTTCGGCCTCGCAGATGGATCGCGAGCATTAAAATGAAGAGCGGGCTTACACACATCATTTGTCAACTGAAAATATCCTCGCTATAAATACCAGCCACCGACTCTACCGACACAACCGGGCACTCTGTCATATTGTAGTGCGTTGTAGTGCGGTTGTTTTGGTCGTTCGCACTTATGTTTCATATTTTAACGACCCGTCGAGCCGTGTTCGCTTCCGAAATGATGAATTGGTATGACTGGTAGACGTCGAGTAATAGTAAACAGCTGCTAAACTCACTTTATTGTAATGCTTTCCGGTGATTCGATATTTTCGGAGGGCGACGGTGAAATACGAGTATCGAGGAAATTATTTTTCATAGCGGGTTATTTGTGAAATCGGATGGTTTTAGTGAATGTAAACGCGCCGCTGGGCTTTATGGTTAATAAATTTTCCCTCGAAGTGGAAACAAATGTTGTAGAATGATTTACCTCTATCTGAATAAAAGAAAACAACTAGATCTGTGGTACCTTGTTTACAATTCAGCTTCATATTGTTTTCCGATTGGCCAAACTTGAGTTGTCAAAATATGAAAAAAATTTTGTGATGTAATATACAGGTGATAAAAAACCACTGACAGGCAGAAAATGTATTAAAAATTCTAGTAAAATGTTGCAATAAATAACAAGATAGGGGTGTTATTTTGTAATTAGTGCTGTTGTTGTTTCTTTAGTTGAGGTAAAAGATCACCGGTTAAAGTTCTTGGCAAAATGTAAGGCCTAACATGAAAATTTCTAATAATACTGACTCATACATTCACAAGAAAACGGATGCTGAAAGCGAGATTTTATTATGGTGTTAGGGTTTTCCTCAGACAGTTATTGTAGAAGTTCATTATAGCATCTCTGGAAAAATTATGTTCATTGGTAAACAATATGCCAGAGGTAAAGTCAACATTTTGAAAATTTGTTTCCAAAATCCAGTGGCAAAATTTGTAGGGTAGCAGGATAGTCTTGCGGCTGTAAGGCTTGAACCTTTTGTATGTGATACGGATATAACTGTTAATGCTTCAGAACGGACCAAACTAATTTATGACTCACATTAAGATTTGCAGCGATCTTAATAGTACTTGTGTTTGGGTTTTCTTCAATTTCATGTAGAATAGCTTCTTCCAAATCAGGCGCTCTAACACTCAAAGGTCTTCCAAGAATTAGACCTTCCTGAAATGAGCCTAACCCCGAGACATTAAAAAGCAAAATATTTCTGAACATTCTTGGATTTGGATGATTTGGAAATCTTACCATATAAATTCGCATCAGTACCATTTCCATCTGTAAAGCTATAAATGTAAACCATATTGGCCATTTCAACATTTAAAAATTAAATATTGTTTTACACGGTATCCCTAAGATGTGTTTAAGTAATTTAAGTAACTGTGTAAAAGTATAAAGAAAAAAAAATGAAGATAGTACAATGGCGCATATGATGACCTATTTTATTTGTAATATTATACAAGGTGATATATATATTTTTAGCAAATAATGATCAATGATACCCACACCACCGAAACTGGAAAGTTTCTAAAGCTGGTAATTTTTTATTTCATAGCTACTGTCACTGGACAATGGCTATTCTAAGACTCCACATTTATATAACAAAAAATCCTTATTTTTGGCCGTAGATAACGCACTTGGCCTTGACCTCTACTTAAGAAACACCAATTATTTGATGTACAGTGCCTTCATAAATGATTACAAGCCACGTGATCAGGGTCGAGATTCTCAAATCAATCGCAGAGCAATAATTCATATGCGAATATCCTTTTCCTCACTACGGCAATTGAGAGAGACAAGAAATGTATTTGCATACGAGTTGTTCTTCGAGAATCACAGTCCTGGTCACGTGGCTTGTAATCATTTATGAAGGCACTGTGCTACTCGATATTTTACACAACATTAGCGTAGAGGAGGGGATAATGTGATATTTTTTAAAATGTTTTCCATATCACTGCTAATTTTGTCAAATGGTACTTAAAAATGTCTGGTTTTATCAAAATTTTCAAAAAAGATCGATTTGATAGATAATTGGACATTATCCACTTAAATGGTGCACATTTGACAAAATGGGCACCATTTAGTGTGGCCTAGAAAATACATTTAGAAAAATCGTCTCGCTCGAAAATATTTCCAACGTAGCGTTCAGAAAGCATAGATTCATTCAAATGAACTATTTTTCTCAGTTCTAGTCAGAGAATCATCGACTACGAACCATGGAAGCCACGGCGTTATTTAGGAAATGATTATAATCACAAATACAAATTTCAAAGAGGTTGTGCATAAACGTGCTTTTTTGTTTATTTTTTTAGAATAAGAATACAGTATTTTAAAATTTGCAGCATGATGAAGTTTAAAAATTGAAATATTAAGTATCTACATTGAAATTTGGAGAGGTATACCTTAAAAAAATTCGAGGAAACTATTATTTATATCGGGTTACAAAAGTTGTTCACCCTGTATTATAAATGCGTAGTTTGTTAATTCACATCTGCTGGCTTTAGGTACCTAGAGGGTATAACAAGTAACTGCGTATTTTTGACGATTTGGTATATGAAATTTAAAAATGTTATTAAAAATCAAATTCATCTCAAAAATGAAGAATTTACGAAAAATTATCAAGAGTAAGAAAATATTCTACATTATGACGTTATAAGAATATCGTTCATAGGCATACTTCAGAAAAAAGTGGAGGGATAAAATAAATCCTTATCTCTCGTTTCTACGTTTGTTTTTTAGGCGTCGTTTACAATAATACTCTTGAGGATTTGGTTAACAACAAGAAGTAGAGAAAAAACAATTTTAAAAGTTTAACTTTAACAATCTGTATCTTTTAAGGGAGGCATATTTAAATACAGGGAAAGGATTAAGTCATCATATTTTGCCACTCAGTTAACGGGATGATCTACTTTTTTGTTACATCATTTACATCTCACTCACACTCAAACATTATAAGTTATTTATAAAGCAATTTTTGCAGGAGGTATCGTCGTACAGCAAAACTCTGGCAATTTTCTTGATCTACTCTTAAATCCACCCTATAAAGAACGCGACGAGAGAGAAGTTAATAGAAATCCTGCGGTTCAATAAAACCATCTCGATCGAGCATCAGTGTAAGTACACAAAAAGCCATTGTCGGTCGTCGCGCTGGGAACCCACCGCAACGGCGGCGTATACCCGGGACCTCTGGCGCGATTGTCGATCTCCCCGGTGTGGGTTTAATCAGGGACTCCCCGGGGATGCGCCTCAATTGAACGCGGCCTAATGGAAACGAATGGCGCTCGTGTCGCATTGTGAGAATTATTATTCCGTCCCGGCGGCAGCGCCGCGTGATTTCATTATGCAGCGATGAGGTCCTAGGAGGACCGCGGCCCTCGAAGATAACGCGATTTATCGGATTATCGGGAGGCGAACCGCGTATTAGGGCGACGGGACGTTGATCACTTGCCGTAATTGATATTTACGACGTTCGGAAAAATTACACAATGGGAGATTGCAAGATTTTTCCAAATACGTCCAGAAAAATGTATTATTTTAATCGAAATGGCGTTTGTCCTAGATATTTCGTGGACAAATGAACTTAAAAACGGTATTTAAAACTTTAGTCTAGCTACGCCTCTACAAAACGATCGCCGTCACAGCGTAGGCCTGTGACGTCAGACGCCGTTTGCACACGTATACATAAAAACAGCAGTGCACTTTAGTGCATATCTGCATACGATTTCCATGCTTTCCGACAACGCAGTACATACGTTTAAAAGAGTTCATTTCTCATTTGTAATATCGTTAAATGTTATTATGTTAAATGGGTTGATGTCGTTTATACAGATTTTTCTAAAGCCTTTGATCAGTTGGACCATGGTATTCTATACTGTCAAAACTATTCAATCTGGGTTTAACCAATTCATTTATTTTTTTTTTACCTCTTATTTATCAGAAAGATAACTGACGTGGAGTATCGTGGTTTCCAATTGATAGATATTAACGTCACTTCTGGAGTCCCTCAAGGGTCATTTCTCGGTCTCCTGTTATTTTTAATCTTTATAAACGATATCACTTGGTCTCTAAACTGTAATGTACTTCTCTACGCCGATATCCTCATATTGTATTTATTTGTGAGAGACTTGAGCGACTATCTTTTGTTTCCGTCAAATATGGATACAATTTAACATTGGTGTACTAAAAATGTATTCCCTTTAAACTTCTCTAAGTATAATTCAATGCCCTTTAATAGGAAAACTAGTCCTACTATATATGACTTTACAGTAAACAATAATTTAATAAGGAAATGTAGCAGTTTCAAATAACTTGGGGTGACATTTGATTTTAAATTAATTCTCATAGATTTGTTAAAGACGGGAAAGATAGGGACATACTCTATATTTCCTTCTGTGCGATCCGTTCTTCATCTTTGTTTTATCTTTATTTATTAAAATTTTCGCCATTGTATACAGTGGTAGATACTTATTTTCGGATGCCGAACTTTGTGGATATATTAAATTTATTGTATATCTATTTTGGTGATTTTAATCTTTATGTACTTACGTTTTTTTATGTATATATGCAACATTATTAGCCGTTTTTTCCCCATCCTGGAATTGGTACTGATTGTCGGGTGGTATACTCTAAATAAATAAATTAATCACATTTGATGATGTATTGAGGTATTGAATGAAGTTGCAAAATAGACTCGTAAAATGGGCACAGAAAGTGCATCTCACCGGGCAAATACATAAAAGAAGTATTGCATTATGCCATTATGTACAAATACAATATAAGCAATAATACAATTATAAAAAGAAAATCCAAATATTGTGTATTTTAATTTTCTTTTTATAACTCACCGAAGTGTGTACTCAACATGCATTGGTTTTTCATCTAATTGAATAATAATACAGCCAAAAAAATGAAAACAAAAATGTGGAGAGCGATGAAGCGCGACGAGAGCAAGCATTGCAACATTGTTTGTTTGTGAAGATCATTTTAATGTACCTAAGTTTAATTGGAAATACAGGTAGATTTAAGTTTATCGAAAAAAATAAAATCTAAAGTTGTAAAGATTCAATTAAACTTTTCTATTAAGCTGCCCGAATGTATACAGGGCGTTTAGAAAATCAGTGGTAAAGCAAACTTTCATTTTTTCTCATTTATTGTATTCAACACTTCATTCCAATTCAAAATAACATGTTCTATATTTGCTCCTACTATTTACGTGATGTGGCATTTATAAAATTTTGATATCTGACTCACGGTTTGTCTATAAATTTCTTAAAATTCATTTAATCTTACCTTTCTAATAAATTTCTAAGCGTACAATATCGTGGGGTACCTCAGGGATCAGTTCCTCTACTGTTTAATATGCTCATTATTGATATCTGTGACAGTCCTTAAGCCAATGTTCTTTTATATGCCGATGATTTCAAACTGTATCCATCTGTTTCATCTACAAATGATTGTACTATACTTCAAAATGATTGCAGGTTGCCTTTCAATATTTCTAATTCTTTCATTATGATCTACACAAGGAAAATTAATTCTATTACTTACATGTACAACATTGATTCTGAGACTGTCGCTAGCTGCACTTGATTTAAATATTTGGGAGTTACTTTTGATGCAATATTGACCTTTGTTCTTCATATTAATAATATTATGTCCCTTACGAATAAAAATCTTGGTCTCATTATAAAAAATGCTTATCACTTCAGAGAGGTTTCTGCAATGTCTATATCAGGTCAAAATTAGAGTATGCAACTATTATTTGGAATCCTACATATGTTACTCATTCTCAACAGGGAACAATTCAGAGGAGATATCTTAAATGTCTATCATTGACAATGTTTACCCTGCCAGAGGTTTTCTTCAATCTGACCTATTAAGTAGATTCCGTTTCTTTCAATCAAGACGCAGTGAATTTATAATTAGTTTTAATTTGGCAGAACTGGACTTAGATTTGCAACTTGTCTTGTCTCGTAAGACTTTTTTAAAATCTTCTTTTCGTGCAATTCGAGTTGTCAAGTTTTGGTCTTGTCCTGTCTTCAAACCAAAATAAAAAACAGACGGCAGCAGAAAAGATTGTCAACACTAAATTTAAGTGATCAACAAAATTATCTCTGCAATACTCATTTAATTTGGAAGGATATGATACCACAGCCACCAGAATTGCATTTAGTGTACATTTCATCGCGTAAATTATGTGCACTTGCAACCCCTAACGAGTTTGACGTTGGTACCATAATTCCAACCCCTGTTATTGTAAGGGATGCCTAACGACATCGGGCATAAATTATCGAGGGGTCCTATACAAGCTTGAAAATGATTTGCTTAATGGAGGGGACACCGTATGACAAATTTCATTCAATAATCCATTGATAGTAGAGTAAATAGAGAATATTCGGTCGGAGAACTGCGACCCGTAACTGGCGGGATGATAAGACAATCCGGGTAATTCAATAAAGATGGCTCGGTGGGCTGTAGGGGGCGACCGAGATTACCATAAACAAGACCGTTAATTGATACTTGACTTTAATTGAATATATTATGTGGTTTATGGGATTTAGCCGGCGGGGACTGTAACTGGATTGCGTTGAGTGTGATTAAACGCTACACAGTGTTTATGTGTGTATATTAACTAATACCTGAGAATAATGTATCATGCGATATCGTTGTTTTTGTATTTTGTGTTAACCATTTAAAATTTCGAAGTAGTGAAAACAGTTATATAGAAATAGACAAGTACTATCTACCTATCTTCATATACAGGGTGTTCTGTAACGTATGTTACAAATTTTGTAGTGGTGATAGGACATGGAAAAATATGACTAAGAACTCTAAAGAACATAACATCACCCTATACCTCTCTACACTGAAAGACATGCTACTGAAACAGTTACAACAAATTTGTGCTTACGATTTTGTCGTAGAATAAACTACAAATATAGTAAACCACATAAGATCTTTGATGTGGTAAATGCAGAAGTATTACAGTAATTTGGGTGTAGTAAATTTTAATATAATTGTAAAACTTTTTACTCTACTTTGTAATAAATATCATATCGTAAGATTTAAAATACGGCTACAGTGCAAAATAAAAATATAGACTGTATTAATACAACACTTTTGGTCATCACTGCCAAAACTACAGAATCACGGTTGTAGTACCTACTATTTCTACAAATTGTATTGTGAGGCCCCCAAGTACAGCATGGAGTAGCAAGTGGCCGCTAGATGTAGACACATATCTCGCTCATTTTTGACCTTTGTCGGATATGACATAGATGAAACAGCCACCCAGAGCTCTCAAAATATAAATTACACAAGACTATGCGTGTTACATCACATGTACTCAGATTCATTTCTGTTGAGTGTGACAGATACGAATAGCTAGAGATCCATCTAGCGATCTTTGCCTGACCCAATGAGACCACAAACCTAGAAAAAATATAGACTGTGTCAGTGTCATATTGCCAGCGACCGCTAATTCATGTCTACCCTAAAAGGGCCAGAATCGCTAAAACTTGGTTTTTATGCCAATTTATACGTTGGTTGTATTGTAGCGTGAAGTTCATTTGTTTACTATGATTGGTAGCAAGTTAGTTAATTTCATATTGCAATGCAGCCATCATATTTGCACAACCGCCAATATAAAGCAAATAAAATATGCATTTTCTGGACCGTAAGAGGCTAGGCAACGCGGGACGTGTCACGTGACCTATATCATGAACCGACGCTGTCTATATTTTTTCTAGGTTTGTGTATGAGACGAAAGCCAACCGGTTTGATCTTGTCAGTTATTAGCATAATTGAGCCTCGTGTATGATATGCCGCACTGTGGCATTCCTTGTACTTTCTGAGCGATTTGCCGGGGATTCTCTTCAACAATGTCTAAGATGTGTTCCTCAGCTGCTGCAATACGCCGTGAACGCCCTGGAGCTCTATGTTCTCCACGATTCAGTTGCAAATTTCCCGTGTCATGCCCGCGTTGCACTACCATGGTGAAAGTAGTTGCATTTGACACATGCCTACTGGGAAATATTTTTGCGTACAGACGAAAATCTGCTAAAGGATTTTGTTTTACTTCACCATAAATTAAAAAAACATCCATGAACTCTGAGTTGCCATACATACACGTAAGCTCTTTTTGATACTAGTTGAAAAATGAATGAAAGCACTATAGTAAAAACGTTAATCCTACAATAGGATTTCAGTTTTTAAAATCACTTGCATTTAGATGCAACAGAGACTATAACTAATTTTTTTACGATATTGACTCCATTTTTCATGACGCATCTATTCCCAATTTTTTTTAAATAAGTTGTGAACTGCTATTACCAGGCAAAGCTAACATACTTTGCAACACACCTTGTATTGAATATAATTTTTTTATAATTATTAATGCCTGAGAATGATTATAATTTGTATTTTGCCATTTTTACTTAGAGTTGTATAGATTACACAAAAAAAGTGTATAGCACTCTTCAGATATTAAAATTATTTAACAACTGTAAAGCTGGTTACGGACGGTGAGCGATAATATAATATATTATATTTATTTTTTTGTAATGAGATATATTCCTACAGGTAAGTAAACCGCATAGATATAAATATATATTATAGCATCAGTGCGTAACGTTATATGCATTTTACTCAAAAGCGATATTTTTGTAATATATCAGATATATATATTATAGCTCACCATCCGTAACTAACTTAAACATATTTACTCAAAATTTGTAAAATATCATTAAACTTGGAATAACTACCTCATTTTAAACATAAATAAGAAAATGCTTGCGTCTACAAAATTTTAAAAATATTTTCCCAGCGTATCTAACGAAATGTGTTATTTTATTAGGTAACTATAGTTACGGAATATGAATATTTTAAATAGTATTTGCTATTAAACAAGAAAATACCCAAAATATATCCCTAGCGCATCCGCCAAAACTTCAAATTTCTTTTTTTACAACTTACTTTATAAAAATTATTAAATTAATGTTATTGTTAAATGGTCACAGTTTTGTTATTGTTTTTCTATGCAATTTATTTTAATAATTCTAGTAATTTGAAGTTGATATTTATTACATCATGTTTTATCCAACTACATCAAATATTCTAGAAATGTTCATAAAATGAAAAATGATAATATATATTTATTGCTAAAAGAGAAAATTATAAATTTCAAAAATAATACGTTGAAAGAAGAAGAATAATAGATATTTGCAATAACCAACAAATTTTGACTTCTAATGTCAAATTATTTCTTCATTTTATTTTTAAGGAAATGAAATACATTCTGTACTATCAAGAACTCAATTTTTAGATTTTTATTTATTTCTAGAACTCCATAGTTTATTTTATTCCTGCATTTTCCATAATATTCTCATATGCACTGTATTTTCGTTCGTTCTTTTCGGCATATTTTCCCCATATTATTTGTTTATTGTATAAACTCACCGCATTGCTTCTATCTTCTTTATGTGAAAAAGGTACATCTTGTTGAAGTCGTTAGGAGTATCTGTTTTCGAAATAATTCTATTTGTTGGTTTCAGGTCTTTACCACGGAAAATACAACAAAATGTTACTTGAACAAGTTACTCAAAATGGTAAATTTTGGCGATGTGCAAAATTTTAAGAGTGGATTTTCAAGTTTCCTTCAGTTTTTGATACAAATACGCATAAACTACGAAATGCAGAGGTATTTTAAATGAACAATTACTTGACTATAATGCATTTTAATGAACATTGCAAAGAATAATAATTATTTGTTCAAAATAACCAAAACTTAAAGTATCTTACGTTTCTTTATAATTAAGACAGGTTATACGCCACTGGTGACACTGGGGATATTTAAACATACTGAATAATTAGACCTAAGGTATTCCATTATAACCTAGCATCTGGGGAACCATAAACTTTTATATAATATGGGTATATTTGGGTAAATCGTATTTATTTTTTTACAATCATCCCTTCCAAGGATGCCAACAATACCTACTACACTCTGTATACAACTGCAAAACGCCTATTAATAAGACACTTTTTTAAATTGCTGCATATGACGTCCACTTGACATTTATTATTAAAATTAGTAGATATTAGTAGAAATGGATTAAGCACATTTTTCAGCGTTTCAGCAGCTCTAGCAATATCTTCTACCTACGATTCTTCGTTTTTAACACATTGTAATGTTACATATGTAAATGCGCTTACAAAAAAAATCCTTTCATTTCATATTTCTACTTCTCGTTTTCAATTTCGGTGCAGTGATACATCAAGCTAATTATCACGTATCCAACTGAGAGCAACAGCTCCCAGTTCCTCGTTTTTTACACGTAAGCAATGACTGGATCTAATTCTGTCTCGTTAACATAAACCAAAAGTAAACGCCTCTTAATTGTGAAGAATCACAGCAATTTTTCAAGGCAATTTAAATAGTTGGCGCGATGAAAGCCTAATTTATCAGCGGGAACACTCGTTCCCGGGACAAGTTGCTATAAAGAACGACACTCTGACCTTATTCTTTTTAACGAGATGACACGGTCTGGCAAGTCAACACCGTCAGAGCCAACTAAATCAACTTTTTTTCATCCCATTTGCTCTTCCTGCTATGCCTAAAAAGCGACGGAGTTGCCAAAGGACTTGTATTATGGTACGTATAATTAATTCACCAGCTCGCTTATGATCCTCTGAGCGCATATGTTAGGTTTGAGCTGTGGAATCGTTTCGTTGGTGATTTATCGGGTAAGGACTTCCGCTCAATTAACATTTCTAGGATAAATATTGGGTCGAATTCGTTTTAAAAATAATTCCGTGACTTTTTCTTTGTGTTCTAAAAATGTAGACCCTTATACAAGGTGTTTCATAAAGTAATGAGTCATAGAAAATCTGATAATAGTTGAAGTCAAAATAATAAAAATATATACAGGATCAGGATGACTTTCTAAAAAATTTTTGGAACGCACGATATTAATGATTTTTATATATACAGTGTCCAGAAAAATGTGGGAAATATCACAGGGGCAGAAATATAAGATGACAAGTTCTTACCTATATTTTTCTACGGAAATATGTGTTTCTGAAGGACGGCGCTGGAGACCGGTTTTTCTAGTAAATAGTGCCCTTGAAACATATTTAGCTTTTTTAGTTTACCAGGGACGGGCTAAGTTTTACAACTTAATGTCTAAAGTTTGAACACCCTGTATGATAAAGACTTTAAAATAATAAATATGGCTAGCCTCAACTTTAGACTAAAAAAATGGTACTCTTGTTTATTGTCAATAAAATGAACCGTTTACAAGAAAAAAAAAATAAACGAATTCATATAAGGGGAGTCACATAGCCTATATGTTATGTAAATAAATTCCTATATCATTTTTAATCTAACACTAGATCATATATTTTTTTAAGATATAATAATTTGAACTTTCATGTCATATCTTGTGAAAATTCATAACCGTTCTCGATACATTTGCATTTAAAATATTCAATACTCAAACTATTTTTTTTTAATTTTGTACGGTTTCTATTAAGTCTGGATGTAACATAACTCCATTAGTTTCATTTGTAAACTACAACATACAACTTTAAAACATTCATGAAATGGGCACTTTAAAACGAGGCAAGTATAACAATAATAATTAGTTTTCGACGTGATTATCATTTCGTTTACTAACAGTTTTATTTCATTAATATTGTTTTAATACTTAGCCAACTTGTCCAATTAAAATAACTTGTACTTAGCTTATCTCTTTCGCAATTTAATTGATAAAAATTGCATAGCAAAATAAAAAGAAATAGTTTATTTATTGAATTTTTTAAATGCAAATATCTCAAAAACTGTTAAAGGTATGAATTTCCACAAGGTGTGACATTTTTCACTCAAAAAGGTCAAATTATTATAATTTTGAATAATTTATAAGAAGTTTCCGTAAAAAAATGTTGTAGGTCAGCATCCTATAATTCTATATTAACATTAGCCCCCATACGAGTATATAAGTGTATTTTTAATATTTTTGCTTAAACTATTATCAGGTGATCTGTTACAGGCCCATAAAAGTATTTAAAAAAACTTTCTCAGTAATAATTAGACCTGATTTAGAGCACCTTATTTTCGTCCTATAAAGCTAGCGTTAAAGTATGGTCAATTCATTAATAAACAACCTGTATATTAAATAAAAATTTAAACTAAGGTATAAATATTTCACAAAATTAGTATAATCCTTTTAATAATCTCTCATTAAATTAAAATATGTATTAATTTTTCTCTACTGGAAAGAAACACAAAAAAAATATTATTGAAAATATTTTTTAACGTACCGGCATCAGCATTTACAAATTTTATAGTGTATATTTATAATTCTCACGTGATAACGATTTTCTTATAATTTCAAATATTTGAAAACTTCAGAAAGTAAATACAATCACTTTTTAATTATAAATCAATTTTCCCTCGTTTTATCCTCTAAATTGCCATAAAATTATTTTTACTTACCTATTTTTTCTCTCAAATTTCAACACAACAAAAATGGTCGATTCTCTCATAAGCTTCCAGGGATCTCTAGTAAGCGTTTCCAACTTATAGAAGGACGAAAAGGACGATTGAAATAAAAACCACGACCTAGATATTAAAATTTATATTGTGTAAAACTTTAAATATGTAAATTATAGACAAAATAAATAAAACCACAGCTTAATATCCAGATTCAAAATTATATTTATACTCAACGTGTTCACAAAAGCTCTTAGATGTTAATTTACAGATATAGATACAATTTACAAGAATTACAGAATCTTTGGCGAAAAGAGAAACATGATCCTAACGATATAATATTTATAAATTAATCATTTGGATGTAGTATTAAAAATGTATGACGTGAAAGCTTAGGAAAACAGGATGATATCCGACAGCGATAAAAAACACATTTCTCATTCACCTTAAACTTCTGCGACACTTACACAGTTAAATATATAAATATATACAAGGTGGTCCAGTCTCAAAGGGAGCAAGGCAAAAATCGAGAAAATAACTGCTCAGTTTTAATATAAACTCTTTAATAGTCTACTTATTAGCGATTATTCAGAAAACACTGGTATTTTCAACACTCAAGTTCAAATGAAGAAATTAATGCTTATCAGATCTGTAGTTTGGCAAAATCACACATCATCATCAAAAAGTCAATTACCCTGATCCCGAATTTTGAACTTGTCACTTTTTATGATTAAATTAGTGATTTGCCAAGAGTTCCATTATTTTAAAGGAGAACATATGCAGAAGCAATAATAACCGCTTTTTACTTAAATACAAGCGATACTATTTGTGAAATACCTATTTCTCAATTCCAATTTATATCAGCATTAAATAAGTCTTTACGTGCTTCTTCCACATTATTTTGACGAATTTTACCAACTCCATAGATTTTTTAACCATCAGCAACCAGACCGGTAGATAATATGTACAATAGATTCAATAAGCGAAAGTGGTTGAACTAAAGCTCTGTCCATTCACATATTTACACATTTATACAAGTCGCATCACTTGAGGGGCCCGCTGGGATAGCTGGGGTAAAGCAGCGCAGGGCCCCACCGGCCTCAAACCAAACCAGGAGGCTTCACGTCTAGTCCCGTCACCATATCCAACCCCATGTTGGACGAGGGTGGAGGCGTCTGGTTCATTGACGCGGGAGAGTTCACGTTGTTGGTCATGTCGCTCTGACTGTTCTCCTCAGAGTCACTGCAACTGTCCGAACTGCCTTTCTTTCCGTTCCCATTGTGGGTCTTCACGTGTTTGGCTAGGTGGTCTGACCTCATGAATCGCTTGTTGCAAACTGGACAAGCGAACCTCTTTTCCCCCGTATGCGTCCTCAGGTGTCGCTGTAACTCATCGGACCTGGTGAATCTCTTTCCGCAGAACAGCCAGTTACACACGAAAGGCCTTTCTCCAGTGTGCCACCTCAAATGGGCCTTCAAATGGGACGTTTTACCGTACACTTTCCCGCACCCAGGTATGTGGCAGCTGTGGATGTTCTTCTTTCTTAAGTGGACACCAGCAGGTCCTAGCCTTTCAGCTTCTTGGCAGTTGGGGCAGTCACAGGTCGCTCTACCAGTATACCTCCTTTGGGACCTAGGAGATGGTACTTGAGGCGGTAATCCTCCAGCGCCTCCAGTAGGTGAAGGTGCAGACCCAGCTGCGTGTAAGCCAAAAGATGCGCCTACGCTCTGAGCACCGGGTAACATAGACTTGTAAGTGTCTTGCAGAAGGTGCTGTCCAGAAGACAGCAAGTGGTTCGACGCTAGTGAGTGAGTTAAACTGGAATAATCCGGTGAATAGTTAGCAGCAGCCATCTGGGCGTGCATTCCGGCAGCCCCACTCATATCCAACCAGCTTCCTGTGGAGTGTACGTCCCACCAGGCGTTTGCGGATGCGACGGAATCGCTTTTAATGCCTCCGTGGTGTGTGGCACTGGACATAGTATTGAAAGGCCACGTCTCGTAGGGGTGTCTCGAGTACACCGAACCCAGAGCGGCGTGGTGTGCCGTTGCAGCACCTTCCACCTTGCCCAGGAGCGAGCTCTGATGGTGGTGGACGTGGGAGTTATCTGCGACTGCCGGCTGCGAGGTGGCCCCCGGGAAGTACAGGTCGCTTCCATAGGAAGCAGTAGTGGGAACACTTGAACACGAGGTCATTACAGATCTGGAGTACGTTGGGTTGGACGCGGATGATCTCTGAGAAGGCAGGGAGCTGGAGGAGGAGACGCTGCTTCCGGGTGAAGGAGCACCTTGAGGGCTTTTCTTCCAGGGGTGGAATCCTTTGCCGACGGCGGCGTCGGCCAGGGGAGGGGGTGATTTGCTGGATAGTTTGTTGCATTGCGCTGCCAACATGGCTAGAGGGGTTCCTCGAAGGCTTGGATGATCCTGGAACAAGGAGAAAAGTCCCTCATTATTCATATTATAAAGTAAATATTCAGCCCAAGGCTTATTTGTCGTAATAACATTTACGTTATTTCAGAACTAAATGTTATATTTCATCACCTTAAATTTTTGTAGTATGGATCCGTTTTAGAAATAACATCGCTGTTATTTCTTATTAGTTACAGGGTGATACACACTACAAAGTGATGAAATATATCTATAATCTTGAAGTAACGTAAATGTTATTATGACCAAAACGAGATATATACTTGGGCTAATTTACTTATTACTATATTAATTAATTTAAATAATAATATAAAACAGTGAAAGAACAATTAAATCCAACCCTCATAAATTTTGAGAGTTTAGTAAAACTAAAGAAAGTTTATTTTTCTATTCGATCTATCGAAACTCAAATACGCGAATTCAGATCAGATGTAAAGGTTACCAAGTTAAAATTTTTTATTGGATTACATCTAAAGACTGTCTTACATTGCCGCAAAGTTTTAGTATTAGTATTTTGTGGAGCCTTAATTAATATATTTAAACATTATAATTAAAAACACTAACAAAAATATAATAGCAAACATTAGCGTTAGAAGTACCAAAAGGCATTCGCTAGAATTCAGTTTACTAATATTTTTATTTGAAACATAAGAGCCTTTCTTAATAAATAGCATTTTATTTTTACATGTACTAGTTACTTTTGATAGTCAATTAAACAGGCACATTTATGAATTGACAATTACGATACATTTTCACCGTTTCCCGGAAGTGGTTTTATTAAAACATGTTAGCAATTGCTCGGCAACAATTACCTACGCGGTTGAAGTCATTTTCTAGCAGGTATACGAAGCACTAGCGGCAGCCGGCGGCGATTCATTTTCATGTAAATGTTTATTTTGGAGAGGGTTACTGCAGGACCAGAGGAAATAGAAGTCTGATGGACTTAATTTACCTGTCTCGCCGCTCAGAGCCGTAACCTTTATTGATTAATATTTTGAATTATTATCACTGGGAGAGACCTCATAAGTCTCTACAAGAACGGATAAAGCTTAAAATCGATCTAGATTTCAATGGTGGTTCCCGACTATTTATCTTTTTGTTAGACCTTCGTTTAAGGATCTCGGAAAACGTAAAAGAAGGCGCACTACTTTTAACAAAAATGATAAGTGAGCATCATAAAGGTTTTATTTAAATACCTTTGTTAATTTGTCAGTATTTATTAATTTAGATGATTAATAACGTCATTAATAAACGTATATCGGACCGGGAATGGATCCTTGAGGTACTTATTATGACGCTTTTAAGACTTAAATCTTTTTAGTTTAACTGAAGTCTATCAAATTAATGAATAAAATTTTCTCTAAAATTCAATATTAACGAAGGTACGTAAATTCGCACGTGATGATAATAATAACTAAACTTAAAAAATGATGCAAACTTTTTCTGAATGAATAAACATTTTGTAAGCACAAAAGCTATACGTTTGACGTTCGTATTGAGTAATAACAAGTATTTTGTGACATTTATGCACTTTAA
The DNA here is from genome assembly GCA_025584915.1 of Monochamus saltuarius. Classification (NCBI taxonomy): domain Eukaryota; kingdom Metazoa; phylum Arthropoda; class Insecta; order Coleoptera; family Cerambycidae; genus Monochamus; species Monochamus saltuarius. The sequence goes on from CM046725.1 coordinate 17,790,619, forward strand.
ACAACGAACATTTCATTATTTTTCAACGACTACTTGATCCTTCCACCGCTAATGTGATTTTTAGGTGGTATTTTTTTTGGAACTCTTTAGGACTATATTGCTTATAACTTTTAAACGGGAAGTAATACAGAAAAATGTCTCTAATAGAAGTTTATTAGATAAGAGAGAGCTTTTTAACAGGAAAAAAATTGAGTATGTTTCTGAAAAAAATAAAATTAATAATAATAATAATATCTCTACCCCTCATTCTAATCACAGGGATTAGCCCAGAAGTCGGAGACTTGTGCGGGAGAGGGGGCGGCATATTATTATTAAGCAGGCCGCATTTGCGCCCAGGAACGACTTACGTTGGTAGGCCCTAACCACTATTCAGTGCAGGAATGAGGAAAACCTGGAAAACCTCATTAATTAGGGGGGTAGTCAAATATCAACCGGCATCAATCTCTCACATTGATCCAAGCTAACATTATTCCACCCTACCATACCCACAGAGAGGGTGCCAATCCTCTCTATGAATATAGCTTATATACGGTCTACCGGCAGCTGGGCTCGAACCAACTCCGTCTAGTCACCTCGATTCAAGTACTAACGCCTTAAACCGCGCGACCACTGACCGATCCAAATAAAATTAATTATATAATCGTTTGTGTCAAATCCCAAAGATAATACTTTCGATTGAAAATAGAGTTTTCCTCATCCCATTTAATGCCACGTGTCCCAAATTTTATTTCATTTGTTTGTATCCTCACAGTAGGCACATACTCTTGTTTGAGATACCCTGTACATTGAGAAATAGCTGTCATAGTATTGCTTTGACGGTAATTTCAAACCTTATGCTTTGTACATATAAGGTAAAAGCAGGAACGCAATATTTTATGAAAAAATAGACATTTAACTATTTTTTTTATTAAGTCAAAAACATATTAAAAAATACTTTGAGGTTACGTATCTCCGTTAATACTTATCGAGAAAATTTTCTGCGGGGATTTTCAGGACACCCTATATAGTTATTTTAAACAGATAATATTAGATAGAAAAAAGAATATCCGAGTTCATGACTTGCATTCGTCTCCCGATCATTTACGAGCGTACAATTTGTTCAAATCAAACGCTCTTTTTAGAGATAGCCGCCCCACTACAGCGGCAGCGTTTCAAAAAGTAATTAACAGAAGGAAGGCCTTCAAAGGAGCTGACTACTGAAAGTCTTCCATTATATTAAGGACTTTTATTGTTGATCGCTGATGTTCCTTTCGGCGGAATCTCGACCCAACTCTTGACACAATACCGAGAGATAAGACGGGTGACGCCTAGTGGCAGCGTGATTGGCGGCTAAGCTGTCGAAGAACCATCACAAAACATGCGTTAATAGTGGTACTACTGGGTTCCTTTGGTACAGGAATTAGCGTCCATTAGAGGCCCACTTGTTTTATCTGTTACTTTGAATACGCGAACAATTTCGCGGAAGAAATGCTTTGCTTGTCTATCATTGTAGTCTTTATAATACAATTAAAATAGCTTTATTATAACTCATTGTTAAATAATAGTTACTTATGTATTAAGAGTGAAAAGTGATACAGTATTGCTCGAGAGTGACAGTTACCAGTACCAATTTTGAATAAAGTAAATAAAAAATATTGCATTAAGAAAAAATAAAACTGAAGTTCATAATTAGTATTTTAGTATTCTTGCTATATTGTATTCCTTTCTAGAGTAGTTACTACTCTCCCACTTTATATAAATAATTAAATACTACTCACTCCGTAGTATTTCAATATTTATATAAGAGAAAAAAGATTTGTAGCAAAAGCAAACTGTCAAAATTATCTGTTAGCGGCATACCACACATATACCGCTTTTGAGATCGTTAGCTCTCTTCAGTCAAAATATTAATGATTTTTATTCATGCAAATCTATAAATATATGATTTAAGGAAGTATAACCTATTCTATAATTAACAATATTTTAATAACATATTATTCTTTAAGTGAATTTTAAATTTAGTGTCATTTTAAGGAAGGCGTTGAATTAAGTATAAGAATGTTTGGATGTCAAGAATATGTAAATAAATATTCATATGAAATATACTTCATTACTGAATTAATAGACTTGAATGAAGTTCAAAATTCTAAGTATATTATTATACTTAAATACAGATTACATTTTTTCCGTGTACTCTTAAGCGTTCCTACCCTATTCTATATGATTTACAAGTGTCGATTAATATCAGTATCTATTCCCTATTCGTTTTCTGTGAATTTAAAATCTGAACAAGTTCTATCGAATCAACGATATGTGACTAATACCATTAAATTTTAATATCGTTTTATACTGAAAATTGATATCCATAACTACAAGCCATTAATATCAAAAGAATGCATAAATCATAGGCTATACAAAGCTTGTGTGTAGTATTAATTTTAATTATAAAAGACTACGCGAAACAGTAAATGCAAAACAAATATCCATTTATCATCAATTATTTATTATTTTGCTATTAAATACCTAAGCGTAGCTAATTACTTATTAAAATAGAAACATGTATCTCACAGACAGATGTTAATTAAAAGATATATGATAGGTACCGTAGAATGGGGTGACTTTCTACTCGTGAGGTGACTTTGATCGTCGCGTAGTCTTAATCTATAGTGCCATCTGTCGTCAAGAAGAAGTTATATGAAAGCGGCGTGAATACAGGAGATGTTTCTGAAGGCAGTAACCTACAATCACAGACGCTCTTCATAACCTTAAAATTTATGTTAAAAGCGTGGTTGGGTTAAGTTGGGGAGGCAATATTTTGGTGTTTTTTTTGAGAGTGAAATAAATGTAAGTATTTCTCCGAAACGATTTCTTTTGAAGGTCAACAACTATTATAGGCAGTTGTAGTTATTAGTCACACAAACAGTATCCCACAAACCAGACAAAATTTTACAATATATCAGCTGTTAACAGGTGTTTTCTGTGAAGGGGTCACATTGATCACCTGAACTGTTTTGAGTGGTAACAGTTTAAAATGTAAGCACAGTAAAACTACATTATTTATATATTATATAACAAATTTAATGGTATATTTACTGTATTAGGTTAAAATTTGTTTTCAAATTATATTTTAATTTTCTTTGTTTACAGAATAAACAATGGTGCGTAACTATAAAACCTTTAGGAACTCGGCCCTATTCAAATTTTTCACCTGAAAGCTTAGAAAAGGCGTTAACCAAAATTGCAGAAAATCAATTAAGCATTCGTGAAGCTTCCAGGCAATATAATATCAGTTTTGGAACTCTCTATAATAGATTTCACGGCAAGCATTCAAGAAATTACGGCGGGCAAACTGCACTTTCATGCCAAGAAGAAAAAGTAATAATAGAATCTGTCGTAAAATGCGGAGATTGGGGGTTTCCCTTAAACATACAAGACGTTAGATTTTTTATTAAGAATTATTTGGATTCAAGAGGAAAAACTGTCACAAAATTTAAAAACAATTTACCTGGAAAAGATATGGTGTATTCACTGTTGAAGAGGCACAAATCTGCGGCCGCACAACGCTTAAGTGCGAATATTAAGCGGGCACGAGCATGCTTAAGTGTAGAAATCCTTGGACAATATTTCGACAACTTAGAAGAAACAATACGTGACATTCCACCATCGCATATTTTTAACTACGATGAGTCCAACCTGTGTGACGATCCCGGTAGACTTAAGGGAATTTATAGAAGGGGCGTCAAATACCCGGAGAGGATTGTGAATTTTTCAAAGTCTGCTACTTCAATTATGGTATGTGGATCGGCAAGTGGCGTGCTGCTACCACCCTATATTATTTATAAAAGTGACTGCATTTGGGACAAATGGTGTCAAAATGGACCAAAAGGTTCACCTTGCTGCGAAGCACCATGTTGTTCACGTGGAACACGTTATGCACGAACAAAACATGGGTGGTTGGATGCGCAAACGTTTGAGGACTGGTTTATGCTGACATTTTTGCCTCATGCAAAACGCTTGAATGGTCAGAAAATACTTATAGGTGATAATCTTGCAGCCCATATTAATACAACTGTTTTAAAATCTTGTGAGGACAATCAAATTGCATTCATTTGCTTGCTACCAAATGCTACGCACCTTGCCAGCCATTGGATGTGGCATTTTTCCGCCCAATGAAAATGGCTTGGCGAAAAAAGCTTTTAGAATGGAAGGAAGTACATCCTAGAAGTGGACCAATTCCAAAAGAATCCTTTCCGCGAGTATTAAAAGAAACGTTAATTGAAATGAATGGAACTACTGGAAGGATTGAAAAAAATCTGAAAATGGATTCAGAGCCACAGGAATTGTGCCATTTGACAAGAATGAAGTTTTAAAATTGCCTTCAACCACTGAAGCAAATTCAAATGTAGAAGAGGCTGTAAGTGATACACTTGTTCGATACTTAGAGAGCAAGAGAGTCGTTCAGCCCCAACATCTCGCTCTAAAAGAACTAAAATTCGGGTGGAACCAGGAAAGTATTACAGCTCCATCATCGAGTGAAAGTGAAATTTCAGATGAAGATGAAAATGAAGATGATGTCGACAATCCATCTGCACAAACTGGAAGTTGTGGGTCCTCTGACAAAGCTCGGGAAGCTCCCAGTACATCGCAGGACATTCAAACCACGTCACCAGGCAGCTTTGACTATAAATCACTTAAGGTTGATGACTATGTCTTGACACAGGTTATAGGCAGACGTGGAAAACAAGTTTACAAATATGTTTGTCACGTCACGGAAATTGAAAATGAAAATAATATAAAAGTTTTGGGTATGAAGTCGTGTTATACGAAAACTAAATATCGATGCATTGAAGATGACGTCTTCTTCATAGATGCAAATGACATTATACAAATTCTTCCTTGCCCAATACTCGTCAAAGAAAACAGTAAGACAACTTACGTGTTTGATAAGCCTATTAATGTAAAAGAAGCTTAAATATTTGTTATTTTTTTCGTTATTTCTTACTACTGTGATCATATTTTAAGTTAGAATTAATAAATATGTTGTAAACTGTCTTATTTTTCAGTTATGTTGTTTTGTTTCTACATTTTTTACTATATTTTATATTTACACTACAGTTAATATCAATAAAATCATTAAAAAACGTTTCTTTTTTGCTTCTTTAAGTTTCAAACTACTGTAAAACAAAAATATAGTTTTGAGGTATAACTATGGGGTTACTTTAATCGATTCATTAAAATACGAGAAGCGATCAAAGTAGCCCCACTCAGAGTTTAACTTTGATCACCCCGTTTTAATTTTTTTCTAACTTAGGTATTACATTTAAATTCAGTTTTACTTCGTAATTCGAAAGAAAGCACCTATCCAATTCTCCCCATATTTTTTTAAACACTGGAGTTACAAAATTAAAGAAAATACAGCATAATAAATTTCAATTTTGATCAAAGTCACCCCACTTCACGGTATGTTAATAAAAAAATTGACTGTTGGTTATTAATCCCGGAGGAAGCAATTAATACCATTACATTATAAAAAAGGAATGTAATATTTAATAAAAGTAAGGATTGTAAATAAATTACAATGTTTAGATAAAACTGCCATTTCCCTTGTGATTAAAATGCCTTACTTGTTTATAGGTGGTGTATTATGAACATTACTAGCTTCTAGTACTGTCAAGGTATACTCTACATAGCTTTTATTATACACACAAGAACAAGAAGGAATATTTAATGAATTTAAGCACAAATCTAAAAAATACTACTACTACTACTAGAAAAAAAATAGTCTACATATACAATGTGTCCCACTTTTCATGGGACCACCCTTGTATCTCGCTCACCTGATATCCGAATACTTTGACTCTGGTGGTGAATATACACATATAAAGTGACTCTTTAGACATAGCCATCAGAGACATTATTTTGACCAAAAAATAAGGAATACATTTTTTTCATTTGAGAGTCCGTTTTACAGATACAAATTATTTAAATTTGAAAAAATTGTTTTTCGACGGCCCATATCTCAAACAGCTTTGAACCCTCAAAGATGTAATTTTATACAAGGGGGTCTAGAAAGGTGCTGAATGAGAATATCTTACTAGTTCTCTTTTAAAAAAAATCGCTATTACTTTATTTTAAATCGACCCCCTTCCTCCATCTTATAATCGGACGCCTCTGACTATATAGATATATATTCACCACCAAAGTTTCAAGGTATTCGGAAATCAGGTGAGCGAGATACCAGGGTGGCTCCATGATAAGTGGGACATATTGTATATATTACATATATTTTTTTTAAATCTTTCAAACATATTGAAAGGTGTTTGGCGGCACTAATCACATAATATTAACATTAATGACTTATCATGGAATGTAAACAAACCATGCAGCAGAAAACGCGATTTCATTGCTGACACGTCACACGACGTCCAGCGCGGTTTATGTTTCCGTAGATATAGATGCAGTGTTACGATGCTGATGATATAAATCAACGCTTCTTTTTTTGTTTCTGTGTTTTTGAGGCATGTTTGGCTTGCAATTAATATAAATACTGTGTAGGTAATGCTGTGCAAATTTCATGATGACGAAAGCGAGTTTTGTATACCTAAGCATAATTAGATAATTTGCCACTTCATTGGTGCGAATTCCAACTTCTTTAGTGCAGCAAATACGGGTCAAAGCAAGCAGGTGTCTATTATCGTTGATAGGACCAAGTATTGGACCCTGCAGTACTCCAAACACTTGACCGAATTCGTTTAACTTAATATCAATAATTTGGCCATTTTGCAGCCTGCTGGAAAAGTAATAAACAGATGGAGAAGCGAGTCAGATGAACCGTAGGATTCAAGTTTTTTTGAGGAGAATTTTATGGTTAATTCTATCAATAGCCTTAGAAAAGTTGATGCAGATGACATCTACCTGACTTCTCATATTAGGACCTCAGAGATGTAGGTATTGTCTTACAAACGAGCCGTGCCCACATATATCACCACTAATAATTATGGTAATGTTAAAAACGGAAAATTTGATTCAAACTTGCTTAGATTTTCTAAAATGCGTGCCAAAAAACACATATGAATTCGTTGAACATTGCGTCGCCCAAGAAAACTAAACAAATCGGTTAAGCGTTACTCATCTACTAAAAATGACGCTTCAATGACGAAATGGAAAACCCTTCCGGCCCTCCGCGACCCAATTACCGTACCCTTGCGGTCGCTCCGCGGCCTATTCAAATAGACGCTAACCGGATCATAAAGAAATGACCATTCGTTCCAACCATTAGGCCTTCTTAGTAGAGACCTCTCGGTAATGACGGCCACTCGCTAGTTTTTAATTCTTTTTGTGTGGCTGTGCGTGTCTGCTAGCGACACGTAGGCGCCAACTTTTCATTATACTCTTGATTAAAGCCAGCGGCGGCTCGGTGGGGTCGGCCACAATGCTTCTTTTTCGGCACTATTAAAAAAAAAATAGAAACATTCAAGCCGGTGCAATCTCCGCTAAACTTACAGTGAATTTGGAAAGGAATTTGTGAAAATGTACTTAAAGTGCACGTTGTTGACTTCCCAACAGGTAAGTTTTTGTTCAGCTTATCCAGAATATTTCGCAAGAAAACCTAAAATTCGTCATTAACTGTTTTAAAAATATAAATATCGCTACCTTAAAGTTAAGGTTCTATGAAAAACATACGCAATAGTCTGTAAAAAACTCACTTTGCTGTGGAACTGAGATTTTTTGTAATTTTCTAAGGCTTTACTGGATTTTAAAAATTTGAAATTATGGTACCTAGACTTTGCTTCAAAATGTTATTTGTTGTTGCTATCAATGTCTTTATCTACGTTTATTTTAAATTTAATTGATTTTGCTAGTTTTTAAATCCAGTTTTACTCTAATTCGCCTTCGCATCTGTCTTCTAACTCTTTGGCCTATTCCAGGTGTTTGGCGTATTGTTTCACAGGCATTAGTAACACGTTCCAATAATGCAGTTTCATTCATCATGTGAGTAATATACCAGTTGCTTTAGATGCCCCCAAAGGTAGAAATCGCATGAATTTAAGTCGGGTAATTAGAATGGCCAAGGAGTAGGCCCGCCCCAACCAATCAAATTTCTTTGGAACGTAAGATTTAAATAGTCTCATACATTGCGACTAAAATGATCAGGTGCCCTGTCGTGCATAAACCATAAACGACAGCGAATATTAAGTTTCTAGAAGTATAGGTAGATTTTCCTGTAAAAAATCCAGGTCCATCTAATATTCTCGGCAAAATAAAACGTCCAACCAAACAATTTTCAATAATTCCGGTCCACACATTAACTGAAAACTGCTGCTGGTGTTTCATAATTCATAATAGTGTATGGATTTTCATCCGAGCGAAAATGTTCATTGTGACAATTGAAAATACCGTTTCTGGTAAATTAAATTTCATGCGTGAACAAAATGAGAGAAATAAATTGCCGATCATCTGCCTTTTTTGACTTAGCCATTGACAATACTGCAGTCTGACTGGAGGGCTTGAACTCTGCAGATGATAAGGATATAACTGCTGCTTTTGGAGGATTCGCGATACATTAACATGGTTCATATTCCCTAATTCATTTGCCAGACGCCTTGTACTTATTGCAGGATTTTGTTCAACCGCTTGTAAAACATTTTCCTGATTTTCCACTGTTCGTGCAATTCTTTGCGCCCCACAATCTACTGTTACGTACTTTTGCTGTTTCCCTCAAATGTCTATGAACATTCTAAAAAGTGTTTGCACAAAAGGAATGCATCTTCATAGAGACGCTTTGCTTCACTCCATTCCATACATAAAATGTGTGTCGGCCAATTTTTCCAAGGAATAGTTCACCATATTTTGTAAAAAAAATTATTAAAAACTAACTTCAACACACACACACAAAGTTGGTATATTGTAATGATTAATAAATTATGTTTTATCTTAAAAACGATGCGTCAGAAGAAAAACGTACAAGAGACACTTAGCAGAATTAACCTGACTTTAAGAAACAGATACCAGTTGGTCCAAAAATTGGTGGCGTACAATTTCTTTTGCTAAAAATGAGTATATTACAAGAGAGATTTATACACGTAAAAATAGTCCTTCACTGTTGTGTATTAAATCTCAATATTTTTCGATTAATTTTCAAAAAATGAAAATAACAGTATTTAACACAGAAAATGTTAAACACCCTGTATCTCTAAAACGAGGCATTTCCGGACCCATGTTTATATAAACTCTTTTTTTATTTTGAAACATAGAATCTACTCCTAAGAACATTCAGTAACACCCTGCATAGAAGAAGGTCATATTGAACTATTCTCATAAATTTATTTCTTCGGTTTTTCATTTCATTCATTTAAAGTCTTTAAAAAAATATCATATTTCATGAGTTGATGTGATATGATGTAGCATATTAACAATAAATATGTAATATCTCGAAATTTGTTAAAGATGGTGTAAAGATATACAGGGTGTTTCATTAAAAAAAATAACAGGAATTGGGTTTACATTTCGGAAATGCGATACACAACTGTTTTTGAGATATATGCCTTAAAAAAGTTCCTTTCTCACCTTGTTTTCGTACTTCGAATTATAACAAAGAAAAGTGGGGTAAGGGGCAATTTTCGCATGACAACACTGTACCTACCAATTTCTCTTAAATAATAATTTAATAGTACACTCTACAGGGTGTCTGGGAAACTGTGGAAAATTTCTAGAGTGCAGATAGGACATGAAAAAATAACATGACAAGTTCCTCTATAAGTTTTTTTCTTACAGGAGGCCCTGACTAGTGTTTCTTATTTTAAATTTTTATTAATAAGCACTTTAAAAGTTATTCAAGAAAAACCGATTTCCAGCTGCGTCCTTCAGGGACACACGTCTTCGTAGGGAGGGCCTGTAGGAAATAAAAGATTATAGAAACTTGTCATCTTATTTTTTCATGTTTTATCTGCACCCAAGAGATTTCCCACATTTTCCCGGACACCCCGTATATACAATTTCTTTAAAATATTATTCAAAATTCTCACTAAGCTGAGGTTTTGGCGATATTTCCATGGTATTAATCGAGAAATTTTCATATTAATTTAGCGATTTAGTTTTTTGTTAGTCACTAAGCTTCTATTTCTTCCCGTTACGACGACGAGGTGCGCCGCTGGCCGGGACGGCCTTGAAGCGGGCCCCAATTTCGCGGGGCCCAGTTACGTCACCGCGCAATGTCCCCCCGACGATAATTAGAAAAGTCGCCGCTCTCGGGTTACTGCGCCTATGGACCGAGCTGGCGGCCGCGACCGTGGGACGGCAATTACGCGGGGCCGACAGCGTGTATGTCACACATTCGACGTGCCTCTGGTTACGCCGCCGCCGCCTCTTCGCCCTTGATCGGACCCAGGACCAATTAGGCCAGAAACTACTGTTACAGATAATTGGCCGTATAATGGTCGGATTTCCCCGGGAACCCGGCCGCTAATGAGTGTAGTATTACTCGGGCAGTGATGTCTGTATCTTTTTTAATTACCGAGCACATACATGTACGCGATTTTACAACAAAATTACCGGAATAGTATTGTGGCATCTGACATAAAGCATCTACGTCCAAATATCGCGTTTATGAAGACTTTATTATGACCGTATATCGTCTATCACTGTAAGGTAAGTGTAGGTAAATTTACAAAGGAATATTGGCGGTATAAGGATCGGATTTCCACTAAGAACTTCGTAGTTAATGAGTTTAAATATTATTCAGGGCAGCCATAACAATAAAATTAGGTTATGGGCTATAAAACTAGACATTGTAAGGTAAGTTCAGGTAAATTGACGTTTGTTGTATACTGGTCGAACATTGATGTCTCTATCCATTACTGGTCGCATTTCGACTAAGAATTTGGTCGTTAATGAGCGTAATATTACTCGAGGCACTCATAATAACAAAATTAGGTTATCGCTTGTCAAACTATACACTGTAAAGTAAGTGCAGATAAATCTACATAAGAAAATTGGTCGTATAATGATTGAATTTCCACGCCGTCGCTAATGAGTGTGGTATTATTCGGGCGCTATGACTATCTATTTCAATTATCGACATGTACAAGGTTTAACAATAAAATCCCAGGAATAGTATTATCGCACTCACAAAAAGCATCTACGTACAAATATCACACTTAGTGCAGCTAGAGTAGTGTCTGTTATTGTTGTAAGTTTGAAAATAAAATTAAATTATCGGCTGCTAAATTGTAAATACACTCTAAGATAAGTGTAGGTAAAACAGAAGAAAATTGGTCATATAGTGGTCGGATTTCTACTTGGAACTCGGCCGCTAATAAGTGTACTATGACTCGAGCAGTGATGTCTGTATCTATTTTAATTTAATTACCGAGCACATAGATGTACGCGGCGTTACCACAAAATTTCCGGAATAGTATTGTGGCATCTGACATAAAGCGTCTACGTCCAAATATCGCGTTTACGTTGACTTTAAGACCGTATATATATCTTACATCGTTTTGGTTAGTGAAAACGAAATTAAGTTGTCGACTGTCAAACTATACACTGTACGGTAAGTGTAGGTAAACTTACAGAACAAAACTGGCCGTATAATAGTCGCACTGCCACTAAGAATTCGGTCATTAATGAGTGTAATATTACTCGGGACAGTCATAATAACAAACTTAAGTTATCAACTGTCAAAATATACACTGTAAGGTAAGTGTAGGTAAATTTACAGACGTTTCGTATTACGGTCGAGCGGCAAAGTCTCTATTCATTTTAATTACCGAACACATAATAATATATTTCAGAAGTCTGACAATAAAATTAAAAAAGCATTAGCGGATCTCTCATAAAGTATCTTCATTCAAATATAACACTTGCTACGGTACTATATGCTTTTAATATTGCTGTGATAAGGTTATCGACTATCAAATTATAGACTGTAAGGTAAGTGTAGATAATTTTACAAAAGAAAAATTACCCGTGTAAAAGTAATGTTTGAATAATAGTTTTTTAGGATGGTTAGGAAACCCCCGGTGAATAGTCCAGACTTGACATTACCTGATTATTTTTATGAGGCTATTTAAAGAATAGTGTTTATAAAAATAGATCAACCACTATTTTAGAAATTCAAGATGGAATACAAGAAGCTATAGATTACATTACAACATCCTAAAATGATTCATAATTGTTTAAATAATAAACGAAATAGGTTTTACATAGCAAGGAAATGAGACCGAATAATTTTTATAAACCATTTTTTAAATTGCTCTATAAATTGTATTCAAATATACCTTTGTATTCTTTATAATAAAATTTTAATTAATTACTTATTCATCAATATCTCGCGAACAGTAAAAGATAACCGATTACATACTCAATCAATGCAATCAGTAAAAAGTGGAGAATCCATAAATATAACAATATACAGAATGTTTCATAAGAAAAAACAAGTTGATATCAATATTTCTGCAGTGCGATGCTCAATTGTTTTTTTTTATGAGAAAATTGAAATCCTTGTAAAATGTTAGCCAGTGAATGTACGTTTCAGTTTTTTGATATCTCTTAAAATAACAAAGTTACAGTCTAACGTTTTCGCGTAATCACCCTGTGCACCATCTTGCTCTGATGCTGCTTATGTATTTTTGTCGAGATTTGTATATTAAGAATATGTAGGTAATAAGTTTATTTACCCGCAACTTTATTTTTTCAATTTCCCCCGGCTATTCCATTTTCTGATATAATTTAAATAGAATAGAAATTAACCTACTTACAAATTTTCTTAACAAATTAGCTGAAGAAAGCGATTTTTATAACTTGTGTAACAAAATTGTTCATTATTAGTACAAGAATTATTTTCTACAGTGATATAAACAATCATGATTTGACTCCGCTATTTGGTTTCATATATTATGGTGTATTAGTAAACAATACAAATTTAGTGAACTTGTTAGAATTTATTTTTTATCTTGTTTCGCATGTCTGCGAACAAATGATGCTTCATTTCTTTTGTTCTCCGCGGTCGAATTACCATTTCACTTTCAGATAATTAGAATTTTGTACGAGAACAGGAAATTACTTGTTAAATTAAGCCATTAAAAAAATCTTTATCTTGTCTGTCATCTAATATTCTCTAATTAGGAATGTGAGGTTTAATATACAAGGTAAGTACTTATTAGACGAGTTCAATTAAATAGCAAGAAACGTATTTTCAATTTAATATAGCTATTAGCGTGTAATTAACACCGAAGATAAAGTATTTACAAATATAGTAAGATATATAAGCATGTAGTACATTGAAAGTGATCAAAATATTTACAAAAGCGGTCTGTATTTCAACAAGAGTATGGGGATATCGGGATATCTACTCATTTTTGTTTTTTAAATCATTCTGTGAATTTACAAACGTAATTACATATTTAAAAACAAATAAAAAGAATTATGGATGTATAGTTTTAGAATTGTTATAAAGTTCTAGTGCACTTCTGAATGTTAAATTAGTTACAATAATTAATAATTCATTCAGAAATCAGCCATATGACGCAAATTATGTTCATGCTTTTCGAATGAAAGCTTGGGAGTAAAATTGAGTTACTTATTTTGACGTTACTTAAACTATATTATTGAGAATTGAGAAATTAAAAATAAATTTTTAATATATGAGCGATTTTGATACATTTTAGGACATGGATTTTTGCTTTCGATTGGTACGAGGTGTTATAAAGAACGCTTTTTAAAACTTAAATTCCTAAGAAATTGATGTAGCATGTTTATGACCATTTTGATCGGTCAGTGGTCGCGCGGTTTAAGGCGTTAGTACTTGAATCGAGGTGACTAGACGGAGTTGGTTCGAGCCCAGCTGCCGGTAGACCGTATATAAGTTATATTCGTGGAGAGGATTGGCACCCTCTCTGTGGGTATGGTAGGGTGGAATAATGTTAGCTTGGGTCAATGTGAGAGATTGATGCCGGTTGATATTTGACTACCCCCCTAATTAAAGAGGTTTCCAGGTTTTCCTCATTCCTTCACTGAATAGTGGTTAGGGCTACCAATAAGTCGTTCCTGGGCGCAAATGCGGCCTGCTTAATAATAATATGCCGCGTTCTCTCCCGCGCAAGTCTTCGACTTCTGAGCTAATCCACGTGATTAGAATGAGGGGTAGAGATATTTTTATTATTATTATTTTCCGTTCTTGCAATAGTGACAAATATTTTTCAGTTGGTAGTTCTCATTCTCATCCTCATCATCCTCAATATGATCATCATCATCCTATTTTTAATGAATTTTTCAGTATAAACATAATATACTGGTTGGATGTCTTTAATATTCACAGTTTTAGAGTTGGAGATTGGGTTTCAACTTTCTAATACAGTTGTCAATTACGGATTGGTGACATTTTAAAATAATAAAACGTATTTTCTAAAACGTGGATAAAAAGCAATTAAAACACGAATATAATACAACGTTTTATCCATAATCACATCACAATCATATTTGTGTCAGAATTATTGAAAATATTGAAATTTAGTAAAAAAATATACGCACGACTTGATATTTCTAGTAGTTAATGAAACGTGATAGGTTTTATTATACCTACTGGATGCTATGATGCGTTGTTTATTATTAATTATTTAATAAATAGTTTTATCTGAATTTGGTAAGAATGCAAGAAAGTAATTGTGTTCCTGTGGCTGTTTTCGAAGAAGCTCAAGAAGCAATTTTCCATTTCTTGCCAGCGAAATCTAGGGAACATTACAAAAAAGTGTTCGCCGAATTTAACGAATGGAGAAAAAACGGAGAATGACAATAAATTAAAAAGTCATGCTATCGTATCTTTTTTATTTGAAGAAAAAGTATGCAATTTCATCTATGTGGTCGAAGTATTCTATGTTGAAGGCTACTATAAAGGCCTACAAAAATATAGACATGCGAAAATATAACAAACTTACTGCTTATTTGAAGAGTGAATTTGAAAGCAAAGCACGTTGGCAGTTACCTACTTGTTTCAATTTCTGACACGAAGACGTGCATTTAAAAAATTTATAATTATAGAAGAAGGATTTTGCGTGAATGCTGTTGAAATATACAGAAAATATATTTATCTGCGCCCAAATCGCTTAACACAAGACATATTCTTTTCAAGATACATCAATTAAAAATGTAGTACTCAGTCTGTTGGAATCAACACATTGGCGAAGGTACCCTCAATAGTTGCTTTATTCCTCAATATCGCAAATCCAGAAGCATACTGGCCATTGTATGAGGCACACTTCAACAACTTTATTGGCCAATAAATGTGCTGATCTTACAACCATTCAACGGTATGGCGGATGGAAGAGCTCCTCTGTGGCAGAAAGTTATGTTGATGAGTCCATATCTAGTAAACTTGATATTGCAAGGAAAATATAGCTAGATGTTTGGTATCAGAGAACATACATATGAATTCATTGATAGGAATTGTAGGAGATTTGATACATATTAGCTTAAAATACCTTTCTTAAACAGTAAAAAATGTTACAAAAGCTAATAATAAGGAATATATGGGTAGATATTGTGGGTGTAATTCAACGCAGGTTGGGGCTTTTGTCCACTGAGTAGTTAGTTTAACACAATATTGTTAATACCAAAAATATAAGAAAAAAAAAGAAAATATAGCTGTTCCTTACAAGAAGAGACATCCGTAACTTGTGCAAATTCTTCACAAACTTCGACAGATGTTATGCGTTTCGAACATGATGGCAACGACGCTAAAAGGGTTGTTAAATGTGATAACACAAAAAAAGAAATGTCTATTATTGTAAATGTAAATGCTAATGTTAATAAGTAAATAAATAAAATTTGATTTGTTAAAGATATTTTACTTTTTTCATTATTCCATTAGTGAAATAAAGTTACTTTATTCCACTAGTGGAAAAAGTATCACTTTAGATGGTTTATATTATGTATGGATAAAAGTCCAATTATAAAATATTTGTGGATAAAAGTATTACATTCGCAAATGTATTGCTCTGCGGCCATTCAAGAATAAGCTCCTGGTTGTCACTGTTATGCAGAAGAATGGATCAGGTGCTTCCTATTCAGCAAGGTGCTGTTCCTTCCAGAGCATCTGTATAAAATCTCTCCCAATATAATTATTAGCTTTGTAAAGAAGTGGATGAACTATAACTTTGGATGTGAGCCACAATAGATTGTATGGTCGCAGTAGAGAACTGGAAAAGCCCACTCACTTTGAACATAACCATAATTACTAGTCATCGGAACTTGTCCCGTCATTTCAGGGTCGTATTTCACGCAGCGGAGCGCGACCGAAGCAGATATTTTAAAATTCAGTACATATGTAGCTTTGATCGTGTGCCGTACGTGTTATTACATTACGTTCGCGAGAACTAAGTTAACTGTTTAATTTACACAATACCACTACGGATACCGTGCAGAAAAACTATAGAAAATGGATTCACGATTTGCCAGAGTTAGTATTTAACGGTACTGAATTACAATGTACTCTATGTAATATTTTACTTGACTGCGAACGAAAATCACATAACTGTGTTGAAACATATTGCCACAGAAAAACAATCAACCTTCTTAAAGTGTGGTGAAGTTAGTGTCAGGGAAAAACAGAAAAATTTTAATGTAGCCTTAATGAAAGTAACGAATTCGTGTAATATCTCATGGCGAGAATTAATTAATTCTATGTTGAGAGACTTTGTAGAAAACTGTGAGAGTGATAAATATTCCGATGTGAATGTACCCGACGATTCAACATTGCTTAAATAATACTTACCGAACCTAAATACAACGGTAAAAGCCAGTATTCGCGATGATTTAAAACACAAGTATTTATAGTTAAGTGTTGACGAAACAACTACTGTTGGTGAATGGAAAATAGTACATGTTATAGCAGGCGCATTGGAAAGAAATTTTGTCACAAGATCTCATCTGATCGCATCAAAAGTACTAGAACACGCAAATGCTAGTGACGTAATGTGAATGTAGAAGGCAATAGTCTTGAATTGGCAAACTATAGCTTCTAACCTCTTGCTCTTGCTATAAAAGTGGTGAGTGGGCTCATAAATTAAACCTGCCAAGTGAGAAAAGGAGAGAAAACGCACGAACAAAGTAAAACTTACTACTGAAGCCAAAGGGCCGTAACACCTCAAACAAACCGCCATGTGCAACGCGCCACCGCGTAAATTTCTGTGGTTTTACACCCTCGCCAGCTGTCTTGTTAGCCATCAACTTTACAGGAACGCCGACTCCACACACCAATCAATTCTCCATTATCGTTTCGAACTGTATTTGTACAATTATTATGGTGTCGGAATATATATATACCGGGCGTTATTATAAACGCATTTCGGTCGATGGAGACACGCATAATGTTTTATTGACGTAGTGTTATATTTGTTAATCGTCGGGGAGAAATCCTTTTACAGGTCGGTAATAGCGAACGCATTAATCAAAAGTCGTTTAGTTTTTAAACGACGCGACGGGGGTGTAGGATTTCTGACGCGTACTGTTTAGCTATAAATAGTTGTCAATATTTATCATTATAGGCCATTTGTTAAAAAAATATGTATTCGGGTTAAAAGCTACCGCATACCTTGGAATTACTGAGAAAAAATCGTATATATTCCTGATGTGATGTTTAAAACAAATGTATGTAAAAAAAGAGGGAGAGGGGGTGGCATATTATTATTAAGCACGCCGCATTTGCGCCCAGGAACGACTTACGTTGGTAGGCCCTAACCACCATGCAGTGCAGGAATGAGGAAAACCTGGAAAATCTCAGGGGGGTCGTCAAACGTCAACCGGTATCAATCCCTCACATTGACCCAAGCCATCATTCTTCCACCCTACCATAGCCGCAAAGAGGGTGCCAATCCTCTCCACGAGTATAGCTTATACATATACAGTCTACCGTCTGTGGGGGTCGAATCCACAACGATCTAATCACCTCTATTCAAGTACTGACGCCTTAAACCGCGCGACCACTGACCGTAGTATAAATATAAATATGGGCACTTGGGCAATTGCATATTAATGCAAAAAGCGCAAGCCACACTGTAATACATTAAAAAAATACATTTAACGGACTGAAAACAATTTTAAAACAGTGATAATTAAGTCAAATGAATTGCATAATTATATTATTGAAACTAAAACACGACATAACAATTAAACAAACAATAATTATAAGCCATGAGGGAAATATGACAGACACTTAAAGGACTGAAAACAGGTTTAAAACAATAATAATTAACTCAATTTATATATGTATAAGAACACAAAAAAATATGCCTAAACTATTTCTAATAAACACAATAGTTTAGGCCTTCGTTGTATAAATAATATTTAAATTGAAAGTATGAAAAACACAGTTAAGTAGGTTTTTATACGGTTTTTTCAAAAAATTCCATTTGTTTTCTGCTTACTTGGCTTCATCTATATTATTATAAATTTAATCCATTTCCAACCTTGGCAGAATGTAGCTGTTTGAGCTTAAACATTTTATATATAAAAATTGTTATTAAATGTAGCATTAAATTGGATGGAAAATAGTATTTTTAACAAAATTTATTATTATTTAAATTTGACGTCATTTTCTAATATTGTGGTCTTAGTCTTACTCTTTTCTGTCCCTTTGTCTTAGCTGTAATAATTTCCATATGTTGCTACTATAGTTATGTAACAATTTTTTAAGAAATGTTTTAAACTTTGAAGATGGCTATAATTCCGAAACGTACGTAGTTTAAACTGGTGGTTATTGTGTAATAAATGACCAATTGCCCAGGAAATCTGTTGGTGTTTTTTTATGTTTCCTTTTACCAAAAAAGAGTTACCTGCGTCAAAAATTACTTTTCGTACTGGATAACGGTGAGTTTAAGAGGTTATGTGATTTTTAAGTCACATTTTTTTATGTATTATCACCACTTAAAGTTTGTAACGTACTTTACGGTACACCCTGTAGAAGTGTCACATCACTGTTAGTTATCCATCATGGTATATTAATGGTTAATTTATTTATATTTTTAAATTATCACCTGATATTTAACATCCTTCAAAAGTACCATTTCAGTTCTATTTTCGTATTTGGTTAAAGCGAATAAGAAACTAAATATTGTTAAGGACAGTATGTTTACAGATATTTACCGATAGAGCGGATTACACCCTATTATCATCCAAAAATGCGCGTTGTCCTCTTCAGAACTCTCAACAATGCCGTCCATAATCCGCTTACAGTCCTTGTGGAGCACCCAGTAGTGTAAAACCCGTGTAATTCGACCGAACGGATAACAAACGGCCTGTCCCTGTTTGTCTCGACTACAAACAAATAAACGAAATGGATGACAAATACCCCGTGCCATATTCAAGTTTCCGTCGCGAGTCATTATAAAAAATTACGTCCGGAAGGGAACGTGTTGGTGAATGTGATGGTCCAACGCGATCGATAAGTGGGCTGTTTCATTTGCCAGTGGTTATGTGTCGGTGTTGTCCCCGCTGGAGGACCCTACATAGTAGCACATGTTATATACTTTTGTTTTGAAAAGTACATCATTTGGACTGACAAAACGCAATCACCATAGTTCAAATAAAAGTCGCGAAGTTTAATTCTTCATAATAAAATTATTCATCATATTTCTTCAAATTGGAAATTGACATTGATAGATAAGAGTACATAAAATATTGCAACGGTAGAGTAGAGCAATTTTATAGACCAGTATAGTAGCGGAGGGTTATACAGGGTATCCCAACGAAAATTTGACCCCCCCTATAATTGGAAAACCGAATAATATTTCAAAATTCGCCGAGACCCGTCGATTTTTGTTCTTGGGGGGAGCTTTTTTGACAGTCAAGCCAACTCGATATGTTCATCCCCCTAATGCCTAGCAACCCCAACAAAAAACACCGACTTTTTTTGTAGTACTGATTTTTTTGTTATTTTGAAAAGGGCTGAATTCCTATAAACTTAAGTATCTTCTACTAATAACTATTTTAGTATCTAGTTTTATTTGCTTCAGCTTTTTTATTTCATTTCTGACTTTTTTGTAAACTGATAGACACATTAGTAACAATTAGGTAATGCGGTCATGTGTAGTAGATGAAAAACTTTTTAGTGGTGGGCATTTGTGTAGAAATTACTACGCGTAAGTTGGTTTGTCATCTTTTCGTTTGTAACCAATAATTCTGTCAAATCTCAACCGATTTCTAAAAACGGTACGTCACTGTGTTCGCAATGAAAAGGGCTTTAAAATGATGTGCCACAAGTGGGGTAGTTGCATTTGAAATTTTTAAGTTGGGGTTGCTAGGCATTAGGGGGATGAACATATCGAGTTGGCTTGACTGTCAAAAAAGCTCCCCCCAAGAACAAAAATCGACGGGTCTCGGCGAATTTTGAAATATTATTCGGTTTTCCAATTATAGGGGGGGTCAAATTTTCGTTGGGATACCCTCTATATAAAACTCATTACAAAACAAGAAGATCACGGGCCAAAGTTTGTCCAAAACTTTGGCGGACAACATTTGGAAATAATATAACTATTAATGAAAACGTGTTGGACTGCTTTGAGAATTGCTCTAAGAATGAAGGTAGTGGCAGTTTCAGTGGTTTATTTAATTTTAATACTTTTTTAATATCAATGTGGATAAACAAAAATTATTGTAAGTATTGTTGAATCAACTTATACAAATTAAAACTTGATTAACACTTTTAATTTAAGGGTTAAAAGTGTCAACTTTAGCTCCTAGGATTAAAAGTGGATACTTTTATTTTTTTTTTCGGTAAGGAAAACGACAACCTTAGAGACTCCTGACAGTAAAAAATGTCATAGTTTTGTGTCAGTGGAGAAAAACTATTATATTTGTCCACCCTTTAAAAACTTGCAACTTCGTTTTATGCACTCGCGACAAGAATTCAAACGACTTACGTCATACGAACAAATGTTCATTATATTTTCATCAAAATATTTAAGAAACTGCAACCGATAGTAATAAAACTGTATACTACACTAAAAGTTTGCATTATATATTGCACTAAATTGCAAAAAATGATTGTTTTTAACGCGACCAAATATCGAAAATTACGTTGACAATAAAAACAAATGTGTAACGTCAGCCGTGACGTAAGACGTTTGAATTCTTGATGCGACTATACATAGGTACTACAATTTGTCACTACTTACATACATATTTGAAACTGGACAAAAAAACTTAGTCTCCAGTATTTTTATTTATTAAATTTAGGAAATTTGCTATTATATAATTTTTTTAACTATATATTGGATGAAAATTGTTAAATTAAAATAATAAATAGGACCTGAAACCAGCTGTCACAATATTGCCAACTTCAAACATAAACAGTGTATTTCTTATATAGTCTAAAATGTAAACCGATTTTAGTGTTTCATATAACGACTATTATGAACATAAACATTTACGCCTTATAATTTATTGATCCTTTTTAATATTTCCTAACTAATTGCTATATATTATAACAGCTGGCGTCATAATAATGTCAAGATGTCTGTAATTAAACAATTTAAAGCTAATTAAAGGTTAATTAAAGAATCAAAACTCATTACCAGGCAATATATTATTCACGTTTGCTATTGATCGACTGAAAGGCATAGGAATTTAGCAAAAAAGAACGTCGACCTTCTCGGGACGCAATTTACATAATTACTTATATAACAGGCAAAAAAATATCGTTTTCCAAGTATCGAAATTATGTATTTAATATGAAAAGGCTAGAATCAGAGGAGGTATTCGTATAAAGTCATCTATATGAGGGTCAAAATACGAAAGAAATTACCTGCACGACAGAAATATCCAAAACGTCGGTGAAATTTATTTTCAGAACAATTTGTTACTTAATTACCGGACTATTGTTTTCTAGAAATAATTATCAGTAATCACAAACAATTCTTGGAATAAATACCCTTAATTTCTACATTTTGATAAAAGTTTTATTTAGGTGTGTAACTGTAAATAGGAATATTTTGAACCTGGCAACTAAACACATATATTTACCACTTTGTTCATCGAGCCGAAAATCAAACTAATCTATTACTATATATATCCAATAAATGGCATTAATAAACATATAATGTAGAATATGATGTTTGAAAAAATGTGAATACCTAGTATTTGACGTAGAAATTTTAAAGTAGCAGCATTTAAATGTATATATGGTCATGCTCATTTAGAAATATGTCTTAAGTTTATACAAATAAATGCCAATAGACTGAAGTGAATGGATGTCTTTTTGAACATTTCGGTATCGTAATAAAAATGTGCTTGACTTCAAAAATCGTATGTTAATTTTTAACTAAGATCTTTATGGTTACTTTTATTACATTTACTAGAAATTTTAAACAATTTGTTGTCATAACTTGGATAATTTGTATAAATTTAAGAACATTTTTCAAAATTTCATTTGTTTCAGTGACAAGGTAAAGCATAAAATTACAACTAAAGATACTTTACTTACAAAAAATTATCATTAGGAAAGGAGAAATGTCAAAACAAAATGAAGATATGTTAAAAAATAATATCATTAGACACTCACAAAGTTCTAGATCATCTCTCCTATTTGGACCACACCAAAAAAGTTAGATGCCAGCGGTAAACGAAAATGGCGACTAGTAATCGAGTATATAAAAATCAATGATAAGTCTACATAAGATAGATATTTTGTCCCTAATATAACAGTTATATTAGATTAAGCCGTTGTTCTTACTTTTCTATAATCGATTTAGCTTCAGTATTTCACTAAACTGTAATACACCCATATTCAATTTCTAAAACAACTTTCTCAGTAGCTAATGGACATTATGAATTTATTCGAATGCTCTTTGGCTTAAAAAACGTCTCTACTACTTTTCAAATATGCATGGATAATGAATAGTTTTTCAAACGGATTACATATAAATAATTTAGAATCATTATTTAAAGCCTTTAGACAATATAATTTCAAATTAAGTAAAAACAAAATTGTTAAAAAAGAAAATAGCATTTGTTTAACATAGAGTAATTCCAAATGGAATAAAATTAAAGCCACCCAAAACTTTCCAATACCAAATACTATTAAGGAATTAAAATCATTTCTAGGACTTCTCGGATACTACATATCTAAAATTCTTAAATAACTTTTGCTAAAATCAGTAAACCCTTTAAAGAAACGTTGAACACTGACCCTTGGAGTTTTGAAACAGTACAATTTAAGGATTCCTGAAACATGCCAAGCCAATTATAATATTTTCTGTAAGAATGGTAAGGTTTTGTCTTATTTAGTGCATCGCAATTTTAGTCGTTACAAGTGAACATTACAGTTACTATGATTTTGTGTTTATTGTCTATAAAGAATCTACATTAAAGTTTCAGATAATTGACCTATTGAAATAAATAAAAAAATACGTATTTTAAATCTTTAATTAGTTAGTTTGTGAATTTTTCTTCAAGAATCAGTACAGTATCTTGTCATATAACAAGCTCATTTGTTTATGCAGCTAGTCTACCAATCAGTACAAGGATATATTACATGAAATCAATTATAACCGTATTAGCGACAATTAACAGTGAAATTGCTGATTCGTGCTGTAATAGAAGTATATGAGTTATTTCTATGGACAGTATCTAATAAACTTAGACGACAACTGTGTTACGACCAGCATCTCCAAAACCCTAATGATAACATCTTTTTTCATAATAATATAAAAACAGAAAATTACATCTAGATCACAAAAAACTAGACCATGACTAACGCCAACGTCTCTTTTAGGCGGCTGTGGAGGCCACAGTCAATTTTAAGAACAGCCTCGGGGCAATACCCAACCCCTATGCATTTAACCTCCCAACTTCAACTCATTAATTTCGAGGCGATATTACCTAGAGCTGTTATACATGCATAATACGGTTCTAGCTTATGCGGCGGAGTCATTAATTCAAACTTATTAGTAATTCAGGGAATAAATAAGAGCCCCGACCGCTACCGGCTTACTTCTGTCACGTTATAATTGTTTGTCAATCTCACACGCGGGTGACCCCAGGCGACGATGGCGTAGCTCGTCCGCAACGGCTACCGTCTAAGAAGCATTTTTAGTACCTCTTTGATTTATTTTGGATGATGGGCTCGTGGGCAGAGAAGTAGTTAAGGAACGTATAAATGCGAACAAGGTTGCTTTCTCGTCTTTTTTTTGTAGAACTACTGTCAATACTTGCCTTATTACTAGAGTCCGGGGATCGGCGGTTCTTAACATAACGGGAGTCAGTTTACTGATGTAAATACTGCTTTTATCATCGAACGCCTTACAACTTACATACGATAATTTTTGGCCATACACTGAAAAAAATACTATTGAAACAGATTCACTACTTTGTTTTGATTTCTTATAAATAAATTCATTTAACGCAAGTGGCGTATACAATATTTTATGAAATTATGACAGATTATTGATATTCAACGAAATTTTATACTCGTGAACTAATTTCGAATAAATGAGCTAACTGTGAGATCTGTGAGATTGTATTAGATGTTGCTTGCATATACTATAACAACTAATTGTTTATTTTTAGTTGAACACTTGAGTGTAATTCATATCAACCTTCAATTTTTGTCTTGAGTTGTTTGAAAGCAAAAGTGTCTGAAAGTAATGGAACAAGATTCAATATTATCAGATTGTGTGCTGGATGATGTGTGTTATTAGAGGAATTATGCAAAGTGCAAGTTACATTATGAGAAACATCATATTTCTGGGGATAACGCAACAAAATGCAAGCAAACAGTGTAAATGACAAAATAACATGGCTTATATATCTGAAAAATCAAAAAGTGTGGAATCTTCATCATTATGGTCTTATTATTAACAGCTTCAGAAAATGTTGTATTAAAGAAAATGTAGACATAAGCAGGTAGGTTCATATTTTATCTATATAAAAAAATAAAAAATATATTTTCATGACTTCCGTACTTATATAGTTTTACTCTTTGTAGATATCACAAAGTGAAGGTCATTTTAAAACATATTGGTTTGTAAGCCAAAAAGGTCATGTGTGTTTACCAGAGAAAAAATCGAAAAATTTATTGTTAAAGGCTCTTTATGAGAGTTTCTGGAGGTTGTAGAATTGGGGAACTTGTAGCTATGTCTATAGATGGTATTGAAGACAGAGGATTATATTGGAAGGTTGTCGCAATTCCAGATAATAAGACTTATAAACACTGTTGTCAATGGGAGTAATATTATTCATGCAATAGACGTATTTCGAAAATATATACTTAGAACTGTAACTGTAAGTTTGAATACATTCTCTAAAATACTACAAAAGATAGAGTTTGTTGGAGTTGAAAATGCACGAGTATACTGAACATAGTTTTCGAAGATCTTCGGCGACTTTCCTTGTTGGAGGAGGTGCTGATTTGTAGATGACACTCTGATTCTATTGCGGAAGGTTATATATAGAGCAGTCAATTAAAGATCAAATTAAAATTTAAAAAAAAAAGAAAAAATAGATGAAGGGTCTTCATTTGATTCATTTGGGCGTCCTGAGGTGGTAATAGCTAACCAAATATCAGAAGAAAAGTTACAAGTTTCTTCTACTGAAAATGATATCGTTAGAAACGTTAATTCCAACATTTTGGAGCAAGTATCCGGTCGGTAATGGTACCAGTCTCAACTTCACTGGTTTAAAGACTTGCAATATTAATATTAATACTAGAGATTAATTATATATTTTGTGTATTTTGATAATAAAAATTTGCTAACCAAACTTACTGCATGAAAAAAGCGACAAGTCTCAAAAAATGGTTTTACTACTATGCAAAATTGTAATACACTGTAATAAGAGAGCGAATGAGGTTTGATTTTGGCTAAACGTCAGTTTGTGTGAATTAAAATATTCTTAAAGTGTTATTTTACTAATTATTTTTGGCACATATGTACAATAACGAGTTAATGAACACTGTTTTAGTGTCCGGAGAAGCAAGACAAACCTCACGAGCGGCTTTAGATTTGTATGCCCAAGGAAATCGTATAGATGTGTCGACACATATGGCAGACACTTGAAACATATCGCTCTAACACAAATTATTCGCTGTTTAGATTAAATACAATTTAATCTGACATAACTATCGTATAATTAATGTAAAAACGTACATTTACGTTTCAACCAACGACTCTCTAACCTTGCAAAGCAATTGACTGGAGAAACGTGAAAACTAATTTGAATCTTCAATAATCTAATCTGCCTTAGTCACATGCTTTACTAATCCAGACCCCCCCCCCCAAACTAATAATTTCACTGTTACAAACAACTTTTTATTTATATTCTTATTTTGACTTAAAAAATCAACTTCTAAACAAAATATTTTAATTATAGATTATCTGTATCACGCCTAGAGATACCCAAGAACAAAGAAGCGATCAGCAAGCTCACCAAAAATTATCCTTTCTTTTTATGGCGGCAATTTAAGTTGAATTGTGTGGCACTTTCGAATATTATGGACCTCTAGAGACTTTCGGAAGTGACCGCTCCCCAGAAGTGGCCATTCATTCCGGCCAGCCATAAAATTCTAGACCTCGGGGCGATTCATGCATACAGATTTGTTAGCCTACGTCCAGGGCTAGTTTACGAGCAGAACTCGTTAAGGCCAGTTGTACTTGTGTTTATTTATGCTGGGCAGAGAGGAGAAGCCCAACACCGGTAGCTTTGCAGCAACACGGGCCACACACTGAGAGATACATTCTTGATAGTTATACAACAAGTTGTTACGGTCAGATGCAGTATCTTCCTCCAATTAAGAGCAAGTGTTGTTATAATTTAATATTTTAATGACCAAGTCCAACCTTATACGGCGTGGCCCTAACTGTACTATAAACTTGTGAAAAGCTATTTAAAAAATCTCAGTGAAGTGTATTGATGCGATATGTATCAATATACAGAGTGTTCCAGAATGATGTTGAGAACATCTAGGGGAAGATTATATGTTTAAAAATAAGAAAAAAGGTCTCGTTTTCGTGTATAGTGAAGGGCTACTTTTACGTGTATACATTTCACTTGTAATATACTAGCATCAGAGGCGTTCATACCGTTAAATACAAATTTTTAGCAAAATAAAAAATGGTATGCCACTGATTTTTGGACAAATTGGTATAGTTCTTTTAAATTCAAATTAATTCTGCTTAAAAAGTGTCTCAAGGATTTTATTCTCTTGGCGTACCGTTTTCGAAATAAAAAAATAATTTATGAATCTTTACAACAGACCAATTCTGGAATGCTAATTAACGAACAATACTCATGTCATAAATTCCATGTCAAACTTGAACAAAAAAGATAACACAAAGTGTCGAGTCACTTGTTTTTGAAGTGTTTAAGTTAGTTTTTATTATATATATTTTTTTTATAAAATAAGTAAATATAGTTTGAATAATTTGGCGACATATATAGCAAAACAAATAATGTTTGTTTTGTTATATACGTTTATGTTAAAAACCAATACATTTCATTTTATTATTAATTTTGTACAAAATAAATTCATATTTTTTAGTTACTTAACTACCTATCTACATTATTTTTTGAAACACCTAACTGCTATTAACGATTTAGTTTAGAATTCACCATTACATTTTTACAAAAATTACTCAGATAGACAGTTTATGGTTTGACCATACATCATAAATGTTTTGTAAAAATTTCAATCGTGTTTAAGGTTTGGTCAAATGACCCTTATTAATTCTATATTTTTCAGCAGACTCGCCGCTTTTCAAATTCTCTACATTATTTTTTTGGAAAATGTGCCCTTTCACTGTTTTTCTGATCATTAACAATATCACTAGCAATGCTGTTTCTGATCGTAAAAGAATATTTAAAATCGTATATTTCAAATAAATCAGTAGATCGGTCAGTGGACGTGCGGTTTAAGTCGTCAGTACTTGTATCGATGTTACTGTATCTCTGTGGTTTCTACCCACGCAGATGGTAGACCGTATTTAGGCTATATTCGTGGAGAGATTGGCACCCTCTCTGCGGGTATGGTAGGGTGGAAGAATTTTGGCTTGGGTCAATGTGAGAGATTGATACCAGTTGACATTTGACTACCCCACTAATTAATGACGTTTTCCAGGTTTCCCTCATTCCTGCACTGAATGGTGGTTAGGGCCTACCAACATAAGTCGTTCCTGGGCGCAAATGCGGCCTGCTTAATAATGATATGCCAACCTCTCCCGCACAAGTCTTCGACTTCTGGGCTATCTCTCGTGATTAGAATGAGACATATTATTATTATATTAAAATGGAACACATATCATATTATTTTGCGAGAAGCAACATTGCAGTCCGTCTAAAAGTGCTTGAAAGTAAATATATGGATGAAACTTAATTTATTTAATAAAATTATTATTAACTTAACAATTTATAAACACCTACAGAAACACTCGTTTTAATTAATATAATAATTAGTAAACTACTAAACATCTTTTGTTAAGAAACGGCGCAGCAAATGAAGAACCTACACCGGCGCTGCTGTACCCAAATATCAAACGTACCACGCCAGAGCAAAGCAGCCTGCAAAAAAGATAAGCTTATACATATTTGGAAAACAAGGATAAACAATTCTTCACGTTCCTTTTATAATGGTGCTACTTTTATTTCAACAGTAAAAATGTCTCCAGCATTAATACATACTATGCTTTTTAGGTAAACACACAATAAACAACAAAGTTAAAATATTTTCTAATAGTGATAAATTTCGAACCCACAGATTGTAGTAATTAAATGTGCCTATTTAATTTCGAAACTAGTCAGTGGTATAGATGCACTAGGCTCAATTCTACAGTATTTAGTGACAAAAATTATACATAAACGTTCTGAGAAACTAGAGTATTTTATCATATACAAAACTTGTAAATATAGAAATAAAGAATTTTTGCCTAATTTGTATACACTTCTTCTTGCCTCAATTGTGTTTGGTCTTGTTTGGAACTCGATATACACATTCTCTGACTCACTCGAGCTTCTGTCTGCGACTACGTCTTGGGCAAAGAGTAGAAATAACGTCTTGGGGTTGTTTATGAGATTCTTAAATTAAATATTAATTAAAATTTACGGGAGGAAGAGGCGAGTTGATTGTATTAATATAATATAGTGGCAATAGGTGGGCGGTTGGCCGCTTAACAAGAAAGGGTATTCATAAATTTTGTCTATAATGAAATGCTGCTAATATATTCATATATTCCGAGAAATACTATTTAATCCAAATTAATACACACTTTTAGATAGTTTCTGGGCAAGGCAGATAATACAGAAGGCCATACATGTACCGCAGAAGAAGATTTATATTACTTATAAATATTCTTTGTTGTTACAATGCTTCTATATTTATTTTGTAAGGACCTGCACTAGAAATACGTTAAAAAAATTTAAAGTTACATCATTAAATATTAAAATAATGTTTTAAGATTGTAAACTTTAATTTTCACAATACTGAAAATGATAATGATTATGTAAAAAATCGACTAAATTAAATGTTCAAAATGTGCACTTTTGGCTGTCTGACAGTAGCCAAGACGATTATTAAATTCTTCTTCGACATTATCAATAACTTCAGGAGATATACGATGTATTTCGTGACGAATTCTTGCTTTTAAATCTTCTAAATTAACCGGTCTAGTAACGTATACTTTGCTTTTTAAGTATCCCCACAAGAAATAATCTAGGGGTGTCAAATCAGGCGATCTGGCTGGCCACTCAATCGGCCCCCTTCTTCCTATCCAACGATTTGGGAACAGGTCATCTAAATAAGTACGGACAGGTGTTGCATAATGGGGAGGTGCGCAGTATTGTGAAAATTAAATTTTAAAATCTTCAAACATTATTTTCTTGAAATGTTTGTTATGTAACACCATAATTCTTCATGATGTATGTATGTAGAATGACACGCTCTTTCAAATGGCATGGTCAAAATTGGGGAATGCTATTTAAAAAAAATTGTCGATGACGTCATATCTCGAACAACGATGACGTTACAAATATGGGTTGTATGTCAAAGAGTGCCTTTTTATAAACAAAATCAACGTGCCAAAGGTTTTTTTGAAAACTTCTCAATTTAAAAAATAATGAATTTATTCGTTACTTTTCGAAAACACTATATACAGGGTTAACTATGACTAAGTACACATATTTTAAGAGGGGATAGAAAAAAATAAGAATTAACAGAATTTCCTTTCAAAAAATTTCCAAACTTATTTATAAAGCGAAAAAAATTTTTTTCGGTATTATATTAAATCCTTATTTATCGCCGCCAATGTGAGAATCAGAGTATGCAACCGTCATGCAATAGTCGGCCACAGTCGGCAGTCGGTCCAGTCTAGTCGGTTCGCTGTCATGTTATAATTTAATTCCTGTGTTTACGTTGTAGTTTTGTGTTCTTCTTCAGTTTTTAGTGCCTTATTTTAATTTTAAACGTTTTATAGTTAATAAATAAAGGAATATGTGTCGGATACAGCTTTTTCCACAATAGGTTTGTTTTTCTAGGTTATGGGACAAGACTGCCGCGAGTGTTAAACGTTTTCTGTTATCTATTAGAACCTACCTACGCATCCCTTTCTTCGATTTTGTTATAATACATAGGCATTGTATCTGTACCTACGGGAAGTGTGTTTATCGGTAGTGAGTGAAAATGTAGTTTTACCAGTTTGTAACCAAATAATGAAAAACGAATGCAAAATACTGGAGCTAACTGGATTAACTGTTACCTACCTATCAGGTATTATTACTAATAAGAATGTTAATTTTTGTCGTTTCTGCATTTAGAAACACTGCAAACGACCGCATGGTAGTTGTTGACAGATGTAATGTCAACTATGGAACTAAGCCATAAGCTATCTCAGTATATAGTCATCATAGGCGCCGACTTTCCGTAGGAAAAAAGGGTTTTGCCCCATTTTTTAAATATCGAGCTAAAATTCTGGAATAACTTTTTTATTGTCTTTTAGGGCTCCCTGAGCACGTGGTTAAAATTTTTGTACTTAGTCATAGTTAACCCTGTATAATGTAATAGTACTGGATCATTTCTGAACGTATATGTTTCAGAATAGTTAAAAGTTCCACAAGGATCAATGCTAGACCCTATAGGTTTGTAACCTCCGTCAATAAATTTAAAAAATTGATCGATCTTTTTAAAAATGTTCACTCATTCTATATCTATATCGTTAGAGCACGACTCAATCTGTATTGATATAATATTTTGTTAAGTAGTGTAGTATGTAGTTTATAAGCAGGCTTAGGACTAACCAGTTCTTTCACATATAAAATATTGTAAACAAAGTTAGCTTTGCTTAAAAAATATATGTTCCAGGTAATATAGACAATTAATAATAATAATAATAATAATAATAATATGTATAATAATAATAACGCAATCGATTGGCATTAACAATTGTACCATCTTTGTTATAAAGATTGGTCGGCTTACTGTAACTCAAGAAAGACGACCACGAACAGTTCTGATACATACTCATCACTACTATTCGTTTTCATTGCATAGTTGATATCAACAATTACAATAACCGCCTCCCAGAACTCTCATCTAAAATTTAAAATAAGCAGCTTAGAACATCACATCGTCTGCATTTTGTCGTGAACAAGTAGAATTTTCTATCTGACAACGTTGTCTTTGCACAAATACTTTCCATTTTTTATCGCACAATGTTTCTATAAAAGAGTAAACAAACTTTACGGAATAAGATTGCAATTTCCTTTGAAATCAAGAATACCGATCTACCCAAAACCGAAACTTTCGAAAGATACGTGAAAAGCGCCAGCGAGGGGTCCTTTTAACGTAAATGTCAATCACTTGTCGCCTTTGCTAATTTAGCACACCCAGGGAGGTCACTCTCTGCCCACTTTTGTTATTAACTATGAATATATTAAGGAGGTTGTCACGCACCTCATGATAGAATATGCCTTTAGAGAAGTTAATAGACTTTCATAAATCTTATTAACTGTGACCGACTTAGGCGCACTTTGCTACGTTGTGTTATATATGTGTTATAACATTCGCAATTGACTTTCAAATATCTTCAGAATGGCGGTTTTCCAACGCATACGTAACGTGCTGGTGTTGTTTACAAATTAAGTGGCTCGATTTAGCCGATCTTGACACATAATTAAAAAATGGTTTTTCTTCGAGGAAGCTTGTATGAGACACAATAACACAAGAATATTATAATTCTATGAACAAAAATGTTTTACCTACTCATATTTAGTTTAAAGGTGTACGATTAAGTCATTTTAATTTTACATGATACGGCTAGTGTTTCCTCTAAAACAATTGCCTTCTCGTAAGGTACCAGAAAACAGAATTCTAGAAATCACTTCATTAATATAAATTGTAGGAAAATTTATTTTTCTCAAATCGACACTATAAGCGTAGTTTGAATGAGAGCTGTCAAGCACTAAAGTACACTTTACTTTATTATCCAAATTTGGTTTGAATCATTTCAAGGCACATATTAATGATTAAATGGGGGATTTCGGTTGGAGAAAAAATAATATGTTTTATTCGGATTAAAAGTGAATTTTTTGTCTGGCCGCAAAAGTGATCCTAATCTAACAATATACTATTATAAATACCTTTCGTACTACGTATCATCAGGGGCTTCTATTAGAAATTATTTAATTTATTCATTTTCTAAAACACGTGATTTTTAGCACGCTATAATCCATCCAATTGCCGTTTCAAGAATACTTCCAATTTTAGATACTTTTCAATATCGATGTTGCTGAAGACATTCAAAGTCATTTATCAGCGCACACCAGACATATGACATATATGGCTTTCGATTTTGTTAGTTCACCTCAGTTCAGTATATCAGTGAGAAAACAACAGATCACTTATCCGACAGAAAAGAACCTGAGTAAACATGATACAACATGCAGTTCTATCTTGCAAACAATTTTATTGAACGCTACTTGTTTCCAAATTCATAATACTGTAACCTCGAAATTGCGTAGGAACACGTCACGTAGACAAACAAACTTTATTGTCACTCTTGATTAAACAAGAAATATCCTTCCAACTAGTTTCACAACTGTCAACACTTTACTTTGACGTTTGTCAATCGCCTTCGACTGCTCAATATCAACTGACTGTGACGGCGGAATTGATCCGCTTATATAGATTTTTAGAGTTCTGGAAGTTTCTGCTATCTCGAGAACGTGTCGAGAAACAAACAGAATATAGCCTGGAATATTCCGGAAACCGTAAAAATAAGGGTATTACAAAAATTATAGTAGGTGAGCTTCCGTAACAATACATTATGTAAATATGTATTATTTCGGAGTATAACCGCATTTTAATGCGCATGAAATGCAATTTTACAACATCGTAACTTATTTTTAATAAAAATTACGTCATTTGGCGTAGAAGACGTAATTCTACTGTATTTCCCTAGAGTTTCTTGTAGTGCAGATTGGTACATTCAATATAATAAAATCACGTATTTCATTATTCGGAATGGGCCACTTTGTTTTTGTGAAAGTTCGCAACATAATAATGATAATGACGAAGGTGGGACACACAATTAAATTTCCAAGTGTCATTGAGAGAGTCCTCGTCGGGGATAAAGAACTTTGATTAAAACAAGGGGCGGATGGCTTTAATTTTCATAACTATTACGGAGACGTAAATTTTCCCCGGTTGATTAATTTTCCGTTCTTCGCTCGACTACGTTTCCTGGGTCGTATTTTTACGTACGTGATGGCTGTCAGAGTTTTCTTATATGCACACCCATTATTTAAATATGCAAATCAGGCGCGAATACAAAGAGACACGAGTACGAGGTTTATGATCTCATGCTATTTAGTAATTTGTTTTAATTTTTTCTCGGACAGAATGTAAATCCTAAGAAGTTATAGCCATTCTCCTTACCTATCGGTTTTGAAATATTACACGCTGAAGCCTGTAAACTAAGCTCTCTCCTCAATTATGTATTTTTTTTTAAAAAAGAAGGTAGATATAACTGAATTAAACCTTCACCATCTTGTAGAGGAACAAGTTCGGCAGTAGGGACGAATGTTTTAAAATGGAAGTTATTTGACAATTATTATGTTTTTCGTAACGTATGCTACGGGTTTCAAGAAATTGAATTTTGTATGTGCACCGTGTGCATCGTTAAGTTTGCAGTGCAGAATATGTTTTCGGAAACAGAACAGTGTATTTATTTGACGGGTTAGAAAAATCTATATTTTCCACAAAGACAAACATATTTTTTTGTATACAGGGTGATTCAGGTTTAATCTTGATAACTTCAGGAATCGATAGAACAGGTTAAAATAATGTTCATTTGTGATATAAACTTATTTCCTAAAACGCATCGTTTCCGAGATAGAGGGCGTTGAAGTAGGAATTTTTTCTCGTTTTTCCCTCATAACTTTTGAACCACTTATCCGATTTAAGTGAAATTCGGAACACAAACACTCCTTATGGTCTCACATAAGCTTCTTAACTACCTACCCCTCTTAGAAGTGTATTTTGTATGTACTTTATTTAAAAACTATACAAAAAATAATTAATTTCAATAAAACATCTACACATCTCTTTGACTTGATTAATTTCGAAACTTTTTCGTCTCCTGTTTTTTTTTTCGAGGTTTGGTCTTGTTTATGAGATATTCAAATAAATTGGTGACGTGTAGCGTACCAGCAGCTTAAATTTCATTTAACGTTATAGCAACCCATGAAAACAAAACTCAGTCATCCTGTATATTATCATTGTGTTAGATACACAGGTTGTCTCTAATTGCGGGTACCAAACTTTAACAGGTGTTAGAACTTTAGAAATTATGAAAATGAGTTCATGCAAATGCTTAGTTTCGAATATACAAGGTATCAAAAATTAATGACCTTAATTGTAAAGTAAAACTTTGAATATTGGCACAAATATTCTTTACTTCATGCTGCTTTTTTGGAAGAAATTTTGAAAAAACCCGTTGAATCAACTGTGCATGCATATCCGAAAACATATTATTCTACATTTCAAGTATATGCTTAGCCACGAGGGCGCACATGCAGAATTCAATTTCTTGAAAACCGTAACACCTAGCGAAGTAAACTTTTTTATACTTTTGACTACATTTGCACCGATAACTATAGATCAATGTTCAATAATTAATGTAGCTCTACGCATAGAAGAACAAATTTGCTGGTGCCGACTTTGGAATTAATTTCCTCGAAGAGGCTTTAAGTTATCAAAAATTGATGTATGCCACTAGAAGCGCTATAGTTTTTTTATATAAGTTGTGAAAAAAAACTGTGGGCAAAGGTAAAATCGTTTACAAACGCGATATATGTTACGGAAAACATAATTGCCAAATAACGTCCGTACTGAAAAAAGTTGTCCATTTCGAATGTTCAAATAGTTCCTCTACAAGATGATAAACGTTTCATTTGGTTATATCGTTATTAAAAGCGATTTTACTCTACTACAACACATAATAATTCATCTAATGTTACCCGCTCATTTACTCCTGTGTAATAATTAGTTGGAGATTGAAGCAAACAAATAGCATTTTAAACATTATAAACTCATTACAATAGCTTAATTTATCATTTTTAATTGTACAGGAAGTTTTTATTTAAATTTATTTTTAACCGAGATAAAATTGAGTTGTAAATTCGTTGTAGCATACGTTTTCAGTACCGTGTTTACAATAAAAGATTATACAGGGTGGTCCACTTTTTTTTTCATCAAACTTCAAAAACCAATACAAAAAAATTATAATGTTAGTTTTCTAAATAAGCTATACCCGACAAATGTTTACTTTTTGAGATACAGCACGTTGAAGTTTCCTAAAAAAATTTTTTTTCGAATTTTTCTGTAACTGATGAAGTTTGAGCCATTAAATTTTTATAAATGATTTGGCACTGTACGTGTGATCGTTGGAGAAATTTTAAATTGTTTTACTTCACCAGTGGCGGAGAAAAAAGGGATCCCAATTGATTTAGTAAAAAAAATATTATTACGCCACTTGTTTAAAAAACATTAATTTTTGGATTCTCCGTTTAATTTGGGACAAAAATTATCCTTATAAGTTTTTCGTAACTATTATCATTTTCAAGTAAGTTGGCTGAGACAGACATAATAGTTATTTATGTATTAATAGAGAAAAGTGATACACAGTATTGCTCGAGAGTGTCAGGTAATCATTCGGGAGAGTAATGTCACTTTTTGCTCGTAATGCATACAGTTTTATTCACAATCACTCAACAAAATAAAACTTTTCAATTATTAACTTTATTATAATGACAATATTTATAAATTTTCTTCGATTTACACCCTGTTACAAGTAGATTATATTGCTTCTCGTATAACTTCTTTGACTTTTCTGGCAACAAACCTAAAGTTACAGTTTCTGCAGCATTTCTAATCTCCGGAGGTGAATTCGGGATATCACTGCTGTCACTATTTTCAATTTCCATAATTTTTTCAACTAAAATTATCTCAACTAAACAGTGAAAATTTTTCAAAATTTGACAATTGTTATATTTACTACTTAAAAAGGACGCTGCTTATACTTGATTACTATTGACACATAAAGTGACACTCATGTGACACTCTTCAATAAACGTCAACTATTCGTTGTCACTGTCAAGCAAAACATCCTACTTTAATTAGTGATTGTAGATAAAAAATGTCACCTGTCAGTTGCAGAGAACATAATGTAGAATATGCAAGTAATAAGACGTTTCAGTTTTGATTTTCCGTTAATTATTTGTTATATTCTTGGATTGTAAAATACTAATAATAATGTTTTAATTATTTAATCTGTCTTATGTACCTGAATTCTCCTAGACAAAAATTTACAGTTCTACACTAGTATGCTAGTCCGTAATCATGCTACAGTTGGCAACACTGCCTTACTCTCGCGTTACCACGTAATATGGTGCAAACAATGCTATTGGACGTTATTACATCTTGTTAGCAAATTCACAATAGATTATGTAAATACACGTCATGCACAGGGTTGCCAACCCTCCGGGTTTGACCCGAAGTTTCAGGGTTAGAATCAATTTCTCCGGGTTCCGGGTTTTAACACAAAATCTCCGGGAATATAAATTGTCAAGAAATATTTATATCTACACATTAAAGATCAAGTTGATATGTTGAAATGTGCCATGGGTACAAAAAAGTACTTAAAATAAAAGAACGAAACAACAAAAATTAGAGGTTAAAAAAATGATTTTTTAAATGGTTTTCTATAATAATTTGTATTTGTAAAAATTTATTTTTGTTGTCAGTATTTTTTATCTGTGATTTGTAAAAGAATTAATGTTTTTGTTAATTTTTGTTGTTTAGTTAACTTTTTCTTAAACTTGCAACGATTGAAATATCTTTATCACCCCCCCTCCCCCTCCTCTTACATATTTCCGGGTGACCCTTCACTTGGAGTTGGCAACCCTGGTCATGCACTAGTGAATATGTTTTTTTTCGAAGTGTAACCACGTTTTAGTGCGGATGAAATGCAATTTTACAAGATCGTTACGTCATTTGGCATAAAAGATCTAATTCTATTACATTTACCTGAAGTTTCTTGTAGGTATTTGTTTTTTTTTATATATACCTATATAAAGCCGTTTACAGGCCTTTTAGGCCCAGACCTGTGTTATTCTCCTCCACTCCATTCTGTCCTTCGCCTCTCTTTTCCAATCCGTTACATTTTTCTCCCTTAGATCTATTGCCACTGCCTCTCTCCATCGCTTCCTCGGTCTACCTCTTTTCTTCTTGTAGTTAGGTTTACTCCTTACTATTTTCTTAACTGTCCTTTCATCTTCCATACGTTCTAGATGATTACAAATTCGTCTATTGTTGGTGCCTGGTACATTGCATATATTTCCTCATTATTTCTCCTCACATAGCCTTCCTGTGTCTTCTTACCCCCTAGAATTCTTCTTAAGATCTTCCTTTCCCACCAATAAAAGGTTTTCTCTTGACTCCTTATTCAGAACCCAGGTTTCACTACCATACAGCGTTGTCGGTCTCACAATTGTTTTATATATTCTAAATTTTACTCCTCTGGACAAATTTTTTTGATTTCAATAAGTGGTTGACTGCTGTCGAACTTCTGTTTCCTTTTATTATTCACCTATTAATTTCTTGCTCCTTATCACAGTTGGCTGTTATCAGCGCCCACAAATACACATATTCTTGAACTTCTTTAAACTCCATCATTCCGTGCTGCGTTGTGAAGTTGAAATTGGTATCTTTTTTAGTTCTCCTATTCTCAAAAGCTTACTTTTCTCTTAATCCCACTTTACATGCTTCCTCCACAAGTTTTCTCGTTACTTCTCTTCTAATTCCCTACTATCTCTAGCAATAATGGCCACGTCATCTGCATAACTTACTATTTGGTGACTTTTAAACAATATGTGTCCTTCTCTGTTCAACTGACTATCTCTTATGACCTTTTCTAGTACTAAATTAAACAGAAGCGTTGCGAATGGGATTTGCTTTTTTACAACTAGTAAATTTACAAATTTATCATTTTTATCAGTCTAAAAGAAGTCAGACAGAAATTAGAAAATATTTATATATGTATAAGAAAAATATTTACATAAGATCCACCCTGTATATGTAATTTGTTTTCCTTGCATGTACATAGCCTTTAGCCTGATGAAACGAAACGTGCCAAAACGAAATTTCGATATGCATCCGACCAAAACACACCTAGCAATAAATTTCGATAAAATTAGTTCGTATATAGACATCAAAATAAAACACCGTAAAATTCCTAAACAAAATCAATATCTAACAGGAAGCAAACTTAATACGACCCAAATACGAAAGATATTAATGTTCTCCTAAAAAATTTAACCACAATATATTAAATTCCCAGTAAAGGAAACCATCTGCTGCACTCGACCGTTTGCGGTTGTTAAATTCTGCGTAAAAATTTTTATTAATTCGTCGGCAATTCAAAGACGATTAATTTTCATTAACAGTTCCATAATTCGGTTCGAGTTGCGTGCCGACAAGACAGCCATTTGGCCTAAAGGTCACCCAAAAGACGTCCTTTCTTAATAAACGTCTCCGTCAGTTTTAAATTATTTTATAAATATTCATAACAAACTATTTTTTAATATCTTACCATCTACGTCGTAAATTTGAAATTAAGTGTATGCATTATTACCGCGTTAACAGCTTTTGTAATAAATAACTTTTTAATAAAATCGCTTTTCTCAAGACTGACATTAAGTAGTCTTATTTAAAAGAGGTGAGACTAATTAAGGAATAACGAATTCTCTGTTGCTTAATTTAAGCTTCATTTCACCATGTGGAATGAATTATGCTTAAACATATTGGCTTTACAACACCACAAAATTAGGTACATCAATTCGAAATTATGCCCTCGAAAAAAGATTTATACAAACTACATTTTCGAGTTTACTGAAAATGAACATTGATAAAAATAGCAAACTTACACTGTATTACTGTAAAAAATACCAAATACATACTGTATTACAAGAAACTTCTAGTAAATACAGTAGAATTACATTAGAAGTGCATACTTGTCATCGTTTTTGATCTATTGTGTTATATTTTTCAGAGAATGTATAAATATAATAACATATTATTATTTGATATATCTACTTACTTGTTCATTATTGTACTTTTAGAAAACAACAGTTTTAGAAAATACTTAAGATAAGAACAACGTCGCAACATGTAATAGGTATCTCAGAGAGGTAAAATTGTTTCGCATTTATTTTTTTTTAATTAAAAATTTCTAAATGAGGTAGCAGTAACGCTAGAAATGCTACAACGTTTCCTTTCAAAATTTATCCTGAAATTACTGTATTAGATATATAGTTGATGGTTATGGTACGTTTAGGCAAAATAAAGAACATATCCAAAAGTTTTCTTCACTTACTTTCGTTAGTTTTAAATTTTGTTAATAAATCAATGTTCAAAATTAAATATTAAGTGGTTTTCTTATGCAAAAAATAATGCTTAAAAACATTTGCACGAATGCAAAGCTACTATTTTTGTTGGTAATATAAGAATTGTAACATTACATTCTGGTATGTTATTTCACACTATTGACTTACGCAATATATATTCAAAATTCACCGTGTAATATTACAAACAATATTTATCAGCGTGATTTTGTACTTTTGTAAATACGAGTACATTAAATTAAAATAAATACGCTTTATTTACATTTTCCACGATACATATGCTAAAAAGTATCTAGATAAATGCATTTATGTGATGGAATAACAGCACGCATCTATTATAAAGGCGGCTGTTCTTTTCGTTCAATTTACAGAGCAATTAACTTGATTGAATTGTTGAAATGATGGTAAATAGAAGGTACGGTCAGTCTGAGTAGCTGACATCACCCGCATGTGTGTAACTACAGTATCACAAGAAAATTATTTCCATTCTAAAATATATAATTTGACATGTTATCCCGTCTACAACGACACGCTATTCTTATTATTTTACCAGAAAAAATATATTCCTAAATCTAAAATACATGGGACATGATAAATAAAAACATTTTGATATTCTTTGGGAGAAACTGTAAATAAGAATTAGCGCCTTTTCCAAATGTATAATGTAAAGTGTTATATTAAATTTTCAGAATATGTCATATGTAATTGCCAAAAATATTTCAGAATGAATCTTATTTCAGAAAAAATCCAGTTAAATGTTTTAACAATGATATCTACATTATAATGAATGTCCAATGATTTACAACTATTCAGCACTAATAGAAACCGTTTCTGAAATACATTTCTGATTGTTTTATTTTTATCTTTTTTGAAAATACTATAATTATAAATAATCATAATATATTTTGTTACATTTATGAAATATATCCAAGTTGTT
Organism: Monochamus saltuarius; assembly: GCA_025584915.1. Lineage (NCBI taxonomy): Eukaryota > Metazoa > Arthropoda > Insecta > Coleoptera > Cerambycidae > Monochamus > Monochamus saltuarius. Next base: position 17,831,468 of record CM046725.1, read on the forward strand.
ATGTGTCATAAAAACAGAAAGAGTAGGTAGTGTTAGATATTTTTATTTGGTCCTTCAATCTATTTTGTGTGGCAATTCAGTGTATTTGCACCTACATTTTCTGTTGTATAAATAAAGGTGCTGCAATTTTCTAATGTCTACACTTGTGGAAATTAGGTATCTATTAATGGTTTAAGTTTATTATTGGTCTTCTTTGACTATGAATTCAAGTAAATTAAAACACTACAAGGTGTTCATTGAGTGTGAATCACTCCTAAAATTATATCAAACTTTTTCTCATTGATCGAATTTAAAAAGAATGATAATATCCCGCGGAGAATTACTTATTCTGCTCTTCTACTATTGCTAAATTTTAAAACACTTAAAGGTATTTAAGAAAAAAAATGCGTTCATTAAAATAAAATGTTAATAGTGTATAATAGAAGAAATCAAAAAGTTAGTAGTAGGCTTTGACAGTAATAAAACTATTTTATTTACTACTACTGTATGTTGTTGAAAACGGCTGGAAAATTTATGAACAAGTTGATATGTTAATTGTGCTTAGTTTCTGAGAAAAAATCTGTAGAAGTATGGAAGAATATCATATGAAATTTCCAAATCGAGTGAGAAGCATTTTCTAATGATGAAAAGTGGGCTCCAGAGACAAGTTTTCAATAATATCCAAGAGCGTGCTAGTGTAATACTGTTGCAAATTAGATTAGAGTTTTAGTTTATGCATGATGGGACACTGCTTCATTTTAGTGCTACTGTTACACTTTTGTCATAAGTATACCAAATAGCTGTAAAATAGTAAATACTCACTAATTCACAGCATTTCTCATTTTTTCAGTTTTAGAGAATAAATTACGAGAAAGTGATTTTTATCGATTTTTTTAGGTTTTCTCAAATATTTGCTGTGTAACCCCCAATTTTAACTTCAGATTCATGTTCAGCGGGAAAAATACAAAAGAAAAATATAGTCTAACTCCTAGCACACATGCCTTTTTTTTTGAACATGTATAAACTTTTGATGTGATTTTTATTGTTTTTATGTGTTTACTCTAAAATTTGCTGTGTGACCCCCCATTTTGATTTCAGATTCGTGTTCAGCAGGAAAAAATATAATGGGACCCTCAGCACACGCCACTTTTTTTTTGTGGACCTGCGTAAGGGGTGACTAATCCTCAATGAACACCTTATAGTGTTTCAATGTACTTGAACTCATAATCGAAAAAGACCAAGTCAAAGTCAAGTCAAAGTAGGTAACTTAAAGATATTAATTTTTTTCAAAATAGTTGGCCCCACCTTGAACGCCTGTAATTCCGCCTGTGTGCAACATTGTTTATAGGTATGTTTGGTTAAATTGCAATATCTTGGGACCCCCTATATGCATCTCCTCTGTTTCGGTTCTTATGCTAAACACCCCGTATATAAACGTGATGAATACGAATACTGAATACTGTCACATCAGCATTCAGTACTTGAATAATAAGTACACAAGTATTGAATACTACCATTGAGTAAAGAATCTTTATTCAATGATATTACTCAGGAATACAGTATATTCGAGTTGACCGCCTATACCAGCGGTAAATCGTTTTTTTTTCTCTATTATATCCTAATCAATTAGCGATCAGCAATCAAGAATCCGCCGACTAACGTCGCATTCCTAAAGGATTACATAAAAGAAATACGTGGCCGGTGCTACGTGTATCGTAAAACATTCGCAACAGTTTCAATTTGTTAAAAATGCTACCGGGAACAGCCGCAGTAAAAAGCCAGATACCTTTTATCACCACGTCAAAAATTAAAAAGGCGCACAATTGACCACTGCGCTCTCCTCCTAGGATCTGTCAGTCACCGGTGCTGCTTTGAAACGGCGCCGGCCTTTATTTTCCTACCTTTGAAACGTCCTTTTTTTATTACGACTCGGTGTGGCTGGTTTTGTTTTCCTTTTTAGTCGCCGTGGAAGTGCTAGTCAGGGTTATTGGTTATTCTATTCGTTTTTTGTGCGAGCCGCTTTTTGATGGTTTTCGTAATTGTTTTTTCTAGAAAACGGGTTCCGATGGCTGCATATTAATCAACGCGATATTTGAAAACAAAAACCCCGCATTAATTAACTACATTAAGGCCATTACGGAGGGATTTTAACGTTTCATGCACGCCATTAAGCCGCGCTCTCGTCTAGCCCATTTTTAAATTAACCCGATCGCATTCACGTTACGGAGTCATGCAGACGGACTCACTCGATGCAAAATACACGTAAAATAAATGGACATGCAGAAAGAACACAGAACTTAAAGAGGATGTTTCTTATCACGGACAGAAATAAATAAAATTGTTATCTATAACAACAAAAACTCAAATACAACTTTACATATTTGGACAAAATGTATTTTTCTAGATAGTCGATATAAATGAAAAAAAGACGCCGAAACTAAGTTGTGAGATGTGGGGCAATATAATTTCAAGCAGGTGACATAAAAATAATTAGAATATGTAGATATATGCATCATGTATTATAATAATTCTATATATGATGTCTATGTTAGTCATCTAACTGGATATTATTCAAAGCGGGGAGGTTATTAAGGAAATATTTTATGTTTTGCCGTCAAATCAGTATTATTTTACCCCAATTGAACCCACTCCTCGAATATAAAAACGTATATCGGAACGGCGCTTACAAGCCGCTATTTGAATGCAACGTTGTAACATCTCACAAAACAAGGTAACCGCTTTCTATACGAAAATGAGTCCTTGTGTTTATAAAATTTAGTCTTTCAACAGGTATCAAATATGTATATATGACATTTCCAATTATTAGCACTTGGTATTACTTGTTTACTTTACTTTTCAGTGCTGGATGATTTCGCAGACTCCAGCGTATTATACTTTTTGCTTTTCTGATATACAAGGTGTTTTTTAATTACTGTTATCATTATCGTTGGTTCGTTAGGTTTGTTCCTGCAGCAGTTGGAAACGGTTTGAAACCGTCAGAAATATTCGACAAGTTAAGTTGAGAAAGTTACCAGTGCTTTTAATGGTAGAAATGGTTGGACGGGCATTTGATAGTTTCAAATCGTTTGCAACTGCTGCAAGAACAAGTCTATCATACATTAGTGTTGTGAGTAGGTACTCAGTGTTGTATTGTTGTGAGTGAATGTTTGTTATAATTTATCTAGTACTTAGTGCCTCTATAGCATCTATTCGTTTTTTCGCCTTAAAAATATTATGGTATTAGATACTGCATATCTAATAAGATGCGGAGATACTATTCAGACCTTGGAAGGATTTGCCGGAAGAACCTCAAGCTGGTACAAGTAGAAATCAAACGAATAGTGATAGGGAAGACGTAGAGGTTAGGACGGACGACTAACAACCTCAGTTAATAATATACAATAAAGATAACAAAGGGCATTACAAAACACGGTTTATTTATTAATAATATTAGACAACGCTTCATAATATTCAAGATTTTCAGAAAGGACTACAGATCTTGGCACAAAAAAAGAATATGCAAAAATGTCTTCATTGTTAGCGAAATCCAAGGACCATTACCAAATAGTGTATCGTAATTTTCCCGAATTTAACGAATGGAGAAACAAACGAAGAGTAATGGCAATAAATAAGGAAGTCATGCTGTCGTATTTTTTAAATTTGAACAAAAAATACGCATCCATGTGGTCGAAGTATTCGATATTGAAGGCTATTATAAATGACTACAAAAATATAGATATTGGAAAATATAAGAAGCATAGGTACTGCTTATTAGAAGAGTGAATAAAGGGGATAGAAAGTAAAAAACAAATAGCTCTATTGGAAAGAGCACATATTGAATAATTTTTGACTGAATATTTAATTATTAAAGTAATATCTCCTCGAATATCTCTTTACCTTTTACATGATGTTAGATATATAGTAAAATTTGAATTATATTAGGTTGCATTAATAATGGGGGTTTCTGCGTGAATACTATTGAAGTATGCAGAAAATATATTTCTCTGCGACCAATTCGCTTAACACAAGACAGATTCTTTTTAAGATAGATAGAAAATGTACTTCTCAGACTGTTGGAATCAACACATTGGCGAAGGTACCCTCAATAGTTGCTCCATTCCTGAATATCGCAAATCCAGAAGCATATACTGGCCATTGCATGAGGCGCACTTCAACAACTTTATTGGCCGATAAAGGTGCTGACCTTACAATCATTAAACGGTATCGTGTAAAAGGTTATGTTGAGGAGCCAATATCTCACAAACTTGATATTGCAAGGAAAATCCAAGGAAAATATAGTTGTTCCTTACAAAAGGATACATCTGTAACTTGTGCAAATCGTTCACAAAGTTCGGCAGATGTTATTCGTTCCAAAAATGATGGCAACAATGCTACAAGGGTTGTTATTAACGGAAAGTAGTTAAATGTGATAAAACAGAAATGTTTATTACTATAAATGTAAATATTAATGTTACTAAGTAAATAAATTAAATTTGATTTATTATAGGTTTATTACTTTTTCCATTATTCTACTGGTGAAAAGTTACTTCACGCTAATGAATAAAGCATCGCGTTAGACGGTCCATATGTGTGGATAATCGGGAATAGAAAATGATTGTGGATATATATTTTTAAAATTCTTCGGTGGAGATAGATACAAAAAAAACGGCAACATGTGTAAAATATTAAATTTATCATCCTTTACCGAGAAAACTCTAAGATCCCAAAGCGCATATTTCACGCTGGCGATTGTAAATTAGTTCCTATTTAAAATCGAATTATCTGTTCCAAGTCAGCACGCCCGAAATATAACCCACGTGAGGGCAAATATTTGACACCGAGTGCTTCGTCTTGCTGTCATTTAAATTTTGTGGTAATGCCCGGATTCCAAGCATTTCCACCGAAACTTTTGTAAAGGGCGTGAAAATTCTTAATAAATCGTGCTCGAACGTCCAATTTTAACGCAGCGACTGTCACAGGATGCTTAATATATTTCTAACGGTCTGAGGCACAACAATGAATTACAAACATAACTGTTTCTATTTATTTTAATAGTTTATCTACTGTCCACCTTTCGAGCCACCTATTCGCTGATGAGTGATTACCGCAAGGTTGGAGTAATTTTTTTCGAGGTTGTTTTCACGGCAATGAAATATTGGGAAAGTCAAATCCGAACTTATTCTGGAAGCATGTCAATTCTATGCATACAACCTTAACCAGGAAACCTTAGTCATGACAGTAATGAATTAAACAATCCTCAAGATATTGTCCACGGTTTTGCTAGATATTTTTGAAACTATATTTATGCCACTTATAATGAGGAAGTGAAAATTCTTTAGCAGAACGATTTCCTGGTAAACATGTGCCAAATGCAGCTTCTTTTACCGCGGTGTGCAGTAAGTGCAAGTGTAATGCAACGCGAGTGTAGCACGAGAATTTGAAACCGAATTGTGGAAGAGATGGAGGTTCAGGACGTTCACAGCGTATTGCAGCAGTGTGTCGTATCATATACGGGGCTCAATTGTATCCGTACCATGTACAGAGTGTCCAAGCATTAATAGCAAAGGATTGGACGAGGAGACCGGTACCATGGTCTCCACGATCTCCTGGCTTTAAATAATTTGGACTTGTTTTTGTGGGAATATTTAAAAAATTAAGTGTATCGCACTGAAGTATTGATGATTTATGTAAACGTATCATTATTGTTGCTACTAACTTACGAGTTTAAAACAGACAAAAAGCAGAAACATTTGTGTTAGACGGACCCAAAATTTTGTTTTGAAAAATTCAAAACTTCTTGAATCTTTGAAATCAAAACTACTTGTCTTCTTACTACATACACTGTTACTTGTTCAATGCTGTGACGATTAAAGAACTTTATAATGCTTTAAAAATTATATTTTCTTATATTTTTCAGTATTAAGTAATTTATATACAATAGTTGGCTTGGTCATCATACAAAAATATTTTGTTTTCGTAATTTTAAGCTGCAACGAATTAGATTTCAGCATGTCCCCATGAAATTATTCGCTACATCAATACAGCTTGAAGCGCGTAGTTTTAATGCTAATGTTACTTGAAATTTAAATATCCTTCATAAAAATTGTTTTTCTACGTTCATGCAAAAAACAAAACTTTATTGAACTTTATTTAGTGGAAAAAGTGGTTCATTATTGCACTAGTGCAATAAAATGTTTATTGCGTTCATCTGTTATTCTACTGCAGCGTTTTGTCATCATCACAAACATAAACGTTCAAATCGACGTCACATTTTCCTAGACTTAGTGTCATCTAAATAACATTTTTTGGTTTTTGCATGAACGTAGAAAATATATTGTATGCAACTCGTACAAAAAGTGCTTATTGCATGACCTGATTTTAAATCATTTGGATTTCTTTTTGTGTTGATATTTAAAAAATGAAGTATATCGCACCAAAGTGGACACTATTGATGATTTACGCAAACGTATCATAAATTTACGAGTTCAAAACAGACAAGAAACAGAAACGCTTGTGAAACCACAAATTAATTCTATTAATAATTAATAACAATAACGGCAAAAGCAATTGAATTTGTTGGATAAAATAGATGTAAAAAATGTACCTAATTTATTTCTTTCCTCGGGAATTTCTTTAAATTTTTTGTCCGGTGACCGATTGCATGCTTTGCCTTATCAAGTTTTACAGTGGACCGGTTGCCAGTGCCGTGCAGAAGTGTATTTTTAAATTATTTTTAACTTTTCTTATTTCTTTTTTAACGAAATTGTAGGTATTTGTAAGTCTCCTGTACATCCAAAAAAATTTTTTTATATAAGTTTTGAATCACCTGTATGCATCGAAAAAGATATTGAGAAAATATTGTTTTAGTTATTATGTAATTTATTTCTAAAGGTAGTTGCATTCCACAAATGAAAGATGAGCGTTGTATTATATTGAACGATTTCTGTTGGATGCTCTTGATAACCATTTATTGCTTGCAAAAATTGTAACAATATTCGAGACTTATGCTTGTTGACGTAGAAGATATGGGTAAATGCATAATTGTAACATTTGACCGGTAATAACTGTTGTACCATGATTTTTAACATATATCATACAAATAAAACATAAATCTCTAATGTAAATAATGCTACTAACTTGTAAAATTAACTTATGAAAATTTTATTAGAAGCTTGCAAAAATAAACTTTCAAAATATCGATTAATACAAATTTTTGATAAATCGACGTATACAAGCGAATAACATAAAACAATAAAAAATCCTACCAATTTCTTATTCATTACTTATTGAAAATTCCTTCTATGAGGACGTGTAGATATGACACTGTAAAAAATGTGAAGAATCAAATTTCTTCGCAGATCTCATGACAGAGAAGGAAAGGAAGTACGTAAATCCGCAATATTTTTCAAAAAACGTTTACTACGATTCCCCGAAGATAGTAAAGACGTATCGTATTTCCTCGGGCAGGTTACACATGTTACGGGTAAAAATAAAAAAATACAACCTTTCCTTTCCAACATCTGCCTTGTATATGATTCACAACAACAGGAGAGAAAGAACTTGTTTTGCAGTTTAGGCCAATTTGAGTCTATTCAATCATGTGTTTGATTGAGGTCGACAATCTTTCGAAAGTTAAATGGAACTGGCGAGGATTGCTGCTATTGTTGATCGAAATGTGTATGTTTTAAAGGTGAGAGAGGCTTCAATAACAGGCATGGATATGAGCGAAAATAATACCGAGGCAACTTGTAGTTCTGTTGTTGCTATTGATAAGCGTGTGAAAGTTAGGTACAATGGTACACCCCTACTAGATCTAATACTTTGAGTAGGTACAATAAAACAAAATAGATTACAATATACTTATAGGATAATATGAATAAGCTACAAAATTTTTACTAATTAATACAGGGTGTCCGGATATATTACCGATATTGAAGGGCCTTGTATGACTAAAAAACAAAAATCTGTTATGAGAAAAATGTCTAAAAGAAGGCTACAAATACATATGTGAAATGAGACTACAACAATAAAATGCAAACCTAATTTTTGTTTCAGTATGAATAAAATAAACAATATAAGCTTTCCTAAAAAACTATACTGCATCTAACACTGTGACAACATTGCCATCCATTACCTGATATTGCTAACTTCAAACCTAGGTCTGAGGTCATACATACTTATATAATATTACGACTGATGCGTTTCGTATATTTGTACCTAGTGCTTGTTTGATGTTTGTGAGCATACACAAACAAAAATGGGACATTTAGTAGGTAATCATGCTGCATGTTAATTTCCGGCTAAGCTGGGCAAAATTCACTAATTACAAGACCCAAATAACGGCAACTATTTTGAACACTTATAACTATTTAATTCTTTATTGTGAGAAAGACGCTAAGAAGCCATTCCCTATAAGTATTTGTTATTATATAGAAACACCTGACATGATTGGTATATTCGAAACATGTCTGAAGCTATTTATTTGTGGCATAATTTTAGTTTTTTTTTTATTTAGTTTGATTGGCTTTTTGCCACACTTCTGAAAATAAAGATTAATTAAATAAGCCCTTGCATCAAACGGATCAGTCAAGGATTATTTTTGAAACTAAGTTTGCCTAACCAAAAAATCTCACACTGAAAAAAAGCAGATAAGTAAAAAATAACAAAAATCACATCACTATCACGCACTTCCGTATTTTTGACGTTTCGAAAAACTCTCTGTTTTCGTTCTCAAAATAGTAAATGTATTAAAAGTATGTCAAGTTTGACACTTTAAAATTTGTTTATCTGCTTCCATAGAGATGTTAAATGATTTTTATTTTATTGTTACTTACTTCTTGATAGAACTGTAGCCAACAATGATCAATGTTTACTGAACAATTTGACACACACTTATCTCCGTTCCACAAAATAATCGCGGTCTCTTTTAATTTTTTGTTGCGTTATCTTCCTTCTCTAAAATTTTTGCTGAACCCCATTGAATCAAATCACCGTTTTCCCAAGCGTTCGCAAATTTTGGATTTTTCAAATTCCCGTATTTTTATATAATTTTTATGTTCCTCAACTCTAACATTCATAGGCCGAGACGTTTCTCCAACATAATGTTTATTGCATTCAAAAGGTATACTGTAGATGCAATTTGTTGAATTTTCTATATCATTTTTTGTGGCAAAAACCCAATCAAACTAAAGAAAAAAAAGTCAATTATGTTTTGTCTGGTACAGTTTATTATACAGCAAAATAAAGGCACTCATATTCGGCACATATAAATCTACACCTATACTTTTGTCATATTACTTTTATCAAATTTTAATTAAATTATAATAATGAGAAATTGATGAAAGTTAAAATGTATTAATAAAATTGTTCTATATACAAGCTCAATCCCACATTTTTAGTTCTTTTGCATTTTGTGCAATGTAAGTAGGTATTTCTCAAAAGAGAGGTCTAATTAAGTTCTAAAAATATGAAGGTAACTCAATGTATTTAGATTTTTAATGTAAATCAATTTTCTTTTATTGATATTATAAAAAATATAGGTAATATATAGCGTTTGCTATTTTGCAGGTTGATAAATTATATCAAACAAAACATACTTATTTTACATAACAATGTTATTTCTCTGACCTACGGTAACAGAATTATGACAGCAAACAGGTCTTAAATATGTGACAACGTCGCTCATATACCATGTCAGGATTGTCAGGTGTTTCATTGTACATAATAATTACAAATACTTACTGTGAATGGTTTTCTAAGAGTTCTTTCAAAAAGATGTGAATTAGACACAAGGGTTCAAAATGACATGTGCTTGCAAAAAACCTTTACTGTACAAATATTTCCAGATGTAGCCAGAGTTTTGCCCAGATTTGCCATAAATTAATATGTCGTGCAGCTGGTGGTCGCTATAAATTGTCCCTTTTTTAATGTACCCTCTCAAAATAAATATCAAGTAAGCACAGAAAAACCCACTAGCCATAATACTATTATGACTAATCATTCTTTCTTTCTTTTAGAAACTTCAACTGTTTACTTAGTTAATGCTGATTAAAAAAAACACATTACGTTACAAGAGCTTTTACTTAACCTTAATTATTGTATCTTTGTAATTTAGTAAGAAAGTTTTGGAGTTTTATTTTTGAAATGTATTTATAGAAAAACTATTCGTTTTACATATTTTTTGCATTAGAGCTTTTTGTTACTTTTGGTCAGATATACAAGCCCCTTTAATGTCGGCACTTATACTCCAGACGCCCGGTATATTATATTGATATAGCCTGGATCTAGATATCTTTATTATAAGCAATAATTTATACAAATACATTTTAAATTGCTCGAAATACGGGAAGTTAGAAGAAATGGAACAAATGGAGACATTTTTAGTACAGCAAATTATGTTGGTTTAATTTCAAAATAATATTACTTGCTTATTAGGTCTACCAAGAAACGTATTAGTAAAGCTATTTATATTGTAGGTACATAAGCAATTTGCAAAATAAAAGAGTAAAAATTGTAAACTATATCGACCATTGCGCATAAAACATTGTAAATTGTTCATATTAACCCTTTTTCAACTCAACAAGAAAAATCAATTAAGGAGGCTTTGGGTATATTTCACTGGAAAGCTACGAAAAATCGTAAATTTTGTTCGTTGTACATCCAATTTTTTTATCAGATGGTACACTTTAGATAAATATGTTGCTAAATCAGTCTGATAAACAAATTTGCCAAACAAACAGCGCGTTGAACCGATCCGTCGGACCTACGCTCGAGAGCTACTTACCGACGCTCCACAGCTCTTTTCCAAAGCACACAAAAGCGCATTCCACATACCACATGCGGTTCTGAATGGCCATGTTGATGGATCCGCACAGCATGAGCCGTCCCGAACAAATAACACTACGTTACACGGCGTTAGGGCTTATTAAAATATCCCGCTAATGGACTTTTAATCCGACCTAACTCTCTGTGAAATCCCACTCACTTTTAGCGAAGATAAATTAGTTAAAATAACGCTTTGGCCTAAGGACCCTTCTTGTTTGCTTCGAGAGCTCTCGACCATTCTTTCGAGGGCCCTTGAATCTTAGGTAAGTAGCTTAGTTAATACCTTTTGTAATGCCTTTTGATGACGGATTTTCAACAATGGGCTGCATCTGAGCAACCCATAACAGAGGATAAAGGTATTGTGGCTACTTTTACGTTTGTATTTAAGCGGATATTACACATATTTGCACAATACTGAATGCTTCTTTTTTTCTATTCCTTGAAACTTCACCGAATAGATAAATACATAAAACAAAACAAAGAGTAGTTTACTTTGGTAACAAGCCGTAAATCCAGGATAAACTACCGCAATTACAGTCATCAGCAACAAATTTATTATTGAAACTAGGAAAATGGCTCAATTTGCTCAGATATAACTTTAAATCCTACGACGATGAATATTTCATCGACAATCAGTTTTAAAAGCATTTAACGATATCGTTTTCCAATGTTCAATTTGAACTCCCAACAGAACTTGGAATAGAAATGAATTATTTATACAAAATATTAAGGGAACATTACTGGAATTTCAGAATTCTCATTGATTCATTTAGATCTATTTTCACCATTTGCCCTTCAACATTATGGAAAACGTGTCGATGCAGTTTTGGTTTGCACGGTTAGAACATATTTTTGATGATTTAGCAGGTTCCTTAGCTTTAGCGTCTTAGCCAATCAAAGAAGTACAGATTACGTTCTAAAATTAGAACAAAGTTTGGTCAAGGGAATGAGGATATCATACCTATTCCAGAGGATTATGGAATATTAACTCTGGATTAGTGGTAGATCATAATATTAAATGAAAATATTAGTCTTGACCAATTTTGGGAGAGGTATATTAGCGTTCTGAACTCGATTAATCAACATCATCATCTATTTGATCTCTTTTAGTCATCAGATTGGTTATTGTTAAGGATATGACCCAAAATACAATTGTTTGTTCATAAAGTACTATAATTTGTAATTGTCTTGATCAATTATTCTTGTTGGAACGGATATTTTAGTATTCTGAACTCTACCAATCACCAGCATCATCTTTTACATTTTTTAATCATCAGATTGGCTATTGTTAAAGACATAGTCCAAAATACAATTGTTTTTTCATAAAGCACTATTATTTGTAATTGTCTTGACCAATTATTCATTTTGGAACAAATATTTTAGTGTTCTGAACTCTACCAATTACCAGCAACAACATGGTCAAAATTGTTCATAAAGCAGATTGGGCCAATTTGCAACATCATCAACTACGTTCTGTTAAACTCGAGATTCTTTATCATCAGAAATATGGTTGCAAATACTCACAGCTGTTTTAACGTTCATGGTCATGGCAGGAATCTGAGCTCCATAGAGTTGCCCCGCTGTGGGGGTCATGTCGGTGAGCATGTCGGCACTGGCGAGTCACTTTTTGCGGAAACAACTCGAACCATAAACTCAACAACAACCGCGATAAACAATCGGAATCACAACGCACCGATAAAGGGTAGTTTGGACTGCTATTGTTGAGATCACATTGCTTACTGTTTCTCGGAAGGGGAACAGCAGAAAATCACCGGTTCCCCTACTGTGTGGAGCCGACAGGGGCGGGTATAGAAGTCGACAACCAATGGGTTGTGCTGCCATTTATTACAAGCCACGCCCAAGGTTTTTATCGCCGCTATCTTAGTGCGCATGTTGGTCGGGCGAAGCTAGAAATTATATAGCTTTCTATGGATGGGAATGTGGCATCTATTATTTTGTAAACAAGCACTTTATTAGCGAAAGTACTTGTCGGATACCAGCGGTATGGTATACGGTTAATGGTCGGTGGAAGGTGTTATTTTCAGGAGCATGTTTATACCATTAATGTAATGATATTGTATTATTGGTGATGATATGGAGTTTTTGTTGATGGTTGCCTAATTTACCATTAACCTCTTTTTACCTCGTTTTAAATATGATGTATTTTTAAGAAATGCATCTGCATTTCTTCATTTTCATTCTAAAGCATGTAACATGTTTCTTTTGCCACGAATGATTTCTATCGACTATAATATAGCTGCCAATTACTATCACAATTACAGACCAAATAATTCTTTTTGCGAAAATAGGTCTACCCCCATACAAATACAATGGTTGTAAAACTGTGTTTCCTTCTCAAAAATTTCTTGTGGCACAAACAAATTAATCTTTTAATAAACAACTCAAGCAACATCAGTCATCTTGAGTAAATTGACAATACAGACAAATGTCAACGCGAAAAAAGAAGAAAATCGGAAGTTAAGGGTATCAAAATGAACATAAAAGGAACATGCCAGAAACCCTCTCCTTCCCAATACGTAGTTCATGGTACTTTCTATTTTTGTTTAAATAGTTCAGCTTATGAGTTGCTATGGTCTGCTTTCTTCAAAAGTCAAAGTACTTTATTGTGAAATCAAAAGAATAAATAGCATTTGAAATAATAGATCAATGAATCCTAAGCTTTTGTAGATACCTGATATTGTAGTATTTTGACCATATATGACATCTACCTCTATTTCTAATTTCTGTTTTGATTCTAAAAAAGTTACTGCTTCAAATCAAATCGTCTAATTTTGATTTTAAACATGATCTTCTAACACAGCTCTCTTTCTGTCCATAACTTTGGTAAAGGATGAAGCAAGATATACGATAAAATAAAATAGTTCTCCTATAACAATTATTGTATGTGAAACGTGAATACTGGACGTTCAACTCTTAAAAAAATATATTTTATGTTTTTATTATCTAATAAATAAATAAATGTATGTTTTCCTAAACTAATATACAGAAATAATAATAAAGGTTAATGTTTTAAAGTGTAAAACATTTTTCAGCTAAAAACAGTGGTGTAATTAAAAGCTTTTATTCGTACTTAAACTCACTAAACTTTTACTCTAATCCTTAGATACAGAAAAGAACAGAGTAGTAGGTGTAACAAAGAGAGTATTTAGGAAAAATAATAGACATGGATAAATGCAGGTCATCAGTCTCCAAATTTTGGTCTTATTTAAATATCAAAAGCAGACAAGAAACATTTTTAGGTGAATTTTCCCTTCACCTTCAAGGAAAGGACGGTATATTTTTTATTTACGTGGCGTAGTTATGGAGTTTTAATATAGTTTTCAATTTTGATAATTAAAATTATTCCTCAAAATATTCACATTCCGTATCATGGAAAAGTATTTTTAGACGGAAAACGCCTGTTACTTTTTGTCTTTTGCTATTGACCAACGTTATGATCGGAAAAAACGGAGACACTATGTCTACTTGTAATTAAAAAAGGCAATTTAAAATGATAAGGTAATAACAGTTCTACCCATAGTTACTGATAACAATGCTAATGATAACAAGGAATTTTTTTAATAAAGGTATCTATAGAATGTTGGAAAGCATAGCAATAGGTACAACCTTTACAGAGGAAAATATATGTGCAAATGTAAAATTTTACTCCAATTGTGCGTAACAGTAGGTACTCCAAATTGGTCCTAAACCATAGCAGGAACAACTTGTATAAATCATTATTACTTATTTGGAATAGTATCATTGCGAATTTTGTAACTTAACATTGTGTGATTATTTCTTACAAATTTAAACATTACATGCACTGAATTATGAACAAAAATGCACAAAATGTTATACGAGTATTTTTTACATAATTTGTTGCATGCTATCTTATATAAGATCCACTAAAGCAATTTCTAAAATTTGTGTTATACCATTAAATAAATTCTCTTTATACATAGGGACACAATATTGTCTGATCAAATTACCAAATTTTAAAACAACAATTTTAAAATTAAGCAAGAGACTTATAAATTACGTGAGATGTAGCATTCTACATCTACTGTAAGTACTACGAAAGCCCTGAACCTGCATCATCATCGGCAATTCCAATATTTGCAAAAGTAGATTCTAGTGGTCACTAACATTGGCTGAGACAAAAAGTCTTGTAAAATTTGAAAAAATCCTGCCTTGCAAACCAAGATAAGAGTTTCTTTAAAGTATTGTGGCTCGATCTAGCAAGATCATGTCTTGTCTTGTCTTACAAATTTTTTGTCTAGGAATTTTGCAAGACTTTTGCATGATTCTTCGAGACTATTTCATACAAATGAAAAACATGGAAATTTATTACAAATTTGGTAACAGTGGTGGTTACTCTCGGTCGGCTACGGTACCGCTTGGAGCTTACACGTAGCTATCGATATGGTCGATAGTCAACAGTGGTCGATTGGTAGACGTTATAAAGTATAAAAACAGTCAGTTTTACCTATGATACCCGTATATATTACGCTAAAGTAAATATTACTTGAGCGCATCATGCCTTGTACGAATTATACTGGTTTAAGAAATATAGGGTGTTCAAGGATTACATTTTATTCAGAAAATTCTCAATAATTGAGAAATTTTTGATAGCATAACTCTGAAAATTAGTAGTGTTGGGTTTTTTGGTTGGCAAATTAGGAATTTGAAGCTTATTTTGACGTTGCTCTAGAGAGCGCTGGTTTCACTGTATTATTTAGATAAATCAAAACTTATTTTTTTATCTGTTGAGCTATGCTTAAAAAAAATTAAAAAATCTTTAAAAACGTTCAACTCTACATAAAAAATGTAATTTAGGTCGCCAAACTTTATCGGTTTCTGAGTTATTTGCATTTAAAATTAGCCTGAGCAAGATCACAGCGCATCACGCATCGAAAAATTATTATGTAGTGATATTTTTTTGACTCACCCTGTAGGTACTCCATAAATAACTTTCACAATTAAAATGTACCTATAGAAATCCACAATGATGTGATTTAAAGTTTTCTAATCGTTTAAAAAGACGTTATTACACAAGGTTGTGCCAATATCAACTAAGGAATTTATCTGTGTGTAAGGGTAAAAGAATCACCTTTGAGCTTTCCGCAAATTTGAATCTTCTTCTTCTATGGTTACACGTCTTCGTCATTCACCTTAAAGTTTTCTAAAAAGATGCTACAAATTTGATTACACAAGGTTGTGCCAATATCAACTACTTAATAAGGAATTTCTCTGAGTGTCGGTACAAAAGAATCACCTTTGAGACTTTCCGCAAATTTGAATCTTGTTCTTCTATGACTTCTTCGTCATTCACCTTAAAGTTTTCCAAAAAGATGCTACAAATTTGATTACACAAAGTTGTGCCAATATCAACTAAGCAATTTCTCTGAATGTCGGTACAAAAGAATCGCCTTTCAATCGTTCCGCAAATTTGAATATTCTTCTTTCATGGTTACACTTCTTCGCCGTTTACCTTCGCCTAGATAACCCCGCCGAAAAATGCCGTGCGTGTGTGGCCGTCGCTGTAAATTGCATATTCGAGCAATGCCATCTGTACGTGATGCTATCGCGGCTTTGATGTAGCCGCCGTAGCCGGGCGTAGGAGTTCCAACCTGGAGACGCGTCCATTGTGACGCCCTCCCTCATTTAAATATTTCATCAACAATGTCATCACCATTTCAATGGGCTAAGGCTGAATGGTAAATAATCCACTCGCATGCATGAGAACCATTCACGATGACGATTGTCTCCGATGGGGAACGTATTCTCTTTCAGGAACTAGCCCGAATCGATTACTCGGTGTTATTCTTAGCTCGTCTCCTCGGTTGATCGTAGAGGTGATTATAAATTTAGATTTAATACTGACATTATCATATTAAATGATGAAACGTCTACGCGAAGGAAAGCTGAGGAGTGAAATCTTCTTAGTGACCGTGTTGTTGAAGCAAGAGGTAAAATTCGAGTGTTTATGACTTTCCAATCACTAAAAATTGTGTCTTAAACTCCATAGTATGAACATACTGCGAAGATAAACAAAACTTAAAAAAAAATTGGGACACGCGGTGTTAAATTAGATGGGGTAATCTCCATTTTCGACAGTGTTATCTTTGAGATTTAACAGAAACGACGTCATCAATTATGTTTTTTCCAGAAACATACCCAAATATTATTCCTGTTAAAAAGCTCTTTTTTCCTAACAAACTTTTATTAGAGAAATGTTTCTGTAAAAGTTATAAGCAATATCGTCCTAAAGAGTCTCGAAAGAAATACAACCTAAAAATCACATTAGCGGTGGAAGGATTAAGTAGTCGTTGGATTAATTGAATGCTCGTAGTTTAAAACTAATAAATGTCACAAAATACTTGTCATTACATTATAAGTTTTGTGCTTACAAAATGGTTTCTCATTCAGAAAAAGTTGATACTTATGATATAAAAATTCAAGAAGAGCTGTAGAGTTACATCGAGAAAGGTATCCAGAGCGCCTCATTTTTCATCATAGAACATTTACAAGATTGGAGGCGACCTTGCGATGAAATGAAGATAATAATAATAATAATAATACATTTATTGCAAAAAAGTATCCAAACGTTTTTTTACAAAAGGACAATGTATCAACGAAGTTGATTTACAACACCTCCTGAGGCAAAAAGAGTTGAATAAAAACAAATAAATACAACGTCTATTACCCTGGCGAGCCAACATCAGCGGCCGCCAAAAACAAGTACTGGATATTTTGTTGCTATTTTGTACATACCACCTGTTGCAATTTTTGCATATATTTTTTTGAACGAATCCTTTAGAAATTCGTTGCTGTCTTGTTGCTACCACATATTTAACAAAAACTAGAAATATTTAAACATCATTCTAAGTATTTTCAAACGTAGGGGAGATTTAAGAATTGTATGAAGTGACATTTTAAAGATAACCCGGGCGTTGCAACAGGTGGTATGTACAAATTAGCAACAAAATATCCACCACTCGTTTTTGGCGGCGGTATTTTATATTTCATATTAGACGAGCACAAACTAACAACAAATTTTTAACTGACTGTCCTGTCTGAGTCGAATGGACAATTTTTTATATTTAAAAAAAAACTATACACTGGCAGAAAGTACTCGACGAGCAACAAAATATGATACAAAAATCGCTTTGCTATCGTTGTTAGTTGCGGAGTAATTCGATGGGCCGCTAGCGTACCATTTTTTTTCAAAAACGGCACAAGGTACAAAATTGAAACAAGTGGTACAAATTAGCAACAAAACAGCAACAAAATATCCACCACTTGTTTTTGGCGACGATATTTTATTTTTCAATTTAGACGATCGCAAAGCAGCAACAAATTTTTAAACTGATAGTATGAGTCGAATGGGCAATTTTTTATATTAAAAAAAACTATACACTGGCAGAAAGTACTCGACGAGCAACAAAATATTGCTACAAAAATCGCTTTGCTATCGTTGTTAGTTGAGGAGTAATTCGATGAGCCGCTAGAGTAATATTACGCTAGCGGCCACCATTTTTCTCGAAAACGGCACTAGGTACAAAATTGAAACTGGTGGTACAAATTAGCAACAAAATAGCAACAAAATATCCAGTACTTGTTTTTGGCGGCCGCTGATGTTGGCTCGCCAGGGTAATAGACGTATAAATACAGTAAACAGAACAATCAATGAGACAAAATGTAAACAAAAAAAAAACAATTAAAATCTACATGCATCAAACAATATAACATGCATTTTCAGTTCGGAAGAATAAAATAACTGGCCGAAGGGAAAGAAAAAATTTTAGTACGCTATACTGATACAGTATTTCAAACAAAATCCATGAAATTATATAGGTACAGCTGGCCAGCTGGGAATTGAATTTGTATAAATCAACCATTCGACGAATGTTGAAGAACAATGGGTATCATGACTACAAAATTCACAATTTGGAGTATTTACGTGAACGTCACATTGAGAACAGACTCAATTTTACAGCTCAAATTGTAGTTGTAGAAACTGTTGATCATCTTTGTACGGACGAAAGTCGGTCTGTCAGTAATGGTTTGCCAAACAGGCGCAACGAACACTACTGGTGAAAATCCCCTCATTGTAAATCCAGTTCAAAACCAAGACCATTTTGGAGTAATTGGGCCTTATTTTTATGAACATTCCAAATAAAAAAATAAATAATAATAAAATAAATAAATTACAGGATTGTGCAGCAATATTTAGATAACAGCCAGAAACATGAATTGGGATTAATGGACCTATTCAGTGGTCCGGAAAGTCACTAGATCTAACACCCTCGTTTTTTTTATGAGGGGTTTTACACCTTCGCGAGATATTAATCATTTGAAAGAAAAAATCACAAACGTTTGTAATGAGTTAAACTGTAAAATATGAATATACACAACCCACAAAGAAGTCAGGAGAAAATTGGATATGTGTCTTGAAATGAGAGGCGGTCATATAGAGAATAGATTGCAATATGTATGTAGTATGAGGGCGTTTGCCTCATTTTCTAGTCTAGTTATTGTATCACCTTTTGTTTTAGCTGTATTAAAGAATTATCGAGTTTAATCCTTTTACATCACATTCTTAATGACATTTGTGCATTTTAAATCGACGACTACTTGATTCTTCCACCGCTAATGTGATTTTTAGGTGGTATTTCTTTTGAGACTTCTTTAGGATCCGCGTTTTAAGTATTAACGTTTTTACGGTAGTATTTACATTAATTTTCAAGTGTAAAAATGGCTTTAGCAGCTTCTCGTCTGTACGCAGAACGGTTTCTCGATAAATATGTGCTAAATGCAACTACTTATAACGCGGTAGTGCAATGCGGGCGTGATACGGGATATTTACAACAAAATCATGGAAGAGATGGAAATGCAGGGCATCCACGACGTATTCCAGCAGTTGGAGAACACATTTTAGAGACTGTTGAAGAGAATCCCTGAAGTATCAGATAAATCGCTGAACAAGTACAAGAACTATCCCAATCAACAGTGTATCATACACGAGACTCAATTATATCCGTACCATGTATAGCGTGCCCAAGCATTAATACCTTACGAATTAGATTTTGCGAATGGTTGCTGCAACAAATTGCTCAAAATCCCACATTTATAACTGACGTGTTAGTTACAGATGAAACTTTTTTACACGGAATGGTGAACCATGTTCTCCAATGCATTTTTCCTCCAAAATATAGTGATTCAATTTGAGCATTATATGTTTTGAACATTATTTTTTATAGACTATAAATTAACAACTACAACAAAGTTATTACTCGGATTCACATTCCTTGCACATCTTTCTGAATAACTGATTATTTGAAAAGTAATCAAACCAAGTCATACTTCAAAATGTATGCCTACCTAATACAGAGGTTCATTAGAGTGGCGTTTCGTTTAATTTCAGTTAAATTCATAGTCAAGCGAGAGCTTAATTCCAAACAAGAGGAACAAGTACTCGGTGCCGGGCACATTAAAAGTTAATTCTTGGTCGTGGCATGTAATTATCAATTTTTTTCCTAGTCGTCTATTTTCAGAGGGTAAACCTTAAGCATTGCGTTTTTTATAAGGCTTTATATAGAAGCCGATTATTCCTGAAACGGTGGACTGCGGGAAAAACGAAAACGAATAAGCTTATTGCACACATGCGAGCTCCATCGTATCTACAATCAATTCCTTTTGATTACCTGATGCTTATATTTTAATTGCATCAGCGTCGTTTGGCGCAACTACCATTTATGAATGACTCATCACATTCTTTTTTAATTTTCGTCGTGATAGGGTAAAGATTTGGGCTTAATACTGCCCAAGAAGTATACTAACCGATGAAAAGTACACAAAGATACACCAAATGTCACAAATAATTATATTCTAAAATACCACTTCGGGATAATATACAGTATGCGCCAAAAGTATGGAATAAATTCAATAAAAACGAAACAATTATTTTTTGGGAAAAATCCTCGAACAGGTCGATTTTTAATTTAAAAAATACATATTTTAGCGTAAAATGCGATTTTCAAATGTCATTTGTTTTCGAGTAATGACGTCATCGATTTTTTTTTAAATGGCAACACCATATTTTTTAAATTGATTCTGAAAGATCGTTTAATGCTCTATCATACAGTACTAAAATTTTGCCCTCTTACATAGGAAAGTTTTCGAGTAAATGACGATTGAATGTTAGAAAACGTAAATTTTATCCATAAAAAAGTAACAATTCTGAGGTATGTAAAATGAAATACAATTGATTAAATTTTATACTTAAATTAAATGTTCGAATTGCCATCCACCAACTTCTTGACAATGCGCAAGTCTGTGAAGAAATTCTTCTTGCACATTATGAATGATTTCTGGGGTAACTCTGCGTATTTCGTTCCGAATGCGATTTTGAAGTTCTTCTAAATTACGTGGTTTATTAATGTACACTTTTGACTTCAAGTATCCCCATAAAAAATAGTCAAGAGATGTAAAATCTGGCGATCTTGCAGGCCATTCTATCGGTCCGCGTCTGCCGATCCACCTCCCAGGAAAACAGTTGTCTCGTACAGGGCGCGCATAGTGCGGAGGTGCACCGTCTTGCTGAAACCATATGGTATCGTCAGGAATGTCAGGGTCATTATCGTTAGGAAAAATTACTGCAAGGGCTGTAACAAGGTCATTTTCTAGAAACTCTAAATATCTTTGTCCTGTAAGGGTTCCTTCAAAGAAGAAAGGCCCTACTATTCTGTCGTCAACTATTCCAGCCCACATTTAATTTCTGAGGGTGTTGGGTATGTGCCTCTGCCATCCAATGAGGATTTTCCCGACTCCAATATCTGCAGTTTGACGGTTTACTGTACCATTCAGACAAAATGTGGCCTCATCTGAAAAAAGTATTTGCCGGTGTAAATTTCTATTTCCTTGACATAAATCCATTAGAATTTCGTAAAAGTGTAAGCGGCGATCGGGATCATCTTCATTGAGTTCCTGCACAAGTTGAATTTTGTAGGGATGATATTTTTCCTTCCTCAAGATACGTAGCACTGTGCTCTGACTAGTGTCATTGTTTAATGCAACCAATCGTGAAGAATTATGAGGATTATCCACCATACTTATCAAAATGTTCTGTTTCTGATTTTCATTAATGCTTGGACGTCCAGGTTTTGGAATATTTACAACATTGCCAGTTTCTCTAAATTTAGACTCTACCTTACTGACTGATAGGGCGATCTGGATATTTTTCATTAAATAAATCGCAAACTTTCTGCTGAGTTCTAGTCATATGCCCGCATCCGATAAGAATTAAAATTTAAATTCTTTGAGTAACAGTTAAATGTGCCATAATACTTTAAATTGAATAATAATTTCTGTCGCTTACAATACTTATTAGAAAGTCGGTGTGACAATGACACTTTGCAAAGATTTTCACCTACGTGGTCCATAAAAGAACTATGGAATTCGAAAAACTAAACTTGATAACGCTTTTGCTTTATTTTAATTGATTTACGTTTTCTAACATTCAATCGTCATTTACTCGAAAACTTTCGTATGTAAGAGGGCAAAATTTTAGTAGGTACTGTCTGATAGAGAATTAAACGATCTTTCAGAATCAAGGAAAAAAATATGGTGTTGCTATTTAAAAAAAATCGATGACGTCATTACTCGAAAACAAATGACATTTGAAAATCGCATTTTACGCTAAAATATGTATTTTTTAAATTAAAAATCGACCTGTTCGAGGATTTTTCCCAAAAAATAATTGTTTCGTTTTTATTGAATTTATTCCATACTTTTGGCGCATACTGTATATTCGTCTGGTGATATTCGAGCCTATTTTTAACCAAGATAAAGATTCTAAAACGCTTCACGTGATGGATAGCATGCAAAAATATGCAAAGCAATATTTTATGTGTCATTTTCTCACGATACTAGTGGAGGTCGCCGTATTCGTAAATCAAGTCTTGTTTTTTTTTTTCGTTAAGTAAATTGGATGTTGATGTAGAGTTAAATTAAAATTTCTCTACAACGTAAAAAATTAGGTTAACCGGTACCATGTCAGTTACGAAAGAAGTTGTAATCGATTTTGGATTTATTTTCAGAATTGGTTTTCAAAAGAAACATGGATTTTTTTTATGAGACTCCACTATAACCTCTATCTTTCACTTGGAACTTTGAATCGCACTGAAAACTTTACTAAGCGAAGGTCACTCGATAGAGAGCTGAAAAAATAGGAATCTAATAGATCAAGATCAAGAGAACAGGCGGATGTGAAATAATTTTCCAATCAAGCTTGCTTGAATATTGAGAATTAGTATTCCATAGCAACAATGCCCAATTTGGTTAGGTACATACAGACGTAGTGGTCAATTACATTTGGTGAATGATACACTTATGTAATTTAAAACAAAATTTTTGAAGAATATTAAATAATAAAGAACCTTTTTAACTGAAATGGTCACGCATTTGTTATGCTACACACATAACCTAAAAATACCTGTTTGCTGTTTGTTCTTTCGAAAATGCAAGGATATATGGTAGAAAGTTTCTTGGATTAGAAATCTTCAAAAGCCGAGAACATCACCACCAAGTCCTGAAAATCACAAAAAAAGTGCAATCCACAGAATCCCGAAGAACACGAATAGAAAACCATGCAAGAAAAAGCTCTACACCATATGTCACCTGTCCCTCAAGTAATTCAAGATATACGAAAAGTCAGACCCAGTTGAAACTAGTTTTATCTCCACCAGTGTATATTGAAGAAACCAAAGAGATAGCAACAAAAATATGGTTTTGAATGATGGAGATAAATATTTTATTTAATTGCTGTTGAGCATACATACTTTTATGTCAAATCTCAAATTATGTTGGGTTATAATTCTGGGGGCACAATTTATATTGTGATTATTTTTTTGTAAAACCAAAATGAAAAAGGGAAACTGACGAATCTGTTAGTTTCCATAGATTCCCAAAACATCCTTAGTTAATAAAAGAGCGGAATGGAAGGTGTTAAGATGCAATCGAAAAGATATTTTTTATCCAGATAACCAAAGAATTTGCAGTCAGCATTTTCATAAAGACGATTTTAACAAAATATGTTGTACTTATATATTCTTGTGATGCTGTATACAGTTATTACATTTGAACAATCGGTTTACCAATTTTTTGCCTTATTCTAAATTCTACATCGTGCAGTTGTTCTGTGTCTAAGACCGTTCCATCAAGAGATGTACCTACACCATAGCATGTTCATCAGAAATTCCAATTGCCAATGTAATTTTTAGTTATTTAATCAAAAAAACACAAAATCGTACACATTAGTAAGTACGTACCTATAATTACTACTTCATGACTATCAAAAAAATTGTGATCTTTTTATTGTTTTAAATGGTTTCAATTGTTTCTGTCCTTTTCATATAAATACATTTCCAAAAGTCTTTAATTTTCAAACATAATTTAGATGTACAAATTTGTTATGAGGGATCTTTTCAAGTATTCTTACATCATCATCGATCTAGAATCTAGATAAAAATAAAATTGGCAGAAGCGTGCTACTAAAATTTGTGATGTTACTAATGGTGTTTTATCGCTTAGAGGGTAAAAATATATGGCATTTTATCATATCTGCTTAGTTATGAATCATATTTGTTGCTACATATGCTGTTATAGTTTGTAAGGAGTAAGTATACAGGTTCCGCTTTCACAAACTGTTTGGAATTTGAGGAATAAATCCATAGTGTTCAACCTACTGACTACTGAAATAGTCTAATTACAACTGTGTATCTTATGATAAAGAACACAACATTATAATTTACATTACCATTAGAATAACCGCGTCGATTAGTATTCTCTGTTAGACGGTGAACAAAGTCAATAATGAAATCTGAACGATTTCAGGTCAATATCCGGCGATTCTTAGGTAGCAGCAGTTGCGGCAGCGGCATTTGCGTTTGTGTGTGAGTTGGTGATTGGGCGCGCTAATGTGCAACCTAGGGTGACTGGCAGTATCTGCCGGTATTCACCCTCCGGCTAAAAGCTTATTTAAAACGACGTATTTCAATTTCGACCCTCCACTTACGTCGAATTTATTTGTCAATTGGTTTACGCAATCGAGTTCTGCTAAATAGAGTCGTCGGGGATTAATCTCTTATTATATCTGATTACTTTTTAATAACTTAAAAAAGTGAATGCTTGTAGTTGTTGCGTTGGATGTTTTGGCAATTCTGATAGATTTGACGGTATGTCAGGTTAACACGCCAATTGTATCTTAATTCAAAAAATAAATTCAGTTACCACCGACAACTAATACGATCGCTTACATACTGATGTTAACAATTATTTGTAATATTAGGTACACGGTGGATTCCTGGAAATTTATTGCCTGGGTCAATAGTGTGAAATAACACACCAGAATGTAATATTACAAGGCTAATGGAAAATAACTGTTTAAAGTGTAAGGTACTATTAGGTATCAGATCTGTGTAAAACTCATATACAGGGTGTCTGGAATATGAGTGGCGTAATTGTAAGGGCATATATATCTGACCAAAAGCAATAAAAAAACTGTTATGAAAAACGTGTCTAAAACGAATAGTTTGTCTACAAATTCATTTCAAAAATAAAAATACAACTACAATAATATGCAAAACTATGTTACGAAATTACCAACTAAGTTACAATTAAGGTTGAATAAAAGCGCCTGTAACGTAATTTAATTTTTGGATCAGTATTAATGAAGTAAACAACTGAAGTTGCCGAGAAACTTGTTAAAACTGTAACGTTCGACAACGCTGCTGCTGATAACCTAAGAGTAACATTAGTCATAGTGATGCGTATAGCTAATATGTTTCATTTTTCTATAGTTTGTGAATGTACATAAACAAAAATGGAACAATTTATAGTAACCATAACCAGCTGCATGATATGTTAATTTACGGCGAATCTAGGCAAAAGTCTTAACGACTTTTATACGGCAAACACTTTTTTCAAGGACCGAAGTCATTTTAAACACTTGTAATTATTATTCTGTGTTGTGGAAAGAGATCTAAGAAAAGCATTCACAGTAAGTACCTATGTTTAGGTGTACCTATTTGTAATTAGTAGGTATGTATAAATACATAATCCCAAGATAGTATATGAGCGACGTTGTCACATATTTAAGACCTGTTTGCTGTCATAATTCTGTTACCGTTGGTAAGAGAATGTAATTTTCATGTACGATTTAAATTTAGTTTTCCAATGTCACTGTATGTAATGTTCCTCACTCTGGCATGTAATATGCCTTTGAAATTAACACTCATTATATTACCAACAAAAATAGTAGCTTTGCACTCGTACAAATGTTTTTAGGCATTATTTTTTACAAGTACAAATAAATAAAACTCGAAAACAAATTCTTACTCAAACTTTTACATTGAGCCAAATCAACTCACAACCTCAGATAATGTGGCAGTCCGTGTTGACAACAATTTTTTACTCACATCAGTCTCAGAAACAAGCAACGTCACACCTGTGTTGCCACATCACGGTTGTATGTTTTTGTTCTTTCAAAGACGATTATCCGCTAATACGTATATGTACAAACCCATTAATTCCAGATTCCAGAACTATGCAACATGTTGTGGTTAAGTTTCACACTTCCCGAAGTCAACTTTCATTAAAAGCAAATAAATAAAGCTGAGGTATTTAGGTAACTGCTTGAATTTGTAAATAAAAATGTCAGCCCACTTAATAACGCCCGAATATACAAAATATGACCTCAAATACACACACACAACTTAGAACTCCACTTCATCAATAATTTCAAGGCGATTGAAAATATCCCAAAGCATGGTCTGGAGCACATCTGCTGAACTTTGGAATTATGATTGTTCTGCTGGTTGCATATTTACAGTTCACTCGACTTCATCCAGATACAGACGTACAAGTTATTGCCATAACAAATAATCCATCAAAATAATATTACAAATATATCAGCAGTTTAAAACAAGCGAACAAATTCGTTCTAAAAAGTGTCTTTATTATGCCGTAGTCAATTTTATTTATGATTTTTAATACTATCGATAATTTTAAAATTTGCTAATGTTGCACTCAGGCAGTCGTCAACAAATTGGTTTCGGAGGGAGCAGTATGTCAGTGACAATTAATTTGAAATGAGGTTTAAATAATGGTTTGTAAATATTTTTTCAGCGTTACTATGCATTTAAATTTTTCGCGTCATCATTTTGTATTCATTTTTTCTTATCTCCTCTTAAAATTAATGACATAATGCCTATATATATATATATATATCACCCTGTATATGTTCTTTATTTTGTCTAAACTAACGTAACATAACATTCAACTATATATTATTAATACAGTAATTTTGAGATGGATTTTGAATGGAAACGTTATAGCAGTTCCAGCGTTACTGCTGCCTCATTGGGAAATTTTAAATTCTACATAAAATAAAGGCCAAGCAATACTTCTCTCTCTATGATACACTATTAGGTACATGTTGCGATGCTGTTTTTTTTCCTATGTATTTGCCAGAATTGTTGTTTTCTAAAAGTACAATGAATAAATAAGTATACCTATAAAACAATATATGTTACATCATTTGTACATACTCTGTAAAATATAAAACAATGGCACAACACGCTCACAAGTATGTTTTCTTGAGAATAACATATAGGTACGTACATGTAACTCTCCACCTCAATCTCGCGTTACCACGTGCATATAGTGCAAACAATTTTATTGGACGTTATTACATCTTATTTGCAAATTATACATTATACAAGCACGTATCATCTTCACTTGTGAACATGTATTTTTTCGAAATATTTTAGAACGCATGAAATGCAATTTAAGTACATCAACTTCAATGTTTCCTCTTCCAGCATAAAAGCACTCAATTAACGAATAAGTGTTCCTTTATTTCGAAAGTGTAGTGAAAACTTGTATTTTCGATACAATAGCGAAATAATTTTTGCCATCGGACGTATGCCATTTGGCACAAAGAACGGAACCGAAAAAACCCAACAACTAATCACATTTTTAATTAGAAGACACCAAAAACATTTCCGAAAAGCCAACCGAAGAATTGATGAATGGACAGCATCGTCATCTGTCCGAGCAAAGAGCTATCTGGGCAGGCCGATGGGAATGATCGGTCCAGATAATGATGATGACTTTTATAATGACGATAATGCACTCGGGTAAACCAGGCGCCGCTAATACCGACCGAGATGAGGAGCAATTACGACCCCCGGCCCCGGCTACGACTGACAGCAGCACCTCCGCTTAGATACTAGATAAGGCCTCTTAAATGCGTGCAGCCTTTGACTGAAGCGATGCGCCCGGCTCTCCAGATGAGGCTTTTGACAAGTTGATGAAGGAATCCGGTGGATATGCAAAGCTTCATGAACTGCAAAAACACCAATCGCGGACAGTTGATCAATGGAACGTGTTCGACCAAATTAGTGGTTACGTCACAAATTACGCGACCAACAAATGTAATGAGAAAATGAGAAAACTGCATGATTCTTCCAAATACGTGCAGAAAAATGTATTATTTTAAGCGAAATGGCATTTGTGAAAAAATAAACCTAAAAATGTTTTTTAAAAATTTAGTCTGGCCACGCCACCACAAAACGATCGCCGCCACACAGCGTAGCCCTGTGACGTCAGATGCACGTTTATACATACAGCAGTGCTTTCAGACAACGCAGTACATACGTTTAGAAGAGTTCATTTGTGATTTGTGATACTATTTGATATTTTTGGGTTAAATAGACATTGTTATTGAATCAATTTGCAAAAGGAACTCGTAAAATGGGCACAGAAAGTGCATTTCATTAGGCAAATGAAAAAATATTGCATTATGTCATTATGTACGAATATAGCATACAGTTCTAATATATTTGACCTTGCCAAAAAAATTAAAAGAAAAATGTGGTGGGCGATGAAGCGCGACGAAAGGAAGCATTGTAACATTGTTTGTTTGTGAAGATCATTTCAATGTAAGTTTAATTGGAAATACAGGTAGGAAACCAACCTGTACCTGTCAAATTCGATTTTCTTTCGAGAACTGACTTTATATTATTGTAAAAATTTAACAAGATAGTACCTATGTATTTTCTTGTCTTTTATTCAATTGATACATTTAAGGAATATCATTTAGTAAACATGTATTCAGAGTATTCGCAAACTAGTGGTCAAAATGATAGAGCATACAGGGGAAGTCACAGTAATGTAAGTACTTCATATACAGGACTTCCAAGTAAGAAGTTAAGTACTTTATTTCAGTCATAATTTCTAACACCTCATGGTATTATAACTTTCACTATCTAAATTGAAATTAGACATGTTTTATGATACAGGTACGGTCAAAATTAAATTTTAGAATCTATATCTGTATGTCGTATCACTTTTGACCACTAGTCTGGATACAGTATCGGAAAGTTCATGTTTCTCCATTGATATTCTGTATGTAAGTACGCCAACCGACATATTATGTGCGATCAATAATGATGATTATAAATTGCAACGGTTCATGATCGAATCACGATCTAACTAATTCTGCCCATTTATAATGAAGACCTTCCAGTTTACATAAAATTAAGCAAACAGTTATTTCCAAAGTCTGGTAACTATGGAAATTTGTTTCTCTGTTCCACTGCTTTAACACAAGAGTTTAATTGTTTCTATCTTATCGTAGATCGGATGGAACCAATCTACTTTTTGAACATGTAGATTTTATTAACTAAAGGTAAAGGTAATACTGGAACAACAGCTCTACTAATATGAATGCAAATTTACCGTTAACTTTATTTGTATTGAATAAATAAGATTGACGATTACAACTACAGATTTGCTACATTAAGACATATAAAAGCACAGACAAACTCACTCAAGACTGAATATTAAAAAATACATACAATGTCATAACCTCAATATACATGTAGGTATGTAAGTTGACAGATAACAGATGAACCAAATGAAGTTAGTTACTTAGTTGAGATTAGTTCTGCTGTTACTATTGATGGAGTAAGAAAACATTCGAAGTGAAAAATAATTTAGGATAGTTGGTTCAAAACTGTAACAGATATTATTTTTCTTCCGAATTCAAGCGAAGAAATCTTTTAACTATTAGCAGAGAAATAAACCATATTCTAATTACTTTGATTGCACCAAATTTTACAACCACTCGACGGTCAAATTTATTTGGATTTCTTACAAAACCATTTTAATAATTTTCTGGATTATATTGATTTTCAGTTAGTACATCTTTATCCTTCGGTATGTGCAAAACCGTTGAAATAGTTAAAGTATATTTCACCGAAGTTGAAACAGAGGAAGACTTGAGAGATCGCATCTTTCTGCCGTCTGTCAGAACTACTGTACCCCATTCATTTTGATGTGGTAATATGAATGGTCTAATCAAGCGATCATCGACAATCCCTACCTAAACCCTTAAGAAAGCATTATTGGAAATGATTCCGTCGAATGGCGTGCGGATTTTCAAAAATCGCAAACATGAGAATTATGAATGTTATACATTCCATTCCGTGTAAAATAGCTTCATCTTTAACTAACACTTCAGCTGTAAATCTGGGATCTTGAGCATTTTGTTGCAGCAACCATTCACAAACTCTAATTCGTAAGGGATAATCCGTTAGTATTAATGCTTGGACACGCTGTACATGGTACGGATATAATTGTGCCTCGTGTATGATACGGCACACTGTTGATTGGGATATTCCTTGTACTTGCCTGGTACTTATTCAGGGATTCTCTTCAACAATCTCTAAAATGTGTTTCTCAGCTACTGTAATACTTCACCATAAACGATATCCATCAACTCCGATTTGCTATACACGTAAACCATTATTGACACTTAAAAAACTAATGTAAACAGTATCGCAAAAACGTTAATACTAAAATCGGATTTTAGTATTCGGAGTATTCGCCTGCATTCCAATGACGCTAGAGACCACAGTTGCCAGTGATGTAATGGTTGAGAATGTAAGTGTACTTGTAACTGTAACTTCAATAATTTTTTTTCGGAAACTAAGAATTTTACAAAAATATTTTTCATGATGCATCTATTTCCATTTTTTTTGGATACATTGTGAATCACCCTGTATTTTGCTACACTTTCTAATGCGAATTAAGAAAAGTGAAAGTGCGGAAATCATTCCAGGGATTATTAAATACAACGTTTCTTTGACCGCATATCTTTTATTTTGTTTAAGATGATCACACTACTTATTAGATTACGCAATTAAAAGTAATTACAGTAATTCAAGAAATAGGCAAATATAACACATCCACTAAGATCATGGCAGGACCCTTTTATTAGAACGGCCCCCGCAAAATATAAAAATATAATTATTATTTTCGTAAAGCAACTAAGACATGATTATCTCCTTTGTATGAGAAAAATATAATAACCTAATTAACCCGCTCTGTTTTCCATAATTCTATTAAAAATTAATCAAAAAAGCTGACTATATTATGCAACATTAATGAGAAACATCAAGGCCAATTTCCTCCCAAGATATTTATTTTGTATAGCCAGATTATTATATTCCGCTTTACTTACCGCTATCTATACACGCCAAACATATCATTATAATAATAATTTCAGGCCACTTTTGGTCTTATTTAACCTTAAACGGTTTCACAATATTAACGAGATGGAAATGGCCTGAAAATATTATTTATCGTCGGTAAAAGTATCGTTTCTTATTAATAACATTTTTTGAAAGCGTGCTTTTCAATGATCCAATATCGACTGATATATACGAGGGCGACAAAATCTTCAATGTTTATTTATGTTTTGAATATTACCATAGAATACATTTAGTCTATGATATTACTTACAGTCGGCATCTAACATTCAATTATCACAGGTGGTGCCATTTAAAAAAGTTGAAGACATCTTTACTCAACAAATGATGGTTGAAAATTTACTTCAAGCAAAAAATTGTATTGTTTTAAATAAAATCGATCTATTTCACAATATTTCCCTTACGATTGAAGCCAAAATCAACATACCTTAATAAAAATAGAATTTTTAATTATAACGTTTTGAATGTAAACATATGGGCGTAAATTAAACTCTAACTTTGGCACCCTGTATCTTTTTATTATTAAGAAATGATTGTCTCCAATATAATATTTCTAAGTATCACCCTAACACATTAAAGTTGTACCAGATACACTTACAATCAAATGCAATCATCAAATCATGTACTTGTTGCACATATTTCTATGTACAATAATAATGACACTCTTTCAAATGTTAACATTAGTTCTTAGTTGTTCCACTCAATAATAAAGATCTAATAAAATTTCTACTCAGAAATTCCAGATGTTCAAAAACTGTTTTGAAGGTGTGCCATTATTATGGCATGACTGGACTAGTTATTTATTGACAGTAGTAATGTAATACAGATGCTATTATAGGTGAAAGAAAGTAGCAAAGTGAATGGTAATTAGAATAGTTCGTGTAGTTCAATTTTTTATATGCATTCTCGATATGTAAATTAATAATTGCTGCCACTATTTGGACGTAGGCAATAACTAAGATTTTCTAATGTAAATATACAAGGAAAACTGAAAGTACGTAATAGGTTACGAATATGCAATTTTGTAAATGGTCCTGCAGGAATCAACTACTCCGCGGACTAATGCCCCGACCGGCATTGAATTTCTCCTGCAGTATCTGTGTGAACAGCCAATAACCCTTGTCGGATACACCACCAAACATAGACCGGTTTCGGGCTTGTTAGCCCTCATCAGTATGCCCTAGGTGAGATGACCGACAATTGAACTGGCTGTTCCTACATATACTCGTATATGTTCACATATAAACTGAGTGCAGATGAGATATAAGTGGTCTGCTTACTTTCTGCTCGGCCTAAGCGGCTCAACTTACAGGAATGCCATTTTTATTTCTTTGCTGTGGATAATTGTACATATTGGTGGAAACTTTCAAGATTATGTTACCACTGTTACCTAGCATCTGGATCAAAATTGAAGTAGGCAAATCAAACATCTAACAAATCATTGTTAATTTTAAAATTGTTCGGAAAAAGTAGTATTAACAATTAATATCTATCTCATGCTAATTGCTATTGCACGTTTTTTTTAAATTTATTTATACATTTAAATTGTATATTAAATCACTTAATTTTTTTCATTTTCATTGATAATATAAATATTCTCATATTTCGCTGTGGGAAAACAGCCATATTAAAATACCTACCTATCAATTATCTAAGGGTAACGTTCCTTACTCTACCATATCATTAAATACTGTATTGATTTATTTAATAAAAAAATAAATTGATAACCTCAAAGCACATAGCTGCCAATTAAGAATTTATGCCCGTATCTATTTATGGAAAGTAGTTACAAGCTACAATAAATGAAAAGTAGAAAACCTCTATTTAAAAATACAACAGCCCATTGTTTGACTAGCCTTACATTGTTTCTGGTTACCAATAAATGCCAAGCGTTTCATATTTATTGATTTATGCCCAATGAATAAATTACCGGGAATTTTTAGGTTCGAAAAAAATGTTTAGCGGCACTAAAAGGCAGATTCTCTTACCGTACTTCGCATTCTCAACAACCTACGCGAATCTCTATTGAAATTAATCGCTTAATTTTGAACGGTAACATCAAATGAAGAATTCCTTTATTTAAAAGATATCTCCCTATACAGGGTGTAATAAAAAGCAGGTCATCCCATTAGTTACGTATTTTTGGCGACAGCATATGACGATTTAATCATTTTTCCTATACTGAGTGTTTGACGTGATATTATGTAATTTTGAATCAGAAAACTTGACTTAAAAGGAAGTTAGAGAATAAAATATCAAGCGCCTTCTACTTGTTGTACAGCGTTCTTGTGTTAAATGCTGATGAAATATGTTGTATCACCCTGTATATAAAAATGCCTACCACAAAAGAAGCAGAGGGTTAAAGCGGAACTTTTAAAAATATATTTTCACAAGCATTTTGTCAATTTTTCGCGTATCAATTTGAAATTTAGTAGAGATATTTCTTGTGATTAACAGAATCTTCAAAGTTATTACTGTAAATGACACCCAAAAAACAAACGTAGAAACTGGGGGGAAGTTTTCCTCATGTTTTCAAACGTACGTCATGGATGATATATAAAATTTGATTTAAAATATCTTATTATTCTTCATATTTTATATAAACTTCTCTTTTTCTAGATACATTTGATTTTTAAAAGGCATGCAACAATATAAAATTTTTAAATTTAAAATCACCAAGAAGAAGAAGCTAAAATTTCAAACAAAACATATTTTGTGTTTATGTATATGTATATACAAACGCACTAGCCACAATACTACTATGATTAATAATATTTTTAGGTTAACTTCTTTTAGCTTCTACTTAACGTTAGTTGT
Source organism: Monochamus saltuarius (assembly GCA_025584915.1). Lineage (NCBI taxonomy): Eukaryota > Metazoa > Arthropoda > Insecta > Coleoptera > Cerambycidae > Monochamus > Monochamus saltuarius. The sequence goes on from CM046725.1 coordinate 17,865,706, forward strand.
ACCAAATCCGAATACCCTGCATGTGAAGTTGGGAAATCGTTCACAGAAATATTTCAAACTATGCAAATTGTTTAAGAGAATCAAATTCTGAATCAGTTAAATTAGGTTCAAGGAAGGACAGTATTCTATAGGTAACGACAATCGTTCTGCACAATCATCAGCATCAATCGACGAGTGACATGTTAGGCGAGTGAAGGCATTTATGTAGATAAATTGTTGTTCATAAATGGTTACTTTAGTACAACTTTAATCGTCACTGTATTTTTTGCACCTATGTTTGATGTTTTTTGATACTTTGATTCATACTAACACGTATTAAACGTACGGTACTTACTGCGGACAATAAGATGAAGACCATCACCAAAAAGCCATAAATTGCATTTTACTAAACCTCCTATTCTAGTGTCTGCAACACCTTAACTAGAAAATTTCTATTGTTCGCTAAGTAAGGTGCGATATACCATTAGATGTGATGATAGTTGAAAACAAACTAATAACAGTCATTAAGGACCAGGGTAATTACCGTATATAGCGCTAGTATAATGGAAACACAAAATGGAGGCAAAAACCAAAGTGATATTAATTACTTATTTGTTATCTGGAAGTACACCTCTAGTGAAATTAATCAGCTTTTATTAAATTACTCGAGACACAAAAAACATTGTGTAGCTCTAAAGCATAAAACTTGTAAATCATTTATTATGACAGTTCTGAAGAAAAATGATTTTAATTACAGGCAGGAACTACAAGTTGTACACTTGTTCGAGTATACACTTTTACATTTAATGCCGATACTGTTTTTGCTTTAATTGTTATTAATCCTTTTTAATTACCTGTAATTAACAATTGGTACGAATTATTGGAATTAGTTACATGTAAATGTCTCTAGTCGTGTAAAAGGTGACGTTCTTGCGTGGTTTATGGTTAAAGGAAATCATTTTAAATGTCCTTATAGCTGATGAGGCCATAGATTAGAGAAGGCCAATTAGAGAAGTCTCAAAGTCAAAAAGTAAGGCACGGAAAATTCAATTTTAGATCAAGGCAATGAGTTTTATTCTTTAGATCAAAGAAAAAATATAATGGCTTGGCATTATTTGCCAGAATTAAGTAGAGAAAACTATTTAACTAAGTAAACATATAATTTTGTCAGCTATGAGTAAAAAGAGTTTCCGATTTAAAATAGGGGTTTAGAGTTCAAAATTAATAAAACTGTTTTCTTATGGACCTTACCTTAAGTAGTTTAGGTAAAAAAAAATATATTGACCACAACTGCACCGTAATATAAGAAACAATATTAAAAATTATTTTATTTTTAAAAGTCAAGGTCCTACTGTTGGTACTACGCCTCTTACGGTTGGAATCGCTCCTCAGAGCACGATGATCTTCTGAGACGTAATGCTATCTACAACTTGTCGCATCCCTAATAATTTATTTCCATTAAACAAAATTTTAATGCAGGCACCAAATTTTTTCTCGGTGTATTTTCATGAAAAAATAAGTATGCGTTCTTAGGAGTCTTAGATCTAATTTTTTGTTCTAAAAATTATTATTCGTCTGTGAGGAAAGAAAAACTAAAGCGAAATCTGTAATTTAGACTGGAAGTCCAAACATAGGCCCCATTAAACCACCCCCGATATACTTTTTATCACCGGTATATCTTCAAACTGTTTCTAATAGCGTTCCAGTCGGAACGGCCGTAATTTCCGACGTAGTTAAAAGGAATTAAACCATAAAAATTTGCATACGGTCCCGTCGACCCCACCTTTAATTAATCCCTCCCCACAGCATTCCCATTTACAATTTAATTTAGTTATTTACTGACCGAACGCACGTTATCCTTCCAGAGCGCGCCCGACGCGACATGTGCGGGGGTTTCGAGTCACCCCAAGCTCGGTCTGCGGACATCTGTGAGCTTTTGCACCGTCCTCTGCGGGCTTTTTCGCCACAGGATGACCTCAGCGATTCGTGAGCGGCTCTAATTATGTTATTACCCATCGGAATTCGGCCTGTACGACTGGCGTCTCCATTTGCGGTTATCTCATGGGTGCACGCACTGACAGCTAATAATTAGATTAGACGATTCATTAATTATTTGGAGTATATGCCTCAAATTGTAGTGTTATCGTGTTTTCACAGGGCAACAGAATCGATTATTATTTGTGGGTGGCATCATACAAAATACATTTAAAAACGAACACGATCAATGTATGGTATCACTAAAGTTGACATTTGGGTGGCAAAATCAGTGGTGTAGCTAAGAAATTTACAAATAATCATGTGTCATACAAGGTGTATTTAGTCTTGATCTTGCAAGATCATTTCTTGTATTGCCTTGTAAATTTCTTCGTCATACCATTTTGCAAGATTCTTGCATGATTCCTGTGTGATTCTTGCATACGAATGAGACACAGGGAACTTTTTTACGAATCTGGTGGTTACTCTTGATTGAACCAATAATTAGATTAAACGATTCATTAATTTGGAGTATGTCTCAAATTTAGTGTTTTTGTGTCTTCACAGGGCAAGACAATCGATTATTTGAGGGCGACATACTACCAAATACATTTAAAAACTATCATGATCACTGTATGGTATCACTAAAGTTGACATCTGTGGTGTCTCTAAAAAATTTAAAAATAATCATGTGTCATACAAGATGTATTTTAAGTTCACGTCATAAACATTTTTTTACTCTTGCTAAATTAAAAAAAAAACTTTAAGGTTTTCAAAACAAAATGCATCAATTAAAACAAGATTTGTATAGTGTTTATTAGAAGAAATTAAAAAGTCATTAATAGGCTCTTTGTTTTTAAAATTTGACAGTTGATAAAAATAAAATTAAGGGCACCATTTTCTCTTAAATATAAATTTACTTTTCGCTGAAAATTTAAATTTACTTTGTCTAATAAATGATGATCGTTTCTTATAACGTTACATTTATTCGTAATACGATTCCACAAATGGAGATTCAATTGGCGAGGAATAAACCAAATCCTTCTATGTTCCTCATAGAAAATAATCACATTTGTTGAGATCTGGCGATCTTGATGGCTAATTTTGACGACAATTATTTCCTTGTCCTAACATCGATTTATCTTAAAATGCATTGAAAATGGCTAAGAGTTATTGCATAGAGGTTTACATCCCAACATTCATGAAAGTTGTGAACATTTGTAATTCATCTACGAGTGAAACAATTCTCATGAATAGAATCTTGTGAAAATGAATGATAAACTCGCAAAAGGCCACTCGTCGATCCAAATCTTGAGGCAATAGCTCTTCCACTTTTTGAATGTGATATGGATGTAATAGATTATGTTTAAGAATTCGGTGTACCTACAGAAGTTCTTGATAATCCAGTTTCTCGAGATAATCATTTAGTACTTGTTTGCGGTTCATCTTCAACTGTTTCTTCATCTTGTATCCTTATTACACTAGGACGTTCTCGGATATTATTGAGAAACTTTTCTGTCTCTCAAGTCCATCTTTGAACATTAGAACATGTATCTGTGGGAAATCACTCTACTGACTTGTTAACTTTTTCTAATAAACATTAATAAAATCTTGTTTTAATTAATGCATTTTTTCTTGAAAGTTTTTTAAAATTTAACAAGAGTGAAAAAGTGTTTTAAATTAAAATTTACGCGAGATATATAAACAAATATACCTAAATCATGTACTAAATTTGGTTATTCCAACTTAAAATAATTCAGATATTAATTTCTTTAGAAATTTTTGACCCCGCTTTGAAGGCCTACAACTCCGCCTGGGTGTTTGGTTAAATTGCAATATTTTGGGACTCGTTACATGCACCTGCTGTGTGTCGGTTCTTATGCGGAACACCCTGTATAAGATGCATAGTGATTTTCCGGGTTGTTATTCTGTGATCTCGCTAACTGGTCGCTGCTAGAAACAGAATTTTCAAGTGCACAACGCTAGTCTTAGCTAGGATTCTTTCACCTGCCCTGGTTGTTCTCCGGCTAGGCGACTGTGTTTCAGTCGCGGCGAAACTTTTGCGGAGTCACCACTGAAGAAGCCGACAGTGAAGAGCGGTGAAACGTCTGGAAGCATGGGTTGCGACTAGTTACAGCGGCGGCTACGGGACGCCTCAGAGTACCACTATTATCCGAGGAACGGTTCCGACCGTAACAGTCGTAATACCAACAATAGGATTCAAAATCAATATATGGGCGAGCCCAGAGGCACCGATAGCGGGTCTGATTCAACAGAGCCTAGCCCGAGAACAACCAGGGCAGGTAAAAGAATCCCGGCTAAGGCTAGGGATGTGCACTTTAATTATGTTTCTGGCAGCGACCAGTTATCGAGGTCACGGCATAACAACGCGGAAAATTAGTATGTATTAAATGATAGCACCGGCTGTGAAAGTCTAAAAAACCACTACCTTGTATAAGGTTTGTCTACTAAACATTGTCAATTTTGCTGGAAAGTATATGTTTAGATTTATATATAGATGGGCCATTAATTTTCTATTATAACGTCAACGTGCCTGACTCATATGCAGATGAGATAACTGAGTGGCAGTGGTACTTGATTATTATGATTAAGATTCTTCTAAAACTCGTAGGTACCAATCTACGGCAATCCATACCGTCAATTACCGAGATTTTATCGCAAACTTGACATGCATTAAACATTTTCCCCCGAATTTATGTGGCACAAAAAAATTAATATTTGTTTTTCGGCTTTCCGCGCAGCAAGCGTAATTTGCGCTTAAACGGCACCCCGCCTTTTAATAAAACGTCCAAATTAGAGCCGAATAACATTCGATCCCGGTAGGCCTAATTGAAAAATAACCACCTGATGCCCGATTACTTATGCGTGGCTACGTAAACACTCGCAAATAGTGGATTTCGTATGGAAATTGCGCGAGTACGGCCCTTCGCCCGCGGCTTCCCCATAAATTATGATATCACACCGTTATCGCAGTGATTGATGGGCAGCATTCGGACACCACGCACATACCTATATAAATTATCCGGTATTAGTTAAATTGTTTGCCCCCTTTTATTTCACGTTACTTAACACATCGACAACATACAGGGTGAATTTTATATGTGTAGTTGCAAAAATGTGAGACTCGTCAAATTTCAAATAAAATGACTTTTTATTAAAAAACTTGTGCTTGAGAACAGCAGATTTGCTGGTGTTAACTTTTTTAAGAAGAGAAACAGTTGTGTGGAAAAAAATTCTAAATTTTTTTAAGATACATTTAATTTCCTTTTAAAACTGTAATAAACATATACAGGATGTCCGGGAAAATGTGGGAAATCTTTCGGGTGCAGATATAACATCCCTATGGAGCTATGTGTCCCTGAAGGACGCCGCTGGAAATCGGTTTTTTTTTAATAACTTTTAAGGTACTCAATATAATTTAATACAATTTCAATGTGATAGACACTAGGAAGGACCTCTTAAAATTGTGTCCTTGAAACCTATTTAGCTTTGTTAGTTTACCAAGAGCAGGCTAAGCTTTAAAACTTAATGCCTAAATTTTTAGCACCCTTTATGATAAAGACTTTAAAATAATAAATCTAAGTAGCTTCAACCTTAGACTAAAAAAGGTAGTTTTGTTTATTGTCGATAAAATTTGAAGAACTTGATGAATTATGATGCAATGAAGTTACTATATTTTGCCTTTATCCGTTCTAATTTACAATATGCTTCCATCATTTGGTGCCCGCACTATAGAATCCATATTGACAGTCTTGAATGGATTCAACGTCGTTTTCTGAAATTCGTTGCTTATAAAACAGATGGTGCTTATCCTGTTATTGGTTTCTCTCATAGTGAACTCCTTTCACGATTTTCAATTAAGTCTTTAAATGATCGGCGCAAAGCTTCCTACCTCGTTTTTCTTCACAAGCTAGTGCATAACACAGTTGACTGTAGTCAAATTTTGCAATTGCTCAATTTTCATGCAAATAGACGTCACTCAAAGCTGTTTTACCTTGCCACACCTAGAACAAATATTAGACTGTTCTCTTCACTTTACAATATGTGTAACGGGTACAATGAAACTCATAATTTGGACATTTTCAGCTGCAATATTAATGACATTAAAAATACTACTTATAGTTAATTTTTGCTCTCGATATATATTCTAATATTTGTGTTAGATTAAGATTTAACATAATTTTTTATATTTATGTTTTTGGTTTTTAGTGTAGGTATTGTAGTAATTATGAATATTAGGTTATAAGGTTTGTGTTGTGTTCCTATTCTGTAATTGAGTTGTTCCTGTAGAATAGTGTAATAAAGAAAAAAAAACTAACCGTTTACGCAAAAAAGAATAATAAACGAATTCATGTTTCATTTTTAATTAAAATGGCCATGATTTCTGTTTTTTCCAAACAACAACAACATCCAAACAACAGGAAAGTATCATTTTAAGATGTTTAATTCGAAAAAAATTAAATTTAACAAACGCTGTGGTGTCCCAGGAGGCACCTTAACGAAATTATTGAAAAACTTCATAAGAGGGTTCAACATGCAAACATAGGTCGAACTTTTTCTACATACATACATACATTGTGATCGAAAATGGTCCAAATCTAATTGGTACTTTTTTTCTCATTATATTGTGTAGTGTTAGCATCTTGTCCTACTTTTTCTTGATCTTGTCTTGATCTCGTAAAACAAGACATGACAAGACCAAGACATAACAATGTATTGCAAGACAAAACAATATTTAAAGAAAGTCTTGAGAAAAAAGACAAAAAATATTGCTACAGCAAGAAGTCTTGCAAATATCAGAAAGGAAACAATAAATATTGCAATTCTATTGTTAAGTAGATACTTTATTTTTGAATGCAGTATATAAAATTATTTTTAAAACCAGTTTATTGTGAAAATTAAATTTTAAAATCGTCAAACATTATTCTCTTGAAATTTTTGTTATGTAACACCATAATTTTTCATGATGTATGTATGTAGAATGACACGCTCTTTCAAATGGCATGGTCAAAATTGCTATTGCAATTGCTATTTAAAAAAAATAATCGATGACGTCATATCTCGAAAAACGATGACGTCACAAATGTGGGTCGTATGTCAAAAAGCTCCTTTTTTAAAAACAAAATCGACGTGCCAGGGGATTTTTTCAATTTCATAAATAATGAATTTATTCGTTACTTTTCGAAAGCACTGTATTAAATCACTCTACACAAATGGGCTTAAGAGCAACGGAACAAGCACAGGTCTTAAAAGTGTTGCTTGAAATTACAAGTACTTTTACTTTACTATTTATTTTTACTTAATTCCGATCCTGTAAAGAAACAGTAGAGTTGCTATCGTTTATCACCTTAGCCATGGTAATATTGATGACTCTGATAATGACGAAGATGATGATAAAAGTGGAGACGATTCTGAAAATAACTACATTCTGATGAGAAGAAATTGGTTAGAAGTTATTATAGCTTCCTTACATTAGAATAGAAGAGTTTCGGGTATACGATATTTTCTAGCATATTTAGTAGCGCCATCCCGCTTTGATTATCAGAAGTTTCAGCACATAGTACATTTATGCACGTACAGAATAGAATTCTAAATTTAATTATCATAACCTTAAAATTGCGGGAACATTGCTTGTCGCTCACCAGGAATTTTTTTGGGAAGTGCTTACAATTTACCGTAGAAAGTGTGTTTCAGAATAGCAGTTCAACAAAAATTAGGTAAGTAATGTACAAAATTATAAGAAATTATGGGGTATTATTGTTTCATAAAATCCTTTGATTTTTGAATTTGTCAACAATATTGCAGATGACGTGGTCGGGTAATATGGAACGCAAGGATGGGTGTAATATGGATCATATTCCATATTACCCTTACGTATTCCATAATACCCTAACTGAAGAGCCTTTAGAACAAAGTTTAACTGCCGGTTTTCAAGAATATCAAAATAAAGATAATTTTAGAGATCAGCAGCCTTCAACTAGCAGCTTAGGATACATATCAAGTAACTTAGAACATTTGCCATCTCAGCAGACGGAAGCCCTTAGGAAAAAATCGGTCAACGAGGGCGTAAATGTGGAAAAGCACAAATTATAACATCAACGCCTCACAAAGAGGAACTTGAACAGTCTCTCATTAGAACAAACACCAAGCCTGTACCCAAGACAACAAGTGTGATAAAGCAAGTTGGCAAGAAGAAGTGTTCCTATCTCAAAAGAATTTCGAACATTCATCTTCAGACTCCAGCATTGATGTTGCGCTGGAGGAATCATCAAGTGAAGACGATCTTTATTTTCATCCAGAGAGCAACAATTCGGTATCAAATGCAGATGCAGATGACGTTCGTTGAGAAAAGTGGATTCAGTGTGTGAGCAGTCATGGCTGGGCACACAAGGAGTGTGCAGGTGTTGAAAAGGACATATACATTTGTGACTTTTGCGCTTAAATGTATAAATTTTAACATAAAATCTAAATATTCCATATTACACCACCATGTGTTTCATATTACCAGAAACTTTCTATAACTCAAAATGTTGAAACTTATTCATTTTTTCATTAATGTCAAATCATACTGTCGTTTAAAACAGAAATACTTTAATAAATATTTAGTTCTATGTTTCCTGATATAATTATGTTAATAGTAGGTACATTGTAAATAACGTACTTACTAAATTCCTCTATTATAATAGTCTTCATAACTTTTCATTATATATTTATTTTAAGTACAAAAAAACTTGAAAATCTATCTAAATTTTTTTTTTCAACTACAGACACTTATAGAAAATCAATATTTCAGTTAGAACTATACTCGTAGAGTTTACGATTTGTAGCCAACTTTGAGGGTCTGTTACCCCAGTGTGCCAGTGTGCAACGTGGAGAAAGCGTAATGAAAGTACGAATAAGATATTTACCTCCAGAAATTCAGCCCCCGCGGCAACGGGAGGCGACTGCGCCTGGATCTGGTACTGGGAGTAGGTGCAATGCATCCCAACCGATATCTGTCCGCAATTTTTGCCACACGATAACGCACAACCACCACGTCTAATAACAGTAATCCCGCCGGAGGAATTAAGAGAGCAGCATTTCTTCCGTTCGACTGTTTATATCACTAATATAATTCAATAAAGCAACCGCTAATTTCTGTCACAAAGTGCTAGTTATTCGGTAAGGTAATTGCCGTTGTACTGGCCGTAATTATAGACTCGCGGCCTGCGAGGACGAGATGGACCGGAACCACAAACATGCGATAGACTGCGTGCGGAGCGCCGTCGAGCGGTGTGGGGTTCGCTCGGCTGCGTGGCCTGCAACGCCCCCGCGGACCAGGGCCCCTATTGGAGCGCAGACAGACGCACGCCCCGCGGTATCGGCCGCGGCAGCCCGCGACCACCGCCGTGGAGGACCCCGGTCGCTTGAGACTTTCGCGGTGTACGACACTCAGACGTACATGTCCTTTTTCGTCAAAGTCTAATACACGGTCCACACTTGCTATACAGGGTGTGTTTAAATGAAGTAGCAAAAATGGTACCAGTGAATGTAGCCAAAAATAAAAGGATGGAAGTAAAAAACCCTCATATGAAAATTGCACCCCTGATGCGATATACCCTCTTAAAGGAGGGAATTGAAATTCACGTTTTAATTTTTTTCTTTAACATGGGAAATGTTTTTTTTTATATATTTTTGGGTATTAACAATATTGTGTGAAACTAACTACTCTACGGACTAAGCCCCGACCAGCGTTGAATTACTCCCAGAATATTTATCCATATATTCTTTATTATTAGTTTTTGTAACATTTTTTACTGTATTAGAAAGGTATTTTAAGCTAATCAAATCTCCTACTAAGTATTCCTATCAATGAAGTCATATGTATGTTCTCTGATATCAAACATCTAGGTATGCTCCTGATCAATTCCACAGACAAAGCTCTATCAATATTTATCTAAAAAAATTAATCTAGCTAAATTTACTAACCTGCTTTAACGAAAACATTCTATAAATATCTAAGTTCACTTTTGAAACTATGGGAACTCGAAAATTCAACCAATATATAATAATTTTTATAGTTAGATATTTGGCTCTACTTAAAGGAGGCCACCTGAAGAAGCAATCCTAAAAATGCACAAATAGGTCGTCAAATCTCATCTATTGTGGTTGAATTTTCGACTGCCCACAGTTTCCAAAGTGAATTTAGATATTTATAGATTGTTTTCATTAAACCAGGTTAGTAAATTTAGCTAGATTATTTTTTTTTAGATAATTATTGAATAGAGCTTTGTCTGTGGAATTGTTCATTAGCATACCTAGATGTTTGATATCAGAGAGCATACATATGACTTCATTGATAGGAATTGTAGGAGATCTGATTAGCTTAAAATACCTTTCTAATACAGTAAGATATATTACAAAAGCTAATAATAAAGCATATATGGGTAGCTATTGTGGGTGTAAATCAACGTTGGTCGGGGCTTTAGTTCGCAGAGTAGTTAGTTTCACACAATATTGTTAATACCTAAAAATATATAAAAAACGATTACATAAAGGGTAAAAAAAATATATTAATTAAATAGGTAATTGTCATGTTTAATTTAAATTCATTGACAGGTTAAAGTCACTTTTGACATTGTCGATATTTAATTTCAAATAATTTTAACTTATTGGTATAATACTTTTTATAGTTAGATATTTGACTCAAATTAAAGGAGGCCACCTGAAGAAGCAATCCTAAAAATGCAGAAATAGGTCAGATCTCATCTAATATGGTTGAATTTTCGAGTTCCCACAGTTTCAAAAGTGAAGTTAGATATTTATAGAATGTTTTCATTAAACCAGGTTAGTAAATTTAGCTAGATTAATTTAGATAATTATTGAATAGAGCTTTGTCTGTGGAATTGTTCATTAGCATATCTAGATGTTTGGTATCAGAGAGCATACTCGTACATATGACTTCATTGATAGGAATTGTAGATTTGATTAGCTTAAAATACCTTTCTAATACAGTAAAAAATGGGGAATGCTAGAGACACGAAACTTAGTATAATCCTATTAATAAAGAGACAACTTTTCAATATTTTTTCGATCATTGGCGTATTTTATAAAGGAGTGAAACAGTCAACCCTATTGCAATATTTTATTAGGAATTGTTTATATGAAGCAAATTATTTATTTAAAAATATTTATTGGGAAAACTGAATTATTCCGCAACTTTTTTACTTCTTGTAATTTTTCGATAAAAGGATAAAGATATCCAAACCGACCGTTTCGTCATAAACAAACATTGGCCTCGGTGGAAAGAAGACTTCGCGAAACTTGTAAAATTCAGCCCAATCGTGAGGGTGCCGGACTGTGGTACAAGCACAAGACAGATGTCCAGGCAACTGCAAGTTTCTCACAGTCTTGTGTGCAATGTAGCTCATAAAAATCTTGTATATCCTTTTCACCATCAACTTGTGTAAGAATTGAATGACCCTGATTTATCTAATCGCGTGGATTTTTGTCAATGGTACATTAATATTTCCAGGCATGTTTTAAATATCCTAATGAATATACTTTTCACCGATGAAGCAAATTTTCCGAGAGTACAATGTTACATTAACTTATCACATTACTTTTTCGAATAGTATCCCGCCTAAATTGTATGCTCGTAGTTTCCGGGCACCCTGTATTTTAAATTAATTATTTATATTATCTATTCTGTACTCATCCAACAAAAAGCATTTCAGGTTACCATTCCCTTGGCCAACAATACCAGTGAAAGACGACCTAATCAGTACCGAAAAAATGTTACATTCTCGCACAAAATAGACCGGAAAATGGGTTTAAATTTCCATCGCCGTCCTACGGTGCCTCTTCTATTCTCGGTAGGGTTAGCTCCTTGAGAGCCGGCACAAAGGGAAGACCCCGACGATTGTGTGAGCGCCTGAATAAGGGCTATAAGGACTTCGGGAGGAGTGTCCTTCGTAATCCGATCCTTGGAGCGGAACTGGGAGGATCGCATCCAGCACGTGTGAGAAACAAACACCTGGGTGTAGACTCCACGCAGATTGCGATATCTCCTCGGTAGCGAAGGAGTAAACCGTGTTATTTGGGTATGGCGGAGGCGTTCTTGGTACTTCTAGGACTGTAATTTCACGATATCTTCGGATAGCTCGCTAGCTCGCGGATATACGCGCGAATGTCTGTATTTGCGGTTATTTGCACTACTACTGTTTTGGATACGCTCATTCTTCTGAAACTATTAATGGTTTTTCTTAATATTTTGAAGTGTCTTCAGCACTTTTTACAGCATTTTAACTTTAGAAATTATCAATAAAAAAACATATTCTACAGCCAGTATCTCGAGAACTGTGCATTTGCACACTGATAAAAATATAAGTTTACACGTTTTTAACACCAAGTATTACTGTAAAAACACGTACTGTACAACAAAAAATTCTAGGTAAATACCGTAGAATTACATCTGTTATGACAAATTACATAGTTTTTATCAAAAATAAGTAACGACATTGTAGAATTGCATTTTATGTGAACTAAAATGCGGTTATAGGTACTCCAAAAAATTTATATTGCCAGATACATGATATGTATGCAAGTATGTATAACAAGATGCAATAACGTCCAATAGAATTCTATAATACGCCACACTACTGCAATACGCCATGGACGCCTTGGACCTTCATCTCTGTCACAATTCGGTTGCAAATTTCCCGCGTCACGCCTGCGTTTGCACTACACTTACACTCACCACACCGGGAAATCGTTCTGCTAAAGCATTTACACTTCACCATAAATTAAAACGATACCCACCAATTGCAAATTACTATACGTAAGCCATTTTTGATATCTGTAAACTAATGTAAATACTTGCATCACAAAAGAAGTTAATACGATAAGAAATCGGATATTCAAAATTTACAAATGAGGTAGCAGTAACGCTAGAAATACTACAACGTTTCCATTCAAAATCCATCAATAAATTACTGTATTAGTAATATATAGTTGCATCAAAAGTAAGATGTAGAAACACATACTCTCTTAATGTGTTTGGCCCCTGTGTTTATATTCATTATTTTGATTATTATTATTAGAATAAATACAAAAATAGTTCCTGTTCTCACACGAATGAGTCTTCTAATTATTGCATCACCTTAGGAATGATACATGTAGGTACTAATGAAAACTGCCTTTTCCTATAAATTCCTTATTAACTCTCTCTAATGCAATAAAATCGTAAAACCGTTGCTGTTTCAAGTATAGTGATAAGTTTTCTTTCATCACTGATATGTGAAGATACGTAAATTTACGCGACATGGCAAGTTGCTTCTCTTAATTTTTTTATTAGATGAAGTTGTTTAAGTATTACCATTTTCTATTTAATCCTCTAACCGTAATCCACGCTCATTCCCATTTTTAAAAGTGATACGTGAACTTAATGATATGACAACGTGTTTCTCCGTTGAACACTTATTAATACCACTCTGTTAAATAAAGTACATGACTGATGACAAACATGTCTTTCTTTAAACTCTGTATTAATCCCTCCAGTCAAACAACAAATTTCCAACAAATTCTAAAAGTGTGTTCAATAAATATTATTATGTTTTAATGATGATACGTGAATTTATGTTTCACGACAACGTAAACTCATTATTAACTGCTATCCGGTGATACAAAGCTTTATAAGTATTATTTGCAGAATTAGTGATACAACGTAATGTCACGTATCATATTTCAGTGATGATGACTTACGTTCGTGTTTCTTTAAACTCTTTATTAACTCTCTAGTGATACGTCCTTTAAAAACAATGCTACATATAATTAGTGATGATACATGAATATAGCAACATATCCTTTACCTTAAATTTTGATACGTGAACTTACGTGACATGACAACGTGCTTATTCCATTAAAATCTTGTTTACTCTCTAGTAAAATAAAACTAGTTCCTGATGACGTATCTTTCTTTAAACTCTTTAGTAAAGTGATGTCCTAATATGTATAGTTTTTACGATCTTCAAGTATAACATCAAATGTTTTAACAATGATACGTGAATTTATGTACTGCAACAACGTAAACCTACCATTAAGGAGAAGCTATTCAGGGGAATAAAGTTTTAAAGTAGTTACTATTTGTAAAATTAGTGATACGACATAGTGTCACGTATCATTATATTTCAGTGATGATACGTGATCTTACGTACGTGACCTGTTTCTTTAAGCTTTCTATTAACATCGTTATAGTGAAATGAACTCATAATAGAATAGTGTCACATATCATCTGTTAGTGATGATACGTGAACGTGGCAACATGTTCTTCACTTAAACTCTTTGTTAACAGCCCTTGTAATATTTAATCCTGAAGGATTTAACTCGCTTATGGATTCACTGAGCGAGACCCAGCAAAACACACAGTCTGAAAGCGCTAAGCTAAAAATAATTGTTACAAATGAGTGTAAAACACGCTTAGGAACCGACTGCTTTTAATAAGCACCCTCGCCAATATAGCCGCTGATGATGCATCGATCAGATAAGTCTGTAATTATAACACAGCCGCCGGCGCTCAGAAAACGAATCCATCTTTTGCAAATACTGATAAACGGTATAAATTAGAGGAATCCGTGTGAACCCAGGTTTAGGGTTAAATATATGATCTATGGCAGCGCGGCCTAGGTCCACGATGTTGCGAGCCTTGTGATTTGCGTGTCAACGTCAGTAAGATATATGTAGCGGCGGGCTAGGTCTCAGGTCGGGGCTGTGTGGCAGTTCCTCCATCTTTCATCCGTCATTCTTCTAAATTATAGCTCGCGCTGGCCTCGGGGGTGTTTCTACCGGATAGTTACATTGTGTGTGTGATAACGTGGCCATTATACGCGATTAGAAGAAATCGTTGAATTCCGTAAGCTTTGTGATTTATTAACAGTGGTTACGGTGTGCCATATTGGTGGTAACGTAATGTTATATGAAATTGTTCTTTTCTTCTAAACTCTGAAATACTATAGAATTCCATCAGTATATATATAGTGCGCCCACAGATGGACCTGCACGGAAAAAACTATGCTATTATCAAGATTGAAACATTTATTCCAAGACTAGCTCAGTTTCACTTTCCTTCAAGTACAATAATATTTAATAAAATAATAAAAGTAATAAAAACCAGCAAATGAAGTGACAATTTTGATAAAATCAAAAAGAAGTAACAAACCAAGTTCTCTACTTGACTAATAGTAGGTATGACCTCCACCACGTTCCAATAGCATATTGACACGTCTGTGCATAGAGATAATCAAGCGGTTAACGATCTCTTGCGGAATATTGTTCCATTCCTCTTCGCATTCCATTCCGCTACGACTAACTCATCTGCAGTCTGAGGTGGAGCAATATGATTATGAATAGTTCTAACAACGAAATATCACATGTTTTCAATAGGATTCATGTCAGGAGAGTTGGCTGGTCAATATAATCTATTGATATGTCCTGCTTCGAGTGTATTTAGCCAGGTGTTCCTTTGAATTTTTGTACATTATAATGCTAGGACGTGAAATTTCTGCGTTTACCCGAGCAAGAACTACTGCTTTACATGATGCAGGACATTCTAATCATCAGATATCGAACATGTCCTAGATCCTAGATCATCTGTTGTACGAATAGTACACAGATATGAAGAATTTGATACAGTGGAAAACAGACCATGTAGTGAACGTTCTCGAATATCTAATAAAAGGGAGGATCGGTATTTGGTGCAATATGCCCGTAGACACCGCACATCTCCAGTTCAGCTCTCAGGGCCCACTTTCAAGGTACGTTTCGCCGTGTTATATCGACACCTACTATTCGAAGACGACTCCACAACGCAAATTTACGTGTTAGAAGATCATTACGGGTCCCCACTCTACTTCCAAGGCATCGTGCTGCCCGTCTCCAGTGGGCGCGAGAGCATAGGGGTTGGCTTTTACGCCAGTGGCGGTGGGTCATATTTCTCTACCCCAGACTGCAGATGAGTTAGTCGTGGTGGCAGAAGAGGAATGGAACAATATTCCGCAAGAGATCGTTAACCGCTTGACTATCTCAATGCACAGACGTGTCAAAATGCTATTGGAACGTGATGGAGGTCATACCAACTATTAGTCAAGTAGAGAACTTGCTTTGTTACTTAAATTTTGTCAAAAATGTTACACATTTGCTAGTTTTTAATTTTCTAAGTAGGTAGTAGGTAAGTTTATCGAACACATCATTTTCACAAAAAAAAAGAAAACAATATACTTTTATAAATGTATTTGGTTTTTCTGACAAAAATATTTCTTTAACAAGAATGAGGGGCAGGTTGGTTCAAGACTTTTGACATTGTGTATAGTTGTGTTGTATTTACAGTTATAAGATTTTCTGTTAAAAAAATTTCAGCATCAACATGATTTTTCTCGCTTTAGGCGGTACCTATAAATTTTCACAATCACAAAATTATATAAACACTGGATATCCACGAATATATCATTAAATCCAACAATTTAGCATAAATCATCATTTAAGTCAAAGTGCCAGAATTAATTGCAGCATAAAATATAAAAGTAACTCAGCCACACGAGCGAGTCAATGATTATTCATGGAAATCGATTCATTCACAGTAAATTTCACTATTATACTCGATGTAAATTAAGCAGTAAATTGAAACGGGCTATAAATCAGTAAACTTAATAGACAAAAATATACGTTCATAAATTATTCAGATATTTTCATAACCATTTATGTAAACTGTTCGACATCAAGATAAAATCGTAAACAAAAATTCAATATATAATTAAGTCCAATAAACGATTCTAATACATAATGGTACTCTCCAATTTTTTCTACTCTTTCGGCTTTTAACAATATTAAAAGTAACTTTTACTCCAGGCCTCTTGTTATTAGATTGTTATCGACCTTTAGAACCGCTTGGGTCTATCACACATTTGATAGAAAAGAAATTAAATTGAGTTGACGTTTTGTCAACTCGTCATAGCTTTGTATTGAGGTGAAAGACTATAAATACGAACTCTTTACGTGTTATTCAACACTGTTATAATGGCAAGAAATTGTTTTTTTTATTGACTTCATTCATCGAAAAATTGATGTTGTATTACATCGGTTGAATCTTAAAGGAGAAGAATTTGTTTACTTTTTGAAGTTTACGTCATGGTAAGAGCAAAATCCCTACTAGAGATTCACCCTGTATATTTTATATTAGTACCATATTTCGCACGCGTTTAAAGTTATCAAAGTCATATCCTATCAATGTCGTGCTACTGTTAGTGTTATGTATAAGTGTAAATGTTTGAGCGAATGGACGTAGAAACAACTTTATCGAAGCATGATGTTCGAAATATGTAGTTTAAAAAATTAATAGGTATGCGAGGTCGTCGTGTTTTAAGCATATACAGGGTGTTACAGAATGATGTTCAAGGAGCAGGTTCTATGTTTAAAAATAAGAAAAAAAGTTTAAATAAACATGGGTCCGAAAATGCCTCAATTTCGAGATACAACATGTATTTCAAAAACAAGCCATTTGCGGATTGCACGGGTTGCTCGTTGAAGTGCACGGTGACTTTAATTTATGAGTGCTGCACAATTGACAATCCCATCGAATAGCGCCTCTCTTGTGAACAATTTTGTTTCATATGCTAATGATTTAAACCATCCCCAAAAGCAGTAATAAAAAGGATTCAAATCTGGTGACATTGGTGGCCACTTTTGGAAACAACCCCGGCCAATCCAGCGTTGTGGAAAGCGATTGTTAAGATGATTGATCACAACACGACTAAAATGGGGAGAGACACCGTCATGCTGGAAGTAAATGTTTTGTCTAATATCCAATGGAACATCATGCGATAGATCTGTCAAATTATTTTCTAAAAATTCTACATATCTAGCTCCAGTAAGACGACCATCTAGCACAACTGAGCCAAGTAATTGATTATTAATCATACCACACCACACGTTAATGCTGAACCGATGCTGAAAGTTGCTTTCCACCGTGGTCTGCGGATTTTCATCTGACAAACGATGTTGATTGTGACAGTTATTTACTCGAGTGAATTGCGCCTCATCAAAATGTATTTGTAAAGTGTTGTACAATTGCAAAAATGCAACCGCAAATCATTATCACCGTCCTGAAGATTCTGGACGCGCTGAATATGGAAAGGTTTTAAACCATTTTTATGAATGACTTCCCATGCCGTAGTTTGATTAATTTGGAGACGGGTTGCAATCCGCCTTGTACTTACACCTGGGCTACGTTCTACCATATTTAGAATGTCTTCTTCCACTGCTAGACCAGGACCAACTTGCCTCTTAGATGTAATTCTCACACTGGGAAACGTTCCAGTTTCACGTGCATTGTTGAAGACTGTCTGGAATACATTTTTATCTGGTACTCTTCTGTTTGAGAAGCGACATCGATATTCAGCGTCGATATTCAGCAACTGCACGATTAGCGCTACCGTTGCAATACCCATAAATAAAAATAATATCAGCATATTCTCGATGACTAAATGTGACAGGTATTACGAAATTATGTGTGTACAATACCGACTAAATGAACGCACATGTAAAAATAAATGCGACAGTTATAAAATAAGCGTTTAAATCACAAACGTGACAATTAGTAATCACTAATGTGAGTTTGGTTTAGAATGCATGATCTACTCAAAATAAAATATCAAATAATAACAGCTTTCGCAAAAATAGCATTAAAAATATTATCATTGCTATCTCAGTAACCGTTAATATTAGACCATATGTTTATTAGGTTTTTTGTTCACTTTTGCACTCTAATCACTCCTCTCGAATATTGAGGGTTTCCCCCAATCGCAGTGTATATAACTGAAAGGCACAATATCATTGATACACGTTATGCTTTTCTTGAAATAAATACTTACGGAAACAATATATTTTTTTCTATAGTTAGCGTTAAAGTTGACTTTCATTTACTAAAAATTGTAGATAAAGCTGTGCTTTAATCGCAAGGGTAGATATAATGACACTTTAACACCAAGAATAGACAAGTACTTATAATATTAATATCTGTGAATACAAATTTATCCTTCTTTCCAAAGCAGATGACTTAGTGTTTACAATGGCACGTACGGAACACGAACTCCACCCCCAAAAAACGGCCAGACAATCATATACCTCACGAACGACAAACCCGTCTAATGCGGAGACCTCGATTCGCTCTCCCCTTTTTTTATCATCACATTTTTTTGCTCCGTTTTCTCCGACGCAGAGATGGGACTAGACGATGGGGCCTTATCTCTGCACATGGCCCCCGCATACAGAAATTTACTGGCCATAATTATAGGGTTGCGATATTTAATTACAGATGGAGGCCCGAGCGGTATATCTCTAGGTCTCCGGGAGGTGTACGGAGGGTCCCAACCACCTAATATGCCCGGCGCGGCTGTGTGAGAACTTTTTTTCGCCCAAATAATTAATCTTCCCACCGGTCGAGCGGTAATGAAAATTTAAATTGTTCCGAAAAGCTTAATCAGGACGTACGAAAGTCCATAAAAACGCAATGAAATCGTTAGGCAACTGCTAAACTCTCTTTGTCTTTGTACTATACAGAGTGTGTCATTTAACACGTGGAAACTGGGGTTGTTAGGTCCCTCGAACAGCTTCAAATTGCAGTTAGAATTGTTAGTTCAAATATTTTTGTATAGATCGCATTGGGATACAAAAAAAAATGTTGATACCTGGAACGTGGAAATGCAGTTCATCTGAAAGATCGTTAAATTTTGAGTATTTTTTGTAATATAAAGCTTTTTCCAATATTTACTTGTCTTCGAGACATGTCGGCTTCAACATGCAATGTATGATAACACAAAAATTTATTAGTTTATTGAAATCACACTGACAAAACATTCTTTTAAAATGTTGTTATAATGGCTTTATTCACATCACAAACTAACAAACAATAAAGTAAAAAAAAACAAATGATCAACTACAGAAACATCTAATAAGAGGCAGAGACGAACCGTGTGTTATCAAATATTATTTAAAAAAATCAGTCATAGATGGCTCATTTAGATCGTGACGTTCCAGGAACCAAAAAATTGTTTAGTATCGCCACGCCATCTATACTGACAGATATGAGCTAACAATTATTCCAACTGCAATTTGAAGCTACTCGAGGAACCTAACAACTCCAGTTTTCGAAACTAAAATAATTTTTTTGATGCTCGAGATATTGGCAGCGGGAGTTTTAAATTGCACACCTTGACGACATTTGTACAGGGTATCTGGATAGTATGGACCTACCTATGAGTTGATAGGTCTTTTTTTATTCCCTTTAAACTTTACAATGGAATCACATTAATTAATTTTGTATATTTCCTTATTTTAATTAAAATAAAGTAAAAAAAAACTGCAAAATTAAGGACACAAATGACATAACGGTACGTAAACGTCAGTAAAGTAGACGTGGCAGACTGTTACCTGAAAACCTAACCTAACCACTAATTTTCGGTCGCTAGCCTGTTACGCTGTGTGACGTTACACAGCGTTTCGCGTATTTAGCCGTATATTGATTCTTTTGGGTTTTTCCATACAACTATTGTTTTTATTTTTGTAATTCAGATGTGAGTATAATATAAAGCTATGTTTACCTATTTTATGACAATTAAACAGAATTGAATATTTTCATTAACATCTCTATTTAAGGACATAATTATACAGGGTGTCCGGAAATTATGCGTCAAGACTTCAGGAGGTGATTGAAGTCGTTAGGAGTACTTATTTGAAATATTTAGTGCACCGAGTAAAAACTGTTTTGGTTTCAGTTGAAGTGCCTTTTCTACTGAAAATACAGCAACATGTTATTTTACTAAAGTTGTTCAGAACGGTAAATTATGGAGATGTGCAAAATTTAAAAAAAAAATCGGCCTGCTTTGATAAAATATTTGTGCTTTGTTTAAAAATAGTTTCATCAAACCTGGCCAATCGTTTTGAAATTTTCTTTAATAACTCTCGACTGCTTTGAGATAAATTCATGAAATTTTGTATGCAGAGGTTTCATGGGACAGGAAATTCAAATTTTATGCACAATTGACTACATCTCCCAAATAAACAATAACTTTCGATTCAGTAATACATAATTTGCATGCATTATCAACTTTATATGAGTTTTTAACGGAAACGCTTGCTCCTAGAGACTTCAATAAGGTGTACATTTCTTAAGTAGAAAGGTAGGATAATTTTTTTTCTATTCCGAAATGACATACACCGTGGCACAAAAATGTTGAATCGATTTAAAAGGATCCTAATGGTCGCTTGTGGCGCCCTCTTGGAAATACAGCCAATTGTGCATAACATATAAATTTCCCGTCCCAAGAAACCTCCGTATACAAAACTTCATGAATTTAACTCTAAACAGTCAAGAGTTATTAAAGAAAATGTAATTATTTTATTTAAATTTGACATACTGTATATCCTAAACGTAGAGTTTCCAGACCTAAGTTCATAGGATTTTTTTTACTTAAAATTGAATTGAAAAATAACATACTGAAGTATGTACTTCTCCTCCTAAACCACCCTGTATAATAAAAAAATTATTGAGCATATACTTAACTTACCTACTTATTGCGATAGTATAAACTGTAGTGGTACTTACCTAAAACAAAATAAAAAATATGTAAATACAGAGATCTTAGATTAAAAAACTTTTGTGTAAATTGTGCAAATTTAATTTTCGAGTTACCTCTATCAGCAGTTGTTTCTATAGCTTCTTTACAATAAGTGAATATGCAACATCATTTAAGTAATGAAACGGCATTTAAAATGCCGTAAATAGCCAGCATTTAATAACTTGAATAACACTACAGTAATAATTATTCAGTTATTTATTTCTATACAGATACGGTAGGTAATTGCTCCATTTCTAAACACCTCTTCGAGAATCGCAATGTGCAATGATACTGAAAAAACGTCTGCTCTCCGTCAATAAATCCGCATTCTCGACTTATTGTAAATTAAATAATTGGTAGTTTGCCGTAAAATTACATATGAGAAGTGTGTGTACGCGGTGAGACTAGTCGCGGAATAAATTTATGTATGTCGATCACGTCTCACAACTGGTTCTGAATTCATTAATGGCGTGAAATCAAAGTGTATACTTTCGATCTAAGATTGGATGGGAAGAAGCAATTTTTTTTGCCACACCTATGTACGAGATTAAGAGCCAAATATCTACTCTGTATTGCTATCTGCCGGATGGATCTTGAAATACTGATATTAGTAATTTCCTTTGTGCAAAACTTATATTAAATTTTAGTTAAAACATTGCATTTATGACTACCAGAAGTATAAAGGGTGTAACGTTTTCAATTCATAATAATAAAAACCTAGATTCCTGACAGAAAATGAAGGATGCATGCACCTATGGAGTGGAGTGTAGTGGAGACTACGAGATCACTGTGGCCAGATATGAATATTTTCTTGCCATTCAATAATTTTGACCTAAAACTGACCCCTGTGAAGAAATATTTTTTCCAAATCACTTAAATGTGAAGAATATGTTAATTTACTTAGTTTTAAGGTTTTCTGTTTTCTATACCCACATTTTTTATTCGATTTATAAATAGATCATGATTTATTCCAAAGACGTTCGATTCGTTAATTTTGAATAATAGGTCTTCGTCAATATCTACTCAATTTATGAACATTTAAACCAAAGCTACTGTTTAATAAGAATTCCAATTGTTACTGCTTCGCCACTGAGGTTTTTGTTAA
Organism: Monochamus saltuarius; assembly: GCA_025584915.1. Lineage (NCBI taxonomy): Eukaryota > Metazoa > Arthropoda > Insecta > Coleoptera > Cerambycidae > Monochamus > Monochamus saltuarius. The sequence continues at coordinate 17,888,431 of CM046725.1, forward strand.
GTGAAGAAGTGTTCAAATTGTCAAGTCAAGTTATGTGAAAAAGATCGGTGTATTCAATTATTATATTTATGGATTTACTTTATGTTGTGTTTGTTCTGCTGCTGCGATTAGAGTAACGGAAGCAAACCACATACGATATTTAAAAAATCTGTTTATATCAGGTGAAAGGTATAAATTTTGCAATCAAAATGTATTACCAATAAGTTTTCTCTATCTCTTAAAATAAAAAAGTTAGACAGCCTTAAAGTTTGGATACTTTACAGGTTTTTTTTGTTATTGCTCATAAAGTTGGCCATGGATCTCAAATTGGTTTTTACGAGCATAAAAGCCTCCAAAAATGCAACAAAAAATATCTAAAGATTTTTTACGTGTCTCGCATATTAAGCGAGATACATAGGAATGGCCCTCTTATGTGAGACAGCCTATATATCCTCATTCATTATTTCATACGGTTTTAAAATAGGAAAATAAAGTTCGTTACAATCTTTCAAGACAAAACGACAATCCACTTGTTCTCTACCTCTATTCACTACTATTGTTATTCCTAGTACGTAATAATAAACCCTGAAAACTACCCAAACAAAAGTCGACTACGATTAATACGGTTGAATCACAGGTCGGCAGATATATATTGCCCTTTAAACACTGTTTACTGTGACAACAATGACGGATTCAAATGAAAGAATAATAGAGACACCATTACAGAAACGAGAAACTAACAAGCTTGATTTCGTTGGACATGAAAAATGCTCATTTATAATATAATTACCGGGTCGTTACGGCAAACAAACCGATTTTATCTATTGTTTTCCATGCTTTATCTACCTTTTTATTCATACGTCGTGCCGTAACTGCTGATACTTTCATTTGGTGGGCGGCACGCATTGGTAGGGTGTACGTGTACAAGTGTAAAGGATTACTGGGAATTTTATGCTAGGGTTGTGCAAAGTACGGATCGTAGACGTACCTACATTTGAAGGTATTTAAATCAATTCAAATTGAAATGCTGCAATAACTAAGTATCGCACACTACGTGGAAACTATGGAAACAGTTATAATGGAGGTGTGACTATCATCGATCGTTATTTGTCAAAAAAAATATATCACCTTGTATAATATTAAAAATAAAAAAGGTCATCATATGCGCCATTGTATTATCTTCAAACAAAAAAGTGAGAACAATACAATGGCGCATATGATGACTTATTTTATTTGTAATGTTACACAGAGTGGCATATTTTTTTTTGGCAAATAATGATCGATGATACCCACACCTCCGCCACTAGAGCTAAAAATCCCTTGTCGTTTAAAATTATATTTTTTTAATTTTTCAGTTTAATCTCGTTTGTGTACAAATTATTACAACGAAGAAAATGATACATTTACTATTATCGAACGTGTAGATATTTTTCTAATGTATGGTGCAGCTGGGCAAAATGCCCTCGCGGCAAGTAGGTTGTACAGACAGCAATATCCAAATCGTTGCATTCCAAGTTCACACACAATCCTACGTTGTGTTCAGCAGCTACAACAGGAAGTGTTATTCCACCGGAAGAATCATGTGGCAGACAAGTTAGCCTTAATGTAGAAGACAAGAACGTTTAAGAAGATTACACAGATATCATTCGTTGAATAGCACAGCAAGCAGGAACTTCCACCCGCGCCGTACATCGCATACTACGACGCCAGCTATTACACCCCTATCATCTACAGGGTGTTAAAAAAAGAGTGTAAAATACTTCAGGAGGTAATAGTATGAACCAAAATAAGCAGAAAAGTCTTAATAAACATGGGTCCGCAAAGTAACGGTTGCGGAGATATGGACCACTATTCGTTTTTCAAACATTTTATTATATTAGGACCGACAAAGGAAGCTTTTAACAAACAGAAAACAAAGTTACAGAAGATGTTCAAAGTGCCCTCCGTCCATTTCCAAGCAGGCACGACATCTTCGTCTCAACGATATTCGAACTCTTTCGAAAACACCCTCCTTGGTTTGGATTTCTTGACACTTTTGATTAATCCGTAGCTGCAGCTCTTCCAGGCTATTTACAGGAGTACCATACACTAATGTCTTCAAATATCCCCAAACAAAGAAATCTAGAGGGTTCAGATCAGGCGATCTTGGAGGCCATAAAACAGGTCCGGCACGAATAGTGATCCATATCTCCGCAACCGTTACTTTGCGGACCCATGTTTATTAAGACTTTTCTGCTTATTTTGGTTCATACTATTACCTCCTGAAATATTTTACACTCTTTTTTAAACACCCTGTATAACCTGCTTGGTACATTTTACCAGTGGATTGTGAACAACGTATGGATTTATGCAATAATGTGAAGATCAAGTCAATTTTCCCGCTTATGTTTATCCAATATCCAATATATGAGGTAACCAATGCAGCTAATCCATCAATCAGTATAAGAACATAACATATACACATACAATATAACCGCAATTTTTGTTGCAACATTAAAAGTTTAATTTACATAAAAATACTTCAAAATCGAAGCCTTTGATATAAGACTTTCGTGTTCCAAATATTGGAAAGAAGCTGTACTATAATGTTTATACACCATGTATAGTCATTGAATTTTGCTTCTCATGTTAATAACCATGTGCACCCATATATCGGAGCACCCTGTACGTAGAAGAATCAAATTACATTTGTTTTGTTTTATTACCTGACAGAATATGATCAGCAAAACGATACGCAACACTTTTCAGATAAAACATATCTAGATATATTAAAATTTAATGCATCATAGAGACAGACCTAGCGCATACTATTACAATTGTTATCCATCACGAAAAGTAAATTATCATAATGCAAATGCTGCAAACGATTTTTTTTATTGTTTAACTTTTACCGTGCGAAAGTTCAAGGCATCGCCGGCAATTATTGACATCTAATTAAATATAAAAACGACAAAGTCTCCCATTTAAAACATGCAAAATAATTAATTCCTAATTATCGTAATTGCGTCGAATCTCTTTTTTGCAATGGCACTATGCATGCAAAATTAGCGAAGTGTAAAAAATTTATCAATTATTTATTATTAATTTCCCTTAATAACAAGTGTAATTTGCCTGGAAAAATATATTCGTTATGAGGGGATCACTGTTTATGTCTTGTGTCTTACACCGGTAATCAGTCTGAGAATAGCTTAAATATACTGTATAGGGTGGTAAGTAATTTAATTAATTTCACCAAAATTAAAGAATTGGGTTTTACAAATTTTTATGAAGAAAATTAGAACGGGATACTATGATAATTAAAACTTACTATATATGGTTTTTTAACTTCAGAGTTATATACAAAATTTCATACATTTTTTGACAGAAAATTCAATTATTTTTACGGTACACTTACATAGAAAAACAGTGAATATGTATAAATACTTAAGTGTAAAAATTGTCCTGATTTGATTTATTATATGTGCAAAAACTACATATTATAAAAAGTACAAAGCTCTTCATCCAGCCAACATTAACCATTCAAAAATGTTCATAAAATATATTAAAAATAAGTATGCTCCAGTTGGAATCAATACATTTGGTAAGATGCCTGCCAACATTGCTGAATTTCTAAATTTGTCTGATTCTCACCTGGACATTGCTTCCGACACTCTTCGGCTAGTTTGTTGACAGACTCTTGTGTTGCTAATCTTACTACAATGAAGATACGATATATATAAGCCAGTACAGTAGCGAAGAATAAATATTTCTTTGATTTAAGATTTCTTAATTGTTTTTTTATTTCAATCGCTTCAATGAGGCGAACATTCGTGCGATCCGTGATCTTATGAAGATGCTGAACAGTATAGCAAATTGTTGCAAAGATTGGAGTATAGTATGGAAGTGCTAAAAGTTTTGACAAGATAGGTTCCTCGCCTCCTGATGGAAAATCAAAAAACAAAATATCTTACAGTTTGTTCCAGGCTTCTAACAGGATACCATATACTACCAACATAATCGAGTTTAGATCTGACAAAGGCAATAGTGTGATGGACATTTGAATATAAGAAAAACTATAATTAAATAACCTAAACCCCTGTATGCAGGCTAAATTATGTTATTAATATGAATATTAAAACTTTGTGGTATGTCACTATGTTAGGAGGTCAAGAGCGAGCCTTGAGGCACATCCGATGTGGCAGACTTCGACGAGTAATCAAAACGCAGAACGAATTGATACTTGCCATCTAAATGAAACTTAAACAACAGAAGCACTGAATAAGGTAGACCAAAGAACTTGACAACTCAAATTGCAAGACAAATTTAAAAAAAAGTATTAGCAGAAACATTTCTGATGCAAGAAATCTTAAAAATATAAGAAGAGGTAATATTTAAGTGAACAGTAGATGAAAAAATGAGTATTGTATTTCTGTTGTAGGTAATTTATTTTAAGAACATCCAACATAAAAAATTATTTTTGAAACTAAAGTTTATTGAGTCTAGTTAATATCGAAGTCGAACACATCGGGTGTGCCTCAGGGGTCGATTTTAAGTCCCTTATTATTCGTGATTTATATCAATGATATAGTTCAAGGTCTTGACTGTTACCTCCTTATTTGTACGGAGAACTAGAACTAGAACTAATTATAAATTCACTGCCACTTGACCGAAATAGCAACGATTCTGTTTCGCCTACTTCGTCCATTACTCATGTCAAACAGACAGTAGTTAGGTGTAAGCTCCGAGCGGGACCGTAGCCAACTAAGAGTAACCAGCACTGTTACAAAATTCCCGATAAAGTTCCATGTTTCTCAGTTGTGTGCAAGAGTCTCGTAAGAATCATGCAAGTCTTGCAAAATTGCAAGACAATAAATTTGCGAGACTCTTGTGAGACAAGACAATACATAATATTGTAAGAACAAGACTTTAAGGAAACTCTTGTCTTGTTCATAATCTACTACTTGCACGGAAATATTGTTGTGATTCCTCTTCAGAACTGGGAGTAACATTGTTTTTTACCCTGTGTATTCAATCGAATTGTAATATATCTACCCCTCATCACGAGGATTAGCCCAGACGTCGGGAGACTTGTGTGGGAGGGAGGGCGGTATATTATTATTAGGCAGGCCGAATTTGCGCCCAGAAACGACTTATGTTGGTAGACCCTAACCACCAGTCAGTGTAAGAATGAGGGAATCCTGGAAAACCTCGTTATTACGGGGAATGGTCAAACGCCAACCGGTATCAAAATCTCACATTGATCCAAGCCAACAATCTTTCACCCCTGCTGTAGCTGATCTACGATCTACCAGCCGTAGGATTTGAACTAAGGGGGCAAACAGGATTCAAGAACTGATGTCTTAAACCGCTCGACTACCGACTGGTAACGATTATTTGACGACTGTCAACCGATTTTACTAAACAGACCACGCGCCGTATCTATGACAAGTTCAGCAAAACATTGGCTCACTTACCGAACATACAGTCCAAGCATTAGTTATTTATGTTTATTCCTTGAAGCGGCAACTCCACGGTTTCTATGTAATTTTATTAATGAATCGCTAAGAATTCCACCGTCATTTACCAAACCCGCAATTATATACACAGAAGAGATATGGAAGACGCGCAACCTATGATATATGAATTTCGTCTGGCCTCGTGTCTGTAAATATAAAAGATCCCCGCCGATCGACTATACACAAGATCCATGCATTAAATTTATTTTAATCACAATAAACGACGGTGAGCTCGTTATTCATGCCGGCGAACCGTAAGGCTGTAATTAACTAATTAATAGATTTTTTTAATATTTGATTTGATTAGTAGACGTGACAGTACACATTCTAATTTATTGCGACCTGCATGATATACCGCTGGGATTAATATTTATACCCACTTTCTTTAACAAATGCCAGGACGGTTAGTATTATCAATGTATAGTTTGTTATAGTTGGTCCACTTTGTTGTGGTTGAAAATGCTGACGTCTTTTTGCACCAAGCCGTAAATCCCTGCTAGGTGACGGCACGTGTCGTTGGCCTTCACAGCTGGCATTTCGAACTTATTCACGAAACGCTGCAATAGTCGGTGTCGCGTTTATATGTTTCTTTTTTACGTCTGTTGTAAGTTGTTTGTCGTGTATATTTAAATAACTGTTTATAAATAATAACATCATTTACATTAACAACTATTAGTTGAGGGAAGAAATGAAGTAACATTCCAAAGGAGAGAAGAAATAGACGAGAATTATTGTGATTTGACACGGATCCCGAAGGTTATAAGGACATAAGTATTAAAAGAATTGACCTGTTTTTATTGTGTGTGAACGCATTATAAATTCTTCTGATAAAACTAAAAAGTCAGGCCTCGTCCAGCATTGAAGACTATTTTCTATTAACTTACAGACGCCTTTTACAAGCAATATTAATTACTGTTAGAAGCCGTGGCATATTGTGATAAATATTTGAATGATAGAAAAGATATTATTTGTAGATTTAGTTCTAACAACAGCACCATACACACATGCATGACTTACTGAAGGACCAAAATATTCGCGATTACATACGTTGGCAATAAGGAAATTGGAATCACATGGACTATCCCTAAATGAACAATTGACATATTGGATGATGTACAAAAAATATATACGGTGCCAATAATATACGCCCAGTTAGTTGTTCGATAAAATAAAAAATGCAAAACGTGTTGAAAAAAATCCGGGATACACCATTTTGGAAAGCAAAATTTTAACTGGTACACCAATGCTGGAGTTAGTTACCAGCATATTTTCATGTTGATGTGAAATATAAACGTCATCAATCACTTTTGTAAAGTCTAAATAGATTTAGATATTTAAAATTTACTTAGTTTTAGAAACAGATTTTATTAATAACATTCTTTCGTATTTCTTGAAACGATGTGATTTTATTCTGGAGATGTTTGTGGGTTTCCAGTATTTCGAAGTTTTGTACAAATTTTAGGAATTAAGTTTTAAGATAAACAAATATTCATAGCAACTTTTTGCAGAAAAATAGTACCTAAATCATTTTTTACAAATGTAGTTAACACAATCCGAGGACATGCTGTAGTACAAAAGACGTACAGGGTGGTCACGTAAAAATTGCCAACAGTGTTTTTCAAAAATATATTAATAATAATAATAATAATCTTTATTGCCCAACAGATAAAAATCCATTTATAGGACAAATATTTTACAACAAAAAAAAGTAACCGAACAAATAAATATAGAAAGAACAGTACGCACTAGGCTCTTTAAAAGTTACATTAAAATATAGAACTACTAAAAATACATTACAAACATCTAAATATCACTACTAAATCTCAGACCAACAGCTGCAACCATCTGATTCAGGTTGCTAAAATTAATATCACATAAATCTGATACTACATTAAAATTGTGACACATAATATGCACTGGGGACATCTTAAGACAATTTGACCTTACTCTGGCACAAACAAATGGACGATTTTGACGAGCATTTACACGAGGAACATGGAAATAAAACTGGCACAACAGAGTCGGACATTCTAATTTGTTATGAAATAAATTGAATAAAATCTTGACACTGGTTAAAACTCTACGAAACTCCAGAGAAGCGAAATTGAATCTATTAAGTAAAATAGTGTGGTTATAACCTCTTTCTGGATAAAAGCCATCTACTTTAAGTGACATAAATTTTAAAAATCTTCTTTGGACATTCTCTAAAGAAAGCCTTAAATAATCATATCGCGGATACCACACCAATGAGCAATGTTCAAGTTTAGATCTAATGTAAGAGTTATAAAGAGTCTTTAAAGCAGTTTCATTAGAAAATGATTGGCAGTTGCGTATAACACAGCCCAGCATCCTTAATGCAGATGAAGTGATCTCATTAATATGCTTGGTGAATAGGAGCTGTGAGTCAAACAAAACACCTAAGTCTTTTATAGAGTTTACCCTGTCAAGTATTTCCGAATTGAACGTATAATCAAATGTTATTGGATGGAACTTGCGAGTGTAACTTACAATCTTCCATTTCGTTATATTCCACTGCAGACAATTATTAGTGCACCAGCTGCTTAAAAGTTGTAATTGATTTTGTAACCTCTCACAGTCTTCTATAACTGATACTTTACTAAATAGCTTCAAATCATCAACAAATAGTAGCTAGTCATTAGTAGACAGAGGTCATTAATAAAATATAAGAAAAGCAGGGGCCCTAAATTGGACCCTTGAGGGACTCCCGATGTTGCTGTTAAAATATAGGAATTGTGTCCAAAATACGAAACATATTGCTTTCTGTTAAGGAGATATGATACAGGTTACTTATCTTTTGTTAATATGCATCATCATATCATATAAGTAACTCATGAAATAAGATTTTCTTTAAATTTTAAATGAAAGATGAAATTAAGCGTTTTATTTTAGGAATTAGTTTTTAATATAAAAATATGCAAAATTTTGTAAAAATATATCAACTTTGCATTGAAAGCGAGAGAAGCATTTGAACCCTTCTTATAAATGTATTTCTACTGTTTTTTTTTTTCATTGAAAATCTTAAAGATATATTTCATGCGTTATACGTAATATGATGTTGCATATTAACAATTAATAAACCTGTAATATCTCAAAAACTGTAAAAAATAAGTAGCGTGTATAACACATTTTTGAAAAGCTTAGATGGTAATCTTTCAACAGCAGAATATACAGGGTGTTCCATTAAAAAATAAGTTAGAACTACATCTAGGATGTGCGATATTCAATTTTTATTGTGATACAAGCTTTAATAGATATTTAAAAGTTCCTACAACCTTCATTCTTACACCTTCTTTCGTATATTCAATAATAACGGAGAAAAGGGAGGGGGCAATTTTCGCATTACCACCCTGTACTAGAAAATTTTGAGAGACATACACTATCGAGTAAAATATGTAGTTTTCGTGCACCACCAATAATTACTTTTTTCTAATTGTTAATTTGAGTAAAACATTGTCGTAAATAAATAATAAAGTAGTATTTACACTTAAGATGTCGTGTTTACTTAATACCCTAGTTATTACAATATAATTACTGTCGGATTGAATTTATCTCTTAATTAATGAAATGCGATCGTAGTTAGGGGTTATTTTACGACTTGTATTCTGCAATGACTAGAGCTCTTGCGACTCGACTTGCAGAATACGTTAATAAGCAGCATGCTCCAAAGTACATAAAATAATATTTATCATTAGTCCTGAAGATATAATTTATTAAGAATAATGATGCCGTAATAGATTAATGCATAGGGGCTTTATCTTCTTTAATATTACAGTTTAATAACTATAAATATTTTAAATATTTACGATGCAACTATCATAATTTATAGTTTTAGTGAAGAGCATAATACGTATATAATGTAGGTAGGCCAGAACACGTTTCCTAACTACAGCCTTTTTCACAAATATTTCCAAAATTGTTGAAGATAAATCAACACCCTAAAATTGTTTTATTGATTAACCCAAGCCCCCCCGGTATGGTACATCTATGACTAATTATGTTAATTGAATTTCATTGATTTAGTTTGAACGGTTTTCGAAACAATTTTGAAGACTTTTTTTCTTATATGGTTAATTTTTTAAGTACAGAAATCTCAAAAAATAAAACACGTAGAGAAAAAGTAATATCAAAAATAAAATACAATAACTTTTAAAATGCATTTGTATGATACACATTATTTTGCTATTTTAACCCCACACTGTTAACCATTATTCTCACATATTTATAACAAAAGTGAACAATCTTATATGCAGAACTATATGTTTATAATATAACAATATTTAGATCTATAGTTTAATTTAAAAAAATAAATATTTTGAAAAATTTTTGTACCTTAATATTTGTTGGTTTGACCGCTTTTGATCGTTACATATTCGTTTTACTTCGGTACTTTTGAATATTCGCAGGTGGTAAGATAACATTCCTGTTATTTGCTAAACTCTATATTATTCAGTTCTTAAATGACTAAAATTACTTATATTTGTAAAAAACACTATTTCAAGAATACGGCGCCTTTAATAACCAATTAAAATTTTTACAAATTCTAAATTGCTGCATAACATAATAATTGTAGTATCATATAGCAACGCTAATTTGAAAGTTTTTGACCTTGGCATTACTGCCACTGCTAGATGAAAGTAATAAACTGTTTAATTAATCTTAATATAATTACAGGCGGCAAGTGATCGTATTGAAATACCTTAGAAAATGAATCGACCAGCATAAAAGTGACATAAAACAGCTGCAATTTCAATAAACGTATGCATGTTTAATGTCATATTTCCTCTATAAAATATGACATATTTCTCAAATCATCGAGTGGCACACGAAAGTAAATTTTGCTTAAAAAATCCGAACAATCAATCTTATGGTTCAGATATTATAAAAGTAATGGATCAAGACAATATTGGGGGTTCAAGCGTTCCAAATCTAAATCGATTTAAAAGATCAACATAATTGAAACTTATGGGTGGATAAACGCCATCTTGCAAAAATACCAAAAATTTTAGAAACTGCCTCTGTCTGACCGTACTTCAGACTTCGACAAGTCACATTATACAAGTATATCGGATTCAATATGATAAAAGGATATTCCATCTTAGAACGAACAAGGGAACAAAATAGAATTTTCAAAGTCAGAAAGATCGTTAATAAAGAAAATAAATAGCAGATGTCCCATATTAAAGACCTTGGGGAAGCCCTGAGGAGGGATGGAATGAACGATTTGCAATGTTGGAGTATTTGACTTGAAACTAAAAATTACCTATTTAAAAAGCGAAATAAATGATTCAGATAAACCGAAGCGATGTAATTTTTCTAGTAACATGCAGTGGTTAATTTGATTAGTAGCTTCTGGAAATCAGTAAATATCACATCGACCTTGTCTCCACCATTTAAAATCTCAGAAATATACTTTAAAAAACGACAAGATTCAAAATAGTCGATCTTTAATGCATAAATCCATGTTGTTTTATGGATATTGATTGGTTAGTAACCTGATAGATCTCACTGTACAATGTTGCTTAAAAACGTTCGAAACATTGTATCAATAAGAGATGGTTCTATAACTTATATCACTCCGACTGTACTTTTTGGGTATGGGACACACTTATGCCTTTGCCAAAAGATATGGAAAAACGAAGTGTTTTAATATACAAATAAACAGAATACACAAAGTTTCAACCAGCACAGTCCTTCACAATAAAACTCCAAACACTATCCACACCTTTAGTGAAAGAGTCATTGGATTGTCTAAGTATTTGTAACACGTGATCCTGCCTGATGAACAGCTTAACTGCCATGTGGGACTATCGGTTGAGACTATAAAGACACTATGAAAATATTCACCAAAAGCATCAACTATTTGAATGGGATTGGAAATCTTTATATTATCAAAAAACATAACAGGAGGAATGTTGACTGCCCTTTCTTTATTTGGACAAAGTTCCAGAATTGTTTCGGGTTGTTGTTGTTGGATAGAGATTTGTTGGTGTTACTCATAAACACTGACCACAAAATAATGTGATATAGCCAAACTTATTTCAGACTCAAAGAGAGATAAGATGTCAAATTTTAAATTTAAAATTTTTATAAAGTTCTCAAATGATTGCTTTGGAAATTTGGAAACGAAAGTTTCCTGGAACAAGGAAATGGAAAGATTTTTAAATAATTATATCTAAAACTTTTAAATATTTTGAATTTAAAACTTCAACTTTGACATCCCGCACTATTTTAACATCAACCTTATCACTCCTATTTAGACTAAAGTAAGTTTAGCTATATAGATAGCAGTATTTTGTCGTCGACATTTTTTTCTATTTCATTAATTCTGGGACGCCGTATACATCTGTTTCGTATGAATGTATCACATTTAAGTTTACACAGAGAAAATGCTACACCGCTCTATATCATTAGTAACGTGGGAGATCGAGACCCCTCGAGTATTTGGCTTACCCTAACAAGATTTAATCAAATGGAACAGATTTGCTATAACAAGGACATCAACCTAGAGAGTTATAGAAATTGTCCAATGTTTCAAGCTGTAGGCATATTCGTATTTTATAAGATTTTACTTGTAACCTGCATAAAAAATGCACAACTTATTCACAGTATTACATATTTTGATCCTTTCCTAGTTATAATGAACTTATTTAATAAAAATGATGAGGAATTGTGGCTGATACACGAAAATTGGTAATTTACATAACGATCTCATGTCGAGAGGAAAGCATTATAAATCTAAAAAACTAATTTCAGTTTTTTTAATTCATAATACATGCAAATTCCTTCATTCTAATCTCCAACTATTATAATTAGCCATTTCCTTATGTAATTTTAATAACGCAAACGAGTTTCCTACAGAAGAACTAGAAGATGTTTATTCCATCTTTCCTATATCAGGTTGTAGTCTATTTTCCTGCCTTCAGTTATGTACCTATATAATTTGATTATAATTATAACGTTCGCTATTTTTACCGTGTTCGAGATAATTCCTCTCACCGTTGCATTCGAACTAAGTGAATTTACTTTATCAATTACGCTGTCACTCTCCATTTCAATGCGTTTGATTTAAGATTATTGTCTGAGTTATTTACTTTACATTAATTTAACACTAACACTAAACACATTCACTCTGTATATAGACATAAAAGGCGGATACTCCTATTCTACACACAACTTCAAAAGTCTTGGACCCCCTGTATATAAAATGATTCGATTAAACCTAGTGTTTTTTCTTAATGTGGTAAAAAAGTACATGTACTTAGGGAATAAAAAAGATAATAAAAAATTGCAGACCATGAACCTTTACTTTATTACCAATGTTTTTATAAATCTGGTCAGTTTGACAGTGTATTCAGCCAAGCATTCCTTTGTATTTTTGTACATTAATGCCAGGATGTGAAATTTCTCCGTTTACCCGAACAAAAATGACTGCTTTACATGATGCAGGACATTCTAATCATCAGATATGAAACATCTTAGGCATTCCTAGATCATCTGTTGTGCGAATAGTACACAGATGTGAAGAATTTGATACAGTAGAAAACAGACCACGTAGTGGACGTTCTCGAGTACCTATCTAATGAAAGGGAGGATCGGTATTTGGTGCAATATGCCCGTAGACACTGCACACCTTTAGCTTCATCTCTCAGGGCCCACTTTCAAGGTACGTTTCGCCGTGTTATATCGACACTTACTATTCGAAGACGACTTCACAACGCAAATTTACGTGCTAGACCATTACGGGTCTCCACTCTACTTCCAAGGCATCGTGCTGTACGTCTCCAGTGGGCGCTAGAACAGTGGCGGTAAGTATTATTTACAGACGAAACCAGAATTGTGCTGGTTACTGATGGCAATTGACAAAGAGTCTGGAGAGAACCAGGTCGTCAAAAGCGACTTCATTTTCCCCGTGAAGTTGCTCCATATGAAGGGGGTACCGTAATGTTTTGGGGTGGAATAATGTTCAACCGCCGCACCCCATTAAATCGCATACCACAGAATATGACTAGGCAAATTTACATCAAACAAGTTATTATGCCCATTATCCCCTACGTAATGCATTAGGTGAAAATTTTGTGTTTATCGACCACATCGCGCAAGAAGGCTTCAAGTGGCACTCGAAGCAGGACATATCAATAGATTAGATTGGCCAGCCAACTCTCCTGATAGGAATCGGCAGATGAGTTAGTCGTGGCAGCAGAAGAGGAATGGAACAATATTCTGCAAGAGTTAATCGCTTGATTATCTCAATGCACAGACGTGTCAATATGATACTGGAACGTGGTGGAGGTCATACCGACTATTAGTCAAGTAGATAGATAACTTGCTTTATACTTCTTTTTGATTTAACAAATTTTGCCAAAAATTTCACACATTTGCTGGTTTTTAATTTTCAAGTACTCAGTTTATCCAACATATTCTTTTCACAAAAAAAAAATCAGAAAACAATATATTTTTATAAATCTATTTGGTTTTTCTGATAAAAAGATTTCTTTAACAAGAATAAGGCGGGGTCCAAGACTATTGACGTTGTGTCTATGTACAGTTTTTCAAATACAATAGTGTATACGTACCTAGCTTTCCCAGATATGTCAAACAAACGGCTATCAAAGGAAATGTTATAGTTGATAACTGACATATAAAAGATAACCTAAATGCATTTCACATTCGCTGATGGCTTCTGAGAAAAGTTAATCTTATCATTCTTGTACTACGAAGTCCGTCGAACAATAAAAATAATCAGTACAAGTACAACAGTAGCAGTACCTATCCCAAGCAATCAATTCTGAAAAACCCGTTATCTTCTGGAAGCACAATTAGCTGTTTATTGATCTCGAGCCTCAGCGATTTAAATGACAATCAATCACCATTAGCACAATGGCAATCAATGACACCGTCAACAAAGTAGGCGACAATGGCAAGCGGTATCTCTCTCCCCTGACTTTTTCTTTCGGGGCACCCCTTTCGTCGAGATTTAAAGTGTATGCGATGTCAATGAGCAGCTCGCAGTTCTAGGGAACGGACACTGGCTGTCAAATACAATAATAACAATTTATAATCGATGCAGATTTAAGTGGCCATTTATCAAAATAAGAAGAATGGGACCGGCTGTGCTTTTATTGCCAGATATCTTTAGTTTTTAGTGATGATGCTAGATTAGAGTAGGGTAAAGGGTGTTAAGAATTCACACGTTTTGTATATATTTTCGTTAACATTAATGTTTTGAGATTTAGATTTCACATTCATCGGGAACTGCGTTGTTCGTTCTAGAAAAATACTGAAACCGAAAAGTTTGAAAATTCGGCAACATTCCCAAAGTCCTTAGGGCGAATGCAATAAAAATAACTAGAACTAGTTTCTGATTTGTATGCAAGAGTTTTCTAGAATCATGTAAGACATGATTGAGCAATAACAAAACTTTAAAGAAACTCGTTTCAAAGACTTTTCAGATTTTGTAAGATTTTTTGTGTTAGCCAACACTATCTAGAACTATAGTGATTTTTAGTCTTCTACGGCCGATGCTATTATTTGATATACAGTGAGCGGCAAAAATATGGAATAAATTTATTTAAAAATCAGGTGTTTCTTTTTTGGAAAATCGCCGTCGATTTGTATTTTTAATTAAGCTTTTTTAAACCAGTTTTCATGTATAGAAGCAAAAAAAAAATAGTTTCATGGTCAACTCAAATGTTTTTGTATTTTTATTCAATTTGCTATGTTAGTATTTCTTATGTAACATACCCTATACCTATCTTTAACCGGTTTCAAAGATATAATTCAATAACAAGTATCCAGATCGTTTAGTCGATCACATCACCCGATCTCGGAAGACCACCATTAACGGACAAACGGTAAGAGTCGTAATACCAACAACAGCATCCGAAATCAATATATAGACGGCCCAGAAATACCAGGTCTGTCCCCACAGCGCCTAACCCGAGAATAACAAGGGTAGGTCAAAGAATTCCAGCAAAAGCTAGTAATTCTGTTCCTGGCAGCAACGAGTTACCCAGGTCACGGCATACCAATCCGGAAAATCACTACTACTATCCGGTTATATCAGTTATAATATTCTCTATAGCTATAATAATTGAGAGATTTTCGATATTATTTTATTAAGAAAGAAAAAATGACATGCAAAGGTTGTGTACACAGTCTTTTTTATGGAAATAGATATAGAGAATGCAATATTATAGTATATCTGCAAATTTAAAAATATTATGCTAAACGTTATCGTTTTACTGTTAGTTTTTGACAACTTCAAACAGTAACAATTTTAACTCAAATGGAACCCGATGTATTTTTTCTATATCTTGTACACATTGAAATTGTTTTTTAACCCATATAAACATTATTAGGGTTGCGATTACTACTTTTGGAGATATTTGCATAATTCAACTCTTTTGGCAGTTTTCGTCATGTCTGGAGTGCTATAAAATTTGACTCGTGCGAAGCCATTTTTGTTGGTTTTGAAATGTTACATGGAAATATCAGTTTTATTTTTAAAATACAGCGTGTTAAGGAAAGAGTGTAAAATATTTAAGGAGGTAATAGTATGAACCAAAATAAGCAGAAAAGTCTCAATAAACATGGGTCCGCAAAGTAACGGTTGCGGAGATATGGAATGTTTTATGTATTTTAGCCCCTTTTTTATTTTGCTAAAACGTTGTGTATTTTCTTATAATAGTTGGATGATGTTTAGTGAAATAAACAGTACGTATTTGACAGTTGTTCTCAGTGCACAAGTTTTCTTTCGCTATGGCTGGTTACTCTAACGCAGAATTAACAGACATGCATTTCATGTATGGTCGTGCTAATGAGAACGCCACCGAAGCGCGACGTCTTTATGTTGACGCTTATCCAAATCGCCAGATTCCTTCACAACGCATGTTTGGAAGAATTCACGGTTCCTTGAGCAAACAGTGCCATTTATCCGGAAGACCAAGGTCGGTATCCACTCCTAGAGCAGAAGAAGAAATTCTAGCACTGGTAGAGCAGAATCCAGGTACGAGTGTGAGGAGAATATCAGCCGAGGTAGGAATTAGTGGTCCTCTTGTTTGGAGAATCCTTCACGAGCAACTGCTTTATAAGGCCTTAAATCCAATAAATGATCATCAAGCACGTTTGGTTTTTGTCGCTGGTTTCTACGTCATGATGCTGAAGACCCTCGTTTTCTTGCAAACATTCTTTTTACTGATGAGGCCGGGTTCACAAAAAATGGAGTGTTTAATTTTCACAATACGCATATTTGGGCCGACAAAAATCCTCATGCTCTAATAGAATCTGGACATCAGGCACGTTTTTCATTAAACATTTGGATGGGTACCTATTGTAGGTGACAGATTTCTAGGTCCTGTTGTTTTACCAAACCGATTAACAGATGCTGCTTACCTCAACTTTCTGCAGAACACATTGTATGAGTTTTTGGAAAACATTTCTTTGAATTAGAGGCAACAAATGTGGTTCCAGCATCATGGTGCTCCAGCTCATTTTTCCATGGCTGTTAGAGAGCATTTACACCAAACTTTTCCACATAGATGGGAAGGAATTCCGGACCTGTTTTATAGCCTCCGAGATCGCCGGATTTGAACCCTCTAGATTTCTTTGTTTGGGGATATTTGAAGACATTAGTGTATGGTACTCCTGTAAATAGCCTGGAAGAGCTGCAGCTACGGATTAATCAAAAGTGTCAAGAAAACCAAACCAATCAAAAGTGTCAAGAAATCCAAACCAAGGAGGGTTTTCGAAAGAGTTCGAATATCGTTGAGACGAAGATGTCGTGCCTGCTTGGAAATGGACGGAGGGCACTTTGAACATCTTCTGTAACTTTGTTTTTTGTTTGTCGGTTTATTCCTAATAAAATGTTTGAAAAACGAATAGTGGTCCATATCTCCGCAACCGTTACTTTGCGGGCCCAAGACTTTTCTGCTTATTTTGGTTCATGCTATTACCTCCTCAAATATTTTACACGCTTTTTTAACACCCTGTAGATATAAATCAAGACGTTGAATTTATAGGTTCCACAAAAAAAGGAAAAATTATTAACAATTCAATTAATCTTTTCCAAATAAGTAGTTATGCTTTTTCATAATTTTAACAAACACGACTCAACATCCACAACTTTTTGTTCTCTGCATAAAACACACTTTCCTGTTACAATTTTTATATATAGAGCCGTTTATAAAATTCTCATTACTCCTGGACATTTCCAGTAATTTCATAATAACGTAATGGGGTAACCTATAAAAAAGTAAGAATTATCAATATTATAATGTACCTTAATGACGGTAAATGCCGTAGTTATGTACTTAGAACTACTATAAAATTATCCAACTTTTATGTGCAAAATTGCTTTAATATCCCATGACAAGGTAACTGTTAAACATTAGTCTTCAACTTGTCTATAGCTGTTTGACAGTTCTCAACACTTTTTTTAGATTCAAATTAAATGAGTCCAATTTGTCAATAAAATAACTAAATAACTGGTGAAGAACTGTCCTTATATTTTCTCAAACCCACTCTTTGTTTTGTTTAGTGTACCTCTGAAAACTTCGAAATTTCCATCTTTTTGGAAGATTGCTAGTGTATATCCAATTTTAAAGTCGAGAGACTCTTCTTGGCAATAGAATATAGTATGTTACATTCAATAGTTTCAAATCTAAGACCTATGAAACTACGTGGAGGGTAAGGTTAACCAGGGTTCAAATTTGGGCCTACTACATTTTCTATTATTTATTAATGATCTTAACGTTGTGTTAAATTGTGAGCAACTTTTATATGATGACGCTAAAATTTATGCTTGTATTTCTTCTATTAGTCAAACTCGCATTCTCCAAAATGAAAGTAAACTTATGGTGTGATCTGCTAACAACAGGTTCAATCTAAATGTGAATAAATAAGATTATCACTTATATACAGTTCTGCTAAGGATCTGGGGGTAGTTTTCGAAAGCTCGTTAAGCTTTTCACAACATATTGATTATGTTGTCAAATCAGCTTTAAGAGCATTAGGATTTATAAATACGAAAGAGTAAATTTTTCAAAGATCTCAATACTTTAAACATATGCTTTCGTTATTTGTTAGATCTAAACATGAATATTGCTCTTTAATTTAGGATCCTTATTATGCATGTTATAGTAATAACTCTATCTATTCTTAAATCTAAGTTTCTGTGATTTAGATTTGATGATGCTTATCCGGCGTGAGGTCTTGACAACAGCTTATTGACATCAAGATTTAACACTCAATCTATATAAAAGAGAAAATTTGTAATTTCCGCTAGATTTTTGTAAAACCTATTATACAACCTGGTCAAGTGCCCTTATATACTTTCACAACGACAAAAATACATTTTTTGTTACCGTGTCTGTCGGTCAGATCTCATGCAACTTTTTATTGTCAATTTTCCAGAACTAACCTTATGGAAAAATCTAGTCTACAACAAATTCTAAGGAATGCCTGTGAACTGTAGTTTTAAATATATGGTTTTATTCAATTTTACTTTATTCATTAGACAAAATTGTTATATTTGTTTCTATTTTATTAGAAAATTATATTTTAAAGTACTTTTTCTTGTCTCTATGTTTTAACTGTATTTATATTATATTTACGAGAGTAGTGAGTGGTGTTTTACATTGTATATATTATATTAATTTTATATTGTTGGTATACCTATATTAAATACTTATTCCTGTTGCGCTAATAAGTATTATTATTATTAAGTACTGTTTTGGTTTGCATTACTTTATTGTACGAAAAATTAAGATTATATCAGGTATTCATCAATTCATTCAAATACAAAAACTGCATGTACAAGCCTACGACAGCATACACGTGTCTCGTTACTATTTTACAAAGATGATCATAAATTATAGCTGAACTATTAAAATATTTACGAAACATCCGTTTAATTTACAAAACATATCAATTTAATTAAATGCGGAGAGAGTTTGATATCCGTATATGAATATTCAAACGTACGCCTTTTAGACGTTCTCTATTATTACATTAATTTGCATTTTGCACAAACGCTTGTCAATTATTTACAGATTCTGTACTTGTGTGCACAAGAGAAATGAAATGTGAATATATGGATTTATCTAATGATAGCCATATGGTTATTTGCAGGATAGATGTCTCTTTCATGGAAGTAATTACCTAAGTAAATTTTCTAAAATGGCAGTGTCTATACTGACATAAAAGTACCCCACTTTCGATAATTAGTTGTGTGTTTTTCACGTAAAATTAAGTGATTTTTCCCAGAAGTCATTACCTATATCTACAAAACATTTAATAACAATAGAATTTGAAAAAATCAATGTAAATTATACATAAATACATTATAAAATGCTATAAGAATGCTATAAGAATGCTAGAATGTCAAGAATATGTAGATATTTATATCAAATATACTTTATTACTGGATTAATGCATGTACACATGAATGAAGTAAATTCTAAGTGTTTACAAATAGCTCTTAAAGTTGTGATTGTAGTTAAAATTATATTTTAGATTTTGTTAGCATTTATGCTAGGTAAAAGTAAATAATAGATAAAACTTAATAATATATAGCCTATGATCTAAACATTTTCTGTTATAGCTACAGCACAAATTAATATTCTCTCACCTATTACTAATTTTCCTGCAAACAAATCGGAATACATTCCGAAAATCTATCTACTAAATTTGAAGTCCCCCAGGCATCCCAACTAGGGCCCTCTCTCTTTGGTATTTATATCAATGATTCTAGTGTATGTTTTTATTTCTGAAAATTTATTTCATATGGAAACGACTTAAAAAATAATGATATTAATACAATCTTTATTCGACCACTCTATATTGCAAGAGAATTTATCTTGTTTAATTTTCAATTTCAATTATACTGTCAACGAAAACCTCATAAGAGTTTCAGAAGTAAAGGTTGCTGGTGTAATTTTTAAAGAGAAGAGAAGAAGAGTATTTGATTCTTGCATTAATAATACGCTACCTCAATGTTGTCAGGTGTTTAAATAGGTTTTAAGACAGACAAGACCTTTCAGAAATGTTGGCTCACACTTACATTCATGTTTTACATATATTTATTTACAGAAGAATACATTTCGCATTTACAATTTGAGGTCTTACATATTTTTCATATTGTACCTAATAGAATTGAATTATTATTTTGAAAATGTAATGAAACATTCTTAAAATGTCTTACTTGTAAACATAATTTGACTAGTAATAACATAATTGTTATCATAATCATAATCTTTAATCAATTTTGTCGTGATTGCATCCATAACAAAATCGAATTCTCGTACAAATTATTTCCTAGTCTAGTCTATAAAAGCTAAGCCTTTTTTCTTCTAATTCAGCATGAAATATCAGTTGTACCATGATTTCATATAGATACAAATATAACAGAATTTTGTAATGTAATGTGTTACAAATTAAGTTGGTAAAAATATTTTTTGTAATTCATACGGTGTTTTGACAAATTGACCTTTACAAATGAGTACCTATACCTAACAAATACATTATACTAAGTATTCTACTCTATAAGTAATTTGCACAATTAAAATATATATGATGATTCACAACTTAGTAAAAAAAGATGGGAATAGATGCGACATGACAAATGAAGTCAATGTCATAAAAAAATTGTTGAATCTTTATACCTAGTTTTCGAGAGAAAAAAATTGGATTTGTAGTATTTTCAACATTTACGTCGCTACACTACTGTAGTCTTTAGCCAAGCGATTCCGAATATTGAATTTCGATTATAGTGGTATTGACGAATTTGTGCTGCGAGTGTTTTAGTTTTTCAAGTGTCAAAAATTGCTTATGTGAAATGAAAATGTTTTGGCAGAACGATTTCCCGGTAAACATGTGCCAAATCCAGCTACTTTTTCTGCGGTGTGCAGTGAGTGTAAGTGTAGTGCAATGCAAACGTGACACGGAAAATTTGCAACAGAATCGTGGAAGACATGAAGGTCCAGAGCATCCACGGCGTATTGCAACAGTGTAGCGTCTCAGACAGACGAAGCTCAATTGTATCCATACCATACCATACCATTAATACCAAGGGATTGAACGAGAAGGCCGCCACGATCTTCTGACTTTAAATCCTTTAGACTTATTTTTGTGAGGATATTTAAAAAATTAAGTGTATCGCACCGAAGTCAACACTATTGATGATTTACGCAAACGTATCACAGCGGCTGCCAATAACTTACGAGTTCAAAACGGACAAGAAGCAGAAACATTTGTGTTATGCTTGTAGAAACTGGGTAAAATACCGGTTGGGGCATTAGTCCGTGGAGTAGTTGTTTTCTGCAGTATCATTTACAGATTTAATGGCTCGTCGCCCAGGCCGAAAGGTCTGCGTTAAGTACCTGCTGCAATGTAGGTCGCTTCCTGTAAGTCGAGCCGCTTAGGCCGAGCAGGAAATAAGCAGACCACTTATATCTCACCTGGGTAAAACGGGCCCAAAATTGTTGTTGTAACATAAGGAATTTCAAACTATTTTATTAATTAAAACTATACCTGCACTCAGTTTATATGTGAACATACATATGAAGGAACAGCTTGTTCAATTGTCGGTCATCTCACCTATGGCATGCTGATGAGGGCTAACAAGCCCGAAACCGATATATGTCTGGTGGTGTGTCCGACAAGGGTTCTTGGCTGTTCACACAGATACTGCAGGAGTAATTCAATGCCGGTCGGGGCATTAGTCCGCGGAGTAGTTGTTTCCTGCAGTATCATTTACAGATTTAATGGCTCGTCGTCCAGGGCGAGAGGTCTGCGTTAAGTACCTGCTCAATGTAGGTCGATTCCTGTAAGTCGAGCCGCTTAGGCCGAGCAGGAAGTAAGCAGACCACTTATATCTCACCTGGGTAAAACGGGCCCAAAATTGTTGTTGTAACATAAGGAATTTCAAACTATTTTATTAATTAAAACTATAAATTAATTTTATTAATAATTAAAAACAATAACAGCAAAAGCCGTTAAATTTACTATATAAAATAGGTGTTAAAAATGTTATTTCTTTCCTTGAGCATTTCTTTCAATTTTTTGTGCAGGTGATGATTGCATGCTTTGTCTTGTTAGGTTTTACAGTGGACCAGTGCAGAAGTGTATTTTTAAATCATTTTAAAAATGCCTTTTTTGAGAGTTCACTGTACATGCTTTTGCATTAATAATGACACTCCCTCAATACAGTTTTTGAACTTCAGAGTAGAAATTTAATTAAATCTCTATTGGTGAGTCAAACAGCTAAGAATTAATATTAAAATTGAAAGTAGATTTCATTACGAATATATCAGCAAATCAAAAGAAATCGTAAAATTAATTTTAAAGAGTGCGATTATTATTGCAAACGGTTGTACATACATTAAAAATTTGTTTAGATAAGTTCTGAATCATCCTGTATAGAACAATGTTGTTTCTTAAAATTTTCCAATTGTTTAAAAGCTGCTGCAAATTTCCTTGCACAACGTTCTGGATTATCAATTAAAGGACTTCCCTGAGTATATGAAGTGAAACAATATTGATTTAAATAAATAACCATTTAAACAATGCGTTCAGTACTGCATTTTTAATCTAAAAATATTACATAATAATATTACATCTTTCTATGAAAAAGAGATAAGAAAACAACTATGATTTTTACCTTTCTATGAAAAATACATAAGAAAACAGCTATGGTTTTACCTTTACCATTTTTATTGAGTAGAAGATACCTATCTCCTCTTGGCAAAGGCTATTACACAATTGGACTATTCTACCTTTCCCCTTTTACTTTTTTTTTGTAAGACTTCGTCGGTCCGCATCAACCAGCACTTTAATCTCGACCACCAGACGTACAAATAATCAATAATCGGATCCCAACGCCCAGCTATCAGTAACTCGCCGATGTACACCGCCCACGCGGCTTTCATTTGTCTTGCGATATCAAGGCCCATTGTATTTGAGTTTATTAAAAAACCGTTCCCCTCGATTTGCGGATTGCGTGTTTCATCTCCGTATCGGCCCGCGAAATGGGGCTCTCCTTTGGAGCCTCTGCCCAGAAGGCTTCACTTCTGATTGATTGCATTGTTTTCCTTTTTTCCTTCTTCTTTTAGCGGGCGTATTGTGTTTTTCTGTTGTGATGGAAAATACAAACGGCCCCCGGCTAAATGCAATGGATATTGAATGTACAGGATGCGCAAAATTTCAATATCCTTATAGGCAAACATTCACTGAGAACCCCCGTTTATGAGTTTCAAAAGTGGCATGGGGATTTTCATTACCTACACCACGTATGAAGATTGTGCAAATTAATAACGCCATCCCGTAAATAAAACATTTGAAACGAATGTGTAATTATTCTGTTGGTGACCAAGAATTGTGTGGCAAAAACGGCATGATTTTTTTGAAGCATACCATGAACTATTTGAAAATTATATTAAGCAAGCAGATGCTCTTCTTACACTAGCAATAGCATTACGTTCAAAAAATCTTAAAATGATTTTTGATACTCTCTTTGAGTCGCCAGACTATTTCCATTACAGAAACCATAAATAAAATGCATATCGGCATATTCACGGTTAGTAAAAGCATGGTGGTTCATGGCTGTAAAAGCATCAGATGAAATGCAAAGTCAAGCATACATATCACAACTAAAAAAAAGAAACGTAATAATTTAAATGATGGCACGCGAAAATGTCAATCATTACAATGAAACTGTCACCATGACAGATGCCTACTATTACATTACATTACATACATTATTTTAAAAATAATGATTTCTGATTAAACTACGGAAAATTCTAAAAAAAGTAGGGACATTTTTTCTTTAAATAAGTTTAATTCATTAAAAAACAATATTATTTGCCTGATATTACCGTCTTAAGTTTTGTACCAACTTTTCCAAACACATTGTATATAAATTCATTTAGTTTGTCACGCGGGGTTCGAAACTTCTTAAATATTTCTAATATTGTCAGAATATCACGATGTTTAAGGACATGATCAAGACATTTTTTTGGCACATGTCCAATGTACAAGATAGGCAAATTTCGATGTTTTTATAAGCTATCGCGTTAACTATACCTAGGAGGTAGAAAAAAATTATTCACCATTTTACTGAGGAAACAGTTTATTCCAGAGTACCAATTTTATTTTTTAAATATTTTTGACAAGACATTTAGAAGAAATCATGACAGAATGAGTTACTAAACAAATAATAATGGTATTATTAAAATGGTATATTCGCAATAACAATCGTTCTGAGAATGTAGCCAAGACGTAATTAAATTAATGTACGGAAAAAACTAAATGACACATGCATACTTCAAGAAAATGAAAGAAACAAAATATGCTATAATAAATTATTGTCTTAATAAAACGGCAAATAAACATATTTAACCATACATATTATATCTATATTAATGGAAATAGAAAAAAATTATCGATTTCAACTGGTCCATGGCCACCTATGGTTTGTATTTAAAATACACAATTTTAGGTTATAACTCTAAAATTAATGAAGTTGCAAAAAAATTATATACATCAAAAAAGTGTGACGAACGTATTAATTATTTTTTTCTAACTTTACAAACAATCAAGTTACAGACATGTATCGAAAAGTGAAAAATTTGAAATATTGTTTATTACTCAAAAACAAAAGACGGTAGGTCATTTTGATATTAACCATTAATTTTCTTTTAAAAGAAGAAATCGAGAAGGGGAGGGTCATTTTTTCTGTCTACTATAGTTAACGAGAATATAAAAACATCGAAAATTGCCAAACATAATCCATATCTGATCCAAGATTCAACCTCTGCATAATACAGGGTGTTAAAAAAAAGAGTGTAAAATATTTCAGGAGGTAATAGTATGAACCAAAATAAGCAGAAAAGTCTTAATAAACATGGGTCCGCAAAGTAACGGTTGTCGAGATATGGACCACTATTAGTTTTTCAAACATTTTATTTTATTAGGAATAAACCGACAAAGAAAGCTTTTAACAAACAAAAAACAAAGTTACAGAAGATGTTCAAAGTGCCCTCCGTCCATTTCCAAGCAGGCACGACATCTTCGTCTCAACGATATTTGAACTCTTTCGAAAACACCCTCCTTGGTTTGGATTTTTTGAGACTTTTAATTAATCCGTAGCTGCAGCTCTTCCAGGCTATTTACAGGGGTACCATACACTAATGTCTTCAAATATCCCCAAACAAAGAAATCTAGAAGGTTCAGATCAGGCGATTTTGGAGGCCATAAAACAGCGGCCCTTCCTACCCATCTATGTGGAAAAGTTTGGTGTAAATGCTCTCTAACGGCCATAGAAAAATGAGCTGGAGCACCATCATGCTGGAACCACATTTGTTGCCTCTGATTCAAAGGAATGTCTTCCAAAAACTCATACAGTGTGTTCTGCAGAATGTTGAGGTAAGCAGCGCCTGTTAATTGGTTTGGTAAAACAACAGGACCTAGAAACCTGTCACCTACAATACCCATCCAAATGTTTAATGAAAAACGTGCCTGATGTACAGATTCTATTAGAGCATGAGGATTTTCGTCCGCCCAAATATGCGTATTGTGAAAATTAAATACTCCATTTCTTGTGAACCCGGCCTCATCAGTAAAAATAATGTTTGCAAGAAAACGAGGGTCTTCAGCATCATGACGTAGAAACCAGCGGCAAAAAACCAAACGTGCTTGATGATCATTTATTGGATTTAAGGCATGTACTCGTTGCACATGGTATGGATAAAGCAGTTGCTCGTGAAGGATTCTCCAAACAAGAGGACCACTAATTCCTACCTCGGCTGATATTCTCCGCACACTCGTACCTGGATTCTGCTTTACCAGTGCTAGAATTTTTTCTTCTGCTCTAGGAGTGGATACCGACCTTGGTCTTCCGGATAAATAGCACTGTTTGCTCAAGGAACCGGTATCACGCAATCTTTGGTAAATTCTTCCAAACATGCGTTGTGAAGGAATCTGGCGATTTGGATAAGCGTCAACATAAAGACGTCGCGCTTCGGTGACGTTCCCATTAGCACGACCATACATGAAATGCATGTCTGTTAATTCTGCGTTAGAGTAACCAGCCATAGCGAAAGAAAACTTGTGCACTGAGAACAACTGTCAAATACGTACTGTTTATTTCACTAAACATCAACCAACTATTATAAGAAAATACACAACGTTTTTGCAAAATAAAAAAGGGGCTAAAAAATATAAAACATTCCATATCTCCGCAACCGTTACTTTGCGGACCCATGTTTATTGAGACTTTTCTGCTTATTTTGGTTCATACTATTACCTCCTTAAATATTTTACACTCTTTTTTAACACCCTGTATATTACTAATACAGTAATTTCCTGATGGATTTTGAATGGAAACGTTGTAGTATTTCTCGCGTTACTGCTACCTCATTTGTAAATTTTGATATATAAATTGATCACGCTTCAAAATCATTCTGACATTTTTAAACTAAAATATGAAATTTAATTTAGTTATTGTATTTTCACAATAGCTGTGAAATGTTTATTTTATCCATGACTATGTGTCAGACATTTTTTCCTCATAGAAGAGGCAATGGCTTCAACTTTTTTGCTTAGAACGCTTCATCTTCAATGTATCTGTGTCAACTAATAATATCGATTCTGCTACACCGAACTCGTACTTATTTGCGGAAACATTTCCCCAAACCTACTGAATCAATAAATAAATCAATTCACTATAACGTGACTAATGAACCCAGATATCCTGGTTGCGCCTAATAAAGGCCGTAATAACAATAATCAGTAGGGATTTATATGCAATTTATAACTGTTTATATCAAAAAATGATTAGCGGGGATGATGGATGGATTGACGGCATCGCCAATAAGAGAAGCCAACTTGATCACAGTAATTTAACCATCACCTTGCCGATGTCCTCGGTGGCAGCACTCGACGCTCTTATTTATGGATTTTCGTCTGGATTTTCAGTAACAGGTCCAAGATGACGAGATAAAGCATTCCTCTCTACCAACAAGTTATCGTAAAACGTACAGAGTGTTACAAATTAGTAGGTCAAGCTAACTTCTACGTTAACTACATATTCTTTTGAGTAAAATAATGGGACTTTTGCCACTTTTTATTTCAGAGCTCCATTTCCAAATAAAAAAATTAAAAATTATTTTTTAGGATAGTTTCGTGGAATTTAGAGATATTTGTTTGAAATTTGGCACATATTTTGATCTAATATGATAAACAAAACGACACAGCTAACAACAAACCCTAAGAAAAGACAAAAATTTAATTCAATTAAACTAAATGTTCAATATGGGTACCACTTTTACGAATACATGCTCGGGCTCTTAATAAGAGAGTAACAAATATTTTGGATTGGTGATTTCAGCCTAAAGTGTTCTACAACTTGTATAATTCGTTTACTTAACTGCTTTTTACTCAATATTTGAACCATTTAAACGAAATCCTTCATAAATTGACTTGACCTCTGGTGGTTTGTCAAAATATGTGGTATCAACTTGGCAGTGCTTCTCCGAATTACAGCCAAAATATTTAGGATCATTTATAAGTAGTATTTCCTAATCGGTGGACTTATAGAGGCCGGCTTGCACCTGTTTGTTAAGTAACCGTTCTGTTCCCTTAACCTCAACCCGTTGGACCCGAGTTTTTCGGGTTTTATGAAAGATCTAATTTACATACCTATATGGTTCCAATTCTAACTGAACAACAACAAAGATAACGAATTATACAAAGTGGAGAGCACTTTAGACTGAAATCACATCTTTTCCAAAATATTTGTTACTCTCCCATAAAAGAGCCCCAAGTGAAGGTGGTATCAATATTGAACATTTAGGTTAATTGTGTTAAATTTTTCTGTTTCTTAGTTAGTTGTGCCGTTTTGTTTATTTCAATTTACTGAATACTTGGCGATATTTAATTTGTGCCAAACCTTTATAGCATCCAAAAAAGTTAATATCTCATAAACCGAGCCTCAAATCAAAATCTTATAAGAGTGAAAAAAATATAATAGAAACACGTTCCATCTTAAAAAAAATATTCTGAAACCATAGGACTATTAAAAAAAAATTGAAGGGTTTGTAGATATTACAACCTCCTTTCGTGCTTTGATATTTTAGACCAAACTTACACAGAAAGTGTGTGCCGATTCAAGATAAAAATATGTGCCAAATGTCAAGCAAAATTAACGGAGTTATCATAAAAAATCATTTTTAAAATCTTTACTTTGACATCCTGTATTTTAAAAATGAAGCTTCGAAAAGAAAAGTGCTTTATTTTAGTTCAAGGAATATGCAGTTAATCTTTGACCTACTAATTTGTAACGCCCTGTATAATGACTATAATTATTCAAACTGTTAAATGCGTCAAAAATTATCTAAGACAATATTTCTATAAAGATGTAAGCGCTGCCAAAGTTACACAATTTTTTAAAATCTACCTACATTACGAAACAGCATATGTTCTTTTCTATGTGCGATACAATGCTTTCAAAGAAATATGTACTGGTAAATCCATATAAAATAGCAGAAAAAACCGCTGAAGCCATGTAGGAGTGAATGCCAAGGTTTAAAAAAAATATGCATGCACAATATAGGTTAAACAGTATAAGCAATTTTATACGCAAATAAATGAGTAATACCTAAGTGATGTAATACTGGAACATGCTGATATTTTCATCATAAAAATCTGAAGTAATATACAGAATCATGTGTTTCCTTTTTAGTATTTAGTTATGTTGTAGCAAATTTAAAATATACTTCATCAAAATTTTCGCCAACGTAGTAAGCGCCAATAGTTACTAAAATTTCAAATATAGTCTATGTAAACTCCGACTTTTTATCTTTGTGAAAAAAAGTTACCCCACAAGCCTCTGAGTTTTTAAATTTTTATATAACTTTGTAGTGTTACAAAAATAATGATAGCTTTCTGTAGTCTTTCTGTCAATGAATATACCTACTTTTAGTGAATGGTATAAAAGTTTAGGTATAGAATTCGGTAATATATAACCCTCTTATGAGGTTTTTCAATAATTTCGTTAAGGTGCCTCCTAGGACATAACTGCATTTTTTAAATTTTGTAATTTTTAGATTAAACATCTTAAAATAAAACTTTCCTGTTGTTTGACTTTGTTGTCGAGAAAAAAAATAGAAATTATGGCCCTTTTTATTAAAAATAAAACATAAAATTTGTTTATTATTATTTTTCTCGTAAACGGTTCATTTTATCGACAGTTAACAAGAATACTTTTTTTAGTCTAAGACCGAAGCTACCCAAATTTATTATTTTAAAGTCTTTATCAAACAGAGTGTTAAAAATTTAAGTGGTAAAACTTAGTCCGCCCCTCGTAAACTAATAAAACTAAATATGCTTCAAGGACACTATTTTAAGAGATCCTTACTAGTGTTCATCACATTAAATTTTTATTAGATTATATAACAGTTATTCAAGAAAAATCGATTTCCAGCGGCGTTCTTCAAGGACACATATCTCCGTAGGGAGGGCCTGTAGGAAAATATTTTATAGAAACGTGTCATCTTATTTTTTCATGTTTTTATCTGCACCCGCGAAATTTTCCACATTTTTCCGGACACCCTGTATAAATTGACATATATTTCATTTTACTTGAAGTCATTATATTACTCTTGGTTAACAAATTTTGGTATTATAAGATTTTGTAACACTGAAGACTGTTTTTATGGCGGAAAGTAGTAGATAAATCTCGATCAATTTAAGTTTATTTTTCTTGTGTAGTAGTCTACTATGCTTAAATGTTAGTTGGGCTGGAGCCTATTTAATGCAGATATTTTGCTGTGAATAACAAACATCTACTAATGACTAAAAGATATTTCCATCAATATAGTTTATATACCATAATTTGCAATCGAAAAACACCACGCTACTTGTATCGTCCCGCCACTGCATAATCTAAGCGGCAATTTACCTAGCGGTTAATGCAATTCATAGAGAAAGGTTAGACTGCTGACCGGATAGTTCATAGCCAATTAATAGCCGTTAAATTGCCCGAAGATTAATGATCCAGAAACGCTGCGGACGATAGCATCCGATTTTTTCCCCGTGCGGAAACTATCTTCACGACTTCTGCCATTTACCGCGCTTCACGGAGATTCCATTAAACCGATTATTATTAGATAATCCTAATCGGCGAGTGGTGCACCGGGATATGGTATGTCCCTTAATAGCAGACGTGGAGTGGTCAAAGATCAATAACAGTACAAAATTCTAGCTGTCGGTTTCAATAACACGCAACCAATCGGGGGCGCTGCAACTACTTAGATAATCCCGACACGATGGTCGTGTTGCTGATGGAAAATTTTTTGAACGAGTGTCTTTAATCAATTTTATCTGGCTAATCTATAAATTGAACTTGACTGAAGGAGAATAAAGGATTCGCGATCTTTACCTTTCACACTGTAACAAAAGTGTAAGTGTTTCCAGTGTGCAATTTAGAATCTGTAAAGTTGCCGTGTTAATAGCCTTTTTACATGTATTACACTAAATGTGTTAAAATTACTAGTATATAATAAAATATACTGAATTTGTGTAATATTTACCAGTGATGTGTTAACAGTACACCATTTGTGTAAACTTAACACACCTCTATGTTCTATATCCCTACCCCTGATTGGATGAGCACAACTGCATTATAGAGACTGTCCCAACACATATCACTACGCAATGTTGGTCGTGTAGCGATGTTGTGTTCAGTTACCTCTCGTTCGCTGTGTTCAAATCATAGAAATCATAAAATATAGGTATAGAATGCCAGAAGCCTTTACATTAGGCACTCAAAAATAGTCAGGCTATGGAGGGGCTTAGAAAACAGCCATCTAGGAAAAACTCAATATAAGCAGTAGGTTACACTGCATTTTAATCCCAGCATACAATTAACGGAATATATGTAATTGGACCACAGAAATCAAAATTGGACGTAAAATTTTCATATTTTGAAATTGCCGCCTATTAGTGTGAAGCTACCCCGTTAGTGTAACCAACTCATGAAAGCTAAGTTACTGCAATATTACCAGACTCACGTTTTCTCCATACGTTGACTATTTACGATACCTCTTTTGGCGTTCTATATATTTTATGATTTCTATGGTTCAAATGGTGAACATTTAAGTTTTAATTGAAGTTTCATCAAATAAAACAGTAAATAATTACATAACTATAACAAATATTGTTAATAGTTTTAATAAAACTAAATAGGACTATTATACCCCTTAAATATATTAGGAATTCACTTTGACGTTTTAGATTAATCTGTATTCTGAATTTCTTTATTCAAAGAAAATCATATGTTCAGTTAGTTTTCGTAAACTTCTATTATGTAGTGCCTAAATACATATTTGTTTAATGTTTGTTGTTTCGTTATTTATGAATTATTAGAACGTTATCAGTTTATAAGTCCCTTATAAGAATACGTACTGCCACTACTACTAACTTTGTTAAATGTTTTGTTAGAAAACTTGAACATTTGAAATGAATTATATATTTTTAATAAAATCATAAAAGGTAAAATGTCTTTTATTATTATTACTGTAACACCATAATTCTGAAGATACTGCATGCTATGAATATCCCGTTTGCTTTGAAATTATAATTTTTGTAATACTGTTATTTTGACGTTTTCTATAACGTTGCAGGGTATATTCTACGCATTCTCGACGACTGCGAAAATTACTAGAAAACGTGAAAATAAAAGTATTACAAAAATTATATTTATTAAAAATTATTTCGAAAGCAAACAGGAACACAATCAACAAAAAAGATAGGTGATCTACATCAATACCAATTATACAATAAATTATGTAATAATACAAATAACACTGAAATGTGTAAAGGTTACACATAACATTTGTTATGTTAACACAGTGGATTGCGTTAAACATTTACCACACTGCTCCATACAGAGAAATGTGAAAAAACACAATCCTGTGTCCTAACCATTTATTTGGACACTTAAAATTCAAAAAGTCTAACAGTAGCACTAAAATGAGACTGCGTCCCTTCATGCATACACCAAAACTCTAGTCTAAGTTACAACAAAAAATCCTCGATTAAATCAGGGGGAGTATTTTGCAGAAATTCTAAATAACTTTGGCCATTTAATCGATTTAGCAAAATAACTGGTCCAGTCAAATAACGATCATTAATATCAGCCTAAACATTTATCTTAAACTCACGTTGAAAATGTCTAGGAGTTATTACATAGGAGTTTACATCGGAATATTCATGAAAGTTGTGAACATTTCTAATTCCTGTACCAGTGAAACAAGCCTCATCAGTGAAAAGAGCTTTCTTATGAAAATTAATATCCTGATGCAAGGTAAACTAGCAAAAGGTCACTAGTCTATTCAAATCTTGAGGCAATAGTTCTTACACTTTTTTATTGTAATATGGATGTAGTAGAATATATTTAAGAATTCGGTGTACAAAAGTTCCTGATAACACAGTTTTTCAAGAAAAACGTTTAGTACTTATTTCAGTTCAACTGCAACTGTTTGCAAAATATTTTCTTCATTTTCTACCTTTATTACACTAGGATGTTCTCGAATATTACTGAAACAGTTTCCTGTCTGTCGAGTCCATCTTTCAATATTAAATGTTTCCCTATGGAGAATCACTCGATCTTCCCCAGTTTTCTTAGTACAAGTAAAATGTCAACTTGTTCGCTGAATGTTCATTTTCAGCCATTTTCTACAACAAACGGTAGCAGAAATGAAATAGTTTTATTACTAACCGTCAAACAGACAAAGCCTACTACTGACTTTTTGATTTCTTCTAATAAACATTATTAAAATCTTAGTTTAATGAATGCATTTTTTATTGAAAACTTTAAAGCTTTTTCAAATTTAACAGAAGTAAAAAAGTGTTTTAAATTAAATTCTGCGCAGGATATTATCATTCTGTTTAAATTCGATCAGTCGAAAACAAGTTTGGTATATTTTACGGTGACTCACCCTCAATGTAGTGTTTCAATTCACCTGAACTCATAATCAAAGAAGACTAATAATAAATCTAAAGCATGTACCAAATTTGGTTATTCCATGTTAAAGTAATCAGAGATATTAATTTCGTTCGATATATTTGGCCCCAATTTGAAGACCTGTAAATTCCAATATTTTGCGACACCCTACATTTTCTTCTGAATACAATGTTGTGTAGATACTGTGTTTCTATATTCAGATCAGGTTTACTTGTCATGATTTTCTTTTGAGGAACATGATTGATACATTTCAGGTACTTCTTTACCGTACATGACTTATTAACTTGTTCCGTTTACGTTTTAAAGTATTTCTCAAGTCTGACACACCCGGTATACTACACCCCCTGGTCCGGATCACGATTATGACAACAGTCCCAGCCGTTTCGTTCCAGCCCACCCAAAACTAACATGTTGGGAAGCAATAACGCGGGTCGAATCTATCAATACTAATTAAATCAAAAGTTAAATTTAGTAGGCAGTTAATCATCGCGGCGGCGGGAGCTCTTAAGTATCATTCGTCACGTGACTGGCAGCGACCCACCAAAATACACATGTTATGACACGTGTTTGTCAAAATTAATGAACTTGACACAAAAAGTGCCAGCTCTAATAAAAGGCCGCGTTGTGCGGCCGAGGTGACACCGGACACACCCCCGCCCGCGTGTTGCCATGGCCACCAGGGGGCGTGGCGCGCACACCTGGCTGTCACTCGACACGCTGTCATTTTTCAAAGCTATCTGGACACTAACTAGCCCCGGATCGAGGGAGAGCGGGCCGTTGCTTTATTTAGATATTTCCCCTTTTCCGTTCATCAATCATGCCGCGTTTTTTGGCGTTTTCATGGAATAATTCTGGTGGAAATAACAGACTTGGGGAGGGGGTGCGGAAAAATTAAAAAACTGGGCGCAGAAATAAATCGGCTTGTATTTATTATTAACCGTTTTTTTGATACTGTGAATTATACAGAGTGATTCGTCTTTTATGGCAAGTTAAAGAAATTGCCAAAGTCGATATCTCGGTAATGACAATGATTAGACCATCAACAACAAGTTTTTTGGGACCTCCTAGATTTCACTGTTAACGATTGTATATTTCTCAGTTCTTAAATAGAAAATCCAGGGGCGTAGTAAAATTTTAACTTTGACGCCCTGTATCTTTTTTATTACGCGACCTGGGCTATAGGTATGTTAGGTTAATTCGATTTATTTTCACCTAAGGAATCTGTGGTCTCATTTTTGCTACTTCATTTAAAAACGCCCTATACATCATATATTTGTTTGCAAATAATGATCGATGATACCCATACCTCCGCCACTGGTAAGTTTCTAAAGCTGGTAATTTTTTATTTTATACCTACTGTCATAATGGTAATAATAATAATAATAATGCATTTATTGCCTAACAGAAAATATTCCATTTACAGGACAAAACAAATAGATTTATAGATATAATATAAAGCATACTAAAGTACAGACAATGAAGAAAAAAGAACAAATTAAATATATATAGTTAAAAAAAAAAACAAGAAAAATGATAAACAGAAAAATTAAAAATGACTACAACTAATATTGAAAATTATTGAAATAATCGGATGCAATTTCTTAACAAGTCATTAATATTACAATGAACTATATAATTATTAGCTATTAAATAAATAGCAGATTTTAAAAGTATATTTGTTCTAGCATTACGACAATAGAACAGTGAATTCTCACGAGAGCCAGGTCTCGGAACACGTATATTCAAAAATTAAGCAAAGCCTGAGAATCAACTATACCATTAAATAACTTAAATACAAACATGCATACCGAATTTGGTTAAATTAGGTATTTCAAGCGGTTTAGAAATTAAATACTGATTTTTTTTTATTTTTGACACGCTGTAGCTGGACAATGGCTGTCCTAAGGCCCCACATTTATATAACAAAAACCCTTATTTCTGGCCACAGAATACGCCACTGGATTTTTGACCTCTACTTAAGAAACACCTTGTATACAGGGGAAATGTACATACTGTCACAGAATTTGCCCCGCTCGCACCCAATTCGACGACTGCGGTATCGCGAAACGCGAGATTGCCCCGATTGCACCTACGCGATTCTGGTAAACAAACAAATAATGCCGTGTATCGAGGCGCAACTAGAAAAATGGAGAATCGACGAGAAACGTTCGAGTCGTTCGGGAAATGGGTCTAGAGATGCTAGAAAATACCTGGAATATTTGTTTGGTCTATAAAAGAAGAATAAACGGCCGAATCAGTCAGTCTTATATTACAGTCTTGAATGGGTGTGTTTAGAGCGATTTAGATAGCGATTAAAAGTGAAATAGTGTTTAGTTGAGCTGTAATGGGGAAGTTGCATGAATTATATATTGGTTTGAAATGTATTACAAGGTAAACTTTCAAACATATTGAAAGGTCAGAACATATGTCTGGCGGCAATAATCACATAATAATTAAAATATTAACATTAATAAATTGCTATAGAATGTAAACAAAACCACGTGATTGAAAACACGGTTATTATTGGTGTGACGTCAAGTGCCGGAGTAACGCGGTCATCTTGCTTATGTTTCCGTAGATACCGTGCAGTGTCACGGTGATCCTGACGTAAATAGGCATTTGTTTCTGAGTTTTTTGTGACATTACTGACATTTCTTTTGAGCCATAGAAATGTAAATACTGTGTAAGGTAGTGACATGACTGAGGCTCTTTAAAAAAAACTATAAAATAAATAAGGCGAACAGCCCTATAAATGTAGATAATCTAATTGATTGGGGAACGCATCCTCAATGTGTAACTATATTTACATTGTTCAGCAAATTGTCAAAAATTTAGGGTTATTTGAAATGAAAATAGTTTTTATAAATTGCAACATGTAATGCATAAATATTTTACCTATAATACCTACTAGCCGTTCCCCAGATATACCACGGAGCTTTAAAAGAAAGGTATAACAATTAATAATTGTTAAACCTTAAAATTAAGATATTAAACTAAATGCTAATTTTTATTCCAGATGTAAAACCCCCCAAATTATCATTAACTGATTTATTGAAAATCATATGGCTAGATAAAATAAACTAATATCTATAGGTAACGAAATTTAAGTTTAAGAAGAGTATTAGATTATGCAGAATCGACTGCATAGGATAAAACAAATCAAATATGGTGTTGAAGTCAAGCTACGCATATTATAGCCACAGACTGGCCAATAGTATAAATAAGAATTTATATTACAAGTGACAAAGGAAGATAATTGTAATTTCTATGTTATCTATTAGTGCTTGCTGCTTAGATGAGCATATTCCCCGATATCCTGCCCTCGGAAAGGTTAGGTATCAATATAAATAGCCGATGGATTTGATCAAGTGTCTGTTGTAGGTACTAGTGGTGTGATCCAGGAGATTATCAACTTCCAGCAAGTACTTAGGTGTACCGATTTTAGTCCGTATTAGTTTTGAAACCAGTAGTTAACGGGCCTAAAAGAGAAGACGGAGTGCATCGATAAGAGGGAGCTTGTTAGAATGCATAATTTATAATTTTAAATATTGTGGACATATATTAGGATCTGATATTAAAATAAAGTAAAAATATATATTAAAAGTGTAGCCTTAGCTTACCGAAAGGTGTTGGGCGGCCAGTCAAGTGGTAAATTCCTCCGATACCAACGACAACTCAGATTCTGTACTGTACAGTGTAATCCATTTTAAGGACACTTTTATTAAGTTTTGAGTAAAAAGTTATTATTGAAACTAGATATGTTTATGCTGCATTCTTATACCGATACATTCTAATGTTTTTTCTGTACTCGTTGAAGGTATAGTTATACTAGGGTGGACAATATGACTGTGGTATGCTGAATATGTGTTTGCAGGGAAATTTTCTAGGGCTTCTCGCTAGGTTTTAATAGTATCTAAATTATTATTAGTATTCAGTAGTGTACAGAGTAGTTAATAAAGATAAGTGATTAATTAATGGATTGTTTTTCTGGTAAAAGAAAAGGTCGGGTTGGGAAACCCGTGACAATACGTTAAAACTGAATATAATATAGGGCATCTAGAAGGCCTCAAAAAACCTGTTGTTGACGGGTCTAACTATTGTCATTACCGAGATACAGGGCGTTTTACCGAACTTGGCTATCTTTTTAACTTGCCATAAAAGGCGAACCACTCTGTATAATCAAATGATATTTGGTAGGGGTACTATTCTTGCTTCTCTCAATCCCCTATCGCCATAATCGAAACATAAATGGAGGTCTTATAACCGCGTATTTTCATAAAATCCACTTTGCGTAGTACCACAGAAAAAATCTATCTGTGGTAGTACCCATCACCCATAATTACTCTTTCTGTAAAACCTTGGACGCCACTGGAGTAATTGCACTACTACTTACGTAAAAACCTTACCAATTAAAGCACCATAAAACAAAATCAACGGTAATAAACCCAATAACGTTATTTATGGTAAGTTCTTTGACATGTGTAGTTAAATTATTCACACATTAGGCTGCCTCGTAAATAAACTCATGTGTACATGCCTGGGAGAAACAGAAATAAAGTAATTTTTTATAGGTACCGCAGTTTAGTTACAGAATACATCACTTTAGGAGATAAGAAACAAATTGCGACTTGGAAAGGTGTGTCTTTGACAACAAAGTTGTTTTAAGCTGTGTTGTTCAATTCGGAATTTAAAAAATAACTGCACTTTGTTATTGCTGAGTTTGACTTAGCAGTATATGAAAGTTTGACCTTGCACACCCCTGTAATATTTATTTTATTTTTATTTTTTATAATTATTGATAATACAATAATAAGACAAGAGTAAACTAACCTAAGAACACTTTTTTAATACAGACAATAGTGTTAAATATATCAAGCTGGCTACTTATTACATTAAGTGTAGTTAGTGCAACATTGAAATAAAGGAGATTTGATTAACATATTAGTTCGAGGAACAGGAAGATGGTAGGTAACAACAGAGCGGGATAAAAACCTGGGAATATTTAAGCATATCTTTTGTAAAATGTCAGGATCATCGGCAACATTGTTCATTACTTTAAACAAAATTATGGTTGAATGACACTGTCTAGGAACACTTAAGCTTTTAAA
Organism: Monochamus saltuarius; assembly: GCA_025584915.1. Classification (NCBI taxonomy): domain Eukaryota; kingdom Metazoa; phylum Arthropoda; class Insecta; order Coleoptera; family Cerambycidae; genus Monochamus; species Monochamus saltuarius. The sequence goes on from CM046725.1 coordinate 17,927,052, forward strand.
ACCATGTCTCTGAAGTTAGAATCATGAGGTATACCAATATCAGGGTAAATGCCATCTATTTTAAAAGACAACAATTTAAGGAAACGCCTTTGAACAGTTTCCAATTTAATAGACTGAGTCTGATAGTGAGGATTCCTAACTACTGAGGCATATTCTAGCTTTGACTTCACATGGGCGTAATATAATATTTTTAAAGTTTCAGTATTATAAAAATCGTTACTGTAACGTGCTATAAATCCATACATACGGTTGGATTTGGAAACGATCTTATCAACATGAGCATTGAACGACATTAATCAAATGTTACCCCTAAATCAGATATGGTTTCTGGTCTTTCAATAATAATATTATTTAACTTGTAATCATAACAAATTGGATCATTTTTGAGGGAATTGAGGGCATTACGTTACACTTTGAGATAATTTAAAGTGCACCAATCTTCGACTTGTTTCAAATTATCATATAACCGCACACAGTCGTCCTCAGAATGAATCTCATAGTAAATTTTTAAATCATCTGCATAAAGAAGGCATTGAACATCTATTATTAAAATATTTAACAGAATTGTGTGATTTGAGTGGCTATTTTTTTGTTTGTAGTACTCTCTCAGATGTAGTTAGCGGGCATATTACGCTAAAAAATCATATTAGTGGATTTTTTATCACAAATAACAACGTAACATACTGCAAAAATTTAAAACCCTAAAAATTACAGTTTGCTTTGCTGTGACTTTACGACATATTTTACAGTCAATATCAATTGTATCTACCCTACTATTGAACTAGTTTCGGTAAACACCTGCTGCGATAGGCGATAAGCTGACGCGGTAGACGGCAAGTAAACAAACGATCAACGTTAATTCGACGAAATGAAATGGTCGAATATGTTACTTCATTTTATTACATTTCAGATGATACGCTTTTTTCTTTAAAGATAGAATACGCGTCAAATATACTAACGAAACGAGCCACGCCACAGTGCTACCGAACTACGATGCAGGACCCCAACCAATTTCAGATTAATTTGATTACAATGTGATATTCCATTTATATGTCGCTTCTTTACAGCTGAATTAAAGATACCTACAAAGTGAAATAATTTATACATTTTAAGAAAGGCCTTTTCAGGATTTATGGCATTTTAGAAAACGGGCCTCTATATTTAGAGCTGGCTCATTCTCCACGTGGATGAATCTTTATCGGTACTTTCGCGTAACGCGGTCGATTACCACAGCCATCTAGATGCTAGGGGATAGCGAATATAAATCTTGTCGTACGCTCAATTAAACTTAATATATAGGATAAATTGAGCATGGCCCATCAAAAGGTCTTTATTTATCATGCTGCTTTACGGATGTTTTTTCGTCGTTTTATCCTCTACCATACGGATTTATTAGTATAATTTGAATAACTACATTCCAAATACTTGTGTGTTGTCAATGTACTAAACATAAATCGACTCTGAATAAATGTCCCAAAATTATTACTACAAATAGTAGTTTTGGTAACTAAGAAGAGATCGACAACATCATAGGCGGCATCATATTGAAATTTAACCAAACATATCTATATATACAAAATTGCTCACAGGCTCAAGTTACAGGCCTTAGGTTTATACTGGTCTTCTTTGACTATGAGTTAAATTGAAACAGTACAATGTGTTTATTGAGAGTGAGTCACCCCAAAAATTATACCAAACCTTGTTTCCATTGATCGAACTTAAAAAGAATGATAATTTCCCTCACAGTTTAATTTAAAACACATTTTTCTCGTTAAATTTTAAAAAACATTAACGTTTTTGAAGCAAAAATGCGTTAATTAACACAAGCTTTTAATAGTGTTTTTTAGAATAAATCAGGAAGTCAGTAGTAGACTTTGTCTTTAAATTTGAGTAACGTCAGTCATGACGTAAGTCGTCTGAATTCGCCGCTATTTTTACATTTTGCACAGTTACCACACGCACCCAAACTTTTATAAATATAAATACAACTCATCCCAATAGTTGTCTTAAGAATCTAGTTAAAAAGAAATGGTTCCAGCACTGGTTCCTTGTTAAGAGACTTGATATTTTGGAGATAAATTCGTTACATTCGAAACTAATCACCTAGGAAAAAAGTTAATACTAGGTAGTCAAAGACACGAGGTGTGCACATTATTCGTCTAGACGTCGATTGAAAGCGGAAAAATCGAACAAAAAAATCAGCTGCAGATTAGATCCGCAAAAGGAATTATAATTATCGGGAGCAAAAATGCGACCGGTAAATGTGATAATACGTTGTTAGACAACACCAGTACGCCCAGTTCCTACTATGGGAGCAAATAACGCCGAGTCATACAATCTGAAGATGGGTAACGACCAGACAAACCGTAGTCGGTCTAATTGTTATAATTACGGTTCGCTTTGTTATCAACCACTCTTTAGGCTCTCTATCTTGATTTTTACACATTTTGTTTATCGCCTGCTTTAAATCATCGCCATTAGTGCGCTATTAACGTTTTTTCTTCGTTCGGTCTACACTTATTTTAGAACATAATTACGACCAAAGGAAGTAATATTACAATTTCGTAAAAGTTTGCTGCCACATCTAATGGATACGTACCTAGAAGACAAATTAGGCAGTCTCTTCACCTTCATATTCTCTTGAACGGAATTCGAAAAAGAAAATGTTGTGACACGATGATTGTCTTGGAAAGCTATACATTATATTGTTCAATTTGCTGCAATAAATGCATCACAATTCATAATTTACTATAAATTATCACTTTCACAATGTCGCTATTTAAATATCATCGAGAGAAACAGTAATGAGAGATCTGAAAGTCCACTAATAGTCCAGTCTTTTAAGGAGTTCACCTACGAAGATTGATATACCCAGCTATAGATTCGTATAAATTTGTATTTTGACATCCTAAAACTGTTCTCAAAATTCACATGATTCGATGTCCGCAACTTTAAAAATCGATTTTTTGTACATTGTTTGGAAATATCTCGTTTTCTATGTGTTTTACGCTATTTGTATTTATTATCAATATTGTAGAGAATTAAATTCTCTACAACTTTTGTTTCAAACATTTTTTTATACGTTGAAACGTTTTCGAGCTAGAGGGTAGAGAGCGCGCGGTTAGTAATAATAATAATAATAATAATAATATCATTTATTTCCAACAGGAAAAACCCAATTACAGGAAATACTTAAATAGAAAAAATAAAGTAATTTCATATAATAATAATAACTAATTACAAATAAAACCACAAGAAATACATTTAAACGGGCTGTTTTCTACAAACAAAAAAAAAATAAACAAAATAAACGATACATAACAGTGACAATTACATTTACAGTAGCTCTCTGTTGTATATACTGTTTTTATTGTATTCAATGATGTAAAATTTATATCACAATTATTACAGGTACTATTAAACGTATTACATGCATTACAAATAGGTGCTTTCAGCAGTATGTTAGTTCTAGGCCTGTCAGAATAAAAAGTTTGAGTATGTCTTGAACCAGCACGCGGTACTAAAAAGTTTATTTTACAGAAAAGATCATCACAGTCCACATTATTATGTATCAAGTTGTACAAAAATGAAACAATAGACCATACTCGCCGTAAGTTAAGAGAAGCAATATTGAATCTATCCAACAGTATCTGATTATTAATTCCCCTGATAGGGTAGATACCATCTTCCTTAAAAGAAAGATATTTTAAAAAACGCCTCTGGACAGATTCTATATGATCAATATGGCATTGATATATAGGGAACCAAATAATCGATCCATACTCAAGCTTACTTCTGACAAAGGAAAAATACAAAATTTTCAATATATTGATATCTCTAAAATCCTTACAGTTTCTCAATATAAACCCTAATGCCTTATTTGCATTACCAATCATGTAGTTAATATGATTAACAAACGTAAAGGTAGAATCAAAGAAGATGCCCAAATCCTTCACGCAATAACTTCTTGAAATTGCAGTATCATTAAGTGTATAATCAAAAATGTAAGTTTCCTTTTTCCTACAATACGACACTACATAACATTTATTAATATTTAGATTTAAGCGATTTGTGTTGCACCAATCGTTAATGCGATCCGCTTGAGTCTGTAAGTATTTGCAATCATCTACATTTTTAATATCTGTATAAATCTTTAAATCATCTGCAAAGAAGTTTACAGGAAGATATAGTATCGGGTAAATCATTTATAAACAAGAGGAACAACAAAGGTCCCAAATTTGAACCCTGTGGTACCCCCCGACGTAACTTCAAATTTTGATGAACTGAAACCCTCGCATCTAACAATATGCTGTCTCTGCATTAAATAAGATTTTAAAAATTGAACAAATCTGTAAGATAGCCCAACAGCATCTAGTTTGGCAAGCAATATGTGATGATCAACCTGGTCAAATGCTTTGCTGAAATCCATATATAACACATCAACCTGTCCGTTGTGATCAAGACATTCACAAATATACTTGGAAATACAGGCCAAGTTTGATATACACGAGCGTTTATTAATAAAACCATGCTGACTTTGGGAAAAATTGTTTTTGGTAGACGCATATATATATTCATAAATAATTATTTCAAATAACTTAGAAAAATTACACAAAATGGAAAGAGGTCTATAATTAGAAATTAAGGATGGATCACCTTTTTTTAATACCGGACATATGCGTGCTATTTTCCATAAATCTGGATATGTTGCTGTAGCTAACGAGAGGTTAAACATAAATAACAATGGAACTACTAGAGCCTGGCCGCAGTCCTTCACAATAAAGCTAGGAATAGTATCAGTACCACTAGTCATTTTATTCTTAAGTTTCTTAAGAGCATTGAAAAAATCAGCATCAGTTATTACCGGTGTAGTAATGTTTTCATTGAAACTATGCTGTATGTTAAACATTTCATAATTAGGATCAGGCGACATATAAACACTACGGAAAAAATCAGCAAATCCATCAACAATAGCTTGAGGATTTTCATAATAACTATCATTAAGTTTCATCACACCAGGAATATTAGAACGTCCCCTCTTATTTTTTACAAATGACCAAAATTTAGATGGATCGGATGCAATGAGTTGCTCAGAGGTCTCCATAAAATTTTTGTAGGCTTGTTCAATTTGAGCTTTAAACTTTCGCCTTAAATTGCTAAACCTGTTGTAATAATAATCAATTCTGAACTTTTTATAATTTTTGTAAGCAGTTTCTTTACAACGTATATTTTTTATAATATCTTTAGTAAACCATGGTGGATAACGGCGACGAGGATTAATTTTTAATGGAACAGTTTGGTCAAATATGTTATTTAGTATACCATAGAATACTTCACATGCAAAATTAATATTATCACATTGTAATACATCAGACCAATCCGCATTCCCAATCAACTCATACATTAATGGATAATTGGCTTTCCTAAAATTATATTCACCATTTAAGTTAGTATTTTTGTTATTAAATTGTTCATAATGCTTCAATAGACATTTAAATTCTATTTGCAAAGCAGGATGATAGTATATCGTTTGAAATCAACTGGTAGTCCCGATCGAAATCATCTCATATAAGGTTTATAAATTGTTACTAAATCTATAATTATAAATAATTTTCATTTTTTATTAACAATTATATTATATTTAAATATAAGACTATACCAAGTGTTCTACAAGCTCTATGACAAACTTTGACAGATGGGTTAAGAAGTTTAGAGCACTTTTAAAATAATAATAATATACAATAAATAATTTCATATTTACACTACAGTAGCCTGATAAATAAAAATAATGGTTTCTATAACAATAATTAATATTTGTGTTTAAAGTTTAAACATTTGTTTATCTTCATTAACCAAATTAACAAATCTTAAGACTATAAAAATTATTCAAAATGTTCACCTTGGGCTCGAATGCAAGGCTCACATCGAATTTTAAAGATTCCATCGCTCGACAGATGAAATTAGGATCATATCTTATCTGATTAGCTGCATCGTGAATTCTTTCAAGTAACTACTGAAAGGTACTGACTTCAACATGGTGGACAAGCTGCTTCATATGTCTCCATAGATAAAAGTCCAAAGAATTTAGATCTGGGGAATTCGGTGGCATGTTATTGGACCTATGTGGTGCACCATCATGCTAATACCACATAGTTTGAACAATATTAAACCTTACATCATCAATGAAATCAAAAGGGTTGTTTTTGAAGAAAGTTCTATACATATCTGCATTTAAATGCTCATTTAAAACATGTAGGTACAAGCTGTAAATTATTGTTGAAAATGCTACTCCAAAACGTTGACACTGCCCAGCTAACAATTTCTTGTTCTGTAAAAATTGTAAGAACGTTTCCAGAGCAAATTTAATAGAGCAATGTTTGTTCTAAGAACATTTTCAAAACGTTCTTACAACACTTATACCATAAAAATGGGCACCGTTCTATAGAACCTTTTAGTTCTTTAAGCGGTTCTGTAAAGCACAGGAAATAATTATAGAAGTCGTAAAGAATTTTTATAACACAGTTACAAAGCAATCTCATAAAAATTCTATAGCACTTCGCTATACAATTTTTTTGTTGCATGGTGTTATATTGAAAGAACTTTAAAATCGTTTAATTGTATCTTTTAAAAACAAAATGTTTCTGTATCGCACATGTTAGAAATAATATGGACGGGCCAATAAGAACCAATAAGATGGGCCTAATCAGCCTGCATAGGAGTACTTACTTACATTATTACGAATTGCTTAGTTTGTTTGTCCATCAGGGAGCAGTACATTTTAATGCGGAAAAAGTTTTATCGTGAAATATGTGGTACATAATGGTAATTTTTTGACGCGCCCTCAGTTAACCTTATATTTCCTATGATGCTGGAAATTTAATAAACCATTTTTTTTCTAAATTGATGAATTTAACAACCCACTGTACATAAAATAGTCACAGAGTAAGTATATCCATATTATTGATATCATTTCACCTATTTATATTGTACATATTTTTAATTACATTTTTTTTTTCTTCTTCACAATATGGCGACAGAAAGAAAGGCTTCATCTTGTACTTCCAATGGATTCTCACTAATATGACATTTTTGTGTCGATTGCAATGATTATAGAGCAAATATGCTTCGTAAGCAACTACTTAATATTCACAGTGTTGTCATATTTTTTTGTGGTAATTTCACTTATTTCAATTTTATTTAATAAATCTATTAAAATTCTTTAACTTCAACATCTAAAAGTGAAAATGCTAAGGTTTGGAATGGCCTAAATTAAATATGTTACTAAATTTCTATAAGAAAATCAATTTCTCTTAGCAATCAAATAATAATTTTTACAAGTCACGACTATGTTATACAAATTTCTCCATTATACTTTGATCAAAATATTTCGTACTATTACAGGCAGGTCTCATCAGATGGGGCTATGGGAAACCTACATATATAAAAAATTATTGTTCTATAGTGTTTCTTTATGGAACAAAACGGCCTTTGTTACTTATTTACTCTATAATGATTTTATAACAACTGTATTATTATTCTCTACAACTGCTTTAAAGAGCTTTTTCTCTTAAGTTCGATAGCAGCTTCCATATTTGTATTTTGTTTTCCGCAGCATTGTAACTTAACAACGCCTTATACAATAGTTCTATAATTAAACTATAAGCGACATTACGGAATAATTTTATAAGAGTGTCACAGGAGATGGTACAATTTTATAAAGCAGTATATTGCATCGGTTTTACAGTAATTTGATTCTATAAGCACCGTTGCTGTAAAATTGTGTTATTGTACACACTTATAGGGCTACATTAGCAGTTATCTTATAAGTGCTCTATAAATTATGCTCTAAGAACGTTCTTGCAACAAATTTAAAAAACAATTCAGTTTCCGAAGGCAAAATAGTCTCATGTGCCACATTAATGCAACAATTTAGTATTCTATATACAACTATAAAATATTAACAGAATATAAAACTCCTATTACTCTAAATTTATAGAACTACTTTGCTAGCTGGGTGAGATGCTGCTGAAATCGTCTTGATCATGCAATTAGCATGCGGATTTTGTAACGCCCAGATATGTTCATTACGATTATTATTTAGGCCGTTCCTAGTAAAACACGCTTCATCAGACCACATGTCAAGCCAAATGAATGTATCATTATATCTGTTGAAGTAACCAGCGACAAAATTCTAATCGCTGAGGAGCATCTCCAGCATGTGACGCTTGTACTTTTTGGCGATGAAACGAATGTAATATTTCTCCGTTCAATACACGCCATACAAAATTCGGTGATAACAGAAGATTACTTTCTAAACGCCGAACACTATTTGTGGCATTGTTAATGACAGCATCTATTATATCTTATTCATTTTGTACATTCACTTCAGTAGGACGAATGGCTTGTTTTGAAGCGGGGTTACCTTCTTTCCACAGTCTACGAAATAATACACTAAAGACTGTGTGGGTAGGCTGATGTCTATCTCGGTATCTTCGTCGCTATTCTCGAACTGCTTGTATGGCATTCCCATTATATTTTTTGAAATGCTTGCAACTTCCAAACAAAACCGAATCGGAGTTTTGTTCATATAAGAAAAACGTTTGACATTAACCCAGCTACAATCTGCCAAAGTTTATCACAGAGCTTGTAGAATACCCTGTATTATAATAAACGACAATTTAAAGATAGTAGTGTCTTAAAGACATCGAGTTATGAAAGAGCAACAAAGTAGCTAACTGAAGCCCGCTTTCGCTGTTTTTACATAATTAGAATTGACTCGGTCAGCAGCAAGCACGATGCGTGACATTTTATTTAAATGCATTTAAGTAGGCCAGTTTCCGAGAATATTATATAATTGTTTCGTACCTACATGTTACCCGCATGGATATTACGTATAACTCACAGTGCAGAACAGAGGAGGAACAGCATGCGAATGTATTCCCACCCGTTCCAAACACGATACTCCGAGAAAAAAAATGGAAAACCAAAATCGTTTACACTTCGAAACACCCGAATACTTGTAATTCCGCGATTAACTGGCGCTGTAGGCCTAATAACGTATGGGAAAATACTGGGAATCGCGCACACAGGAATTCTATTCCATGGTGACGCGGGCAATTAGTAAAGGTAATTAGCAGTTATTGCTTCAATTGTTTCAGCGTAATTATGAACGGCTGATAATCGACACGCATGGGCGCTTATAAATTGATTAGGATTAAGTGAGTCTTTGAAGTTTTGCGGTTGAGATATTGGCGGACGAGGGGTAATTAGAGGCGAAGCGAATAAGTCACAGGCGAATGTAAACTTAGTGTACATTTTCAGCAGCGTTAATCTCAAAAGAGAAACAACACAAAAAAATATGGTTCATAATATATATTTATATCGGTCAGTGGTCGCGCGTTTAAGGCGTCAGTACTTGAATCGAGGTGACTAAGTTGCTGTGGGTTTGACCCCTGCAGCCCACCCTCTCTGTGGGTATGGTAGGGCGGAAGAATGTGGCTTGGGTCAATGTGAGAGATTGATACCGGTTGACGTTTGACTACCCCCCTAATGAATGAGGTTTTCCAGGTTTCCCTCATTCCTGCACTGAATGGTGGATAGGGCCTACCAACGTAAGTCGTTCCTGGGTGCAAATGCGGCCCGCTTAATAATATGCCGCCCCCTCTCCCGCACAAGTCTTCGACTTCAGGGCTAATCCTCGTGATTAGAATGAGGGGTAGAGATATTATTAATATTAACGAATGCCGTTTTTTGAACAAACGTTTATTATAGTAGGTATATTACTTAACGAGCGGTAATGCAGGTCATAACTCACGCAGATGAAGTTTGCATCAAGTGAGTTATGACCATTATCGCAAGTTGAATACTATACTTCATCTACGACTATAACAATAAATACTAAGATATAAGTATCGAGAAAGAACTTTATTCACAAATCTTAATAGTTATAACAATTAAATAAAAGTTTTAGGTGTAATTACTCATTTTGTTTATTAATGATATTAACTGTAAAGTTTGAACAACCAGTAAACTGAATATGTGGGACTGTATTATGCAAGTTTATTGTTTCTTTTTGTGTTTGTTGTATATATGTTGTAGATGTACTAACTGGTTGAGGCGTTATAGAACTGTATATTTTATTTGCAGTATCTTTCTTATTGTTTTCTGAATCATCAATGTACCCCTCAGCAACAGTAGTTGATCGCCAACCGCCATGGCGTTTCAGTGCCGTTATATCCCCTCCAGCATCTACTAATAAAGTTGCTGACGAGCGGCGAAAGCAATGCCCGGTATATAAATTATTATCTGGTAATTTTAGAAATGTAGCAACGTCTTTCCCCATTGCTCCAAATTTATTAATGCCAATTCTTTGTTTGTGATATTTTCCATTTTGAAATTTAAAAAATAATATTGTTTGCGATATATCGGTAGGACGAATATTTAAATATTTCTTAATTATAGTATATATAAAAATTTCCCAGTGAATTATCTGGCAATTTTTATTTTTGTAGTTGGTACACTGACCATAATAATAGATCCATGATCTTCTAAATCTGTAAATTGCATAGAGTGCAATTCTGCTGTGCGACAAGCACCCATAATGCCCATTATTAAAGCAACCTAAAATAAATTATATTATTGACTAGATGATAAAAACGTTTGAATTTTTGTAAAAGCTATTACCTTTGTCGCCAGATATTTCTCATCAGGAGCTTCATTTATGCGTTTTTAGCTATATGTTTCTCTGATTGACGTTTACGAAACGCACGTAATTTTGAATAATTCTCTATATTAATTCCATTATTTATGTTGAGTGTGCTTCTTAGCATGGAGTAGAAAGTCCATAGAGACGATGCTTTATATTTATTGCTAAGTTCATTAAACTATGCCAAAAGCACATTTTCTGTAAACAAGTTAACGTTTTTATTGCTACACCAATCTTGAACATTTTTATATACACCTTTATACTTGTTTTTTGATTTTTCTGGTAATAAAATCTGTATTGCATTATTAGCTACTTCTCTTTATTTCTGGAGGTATACATAATAACTCATCTTCGCTATCTAAATTCATCTTTTTTATGACTATTATTAGAAATTGATTTGAAAACGTCAAAATTATTTTGTTAAAATATCAAATGACATTAGTCCCCTCAATGATAATAATTGACAGTTCCGCCTACTGAGAGGCGTTGGCAATTTAATAATTTTAAAATCTTTTAATTATTCATTCCTTTCCATTTGTTAAAAATTCTTTCCATTTTACACCAATGGAACGTATTTATCGGCTTAAAAATTTCCAAGAATTTACTGCGTACCTACACTATTTACATACCGAATTATATTGTATTGTAGAAGCCCAGCGTGAGTTATAATAACTCACTATAAAAACTCACGCTATTTGTTTATTGATACTATTAATTGCTCAGTTGAATAATTAATATATAAATTAATAAGAGTAGATAAAATAAATGATTCTATTCCGACTTTAAACTCAGAATTCTGAGTTTGAACTTAGAATTCTGACTTTAAACTTGAAATTCTATATATTTATTACTTTCCTTATGAAAAGTACCTAATGAAATTATTTGGCTTTATACAGGGTGTTTCGTTTCAGGGTGGCAGCGCATCTCTTATTTCTTATGGAACACTCTGTATATTTTTATATTTCCGCAGTTCCATTTCAATAATTGTTTTGGAAATATCTTCCTCATTTATAGATTTATATGTGTGTATAAAACTGGGTATCGTCTATGGCCATATTGCACAATGAGAAAGAGGAGGCCCGTACAGAACCGAAAATAATATAAACGTGCCACAACATCAGATACGGCGTTCATCCGCGATTTATCAATGTTTCTGGCCAGGCTACGGTTGGTCGGCGAGGCAGCTGTCCAGACGGACTCGGCGTGCAGCTATTTTTTAATTGGTCTTCCCCGGCTCTGTGTGGGAGGCCAGCGAGGGTCAAGCTGAATTAAAACACAACCAAATATGAGACTGTGGTTTTCTCATACCTTTATATTCGGTGCTGATTTTTGTTGTATATCAGAATCTACTAAGTACTAAGTAGTATTATTTTTTATGCTCTCATTCGTTTTGTGCCTAAATAAAAGTTGGGGGATGTATTAATATACAGTGTGTCCCGATTTTCAGGTTAACACCTCTAGAAATGTGAGAAGGCAATGGAACTTCCGCCATTTTCAGTCATTTTTTTACAATTAGTACCCATCAAAATACATATACAGGGTGATTCATTAATAATTGTACTTAGTCTAACTAGATAATCCTGGGCTGAAAATATGAAGAGTTGACACATAACATTTAGATAAAATATAGCTCCTTACGGAGTAACGGTGTTTAATTTAAAAAAATTTAAATGATTTTTGATCATTACTTTAGCCTTGTATGATATTTCCTATCATACTTGGCATAAAGTTTAGATACCTACTTTAGAACATATTAAAAAATCGTTAATGGCTACTATCAGAGGCGTCCGACAAGGATAGAGGGGTAGTTTCCCATTCCTAACTTCTACTCTGGCGGAGTTTTTATTTTGGTACAATTCTTCAATACTTTCTGTGTGATTAATAGCGGTAAAGGCATTATTTCTCGAGATTTTTTAAGTTTAACGTGGTACTGCACAATCATTTTTATACCAAGTATGACAGGGAAATATCAAACTGGGTTAAACTAACGGGCAAAATTCAATTAAAATTTTTTAAATAAAACACCCTGTTACTCCGTAAGGAGTCATATTTTATCTAAGCATTATGTGTCAATTCTTTATATTTTAGCCTAGGATTATCCGCATGTAAGTACAATTATTAATGAGTCACCCGGTATACCAAATTTGATCTTGAACTTAGCAAATAAAATAAAGCCGTTAACGCTTTGGTCAACGTTGGATATAAAGAAGGGGATTGATATAAGCAAATTTTGAAAGTTACGTGTTTTACTCAAGAGACAAAATGTGGGATATCTACCGAAAAATCGCAAGTATTTACAAAGGAGCAAGTTGATCGCTTTTTAAATAGTGCACCTGATAATTTATATTTGATGATGAAGGTAAACGCCTTAAAAAGCTCTTAGGTTGCAGTCGCATGCCGTTCTGATGAATTAGTCAATTTAACAATTGACAATGTTGAAGCTGCGATATTCGTCTTAATTATAAAGAATCCCAATACCAAAACCAAGAGACCACGTTCTTTTGCTGTGCTGAGAAACAATTATTTAAGTTTTTATCGAAAATATGTTGCTTTACGTTCACCCGGATTAGTACAACGTCGATTTTTTATCAGATATGTTAGTGGAAAGAGTCATTGAATGGTGGTCGGTTTTCATAAAATCAGTGCCGTCTCACATGAAGTCGCAAAATTTTTGAAACTGGACAACTAGAAGCAGTACAGTGGACACGCATTACGACGAATGTCTGCTACCCTTTTAGTTAACGGCGGTGGTGACTTCACTTGTCTTAAAATACACAGATGATACAGATCGAGTACTGCGGCGGAAGACTGTATTAAAGACTCACTTTTGTATAAAGAAAATATTGCGAAAAGAATACTGAAAGTTGATAGTGGTAATGATAAGCCAAGCACCGTTATCATTCTGGTTTCACAATATCTCAAAATAATATAAGTATTAATGAAAACGTGTTGGTCTTCTTTGAGAATTGCTCCAAGTAGTGACAATTTCAATGGTTTATTTATTTTTAATACTTGCTCAACTGTGTATTTAATATCAATGTGGATACAAAACAGTTATTGTAAATATTGATGAATAGCTTTTATAAATTAAAACTTGATTAGCACTTTTAATCTAAGGATTTAAAGTATCAACTTTAGCTCCTAAGATTAAAAGTGAATACTTTTGTTGCTAAGATACCTTTTTTTCTGTAAGGAAAATGCCAATCTTAGAGACTCCTGAGTTTTATGACAGAGAAAAACTATGTTTTTCTTGGTAAGCGTCTACGAATCATCCTGTGCAATTTCTAATAAAATACATGTTAAGCACCTATTTGATCAATTTAATCACAGACAAAAGACTTCATCAACAAAACCCATAATTATTACGTCCAAGCGATAACATTTAAGCATTTTCAAGTAAAGGGGATTTCGTGCCGAGGTCCCGCGGACTTTCCCTGCTTGAAGGAATGGGCAGGAGACCGGGATACCCTCGGTGCAGGGCCATAAGGCGAGCTAGGAGGGGTCAGGGGGGTTTTAGGAGCACTCTCGCGATGCGGTTACTGATTTATTCGCCTCGACACGCCCACCCTTCAGTGCTCTCGCGGGGGAGTTCGCCATATCACCGCACCCTCCATTCGCCGCCGCCGCACGCATCTTGATACGCAGGAGAAGAGCTTTTATGGACGACGGTAGACCTCCGGCTCGTTATCCAGAAATCTGACCAGGAATAGCTAAGTTTAGTTCAAGAAACTTTAACCTTTTCGAACATGAACATTCCACAAGATAACCCTTTGTGGGGTTGTTAGATTAGAAATAACAAGTCCACGGTTTGTAACACGTTAAAATATATTAATAAAAATATAACAACTGGGAAAAAATGTTCCACCAATACAGAAGTCTGGACGGATGGTACGCGGAAGACGAGCGACAAGTAACTGCCGTGGTTCTCACTGAACCTCTCGAGGAAGGTCTCGGGGACTGGTTAATCTCTGACCATCTCTTTATTTGATTATAATTGGGCTCAGGTCAGAGGGTACTATAATGGTTTTATTGGAATTGATTTGTTTATTGCTTTAATGCAAATGTCACTAAATTGTAATTGTAGGGATCACAGATGTAGGTCGGTGACCGGTGTCGGTGACCACTACACCCTTGATTGATCCTTTGAGTGAAATAATTGATCCTAGTGGACAATTAGAATGAACTGGTTTTTAATTCTATGATAGTCAGGAGTGCACTTCTTTAAACTCGTCATCATTCCTCATCTATCACCTTCCAAAGCTTCTTTTCAGAATCCAATGACATGAAATCAGGAACAATACGGTAAATATGGATAATTTGATAGATCTAAAAGGTTAACGTCCAAAGAGGAATTGTATAGCAATGTAGTAATTCGTTTTCATTGCAAGAAGGTCCTATGTTAAGCTTAAGCGAGTCGACCAAAGTGTAGTCATCTAATGGAAAAAAGAAGAGCTCTTTTCGAACTATGGAAGATGTAGCGTGCTGTCTTTAATCTGTCATCGTAATCCCAATAAACACTCATACGTATATAAAACGTTTATTATGACTTAACACCATTTAAAAAATAGGTAATTTCATAACGTAGAATCAACTTTCAAATGTCGCTGGTTTACGTTGCAAGACACTAACGTTTACACGTTATAATTTAGTAACTGTAACACGTACATTACACGATAAAAATGTACGTTTTAATACGTTATTTTTAACGTACATTGTACGTTTATATTAAAGGTTGTAAAACCGTTATTTTAAACGTTTTTTTTATTGCATTAAATGCACTGATGATTTTAATTTAAATTGGTAGTTTTAAAAGCTACTTTTAACGTAATTATCAATACAATTAAATAAGAACAGTTTTCATATTTAAATTTATTAAAAAATAATGTACCTACAGCTTATCAAACATTATTATTTATTTTTCGTGCCTTGGCTAAATCTAGCAGCCGAATGCTTCAGCCATTCCTTTACCGCCCAGGCAACTCGCAGATCATTTTCTCGTTTGCGGGAAGTTGAGCTTTGCTCCTTCTAGAATCAAAAGTACAATTTGAAATCTGTGGTCACATATTACTTTTTATGTTACCTAAAACAATGCTCATAGCTGTTGTGTTTTCAAATGTCACTTTGTTATAACGGTATTTCTAATTAAATTGAATTCCCTAACTGATTTTCCATGATAAATTTCATTATTCGTCGCATTACTCATTTAATGCCTGATCCACCTAGGTAACTTCTAACTGGCCGCCAAGCCAACGGCCATATTGAAAATGAGAATCATATACAATTCTACATAATGACTGTTAGATTCCTACGTAACTTCTTTCTTGCCGATAGATTTACAACAATATTTACAACTACATTTATATATAGCGATGAAATGCTAGAAACAAATATAGAGAATTACTTACCACAGAAGTAATACAACACAAAGGACAGCTTCGACAACCGGCAGATTAACCTGACTCCTGACTGGGACTGCGCTACCCTTCCCGATGCAGCGAGTATCACGTGATTTATATTCGACCAATCAAGTGAATTATTCTTAAAAAGGTTCTTATACATATTTAATTGAACGTGTAAAACACGTTTATTTTGACTTAAATTCTAACGATTTGCAAAATCCGTAAATGAACATAAAGATTTATTACTACATGTTCTTTATTGTGTATACAAACGAATTCTAACCCCATAGAAGTAGCTTTCTGAATGTAAATATTGGGAACACTCACGAAGTGGGCGACATCTGTTGAAGTAAAATGAAACCCCTCAGGGGGTGAACCACAAAGTTACACATCTTATAGAGAAGCGGCAATTTGTAAGTAAAGCAAGCTTTGATATAAGAAATATTAATTGAAGTTATTATTTCAATATTTTAATTACTTCAACACTTCAAATAGTTATATAACATTTTTCCATAAGAAAACGAACACGCACAAATAACTGCACTTAAAACAACAGAAAAATATTACTTGTCAAATGTAGGTGTATACCTTCCTAATTTACATGAAATTTCAATAAAGTCGCTTTTTAATGTTATTTACATTTAGGTGGTGGATGTGAAAATTTACATTCTCTTATATGAAATTTTTTAATAAGACGAAATGTTTTCGGTAACCGTATTTATCAAAACAAGTAAAAATACATAGGGCATTTTATTTAAATTTTCATTGTTGAAATCCGGAAGTGGTAGGTAATAAAGATGTAGGGATGTAACTTTTATGCATCCTATATTTGAAATTTTTATTTATATAATAAAATAACGATCTGATATTCCTTGTCATTGACATTTAGTACATAATTACTTAGAAGTTTACGTCATAAAAACGTTAAAAAAAATACTAAAATTATAGTCTACCTGTAACATTAGTTTAACGTAAGAATAACGACTAATGAGTTTTATTTTAAATAAAATAAAACGTGTTTATAACGTTATACTATAAACGTGTTTTTACACCAAAAACAAACCGTCGATTTTGTAACGTAACACGGTTTATCGACCAATGATACGTTGATAAAACGTTTAAAATACGTACGTGTGTTTACTGGGATAGATCTTGTGTGTTAGCCAGGAATCTACCTTTTCTTCAAACTCATCATTATTTCTCATATATCACCCTCCAAAGCTTCTTTTCAGAATCCAGTGACTGTTAATCAAGAGCAATATGGTAAATATGGTAGATCTCAAAGTTTTACCTCCAAACAGGAATTGTATAACAATGTACCAATTCGTTTTCATTACAAGAAAGTCCTTTACAACAACTATGTATTTCTCATCTATCACCTTCCAAATTTTCTTTACGGGATCCAAAAATATGATAATGAGAACACGGTGAAAACTAATTGATAAAGTAGAAATTTTGATTAACCTAATTATTTGCATATATGCACAACTAGATATGTTTCAGCCAATTGATTCTTTCTGTTAATTTCTAAATACATTTTTGGTTAAAATAATATACATGGTTTTCATCGATTAAAGTAAATTCAAACTAACAAAATATTTGGTTCTATTTCAGAATCAGTAAGTCAAATCTGACCGTTTTATTTAGTGAAAAAAAACTAAACGTAATTTACGCACTATGCAAATATTGGGCTGTTCCCTACATCCTGAAACAGCCACAGTTAGTTGCCAAAAACATTGCCACCATACATTTATTGGCTTCGAGCTTGTTAGCTGATAGCTAGGTGATGCTCATTGTGTCATAACCGACGGATGGACAAGAATGTGAAGTTAACTGTCTATATCTAGAGGTCACTAGCTACTCAATAAGATAATATTTACTGATGTCAAAAATAATAGATGTGAACATTGTACAATAGTGCTTTTAAAGTACTTTATTTGTGCATATAAAAATCATATGAATATATTTTGTTTTTTCAAAATCTCACAAATTTGTACAATAATAGTGATTTAGTGACAAATCACTGCAAAATATAAAAATACCGAATTTTATGCACAAAAATGATTGCATAACGTATGTTGAAAATATGTAACTGAATATAATAGGGTTATTTCTGATCAGAACTGTGTCTAAAGTGATTGAGATATCTAACGACCAGTATTTTGGGTTCCAGTTATGATTCAATTAACTAAATGAATGTTTAGACTGTAAATGATGAGACAGTATTGATGCGATTCAAGTGGAATATAACTAAACGAGAAATAAGGACGAACCGCATGCCTATAGAGCCTTCCTGGGTCAAAAGCTGTAAAACCTCGCCCGCTTAATGACGCCATGTAGAGCGGTTCTTGTTAGCAAGGGATGTTTTTATTTTACTACCACCGCCAGGATAATGAAAAGTGACATCGACATGCATTGGCTTATAATGGTGCCATTCAATATCAATTTCTGGTAGTAGAAATGCTGAATCGTTCTTCAAACTGTTCATTTATTTAATTGAAATATATTATTTGGGCCTTAAGACACATTTTTAGAAATAATTTAGGTATGTATTTAATTGTCAAGAAGGGTATTACTTAACACTTACAGCAGATACATGCTTCTGCAATAATAATGACACTCTCTCAAAACAATGTTAGAACTTCTGGAAGTTCTCAGCAGAAATTTCATAATCTTTATTGGTGAGTGAAACAACTAATAACTAATGTTAAAAATTTATAGTAAATTTCATTAGGAATACGTCAGTAGTTCAAATTGTACCTATTTATTATTTTTAGTAGGTAAGTTTATTTATCATTAGAGACAAGACAGGTATACCAATTTTACTAAAATCAAAATCTCTAAAATTGACTACCAAAGTAGAACCAGTTTTTTCAATTTCTTGACCAGTTTAAAGCACAATTTTTGTATAATAGCTAGAGAAAGTGTAAGATGGACATATATAGTAAGCCTATTACTTTTTCCTCTTGCATTTTCGATCTTACGCCTTGATTCTTTTCTTTGGAAAAAAAGGATAAAATATTATACAAATCACAAACATATTTTCACTCTAGGAGACGATGTTATAACATTAAACAAATAAAAAGTTTTCTAAATAAATTTTTGGAATATTCAGCAAAACCTATGACATCCCAATTCGTAATTCTCCCACTCCTACCAATATAACTTATCCAATTTCTTTAACAATTACACAGTAAAAAAAAATTTTCAAATATAAAACAATTTTAAAATAAAACAAATCTAAAAATCGATCAATGGAAAAAAGTTAAGTTGTTAAATTTTAAAAAACGTTTTTAACAAAAATGCATTAATTAAAAAAAAACTTGAATAGTGTTTATTTGAAGAAATCAGAAAGTCAGTAGTAGGCTTTGTCTTTAAAAGTTGACGGTTAGTAGCAAAACTATTTTATTTCTGCTACTGATTGTTGTTGAAAATGGCTGAAAAATCTACATTCTGTGGAGGAAACTGCAGAAGAAGTGTGGAAGAATATCGCATGAGATTTCCAAATCGAGTCCCATAGACAAACATTTTCTAATGTTGAAAGATGGGCTCGAGAGACAGGAAAGTTTTTCAATAATATCCGAAAAATGTCCTAGTGTAATAAGAGTACATCATGAAAAAAATCAAACAGTTGAAGATGACCGCAAATAAGTACCAAATATTTATCTCGAGATATTGGATTATCAAAAACTTCCGAATTCTTAAATGCAATCTACTGCATCCATATCACATTCAAAAATTCATCGACGAGTGACCTTTTGAGAGTTTATCTTGCATCAGGATATGAATTTTCCCAAGAAAATTGATTTCACTGATAAGGCTATTGTTTCACTCGTAAAGAAATTACAAATTTTCAGTTTCAACTTTCATGAATATTCCGATGTAATGTCGGTATTATTAAGTATTTTTTTATTTTTACTTTATAGTTTTATTAATAGCTGTCAAAATTTTAAAGACAAAGCTTACTGACTTGATTTATTCCGATGAACACTAACTGGGAAACTTGAGCTTTTTAAAATTTAAAAGAAAAGTGTTTTAAATTAAATTCTGCGCGGGATATCATAATTGTTTTGCTCAATGAGCACCTTGTAGTGTTTCAAATTACTTGAACTCATAGTCAAAGAAGACCAATAATAAACCTAAATTATGTACTAAGTTTGGTTATTCCAAGTTAAAGTTATTCAGAGATATGAATTTTTTTCGAAATATTTGGCCCCACTTTGAAGACTTATAACTCCGCCTCTGTGCAACTTTGTATATAGGTATGTTTGGTTAAATTGCAATATTTTGCCCTACATGCCTGCTCAGTGTTGGTTATTGTGCGGAACACCCTTTATATTTTTTTCAGTAAGAGTTTTTGGTTTGGCATTAACTATTCCATAAAAAAAAGACTGATTGATCCTTCTGATGGCGTTTGACAGGTGGCAGAATGCCCATTTGTACGGGAACAATCTCAAATTCAGCTACGAATAGAGATTCCAAAGAGGAATGTTGACCGCATGCGATCCCCTTGTCGTCCACTCTCATCCGTTCAAAGAAACCCCCAAGAAAACGACACATAATAAATTGCAAGCACGAGATAGCTTTCCTCAGCACGTGTGCGTCATATACGGACGTCCAGCGAAGAGACGCCCTTCATTATCGACTGAGTCGATCTGTAGCCGATAGTCACTCCATTCAATGGAGAGTGCTAAAGTCGTTAGTTCCGGATGACCACCATTCCTCGATTGGAAGCGGATACTTCGGATGTATGGGATGCTCGGGACGTTCTTGGAGGTTTAACACGTCTTTAGATGGTCAGATATCCCCTTTTTGCGGACGCTGTGTCGAGTTTTTCAGGCGATAGGCTGCGAATCGTTAGTTTTGATTTATTTATCTCCGCATTTCAATAAATGTACTCTTATTTCAGATTTACTGAGAAACGATAGAAGCTCACATGGCTTTATACAATACTTCATTTCAAAATATCCAATCGATAGAGATCAAATAGATAGGAATACTAATTTCCGTTGGCATTTTATATATTTTATCTACAACTGCTTTATAAGAGTCTCATTACAGCATGTATTTGGCACTGTTTCAGTTGAATAATGAAAGTCATTACACCACTAGTGGAATAATGTGACATATTACCTCACTAGTGAAATATTTAAAAAAGAGATCACTGCTTAATGGTTATTTTTATTAAGAACCAACAGGTTTATCTATTTGACAATTAATAGATAATTTAACTTAAATTAAATTGAATTAGTTGCCACAAATATTAACAACACAACTTTGGCAATTCGTTAGATTAATACCAGATGAACCCAGCTGGTCTGTATTTGTATTAACAATGCTTAAATTTTCTTTGTAAGCCCTTGAAGTAGTGTCAATGACAGCAATCTCTCGTCCAAGAACGTGTGTGGTGATTTCTTTCTTGTGTTCAAGAGGCGTATCAATATGGCCTTCACACACGATGTTGGATTTCCAACCACCACGAAGTTTTATAGTTAGAAGTTCTGCTCCTGTGTTGGCTACAAGTGAAGTAGATGATCGTCGAAAATAGTGACCTGTATATTGTTGACACTGTGACAAATTGAGAAAAAGCAATCTTCTTTGGCATTACACTAAAAGTATTTATACCAACAGAAAGTTCCATGCATTTACCACTTCTGTAACCAACAAAAAATCTTCTATGATCGGCATGACTAGGACGCAGGGCGAGGTATTTTCATATTACTTGGACCATATTTCGGGAAACTTTGGTTTTCGTATCTGGTATGAAGATATGAAAAATGTTTCTCTCATTTTTTACGTTTTCTAACAGCAAAATAGTTGACTCGTTCACTCTGCATGCACCTCCAAGTCCAATAATTAAGGTAACCTTAAATTATGCATTTATGAATTTCAAATAGCAAACATTTTCTTGTTCTTACCTTTGTTAGCAAGAATTTTGTGTCATCGGTATCTTGTAAAAATTTTGAAACATACTCTTTCGTTAATATTCTTGACATTTTCTGGTTTGTATCCTACTGATTGATTTTTCAGAAAAGCAATTAAATTGTTGAATTTATTGATCAACATTTTGCCGCATACAAATTGTAGACCGCAGCATAAAATAGAACGCCCAAAGACTAGATGATTTGTACTTCTTGGATAATTCAAATAATGCTAATAAAATATTTTCTTTTGCTTCATATTTTATATTCTAAGATGCACACCAATCAGTAAATAGTTTATAAAATTGTTCGTACTTGGTTCTCGACTTATCTGGTAAAAGTGAAGCTACTGCAGTGGCAGCAACTCTTTCAATTTCAAGAGGCAAATTTTCTGTTGCTTTATCACTCATTATTTCAATCAATACCACTATTTTCACAAGAAAATGTAAAAACGAAAGCTCAATTTTGTTTATAACAAGTGCGACAGGTTACCATAGCAATGCCTTTGCTACTTGATTTTGAATCAAAACTTACAAACTGGATCTGATTTTTGATTTATCTCAATTTAAGGTAGTTATAGATGCAATTTTATATAGTACACGTGAGATAATGTGTCACTCATGTATAATAATGCCTATATCCCACTTGTACTATAAATAACTATTATAGTCGACTGTCATAATAATGCTGTCATTATGAACGTCAAAATAGTTAATAATCTACCACTTTTTAGCACCCGTGATGTAATGTAACATAAAGTCTATATTAATATTTAATCATTAGACTTTCTCTATTTTATAAATAAAGAAACCAAATATTTATTACATATACATTTTTAATTACATTTGTATGCCACGAAGTCCAATGTTAAAATTATTTATTTATATTAATAGTAATACTACAGTTTGAATTTCTAGATATAGAAATTCTTAAACTAATTTCAAGAATATTTGAGCATGCACTCGTAGATGATGAAATACAAATTTGATTATTCACGTTTTCTACGTGATTCGAAGATCCCAGTGTGAATCTGCTACATATCCTTCGGCAAAACCGTCACTCTTCTAACCTCCATGCTTCTTAATAGTTATAATATCAGCATCACTATTTGCTAAAATTGTAGGGGATGTTTGCCGAAATTAATGACCCATATACTGATCAGTATTAGGAATGTTTAGATACTTTCCAATATTTCGGGGCAAATGTATTAATAGCAATAGGGTTACAGGTATATCTACCGGCATTATAAAATAAAAAGAACTTCTTAATTTTCACGTGTTTGGGTCTTATATTCATATTCATATACTTCTATCGTTAATATTTAAAATTTTAAACGTTCTGGGTCTATATGTTTTAGTATCTCTCACAAAAACAGTGCCTTCCTTCTTAACATCATCAACACATAAATTATAGCAACTCAAAAACTAAACTTTATATGAACTTTTCTTCCTGACATTACTCGAGGAATCACTCCCTGAGATATTTCAGATTACTTCGGAAACATCCTGTATATAATGTAAATTTAGCTGTGAGGAAGTAATCAAACGATTTTACATTTTCCAACAAAGGCTACTGACATTCGAGATGCACACCGCGTTCTCGTCTCGTCGTTAGAAGAGTCTGTAAAACTGAGTCCTTAACTAAGACATCTAGTTTAAAAAATCATAATTATCTTATATTTAATCCACGCTAGGTTATTGATTCCACTTTTATTTTTCAAATTCGTCTAATCGGCTGTTCAGCAAAAAACGAAATTAATGATGCTAGGATTCGTTCCATCCAGACGTTATTTATACATGTGGGAACCGCGTCTTCGATTCATTCGTCTCGATATATAATATTTATGGCGTATAGACCCAGGACAATGTCAGCTCTGAAACTCTTACAGATATATCAAGGAATAACCTTATACAGCGAGAAATAATTAAACGATCGGCAACCGGTCCCATAAATTCAGATCACCCAGGCCAGTCGTAATAATCGGAATCGAGTGGTCAATAAATATAATGGGGTTATCAAAATAGTGAGAGAGAGAAAGCAGATGATTTGTTGAATTTAATAATTCTAGAACACATGCCTTGTCGGAGCGATTCTCTGTAGAAATTAATCAATTGTTATGTGGGACTTGCTGAGAGTAACAAATAATTTCAAATTCATTTTTGAAAAAGAAAAGACGGGTTCGTTTCATCAGAACTCTTAAAGAAGCTCAAAAGCAGTTTTACATTTAGTCCCAATAACGCCCCAGTAAGCATGCGTCTGAAAAAAATCCTTTAATAGTTAGAGAAGAGTAGTGCTAATCAAAGATTGACACTACTCAGAACAATTGTTTAATTACTGGAAATTCTGAGTACAGTACAGCTCTATTGGTGAATGGAACAACTAAGAACTAAAATTAATGTTGTTGTTAATAGCGGCGCGGATTGCCCGCAGCACTCAGGTCTGAAGATCCATTGGACATGCCGCTGATTATAGAGTGCAAAACAGACCCATGCTGCGCGGAAAAGCTAACACCAGCTCTGCTGGAATCTCTCCAATGACGTGAGGAGACAGAAAAGCCACTTCAAGATATTTGTGTCTCTTTACCATTAAACAGGCACAGTTACAAAGGATGTGAATCGAATGCTCATCTGCATTATCGCAAAGTCTGTACCTCGCGACATTGCTTAAGTCAATCCTATGTAGGTGATTGTTCAGATGTCCGTGGCCTGTTAGAAGACCCATGACAATCCTGAAGTTGCTTCTGTTAAGCATAATGAAGTTTCGGTTTGCGTCAGCCCATGGGCCCGCTACAAGTAGCCTGGCCTGACGCAAACCGGGTCCAACCGACCAATCTTCAATTGATTGCTTTTTAATACAGTCATCAATGGACCTTGCAAGATGGCATTATGGTAACCCAAAACTGGTTCAGGCCCCACAAATTGACTGCTCGAGCCTTGTCTGGTCAACATGTCTCATTGCCTGTCACACCACTATGACCCGGAACCCAGGTCAGCATAACACTATTGTCTCTTCCCAAGAGAGAAAGAGCTCTGACACATTCCGGGATCACACGAGAGGTGATCCTGAAGGACAGAAGTGCTCGTAAAGCTGCCTGACTGTCTGTTCATACTTGCAAATACTTCAGCCTGAAAGACAGTGGCGTGATTCGGAGATGTCCTGAAGAGTGAAACAATAACCACTCTCCACTCCGTGGAGTCAGTAATCATTGCGCCCGTAAATCGTGTGTTCTGAGCAGACGTAGCGAACCAAGGACGATGGCCTTCTGCATTCTGCCGGCTAAGATCGCTGCCGAATTTCGGCAAGCCGGTATGATCTGATTTTTGGCGTTAAAAAACTCTCAGAAATGTCAAGCATTGTAATCGACATCACCAGACCTCAGAACCTGTGTCACAAATAGAGGTAATTTGTTACTTATATTATTTTAATATTAAAAGGTGCTAAATATAATAAATAATAAAAAGAGTGTTGATCGCAATGCCCGCTTAGAAAACCAATGGTACTATAAATAAAAAAATGTGACTATATGCCGCCTATACATACGAACCCTCGGGCAGTAGGTAAGGTTTTGCTGTCTGCCGGCCTGTTATACTCGGAAAAAACGTCTGTCGTGATAAATATAGGTTTCTAATACTTTAATGAACAACATATAAAAAAATCAGATTTAATCAAATACTTTTGAAATTTATAATTTTTGGCAATTTTACAAATGTCTGCCATGACCTTGGAAGTGCGGTAATCGTCTGTCTTTGTTATTTTTATATAATAATAATTGTATATTTTAAAATTTTCAAACGGCAGCTTTGTTCATTTAATAACAAAGTTTGTAAAATTTTCATACCTCTCGCACCTGAGTAACAGTTGGGTCGGCCTCGCCGGGCTTAGCGAGTCCCCCCCCTCATGAGTGATAGGTATAAGAGACTCTGTGCAAAATTTCAGATATAATCATTTACTTATAGGTTGCCGGCCACTGGCTCTTAGACTATAAACCAACAAATCTACGATACGGCTAAATGAACTGGTCAGCAGCGTAAATATTGCAGTAATTATTAAACCATTTAGCTGAGTGTTTGTTCAGCGCCGACTACGATCCTTTAATGACCGCAGCGCCCCGGTCACATCAGTGGAAAAAGAGGCGACGAACCGAAAGCGCACCCACCATCATTTGTTTCTTATTTGACCCAGACCGGCAGTTGATGCCTTTCGACAGAGGACCGGGTCAGAGGAGATGGAATAGACAAAGGCGCCAACGCCAGCAAGAGACGGATTGTGGTGGTCGAAACTTCGCTGGCCACAAATTACCGTGCCAGAGGTCCCAAAAATGTGAGCTGGAAAATGTAACTCGAATCCATTTGATGCAGTCAGTGTCATTCAGTATTTTATTCCAACTTTGCATTTTTAGATATTATATGTGTAAAAATATACGTTTAAAATAGCGTTTTAAAGTTGATATCTACAGGGTGTAAAGAGATTGACATTATTTTCACTAGGGATAGATTGAATTCAAACAAACAAATAGGTAAATGTTATAAAATATACCCAAGTACCACTTTTAGTGCGGGAGAGGGGCGGCATATTATTATTAAGACGTCGCATTTGCGCCCAGGAACAACTTACATTGCAGTGCAGGAATGAGGGAAAACTGGAACACCTCAATAATTAGGGGGTAGTCAAACGTCGACCGGAATCAATCTCTCACATTGACCCAAGCTAATATTCTTCCACCCTACCATATCCGCAGATAGGGTGCCAATCCTCTCCAGGAATATAGCTGATATACGGTATACCGGCTGCGGGGATCGAACCCACAGCGGTCTAACCACACTGACCTCTTCAACTCGACAAACAAAAATATTTAAAAGTTGTAGATAACACTTTCTGTTTGTTGTGTTAATTTTCTATAAAACGTAGTCGAATGCGAAAAGTCTTCTTTTTGAGTGGTTTTCTGTTGCTACCCATTTATGGAGGAAGCATGTTACTATTAGGTAAACGTTACTCCATAGTAGATTTTGAATGTAGTAGCAACTTTGTAGTAATTTTGATCCCATGTAAAATGTGGAAATTACTTATGAATGAAGCAATAACGTGGCGACAACTGCCACAATTGTATAATGAAGTGCCGCCACATTTGTTAAAGATACCCAATACGTCACCAAAACTTTTACAAACACTTTAAAGCTACTGTCAGTTCTAAGTAATATGTAAGTGATATGGTTTGGTTGCCATTACCTTTAATATCCATTTTAAAGTTTGAGCAACTTTAAGGTGTTTCTGCTTAGTTTTCATAACGTTCCAGACACCAAACCGTCCCGCCAAAAATTACAAAACCATAAAGTTATTTTCAATAATGAGGACTACAACTATGCTAAAATAAATTGAAGTTATTTTTGCTATATAGTGGTAGATTTAGTGATTACTACGTAATAGCCACTTAATTGAAGTTGTAGTAGCGGTTTTCGTTCTATAATGCTACTTGATTTCTTTGATTTTCGTTATAACAGTGAAAATTTCCTATGGGTCGTTTTACTTGTGTGTGTTTACTGGCGGCCACCTTTTGGGAACCGCTGGTCGATCGGCCAAAAAACAAAAACCGAGCTGGAAACGTGAGGGCAGAGCGAAGAAATCAGACAGCAAGCACATAAACGGGGCCAGTTCCAACCGGCCGACAAAAAAGGGCCCGCGCAACATATTTTTCGAACAATTTTCTTTCGGGCAGGCTATAATTACACCCCCCGAGCGGGCCTATAATTTGATAGAGGGCGGCTGGGACGTACCTTTGATACTACTATGTCAATTACCCCATTGACAGGACGGCGCGCCTCATCAGGCCACGGATCGCGGCGGCGACGTGAAACGTGGCTTTGAAGCGGCCCATTCGACCGGAATTACTCCGGGTATGCTAATTTTCTAAATGAGATCGAGTGCCTGCGATGCGCCGCAGCTCTGCAATTGAGTGGCTAGAATGATATTGATTGCGGAAGGGGTTGAACTACTGGCTGCTTATGTACTTCTCAACAAGATATATTGAAAATATGTACTAGAACACATACACTGTAAAAAAATTATTACACATTTTAACACAAAAGACACAATCCTGTGTTTACCGGTCCACACTGGATTGTGTATATTTTTACACATTTCTCTGTATGTAGCAGTGTGTTAAATATTTAACACAATCTATTTTTACTCATTTCTGTGTCATCTGTATCATACTAGGTGTAATGAATTTACACATTAACATGTTAATTTTAGAATTATAGTGTCCCAGTAATAAGAGAAAATACATTTTATTTTTATGATTTTATTAAAAATATTAATTTAGTTCAAATAAACAATTACCAAATATTTTATTATATTTAGCGTAATTAATAGCGGTAGTAGTAGTAGTAGTAGTAGTATACAATTTACTAAAGAACTTAAAAACAAAACTTTCTAGTAAATCATAAAAACACCGAAACAATAAATGCCTAGTAAACAAAGGATCAATGATATCTACACCCCTGCTACTAGTTTTCTAAAGCTGGTTATTTTTTGTTTCATTCCTACTGTCATACTAAATATGCACACAGAATTTGGAAAAATTATCTCAAAAGGTTTAGAAATTATTATTTTTTTTTTTGACACGCCAATGGCTATCATAAGACCACACAGACAGCACTGTATTCAAGTTTAGATCCAACAAACGTAGTGTATCTATAATATGCGAAGGATACTGCAGTTTTTAAATTCAGTGGAAATACATATAATAAAACCTAAGTTTTTGTATGCCTCCGCTATGGAAAGCATATAACGCACAAATCTAAGCTGTGGGTTAAATAAAATGCCCAGATCCTTAATGACTTTGGGCCTTCCAAAAATATCACTATCAAGGCTATAGTTATATAGTATTAAGTATAACATGCTTATTTAATGGAAGTTTGTTGTTCACACACCATTTGTTAAATGTCCATAGTCTTCTTTGCAAATTTTCGCAATCCCACAAACCGTCAATTCTAGAATATAACTTAACATCATTTGCATACAAAAGGTAGCAAATATTTAGGTCATTAACAATGTCACTAATAAAAATTATAAATAGAAGAGGACCTAGTATTGAACCTTGGGGAACGTCAGAAGTCTAAGAGAAGGTGTGTGATTTAAAACCTCGAGAGTAAACAAACTGATAGTGATCGGCCAAATTGAAAAAGTCTGAGCAAGTCAGCGCAGCACCCACAGCTGTTAAGTTTTTGTAGTAGTAAAAATGATCAATCTTATCAAACGCTTTAGAAAAAATCAGTATAGGTAACATCTACCTGACCTCCCTGATCATTAACTTCAGATATAAATTGCGTCTTGCATGTAAGATTTGTAGTGGTGGATCGCCCCTGTAAAAACCGTGTAGTTCAGGTATGATCGTATTATTAGAGACGTGATGCATAATATAAGAATGTAAGATTACTTCCAGAATTTTACAAAAATTACTCAATATGGAAATGGGCATATTGTTTGTAAAATCTTGTTTTGCCTCTTTTTATGAACGGGTGTAACTCTTGATAACTTCCAAATAGTTGTAAAATTTCCAGAAGTCAGTATAAAATTACCAGAGATCTACGAAATATAGCTGCACAGTCTCTGGCCAAAAAGCTTGTATTAAGTCGCCCTCCAAATATTGGCTTTGATTCTCTTTATAGCTATAAGTACATCTGACTCCGAAATGTGCAGTTTGTTCGGAATGTTAATGTTCTTACTATCCAGTATCGCGTAATCAGAATTATTAAATGTTTCAAAAGCATTAGAGAAAAAAGTTGGAAATATATTCACAGTATCTTGAGGGTCATTTACACTTTCGTTAGCAAACATCATGGTAGATGAAATCGATGTATCGCTCCGCTTAAAATTAACATACGCCCAAAATTTATTATAACGGGTTTATGGTTACTGGTGCGCCAGTAAAATAAAATTGCATATGTAAACCTCTACTGGCGTGCCATTTTTATCAGTGCTAGCACGAATCAAAAAAGTTAGAACATTCCAACTTTGCAATTTGAAAATTTGCAAAGGTAAACCTAATCATGCACGCCGGTATTTACGTACTAGCCTAACAGATCAGGTTTTGTTTACTATTTGATTTTACGTTCATAACATTATATGAAATGGGTAAGAAGTGGAATTCTGATAAACTCGTTGAATTTTTAGAGTATTACGGACAATGTCCTTGTTTGTGGGACCTAATTCATACAGAAATAGAAATGTAAGATATGCTTAAGAACAGTTCACATGAAACGTAAATAGTGATTACTTTAATTCAAGTTAAAGCTAAAATATGTTCTATGAGGAATGTATAAATTTACAAAGCAAGAAGGCTCATTCGTTTGCAATGGCTGACAGAGATAGCTAACAATCAACAAATAAAACGGTCGCAATAAAATCATAATGTATGTGAAAATCTTTAAGGCGCGTTTACATATGCATTGATTTGCTGGCGCCAGTATTTACGCCAGTTGAACTTTTATGTCAGTAAAGGGTGGCGTAAATTCTGGCGCAAGTAAATCATTGCATATATAAACGCGTCTTTAGGAAGAAGAAGCAAGATAATAAGCCAACAGTACTTGCAACAAATATGTAATATTTACGGAGAAAGCAACGAAAAGCAGGCAAATATCTTCCGTAGGTAAACCTCTAGGTGAAATTAATCTTAAGCTACTTTCGGCTTTGTTCCTCGACCGCCTTAAATGGGTGTTGTGGGACATAAAAACGATTTGTGTGGCTCAACAGACAAAGTAGAACAGGACATTAATTAGCCCGGGCAATGGCTGGGGATAGAAAGACGTCCCGTACCGCTGGACAACGTGTGAAATCGATTTGGGCAGGTAAATCGGAAGCAGCGGCGCCACGCCGCCGGCGTTTAGCCGCGCGCCCGCCCCTGCCTCCCTTAATTAGAAACGGGGATATTAGCGATCGCATTTAAATACACTCTCATACTTTGTCTTAGGCGGCTTATTTATTGGGAGGTGGTGCCGGGGAGCGCCGAAAACGCTCTGAGGATGGGAGGCCGCGCCGTGGCCTATTGTGGGAATCTCGTGTCGGGTCTTACGGTTCTCGGTAACGTGATTAAATTAGTTTCTCTATTAGGAACGTGCGAGATATTCGTATGGAATCGAGGATAAAGACGACGTAGCCGAACCTCTTGATTACACTATACAGGCCGGACCTTAAATAAATACAAATATTTTCATCAGTACTACAGTTCACTCTGTATGTAGAAGACATTACTTAATAATCTTTTTACAAAAAAAAATCTAATTTTAAATCAATTTAGTGAATTTTTAATAAAAACTTGTTGAGAACCGCTGACTTCAAGTGTCATGGTATTGTAGATTGAATGTCTATTTCACAACCTTGTTACACTAATGTCTTGAAATCTAACTTTTTATCTAAAATAGACTTCAAAAAAAGGAATACGTTTATATAAATGTTTATGGTGACCACCTTCTACCCTCTGCTATTCCTATAAAATCATTGTTTGATCGTTCATGGCAAGATGAGTTTAAAAGTTACGAATTTGGGTTAATATTACAGCGTAGGGTACTATCTACCCAAATTCATTTTACATATAGCTTAAAACAAGTATTTTCAAATTAAAACCAATCGCAAAGATTTAATTTACGTTAAAGTAAACAAAACATATTTTAGAGGTGATATGACAACCTCGCCTTCAGCAGATCATATGGTTTATTACATTTGGTCACTGCTCTATTGGGTCAGCGGTCCTCAAAATGTGGATATTTAAAAAAAAATTATTGTAGCAAATCACTCACTAGACTCATCTGTATGAAAACTACAACTGCAGTTAAAATTTGTACTTTAAAGTTTACCCAGTGTACAGGATGAACCTTAAATAATAACAAATATTTGAATCAGCAGTACAGTTCACTGTGAAAAACACATAATTAATAGTCTTTTTACAAAAGATCAAGAAAAAAATCAAATTTTAAATCAGTTTTGTGATTTTTCAACAGAAAACTTGTTGAGAACCACTGATTTCATGTGTATTTCACTTCAAAGATAAGATTTTGTATAAAATAGCCTTCAATAAAGTTAATGACTAAAAAAAATGACTCATTTGTACGACAAACTACACCTGCAGTTAAAATATTTGTACTTTAAGGTTCACCCTGTATACAGATGTTAAATAAGTACAAATATTTTAACCCGCAGTACACTTAATAGCCTTTTTTAAAAGAAAAATCAGGAATAAAAATTCAGATTTTAAATCAATTTCGTGAATTTTCAATAGAAGACTTGTTGAGAACCGTTGACTTCATGAGTTATGGTATTGTAGATTGAATGAGTATTTCACAGTGTTGTCAGTGTTACACTAATGTCTTGAAATCTAACCTTTTAGCGGCAGTAAAAAAGATGACACTTTAATGCTGACAGCTGTCACATAAACTATGCCTTTAGTGTCGATCAGGCGATCGACGAAAAAAAAATATTATCATCTTTCGATTTCTGGACATTTCTTTGAAGCACAGGCATAAATAAGAACGGATAACTACTTATACGACTATGCAAATCGATGTCCGATTTTTATACATCCTCAGTAAAAGCTAAGTAATTACCTGGCTAATTGCCCATGTTTTATTTATTTTGTGAGAGATGATTAACGGCTTTCTCATTTATTATGCACATTTATCTGAGCATGCATTAAAAGCCAGGGATATTCTCCCGAGATAAACGTGTCTAATTTAGATCATTTAAGTTTATAATATACTTGTAATGCATAAAATAAAACCAAGGCGTATTCTAGTTCCAAACGATATAATCATTTCCTATAACGTACTCGATGAGAGGATATTCAAATAAGAAAACAGTTTACAGTAAAATGTAGAGGATTGGAAAAAATTGAAGATGTTCAAGACTTCCATTGGTTTAACAGTTGATGTTGAACAGGAAGAGCAAGTTATTATTAGTACAGCTGAAGTAGAAACGATAGAGCTGTTTTCCACGTCATATTACTTACAATTGGAATATACATGCAGGGTAAAGAAGTCTGACTAACACTTTTTATAACTAAATATCGTACGATCTCAATTTGCATTTGCAAAGGTTTGCATAATTACTAAAAAATATAGAAATTTCCCACTACACCCCTTACAGCAGTTCCGAAATCTATCAACAGGTGTCGAAATAATAAATTTAACAAAAGAAAGTAATTTTGAGTAGATGCGGAAATTGGTTTTGATAAAATTGAAATGGAGTCATTTCTCTGCCTTCGACAGGCAATTATATATTTATATTACCTCAAGGAAATCAACACGTTTCTTCTTCCACAAACACCGCATTTATGGAAGAAGAAACGACGAACTATGGGAAACGGAAGGCTTTTCGCCGCACAGATCTCTCACGTCTTTTTGCTGGATCCGACACGACGTTGCGGTTAAAAACAAACCATCCAACAGCATGCATGTTCGAAGAAACGATTATTTTAATTCTCGAGGTCGTTTTCGATCACGCCATACGTCGCCTTTTAACAGTTTTCACGTTACTCGCTCTATCACGGGCTCTTGTTTACACAAACAATCCGCGTGTCAAGTGGCGACTGATGCTCACCAATTATTCCGTACAACTCAATATCAACCGTCATTAAATTAGATGAATATAATAAATGGTGACTTGTAACATGAAACATATTCCGCCCTCTTTCATGTCTTTCTATCTGTGACTGACTGTGACCAAACTAAATGCGTATAGAAATGGTAAGAACATTATTTAGTAGTGTTTACAAAGTCACTTATTTGAAGCAAAAAAATATATATGTGCTCATATTGCTATAGAAACTAGACAAGAAAACCTAGCGCCATCAGTAAAATGTTTAGCCAAGGTCAAACATTGCAGCAGCTACTGTAATAAAAGATTGCAGCAAAAAATTAAATGTTAAAAAACTTTTTTAACCACTAGCAGGTTGACAATGGTTACTATGGTACTAAAAGAGTCAAACACAAAATTCAATTAGTTGCATTTTTTATAGATTGTCGTCAAAAAAGTGTTTTTGAAGACAATGAGCGATTCAGAAGAAATTATCTGTACTCCTCCTCAAAAAGGTGTTCATATTTTATTAAAATTGCCAAAATCAAAAAACCGTCAACCCTTTGGTCCATTTACTCAATGTTGCGTACTAATTTAAATATTAAAGATAAAGGGGGTATCTCTAAATTTTCGGAAATTATTGGCATTTTTGAAACATCAAAATCTAGGATATGTTTCCAAAAAGTCAAGCATTTTCTCCTGTGTACCTGATGATATGCTACTTATAAAGGTTGCACTCATAATTGGTGTATCAGGTGTATGTGACAAACTATATAAAATGAAATTGACTGATATCAATACCGTGGAAAACAAATTCAGATTCAGTAAAATCACTTGCTAGCCATTTGGCCACAATTCGATAAGTCAATTTCCCAAAAAATTGTAGTGTTTCTAAAAATGTCGCATTGAGAAAAATACACGGAACATTTTTCAGTTGAAAGGATTAGGAGAATGGAAATTTTCCACCGTAGCGGAAGGGTAGGTCCACAAGTCTACAGATTCTCAGGTTAAAATTGCCACAAAAATATATGATGAAATGCCAAACTCCAGTACTAAAAACGTTACCATTTCTACGCAAAATATTCAGCATGGATTGAGAATTTCTGTTGCCGCTTATAGCCAATCGAATGTTACAATTAAAGAATAATCCTAGCTGTTTAGTCTGTCTAACCCGACAGAAGGGACCATGAGTACGCGGTGTAGAACTAACTACATCTATCGGCCCTTCGCTACTCCATGCCGGACTGAAAATGTCACAGACACGAAGCGTTCTACATGCAGTAGACACCATTGAAAGCTGTCGACCTTTATCGCGATCGGCGAGAAACGATATTTTGCAAACATATTTTGCAGAAGGGACCATGAGTACGCGGTGTAGAACTATAGATAGATGTAGTTAGTTCGTCGTTCGTCGGATACCTTACCTATGGCATACTGATGAGAGCTAATAAGCTCGAAACCGGTATATGTCTGGTGGGCTTCTGACGAATGACTCTAGCTGTTGCTATAGGTTTTCCAGGTGTAATTCAATGCTGGTCGGGGCATTAGCCCGCAGAGTAGTTGTTTCCTGGAATTCCGTGTTTGCAATTTAGTAGGCAGTTATTCAATGAATGTTGGCATTTACCTGGGTTGAAACTGGCATTTGTCTGGGTGGAAATTAATCACATTCCACCCTGGCAAATGTCACTTTCCATCTTGATGTATGTCAAAGTAAGAAATTTGTTTCGTTCAAACTTACTGTAAGTTTGAAATATCAACATATATGGTTGTAGATAAAAGATATGTTCCTCAGTGTAGATAGAACATAAGGTTAAATAATGTTTTACCTAGATTTAGTTCCTACGTGTTTCTATACATGACGGTGTAACATCGTGTGTAAAAGATGTCTTAAAGTCACCCATATTGTTATATGAACGAGTGAACGGCCAACCCAGATAAGGTATTAAGCGACAGCTGTCCGTCTTGATTGCCCATTTCCCTTTCCAAGTCATTATACTAAAATTACTTGGAAATAGCTGATATAACCGATCGGATCGACTCATATTTATTGCGTGTGTCTTATATGTAACAACTTTCCGAAGAAGTGTATATTGGAGGTTAACGCATAATGCATTTTAACAAACGGTGGGCGTGAACGATAAATAAAGAGAAGCAGAATGCACAGAAATGTAAATTAATGTTTTACCTGGATATTTTATCGTTGTACTGGGACATTTCAGTACAATACAATTTCTAAAGTTTGATTATTTTATTTTAGTGTCTCTAATAACACTTTCAATATTTATAACGACGCTGACGACCCCCTACGCTTCGTATTCTACATGGAAATAAACCGTAGCGGGCACAACCAGCCATGTTGTAGGAGGCAGTGACGTCACACATCGGTTTACGCGAATCTATATTCTCAAATTATTTTAAAACCTTTAGAGGGGTCAGAGAATTATAATTTCTTTCAGATCGCATTAAAATTACAAAATCATTCAGAAAATGTAATAAAAAAATGCTCAATGACTTCTGCCTGGAAATTTGCGGACCATAACATAAGTTTTGACATGGACAGACAAATAAACATAAACAAACCTAAAAAACCGCCACGTCACTTTATTCTGGTTTGCGTATTTAGCATAATCATCAATGTAAATTAAACCAAACTGTGATATTCCTGATTATTCATCGCCATAATTTATGTAGCAGTTTGTAGTATGTAAATGTCCTTCAAAAAATAAAATAACTTGTTGAATATGAATTACATGTAAATTTTCGGCTCATAATCTCGTACTTGCGAAATTCGACTAATTTACAATTCATAAATCTCGTATAATTCGTTTTGAATTAATTTATTTCACTTTAAACGGAGGGATAATGATAATAATTACGTTTTATTTACACTGTGTAACGCGCTATGTACAGCACGTGACATGTCCGCGATGCTAGATCTGTGTTAAGGGTGCCATATTCTCGAAATAGTGTATTCTACAGATACAATTATTTTAGACATTTAAAAACTGAATAATATAGAGCTTAGCAAATAACAGGATGTTATCGCATGCCGCCTGCGAATATTCAAAGGTGCCGAAATAAAACGAATTCAGGGTGAGTCAGTCATAATGTCATTAATTTTAACCACGTATTCGGGAGGCCTAATAAAGGCAGAAAATCGAAAAAAAAAATTTTACTCGACCTTTAAAAAAATAAACAAATCACCCTATAAAAATCAGTAACACGACGCTCCTGGTACGCTACGAACTTTCTGATGGCGCACCCGACGAAAATCTAATGCCACAGACTTGCCGTATTAACCATGGATGCCACATTTACATACATAATATCGTCTAACACATCAGCGTGTTATTCAAATTTACCTCCATTTAACACTCTGCATTTCCCGCATTTCTTCCCTCAAATTTGTAGATCATGCCACACATTTGGAGGGGGGATGGAGAGAATACAAGCAGTAGTTTGTTTATTTCGGTCTAACCTCACGTATTTGGCGTAAATTCACAACGCATAATTTTACAAATTCCGAATATGTGGAAATGCTAGTGTTATACGGAGAATGTTTACGAAATGCGACTGAATTTTATTAATAAAGTGCTATGGACGAATAAATGCAGTTTTACTTGAAATGTGGGCTGTAAACAGGTTAGTATCATACTACTTAAAAACAATACATTTCTAGGCTAGATGTACGTAACTACAAATTGTACATCTGGTTATGTGTGCGGTTAATTGTACTTACGAGTAATACTAAAAATTCATATTTATTTGTAAAACGTAGTGAAAACGTAATATCAAAATTATTAAACTGTAATAACCTAACATTCGAAAACATTTATTTATTATCTACATTTGTTTTTATTAACAAATAAATCAATATTTAAGGAAAATTCATTCATGTATCTAGATTAAAAAAAATAGTTTTACTCCTTGTCGTTAAATAACAGTACAAAAACTAGGTAACTAGGTTATTGACCTAATAATACGGTAGGTCAAGGTCAAGATTAACTCTCGATAACTTAGATTAGCGGCGTGCCATTTCGGTCTTGGACAGTTTTCTGTCCACAACACGATGGTTTTTATTAAGTACTTAGTATTTAAACACGAAACACTTTTCAGCTTCTCAATAATTTACCCATTGGGTATAGGTTTTTATGTAATGTACGTAAATGGTTTATTACTCAGTTTATTATTAGACACGTTGGAGTTTTGTTGCAGTCATAACAGCTACATTTGCTCAGAAAAATCGACACGCGAGTGTACGGGTATCGTTTGATTGGGCCGTATTTTCTACGGGAAAACCTGAGTGGACCGCGTTACTTGCAATTTTTAATAGAATTATTTGATTATTATTATTTGATTTTATTGGGTATTAACATTTTAAATTATTATTGGCTGAAGTTGAACTGAGCAAGAAAAAATGATATTCTAAAATAGTCAGTACAACCGTTTATTTGTGATGTCTAAAACCTAGGTGCGTAGGTACTATATAGAAAAATATTACAACTTGACAACATTGCATCAGGTCGATATCGAGTTGAACTGTGAGCTGTAACCAACCAAGGCTGTGACCGGTCAGTGACAGTCTGAAAAATAATGATTTGAAAATTTTTTTTTCGGCGTAAATATGCATTTAGATTTTTTTTTAATCACGTATTCGCATTATATTCATTATTCCCTATCTCCTCTTAAAATTAATGACATTATGACTGACTCACCCTGTATACAGGGTGTCCGGAAATTATGCGTCAAGACTTCAGGAGGTGATTCCCCACAAAAAATTAGGGTCACAAAGTCCTATAAAAATTTTTCGAAAACTCAATATTAACGGAGATACAGGGTGTTTAAGTTAAAAAAAATTTTTTCGATATTTGTAAATAATTTCTTAAGAAATCCAAATATTTACATAAAATTTGTAAATCGGGGGTTTTTGTGGACGAGAAATTCAAAAATGTTTCTAATTTTGACGTCACTAGTAGAGGGTGCCACTTGTGGCACATCATGTTTCTTTTAAATGACAGAACATTTTTGCATCTTAATGTATCCATCTGACTATCGAAACAATCGATTCAACTACCTGTTTTATTTGAAAAAAGTATACCTTATTAAAGGTAGGCGTAACCATTTTTGAAATAATCCTATTTGAAATGCTCAGTGCACCGAGTAAAAACTGTTTTGGTTTTAGGTAAAGTGCCTTTTCTACTGAAAATACAGCAAAATATTACTTGAAAAAGTTGTTCAGAATCGTAGATTATGGAGACGTGCAACAACTTTTTCAAGTAACATTTTGCTGTATTTTCAGTAGAAAAGGCACTTTAACTTAAACCAAAACAGTTTTTACTCAAAAGAGACCACATAAAATCACATGAACGTGTTCGATGTGTTTAAAGTGAATAAATAAAAGGATTAAACTCGATAACTAAACATAAAAAATGAGGCAAAGGCCCTCATACTGCATACATATTACAATCTATTCTCTATAATGACCTCATCTCATTTCAAGACATATATCCAATCTTCACCTGACTTCTTTGTGGGTTGGGTTTATTAACATTTCGCCGTTTAACTCATTACAAGCGTTTGTATTTTTTTCTAAAAATTGAGGGGTGTTAGATCTGGAAACTTCCCGGGCCACTGAATAGGTCCATTAATCTCAGTCCATTTTTCTGGGAAAGTCTTATCTAAATATTGGTGCACAATCCTGGTTCTGTGGGGTGGAGCTCCGTCATGCTAAAATCATAGGTTTCTCCTTAGCTGCAAAGGCACATTCTCCAGAAGTGCAGGAAGTTCTTCTTGTAGGAAATTTAGGTAATTCACGCTGTTCAATGTATGTTCATAAAAATAAGGCCCAATTAAATGCCTACCGATGATGCCGCACTATGCATTTACTCTAAATTGGCCTTGGTTTTGGACTGGATTTACAATGTCGGGATTTTCAATGGATCAGTAGTGTTCGTTGCGCCTGTTTGGCCAATCATTACTGACAAACCGACTTTCGTCCGTCCAGAACGTGCCAAAAAAGGTGCTGATCAACAGTTTCTACATTTAATACAATTCTAAGTCTGTTTTCAATGTGACGGTCAGGCAAATACTTCAAATTATGAATTTTGTAGTCATGATACCCATTGGTATTTAAAATTCGTTGAACGGTTGATTTATCCTAATTCAATTCCCGGCTAGCCTACCGTATAGAATTTCGTGGATTTTGTTCGAAACACTGTAACACTAGCTGTTGGAACATTGTCTCTTACCATTCGATCAATTATTTGATTCTTCCAAACAGAAAATGCATCTACATTTCGTCGCAAGGTCACCTCCAATCTTGTAAAAGTTCTATGATCAGGAGATAGGAATGAGGGGCTCTGGATACCTTTCTTGATATAACTCTACAGCTCTTATTGAATTTTTTGTGACTCGCCGTAAATTAGCACAAATCACCTTTTTCTGAATCAGAAAACATTTTGTAAGCACAAAAGTTATACGTTTGACGTTCCCACCCAGCTAGCAAAGTAGTTCTATAAATTTAGAGTAATAGGAGTTTTATATTCTGTTAATATTTTTTAGTTGTATTTAGATTACTAAATTGTTGCATTAATGTGGTACATGAGACTATTTTGCCTTCAGAAACTGAATTGTTTTTTAAATTTGTTGCAAGAACGTTCTTAGAGCATAGTTTATAGAGCAGATAACTGCTAATGTAGCCCTATAAGTGTGTACAATAACACAATTTTACAGCAACGGTGCTTATAGAATAAAATTACTGTAAAACCGATGCACAATACTGCTTTATAGAATTATACCATCTCCTGTGACACTCTTATAGCATTATTCCGTAATGTCGCTTATAGTTTAATTATAGAACTATTGTATAAGGCGTTGTTAAGTTACAATTATGCTGCGGAAAACAAATTACAAATATGGAAGCTGTCGAACTTAAGAGAACTTTTTAAAGCAGTTATAAAAAATAATAATACAGTTGTTATAAAATCATTATAGAGTAAATAAGTAACAAAGCATTTTTGTTTCATAAAAAACACTATAGAACTACCATTTCTATATGTAGGTTTTCCATACCCCCATCTGACGATACCTGCCTATAATAGTACGAAATATTTTAATAAAAGTGTAATGGGGAAATTTGTATAACATAGTCATAACTTGTAAAAATTATTATCTGCTTGAAGAAAGAAAATTTCATTACGATAGATAATATTTATTTGATTGATCAGAGAAATTGATTTTCTTATAGAAATTTAGTAACATATTTAATCCAAACCTTAAACATTTTCACTTTTAGATGTTGAAGTTAAAGAATTTTAATAGATTTATTAAATAAGATTGAAATAAGTGAAATTACCACAATAAAATATGACAACACTGTGAATACTAAGTAGTTGCTTACGAAGCATATTTGCTCTATAATCATTGCAATCGACACAAAATGTCATATTAGTGAGAATCCATTGGAAGTACAAGATGAAGCCTTTCTTTCTGCCGCCATATTGTGAAGAAGGAAAAATCTTAATTAAAAATATGTAAAATATAAATAGGTGAACTGATATCAATAATATGGATATACTTTCTGACTCTTTAATGTACAGTTGGTTGTTACAGTAATTAATTTAGAAAAAAATTCCAGCATCATAGGAAATATAAGGTTAACTGAGGATGCGTCAAAAATTACTATTATGTACCACATATTTCACGATAAAACTTTTTCCGCATTAAAATGTACTGTTTCCTGATGGACAAACAAACTAAGCAATTCGTATTAATGTAAGTAAGTACTCCTATGCAGGCTGATTAGGCCCATCTTATTGGTTCTTATTGGCCCGTCCATATTATTTCTAACATGTGCGATGCAGAATCATTATGTTTTAAAAGATACAATTAAACGATTTTAAAGTTCTTTAAATAGAACACCATGCAACACAATAATTGTATAGCGAAGTGATATAGAATTTTTATGAGATTGCTTTGTAACTGTGTTATAAAAATGCTTTAAGACTTCTATAATTATTTCCTGCAAGCCTTACAGAACCGCTTAAAGAACTAAAAGGTTCTATAGAACGGTGCCCATTTTTATGGAATAAGTGTTGTAAGAACATTTTGAAAATGTTCTTAGAACAAACATTGCTCTATAAAATTTGCTCAGGAAACGTTCTTACAATTTTTACAGAACAAGAAATTGTTAGCTGGGTATTGAGTAATGACAAGCATTTTGTGACATTTATGTACTTTAAACAACGAACATTCAATTATTTTCCACCGGTAATGTGATTTTTAGGTGGTATTTCTTTTGAGACTATTTAGGATGATATTGAATTATAACTTTTAAACGGGAAGTAATACACAAAAATGTCTCGAATAAAGGTTTATTAGAAAAAAGAGTTTTTTAACAGGAAAAAATTAGGTATGTTTCTGAAAAAAATATAGTTAATGACGTCATTAGTCGTTTCTGTCAAATCCCATTTCACACCAAGTATCCCAAATTTTATTTAAATTTTTTCTATCTTTACACTATGGAATTTGAGATATCCCGTACATACATTACAGCTATAACTTTCAAATAATGTAAAAATCTGACAACTAACCTAAATAAAGAGATTTCGGTAATCAAACTTAACTACAGTTTATTGTATTTGTTGGTATGGCCAACATCTAGAGGGCCTGTCTGACCTTACGGGCGCAGCCTTCTCTATGAAGAGACGCGGCACAGCATTTTCATAGCGTTTTGCTCTGCTCCAACGACTTGACAGATCTTGATATATCCACTTGCGTGTACGAGCGTTTTCCTAGAACCCAACAAAACGGCCGTCGGGCTGTAGTAAAATCGTATTATTTTTAATAGGGCTCTCTTTTCTATAAAATCGTCATTCCGATTGTTTCGTACACAGTCGCGGCCTAATTAGGAGAATTACCAGACGGGCTCTCAAATGAAATTGTGGCCGGTTCTCGGAATCCACTCCAGACGCTAACGATGATGATCGCGTTACGTGCTTTTATAATAATTTTAATAATGAAACACACTAATTTGACAATAATTTAACCGGCGGTTTTTGTTCGGGTAGGTAATTTATGTTTCCATGAACGGCCGTCATGTGGGTAGCAAGATGCGAGACACAGGAAATTTGTCACCACAATTAACTTGCGGGCATATCTGGTGTTAGGTAAATGTACGTCCATAAATCGTCGTGGGCATTTAATTTCGCTAAAATATCTACGATACCTATATCAACATTCTGAGGCGATATCCGCTGTTTAAATTGTAGTACAAGAATGGCCACCAAGATGGCCATACCTCAGTCCCATTGACTTTTTTATGAATTGAAAGCGGAACCGAGTTGAGACAATTTGATCCTAGTTGTAGCGAATTCGAATATATTATTTCATAAAACCATAGACCTTATAAATCATGGACTGGCCCTAGAAAGAGAGGTCCGGTGTCCTGATGTGTACAAGAGGGATGAAGCTAGTCCGGGAAAAAACAGATGTTCTATGACAGAAAAATATATAAACATAACCTGACAAAACCTTTCCTGTTAATATTGTTAATGATTTGTATGCCTTTTGTGATTTAGTTGTGTTTAGTGTGTTTATTAGCAATAGTTTTTAAAAACTAATATACCATGGTGGAGTCGGTCTGTCACCGTAAATGTCATACGTCTGTCATTTACGGTTTTTGTTTTTTTCGGCCAATGATCTGTGGGTTTTTGCCCGGAGTAGCTCTATCTCTGTCGCACATATCTGAGCATCAACGATTTGTATAGGCAGAAAACGGTTTTGGGCGCGTCCATGATTTATAAGGTCTATGCATAAAACACGTAAAATAAATGTAAATAATTAACATATATAAAACTGTCGTATGACATATAAAATCAAACCAAAGCACCATCTGTAAATAATTATGTATAGTAAACACTCTGTATAGATATTTTTTGTGAGGTCATTAAATCCAGGGTGAGTCAGAATAAATGCATCTCGCTGATTTAAGAAATACAGGGTGTTCAAGTTTTAAATTTTATTCTGAGATTTCTTAATAATTGCACGAATAACAAATCACATGCACGCAAAATACGCTAATATTTAGTGACATGCAAATTTTACACAAGCCTACTAAGAAAAGAAATAGCAATATCAGCGCCTGAAAGAAAATCTTCACAAAATACATTGAAATTTTTAAATGCAAATAATTCAGTAATCGATAAAGCTAGACTAGAGTAAGAAGTGGCAGTAGGAACTGAACAAACAATGTTTGGTAGGTACCCATGTAGCACACTAGTCTTATAATTCAAGATTATAAGACCAGAAATTTATATAAAAGATATGTAGCGGTTACATGACAGCAATTCCATCGTATTATTGTTCCATTTGAGACTTTTTTGTTACCAGCCGCTATTTTTCTGTTTAAAGTACCTGTGAGAATATTGTAATCCCAACAAGAAAAACATTTTATAGAAATTATTTAAACTATTTTCAGAACGTTCTTGTGTCTGCACTTATAGTGCACAGTATTTTTGCTTCAAGAGATAATTTTACTGTATGTCTATAGTAGCAATCTACACGACGTTATAAATCAATTTTGTAGTGGTCGCAAGAGGAATATTTGAGAAGATTGTTACGGCAAAAATAAAAGTATTTTATAGAAGTTATTTAAATTACTTTAAGAAAGTTCTTATGTCATTTTTGCAGCACTTTAGTTTCAGAAAGCTGTTTAGCTGTATAATTACATCATTTGTTTTATAAATGCTGTATTAACATATTTCTGCGCAACAATAAAGCAAAACTGCTTCTTAAAGGTAGTTAACACGAGCAAACGATTTTGTACAAAACATAATGCTCTTATGTTTCGGTTTTACATAACAGTAAAGTATTTTAAATGCGTGGCCAAATTGTTTAATTATTTTAGCGCCATGTTTATTCACTTAATTCCAATTGCTTTTTAGCGTCTATCTTGAAAAAAATTTAAAAACCAACCAAAATACTTCCGTTGCTCATTAAAAATAAGTTTTTATTATATGGAATTTTGAATTCGAACTGGGGACATTTTTTAGCAGCAAATGTGCATGTATTTAAATTTTGAGTTTTTTTTTTGTGGACGAAAATAGTATCTTTATTTTTTAGTATTACGCAGGCGTATTATGTCTTTTCGACCTACTTTATTCGTTTATCACAGTAAAATTTTATTAAAGCTGCTTATACATGTAGTAACATTTAAAGAAAGTTATAGTTGTGATGGGCTTGTAAATAAAGCAGA
Source organism: Monochamus saltuarius (assembly GCA_025584915.1). Lineage (NCBI taxonomy): Eukaryota > Metazoa > Arthropoda > Insecta > Coleoptera > Cerambycidae > Monochamus > Monochamus saltuarius. Next base: position 17,971,896 of record CM046725.1, read on the forward strand.
ATAATTGTATAACGTTTTTATAAGCCATTATCATTACATGCTTTATTGGAATCGTATAGTTTGTTGTATCAATATTGTAAGCTCATTGCTAAAACATAACTTGTTTTTATATAAAACTCTTAAAACACAATTATATCATTTTTATACAGCAACTATGTTTTATAAAAAATGTTCTTATTTCACGCTATTAGCTGTTGTGTTGATGCCAATAAGACGTTTATGCGACTAAACTCTCCAAAAATTAGTTACAGGAACATTCTTAAGGCTTACGGTGAGCGCTCTATAAAACGATATAAAGTTTTCGCTCACTAACTCCTCAAGGGATAAAGATAAAAATATGGGTTTTTTTTTAATAGACTACAAATATTATTTTACATCGGCGCTGTGTTTTGAAATTTTGAAAAAGTGTAAAATTGTTTTTTTTAATGAATTTTGCTCTTTTCCGAAATTTCAAAACAGAGCGCCGATGTAAAATAATATTTGTAGTCTATTAAAAAAAACCGCATATTTTTATCTTTATCCCTTGAGGAGTTAGTGAGCGAAAACTAAAAAAATATTTCTTAGCAATAAAATGCTGCCACCTTGCGGTAGCCTTGATAAAAGAGACGATCACATTAGATTCTGAATGTCCAACACTGAGAGAAGTGATTCAGGCTAACGGTAAATGCTCTATCAAACGGGATATAGTTTTCGCTCAATAACTGCTCAACGGAAAATGATAAAATATGATTCTCTCTGATATACTAGAAATATATTTTACATCAACGCTGTTTTTAAAATTTTGAAATAATGTAAAATTATTTTTTATTTAAAATTTTTCACTCAATGTAAAATAATATTTACGTATTCATTAAAATATAATATAATATTAAAAAAATGTGGAATGCAAACGGGTAGTTGAAATTTATGGAATATATAAAAATGTTATTAAAATATGGTTTTGTTTATCTAATTTTATTTTTGTCGCATAGTATTTTTTTACATGGCATCGATGGTTTGCTTCTCAGCAATTCAATAAATAATAATAATTATACCTACTATTTGTTGCATATCCAAACTTAGTAGAAATACACATAGAAAGAAAAAATGTGCCAAACGCATTTTATTCTACAAATGAAATTATCTCTTTATTTCATATTTTGTGATATAAGTTGAGCCCTATGTCCCGTGAAAGTATTTATATTTTTATTATAAAAGGAACAAACAAAAATTAAGCATCGCAATTAGTGGAACTATTTTGGATCCTACCGTTAAAAGTGATATTTTTGTTAGAAAGTGTTATGTGTCGTTCCAGATGGAGTAAATACATTCTGGTCAACTATTTTTACATGGCATCGATGGTTTGCTTCTCAGCAATTCAATAAATAATAATAATTATACCTACTATTTGTTGCATATCCAAACTTAGTAGAAATACACATAGAAAGAAAAAAGCCAAACGCATTTTATTCTACAAATGAAATTATCTCTTTATTTCATATTTTGTGATATAAGTTGAGCCCTATGTCACGTGAAAGTATTTATATTTTTATTATAAAAGGAAAAAACAAAAATTAAGCATCGCAATTAGTGGAACTATTTTGGATCCTACTGTTAAAAGTGATATTTTTTTGTTAGAAAGTGTTATGTGTCGTTCCAGATGGAGTAACACATTCTGGTCAACTATTTTATTGTCAATTATTTAATAAAACATCATTCTTGATTTAAAAAAAAATGTTGCTTGTCTTGAGATATTACAAACTGTAGTCCTACTTATGATAAAATATGGTGTTCGAAAGTAAAAAATGCTCAAATTTTTCATCTTTATTTTTTTGTGAAAAATGTCAATCCACAGTTATCCCAAAACCGAAGAAAAATTAAAAAAAACACTGTTTACAAGCATATACAAGGCATTTTGTTCATTTTTCTATTTTATGAATTTTTATAAATAATTAACTATCAGGAATTATGTTTTCCAACAATAAAAATATGTCTGAAATGCCTTATGTACCAAAATATCATTACCTACTTCTATTTTTCGAAAACTACACAAGAGTTTAATAAAATAAATACGACAAAAATATATTTTTCAGTAAAAACATTTAACATTTTATTAATTAATCTCTATAGTATAGTTGATAAAATTGTAAATATAAATTAACTACTTGAGTATTTATGGGAAAAGTAGCATAACAATTAAAAATGGATTTTGTTTGTTCCTTTGAAACTACATGTTTAAGTAGTTGTACTTCGATAAAAATTAAGAACCGCTTACTTACATCGCCGTATTTCCCGCAGTGAAAATTGTGTTTTTAACTATTGAAATCTCGCAAATATAACATATACAACAAAGGTAACTTATTAATGTTGTGTTTATTCACAGTTACTGTTTAAATTTTACTCAAATAAAATAATAATTTTGAAAAGCGTCTGTAAGACACGCATTTGTAGCTATCCCAACTCCACATTTAACAATTACACTTATACATACACTTAATTATAAATATTTAACAACTTTTATTATCAAGTAAATTTTTGTTATAAGAATATTTATATCTACAGATATATTTAAAATAAGTCGGTAAGTATTTTGGTAGATCTATGTATCTAAAATCTTAGACAGCTGTTTGTCTGTTTTACTTCGGTGTCTTTGAAAATACCCAGGTGTCATTCCTATTTTTTGCTAACACCTACATTATCCAGTTATTAAATATTTAAAATTATATGTCTTTAGAAGACATTCTTTCAAGAAAACGTCAATCTTAAGCCAGTGTTATATCTTTATAATTAAGAGCAATGTACGCCACATATGTATTTTGGAAAGTTCAAATGTTAACAAAACAAAGGTATATGTTTTCAATATTTGATCTAATCTAATTGGTCTGTTTACACTTTAATTTCTCATATTTCTCTTCAATAATCCATACATAGTCTTTATATTTTACATTTTGGACATGTTAATATCTTTTATGAATTTTCTATGACCTACGATAAGTTTTCTGTATTAAAAAAATACGGGCATAAAAAACTAAAATTTAATCTTATTCGACATAAAAATTATGGAAAATATAGATGTTTCTGACTTTCGAATTAATGCATTGTCCTATTCTGAAAACGTATACTGCACCGCAAGTATAAACTTAGCTTGCATACGAAACACGAGCATATGTAAAATTCAATTTCTTGAAAACCGTAACACGTAGCGAAGTAAACTTTTTTTTAAAAACTTTTTCATACTTTCGACTACATTTGTCTCGATATAACTATAGTTCTATTTTCAATAATTAATGTAGCTCTCCGCATAGTAAAGTTTTAATGCACAAATTTGCTGGTATCGACTTTGGAACAATTTTGTTCGAAAAGGCTTTAAGTAATCAAAATTGGTGTGTACCATTAGAAGTTCTGTAGTTTTTACATATGTTGTGAAAAAATTATGAAAATAACTTGAATCGTTGATTTACAAACGCAATATATATTTCGTAAAACATAATTGTCAAATAACGTCCGAAGCACCGACAATTTGATTTTATAAAGTTAGGCCCTACTGAAAAAAGTCCATTTCGGATGCCCAAATTGTCCATTTACAAGATGGTAAATGTTTAATTTAGTTATATCTTTATTTAAAAAAATGGCATAATTGAGAATCGATTTTGCTCCACTAATAGAATTATGATCCCTTTATTTCAGTGTATGTTTCGTTTTGTCTCCATCCCAAATGAATTAGCCTCTAGAAGCACATATTTCAGCGTTTTGTCACAACACGTCAACATAGTCTTGCTCTGCGCAGCGATATATCTGGTTTTAACAAACTACTTGATAGCTGGGACGTGTTTCACCGTTAGCCCTAACCACTGCTATAAAATATCTTGTGTTACTTGGGCACAACTTTACTGCTACTTTAAAGTGACGGTATAAGGTTTGTTTTAGCAGCAGTTGAAAACGGTTTGGAAACTATCATAAATGTCCGTCCAACTATTTATTGCGTCAAATTCAATGGTAACGCGTTCTCAACTTAATTGGTCGAACATTTCTGACAGTTTCCAAACCGTTTTCAACTGCTGCTAAAACAAGCCTATAGTCGATACTTTATAGTAAAAATTACTTGAAAGTTACACATTGGCAGTTCCAGTTACGGAAGCTAAAGTACTTTTTACTACGATTTTAGAATGAAACATATTGCTGATACTGTATTAAATGAATATAAATGTATCCTCATCATCTATCAATTGCACATGCCGAGGCATCTAGAATTATCCTCAAGGATCGCCGTCAAAAAAAATTGCATCGGAACTGCTACTTAGCGCTCAAAGATCGAAACTATTTTCTCAAAGACATGATTGCAGACAATAACAAAATCACCAGTTAGGATAATGGAGAGCTTATGCTTTGCGTAAGGAATCCAAAGGTTACGAAACTTTTAACACGTAGGGAATTCAAAGTAGCAAAAATCGAGGAACGGCGAGCAGCAATTAAAGCTACCCGAGAGAGCCCGGTCGCCGATCAAGTGGACTGGGTAATTACAAACAAATCTCCGGATTCCAATCAAATCGATCTGTGTAAACCAGGTACGAGTAGCAAATGATAGGTTATGGTCTCGGAAGTTAAAATGTTACTAGCATAATTCCATATAACTGGACTGGTAATCAGAATGTGTAAATTATTCTGCCCGTTGGAGCTAGTGTGTGTAATTTTCGATATCTCGTTGTGCCTAGTACGATCACGGAATCAGCTTATGTGATCAATTTCAGAGTCAATTACTTTAAGTACCTCCGCGGAATACAAAATACTCGATCCTATTACGAAATCTCTCCCCGATAACTAGTATTATTAGCTGCCATACTCGAAGTTATTTAATCAATCTAGTCGTGTCGCGGTAACGTGGAGGTGTCAACTTCATTACTCGCGACGGCATTACAGTCATTTGCGCTAATATCACTTGCACGGAGTATTTTGTCAGTCTCTTTCAATACTCGTTTAATATGACAGTAGAACAAATAAAATTTTGTCCTTTGGTATAAACTAATATTTTTTAAGGATTAGGATTTAAATGGCAAGTATATTTTTTTAAAACAGTTTTTTACCAAGGCCACTATATCAAGAAGGTTTAATACGTCTGTTTTCCGTGGATTAAAGACCTTTTAACACACTAGTGGATTAGAATTCATAATACCACGCTTCGATTTTATAGCATTTTATTTAGAATTATTATTAACATTTATCTCAAGAACGATCTTGGATCTTGTCATTTTAACTGCTATTATTTTATTTAAATTCACTCGATGAGGAGTTTTTGAAAGACTGAACGGGCCTACAACTTCATCAGGTAGGACCTGGATTTTTTCAGCAATTGCCTTCTTGTGAATCAATATAGCAAGAAAAATCTACCACTGACATATCTAGATCGCAGGTTGATGTATTTTCGACACATTTCTACAGCATTGACTAAAAAACTTCCATGATCGCAAAACCTCTGGAAATATTTGTTTTCGTATTCGAAATGAATACGTTTAGGAAACTGCCTTTGTCTTGGACATGGGTGATTTCCAAAAGGGTTAATTCATTGCATCGACAAGCAAATGTGACTTCCATGATCACTGCAACCTGTGAAGAGTTCAAAATAGAACCTCAATATATAAATTGAAATATTAAAATCGTGTATTTTCTACTTTAACTTGCAAATATTCCTCATCCGGGGCTTTTTTCAAAAATTCTTCGATTTGGTTTCTCTTCAGTATCTTTGAATTATTTGATTTATAATTTCTTGATTCTACTTTCAAATATGAAGTAAGTTTCCCATACTTCAAAATATCAATACCTTTCTCAGCAAACCGTTTCTCCATATTGAAATAGCACCTCTTCTATAATTGCTCCTTTCGAATTCCACCTATACACTTTTGCTTTTCGCTGGTAACAGATGTAATGTTGCTTCTTGGGCTTCTTGCTGGATTTCAGATGGAATAAAGTAATTCTCAGTTGACAAATTGTTGTTGTTGACAAATAAACAAACGCATGTCATAGAAGCGATTCCAAGAATTTCTAATATTCAGCTGACAATCAATATTCTTGATTAAAATAAATTTGTCAAATCTGACGTTTTTCAAACCCATAATTTTCCACTTGCTCTCACACGGTTTTCATTCTCCGAACTGACAGGTTTTGGCTGTGGTCGTGGATAAAACGTTGAATTACATTCGGGAAATTAACCAGCCTTTAATCCACGAAAAAAAATGGACATTGTTAATTTCCCTATATAACTATAACTATTTATCTTACACTATTTGAAAATGCTATTTTCGAGAGCTATTAGAGGCGTGAACTCTCGTAAGATAATACAAGACATGATCTTGCAAGATCGAGCAAAAACAAGATTTTAAAGGAACTCAGTTTTGCAAGGCAAGAATAGACTTTTTAAAATTTTGCAAATTTTCTTCTCTCAGCCAACACCACCGTATGCGTTCTCACAGCAACGATCACAGGACATGAATTGTTAAAGATATTGAAGAATTCGCCTTCTTTAGGTGATGATAATACTTCCTCATAGTAATATGACAGAGGCTTTGCATTCATAAAATACCGTTGTTTTCTCTTCCTTAATTTATTGTTCCGTGTTTTCCGTCCATTTACATCAACTTTTCAGTTAAGTTACTATTTGTCAGTATTATACAGGGTGTTAAATGTCCGCAAAGTAACGGTTGCGGTAACGGAGATATGGACGACTATTCGTTTTTCAAACATTTTATTCTATTAGGAATAAACCGACAATGGAAGCTTTTAACAAACAAAAAATAAAGTTACAGGAGATGTTCAAAGTGCCCTCCGTCCATTTCCAAGCAGGCACGACATCTTCATCTCAACGATATTCGAACTCTTTCGAAGACACCCTCCTTGGTTTAGATTTCTTGACACTTTTGATTGATCCGTAGCTGCAGCTCTTCCAGGCTATTTACAGGAGTACCATACACTAATGTCTTCAAATATCCCCAAACAAAGAAATCTAGAGGGGTCAGATCAGGCGATCTTGGAGGCCATAAAACAGGTCCGGCCCTTCCTACCCATCTATGTGGAAAAATTTGGTGTAAATGCTCTCTAACGGCCATGAAAAAATGAGCTGGAGCACCATCATGCTGGAACCACATTTGTTGCCTCTGATTCAAAGGAATGTCTTCCAAAAACTCATACCAGCCATTGCGAAAGAAAACTTGTGCACTGAGAACAACTGTCAAATACGTACTATTTATTTCACTAAACATCAACCAACTATTATAAGAAAATAAACAACGTTTTTGCAAAATAAAAAAAGGGGCTAAAAAACATATCCAACATCCATATCTCCGCAACCGTTACTTTGCGGACCCATGTTTATTGAGACTTTTCTGCTTATTTTGGTTCATACTATTACCTCCTTTAATATTCTACACTCATTTTTTAACACCCTGTATATTTCCAATATTTGAATATTCTCCAAATATTTATTTTAAATTATTGAACGTCTATGATATTATTCCTTTGGCATCTAGACATTCGGCATCAAAGAATATTATTTGATGTAAATTCTAGGAAAATTGATGCAAATCGCTGTTTGTTGGTTCATTATCTTTAAAAATTACTGTTTTTATGGTAATAAATCTCTAAAATTAATTTGCTTCTGATAACAACGGTAAATGTTATCGCGAGCAATAAAAATCCAGCGAGATTGTAAAGATAGACATGCAAAAGCTGTGAAAAGACTAGGAACAAAGGAAAGTGTAGCTAGATGAAAATTAGAGCTGTATATATTTCAGTCACACATTTAGATATTAAAAGATAGATAAGAAATATTTAACCACTCGTTGCAAACAGCTTCAAATTTTTACTACTCAACAAGACATCTAAGTCCGGTATACGGTAGATAGTAATGGTCTCAATTTGTTTTTGCTTGGCTAAGGCCAATTTAAATAATTAAGGAAATAATTTATACTAGACACAAAACATAAGCCGCTTTTTAGAATACCAGAAGTGGTCTAATGGCAACATAATTGTCATAGATTAAACTCCTAGATATATAAAATTCCGATTTAGAGCAAAATACTGAATTATTCATTTCAAAATTGCTTACATACACTTTAATTACCAGCTAACAAATAATTTTCTATATATATAATTCAAATTATTATAATTACAAGAACGATTAAAACAATCGCTGGAACTATTGACATATAAACAAATTAGAATTTTATGCAAAACAAAAAAATAGAGGCAAGTTTTTGAGGTAAGAATTCTTCAACATTATAAAATTGCCACCAATCTTTTGTACATCACGTAAATGATAGAAGCAAATACAGAATATCTTATTTAAAATTGAAATAAAGCGCTGAATACAATAAATGACAAATAATTGAAGTTTGCTTTACCATTGATTCTCTAAACGCCCTATATACATTCTGGTAGCCTAATAGACAATTTTAATTGATTCTTTACAACTTTACATTTACATTTTTTTGACGTATTTAAACCTACCCGTATTTCCAATTAAACTTACATTAAAATGATCTTCACAAACAGACAATGTTACAATGCTTCCTTTCGTCGCGCTTCTTCGCCCTAATCACATTTTTCTTTTGAAATTTTGGCACGGTGAAATATATTAGACGCTGTACACTGTATTCATACATAATGGCATAATGCAATACCATTTTTCCGGCGGAATGCACTTTCTTTCATTTTACTAGTCTATTTTGCAACTTTATTCAATAGGTACCAATATTTATTTAACACAATAACTCCTAATAATATCACAAATGACAAATTAACAATTCTAAACGTATGTCCGAAAGCGTGAAAATCATATACAGATATGAATAATTAAAGCACACTGCTGTATTTAGGTAAACATGTGCAAACGGCGTTTGACGTCACAGGTGTACACTGTGGCGGCGACCGTTTAGGAGGGAGGGCGTGACTGAACTAAATTTTTAAATATATCTTTTTTGGGCCTATTTTTTCACAAAATTGTCTAGGACCAAACGTCATTTCGATTAAAATAATACATTCTTCTACACTCATTTGGAAAAAGCATGTAATTTACCCGTTAAATTTATATCTGTTTGAAATAAATTTAACATTGTGCATTTCATGGTTGTCCATCTGGAACCAGTTACTACATTTAATTATGCCTGCCTGTCTATACAGACGTACTGCGGGTACGAAAATTGATTAAATAAAGACAATAATATTGTAATTACATTGTAATTTATCGATATTACCCAATATGTGTATCTAATATGACGGCACATCAAGTCTGCACCTGTGGAACTAAAGCTGGTTTCACACGTTACGACAAAAAATAGTCAAATTGCGATCTAGAACGTTATATAACTAATAACAAATGTATTTTGAAGGTAATTAAAGGTCAAACTCAAATAATACAGTAGATTTAATAAGTGAAATTTAACTGTGGTTTAATTAAATCGAGTTTGATTCCTAAGATATATGTGATAAATACCTAGGTGAAGAACAGAACAGTTAATTTATAATTATTCAAATTACACCTAATTCCAGACTCAGTTGTACGAGTATTAGCGTGTTAATCAGTGTTGCCTGTTGTTACCTTTTTAAACCAGCTGCACGAAACTAAATGAAAAACAGAAAGCAAAACTACAATAATTATAAAAAAAGTTTAATACTGATCTAATTTAACTGAAAATAAATGACAAACGTTAGTCAAAGAATATATCGTCTTATCCATTTATTTCCAACAATATGAACTATATATATATATGAATTACGAATAGGTGAAAATGGTAGGTAACATTATCTGGTGCAATAGCATTTGTATTACAATCATACATTTGTATACAAAATCATTAAAATTCATTCATTCATTAGCTATGTTTCCAATATTGCTTACCAAAAAATAACATTATTAACGAATAAGAAAATTTAAAAAATGTAGTGGTGTCCCAAGAGGCGTCAACGAAATTATTGAAAAACTTCATAAGAGGGTTCAACATGCGAACATAGGTCGAACTTGTTCTCGTAAACGGTTCATTTTATCTTCAATAAACAAGGGTACCTTTTTTAGTCTAAGATTGAAGCTACCCAGATTCATTATTTTAACGTCTCTATCATGCAGGGTGTTAAAAATGTTGGCATTAAGTTGTAAAGCTGCTGCCTGGCAAACTAAAAAAAGCTAAATATGTTTCAAGGATACTATTTTAAGAGGCCCTTACTAGTATCCAACACATTAAATAAGTTATTCAAGAAAAGCACATTTCCAGCGGCGTCCTTTAGGGACACATATCTCCTACAGGGCCTGTAGAAAAAAAATGTATAGGAACTTGTCATCTCATTTTTTCATGGTCTGCATCTGCACCCGATAGATTTCCCACATTTTCCTGGGCACCCTGCATATTGCAGTAAATTGCAAAAAATGACAGTTTTTAACGCTCGTCTGAATTATTGACGCGACTATATGGTCATTCTTGTGCAATTAAAAAGCCATTCCACTTTTCGAATATTTCACATTTATCTATAGTTTTTACGAAAAATTACATTCCTCAAAGAAGAATATACTTTTCTGAACTACAATAATTGAATTAGTATAATACTTTTACCGAAGCAATAATTTCACATTTAATAACTATTAATTTTGAAATAATTAAATAAACACAATTATTTAATTTGTTTAGTGTTTTTCCCAAAATGCAATGTCAAGACTCAATCAAATTTAATCAAAGTTTATTACATTTTCGGATTAACCTAAAATCGATAGCTGACCCTAAGTGTCACGCCAGTTTCCGTATCAAGGACAACGATTTCTCGACGAACAAAATGGAACCAAAATACGCCACTTTCCCCTTTCGACGAAGTGTTCTGATATATATGCCAGCGTGTGTAATGCGACATAAAAGTGCTGATCCGAGCATCTCTATCCGGTTTGAACTCTAGCGGCGAGCGTTCCGAATCATTGCCTCCGATTTCTGGATTTTCGAGACCATTCAGAATACGTGCCGACCGGGAAACGGGGGCTCTGAATGCTAAAAAGCCAAATAGGTTACGCGCGTGTATTGGAAATAAATCTGGCTTTATCGCTCCGTGTTGGAAACAAGCATTTCAGCTAAAATATTCAAAATACTAGATAATGTTACCACAGAGTTAAATCAAATCGAATACAATTAACGTTAAATGTGCAAAGTTTTGTCGTCACTTGAAAATGTAAGGTATGTTGTAACCCTTTCACTCATCAGATCCAGTATCTCTTTCAAAATAAAGACATATAGATATACAGGGTGATCCAGTCATAATATCATTAATTTTTGAAAAGAAATTTTGACTCGACCTTTCAAAAGATAAACAAATCACACATTTTCTGATTACGCGTTCGAGGATTGACGCTATACAGAAGTCCAACAGCGTTGCCACTCGGGACCACATCCATATAATAACAGCATATTCAGTACTGAAGTGATGGTTGGTTGCAATCTAGAATGTATGCAATGTGTATATTTTTTCAGGTACTTGTTGTTAAGTTCAGACGTAAAATTCTTCATCAGCCCTCATAATGCAAGTTCAAAAGCTCCGCTAAATTTGGTACAGTGAATCATTTTGGATAAAAAACATACGTTTTTTGTCATCTTTTCGTTATGTTCTTGAAAACAGCATCAAGTTGAGCTTGTAGGTTGATATTCGTTGAAAGTAATCCAATTCCATTAGTTTTGTTTCTGCTACTGTTTGTTGTTGTAATGTGCAGAATCAAATCCATTAGTCACTGATCAGTAGGTACCGAATAACAAAGACGCACATGTCTATTAACATGTATTTTATAAATTTTCCACGGTTCTGCTCAGTAGAGTATAATCGCGGTCTTTCACTACTTCACTTTACCCAACTTGAATTACGTTTTTATCTAGGCAAATAGCAAATTTAATTAATAGCTATAAACTACACTGCTGACATAAACATACGAAATTCAACAACCACTACCACTCGAAAATAATGACTGATGGATGAGGATAAGAGAAGTCGGGCTGCGTGCATCTGTTCCAGATGCAGTCGCCGTCGACAGTGTATACGAAAACGGAAACAAACGATGTTCGACTTATTCCGCTGGTAACGTATTAAACGGCAATTAGAACTGCCAACCTTTTAACTGTGCCGATTACAGTCTACTATTGACCTAAATACGGTAGGTCAAGACTCGGATTGCCGGATTTTTTATCACTAAATGGGAATTTACCATTTTTTTTAAATTGCATATTCGTATTATATTCATTTTTCCCTATCTTATCTTAAAATGAATGACATTATGAGTGAATCACCCTGTATAAACAAAAAAAATCCAAAAGTAAATCGATGTCCAGTTTTATATTTATGACATTGAATCGTATCAGTTTTATCATTCCACAGAACTAAATACATTACTCAATGTCTTAAAGGTTGGACTGGATTAAACTTTTTAAACGATGAATTTAACTTCTTTCCCAACGCAGTTTCATTATTTTGTCAAAAACAACAGAATGCACGTCAAAAACCTTCAATTTTTTACCGTCCGCATCCTGATAATCTATCCTATAATTACGGGCAATTAAAAACTCCAAAATGGGTCTGCACAGGCCGAGTTCGCATACCGTAAAACGGAGAGGCCATCCTCGAATTCCATATAGGTAGAGAGAGCAGTGAGAGAGCAGTACCGGTCAAGCGATTCATTTATTTGGTGGCACTTGCACATCACCAGGCCAACATTTAACATATCAAGATTAGAGCTTAATTACATATTATTTGGATGAACACGGTGATTTTCGAAGGCATCTGTCAGTTGGACGGTTAAAAGTGTTTTTTGCCTCTCGGCTCTCCAGTTCCGTGTAAGAAGCTTTTGTTTTGCTTAATCTGGTTTTAAATATCGGTTAGGCACGGTGCCCATCCAAAAAGGGTTGCTGTAATTTCCCTCTGCCTTTCCAGATGTCTGGTCCTTATTTATTACCCTTAATTGAATATTACGGAATCCTCGAAATGTTTTGTTTAGGGGATAAATGAAGAAAGTATTTTCCTCTGATCACGGTTACAAAAAAGTGCATACTAGATATCGTTCAAATATTAGAAGAATACGTATCTTTAAACTATTTTATAGACAAGCATTGGGAATTGAAAAAGAAACGATAATAAGCTTTAAGAAAAAATGACAACTAAACCTCAAATAAACTTACATTAGTCACTCTTGTCGGCAAAATATTTCAAGTGCGTCAAGTGTGTTCGGATATCCCAACTGGCGCAAAGTAACACTAACTGAGACTGGAACCTTCAAAGAGTGACTTTTAAGTAACTGCCACTACTACTACTACTATGTTGTATAAATAACTTCATACAACAAAATTGCAGTAACTGCTACGTATTTTCAACAACTCCTAGTTACTTTATAGTTATGTAACTTCTAAGTAGCTTTCCTGGTTTTGGAAACGTCTTTGTTACCAGTGGGATGACTTGCAAGTTTTCACTTGAAAATAGCAAATGATGAATGATGATAACTCTTGTTACTAAAGTATGACTTCAAAATTGCAATCACTTTCAAGTAACTCTGATAGTTTCCGCGACCTTGAAGAAACTTTAATTGTTTATTAAAAGTCGAAGAACCAATATTTATTAGTATCGTTATTTGTAGAACTTAAGTGTCATCACACACAGCAACTACAAAAAATAAATAATTTCACCATGAAGTAAATTTTACTATGAAGTTTCCCAAAGTTGAAAACCTTCATGCCGCTCGTCATTATGTAATGCCTGTACCTGTTCGATCATCTGCATTGTAATTTTTCTCTTTGTGAATATTATCATACTTTTTATACAACACAATACTTTATAGTAAATATTACTTGGAACTTGGAAGTTATCTACATATTGACAGTTCGCGTTACTGAGGCTAAAGTATTAACTACTTCCAAGCAGATTTTCTTAAAGCAAGCCACTTCAAAGTAAGATTTGCGAAATATACCATGACTTAGGTCGTCATTATTGTAAAATATTAACCTTAACTTTACAAATAAAGCTTTTGTCGTTATTTGTACATCAAATTTAATAAATTGATGCATAAAAATTAATGTCATTTCCAACGAACAATACAAAATCGCTTTCACCGTCTACAGTATCACATTCACACATAATGTTATTAGGTATTTTAGACAATTAGGAAGAATTCTGCTCCTGCTGGATATTCTTTTATATCATTTTGGATACTATGTAGAAGTAGAGTTTCATAATTTTAGAAAGAAAGAAATTTTTCGAAATATTTGGCCCCACTTTGAAAGCCTGTAACTTGCAATATTTTGGGACCGTCTACATGCACCAGCTCTGTGTCGGATAGACTGCAATAGATCTCAAATTTCTCTTTGGTCTTCTTCGTTCCTAATTTGTCCAACTTTCATAAAATAACCAAAACCTCCATAATGCGGTTCGAGTACATACTGTATATTTTTTAGTATAATTTTGATTATTACATCATGAGTCAGCTTTTAACTGCACCACAAACTAAGCAAAACATTTCTAGGAAATCCACTAATTTGATTAGTATTTCAGCGTTAATTAAAAACTACTAACAATTTTAACAGCTACTCGTATTATAACTGTTTAGTTTGTCCAGAGAAGCAAAAACACTCTTACGGTGCTGCATAACTGCGTTAGAAAATTAGTTATACCACCAAGTTATTTGAATGAACTAGCTCGGATTTCTTATTAATTCCAAATACCCCGTTTATTCAAACTGCCTAAGATTCCTCGCATATAATAAAAACAAAGGTTTAATTGCGAGATATCGTGCTAGCGGTATAATTTGCATCCTTCGGGCTAGGCAGGATGTTTTCATATAATTTACAATTTTGTCATGTCTTAGTAACCTACATAACACCTTTGTTTTTGTTGGGTTTATAATAACTGGCTGCTGCCGGTTTTCTCGATGCACAAAATCAAAACCTGCGGATTCTCATTTCCCTATACAGTATTAATGAATTAACACGACCCATGTAGCACTATAGTAACCAAAGCTGGTACCGCAAGTTCAATTAAATGGCTATTACGAAGTAATCACAAAAGCAGAAGCACCTTAAAGTTGCCCAAACTTTAAAGTGGATATTAAAGGTAACGGTAACCAAGTTATATTACTGACATATTACTTAGAAGTGACAGTAGCTTTGAAGTGTTTGTAAGTTGGTCGGTCAGTGGGTGCGCGGTTTAAGGCGTCAGTACTTGAATCAATGTGACTAGATTGGTGTGGGTTCGCGCCCCGCTGCTGGTAAACCGTATATAATCTATATTCGTAGAGACGATTAGCACCCTCACTGCGGGTATGGTAGGGTGGAAGAATGTTAGCTTGGGTCAATGTGAGAGATTGATACCGGTCGACATTTGAATACCCCCCTAATTAATGAGGTTTTCAAGGTTTTCCTCATTCCTGAATAGTGAGTAGCCTATTAACGTAAGTCGTTTCTGGGCGCAAATGCGGCCTGCTTAATAATAAGATGCCGCCCCCTCTCCCGCACAAGTCTCAGACTTCTGGGCTAATCTCCGTGATTAGAATGAGAGGTAGAGGTATTATTAAGAGTTTTGGCGATGTATTGGGAACCTTTAACAAACCTTTAATATGGTGGCACTTGATTACACAATTGTAGCACTTGTCGCCACGTTATTGCTTCATTCATAAGTGATTTCCACATTTTAAATGGGATCAAGATTACAAAGTTACTACTCCTTCAAAATCCACCATGGAATAATCCCAGTTTACCCAGCAGTGACCTGCATCCTACATGACTTTCTAGCGCTAAAGAAAATACATTAGTATAGCTTTACCCTATGTCTGGGTGTGAGATGGGTAGCAACAAAAAAAACCTCGTAAAAAGAAAACTTTTCGACATTACGTTTACGTACGATTACGTTTCATAGAAAACTAAAACATTATTGTTTTTGGAGTTGAACCTTTATCTTTAAAATTTCCTGATTCTGAGAGTTTTAAAATGCACCTAAGCGAACGACAAAGAAACAAATACCATCTTTCTCTTTTGTAGACATCATTTTTAAATTCATTGCAATTTTAAGGTTATGATGAATTAAAGTAATGTGCTGAAACAACATTATTGTAGCATTGTTACCACCTTTAAGTGGCCGCAAAGTTGATGGGTTAGTTCTATTGACCACTTTATCATGAATATAACTAAAGAGTTAAATATTTTTAGTTTCTGCCACTCTAAGTATACATTTTAGGTGAATATCACTTCAAAGTTATATTTTCAAGAGCAGACATGTATGTACTCAATATCAGTACTGCATGAAATTTCGTAGGTCTATACATAATTATTGGTTTCAGGTAAAAAGAATTGATAAAAAAAATGTTTGAGCCATACATTCTATATTAGGTACATGTTGATATATTACACTATTATAATAACTATCATTTTTCTAAATATAACAGGAGAAGCAGAGATAAAGGCAGACATATTATGTAGGAAAGAGATCGAGCTATATACGAATATTTAGCCAACAAATACAAGTAAGTATATTTAGTAAAGTTTCTGTTTTTCTCCTAAGACTAAGACTCTCGCGAGACAATATAAGGCATGGCCTTGTCAGATTGATCAAGAACAAGACTTTAAAAAGACTCCTGTCATCCGCTAATTCTGGTCACCTATACGCGTACCCGTTGTCATAGCAATTGTTGTAAATAAGACCGATGAACTGTAGCGGATTTTGATTGGGTCGATTTCGCGACACTTTCTGCTTATGCATTGTACGAAATCGGTAGCCGCGTTTATTGAAAGTAGCTTTCTTTTTGGAAAGGCGTTCAAGGTCTAGGAATTTATTTAAGTATTCTTTTTTTTCGTATCTATGGAAGACATTTTTAATATAAATTCCGAAATTTATGATAATTTAAAAATAATTGGAAGTGGTACATATACAGGGTATTTTCAAATGAACTAACAAAAATGAGACCACATATTCCTTAGGTGAAAAAAATCTATTTAAGCTAACATAAATAAAAAAAGATATACCTTTTTCAAATAGAACAGGTAGGAGAATCGATAGTTTCGATTGTCAGATGGATACACTAATCTGCAAAAAAGTTCTATCATTTAAAAGAAAAATGGTGTGCCACAAGAGGCGCTCTCTACTAGTGACATCAAAATTAGAAACAAATTTGAATTTCTCGCCCGCAAAAAACCCCGATTTACAAATTTCATGTAAATATTTGGATTTTTTAAGAACTTATCTACAAATATCGAAAATAAAATTTTAACTTTGACACCCTGTATCTTATTTTGCGATTTGGGATGTTAGGTTAAATCGATTTATTTTCACCAAAGGAATCTGTGGGCTCATTTTTGGTACATCATTAAAAAACACCCTGAACATATACAACCAGTAACTTTTAATGAAGAGATGCGTCACCTGCGTCACCTGGCGAGCCGCCGCTGATGTGTATTTATTGGGAAGTAGCAACTCCAAACTGTAAGAAAAATATTAACAGCCTTCAGCCACAGATAGGCATTATTCTTCGGCATATAAATCGGTATCCCGATATAATAACATAATCGACTTCGAGGCAAAACAGACGTCATTATCGCCTCAACATCATTCCACATTATTCAGCAAGTAAGGACTTTAATAAGTGTACTGTAAACAATTATTGGCACGGCATATGGTAACGTGTCAGTGGTTTCAACCACAAATTTGCGTGCGGGGTGAAAGAGCCCGGACGTTTATCAATTTACCATAGAACTTCCATTTTTCCGCGTTGGAGCTCGGCACATGTCTGACTGACATTTATTTCGTAAGGTGCCACTAAGCGGTTTATAGTAGAATTTGCACCTGCTTCTATAGAACAGGGTGAAGAAGAATATACATAAAAAAGATCTATAAGTCAAGTAGGTAGTTATTTATGATATATACAAGGTGTTTCAGGTATTACTGGCATCTTTGGAAGGGGTTATTGTACAGGGTGTCTCAAACTCGATAGCAGGGCCTACTACGAGGATACAATAAATTTAAATAAAATTTGCGACACCTGGTGTTAAACGGGATGAGGTAGCTCCATTTTCAATCGAGAGTATTATCTTTGGGATTTGACAGAAAAACTAATGATGACATTAATTATATTTTTCCAGAAACATCTCCAAATTTTTTCTCTTCGTTTTAAAACAGTGTATCTTCAATAAAAACAGATAATGTCGTTATTAAAAAACAACATGTTCACAAAAGATGAGGCTACAGTGTGACTTTAGTTAGCAACAGCGACTGTAGAGGCTGCACCCCACAGGGTGTTACAAATTTCGGGAAAAAAACTTCGCCTTTTTGTTGCGCCTCGTATATGCTCAAATTAAATTCCGAATAAAAATTTACAACATAGCATCCGTTCTTGAGAAATCAATGTACAATTTAAAAAAAGTTCATCAAAATCAACTTTAAAATTAACACTAGTTTAGTTTGTTATTTCAAGAAATTTGGAAATAGTGGTATAAATAATCACTTGAAAAATTGCGAAACAAATTAGAGGGAATTTCTTTGAACAACAATAAGAGAAGCAAGGGTGCCTTCTGGCGGATATAGTGCACAATCATATGACATTACACGAGGAGCAGAGACACAGACAAGGTGCTAAACTAGCTAAAGGTCACAACACACGAGTGAGGGGGCCTTACTCTCAACACAAGCGACAACAGAAAAAAATAACAATTTCGCTAGTGTCAAAAGCACTCATTTATTCATATTGTGTACAATTTAAGTTTCCTAAACAACTTTAACATATATTTAAATCAACAAACCTTTGCGTCTATCAAATTATCTTAGTAAACGAAAGGTTTGTTCCTCGGTTTGTGCTTTTTAAAGTTGAACAGGATGATACACATATTAATTGCGATGTCTCCTTCTGTCCAGCGCATTAAGTTTTAAAAATGGATTTGCAGTACATGTTAATAAAAAGTTGCAATTCCATTTTTCCATATACTTCTCTACTTTTATGTACAATTTCGTTACAGATTCTTTAGAAATAGGCAGATACACGTGCCGAATATGGAGGATACTATACGACAAATAGAATTGTAGGTACAGGGTTTTCGTGCAAAAACTTAAATTTTTTATTTGTTAATTACACCGGCACACAAAATAAAGTGGTTTGTACTTATGACCAAACCCACCCGTCTATTATTTTGATGCACTGAATTCAAATCTGAAGTCCATTCAGGTCAAACTTCCTCAAAATTTGCACAGACTTCAGATTCAAATTCGGCTCACCAAAATACAGGGTGTCCGGAAGTAATGGGACCCAGCTTAAACATAGCTTCCTGTAATCAAATAGAACCGATTTAGACAAACTTAGCTTAGTCCAAAAGTACCTCGTTTATAAGTTTGTTATGGGCATAATTAAGAAACAAAACGACCAATCACGTTGAAATTTGGTACAGTTATGTTTTATATAAGTACAAGCATCGCGATGAAGTAAGTAGTGCTGCATATCGTAGACTGCGCTCTTGGCAGTTTGTTTGAAACTCATTTTTCTCGTATCTTTTTTGTTGGTCCTATTCTGATACGCTTGACTGAAAATTATGGTGAAGAAATTATTTGCGTAGAAAACCTGTACCTGTTCTATGTCGATAAAATACACCGCTTTCGGTAAAAACGTTTGAAATCTTCCGTACATTAAAATACTTCTTAAAAATTTTCTAATTTGATCAAGTTATCACTTGAAAACGGTGCATTGTATCAACATGGAACAGGTACAGCTTTTCTATGCAGAATTATTTTCTCCATCATAACTTTCAGTCAAGCTTAACAAAATAGGACCTACAAAAAAGATACGACAAAAAAACTGCCACGAGCGTGTCCTCTACTATATGCGGCACTACTTAATCCTTCCCAACTTATCTAAAATATGAGTGTACCAAATTTCAACATGATTGAATGCTTTGTTTCTTAATGATGCCCATATTAAGAAAAAAATTTTTGTCTTTGAAGCCCTGTAAGTTTTAAAAGAGGCACTTTTGGACTAAGCTAAGTTTATCTAAATCGGTTCTATTTGATCATAGAAAGCTATGTTTATGCTGGGTCCCATTACTTTCCGGACACCCTGTATATTGGAAGAACACTTGATCCAATATAGAAAATATGTTTCTAAAGTTTCTCACATTAATAGAAATGCAAATTCCCAAATTTTGTGGCAAAGAAGCTGAACAGACTCCAAACTTTGATTGAACTTATCAGATACATAAGAAACATACTTCATCGAGTTCAGAAATTTTTTTTCTGATTGTTCCCGCACTTCCTAATGTAATTTATGTGATTTTTAACAATTTTTCACCTTTTCCAGCTATTTCTCGCAATTTTTGAAAAATTTGTGGGTGATGCAGCGCAATAAATTTCAGATTTGAATTCAGCACCTCGAAATACATAAGAAACACTCATGATCAAGGTCAGAAAAAAATGTTTGCGAATATTTTTGCGTTTATTGATATATTTTTTTGCACTATCCGTTTCGGTTTACTTAAATTTTGAAGGTGTTGGTGTTAAACGGATTTCAGATTCAGTGCGTCAAAATACATAAATAAAATAGGTGGGTCAGGTGAAAAATATAGACCACTTTTGTACGATCATTTTGTTACAATTTTTTTGTATCTCTGTACGTAGAGTTTAAAAATAATTATTTGCCAATTCAACCATACAATTTTTTTGATTTTAGTACTTATATCGATAATTGAAATTTATTGTAATTAAAATAGCACCTAAAAAAATGTATATACAAGGGAACCTTAATATTAAATTAGGAAAATGACTAAAAGAATTAGATAAAATAAATGTTTTAAATTTATCACAAAATTATGTTATAGTGTTCGAAAATATATACATCGAAATTTCAGTTCACATATATGATATGTAAGAGATTATAATAGATGATCTTATCCTATACCTATATGCACCGCTACCTTTAATTTGACAAACACTACTACACCTTTTTACAGTACCGCACTGGACAGAAGGACGATTATTATTATAAATATTGCCATATTTGTACAGTGTAAACTCTAATAAACTATAGAAATGAATATATCAACTCGTCAACCTACCTAGAATGCGGAACACCACATATTTTGTTAAATTAGCCTAACCTCATCTACAACATTTTCTTATATCTTCGAAGAATAGCTACTTATATGAAAAGTATTACTACTCAAATCTCACTTTTTTGCATCAACATCCAATGACGCAAGAAATGCTTTAGTTATAAATACAATTATGTTTAAAATATTACTTCCAATTGAATTGACACTTATAACGTTTCTGGTGCAAGAGAACTCTCTCCAGCACAGGATCGTCTCTCACAACAACCAATATTCTCGCAACTAGAAGAATTATCACAAATATATTTTAGAGTTGCACAAAAGTTAAAAAAAGGCTTACAGAAGTAATAATGTGCAATGAGGATCTGTATTTGGTCCACTGCGTATAGATTCTCCATGTTCACACTCAATTTTAACAGGTAACCTACAAAAATCCCAAAAATATCCCCAAAATCACACAAAAAATAGTGCTTCAAACGAATATAATTAGAATTTGGACAGACAACTAAGAACTTAAATGTGTCGACTCAAAAAATATGTAGTTGTTTTAAGAAGACTGTCCTGTTCAGCAAAGGATTATTTATCAACTATTTCAAACATGTAGTTCACTGGAACTACTATAGTTAATATCCAGTATAAAATTATCTACACACGCAAGATTTTTAAATGACGAAAGACTTGTTATGTTCATTATCATAGAGATCCTTGAAAGCCTACTTGAATGGTCAAAACAATCACAAAACCAAAGAAAGGGGTTCGTTTTGGGGTTAGGGGTAGATCGGTGTCGGAAGACAAGGAATGTTTCGTGGTGCAAGTGCACTAATTTACTATAAACGAAACATGAAAGATTTTTTCTTTATTGAAAACAGAGTTAAATACTACGCAAAATACAGACGTCTACATTACCTGATTTGATGCTTATTGATAATTAATGCAAATGCACCAAGTCGAGAAAGCATTGAATACCGTTCGGCCAAGATAATTGGTGGGTGCAGTACAGTACCTACGATCTCTAATGAACAGATGTGTAGTTCTAAATTTTGGTGCAACAGGTACAAAGAAGGTACTGTCTTCAATAGTGAAGTATACGCTTAGGCCTCTCAAAATGCTACTGATTGTGCTCTTCTCTATATAAGAACAATACTCTGTCTTCTAATTTCACTATCTATTCCTCTAGACAACCTAATATCAGTAGAAGTTCTTGATAACCGATTTGTTCTCAAAATATTTTATACAGAATTAGTTACAGACCCCTAAATCGGGTAATATAAATATAAACAATTTGTTTAAGAAAAAATGGCACTTTAATTTTTAAAATGCCCAAATAAATAGCCGTTTTCTGTTTTACAGAAAACTTATCTTTAAATATTCTGTACACTAATACAATACACAATAACATTTCTAAAAGTTAAATATTAAAGTAAATTTCAAAAATCTTAAATATCACACATGTTTAAGAACAAAATTTTTATTTACTCTTATTGCTATAGCAAATGTTTTGTTTTCGAAATTCCTAATTAAATAATGTAGTAACTATATTACAATATTCTAAGCTAAAACTTCAACAACTTAAATACTAGAAGATTAAACAAAACGTACAAAACCTGGAATCATTCAAAATTAAATTACACCTTTCTGCAAGCCAAGATACGACGATTACTCGAAACATTGGTGGATTTGCCTGAAACAAAAGTAACTATGAACTTACTGAAAATGTGGGCTTGCAATCAATAAAATATTTCCACTGCTTCAGTGTATATATCAGATTTTTTAAATGTTTTATAGGATTGATATATTTCTCACAGTTTAAGAAGAGGTGGGTTATAGATATTTGATATATACACTGCATATACATATTTCAGCATATTATATTGGAAATATTATATTGTCCGCAACATGCATAAAATCCTGAGTATAGTAAATATGAAATAATTTATGCTGGTTATATGTACGGTGATTCAGAAATACCATGAAAAAAATTTGATATACAGGCTGTTCTTAAATGAAGCAGCAAAAATAAGACCACAGATTCCTTAGGTAAAAATAAATCTATTTAACCTAACATACCTATATCCCAAGTCGCATAATAAAAAAGGTACAGGGTGTCAAAGTTAAAATTTTATTTTTCGATATTTGTAAATAACTTCTAATAAATCAAAATATTCACATAAAATTTGTAAATCGGGGGTTTTTGTGGGCGAGAAATTCAAATTTGTTTCTAATTTCGACACGTCACCAGTAGAGGGCGCCTCTTGTGGCACACCATGTTTCTTTTAAATGGCAGAACTTTTTTGCAGCTTAGTTTATCTATTTGACTATCGAAACACTCGATCCTCCTACCTGTTTTATTTGACAAAGGTATGCCTTGCTGAAGTAGGTAAGAGTAACCATTTTTGAAATAATCCTAGGTATTCGAAATGCTCAGTGCACCGAGTAAAAACTGTTTTGGTTTCAGATAAAGTGCATTTTCTGCTGAAAATACAGCAAAATGTTACTTGAAAAAGTTGTTTAGAATGGTAAATTATGGAAATGTGAAACATTTCAAGAAGATCAGCGAGGTTTGATGAAACCATTTTTCAACAAAGCACAACAATTTTATCAAAGCAGGCCGATCGTTTTCAAATTTTGCAAGTTTCCATAATTTAACGTTCTGAACAACTTTTTCAAGTAACATTTTGCTATATTTTCAGTAGAAATGGCATTTCACCTGAAACAATAACAGTTTTCAATCGGTACACTGAGCATTTCAAATAGGATTATTTTGAAAACTGTTACTCTTAACGATTTCAGCATGGTATACCTTCTTCAGATATAACAGGTAGGAGAATCAATTGTTTCGATAGTCAGATGGATACACTAAGCTGCAAAAAAGTTCTGCCTTTTAAAAAAAATATGGTGTGCCATAAGTGACGCCCTCTACTAATGACGTCAAAATTAGAAACAAATTTGAATTTTTCGCCCGCAAAAACCGCTTATTTACAAAATTTATGTAAATATTTGGATTTTTTAAGAAGTTATCTACAAATATCGAAAAAAAACTGAGTGGCATTACACATAACTAGCGCTCTCTGTGGCACTTGACAAAACTACTTTCTTAATAATGTTCAGATGGACCATCTACAAACCTATACCAAATTCCATTAAAATCGGCTTGGGCGTTCTGAAGATATTTGCAAAAAATAAAATTTTAGGCCCAAAAATGACAAATCAGAAAAACAAAAAAAATAAAAGCCAAATAATTTCTCACATATATTCTATAGTCTATACATAATTTTTTTCTAGTATTTCTAAATCACCCTGTATATTTTTTTAATATATGAAATTATAATTAATTTACAATGCATGTAGAAAAATTATTCCATTTTCTACTTAATAATAGATCTTTTAGTGGCAGCACCTGATTAAAGTATTTTTTAATAGTTAAGGAAATCATTAAAATTTAATTTAAATCGTATACATACGAGACTTACATTTTCAATTAATCAGACTAATTTGTCATCTACATAATGAGTTCCTTGAAAATTTTAATAATTAAAATCCATTTAACTTTTAGTTGAAATCAGTTAGTTAATCATGTAAAATTATTATTTATTTTAGTACTGACTTGATCTTAATTAATGTACAGGGGTGGCCAAGCAAAAACTGCCCCCTTTTCCTGTTATTGTTCGAGATACAAAAAAAATTTTAAATATTTTTTAATGCATATATTACAACAGCAATTGAATATCGAATAAAATTAATTTCAAATACCCTGAATCATTATGAACAAAAAACGTTTATTTTCTCTTTTGGTAAAATTAACGATCCAGTGCCAAAAAATTATTTGAAATAAATTACATGGCATGCTTGGTATAAAATAAAAATTTAATCAAGCTTTGTCCAAGCTTGCCTAACACTCTTATACATATATATGAATCATGTATGTAATTAGTTATAAGAACCACACAGACAAGTCGAACAATATTTCGTAAATTTTTAGTTAAAAAGACTATAACAATATAAGTTCTTCGATTTGGAAAAATTTTCGAGTTAGAGAAATTCAACTTAAAATGGTCAAAAATGTAAAACATGGTGTATATGAAATGCACTAAATATTTTTGAGATATAGAGAACTTATCAAAGTTCATCTGCATATTATCACAACACTTGTCATTTGCATCGAGATCTTCTTTCATATCTAGAACAATAACAGTGAAAATGTAGGGAGGGGGAACATTTCCGTGTGGCTACCCTGTAGCACAAATAAATTTATCTGTGCCTGTAGCTAGCTAAGATCATAGAGATACTTACCAAAATTAATATTTAAACCAGTCCCAGATATCCTCCAATGGTACAAGTGATAATAATTGCCAGAATTGTCAGACAGATTAAAATCATGATTTTCTTCTGCAAATTGGTGAAACACAAGAAAATGGTTAATTATTTCAGGAATGCTTACACTACACAATGTGCCATTTGTCACTAGGAAGTCCCTTAAAAATGAAACATGTGTAACAATGTTAAGTGGCATTGTGTAGTGTAATGTGCGATTGTGTTGTGTATGGTTGCATTTGTATACTGCCTAGAAATATATGGCCTGTAGAACCTGCTTAGGAAATACTTAAAAGAGCATACCTTTTTAGTCCTTATAAGAAGCATAAAAATATTACAATACAAGACTGAAAATTGTAGTTCTAAAATGAAAATTTATTATGTGAAACCAAAATCTGAAAGCATTTCTATGTACAGGGTGTCCAGAAACTAGGCATCAAATATAACAGTATACAGAGATAGGGCTATAGTGACAGTAATACAACTTTCACAATTTACGTTAAAATTAAGACATCTTTCATCAGGTACGTAACAATATAGGTACAGTGAAAATAAAGTTTGAGCATTTATAAAATTTTGACAGCATTGCCAAATTTGACATTTGTATTTGCAGTTTGATTCCCCTATCAATTTGCTACAAAAAAGCCATGTTTTATTCGATATATTTTACCGTTTTCGAGATAAACTCATATTTAATTATGTAATAGTTATTTATTTACCAAGAGAGATACAGCCCAAGGAAAGCAAGTGGCCTAAGGGCATAATCATCCTAGTATCCCCAGAGTGCATACAACGTTACATATTTTACTTCATATGAAATAAAAACTACAAAAGCTTTTGACATTTCGTGATTTGTGGTTATGACTGATGCTAGATATTTTCAAACATATCCTAGGTATTATAGCTAAATTAAAAGGAAGTGAAATATAATAATAATTTTTTATTAATGATGTTGTATTTCCACAACAAAAAAATAATAATAATAAAATAATGAATATTAAGGAATGTGTGGTGAATTAATGTTTTTGAACAAATTGTTTCATAATCGGACTGATTGTCTGCAACTTGATTCAAAAGCAACATTTAGAATTCCATCTTTTGACACATTTTTTTGTCTTCTACAGGCAGAAACAAATGCTATGTTAAAGTCACCTATATATTCAATGCAAAAATTTTAACATGATTAATTTAGTAGATGTTGTGTTTCACAGAATTTTTAAGTTAATACGATTTATCTGAATGTGTCTCTATTAACCTTATCTCCTAATATACAGTAAGTACTTGCATCTAAGTGCTGGTGACAATTTTTAATAATTTTTATATTTTGTAATTACTACTATACTATCTATTTGGTATACATTTGTTTTTTTCTAATTTATCTATTTTTATATATTTTTATACATCTATTCATATTATTCTATTTTGTATATATTTTTGTTTCTTTTATTTTATTAATATTAAAATGGTAAAAGATATTGAATAAAAAAAGGTATAGCTTTTTAGTAATAAACTGATTCAAGAATCGAACTGCGGATGCAAAATGTCAAATTTGGAAACACATTAAAATTCTAAAACTTAATTTTGCCCATACCATGACCTAGACTTTGAGATTGCCAATAAAATGGTTTAGAAATTATAATTTCTTGTATATCCGCAAGGAAGTCAGATATTACCATTCTTTTACCACGAGTTTATGGATACCCTGTATACTTTATTTGTTTAACGAATATTTCAGAACGACAATTTTTATTTTAGAATAAAACTCACATACTTGGTGGAAGATATATAATTATGCATACGGTTTAAATGTAAATAGAGGATTTAGATTATTATAAGTACATTATAGATATTTTTCATCAAATGATGCCTCATAGGACTACAACAAATATATTTCCAATAGAACTAATTTTAGATAGAATACTATTATTGTCTAAAGTTTTTATTTTATGGCATCATTCAATGATTGTATGGAACAAGATATTATATACATGCATGAAACTAAAATATTTTATAGTCACATATTCACCGATTTTTATTTACACTGAGAACACAGTTTTGCTTGCAGATGTAATATAAATCTCTATAGAATTGACTTCGCAGCAAAGTAAATGTATAGGGTGTCCCAAAATAAGATACAAGTGACTTGAAACATATTTGATGTACATATTTTAATTTATTTTCTGATGTAGGTATATCTTTCTAATCTAATTTTGCCATAAATCTACACTTAGTTTTTTAAATTTATTTCAAGACACCATATACTGTCCATAAATAATTTCTTCAATTTTCAATGTAACAAATATATATTTTCTTTTAATTATGTTCTTTAATAGATTATTATATTTAAAAGGTAATATTTATTTTAAAAATAATTTAAAACGTTTATAAAAAAACTTTAGAAGTTTCTTAAATGTCTGGAATAGTTAATTTTGTTTATTAAGCCATTATTTTGTCAAAATACGAGTAATATAAAATCACTTTTTATATAAATAAAAGCATCAGCAGCTTGACACATTACCTACTAAAACAAAATTAATTTATACAGGATGTTCCATAAGTAAAGCAGGATTAATCACTGACCACATGGAAATAATTTAAGCCAAAATATTAAGAATATAGTTAAATGTCTGGGGACATTGAAGTAAAATATTTTTTTTTTTACTTTAAATATACCTATCGATTTCACATTTGGTGTCGATGGGTTTTTGAGGATGCTACACACTATAACTCTGAGATCAAATATTCTATAACTTTTTTTTACCTAACATTATAGAAAAAATTCTTTAAAAGTATAATAATTTGCACTTTTTCAGTGAAAAATGTCATACTTTGTGGAATCCCACATATTCAACCGCAAAGATGTTTGCATTTAAAAAATCAATACATAAATTTAAAATAATTATTGAAATGCCCAATTTTAGAACAAAACAAATGTAAAACATTATAATTCATTTCTGACATCATTATCATTTCATTCAATACGTAGATTTTACAAGAAAACTGTCTAATTTTAAAAAGTGAATTATTTTCAATATTTTGCCACATTTCAGTTTTGAGTATAATAGAATTCTTTTAAAGCATTGATTTAATGGTTTCCCAGAAACAGAAACCAAGAGGATTTAGGTCTGGCAAACGTGGTGGCCAATGCACGTCACCTCCCTCCTATATATCCAAAGATTGATAAAACAGTCTTCAGGTAGTTACAACATTATCCATACCCATTACACATATAAGTATTCTCAATATTTTGGCTTAAACTATTACCAGGGTGATCTGTGACCTACTACTTATGGAACAGAGATTATTCTTGAAATAACTGCATATATTTTAAAGAATACCTATATACTTTAAAATGTTTGTACGTTATTCACATAAACAACTTGTAAGTACAATTTTTAATTTACTGTAGTTTTTGTCATAGGTCACTGCAACTGCCACTCACAAAATTAATGTGCACTTTCCTAGCATCAAATGGGAATCTTCGACTTGCCCTTGTTATTCTCAGGCTACAGTGTGTCAAAACTTCTCAGTTAAAGCTAGGAACACACGTTAATTCTGTGATTGGTGGTAACCAGGCATAACAACCTGAATTAAAAAATATGGTAGGTATGGATGTCCTATTAAAATTGTTTACTTACTCTTAGAGATTACAATAAAATATATTCATTTATTTCAAGCATGCACTGACATAATTTTTAGAAAAAAAATATCAAGACCTGGCAGTGTTGAAAATAATTATTTTCCGAGTCTATTAGTTTTCCACGTGTGAACAAAAATCTTCTCAATGATTTTTGGCCTAGAAATAAAATGTTTCCCTGTATTTAAGCAAGCCCTTAAATCAGTCACATATTATTATGAAAAGTTAACTTCCATATTTTGTGACTGATCCAACTTGAACATATTGATTTTTTCGTTTATTTTAATACTTACTTTCAGTTTATAAAAATTTCATTGCCGTCCCTCCTCCTACTAATGCTATTACAACTGACAAGCAGATTAATATCATAATTTTCTTCTATATATGAAAAAAATGACAGTGTTAGATTTGTGAAAATTAACAGAAATAAATAAAAATTAACTGAAAAGAGAAAAATCATATCGAAAAAATAAAACAAAAAAAAATATAAAAGAAAATTTAATAATTTATAAATACAATATATAAACAATATGTGCAAATAATAATTGGTAAGTAGTAAAATAAGATACGATATAAATAAAATACATATAAATAATATGCATATATACACAACATAATTTTACATAATAATTTAAAACAAATGTCTTTGGCATTATTAGTAGTTTTTTTTTTAATAAATATATTGTTTATAAATGCTTTAATAAATAAAATCTGAATAAAAATACTAAAATGCCAAAAATGTATATTACTAAGGTGACTAAATGCAAAAAAAATGAAAAGTTAAAAATATAACAACAATATTTTAAATATATCAGTTCTGATAAGTAGAAAAAATATATAAAACAAAAAAACAAAAATTTTCAAATGAAAATAGTCATATCTCAAAAATATTTGCTAACAAAATGAACCTTCCATTTCCAAAATTTGGTAGTGAACCTCAATAGTCAAACATTTGCCTTTTTAAGGATAGGATAGGATCTTCTTTACGAAACTAACATGAGTATTGCGAAATTTCTACAAACTGCAAAGGATGTTGTGATGCAATATGAATTATCACACTATACTTACTTGAAAGAGAAATCACAGTTTTATATAGTGCAACTGTGCCTAACACAACACGAAGCTTGAGTAACGATATTGTCATTTTGATCACTTCATTTTGATAGTATCATCACTTGTCCTGCATGAATACAAAATCAAATAGACAAAATAAGTGGATATCCAATTTATACATAAAATAACCCATCGTGAAGTATTGATTTCTATGTTTTATGCTGCAGGACAAGTAATTAGCTTTATGTGGTACAAACTTATGAAAAATTGGTTTAAGGTTAATTTCCAATATTTACAGCACTGCACTTTTCATATAGTAATGGTCTAGACATAATCTAGTTATTTTTGATGTACTTTTCTATATACAATAAAATCAAGCAACCAGTTAAAGTTAAGAATTACAATACTGGATGGCGCCTGGCTCATAAAATCCCTAGCAAGCTTAATTATACTATGAACAAAGGTGATAGGGATTCTAAGTTTGACTGGTTGTATACCTATATCAAATATAAACAAAAAAATACTCATCATTCCATATTAACAACTTCCCAAAAATTTCTAAAATTTGTTCAATCAAGCTTTTGCTATAAAAAAATATAAATTTGTACCTGATGGAATAATGCTAAATTTATTTATTTTCGCGATACGTAGGCAAATTACATAAATATAAACATAAAAATAATATGACTTCATGTTTCTAGAGGCAAGAAAATTATATAAATTACCTAATGAAAAAATATAATTACATATGTAATTAATGTGAAATAATCTCATATTGGTAAACAAAAAGATTACCCAAGCCTCGTATTGCTTACCTATATAATTTAAACTAAAAAGAACAATCTACTCTACATTTCCAAAGCCTACATATTGCATATTGCAAACTATTGTATTTACAAGCTACAAAAGACCACCACTTAAGCAAAATTGAATAACAAATTACAGTTTATTGCTAAAAAATTTGTTGTATTGATATTTTATTTGTTCAGTTCAAAAATTTCCTCAAATTAACAAAGCTTATTAATTTTCTGATAGTTTATGAATATATTTTTCACTTCTAAATCTAACCCATGGTACAAATGTGATTATTATATCATAATCCAAAATTCCGTTGCTGCTAATTTTCTTTCCACATTGAAAAACTGTATATAATAATTACCCTGTACGGCCGTTCTCCACAAAGCGGATCAACCTTTAGCTTTTTTGAGAAACATAATTTTTAATAGTAGTTAGAGAAAACTTCCAAACATTCAATACAATGCAACATTTGCCTCTAAACAATACAAAATTTTCAATATTTGTTATTCAAATTTAGCCAGGTAGTGAAATCACAGTACGTTTTAAATAAAAAAAGTCTATGCATTTACATTTTTACATTCTCAAAGATTTTCTTTGTGAAATTCGAATAACAGATATTTCCAATTTTCTTCTATTGCTTAGACTGATATTAATATATGTATGTCGTATAATACCTAAGCTTATCTGTATATATACTTCGAATCTTCTAGTAAAATGGGCACAAGTTTTTTTTATACATTTTCCAATATATTAACTGTTACTTCAATTAGACAGAGCATATTAACAGAGGATAAATCTCTAACAGTAGTAAATAGTAGTTAAATCACTTCCATAGGCAAACAAAGTAGACCAGAATATAACATTTCACAACTAACTTTCTATGATAAATTATTGAAATACAAGTCCACAGGAGCTATATTTAGGGAACGACACTAGAAACATACACTCATTAATGCTATATTGCAACATTTGAAGAATGTTCTTTTCGTAAAATATGTTTAAAAACTCCAGTTACAATTACACCCGTTTTTAGCATGCTCACTAGCCAGCGATGGCTCCCAAAAAACTTACAACGTAAATGCTAATATAATAATTAATATGATGAGAGCAACTACGAGGCAGATTATGATGAGGATCTTTTTCTGGAAAAAGAAAATTAGAAAAAATAAAACAAATAAAATAAACCAAACACTTTTCTCATTGACTGGGACATATTTCTCAAATACATAAAACCACCTTAATGAAATATTTCCGCAACTATTTTGAAGAGTAATATTGTTTGGTATTAAGAAATATATTCCAGTAAACGATTGTAAAAATAAAAAATGAACATACCAACCCTTCAAAAACATCACAAATCAAAAGTGTTCTTAAACTGTGACAAATGCTATAAGGAATAGTTTTCGATATACCAGTAAATATAAAAAAAAATTGGTATCTTTAATATAATAAAATGATATCTGATTAAACAGAAAACAAAATTATTTATAACCGAACTGGATTAAAATAAAACTTATAATAAACAAATGTTAAATAATATAAATGTTTCCGAATAGCTTTGAATCAGTGGCGTAGCTAGGAGTGGGCGAAGCGGCCCCTCACCCACGGCCTCGCACTTAAAGGGCCTCGCGCAAGGCCCCCTTTGGGGGTGATTTAAAACCGAACCCATGAACTCTAAATAGTACGAATAGCACCCTAAAAGACCTTACTAAGAATAAGCTTTACCGAGGCTTTACCACACGTACTATAATTAATTTGCACACCCTGCCGGGTGTGCTCTATTATCGACATATTTTTCAGTACTGAAGAGGTTACAAAAAATAATTATTTTTAGCATTTAAACACCTCATAATTTTGAAATTTTCAGATCATCCAGACTTCACTACTTTAACTAGTTTCATCATAAATGAATAATTTTGTAAACAAACTTTCTGATTTTTCACCATTCTTTTCTTGAAAATATACAGGGTGACATTGAAAAAACTACAATGCATAGTATCACGCGATAGAGGACCAAAAAATAATAAATAAAGTTATATATACACTAATGTCCGATCGCCTTTTGTTTTCAAGATACAGCATTTAAATTTCTTTTGTAAAATTTAAATTTTTTCAATTTATCCCGATTGTATGATATTTGAACCAAAATTGATGCGCACTGTGACCTTGCATGTAGTTATTATGTGTCACAATATTCAGTTCATTCAGTATCCAATGGCGGAAGAAAAGGGCCTCGCTGATGCGACTTCGCCCACGTCTAGATTAGTCCACGCTACGCCACTGCGTTGAATACATTTTGGGAATAATGGAACTAAGTTTTGTCTCTAAATGTAACTATTAGTGGTCAGTTTTTAATAAGGGTGGAACCAATGTACTGGCAAAACAATTTTATAAAAACAATTTGCCTTTCTATGACTCTATATATAATATTTAAGTTTCAGTGTCCATGATTTCTTATATTTAGCACAGCATAGATAGACCAACAGAATCATTTGAGTCGAAATAGTAACTCGCACATAGCAGCTCGTGCATCCATCGTTTGTACAGAGGTGGATTTCCGCTAATTATTTATTTATTTTTCGAAAAGTACTGAGACTCATCATTTATTTTTAAGTACCTAAACGGTTTATTTTATTCCAGCTTTATTTCAAAACAAAATAATAAGATTATAAAGTATATAAATTTCAAATAAAATACTTATTGATTACCACCCATTTTTCAATACTCAAACAAGTAAAAATTTCCCTTTCTATTTTCCTACTAAATAAAATGTTTACAAAAAGTTGTAAAATGAAAACTGTTATTTAAAACAAAAGATAAAATGTTACAAAGTTTTCTTGACAATGAAAATTTTGATGATTAATTTACCAGGTGTATCCAAGAGAATTAGCCAATTTTATTAGTGTTCAGGTTATGTTTTAAATATCCTAATGGCAGAAAATAACTTAAGACCGCCGTATTATTGAAATAATGTTTTCTACAAATACAAATAATTTTAGACATATAAGAACTGAACAATATAGAGTGTAGCAAATAACAGAAATATTATCTCACCCTGTACCTGCAAATATTCAAATGTACCGAAGTAAATGGAATATACATATAAGACAGAAAGCGCACTAACCAAAAAATCTTCAGGTACAGAAATCTTTCAAAATACGTATATTTTTAATGTAACTGTAGATCTAAATATTGTTATAGCATAAATAGCATAGTTCTGCATATAAGATTGTTTCCTTTTGTTTATATGAGCAAATAATTGTTAAAATGTTAGAATAGCAAAATTATGTGTGCTTTACAATAGATTGTAAAAAATTATTATTTTATTTAAGAATTTAAATAATAAAAGTGGATAAACAAAACGTCAAGAATTTTATTTTTGATATTACTTTTTTCCTACTTGTTTTATTTTTAGAGATTTCTGTACCTAAAAACACCACAACTTTGGTGATTTTAAAAATTATGGTATATGTATAAAGATTATATAAAAATTAATTAGTTACTAAATTATATGCCTAGCAACATTACAAAAATATATCAATAACTATA
This sequence comes from Monochamus saltuarius, assembly GCA_025584915.1. NCBI lineage: Eukaryota > Metazoa > Arthropoda > Insecta > Coleoptera > Cerambycidae > Monochamus > Monochamus saltuarius. The sequence continues at coordinate 18,006,288 of CM046725.1, forward strand.
ATTACTTGTTACGTAAATATTTTATATACTATAACAAAAAAAATTGATCAGGTTGAATACGCTTTTCTGCACAAATGAATAATTCTTATTCCGGTCCTGATCGCCGATTCTCTATTTCTCTCGTATGCGATGGTTGCATGAGAGGTTACATTCAGATTTTGTCAGTGCCGACAGCGGTTTGAAATTGCCGGTCTATTTATGCTGTATATTTACCGAGTTTAGGAGGACACCTGCGATGATCTGCCAACAGTGTTGTACATGGTCAAAATAAAAACAATCAACATCTGTTCTGTTTTGCAGTTATATTTTGTTCTGATGACAGGTTTTAAATATTTAGAAACTTCATATAAAAATTATATTGCCTATAGCATTTGCCACTTAAAAACCAAAATAAGTGAAATGACAGCATCTAGCGTTCTAGGAAAAAATCTGCGAAAGAGACAAGGACTTGCAGCAGAACACCACCTACCTTTCTAGCTTTCGACTGATACTTTTGCGCTTGACTAAGGTTCATATGTCCTCCTTTCACATGATCCTGTGCGGTCGTCACGTGATACTCCACCCTGTCTACGAGTTCACCCTATGACGTGAGCGGACGGGGAGGTACAAGGGAAGAAGGGAGAGACAGGATAAGGCAACGGGAAAAAGTACACCAAAAGAAACAGCACAACCAACAGTTATATGTACAAACATTTAGTACCCAATTAAGAACAGTGACAAAGGCACATAGAGTAGTTAGTCATAAGGTACAATTAAACGGGTGCAAAGCAAAACCAAAAAAAGATACCACAATTGTATAAGAGGTACGGCGAGGAGAAAGGTAACGGTGGAGAGACAGAAACAAAACAAAATTAAAAGCGCTCTTTACACCTAATAACCTAAATACTAAGGAATGGACTCACCCGTCGGGCACGACTTTGATATCTTAAAGCTTTCTTGGTATCTTGGGTTGCCGTTTGAACATAGTCCACAGCATGTTCTACATGGTACTCGATACGATCTATCATTTCGCCCTAAAATACCCAGCGGGTGGAAGTAGGTTAGAAACCCTAAGGGTAGACTTAAGCATCGCATGCCAGAACGACAGTTAACGTTAGAAAGGTATATTTACAGCTCCTTTATGTAACCCAGTTATAAATAATTTTTTATTTCGTTATTAATAACATCCCCGAATGCAATACAATTTTCAAATATTAATTATATACCGGTAAAGTGGGATTACTTTCTGACAGTTAAAATATGTTTTAAAACATTTATTACAGAAACAAGCAACTGTATTTTATAAATATGCCATTGCAAAAACAGTCAACTAAGCTTTTCAAACGACAATTATTTTTTACGGTTTTCGAGATATTACTTAAGTGACTAGAAAGGTAGCATGTCGGCATACGCCAGCTTGACCTATCTCTCGTTCCTGCGGCATTCGTGTCACGCTATATGCTACGTGAGCACCGCTATAGAGTGCGTTCCCCGCACTTGAGACACTTGGTTAGTATATATAAAATAAAATTTATTATATTTTGTATTTATATGTTGCATATTAACAATAAACATGTAGTATCTTGAAAACCGTAAAAGATAATTGTCATGTGCAATATATTTTTTATTTTATTGATATTTTGCTCAGTTGACGGTTTTTCTAATGGCGTAAAATATACAGGGTGTTCCATTTAAAAAAAATAAATGTTTGGCATTACATCTCGGAAATGCGATTTTCAATTGTTTTTGTGATAACTGCTTTCAAACACAATTAAACGTTCCTACAACTTTCATTCTTACACCTTTTTGTATCTCGAATAACAGAGAAAAAGGGGAGAGGTCATTTTGCGTGACCACATGGTATATATGGTGTCTTAATATCGTGTATATGTGGAAAGATTACTTCGTTCGGCGGTTAGAGGACGTAAAAGTTGTATTTGTATTTTATGATACAGTAATCAATGTTCAACTATTTTCATTTATTTTTTTCTGTAATAAATCATATTATTAAAAGGGAGTAAAAATTAAACAGAATTAGATGATTGCAATTCTATTTTTAAAAATTTTGAAAATTTGTTGATATATGTATAACAAGTCAGTAAAGTAGTCCCATTTTACCTAGGTCTTATCCACGTTATTGTTAAAATATGTGATCAAACATATAACAATAAAATTGTTAGTAACACTTAAAATTTACATGTAGCTATAGTGTGCTTTGAATTAAATAATACAGATGGTGTTCCTGAAATAAGTGCTTCCCATAAAGAAAATAAACAATTTCCATTAAGGGCGCCGTATTCTTGAAATAGTGTTTTCTACAAATAGTAATTTTAGACATTTAAGAACTGTATAATATAGAGTTTAGTAAATAACAAGAATGTTATCTCATGCCACCTGCAAATATTCAAAGGTACCGAAGTAAAATCAATATATAACGACAGAAAGCGATCTATCCAACAAACTTTTAGGTACTGAAATCTTTCAAAATACGTGTTTTTTTAAATTCAACTATAGATGTAAACATTGTTATAACATACACTTACATAGTTCTGCATATAAGATCGTTTACTTTTGTTTATATGTATGCGAAAATAATTGTTAAAATGTGGGGTTAGAATAGCGAAATAATGTGTGTCATACAAATGCATTTAAAAAGTTATTATATTATTTGAGGAGAGTTTAAATAGTAAAAGTATATAAACAAAACATCAATAATTTTATTTTTGATATTACTTTTGCTCTACGTGTTATATTTTTCGACATTTCAGTACCTAAAGAACACCACAAATTTGGTCATTTTACGGCGAGAAATACGGCGACCTTAAGCAACCCGCAGTGAAGTGTGCCCCAGCAAATTAATCAACCATTTATAATGCAGCAAATGTGTCAAGTTTAGTGTGTGCCAGAACGCGAGCGCGTCGTTTTATTTCAAAATGCCTCATTTAAATCAAGAATTAGCAGACATATATTAATAAGGGTTGCTGCAAAAATATTTTTTCAAATTACCTGCTTCCAGCGTAAAAGTTGTGAGAGAAATAATGATAAATTTTCAATGAAAAAAGTTTACTTGAAAAATATATTTTCTTCTTCTATTAAACTGTAAATTACATCTGCATTCTAATTTTGATAAGCAAGCCTGAATCGACTACAAAAGGCAGATATGGTCTTCAATTTGTTCTGCTCCCTTCTGGCTAACATAATATTTTATATTTTATTTCATTTCTTGTAATTGATATAGAATAATTGTTTTACAAAGTATATGTTTTGTAACAATATGCTACCAACGTAAATAGCACTATAAACGAATTGCATGGAAATATTATTTACAGCTCAGCATAAGCTTCCTGAAAATTTTATTACTTTCCTTACATTTCTCTGTTCTTCCGTCACCATTAGAAAATTCCTTGACTTTTCACTGTACTTTTTATAGTTACACTAATTATTGCATAGAGAGCAGATTTTTAATACGACTTATATGCTAATCGTTACACCCAAAGACAACAACCGAATATATGAAGGTCGTGGACAATAAAAACCGCAACGTGTGTTAAATACCCAAATAGCGGTACCCACGATACTTCACGTGAAATTGACGTTTAAAATATTACTGTGACGCGTGTGTTACCTTAATATCGATCTATGGTAATGGTAAATTGTACATTTCTGTTATTTTGTCATTAAGACCTGTTACTGTACAAATACTTTCTAACTAAACATTTGCGGTCTTTGAAATTTCTTCGTACACAACAGAACCGATTTTCAAAATTTTAGTTTTTCTTTTTTTGCTTAACGAAAATTGATTATTTTTAGCAACCTCTTTAAACGAATGCACTTATTTCATAAACACCCTGTATAGAAAAAGGTATGAGAAAGTGAAAAAAAAAACATTTTCTGTGTTGAGTCTTAAAAACATATAGTTTGCATCTATAAAGGAACTGCATATAAAATTAAACGTACGAATAAATAGTTCATTACACAATTTGAAACACAACATAGGTCTTTAATAAAACTTCGTATTACATATATAAAAAGTTTATATAATGAACTATTATTATATAATGTTAATATATTAGTTAAAGTAAGTATAGTTACTGTTTTAAGAGAACATGAAAAAATGAGATTAAAACGATTATATCATGCAATTGTGCCCCGCTGGGATTTAATCCATTAATCTATTCTACAACTAATTGCACGATTTTAAATACTTGCAGTATAATTTTCTCTTAAATTATTTCGAATACGTGCAAATCAAGTGTTTCAGAAATTACTGACTGCCAAGAATGTACAATTTATGCACAAGATAAAACTATGCATACAATTTGAATTTTATCAGTATAACTATATTGGAAAAGAGTTTTAATAAAAGATCCGATTTGAAATAGGTTTCAACAAACAATCCAAGATAGAGCCAAAACGGTAGAGTTTGAAAATTGAAATTGTCACAAAAAATAAATTATCCCTTAACCAATTTCACTTGGCATGTTATCTTAAATGAGGTCAATGAACAAAACTAAAATTGTTAATTTAGACATTATTTTAATTTCTGTGAGCATTATGTGAAGTGAAATTGATTACTGAACTACTGATCGATTTGGAAAATAAAATTTAAAAAACATCCCAACATTTAACTTGAAAACACAAAAAGTATCTATGGAATTAAATAAATTAATCAATTTTAAGGATAAACGATTAAAAACGCGTGGGCAAATTGAAGGTTTCTTTCATGGCCACTGAGTATATTATAAATTGTGTTTTTAACAAAAAAATAGCACAAATGTGAGAATTTACAAGTACTGTATTATCAAACAAATCGATTAGTAGTTACATCTGCATTTGACATCGCTCTATTTTCGTATCCTTTATATTTTACCTTGGCGATTTACATCTCATTACCCTCATTAATCAGAGACATTTTGGGAGAACTAATGTGTTTATTAATTTTAACCGAAATTATAGAAACTGATTAAAATCTTCAACAATAAAAAAATATATATTGCAGTACTTATTTTTGATCAAATTTAGTACATTAGCTTCAAAATAAGAATTTAATATTTAATAATTTTCATTCATCGTGTTTCAGTTTGTTTTGAAACCAGAGTAAACCTAAAACTATATAACTATATAACATTATCGTGTGGCAGCGTAATACCAAAGACGTTTTCCGAGTAGACAAAATATTATGCTGAATCCTCTTTGAACCACCAATGCCTTGGCGGTAAACGTGTGGCCGTGTTTTTATGCATTTGTTCCACCTGGCCGTAACCGTCGGATCAAGTAAGTACCTGACATAAAACAAAAAGAACGGCCAAGAGAAGGAGAGGTCCTCAGTAACAAAAATCTTTACAATGACAAGTTTTAATTTAAACAAGTTAGAAAACAGAAAATTATTCAGCATTCTTAAAATTTCTCCAAATACGAGTATCAATCCTGAAAATAAATATCAGTAAGATGCTGCTTCCCTGTGCATCGTGTTTCTCATTAAAACATTAAATAATAGGTAATCTATATTTCGTAAATATTTTTTTTTCTTTCAAAGTGGCATAAATTGATACACGTGACCTGTGACCATTGACACCTTTGACTTTGGCCGAATATACCTAACCTCGCGGCTGACAGAAGGCCAGTGACGGCGATAAATACTAAGGGTTTAACATATATTTGACAGAACAAATTTTTAAGCTTTATAAATAATTTTGGAAATTTTTTGATAGACGATTCCGTTGATTCTTATTTTTCCCTATCGCCTCTTAAAATATTTGTACCTAGTCACAATTAACCCTATATACAGGGTGTCTGGGAAAATGTGGGACCTCTCACGGATGCAGATAGAACATGAAAAAATATATATGTTTCTATAAATGTTTTTCCTACAGGCCCTCCCTACGAAGATATGTGTCCCTGAAGCACGCCACTGGAAGTCGGTTTTTCTTGAATAGCTTTTAAAGTACTCAATGTAATTTAATAAAAATTTAACACTGGTAAGGACGTCTTAAAATAGTGTCCTTGAACATACTTAGCTTAGTTATTCAAGAAAGACCGATTTCCAGCAGCGTCCTTCAGGGACACATATCTCCGTAGGGAGAGCCTGCAGGAAAAAAATTATAGGAGCTTGTCATCTTATGTTTTCATGTTCTATCTGCACCAGAAAGATTTCCCGGACACTGTATATTTTGTTGATCATGAAGACACATTTTTGAATTCATATAACATATTGTAAAACGCAATTCCTAGATTTTAGCGAGCCAATTCGATCGGGTAATAAAGCTTTCGACCTGGAAAAACTCGACGGTTTCAGAGCGACATCAAACGCAGACCAGTCGATATGCATTAAAATCGCATAACGGGGAGGCGACATCAATATCGGTTGCATAAATTCCGCGTGTACAGGACGACCTACATACGGACAATAAATTATTACCTACCTGATTCTCCACCAACATCGCCATGTCCATAAACATGTCATGTAATTCTCTAATTGAATTTTCTAACTTGATGATATCAGCGTGCCTGGCCTCGATGTCGGCCAGGGTCTGCCTGGCTTGTTGCGTTTCCATTATTATCTGCAAACGGAGAGTTGGGAATTAGTGCGATAGAGCAGAAGGGTGGCCGAAGAGATGGACTTACACCTTGCGTGAACACAGCCGGGTTGCCTTGTTCCAGCATCTCCTCCAGCTCCTCGTTGGTAGTTGTTCTGCCCGCTGAGATGGGGGAATTAGACAAAATTAATTTAGTTACAACGCTACTGTAACGACAATGTCTAGATAAGCGTGGCAATAAAAGCAATGGGCTCGTTTGCAAAACTTTAAGGGCACCGTATTCTTGAAATAATTAGTGTTTTTTACAAATACATGTAATTTTAGACATTCAATAACTGAATAATATAGTTTAGCAAATAACAAGAATGTATATCATGCCACCTGTGAATATTCAAAGGTACCGAAGTGAAACGAATATACAGGGTGTCCGGAATAAGCCATATCATAAGCTGTACTAACAGAAACCGGTACTCCTAACCACTCAACAAGGTATATCTTTTTCAGATAAAAAAGGTAGGAGAACCGATTGTTTTAATAGTCAGATGGATACATTAAGCAGCAAAAAAAAAATTGCCATTTAAAAGAAACATGATGTGCCATTCTACTAGTGACATCAAAATTAGAAACAAATTTGAATCTCTTGCCCCCAAAAACCTCCGATCTCCAAAATGTATGCAAATATTTGTAGTAAAATAAAATTTTAACTTTGACACCCTGTATCTTTTTAACCATCAACTTTTGAGTAAGGTAAGTTTGGCAACGTCGCACTATTTTATCGTCAGGGATCTACTCTTGCTCTATGCTTCATTTATTTTCAGACACTCTGTATAGTCGGGTTGAAAAGGAGTATAGAGTGGCACATTTTATAAACCCGTGTAATATATTGTCCGTAAATTCTTCGTATAAAATTTTATGTTCCGCACACCTCGCAGGGTATACCCGATTACACTTCGGTTGTGTTTTTCAGGTGTATCGGTTCTTGCTTTCACTGCAGCAAATATGAATGCGACTGAAATATACATATTACCAAGAGTGCCCGTGAGAAGTGTATAATGTGCAATATAGAGTAGAATGTCCAATTAAGAAACGGAAAATAGTGGAAACTCGCGGAAAGAAGGTTGATGACAACTCAAAATACGCGATTCGTAGAACAATTTATAGCATTATGTTTTAAAAATGAGCTTCAGGCAATAAAAAGAAATCAGGTTACTATCTCACAGGATGAAACTTTGCCTAGGATATCTTGAAGGGTGCTTTTGCGAATTATACGTACCTAATATAAATTTCCCTTCAATAAAACAACATCGAAAGAGCAAGCTGAAAGACGAAATGACGATATGGCGAGGAAACTATTTATGACAAATATTAGAAAATTGAAATTTGAATCCAAGAATATATTACAATGGCGAAACATGGATAAACGAAGGTCGTATGGTGACAAAAGTGTGGCACGATTGCAATATCCAAACTAAACGGCAGGGATTTTTTGAAGGATTTTCGACTAGACTGAAATCAGCTTGTGGAAAAGGATAGCGCCTAATAATAACATATATTATCAGAAGTACAGCAAGATTTTTGAAACAGGGTTTACTTATTTTTTAATCACAACGAACAGGAGAATATCATGAGGATATGGATACCGAAGTATTTGAAAAATGGGGTCAATCTGTCTTGCCGCCACATGTGGAACCCGGTGTTGTTGTAATAATGCTCCCTCCCTATCATAGTCAAGGATAAGTGCCAATGATAATCGTGACAGTACTATTATAAGTGTTGAAGTGTGATATTCGTGGAAAGCGCATCATGTAGGTGTAAATGGCTAGTGGTAGGCCTTCGTCGTTCAAAAGACCGAAAGTTTATAAACTTTTTAAAGTAAACTATTAAAGTGCTAGGTTTACTTATTTTTGGTAATTTTGTATTATATGAACCCTTCTCTCAAGTAATACGGCTATGGAATCTTTTCCCTTACAATCCTCACCTCCCTTACTTATGTTTATTTAATTATTTATGTTGTAGAGTCTAAAATATTAAACCTGCTATTATTTTTCGTATTAACCTCGTACAAACCATAAAGCACGTACAAAATCTTTTTAATAATCATTTATTAAAATAAATCTCCCCGCCATTTCCCGAACATCGACCCTCGCATCCGATTACCTACACAACCACCTGTCAAGAACAAAAACATTTTAATATTCGGGGGTCTTCAAAGAGTAATCCGGCCGCCCATTTAGCAACCCTTACAACCCCCGCCCGCGGCGACCTTCGCGATCTGTAATGGGCGCCAGCCAAAAGGGTACTTACTAATTTCCAACTGCCGCTTTATCCTCGCCAGGCACCGCTCCCTGTAGTCCGTCTGTGTCCGATTGTACTCGGTCATCACTTCCACGAACTTCCTGGATAACGCCGAATGCTGCGTTTTTCGTATCCTCAGGTCCGCCGACGATTTGTTGTTCTGTTCCTCGGTCTCTATACTCTGTTCTATAACTGCGAACAGAAACACATCACATAAAATCGCAACACCTAAAGAAATGCAATTCTGGAATTCATTAATTCATAAATATCTTGCAAATTGTATAGATGTTTAAGATATGCTCTTTGACTTTAAATATGTAAAGAAACAAATTCATACTTTTTATTGTATTGTAAAGTTTTTAAGTTAATATACATTGAATTTGTTACAATTTCTATTAATAATCATATTATGTATGGTCTTTGATACCAAATATTTAAGTATGCAAAAAAATACAATTCCATAGACAAGACTGGGTTCAATAAATATCAAAAATAAAAATCTAGCTAAATTTGAAATCATGCAATAATTTTCAAACCTCAAATCCACTTTTGAACATATGAATATGTATCAAAATCAGCCAAAATAGATGAGATCTGACTTATTTCTGCTCATTTGCTTCTTCAGGCGACTATCTTTTTTTAAAATTAAATCAAATATCTGTATACAAAATTAATATATGAATTAAAATTGTTCCATAAAAACAGCTATTTATTACTTGAGATGGAAGAAATCACAGAAATTATTCGAAAATCGAGGAAAATATATCAGCAAACATAAAAAATATATTGATTACCAGGCTTAGAATAATATTATCTTTTTTAGAAAATGTACTATTGGCATATTTTTCTGGATTAGGCAAAAGTATGAAATCTTCTTCATTATGGTCAATACTTATATGCGATGTTCAGAGCTACTTTCAATGTCTATATACAACAACATCGATATTGGTAAACTACCTAAAATTAAAAGCATTCCTAAAACGGCAATCGTATGGATATCGTTCTAAAAAATCACGTGTTTTTAATTTAACAAATTAAAAAATTTCTAATGGAGGCCCCTGTTGATACGTATTTAGGTACAAAGGTAATTCTAAACAAAATAATTCTGTAAACGAAGAATACTATGTATTATTATTTTAGGTGGTAATGATTTTTTACCATATCTGAGGCTTGTCGATGTGATACATTACTTCAAATAAAAATAAAAGATATTGGAAAAGTTTGCTGATCACTCTGCCAACTATAAAAACAAAAAAAAGATCATTTTTTTAGTAAGATTTTTTTTTAAATATTCAAATAAATCATTTAACCAATGAATAGGAATTCATATATTTGTGCAAATTCCAAAAGAAGTTGCTGCGTTTCTCAAATTGAAGGACGAATATACCGTAGAATTTCAGCTACATTATTAGATAATAAATTCAGAAGCTGATATCACAACTTTAAAAATGCATGATGGATGGAAATTTCAACGTTAGCTGAGGACTACATTGAGCATGTTTGGTATCAAAGAGCAAGCATCTGACTTCATTAAGAGAAATTGTAGAAAAATTGATACTACTGATAAAGAATATTATATGTATGAATATTGTAGGTTTATAGGATAGGAAAATGTTCATCTCAACTTGAAACAAATAATCGATATTTGCAAACATTACTATTCAACTAGTTACAATAATTTTGCCAAGACTGTTCATCTAAGCATATTATATAGATATCTATGCATTAATCAAGTATTATTTGATACAGATTTTTTCTTGTGCCGCTTTATCAGATATTACCTTAAAATCCAATCTCCCGTTTCCGTTAGGCGCCATATGCCGTAAGCAAACATAACTTATTACGTCGAACAACATGAGCTAGTCCATTTTTCGGTATTTGATCTGTAAATTTTTTCATTCAACTGATTTTTTTTCGACAAATTCATATTCGATATTAGCAACGTCGATCGAATAACTTGAGTTGGAAGATTACCATTACTAACCTCAATCTCAATTTACTTGAAAATTCTTGCCAATATCGATTTAAATAACAACGGTGCAAAAATGTTAAAAAAATATGAATTTGTCGTAAAAATTGAAAAATAGTTGAATGAATAAATGTACGGGTCTAACATCCTTCTCGCTTCTCTAGGGGTGCATTTTAAGCCCCATCTTTGAAATGGACCCTTTTGACTTACTTTAATGAGTAGACATTTGGAACCCTATTTTAGAAACACCTTGTATATCCACTACAAGATATGGTCATAATTGTTTTAGTTCTATGATAATACAAATACTAAAAAGATAATGAAGAACCTATTTTTAGTGTTTTTAAAAGCAATTTTAAATTATTTACGCCACCAATAAAAATGTCTCATGAAAATGAATTATATTACGCTGACATAACATTGGCGCATCCGCCACTATATAGAAAATATATCAGTTTTCATTTTCAAGTTTTCTTTTATAAATATTAATATTTCATAATTTAAAAAAAATGATCACAGAAAGCAAATCATTATCAATCCATCAGAAACGTTATGATAAATATATTCCATTGGATCTTGGCAAAATTTATTACCAACATTTACAACCTAAATCTCGACGTTCCAATTAGGACAATTCGATTTATATACAGGCTTTTTTATGGACCATCGTGCTATATACAGCACAACTTTCAACACATATTTAGTCCCGTGTAAATCAGATCATATTCACTTTTGGAATCAAGCCAGTGTTTGGCAACTTGATATAATGATAACAATGCAATGCTCGGAAGTAGGTCAAACTCGCCCTTCAGATAGCGCCAACCGAATACCTGTACCCGACCGCAAGTTGCAGAGGGGGATGCTTTAAATGTACCTACAAGTCCATTATGGCGAACTAAAATTGGATGCGAAGAGCCTCCAGACAACTGTTAGTGTTACACAGTTGGAAGCAAGTTTTAAAACGAATCCAATTGATTTTAGTACGAGGAAAAAATCATTCTTGATTTTTTTTCTGAGCTGCTTACTATTTTAGGCTTTACTGTAGACCGTTAAATGACTTTTTAAGCAGGGCACAATATTTGTTTATTGTCCATGAAGTAATTTAACCCTTAAATGCATCTTGTTGCAGATATGTCACATAGCTTTCAAAGTTCTATAGTAAGACATTGCTTAGATTTTAAACAGACTGCATGGCGTTGGATCACAGCAACATCCTCTAGCGGCGCTCAACATGTACTGATTCGGACAAATTTGGCGCGATTTAGTGTTTACTTATTATACCGTCTTTGACACCTAACCTGTGTGCATTCGGCCAACAAGTGAAGTAAATTCAAATAGTTTTCAGTGATATTTATAAGAAATAAATATATTTTACAACAAGAACAGGTTTGTACATTGTACTATACCACAATATTTGTTATAAAAATTTCGATAAGCTCTATTTTAAACCATAAATAGATATGTTGCAGATATACAACATTGTGTGAAAATGGAAATTATTAGTGCAATTCATTGTTGCATATCTGCAACATCATGCATTGAACTATCAACTATAGAAATCAGTTGTCCTTATGTAATAAAAGAATATAATCGTCATATGGGGGGTGTTGATTTACTGGATGCGATTATGGCCAGGCATAAAATACTTATAAAACGCAAAAAATGGTACATGCGGATTTTTTACCACTTCATTTGACATGGCTTCTACATAGAAGAATCAAAAAGCAAAGCAAGCTGGATCTGATAATGCGGAAATGACTTTTTTTGATTTCCGGAAGGAAGTCTCTGTATGTCTTATGAGGGTTAGTCAAAGTAGTTCTGTAAAACGTGGACGACCTAGCCAACTTACAGTGGAAGAATTGATAGAAAGAAAAAAGCTAAATGGGCCAACTCAATATGCTCCACCAAGAGATGTTAGGTTAGACCAAGTAGGTCACTGGATCATATGGACTGAAAAACGAAATAGATGTAAATTTCCAGGGTGTAAAGGTTATTCTTAAACGGCTTGCGATAAATGTGGGTAAACCTGTGTTTTAATAAGAAAAACAATTGTTTTAAAGAATACCACACTAATGTTTAAATATCTGCTTTTACATAATGTTGCATATTTACAACATCACACTAATGTTTAAATAACTGCTTCTACATAATGTTGCATATTTACAACATCTAATTTTTTTATTTCTTTTTCGGTATTTGAGTGTAAAATATTTTTTTTATTATTTTTCCAGTAAACTACATATTATAATACACTAACTGTTTTTTTAAAACAAAAATAATAATTCATGCATTTAAGGGTTAAAAATGTACAAATTGATATAAACTGTTGCACAAGATATAGGTACTAAATGAATCTAAAAATATTACTATAAAGCTACTGCTTAGTATTGCTGTTGTTTTATAAAGGTTTTATGAGGGTCGCTTGTAGATTTATTAGTTTTAAAGGTTTATCAGATATCAAATATACGAGTGTGGCAATTAAGTTCCGGGAATTTAGTTATAATTCGGAAACTGGTAACACTGCATCGTTCGTCAACGTTTTTCTAAAGAGGGGCGAGGGGAGTGAGTCGGTAGAAGACAATCCACGTGAAGGAGCTCCCGTCACCTCTTGTACTGACGCGAATGTTAACCGTTTGCATGCACTGATCACGTCTGACCGGCGGCTAAGCATTCGTTGTCTGACGAGTTAAACGTTAACAAAGAAACCGTTCGCAAGATGTTACACGAAAATTTGAATATGCGAAAGATTTGCGCAAAGATGGTGCCAAAAGTTCTCACCCGTGAACAGAAAGACATGCGAAAATCGATCTGCGAGGATTTGTTGTCCCGCATTCGGAGCGACGGTAGAGACTTGATCTGTCAGGTAGTCACTGGAGATGAGACCTGGATATTTGAGTATGACCCCGAGACCCGTAAACAAAGTCAGCAGTGGGTGGAAAAGGGTGGAGAGCGGTCAACGAAAGCGAGGATGTCCAAGTCACGACTGAAGGCGATATTCATCGTGAAAATGCAGGAAAAATGCCGCAGGAACACTATGTTGGCGTCCTGGAACGACTGTGGGCCCGCGTTTTCCGTGTGCGACCCGAACTCGCCGAGAACGGCTGGATCTTGCACCACGACAACGCGTCAGCTCATTCCTCGTTTATTGTGCAAAAGTTTTTGGCAAAAAAAGCATTCCAACGTTGCCGCATCCATTCTATAGCCCCGATATTGTCCCCTCCATTTTTTTTTACTCTCCAAGATGAAGTCGCACCTCAAGGAAACTCATCATGGCGGCGTACAAGAGGTCAAAGAAGCTGTAACCGTGGTGCTGAATGGGTTAACTGCGGAGGATTACCAAGGGTGCTTCCAATCGTGGTACCAACGTTGAAATCGTTGTGTAGAGTTAGATGGACACTATTGTGAACGTCGATAATAAAATTTTGTCGAAATTTAATTTCCTTGTTTTTTCATTGACAAATTCCCGGAACATAATTGCCACACCTCGTATTTCAACAGTGAAATAATTTATCGAATAGCCTTGTAATATATATATTAAAACTTCACAGTAACACTTTAGGCTTCTGTAGAAGTTTTATTATTATAATGGTTTTTAGTTTAGTTTTATTATTACTATCAAATGGGCTTAATAAAACAGTTTGGTTTTAAGAAAGCATTCGAGAGAAAATTTGATCTAATCAAGAAACTATAAAATCATTAATCCACATCTTTATAAAATACTCCTTTATAGTTCCTGTATACTATATAAAAACCTTCTTCTCTTTATAAAGTATACCCTTCTCAAAGAATACCATTAAAAAATTATTTATTAAATATACTACAGTATGCGCCAAAAGTATGGAATAAATTCAATAAAAACGAACCAATTATTTTTTGGGAAAAATCCTCGAACAGGTCGATTTTTAATTTAAAAAATACATATTTTAGCGTAAATTGCGATTTTCAAATGTCATTTGTTTTCGAGTAATTACGTCATCGATTTTTTTTTAAACAGCAACACCATATTTTTTTCCTTGATTCTGAAAGATCGTTTAATTCTCTATCAGACAGTACTAAAGTTTTGCCCTCTTACATAGGAGTTTTCCAGTAAATGATTGAATGTTAGAAAACGTAAATTTTATCCATAAAAAAGTAACAATTCTGAGGTATGTAAAATAAAATACAATTGATTAAATTTTATACTTAAATTAAATGTTCGAATTGCCATCCACCAACTTCTTGACAATGCGCAAGTCTGTGAAGAAATTCTTCCTGCACATTATGAATGATTTCTGGGGTAACTCTGCGTATTTCGTCCCGAATGCGATTTTGAAGTTCTTCTAAATTACGTGGTTTATTAATGTACACTTTTGACTTCAAGTATCCCCATAAAAAATAGTCAAGAGGTGTAAGATCTGGCGATCTTGCAGGCCATTCTATCGGTCCGCGTCTGCCGATCCACCTCCCAGGAAAACAGTTGTCCAAAAAATCTCGTACAGGGCGCGCATAGTGCAGAGGTGCACCGTCTTGCTGAAACCATATGGTATCGTCAGGAATGTCAGGGTCATTATCGTTAGGAAAAATTACTGCAAGGTCATTTTCTAGAAACTCTAAATATCTTTGTCCTGTAAGGGTTCCTTCAAAGAAGAAAGGCCCTACTATTCTGTCGTCAACTATTCCAGCCCACACATTTAATTTCTGAGGGTGTTGGGTATGTGTCTCTGCCATCCAATGAGGATTTTCCCGACTCCAATATCTGCAAGTTTGACGGTTTACTGTACCATTCAGACAAAATGTGGCCTCATCTGAAAAAAGTATTTGCCGGTGTAAATTTCTTTTTCCTTGACGTAAATCCATTAGAATTTGGCAAAAGTGTAAGCGGCGATCGGGATCATCTTCATTGAGTTCCTGCACAAGTTGAATTTTGCAGGGATGATATTTTTCCATCCTCAAGATACGTAGCACTGTGCTCTGACTAGTGTCATTGTTTAATGCAACCAATCGTGAAGAATTATGAGGATTATCCACCATACTTATCAAAATGTTCTGTTTCTGATTTTCATTAATGCTTGGACGTCCAGGTTTTGGAATATTTACCACATTGCCAGTTTCTCTAAATTTAGACTCTACCTTACTGACTGTTGATTGGCTGATAGGGCGATATGGATATTTTTCATTAAATAAATCGCAAACTTCCTGCTGAGTTCTAGTCATATTTCCGCATCCGATAAGAATTAAAATTTCAATTCTTTGAATAACAGTTAAATGTGCCATAATACTTTAAATTGAATAATAATTTCTATGTCGCTTACAATACTTATTAGAAAGTCGGTGTGACAATGACACTTTGCAAAGATTTTCACCTACGTGATCCATAAAAGAACTATGAAATTCGAAAAACTAACGTTTTTGCTTTATTTTAATTGATTTACGTTTTCTAACATTCAATCGTCATTTACTCGAAAACTTTCCTATGTAAGAGGGCAAAATTTTAGTACTGTCTGATAGAGAATTAAACGATCTTTCAGAATCAAGGGAAAAAATATGGGTATGCCATTTAAAAAAAAATCGATGACGTCATTACTCGGAAACAAATGACATTTGAAAATCGCATTTTACGCTAAAATATGTATTTTTTAAATTAAAAATCGACCTGCTCGAGGATTTTTCCCAAACAGTACTTGATTCGTTTTTATTGAATTTATTCCATACTTTTGGCGCATACTGTATAAATCTTATTAGCCTTTAATATACCCCAATAAAATTGATATATTTTAAGAGAATAAGGCTGACGGCATATCATAACATAAGATTTTATGAATTAGTATGCAATATGTACAGATATGTCTAAGTATTAAGTATTATAAATAAACGATGGCCAATAATTTTACCACAAGATCCAAGGACTCATTTAAGAACTCCCTAAGAAATTATTACTTGGAGTGTTGGAAAGGGGCAATACTGGCATCAGGGTTTTAGAACATGTATTGAAAATACTTTTGCTCATATTTATGAACCACTAGAAATATAAATTAATATAAATAGGTACAGATGGACTGCCCACATTTAAGAGTTCAAAAAATTTATGTATTGAGCTATTCCCAAGCAAAATGTAACCACAACGAAAAACATTGACAAACAATAACAAATAGGTTAGAAATTTAGGAGGAAAACATAAAACCATTTATAAGATCGCAATAAAGCTCAGCGGTCTTATGAAGGTTCTGGCATAAAACAGTTTAATTTTAACTAGAATTGTAAGATTTTATTCAAGTACAAATTCATTTTAATATTATCTCCATTTTTGACGAAACGTCGTCCATTTTTAATAATTCAAATAAAAACTATTACATATATTTCACTATTTTCTGTATTAGAATCTTGATATTAAGATATATAGATTATCTTAACGAAGTTTTATAACAATTATAAAGAAAACATCGATATTTTAATTAAGTATCTACATTATTTTTTTATAAGATTTAAGAATTATTATTAAATTGAAAATATAAAGAGGGGTATTAAAATTTTATAGCTAATTTCATATATTTCATCAGTAAACTGTTTGTCGTTTGAAAATTTTTATGAACATTATTTAAACAGCTCTGCAAAAAGGTTGCTAACAAAATAGTTGGTAATTAAAAAACTAAAATTGTTACTTTCCCGAAGAAAACAGGCCTACAGAGTCAAAATTTTTACAATGCAACAAAACAATGCTAACAATTTCCGAGTTTGAAAAAACTGATAAACTTTGGAGAGCTATATTGCGGAAACTATTGGGTTTATTTTGAAAACGCACTCATAGTTACAATAGGAAAAAGTAGTACTTTAGGGTTAAAATTGCAAAAAACTGCAGATTAGTAGATAATTTCGAATTTCTTTTTTGAATTTTTGACAACGTTGCGTTCAGCGCTCGAGATCGAAAATTTGGATTATTCATTGGGTCAACATCAGTATAAAATCTGAACTAATGGATCTGACGCAAGTCTGATGTATATGGTTACTGGATTACTTACAAAATGCACAATGATATCTACTGCTTCAAATTATTGCTGCCACAGTTCAGGAGACCAATTTGGAGTATTATCATACTCCACTGAAGCAAAATTTTACAGACATTATTCTTGGAAAAATGTAGGTTTTCCAGTATACCCAGATAGTTTGGTTCGCCCAGATTTCCCTTCCATTAAAAAAGAAATCTTGGTTGCAATATTGTCCATTTATTTGACACGAAATTTCTTTAGACGTACCTATTTCATTTAAACATTCAAAACCCGGAATTCTACGAATAAATCTGTACCAAACCTTCGGACGTATACTTATCAATTTCTCCAAAATCTACTCCTGTAAAAAATAAACACTATTCAACTTACCCTTTAGCTTGGCACGGACTTTATTGGCAGTTTTCTTGACATCGGCCATGAGATCCTCTAGTTCTTGTTTCATCTCTGCAACAGAAAGAAAAAACATTAATCTACCGAAGGGTTCGATTACGAGAAAGGACGAAGGCGTCGCCGTATTCCAGAGGTAAATTAAAAAATCTATACGGAAGCTGGGAATTTAAAAGTTCGTACTCTGAATATAGCCTCGTAATCCTCATAAGCACCGAGTAGCAGCTTTCGACAATGGGAAGATTGATTACTACGAAAGCAAATAGCTGACTCGAGATTTTTCCGTAAAGATTATTTTTGGAGTATAATGTATGTCTAGCTAACGGATCGCGCTTATATTTTCAAGTAAAACGCAAATAACAATAAATACAATGTTTTCAAAAGAAGATAACATAATTAAAATGGATGTTAGTGATATTACTTTTATTATGATATATTATTTTTTTACACAGGCTTTATAATTTAGTTACAAATTGAATATTAATTCAAGATCCAATGCATACGATGCTAGTGATATTACCTACTTTTATTACGATATATTATTTTTTTACACGGGCTCTGGAATTTAGTTATACTAATCCAAGACCTAATGCACACATGAAAAGTAATGTTTAATAGTTATTTATCTGTTTTTGTCGGTCAGTGATCGAGTGGTTTAAGGGGTCAGTACTTGAATCGATGTGACTAGACCGCTGTGAGTTCGAGCCTCTCAGCCGGTAGACCGTATATCACCCATATTCGTGGAGAAGAGTGGCACCCTCTCTGCGGGTATGATAGGGTGGAAGAATGTTAGCTTGAGTCAATGTGAGAGATTGATACCGGTCGACATTTGACTACCCCCCTAATTAATGAGGTTTTCCAGGTTTCCCTCATTCCTGCACTGAATGGTGGTTAGGGCCTACCAATGTAAGTCATTCCTGGGCGCAAATTCGGCCTGCTTAAAAATAATCTAATCCTCGTGATTAGAATGAGGGGTAGAGATATTATTATCTACGCCTGTAGGATAAATGTCACTTATCCCATTCATTTTGATTGGGATAATAACTTCATTACCATACACTTCGTGGAATAAGAACTTTTGAAGTATTTAGACAATTTACGATCAAAACTTTTATTAAATATTAATAAGAACTATCTACATTATTTACTGTAAACATGAACAACAATACGTTTGCATTTTGAAAAACTTGTTCCAGAGGGCAATTCGTTCGACGTTTTGTTGATTTCTAACTTGCTAATGTCGTTACTAGTGGGAACATCATCTGCATATTTTTTACTCCCAGAATGTTTGTAGCAACTCTTCTCTTACATATTTTGTGTTTATTTAATAAATGTCAAATTTGAGTCTATTTTAATTTACCGATAATGATGTAAATTGAGTGCATTAATAAATTTAAAGAAATGTGAGATAATGTAATAAGTCATGACATGACAAAACGGTGCCAAATAAGACAGTTGTAGATAAATCTATGTACAGCATTGGAAAGTCAGTATCAGTAGAATAGTTAGAGTATACCGAGTGTCCCATTTTAAGGGAAACAGCAGATCTTAGGCTCGTATGCACCGAGAAAGGTCAAATTGACGTATGCGGATTTGCCTACCTTTCTAGTACTGATGTTTGAACTTTAGTACACTTATGTTTAAACTCTAGTACCAGCGATTGAATACAGAAAATTCAGTTTCAATGCAAAAATAATATTTTATTTGGAGACAATAATGAATATTTATTAATAATTTTGAATAATTATTTTTAACAATCTCGTTAATAATATTTCCTTTTGATGTCTACAATATAACAATAGATCTGTTTGTTCAAGAATATTAAACACTAGACTTTGTTAGATGAAACCTTCTAAAAAATGGCATCATTGATTTCTTCCAAATCATTTGCTCTTTCATACTTATATTTTTTTGAAAATATTTCAAATCTATATCTAAAATATCCTGATTGCCATTATGAAATATTCGTATTTATTGAAAGACTGGATAACACCGTGATATTTTTAAAATGAAATCTACAAAATTTATTAAATAGTTATAATAAGCTCACTGATAGCTAAAAGGAAGAATGACAGAAACGTATACTCAAACGATGGTCTACGTAATATCCCATTTAATTCAGGCATATTCTATATATCAAAAATTATCTCTAGAAGGATAAATATAAAGCCCTATCGTAGTGATGTTTCCTACGCATTTATAAAAGCTTTAACATTAGGACTGCCATCTAATCAACTTTTATAAGTTTGGATAGCTCCGTTAACTTTTATTATATGAGTTTTGTTAAGAGGCGTCTGACCTAGTTCTGCAAGCGCTTAATAGGAAATAAGAGGGTAGTAACAGCCGAGTAGAACAAGTTGAAATTAAACAAAATAAGTGTCTCCAGATATGTAACCGGGTGTTATGTATTTTCCCCTTGTTGAGGCTATAAAAACCACACTGGGGTAATTATTTATTTATTAATTTTCCATCCCCCAGTTCGTACCATTACAGAGTTGAATAGTTGCGTAAAAGATAAATCAAAGACCTATTTCCATTTCTAATGGAAATAATATATTATTCATGTTTAACTAGACATCCACAGCAAAATTTTATGTTGAGGACAAAATATTCGTTGGAGTGATTACTGTTTTTGAACGAAGGTCAATGTAAAGAAAACACAAAAATGTCAGTGCATGAAATAAAGTGCTAGATTTTGACCCAAATCGCGGCATTACAGGGTCAGGAAAAATGTATTACCTATTTTATTTCATTAATAAGAGGAAAATTTTTCTAAATATTAAGTAACTGTTCAAATTCTGCAGACATTCTTTTTATCGCAAATTCAAAACGAAATTGGATATTAATGGTTTCAACAGCAAGACTATTTAAAACATAGTATTTACCAATAAACCCAAATATGTAAGTTGGAAACTAATATTACAAATGAAACCAATGTCGTCTCCACGCAGGTGTTTCAAAATGTTATACAAAAATCGCCTACCAGTTCAGATCATATTAAAGTTCCCTCATTCAAAAGCTCTACAGCGTATTTTCAAATCCTAATTTAACAAGTGAGGAATATCGGATGATGACATGTATAAAGAGCTTAAAGCGCGAGGTCAAAATATGAGTGTAAGTGATGTTGAAATATGTATTTCATTAACAAAAATGTACGTGAGTAGCATATATGTATAGTGCAAATAAAAAAGTGGTAAAGAAGTACAACTACGAAACGGAAAATAATGGAAACGCGCGGAAGGAAGATGGTAATTTTAAAATGAGTTTTCGACAAAAAAAATTTGCTTTTGCGAATTATGCGTGACATATGAATTATAGTATGTGAATTTCCGTATAAATGAAATCGAAAATAGTATACTGATAGAAAAAGACGAAATAGTGATATGGCGAAGAAACTATTTAAAATAAATATTAAAAGACCAGAATCTGGATCGAAGAATATATTAAATTTTGATGAAACATGGATGGATGCATAAAGATCATACGGAAAGCGGTACGATATGATACAATAAGAGTTAATGTGTGACCGTTATAGTGCCAGTGTTAGCAACCAATAGTAAATAGTGTGTATATATTCTAAAGCCTTCTGTTATTTTGAATATGGAATTCACAAATATTTGCACGATTTATTTAATGGTGGAAAAATCTCTACTTGTAACAAATTTTGTCAATTATAAAATTTTTTTATCATTTTCATCATGAAATTGCCATGGTAGATTGTCAGAAGCTCAAAATAAATTTACTAACACCACATAATAATGAAAGTGGCAATAATATTTGTAGGTTTTAAAACAAGTAGCATGCACGTGCTTCCTGCTATCAGGTAGCAAATCGCACGTAGCATGCATCATTGGTCTGAGAGCCCACTAAGAGGAAGGAATACGATCCATAGTTGTGTAAACACATTACCCCTACATTTACAAAACTCTTACCGCTTACCCTACTTGCCCCCGGCATATCGCAAGTCAATACCATACTATAATAATTGGGCGTAGCATCATTGCTGGAAGTCCGCGTAGGTAATTGGATCACCCTTTGGAAACATGATAGAGCCGCAGGTACGCGCGTCAAAGCTCGTGTCCAACAACACGAATTACGTCTCTATGAGGGAAGAACCCGTGGGCGTAGTAAAACATTTTATCGGAGCTGTTTACAATAAACACGGCGTCCGCCTCATCTGCCGTTAAATTGCGTGGGTACGGGTTTATCCGACGAGCGGGGCAATCAGGACATCACATTTAATTTAGTTAATTATGGATTCTCAGAAAGCGAATTCGACGGCTCACTTCGACGGTATGGAAATTCGCTTTGCTCGCAGCGCGTTACGTGGTCGTTGGTAATCATTCACGGAAAAAAGCTATACTAGTATTAGAACTTACTTCAACATTAGCTGAGTTTCACTATTTCTCAAGTACAGTAATACTTTATTGAAAGAACATAGGTATTATATCAATCTTCGAAGAAAAATTACTTGAAATCAAGAAAACTGATGTACTTCATATGAGTTTCGTCTGTATAACGCATGTATGTATTGTTTTGTTTTATTTAATTAGGCAATAAATATTACTTGAGAAAAATTGCCATTAGCTAGTATGTTTTCTTTATTTGAACTTTTAAGTGATTTGAAAGAATTATTGCAAATATTTGAAATAAATATAATATTTTCTACACCCGATAAATAATCAAAAACCATAAATTTTATATTTTTATTGAACACAATAGATAACAGTAATTATTCGTATTAAATTATCGAAGTTTAGCTAGGTATCTACGAAAATTTAATACGTACTGATTTTGACATCTAAAATAATTACATAGGAACCTAGGATAAACGTCAAATGCACAGCATGCTTGATTGAAACATTATGGGTTTCTATTGATTAAAAATCTGTATCGTAATGAAAAATCTGTATCGTAATGGGTATCATTATGAAACGGATTATGGGCATATAAGTCCATTGTTATAATACGGGTGTAGAAAAATTAAATAATACAATTGCAATAAAAAATAAAGCTGGGGTACATGCTTTTGCAATAATAATGACACTCCCTCAAAACAATTTTTGAACTTCTGGAAGTTCCGAGTAGAAATTTCATTAAATCTCTCACGGCACACCAGACATATATCCCTTTCGAGCTTGTTAGTTCTCCTCAGTATGCCATAGGTGAGGCAACGGACGACGTATCCGACAGAAGCGAACCTGAGTAGACGTGATATAGCACAACTACATCTTGTGGCCACATGCTGGACCTGACAGTCCCACAAAAAAGCACGTTTTTTATTTTTGCACACGACCACCTATACATACTACATTCCTTAGAGAGGAAAGGGGGAGGGAGGAAAAGGGGCAAAGAATGTAAGAGGGAGAGGGAGGAAAGGCAGAGAAAATAAAAGATGGAAGAAGGGAAAAAGAAATAGTACGTCTTTCTTAACTTTTATTTGACTAAGAATATTAGTATAAAATTTTCATTTTCTTGAATTGGCTTAAAATTTTGAGAGGTGCATTAAAAGAATATAGCACAGTAACAATTATAATTTCAACAGCGCACACCATCTAGGCTGGCTATTTACAACTTTTGAACTACAACAAATCAAGACGATATGAAACGTGGCATAGAAATCATAAAACTGATTGAATATGTCCCTATATTGAATACTTGTTTACCCATATTATTCAAATACTGTTACATTTTTTTCAGGCAAACATATATTCCATTATAAAACACCCGTTACTGTTCCAGCGATACAATATACAGCCGTTTTATTACGAACTTTGACCTTAGCCATAATTGCAGAATTAGACCAACAATTTCGGATTCCCGGATTTCGGGAAAATGATGAAGTATGTATTATTTAGGAACCGTACTTCATTCTCGACTAAATACTCGGTTAATTCATTTCCCTGGAAAAATTTAAACCGACTAACCTTCAGCACAATCCGAATAAACAATTAGGACGAAATCCGACGATTACTAGAGTATTCCGTGGAAATAAACTGCCGTTAAAAGTTTCAAGCTACTGTTCTGATATTTTTTCTGAATTCACCGGTACATGATATTCTCGAAAAATTTAAGAAAAAATTCAAAATTCGCGCTCATTCTGAAGCATTTCCGGAAAATGGCTCTGTTTCGTTTTCATCTGGCCACCCTGTATATGTATGTATATAGTGCCACTAATTTTTCATTTTATTTTGTCAAATTGTCAAAAAAATATATTTTTCCTTTTCCATCGATCGACATCTCGAAAATCATCTACAAAGCGTCACCTGTACAAGTTGCCTTCCTAACGACAACAACCAGATGCCCCGTGACTTACCGTTCACGTTTAGCAAAAGAAACCTTTTTATAAGTTTCAGCGTTACGTGCGAAGGCACAATGGAATCCCCCGTCATCCCCAATAATAAATAAAATCGCCGCCAAGCTCACCCCGCTTACAGGGTTAACGATACGTCAATAAAAATATTCGTACAATCTATCATCTCTCGAACGTCTTCCGAAATGTATTGGCAAGAGTCGGTGAGATTTTTTCTTTGCGATATATGCAAAAATATGCGGATTTTTCTGTGAAACAATATTTACATTTGGGGCTTAGAAGCAGACATAAAAATGTATGAGCCGTCCAGACTACCGGGCACCGATTCTTCCCGTCTGGGGGTAAATGAAAATCGATAGTAACAAAATTAAAATATGTTCGGGATTGATGAAGATATTTGTTAATTTCAAAGGATATTTTTTCTACAGGGTGTTTTTAAATGAAGCAGCACAAATGAGACCCCAGGCTTTTTAGGTGAAAATAAATCGATTTAACCTAACATGCATATATCCCAAGTCGCATAATAAAAAAGATACAGGATGTCAAAGTTAAAATTTAATTTTCGATATTTGTAAATAACTTCGTAAGAAATCCAAACATTTACATCAAATTAGTAAATCGGGGGTTTGTGCGGGCGAGAAATTCAAATTTGTTTCTAATTTTGACGTCCCTACTAGAGGGCGCCACTTGTGGCACACCATGTTTCATTTAAATGGCAAAATTTTTTGGCAGCTTAGTGTATCCATCTGACTATCGAAACAATCGATTCTCCTACCTGTTTTATTTGAAAGAGGTACCATGTTTCATTTAAATGGCAAAATTTTTTGGCAGCTTAGTGTATCCATCTGACTATCGAAACAATCGATTCTCCTACCTGTTTTATTTGAAAGAGGTGTACCGTGCTGAAGACGGCAGGAGTAACCATTTTGAAATAATCCTATTTGAAATGCTCAGTGCACCGAGTAAAAACTGTTTTGGTTTCACGTAAAGTGCCTTTTCTGCTGAAAATACAGCAAAATGTTACTTGAAAAAGTTGTTTAGAATGATAAATTATGGAGACGCGGAGTAGTTGTTTCCTGCAGTATCATTTACAGATTTAATGACTCGCCGCCCAGGGCGAGAGGTCTGCGTTAAGTACATGCTGGAATGTAGGTCGCTTCCTGTATGTCGAGCCTCTTAGGCCGAGCAGGAAGTAAGCAGACCACTTATATCTCACCTGCACTCAGCTTATATGTGAACCTACATATGAACGAACAGCCAGTTAAATTGTCGGTCATCTCACCTGGCATACTGATGAGGGCTAACAAGCCCAAAACCGGTCTATGCCTGGTGGTGTGTCCGACAAGGGTTCTTGGCTGTTCACACAGATACTGCAGGAGTAATTCAATGCCGGTCGGGGCATTAGTCCGTGGAGTAGTTGTTTCCGGCAGTATCATTTACACAATGCCAAAGGTGTTTATAAAAATTTAATAGAAACTTATACGTTACTAAATTTGGATACAATGCTCCTGTCAAATTTTCATGAAGAAAATATGGACCAACAATAATTGTATTTCTCACAATACCAGGCCATACATTGAATGGAAAAAAAAAATAGTTTAAAAAACGGCGATGACGTCATTACTCGAAGATAGGTCACCCTGTATATTAAATTATAATTTGAAAAAACAGTAAATTAATATCAAAAATCGACCTGCTTCGGGAATTTTTATTAATATCGTTGATTTAGCTAATAATAAATTTATGCGTTGCTTTATGGATGCACTGTAGGTATGTATAAGTATATAAGGTAATTTTGTACTCAGACATTATAGATTAGTTGTGTACCTACTCAACTGACAGTATCCGCTTTTCTGCAATGCCTAAACGTAAAATCTGAAATCCCTTGCGTCTCCGGCGTTTCCCTTGCTCGACACTGATCCGTTTAGCGCATTTGACACTTCAGCTATATTTATCGACTAGAAAATCCCGACTTGACGAGCCAATATAGGACTTCAGTCATTAGCAGGTGACATCTGACGGAACGAAGTTATACATGTACAGTTTGCAAGGCGAGTCTTAAATTTGTACAGTGTGCTCCAAACTTGAGGTTTCGACTTTATTATGGGTTAAAAAAATACAGAAATAAAACTTATGGTCTCAAATGGGCCTAAAGAAGGTCCATTTTACAAGAAAAAATATCATTTTTAAGAATTAGGTAGAGATTATGAAGCCATCGATAATTGTTTTTTCATGAAAATACCCAAATGTTTTCAGTAATAATAAAATTGCATACTTCCAGAAAAAACAAGAACTAGAATTTGTCATGTTTAAATTTTCATACAGTATTTATCTTATTCGTAGTAAGTAATTCGACTTTTGCAGTTTATTTTTCGAAAAGTGCTTGTGCATAACTTCTGAACGGATAGATATAGCAAAAAATTTGCTTGATATTTGTTGTTCAGAAAATTTTCGTAAAGTTTAAACAGATATTACACATGGATGGGAAAAAGCCAATTTTAGCTTTATAATAATACACTTTCCGATAGTACTCGTATTTAACTTGCTGATACTCATTTTTGAATTGAATTGATATAACCAGAAATTCACCATTTTTGTTTCAAATCGATTTATTGCAGAAAATTAATCCATATAAGTCATCGCATCATACTATGAATAAACAGCATAAACAGTAGTATGGTGTGGCGGAATCCACCAATGCACTCTTATTGGTTTGTTTAAAGAATCCTGGTTTCTGACTGGCTAGATGCAAACCACCACACCAAACTAATGAATTTAAAAATTGGATTATCATTGGTGGGACACTTGCTATTCTGGTAAAATCGTTATGTGTTTCATTCAATGATTTCAATGTGGCAGTTTGTGTAGGTGCAAAATAGAAACTAATAATTCCCAAGGAAAGAGAAAGGCAGCTCCCGAGAATTACAACATGAAAAAACACCATACTATTGCAATCTAAAATTGCTTATCCATTGAGAAAAGTTCCCATTAAATCGATAAAAATGGAACATATACGAAAATGTGTAAAATTTTTAGAAGAAAAACATTAGAATTCATTACTTCTTAAAGGAAAAATGGAGTCAATATCGTAAAATCCTTATAGTTTCGAGAAAAAAATGATTGAAGTTGTAGTATTTTCAACATTTACATTAATGCTGGACTACTGCAGTCGGTAGCCAGATGATTCCGAATATTGAAGTCCGATTACTTATAGTATTAACGTTTTTGTGATGCGAGTGTTTACATTAGTTTTTCAAGTGTCAAAAATGGCTTACGTTTATAGCAACTCGGGGGTGATGTATATCGTGTTAATTTACGGTGAAGTGAAAATGCTTTAGCAGATTTCCCGGTAAACATGTGCCAAATGCAGCTACTTTTTCCGCGGTGTCCAGTGAGTGCTAGTGAAATGCAACGCGGGCATGACATGGGAAATTTGAAACCAAATCGTGGAAAAGATGGAGGTCCAGGTCGTCCATGGCATATTACAGTACTAAGTATAGCATAAGATACAAGAGGTTCTTTTATATCCGTACCATGTTAATACCAAGAGACTGGATGAGGAGGGCCGGTACCATGGCCGCCGCGATCTCCTGACACTAAATCCTTTGGACTTCTTTTACTAGGGATATTTAAAAAACGTATCATTACTGCTCTCAATAACTTACGAGTTCCAGACGGACAAGAACCAGAAACAATTGTGTTAGTTTGTAGAAACTGAGTAAGCCGGGTCCACAATTTTGTTGTTGTAACATCAGGTATGTCAAACCATTTTATTAATAATTAAAATCACAAATTAATAATTCAATTTTTGTTTTTAGATAAGTTCTGAATCGCCCTGTATATTTAGTTGGTGTATTTTATAATAAAATATTTCTAATAGAAGTGTTTTAAAAAAATGTAATTCACAAGTGAATAAAATATTATTTGTTGCAGTTGTTATGAAGCTAATCAAATATGTAGTTTTTATCCTGCACAATTGGATAAAAAAATAAATTTAATTCAAATTTTTAAACAAGAATCCGTTACTAGAATTAGTTCTACAAAAGCCTATAGTGTCCCAATAAATTTTAAAAAATCGAAAATCTGTTCTGACTTGAAGATTTCCCTTGAACGAATAAACGAGATTTTGAAACTTTCAATGCTTAATATCAACCAGGATACGATAGCAGACAATTGACAATTGGACGAACAGGCATTTAGGCAACAGTATTTTTTTCTAAGGATACTCTTTGAGTTCAGTTCTAAACCAGTCCTGTACAATCTTTATCTGTTAAATGTCACCATCAGAGACCTATCCAATTAGGAAACTGCAGTGCTGCAAGTGAAAAGTATATAGCACTGCAAAAATAAGAATTGGATTTCATTCAGACTTGAGGAGAGGTCATTAAATTCCGAGCCTTTTGGAATCCCGCCAGCGATTGCTCATATAATCCATGTATGTACACAATGCCCCAACACTTTATTACGAAAAATTATTACTTACCCCAGACCCTTTTTATTCAGGAATGGGGACGAAGGAAATATTTTAAGCTTTAATAAGGGAACAGCGAAGTAATCCTAGCTATTTCTGGTTCGCGCAATAACCAACGGAATATAGTGTGCATGTGGAATAATTTCCCACGCATAACTCCAAACTGTCAGCTGTCGCCGCTTCAGTATTAAAATTTTAATAACATCGTCGAGGATCTATCGTAAAAACCTCATTTGCAAACCGAAGAAATATACAGTGCATCCACGGTTGGACAGTAACATAATTTTAACATTTTTACATAGTAGGCATCTGTCATGGTGACAGTTTCATTGTAATGATTGTCGCTTTCGCGTGCTATCTTTTAAATTATTACGTTTCTTTATTTTCTTAGTTGTGATCTTTGTGCTTGACTGCGTTTCATTCGATTTTTTCTACAATCATGAACATCATGCTTTTACTAACCGTGAATATGCCGATAAGCATTTTACTTCTGGAGGCTCAAAGAAAGTATCGGCAACGTTTCTCTGATAGAAGGCAACCTTCTGCAAGATTGTTTACCGAAATTCATGCAAGAGTGATGGAATCACGAGTCCCAACTCCAAGATTTTGTGAATATGGTGGCCGTCCAAAGAGGCGTGTAGGAATGATACAGACTTAGAAATTTGAAGTTGTTTAACAATACTTATATATGACAGTTGCTTATAGACCAGTGCTGAAGGCTTAGAAAATCGTAAAAAGTGAAAAAAAAATAATAGTAGGATGAAACCCATTGGAAAAGGAAGAGAATACAACAAAAATGAAAGGAATCATTTACAGGCGATCTGAGGCCGGGAAGTGGAAGGGGGTCAGTTTTTAAGGGTAGAAAAAACGGTTTATCTTGATTTCCGGCAAAACTACCAGTCCTATGGAAAAAAGTAAAATGGCAAAGTTGTAGGTAATAAAAAGATCTACAACTTTTGTATTTATACTTCTTTCACATAACCTCAAAATGTATGTGAAAAATTTAAATAATAAGTTTTTGGTATTTTATTTTTCTTTTACAAAAAAATTTTTTTTGCACAAAATTTGGTGAAAACTTACATTTTTTTATGTCCCAAACACACTGTATTTTTTTATTTAAAATATTTATTTTTTCACCTTATTTTGACTTAATATCGAAAATGCACCCTAATTTTCAATCAAAAATTCTCACGTCAAAATATTTGCTTTTTTTAAAAAGTCGGTGGGCTTTTTGTTCGTTGAAATCTTTACTTGAAATTTTAACATGTATTTTGAGGTTATGTGAAAAAAGTGTAAATACAAAAGTTGTAGATCTTTTTATTACAACTTTGCCATTTAACTTTTTTCCATAGGACTTTTCATTTTTGTTGTATTCTCTTCCTTTTCCAATGGGTTTTATCCCACTATTATTTTTTTTTTGGTTTCAATCAATTATCGACCCTGGTCTATTAAGGAAAATGGATTATATACCCTTACCATTTCCAAAGGGTTCATGATATGCTTGAAGAAGATTATGTCGCCCGCCTTTGTTTTTGTCGCGCAATTCTAAATGTATTTTCTTTACTCTTTAGATCCCTTTGGAGGGTCACATCTCAGTAACGCGGTTACTGAACACGGAATTGTGTTGTCTAGACATGTTTTTGTAGCATAAACTACACCTTTTTATTATACTCTGAGACCACGTGACCACCGGTGAACCAAAAGAAGTTGTATTACAGCCACATGAAAGATTAAAATATGTTAAGTCAATTTTTTGGATGAAAACGATGCAAAAAAATATTGGTCTCAACCAGACAAAACACAAGTGACAACTGATGAGCACATGATCCTCTGCGAAAGAAAAAAAATGTCCACCACTTGGCAGGTGGCGCTCAACGCGTTAAATATTTTGACAATATCTGTCACCGGCACCTCCGCCATAACATAGATTCGCAAAAACAAATTGTTAGCTTCATATTAGGTATAGGTAATCAATAAAAAAAGTAAGTTAATTGTCCAGATAAAAATGTTATACAAAATTTGTGTCTTATTTTAAAAACAAAATAATAAAAAAATATATTTTATAAAATGTTTAGGTTAACTCTGTTCTTTTTCAATGAAGTATTACTATTAAGTACCAAATCCATTAAGCGAGTGGATGCGACTATAATTAGTAAGCCTCAGACTAAATGAATTACTTTCGAAATTCGATACTAAATTAGTTTCCGCAACAGCACGCTACGAGATCCAAAAAATAAATCAATTCCAAAGGGATTCCGTTGCTCAATGAATAATGACGGGTAAACGGCAGCTGTTACTTTCCACTTCTAGAGTTTTTACGGTATTTGGAAAAACAAATTGACGTTGCCTCATACCATACCTGCACTACAGGGCAGTGGGCGCAAGTAAAAATTTACCGATTCTTTTTTATACATTTCTTATTAGGTATTATCACTGAAAAATAAATTTGGTGCCCGTAAAAGGTAATGCTAATGTCAATTATTTGTTTGTATATGGCCAAACAAATATTATTTCCTGATACTAAATGATTTTCCACGAGTAGATTCGTTTAATTTTATACTTATGAACTTCATTGGTATGAATCCCAAGAATCCCAACTTCATTAGTGCAGAAATACGTGGAGTCAAACCAAGTCCATTTTCCGTTTTCAACATTACTACAGGTAATTATTAGTGGTGATGTGGTGAACTGACAGCTTTGTTAAAAGTAACTTATTTCTTTGTTTGCAATATAGATCCGCTCGTGAAAATTACGGCGACAATGCTGTTGGACAAAAAATAAAAAGAGTGAATATTGATATTTAACATTTATTATTTTTTTAATTAATTTATTATTGGTATTTAATTTCTCCTTAAATATTTTTTAAATCCTTATTCATCACATTTATTTATGATGTTTTCAGAGTAAAACAGGTAATTTAATGCGGTGAAGTCAGCAAAATGTTATAAATTGCCTTAAATAACAATCTACGTTTCGTGAATCGAAGTGAAGCGCTGAATACAATAAATGAAAACAATGTCCGTTTGATTTTGCTTTTGCTGTTCTAAACGCCCTGCGTACTAGTTTCGTTGATGCCTATTTTGCTTCAGATTCTAACAGTCTATTTGCAGGAACAGTAAATTTGCATGCGTACATTAATCTTTCAACTTGTTCACAAAAACACTTTCCTAAGTGTAATATGTTGTACGCCGCTCAACCAAACTCAATATTTCTAGGCTAACGCCGCCGTTTCCAAAAGAAACCAGGATAACGATCAGAAGATTTATTATAGAAAGGATTTATTATATAGGGGGGAGGTGTTTTTCTGAACATATAGGTACCTCGTTTTCGTTGTTTTTGTTGATGTAAACAAAAACTCAATTTTGGCTGTCACATAATGATGTCGAAGATTAATGTAACTTCGATAGAATTCCTACAAGAGGAACAACTGGATGATTTATAGAGAATACATGTTTATAGACAGGTGAAATGGGCACACCTACACTAATAAAAAAAATCATAATATGGTGATTTTATAAATATTTAAATAAACTGTTTTTTAACCTATACCTGCCTCATTTGCCAAATAAATTCATATCGCAATTGAAAATCGATCCGTACCTAATAGCTGTTTTCGAAACAAGTTGCAAAATAATGGTATTTTAGTCACGCGACACGAAGTGCCTAAAACACATATTTCCCAACATGTATCGAACAAGATTTTTCGTAAAATCGTCAAATAAATATTCGAAATAGTTTCGACATAATCTTCGATTGCAATTGCTAATATGATCGCTAGATATTTTATTTAAACAACTTTAACTAAGTTGCCTCTCACAAACCTAGAAAAAATATAAGACTGTGCCAGTGTCATATTGCCGTCGACCGCAAATTCATGGCTACCCTAAAAGGAACAGAATCGCTAAAACTTGGTATTTATTCCAATTTACGTTGGTTGTATTGTAGCATGAAGTTCATTTGTTTACTGTGATTGGTCACATTAATGTCACATTCTTTAATGACATTTAAAATGACAGCAAATTAGTTAATTTCATATTGCAATGCAGCCATCATATTTGCACAACCGCCAACATAAAGCAAATAAAATATCCATTTTCTGGACCTTAGGTCCCTAGAAAACGCGGCACCTGTCACGTGACCTATATCATGAACCGACGCTGTCTATATTTTTCTAGGTTTGTGTTGCCTATAAGGTTGTTGCTATGGAGCAGTTGCTATGGTACGATATTTACAAACTATACAAACATTTTAAAAAATTCTGAAATCTGTGAACGTTTGTGAACATTAAACCCCAATAATAATTAAACTTAATATTAATTCTTCATAAAACTTCAGTATACGTGACGCAGATTTTAGTGAGGTACTGAAAATTCTAAAACAGAAAATGAGGTGGAAGCTGCCGTGTGTATATTGATTCCTCACAAATGTAAGAAACTGTACCAAGAAACTTATGCTAAATTTGATATTTCGTGTGCCGAAAAAAAGGTATGTAATATTTCGGAGAAAGTTATTCAGCGTACTTGTCCCAGTTATCTTTTGCACCCTCTACATTATGGAGTAATTATTCCATGCTGCAAACTACAATTTATTTGAATAAAAATATGGATATTAGTAAATATACCAATGTTATTGATTTCCTCTTAAGGAAATCAAGTGGTTATATATCCAGAAAATTCAGAATCTTTTCCAAAAAACAGGTTGAAAGGTTTATCGAAGAGGCAGATGATGAAAACTACTTATTCCAAAAATGTCTTGATTGTTGGTATATTTGGAGCCTGTAGGAGAGAATAATTAACTTATTTACGTACAGAGAACATTGAAGATGTTAAGTCGTTCCTTAAAGTGACTACTCCCAATACCAAACATAATGTTCCTAGATTATTTACAATACCAGAGAGAGATTGTGGCGATAATTTGCCTTCAATAACCGTGTCTACTGAACTTATACTTTCCTGTGAAGCATTTAATTCCAAATTGTTCTCGATTACTGCATAACTGCTTGTAATACCGTTAAAATTTTTCATATGTTTTGGATTGGAGAGGAGTCTTACCATTTCGATATTAGACTCCTATAAATCACTAACTTCTTGTCTTAGCAATTTGATTTCATTTATTAAAATCTCACTTTGCTCTTGTAAACACCTTTCAATTAAGATTTTCACTTCATCAAGAGTAAAATTTTGAACCTTGCTGACAGATTCTGTCGTCCTGAGTGCACTACTCCTAGTCATTATGTTAATTTAAATTATTAAGTAATTTGTCTACAAACGTTTATTAACAAATAAACAACAAATCATAAAGCTCTACTGCTTAACCAATATATGAAAGGACGCAAAACATACATCAGTAACCGACTGTATTGAGATAGGAAACTGTAGTAAAACATACCAAACCATTTTGGTGTTTTCGTACATTTAAATTGCTAGCTTTAGCTGCTGTTTTGCATCACCATACCATTACTAACTACACTAATTGAAAGAGAAATTTTATGTAAAGCAAGAAACTCTCTGGGTAGTTAAGTTATTAATTTATATCCCTGCATTACTCTCCCTACACAAATATAATTTGTCAGTGATGATAAAATAGGGAAGTTAAACGGAACAGTTCCAAATTGTGGCACTTTCAGTTTCAAATACCTACCAATGTTAGGAGTCAATCAGTATATATAACACAGGTTCAATTCCTAAAAAGAATGCCGAATTTCGATGTTGCGCAACCTTGCAGATGCAGGAGCCAACATATCGATGCTCACGAGACACGGAGGTTGGCGTACGACTTCTGGAGCAGAAGGGTAAATTAAAATAGTTCCATACAAAATAAGCTGGCAATACGAAGTGTGCAATTATCCGATTTGAAAGATTGTGTTATTAATATTTATAATAAATAAATTATTTAAAATTCAGTTATTTAATTTTACTTTTATGTGCGCAAAAGATTATTTTAAGCACATGTGTCTAAAATACACATATTTCGATACTGAAATGACAATCGAAATGCCACTATTATGCAACGATTTTACGAAAAAGTAATTTTACGTGAATTCTGGATAATCTATAGCGAATTTGATGTATTGTTTAAGTGAAACCAAAGTCTATGTCCTAATGGCATTCCCTTCACTGTTATACCTATATCATGCAAAATGTCGGAACAATTACCCGGACAAGTCTAGCTCGCTGCAACGTTGTATATCTCTCAAGAGATGACAAGAGGACTTGGAAGAGACTGGGATAAAGCCACTATACATCGTGCACCCCTTGAATTCATTGTTTTCGTGACTTCAAACGCAACACGGATGAAATTTTCTGTATAAATCTTAATCGTCGGAACTCCGGAAGTATTTTACAGAAATAACAATCGTTAACAAAATTACCTACCTTTTCGATACCTGCATAGGCAGATAGAAAATATTTTAAGAGTTGGGACAAAATAAGTGTCGACATAAAAGTATGAAGATGACATACAACCACATATCTACTTAAGATCGGCGTATTTCTCGTGGTGAAATGATCAAATTTGTGGTGTTTTTTTAGATATAGAAACCTCGAAAAATAAAACACGTAGAGCAAAAGTAATATCAAAAATAAAATTATTGATGTTTTGTTTATCCAGTTTATCATTTAAATTCTCCTCAAATAATGTAATAACATTAAAAATGCATTTGCAAGACACACATTATTTTGCTATACTAACCTCACATTTTACCAACTATTTTCACATACTT
Source organism: Monochamus saltuarius (assembly GCA_025584915.1). Taxonomy (NCBI): domain Eukaryota; kingdom Metazoa; phylum Arthropoda; class Insecta; order Coleoptera; family Cerambycidae; genus Monochamus; species Monochamus saltuarius. The sequence goes on from CM046725.1 coordinate 18,041,942, forward strand.
ATAAACAAAAGCGAGCAATCTTATATGCAGAACCATGTTAGTTTATGTTATAAGAATATTTACATCAGTTCAAGTTAAAAAAATATGTATTTTGAGAGATTTCTGTTTTTTTTTTCTCTAAAAAATTATTGGTTATACCGCTTTCTGTCATTATACAGGGTGTTTCAGTTTGATATGTTACAAACACATGAGCATATTTTGGGAATAAAAATAAGAAGTCTGGTAAACTTTTGTTCTAACTTCCTTCGTTATGAAGATACAGGGGGTTGAATTTTTTCTATAAATTAAAATTTTGGGGTACTGTGTAAGCCGAGGATATTGCATTTGCTGCCAAAATATGGCTCTTTAAAATTAAGCAGTGGCGTAGATACCGGGTGAGTCTGTCACTTTGGGAAAAATAAATATGTGACGCCACAAGTGATCATTTCATAATTTTACAATTCATTTCCAATAAAAATGGTATCTTTCATTTTCTTCGTGTCTCTCATAGTTTAGTCACAAATTGGATATTCATAGAAGTCTGTTTTTCGACGACTGTGTTAACATGCGACAATGCTTCTGAATTCAGTATTCCGTGAAAACAAAATCCAATTTATTATGTAGTTTTGAATATTTTAAGTTAATAGTTAGCAATATTTTAAGTTTTAATTATACGGATTACTGTGGTTTTTCAATAATGGCGCAGATTGCATTCACAAATGAAGAGTATGCAGATATGCATTTGATGTATGGTGCAGCCTGGGGTAATGCTGTTGAAACTAGACGATTATACGTAGAAAACTTTCCTGGAAGAATTCCTGACCGAAGGGTATTTCAGGCACTTGACGCGCGTTTAAGGGAAAGAGGAATTCGTATAGGGGCTATTGAGCGACCGCGACAACCAAATTTTGAAGATCAGATTCTTCAAATGGTGGCATACTCACCCTGTATCTACGCCACTGCTTAATTTTAAAGAGCCATATTTTGGCAGCAAATGCAATATCCTCGGCTTACACAGTACCCCAAATTTGATAACAATATCTTAATCCGTTTAAAAGTTTTGAAAGAAAATTTTAATTTATAGAAAAAATTCAACCCCCTGTATCTTCATAACGAAGGAAGTTAGAACAAAAGTTTACCAGACTTTTATTCTTATTTTTATTCCCAAAATATGCTTACGTGTTTGTGACATATCAAACTGAAACACCCTGTACATTCATTTTACTTCAGTATCTTTGAATGTTCGCAGGTAGCATGAGACAACGTTCCTGTTATTTGCTAGGCTCTATATTATTCAGTTCTTAAATATCTAAAATTGCTTGTATTTGTCGAAAACACTATTTCAAGAATACGGCGCCCTTAAACAAATAGAGATGTATAGCAATACGGATTTCGTCTATTCCATACGACGAGATAAAGGTTTCGGCAATCGCTACAATCAAGTATACTTTCAAAATAAAACGGAGAGAAATAAAACTTTATTTTTTATCCTATAAAAGTTCTAACCAAAACTCGACAGAACACAGGAAACTTCACAGTAAGTTTCTGGGTCTGGAATATAATAGGAAAAACCGCAAAGTTGCGGCAGCTACTAAATCCTGCAGGAAATTCCTATTTCACTAAAAATGCGGTTATGAATTCTATAAATTTGCAGAATCTCGACACGTCCCTATCTAGAAGATTCGTATTTACATACAGAAGAAAGAATATGAAACCATATCACATACCGGTATATGTCTGGTGGCACGGCTGACTACTAACCGTGGCTGTTTGCTATAGGTTTTTCAGGTGTAATTCAATGGTGGTAGGGGCATTAGCCAGCAGAGTAGTTGTTACTTCTGAAATTAATGTTTAAAAAAATCTGAAAGGAATAAAATACCTAGTGGTACATGCCCAACGAACTCAAAAATCAATTAGACATTCCTGTTTATTTTACAAAAAAAAACAAAGCAAAGTTTGAGTGTAACTACCCAACGAATAAGAATATTTTTGAAATAGCGTTTTCTACAAATACAAATAATTTTACACATATAAGAACTGAATAATATAGAGCTTAGCAAATAACAGAAATGTTATCTCATGCCAACTACGAATATTCAAAGATACCGAAGTAAAACGAATATATAACGAAGAAATCGGTTTAACCAACAAATTTGTAGGTACAGAAATCTTTCAAAATAAGTATACCTACTTTTAAATTTAACTGTAGATGTAAATATTGTTATAACAAAAACTTGCATAGTTCTGCATATAAGATTGTTCACATTTATACCAAATGAGTATGTGAAAATAATTGATAAAATGTGGGGTTAGGATAGCAATATAATGTGTGTCTTACAAATGTATTTTAAAAGTTATTATATTATTTGAGGAGAAATTAAATAGTAAAAGTGGATAAACAGAACACCAGGAATTTTATTTTTCATTACTTTTGTTCTACCTGTTTTATTTTTAGAGATTTTTGTACCTAAAAACACCACAATTTTGGTCATTTTACGGCGAGAAATACGGCGATCTTAAGTATAACTCAATTGAACAGTGGGAATTGTTTGACTAGATTTTATTAGGTGTTCGAAATTGAAACGAAAAATACTTGTATTACCTGTAAAACTTTCCATTAGAGTTTAAATTGCTCGAGACTGTCATAACGGGAAGTGGCTTTTATTTGATTTATCCTTTGGGGTGATTTACTTTATTGCCCACATATACCACTTAAACAACTGTCTTTATAACTTTCAAAGTAATGTTTCATCAGAACCATTTAGACGTATTTAGTGCCACGTAAAGATAAGTAAATTGGTTAATAACGTATATTACCTGCACGTATCTTTTCATGCTACCTTGGATTTTATTCATACATATTTCCCAAGATGTGCATTGCTTCGTGCAAAAACACTTTACTGTATTGTACCTCGACACAATGTGACAAGTTGTACCTACTGATTTTAACATTTTTAATGCACAATAGCAATTTAGCAATTAGTATCAAATTTAAGACAGATTATCCGAAATAGTATTCAAGTGGTAAAAGTGACATTTTATTTTGTGAGAAGGGAGAAGTTTCCCTTCGAACAAAATCATTTTCATTCATTTTTAGCACATACCCTGTATCTACTTCTATTTGTGTATAAATCCGTAAAACTTTATTCTTCAAGATAATCAACTTTTTTTTATTTTAAATGACATTTTTTTTATACCCCCGAAATTCAATAAAAACGTTTAGCGATTTTTTTATTTAAAATCTAATAAAGTGATGTTAATCAGGACCCCTCAAAACTTTTATATGTGAAATTTGAACAAAAACTATATAGTGTTTTCTTCTACACGTTCTTAGTTTCATTTTAGTAAAAATTCGTAAAAACTTTATTTTTCAAAATAACGCAACAAATATTTTTTTTATTTAAATGTCATCGAAAACCGCTACTTCTAATATTATCACGGCGTTTAAGAATGGCGATCCAAGGCCTGCTATGATTATTTTTATACCCCCTGAATTCAATAAAAACGTTTAGCGATATTTTATTTAAAATCTGATACGGTGGAGTTAATCAAGACCCCTTAAAACCCCTATGTGTGAAATTTGAACAAAAACTATAGAGAGTGTTTTCTTCTACACGTTCTCAAAGTTTTATTGTTATAAACATTTGTAAAAACTTTATTTTCTAAAATAACGCAACAAATATTTTTCTGTTTTAAATGGCATCGAAAACCGCTTCTTGTAATCCTATCACGGCGTTGAAGATGGCGATCCAAGACCTGCTGTGATTATTTTTATACTCCGGGAATTAAAAAAAATGTTTAGCGATTTTTTTATTTAAAGTCTGATAAAGTGGTGTTACTCAGGGTCCCTCAATACCCATATGTGTTAAATTTGAATAAAAACTATATACAGAATGTTTTGCTCTACAAGTTCTCAAAGTTTTATGTGTGTACAAATTCGTAAAATTTTATTCTTCAAGATAATCCAACATTTTTTTTTTGTTCTAAATGGCATCGAAAACCGCTTGTTCTGATCCTATCCTATATTTGTTGCGTTATTTTGAAAAATAAAGTTTTTACGAATTTTTACAAAAATAAAACTTTAAGACCGTGTTCAAATTTCACACATAAAGGTTTTAAGGGATCCTCATTAACTCCACCTTATCAGATTTAAAAAAAAAAATCGCTAAACGTTTTGATTGAATTTCGGGGGTATAAAAAAATCATAGCACGTCTTGGATCGCCATCTTAAATGCCGCGGTGGGGTTAGAGGAAGCGATTTTCGATGTCATTCAAAATTTAAAAAAAATTATTATCTTGAAGAATAAAGTTTTTACGGATTTGTACACAAATAAAAGCACACCCTGTATATCATACATTATTTTTTTCTATGAACACCACTAAAAGTCCAAATCAACGTATTTCTTACGTTTCTAAATTTATAAAGTATCATTTTAAAATCTAATTGTCCATGAAGTTTATTGTTGCTAAGATAACGAAAGCTCGATCGTTTGTTAACTTCAAATCTCGTGACAAGGAAAGTGATCAAGAAAATGAATTTCTCCAGGGAAAAATCTAAGAAGCTGCTTATAAAGCCACTTTCAAGTTATCGTCCAGTAAGTCAAAGCAACAGTACGAATTTTAGCACAATCGTTTCTTGAGATGTGATCTGAAAAATGTTAGTGGCAAGTTCAGTGAAAAAAGTAATTTTAACACACTTTGAATAAAAGTTCAAAATACGGAAATCGACAAGTATTTAGCCCAATTACACGTTGAAGGCAAATAGTACAAGCTTCATGCTTTTTCGAAGCGAAAGGGTGAAAAATATCGAACGTATTGACTACGGAACAAGTCCACAAATTACTCGCAGAACAGAAGATTGCCTCAATTTTCGGTATTTGGAGCCTGTCGTCGAGAAGAACTGTGCAACTTGACATGATGTGAGTCAAGAATTCTGAGAGAATGTTGATATAGAAATGAGTTTATCAGGTTTTCGTTAATATTATTGTGTCAGTCAGGCAAAATCCAAGTTCTACTAACCCATTTTGAACAAAAATCCAGAGTATACCAATATAACAACAACACTGTCAATGGAAAAGAATATTAACATAAAGAAATTTCCAAGTTTAATTGCTTTCCAAACGTAAATCGGTACGACATAGATCCAGTTGAGAAATTTGCGAAAGGAGCTGATTATAAAACCTCATAAAGGTAAAGCGAGTAAAGTGTAATTTTCAATCTTCTCTCCAAATATTGGAATTGTTTCTTATTTTAGATAGTGTTGCTTATTAGTATCAGTGGAGCATGCTGTCGTGATGAACTAACATTTCTTTCCCGCACTAGTTAGGAAAAATCGAACTTTCCCTAACTTAAATTAGTTTTGAAAACGTTATCAAAAAATATGTTTGTGGAGGTGCACCCATATTTTATTACATTAATAATTCGTGAACTCACGTCCATGGGCTATTTTTTACCCAAAATAATATCTTCTATTTGCTGTTAAGCCGAGTTATTTTGCTTCCTACACGCGCACCTTGCATTTTTTATACTCACCGCTATACGCTGAAGCGAAAAAGGCAACAAGCGTTGTAATATATTTCACATGCCGGAAAAAGGATAAGCCCCAACAAATTACCAGAGGCAGTTCACATTATTTTATCTTTTGAACAGTATGCTGCATACGTTCCATCCAAACGTACATGTAAATAAAAAAACCAGGCAAGATAAATCGCCTTACAGATTTATTTTTCCACTTCTGGTACTTGACACTCTTTTACGTCCAGGAAAATAGGGTAGAAAAAATATCCAGGTATTGTGTGTATGAATTATTAAATTATCTTTGTATTGCAGTAACTTTATTATTATAACCTTTCAGTTTATTGTTACTAATTACGTTATTTATTATTTTCATTATGAATACGCAGTTATTTCCAAAAAATATGGGGTATGTGTTAATAAATATTTCCTCTAATATCTTCATAACCGAACATAATTTCGATTTATGATAAATATAAATTTTTGTTATAAAGTAAAATTCTCCACCTATTTCTGATAGTTGCATGCAAAAATTTTAAACGTACAAAACAGTTACAGAAGAATATTCACAAAAGGTTTTAGTAAAGTGAACGCCCTGTATGATTTAACCTAATGGGAGCATGATCACTGCATACTTCATGAAGACAAACTAAGCAACAGCGACTTTTGCTCAAATCGGTTAACTGGGTCCTGAGTTAAGGAGAAAAGTTTAACACCCTGTAACTTGCGATCGACAACATTTGGTTTCCAGATTACACCCTTGAGGTATGTAACATTCCTTAAGTGACACCCTGTAGGTATACAAAAAAAATTGTTTATGCTGAATTTTTTACTCTCGATTCGACCCTACGCATTGAGTAAAAAATATGTTCTATACAAATTTTGACCTCATTTACATGAAAATATGATAAAGAAAATATATAGTTGGCGAGTAAGTGGTTTTAGTAATGATTTTCATATCACATGTCAACATAAATTATGCGTATTTACACGTACCAGGCACTATATAAGATTCCTTAGTTTAGCGCCTTCATAAAGGACTAAATTTAATCAAACTTGATCCGCGACGAAACAATCCACCCTAAAAAGCTTTATTGCATTTACATTCCATGGAATTAATATGAGTTAATAAAATATAAATAGTGTAGTATTACGCACAATACAACACTTAAATAAATATACAGGGTGATTGGGGGGGAAAAACCCCCAATATTCGAATGTAGTGTTTAGGAGGCAAAAGTGAACAAAAATGCCTAATAAACATGTGGTCGAATATCAATTGTTACTAAAATAGCAATGAAAATATTTTTATTGCTATTTTTGCGGAAGCTGTTATTATTTGATATTTTGTCATGAGTATACATATAGATCATATAGCCCACAAAGTAGTTAGTTTCACACAATATTAATACCTGAAAATATATAAAAAAATATATAGATCATGTCAATTGTCACATTTATTTTGACGTTTATGATTTAAACGCTTATTTTATAACTGTCGCATTTATTTTTACATTTTTGTTCGTTTAGTCGGTATTGTACACACATAATTCCGTAATGTCTGCCACATTTAGTCATCGAGAATATGCTGATATTATTTTTATTTATGGGTATTGCAACGGTAGCGCTAATCGTGCAGTTGCTGAATATCGATGTCCCTTGCCGAACGGAAGAGTGCCATATAGAAATGCATTCCAGACAATCTTCAACAAGGCACGTGAAAGTTGAATGCTTTCCAGTGTGAAAATTACATCTGAGAGGCAAGCTGGTCCTGGTCTAGCAATGGATGAAGACATTCTAAATATGGTAGAACGTAGCCCGGGTGTAAGTACAAGGCGCATTGCAATCCGTCTCCATACATATTAATGAAACTACGGCATGGGAAGTCATTCACAGAAATGGTTTAAAACTTTTCCATATTCAACGCGTCCAGAATCTTCAAGACGGTGATAATGATTTGCGGCTAGATTTTTGCAATTTTATAAACGCAAACCATACACTTTACAAACACATTTTGTTCACTGATGAGGCTCATTTCACTCTTGATGGTGTAAATAACTGTCACAATGAACATCGTTTGTCAGATGAAAAACCGCACATCACGGTAGAAAGTAATTTTCAGCATCGGTTCAGCATTAACGTGTGGTGTGGTATGATTAATAAATCAATTACTTGGCCCAGTTGTGCTAGACCCGTCTTACTGGAGCTTGATAAGGTAGAATTTTTAGAAAATAATTTGATAGATCTACTGGACGATGTTCCATTGGATATTAGACAAAACATGTACTTATAGCACGATGGTGCCCCTACCCATTGTAGTCGTGTTGTAGATCAATCATCTTAACAATCGCTTTCCACAGCGCTGGATTGGCCGAGGTAGTTTTCAAAATTGACCACTAAAGTCACCATATTTGAATTCCCTTGATTACTGCCTTTGGGGATGGTTTAAATTATTAGTATATGCAACAAAAGTGAACACAAGAGAGGCGCTATTCGATCGCATTGTCAATTGTGCAGTACTCATAAGAGAGGATACCGTATTACTCTCGCGGCTATCGTTAGCTGTCGGTAGCTGCCGCCGGCCTCATCCGTTATCGGAGATTGTAGACGCGCTAAATGGACATCAAAATATTCACGCCGTGTTTTATTCGTTACTCTTTCCAAATAAATTAATACACGTCACCATTTGAAATGCAATAAAATGGCTTTGAGAATAATAGGACAGATATACAAATAAGATTTGATAAATTCCAAGAAAATAACCAATAAAAGTATGGGATAGACCAATAAATTATTTTATTTGTCATCAATAACTATGTAAAAGCACAAAGAGAAAGCAATTACTAAAATCATGATCTCTTTACATACAAATATCATATATCTATGCCATTTTATTAATAAACATGAATAAAAACAGTTACAAATATGGAGATTATTGTAGTGTAACATACCCGGGTTCGTTCAACATTGTTGAAAGAGGAAGTATTTGGCCAATAATCGAGAAGATTTACCTACGTTGTGTTTATTTATATTATTTATTAACTTACCTCAAATGTGCTACATATTTACGAAATTAGGGAGATTTCAGTAGTTTTAAATAAAACAAAACAAATTACTAAATACACCTCGTTTATTAGTTTTCTGTCAATGGTGTAATCGTGGAGTTGTGTAGATAGCAAAGAGAGGTTAGCGCGCCAAACAGCAACGTAAACAGATTACAGCTAAAGCCTAAAGCTATCTGCGATCTGCTAAAAATTAAAAAGACCGCCAACAACTAGAGACCACAGAACCGAGAGCCGGCGGCAGCTACCGACAGCTAACGAGAGCTGCGAGAGTAATACGGTATCCTCTCATAAGAGTACCCGTGTAATCCACAAACGAACTGTGCGGCCGATGGTATATTTGAAAATTTAGTTAATTAATTTCAGTTTATTAGATCTTTAACAAATGTTATAATTTATAACATCTACAGAATAAACACTTTTCTCTACTGATGCATTACAATAATTATCTCAAGTAAAAATATCTTAATTACTATCTCAGCAACCGTTGATATTCGACCATATTATGTTTATTAGACTTTATAGTAATAGTAAACAGTCTAAGTTATTCGTATGTGGCACATCCGACATAATATACCGGATTCGAGCTTGTTGGCTCTCATCGGTATACCATAGGAGCAGGCAAAAGATCTTTCGATGGATCTCTAGCTGTTCCTGTCTGTCACACCCAACAGAAGTGAACCTGAGTACGCATGATGTAACACTGGCTGGTTGCTCCATCTTTGGCATATCCGACGGAAGGTCAAGAATATGCGAGATATAAGTGTCTACATCTAGCGGCTACTGGCTTACTCCATGCTGGACTTGGCGGTCTCACAATAACTACATTTATACAATTTGTAGTAAATAATAATACAATTGTGTGTTGTGTTAATGCAATCTATAAATATTATTATTTTGCAGTATACTCGCATTTTAAATTTTACAATATGACATTTATTACAAAATATAATAAAAAGTTTTACAATTATATTAAACTTTTTTTACTGTATTAGAAAGGTATTTTAAGCTAATATAAATCAAATCTCCTACAATTCCTATCAATGAATTTATATTAGCTTAAAATACCTTTCTAATACAGTAAAAAATGTTACAAAAGCTAATAATAAATAATATATGGGTAGATATTGTGGGTGTAATTCAACGCTGGTGGGGGCTTTAGTCCACAGAGTAGTTAGTTTCACACAATATTATTAATACCTAAATATACATATAAAAAAAATATATTAAACTACAACAATCAAATTATTGTAATACTTTTGCATTTACCACAACAATGAACTTGTATGATTTACTACATTTGTATTTTATTCTACAACAAAATTGTAAGCACAAATTTATAGTAGGTAATTGTATCAGTAGTATTTCTTTCAGTGTTTATTCAAATCTTTTGTAATCCTATAGGAGTCTTATAATAAGATAAATAATTAATACACATTATTATTCATTTTATATAAGTTTGAAATGGTATGAATTCGAACTTTTATAAACTAGACAAAAATATTTGTGTTAATACTAATTTCTGGATTTCGCGTTTTATTAAAGTATTCACAAAGGACTAAAACTGCTACTGAGTATACCATTAAATCTCTTTTCTCACTGCTAGGAATTTTAATGAAGAAATTACCGCTGAAAATTCCAGAAAAGGTGTTAACATTAAGCCGAAGAAAGATAATACGACACAATGAATCCCATTGTCTGTCGGGATATTGCAATTGCTTATATAGCACCATTTTTACTGACTGGAGCAAAAGTTGGGAATGTCCCACATATTTTTAACTATACACATGAGCTATACTTACACTAGGACTTTTTATACTTTTATTAATTATCCTAATAAAAGATATATTACTTCGTGCCACATAAGTCCAGATTAGTTCAATGGGGTTCAGCTCATAACAAAAATTATTGAAAAAACTTCATAAAAGAGTTTAACATGCCAACTTTTTCTTGTAAACGGTTCATTTTATCGACAATAAACAAGAGCACCTTTTTTTTGTCTAAGGTTTTAAGCTACACAGATTTATTATTTTAAAGTCTTTATCGTACAGGGTGTTAAAAATTTAGGCATTAAGTTGTAAAGCTTAGTCCGCCCCTGATAAACTAAAAAAGCTGAATATGTTTAGACTAGTGTCTATCTCATTGAATTTTTATTAAATTATATTAAGTACTTTAAAAGTTATTCAAGAAAAACCGATTTCCAGCGGTGTCCTTCAGAGACACATATTTCCGTAGGGAGGGCCTGTAGGAAAAAAAAAATTATAGGAAGTTGTCATCTTATAGTTTCATATTCTATTTGCACCCGAGATTTTCCACATTGTTGCGCTAGTTTTGTTCATGTTACGTAATATACTTTTTGACGCGCGATAGAAACTTGCAACAGACGCTGTCTTTAAAAAACTGCACTCTACCACAGCATCATTCACTGCCATGCGCGTCTCTATTCCCTGACACACATTCTTTATCATCATTTAATGTTTTTTATCTGTGAAATTTATGCATTTACTATTTTATCAGTTTCATAATTTGCAAAAATTGTGGTTTGAATTATTTATAACGTCACTTTTTATCATTCCGTCGGAGTATAGACATTGTTCATAAAACCAACGCAAACGCACTGACCAAAATCGATGGGCACGTTATTAAATCCCAGATTTCAGCACAAAAAACAACTTCAGCAGCAATTATATTTGGCGACCGCTGGATGACGTGACCGCGCTATAATTAATGAAAATGTAAATTTTTCACAATTTGCATTAAACAGGGGAATGTAGGTCGTGTATAATAACATTTGTGCTTGCAACCGGTTCAAATTGTCACTACAAACAACGTTAATTATTGTAAAACTATTATTCGTGCTATACGAAATAGAATTTGATCGAGGTTATGATATATTTAATGGTATAAGTATACAACATACCCTTAACAGTTCCGAGTGAATCGGATGCGGATAATATCTAGTGGTAATTTTTTTACAGTCAAAGAAACACCATTTTCATCAATAGACCGGTTATAATCATCTAAGAATAACAATTTGTTGTGTCTGTGGCGGCTCATATATTTCTATACACCTTGTATAAACTAACATATTTATTTTTGTATATATTCACTTCATATTTTCATTAGTTCTGCACTCACATATTTCTGTACACACTGTATAAGTTAAAATATTTCTTTCTTTATATAAATTCACTTTATCTTTTCGTTAGTTCTGTGTTTAAATTTCAACGTCTGTTTTTAAGTGCTAAATGTAGATATCATGTTTTGTAAATATTATTTAAGTAGGTAGACGACCGGCGTCCCCATAAATCTTATCTTAGGGTTCTGCATGGTGAAAACTAAGAAACACACTTGTTTTAACAGACCCTTCGAGGAACTACCTAGATTACGGGACGGACAGTCACAAATTTGTAACCAGTCAATAACATCGACTCAACGTATAACATTGTGGGTGCCAACCAACCGCAAGCAATAATAAATATTAGTACACAAAACACTGTCCTTATTGAAATCGCACCACCCCACATGTCAAAAGAAATGAAGCTTTCAAAATATCTATTTCAAGGTAAGGGTGAACTGAGAAGTCGCTTAAAATCACATAGTATCAATTGAACTTTTGTCCGTACATAGAGCAAGCTCATTGCTTTCCTAAAATAATTAACTAGCGGTTACAAATCAACAAAAGTTCAAACTTTTTAAACCGGAAGATGTGACAAAATTTCTACAAACTTCTGCAAATGATGAATATCTCCTTGTCAAGGTAAAGAATAATTCTTAAAATAAATGTGTATATTATTTGTTTGGCTTACAGGTTGTAGCTAGCATTCGGACGATTTGGTACAGATGGAAACATTTGCGATTTTTAGTAGATGAAAGGCAACTTTAACATTAACTACTAAAAAAAATAAATTTTAATGCGCTTCTCAAGTCAACTATTTTTCAAGCTTGAAGAATCACCGATTAAACCGTTTACCAAGTGTCCACAATAATTGTTGTTCATTATATTTATGTGCACATCAAAATAATTCATTATAAAATTCCAAAGTCCCGTTGATAAAAAAAAGTGGGAAATCCTGTATAACTAACCATATAGATATGACTAAAATTTCATTTAAAACTATTGGCCACAGAAATAGTTATCTATTACACAAGGAAAAAATGTATAAAATTTTAGCTCTAGGTCGTGTTTGTAAAAACACAGAGTTAAAATTTAATACTTTTACCCGTGTATAATACATTATTTTTTTCTGTGACGAAAAAAACGGCGATTTAATATTGAAGAAACATTATTACAATATATTATTAGTCAGAAAAAATTTGAAGTTTTAAACTGGTAAGCTGTTGTACTTATATCGACATTGGACCTGCGTTGCTAAGGAAAAGTAATGAAATATCCACAAACTTAGAAATAGTATAGACGGTGCCAGCGGTAAATTCCCGACGACCGCTAATTCATGGCCACCCTAAAAGGTCCAGAATCGCTAAAACCTGTTTTTTATGCCAATTTACGTTGGTTGTACTGTAGCGTGAAGCTCATTTGTTTACTGTGATTGGTTATAATCTTTAATGACATTTAAAATGACAGCAAGTTAGTTAATTTCATATTGCAATGCAGTCATCATATTTGCAGAATTGCAACATAAAGCAAATAAAATATCCATTTTCCGGACCTTAAGACCCTAGGCGACGCGGGACCTGTCACGTGACCTATATAACGGAACGGCGCCGTCTATATTTTTTCTAGGTTTGTGCAAATATCTGTCAATTTAATTGTGTGATTGGGTTTAAAAAATTGCGAACTTAAGTTATTTTGAATATTCAAAGTTCAAAAATGGACATTTCTGATTAAGAGTTTTCTCTTACACCATAGGAATTAGTAGAAGCAGCGAAAGTAGCATCACTAAATTTATTGCCAGGTAAATCGCGAAAAATTTACGAAACCGCCTATTCAAGATTTATGGAATAGAAGGTGAAAAGGACATGCAGTTCTTTCTCGGAGACGGTGTTATTGGCGCAACAACAAAAGCCGTCAACAATGTGGTCGAATTATTCAATGATTATGTACGTAACAATCCAACAATAATGTAGACATTTCAAAATATTGCAAACTAATTACATTGTTATTAATTGTGAAACTTAAACAAACAAAGAATGATTAAAACGGGAATGGACATAGCCCTTCGTTCAGCAGCAGCAAAGAATCGCCGCCTGCTGTATGCATATCGCAATGGAAAATGTATCAATCAGGTTGTTGGTAAAAATCAATTTTATAAAATACCTAAAACAGTAGCCAATTCTCTTCTACTTAGAAAGCTCATGCTTTCCTAAAATAATTAACTACAGGTTACGTTCAAACCTTTTAAACCGGAAGATCGTGACAAAATTTCTACAAACTTCTGCAAATTAATATCTCCTTGTCAAGGAAAGATGACACTTAAAATAAATGGTGGTTTGGAAGTAGGGGAGACCAGGTACGAAAGTAACATATTTTTGTAAAGCCGGATAAATAAAAAACTAACAAAGTTATATAAATTTACTTACTATAAGTTTACCAAGTTTCCACAATAATTGGCATTTTATTTATAGAAGAAAAATAATATTGAAGTAATTAAAGGTCATATTGATGTACAATTAATAAAAAAGTAGAGAGTGTATGTCGTTACAACCTAACCAATGATATGGGTCAAAAGTAACAGAACATGGGGACGTTTGTAACATATGATTAATAGGTAATAACTAGGTATAGAAAGTTAGTATTTACAAGGTATTTGTTTATTGATCATACCTATATAAAGGCTACTTTACATTTGGCAATGAAGCATGCAATGCAATGAAAACTGTATTGCAGCAAAATCTTTCATGCAATATTGTAAGGTGTCATTTGTTTTACATTTATGCAATATATTGCCCATTGCCAAATTAGTAAAATGGAAATGATTTCGATCTGCTGGTCTGCTGCAAAACGATCAAAACATACCGGTGTTGTGTATTGCTGTGTGAAGTTTCAATCAACCTAGAGTTTCAATGGATGAAATAAAAAAGAAAATTATTATGGTTAATTGGGGTTAATTTACTTTTTACTTAAATCCTCTCTGTTAGTTCCTTTTGTGTAGGATGGCAAAACTGAAAATTACCAGAAAAGCAACCAGAATTTCACGTGCAATGCAATCAAATTAGAGCAGACTCTATATTCGTGCAATGGACTGAAAATTGCATCGGTCTTTAATTTTAACTTTAATGCGCATGCGCGCATGCAATATTTCTTTGCATGCAATAAGAATTGCATAAATGTAAAGCGGTCTTAAAAGTAAGTTGTAGTTCAGGTTATTTATTTATTTATTTATTTAAAGAAATAAATAAATAAAACAGAATAATGAAACCAAAATATAAAATAATAATAATTTTTTTTGGTAATAACAAAGAATCCTATCCTTATCTGGCTTTTGCACGGTTGTTACGCCAGACTCGTACACATTCCATATTTGGGAAGGACCAAGTTTTTCCCAATCCATAACAATGTTTCCCACGATCTGTTGTTCGTTGTCTTTTGTTAGACATCCTAAATAAAGAGAATGAATTTGTATATTACCACACAGTAGAACAAATACTGAAGTAATTATCTCGATATCTACAGAATCATCATTTCAAATATGACAAATATGATCATAGATATTAAATATGAGGGACTGTTGTAACAGGTTACAATCGTCCCCTATGTAGACATTGTTACAATCGTCCCATTACCCATTTTTCACGCGATTGACAGGATACTTGCTTAAAACTTTTTAGCGATTATTTTTAATTAAAATACCACGCTTAAGTTATAGGCAATATTGGTATTAACTGAACAAGCCAATACAATAATTCAAAATAACGTTCAGTTCTAGGATTATGATAGATTAAGATAAAGAATCGCCGCCTGCTGTATCTCAATTTTATAAAATACCTAAAACAGTAGCCAATTCTCTTCTACTTGAAAATGCTAAGTAATATACAGGTCGTGTATTTCGAAGATCGTCTGCTACACTTTTAGTTAAATCTGGAGGAAACTTGATGACACTAGGAAACATGGTGGTTGGAAGTAATCAACGGTCGCTGAAGGTTATGCTGATGAATCGGTGGCGCATATGACAAAAATATCTAATAAAGCGTTTAGAACGTGTGGCAGTGTATTCGCTGAAAAAAGACCCAATTTGCGACCAGGACCATCAACGACAGTTGTGTCCATGACAGAAAATATGATTTCAACTCAAGAAAATTCCACTACAGCAGACATTTCCAATCGTTCGAGGAACATGTTCTTCATGTAATGAACATTTAACAACTGTACTTTTGACATTAAAGAAATGTAAGTTTTGTATAACAAAATTAAATATCGTGTGCATATTCGGGAAAAAAGTATTCATTTTGCAATTTCATAAAAAGTGACATTTTATTAGCTGTCAAAAGAGATAGATAAAATGATAAACTTTTTTCCTGTCATAGAAAAAAAATATTTTTCGATGTTCCTTTTCCAAAACATCCAGTAAATTCCATGCAAAATTTCCCCTTTATCTTTAAAAACGCCCACTAACCAAGCTTCCTGCTTTGTAAGAAAACCCCTGCTTGTTAATTCCTAAAACCACAGACAGAAAAACAGGCGAGCATGTTTCTTGACTTCGGATCGATCCATTTCGAAGCGACGGCCACATACTTGTGAATGGCAGGAACACTACCGGGACCTCCGCCGCCGTCGCCAACCCCAACGTGATTCCTGGTGAATTATTCAAGGATCCATTGCCGCGCGCCCACCTCCTCGCCCACGGCCATCTCTTCATTCAGAGCTTTAAGCGCCGCATAGGTCGTGCGACTTCATTTGCCGGCTCTAAATCTAAGTAAAAGATACGTATAGCTGGTATAGTGTATATCATCGATATAAGGGAATATACAAAATTTCAAAAGACGCCGACCGTAATAATGGGATAGAGTAGTGCCACATAATTTCAAGCAAGCGACATAAAAATCATTAGAATATGTGGATATATGCATATTACATTAACAATAATTCTATATATCATGTCTATTTAAGTCATCTAACTCGATATTATCCAAAGAGGAGTGGTTATGAAGGAAATATTTTACATCTCGTCATCAACCAGTGTTTATTTTACCCCAATAGAACCCACTGCTCGATTATAAACACTTATACCGGCACGGGTGCTATTTGGAATGCGACGTTTAACATTTCACATAAACAAGGTAACCGCTTTCTGTATATCATGGAAATGGGTCCTTGTCTTTATAAAATTTAATCCTTTAACAGGTATTAAAAATGTATATATGACATTTCGAATAACTGACATTTTTAAAAAGTTGTTTAATTTTATGAATCGTAGGCAACAAACTTGGCAACTATGCAGTCTCTCATCAACCAACTCCCAACAGCCGCTGCATTATTATTTGTTTACTTTGCTGGCAGTACAGAACAGTAAATTTCAGTGCTACGATGATTTCGTAGGCTAGAGCGTACTAGAGCATTACTGTTGTAACCAAAAAAGTAGCAATTTTGCTTGGCATTTTTTCAAATGTATTTTTCTCAGCGGACTGAAATGTGCAACGCTTTTCGCGATATGTTAGAAAAAATCTTTCTGAAACCGATGAACGCAAAGACATATATTTCCTCACTAAACCCAATGCAGGGAACTCATTTTCTTCCACAATTGTAAATTTCTTACGGATATCTGTTTTACGTTCCGGTATGTCAACAATCATAACCGAGCCCCTATCTTCACTATGATTAATCTTCAAATTCAAAAATTCTTGACCTCCACTGCCCCCGAAATAATCCATAATCAGAACCACCTGTACATTAGAACAATAAATATGTAATTCTTATAGTTTAATGCATTACCTTATGTATAGTAAATGTTCATCGGATGCATTCTTCACAAATTAATAAATTTGATAAATCTTTTTTTACAACTTATCAGTTGATATATCCATGCCCACTTAATTATTAAAGAACGTTCGTTTAATTTTGAAAACGAGCAAAATTTGGTTTTCAGATTTCATTAGTATGAAATAAAAATCTTTATCTATCACGTGAGTTTGGATGTTAACATCCTTATAACTCGTTTGATACATAAATAACTATAATCTACGATGGTGTCGTTATGACATATTTAGCATCCTCATTTGGATGCCACTATGGTCTTCATAATAACACTAGCGCCATTATAAATTCATAATAACACGCAAATTTTGAAGTAAAAAATAAACAAAAAGAAAGTTAGCCGTCATTATTACTTGTTAACTATAAAAAATTTATTAACATTTATTTATTGTATACTTTAATTACAACTTCTGAACAATTTGTTAAATTAATTCCAGCAGATGATAAGTGAGCTGTATTTTTAGAAAGTAAGTTTATTTCCCGAGTACTTGAACTTGTTGAAGGGCCATCAATGTCTGAAACGTTACCCAAAATATTAGAGACCACTTTCGTATTTTCTTTTGAAGCTTTCTGCCACTGTGTTAGAGAGCCAATCACCATGCCTCTTAACAGTTAATAAATCGACTCCTGAATCTGCAAGCAACGACGCAGATGATCTACGAAAACAATGTCCAGTATATTGTTGAGAATTTGAAAGACCCAGGAACAATGCTATATTACATAGCATTTTCCCCAAAGTGTTATTAATGCCAACTATCTGCTCGATGCATTTTCCATTTCCGTACCTCACAAAAATTCGAGTACCTATGATGTGTTGCTTGGTTATACAGGGTGTCATAGGCGTGCCAAACTGGGGGGTCAGTAGGTAAATATTGCTCTAACTTTCTTGTATCTCAAGATTTTCGTCGTCAGATCAAAAAATTAAAAATTCTGGTCTATTTATATGAAAAAGGTACTCTTATTTCATTCCGATAAACTGCTGTTTTCGAGTAATCTTAATTTAAAAATTTTGTGACATACCACAAAAGCTTAAGATGGAAACTATAAATAGGCAAAACATCCCTAGTAGGCTCTGAGAAAATACTGTCGACTTATTTAACACATATTAAAGGTGTTATTCAAGCGTTTTAACATATTAAAATTTATGAATTTTAATATAGCCTATTAATACTTCAAAATTTTTTAAAAACATATGTAATATGTATCATATAAACTGACAGATAACTTTTCAAAGCCTACTAGAGACAATTTGACCGCTTGCATATCATATCTAATATTTTTGTGGTATGTCACAAAATTTTTAAATTAATATTACTCTTAAACGGAATAATTTATCGCAATAAAACAAGAGTACCTTTTTTTTGTAAAATTGTTCAACATTTTAAATTTTTTGATCTGACGGCAAGAACTTCGAGACATGAAAAAGTTAGAGCAATATTTATCCAGTTTGGCACGCCCGTGACTAATTATGATATTGTTTTTAGAACAATAGATTCGCCATCTAATGGCAATTCTCAATTTTAAATTTGATTACATTATCTCGATCCGTTTTGAATATATTTGGAGAAAATCAAATTTTGGGGTTTTCCTTTAAAGAGTAGCTTAGCTCCGTAGCTCCGTTAGGGGAGCTCTATGGACTTACGATTATATCACTTTTTTCTCTTATTTTTGACCGTAGAATCTACAGTTAATTTTTGGCAAGCTAATTTTGGGACACCCGGTATATCTTTCCACCATATTTATTTGTTCAATGTTTCCGTTTGTGATAACAAAAATCTCGTGAAACGTAATAATATCAATGCATTGTCCTTCATCTTCAGCATTTTGCAGGTGTAGATTTTTCAATTCAGTACGTCTGCAGGCACCTGCAATCCCCACTATCAATGCAACTTTTATCATAAAATGAGTTCTGTCGTCGGCGACCACTTGTACTACTACGGGACGTCCACCGTTATCTGAGGAGCGATTTCGACCGTATAAGCCGTAATACTAACAACAGGAACGGAAATTAATATATAAAAGAATCCAAAATTCACAAATATTACAATAAATTTGAAATTCCGTCATTCCTGACTCCGTAATCCTTTGCTATGTATGGAAAGACAGTTCATATTAGTGTGATACATATTATAATAACGCAAGCGGAATAATTTAAGCCAAAGCTCCTAAGTGCATGCAACGTAGAGGATGCACACCTTTAGCGCTAGTGAAATTTAAGCCATTCATATAGAGGATTGCCGCTTGTAGATCTTATAATTGATATAAGCCCAACAGAGTCGCGACCTGATTTACTTGAGCATGCAGAGCACTAATCTGAATACTCGAGAAAACTGCCTTGTAGTGTTGGAACTCTACAAATCTTTTAAAAGATTCGGTTTAAATTGAAATTTGTCGTGATTTTTTCCAACTTACTTTTTTGTTTCTCTACATGAATAATAATAATTTCAATAGGTCGTCTGTGGTTGCTATCAGATGAGCATTATTAAGTAAATAACTTAGGTATACAAGAATCGCTATATTATTTATATTTAAATCCAAATTTGGAAACGTGTGAACTTTGCTCATAGGATTAAAAGTGAATACTTTTGTTACTGACCATTTTTTTTCTCAGTAAGGGAAATTTCAACGTTAGAGACTCCTGACAGTCCAAAATGTCATAGTTTTGTGACGATTGGAGAAAAAATATTACAGGAAATTATTGCCTGGTGATTTTTTTTCATATTGGCAACCCTTCCGCCTATATTGGACCTTCTTCAGGGCTCTACAAGTTACAATTATATATAATACAACATTTATAAAATTACTGTAACACAATTATTATTAAAAAAAAAACAATAAAAAACACACATTGCACACGTTTTTTCTTTATAAATCTAGTGACCTATCACCAGCGAATAATTTCCTCCACAGTAAACTAAAGGTCACTATAGCAACAAAGAACATTTGAAAATATTGTTTCAGTTCTGTATATAAATACACAAAACTGATAGGTACATTATAAAACTGCTTACAAGGATCAGATACGTATACAGTTTATTTCTTTAGCAGGGAAAACGTAATTATATTGACTTTATTATCCCCGAAAGGAAATTTATATCGGGTAAGCCCTAACGGCGCTCCGACCATCCTTTTAGGATCGGTAAATCCTGCAACGCTGACTGCGTACTTTCCACATAAATCTATTTCGGGGCAAAATACCGAACGCCGAGGAGAACGCGACGCAAACGGCACCGCAATTTAAGGAGAAAATATTAACTCGAATTTATCTCCGTCATAAAAAGATGCCTTACCGGCGCCTTCGCCATTTATTCGAAACAATCCGTCGATATTATTACTTAGATTTTATTAAATATTTAACGTTCATTAATAACATTTCGTCCAATTGGTTACCCGTCATCTTAATATAGGTACACTGATAAAAAAATATTGTAAATATACGCGTTGTTTACATTATTTATTACTGTATATACTTATCACATGCATACTGTAGGTACTACAAGGAACTTCATCAGGTAGGTAAATACAGTAGAATTACGTCTTTATAATAATAATAATAATAATAAAAGTATTTTATTTCCAACAGGTACAAGACGCAATTACAGGAAACATTAGTAAAAAACGAACAAAAAATGAATTATAAATACAAATAACACATTAATTGATACAATGCATCACAAACCATACAATTTCTTTTAATGATACATAAAGATGAGAGATTCTGTTATAATTATTGCATTACGTGTATGGGCGACTTTGCTAATAGATTTGTTCTATGATTGTCACAGTAAAAAGTTATTTCGTGTCGCAATAAAACTCTAGGCGTATGAAAATTTACTTTACCAAGGAGGAAAGAAGAATCAATACTATTATGTAATACCTAAATTATACAAACATTTTTTCGAATTTATCATATTTTCCAAAGATTTACAGTAGTACAATTATGAAAATCTTTACAGTTTCTGAGAAGAAAGCCTAACATTCTGTATGCGTCTGATACAGTCTTGCTAATGTAATTTGTAAATGATAATTTGATCTTTAATCTCATAACACCTTATAATCTTATCTGAATTAATCATATAATCAAACAGTACTAATTCATTTCTCCTACAGTAGGTAATCATATTACACTTTGAAATATTAACTTGTAAGTGATTCTTTGCGCACCATTCGACAACTGAAGTGACATTATCTCGCAACATTAAACAATCTGACACTGAATACACAATAGAGTTTAAGATCATCTGCAAACTACATATCATGGCAGCTAACGGCATCATCAAGGAACAAAAGAGGTCCCAAGTTAGAGCCACCGGTAGTAGTTTCATATATGTATAAAAGAAGAATATGCCTCATGTTCTACAAATTGCGATGCGATTAAATAATGAAATTAAATTATTAGAAACTCCAAATAATTTTAACTTATTTAATAATAGATATAAATCAATTTGGTCAAATGCTTTCTGATTATATGATAATAATAAATAAATGAATGATTTTATGATAAATATTACAATCTTTTTAACAATACGTAAGGATGTTGTAAAATTACAATTCATGTCCACTAAAATGCGGTTTTACCTACTTACCTTTTCTGCGCGGAAATTTCGGACACCCTATATTACTTTATACAGGCTGATTCAGAACTTATCTAAAAAAAATTTGGGAATAGATGAGTTATGAAAAATGAAGTCAATATCGTAAAAAAAAATTGTTTCCGAGAAAAAAATTATTGAAGTTCTAGTACTTTCAACCTTTTCATCGCTGGGCTACTGCAGCCTCTAGCCAGGCGACTTGAAATATCCGATTACTTATAGTATTAACTTTTTTTGTGATGCAAGTAGGTATTTACATTATGTAGTTTACGATTACAAAGTGAACGATTTCCCGGTAAATATGTGCCAAATGCAGATACTTTTACAACGGTGTGCAAGTGTAGTGCAGACATTAGAGTGACAAGGAAAATTTACAACCGAATCGTAGAAGATTTGGAGGTCCAGGGCATCTACAGCGTATTGCAGCAGTGTAGTGTATCATGGTGTACTATGTACAGCGTGTCCAAGCATTAATACCGAAGGATTGGACGAGGAGGGCCGGTACCATGACCGTCACGATCTCCTGACTTTAAATCTTTTGGACTTATTTTTGTGGATATTTAAAAAATGAAGTTACAAGTTCAAAACGGACAAGAAGCAGAAACATTTGTTAGTTTGCAGAAACTGGTAAGACGGGTCCAAAATTTAGATATGTCAAACTATTTTACTAATTAAAATCACACATTAATTCTATTAATAATTAATAACAATAGCAGCAAAAGCAGTTGAATTTTCTGTATAAATATAGGTGTTGTAAAATGTAATTTGTTTTTTTACTTGGGAATTTCTTTCAATTTTTTTGTCCGGTCGCCGATTATGGCCTTATTAGGTTTTACAGTGGACCAGTTTCCAGTGCCGTGCTGAACGGTGTTTTAAAATAATTTTTTAACTGCTGTAAGAGTCCCCTGCACATTCAAGTTCTGAATCACCCTGTATACTTATTCATGATTGCATTTTTAGAGAAAAAAACAGTTTTGAGAAATATATAGAAAACAAGAATGTTGCATCATGCAATACTGTCCCAAAGAGACAGAAGTAATAATTCATATTTGATATTGAATTTAATATGTCCAAATGAGGTAGCAGTAACGCTGGAAATGATACAACGCTTCCATTTAAACACATCCAAACAGTCAAACTAAATCAAAAACTTCTTCCAAAAAAAAGTTATTTTACAATGAACAAATTTTTTTCCATTAGTTTTCTTTATACATAATGTTATTTTTAATATAAAAAATGTGTTAAAGTAAAACTTTCCACCTAATTCCCTTTTCCGCATGTAACTCTCGGACTACTACCAGTTTCAGAGATGCACTGTGTATCCCAATCGATATGACTCTGCTTTGCATAAGCAAGCGACAAACTCGACGGAAAAATAAATTAAATCCTCGACCGTACGGTAAATGCATCCCAAAGTCACTACGGTTTCCGGTCACAACAGAGTTAAACTCTGTACAAACACAGAATTTGAAATTTGCAGAGAGAAGGCTTTGAGCTCAATGCGCTTCGATTTGCTACTGGGCAGCGCAAGTTTTAATTCTTATCGGAGTAGTCCGGTGGACTGGTGTTGTTGTGGTTGGAGATTACGACGAGAAAGGCCACTTAATACCGCAGGAGCAAAATGGAATGCAAATTGTAATTGGTTACAGGAATGAGTGCAAAATACATAAAATGCAATACGTAAAATGCAAAAAATATTTTATTTACAAGCATATATGTAGTGTTGATATTTCAAACTTACAGTAAGTTTGAAAGAATCATATTTCTGACTCTGACATAATATATTCAGATGTAAAGTGACATTTCCCAGGGTGGAAAGTGATTACCTTCTACCCAGATGTCACGAATGTCACTTTCAACCCAGGTAAATGTCAACATCCATTGAATAATCAAATTGTTTGTTTCAAAAATATCTTATTGTACGTTAAAATATTCTCAGCAAATTTTATTCACATTAATACTACAAATTATTTTACTAAATTAATTGTAACATTCGATTGGTTATAAACGACAACAGAAATTGTTAATCCATGCTGAACATCCTGCGTAGAAATGGTTAACGTTTTTAGTACTGGAGTTTGGCATTTTGCCAGATATTTTTATGGCAATTTTAATCTGAGATTCTGTAGACTTGTCGACGTACCCTTCCGCTACGGTAGAAGATTTCCATCCCCCTAATCCCTTCAACTGGAGAATGTCGCCACCGCTATTTACCAATAGTGTGGGTGCCGTTCTTCAGAAGCAATGTCCCGTGTATGTTTCACAATGTTAGCATTTTTTTGGAAAATTTACTTATCGAATTGTGGCCAAATGGCTGGCGAGCGATTATACCGAATCTTAATTGTAACAAGAAGAACGTTTAGAGCGTCTAAACGAAGTGCAACATAATTATGTTTTAATTAACGTTACCCATTCTTCATTACTCACTATAAATACCCTTGACTGGTAGGTTTTTGGAATTTCGATGTGACCCTTATTTTCTACAATATTAACATCAGTTAATTTCATTTTAAACACTTCATCACTTTGACATGCACCTGATACGCCAATTATGAGTGCAACCTTGGATATCATCGGGTGCATTCTTCAAAAACGCCGCAATGTTCTCACTGGACAAAGTGTTTGACTTTTTGGATCCATATCCTAGATTTTGTTGTTTCAAAAATTTGGAGATATCCACTTTATCTTTAATATTTAAAGAAGTACGCAACATTGAGTAAATGAACCAAAGGGTTGACGGCTTTTTGATTTTGGCAATTTCACGAAAATATACCAGTACAATAGTTTCAGAAACAGCTTTCTGAACACCTCTTTGCGAAAACGTCATAAACTTTATCGTACCTTGCATAACTCTTCTTAGGTAACAAATCTTTTTCCAAACTTTCAGCGGCTTCTCTCAGTTAAGGAGGCGAACAAATAATTTTTTCTGAATCGCTCATTGTCTTCGAAAACACTTTTTTGACAATCTATCAACAATGCAACTAAGTTTGTTTTGACTTTTTTATATCATACCATAAAATGCCATCTTAACGTTTTTTTATCTGTAATCTGGTTATACAGGGATTTTACTTTGTTCATTTCTCAGGTAATTATTTTTGTTACAAAAACCGTCACTTGCATTTAAAAGGTATAAATAAAATAGTAGGTATACAAATCTCGATGAAAAGTTTATCCTTTCTTTAGATAAGAATGAAACAAGGTCAATGAACGAATAATATCTGGTACCCTATCCTATCCCTATCTACCTACCTACCTATCTACCCTATATACAAGGAGGTACTGACAAAATACCTCTTAAGAATACTAGCAGTATCAATACCAACCACAACACCTCAAGAACGATAGGGACAGTATTTCCTATCGAAATAATTTGGACTACTTACAATTTAGAAACGAATTTATATGAAAAGTCAAGAACTGGACCAGCACAGGCCAGTAAAAATAAAAAAATCGACCAAAGGACGTCAGCTTCAGAGTTATTTATGAAAAGAGAGCGAGATATATCTCTTGAAACCTCAACGTGACGTGATCTTGAAATTGTTCAACCACTGAGATCTGCCACGGAAGCTTATAAACCAAACTAATAATATTATTAGGTATTGTGGTAAATATGTTTCACCTTACGTACACAGTGTGAGATATCTTTTTTTGCACTTCCTAGTGCTTAAATTAAATGCGCTGTAAATTACAATCACTTAATTAACTACCACTATCGGATGTAGTTGGTACAACAAAATAAGACCTGAAAGAATGACGATAAAGATGATTCATCATAGTTAAATAATACTTCTCACATAGCATTTTGATTAAATTGCACTATTCATGTTAATTTGCATATTACTTTCAAATCATTCAGGTCTAAAATTAAAAGTTTATGTTAGTTCACGATAAAAATGAATGGTTTCATATTGTGTGGTTGTTATATCCTCCGTAATACGCCAACAATGTTAATTACATTAGTCATTTACACGTTTATAGCCTTTGATGAGCATTTTAAGGAAATACGTGAAATATAATTCTCATTTTTAAACATTCTACTTCATATTAACATGCATTAATTAGATAAGATAAAAATGACGAATATTTTAGTTGCCTAATAGTAAACATCGTTTTCGTCTGAATTAATTTTACGTCTTGTAAAAAAATTGGTATGACGCACGATCTTTTTTGAGACGGGAATAATTATAAACAGTAACATAATTTAAATCAAATAGGAATTTGAAAAATAAGTAATAAAAACTTCTAGAAGACTCATGTCATAATTATTCTTGCACACAAAAAATATGGAAATTTTTTTTTAATCATCACCTTGTAAACAGAAATGAAATGTTTTTTGTTAAAAATAAATTTGGCTGCTAGAACAACAACGTAATATTTTACAAGTAATGCAGAAATACCTCTTATTCTAGTGACAATTATTATAATTAGTGAAGTTATTTTCATCCGATCGATATAGTGAAACATTGTTCTAACGTACTTGGGTATTATCAAAACACGACTTTCGTAAAAATGGAACTTGGCTACGAAAATAATCCCGCCCCGATCTGATAAACCCCTTTTTATGAATTATAATAGTTCGTCACGCGTTTCTATTATAGAGCATGACTCTTCAGGTACTCCAGTCACTTATCGATATTAACAATGATTATTATGTTCCTT
Organism: Monochamus saltuarius; assembly: GCA_025584915.1. Lineage (NCBI taxonomy): Eukaryota > Metazoa > Arthropoda > Insecta > Coleoptera > Cerambycidae > Monochamus > Monochamus saltuarius. Next base: position 18,068,680 of record CM046725.1, read on the forward strand.
ATCGTGTCGCCCAAAAATTGCTTTCAATATTAGAGGGCAAACAGCTGTTTTATGTTGTGGTTTTAGGTTATTTATTTAGAAACCCACGCGTGTTATCTGTATTTCTGTATCGTACCACACATTTGATAATTCGCTGTGGTGAACTGGATATCCGTAACTAAATTTCTATTTTTATCAGCATGTATTGAAACATGTAAGACACCACTTTTTAGTAAACTATGAAAATATACAAAAAAGATAATATATGTGATTATACACTGAAACAGAAAGAATAGTAACAGATTATATCGTGGACGTACAACGAAAACCATATAAGTCCACATTTTAAAAAATATATAATTCCTCTACCTATAAGTCCCTATAGTTACAACGCAATGTTTAAAAAATCCTCTAACTCCATTGCGTACATTATAAGGCATTTAGAACCAACATCAATTTAACTACGTCCACAATATTTTATTTGACAGTAAGAAACCTTTAAGTGCAGTTAGAGGATTTTTCTATGTACAATGTAATGCATATGAACAACAAGAATCCACTAAGTCCATAATGTTGCGATACGCAATAAACTTAGACATGAGAAACCCTTTAAGTCCAAAAACGTGCGGTTATGTATTCGCTTGTTGCGCGCCCAAGTTAGTTGTTAGTTAACATTGGAGTTGTATGCACGTGTTATTTAGCACGATCTAATAGAAACCGGAAAAAGATGAGTGGTCCTTATCAAGTCAAAGAACTGAATTTTAGAGACTTCTGGGATTTAAAACACTTATCCGACTTATTAATAAAAAATAAATCAAAGGATATTAACGGACAAACAGTTAACTGGTTGCTTATTAAAAGTTTGCGATACTCTAAGCAACACCCGGAAATAATTGAGTTATAAGTACGCACTACGCACATAGTAATGATTACACACCCATGCGTATATTTGGCAAAGGTGCCCCAGCATATCCAAAACAGTTAAAAAAAAACTGTATAATGCATTATTACCAATAAGTAGTAAGAAAAAGGATAATCTCATGAAATTATGCCAAACTGAAGCTATTCCCCCTGAGTTCCACGGATGGTATCAATCTCTTCCAACTGATAAAAATATTCAAAACGTAACATTAGAGCCCTCTATTGAAGACAGCGACATCACTGATTACGATTCCGATGATGAGCCATTAGCTAGATTAGTCCAAAACAAGCACAAATAAAGTCAGGAAAAATACACTAAGTCACATATATATGTATAATATACTGAATATATACTTTCGTTTTGAAAAAACTGTTTTTCTATTAATTGTTAATTATTCTTAAACATATATTGAAAATTCATAGGTAATATAAAATGCTTAGTATATCCGCTTGATTATAGGTATAATACGCCTACAACATTAATAAACGATTTTCTCAAAACTATTATTTCGAGAGTTATAGGGTTTTCCTTGTACGCCCACGATATAATTGTAGAGCTGTGTACTACAGTTTGTTGTGATTTAGCTCCAGACACAAGTTGTAGTATTATTTCGCATACTACTATGCTTACAAATCTCCACTATCTTACTACAACAGAAATGTTACAAATACTACAAGCACTGTTGTGCCATTTACTAAAAGTTTTGTAAATTGTGTATTGACACAAAGGCTGCAACAATTTTCCAGCATTTTTGTGACTCCCTCTACAAAGTTTGATACTAGTGTTTGTTAAATGTTTGCTACTTCTGTTGAAAATGTGGAAACTAGTCTGCGGGCTAATGCCCCAATCAGCATTATCACTCCTGAAAAACCTATAGCAAACTGCCAGCCATTCGTCTGTGGCACATCCAATATAGCAGAGTCGCAGATTCGAGCTTGTTAGCTCTCATCAGTATGGCATAGGGCCAGGCAAAAGATCTATCGATGGGTCTCTAGCTGTTCGTGTCTGTCACAGTCACACCCAACACAAGTGAACCTAAATACACATGCTGTACCAAGGATAACCCTGGCTGGCTGCTAGATCTTTGTAATATCCGGCCGAAGGTCAAGAATGCGCGAGATGTAAGTCTCTACATCTAGCGGCTACTGGCTTACTCCATGCTGGACTGGCGGTCTCACAAAAGCTACTTTATTTTACACTATATCCGCATTTTATATTTTACAATATGACATTTATTACAAAATATAGTTTTACAATTATATTAAAATTTACAACAACTGAAATACTATAATATGTTTGCATTTACCACAATGAACTTATATAATTTACTACATCTGTAGTAAGTAGGTATTCTACGATAAAATTGTAAGCACAAATTTATAGTAGCTGTTTCAGTAGTATTTCTTTCAGTGTATAGGTTAACCATTTTTTCATATTGGTATATAGGAAACCGTAAAACATACAGGGTGGCTCAAATTTGCGCCTTTTGATGACCATTACACGGATAGAAAAGAATTGTTTATTCAATTAAATATAATTGGTCAAATATAAAGTTAATTGAAATATAATGTAATGTAATTAATATATATTTTATTTATGTAATATACGTCACTAGGCCGAAATTAGTAGAGCCGTCAGCTCTTTCTATTGTGAAATATTGACGCTAGATGGCATTTTCTAAAATAACTTTTTTCAATTTTTTCACAATATTTCAGCAATAGCCATGAAAAGGCGCTTTTTCAGTCTCCCTGTAGCTATATTTTACGGTTTCCTATCTGTAAATGGTGAACGACGAAAAGCGGACCGCCCTGTATAGAAAACAATGTTTAGACATTAACTCAACAGATCTAGATATTGCATTGAAAATATTTATATACAGGACGTTCCGAATTTTCGTGGATAAACGATGGGTATTAGACGAAAATTTAGATGAGAAAATGCATTATTGATAAGTGTAGCAATGCTTCACATCAAATGTGTTTGAATTCAACACATAATTTTAACTTACCAACAGAACAAAAAATTTGCTGTTTTGGCTCATGGGGTTACTTACCTAGAACAAAAAAAAACAACCATTAAAAATAGATACGGAAATTAAAAATGTATATATAAAAGCGAACATTACAAGTTTATAAGTACCTATAAGTAGCTTATTATTGCATTAACGTCCGGATATACAAACATAACATAAATTCAAAACCCTTCCCAATTATGAGCATGATTATTCTGCAGTTCGATAAAACATGAAAATTTTAATTTGTAAGAAATTGCAATAAATAAATAATTGAAAAATAAGTTTTGTACGAGCATAAACAAAAGCTGAACATTAATAATCATGTAAATACACGTCACAACAACAGTAAATACATATAAATACTTGCAATAAAACTTGTCAGAATATTTATTACCTGCACCTACCCACACGCTGATATGATGTTAATAAAATTCGAAGAAAAGATTATCGGATTTCAATAAAAGTGTGCAAATACTCAAATTTGAATATAAAAGTCGGATTTCCTCCACTGCATATAACGTCGGCAAGTACTTAAACAAGTATAGATATAACTATACAACAAAATTAGCGAAATAATTCTGTGTTATTAAGAACGACCGGATTTTGTCTAGATATCGGATCCAGATAGGAAGTGAAAGGAAATGGACGATTACTCGAGCTCAACTGAAAGCAAGTTTGTAATAGTTTGATATAATCGCAAGCTGTTGAAGACGAAAATTGTTAGTAGTAATATTGCTGTAAAGGGCAGACCCCTCATAACAACAACATAATTTCACAATTATAAAAATCAGGGTGAGTTATAGTTAACATACCACCAACTAAAACTTGATATGTCTCAGTGACTCTCGCAAACCCTTATGTTGCGAATGAATTATTTTACTTGTGCCCTCTCTACCATGAATTATTTTTCTTACCAGTCAGCGACTCTTCTACATAAATTTTTGCTACAGACGACGAACCTCAATCACGTATTCGAAATTCCTAAAGGAAGACAGAAAATCGAAAAAAAAATTTCGGCGCTGATTACTGCGGTTGGCATTAATTATAAAATTTTGATGATTTCCTGTTGATTACACCGAGTGTTTATAAAAATGAAAATTTAATTATTGTTTGCTTCTGCTAATATTTAGCGGTTCTGCAGCTCTGCAGCGTTTATCATTGAGTAGCAGCGCTGCATATTTTCTATAGATTCCAAAACCATTAAAACCCTTTTCTTCAAAACCATACACAGCAAAAGAACGAGGCAGACATGTGAAATCGCTCTATTTGTGGACTTAGTATAAAGATATTGTTTTATTTTTTGCGGGTGTCCCAGCTCGTCATTTGTCCAACCTATATTGTACAATGTATACATAAGCAGCTATTTTCTTTTATTAAATCTCTCACGACGCAAATTGTAATTATTCAGACAGCCTGCATGAGACAACGCATGTTTCTGAAATATTAATTTCACAATCATTTGTCTCCAATAAATTACTTTTCCTTGAATAAATTTTTAATTAACTTATTAAAGACAACACTTCAATAGCAGTGTGTCTTGTCAGATACACTTTTCGAAACATATTTGTATATCATCTCTTATAAAATATTATGTAAAGTATTAAGACACAGGGCTTTCTGATAATTCGCTCCTTTGTTCTTTAGAAGAAAAGTTAACTGGTGGTGGTGGTCAACAGTTAAAATTAATCAATTACCTACTGCAATTATTAACGTCACATTACAAAAAATAGTACGATTTTTTTTATATTTAGTCCTCAAGTTACCCCAGTTAAACAAATTACTTAGGTACTAATGAACTGAAATTAAGTATTTTTTTGGTAAGAAGTTGTAAGGAAAATGTCTTAGCGATTCGAAGATATAAATGTGGGCATCGTTAAGTGCATCGCTCTGTATTGGAAGGTAAGTAGGAGGTATTAAAAGCACGTGTCTGGAAGCGAGGGAGCAGAATGCACTCCTGTGTCTTTTACGCGACATGGCCATAACACAGGATACCTTTTATCACCTCCAACCACAATCCCCAATGGCACTTTGGGTAATAATATTGTATGTACATGGTACTGGAGTTGCCGAACGAAGGCTTTAAATCGGGACCTGTTTTAATCGTTAGCTAGAGATAATAATACCAATCAGGATAACCTTCTTACTTTTAAAATAGAGACACTATAGATTCGATTAGTGAAAAGTTCTATTGACAGAAAATACACGGTGTCAGGTCAAACAAATTACTAAATACTTACACAGGCATATTTGCATTTCTTCTGACATTTAGAAAATTAAAATTTATTTAAGTATGCTTCAATAAAAAAAAACTGTCAACCCCAAGTAGCATTATAGTAACGAAAACTTCAAGCAAGTGGCTATATTACGTAGTAAATACTAAATCTACCACCGTACAGCAAAAATAACTCTAGTTTATGCCAGCATAGTTGTAAGTACGTAGTCCTCACCATTGGAAATCACATCATGGTTTTGTAATTTTTGGTGGGCCGGTTTGGTGTCTGGAACGTTACGAAAATGAAGCAGAAGCACTTTAAAGTTGCCCAAACTTTTAAGTGGATATTAATGGTATCGGCAAACAAGCCACATCTCTTACATATTACTTAGAAGTGACAGTAGTAGCTTTAAAGTGTTTGTAATAGTTTTGGCGCCGTACCTTTAGTGTGATGGCACTTGATTATACAATTACTACAAAGTTGTTATTACCTTCAAAATCTAGTATGGAGTAGTCTTTACCCAATAATGACCTGCTTTACACATGACCTTCTAAGGTTAGAGAAAATACATTACTTTATTACTAACTTTATCCTGTATCTGTGTGTAAGATGGATAGCAACAAAAAAAAACCCAGAAAGAGGACTTTTCGGCGGAACGTTATATAGAAAACTAAAAAAACACAGAAATTGCTACAACTCTTAAACATTATTGTTTTTCGAGTTAAAGTGCATCATTAAATTTTATTTAAAATGCACCTAAGCGAAAACCAAATGTCTTCGGGAGCACTTGTTGGATTGCATCAAAGTTTTTTTTTTAGTAGTTTAAAAATTCTGGTCAAAATAAAATTTCGCCATTTTCCCACTAGTATGACACGACACAGAATCAAATATATTGTTTGTTTTGTAGACACTATTTTAAAACTTATTGTACATACAGGGTGAACCTTAAATAAGTACAAATATTTTAACCAGCAGTATAGTTCACTGTGTAGAACACATAATTAATAGTTGTTTTACAAAAAAAAAACAGAAATAAGAAAGTGAAATTTTAAATAAATTTTGTAATTTTTCTGTAGAAAACTTGTTGAGGACCGCTGACTTTCATACATTTAAGAGTCATAGCGCTTCAGATTGAACGTACAGTTCACAGTGTTGCCAGTGTTATACAAATGTCTTTGCTTGAACAAACTTTAAATTTAATGTGTTGTGTGAAAATCATAGTTTTTCGTTATTATTCATAAAATAACTTAAGGAAATTGTGTCTTGTGTCTCTTTCTAACAGTGTACAATGGCATTTAACATGTGAAATGCCATTGATTAAATAGTTAATTTTTTAACAAACAGGCAAGCTTGTATGAACGTTTATGTATAATTTTTGAACATTGGACATAGTAATATCACGTAATATCTTCCTAAATACTTTACGGTAGTATTTAACTTGCGGAAATTCATTTTTAGTCGTTTATAATAAGGTCAGTTAAGCAGTTAAAATGTATGTTAATATTGCTGCGTATCATACTACATATCCAACTTTACTGTACTTATGCTTCAAACAAGTATTTTTAAAATAGAATTAACCGTATTACTTTACTATTACGTTAAGGGAAACGTAATATTTATATTAGAGAAGATATGGCAACCTCGCAACAAATCATATGGTTTATTAGCTTGGTTAAGCAGCGGTCCTCAAAATGTGGGTATTTTAAAAAAAAAAATATCTCCGTAAATATTTGAAATTTTTAAAAATGGCTTTCACTAGACTGATCTATATGACGAACTACACCAGCAGTTAAAATATTTGTACTTATTTAAGGTTCACCCTGTATACAGAGTCTTCATAAATGATTACAAGCCACGTGACCAGGACTATGATTCTCGAAGTACAACTCGTATGCGAACAGATTTCTTGTCTCTCTCAATTGCCGTAGTGAGGAAAAGGATATTCGCATATGAATTGCTCTGCGATTGATTTGAGAATCTCGACCCTGATCACGTGGTTTGTAATTATTTATGAAGGCACTGTACAGTAGATATAAAAATGCGGGTGATGTGAGATGTTGACATGCACTGAAATATATTGCAATTTTTCACAAAGTGGCGCGACAACGTTATTCTAGTCTTGCTACGCCTTTAAGTAGATGGGTTACTTCCATTGACCACTTATTTGATGAATGTAACTAAACAGTTAGAGATATTTTTAGTTTCTGCCACATGAAGTATACATTTTAGATGTATATTACTTCAAAGTTTTATTTTCAAAAGCAGGCATGCTTAAGGTTGCCATTTTATAATAGAAATTTAAAAATATTATTACTCATTCGTAGGTCTATACATAATTATTGGTTTCAGGTAAAAAAATAATAAATAGTTATTTATGCAACAAGTGCAAAAAGGCAGAAGTAATATGTAGGAAAGAGACTGAGCTACATACGAATATTTAGCCAAAAAAGACTAGTAAACTTTCTCTGTTTATCCAGTTTCTCTTTTAGAGGTGGCAACCACATCCCCCCGTTTTCGCTACGTAATCACAACGTAACGTATTGGTATAAGATGCAAAAACGCCGTTGGGACGTAGCTGCCTCCAAAAAAAGTGTTCCACAATTTAGTCACTGACACGTAATACACACAACGTCAAAAGTCTTGGACTCCACCTCATTCTTGTAAAAAAAAATTTTTGAAAAGAATATATGGTCGATAAACCGAGTACTTAGAAAATTAAAAACCAGCAAATGTGTGACATTTTTGACAAAATTTATCAAATCAGAAAGAAATAACAAAGCAAGTTTTCTACTTGACTATTATAGTCGGTATGACCTCCACTACGTTCCAATAGCATATTGACACATCTGTGCATTGAGATAATCAAGCGGTTAACAATCTCTTACGGAATATTGTACCATTCGTCTTCTGCTGCCACGACTAACTCATCTGCAGTCTGAGGTAGAGAAATATGATTATGGATGGTTCTAGCAACGAAATCCCACGTTTCCGAGCGTTGTCGTCCATAAACACGAAATTTTCACCTAATTCATTACGTAAGGGGTAGATAATGGGCGTAATAACTTGTGTAATGTATGTAAATTTGACTGGTCATATTTTGTGATATGCGAACTAATGGGGTGCGGTGGTTGAACACCCCAAAACATTACGGTACCCCCTTCATACGGAGCAACTTCACGGGGATAATGAAGTCGCTGTTGACGGCCTGATTCTCGCCAAACTCTTTGTTGATTGTCATCAGTAACCAGCCCAATTCTGGTTTCGTCTGTAAATAAGACCCATTGCCACTGGCGTAAAAGCCAACCCCTATGTTCTCGCGCCCACTGGAGACGGGCAGCACGATGCCTTGGAAGTAGAGTGGGGACCCGTAATGGTCTTCTAGCACGTAAATTTGCGTTGTGGAGTCGTCTTCGAATAGTAGGTGTCGATATAACAAGGCAAAATGTACCGTGAGTGCTGAAGCTGAAGATGTGCGGTGTCTACAGGCATATTACACCAAATATCGATCCTCCTTTTCATTAGATGCTCGAGGACGTCCAATACGTGGTCTGTTTTCTACTGTATCAAAATTCTTCATATCTGTGTACTATTCGTACAACAGATGATCTAGGATTGCCCATGTTCGATATCTAATGATTAGAATGTTCTGCATCATGTAAAGCAGTCTTTCTAGCTCGGTTAAACGCAGAAATTTTACGTCCTTGCATTACAATGTACAAAATTTCAAAGGAACACTTGGCTAAGTACACTGCCAAACTGGCCAGATTTGGAAAAACATTGGTAACAAAGTAAAGGTTCATGGTCTGCAATTTTTTTGTCTTTCGTTCCGTAAGTACATGTATTTTTTACCACATTAAGAAAAACCACTAGGTTTAATCGAAATATTTTATATACTGGATCCTCATATTTTAGCCCCTCAGAAATTTGTGCTAACGTTTTGAACAGACCTTTCAGGTACACCATGTATAAGTTTCAATGAACTTGTTTCACGTTAAATTAAGTAATGACTATAGCTTTAAAAAAAGGAGATCTTAAAACCTTCTTCGAAAAACAACCGCCATTATTTGGAGGAAACGTAAAATTCAGCCCTTGTTCGAGCCTCAGCTAGACCTAATACATTTTTACGGAGAAAGAAAATGGGAACGATATAACACGCCTATAAAATAATACGATCATGGAAGAAGTACATGTTTTTCTGGAAGAGACTGCCATCCCGCGAAACCCGGGTTGCTCCGTAATTTATTATTTCCCATTCAAGGCGTAAACTCGCGTCGACGCCGGCGACGGCGGGGGCGCATTTCTCTCCACTTTCTCAGATATATATTAGTCACTTCCCACAATTAGGTCAAATATTACGGGGTCTGATAAGTTTCGCAAACCATTATAATTAATTGCCGTAACTTTTTCGGCCCTATTCAAATGAGTGATCGTCGTGTCGAGGGGAGGCGGTAATGGAGCTGAATAAAGGGAGAAAAAGCTTTTGTGGTTTCCATCCGACGCCCGGCAATGTAAATTCGAGCCTTAAAAAGCGCAGGTTTGACGTTGAATAAACAGACGTTTATTTCGTTTTCATTTTTATCCACATATTTACCTACACGAAATTGAAATTTAGAACCGACCGACGCCTTTCGAAAAAAACAGAGCCCGAATGAATACAATTTTCTAAAAAAAAAATCGTGGGGTAACTTTCAATAAATTATTCATCAACTGAAAAGGCGCATTATAAATGCGACTAAAAAAAAATAGATAAAATTCATAGGTTTTTTAAAGTATTAAATGTTCTGTATTTAAAATAGCCGTTTATGCATTGTCAGGCAAGTGAACATACAGAGCAATTAGTAGGTACAATAAGATGTTGAATTAGTGAATAAGTAACAGGCTACAGGCACTTTTTTGATATACATTTTATTGCATAAAAATAAACCTAATGATATATTTAGTTTTTGTGATATGACCACAACTTGTGTTTTTTTATAAGGAACGCCGTGTATTTTATTTCAAAAACGGAAAGAGGGCTAAAAATGCATTACAAAAATATATACTTTACTTATTATTTCATGTGTAGATTTGCGGAAAATATAATTTTCAAAATACCAACCATATTTCAGTTTTCTAGCTGAGAAGGCTTTGAAAACAAACAAGTTTGACATTTAACATTATTAGAAGCGTGTTAGAATATATATAATAATATACAGGGTGATTGGGGAGGAACCCACAATATTCGAAAGAGGTGTTTAGGGGGTAAAAGTGAACAAAAAAAACCTAATAAACATATGGTCACATGTTAATCGCGGTCGCGGGGAAATAAATATTTGTTATTTGAATAAAGTATTATTTTCATAATTTCACTTTCTCCTTTACCATTTCCCACAGAGCCACCCCCAAGCGCCCCCGGAGAAGTCTAATGCCAGAATTCAATTCGGCATCCCCGAAAACCCCCGAGTAACGAGTTTGGAGCGATTTTCATGCACGCTGCCATTTCTCCCCCAATTCACCCCCCGCGCACCCCCACAGAGCCACCCCCGGGTAATTCTAATGCCAGAATCGAGTTCGGCAGCCCCGAAAACCCCCCGAATAACGATTTCCCAGCGATTTTTCTGAGTTTCCAGTCGTTCCTATAATGGTGTAATGCATTTTCCGGCTCAGAAGGCATTTTTCAAAAAATGGCTAAACCAGACGATAGACTTTTTTCCTGGGACCTTCCTGAACACAATGCAGAAACCCGCATCTCGATATCTACTGTGCCTAAAAATTTCCGCTATTCGGTCGATTTTGAACTAAATGCCCTGGACTATACGGCATAGAAGCCATTCACAAAAATGGTTAAAAACCTTTCCATATTCAGCGCGTCCAGAATCTTCAGAACGGTGACAATGACTTGCGGTTGGATTATTGCAATTGGATAAACGCAGACCATACACTTTACAAATACATTTTGTTCACTTATGAGACTCAATTCACTCATGATGGAGTAAATAACTCGCAGAATGAACATCGTTGGTCAAATGAAAATCCGCACGCTACGGTTGAAAGTAACTTTCAGCATCGGTTCAGCATTAACGTGTGGTAATTGATTAATAATCAATTACTTGACCCAGTTGTGTTAGACGGTCGTCTTACTGGAGCTAGATATGTAGAATTTTTAGAAAATAGTTTGACTGATCTACTGGACAATGTTCCATTGGATATTAGGCAAAGCATGTACTTTCAGCATGATGATTTTAGCTTTCGCTTTCCACAACACTGGATTGGCGAAGGTGGTTTCCAAAATTGGCCACCAAAGTCACTAGATTTGAATCCCCTTGATAACTGCCTTTGGGTATGGCTTAAATCATTCGTATATGCAACAAAAATGAACACAAGAGAGGAGTTATTCGATCGGATTGTCAATTGTGCAGCACTCATAAGAGAAAATCGCCGTGCACCTCAACGAGCTACTCGTGCAATCCAAAAACGAGCTGATGCATGAATCGAAGCGGACGGTGGTATATTTGAAAATGTAATTCATTAATTCCGGTTTATTAGGTCTTTAATCAATGTTATAATTTATAATACCTACAGAAGTACAGAATAAACACTTTCTCAAGTTTCTTAATAAAAGAATCTTTTAATAAAATATTACTGTACCTGAGGAATACTCTCAGTAAGCTAGTATTGGAATAAGTGTATTAATCTTGATATTAGTGTAGCTTTTTTCCGGGTACGTACTGACTTGTCTACCGTGTTGATGACTTTCAGTTCAGCCCATCCGCCTTTTGTGAATTTGTCAAACACTGGTCGTTTATTGCTAAACGTCCAACTTGCCGTCTACACGTAACGTTTTGTTTCATAAATCTAGCATGATCGTGGAAGAGTGGTGACAAAACACAACAACGTGTAGACCAGGCTTTACAGGAGCAACGGCAGTCCAAGTTCAAACCACCACACAATAAATACACGTACAGAATTTCAATCTCCATCGAGTTTTAAAAAACGAGGATGAATATACGTACGCGAGGGATTCGTTCTGGACCTTTTAATTAATTCTAAAACCGTGGGTTTTATTAAAGGCCGGTCAGGGTTTTATGCAAAGCGAAACGCTAAATACAAAGCTTTTAGAATCTACCAGTTCCAAATAAAGGCTGGCTGTGTACCAGGTTTGTTGAAGACATTTGGAAAAAACCTGATAATAGCTATTTTAGTGGAGCTGCGTTTCCTAAACCTAATAATGTACAACGCAAGTAACGCCCTATCATCTTTTCATCGGTCAATTCAAATTCTAATAGGTCACAGCGTACTATTTTAAAGTGTAATGCGATGCAACGCAGTCACACTGCCCATAGGACTTTTAACATATCCTCCTAAATACACTCCATCACAGCTTTTATTTATCATTACCTTAAAACAACAAACACTTGTGCAATGATGGACAATTAAACATGTTATAATTGAAGACGGCTACAAGGCAGTGTCGCGTGTAAAATTACCAGAAAATGCAATAAAGAATAAAATTCAAATAATTTTAATATTAGGTGCAACGAATTTGTAAAGGCTTTTTTATTTCTAACTAAAACTCAATTAGTAGTTCAACTACACCAAATTTGCAAAAATACTTCGGAAATGTACGCCTGTCATCACAGTGATTTTAATAAAGTTTATGATGTTTCCAAGAGTTGGTTTCAGAAAGCGTATTGAAAAATAATAACCTACAGTGGCAAATACTTTGGACAGTTGGACAAAAAATAATGTTTATATTTCGTGAGCAAAATCAGTGTTTTATAACGCTTTTATGATGAATGATTTTGCGCACTTAATATAACTATTTTTGTATGTAAGTATGGATTAAAAAAGTATGCAATTTTTGATGAAATGAAACGCTCTTGTTGAATTCTCAGTGCAGACTATATATTTGGGCTCATTTTAACACTCCCACTAGCACAAAATATATACGACAGTCTGTATGCCATAAATCAGAAACCATAACACTTATAATATATTTACAATACCCAATTTCTCTAAAAAACTGTAATGTTTCATAGAACACAGGCTCTTTGTAAGAAAGTCGGCAGGCATTTCGGTTGTCTGTAAATACTTTATATTTATTAAATTCTGAGCTACAGAGTCCCTAACAAAATGATGCCGAATGTCAATGTGTTTTGACCTTTTATGACTGGTGGAATTTACTGACAACTTCTGTGCGCTTTGACTGCCATTATAAAGAGTAATACAATTTACGACACCAAATAATTCGTTCAATAAATTCCTAAAATAAATTGCTTCTTCGGAAGCCTCAGAAATTGCCATGTATTCAGCTTCCGCGCTGGATAAGGCAACAGTCTTTTGTTTCCTACTTTCCCAGGAGATGGCGGAACCAGAAAATTTAAAGCAAAAACCAGTATATGATTTACGATCATTTGTATCGCTGGCCCAATCAGCATCTACGAAACCTTCTAGTTCCTCATCATCCTTTACAAATTTTAGGCCAAAACTTTTAGTTCCCTGCAAATACCTTAAAATGCGTTTGGCTTGTTTCCAATGGCTTTCATTGTAACAGTTATTAAATTGACTTAAATAACTAACAGAATAAGCAATATCAGGCCTAGTTAACACAGCTAAGTACATTAAACTACCTATGAGTTCCTGATATGGAACATTAATTTTTAAATCAGTTTCACTCTTAACTAATCTAGCATTTTGCTCCATAGGTGTGCTAACAGCCTTGCAGTTTGACATATTAAAACGCTTTAAAACATGGTTAATATACTGTGGCTGATCTAAGGTAATTGAAATATTTTTCTTGTCTATTCCAACTCTCATGGCAAGACACTGTTTCACTTCACCGAGATCTTTAATTTTGAATTCGTTCGATAACCGATTTTTCAAATTTTCAGTTGCACTGGCAACAAAGTTTTAAAGTTAAAAAAGGCGATTTATGGCCTAAAGCAAGCCAGTAGAGCTTGGTATGAAAGGTTTGATGTGATGCTTGGAAATTTAAACTACAAACAATCGAAATTAGAACCATGTTTGTTTACTAAAATAAATGGTAGTTTAATGACGGTAATTGCACTGTATGTTGATGATTTCTTTGTTTTTTCCAACGATAGCCATGAAACTGTTAGGCTCATTTTAACAATTTTAACATTCTGTAACTTTCTTATTAAGCTTTGTATCAAAAACTGTTATAAAACAAACCCCAAATATTTGCATCGATACAATATGTCTGTGAAATTTATCGTTAACACCCTGTATAACTTTAGTATTAACACCCGGTGTAGGGTAGGAAATAACGTCGAGATGATGCAACTTGATTAATGTAATTTCTTCCGAATCATTAGCCTCGGTTAACAACCGTCTCGATGATGAATAGTTGTATCCAAATCGGTTCCGAAACACCGATGACTCAGGCTGTCTGGGTTCCCCGGGTGGGGGCGTATCGGGCGATTGTACCAGCGCGCCAGCGACGTGTAACTAGCAGTCGGCTTTCCAGGTCAAGGAAATGTATTCAAAACACTTGAGAACAAAGGGAAATAATGCGTTTTTTATTGTACGACGATACTATTTGTGGACTGTTTGAGTGATAGATTAGCAAACCCGAAATTAAGGCTTTCAAATATGTATTTGTATGGGCGACGACGCTGTTGAAACGTTTCAAGAGATAAGAGGATTAAATGAAACCGTAATATGGGTAATTTTAAAAAATATACCATTGGTGGGTACAATGAGAAAAGACAAACTCTTGGTATAACAGTCTTCTTGATGTCAACTTTTTGATTGCTGACGCAAGAACATTTTTCTTAAAAGAAAAAACAAAAAAATAAAATAAAATTACGCCAACTATTAAAACTCACAAAAAAAAAATTGTTAACGACTTACCCCTTAATTCAACGATATCTCATGTTTGATGTTAAATCTGCTTCATAATTTGTTCCATCTACGTTTTATTGTTTTATATTACGTATTTTTTTATTTGGGCCCAACTTCTGATGATTTAATTCAATAATTTTTCTTTAGCAAAATATTTATATTTAATTATAATTTATTACCTGTGAGATCTTGGAAATGTTGTAGATATATCTAGTTGTTATTACTTTCTTATGTCTGGCTTTATAGTCCAAAACTCGTAGTCACTCATTTAAGAGTGATATAGCTATAGATGCCAAATTTAATGATTTTTTTTTATGCACCGGAGATAAATAATGAAAATCTAACAAATTTCGGACTTGCACTACTATTCAAGGATTAATTCCTTTATTTTTTTATTTACTTTATATCAACGAGTTATTTTTTAAATCAAATAAATAATTTTGCACCTATGTAGTTTAACAAAATTCGTATAGATGGCGCTGAGGACCAGTTTTAAACTATTTTATTTAATTACGTCTATTAGACAAACCATATACAAGAAACCAGTGAAATCGGACTTCAGCAATATATTGCAGATTCTAAATCATGAGTTGTTTAATTTTTTTATCCTATGAATCGAGAGATATCTCTAATAATCTTGTTAAACGGCTTAGCTCTCCCCACTATTCTGGATTGCAGGCTTGGAATCTAGTGGTATCAGAACCGGCGGCGCTAATTTACGCTTACCTCGCGAATTTTACGTGAATTTTACAATTATATCATGTTTGTGGTAAAATTCGCAATTCGGTAATTCGGCAATAATAATTCGGCAATAATTCGGTATTTATGTACTATTTCTTTTTATTTGTCTATACATATAATAATTAACTTAATATTGTATGTAATATAAATTAACCATAATGCTTCATAATGTATATTTTTCACAAAAATATATACTTATTAATAGAAAAGAAACAGCCACACAAAAATAAATAACTATCTTCATCACTGTTTTGTTGCTTACAGAAATCAATTATTATTGAATAAGGAAGTGAATTGATTTTAAAAGATTATAAAAACACATTTTTTATTTTTCTATTATATAGGTTTTCACAAAATTCACAAATGTGCGAGAATATTTTTTAAGGTAGAAATACTAGTTTCAATTTTTTTTTTAAAGTTCATAGGGTGTTGGCCGCCCGCGTGCAGACTTCATCTTGCCGTCTTTCTGTATATTTTACTATAAAATCCGAATTCTCAAATAAAACCAAAATATTTATTTATATAAGTTTATTTGTTGTATAAACGAAATAAATAAAAAAACACGAACCAGGTATTAAGTACCTAAATTGTATATCTATTATTACATTTATATTGATTATCACAAACATAAATTTTAATATAAAATATAAATATTCTTATATAAAAAAATAACTAAAGAAATAATTTCTAAAAACTGAAAATAGTGGGTAACACCGCCTAACTATGTTATCAAAAATTTGGAAGAGAATTTGTTCTACAAAGTTTTGGCTTTTACTGGAAAATAAATTGTGACAGATAATACACAAAAATATATATTTTTTTTTGAGTGAGGTATCTAGTTTAAGCCATTTATGCATGTTGATAATTAACATTAATTGCATCAGGAAAAGTATTGTATCAATATATTTTCATATGTCAAATTTAATTTTAATCGTTCGACGCTTTGTTGTTTTATAACCATTATTATTATTATATATTAAGAATATAGTGTGATTCACTGGTATATGCATTTCAGAGACGCCCTATATTTTATTAGTAACAGTAGTAACACAACTATAGGTATATAATTTTCATTATATTTGTCAAGTTATTTGATGTTAGTAACAAATAATATATAGTGTTACAACTGAGCTAATATTAAAATGGTCATGAATTGAAACAATATTTTAAGCATTATTAATTGTAACAGTCCGCGCGACGTCACGGACTATTCCTATTCCCGATATACCTATTTTACCTAATACGCCGAGCTTAAGTCCGAGTTCGACTCTGTCGAGCGTGTGTCATTTTTTACTGCAGCCCAGATAATTTATTGCTTCTAAGGACATGCCTACCGGTGATGCCTACCCCCTTCCGCGACCGTAAATTTGACCAATGTGTCTACCATTGCCCACTTTTAAGATTTCTGAGACTTATTAAAATGGAAACGCCACATTTCCACATTAAGGTTTTTAATAACAATAAAAAAGATAAATAAAGTGTTAACAAAAAGGAAGAAAAACAACTGTGACAACAAATATTAAACAATACACTTTATGAACTTTCAATTTGCATGAAACACGCCAAAATACGGGTAGTAATCTTAAGAACCGGATTTATGAATTTACTCTAATACTGTATGGATACGATAACGGAACTGCCTACCCCGAGGTACCTGCAATTTTGATTCCATTCCACCCTTGAGAAAAAGAGTGGTTATTGGCTAATGCCTGTATTTTAGGGTCTCGTCTATGACAAATCTAAAATATTTGACACTACTTTGTTTTCTAGAATTGCTAAACTTTATTTCACTAGCAAAATAATAATTAAATAATAAACTTAAATCAAATTATTTAACTCCCTTTCCGTTAATAACAACCCTTGTAGCATTGTTGCCATCATTTTCAGAACGCATAACACGCAAATTTTTGAAAAATTTGCACAAGTTACGGATGTTTCTTCTTGTACGGAGCAGCCATATTTTCACTGGATTTTCCTTGCAATATCAAGTTTGTGTTTCATTGAGTAGTACTAAAAAATATCAAGTCGTGCGAATATTTTTTTATTAAATTTCAATAATTGTGACTCCACAAATATGATCGCGATGTCATTATGGATAAAACGTTGTATTACATTTGTGTTTTATTTGCCTTTTATCCACTTAAGAATATTAATAAAATATAAATATAAATATAAATTATATGTTTCACACAACGGTTTTACATATAATACTTTCTTAGCCACTTCAGGTGTACGCCAAGGATCCAACCTTGGACCTTTTATTTTTAATTTATTTATTAACGATTTGTCTCTGTCACTAAGATCTAATCATTTGTTTTTTTGCCGACGATTTAAAACTTTTTAAATATACATTCTACAGGTGACTGTTTAAATTTACAGGAAAGTATTAAGTAGTAGAGGAATGGTGTTCAAAAAATCAATTGCCAATTAATGTTGACAAGTGCAAAATATGCTCATTTACTCTTAAAACTCAACCTATTTTGGTTGTTTGTTTAACTATAATCTCAACGCTACAGCCTTTAAACGTTGCAACAGTGTTAAGGACCTTGGAGTTATCATGGATGACAAATTTTCTTTTTCCAATCACATTAATCAAATGGTTAACACTGCATATAAAACATTGGGCTTTGTTATTAGAAATTCCTCAAATGTTAATGACGTTGCTGCTTTAAAATGCCTCTATTATTCTCTAGTACGCTCGAAACTTGAATATTGTAGTATTATTTGGTACCCGTTTTATAGAACACATATTGATTTAGTGGAATCAGTTCAAAGGCGTTTTCTAAAGTTTTTGTCTTATCGTACTGATGGTTACTATCCACCTAGGGGGAACCACAGTTTGTTGCTACAAAGATTTTTTGATTCTTTACATACCAGAAGAGTGCTTGTATGTGTTACTCTTATTTAAATTATTTCACAACCGAATTGATTCAGCATCTATGTTGAATATGTTTGACCTACGAGTTCCTAGACTTGGATCACGGGATCACTGTATGTTCTATTGTCATAATGTAAGAACTAATTTAGGTATGAAATCTCCAGTATATGTTATGTCTATCAATTTTAATCAAATATCCAGCTTATGTGATTTAAATACCTGTACTCTTAAAAATTTATTATTGGTGGGATCTCAAATTTTTTCGTGATATTTAGGTTATTTAATACTTGATCTGTAGTTGTGTTGTTTGTTGTGGTATAAATTTCTGTACAAACTGTTAGTATTACTTACACTTATCACACTGACGTATTGTATGTAACTTATTAAGTTACCTTTATTTTGTTAGAAATATTCTCACACTTTTTTTTTTTGTCCTGTAAATGGATTATTTCTGTTGGGCAATAAATGCATTATTATTATTATTATTATTATTATTATTATTATTATTATTAAACGCTAGAACTATGTTCTTGAGTTTAAACATTCTTGCGTGGATAAAACACAATAAATAACTATTATAGCATCCATCTATATATTTTAGGCAAAGTTTCATTCTGTGAGACAGCAACCTGAATTATTTTATTGTCGGAAGCTCATTTATAAAATACAATTCATTTTTTCGTGTATTTTGTTATAATCAACCTATATCTCTTCTGTCCGCGAGTTTCCTCTATTTTTCGCAGTTATATGTTCTTCTTTGTCACTCTTTATTGCAATATATACACTACTCACAGACATTCTTAATAAGGAACTACATATTTCAACTGCATCACTTACACTCATATTTTGGTCTCGCACCCTAAACCCTTAATACACGTCGCCATCCGATATTGCTTACTTGACAGATTAGGGCGTTTATGCTTTTGAGAATACGCTGTAGAGCTTGAATTATTCTCCATTCTTAAGCAGAAGCTGTGTAATCGGGTAGTACGGTCTCATAGATATGCGGCACACGATTCTATAGAAAAAATATACGGGTTACATGTATGTTTCTTTGTGCCGACTGCTATAAATTGTGAGCGCGTTTATAACAAGAGTCACTCTGTAGGTTTTCGGTGGTTGGGTTTAGATATAATATGCCTTATTTTACAATAAGTCTACGACATATTCACATTAAAATATTTTATTTCAGTCAAGAGATTCAATGATATTGGTCAATGAAATCGACTAATGAGAAAGCGGCTCATATCAACACATATTCACTCACACACCCCTTCTTATTGTGACTTAATAATGAATATACTTTATTACAATTCCTTATTTATTCTATATTTTACACTCCCATTGTCTTAGAATACAATTAGATTTTTTTATATACGTAATGTATTCTTTAAGCATTATTCTTAGTTGATTGTTCCATTGCTGCCGGAAACAAAAAAAAGTGGGGATAAGCCTCGCCAAATTCTATCAAAACGGAAAGCAACACGTAGCTTTTGATTAGTTATTTATCGCCGCCGACAACTTCCTCTGCCGATGCGTGGTTGGAAGTGTTAGGCACAATTAAAATTTCACGAATTCCCTTTATATTCAACGAGACCTGGAGCTGGATCGGTCACGCGAACCTAATACATGGGTGTAGGTATTCTCGTCCTATTTGCGCGAGGACACGCTTGCGGTGTAACATTACACCTCGGATTAGATCTGGTGGCTGGCACAAATTTCCACCACTTTATCTGAGCTCTGTTGAGGTGCCACGACGAGATGCACTTCAGTCGGTTATTCTGCGATCTCATGATTAGAAAGCATACTTTCAGTAACCAAAAAGAGATAGACGATAGGAGTAACGTATTTAAAAAATATATTTAAGTATACAGGGTAACAGAAAAACAGAAATAAGGTTACAAACTTTGTCAGCAAATAGAACACTTAAAATTAGTACAGGTACTTCATATTATAATTAAAGTCAATGCCTTCATTTAGAGATCTCTTAACGTGCATCATATATGCGAACGATACCACAATTTCAATTAGGTCAGAAGATTTATATAATGCACAATTATTGACATGCGATCCTTATAAGAAACAGAGCAGTGGGTCAGTGTAAACAACTTAATATGCGTAATTTTGAAGCTCCTGCTGACACATTATCTACAGTGAAATTTTAGGGGTATATTTGGATTCACAGCTGCGGCGGAATATACATATAACGACCATTTGTAAAAAATTATGTGGAAATACTTTTGTCATTAGAAAATTATCAGGTACTGTTTCGACCAGTACGTTGAAGTAAGCATATTTTGCATTAGACCATTCAATTATGACACGTGAAAATGCTTTCTCGGTAAACATGTGCCAAATGCAGCTACTTTCACCGCGGTGTGCTGTGAGTGCAAGTGTAGTACAACGCGAGGGAAATTTGAAACCGAAGAGTGGAAGAGATGGAGGCCCAGGATGTCCACGGCGTGTTGCAGCAGTGTGGCTTGTATTTGTAAAAGGTTAACGTACATTTATTTTTTTTTAGACATGTTGTGAATCACCCTGCATAAAATTTTAAATATTTAAAGAATGAAACAATAAACTTAAAGGTTTGTTCATACACCCGGTATAATTAGTAATCAAACTTTAAATTAGCTAAACTTAAAAAGTCTGGCTAATAGGTATATAACAAAACAAATGTTTTGTTTTTGTAGACCTATATAAAACTCTTTTTTTAGAAATCAAAACATTCCATTTTATTATTAATTTTATAACATAATAAATACATATTTTTTAAGTTACTTAAGTATGTATCTATTTACATTATTTGGAAAACCTAGCTGTTATTGACTTACCTTTACATTTTTACATCTCTCATTGCAGCACTTACAAATTGATAATTTGTATTAAAACTACGTTGATCGATTAGATGAATTTTAAAAGTAGTTAGCAGAGGATGTAGGAGGCAATGACGCCACGCCCCCATTCCGATTAATTCCAACTTGACCTCGTATATTTCCCAAACTACATATCAGATCAATTTAAAATTTTCTGGGTTGACCATATATCATAAATGCTTCATAAAAATTAATAAAATAGTGTAACTTGAGGTTTGACTAAATGACCTTATTAGATTAAAAAAAAAGTAGTAAGACCCTGAATATAATATGAAAGTTAAATTTCAAGCTGTGAAATCGCGGAGAGCATGAGTACATAAAACGAAAACTGCTTCCATTTTAATTTGAATTTCGATATTTCCTACTAGTCCAACCAACTGAAGAGACAATATAGCAATTTCTGGCACTAATTTTCACCAACAGCGGAAAACTTGGGCAGAGACCTGATGAACCTTTTCACGTATCGTAACTGGAATAAATTTCAAACGTAGGTGGGTACAGTTGAAAGTTGTGCTAATTTACCTCGAACTAATTAATACCGGCTCCTAATTGAATAACTTTTCCATTAAAAACGGAAAACCAAGTGAAATGGGTCTTAATTTTGGTTGTTAATTAACGATTCATTTCGGTTTAAACCACGTGTAGCGTGCAGGACGAACAATTATATTTTCGAGTAGAGAAAACTGGCCTGAAATGACATACTCAATATACAGGGTGTCCGGAAGATAAGTGCCGTAATTTGAAAGGCTTATACAGGGTGAGTCAGTCATAATGTCATTAATTTTAATCACGTATTCGGGAGGCTTAAAGGCAGTAGTTTGTTTATTTTGGTGTCGCGTATTCGTCGTAAATTCACAATGCATAATTTTACAAATTCCAAATATTCGGAAATGGTAGACGGTATACGGAGATTGATTACGAAATGCGAATGGCGCTGTTACGTTTTATTAATAAAGTGCTATGGACGGATAAGTGCAGTTTTACTCGAACTGGCATTTTAAATAGGTTAGTAGATACCATACTACTTAAAAAAACCATAAATTTCTAGGCTACATTTTTTTGTCCACAGCTGTACGTACACATGACCTACTACCTACTACCTACTTATTTCCACAGGGAACAAGAAGGCTATCATTTTATTCCATTATCATTTTGGGTGATTTTCGCACACGTTATAACTCTATTGTATTTTACTTTATGATTGTTAATCATGTTATCATTATAGGTAAATAATAATGGAAAAATTACAAGAAATTTTCCGCTAGAATGAAACTATATTTAATTTTTGTTACAAAATGATATTACGTTGAGCTTTATTTTGGTTTAAGGTCAAAACTCACAAGCCAGTATTCCACTTTGTCCTTAGGCCCCCGATAACTTAACTTTTGGCATATCTGAAAAAAACATACTGTCAAATTTTCGTTTAACACATCACGAATTCACGCACAGTCGGTAGCGGGTCTTAGGTGTTCCTCAAGGTTAGATCTTTAGGCCGCTCTTGTTTAATCCATTTATAAACGACTTCAACTTGAATGTTACCAGCAATCCACTGATGTATCCCTCTGACAAAACTGTTCAATGTATTGAAAACATTGACAACTGTAATTTGATCTCCCAAATAAGAACTCCACTTAATATCACAACACACATATTGACTAAATTATTAAATGCGACTTATTCAAAGATTCAGATGTTACATTTGACTCCAATTAGTGCCCTACAGTTAATATAAAACAACTCGCACGAATTTATAGACAGAATCAATTCATCCGTTCCTTTTTTCTGTTCTAAAAGGCTTTGGAAACCCAACGTTTTAAATTAAGACCCCTTCATCAGACAACCACATCACGTAATTAATTTTGTTAAGCGCTTTTACCGGTTATAATTCAATTACGCGAGATTTTCCCTAAATTACAGCGAGAGAGAGCAAAGGTCCAAATATTAATATCAGTAACGACCGCACACAGTTTCCATAATAGAAATTCGAAAGCTCCATAATATCCTGTCAAAAATTACAAGGTCGAGATTAAACGGTTAAATGTTCAAACATATATTATACGGCGTCCAAACAAAATAAATGTAGAATAAACATATCTGTAATTCAACGATTCCACTAACTGTGACTAAGTACAAGTATTTTAATAGGGTAGAGAAAATTAAGAATGGACATAATCGTCTTACAAAAAATTTCCAAACATCTCGAAAGCGAAAAAATTTGTTTGTCGAAACTATATTAAACCCCTATTAATGGACGACTATGGCCGCTCGTCTCCCGTAAATTATTTCGCACGTTTGGACATTCAGCAACCAGGAATACACCTGCGGTGAATGGAAAACTAAATGGTAAAATTCGTTGTTATAATTGAAACCCTGTGTGATTACGTTGTGATTTTTTTTCCTTCAGGTTTAAACGTTTTATATTAATTAAATAAACCAATTTGTACTCATGCTATGAGCCAGGGTGTTAAAAAATGAGTAAAATATTTCAGTAGGTGGTAATAAACATGGGTCCGCAAAGTAACGGTTGCGGAGATATGGACCACTATTCGTTTTTCAAACATTTTATTTTATTAGGAATAAACCGACAAAGGAAGCTTTTAACAAACAAAAAACAAAGTTACAGAAGATGTTCAAAGTGCCCTCCGTCCATTTGCAAGCAAGCACGACATCTTCGTCTCAACGATATTCAAACTCTTTCGAAAACACCCTCCTTGGTTTGGATTTCTTGACACTTTTGATTAATCCGTAGCTGCAGCTCTTCCATGCTATTTACAGGAGTACCATACACTAATGTCTTCAAATATCCCCAAACAATGAAATCTAGAGGGTTCAGATCAGGCGATCTTGGAGGCCATAAAACAGGTCCGCCCCTTCCTACCCATCTATGTGGAAAAGTTTGGTGTAAATGCCCCCTAACTGCCATGGAAAAATAAGCTGGAGCACCATCATGCTGGAACCACAATCCAAACCAAGGAGGGTACTTTGAACATCTTCTGTAACTTTATTTTTTGTTTGTTAAAAGCTTCCTTTGTCGGTTTATTCCTAATAAAATAAAATGTTTGAAAAACGAATAGTGGTCCATATCTCAGCAACCGTTACTTTGCGGACCCATGTTTGTCAAGACTTTTCTGCTTGGTTCATACTATTATCTCCTTAAATATTTTACACTCTTTTTTTAACACCCTGTATATGGCGTCTCTGATAGTAGCCATGAACGATATTGTAGCATGTTTTAATGTGTTCTAAAGTATCTAAACTTTATGCCAAGTATGTCAAACAAAGTTAAAGTATGGGCAAAAAAACATTTAAAATTTTTTTAATGAAACAATATAACTCCGTAAGGAGCCATATTCTATCCTAGCGTTATGTGTCAATTTTTCATATTTTCAGCCCAGGATTATCAAGTTAGCGTATGTACAATTATTAATGAATCATTCCGTATAATGAATGAAAATATAGTTTTACAGTTTGGAATGAAAGAACGAAAAACGAATGAAAAATACTAGGTACAGCTAACCGGGTCGTTTCTAAATCGCTGTAAAAAAACGACCGCATGGTATATCTTGGCCTCGAACGATGATTATCATACATGCTAATTTTCCGGAGGAAAGTAGGTTTTGGCCGATTTTTTAAACATTGAGCTAGAATTGGTTAAAATTTTTACTTAGTGGTAGTTCTTTGTACAGAAAAAACCAACGACGTATTATTGATATTCTTATAGCAGGAAAGTGCCCTGTCAGGACCCTCTTGACTGAATCCACTTACGCAAGGCCTTCTATATAAAAATGTAGGTCACAGTAATCATCCGTATATGATCCGGATTTAATTTCTTTATGTGGGACGTTTTGAAGACTGAACTCCTGATACGTGTGTCGCAATGAAAATCTGAGGGCGGTTTCAGTAAGACGGTTGAGGGTGTATTGTGCTTTTCTTAGACTAGAACGTTGTTAACTGCGTGGGCATAAATAATACGATTGACTGTATATAAAATGTTACAGTTGCTTACACCCCATCCAAAAATATGAATAGGCACTTTGTGTGGTGATTCGCTTGAGATATATTAGATTTGTTCCTACACAGCATCAAACTAGCAGCAAACTCTCACGAGTTTGCGCAGTACGAATTTAACCATTCCAACACAAAAGTGGATGGTTTGGAAACTGTTTGCTTACACACAAATCGGTTTGACGATTATTAGGAAACCACTAGTCAGACGCATGCGCAGATAGAATCTAACCGCTGACAGAAGTCAACTTTTGGTAGGCTAGGTAATGAACGTAACTAAAGTTTTATGTAATAATATTATTTGAGAAAGTTATTACAGTTTGCACAATTAATTTGCAGATTTTTGAGTACGTAATTCTGCAGTTTTTCAAAATGAGTCTCTAGTGAAGAGGAGCAACTTACAGCAGTACCTCGGATTCTAGTGATGATGAGATTTATCACTTCCTTATACATGAGTGGCCGAAAAATAAAAATTACTGAATGCACTTGCGCATTAAAACAGTGCTGTAAACTATCAGTCATGGCTATGTAGGAACAAACTCATTATGCACGACAAGGACCCATTTCCGTGATGTACAGAAAGTGGTTATCTTGTTTTGGGAGGTATTACAACGTTGCATTCAAATAACAGCTTGTAGCCGTCGTTCGGATACAAGTTTTTATATTCAAGCAGTGTGACAATCGGGGTAAAATAATAATGATATCGCGATCATATAAAATATTTCCCTAATAACCACCCCGCTTTTAATAATATCGAGTTAGAAGACTAAAATAAACAATAGCATTCTGATAATATATTATGCATATGTCCACATATTCTAACGATTTTTATGTCAACTGCTTGGAATTATATTGCACCACTCTATCTATCTTTTGAAATGTTGTATATTCCCTTATATCGGTGAGATGTACCTAGTATACGTATTTAGAACCTTATAATATAATAGTGGGTTTTTATACCAAAAACAAACCGTCGATTTTCTAAAACGCAACATGGTTTATCAACCAATGGCACGTTGACAATACGTTTAAAATACGTATATGTGTTTACTGGGATATAGACAAACAAATTTTGTCAGGTGGGTAATTAATGGCGTGCCTTTTTTGTCCACCCTCCGAATAAGCGATGTGTGGACCGGAGCAGCATTGTTCCCAGAAAAAGCACATGCGATTTACTTGAAAATTAGATTAAAATCTGACATCGATCGGACGGTTGTCACGCAAGTTGAAGCTTATTCGGGACGTTTGCCTTTTAATTTTTGACTCTAGAGCCAATTTATTTTCGTTAAATGAAAGACAGGGTTAATGGTGCACACGTGCAGATAAATTATTTGTGAATGATAATTTACAGTGAAAAATATGAATATAAAACGAAATAGCAGGTATTCTAAATTTCGGTGCAACTAAGGCCAAGTTCAGTTCTAAAATCAATGAATTGCTTAGAATTTCATATCACTTTTCAATATACTCAGAATATGAATCTTTATATACATTATACAACAAGAGTCTAATCATAATAATTTGAAGTGAAAAATCTAGTCGAGTCACTATATGCTTTCGTTTCTAGTTCCTTGAAATTTAAAGTCGAGTCACTATACTTCAAGCGGAGTCTAAAGAATCGTTTGTAGTTGTTGGAACTCACAGCTGAATAGATCGACACAGTCCGACTCTCGCCGAATCTCGTCCTTTGACACCTCGGCTACCGCAGCCCCTCGATTTATTATTACATGTCAACCCATTCTTAGTTATTTAACCTACCATGCAGCATTAGATACTTTTTCTCAAGCAAATGAATTAAATACAAATTATACCTGTTGCGTAGAAGTTGGATGCATTGCGATTCATGGTCCACTAATAACAGCTACAGAAACAATAATAGCAATTAAGTAAAAAAGATAAAAGCATCAAAACCCATGAAGTATACAATTCTAATTATTCCTCATGCATTTCACAACTGCTATGTTTTACAAACTGAAATTCTGTCTATAAGCGAAGTAGAATTCGGGTGATTTCTAGATGTAACCGACAATTTTCAACAACGACAAGATTCCAAATGGTCATAAGAACACCCAGGTGTTCCCCGAATCGAATTATAGCAGGCTGTTGTCCCTCGAGAGGAT
This sequence comes from Monochamus saltuarius, assembly GCA_025584915.1. NCBI lineage: Eukaryota > Metazoa > Arthropoda > Insecta > Coleoptera > Cerambycidae > Monochamus > Monochamus saltuarius. Next base: position 18,096,268 of record CM046725.1, read on the forward strand.
CCCTTAGGACGGTTGCGAAACAAGGTATAATAGAAGAAACTCATTTTTCAAGTAACACCACGGAAATATAAAACAGCGTACGACCAAATTTTATTTTGTCCCGCAAACAAGATAACGCAATCTCTTATTTGCTGATGTTATTATATATCCAACATTATATTTGATGTTTCCACAGCTACATTGCAGAATTACGGAATCCGTAAGATTTTCATCATTTAGTAACTTTGAAGAAAAATATAATTTTTAGTAAACAAAATGGAAGTATGAAGGGAAACATCAAATGGGAAAATCGAAAGAAGTCTGAAGATATCAAAATCTCCAGTTCAGAAAGCGAAATGTGGAAAGAATAAATTTTCGGAGAGAAATTTTGAATATAGTAGCGGCAAGAATTCAGATGACTTACGTCATACGAATAAACGAATAATTCATTACATTTTCATCAAAATATTTAAGCTGCAACTGAGAATAATAAAACTATACAGGGTGTTACAGAATGATGTTAAGAAAGTCTAGGAGCTGGTTCAAATAACTATGTATTTTTTGTTTAAATATGTGTAAAATTAATTTCCTATTTTACTGCAAATTAAAAAAAAATTCTTACAGTCTTCATCCAAAGAGAATTTGGAACAAACTTTTCTTCTTATTTTAATGAGACTAATAAAATCTCAAACGAAAACATTTAATTTCGGGAGACCTTCAAATCTCAAAAACTATTTATCCTACAGCTTATAACTATATAAGTATATAAAAAACATATTCATAATATGTCAATAAAAGTGACCCCCAAGAAGTCCATTAAAATTGTTTCTCACTTTCAAACTTTGCCGCTAGATGGCGTATTTTTTAATTAAAAAAATGAGAATTACTCTATAAAATTGATAGTGAAGGTAACCCATTTGATATATCTCTTAAAGTAAGAAGTGTGGGAAAGGTGGAATAGCGTTGCACAAAAAGTTCTAAAACTATAAATCGCGTCAACCAATTTTAGTAATTTTGTTTTATTTAAATCTGATCCCTCAGATGGTGTTTTCAACTTCAAAACGAAAATCGACATTTTGCCCAACATTAATAGACATAAATAATTTTTGGTTAAGTGTTCGAAAAAACAACATGATAAACTCTAACGATTCGCTTCACTCAGTCGACTGCATCGCAATATATGACCTGTTGAAAGGGACTATGTGGGAGGTTCTGTTTGCGCTTTACACTTTGACTCGACATTTAGCAGAATTCTACCACTAGTTCATGCGGAAAATCGCGTGGGTTTCTGTTAAGCTCAGCTGAACAGGGAAAAACCTACCTATATTTAACAATTGCGAACAGGTGAGTCGGGGTGATATTGATTAAATAACGACGTTAAACGAAATATTTGCAGAAAAACTGTAATTAAAAGTTGCTTTATGTGAAAGATCAATACGACAAGCAATAAAGGCTCCGTGTTGGAAATTTTAAAGAGTCGATTTAGATAGACGAGCTAACAATTTGGTAACTTATTTTTCTTATATGTTTAACAAAATAGCAATAATGGGTTCGTGTCATAGAAATCATAAAATATTATAGAACGCCAGATTAGGCACACAAAAATAGTCAGACTATGGAGGAGCTTATAAAGCAGTCATCTAGGGAAAGCTTAATGTAAGCTGATGGTTATACTACATTTTAATCCCAGCATGCAATTGAAATCAAAGCGGAATGTTTATAATTGGACCATATTTTGAAATTTCCTTCCATTAGTGTGAAGCTAACCCGTTAGTGCAACCAACTCAGAAAAGCTAAGTTACAGCAACATTAGTAGATTCGCTTTTTTTCCATAGGAATTTGATTTCGTATATCTCGAAAACAACTTGTCAGATCGACTTGTGTCCTCAGAACCGTATGCGTTGCAAAATGATACCGGCAAACTCGGATGTCCTCATCTAACCGCATCTTACACCGCACCCTGACATGTTAAATGCGGTGCGAAACTGTCAGGTCAAACCCCGACGTAAATTGAAGTATTAATAGGGAAGTCCGAGTCCGAGGATGCCGCCCCCACATAACCAGACTCCGGGGATTCCGGGGAACGAGATTAGATGCCGCCGCTGGTCGTATAGCTGGGCGTCCTACGTTTTTCTTTGCCTGTAACGCGCGACGAATTTATAGGGGTTGCTCTTCTCGTATCGGAAAGGAAAATAAGTCGAAAAATTATGAAGGAAGATAAAGAAAGTATTTATGGGGAGTGAAATAAATTTACTCTATACAACTATTAGATTCAAATTTCGTACTATCCCCAACCAGCGAATATTTAGAAAGTGGCTCACGTTATAAACCGCTCACAATTTATAGCAGTGGACACAAAGAAACATACATGCAGCTCGTATATTTTTCCTATAAAATCGTGTGCCGCATATCTCTAAGAGCATACCGATTACACAGCTTCTGCTGCAGCAAATACGCATGAGTCAGATCGAAACGTTAGCTTTCTATTGGTTGCGAAGTAGCAATAATATTTGTAGTGTTTTTCCCGCCATAAATAATTAAAACAAAAGTTGGAAAATTTGTGCAAAAATCCGCGAATTACGCGTCCATGAAGACAAGGCTTAAGTGTTAGTGTGATATCTCTGCGGAGTGCGCATCAGGTAGGTGTTAGGTGAGTGGTAGTGGAGCATCGCCGTCCAAAAGAACGGCATTCTAATATTCAAAAAATTAGAGATGGCACAGGGGGGACATTTAAAATAAAATGTTAATGTGCTAGGTTCACTCGACGTCAACTTATTTTTGATAATTTTGTGTGCTTTAAACTCTTGTCAAGTGGCACATTTAGATAATCATGCAACCCTCACCTCCCATACTCATATAAATATTGTAAATTAGTCACTCTTTATTATTTTCGTCCTTGGATAATTGATAACACAAGATAAAAACTTTAAATTTGGAAATAATAATAATCATTTTTATTATATAACGCCTCGAAATTGACAAAAACTGTTTCTACTAACAATAATGGATGTTATGTAATACAATTATTTTTGTACATATTTTATATTTGATCGCCTTCAAATTTAGTACGCCTATGAAATGTTGCTCTACAAAAAAAATACATGACTACGTATCCTGTCAAGATGAACTGCCGGCATTTTCTCGAAATTTTTCACAGTTAATTGCTTCAAGAAAATGTCAACCTAAGGCGCATGATAAATAATTTAAGACGGCCTAAATGAATAATGTACAAACGTTTTTCTTCACGACAACATAATGACTTGTTGGAGACTTGCTTGAAGGCCAGGCTTCTCTTTCACAAAAGAAACATTTTTAATGAATCGGGATCTTTATTCTTGCGAAATTATTGTATCCAACGTCAAGTGAAAGATCGCAAGACGTTGTTAAAGCTCGAGACCTCTTTTTGTTTACGATTGATTATCCTGTCAGATCCTCTCCGTTGTATTTACGGGAAACGGAAATAATTGCGTGTAATTCACTGGGTGAGTTTCCGCTTTCGTCATCATTAACCTGTCCTAATTGCTAAGGTGAGAAAACAGCAGGGGGTGATGCGCTGCTAGTCAGAATATTCAATGTGTGTCCTACATTCATAATTCTATGTTTGTTTTGGAAATATTTTGAAAAAAAAATCCTTTAACTCTGTTACCAAATATTTTTCAATGCTACAGGAAAAAAATATTTTTGAACGTATAATTATGAGACACCCGGTATAAACATTTACTAAGAGGAAAGTACCTAAGACAGCCTTACAGTGACGGTCTATTAAAATATTTTAAGGATTACTTCCATTTCAATTTTAAAAATTTAGGCTCGTCCGTGTTGTCGACAATATCTAAGATATTCGAAAGGGCATTACCTACATACAGATATTTTAAATCAAATTGATCTAATATTTTGTAGGTAGCAGCGTGGTATTGTAAAGAACAGTAACAAATCGAAGCATTTTTAGTGACTGTATCAAATATAATAACAAAAAAGGCCAGGTGGACGTCATATATACGGACATGGTAAAAACTATTCACAGAGTTTTAGTAGACGAATTAAGAGTATTTTCTTTTAATGAAAACCGGGTTAAGCTGTTGGTTGGTATTTACATAACAGAAAACAGTAAAATTTAACAACCAAGTTTCTCAAATATGTGTAGCAATGTCAGGGGTGCCCCAAGATTCTATTGTCGGGCCTCTTTTATTTGTGATTTTCATCAATGATATATGTTTATGTGTAAAATATTCAAATATAGTATTGCATGCTGATGATTTAAAATTATATCTAACTGTACGAAATAAATAACACTGTTTAAATTTACAAGATCTCGATAATATAAATAATTTCCGTTTAGACAATGGTCTAATCATGAATGAAGGTAAATGTAAGTGAATCCTTTACTCGAAATGCATGTAAATTGGAAAGTAAGTATAAAATAAGAAATGTTAAATTAGAAAGCCTAACGGAAATCTGGGTATTATGACAAGTAATTTTAGGTTTAACAATTATACAGGGTTAACTATGACTAAGTACAAAAATTTTAATTGCGTGCTCAGGAAGGCCTAAAAGACAATAAAAAAAATATTCCAGAATTCTAGCTCGATATTTAAAAAATGGGCAAATTCCTCTTTTCCTGCGAAAAGTCGAGGGCTATGATAACATCGACTGAGATGGCTTAGATCCATACGACAATATCTACTACCATGTGGTCGTTTTTAGCAGCATTCTAAATGGAGAAACGACAAAATATAACATTCTTATTAGTAATAATACCTGATAGATAGGTAGGTAACAGTTAGTCCACTTAACTCCACTATTTTGCATTCGTTTTTCAGTATTTCGTTACAAACTGGCAAAACTACAACATTTTCATTCATTATAACCATAATATATATAATTTCGAAAAAAAAATGTTGCTTTATAAATAACTGTGGATTTTTTTTGAAGGGTGATTCCATTAATTCTTAATTTCCTCTATCCCCTCTTAAAATATATGTACTTAGTCATAGTTAACCCTGTATAACTGATTTAACATTAAATTGCTGTAGAAAATTTAGTTTTATACTGAGAATAATCAAAGGTTTTCAGAACGTAAAAACATGTATTACTTTATACAATTCTCTTGTTCGTCCAAAGTTTGAATATGCAACTGTGATATCATTTTTTCTTGTATAAAAATTACCAATTTCTGATTAAAACCTAGGTAGACGTATCTAAGTCAGTTTTTCTTAACAGATGCGGTTTACAGGAATAGGAAACTACTTTTTCCCTGGGAAGCACCGAAATATGTCCCACTCAGATAGGTCCTTTGTCATGCAAACGATCCCTACATCTTCCGGCATGAGTTATCGCGGTTATCAATTTCCCGATAAGGATTTATTGTTGTTGTTAGTTAAGTTTTGACATCGGCACTGATCGATCGATCGCCGAATCTGTTGATTCATGGTGTTTTGTGTAGAAAATTTCCCGGAGAAATTCAGTCGAACGCTCGCTAATGCACATTATAGTCGATCTGTTGAGCAGCACACTCGATTCTTTTACTCGGTCGGAAGTATTTTTCGATGGATGCTGGTCACGTCCAAGAATTTTCTGGATCTAGCAAATTTCACGGGGATGGGTACAGTTTTTCCGAATAAAGTTCAAATACCTAACGCCTAAAATTTTAAATTTATATATTCCATATTTACTTAGTTATTTTTCGCCGATGACTTGAAAATTTATTGCAAACTTGATGATGGTAATGACTGTGAACTTTTATAATATCAAATATCATTAATTGAAGAGTGGTGTGAAACATTTCAACTTAATTTGAACTTATCCAAATGTAAAATGATTTTTTTCAGAGGGTGTACAATAAAATTCTTTAGTGAAACTTATTGAACATCATCTACTACATTTGATTGCATTTGAAAAAAAAATAACCCTATAGAGTAATTTTGTAACAGGTTGAAATAATCAACCCCTAAGAAATTACTTCGCAGAACTTTTTTTACGGACTGAATTTTGCTCATTCAAAAAACACAATTCAATTACTAAATTTTAGGTCTCTTCTATTTTCATTTAACAGTCAAACGTTTAGGAAATAAAAACATAAATGTTATTCAATAAATTTTCAAACGGTTGAAGCGGGGTTATTTAGTCGACTATAAAATGTAGTAGGCTGTTTTTTAACACTTATTTACATACACATATACACATATAGGGTAGCTCTTCAAAAGTAAACACAAAAATACGGTACCTCAAAATTTCAAAAAGCGCGCATTTTGATATGAATACCTAATTTAATTTAAATAAAAGAGTGAACATTAAACAAACTCTGCTCTCTTTTATGAATCAATCGAGCTAAAATCCTAATTTCAATATTTCAAGTAAAGTGTATAATATAAAAATGTACAAAGTGATGAATCAAGCAATTTGCCGTACATGTATGCACATACTGTTATTATTTTGCTATAAACCAGCTATAAAATGATAACAATAGAAATCGTAAGCAAGAACCACCGCTGCAGATAATTGTGAACAAAATGTCAACTGGAGAGATATACAGGATGTGTATATACAGGAATGATGTTAAAACAGGTCCACATAGATGGGTAGGAAGGGCCGGACCTGTTTTATGGCCTCCAAGATCGCCTGATCTGAACCCTCTAGATTTCTTTGTTTGGGGATATTTGAAGACATTAGTGTATGGTACTCCTGTAAATAGCCTGGAAGAGTTGCAGCTACGGATTAATCAAAAGTGTCAAGAAATCCAAACCAAGGAGGGTGTTTTCGAAAGAGTTCGAATATCGTTGAGACGAAGATGTCGTGCCTGCTTGGAAATGGACGGAGGGCACTTTGAATATCTTCTGTAACTTTGTTTTTTGTTTGTTAAAAGCTTCCTTTGTCGGTTTATTCCTAATAAAATAAAATGTTTGAAAAACGAATAGTGATCCATATCTCCGCAACCGTTACTTTGCGGACCCATGTTTATGAAGACTTTTCTGCGTATTTTGGTTCATACTATTACCTCCTGAAATATTTTACACTGTTTTTTTAACACCCTGTATTTAGAACGTAACATTTCAGTATAATTCAAGTCACTATGGGTGCAAATCGTAGAGTCAACACCACTACTTCAATAATAAAGGCTTTGTTGCTTCACTTTAGTAATACAGTAGCATTGAGTAATAACTAGTATATTAGTAAATGGTAATAAACAATCCTCCAATTCATACATGTTAATACGCTGAAGAAACTGACGCAGTTCAAGAGGGACTAAAAGAAAGAGAAGAAAACGTTTTTTAGAACCTACATTTTGGATCAAATATCATAAATTTCTTAATAAATCTTTGCAGTCGCAATTAAATAAAGACGATTGATTAGATTTTATACATAACTATACTGTTCAACAAAATATTACTCGCTTTTTACCAGCCAATAGTATCGTCTATCTCTTTTTAGTTACTAAAAACCCGTGATCTATAACATTTGATTTGACGTTTAATGCAGAAATAAGTTATTAGAAAAAAACAATTTACATATATCACAACAAAATTGAATGTAGCTACGAGTATTATTATTTTGTTTATTACAGCTGATATTTCATTCCAAATTACGTTGCATTATATTATATAAAAAGATTTTTATCATATCTCCTAATCAGTGAATTACTAGATTAAAACCGAATATAAAACAATGCAAGGAACATTAAACATCCAGATATTTATTACATTATCTTCTAGATACAATGAATCATCCCTAATCAACTTCTCGCATTGCTCGGTATGAATCATTTATAACTTGAATCAATTTGTAGCACTTGTATTACACATGTAGATATTTCTATGTTTTGTTAAATATTTGTACATGTACCAAAAAGATAAAGGAATGTGATGCCAAAATATTTTTTTATAGTGGGAAAAACTGTACTTGTAACAAATTTTGTCAACTATAACATTTTCTATCATTTTCGTCATGAAAGATTGCCAGAAGCTCAAAATAAATTTATTAACAACACATAATAATGAAAGTAACAATAATATGTGTAGTGTTTTACTGTTTCGCAAAATTTGTCAAACTTGAGATTTTCCCGTGAATTTCGCGTCCATGAGGACAAGACTTCGGTGTGAGATCTGCGGACTGCGCATCAGGTAGGTGTAAGTAGGTGGTGGTGAGCAATCGCCGTCCAAAAGCACGGCATTCTAATTTGTAGAGAGGATGGCACAAGTAGCAATTGTTATGTGCTAAGTTCACTCGACGTCAACTTATTTTTGACAATTTTGTGTGCTTTAACTCTTCTCAAGTGGCACGCTTAGATAATCATGCCACCCTTACCTTCAGTACTCATCTCTGTGTTGCGAATTAGTCACTCTCTATTATTTTCGACCTAGGGTAATTGATAACACAAGATAAAAACTTTAAATTTGGAAATAATTTTTATCATTTTTATTATCTAACGCCTCGAAATGGGCAAAAGCTGTTACATCACTGTTTCTACTAAAAATAATGTTATGTAATGTAATTATTTTTGTATATTTTTTATATCTGATCGCCTTCAAATTTAGTACGCCTATGAAATGTTGCTCCTCGCACGCTTTGCCCTACACGCTTGTCTACAAGCTAACGATTAGTCACTCTCTAGATTTTCGACCGTCTAGTATAGTAATTGCAACTTCTGACAAACGAATCGTTGGCAAATAAGTATCTGTTGTGACATCATATAAAGTGATTGCAACGACGTCATCCACAGAGTGGCTAGGATGACGCCAATAACGAGTAACGGCATTATCGATGGCATCACGACCATTCCTCGTAGAAACTCCCGGACAGGCAAATGCTACGCGTTGCTTTCTTTCTTAATAAATGACGGCGCGAAATAAGGAACAAACGGCGTTCAATCAGAGCGGCACAATCGGCGTTATGGTCTCTACGCCCCGCAGCTCCGATATAAAAAAGCCCATCCGGGAGTCCTAGCCTGAACGGGGAAAAATGGGTATAATCTTAACGGCACTCACTTTCATCGCTCTGCGGCTGCGAGAGGATGGAGCTATGTTTCTTCTTCACCTCCTCCACGTTCGCCTGGATCTTGTCTATCATGTCCCGTATCTCCTCCACCTAAAATGGAAACAGAAATGAGAGCTTAAGATACAGTCGAAGACGGAATATAGTCGGCTTTGGTATGTATTTGAAAGGACCCGTTTAGTAGTGACGTCACATGCGTCAAATAATAGTCAACCCCATAATAAACACTGTCATGAAGAATTTCTCAATTTCTTTCTAGATCGATTTTCAAGCTTATGTATATTGGACGTAAGTACCAAAAAATGTTTTCTGGCAATATTAGAAATATTTAAGAAGTTTCAAACCCCGACTGATAACTTAAAAGAATATACAGATTCGGAAATTACGGATCTTTACAGAGAAAGTAGAAATTGCCGCTTCATCCCAGGGAAGGTACGAAGTTTAAGAGGCGCGGCGACGTGCATTGGTCTAGCATTCCCCACTACTACGGTAATCGGTTCCGTATCGCCAACGCCAATTCGCCATTGCAAATCTAACTGTCCGGTCAACTGATGCCAGTGTTGTCAGGTCTCATGCATTCCGAGGAAATCTCATGCTTTTTAATAGACACAAAAAGAAATAATAAAATTATTAAAATTACTCTTTGAAATCTACCAAAACAAAGACCTAACGAGAAATAAAGGCAAAATCGAGGGCAAAATTGAATAGATAGAGATAGGTATCTACAATATTTGGGTACTTGAAATGTCCTTTATTGTAGACTGCTCTCTTAAAAATTAGCAATGAATACATAAAATAAACGGGTATGACAGTCGACGGATATGCGGTGTGTGGCTGTATTCACGCTGTATTGCAGTGATTTTTAACTCTATTCCGTAAGGGTACCTACATTTTCTGGAAACAGATTTTACGACACGTGAGTCACCCTGCGTCACCTCAACTGCGCCTCAACGTTCGCCCGGCCTAACAATAAAATAAATTAGAACGGTTACGTGGTTAATAACTTTTAAGTAAGTACCTGTAAGAACCTACTTACAATGTAATATTATGATAAAATAGCATAACATAATGCTTTTTAATGAAATAAAAATGGCATTACAAAAGAAATTAAAAATTAAGCTGTATCAAGAGGTGTTTTTTGATAAATTAAGCCATCTCGTGCTTTTTTCTCCAAACCTCATGCTTCTTTGAAATTATTCTCATGCACTGAATTTTTCCCACCTGGCAACACTGCTTGATGCGAACACGCTGTGGTGGAAGTATGCGTGTAGCATGACACAAATACACACAAGCGGCAAAACACAATTCACCATCAAGATCCTCACTTTCCAAATCTGTATGTAGAATAGTAGTTGTTCAGAGAATTCTACAGCAGGTTCTACATACAAAAATAAGAAAAAAAAATCTATAAACCTAGGTCCGCAAATGCTTCGTTTTCGAAATCTATATTTTCCTGAAGAAAAAAAATTAAAAACTGTTTTTATTGATAATTTCTAAATTTCAATACAGTTCTGATATATAGGTTATAATTTGGTATCATCGACTGCATTTCAGACCCCCAGAGATGTAGCTATTGGTTTTTGACCAGAAAATCTACGTCACTGGTTTTTCTTTTGGTTTTTACTTTGTTTTTAAGAACCTTATTTATTTTAGAGCAAAATAACTTCGTTGTACATTTGTCGTTTAGAGAGCGGTTCTCAAGCTATTGATGATTTTTAAAAGACATGCTAATAATTAAAAAAACATTAAACATTTAGTCTATTAGCTAATTTCTATTTCAAATGATGTTTGAGAAAATATGGAATGTTTAAAGCATTTTTGTTGCATCAATTGTAAATTGTCTATTCTATTTCAAAGTTCTGAAGATGTCTCGGAACGTCGTTGATATTCATAAATTTTGGTTTTTTCAATAATTGACCAGAACTTCCGCCACTACTACACTATTAATTTAACCAGAATTACCCTAGTGTTAAATGAACTACCTGTACTAACAAATGTTCACTTATAATATCAATAGTGCTTAAATTATTTTCGAAAATGTTTCGATACAATGAATATTTTGAACATTCTCCCGAGTCAAAGACGAGACACTGGCCTGAAATAAAAAGATAGTTTGGTTCGCCCAGTATAATAATTATTTCTTCAAAATTATGAATTTCTTAATAATTCGTTAAATAATCGGTCTGTGGAGATACACAAAAGTTCTAGGATAATAAAATTTTGCAAAATTGTATGTGATTGTCTAGTTTAAAATACAGAAACCCTATTGAAATTAATTTCAATTCAATTTTAATGAAATAATTGCTTTCTGCAATTAAATTACCTGTACTGTACCTACCCATTTAGTATATTTTGAGGCTTTCAGTTTTTTCAGCGGTAAATATTTATATTATTCGATCGGTCAGTGGTCGCGCAGTTTAAGGTGTCAGTACTTGTATCGAGGTGACTAGATCGATGTGGGTTCGATCCCCGCAGCCGATAGACCGTATATAAGCTATATTCGTGGAGAGATTGGCATCCTCTCTGCGGGTATGGTAGGGTGGAAGAATGTTGGCTTGGGTCAATGTGAGAGATTGATACCGGTTGACATTTGACTACCCCCCTAATTAATGAGGTTTTCCTCATTCCTGCACTGAATGGTGGTTAGGGCCTACCAACGTAAGTCGTTCCTTGGCGCAAATGCGGCCTGCTTAATAATAATATGCCGCCCCCTCTCCAGCACAAGTCTTCGACTTCTGGGCTAATCCTCATGATTAGAATGAGGGATAGATATATTATTATATCGAAACCATTTGCTTCTAAAGAAAAAACTATTTGAAACCATGCCTAAGAATAAATGATTTAACAATCTAAACATATACAGAAAGCAGGTATGCATTCATAAAGTTACGTAAAATTTAATAAATTTCAAAACTTAAGAATTAGTATTAATGATATATTCTTAGACAATTTTTTGTGTATATTTATTAAGAACTTCCTATCAGTTACAAGTAAAACACTTAAATCAATCCCGACTGTTCTATCTTTTCAGTTATTTTTGGATGCGTAAAAGTTAATTCAAAATTAGCAATGTTTTCCTTCGCATTCTTATAATTTATATTTAAATACGTTATATAACACTTTCACTAAGTCCACTGTTATTCATCGTAAATTATTCATAACATTAATGAACGCATTTAATTACTATTCTTGTGCCTTTTGTTATGTTACAACCACATTCAATAATAATAAACACTGTTAGTTTACGTCATATTTAATACAATTTCAGAGTAAAAGACAAGTATCTACACAATTTTCATCGACGTCTTCAATTTTTTAATTTTTTTTATTTAATATAAACAATGAATATATATAGTAGATGATCTGTTATCACCTAGAAAAGGATTTTTCCAAGATAGGTACGTTAGATACCTAAATTAGACTGATATATATATAGCGAGAGTACCTACATCTATAAGTGTACTAAAATCCTACAGATTAGTATTATAATAATTTTGTTTATTCAAACAAAACACTTAACAGTATTATTACATTTTACGATAAAGTAATAATCGTAAATGTTTATACGATTTTTTAATCAGTATTAGGTATATAAGGTACCTAACACGTTTATGATCTTTCAAAAATTCCTAGTTACACTCAACAATTATTGAAAATATACCTAGACTTAAAATTTGAAACCGTGTAATAGTAATTACAGTTCATTTATAAAAGTTCAATGATCTCTAAAAGTCAGAGATTTATCTTTATGCAAAAGCGCGTGTTATATTTTGGAAAAGATTGCAAATAACCAGTATATTATTATGTTGATTACTGTCTATTTTCCTAAAAAAGCACTACTAGAATCATCAGGGTTGATGGGGTTCTTTAAGGATCGAGGGGTAAACCACTGCTTGAAATTTGTACAACGAAATACCCATTTTTAAAAATATTACCCATAAATACCCAAAAAAAATACCCCAGCAAATAAATAAATACCTAAAAAATACCCAAAAACCACAAATGCTCAAAGAATACCTATGAGTATTATTAAGCGGGCCATAAAATATATATTTTCTTTCAACATCTGCAATATCGTCTTGCTTGGGCCAAACATATGAACCTAATTTTCGTTTAAGAAACTTCATTCTGTATTTAACTTCATCAACTGTATTAACTATGCTTCCCACAAACCAGCCCTTATCATATGATACAGCATAGTATTTTTCTTCCTCAAGTATAATAACTGGCATTCTGTCTAATTGTTCTTCAATGGTATTTTCTTCCGAAGAAAAATCTTCTGTGTCAGTGGAATCGTCTAAAACAACTCTATCACTAAACTCTTCTGAGTCACATTCAGATTCAGAATGAGATTTAAGTTTTCTTCTAGTTTTTTTCTGAGATTTTCTTACAGCTCTCTTTCTATAGTTAACTAATTTTTTGTTTGCTATATCGGTATTTGTCCCGGCAAATTTTCTTTTTCCTGTTATAAATTGTTTCATTATATCCGTACTAATTTCTCCATTTCCTTCATCCAGCAACCAACAAAAAGAAGATTTTTTTACTATTACTGATTTATTATTAGATAGGATTACTTTTAAATACGGACTTTCCACTGCTAAACTTGGATTTTTGTCAGAATAATCTATGAAATCAATATCATTATCCAAGACATTTTCACTGATTTCAGTAACAATTTTTAACTCTGCCTCATTCGCTAAAAATGTGTTAAAGATGTGATCGTCGGAAGCAGTATCATATGTCTGAATGACTTGACAATAATAATTGTTATCATCCTCATTACTAGCCTCTGTTGGATGCTCGGATGGAAGTTTGATATCAAAATTATTCGCAACATCTTTATCTTGATTTAATCCTAATAGTTTCACGTCTTTGTAGGCATCATCAATTTCTCTATTAACTAATAGGTTAATATCAATATAGGAAATTTCTTCCAGAGACGGCTGTTCAAACTTTTTTTCAGTAAATCTACTCTTTCTTGGACGCACGCACCATCGCCATTGTGTTTAAGAATTGGCGGGAAAATACTAATTTTCTCCAAAAATACCCAATAAATACCTTCGTAATACCCACTAAATACCCATTATTACCTTGATAGTACCCAAAAATACACAAAATACCCAAAAATTACGAAAAAATACCCATAATTACCCACAAATACCCAAAAAATACAAAAAATACCTTTAATTACCTACAGCTTGTACAGTAAAATACCCCAGTGGTTTTCCTCTCGTTAAGGATCTTCTGAATTTAAATCTTTCGATAGCAACGTTTTTCGGTCAATCTTGATTCCAACTTGGAAGCATTTACTATTTGGACGTGCCTTCTTAGCTCTCGTGTATATATATATATATATATATATATATATATACATATATATATATATATATATATGTTAGTTCGTAGGCTTCATGTTTATATGTGGTTGTAAAATTTCTCCGGGTTCCTTTCATGATGAATCTGCATGGTCCTCAAAAGAACCATTTGTTTGACAACGTTACTACGTTCGGCTTACTGTACGAACGTAGTAACGCGAAGCAGAAGTAAGAAGACCTGAAGATGGTAAATGAGATTTTACCGAAACGTTGTCAAACAAATGGTTCTTTTGAGGACCATGCAGATTCATCGCGGAAAGGAACCCGGAGAAATTTTACAACCATATATATATATTTATTATTACATAAATTATTAGTTTTAATTTTGGTACTTGTAATATTATGTTAATGTGTTATGTTGTTAGTTGTTGTTTTCTATCAAAATTGTATCCTTTAATAATTACATGAATTCTCTCGGAAAATCCAACGGTTTTTATTTTTTTTTCTCAAAAACGGCGCATTACAGTCCAAAAACTCAAGAGGGCTCTTATTTTTCAAATTGAACGAGGAATTGAAAAATGTTTTTATCTGGGAAAAAACCATTGGCGTACTATTTTTTTCTTTAAAAATATTAGAGTCCGTGCTCGTGAGCACGTCATTGTTAAAGATAGAAATTATGTTTAGGTATATTGCAAAATATGCAACTTTATTAATAGTCACCACATACCAAATTTCATAAAAATATCTAAAGCGATTTCGAAAATATTAATTATTTTCCTTTTTTTTCCTAAAACTTTAACACACAGTATTCTTGTAACGGAACATTTTTGGACCATAGCTTATAAAGCAAGCTAAGCTAGATCTGGAACTCTATATATAAGAAATAAATGCAAGTCTCAGCATAAGATAAAATGACAAATATGGTAACTATATGTTACAGCAAAGAAATAGAATACAAGCAAAAATATATATAGGGTGTAAAAGGGTATATGTATAATTTGCGTTCTTTCCTTTATTTTCACTTCCGTCAGATAGAAAGTACAGCACGAGGCACTGGAGAACAAAAAATCGTTATGCGAATTCAAACTGCGGCATAACGGAAGATTATGTTACCAACCATAATAAATTTATTTATAAAGACCCATTTGCTTAAGAGAAAGTGGAGCAAAATTTTCTTTGCGCCAATACAAATAATGACACTTGATATTGTAGCTTAAATTCAAACAAATATACAGGGTGTCAAAGTTGGATTTTAAATAGTGTTATAATTAAATACACTATCTTTAAATGTATCAACTTAAAAATTTGAGAATTGTGATTTTTGGATATAAGAAATCATAATCTGTTTTCTATTTCGACGTATTTCCTAGAGGGCGTCACATCCGCCATATTTGTAACGTAAATGTGAGCGTCACTTTTTTGGCTCTAATTTTCACTTCATTAAAAAATCTTAAACCTACATTGTTTTTGAGGAAAAAAGGTATAGTCGTCAGTAGTCTCACAAATTGGCCATTTTCGAGAAAATAGCTTTTTCAACAATCAGCTGAATAGTTCATTGTACGTACAATATTTTAACGTCGATTTTAACGTATTAAGCGCCAAAATTCCCTTGCAAATTGAATATGTTGATACCTTCAACAACGACAAGCAATAAAATTTGTACTATTGGAAATTGCTACGGATCGTATTTTTCAACATCCAACGTTTTGAAAATGGTCAAAGTCATACTGATTCTTGCAGACTATCTGTATAGGCGTCCTTAATTATTTTGTGAATAATAGGGTAATAACGTGAACAAATTTTTCGTCTTTTTTTTCCTCTAAATTCCTAAACACATTTTTTTGTAGATTATCAGGTTATAATCTATTTGGAAATCCTCTCAAATATTCTCGTTGTCCAGCACGTCGACTGAAATCTAATTGCCAATCATCCTTCATATATATGAATATGAAAAATTATTGTCTCAGAATTTTTCGATTTTGTAAAGCAATCATTTACCAACATAAATTTTGTCTAATAATTGTTAAAATTTAACTTACACATTGGTGCCTACTACATTAAAATATTTTACAAGAAGCTATTCAGCTGATTGTTCAAAAGCTACTATCTCGAAAATGGTCAATTTTTAAGACTACTAACAAGTACGTATACCTTTTTTCCTCAGAAACAATGTAGGAACATAATACAAAAAGATTAAAACCCGCGTGAATATCAGACGAAAAGAAAATTTGTCGTACATAATTTGTTTATAAACACAATAATCGTTATTAAACGGTTCAGTGAACTATGAGCGCTATGAACAATATTTTCTAATACCCCGGAAACAATCTGCACAGATACAATATAGTAAGTATATTCCCCTCGCGTTCTCTTCTAGTAGACAACAAATGGAACTTGAGTCCTGTAACCATGTTATAATTAACCACACGATTGTACGTGATATTTACAACACAATAAAGTCATGAAATTCAAAAATGTGTCATACTCTGCATCATAGTTAACCACAAAAGGAAATTTTTTATGATGCATATAATTTTTTTAGAATTGATTGATAAATATTAACATTTCAAACCAGAAGTCTATGATGCAATTTAAAAAACAAAAACGTATTTTTTTATTTTTTAGGAATTTCGAGTTTTGATATAAAATTTCGTCCATTTTTGTTTTAATTAAAAATGGCAATTTACTCACAGACCTCAAAAACACGAACCACCACTGAATTTTATATTAATTACATCGTAAAAGCTTTCATGACATCTATACGACCAAACTACAGATTTATTATGTGTATGTTCATAAAATTGCATCGATTAACTACTAAAATGATGTATCGACTTTGATGTGAACAAATGCTCCACATTCAACACCTATTTTATATAATTTAATCAATCAAGCTTTTGTATTATGACTCCCCCATGAATATATACTTAGGTATATGAAACATACCCCAGCCAACAATAGGCACATTCACATTCTATTTACACCGAGTTTACAATAGATCCTGATGTAATTTTACAAACTCCCATTGGAAATCAATAAAAATTCATTATCTTCTAGGATTCTAAAATTCCCTTAACAATATTTGCAACAGTAAATCATATTTGAATTATTACTGACAAGTAACCTAAAGCAACTACATATTGTAATTTTACTATACTTATGTAATTTCATATGCAGTGTACTGTATCACAATAATTTATGACTTTATACATAAAATCATAACGCATTCACTACTTATAGCATGCACATACAATTTTTACGTCAATAGACATCAAATATCATAGAAACGCATCCGATGATACTGAATTGAAATTGTAATAACTTACAGCCATCCTGTCACATACAAAAAAATAAGCAAATATACTAAGGAATTAAGAATAGAAGATTTAATAGAAGGATTTTATTGGAAAATACCTACAAATGCTCTGTCCAAGTTTTGTCATATATTATTTGGATATCGTTCAGGAACAATATGTCTAAATCGTCCTATAAATTTAGGTACGCGTGGCGCAGTCTATCACTGTCTACGGAAAAAATATTGGCACAAATTGTACAGAAAAGGCTCAATTCTTTTTAGTAGAAAGCAGAGATCACCTTGCTCGTTCGAACAAAAAATATATAAAAATTCGATTTTTCATTTTCTAAAAATATATTACCTAAGATCTGTATTTCTGTAGTTCAAACGTTCGAATAGGTTCCTGTAGGGTGTATATTTGAGTATAGAGTAACATAATTTTTATGTTGTAAGTATACAAGCTCTACACCGTACACAAACCTATTCGACTTTTTGCCAGAAATGTAACAAAAGCTATCTCAAAAACTAGAAAAATAAATTTTAATATTAAGTATTTTGTAGGTCTCGGAGTAGAGAACACGATGTCACTTTTGAAGAAAATCTTGATAAACAAGTAACACGTAAAAGTTATTTGCAAAACAGGTCTAAAAAATATAATATAAAAATATAACAAGCAAAAGACTTGTTTTGTTGACTTTTGTCAGATCAAAAATTCAATTCAAACCTTTTTCACAATCAATAACTACAGGAAAGCATTAACAGTCATCTAAAAATTAAAATAACCAGAACGGAAATAATAATAAACACCTAATCTGAATATCGATTTACAATATACATATAAAATATTTAATATGTAGAATCAATCTTTAAAAGCCTACAATACAAACCACCAGCAATTTCTGTTAGTTTTCAATAATTTTACTCATGAATGTTTGCAACAATGTTTAAATAAGAAAAAAAAATAAATACCTACATATCTGAGGTCAGATAAGAGATAACTGACAAAATTGACAATAAAAGATTAGGTGAGTTTTACTTAATGTTATACATGGAATCAATTTACAGATTATTTCAAGAAAAAGTTCAACAATAATACATTATAAAATGCAGGTAAATAGTTATTAGTTAGTTGAGATGCAATTTAAAATTGTATCTAACGAATTTCATCAATATCCATTTAGACACTAATTATGTTGAATCTTGAAATATGGCTTACAAGTATATAAAATAAATTCTGATCGAGTAAAACCACGAATGAAATCTACTTTTTTACGTCGCCATTAAAATTTCACCCCCAATTTGATAAAACCTACAATAAAATATATACTTACTATATAATTTTACGAGCAATCCGAGTGATTTTAATGTGCAATTTGAAACGCATAATTTACTTTCAATTTAATGACAAGATAAAACGAGGATAAAATTGTATAGTTTTTTGTTACTACCCACATAATCTACTTTCTAGGTACCTAATTTACCTAGTAAATATATAACTGTATCGTATATGAGATCATTTATAATTCGCATGATTGTTCAGGTTTAAATAATCCCTGTAAACTATAAATCAAATTTAAAAAATAGACGCGAAATATGTAAATTATAATAATAAATAATAAGTAATAATAAATTCTTTATTTCCATTAAACAATTTACACATTGTATTGGAATAAAATTGTATAATACTATACACGTACACATAAAATAACACTACCATAACAAACATTCTGGAATAAAGTATTCTTTTAGATCATAAAAACATTTGTATACTAAATGTTGCTTTAGGCGTTTTTAAAATAGTCCAGTCGATGGGCAAAGTTTGAGTTCAGAAGGCAATCTATTATTATATTTTAAGACCAACGTAATTGGGTGAGCTGCAAGTAACATTTAATCTACAATAAGGCACGTACAAATTATTCTTTTGTCTTGTATTTATAGTATGGATATTGTTATGTTTGATAAACTTATCCTGATTGTTATGTACATATATGCAAAGTTCGTATATCAAAAGAGATGGCACTGTTAAAATCTGGTAATTTATAAATACCTACATCCTTACGACTAACAAAAGATGACAGATGAAACATCACTCTCAATATCTTTTTTTTTGTGCAATAAAAACATTACTTGACATTGTAGATAGTCCCCAAAAACATATTCCGTACCGCAGTCAAGATTTAACTTCAGCATAATACAAATTTATTAGTTGATTAATGTTTAAAACGGTTGTAAGATTTCTAAATTGATAAATTACGGAATTTAATTTCATAACTATATGCTCACAAGGAGGCTTCCACGTTAAACATTCATCAATATAAAGACCTAGAAATAACACTCTCTGCCTGCTTTGCCACACAATTACTGTTTACATGTAGGTAGATCAAGTCCCCTACAAGTCTTTTGCCGATTATGAAAGCTTAATGCTAATTTTTTTTTTTTTCAGAATTTAAAAAAACCCTATTTTCACAAAACCATGCATTGAGTTCATACAGAACATTGTTACATTTATTTTGCAGCATATCATTCTCTTTATCAGATACCACTACTTCTATGGCCAAACTACCAAAAAGCACTCTGAACTGAAACATGATATATAATGTCCTATTTACTAAGATGAACTTCCATTCATATAAGGAAACGTGAAATGTCCAATCATGTTTTATTTAATAGAAGTTCTTTAAGCTGTGATAGAACATCGAATAGAACTAATACCTACTTTACCGAAAAAGGCATTGGATAAGTTTTAGTCTTTTTTTAAATAAATACGGTTACACATACACACTGACCAAAAGCAACAACATTATGGAATAGCGGTTATAATTTGAAAACTAAAAAAGAGATAATAGTCAAATTTTACACAAATAAGAAGGTATATTTTGTTTGGTACAATTTATCATTCATCAAAATAAAAGGCATCCTTTATAATAATTGTACTTTTACATTTACACAAAAATCAACAAATATAATTTACAGTTATACAGGGTGTCTCAGGTATAATTGGCATCCTTTAGAAGGGGTGAATATATAGTGGAATAAATGAGATTTGCCAAAATATACCTGTATCTAAAAGTTTATCATTTCCGAGATACAGCGTGTCAAAGATTTAGAAATTTTTATTATAATTTCTATTTATTTGAAAATCCTTCGTGATCAAACAATAATAATTCTAAGTTGCAATGGGATACCTCAAATACTCATTCATTAAATATTCCATAATCACCAGTGGCGTAGAAACCATGTGCTACTCTTCTTTTATTTACAATAAATTTAGTACGCCACTGTCTTAATTATAAAAAAACGTAACATACTTTAAGTTTTGATTATTTTTAACAAATAATTATTCATCGCAATTTTCTTTAAAATGCATTGTATTCAAGTAATTATTCATTTAAAATATCTCTGCACTTCGTAGTTTGTGCATATTTGTATCAAAAGCTGAAAGAAACTTGAAGATCCACTCTTAAAATTTTGTACATCGCCATAATTTACCATTTTTTGAGTCATTTTTTTTTGCTGTATTTTCAGTGGAAAAGGCACTTTACCTAAAACCAAAAATTTATATCAAATAGGATTTCCTAATTCGAAAATAGTTACTTCAACAAGGTATACTCTTTTTACATAAAGAAGGTAGAAGAAGCGATTGTTTTAATAGAAAGATGTAGGTATATGTATACTAAGCCACAAAAAAGTTCTGCCACTTAAAAAAAGTATAATAGGTCTCACCACGCACAAATTACGAAATGAAGAGATATTTAAAAAACAATTACCTAAATACGATGCATTTTAAAAAAAATTTCAAGAATAATTATTTGTCCAAAAATTTTTTTTATAATTAAGACAGTGGCGTATCATTTTTATTGTAAATAAACGAAGTGCCACAGTGTTTCTACGCCACTGATGATAATGAGAATATTTAAACACTGAATAATTAGACTGACACCCTGTATCTCAAAAACGGCAAACTTTTAAATATATTTGGTAAATTTCATTTATTTTTACTATACAGTCACGGATGCCAGTAACACCTGAGACATCCTGTATATTGTACTTTATCGAGGTAGTAAAATATGTATAAAAAAAATTATTTGAAAGATACTTTTAACCAACGTGTTTTAAACTGGCGCATCCACCACCATTTGCTAACCACTCATTGACAGATTTTGATTTCATTCAACTAATAAGAATCTCATACTTTTCCTGCAAGATAGAAAACAATAAAAAAGATTAAATTTAAGACTTACTTCACAATTAAGACATGTAGTATGACAACTGCTACAATAAATAATGTGCCTATATTTAACATTGATACATTTTTTGCTATTTCATTAATATCTACTTAGGGATGGATAATAACAGTTCAAATGAATAATATAGTAGCTTCAAAAAGCGCTGATTTTTATGTTACGTATATTATAATAGGTATTGTATAATAAATATTATACCTATACCTACACTTAAAACGTCTTATACGAGGTAGTACTCCACATTGTCACTGATTTATTTTTACAGTGATGAGTAAGTAAATGTTTACTGTTGTCTTAGGTCAGATTATTTACATAATCCAACTGTGGAACAAGGGCAAGATTATTATTCTATTCTGATTTATGCATTTCTCAGAAACATTCACTTGTTTTGTATTCAGAAATAACGACACCTACCTCTTGAAAAAATGCATCCATGAAGCCCTCGCGACCCTCGACGTTGACAGCAACATCGTCCGGTCCAACATCGTCATCGTCACTTTGTGCCTGGAATAAATAAAAAACGAAAATAATAACAAATGCCCACTGCTGACTAAATTAGTGACAGCTCTGGAGGGGTGGGGCCTGATGTGACATATATCATAGTTCTTTTTTCACCTAACCTAATAGTTTAATTTAACAATCAAACATTTAGCAACAGATAACTGCCCAGCTGCGACTGTCAGCGTCTAACTAGATTGATTGGGTAATAAAAGTGTCATTGAAGTGAAACATTGCAGTCCTATGATTTACACAAATTTTAGTTAAAAAGTGGATGAAAATTTTGGGTTCTAAAATATACAAAACCTACCGCAACAAGAGCTGCTAATCTATCCTTAGTCATCTTGACCCGGCTTTAATCACACACCACTTAAAACTTTAATTTTATAAAATAATCCCATTCAAATTGTTTAAATACCACCACAACTATAGAACTAGAACGACCGACAAGACGGAGCGAGCGACCACCAGTCCTCCACACGAAAATCGATAGAGTTCTGCAGTGCCGTCAGTGACCTGCGCATGTGCACATGACGTCACGTTTTCCGTGACGTCACACATTAATTTTAGAACTAAATTTAGTTTTTCTTCTAAATTAGCGAAAGATTTTAAATTGTAACACATAAAATACCCTTTTTTCGAATTTTAAGGCAAATATAGTAGCTCCGAATAAATAAACTCTGTTAAGAGTTAATATATTGGCGGGTATGTTAGTCACCTTTCCTTGGCATCTTGTGAACGCCATTGTGAACTTTAACGACTTTGGAAGAAGGCATCAGTAATCGGTGATTTTCTGTGCCATCGGTCTTTATTAGCAGTTTTTATTGTGAAGGTAAGTTTATCTTTTCCCGCAGAATATTGCCTATTCCTTAGTTTCCTGTTTTTATCGTTATTAACATAGAAAAATATGTGTAAAGTCGGTACTGTAATGTCAAAATCCTATGATACGTTTTTGTAGCGCCATTTAGCTCAAAAATTAAAACTTACTAAAACGTGCTCAGTCATTTGTCAGTTGTCGTAAACGAAGTGTTTGAAAACCTTCAAAATTATCCCATATTTTCAGTGCAGTGATATTAATTTAATATTATTCTAGAAATTTCGCCGTCTAACATTGAATTGTATCTTTTAGACAACTTTCAAATCCTATCAGAACCATGGCTGCGGAACAAGAAATGCCCACATTTAAATGCGTACTAGTTGGAGACGGAGGTACCGGAAAAACCACATTCGTAAAACGCCACTTGACTGGCGAATTCGAGAAAAAGTACGTAGCCACTTTAGGTGTTGAAGTTCATCCCCTAGTGTTCCACACTAATCGAGGTCCCATCCGTTTCAATGTATGGGACACTGCTGGTCAGGAGAAATTTGGGGGACTTCGTGACGGATACTACATTCAGGGACAATGTGCCATTATTATGTTTGATGTCACTTCTCGTGTGACATACAAAAACGTACCAAACTGGCATAGAGATCTCGTTAGAGTGTGTGAAAATATCCCGATTGTACTGTGTGGCAACAAAGTAGACATTAAGGATAGGAAAGTTAAGGCTAAAAGCATCGTGTTCCACAGGAAGAAGAACTTACAAGTAAGTTTTTTTAGTGATATTTACGTTCAATTATTTCGTAGATTTATTATTTACCTATTTGTTGTCAAATTTGACAGCAGTGCTGTCATAGACGTTTTCAATTCTTATGCAAGGTGTCCGCAAATATTTTAGGGGGTGATTCTACAGCAAAAAAAATCGGACGAAAACTTTGAACGGTATCCCGATATTAATGCAACATAGAGCAAGAGAAACTTCTTGATGACAATATAATGCGTTATAGCCCTAACTTACATAAGTTTAAAAGTTGATGGTTTAATAGATACGTGGTATCAAAGTTAAAATTTTATTTTGGATATTTGTAAGTAACTAAAAAATCCAAATATTTGGGTACATTTTGGAGATCAGGTATTTTTGGAAGCAAACAATTCAAATTTGTTTTTAATTTTATTGTCATTAATAGAGGGTGCCACTTAAGCATGGTATATCATCCTTCTTTTAAATGGCAGAACTTTTTTTGCGGCTATTAAAGCAATCGATTCTTCTACCTTTTTTATGCGAATAAGGTATACCTTTTTGAAGTTAAGAGTAACCGTTTTCGAAATAATCCGATTTGAAATATTTAGTGCACAGAGTAAAAACTGTTTTGGTTTCAGGAAAAGTACCTTTTCTGTCGAAAATGTTACCTGAAAAAGTTATTCAGAATGCTAAATAATGACTGCAAAATTTCAAGATCGGCAGGGTTTGATAAAGCCGTTATCTTTAGATTTTCAACAATGGTTTGATCAAAGCACACAGATATCTTCCAAGCAGGCCAATCATCTTGAAATTTTGCACATCACTATTATTTAGCATTTTGAATAACTTTCATGTAATATTTTACTGTATTTTCAGTAGAAAAGGATCTCCACTTAAAACCAACAGTTTTTACTTGGTACATCGATTATTTCAAAAACAATTACTCCTAACGACTTCAACAAGGTATATCTTTATCAGAGGAGAATCAATTGTTTTAATAGTCAGACGAATACATTAAAACCACAAAAATAAGTGGCGGCTTCTATTAGTGACGTCAGAATTAGAAACAAATTAGAATTTCTCGCTCCCAAAAACCCTCGATCTTCAAAATGTAACCAAATATTTTAATTTGGTTATTTTCAAATATCGAAATAAAATTTTTACTTTGACACTGTATTTTTTTTACCATCAACTTTTGACTAGATAAGTTTGGCTACATCGCATTATTTTGTCATCAGAAATATACCTATTCTCGTTCTATGTTGCATTAATTTTGAGACACCCTGTATAAACATAGATCGACAAATAGACCCAGGACCTAATCTTTTCAAAGGTCGGCTTTGAAGATGGTTTTTGTCCAATATCATCAAAACAGTTTATGGTAATGAAATTTTAAAAAATGAATCGACTTTTTCTATTGAAATCGAAATATTACACCAAATTTAAACATTTTGTTCAAAGGCATATTGGATATTTTTAGCCCTAACTTTCTTGTTAGAAATTTTTTTTACAATTGAATCAGAAATTTAATATCTGATGCTTTTTACATTAGACAGTTCTTGTTGCTTAAATTTCATAAAAATTTTTGAATTCAGCAAAAAGAGTTAAGTATTCAAAATTTCGTTATTTTACCTCAAACCGTTTCGATAATATTGAACAAAAATCACCTTCATGACCGATCCTTGAAAAGAATTCCTTAGGATCCATTTGTCGACCTTTGTTTATATGAAGTTTTTCTTTCATTTCTTGCCATAGAATTTCTGGACACACTGTATAGCGTAATAATAATATACTTAATAAAACACGAAAACATTTCTTTTAATTCATTTTAAAATCAAACAATTATTTAATTAGTGAATTAAAATAATATTTTGATATTAGCCAGTCTGGATGGTACAAATGTTTAATTTCTCTATTTCAGTATTACGACATCTCCGCTAAATCAAACTATAACTTCGAAAAACCCTTCCTGTGGCTGGCCAGGAAGCTCATAGGTGACCCCAACCTAGAATTTGTGGCCATGCCCGCCCTCGTTCCCCCAGAAGTCCAAATGGACCCCCACTGGCAGCAACAAATCGAAAAGGATCTCAAAGAGGCCCAAGAAACGGCCCTACCGGAGGATGATGAAGATTTATAAATTAATTATCAACCATTTTGTATAATAAAATGTTATTAAGACTTAACTCGAGAACTAATTTATGTTAAATTAACTTGTGTGAGGCCTGATGATGGGCTGCTGATATTTTTATAAGCTGCGCATGTTTTCTAAATTTGTTAAATGGGATCGTCTGGTACTGCTCAAGTCGGGCGTCTGTATGATTGTGGATGGATTGAAATTTCCTGCTTATATTTTTTGTAATTTTTCGTTTCGGTTCTTATTCATGTGAAATAGACAATAGTGTTACTTTATTAATAAACCGTTTTTCACTATATATATATTTTTTTAATTACTACTATCCCCACAACCTAGTCTGAGAACAGCAAGGGCAGGTCAAGGAATCCCAACTAAGGCTAGGGATGTGCACTTTAATTCTGTTACTGGTAGTGATCAGTTAGCTAAGTCACAGCACGGTCAGAACAGTTCCTCAGATAATGGTGGTCTTCTGAGGTGTCTTGTAGCCGTCTATGTAACTGGTCACATCCCATACTTACATTATCCGAGGAACAGGGCCCGGATTCCATTTGTCGATTCGATACATGCCGTATCGAATAACGCGACTCTGTAATTCTTATTGTAAATGTAAATAAGGGTCACTAATCTGTCAAAATCATTCCATCATGTCGAATTGAGAAAACGGAATCCGGTCGCAGTTGTAACCGTAGCAAACGGAATATCAATAACAGGTGTTGAAATCAATATATACGCAAGTCCAGAGATACCAATAGCGAGTACTCTCCACAGAGCTTAGCCTGAGAACAGCAAGAGCAGGTCAAAGAATCCCAGCTAAGGTTAGGGAAGTGTAATTTAATTCTGTTACTGGCAGTTACCGAGGTAATAGCATAACAAATCAAATTTGCTATCAAATCAACGTATAATTTGATAGCAATTTGATTTGCAAACTTTTGTCATTTGACATTTTTTAATTTAAAGTTAATTTTTTTAGATATTTTGTATTTTTTTAGTCAATGCCAGTAACTTTTGCTGTAAATCAGTTTTAGTTTCTATAACACAGCCTGTTAGGATTCTTAGTATTTTTTATTTGGTAGTATATTTTCACTTGTTTATCTTCAGATGTTTAAAAAAAACTTTTCAGGAATTTAATTTAAACTGTACTGATTTACGACTAATAAGTTATTAATGTCGATTAAGAAATAAAATACATATCTAAAAAATTGAGCGTTAAATCAAAAAATCTAACTCACCAAATCAAAAGTCAAGAAACATGAAAGTTTGCAAATCAAATGAAGTTTCAAGACATAGGCAACATTAAAAAATATTTGGATGGGATTTGCTATCACATGAAGTTATAAGACCATAGGCACACTGAAAAATATTTGGAGGAGAAAGGTTAAATAACTTTTTTCAAGATTTTTTCCAAAAAATAAAAACATTTATGCCTATTTTCAAATTTTTATCTTTACAATTAGGGCTACAAATGTTTTTGTTTTTTTTGATACTTGAAAACTAAGCATTTCCCGATCCATTTATTTCGCCTGATAAAATTTGGTACCTGCAATTCGGAACACCTTGTAGAAGCAATTCATCAATTTAATTTTAGTTTTTTAACCTGTCACAGTGTATACAAACATGTTTTCTTATTTTAAAAAGTTTTTACCTGGTTTGGTCCCTGCAATTTGAAACACCCAGTAGAAGCAATTTATCATTATTTTTTTTAAATTTTTTAACCTGTTTTTATTTTGTTACACCCTAATAAAAAAAAAAACATTCTACTATGAATCTCACAGCCTAATTCAAAAATCCGTTTCAAAATTTTTTGATCAATAATTAAGAATTTTTTTTTTTTTAATTTCATACATCGTTAAAGAAGAATCAATATAAACACAATAGGCTTGTAATTTTTTATTGAATTAAATAACAAATGCAATATCGTACATTATCATATATTTAAATCATACTTCCAAAGTAAAAAACAAAACATTGAAATGGCTTGAGAATAGAGAAAAAACTAGTTAGCAGGAGACTTACATTTAAACAGTTTAGATAATAAAACTATACGGGCATATTTAAATTACAACTAAATACTAATTTGTGGTTTGCGCCTTCTTCTCCCTTGCCTTTTTACCCTCCGTCAGTGATTGCCTCTCTTGCTCGGTAAGAGTAGGTAAAGTTTTCGTGACAACGCCAGTTCCTAGAGTTTGGGAACCGTCCCTAAGAGTAAACCTCTGGCCTTCTTCTAGCACCATAGGCCTCAACATTTTCAATATTAACCTGAAAAATGTGAAAATAAAGCAAAATGTAAAATTATTTAAAAAAAAAATGTTTTACCTAGAATCTTCACCGGGCATTACCATCTCCTTGTCGGGCACTATCACCTGAGCGGGGCAATCCCAAGTCCGGCAGAACATTTGAAGTTGGATGTAGGACGTAAAGGGTTTTGGTCGGCCACCCTCTTCCTTGCTTAGGATATAAACCTGTGATTCTATGTGATCAAAGCTCTTTACTGTACCGGGTTTGGCCATTACCATACCTGCAAGAAACAGTTCATTCTCTTATACATGTACATGTTTTCTTATGTCGCAGACTGATGTACCCATAACATTTTATCAATATTTTTTTATTGTAAAGGTAAAAAACTATGTTAATTCAATTTTCATATTATTCCTATCAATGAATCTACAAATAATAAAGAAATAGCTCCACAAACAAGGTTGGATTCAATAAATATCTAAATTAAAAAAAAACTAGCTGCCCTTAACTCATTAATAAAAATGTTAAACCAATATGGAAAAAAATAACTGTAAATCGATATAGAGAAGATTAATTTAATTAATATTTTTCATTTATTTTAATAAATATTTATTTGCATGGTTAGTTTAGTCCGCTATATTTGAAAAGTTTGGAGTCACTTTGGTAAAGCTATGATTATTTCTATATACGAAAAAACATTTTGAAGATGATAATTTCTACTATTTTGAATAATACGTAGATGAATGCAAGGGGTAAACCACTGCGGTATTTTAGTATACATAGTACTGTTATTTTTGGTATTTTAGCAACTTTTTCGAATTGTTATTGGTTTTTTGATATTTTTTGGCAATTTTCTGGAACTGTTGGCATTTTTTTGGTATTTATTAGTACTTTTTTAATATTTTCTGGCATTTTTTCAAGAAAGACCTGTCTAATCAGTTCTTAAAGGAAAGATGGAAGATACCTATATTCCTAATCTACAGAACTCATCATATCGACTTTTCCAGTCAATGTACAATCTATTGCAATAATAATGGCACTCTTTAAAATGAATTTGACGATTAGTTTTGAACTGTGGATGTATTCCTAATAAAATCTAGGTACAGTTTGGTATTTTTTTTATTTTTTAATATTTTAATGTAGACATTTTTATCAGTGATTTACCCCTCAGATAATATACCGCTTTCAATTTGAAATCATTTCAAATGAAAACCCAGTTCAGGTCGTTACAACCAGTTCGACCCTGACTACGGTATTTTCTACAAGTTTAGTCTACATATGAATACATAAAAAAGCATATCAAAATAAGTATCATTTACCAACCTCTCTTAATATCGTCCCTTTTGAGCCCCCTTACTAGAGCACCCAACTGATCTCCAGCCTGAGCCTCTTCTAAAATCTGATGGAACATCTCCACTCCCGTCACGGTACTCTTTAATACTTTATTATAACCTACAAATTCACATTCGGCTCCCTTTTTAAGGACACCCCTTTCCAACCGCCCTGTGACCACTGTACCCCGTCCGGCAATGGAATACGTGTGTTCGACTGGCAACAAAAACGGTTTGTCCAGTTCTCTTACGGGAGTAGGAATGTAGCTGTCCACTTCTTGCAATAATTTAAGGATAGCGTCTTTGCCGATTTCAGGGTTTTTGCCTTCCAGAGCACAAAGTGCCGAGCCAGGTATGATAGGGATGTTGTCGCCGTCGAAACCCATTTCCGATAACAATTCCCTAACTTCCATTTCTACTAGTTCTACCATTTCTTGATCGGCGGCATCCACTTTGTTGATAAATACAACTATATGTTTCACACCAATTTGTTTTGCTAGAAGTAAATGCTCTCTCGTTTGCGGCATAACACCGTCAGTGGCCGCAACAACCATGATTGCGCCGTCCATTTGAGCTGCTCCCGTTATCATGTTTTTAATGTAATCAGCGTGACCTGGACAATCAGTGTGTCCGTAATGCCTATTTTCAGTTTGATATTCAATGTGTGCCACATTTATAGTAATACCCCTAGCCTTTTCCTCTGGTGCATTATCGATATCTTGATATTTCCTAGCCTTAGCTAATTTTGCATCTGCCAAAACCTTTGTTATGGCTGCTGTGAGCGTGGTTTTGCCATGATCTACATGTCCAATAGTGCCTACATTGCAGTGAGGTTTCGTACGTTCAAATACTTTTTTTTCGGAATAAAGTCTTTTCTGATTACTTTGGGGCAAAACAATTTGTAAGGTTCTTGCGTAGTTGTGAAGCTTAGAGATATTTCCATTGCGTATTAATTGTTTTAAACTACGGTGGATAGCTAAAATAAGCCGACAATTTTAACCTAATTTTATTTTTTTAACAGCTAATTAATTACCTGGAGCCAGAACTCTCGACACAATAATAGAAGACATATTAATGTAATTTTTCTAAAACCTATTCAATTTTTTTCCGGTATTTAAAATACAAACTTTATTTAAAAATTCGCATGGAAAAAATTGTTATTTAACCATGCATATGACATAAATATGGCTGCTGGCTGCTGAACAGTGAGCCGACTGAGCTGATTCTGCCGAAAAAATCAGAAAGTTCCTATGAACAAGCGGGTATTTCAAGTATAGCAAAAAGTAATCTTATTATAATTTACCCATTTTTCAATTTTATTACGAAGAAATATTGCAGTTTATTTTCTATTGGCTGCGTAAATTTTTTGATAGTTCTTCTAAAAAATAAAGTGGTTCTAAAATGGACAGATATTGTAATAAAATATGTTTTAACGTTTATTTAAAATTGAATTTCATGTAGTAGTTATGCAACTAGCAATTCGTGTTAGTGTAATGTGGGCTGTATAATTTTAAGAACTAATTTATAGAAATTGAAATTATTTATAGAATCTATGTGACCATTTATAGGGGATGAACTTGTAACATAACATATTTGATATTTATAACTGAAGTAGCCGATTCTTTTATACGTTTTGTGTGGCTCATCGTAGGGCTCTATGATTTTGAGGGCTGTCACCAGTGTTGGCAAAAATTAGTATTTTTATATAAGTTTATATGACTTCTAAAATAGATTGTTCAATAAGAATTGAAAAAAGCTTAAACAGATTTCCATCCACCATGTAGGCACATTAACATTCAACATTTCTTGTATTCTTTATGCAGAATTTTATAGTTCTCACACTCTTTGATAAAGGCTTGATATAATGCTTCGAATTATAAAAATACAGTTAACGAGACATATAGGTAAGCATTTTCACACACTGTCTGGCTAGTCAGTCGGAATACAAATCGAATGTCTTATTAAAATGCACTCAAATATCTGCCAACGAAGAGAATCAAATAATTAGGTAGCATTATTCCTAAAACGAGACGCTATTCTTAAATTCCATCTTCTCCGTGAGAAATTTTTTAATGGCGACATTATGCCAGTTGCTGGCAGAATAAAGAATAGCTGGATTTCTCAGAAAATAATCATTGTTTTCTCCGGCATTGTAGCGAATATTGCTTGTAAGCAAGCAGCAGCATAAGCTGTACTGTATACTGTAACTCATTTTTTCTTTCCTAATAAATTGACAAACTTTTAATTACAAAAATGTTATGGCCTAATGTTCAAAAATTATTTTTTATTAACTTGCTCGTGTTTTGTTTTATAGGTTTCTGGGGCACGAAGTTTGATATCGTTTAATGCGTGGAAGGTACATTTTTTCGTGCAAGTAATTACCATATTTTCCAGTTTTTGTAACTGTATCTACCTATTATGAAGTGAGTACAAGAAAGTAACTGTGTTCGTCACAAAGGTTCCATACTTTACAAGTTCCATTTAATACAATACGAGGGAAATCTGACCACATTCTTTCAGAAAGACCGCCTGACATTCATGTTCTGTTAATTTTTTCCAAATACCTACACATTCACATTTTGTTTTGTTTGTAATAAAAGACAGTGTTACTCATTTAGAAGCAGTTTTATGTACGTTTGGAATATTTATTTATGACGTCGTAAATCAAATACAAGGAAAAATATTCAACCGATCAGTTAAAAAAAACCTACTTTGCCTAGAATTGTTTTTTAACAAACATATTTTTCAATTTATAGATTG
The DNA here is from genome assembly GCA_025584915.1 of Monochamus saltuarius. Lineage (NCBI taxonomy): Eukaryota > Metazoa > Arthropoda > Insecta > Coleoptera > Cerambycidae > Monochamus > Monochamus saltuarius. The sequence continues at coordinate 18,128,609 of CM046725.1, forward strand.
TCACAATTTACTATTCGTGACGAAGAAAAAAAGAGTGTAAAATATTTAAGGAGGTAATAGTATGAACCAAAATAAGCAGAAAAGTCTCAATAAACATCCGCAAAGTAACGGTTGCGGAGATATGGAATGTTTTATGTTTTTAGCCCCTTTTTTATTTTGCAAAAACGTTGTGCATTTTCTTATAATAGTTGGTTGATGTTTAGTGAAATAAACAGTACCTACGTATTTGACAGTTGTTCTCAGTGCACAAGTTTTCTTTCGACTTGTTACTCTAACGCAGAATTAACAGACATGCATTTCATGTATGGTCGAGCTAATGGAAACGCCACCGAAGCGCGACGTTTTTATGTTGACGCTTATCCAAATCGCCAGATTCCTTCACAGCGCATGTTTGGAAGAATTCACCAAAGATTGCGTGATACCGGTTCTTTGAGCAAACAGTGCCATTTATCCGGAAGACCAATGTCGGTATCCACTCCTAGAGCAGAAGAAGAAATTCTAGCAGTAGTAGAGCAGAATCCAGATACGAGTGTGCGGAGAATATCAGCCGAGGTAGGAATTAGGGGTCCTCTTGTTTGGAGAATCCTTCACGAGCAACTGCTTTATCCATACCATGTGCAACGAGTACAGGCCTTAAATCCAATAAATGATCATCAAGCACGTTTGGTTTTTTGCCACTGGTTTCTACGTCATGATGCTGAAGACCCTCGTTGTCTTGCAAACATTCTTTTTACTGATGAGGCCGGGTTCACAAGAAATGGAGTGTCTAATTTTCACAATACGCTTATTTGGGCCGACGAAAATCCTCATGCTCTAATAGGATCTGGATATCAGGCACGTTTTTCATTAAACATTTGGATGACCCCCGCCGGCAGGAGGGCCTCTTCGGGCGCTCTTCTGTCGTCATGTTTCTTTCTTCGCCAGCTGAGTCTGACCCCCCGGGTGGTAGTCGTCGTCGCGAGCGCGAGTGTTCTAACCATTCGCGCCCTGGGAGTGGGTTTTTTGTGAGGTGTAGCTTTGTAGCTAAGGATGCACTGACCCTTGGCCCTTCCGCTTTTGGCGCGGTATCGAGCCTTGGGCTTTTGCGGACCGGTGCAAGGGTAAAGGTACCTACATCAGGGTAAGGGTAGAGTTTTGTTTAGTTAGTGTCTCTTCTTGGTTTCTGGTCGTGGTTGTACCTGATAAAAGAGTTAGCGGGGGAGGGCTGGTATGACGCAGCAGCCAAAGATAGCATGCGGAAACACCCAAATGATCATAGACATTCGTCAAGATAAAACACTGTCAACATTTAGCGCATAATATTTAAAATATCTTATATGCCTAATACATTTATTTTTGTAATTTTCTCAATTTGATCGTAATATCATTACGAATATTAATTGTGAAGACAACAAAATGAGAAAAAATTGAGGTATAATAAATTTGCGTGTTCAACTTGGTTACAGCTGGAACTCAAACAATACATAACAGATACACTTGTAGTTACTGCAGCATGAGGGCGTGATAAAAACACTTTAAAAAAATCTTTGTATCCATTAAAAATTCGATATACTTAGGTATCTAAAGTGGAAACCTGACATTTTAACATACTGAAACCCGGTGGGTAAAAAATTTATAAAATTATCGATATTCTGATACCAGTGGCATCCACTCGCAAGCCGTCAGAGGGGTGGAAGTTGGTGTAAAGTGAATATTAGATATTTCTAAAATGGAAACCCGACATTTTAACAGACTGAAACTTTACTTTATAAAATTATAAATTTTCTGATACCACTGTCATCCACTCGCAAGCCGTCAGAGGGGTGGAAATTGGGGTAAATTAAATATCAGATATTTCTAAAATGGAAACCAGTCATTTGAACAGGCTAAAACTGGGTAGGTAATTACTTTATGACATTAACTCGATTATTTAATATTCTCCATTTTCCACCCCTGCGACAGCTTGCGAGTGGATGGCACTGGTGTTAGAAAATTCATAATTTTATCTAATATTTATCTAGTTTCAGGTTTCCAATTTAGAAATATTTAATATTCAGTTTACTCCAATTTCAGCCTCTCTGACGGCTTGCGAGTGTATGCCATTGATATCAGAAAATAATAATTTTGTAAAGTAATTACTTACCAAGTTTCAGTCTGTTAAAATGACGGGTTTCCATTTTAGAGATAACTAATACTTAATTTTCTCAATTTGCACCCCTCCGACGGGTTGCGACTGGATGACACTGGTATCAGAAAATTAATAACTTTATAAAATATTTATCTAATGAGCTTCAACTTGTTAAAATGACGTATTTCCATTTTAGAGATATCAAATATTCAATTTACCCTAATTTCCACCCCTCCAACGGCTTGCGAGTGGATGCCATTAGTATCAGAAAATTAATAATTTTATAAAATATTTAACTACGGAGTTTCAGCTTGTTAAAGTGACGCGTTTCTATTTTAGAAATATTGAATATTCAGTGTATCCCAATTTTTGCCCCTCTGACGGCTTGCGAGTGGATACCACTGGGTTCAGAGATTTTGTAAATGTATTTTTTGTCACGCCCTCATGCTGCACGAGTGTATCTGTTATGTATCGTTTGGGTTCGATCTGTAGTGTAATCAAGTTTAACATGCAAATTTCTTATGCCTTATTTTTTTTATTTAGTTTTCTATCTCGACGAACGTCTATGATCATTCGGGTGTTTCTGTAGCGCCTGGCTGCAATCTTTGGCTGCTGTCTTCACACGGTGAAATTTACCACAATTTTAGAACGCAAAAGAATAATTTAGTCAATTTATTAATCAGTTTTATTAGGTTAGCAATTGCAAATTTAATAAATATTATTGTATTGTTACTTTTCTAAATTACTTCTCTTTTCAATATTTCAATAAATATATTTGCATCGCGCTAGTTTGGACCGGCATTTCACTGAGCTGTTTATAATCAATATTTCGCTAAAGTCTGTAATTGTTTCCCTCGCCAAACTCTGCAGGCTACAGTTAAAATGCAGAACAATTAATAATTCCACCCTTTAAGCAGATTGTATCGGCATTTATACCTAATCCCCAGGGGTGGAAAGTTGAAAGTTGTTGTCAACTCTAGAGCAACTTATAATTTAGCGCTATTATCCGAAGGATTATAGAAGCTTATTCACTAATTAATTGATTCAAATTACGTTCTTCAGCTACAGCTTAGCTGCAGGATTTGACAGGGTGTCGGTTGAGGGGAAGCTTGACGAGAGCTATTGATTGAATAGCGTTGTTGTATTTTAAAATTCCTTATTCAAATCACAAATTAGTAGGTTAGAGGAATATCTTTATCCAAATAAATCATAATTTAAGAAAAAAATCAGGTTGTTCATGGAGGGCGCCACATTATTATTATAGCAATGCATGATGATGGATATCTATCTTTTTTGTCGACAAAACGCTCTACAAGATCTTATCCAGGCTTCATATTTTACTTCAAAATTGCTATCGAAATTTATTTTCAGGAAATATCAGTACTGTGATACAACAAATTAATCAATTGTCTAATTTTATAAATTTTGTATTTTGTAAAAAAAACTCCCTGTTCTATGCATATTCTAATTCTCTTGATACGAGATTTCCTCACATCGAATTGTTGTTATTAGGTCTGCTCAAGCAAGGAATCCAGACTATGGTTTCAAACTGTCAAAAGCGTTTCTTCCAATTGCTTCTTGCACGATTTTTACTGAAAACTAATTCACTGGTCGAATATTTCTGACAGTTTGAAACCATTCCAGATTCCATACTTGAACAAAGTAAATACTTTTAATCTATCATGTTATGCTGATTTCGGTTCGGGGTGTTAAAACGAAAATTATGTGGAAACAAATTTTACGAGCATCGCCCGTAAACAGAAATATTTTGAGGCAATTTGCTCGCAAGCGGTAGGAACTGTCAAGTTCTACCACACTTCGATTTTATAGTATTTTATTTAAAATTATTAACATCAATATTTATCTCAAGAACAACCTTGTCATTTTGATCGGGATTATTTAAATTCACTGGATAAGGAGTTTATGAAGGATTGGAGGGGCCCACAACTTCACCAAATAGGACTTCGATTTTTTCAGCAATTCCCATCTTGCTAGACAGTGAATCTTCAATATAACTTTCTGCTACTGTAGTCGATTTCCAACCACCATGATGCTTCACAGTTGTAAGTAATATCACCTTCAGCATTGGCCAATAATGTTGTCGAAGAACGCCTCATTCCATTTCTGGATCAGACAGCCCAAAAAATGCAGCCACTTTTGAAAACCTTTGAAATTGTGTTGATGCCTACATGTTGTGTAGTATATTTTCCAGCCACATATCGCTAAAAAAAATGTCACCGGTATTTTTAGGTCACAGATTGATGTATTTTCGACACATTTCTACAGCATTGACTGAAGAAGCTTCTTCCATGATCATGAAACTTCTTGAAATGTTTATTTTCCTATCCGGAATGAGTACGTATAGGTAACTGCTTTTGTCTTGAACATGGGTGATATTCAAAAAGGTTAATTCACTGCATCGACAAGAATTTCCGACTCCCATGATCGTTACAACCTGTAAAGAGTTCAAAATAAAACGCACAATGTATAAATTGAAATATTAAAATCGTGTATTTTCTACTTTAACTTGTAAATACTCCTCATCCGGTGCTTTTTTCAAAAATTCTTCGATTTGGTTTCTCTCCAGTATCTTTGCCTTCTTTGGTTTATAATTTCTTGATTCTATTTTCAAATATGAAGCAAGTATACCTTACTTCGAAATATCAATACCTATGTGCACTTTCAACATTGATTTTAGCATGGAATATTTTTGTCTACATCGTTTCTTCACTTGAAAAAGTATGATAGTAGCACTTCTTCTGTAATTGCTCTTTCTCCTTCGCTTTTCGCTGGTAACAGATATAATGTTGCTTCTTACTGAGTTTCAGTCGGAATTCAGAAATTCTCAGCATGTTTCACTAATTTGTTTGTCGATTTTGCAAATTTTTTCACTCTTGTTGTAAAATAAACAAACGCATATATCATAGAAACGATTCCAAGACTCTCTAGTATTCAGCTGACAATCAATATTCTTGATTAAAATAAATTTGTCAAATATGACGTTTTTCAAAACCATAATTTTTGACCCGCTCTCACACGGCTTTAACTGTCCTAATTCTTGATTTGGCCGTGATCGTGGATAAAATGTTGAATTAGGTACATTCGGGAAATTGACCAGCTTTTAATCCTCTCGAAAATATGTAACTCGTGGCTGCGCCTCGAGAGTTCATCTTTTCTCGTAGATTAAGGGCTTGTTAATTCCCTTATATAATTAATAACTATTATTTTGTTTAAAATTGTTTCCCTTATAAATTTGGTGAGAATAGGTTGAGCGGTTCTTAAGTTATTACAAAAAAATAATTGCAATTTTGATACTCTGTATCATTTTCCACAGTAACCATTTTGCTAAGACATATTTAGCTATATCTTCATATTTGTTTCCCAAAGATGTCGCTCCTGCTCTATGACCTATTATTAATGATGCACCCTGTATAGCCACTTTATTTAACTATGTTTGAATATAAATGTGTTTGCCTCATCTTTTCCTAACAAATATTCAAAGCTCAACTTATGGAATAAATGGTTTTAATACTTAGGTTTTTAATGGAGTACTAAATGCTCTAAGTAGTCTAAGTCATTCGGACTTGATTTTTACTATAACGTTTACTATACATTGCGTTAACATATCAAACATACATTTGTACTTATGTCACATTAGGTACCATCAAATTGGCTTCAGACATCGATCAATAACAGCAGATCTACTAATTGAATCAAAGTTAGACACTGATTAGCAACGTATGTTTCTGGGTTCGGTAACTGTAAAATCAACAGATGTTGATGAAACGGACGCTGACATTATTACAAATTCATTGGTATATATCACGGCAAGGACGGTCACTTGATATAAGTGTGTCAGTTCAATTTTTTTTCGAATTATAGACCAGATATAACTTTTTACCATTATAAATATAAATTTTTAATAACTGTTACTGTTACAATATGACTATGTGTTATATGACGACACTGACTCTATTTTATGTAAAATGGAAATGTTTTACTTCGATCAAAGAATCTACTGGTATGATTGAAATCTTAATTTTTTAAACACTTCTACAAATCTGGTATTTTGAAATACCTAGTTATAAAAAATTCCATTTAGTTAGTAAAACAAAAAATAATTCAAAAGATAGGTGTATGAATATTCGATTTATCTATTCAACTATAGTAATAATTTAATATTAATCAAATAAGCTGTGACATATTATGAACTTTCCAAAACAAAAATTTACATAAAAATTCAACTTTTTTATATTAACAACTGTTGCTGATCGATTGCAGAACGCAAAAGTATTTCACGTTCGACATACAAACAATATTTTTTCGAAAACTGCAATGAAATAAGACAATTATGTTGTATGCAACATTTTAATTTATATTTGAAACCGTATTTGGATCAAGACGGTTTAGGCGCGGTGACTATCATAACGATAGCGACCTAATAAACAATAAAAATTAGTTGTTTGAAAAAGTAGTGTCCGAATTATATATTGTAATTCATATTCTAAGAGTGTTTAATTCACATTTTATTTTGTGAGAAGGGAAGTTTAAAATAACATCACATTTACCACATACATCTTACTAGTAACAGACTTAAATATTCTCTTATATGTAGAGGCTGTATATTAAATCGATCTAAAGCACCGTTTGATCATATTCCCTAACTAGATAATAACCATGTATGCTAATAACCATCTGTGATTAATATGAGTCTGGTAATAATGGTACAAGACTACAGTACTCTAATTTTGAACGAACCAATGAATAGTAGGGACATTGCAATGCAGTGATGTTGTTAAATGACGTTGAATTTCTTATTATAAAACCCAAAGCCTTATTAGCTACATTTGTAATTCCATTAATATGATCAGTTCAAGGACAAGGACAATCTGTTGTCATAGATCACACCAAGGTCCCTAATAATTTTAAAAAGAGAGTGTAGGTAAATGTTAGCGGTAGCATTTTGAGAGTAAAAGAGCAAACTTTGCACTTATCTATATTGATAGCCAACTTATTCTCCGTGCACCATCTACCTAGATGATCCACCAGTTTCTGAGGTAATAGGCAATCGTCAACATTGATCACATTAGAAAATAGCTTTATGTCATCTGAAAAAAAATAGATGGTTACATTCCAGAGAGGAAGGCAAATCATTAATAAATATAATGACAAGTAGTGGTCCTAAATTGGATCCTTGAGGTACTCCTGATGTGGGTATAAAATACTTTTACCGACAAAAAAAATATATGTATATACTTCTCCAGACATTTACCCCATTTCGACCGACTTTGCGACCGTACTACGGCCACCACGTCTGCCGCCGACAAGCGACAGCGTAGCAAGCCGCGACAACCATCCCCCTACCCCCAATAACTCATCCTGCGACGCACAGTATAACATATCACCATCGGGAGTCAATCTGTATATCGATCTGTTTCGAATTCAATTGTCATGATGTACCGAAAAGTGGAGATGAGACGCCCAATAAGGACGACGAACAACCTGACACAATGGAGGGACTGCATCGTGGGGTCCTAGCAGTCCTACCCGGTGAGCCAAACAACGGTTGACAACTGTTTTGACGCTGTTAGAGATCTTCCCTCAATTGATCGAAAATATATTACGGATTAACCAGAAGTCGTTTATAGTTCCATCTATGTCTGCCTATAAAAGGAAAAATAGTTAAGAAGCAATTTAATTTCTTCAGTGTAATAAATTCAGGAATGCGTGTTTAATATCTTTATGAAATGTTAATAATGTAATTAATTTTCTTGATTAACGCTTGTGATAAAATAAGACTAAGCAAGAGAATTTTATGCGATATTCGATAATTAGCCAGCATTGCTTTTTAGTTTTTACTGTTACAAGTCGCATTTTATTTAACATTCGCAAGAAAAACAGAAAAATTCATCTCTTTTTTGTCTGCGTCTGCTTTTAACAGAATTTAAAATAACTTGTTTATGCCCTTACGAAAAATACCCCCTTATATTATTATTGTTTAAATTATTTTCTGAAATAATTTTTCGTATTTTGGAAATTATCTCGAATCGAAGGAAGCGAATAATTTTCCAAAAATATTCGTGTCCAAGAAAAAAATTCCCAGATTAATTTAAGTACGTGCAATATTCGGCTACCAACTAATTAAAAACTTGTATTTTGTTCCGTTACCATGGTAATTAAAAAATTTTTCGAAAATTTGTATCCTTCTTGGAATAAGCTGAATGTGATTACACGAAATTATTTGACATTTATGCAGGATGTTTTACCGGAAACTGCATCGATCGTTATCTGGAGAATATACTAATCCGAAAAACTTGAAAATTTATCATCAAGCCCTGGGACCAATGCAACTAAAATATCTATAACATTTCAGCACTTCCGGTTATACCGGAAGTCCACACGTTATTTTAAATGTATATTGATTAAAAACAACCAATAAGTCATATTTCTTGGTTGTTGAAAGCCAAGAGTAAAGCTTAAAATTGATAAAAAAAATATAAATTATCTTTTATTTACAATTAGTGCTTTCGTCAATACAGGGTGAACCTTAAATAAGTACAAATATTTTAACCATCAGTAGAGTTTTCTGTGTACAACACATAATTAATAGTTTTTTTACAAAAAAATCAGAAATAAAAGTCAAATTTTAAATAAAATTTGTGATTTTTCAATAAAAAACTTGTTGAGGACTGCTGACCGGACGATGTTTATGAGTCACAAGTATTGCAGATTCATCGCGTGGTTTTCCGCGTTGCCAGTGTTACACTAATGTCTTGGCTTCAAGAAAGTTGTAACCTCTAAGTATACATTGCATTAGTAAAGTTGCAATACCTATAACTACCTATAGAGGTTAGAATTAAAAAATAATAATAAATAATTGAGGCGAAAATTTTCCTTTAATGTGTTGTGTGAAAACCATAGTTTTTCGTTATCCTTTATGCATGTTTATGTATAATTTTTTCAATCTGTGAACAAAGTAATGTCATTAATACTTTAATTGGGAGTTAGTATCAGATATCGAACTTGCGGAACTTCATTTTTTAATCGTTTATGGTAATATCAGTTAAAAAGTTAATATTTGGGTTAATATTACTGCGTAGTGTAGTACCTACACAATGTTAATTCTCTTATCACTTAAAACAAGTATTTTTTAATTCCATCTATGCAGATTAACGTTAAAAAAATATTTATTTTAAAGACGATATGGCAACCTCGCCTTGAATGGATCATCTGGTTTATTATGTTACGTCAGTGCTCTGTTCTATATAATCAGCGACCATCAAAATGTGGGTATTAAAAAAAAATAATATCTCCGTAAATATTAGACATTTTTAAAAACAACTTTCACTAGACTCATCTATTTGACGAACTACACCTGCAATTAAAATATTTGTACTTATTTAAGGTTCACCCTGTATATTGAAGCTAGGAAAGCTTTGTATTACTTATATCAGTGCAATTCGGTATTTTTTTTAATTAAAAAAAAAATACATACATGTCCTCACGGAAAATAAAATGTCGTTGAAATTCACAATTTTAGTTCATATTGTTCCAAATATAAAATGTGTCAGACCTTGATACAATATTATTAGATGTACTATGTCTAATACTTGTATTTCGACCCACAGTGTGTAACTCATAAGAACCGACACAGAGCAGATATGTAGAGTGTCCCAAAATATTGTAATTTAGCTAAATATACATTATACCTACATACAGGGTGTACCATTGAAATTAATTGATATGTACCTTGAGCTTTTGAATAACAACATTTATCTAATGATTGTTGAAACTATGGAAAATGATAACATTTTAAAAGACAATGTTTGGTTGCAACAAGATGGCGCACCTCCACATTTTACAGTTGCAGTTAGTAAGTTTTTAAAGGAACATTTTCCAAATCAATGGATAGGTCGCCGCGGACCTATTGAGTGGCCATCCAGTCTAAAGTCTAAAATTTATGCCACTCAGCCGCAGTCTTTAGAACTCAGGCGGCGCGGCGTATCATTGAAGAATGGCCACCTAATTACCCCAGAAATTCTTAACAATGTTCGTCGAAATGTTGAATAACGTTTTTATTATTGCATGGAAGTGGGAGGCGGAAATTTTGAACAATTAATTAAATGATTAATACAAAATTGTCTTTTATTCCTAAGCATAAATAGACATTTACACAACAACGAATGAACTAATATTGAAAAAAAATTACATGATGACAACCAGAATTAAAAACACTTTCGAATGAGGTGTCACTCGACCTAGAGTGCCATTTAAGATTCTAAAGGTGAATGCGCCCCCGCGAAGGGGGTTGTTCTGGCGAGTCTGTATTTAACGCTAAAATGTGTCCCCCTCGAAAACAAAATGGACGTGTCACGGCAATTTTAATATTTTGGAACGTAGTTCAAAATAAACCAGGTGCAAAGTTTTCAATGGTACACCCTGTATATACAAAGTTGCACACAGGCGTTACAAGTCTTCAAACTAGAGCCAAATTATTTGAAAAAGAAAATATCTGAATTACTTTAACTTAGAATAACAAAATTTCGTACCTAATTTTATAAATCTCATTTATTTTGACTGCACAATCATCCCTTCCAGGGTTGCCAGTAATACCTGAGTGATCTATACGATTGCTATACGCTTGAAGAAAAAATTAATTATTTCATTACCTATCTAATTTCTTTATTACTCATCGATGCCCAGTTGGGCCACTAACAACACAATTTCCATTTCCGCTAAGTTTTCTTTATGAGTATTGGCATCTCGCTCAATAAACGGTGCTAATTTATAATTTGCATTCCACAGAGATATTCCGTTTATCGTTCTTCCTTATACAGAACACTGACTTATGCGCTCATTCATGTGGATTCTTTCAGTGGGTGATTATAGTGGTTTATGCTAAGCTGAAACCATAGGCTAGTTAAAAAAGGCATTAATGAGTCGACTGGTTTATGCAAATCTCCGCCAGTAATTAAGGGTTCCAGTAAAAATCATTTACGGTTACAGTAATGAAAAGAAAATGGGAAGTGGTAATTAATATGTGTGGAATTATTAAATAAAAGCGGAAAAAAATACCTACTATCGGAAGGATTCACACAATTGTAGCTTATATACAGGATGTTCCCCATAAGAGCCGATTTCCATCCACCAGCATTGTCGAAGAATATATTGAACAATCTGTGAGCAACAAGAAACAAATAGCTTTTAAAATTCTAAACCCTATAAGACAAAATGAGCTCAGAACTTCAAGTGAAATTAAAAATATTGGAGATCGAAATATTTTTACTCAAAATTTTTCTGCCAATAATTATACAATTCTAAAAAATTAACCTGACAACCGTATGATTAGTAATGTGTCTATTATGGCAGAACTGTCAGTATTGACACAAACACAGCTAGCAGTGCTTTAAATCTAACAACTGCACCGTACAAAATTGTATTAGCATCGAATTACACCTGAAAAACTTATAGTCCAGTCATTTAAGGTTTTATCTGCGGAAAAATTTCTAGTGCTATCGTCAAATGCTAGGGGACATTTGTAGATAATTTCACGACAAACAATTTTTATAATGACCTCTATTGACCTCCGAGCAATAGGTGCGAGATATTTGCGAAAAACTGATTTTTGTGACCTTTTGACCTTTATAACTTTTTTAGCCGGCACGATATCAATGTCAATTTTTCACATTTTCATTACAACGCCGTAATAAAAATGTATACAACAATTCAGCTCACTAGGAATTTTTCCGCAGATTGAGGTTTAAAATGCCTAAAATGACTGGGCTATTATAGCAAACAGCAGAACAGAAGTTATTCCTCAGCGGCACCACCAGACATATGTATACTGATTTCGAACTCGTTAACTGTCATCATCAGTGTGCCATAAGTGAGACAACCGACGATTAACCCTAGCTATTCGTATCTGTCAAACCCGACAGAAGGAAACCTGACGTGACATAGCACGTACTACATCTAGCGGACCTCACTTATTTATTTTTTTTCTTTTGGTTAAAGTTTATCTTCAGGACAGTTGGCTGCAAATTTATTACCAATGTTTTTACAAATCTGGTCAGTTTGGCAGTGTATTCTGCCACGTGTTCCTTTGAATTTTTGTACATTATAATGCCAGGACGTGAAATTTCTGCGTTTGCCCGAGCAAGAATGATTGATTTACATGATGAAAGACATTCTAATCATCAGATATCGAACATGTTGGGCAGTTCATCTGTTGTACGAATAGTACACAGATATGAAGAATGGATACAGTGGAAATAGACCACGTAGTGGACGTCCTCGAGTATCTAATGAAAGGTATTTGGTGTAATATGCCCGTAGACGTCGCACATCTCAGGGCCCATTTTCAAGGTACATTTCACTGTGTTATATCGACACCTACTATTCAAAGACGACTCCACAACGCATTTACGTGCTAGAAGGCCATTACGGGTCCCCACTTTACTTCTAACACATCGTGCTGCCCGTCTCCAGTGGGCGCGAGAGCATAGGGGTTGGCTTTTACGTCAGTGGCGGTGGGTCTTATTTACAGACGAAACCAGAATTGGACTGGTTACTAATGACAATTGACAAAGAGTCTAGAGAGAACCAAGTCGTCAACAGCGACTTCATTTTCCCCGTGAAGTTGCTCCGTATGAAGGGGATACCGTAATGTTTTGGGCTGAAATAATGTTCAACCGCCGCATCCCATTAATTCGCATACCACAGAATATGACCAGTCAAATTTACATCGAACAAGTTATTAATTACGTCCATTATCTACCCCCTACGTAATGAATTAGATATAAATTTTGTGTTTATGGACGACAACGCTTGACCACATCGCGCAAGAAATGTTCAAGAGACACTCGAAGCGGGACATATCAATAGATTAGATTGGCCAGTCAACTCTCCTGACATGAATCCTATTGAAAACATGTGAGATTTCGTTACTAGAGCCATTCATAATCATATTCCTCCACCTCATACTGCAGATGAATTAGTCGTGGCAGCAGAAGAGGAATGGAACAATATTCTGCAAGAGTTCGTTAACCGCTTGATTATCTCAATAAACAGACGTGTCAATATGCTATTGGAACGTGGTGGAACTCATTTCAACTATTAGTCAAGTAGAGGACTTGCTTTGTTACTTATTTTTGATTTAATTAATTTTGTCAAAAATGTCACACATTTGCTGGTTTGCAATTTTCTAAGTACTCAAACATATTCTTTTCACAAAAAAAAAAGATTCAGAAAACAATATACTTTTATAAATGTATTTGGTTTTTCTGACAAACAGATTTCTTTAACAAGAATGAGGGGGAGTCCGAGACTTTTGACATTGTGTGTATTTTAAATTTAACTTCAGGGATCAACAAAAATTGTTTAGAAATCTTTCCTGTAAGCAACGGCGTTGTTGGTTCTGCAACTCGTTCTTCGGGAAATTCCAATTTGGTCTTGTCAAATAATACCAGGAAAGTTTGCCTCGTGTAACGGTCGTAGGAAATATTATGTATGCTTGGGTAGCACTGAGCTTTAATAGACGTATCATTACATTGCAGTACACGGCAACTACCGTAACTATTAGCGTTACGATCACAAAATACAAGTGAAATCATTTCAGAGATTCCTGAAATATTGATAGTAGTATAATAAGTTTCCTGTTTTCCTTGACCTCAATCTGATCTATTCATTTTTCAAATTTCTATGTTTCAGATTTACTTTTTCATTATAGATAACGTACATGTTTATGGCAATTTAAACATTTGTACCTTTTACTTGTCGTAAGTATTACCATTAAATAAATATCTGCAAAGTAGCATTCTAAAAGTATTGATCCCTATACTGCAATGTTTCTTATAGTAGGTACTTCATTACTAACTTTTGCAAATTTCCTCTTTCAAAGTCACATCTGACTAAAGACTTACAATTTTTTTAAAGTAAGTAAATAAAGGTTGTTGATAAACGAGGCTGCTCAACAGTTAAGCGACAAATCCACAATTTAGCTGGTCGAATATTTCTAACAGTTTGAAATCAATCCCTGACTTTTGTGGGAACAGACTTTACGTCGAACTAGCGCAGTCAGGCGTTGAAATTGCAGGTCACCTACACGACCTACTGTGCCGGCCGTTGCGAATGACAGTACGTGCTGGTGTTGGTCTAATGTGCCTGTTCCATTAAATAACATACCTTCATGAGCAAGCATGGCAAAAGGATGGATAAGAAATATATACTAACATTTATTGAATATTCACTTCATATCATACATCTTGTGTTCCAGATTTTAATATAGTTTTAATACAATTTATATTCACAAATAGAACTACCAGAAATATAAAACGATTTGTATATATTGAAGAAATGATTTAATTCTTCTTGAAAATCAAGGTCAAAAACACCATTTACTTAGGAAATTCATCAAAAAGTTGAAATTTGCCTACTGTATTATCCTGCTCATGAAATCAGATTTAGTTTTTATAATATTAATTTTTCTCAATTTTATTTTTCAAATTTACTTTTTGAAAAATTGAAACATGCCATAAATTGCGCCAGAACTTCAAGAAATGAAAAATTAGTCTGTACTCCACTGTTAAAATTGCAGCTGCTGCACTATGGCTTCTATATAATTAAAATGCATAAATATACAATACACAGATTGAAATCGACAACGAGTTTCCTTCCTTCCTTTCCCCACATGGAATAACAGGAACTACTCAAGAGGACTGACATTATTTCCTCCTGAGCCTAAATATCTTAGCAATGAATTATGATGATATTTTCAATAATTGAATACAATTTTTTTAACTAAATATCGAACAATGTTAATAGAAATATTAACGTTTCTCTAGACATATAAGAAGACTGTAACATTTTCTCAATACTATGCTATCTACATTTACAGTATTGAAATAGTTTTTATATAATGAAGAGAAATTAATGTTTTTTTTATTAAGATTGAGACACAGTAATAAGATGTTTTCTAAATAAGGTGATTTATCCAAACTACAATGCTTATATTCCGTATTGCAATTAAATACCATTTAAGTTGATTTCGGGTAGAAAAAAGCAAAAAAATATCATAAGAGCAAACTGCGTAAACTAAAAATAAGTTTGTCAATAACCTTGTTTTTGCAAACATGGAATACCAGGAAACAACTACTCAGGCAGGTGCAGGCTAATGCCCCGACCAGCATTAAGTTACACCTGAAAAACCTATAGTCTATAACAAACAGTTAAAGCCACTCGTCAGCTGCCTACCAGACATATACCGATTTCGATCTTATTAGATCTCATCAGCATGTCTTGTCATAGTTGAGGTAACTCAAATCGTACATTTCAGTCAAATACAGGGACGTTCCAGGTCGAATTTGAACACACTGTATGCGCAAGCAACAAAAAAGTGAAGATGATATTTATGCCACCAGTGTAGCTATACAGCACTCAGATGAGTACGGGAGGTGAGGGTTGCAGGGGACAAGACACCATAGGCGTACACTTGAGAAGGGTACAAAATAAACAAAATTAACAAAAAATAAGGTAACGTTGAGTGAACCTATCACTAATAGTTTACTTTATAAACTCACTCGTGTCATCCTCTCCACAATTGTAGAATACCGTCCTTTTGGAGCGGATGCGCACTCCGCGGATATTACATTTAATACTTACCGTTTTTTCATCGTAGGTAATTAAAAAAAGTCAACCCTATTCCAAAAGTCTTGCTATACTTACTTCTAATATGCGTTATTATTAGATGTCATCCTTTTCCAGAAGATGACTTGAATCTAATCAAAAATGCTTCAAAAAATGCCTGCCGTTTGCTTCGGATGCAATAGTGCCACACCTTTGTCACTTCATTTTCATTTATCCATGTTTCGTCTGCGTAATATATTCTTCGATTCAATTTTTTCTGATATTTATCTTAAATAGCTTCTTTGACATACCACCATTTCGCCTTTTCTATCAGCATACTATTTCGGTTTCATTTTATAAAACAGAGATTCATGTTACGTATAATTTACAAAAGTGCCGTAGGTAGCAACTAATTTTTATTGGTAATACCATACCTGTAAATTGTTTTGCAAATCGCGTATTTTGTGTCATCATCAACCTATATCTTCTTCCTTCCGCAAGTTTCCACTATTTTTCCACCGACATTGTTGTTAATAAACTACAAATTTTAACCGCACCACTTACACTCGTATTTTGGTCTCGCTATCGGTCATCACACATCAATAAGAAAAATTTACGATCGACTCGTATTTTTCCATTTCTGCCATAAATTATAAGTGGGTTTATAAAATAAATCATTCTAGTTGCTGGTGTAAATGCAATGCAAGTGCTTAATTTTGAAGCTTTCAACAGTCAACATTCTCTACTCTATTATACGTACTTTGAACAATTCCAACGAAACCTAATTAAAAGAAAGTTAAATAGGTACACACTTTACGTATAATTTTGTAGAACTGGTTTAGGAAAATTAATCATTGTGAGATAAGACAGATAATTCAAAAAGGAAAGCTAATTCCCAGCGCATCCACCAGGAAATGGAGTTCCTAAATCGCGTTGTTTTCGGGGCCACCCTGTACGAATTCTGTGCAGCTTACAATACTCCATACGGCCCAGCGTAACATCTTCTTTACGATCATTCATCGCGTGCGCCTTCAGAGTTCAACAACGCGTCCAAGAACTTGTCACACGCGCTTCAGGCTCCAGACTCACGCGACGAGGTCTCCGGAAAACAAATTTTCGTTGATAGTGATTGTGCCGAATCGAGATTTTGTATTGCTGTCGAATAAACTGTAAAATTTGGTGGTTTTAGTGTTTTGTTGGACTTTTCAGTGAAGATGAACTTGTTGGTATTTTTGTCCAGTTGCATAATCTTGGTAAGAGGAAATTGTTACATTTCATTTCAAACAATAATATTTTCTTTTATAAGTATATACACTTGACCAATAATATTTTTCATTTAGCTAACATAGAAATAAAGTATGCAATAATGCATCTACGCTAAAATTTAATTTTTTTTCGAAACTAAAGGAATTTTACTCAGAAAGATATGAGGAAAATGTTCACACAAACATAAGTCAGAAAGAGTTTTGGTTTCAAAATGCAAATCGTTGAAAAATATACCTATTTTTTAAATTATTTTTTATATTTTATAAATAATGGTCCTGATTTTGACACAGAGCAATATATTATGTTACATATGTTCAACAAAACAGATGATACGCCACTGAATTTTGGAAAATATTGAATCAGTTTTATAATTTTACATAAATTTTAAGTAATATCTCAGTGTTTTTTCTTAGAAGTTGCAGTAAGATAACAATGCACAAAAAGAAACGTAATTAATTATTTGTAACTATCAAAAAATATTAAATATAGCAAAATTCAAGAAAATCGGAACCACGGTTTATGAAATTTCAGTACTCTATGTTTTGAAACATCATCATGCTTATATGACATTTTTCCGATTTTGTACCTCATATCTTTCTCAAGCACCTTGTATCATTTTGCAAACTGTTTCTATTTGAACAAACATATCATTTTCAGTACATATACTCTTTCTAGGTACTAATTAAATAAATAAAAACAGCAGCATTAAGCTTCCGAAAGTATCATATCATCATGTCCAATATAATGTATTTAAAAAAACTTACATAATTGAACATAATCATAATCATAGTTAAATATAGTATAATTAGTAACAGTAATATCAGAATCAGAATCAGTATGTCTTGATGAAATGATATACTCGCGACAAGAATTCAGACGACTTACGTCATACGAACAAATGAATAATTCATTACATTTTCATCAAAATATTTAAGAAACTGCAACTGATACTAATAAAACTATATACTACACTAAAAGTTTGCATTATATATCGCACTTTGCAAAAATTATTGTTTTTAACGCGACCAAATACCGAAAATTACGTTGACAATAAAAACAAATGTGTAACGCTCGGTGTAACGTCAGCCGTGACGTAAGACGACTGAATTCTTGACGTGAGTTATACAATTTTTTCCAAAAATCTTCTAGAGAAATTCCTCAAAGAGACAAAAACTGTCCATTTTGTTATATTGGTCAGGACATTTTATCTAAACATTCTGCAAAGAAATATTAATCTTGATTTCATATATCAAAATTATGCTAAAAATGTGCCATATGAAAAATGTTGTCACAAATAAACCAGTACATGACTTTTTAGGGAAAGTATGTTACCCCGGTTTTAGTTATATCCAAGCTAATAAAATGAAGACATAACGGTTTAACAGTTAAAAAGATATCAAATTTTAAGAACAGTATAGATTACACCCAAGTTTCCATATAAAATAAACTCATTTCCATAAAACAGTTGTTGTAACAGTTATTTCTTCTTATAAGAATGAAGTAAAATAACACTTGTACCTGTTTCCATATCTCGTGTATTCATAAATCAAACGATATATGAGTACAGTGAAAAAATCTTGATTTCACAAGTCACCTTAGACTTAAACTTAAACTTAGACTTAAAATGTTGTTCATTTGAATATAAATCCAAAATATAAATAAAACAATTGTAGTAATAGCAAATTTGAAGATAAAATTTAACACTGTGATAAAAATGAAGAAGTGATGAAATTATGATTTGTTTTCTATGTTACATCTAAAATGATATTGCATATTATACGATAATGTATATGTTCTTCAGCAGATCAAAACATGCTTTGTACCAATCCACCATACGAATACTCATATTTTTTATAGTTGAAGATGCTTTGCATCAAAATGAGTTACATAATAAAAGAAATCGGTACAAGGATAACGTAATTATTGTAATAAAAAGAAACTTCCTTTGCATATCCTGTATCCTATAGTTAAGCTTACAATTAATAGAACTAGCTATATAGTTTTCATACTGATTAACCAATTTCCGTCGTAACTGAAAGCAGTAGTATGATTGATTTTATGGTTTAATGCAAAGCAAGTGTCAATGTCTACACCAAGAATGTAAATGGATACATTTTTTGCCGTTAACCGTGCAATTAGACACGTCTTATCATCCAGCATGTATCTACATTCTACAATGTATATTTGTAGCAAATTGTTGCATTGCTTCTCAGCTTTTTACTTTCCAACATTCCAACTAGTTACGTAAATACAAGAACTATCACGGCAGGCATAAAACAGCCGGTTTTCAGGTAATAGCAATGTTTGTTTAGTACCCTGCACAATTCTGAAAACTTTTGAAGAACAGTCCATAACAGCTTGAAGGTGTGTGGAATAAATGTGTACAATCTTATCACCTGTACAGTAATGCGATTTGAAACACCTTTGATGTTTTGAATAAAAGACACATGCACATAACACATAAATTTAAAGTACATTGATAAAAGGTAGTAAATGTATTGAGTAGTTGAATTGTTAGATCTTTTGCAGCTGCATATTCCATTGTTGCAATGTATTTGGGAGTTAAATAACAATGAAAAGTAGAACGCCAGTTGTGTGTTCTATGTCACTAACACAAAATATTGCACCTGTGCAGTATATTGTTTAAAATTGATAGATTGTATCAGTTTTTGATTTTCATTAGTATAGATGATGTATCAACTTAAAAATTAAAACGCAGTTTTTTGAAAAATATAAAACACTGTACTTGTCCAAATACCCCGATGATTTTAAAATAGTGTGGCATTCAAAAATATTATAGATATAAATCGTAGACGATGTTAACCTCCATATTTTTAATAACTTGATAGGTGAATTTTAAAATTGAGTAGCTATGATGAAACTACCTCTCATGGAAGCACTGAATCGTTAATTTCTTCCTCTATCTCATCACATTTTTAGTTTTTTCATATTTAACAAGTTGCTAAGAAACAATACCGTCATTAACTCTACGCTAAACATAAAATGAACACAGTAAAAGAAATGTTATTTGTTATAAACACTTTGAAAATTTATAGTAGTACATTTACTTTGAAAGTAATTTATGATCTGACGGATAACAGCTAATTTCTTTATTTTCCACTGAGACATTATACTCTGTACATACTACAGACACGTTATTATAAAATTTTCTATTCCACATTGCAGAACGTTATTATTCAACATAACAATATTAACATTACCTTGGCTACGTTAAAAAATTAATTTTCCATAATATTTGAGGTTATGTTATAAGAACAGCATTCTTTTGCTCATTGCTGTTTATGCTGTTGTTGAGACTTTCTCTTCATTTTCGTTTGTTTCGATCTGATTTTTTTTCTGGAGATATATCAAATTGAAATTATATCTAGTACTTCGTAAGCATTAGGTACTGTACCTAAAACAAACTTTCTAATTTAAATATTCAGATTAAATCATTTATTTCTCAAAGGAAGAAAATAACACCACTAAAACTATAGATTCTGTAGAGAACCAGTTTATGACCGCTATAATGGATTTTGAGAGAGAAGAGTAGTTAGTTAAATATCTCCGATTGTTTAGACTCTTTGAGGTTAGGAATTGCTTATGTTTTAGAGTGATGCAAAAATTATGCAAGAAATTAGTTGATTATCTTAATAAATAAATGAACATGGCAAAGCAATAAATTAAATGCTTTAAATGTTGCCATTGCTACCTCTTTTTTACTCTCCTTGTACTACTACTTTTAACATTCACAACATGCTTTTTAAAGCATTTTTGTCTAATCTACCGATGGCAAATTCAACTATAATGATGGACTACTTTAAATACAAATCGACAATTTGTTAGTGCTAAAGTGAGGGGCGTAAAAATGCAACGGTAAAATATATATTTATTGTGTTACAGAATTAATAATAACATAAAATGTTTTGGTTTCTAAAAAAAGAGTTGTGTGTAAGTACCTACAACAAAACAAAATATGTTTTTTCCAATTTCACACAACAAAAATAATTAAGTATAGATATAAGAGATATATAAGTTTCGCGTATAATAATTTATCTGGGCATTTCTACTGGGACATTTCTGTACAATACAACATCTAAAGTTTAATTGTTTTGTTTAAGTGTCTTTAATAACACCTTCAATATGAAATTGTCCATAATTGAAATAAAAACCGCAGTCCTAACGACACCGACGGCCCTCCTACGCTTCGTATTTTAAATACAAGTAAACGGTAGCGAGCGCATGCTATAGGAGGCAGTGACGTCACGCAGCGATTTAAGCGAGTCCATGTTTTTAAATTGTTTTAAAGGGGTCATCTCTATTCGGTGATAACTAGGTATATGCTGCAAATGCGGAATTCCAGGACACAACATCTTTACAGTGGGCTGCTGAAAAGTAATTTTTTCCAAGTGTAATTCAATGCTGGTTGGGGCATTAGTCCGCAAAGTAGTATATTTATGACCCAGTACTTTAATCTTCAGAAATATTATTGAGAATAGGGTCCAAAGTTAAAGAAAACCAATTTATGGGCACCTCTACGTTTCAGCTGTATTTAAGCCTACTTCAGAACAGTCCAAGAAAAGTTTTCCATTTTCAGAAAATGTAAAGAAAATACTAAATAACGCCATTATCTGTACAATATCCTTAAAAGAAAGGAGGAGCTCCTAAACGTCATTTCAAACTTGAACTCCACTATTTTAAAACTTTCGCATTGCATATGTGGCCAAATTACATCCTGTCAGTGAACCGGATGCTGGTTCAGATTAAAGTGTTGAAATTAAATGACAAACTTTGACGCATCTTGTATACATCTCCATAAATTAGCTTCTGAAATGAAAATCGCTTGATATGAAATTGGTTTTGCGTGTCCCTAAATCCCACTTAATATGCACCTTGCAATTTCCACTCCAATGCATCTAAAAGGACTGATTAACTTTCCGCGTATACCCTCTATTTACCAAGCAGCCACCCCAGAATCAAGCGGTTGACAAATCGCGCTCTTAGTCTGGGGTTAACTACCTCCGGCCTGTAAATCTCCAGTTTTTGCCGTTTTTTGCTCTATTCGATTCCGTTTCGTGGCAATCATTTGGTCTTTCCGAATTACTTTTCAGATAGGCCGTAAATTCGATTACCAGCCGTCAGGGTCGTTCTCTGGGCTCTACGAAACGCAATTTTGCTACCTCTAAGTGAATTCTGTAGTATTTCGAAGCCAGATATTATTTCAATTTGATATAGAAATGAAAGGGTTCATTTTTTAAATTGTTCTTTAACAAAAATATAAATTCTAATAAAAAATCAAGTCGTAGACCGTACAATAGTTTGAAGATGATGTAAAGAGAGTAGCAGCTTGGTCAACGATTCTGATAAAGTGGTGCAAAGAACATTGAGTTCATCTTTTTACTTGATACATCTTTTCTACTTGATATAATTTGAATTTCGATCAAGTTAGATGAAACTCCGAGTATATTCTGAATAAAAGCCACCATGGAAAAGCTCTCTAAGTCGATCAAAAGTAAGATTATAGTCACAGATCAACAAAAATTTAATCGTTTTATTCCAGACCCAAATATTGGGAAAAGACTTCTAGAAAAGTATATTAAAATCAACGAATAGACCTAAGATTTGACCATGAACGTCAATTTTGACATCAACGTTGAACTATTTCCAAATTATTTTTTGTTCACTCTTAATGAACAAAGAATATCAATATTGAAACCAATCTCGAATTATTTTGCGAGCTGTTTTGTAATTTGTTATCTACTAGCGTTGACTTTGGATCAACTGCTCTCTCAACTTGAATATCTCTAAATTCTGATGAGGAATTAGATCAATTCTGTATCTGATGCTTGAATGAAATAAAGGATTTTCTATTAAAAACACGCATTGACCTTCAAAATACCTTTGAAAAGGGTCAATGTCAGCTTTTTTTGACTTTCATTGTGCTCTATAACTTTTGTAGAGATGATTTCCCAATATCCGGCAGATAGGATGTGTTATAAGCATGGAAGTGTTGAATAAAACGATTGATATTTTTTGTAAACACGGAATTCCAGGAAACAACTACTCTGCGGGCTAATGCCCCGACCAGCATTGAATTACACCTGGAAAACCTATAGTACCTACCTATAATATCGTTTCTCGCCAATCGCGATAAAGGTCGACAGCTTTCAATGGTGTCTACTGCATGTAGAACGCTTCGTGTCTGTGACATTTTCAGTCCGGCATGGAGTAGCGAATGGCCGATAGATGTAGTTATTTCTACACCGCGTACTGATTGATATTTTTGTTAATCTGTGACATATGACCGTCTTTTTGGACTTGGTGTGCATGATGACTTGTGTCACCTATTAACACAGTTCCATCCAGTTTGACCATTTCAAGGCTATGTTTTGGAATAGTACTTATTAATAATTATATAGGGAAATGATGGAAAATATGTGAGAGACTACAAATGTCAAGATTTAAAATTGTTTGTCTATTTGTAATTTAAAATATTTAATTATTTTGGTGGAATAAATCGGCTTCAACTCAATATAAACAAATGCAATAATATAAGTCTGAACAGGTAGCATAATTTTATAGTAAACGCTTATGTAGGTAATCCTAATAACCAGAATATACAAAGTGTGACATATATGTAGGTGTGATTTTCGATACGAAACTATTACAAACTATGTATCTGAGTGACCTCAAGTTATAAGAAACTGTTTTTTAAGAAACCGCAAAAACATATGTGGGTTGAAATTGAATGCGATTCTGTTATCTGGAGTCGTCAGGCTGATTCTGATTTTGATAACGAGGAAGAACCCGAGGAAGAACCTCATTTTTATTCATAATTTATAACCATATAATAATATTAATTATCTGGCACACTCTTATCAAATTTTGAGTGGTGATGGTCTACCTACAGGTGCCGCCACTGACTTGGCGCGTGCAGCATTTTGCCGGCAATAACCTAATGGGGTGGTCACAAAACTGCAGACATATAATTCAGAAGGAAGGGAAAGCTGTTGCACGTGGTGGTAGTTTTAAGTAATGACTTGAACGCCATGAATTGATTCATACATACTCGTGTATTATAACGATTGTAAGAGAACTGATAAAGCTATAAACGGGATTGACATATTTTAAAAGGTTTCATAACGAATTTCGTACTTTTTACAATCAAGATTTTTATAAAAAATTTAATAATCACCTATTCATCTTATTCTTCTTCTTTTCTTCGGTGTTTGTATCCTTTTTATCCTGTATACAGGGTGGTTAATTTTTCATGGCTCACCATTGACATTTGGGAAATACAGGGTAGTAAATTTTAAATTTAAATTTTTTATGACTATAGATAAACCAAACAGGTCCAAGATATATGCTGCTGTTGCAGAAATATTGTGAAAAACATTGAAAATAGCGATTTTAGAAAAGTTTTATTCGGGTATTTCTTAATAATAATCAGTCCATTTTGCTTTGTCCTATAAACTATCAGGCGATACTAGTATGTCCTATAGTCTGTTTCGAAATGAAAGAGAGAAATAAAATCCCAAGATAAGTACCGGCCATGGGCGTGGTAATATTTCGTTTCAGGTAATTATCGGGTAACACTAATGCTAACAGGTAATGGGTGTACATTAGTATATTTTACTGGATACATCATAGGGCAGGAGCCAGTGTATTGTAACAGATCAATCCAGTCTTAGAGCTGAATATACGAAGACGTGCTAGTGCAGTAGAGTAAAATTCGACTTGTGTTTAGTGACTATTGTGCCAGTGGATATAATATTGTTTGGGTAAAATGTCGAGTTTATCAGATTACGTACCTGCTAAACGCCTGAAAAGATGTGCGCTGTCTCAGAATGAGAGGATTATTATATTAAATGTATTTAATGCATTGAAACACCAAAATCCTACCAACAGTGTTGACGACATCGTGGAAAAGTGTTCCAAAATGACAGGGATTGGAAAATCGACTATCTACAGACTTTTAAAGGAAACAAAAAATGAACAAGATACTGTAAATCCCCCAAAATCATCTACAGGGAGGTCAAAAGTCGTTATAGATGATTTCTTCAAAAATGTCATTCGCAGAAAAGTACACTCATTTTATTTTAAAAAAGAAATACCAACGCTAAACAAAATTTTAAGTGAAGTTTCAGAGGACAACGATTTTCCAAAAATCAGTAGAAGCAAATTATGGGCCTTCTTACGAGAGTTCAATTTTTGCTGGGAAAAGCAGAACAGGAAGTCAGTTCTTATCGATAAATATAAAATTATTTGTTGGCGAAGATCCTACTTAAGATCAATTAGAAAATTCCGTGACAAAAGGAGGAATATTTATTATCTAGACGAAACTTGGGTCAACGAGGGATATACTGTAACAAAAGTATGGCAAGATAAAAATGTAAGAAGTTTTCGACAAGCATTTTTGGATAAACTTTCAACAGGGTTCTAGGCATCTTCAGGTAAAGTACGAAGATTAATAGTGACACATACAGGTAGCGCCAGTGGTTTTGTAGACGGCGATTTACTTTTATTTGAATCTAAAAATATAGGTGACTATCACAAAGACATGAACGCAGATGTTTTCGAAGAGTATTTTACACAGATGTTGGATTTTATTCCTCCGGGGTCTGTAATTGTCATGGATAATGCCAGTTACCATTCACGGCAGACCGAGCGGACGCCTACGACTGCTTGGAGGAAAGCCGATATAATTCAATGGTTATCCGAAAAAAAAACATTTCTTTTGAAACAAATATGGTGAAAAGGGACTTTTGACACTTGTCAATCTTAATGAAGATCAGAAAAAGTATGTTATCGATGAAATGGCAACAAATCGTCAAATAACGGGACTACGGTTACCACCTTATAACTGTGAACTTAACCCAATCGAATTAGTCTGGGCGCAGGTAAAAGGAGATGTAGCGCGGAATAATACGACGTTTAAATTAAGAGACGTGAAAATTTTGTTAAAAAATTCCTTGGAACGAGTAACTGCAGATAACTGGCAAAGATGTACCTATATATCATGCACAAAAAGAAGAGGAGAAAATGTGGGAACTCGATAATTTAATTGACGTTACTGTGGAACCTATCGTTATCAATCTAGGAGACAAAGATAATTCATCAGAATATTCAGAGGATGAATTTTAATATACCTACTTTTTTATTTTCTTTATTGTACATTTATACAACACTACATTTACTCACCATAATTTGAATTTTCAAAATACATATATTTTTGTGTGGAATAAAAGTCTATTCATTAAATTTAAATAAATATTTTGATAATAATATTGAATAATTTTATTTGAATTACTAAAAACCCTCTTAACCTTGTTATGATGCTCATGTTTTGAAATGCTGTTTTTATATTGTTTACTTATAAGAGAAATGGACCGAGAAATTGAAGCGGCATAGACATAGACGGATTGTCGGGGATTAAATTTTAGCTACCTGCTACAATTTAGTACGGTTCGATCACACAAAGTTTTTTTAAAAGTACACCTCATTTATACCGATAATACATAATATAAAAATATTGAATATAAGCACCAGTACTACATTTATTTACGATTAGCATACATAATAAGCTTTTATTCCTCTCTTTCATTTCTAAACAGACTATAGGAAAAGTTTCTAGCAACGATAGGTACTTTTCGTATATCCTAGGCCAAACTGAAATAGCCTGAAATCGGATATATCCTGTAACATCTACATCAAGAACAAAATGCAATTAATTTACTTGGTCGTATTGAAGTAATTGGAACCTGGACAAAATCATATTCTGCCTGTTGAAAGTCAACGTCTTCAATTCATTTCTTAAATGAAACCAACGCAATCAAGATAAGAGCAGGTAGTCATGCATGTACACGCACTGCATCAGTGTATTTTGACGAAGACCCGTTAATTTGAAACTCTCATTAAAGCAGTGTGTGAAATACGTTCGGCCGTCAACAAAAACCGTTAAGGAGCTGTTATTTTTTCACCAATCCTCCGTTGCAGTTTTGCTCATCTAAAAAGTGAATTTATTCAAAATGCACCGGCTCGCCTGTAATAAATACTCATAACACGTTATATACAGTTATGCATGGCACTTGCGGGTTTATTTTCATAGCCAGACCACAAGGTGTGTGTGGTTACATTATAGCACGTCGTATTTTACCTTTTGCGGGCCCAACGAATAACCTGCATGCCGCAGTGACTAAAAGTTTAAGTCACTAGACCATAAGCAATCGTAAACACGTAAAGCAGTAAAGTGTTTTCTTAGAGTGACTATTATTAATATACGAGGTGTGTCCAGTTAAAATGTATCTTTGAGCCAGTGCCCATCTAGCAAAGTAGTTCTATAAATTTAGAGTAATAGGAGTTTTATATTCTGTTAATATTTTATAGTTGTATTTAGAATACTAAATTGTTGCATTAATGTGGCACATGAGACTATTTTGCCTTCAGAAACTGAATTGTTTTTTAAATTTGTTGCAAGAACGTTCTTAGAGCATAATTTATAGAGCACTTATAAGATAACTGCTAATGTAGCCCTATAAGTGTGTACAATAACACAATTTTACAGCAACGGTGCTTATAGAATCAAATTACTGTAAAACCGATGCAATATACTGCTTTATAGAATTATACCATCTCCTGTGACACTCTTATAAAATTATTCCGTAATGTCGCTTATAGTTTAATTATAGAACTATTGTATAAGGCGTTGTTAAGTTACAATTCTGCTGCGGAAAACAAATTACAAATATGGAAGCTGCTATCGAACTTAAGAGAAAAAGCTCTTTAAAGCAGTTGTAGAGAATAATTGAATAATAATACAGTTGTTATAAAATCATTATAGAGTAAATAAGTAACAAAAGCCTTTTTGTTCCATAAAGAAACGCTATAGAACTACCTATCATTTTTTATATATGTAGGTTTCCCATAGCCCCATCTGACGAGACCTGCCTGTAATAGTACGAAATATTTTGATCAAAGTATAAAGAGGAAATTTGTATAACATAGTCGTGACTTGTAAAAATTAGTATCTGCTTGCAGAAAGAAAATTTCATTACGATAGATAAGATTTATTTGATTGCTAAGAGAAATTGATTTTCTTATAGAAATTTAGTAACATATTTAATTTAGACCATTCCAAACCTTAAACATTTTCACTTTTAGATGTTGAAGTTAAAGAACTTTAATAGATTTATTAAATAAGATTTAAATAAGTGAAATTATCACAATAAAATATGACAACACTGTGAAGCATATTTGCTCTATAATCATTGCAATCGACAGAAAAATGTCATATTAGTGAGAATCCATTGGAAGTACAAGATAAAGCCTTTCTTTCTGTCGCCATATTGTGAAGAAAGAAAGAAATCTGAATTAAAAATATGTACAATATAAATAGGTGAAATTACATCAATAATATGGACTTTCTGACTATTTTATATACAGTTGGTTGATAAATTCATCAATTTAGAAAAAAAAAAATTATTAAATTTCCAGCATCATAGGAAATATAAGGTTAACTGAGGGCGCGTCAAAAAATTACCATTATGTACCACCTATTTCACGATAAAAAATTTTCCGCATTAAAATGTACTGCTCCCTGATGGACAAACAAACTAAGCAATTCATAAGAATGTAAGTAAATATTCCTATGCAGGCTGATTAGGCCCATCTTATTGGTTCTTATTGGCCCGTCCATATTATTTCTAACATGTGCGATACAGAAACATTTTGTTTTTAAAAGATACAATTACACGATTTTAAAGTTCTTTAAATATAACACCATGTAACATAAAAATTGTATAGCGAAGTGCTATAGAATTTTTATGAGATTGCTTTGTAACTGTGTTATAAAAATTCTTTAAGACTTCTATAATTATTTCCTGCAAGCTTTACAGAACCGCTTAAAGAACTAAAAGGTTCTATAGAACGGTGCCCATTTTTATGGTATAAGTGTTGTAAGAACGTTTTGAAAATGTTCTTAGAACAAACATTGCTCTATAAAATTTGCTCTGGAAACGTTCTTACAATTTTTACAGAACAAGAAATTGTTAGCTGGGTGGTGGCTCGCCAGGTGACGTAGGTGACGCCCATCTCCACCTAAAATTACAGGACGTCCCAAAGTTTGCGTCTCGGGCTTATAAAAACAGTAAAAATTTGTTCAGATGAATGAATCACTGAGGTCCATTTCTCAATTGAAAAACATTTTGTTTTGAAACCCGATAACTAATTAAAATAATGTCATCAATTTTTTTTCACAAACATAGCTATATTCTGTGATAACTAAAATTATCTTTCTTTTACGATTTCTCTTTAAAAAGTTACGATTACAAACATTATACAATAATGTATTCGATCATATTTGAATTAGGCATGATTTAATCAATATTGCCGTGAAAAACAAATTGCTGGGCCTGCTGTTTCAAGTTTGTTTACATATTAGTTCTGTATACTTCGTAAAAAGTTGTCAATACCATATTGAAGATTATTTAGATATATTTCTTTCTGTGCAGGAATGTATTTTACCAGGAAACAAAAGAGAGCCATAATAGAACAGATACACACATAATGAGTGTTAAAAAAGATAATTTAAATGTGACATTAATCTTAAATTTACATCAATATTCTGACCATATAATTAATTATTACTAAGTAGATTTACTGGGAAATTGGCCAATAATAAATTTTCCTCCAATATATTTTTTTATTTTTACGATCGTTTCGGTTTACCCCATCTTCAGAAAATACATTATAAACTAATTATTAAAATTAGTCTTAAAAGTTAGAACTAAAAAACAAACAAGTAAATAAACAGAAGTAATTTTACAACATTTTAAAAAACTAAAAAACAATCATCAGTCAAAACTACTTTTTAAAAATTCTGTACTAGGTAACACGGCAAACGTTGTTTTGCCATATGAATTATTTCTAGTGAATATTTTGGTAGTTAAATAAAAAATAACTAACTTATCGTAAGTGTGTGGAGATGTGGTATCGTATAGGTATGACTAAAAGGGGAATGGAGCACTGTAAACAATGACGGCCTATAAGAATAACAAAACACGAAACATTCATTTTTTTAATTCATTGTACTTTTATTATCTTAACTAATACATTTCAAATTACGTTTCTATCACAAATTATTACAAATAAAAAATAAATCAGTCTCTTAGTGCAATGGAGTATACGATATTTTTAGTGAGTCCATCTTTAGCCAACACAAACAAACTGGATGGTTTGCTCACTCGAGAGCATGCCACATAATTGTCCGTGTGAAAAACATATAGTGTGCTCAAATCTAAGCCACAAACGGACATCGTTTGGCCTTGGGATCGATCAGTAATCGGCCAGGGTTAAAAATGATTAAATTACTAAAATGGCCATTAAAAAAGGGGTTTGTGATAGAAGGGTGAAAATTAAGGGTTGTATGTATTTTTTAATGCCATATCATAAAAAAATAAAAAATTTTGTCTAAAAAAAATAAAAAAAAAAACCTTATCACTTAGGGGTATGAAAAATAGATTACGACCGATTCTCAGACCTACCGAATATATAAAATTTCATAAAAATCGGTCAAGCCGTTTCCGAGGAATATGGCGTCTAACACTGTGACACGAGAATTATATATATAGATTATGCGACGCATAACATCAACCAGATTTTTAATCATCATAATTGTTAAAAACTACATGTTAGTTGAGCTGGAGGCTAATGATATATAAAAAAATTTCAACTTTAGAACGAACCTATTAAAGCAGAGGAATGTTCATAAGAAACAGTATGAGGCTTTTTTCCATTTTTTATAAAAATTATTTTTAAATTAATAATTTAGTAGACACAAAATATAAATCTAGGTATAGGAAAGCGTAAAAATGTTCAATATTTTAAAAAACTATTTATTATTTTATTAAATCAAAATAATTACTTAGGCGATAAACCATCAATGTCTCTGTTATTATAAATTGAATTTTCATTTCTGTTCGTTTGAATTATTTCAAGGATACATCTTTTCTGATAATTATTTTCATTATTAAGAATTTTGATATTATTAAAATCGAAGTTATGATTATTTTCTATAACGTGTTTTGATAAAGCAGTAGTATTTATATTTTCAGTTGTAATGTTATATTTATGATTAAAAATTCTTTTATGTAAATACTGCTTTGTTTGGCCAATATACAGGGTGTCCGGAAAAAATGCCCACAAACTTCGGGAGCCTAATCTACTGATAAAAATAGTCGTATAAGCTTATGTAACACTTTTTCGAATTCTCAATAATAACGAAGTTATGGCCTGTCAAATTTTTTTTTATTTTTATTTCTGACATAACTTTTTTTGTAGTACCTACACCGATTTTCTTCAAATTCGGTACAGTTGTTATACGCATTAAGGTGAACCGTAAACATGAAAAAGAATTCAAAATAAAAAACCACAACACCTTTAAACCTCTAATCCATGTAAGAAATCTGGTCAAATTTTTTTTATTTATAATTATTTTCTAATTTTGATATGCCAAAATAAAATCCTATTAAATACCCTATAAAAAAGGTACTCCTGTTTCAATTCACTAAAAGTAACCGTTTTCGAGAAAAATGCCATTGAAGTTTTCATGAGATCACGTAGTCCTCAGCAATAATAAATACAAAGTGTGTGTGCCCCTTCTTCATGTCCATAGCAAAAATGAATATCTGCGCATTTGTTGTTAGAAAAAAGCATTTTTCAGATTAATACTTACACAACACACTAATAACAAAGTTAATAATAACTCGAAATTAAATTACCTGACACAATTCAATTAACTGTCATTATAAAATGCAAAAACACTGACAGTAGTAGTCTTCTTTGTTTCATGGCCTACTACGACAGATTAAAATTTGTTTGAATTCCAGTTGCTTAAAGAATTTTAATTTTCTACCGGCAAACGAAAAACGTAAAGAGCCTTTTTCTGTTGTAAATTGAACAAGGACTCTAGAAATAGTTTTTGTTTCTAAAAAAACATTGGCGTACCATCTTTTTCATTAAAATTTCCCGAAGATCTGTCGCACACTACTGGTGGAAGAAAAATAATATTTTTTACGTAAAAATATGTATCTAGATTACCTATTCAAAGGTTCCAAATTTCATTTAAATATCTAAAGTAGTTTTAAAAATTTTGACACCCTGTATCTTTGTAACGAAGTATTTTTGAATACAGTTTATAATACAAACTGACCAACTGTGGCTCTCTGCCTGCCTCTAAAGTTTCTGCTTTTGTTGGAGGAAAATTTATTATTGACCAATGTCCCTGTGACATTAATGTATTTTAGTATTAAACAATAACTAATAAATCCAGCAATAATCTATATAATAATAATAATAATAATATCTCTATCCCTCATTCTAATCACAGGGATTAGCCCAGAAGTCGGAGACTTGTGCGGGAGAGGGGGCGGCATATTATTATTAAGCAGGCCGCATTTGCGCCCAGGAACGACTTACGTTGGTAGGCCCTAACCACTATTCAGTGCAGGAATGAGGGAAACCTGGAAAACCTCATTAATTAGGGGGGTGGTCAAATATCAACCGGCATCAATCTCTCACATTGACCCAAGCTAACATTATTCCACCCTACCATACCCACAGAGAGGGTGCCAATCCTCTCCACGAATATAGCTTATATACGGTCTACCGGCAGCTGGGCTCGAACCAACTCCGTCTAGTCACCTCGATTCAAGTACTAACGCCTTAAACCGCGCGACCACTGACCGATAAATACATTTTAATTGTTTGTAGTATATTTATAACCCAATAGTTTAATCTTCAGAAATATTATTGGGAATGAGGTCTAAAGCTAAAGAAAACCGATTTGTTGGCAAATCTACGTTTCGGCTGTATTTATACCTTCTTCAAGACAATCCAAGAAAATTTTTCCATGTAAATTACAAATAATATATAAAATGAGGAATAAAATAGGTAATGTAACATATTATAGAACACAGTAGTACATAACTTAACAATGTTCAAAATAATAATAATTACTCCCATTCCCAATAATATTTCTGAAAGTACATTTTAGTTAAAAAAAAAAACATTGACAAAATACAAAATTTACGTTATGCACGCGTGCTACTTATAAATATTTTTTTTTTGCTTTAAGAATTATGAAAGTTTTATAGAATATAAATGTTTTAAAAACTTTATCTAACATGAGTCGACATTTTGTTTTCTTGATGGAGTTTCACATTTTTATCTTTGCCGTCGAATAATAAAAAATATACCTATTAGATGAGTTTTCAATTTAGAATTAATTTTTGAAAAAAGATATTTTTGTACGACCGGTGGAAATTGACAGGCCGTACAAGAAAACTCTTAGATCTGGATTGCAGGGATGGTATAATAAACACCCATGAACATTATTCATCTATAATACTGACATCAAGTATGGAAGAACAGTTATTAATTACTGCTGTAATTGTTCGCTTTAAATAAGAAATTATTATGAATCCTGTAGCAATATTACGATATACCATAAAACTTTTGATTATTCAAATTGAAAAGCTGAATATATTAAAAAATGTGTTCATTTATTATCATTGCAAATTTAAGTGCTATGGTAAACAGCAATACAAACACGTTTTGCCAAACAAATAAACAAAGTCCCCGCTAAAAGTATAATTAAATATTTACATTAGATTTGGATCCACGTATTTTTACAGTTTCAATTTACAAACAAGGTATTCCTAGGTGGGCACATGGTGTTATTGACCTTATTATTTTTCTACTTAGTCGGTCATCCATAGAACGAAGTACTTACATAGTAGGATAATCGTTTTATAATTTTCATTTCTAACGTTCCAGTGCAGTAATATCAGAAATAATGTAATAGGTGAATATTTGGCGAACTCACGTTTGTCTGATTCAGTTCTTTTTTCCAGCACTTTTAGGTTAGGTGCTTTCATTTTTGGATCATTTTTTGCACAACATTTTATTTTTAATATAAAAGTTATAGTGCAATATTCTTAATATAAAAAAGTAATATGTATAAATTGTAATAAATTAAAATAGATAAAAAGTTTTAATAAGGTGTCAAGTAACAGCATACGTTGGTAAAAAGTACCACGAGTATTTAAAGAGTTGAAATTATATAAAATTGTAGAAAGACGACTTTTTTTTAATCAAAATTGTATTTAAAAATTATATAAATTAGATTTGAAAGAGCAGTGAAAAATTGTGGTGATCATGGAGACAGAACAGGGAATGAAAGTTGTTGATTTTGAAATAAGAAAGAAGCAAGATCCAAATGAGGTTAAATTAAGACAATTATTAAGAAAATTTGAATTTATAAGAAACAAAGCAATTCAAACTACAATGCTAAGTAAAAGAAGAAGGCAGAATAGATATTAGTATAATCTGCTATAGAAAACAAAACAAAATTCTCATCAGGAATCTGTAAGGGAAATCAAAAAGAGAAAACTGAAATTAATGATACTAACAAGGATAGTAATACATTCTTTAATATCGTAACCCATGTAGGAGAAGATAAACTCCAACATATCAAGCACATATACATATATGAACTTTGCTTAGAGGTATCATTGATAGACATTGCAGATAAACAGTGGAAAAGACTATGTACAGAACAGAACAGATAATAGAAACTGGAAGCAACAGGAACAAGAAAAGGATAGACTTTTGAAAATTGTACGTAGGTAACATAAACATTGTATCTAAGGGTGTCTCGTAAAGTATGTTACAAACTTTAGGTGGTAATAATACATAAAAAATATGTCCAAAAACTCTAATAAACATAACCACCGTTTTGCAGTTATATATCATAAAAGGTACTACTATACGAAAATAGTTTTTATGACATAACTCTTTGTTGTTCGTTAAATGTAGGATGTACAAGCCTACATTTCTCCCATGTTGCTCTGTTTGACATTAGACATCTCGGTACATTGGCATCGATGAAGGTTATTCATGGGAGCTTTTTCTTATTCACAGACGTATGGTAGTGTATTAGTTTATATTACATATTGTCACGGAGTTTACCCCACTCACATCCAATTCGACGACTGTGGTACCGCGAAATGCTAAGATTGCCCCGATCGCCTCTACCCGATTCTGGTAAACAAACAAAATGCCGTGTATCGAGGCGAGACTGGAAATATGGGGAATCGACGAGAAGCGTTCGAGAAAATGGATCTAGAGATACTAGAAAATACCTGGAATATTCGTTTGGTCTATAAAAGAAGAATAAACAGACGAGTTAGTCAGTCTTGTATTACAGTCTTGAATTGGAGTGTTTAGTAGCGATTTAGATAGTAGTTAATAAAGAAATCCGTGACAATATTATATTACATTACAAGTGTTTCCACTGCTTTCAAATGTGAATTAATGCATACTCTTGAAGTTCAATTATAACAGAGCATCCATTATTTACCAAATCCTAATTATACTAAGAATGAATCTCTGATTTCCAGAATGCTTTCAACTCTTTATAATTTTTAGATGGATTTTAGTTTTAGAGGTATTTTAAATTAATTAAATGCTCGACTGCACTAAGAAAAACATTCAGTTTAAATGCACTATTCTAAATCAATATTTCTATTTCAGAGTTGTCTTTCTTCTAACCATATTATAAGAACTTTTAAATGAATGAATCAATTTAGGGCCCTTAATTTTAAGGTACTTAACTGTAATAATTTGAAAGCAAAATTAATCTAGAACTTCACAGTCCAATAGTTTTCTAATTATTTAGCGAAATGTACAGCTTCCTAACAAACTAGAAGCCTGTTAGGGTATCCATTAATAAGAAATTAATATCCATCTCCACTCCATTTAACAGCTATATTTTCCATCCGTTACATTTTTCTCTCTTAGATTTATTGCCTCTCTCCATCGTTTCCTCGATCTACCTTTTTTCTTGTTATAGATTTACTCTCTACTATTTTTTCACTGTTCTTTCATCTCTCACTCGATGCCTTAGCCACTGCACTCTTCTGAATATTACAACTTTATCTATTTTCGGTGCCTGGTACATATTTGCTCATTATTTCTCCTTACATAGTCATCCTTCGTCCTATACTCTCCCTTAGAAAGGTCCATGTTTCGCTGCCATATAGCTTTGTCGGACTAAGAATTATTTTGTATATTCAAATGTAGTCATCTAATTTTTGTCGCATTTATTATTCTCCTATTTATCTTGTTCGTCGTCACACAGCTCACCTACCTGTTTAGTTTGTTAATTATGTTTCTGTTTGCTTTAAAATTTACGGTTTTTTAAACACCTTCATTTTGACGTTTTCTAGAACATTCCAGGTTATATTCGATTTAGTTCTAGTCGCATTTTTGAGAACCTAGGAAACTTCAGAACTGTGAAAACATATACTCGTATAAGCGGAGCGGTTTCGCTTCCACGGAGTACAGTTTTATGTCGACAAGTCAAATGCGAGTAACAAACGTCAAAGTAAAGATTTGACATTTGTAACTTAAAGGTTACAATATTCTTGTACTTTTCTTGCCCTTATTCCACAAGTTTTCTCATTACCTTTTCGAATTCCTTACTGTCACTACCTCACGGTATTATGGCCACATCATAAACTATTTGATGAGTTTTAAACAGTATGTGTCTCAGTTGAGTTGACGGAACTAAAAAAAAAAATACATTTTGACTGGCAAAGAACCTGATGGTTGGTGATTGGCTATTACCAAATCCAAATGGATTCCCACCGATGTCCAACGGGTCCATCAGGGAGCGGGCTTAAATGCACCATAAATAACACGCTGCATTATCATAAAGCTGTCCCGTGTGCAATTATGCGACACCGCCCACCAGAAAAAGGATTGCACAGACCGCACTGCGAATTTTAATTATTCCTCTAACGTCGGCGTGTCGAAGCAAAACAATTTCGTGCGACCATTAATTTACGGTCGCTGAATATTTAAAAGCCAATTCAGCAAGTGGTTAATAACTCCACCGATATATCATGCAGGATGGATCCCATGGGACCTGCTACGGGGTCCGACAACTGTTATACTTCGTGAATAATTCCCATTTTGTAGATCACACTGGTCACACGCTTCGTCGCGGGCGGCTGCGTCCGCTTCGCGCGGAAAACCGATAAATCGAGTTGGCCATGGACGCATCGAAAACGATTAGTCGGCACGGCTTTAGGACAAGTGAAATTGCAGAATCGGTAAAGATGCCGGTGTTTTTGCGGCCTTTGAATCGATTAGCGTGTGAAAAACGTCTTTGTGTGATTTTTTGTTTAAAAGTAATACAGTCGAAGACCAAATAGTACGATGGTTATACAGAGCGTTGCAAATTAGTAGGTCATGCCGGCAACCACATATTTTTTTGACCGAAATAATGGGACTTTTCTGATGCAACTTTTCATTTTGGAGCTCTATTTTCAAAATACATTGTCAAAATAAAAATTTTGTAGTGTAACATACCCTGGTTCGTTCAACATGGTTGAAAAAAGAAGTATTTGGCCAATAATCGAGAAGATTTACCTACGTTTATTTATTAACTTACCTTGAATGTGCTACATATTTAGGAAATTAGAGAGATTTGAGTAGTTTTAAATAAAACAAAACAAATTACTAAATACACCTCGTTTATTAGTTTTCTGTCAATGGTGTCTACCTAACCACCTATCAGTGTCGTACTCAGCCTTGAATTTACGGGGGAAAAGAGCACGACAGAGAAAACCCCGATCACAATTCAAAGAATCGTTGTCGCTATTGCAATGGTAATAATAATGATAACAATAATAGAAATATATCTGTACTTCAGTACTTGAATACACGGTAATATAATCATAATTCTACATACAAAACTGAAGAGTGTTTTGGTTAGTTAGCCGACTTGCGTCAGAAGGTACTGCGGTCCCATACGGGAAGCTACCCAGCTAGTAGTTGAGGGGTTGGACAAAAATCTCAAATCATATGTTTTATCGGATGTTTGTCCAGTCACGGGAGGAAATATTAATAGAATCACCATGGCTCTTACAAACATCTGACAAACAAACCGCTAATTCAAGTAATAAAGTAGTAGTAGTAGATTAATAATAACTAACGATGCCATTTGCAACAGCATAACTTGGACTCGAGCTAAAGTTGTACATATAATTTAAACAATAAACCAATAAAATATCGTTTTATCTTAAAATTATAACAAAATGTAATGAAACGGTAATAAAATATTAAACAGACAAGAAAATAATAAAAGAAACACAATGACATTTATTCTTAAATGCAATATACAAAAACAAGTTACTGACCTGTAAAATTAGAACAGATGCACCACTTATCACCATTCACTGTCTTCCAGCCAACCTGCCGAAGTCTTAAAACCCAACTAACTAGTAACTACCCCGCGTTCACGTGTGTATTATTGTTTCCTCTCCAGTCGCCCTTCTAGCTAATGGGTATATAATACCTATTATATACAGGGTGTTATTCATTCAGCAGTACAGATATGACAAAATAATATTTAACTAAGTGGATTCCCACAATTTTAAGAATGATTTTTATTGACAGCTTCGGTGATTTTAGAGATATTTGTTTGAAATTTGACACATATTTTTATCTTACGTTGACACCCTTTGTAATTTTGCTCTAAAAAATCCAAGCATGAACGGAGAAAAGGGTACTCACGGGCTCTCC
This sequence comes from Monochamus saltuarius, assembly GCA_025584915.1. Lineage (NCBI taxonomy): Eukaryota > Metazoa > Arthropoda > Insecta > Coleoptera > Cerambycidae > Monochamus > Monochamus saltuarius. The sequence continues at coordinate 18,167,253 of CM046725.1, forward strand.
AATTTTTTTTTAGTACGCGTATGATTTCACAATATTGTATTTTACATAGAGTGTAATTTTTTAATAAGCAGCACTGTATTAACAAAATATGAATAATTGAATACAGGAGTATTCAGGATTTAAATACTCTTTGAGTATTGTATTCAGTATTGAAATAATCATGAACACTTTTTTAAACAAAATACTCAGTATTCACGGATTGAATATTTTCCCTGTATATTCGCGTCAAGAATTCAGACGTCTTACGTCACGACTGACGTTACACATTTGTTTTTATTGTCAACGTAATTTTCGATATTTGGGCGCGTTAAAAATACCATTTTTTGAAATTTAGCGCAATATATAATGCAACCTTTTAGTGTAGTATATAGTTGTATTACTATCAGTTGCAGTTTCTTAAATATTTTAATGAAAATTTAATGAATTATTCATTTCTTCGTATGACGTAAGTCGTCTGAATTCGTGAGTATATTCATACTCGTATCCAGCTCAGCGCGTTATAACATAATTTGAATTCGAAACTTGAGCAAATTTGAACGTGCCGTCTTGCCGCCCTCGCACCATTCATATTCGTCGCTGAACACTTCTCAATGCTTTCGGATAAAATTGGAAGCACGACTTGACGCTCAGCCGCCTCTGATCAATACATCTTACGCTGCAGCGACTTGATTTTATGAATGATCGAGTCGAGTCTTGCTGAGAAAATCGATTGCACTTACACACTCCAGTAAACACCACGAAATCCAATAGACTGCTCTATTTTTATCGTGGGTCTAATAAAGTGACGAGAGCGGTTTGAATGCACTGAATTTCAGCGTCGGTAACACAATGAAGCAATTTGCGTGTTGAAAAGAACCTTGTTTTTATCAGATGTGTACTTAGAAAGCGATCTCGTAGCGTTACGGTTTTTTTACTCTCCTTATAATCGACCATGTAAACGGATTAGGTGGATAGAAGGCGAACAAGTGTACAAAGCAAACAAGAACAAATTGAAAATGAAACAGTGATAGTGTAATCGTTCATGAGTTGATATGATCAGGTCGATTTTAATAAATTTAAAAATAATGTAAGAGTAAAGTTGGTAAAACTTAGTATAGGATCTGTTGAATGTCTGTACAGGAAAATTCAAAAACATCAAAAAAACATACCATAACTCAAGCTTTTTTAAAGGAATTTTTTCACAACGTGGCAGCAGTGCGAATACACGCGGTTTGTGGGTTGCTTGCCACGTGCCAGCTTGTTTTTTAGTGACAAAAAAAATCCAATCCAATCCACAACTATTGTGAAAGTTGACGAATTTAGTTTAGGCAACTGTTTTGCAGTTTTATTTTTGAACAAAAATAGAATGAATGAAATTAATTTTGTTGATTTTTTAAAAAATGTTTAAAATAGTAACATAATTTAAACCAAATAGGAATTTGAAAAATAAGTAATAAGAACTTCTAAGAAGACCCACGTCACTGAAAGAATCGTAACTTATGTATGTAAAAAATAATAATGTATGTACTTACCGAAAATCAAAATACAATGTCATGTTATTTTAAATATCTAACTAACATAACACATAATTACAATATGTCTACCGTTATTTTCCACACATGCACGGCACTACCCAGGAATTTTATAATTATAAAATTCTTGGACACTACCAATATCAAGAAGACGTTAAGTTACTTCAACGAATGTCCCTATGAGACAGCCACGGTTGGGAAAAGCGACCTAAATAAATATGTTGTGCTCTTACATAATTGCGGCTAGCTTCTCCATAAATTAATAGCATATCTTGATACTCACGTATGCTAAACATTTCAATAAACGAAGAAAAATTAAGGAAATAGTAGTATGTAAAAGAATGCGCGACATACACTTCACAGTTCAAATACCAACTGATCTGTAGTCATTGTACTTCCTGTGTTGTTTCCACATTCCGCTATATCGACTTTGTCAAATTTTGTCCCATCAATGGTGGCCTGTGTGTCTCTGTTTATCCTTGTATCAGTAATAGATCTTCATTCGTATCAGTTTTCAAGCTAAAGTGATGTTAACGTTGGGAGACATAAACGCATATGCTTTTACCCTATCTTCTTCCGTCACTAACATTAATACATTATTCTTAAATATATTGTCACGGATTTCCTAACCCGTCTCTTTGTCTTACCAGAAAAACCATTCTTTAATTAATCACTTATCTTTATTAACTCTGTACACTACTGAATACCAATTACAACTCAACTAAACATATTTCACTTTTAAATTCCAGGAAATTTCCAACTAAACACTTCAATTCGAGACTGTAATTCAAGACTGACTAACTCGGCCGTTTATTTTTCTTTTATAGACCAAACGAATATTCCAGGTATTTTCTAGCATCTCTAGATCCATGTCTCGAACAATTCTCGTCGATTCTCAATTTTTCCAGTTGCGCCTCGATACACGGCATTATTGTTTGTTTACCAGAATCGCGTAGGGGCAATCTAGCGTTTCGCAATACCACAGTCGGCCAATTGAGTGCGAGCGGGGCAAATTCTGTGACAATATTATAATTTACGAAAGTGTCCTAATATTAGTTGTTCTATTGCTGCAAAATTAATTTTCTAGTATTTTACTAGTTATCACTAAAATTGTTATTCGCTTGCCTTGCAAAGACCCAACTAAAGTATTGCAGTATGTAGTTGTGAATAGCACTGGATTGTTATTTGCTTTGTGCCGATGATCGTAAACCGTGGCCCCACCATGCTCACGCCAATGATCTGATTCTCAACGGTCCAACCTCAATCATAATTGAAGATTTCGTACTTTATCCTATAACTAAATTCGTGTAGGAGAATCTAGACGAAATCTGTCAAAAATAGTTGATATAAGAATGTGTATGTGGGAAAATATGTTTCTGTATCGTTTCTTCTCGAGCGTACGCTATTTAAATTATCCTGAGTGTTATATAATGCATCACAAAATTAATTATTATCAGCTTTATGTAGTAATAAAGCAATATATAAATTCATGAATTAAAATTACCTTTTAATTGATTTGTGGAAAACAGAAATAGTAAATGGTTATTTTCCACATATTATTTTTTGAAAAATAAAGAAAAAAGTTTTTAGAAATATTAAGTAGCAGTCCTTCATAAAACTGGCTATATTAATCATGTTAATAGACTATTTGCAGTCTCATACCAAACTTTATTAAAATTCGTTTGGGTTCAGGAAATATTTTCAAAATATAAAAATTTTGGATCTAATTTCAGGGAGAAAAAATTAAGATCAAATAATGTCATTACAAATAAATGCTACATCTTTTAGCGTGCAGAGGATACAAAAAAATACTTGTATCTACATACCATTACAGAAAGCACAACAACTTTTACAGTGCATCTAACTGCAACGGTATTCCCAAAACACTCTTGCTGATATAAGTACCCATTATTATTATGTAGTAGCGCGTAACAAACACAGAGCAGAGAAAATCTTAACAAGTATACAATATTTATTAAAAGAACAAATTACTATTCAAATCACAGAATAAACGATACTCTACAGTAATTTATGTTCTACAAAATATGACATCATTGAAAGAGTTGGGGGTTTGACACATAATATTACGTAATTTAGTATGGGAAAACAAAAAAAATGTTATAGAATAAAATGTCAGCGGAAGTGATAGCAACAAGCGCCCTCTACATTGTAAAGAGTAAGCTTTACTCAATGCCTGTGTACATAAGGACAGACAAACCAGCATGTTCAGCACCACTAAAAACGTACATGTGTCAAATTTTAATGAAATGTGCTGTGCTTTTAAGAAATTACTTTCAAATTTACATTTATTAAGCAAACTGTACTTATTTTTAAATGTTTTATCAGCTCTGGCAATATCCAGGACTTTTTGAAACACCCTGTATAAGTATTTCTTTCACAATGAACGTACTAACACATCATCACATCACGACTTCCTTCTTCCTTCAATAATAAATTGATTACCGTAACAATGTTTCTCTTTTGTTAAGTATTACAAATATTTTAAATACTAGAAGTATATGGCCGCATTGTATGCTATTGCTGTTGGTTTACGTTTAGATTTAGAAGGTAAGTTTCCTGTTATCTAATTTGCAATTATAGTTATTTCGTGGACATAAGGCGAAAAATAGTCAATTAAAATAAATAATACATATAATTAATAATACCGCTACATATATAATTATAGAGGACATTTCGTTTCTTTGTGTTCATTTGAGGATGCGTGTATGAAATTAATTTTATTAGAAATAGTTTGCAAACATATACCGTTGAAAATTAAAAAATTAAAAGGAATTTGTCAAACTGTTACAAAATATTACAGAATAATACATCGGTTTGCAAATAGCTGATTTTGTTTTCTGAAAATGCATATTCTATGATTCCTGAATACGGTATTACTCTGTATTTAATATTTAAACCGCTGGCGCTGATTACAATTGTCTGAACTAATAAGTTATACAGGGTAATGCTTTAGCAGAACGATTTTCCAATAAACATGTTCCAAATGCAACTATTTTTATCGCGGTGTGCAGTGAGTGCAAGTGTATGCAGGTGTGACACAGGAAATTTTCAACCAAAGCGTGGAAGCGATAAATGTTCAGGGCGTCCACGGCGTATTGTAGCAGTGTGGCATATCATACACGAGGATCTACATTGGACGAGGAGAACCGGTACATGGCCACCATGATTTCCTGACTAAATCATTTCTTTTTGTGGTGATATTTAAAAAATAAAGTTTATCGCACTGAAGTGAACACTATTGATGATATAGGCAAAGTATCATAGCTGCTACCAATAATTTACGAGTTCAAATCGGACAAGAAGCGGAAATATTTATGTTAGTATGTAGAAACTGGGTAAGACGAGCCCAAAATTGTGTTGTTAATATCAGGTATATCAAACTTATTAATTAAAACCACAAATTAAGCACAGTTGAATTTGCTGTATAAAGTATGTGTTATAAAATGTTATTTATTTCTTTCCTTGGGAATTTCTTTCAATATTTTCTCCAGTTGCAGTTTCCAGTGCCGTGCAGAATTGTACTTTAAAATCATTTCTGAATACCCTTTTTGATTTTCTTTTAAGAAAATTGTATTTGTAAGAGTACCCGGTACATTAAAAAATTGTTGTTTAGATACGTTCTGAATCACCCAAGGATAAAAAACCAATAGCGCATGCAGCTTGGTTTCCTATTAATTACATAATTACGATCTGCTCATAAACATAACAAGCTGTTGAGCGACCGTCTTGAATGCACTTGCTCCAGGTTAGATTGGTGATTCTACTGGTTCAAATATGTGGTTCTTCGTGGGATCCGCTTCCAACGGCATATCTGTAGTGTCTCATTCACTAAATGAAAAATTACACGGTTCTGTAAGCTGGAACTACTCACCTGAATTTTTTGACAGATAATCTGATTCAGTTGCTTCGTTAAACATTCCATCGTACTCTTAAACTATATTAAAGTGTGTTCGACAAAGACGAATGCTTGAAAATATTTTAATAGCTAAATCAATCAACGCTTAGTGGGTAACTCAATGTCATGACACCTTGCTAATTTCAGGCATAACGGATAACAAGCTAGCGTAGGTATTTTAAAGTGATAACACGCGTAAAGACTGAAAACTCCAGTCTTTTGTTTACTTCAAGCTGGCAAACTTCACAACAGCATAAATCTACATATTATGAGCTTGTAGCGCATTTTTTAACTGTGACTGTACCTCTACAACTTATTGAAGCTTCCATTTTATTCACAGAAATTATGCGTATATGCAACGTGTGACAGTCTTGTATTCGACAGTAAAAACGGCAGCTCACAAGATTGTTTCTCAGTTTGTATTTTTATAATTGATCCGTTTTGGCTGGAAGCGATTCCAGCAGGACAGCGGTCTGTTTGTCATTCAAATATTTTAAAAAAATGCTATTAAAGTTTTCACTGGGTTGTTTCACTTCAAGATGGTAAGATGGAGATGTATTCACCTTTATGTTTTTCCATATTTGTTCACCCTGTATCTTCGAAACAAAGGAGTTGTTCAGAAATCACCATAGGACAAAATATTCTTAGAATAGGGCAAGGAATAACCCCTTGAATTTTTGGCGCATGTTTACCTAACACCCTGTATAGATTGTTTTGTCGTAATTTTGATATTTGATGCGACACAGGTATTCAAGGCAGTTGTTTAATTAAAATATGTACTTACAATTTACATTTAGTCTGAACTTCAATAAAAAAAATGTATTGAAAATAATTATTACCTAATTGTGCCAAATCTGTAAATATATAATATGCATATAACAATATGTATTATGGTTTGACAAACCCATATAAAAGTGGTTACATGTTCTTATTCCTGCATTGAGATCAAGATGTTTTGCATTTCCACTGCTTATATATTCTTGATATATTTATCACATATAATTAACACATCTATAAATGTCGTTACTAATTTTTAATGTCTGTAGCTACATAAATTTATCTGAAGCCTTTTAATGAACTTGTTATTTATATTAATAAACCATTGGACATGAAATTACAAGAAAATTATACATACCATAAATTATCGGTTTTATTGTTTATTAAATAACTTAATCAGGCATCCTGTGGTCTTACTAATGTTTAAAAAATGGAAACTGCGATTTTTGTTTAATACTGCTCTTGAAACATAGTTTTTTATTTAGATACAAAACTTTTTGATTTTGTTCACTCTCAAGTCGTTTCTATGAGAAGTACATTTTTATTGATGTCCTATCTTAAAAAGAATAGGGCGCAGAGAAATATATTTTCTGCATACTTCAACAGCGTTCACGCAAATTTCTTGTGCTATAATTGTATTAGATGACTGCATATTTTTCTACAAATTTAAAAAATACGATAACATGACTTCTTCATTTATTATCATTACTCTCCGTTTTTCCCTCCATTCATTAAATTCAGCGAACACTTTTCCGTAATGTTACCTGGATTTCGCTGGCACTAAATGGAAAATTGCTTCTTGAGCTTCTTCGAAAACAGCCACAGGAATACAATTACTGTGTTGCATTTTTACCAAATTCATATATATTTATTAAATAATTGATAATAACCACCATGGCAACCAGTAGGTATAACAAAACCTACCACGTGTCATTGAGTAGGTACTAAGAAATGTCAAGATATTGCCTGAAGCTATTTATTTGCGGCATAATTTTAGTTTTTCTTTAGTTTTATTGGGTTTTTGCCACACTTCTGAAAAAATAAAGATTACTTAAATAAGCCCTTGCGCCAAATGGATCAGTCAAGGGTTATTTTTGAAACTAAGTGTGCCTAACCAATAAATCTCACACTGAAAAAAGCAGATAAGCAAAAGATAACAAAAATCACTATCGCGCACTTCCGTATTATTGACGTTTCGAAAAACTCTCTGTTTTCGTTCTCAAAATAGTAGTAAAAGTATTAAACGTATGACAAGTTTGACAGTTGTTTATCTGCTTTCATAGAAATTTTAAGTGATTTTTATTTTATTGTTACTTACTTCTTCTTGATACAACTGTAGCCAACAATGAACAATATTTACTGAACAGTTTGACACACACTTATCTCCGTTCAACAAAATAATCGCGGTCTCTTTTAATTTTCTTTTTGTTGCGTTATCTTCCTTCTCTAACATTTTGCCGAACCCCATTGAATCAAATGACCGTTTTCCCAAGCGTGTTTGCAAATTCTGAATTTTTCAAATTCCCGTCTTTTTATATAATTTTTATGTTCCTCAACTCTAACATTCATAGGCCGAGATGATTCTCCAACATAATGTTTATTACATTCACAAGGTATACTGTAGATGCAATTTTTTGAATTTTATATAGGTATCATTTTTTGGACGCGTTTTAGACAAAAATGATCGTAAAGTATTAGTTGTCTGAAAAACTGTTCGAATATTAAATTTATTGCCGATTCTTCTTAACCTTTCTGATAATATAGGAATGTATGGATTTTTTATTGTATAATTAGTTTCTTTTATTTGTCTTAAAGTGTGCATTTTATCTGTAATATTTTTTAATGTTCTATCAACAAAATTTGGAGGGTACTCATTATTTATTAAAATATTTAAAAAAAAATCAAGTGGTGCGAATATTTTTTATTAAATTCCAATAATTTTGACTCCACAAATATGATTGTGATGTGATTATGGATAAAACGTTGTATTGCATTCGTGTTTTAATTGCCTTTTATCCACTTAAGAATATTTCACATTCTCGCATGGATAAAATGCTACTTATACAATAAATAACTATTATTTTTACCGACACAACTTATTAAACAGTAAAATAAAGGAAAAGCGTACAATTTACGCACACAACTCAACAAATATTTACAAGCACAATGTTTGAACTTGGTACACAATTGAAATGTTTTAATGCACAAACAAGTCTAAACAGAACAAACATGTACGAGTATATGCAAATATTCTGCCACGCTATTGCTTAGACTAGATATTAACACTCATTTGAACGATTTGCCCGTGGGATACGCCACTGCACGCAATTATTCCAATCAGCGGTTGTCTTGTAAGATGATTCCACTTACGCTTGTGGCGCTAAATATGTAATTAGTTAATGGCTCTGTAAATTATTGCGGCATTAATGCGTTCTATGGAGCCTCTACCTGCTAGAACCGGGAAAACAGCTGAAAAGAAAAGTACAACGTTTCGAGCGTGAAACCACCGATTCCGCAGAGTTGGTTGCTGTGACGTGTTATTAACATTGTACGAAGCGGGAAGTAAGTGCAAGTATATAAATAATTGTATAGCGTGAGCTGGACGCATAACATAAAAAAGTAAATTTAATATAAATGGAAGCAAGTACTTGCACTCTAAAATAATGTGTAAAATTCCAAAGAAATTGTTTATATTTACATAATATTTACCATATTAATTCTAGTAATTTTGTACTTATCTTCGCAATATTAATTGAAATAATACGTAAAGCATGTAATAGTCTTGTCATTCACAGAATAGGTATATGTTCTACTTCGTTTTAGCAGCAAATCATCTCAAGTTCAGTGAATTTTACAAATAAACTCACCGGCAAAAACACCGGCCACTAAAAACCAGCCCTAATTTTAAAGCTGGCTTCCTCGCGAACCGCTCATTTGATTTTGATGATCTTTTTTTTAAATTGTACATTGATTTCTCAGGAACGGATGCTATGTCGGAAATTTTTGTTCGGAGTTTAGTTTGAGTATATACAGGGCGCAACAAAAAGACGAAGTTTTTTCCCCGAAATTTGTAACACCCTGTGGGGTACAGCAGCTACAGTCGCTGTTGCTAACTGAAGTCACACTGTAGCCTCATCTTTTGTGAACATTTTGTTTTTTTAATCACGCCTTTATCTCTGTTTTTATTGGAGATACAATGTTTTAAAACAAACGTCTCAGTATATATATATAAAGTATATGCTTAAATTAAATTCTGAATAAAAATTTCCAACATAACATCCGATCCCGAGAAATCAATGTACAATTTAAAAAAAGATAATCAAAATCAAATGGGCGGTTCGCGAAGAAGCCAACGTTAAAATTGGGGCTAGTTTTTAGTGGCCGGTTTTTTTGCCGGTGAGTTTATTATAATGTACACACACAACATATGTATTTTTACACATATAGTTATGGTAAACACATGCCACGTGTCCCAAAAGATTATTTGAGTGCTATTTTCATACTTTATTTCAAACTAAGACACTATCATGTGATCCTTATTAAGGCTGTAAGGCTTGCGTTTCAAATCAGCACCTACAACGGCAAATTTAACTTTATGCCCCTGTAAGTTAGGCAATTCTTTGCAGAAATTTAGCAAAACATGTCTTCTTGGCGGACAGATTTCATGAATATAAATGCAAAAAATTTAAATCTGAGGCAATTGTCTGTTATATGAACACTTGATTTACTAGCTTTCTTTTTTTATAATAGTGCCTAACAACGTCTCACCACAGTCCTAAATGGCAATATTGCGACCGAAATATTGTTCAGATCTAATTTTTTTTTAAATATGGCTCTGCTGTCTAGTAAAATAGACTTTTATTAGTTGATTAAAACTTGCTCCATCTTAATACGAATTTCCATTGAGGAGAAATATGAATGCGCGTGGACGTCTAAAACGGCTTTGTAAAATTGCGAACATTACAGCCTTAACTTTTGGGGCTAAGCTAGAGAACATGAAAGATCATAAATTGTACCTTATCATTGTGTACCGTGAAAAATACTTAAAACTTTACATCAATTCAAGTGTCCTAGCTTTTTAAAAGAATTTGAGTGAGGTATAATAATGTTTATAATGCCATATACAAATTTCTCAATGTGTAGTTGTCGTGTAAGGTACAGGAGATTTTATGAAAAAACATAAGAGGTGAAAATATGCTTTTTTCTTATTTTAAATTACTTGTCAGTCTGTAAAACAAAATATGAAAACATTTGAACTATTTTTCCCCACCTAATGAAGTATAAAATGAACGGTATGGTATATGCATCGTTATATAAAAAAACCTTTTTATATCATCGTTGCAAGAGTATTGAACTGAACATAAAATACTTCTAGTGATACAATCGCAATTAAAAATTGTTTAAATGCCGCTAGTGCACCGTTAGCAACCATATAAAAACTTATTTGCTATTGTTCGGTCCCTTTATTGTTAGCCATTAACCTGATAGCAGAAATGGATAATTAATGATAGAAATATTAATAACGATGTTGTTTGAAGGAAGCAGATGCCAAATAGTTACGTACCTGCGTGCTGCGTTCTTGCAATTAAAAGAAAATCTTAGATTTCAGTAGACTTGATTTTGCACCAAAGGGAAATATTATTTTTGCATCAGTGCTGTTTCGAACATTTTTGAGAACTAGTGTCACTTTTAATCTTAAAGTTTACATAAATATTTGGTTTAAGAAAATTATAATTTCAGTTATATTTTAAACAATATTTATTATATTTCAAACTTTTATCTATAAAAACCATTAGTTCATTTTGACTTTTGGTTTAAAATTATCATCATCGATCATCATCAACTTCTAGAAATTGCAACATGAATATAGAAAACACTGTATAATGTCTATGTCTATGTTATGTCTATGTCTATGTCTATGTCTATGTCTATGTCTATGTCTATGTCTATGTCTATGTCTATGTCTATGTCTATGTCTATGTCTATGTCTATGTCTATGTCTATGTCTATGTCTATGTCTATGTCTATGTCTATGTCTATGTCTATGTCTATGTCTATGTCTATGTCTATGTCTATGTCTATGTCTATGTCTATGTCTATGTCTATGTCTATGTCTATGTCTATGTCTATGTCTATGTCTATGTCTATGTCTATGTCTATGTCTATGTCTATGTCTATGTCTATGTCTATGTCTATGTCTATGTCTATGTCTATGTCTATGTCTATGTCTATGTCTATGTCTATATCAAAGCGCTCTAGTTCTGTTCATCACATTTAATCTTATTATTATATTTTTCGATTCCAATATTCTCAGAATTCTGTTTTTCAAGTTTTAAAGCTCGCTCTAGGTTTTAAAGAGTTGTATTCTTAAAACAGCTTTGTCAAAATTTTACTAATCAGGTTGAAAATTGCAGTATTACATAGTTGTGTAAGTCCATTCGCTGGCAGCTATAAAAACGAGTTTATTATTTCGAGCCTACATACTTGTGCATATTGGAGGCAAAGGTAATTTCCCAGTAATTCTACACCGGTTTCTTATTGATTGCAATTTGCTTTTATCTCGTAAGAAGCCGAAATAAAAATCGTACGCAAATTGTTGTGATGGTCGTGACGATAACCTGCTGCTCTGCGTTAAAAAGTTATAGTCATATACAGTAACCATGCAGAAAGTACTAAAGCTTTAAATCTGTTCCTAAATGGAAACTAACTAGCAGAATCTTATTTCCCTCACGTTCCTGCTGCCTAAATTTCCTGCATTTCGAGAAATCCCCCTTTTGAAAGGAACTAACTCATTCCCAGTGCAATTCTGCAAATTAGAATTTCAGTTCGCAATCCATCTTGGGCTGTTTATTTAGATTTTTGTGAAAGACAAGACAATTACCATCTGAGGGGAGACCGTCGTCGTGTTCTGAATTATATAGGGTGAAGATGAGGATAAATATCTCTATGCCAGACGCCGTGAATGTAATTTATGCGGTATAAATAAGACGTCTTTGAAGGGTGGAGGCAACGATTTTGGCTAGACGTATAACTTCTCCATAAACGTATTCAAAATCTTTTTTCAAGTGACTGAGTCCCGTGGGATTTAATGTGGATGGAGTGGTGTTTTAAGAGAATAACTTAAAACGAACACTTACAGAATGGAAAATTTACGAGAATGCTTCCGCACCTGGGTCTGCTTTCCCGGTATTGTAAATTAAACTTGCATATAGAATATTAATAGAACGAAAGAAAAAATTAAAAAAAAATTAAATTAACACTACCGTCAATGCATAGACTTATTTTAATATAAGGAACTGGTCCTTTCTCCTTATCTATTACCTAGCTATACAGGGTGGTCCATTTTTCATAGTTCATCATTGACATCTCGAAACCCGTAAAATATACAGGGTAATTCAAATAAGAAAAAAGTTGCACATTTTGATGAACATTAAAGTAAAACAAACAGATCTAAGCTGCTGCTGTTGATGAAATATAGTGCCACTAATTTAACGGTCATCAAAAGATGCAACTTATTTCTAATTTGAGCCACCTTATATTTTCCGATTTTCCGTTACATGAAAAACAGGCCACCCTGTATACTATTAATTTTAATTGATATTTTTATATAATTTTAAGCCCTTTCTTATATATAAATATGTTCAAAATTATAAATCAATCTGCTACACTGTTTCGAATTTCGCGAGACGCAGCACGTGTCTGCATTTAGTGGCCATATTGTAGCTACTATCGCCATCGGCAATTGCGATATTTGCAAAAGCAGAATTTTAGGAAACAACTACTCTAAAATGTGTGAACTGAAATTTTGAATGAATGAATGTTTTTTTTGTTTGGTATTACTTAAAATTCTAATTTGTTCTAACAATATGTCAAAGTACAATTGTTTATTAGATTTACCTTGAATACAGATGTATAGTATGATAAAATCTTCATTTTTTACGTAACCTTCTGCAATCCTAGGCAGACCTAGTCACATGATACTTCTGCAATAATTTAAATTTTACTATAAATTTAGTATCGAGGAAAAACAATACCGAAGCATATTTGATTTTACTAGATTTACTAATTATCATGTTCACAGATTCACATTATACAAAATTTAGCTAATTTTATTAAAATATTGCTTTAAATGGGTACTACAATGCTTAAGCACCACGTTCAAGAAAATACTTGACCACAATTTCTTACGAATGGACTTAAGCATTTTTCAGAAACATGTACGATTGTACAGGAACTTAATGCGCTTTGAAGTTGTGAGCATCGATCTTTCTTTCTAGATAGTCGAGTTCAGTTCCTGAATAATAACGCATTCGTTAGATACAACAGTTACTGGCCTTTTGCCTTATTACGGCAGATTTGAAACAATAAACCTGAAACAAGGCGTAATAAACAGCAAATAAGGACCTGCTACAGGATTATATATTAATATAAGGTGCCATTTTCTACAGACAAACGTGGGACTGAGACTGACAAATCTTGTATACTAATACAGCTACATTACGGAAAGCTTTGTTGGAAATTTGATGTCATGTGTCATATTTTAACTATATGTAGAACTGGTTATTACTTTGACAAATATGATAAATATTCAAAGTGTATGTTTTATGTATTTTGCATCACAAATTGCACATCATGACAAACTTATATATTTTTAAATAGCCTGTGTATGTTGCTAGGTTAGAATATTTTTTTAGCGTTAAAGTCACACAAGGTTTGATAATGTAGTGATTGCCTATAACGATTGACGAATAATTATTGTAGTTTGAAATATTAGACAGTTTCACAATTCAATCTTTTACAAATCAAGTTCATCAATTTGGAATTCAAATTATACTTTTTCAAAGCAGATGTGTATGGAAAATTTACTTTTTTAAATTGGTTTATATTTGCAAGTCAAATTTGCCCATTTATAAATCAAGCTTTTTCCTAATCAAATCATTAATATGCAAATAAAATTCAAGTTTTGCAAATTAAATTTACACGTGTACATCAAATTTATTTTTTTCATATTAATAATTCATCCGTTTACAAATTACATTCAATTATTTACGAAACAAATTCAATTGTTTTTAGATCAGATTTATGTTTCCAAATCAAGTTCGACCGCTTTTCAATCAAATTTAGGCGTTTGTACTGAAGTTTAAGATTTAACAAAACTAATTCCGTTTGCTAATCAAATCCAATCGTCTACTTTTTTAAATCTAGTTCGTTCGTTTTTCAATCAAATTTACTTATTTGGAAATCAAATTCAACTTGGTCATTCATACGTTTAGGTATACATCAAATTTATCTTTGCATAGTAGTAGCAAATCAAATTCAATTGTTCTTAGATCAAAATTTATGTTTCCAAATCAAGTTTTCCCGTTTTTCAATCAAATTCAGAGTTCAACATTTTGCACAACAAATTCAGTCTGTTGCAAATCAAATTTAACTGTTTGTAGATCAAGTCTACTTTCCTAAATCTAGTTCGCTCGTTTTTCAATCAAATTTACTTAATTAGAAATCAAATTCAATTTTGTCATTCACACGTTTGTACATCAAGTTCACTTTTGCATAGTAGTTCACCTATTCGAAAATCAAATTCACCCATTTACAAATCAAATTCAACTTTTTTAAATCAATTTCAATAGTATGCACTTTTCCAAATCAAATTCATCCATTTTCAAGCATTTATTTGTAAATCAAGGTCAATTTTTTGCAATTTAAATTCAATTGTTTTGTATATAGTACATAAAAATGTCGAATTATTTTCATACACACATACATGACTTCTAAACTGAAAAAATAAATCTAATAATTGTTACAAGGACAAACTGAAAAATACATATACTTGTTACTGATATGACACCGGTGTTTTCTACATATTTCCTGATGGATAAGAACGTTTACAACTTTTGATTTTGTATGTGCATTACGCCGTATGTACATATGAAAACAAAATTATAAATTCCAGGTGCTTTCATTGTCAGCAAGGAAGTGCATCACCGTGAAGGCTTGTGGTGGGTCATTAGATCGCTATAAAAGGAAGTGTGGTATTACCATTTGCTTCAGTAGCACATCGAGTCAACAAGTCTTGCAAGTCACGGTTTTCTTTGATCTGTTGGGCAGTGAATGTTACTGCAATATTTATTATTTCTACGCGCAGTCTTCTATCTGCAATTTATAACGCTAGAGAGGGTCTTGAGTCGTTTAACAGTGCGTCTCAAGTGTTTGCAAATTGGCACTGGACCTACTCACTTGGCCAAATGCAGTGGAGTACATTCGGGATATGCTTGTAGGGACAAACCGATAATTCAGAAACTTATTTTTAGTTTCATATGAAATAGTTCTATAGGTGCAGCAAAAATAAAAAGATATAACAAATTTTATTACATTTACCACATCTAAAGTTGTTCATATAAATACACAACGTCAAAAGTCTTGGACCCTGTATATAAAATGATTCGATTAAAAATAGTGGTTTTTCTTAATGTGGTACATATACTTAGGGAACAAAAAAGACAATAAGTAATTGCAGACCATGAACCTTCCTTTGAATCTTTGTACGTAATAATGCCAGGACGTGAAATTTCTGCGTTTATCCGGGCAAGAATGATTGCTTTACATGATGCAGGACATTCTTATTATTAGATATCGAACATGTTGGGCATTCCTAGATCATATGTTGTACGAATTATATACAGATAATAATAATAATAATTTGATACAGTGGAAAACAGACCACGTAGTGGACGTCCTCGAGTATCTAATGAAAGAGAGGATCGGAAAGAACCAGGTCGTCAACAGCGACTTCATTTTTTCCGTGAAGTTGCTCCGTATGAAGGGGTACCGTAATGTTTTGGGGTGAAATAATGTTCAACCGCCGCACTTCATTAATTTGCATACCACAGAATATGACTAGTCAAATTTAGATCAACACAACAAGTTATTACGTCCATTATCTACCCCCTACGTAATGAATTTGGTGAAAATTTTGTGTTTATGGAGGACAACACTCGACCACATCGCACAAGAAGGGTACAAGAGACACTCGAAGCAGGACATATCAATAGATTAGATTGGCCATCCAACTCTCCTGCCATGAATCCTATTGAAAACATGTGGGATTTCGTTGCTAGAGCCATTCATAATCATATTCCTCCACCTCTGACTGTAGATGAGTTAGCGTGGCTGCAGAACAGGAATGAAACAATATTCCGCAAGAGATCGTTAACCGCTTGTCAAAAATGTCACACATTTGCTGGTTTTTAATTTTCTAAGTACTAAGTTTATCGAATATATTCTTTTCACAAAAAAAAAAAGATTCAGAAAACAATATACCTACTTTTATAAATGTATTTGGTTTTTCTAACAAAAAGATTTCTTTAACAAGAACGAGGAGGAGTCCAAGACTTTTGACGTTGTGTGTATTAATAAGAAACGTTTTTCCCGTTTCCAAAAACAGATGTTTGAAATTTACTCATAGACTCTTCGTGCATCTAAATGGTTGCAAATAAGTTTTAATTTAAAATATTTATCGAAATCAAAAGCACATCAGTCGGCCAGAGGCGCGATTATATAGCAAACTCTATTTACCGTTAAAATCAATTCTATTTTGCCTGAAGATGGTCTACTTTTATGATGAAGTAATGGTAGTGTCACCTGAGGAAATAAATTGTGCAAACATTGTCTCGTTTCTACAAAGATAAATTCCACCGATAGTAAACTATGTAAAATATGTTAATAAAACAGATGCTTGATAGACTTGATGTTTAGTTTCATTACAAAGCCTTAGAATTACTTACTCTCAGATTGACAAATATAAATAATAGATACTAGTTGAATGTAGAATTGCAAGATTTATCCAAAAACGCACAGAACAAAGAATGTATTGTTTTAATCGAAAAGGCGTCTGTCCTAGACAAATTTGTCGAAAATAAGCCTGAAAACAACATTTAAATATTTAGTTTGGCCGGGCCCCCACAAACCGGCCTCTGCCACAGCGTAGACCTGTGACATCAGACGCCGACGGCACGGGTACACCTATACATACAGCAGTTTGCTTTAGTTCATATCTGTATACGAGTTCCATGCTTTTAGACAACGCATGCGTTTCGAAGAGTTAATTTGTCATTTGTGATATTATTTGTGAAATCAGGTGGGATAATTTTATAAATACCTCAAGTAAAACTATCTGGTACTTACCCAACAGCATTGTCGCCGGAATTGTCAAGAGTGGATCTATATTGTAAACAATAGAATAAGTTACGTTTAATAATACCGTAAGTTTCAACATCACTACTAATAATTATGACATTACCTACACAATATTGACGCTAGGAATAGCAAAAATACAAGGAACAAACGCCTGTTTCCACGGAAACAAACCGCGCTGAAGGGCGTCTAACGTCACACCAATAATATTGCGTTTTTGGTCACGTGATTTTGTTTTGATTGCCCTTTAATGCATTTCAAACACATATACTCGTATACATATATTCCGCAAAAGTGGCATGTGTAACTCTGATTTTAAATGATTTTAGAAGAGGATACTCGGAGTTAACTAATTGATGCTTTTCTTAATTTCCAGGTGTATGAACGATCTACCTTAGGTCATCTTCTGGGAGATGAATGCAACAGCGACTGGGAATGTAAAGAAAATATTTCTGGATCTATATGTCACAGAGGACGGTGCTTGTGTCAACCGTTTTATGCCAGAGTTAATCAGACAACATGCCTTCAGTGTAAGTGATTTTTTATGGCGTCCAATAACGTAAAAAAGTTATACAATGACTTAATTGTTGCAAAAAACACAAAAATGTGTTATTTCTCTAATTTTATGTCAATCAACAAAAGAAAGCCTTACATCAGGGGTAATATACAAGTTTGTTACGTTTCCAAGCCCATGTAAAATGAAAAAACTACTTAATCATTTGAAGAACATTGGAAGAGGAATAGACTGTATCCTTCATTACTTTATGTATTTTGTTGTTTAGATTGAGTATTTTTTTAACTATAAATAAGTATTTAATTGAATAAAAATACATCAAATGAACATATTATTTGACAAAATAAAGTTTTATACAGTTTAAACTGGTGTCCTGGATGAATTATGAGGAACAAGTGTGGTACAAACCTTCACAAAGTTGTGTTTAGCATGTTTTTCTCTTCTAATTAATAACAGACATGAATGCACCCGTGGGCATTGTTTTTTTATTAAGCAGAGACATTGGAAAGAGCAGCAATGAAAGAGGAAATAATTATAAATCTCATGACTCTCGGGACAAGATAACGTGGGAATCTAGGAAAATTAGCAATGGGATAGCTCTAAAACTTATAATTATTCCATTAACATGAAGACATTTTTCTTTTGTTGTTATGCAGTTAGAATTACCTGCAGTGGTTTTGTGAGGTACAGCTAGTTATTTCTTTTAACATTTATCTTAAAAAATAAAGGTATGCAGGTTGTTTCAAACAAAAAGTTACATGCTTTGGGACATAGTGAATGAGATTAAGATTTGAAAATATAAAATAGAAACTGCTATCTACATTTGTCGCGCTATCACCCTAATATGTGCAAAAAATTGTTCAGTTAAATAATGCCCCTTCTTATATTGGCAAGCCTTCTTGCCACAGCAATATTTCTTGTCTTAGACTTTCTTTAAAAATCTCGTCTTGTGAATTGAGCTTCCAAGTTTTGCATGGTATTTGTCTTGTTTTGCCTTGCGATACCAAATCAAGACCAAGAAAAAGCAAGTCAAAATTGTCGATACTAAACTGCACAGAAAGATGTCCATTGGTGTCCAATCAGGACTTCGGGCTGGCCATTTATCAGACCTCCCCCTGTCCCTGTGTCAGGGTATTCCACATTTAAGGCTCGAAACAAGAAAATCCACCCAGGATTCCTATCAGTGTACAGCTAAACTACAATAAGTTTAGATTTGCTGAAACTGAATTTTAATTTAATTATTTCCTTTAACTTTTGAAGAAAAATGCGTTAGAGAACATGGTTACCCATTTAAAGACAGTGAATTGTACCATTATGTTTTGTATCGCATTTTTCTTCACAAACAAACAATGTTGCAATGCTGAAGAGCTTAATGTTTTCCTTTCGTCGTACTTCATCGCCCTATACCACATTTTTCTTTTCATTTCTTGGCACGGTGAAATATTTTTTGTTAGACGCTGTATGCTGTATTCGTATTTCTGTACTCATTTTACGAGTCTATTTTGCAATTTTATTCAATGCTAATGTATATTCAACAAACGTTATTGGGATTAAAATAATACATTATGTATCATAAACAACAAGATTTTATTTTGCGGACTAACGAATTTTTTTGTAGTGCTTTCACAACATATTTATGCATTTCTTATAACGTATTTTACATCAGCGTAACTCAGAGTAACATCATCATCTTTTTTTCAGCGACTCTTCTGGGATACGACTGCATCGTGCCAGAACAGTGCTCCCTCAAGGTAGCCAACAGCAGCTGTCTGGACGGAGCGTGTCGATGTGTGGACGGTTTCCTGCAGTTCCGGAAACATACTTGCTTGGGACGTGAGTATACATTCTAACTAAGACCGGACAGTTATTGTTATTACTCATAACTCTGGTGTGTACAATCACCGATGAATCAAAGGACGAAAAACTTCAAGTATTCTGTGCATTACGTAAGGATATTTTTAGTTTCAAGCATCATCATCAAGAGGATTAGTTATTGTAGTATTTTTTAACGACATTGAATATCACTACACAACGTATTGTGTAGATAGATGGGAAAATAATGAAGGGCTCTTTAATTGTACCATTCTTCCCACATGCGTTATTCATAATCTTTGAATAAAGTCATCGATGATTCAAAATGATGGCATAAAAATTTTGAGTGTTACTTTGGCTCAAGGATATCCTTTAATGTATGATTCTGATCACTGAGTCATTATAAGAATAATTCATTGTAAGAATAATCTTCTATTTAATGACAATAAAAAAGATATGTTGTTTACGCTAAAAGAAAGATCAAACAGAGATGAGACATCAAGTTTTGTGATCCAGGAAATGGAAAAAAGTTCTACATAATGAAACCTTGATTTTTTTTCAATAGGACTACATACGTATACTATATACAGGGTTAACTACGATTAAGTACAAAAATTTTAACCACGTGCTCAGGAAGGCATAAAATACAATAAATAAACTCTACTTCCATACGGTTGTTTTTTACAGTGTTTCCAAATGTAGATACGACAACAATTAATTCAGTTAACTGCAGCATTTTGCATTTGATTTCCGTTCCAAACGTTCAAAACAGTCACACACTGCGTGTACAGTTAAATAAAATGTCCATTTATTCTAATATCGTAATAGATAATAGAAAACTTCGAATGCACCCTCGGCAGTCTTTAATTATGAAATCTTGTCCGATAACAACAAATATTATCATTTAGTCTTCCATCCGTCGTAGCTGTGCTGCTGGTTGCCGTACTCTTCAAACGTCAAACATGCCAAATAAATAACCTCAAGGCGGACGGGCGCCCATAGTCGTTGATAAATAGGAGTATAATGTAGTTTACAAAAAAAAATTTTGCTAATAAGTATAAAAATAAAATATACCGGGTGTCCCGTTAAGGTCGACCAGCGACCACCGAAAAGTGAGAATTTCTATAAAATCAGTAGGGAAGATATATTATTATGTTCAATGGTTTTGGACTCTCGTATTAACCCTTTAAAATTTCAAAGTCGAAAATAATTTTAATAAACTTCTCGGTCACTTTTGTTAACAATATTTTTTTCCGGAAGCTGTACAAAACCGTAACAAATATTTTGCTTTCTAGAGACAAATAAATTTACAAAATTATGCATAAGAGATAAGGCATTTAAAATATACGTGTACCTACTTATCTCTTTTGGTCATTAGTGTCATGAGAAAATGACGTTTTCGTTTTATAAAAAACACTTAACGTAATGTGGAATTCCGTCAATAATATCTTGAAATATTAACATTACAGATATACCGTAATATCAAATGACACACGTTTATGAAATATTATATCAGCCAGTGTATGTATTCAGAATGTAGGTAGGTATAGTTTTTATTGCAATTTTATTACTGACCTGAATATTTATCAGAGCAGGTGGCATATAGGACATACATACATGTTAGTACATCCATAATCAGTACGACTTATCATTTTTCAGCTGCGGTATTAGATGGGTTGCCACATGTTGAAAATTCCTACAGTGAAAATACTTTTTTTTTAACAATTCAATAATTTATTTAAACATAATTTATTCCAAATCTTTTTTATGTAATTACTACTTTTTTGTCAAAAATATATTGACTATTTATTTAAAAGAAACAAATAGTTATTCGATTTGAACAACTTATGAAAATTTAGTTTTATAAAATTATTTTCAAATAAATATTTTTTTTAATTTCTCCAAACTGTTAAAATTTGTATAAAAAAGTTTTTTAATTAAAAATAATGTTTTTGATGAACTTTTTCAGTTCAAACATCTATTTTCAAAAATGCAGTTATTAACTATTGATATAAACTGCATTTAAGAAAAAAATATATATTTGAAATATACGAATACAAATATTGTTTCTTACTGTTTAAGAAAGGTATTTTAAGCTAATATGTATCAAATCTCCTACAATTCCTATCAATGAAGTCATATGTATGTTCTCTGATACCAAACATCCAGGTATGCTAATGAACATCCACAGACAAAACTCTATTCAATAATTATCTAAAAAATTTAATATATTTACTAACCTCTGGAGTGGGAACTCGAAATTCAACCACAATAATTGAGATCTCACTTATTTCTGCGTTTTTATTAGGATCGCTTCATCAGGTGGCCTCCTTTAACTTGAGTCAAATATCTAACTATAAAGATGATTATACCAATAAATTAAAATTATTTGAAATTGAATGTCAAAATGAAATATCGACAACGTCAAACTGATTAACTGTCAATGAATATCATAACAACCTACTAAAATAAATAAAAATTAATAAAAGGTAAAAAACTATACATAAAAGGTAAAATTTTTTATTAATTTTTATTTATTTTAGTAGGGTGTTATGATATTCATTGACAGTTAATCAGTTTGACGTTGTCGATATTTCATTTTGACATTCAATTTCAAATAATTTTAATTTATTGGTATAATCATCTTTATAGTTAGATATTTGACTCAAGGAAAAAAAAAATATTGTTTCCTCATAGAATATAAATCAACACCTGTAGTGTATAATTGAAAAGCAAATAATATTATGTAATGGAAAAAATGCTTTCTTTACACAAAATAACTGTATTGTTGTTTTTCCAAAAAAATGGTTTGGTATCAAGATATAAGTATTTGCTTGGTCCTATACAAACAAATAATTTATTTCCATGAAACAATTTTTTTTTACAGGCACCAAATTCATTTTTCTTTCGATGATAAACCGGTAACATACGTTTATGCTTAGGTAAAAGATAAGCGAATATACATTGTATGTTAAAATGTTCTCAACTATCATTTATTTAACAAGAGAAGCATGTGTCTCATGGCATTCTAACGGTCTACACTATCTTAACGTAAACATAATTTAGATGAACAATATTTGGGACTTTAACTGTGTACAATTTTTTACGGTACTTTTAATAAGTTTAGAGAACGGAAAAAGAGTATTTTTTATGGTAAATATTAGTGGGACGACAGATTTAAAACTTCAAACATATTATTTAAAATTGTAAACAGTTTTACGTTAATAGTTGTAGTATTTGATCAATATGATTTAGATGAAAGAGGAAAAAAAATATAAATTCTGCTCATATATTATAGGAAAGGTATTTAAAAACCGTATTGCCTTGTCAGTAATGACTAATAACTTGTTACAATGTGGTCGGATCGTCGTTATCATAAGTAGGTCGGCTTGATCATTCGAAATGATCGATCATTATGTTGCAACGAATTTCCATTATACAAGGTAGATATATGCTAGATATTTAACTGTAAATTGGTTGTTCATTATTTCCATGCGCTTAATAAAAATATTAATTCAATTAATAAGTGAGGATGACTTTGCATAATATACGGTAAAAATTAAATAATAACATCAGTCATATCGAATCTAAAAGTGCATTTTTGGGATTACTCAGTTTTCTAGTGTAAAGTTATGGGGCAGAAAAAATACTTAAGTGTTCTAAGTTGAATAACCTGTTGTTTCTACAAAAAAAACACAAAAATTAAAAAGATTCAGTGACCTTAATATACAGGATGTTGGTAACAAACCGGTCTTGAATATGTGGCATCTTCGCCTACCATGTCTAGTATTTGTACATAAACACAATTACACTTAAACATACTTATTGTGAATGGTTTTCTTACAGCTCTTTTCACAACATAAAATACAATGTGAAATAGTTATAGTATAAGTGTTCAAAATGAATGCCACTGCTTGCAAAAAACGTTGACCTTACAGAAACTTTTGCTTAGATTTGCCATAAATTAACATGTCATGCAGCGGTCATGGTAGCAATAAATTCTTCTATCTTGTTTTTTTTTTGTACACTCACAAATATCAAGCAAGCACTAGGTACAGAAAAACGAAACGCACTAGCCTCACTACTACTATAATTAATAATAATGTGAGGTTAACAGCAGCAGGTAATGTGTTGCAATGTTGTCGTACGTTACAGTTTTAAAGATTTTTTGGAAAACCTTGTTTACTTTATTAATATTGATCAAAAAAATAAATTACGTCATAGAAGTTTTTACTTTATCTTAATTATACCTTAGTGTGTGATTTCGTAACAGTCTTGCATTTTATTGCAGTTGTATTTTTAATTTGTAGAAAAAATATTCGTTTTAGACATTTTTTTTCATAAGATTTTTTTTATTGATCAGATATACAAGCTTCTTTGGTATCGATATATTTATATCACACTGTTGTATTTTAGCTCAATTTTATGGAAAGTGAAACTAGTCCTATAATCATCGACGTTTTGTTATTTTATTACATCTTCAGAATTCGTTTCAATATATTTTGTTTATTACATTAAAGCACAATAATTAAACTTTTCCCATAAAAATTGAACTAAAATCCAGTAAAACCTGTGAAATATGATAATTTTTTTCTATTTGTTGCGAAACAGGAGAGTTACCTGTAATTCTAGACAATCGTCTAGACGTTACAATTTGCATTATACATGTCCATCAATCCTTCAAAGTTCAAAATACTATAGTTAGTTACTTATCACGACGAACCAACCTGCTGCTGTCCATTCATTGAATTAAATTACAAATTTATTCATGAGTTATTCATAGAACTTTATATTCAACGCAATTTTTTGTTGTACTGATGAGAATATACAACGATCGTGGTTTTTATTACTGAGGATACTACGTGTTGCTACTTAAGGAATCAGTTATATCATCAAAAAGAACAATGAGTGCGTGCTTACTTAAGATTGCAGTTTTACCCATGTGTGTGGTATTGTTTTATAGCATACCCAATACTTCATATTTTCATGCAAAAGAAAACCACAATATTTACGTATATATGCTACCCAATTAGTAGTATAGTGAGTTTGCCAGGTACTATTCCATAATTTGTTTTTTGCTCTGATAGACATGTAGTTAATTTTTACTTTAACGCCCTCTATTTTGAAAAGAAAACGCAATATGTTCGCTCATAAGCTTCATATAGACCATGGCCTCTCATCCCCCTCCACTCTTCTTACAGGATGCGCCACTGATTTACACAGTATCTCTTATCAAAGAAATAATCCAAATACTCTTTTATTATTCTGCAGCTGCGAGACCTGGTAACGTTTGCTACAGCAATGCCCACTGCAGACTGTGGACTGCCGACAGTCACTGCGACTTCCTGATCCCAAACCTATTTGGTCGGTGTCAGTGTAATTCCCCCTTCCGACAAGTAGGCGATTCCTGTGTCCGTTCAGCGTTCCAAACCAAAGCTACCACTACAACGACCACCACTGTCACCGCTGCTTCGTCTCCAGCACCAACGAATGCTGTAACTGATGATGGTCCTGAGATTGAGTCCAATGTGATCGTAGATAATGTCACCCCATACACGCCCATTTTAGTGAAATCTACTAGTAAAGGAGTTAGAACGACAATGAAAATGGTAAGTATGTGTCAAAATTAAATGTTGATTGAAGTTGCAATGCTACAATAGAAGTTGTGTACGACAAGTGATAAAAAAGTTACAGAAAATATTTCACTCTTCAGTTATTTCTCGGATACTTACCTAATCAACGATGTGACCGCATATTTTTATTCACTCGCGCAATATGACACTTGCCGATCGATGTTGACGATCATCCTGAACGATAATTTCCGATAGATTACCGGCCTTTCTTATACCATATGTGGCACATTGGTAGACTAATAACTAATCTGTTTGCATGATTTGAAAACCGCATATATTTATTCACTCGCGCAATATGACACTCGCTAATCGATGTTAACTATCTTCCAAAATGATGATTTCCGATAGATTTTCAATTTTTTTTTACCATTTATAGCACATTTACAGGCTCAATTTGATTTGAAAAGTTTTTATGAACGATTTCTCCATCTTCACACAGAATTTGATGCAAACACGTTGATCGTTCGGTGGGACTCTTCACCAAAGTTCAGAACACACAAATTTCTATAAAAATAACTAATCTCCACAATAAGTTGGCGTGAGGTTAGATTCAAAACAGTCCTGCCAACAGGATGATGCTAAAATAACAGTGTGCTGTCCAAACACTCCTAGAACTTTTTGATCAGACATCATTTGTTTCGGCAATTACCTAAACCAAAGTTATTACAAAATTGAGAAGTCATGTGCAACTGAATTAATACCTTCTTTCATTTGCTTATTTACAGAGACCTTCTACCCAAATTACCACCACTAGTACCACTGAGTTACCAAAGGCGCAAGACGTAACTGCAACTCCTTTAGACGTTACCACAAGAATTGCTGTATCCATCAGGACAACATTGATGGAACCTTTGTCAACAGTAACACCTGATATTATTGCTCCCACGTCTACTTCAAGTATGTAACATCAAACAACACTCTCTCATTATATTAGATATTATAATTAAAGATGTTTTCCACATTGACTGCCACTACAACTTTCGCCATGCCATTAAAATATTAGCTACAACGTGGTACTACTTCCAAAACTTAACCAGATTGCGAGTTTCATAGTTAATGAGTTAAAATGTTCTTCTATTTCAGCTGCACCTCCCACCACGACAGGCATTAGAACTCGCGTGGACCATGGCGACGGAGCCGTGAGTTTAGGACTCCCCTGTGTAACTGATTTGCAGTGCAGAATAGCAGATCCTTCCTCTAGATGTATTGAGGGTGTGTGTGATTGTATGATCAAGACCAACGACACCCAGGCTTGCTCAGCTAGAAGTCGAGGATGTATTCCTGGGACTTTCCAGGTAAAAATTAACTGAAACCATCGTACGTAGTGTCATAATTGATGAGATATCATCAAACTACTTTCCATTTTCTGAACGCTACATATTTCCATATCCATTCACAGCTGATGTTGAACTTAGAATAACTTACTACATATTTCTCAATTAGTGCACAGTTGCTTTCTACATTTCAAAATGATTCTCAAATCATAATCTCTTATTAATCAATACTTATTGTTTGTGGTTTAAACATACTCACTTCTAGAGATAGCAGAAAAATAGTTAATATCATGTTCTAAATCTGATTCTCTTATTTTCGCATAGCTTTTCCTTATGTGCGGGTAGACCCTTTTGAATAAAATTTACGTGGGTGTTAATTTTCGACGCTTTAACTATTAATTTGCACTGTATTTCGCAACTATGATTTATGTTGTTGTTTACGAAATCTTATTGACGGTGACAGATACAATACTGATTGAATTAGACCAACTTTATATGAATTATTTCATTGATAACTAGATTGTAACGGTTAACAAATAGTAACTACTAATACTTCTAAAGTAGATACTGTATTTAAATACAACTAAAATGGATAGTGGAGATGCAGGTTTACAAATAGTCATATATTGTTTCAGTGCCGCAGTACGGGTACTTGTATCAGTTGGTTTTTCGTCTGTGATGGCAGAAAGGACTGTAGCGATGGATCTGATGAAGACTGCTTACCAACAAAGTGTCCGGCAGAATCTTTCAGGTATAAATGAAACTAAAAGTTCTTGTAATAGCTTTTTCTTTAGAGTACATGAACCATTTAAAAGTTGTATGTATTCTTGAAATATATAATGATTCAGTCATGTCATTAATATTAAGGGAATATAAAGAAAAATGAGTATAATACCAATACACCATTAAAAAAATGTTTAAATGTAGTAGTTTGTAAATCCCTTTTCAGACTGCCTCGATGCATTCACAACTTCCAAATCGACTCGGTGTCGGCCTGATGCGACGTTGCCAAATTTAAATATATTTATTGTCTTTTATGTGTAGTCAACGACAAGAGTCAAACAGAAGTATTCATTTATTTGTTAATAAAAACAATGTTGTTGTCGAATTGAATAAGAATTTTTAGTATTATATTCAATAATTATATCAGTTTGTAGCTACGTATACCTAGAAACTTATTGGTTTTTCAAAAAGTAATCTGGTACCAGCACATGTAAAACAGCACTCATCCGTCCATAGCACTTTGTTAATAAATTTGAGATCAGCTGAACTTTGACATTGAAACCAATTGCAAAATTCAACTAAATTCCACGCTGTATCAAAGATCAAATATTGCGAAGACATTGAAACGCCCGTATATCCGTATTTGAAATTCGTAAAATTGCAACCGACAAGCGAGACAATACGAAATAATCTAACGGATGACGGGTGCAGATGTCCAACCATTCCAAGCCATTTTAAGACAGTATAATAAATACTGTCTTATTCCTCTCCTAGTTCTTCTAGTATAGACATCTGGATCACTTTTCCTTCTCATTCCAGCTGTAAATCTTCTGGGAAATGCATCTCCAGAGCGAGTAGATGCGACGGCTCCAAGGACTGTCCTTTTGGCGAGGACGAAGCGGACTGTCAGGCACTAGGAAAGCGAGGATGCCCTCCCGATACCTTCCAATGTGGCGACGGAAAATGCCTTCCCGAATATGAATTTTGCAACGCCATCATCGGGTGCAGTGATGGAAGCGACGAACCAGCTCATATATGCAAAGGAAGGGCAAGGAGAAGGAGGACGGAATACTGTCCACTTAGATGCGGAAACGGAAGATGCAGGTCTAGCGCCATAGCTTGTTCCGGTAGAGACGGGTGCGGGGACGGTACAGATGAGAGTCATTGTTCAGTTTGTAGTAAGTACAAGTGTAATAGGTAGCGTTAGTGGTGACGTCATAGATTATGCAACCAGCTTTACAAGTGTCATAAGAAAATTGGCGCTAAAATTTGTTTATATTTCACTTCCTCATATTTTAGTTATAATACCTAGGATACGAGATATTATAAACATACCCATATCACCCCGAACATTCATAATGCCCGCTGTCATAGCAACGGGCAAAATGGATTTTTCACGCCTGCTGCTATGAGAACCCGAAAATAATGACGCTTGAGTTGTTGTTGAAAATATCTAGCATCAGTCATAACCACAAAACAAGAAACGTTAAAGCAATGACCTTTTATAGTTTTTATTTCATAAGAAGTGAAATATAAAACGTCGTTTGCACCACTGAAAATACTAGGATGATTATGCTCTTAGGCGACTTGCCACCTGTCGCCTGCGGGCATAATCATCCCTGTATCGCCCTTGGTACGTAAATAACTATTATGAAATTCAACCTTTTGGAAAGATGACATAAGTGTCAAAATAAAAACTATATTCTTTTTTTATTAATTACCACAGTAAAATCATTTAGCACATCATGTATATAGAAGATTAAGTTAAAGTTTGTTTTTTTGATAATGAAAATAAATTCAATTAGATTAGATAAAACTTAAAAAACGGTTCAACCTATTTGAATGTGAATTTACACATTTGTCCTAACAGATAACGATTGTAAGACTAACCAATATAACCAAAAAATCAACATAATCTTAGTATGCAAATTTTTACGTTGGAGTTTTCCGACATAATGAATCATTTGAGAGTGACTGCTTACGAATCACCACAACTCTTGATTTAAATGAATTTTGTTATGAGTAAGGCGGGTTGCATACCTTGTGACATCACCCTAACTTAGTCTATTAATAGGATTCTATTTCCTTAATGGGACTATACAGTGTATCTTTCTTTTCCTTTCAGGATGTCCTGTAGCAAATAGCCGAAGCTTATAGTTATTTTTTAATTTTTTATAAAATGTACAATGCCAAAAACTTTGTAAATTGTTTTTATTATAAAAGAAAACACACATTTCGTATTATATAGTTTAGTACTTACTTCATAGATATTACATTAGTTAGATGTTTGTAATGCTCAAAGAATGTTTGATTGTATTTTATAGATAGATTATTTATTTACCGTAAAAATATTGATATTTATAATGTAAGTTTATGTAAAGAAATAAATGTCTTAAGTATATCACTCTTTATTGTTTCCTTGTTCGCTGTTTTTAATATTTTATCAGTTAAAATAGATAACATCGTAGCGATGTGACTACAAGAAACATCCTGTTTGTTGATTAAAAATTGATTTACAATAAACTAAAAAAAACACTGGTTATCTACAAATCACAACCTCTTATCTTCATTCAGAATTCACTTCGATTAGTTTTGAATTAACTAAAATATAATTTTATCCTCCTGCATTTTGATAAACAGCTATCTACTTCAGATTGTAGAATTATCAAATGTATTTTTAGATAAAGTATTAATCTCAAAATAAATCGTATACGGTTTAAAGTTCCAGTTTTACCTGATATTCACTAAAATGCAAAATGTATACTTATACTTATAGAAGTTGGCGAAGAAAATGTGGGTAAGTGAAAATATACAACAACTGCTCTAGAGAAGTAATAACTGTTTATCTCCTTTTGTTACATTCATTTCTTTGTCGAAATTTTTAGAAGTGTAATTTGAGGGGTTCCTATTTAATTGTGGTTGCGGGCGATCTTCTAAATTTACTTACCTATCTTTAGCTTTATAATTCACTTATTTAACTTATTAAAAGGAAACACTGCAATTCCAAAGAAATGATTTTTAATGACAATAACAAAAGATAAATAAAGTGTCAACACTGTCAACAAAATAAAGAAAACAACTGTAACGAACAGTATTAATTTAGAGACATTACCAACCTTCAATTTGTACGTGAACTTATTAATTTAATACTAATTTCAAATTTATTCAACCGAGGCGCTAAAGTACTGAACTGTTTGGGCTTCTAAGGAGGACTAACTGTCCCAAGACACTTCTAATTATCCTTCGAGTAACAAACTTGTTGGCTATTTCGCCATATGCTGACAGATTCTTGTTTTCTAGAATCCCTACATCTATTTCCGTCATTAGAATATTGAATATTCTCTTTCTTTGATAGTTGCAAAGTGACTGGCCACATTGCCTCAAGGAATCTTCAAATATGTTTGTTCTGTTGCTCTGCTAACTGATGGGTTCGAAAGGAAGCAATAATTCATCATTTGAATAAATGTTATGTGCCTTTTAAACTGACAATTTTACTAAAAAACTTCGTTAAATTTGCTACTTATTTATTGATTTCTATTCCTCAGAATATCCCTACACTAACAACATACTCGTATTTAGGCTTTTGTTATAAAAGGTTGTTAATTCATAGAAATAGGGAATTTTTTTTATATAACACTAAAAAATGTTTGAATATTGATGGAAAGTACAGGAAAGTTTGTCTTTCTCTTTGCTGAACATCAAAATTGCCTTACATTGTTCCTATTTATTAAAAGATACATTTCACTGAAAACTATAGAGGATAAACATGAACATAATTTTTCAGCGTCAACAGACGTCTTTTAAAGATCACAATTTCAATGATGTTTGTCTCATGGTTCTTAATTTGGATTGTATATTGTACCAATTACAGAATACACCCTATAGGCTATCTGACACAATTCCTAGGAAAAAGAAAAGGTAAGCAACCAATAAGTTTATATTATTTTTAGATTTGTATTTCATACCTTCATCTTTAAAATTTATAATGGAAACAAATGAACAATATGATTTCAGAACCCATTTACCTTGTGAATAGCACAAAGTGCCAAATAATAAATTTAAACCCTTTCAACGAGGATGCTATGAAGTTTTTCCGTCCAGAAAACTACGAATCATGCACAGACCAACCCCTTCTTACTTATGTAACAAAGGAAAACGATGTAGCAACTCTTCATATAGATAATGAGGCAATGATATCGTATGCAATTCGTGGCGTCGTCTGCTGTTATGCTGGTGTCATCAGGAAGATATCTCCGGATGAACCAGATGATTCCATAACGTAAGTAATCCACTACCATTCCAAAGCCAATATTATTAATATCTTTTTTCAGGACGACAGAGTGTGAAATGTTTGAAGGCAGCATATCTTTTTATTATGAAACTATCTACGTGAGATGTTTCGGCAAAGAAGACGTAGAAATAGTTTATGAAAATACTCATTCCACTTTCTTGGTAAATGAAAATGTCAAAAGGAAAATGACTAAATCGCATTCAAAGAAGCCAATTAACGTACTGCTTATAGGAATCGACAGTGTATCCCGACTAAATTTCATCAGAGCTCTGCCAAATACCTATAAATACGTGGAAGAAAACGGATGGGTTCCTTTGAAAGGGTACAGCAAAATAGACGACACTTCCCTTTCAAATTTGATAGCTATCCTCACAGGACGTAACAGCAGTGATGTAAACGAAGTATGTAATCCTTTGGAATTAGAAACGTTTGACCAATGTCCGTTGTTATGGAACAATTACAGAGAACTAGGCTATATCACAAGTTACGCAGAAGATGAATGTTTGATGAGTACTTTCAATCACGAAAGGAAAGGCTTCAGCTCTCCTCCAACAGATTTTTACTTCCGTCCTTATATGCTGGCCAGTGAAAAACTACGAACGAAGAAAAAGCAAGGACTGACATACTGCAGCGGACCAGAGACCTCAGGTGAAAGAGTGATGGGCTTAGCGAAAGATTTTGGTACTACTTTCAAACAATATCCGCATTTTGGTTTATTCTGGATGAACACTTTTAGTCACAAC
The DNA here is from genome assembly GCA_025584915.1 of Monochamus saltuarius. Lineage (NCBI taxonomy): Eukaryota > Metazoa > Arthropoda > Insecta > Coleoptera > Cerambycidae > Monochamus > Monochamus saltuarius. The sequence goes on from CM046725.1 coordinate 18,199,640, forward strand.
CAACTCAATGTCCCTTCAGGAATGGATAACAAGATAACAGAGTTTCTACAAGCCCTTAACAAGGAACAAGTTCTTGAACACAGTGTTGTTATATTTTTTAGCCATCACGGTGTTAAATTTGGAGGAATAAGACGGACGGAAACCGGAAGGTTAGAAGATAGGTTGCCCTTTATGTACATTTCCTTTCCCTCTTGGTTCAAGAAAACCTTCTCAAAGGAATATAATAATTTTAAAACAAACTCAGCCAGACTTACTTCACCGTATGACTTATATATGACTTTACAACACTTCTTGGTTCTATCTGGACACGATTATACAGTTACTCGAAGTCTTGGTTGCATCAATTGCAAGTCGCTACTCGAAGAAATTGATGTGGAAAGATCTTGTAAGGAAGCTGGTATAGAACAACACATGTGTGCCTGTTCTTTATATACCAAAATCGAACTAGATAAGGATATACAAAATAGTATTACTACTTACGTTCTAGACAAAATTTACAAAATAATAGCTTCTCACAACGAAGGTTGGATGTGTGCTAGATATTTCGTCACCAACGTTGTCACTAGTGTTTCGAATACATTCTCGTATACCGACGAGACTTACTTGCTCTTGAAATTTGAAACAATGCCCGAAGCTGTATTCGAAACTACCATTAATTATAAAGGTCATATCAGGGACCTAAACTTTTCTATATCTGGGCCAATAAGTAGGCTTGATAGGTATTTTTCAAGCAGCAGCTGTGTATCGAAAATAGAACTGAGAAAGTACTGCTACTGTTTAGAATAAATATCCCTCCTAAATCAATGAAAATGGACATAGACAAAATGGTTAAAAAGTTCAGTTCAGGTATTCTGCCAAGCTGAGGTCTGATCAAGAAGAAATGCTAAGGAATTTCTTATATACTTAAAGTATTTCTAATGCACAAATACTAATAATTAAATTAATCATGATTAATTTTATCATTTGAAACCAATTACTATGCTGACGCGATTATGTTGACACTACTTCTTAATTTATAAAAGATTTTTGAAATGCTGAATATAATATTGTGTACAGCACCATATAGTACCAGAGCCATAGGAAATTGTTCTCCGGTGATTGCATTGTGTAGGTTAGCTCATACTCAAAGCTTTGTCTCGCACCTTGTTCTAAGGATATTTGATTTATTACATACAGACATTACGAGAACTGAATATACAGGGTGGTCCAGTAATGAACCATGGAGACATACTGGATGTTTCACTTCAAAATATTGCGATTCAAATCAACTTGCCTCAATAATAATAATAATAAATAAGTTGATAATAAAAAATATATAGTGTCAAAAATCTTTGAATGTATCAACTTAAAAATTTGTGAATAGATGTTTTTCGATTCGCTTAATTCCTTTTGTTAGATGTTTTTTATTCAAACATCTTTAACCTACATTGTTTTTGAGGAAAGAAGGTATACTTGTCATTAGTCTCAGATATTGTTTTTTTTTTCGAGAAAATAGCTTTTTGCAATGAGATGCATAGTTTATTGTATATTTTAACGTACCACCCTGTATAAATTCTGCAGACTTTTTTATCTCATCATATGTCATGTAATATTTTTTTCCTTTAAATGTTAAATCTTGTTATTGTCCATTTAACTTTTCTTGGATGATCTTATAGCTTTGCTTATAGTGGAACATCCTAATTTTGTAATACATATATAAGCATACTGTAAGAATAAACCAATTGCATGGTGAGTATCCTCTGTAAGAATACATATTTATTTGTATAATTGTCTATTCATAAATCGTTTGAAAAATTGTATTTGTAATTTCTCTCAAATCCCTATTACGAGTGTGTTTAGTCTTTTAGCATCGACCTCTACTACATAATTTAATGTAACAATTATTTTGACGGTTCTTTTATTATAATGGGAACTTCAGTCAAGGTATAAAAAATTTAAAATTACTAGATAGATACTGCGTTTCGGTTTACTTTATTACAAAACCATCTTCAGATCTATAACTAAATTAAAAAACAAGAATTACGACAGAAATTATACAAAAAACAATGGCTTAGGTACCCAGAATCTATTTTGTGATAACAATAGATATGATCAAAATAACAGTAAAAGAATTAGTTAAATAATATTTATAACAATTTTTCATTATAAATTAAAAGCTTACAACGTATTGGTAAGTATTATAGAATAAAAGTTGTAAAGTGTTTAACAAAAGACAAGCACTATTTTATGCTAGAGTGATAACGGCAATACAAAATATTCAAAAACTACAAAAACACTTCTTTAACAAGGAAATATATAAAAATACATGATGATTTTATATTAGGATCTATCGAGATGCAGAAAACAGAAAAAATATAAATTAGAAGTTTAAAATAAGTGTTACTTAAATTTTCGAAGTCACTACGAACTTTAATATGAATCATTTCCTAAATTAATCTCGTCCTTTCCAAAATAGAAACATTATCAAATTCAAAAGAGTGATTTTTCTCAATTGTGTTTGAATGACTGTTACGAATAATATACCTATGCTCATAATTAATAATCTCTAACATCCCATCCCAATGTGTCTAACGGGCGCAAAGAAGTATAACTTCAATAATAAATGCCATTATTTTTGGTACAACACATAGATATTAGACAAAAAAATAATAATAAAAGACAACATCTTTATGTACAATGCTCGTCAGCTTAAAGTCACCACCTTTTGGAAGCTTCTCATTCTATCGCGCCCCACCATAAATAACTGCGGAATGTTTCGGACTAGAAGTGGGGTTTGTAGATACTACACTGTGGCACCAAAAACTCTTATATTCAATAGGGTTTTATTATTTTATTAATATAGAAGTAATGTAACATTTCCTTGTTTAGTGAAATCATAATATTGAAGAATTTTTTAAAAATTACAAAGTCTGCAAAACGTATTTTTTTAAATTAAAATAAATATTTAAACAAAGACGTAAACGTCATATATTCGAAATAGCTTAATAGACAGAGTGTTACAATACAAATTGCCGAGAAAAAATAAAAATTACATTCGAGGAAATTTTTGGTTTTTGCGCTTTACGATGGTTATCAAACGTGCGAAAGACCGTTCCGTATGCAAAGTGTTAAAAACTCAAAATTAAGAAAACAAAAAAATGTTGAAACTTCTAACAAGGGTCTATTAGAACATTAAATAACGAAAAAATACAGTGTTTAAAAATCCTTTAATATCAAAAATAAAGATAACATGATTCAACTTTTAAAATACAAGGCGTTTAATATAAACCGAACCAATCTCTAAAAACTCATGGAACTAAAAAAATTGATGAACCATTTATCGAGGGTCTATTAAAACACTAATTAACGAAAAATAAAGGTTGTTTTAAAAACGAACCAGTCTCTAAAAACCTTCAAAATTCATGGTACTCAAAAAATGTTTTGATTAAACTTTGAACAAAGGTCTATTAGAACATTACATAATGGAAAAAATACAGGGTTTTTAAAAACCAAACCCATCTCTAAAATAATAATGTCTGCTTACTTTTTCGGTTACTGGTGGTAATTGTGAACATTATCGTTTGAATAATATTTTTCATTGCTTGCCATTATAATTGTGCAGGTATAATTTGACGTTTTGAAAACACACAGATAATAGTTCTAATTATTCTTGTCGTTTTTATAGCTATTTCAGAAAAAGACGGCGCATTCACGCCAGTTAAGTTTAACAAAATCGTAATTTGCACAGAAAGTAAGTTAAATAGGTATGGTGATGTGTAATATCTACAGAATAAAAAATAAAAAATATCCACAGCGTTCTATTTAAAAATAAAATAGTTTTAACCATATATTTATTATAAGTCTTGGTTTTAACGGTTTCGAGTTATATAAAATTCAGCACTTGACTTTCAACACCTTGTATGAAATTAAGCCACTTGTAAGACATTGTTAGAAAGCTTAAAGGTTCAACTATTCCTTGAATAACATTTTCTTTAACCTGCATAGCATTCAATATACATAGCTAATTTCAAACAAAGCGATACAACATTATTATTTTCCGAAATATTTTAAATATCTCGGAAACGACAAAGGTTATGTGTATAGGAAATAACGTGAGGATCCAAAAATTGAATAAAAACTATATCATTCCATTTAAAATAACTAAGTTGGTGACGACATATATAATCGGAAGCGACAGCTACTTGAAAATATTTTCGTTGAATAGGTCATATTGGATTATGTAGGGTATCAAATTAAAAAAAAAATCACTACAACTCTGAAAACTCCTAACGACACTTTGCCGTGAATCAACCTATACTCATATATTTAACACAATGATAATATAGGTATAAATAAAATATAATACAAGTAATTTTAGACATTTAAGAACTGAATAAAATAGAGTTTAGCAGATAACAGGAATGTTAACGGCAGAAGGTCTAACTGACAAATTTTTAGGTACAGAAATCTTTTAAAAATACGTAAAAAAAGTACGTAAAAGTATTTTTAAATTCAACTGTAAATGTAAATATTGTTACAACATAAATTTACATAGTTCTACGTATGAGATTGTTCACTTTTCTTTATAAGTATGTGAAAATAATTGTTAAAATGTCAGAATAGCATAATGTGTGTCATACAAATGCATTTTAAAAGGTGTTATATTATTTCAGGTAAATTTAAATAGTAATAGTGAATAAACAAAACATCAATAACTTTATTTTTGATAATACTTTTGCTCGACGTGTTTTATTTTTGAAATTTCTGCACCAAAAAAAATATTACAAAATTGATCATTTTACGGCGAGAAATGCGGCGACCTTAAGGAAAGTAGGTATATAGATGTTTCTGACAAACTCCTAATCGCCGAATGAAAACGCTGTCCTTTGCACTGCAAATATACCGCAGCGGAGAGTGCAGTAAATTCAGTTTCTTGAAAACCGTTACACCTAGTGAAGTATTTTTTTAAACAACTTTTTTATAACCTTGACTATATTTGACTCGATATGACTATGTATAAATTTTCAATATTTAATACAGCTCTTCGCATAGTGTTTTTATATAAAGTTGTGAAAACATTAATAAAATTTACAAGCGTGATGTATGTTACGAAAAACATAATTAACAATGCATTCCTACTGAAAAGTTTTCGAAATAAAAATATTTCAGAACTTTCTTATATAAAGATGTCCCAGTGTTTTTTAATTGTTAGTTAATGCTGTGTCAGAGAAAGCAACTTGCCAACTGTGATGCACTGGGCTTGTTACATTTAATCTCTTCTGATCATTTAGTAGCCATTTTAAGGCACTCCCCACGAAGAAAACTACAAAATATCCACCAAAATAATATTCATTGTTTTTAAATTATTTATAGCTATAGGGACATCTGATGAGGATTCAGAAGAATCTAGTACGGATTCAAAAATATCTAATGAAGATTTAGAAGGCTCTGGTGTTTAGGACTCCGTCCTTCATATCTATTACTTAATTAGAATAGTGTAATCTCTAAGATTAATACATTATTTTTAAATTTCCTAAGATATAATTTCCTTAAATTATAAAATCCATAAAAATTGTAAAATTATCAAATAATTGACTAGTTGAAACAAAATAATATTTACATCTATTATTGTAGAGAACTTTTCATATAGCATTTCTCGTTCTCGCTGTATATATTTTGTTAAAAATTTGTATAGTGTTTTGCAAACCAAAATATTACAAGGTATCAACATATAAGTTGTAAGACCTATTCATATCATCTGGGAATAAAGTACCGCTACATTTGTCACACTGTGCGACGGTAACCACGCGAAAGTATTTAATAAAACTTTTAATTAGCTGAACTTTTTTGAGTTAACGATTAGGTAGATAAAACAAACCTAATCTAGGTATATAATAAATAACAATTTATTATATTTGCCATAATAATAACAATAGCCCAGATACATACATGTATACGTGTATTCTTAGTTTAAACTATTATCAGGTGGTTTATGACTCAATATTTATGAAACACCCTGCATTATGGTTTCATAAAATTAGATAATTTTAAATTAAATCGATTAGTTTATCCATCAATGAAGCTATGGATGACACTTTGTAGTAATGACGCGGTCGCGGCAAGTCAGCATCAAGAAAATAAAATCCCACAATGCACTCATATACAGCCATGGCTTTTAAAACCGCGTCGTTGCCACTGCCGTGCCGTGTGCCGCCTTTACCGCGTTGGTCGAGCGGCCATCATCGGTAAAATACATTTTATTTTATATAAATGAATATACAGTAGAGTCTAGAGTCTCTATAATCTATCATATATGGGACCATATACCGACGGATTATTAAATATTAATTAAATGCGAAACATAAATTAGAGAGAAAGTAATTCCATTAATAATTAATAACAATAGCAGCATAAGTATTGATTTGGCTGTATTATCTAGGTGTTATAAAATGTTACATATTTATTTCTTTCCTTGGAAATTTTTCGATTTTTGTCCGGTTGCCGATTGCATGCTTTGTCGCCTTATCAGGTTTTACAGTGGACCTGAGTTAAAACAGAAATACGAGTAATAAACAAAAATGTTTTGTCCAATGGCTAATAAATGGTAGTGACATTTAAAGCGTATGCGTGAATGTTGTTTCTGCAGGTGCTTTGTCAAATTTTTCGTGCCGTGCGTTCCGAGACCAGAGTTAGAATTTTAAATTCCATGCATGCGTAATGCACTATTCAGCAGTAGTAGGGTGGATCATAGATGTCTTATATATACCGACTATGTTTTTATATTTAATCTTTATATAAATTAAGAAATTTCGCTACGCAGTTGCTGTCTATAGAAACTCAATAGCTATTAAGCTAGTTATGGACGGTGAGCGATAATATAATATATATGTATTTCTTTGTAATGAGATATATTTCTACAGACAAGTAAACGGCATAGATATAAATATATATTATAGCGTCAGTGCGTAACGTTCTATGTATTTTAATCACAAGTGATATTTTTGTAATATATCAGATATATATTATAGCTCACCGTCCGTAACTAGCTTTAATATTATTAGATATTGCTAGCGTTACGAGATAAATGATTTAAAAAATAGGGTAATATAAAATTTTATGAGATTGAATAAAAATATATGAAAATATATTATGTACTGTAAAAACCTAAATATTTAATAAATCAATAAATATTCAAAAATACCCTCTTTATTATTCCATTTTTATATGCATATTGAAGACCAGCACATAACTAAAAGTTAAAGAAACATTACACACTTCTGTAATTTTGCATGAATCAATGAACCATGCACCTGGAAATCTGCACAAAATATATTAATTGCAATAAATAACATAACATAGATAAATAGTAAAAAAAAAGTCTGTTTTTTGACTTTTTCAACAACTCCGACTTTGCAATAATAATTTATGGTCTAACATAGGAATTATTGCAGTAGGAAAATCCAAATTTTATATTAAACTAAGTTTACGTTTGATCAATGAACAGATTTTGGATTTCTTGTAACGGCCCAATTAGAAAAAGAAAACTACATATGCCGTATTGCAAGGAATACTGATAATAAAAGAAATAATTTTATAAATGTTCGGTAACTCCGACGTTTACTTTTTCATTTTTGTCATAATGAAAATATATGAGAGGTAGGCTCATATTAATTTATGAGTTCGATTTCTATACTTATTATTTAATAGCACACCGTTTTTTATTGGCTCTTTATTAGATTCCTTATTTTTTTGTTGAATATACGATACCAATTTCAGTAATGGCAGAATTATTTGAATTAATGGAAGCAAAATATAAACGGACAGAGTAATCTATCGTCACACCATATAGTAGAGTTTAAACGCAAAAAATCGTGGTGTGCAGGTAGTAGTTAGGGGTGGTTTTCCAAAAAATTGTAAAAAAATTTTTTTCCTTAATTTAGATCTAAACAACATGATTAATAATTTCTGAAAGTTTTGTCTTAAGATTCCAAGAGGAACTATTTTATTTTTAATTTTAAATTATCCGTGCAACACGCTCTTATATGGAGTTCCTTAATATAAAACGGCTCGCGCTGAAACATCGAAATTGCAATATCATTTACACCAAGATAAGTCAAGAATGCTAATTCTAATCAAAAAAACACCTTCTACGAACGTTGTAGACTAAAGATCAAGGATTAAAATGCTTTTTCATTTTTGAAAATCCAATAAATAGTTTCGTCAAAAAACTGTAAAATGTCAAAGCATGTAGTTACCACCGCGTTCTAACGCAGAGATGCGAGGATGGTTGAAATTCGCTTGGCCCGCCGTTTATCTGCATGATAATGCCGTCCTTATGCATGTTGAAGACTAGACGGTCGCTTTTCGTTTAAAACAGTGAAATATACACTATTATAGCGAGCATTATGGTAATCTAAGACACATTATAAGAAAATAGTGTTTTTAGTGTACCTATGTATTTGAGCAGGTATTTGTAAATATCTTTTCAAATTTATTTAAATAAATTAATAGCAGTTAAATATTAATAAACAGTCATAACTAACTCATAATATTATTTCAAAAAATCATTTCATTAATTATAGTTACCAATTAGGTACAGCATTTCATTATGTTAAAATTTGCGTTAAAATAGTCCGAGGGTGCTTGTGGAGTCGATGTTCCGTAAATTCTTCTATTTCTGTAAATAAACAAATAATAATTGGTAAATAAGAATATTCTTACAAAATTATTTTACAGCATTTAGTCAGACTCGGAATTTTCTTCACTATCAGATAACATATTCTGGGAAGCATTTGTGATTTTTAAGTCTTTCTTTACTTTATTTGCACATGTATAATTTGAGCCATTCATCTGCATGACCCAATGCAACAAATTTGTATTTCTTGCAGGAACATTGTGGCCCGTTGCAATCTATAAAATTGTTTCTTAAATTAATAATATACATACCTATAATAATAATTTCTATACCTTGTTTACAACTGCAAGTATTTAAAGCAGGGGTGTTCTCGGGTAATATTGATACTGCAGTTAAAAATTGGCACAGGTTTTCCGTCAACAATTTTCTACCCACAATCTGCCACATCTGGCAAGGATGGTCTGGGTACTGGTTAGCCATATTTTAGTTTGGTAGTATACACGAAAACAATGCTGTATTAAGCTAAAATCTCCAAGGTCGTTTATGCAATGAATATTTTCGTTGTTTGTATAGAATCGCATTACAAACTACCATTTTATTAAAATCTTCTAAATTGTCACTTATGCCAACATTACTAAGTAAATAGTGATGTGAGAAAACACTTTCCAGCATGATTTGTTGCCCATTCCCACAAACTGACTGGTTGTATCACAACCTGTGAATGCATGAAACGCTGGTAGGCATTTTGTCATTGAACTGTTCATTTTCAATTCATGGATTGCTAAAAATCTTTCGGTTTATTTGGTTCCAACCTTCATCCAAATTTTCGGCGTAATTATATCTTTGAAATGGGTCAATAGTAACAAAACATTTGTATCTTTACAATTACTTACTTACTATTTACTTAGTAATGTTGGCATAAGTGATAATTTAGAAGAAGATTTTAATAAAATGGTAAAGTTTGTAATGCGATTCTATATAAACAACGAAAATATTCATTGCATAAAAACCTTAGAGGGGCTTTAGCGTCCTCAAAGCGGATCAGCAAATTACCTCCAAGTTTAGATAGCTTAAAACAGCATTGCCTTCGTGTTTACTACCACACTAAAATATGGCTAAACAGTACGTTACCCAGACCATCCTTGCCAAATGTAACAGATTGTGGGAGAAAATTTTTGACGAAAACATGTGCCAATTTTAACTAGGGATGCACGATTCTGTAAGAAAGATCGATTTTCTGGATCGATTCAGATCGGATCGCTTAGGATCGATTTCTAAAAAATCGTAATGCAAAAGATCGGTTTCCGATAGTTCCAAACAATTCTACTACTCTATTTTCAAGACTGCTGAACATAAATCTAAAACTAATTTTGTGCGAGTCTTCAAAAAAATTGTTCAAAATTGTAACCTCATCGTCATGAAATGAAGATGGTACCAGGTGTCATATTGCAACTTCAACCTAATGTAATATATACATATGAGGTTACAATTTTTTTTCGAAAACTAGGCTCGAGCACACAGAACTAATTTTAGATTCGTGTTCAGCACCCTCGAAAATAGGGATTTTTTAATTAAGATTGGAGAGTTTGCACTATAACAAATATTTAACTGATCTCAATGGAAAATAATCGATTCACCAAATAATCGTTGTTCAGAAAATCGATTCAAAATATCGAAAATCGCATTTGAAAAGATCGATTATTTATAAAATCGGTTTAAATCGGACATCCCTAATTTTAACTACAGTATCAATATTACCCGAGAACAACCGTGCTTTAAATACTTGCAGTTGTAAAAAAAGGTAAAGAAGTTATTATTATAAGTATGTATATTATTAATTTAGGAAAACATTTTTATAGATTGCAGCGGGCCACAATGTTCATGCAAGACAAAACGAATTTGTTGCATTGGGTCCTGCAAATGTATGGCTCAAATTACATGTGCAAATAAAGTAAGGAAAGACTTAAAAATCACAAATGCGTCCCAGAATATGTTATCTGATATTGAAAAATCTCCGAGTCTGACTAAATGCTGCAAAATAATTTTGTAAGAATATTCTTATTTACCATTTATTATTTGTTTATTTACAGAAATAGCAGATTTTACCACGGAACATCTACTCCACAAGCACCCTCGCAAATTTTAACATAATTAAATGCTGTACATTGGTAACTATAATTAATAAAATGATTTTTTGAAATAATATTTGTTATGATTGTTTATTAATATTTAACTGTTTTTAATTTATTTACACTAAAAACCACTATATTCTAATAATGTGTCTTATATTACCATAACGCTCGCTATAATATCACTGTATCTTTTACTGTTTTAAACGAAAAGCGACCGTCTAGGCTCCAAAATACATAAGGACGGCTTTGTCATGCAGATAAACGGCGTGCCAAGCGAATTTCAACCATCTCGCATCTCCGCGTTAGAACGCGGTGGTAACTCCATGCTTTGACATTTTACAGTTTTTGACGAAACTATTTATCGGATTTTCAAAAATAAAAAGCATTTTAATCCTTGATCTTTAATCTACAACGTTCGTAGAAGGTGTTTTTTGATTAGAATTAGCATTCTTGACTTATCTTGGTGTAAATGATATTGCAATTTCGATGTTTCAGCGCGAGCCGTTTTATATTAAGGAACTCCATATAAGAGCGTGTTGCACGGATAATTTAAAATTAAAAATAAAATAGTTCCTCTTGGAATTTTAAGACAAAACTTTCAGAAATGATTAAACATGTTGTGTAGATCTAAATTAAGCAAACAAAATTTTTACAATTTTTGGAAAACCACCCTAACTACCACGATTTTTGACTACCAGGCGATTTTGCTTTCTAAAGGCATAAGGGATAATATAAAATAGGTTTTACATTTTAGCAATAAAGTGCAAACGGAATGACACGATAGAATCATTTTTAAACTCCACTAATAGCCTCACCAGTTTTGGTGCCATCGTATAGCATGTATGCATACATATCATCAGATCCCACTCCAGTTTGAATTTAAAAGCGGTCCGGACTTATGTGTGGTGGGGCGCGATAGAATGAGAGCAGCGCAAGAGGTGGTGACTTTAAGGTGACGAGCATTGTACCTAAAATCTCAAGGGGAAGTTCACAAACGTGCTCTACCACTTAACCCTTGACTTACAATAGCTAATTTATTTGTCGTATCATTGTGCAGACAAATTTAAGGTATTTTTAAATCATAAATAAAGAATATAAATAAGCAAGTTTAATACAATCAATAATATAAATAACAAGTTTCTGATTAAAAATAATAATATTAATAATAATAATTATACAACTTAATAATTAGTAAATAGAGTGACAGGCTAGAACGAGGACAGTTAATACCATGACAAGTAATTTATTTTTAAAACCATATTTTTAAAATTTTATATACTGTTCTCAAGCAATAACTTTTTTACACAGACAACTTGGCATCGTTGAATAAATAAATATGTTGAGGAATTTTGTTGTAAAATTTACTAATAATGAACTTATAACTCTTTTCATACAATGATGTTTTATGATGTGGAGGAGTAAGTAAGCCTTTAAATTTTACATTTAGATTGTGTACATCAGTCTTAAATGTAAGCTTATTATATAAATAACGTGGAGTTTTGGTAGTTATAATTTTATGAAACATACATAGCGAGTACAGCTTTCTACGATTGTGAATATTCAGCCAACGCAATTCAGACGTAATTCAGTTTGTGCGTAACGTGATCATATTTCCTTATCCCATATATAAATCGAATACAAGAGTGTTGAACTCGTTGGATGCGCTTTACAAAACTTTGATCCAGACATGGTCCATATACTGAGTCACAATAACTGAACTGACTTAGAACAAGAATGTCACAAAGCATTTTTTTGTGTCATAATTTAAATAACCGCGATGTGGGTATAACAATCTTAAAGAGGCATAGGCTTTCTGAATGAGTTTGGTTACTTGATCTCTAAACCGTAATGTGTTATCAAGGACCAAACCAAGATTTTTTACACTGTGTAATATTTGCAAGCGTGACCCCATTAATTCAATATTCAGTGAATCTTTTAAGGTAATAACCTTAGATTTATTTCCAAATAAAATTACAGCAGATTTATTTGGATTAATAAACAATGAATGTTGCAAAGACATTTTACATATATTATTTAAGTCAGTGACAGTTTTATGATTGGCTTGATCATAGTTATTAGCTAAAAATGAAAAGTAAATCTGCGTATCGTCAGCGTACATATGCATAGTGCAATGGCTAACAAATTTGACGAACTGGCTCGTATATATTGTGAATAATAAGGGGCCTAATATTGATCCCTGTGGAACTCCGCAATGAAGTGCTGGAGACTGGGCAAAATTATTAGATATCCTAACAGTTTGCATACGATTTTCAATATATGACTGTAGTAATAAGGTAGCTTCATTACTTACTTCACAGCACTTGAGTATGGCAAAATCTCATGATTTATGGTGTCGAAAGCTTTGCTGAAGTCAAGTAATATCATAGCTATAACTTGTATAACATCATCTATAATATGCATCAAAGCTGTTGTGCAACTAAAACCCGATCTGAAACCTAATTGGGTAGAGGGGAGTATGGAATAAACGTGCAAATATTTCCTTAATTGTATTTTCATTAGTTTTTCAGCTATCTTGGAGAAACCAGGCAAAATACTTATAGGTCTTAAGTCGGAATATGTTTTAGGATCACTAATTTTGGGTAACGGTATTATTATTGCATGTTTCCATAATGTTGGAAATTTTTTTTCTATAAACATAGTGTTTATAATATGCACGATATGTTTTACTACATAAGGGCAGCACAATTTAATAAAATTAATCCCGATACCGTCAGAACCACAAGCTGAATTCTTTAAATTATAATATACCCTCTTCAGATATGTTTTATTTGACCTATATAACAAGAATTATAATGGCATGCAATCTTTTCTGTATATTAAATTAGTTGTTCTAAATTTGGTTTTAATTTTGAAAAAATGCTATGAGAGAAACTGTTTTTATTGCAATGTTAATATTATACGATTTAAGACGAAATATGATTTTGTAATAAAAAAACCGAAACGTAGTCTTTATCTGATGCGATGAAAATACATAGATACTCATGGTCCCTTCTGTCGGGTTAGACAGACGAAAGCAGCTAGGATTATTCGTCGGATACCTCACCTATGGCATACTGATGAGAGCTAATAAGCTCGAAACCGGTATATGTCTGGTGGGCGTCTGACGAATGACTCTAGCTGTTGCTATAGGTTTTCCAGGTGTAATTCAACGCTGGTCGGGGCATTAGCCCGCAGAGTAGTTGTTTCCTGGAATTCCGTGTTTACATAGATACTATTTGGATTTTTTATGCCTTGACTGAAGTTTCCATTATAATGCATTGATACTTTAATGTATCAATACAGTCATATTCGTTTGAAAAACATTTATCCTCGTTCTAAAATGTAATTATTAAGTTCATAGTTTATCAAAAACAGTTTGTTGATAAATATTAATTTCATACAGAAAGGGACTAAGATATTCTTTACCATAATTTTAACTTACATCAACATTACAATATTGCTTGCATTCAAAGAAACATTATTTTTTGTTTAAGGATTGGTGATGGTGGTGGTGAGTTGATCATAGGTATTTTATAAAAATTATATTCTCGATATATAGTGCTTTTTCGGGTTGTTATGCCGCGACCTAGGTAACTGGTCGCTGCCAGTAACAGAATCAAAGTGCACATCCCTAGCATTAGCTGAGATTATTTGACATTCCCTTGTTGTTCCTAGGCTAAGATTTCTAGGGGCAGCCAGAGAACAACGAGGGCTGATCAAAGAATCCCAGCTAAGGCTATAGATGTGCACTTTTATTTTATTACTGCAGCGACCAATTACCTAGATCACCGCATAACAACCCGAAAACACTATATATCAAATAATAGTGAAAGCCTAAAAACTACTATATTAATCTCGGATAAATCAACTTTTACAAGTAACGGACTTGTCAATTTTCAACAATCAAAATTTTTGTATAGATATTAGAAAACAATATTCAAAGAAAGTTTGATGTATTTCAAAATTCGTAGTTGGAAATGGTGGAAAACTATTTTTTTAAGTCTTTGGCCAAAATGTCATGAACAAAATTTGACTATTTTGCCACCTTAATGAAAAATATATCTTATATATTGCACGGATTTCCCAATCCGTCTTTTCTTTCACTTCCAGAAAAACAATCCGTTAATAAATTACTTCTTTATTAACTACTGACCACTACTAATTACAGGTCAACTAAACACTTATTTAATTAATCGCTATCTAAATCACTTTGATATCTCCAACTAAACACTTTAATTCAGACTGTAATACAAGACTTATACAAGACTAACTAACTCGGCCGTTTATTCTTCTTTTATAGACCCAACGAATATTCCAGATATATTCCAGTATCTCTAGATTCCTTTTCTCGTACGACTGGAACGCTTCTCGTCGTTTCCACGATTTTCTAGTAACGATCTCGATCACGGCATGTTGTTTGTTTACCAGAATCGCGTAGGGGCGATCGGGGCAATCTCAGGCAATTCGCGGTGCCACAGTCGTCGGTTTGGGAGTGAGTGGGGCAAATTCCGTGACACTGCCCCTCCTTAGGACCGATCGTCCCGATCGGATACACCTCTATACGGAGAGACGCTCCAGATGGACGACCTTCATCTTACTCCTGGGAGTCCTCTGTATCCGGTATACGACATCATTGATTCTTTTAATGACGGTGTAGGGGCCCTCCCAACGGTTCTGTAGTTTAGGTGATCTTCCTTTCTTCCGCGTGGGGTTGTACAGCCACACCAGGTCGCCTTGTTGGAATCCGACTGTATTGGCCCGGACGTCGTATCGAGTCTTCATGCGATCGCTCTCTAATCGCATTCGAGATCTGACTTGATCGTGTACGGCTGCTAGTCTTCGTTCTAGGTCATGGGTATAAGTGTCTGGCTCTGTGGGCTGTTCCGCAGGACGACCAAATACCAAATCTGCTGGAAGGCGAAGCTCTCTTCCAAAGATGATCCTTGCGGGAGTCTTCCCAGTCGTTTCATGGACAGCTGAGCGGTAAGCTAACAGGAAGAGTGGAATGAGCTTGTCCCAATCTGTCTGGTTCTCGTTCACAAACATCCTCAGATTGGTTTCTAGTGTGGCGTTGAAGCGTTCCACCATACCATCTGACTGGGGATGCAGTGGGGTGGTCCTGGTTTTCGGATTCCCATAAGCTCGCAGACCTTTCGGAACACACCTGATTCGAAATTTCTGCCCTGATCTGAATGTAGTTCCATGGGCACACCAAATCTGCAGAACAGGTTGTTGACTAGCGCTTCTGCTACGGTTGTGGTCTCTTGATTGGGAAGGGGTATACTTCCGGCCATTTGCTGAAGTAGTCCATGGCCACTAGTAGATATCGGTTCCCACTTTGGGTTTTCGGAAAGGGGCCAGCGATATCAATCGCAATCCTCTCAAACGGTGCTCCTACGATGTACTGGCGCATTTGCCTCTGGAACGGGTCTTCGGTCCCTTGCTGGCTGCACATACGTCACATTTTCGGCACCAATCTTCTACATCCGTCCTACAGCTCAACCAGTAGAAACGCTCCCTAATCTTCTGTAGAGTCCTATTGATACCGAAATGTCCACCCCAGTACCTCCATGTACTTCCTGCAGCACTTCCTTGACCCGAGTCCTCAGGAGTAGTACTTGTTTCTTGACCTCCGTTCCGTCATTGTTCTCCCATGCTCTTTTAGGACACCGTCTTCCAACACCAAGGAATTCCATTGAGCCCAATAGCTCTTTAATGTTGGGCTTTTACTGCTGACTTCAGCCCATGAGGGTCGGTTGTTGGCTTCTTTCCAGTCTAGTAAGGGCTTGATGTCACAGTCAGCTTGCTGGTCTTCCCGAATCGACGCTGAACTCCATCTGTCTTCAGGTTGGGCTGCTACCACCTTACAAGGAACTGAAGAGATGACCTCTTTCTTTTCAAGACTACTACAGTGTTTGCAGTTGACAGGACAGGGCCTCCTAGAAAGGGCATCTGCATTTCCATGTTTCCTGCCGGCTCGATGTTCAACAACAAAGTGATATTCTTGGAGCCGTTCCAGCCACCTGGCCATCTGTCCTTCAGGGTTTTTAAACTGGAGCAGCCATTTAAGGGAAGCGTGATCCGTTCTTAGGAGGAATTCTTGGCCATACAAGTATTTATGAAAGTGTTCTAGACTCTTGACGATGGCAAGCAATTCTTTCCGAGTCACACAGTAGTTCTTTTCGGCTTTTGACAGGACTTTGCTGAAGTAGCCCACTACTCGCTCTTGGCCATCTTGTATTTGAGAAAGAACTCCACCAATTCCAATGTTACTTGCGTCCGTGTCCACTATAAATGGCTGTCCGGGTATTGGGTATGTCAAAATCGGGGTAGTGCAGAGAGCCTCTTTCAGCGTCTCAAAGGCTTGCTGGCATCTCGGAGTCCATTCAAACGGGATGTTGTCTTCTGTCAGTTTATGAAGGGGCTTAGCAATGTCCGAGAATCCTTGGACGAATCGTCGATAGTATGTGCATAGGCCGAGAAAACTTCGAACTTGATGTTTGTCTTTAGGAACCGG
The DNA here is from genome assembly GCA_025584915.1 of Monochamus saltuarius. Lineage (NCBI taxonomy): Eukaryota > Metazoa > Arthropoda > Insecta > Coleoptera > Cerambycidae > Monochamus > Monochamus saltuarius. The sequence continues at coordinate 18,216,903 of CM046725.1, forward strand.
CCAGTTCTTTATGCACTCTGTCTTCTCCGGGTCTGTTTTCACACCGTTTGGAGTAATAATGTGGCCTAGGTATCTCACCTCCTTTTGGAACAGACTGCACTTCTTCGGGTTCAACTTCAGGTTCGCTGCTTTTAACTTCTTGAACACTTCGGACACGTTCTTCAGGTGCTCCTGGAAAGAGCGTCCCAGCACCACCACGTCGTCCAAGTAAATCAAGCAGGTCTCCCAATGCAGGCCATGAAGTACAGTTTCCATCAGTCGTTCAAAAGTGGCAGGGGCATTACATAGACCAAATGGCATTACATTGAACTGCCACAATCCATTTCCGGTAGTGAATGCTGTCTTTTCCTTGTCTTCTGGGCTGACTTCGACTTGCCAATATCCACTCTTTAAATCCAAAGTGGAAAACCATTGCGCACCAGCCAAGGTGTCCAGAGTATCGTCAATTCTTGGTAGTGGGTAACTGTCTTTCTTGGTGACGTCATTTAATTTTCTGTAGTCCACACAAAATCAGGTGGAGCCGTCTTTCTTCTTGACCAGAACTACAGGAGAAGCCCAAGGACTCTGAGATGGCTCTATGGTGCCTTGATCTTGCATCTCGATTAACATCTTGTTAACTTCCTCTCGTTTGGCTAGTGGAAGTCCTCGTGGTGGTTGCTTTATAGGAGATGATGAACCAGTATCGATTCGATGCTTCACTACCTTTGTTCTCCCAAAGTCGCCTGGTTTAAGTGCAAACACATCTTCATTTTCACTTAGCAGCTCTTCCAGTTGTTCCACCTCCATCTCTGTTAATCTTTCCTGGGCCCTATCCACGATGTCCCTTAGACATTCCGGTAGACTGGTCTTGTTTGGTTTCTTCTCCATTTCGTTGTTTTCTTTGAGTGTTCTGACCATGGCAACAGGTTCACAGACTCCTACTTCAGTTCCCTTTGTGATTTTCTGTGGAAAGGTTTTCAGGTTAACTACCCGTACTATTGTCGTTTTCTCTGGTTTAATCAGGGTGCGGCCGGTGACTATAGATTTATTGAACAGATCCGGATTACTGGGTTCCACCACTCCAACACTACAAGACATTTCCCCATCCATTACAGTGGCAACCAATGTTTCGGTCTGACCAGGTAGTACCACATCTTCTTTAACAACGAGTCTTCGTACAGCGTTATTCTCAGTGGTGGTCGTTAGCACTACTTCCTCACCCATTATCCGTAGCGTACCAGCATTCAAATCTAAGTTCACCCCCTTTGCTCGTAGTAAGTCTAGTCCGAGTATGACATTGTCCGATATATCTGCTACCAGGGCTCTGTGTTTGAATTTGACGTCTCCTAATTCTATGTCAAGCTCGCATTCCCCCTTGACTGGCAGTTGTTGTCCATTGGCTGTTGTAAGGACATAACGTTTGGCAGGGTTCTTAATACGCCAATCACCAATAATATCCGGTCGTACAATAGTTCTTGCTGCTCCAGTGTCGATTACCATAGGGAAGATACGACCAAAAATAATGCCCTCTACTAGCAAGGAGTCAGAGTCCTGGAGACGTGACAACATAATTTCTTCTCGTGGGGCATGGTAGTAGGACGCAGCCGGCTTTTGCCCCGTCAAGCCGGCTGAACCTAGTTTTCCTGAGTAGCTGTCACCTGGGAATCGCACTTTTGCTGATCTGCGATTGGGGCCCTACACTGTCTCTTTAGATGTCCTGTCTGTCCACAGTTCCAGCATTTAAGAAGGCGATCCCTTCGACTATCAGATTGTTCTTTCTTTGGTCTGGTAGTTGAGCTGAATTTATCAATAATCTCCTTTAGCGTTTTTATTAGGTCTCCATTTTCCATACTATCGCTGTTATCTCTGATGGCCCGAACTTTAACATGTCTACCGGATGCCATCTTTGCTGCCTCGAATTCCAGTGCATGCGAAAGAGCGTCGTTCAGTGTTTTAGGTCTGGCGAGTCGTAGTGCCTGCTGGGTTTCACAATCTCTTAGGCCGTCGGTAAAAACTTGAATGGAGAGATGGTCTAAGAATTCGGACGGGGCTGTTGGATAAGCCAATCGAACCAGTCTGGCAACATCGGTCTCAAAATGTTGTAAATTCTCTCCACTTTGTTGGTGACGATTCTTTAATTGTGCCTGGTACACTTGCTGCAGGTGCTTATCCCCATATCTCATTTCCATATGCTGTTTTAGAATGTCATAGTTATTCTGTTGCCCAGCAGGAACTCCTTGTAAGACGTCAAGAGCTTCCCCTCGTAGAGCAACTATCAGAGCTGTAGCCTTTTCATAATCAGACCATTCGTTTGCTGCAGCTGCTGCTTCGAACTGACGTAGATAGACATTCCAGGAAACCTTGCCGTCGAATTCAGGGGGTCTCGTCTTCTGAGTTCGGATAACCGGTCCTTCTGATTTGATTACGCCCTCCTTTGTTATCTTGTCTAATTTATGACGCAGCTCTTCTCTAACCTGGTTTATTTCTTCGTCTATTTCCTTTTTGTGCTAGCAGTTTCTCTTCTACTTGTATTTCCACTTTATGTGACTGCTCCTCTAATTTGTCTTCTAGATGTGTCACTTTATGTGACTGCTCCTCTAGTTTTTCTTCTAGCGTATTCTCCAATTTTTCTAACTTTGTCTGCATCTCTTTCGTCTGATCTCTCATTTCCTGTTGTATTGCCTGTATCTGATCTTTCATTTTATACCCTTGTTCTTCTAATTTCTGCTGCATCGTTTGGGACTGATCTTCAATTTTATGCCCTTGTTCTTCAAATTTCTTTTGCATTGTTTGTCCTTGTTCTTCTAATTTATTTTGCATTGTTTGTCCTTGTTCTTCTAATTTATTTTGCATTGTTTGTCCTTGTTCTTCCAACTTTTCTTGCATCATACGTCCCTGTTCTTGCATCGTTTGCATCATTTCTAACAGTTTCGCCAGTTGTGCATCCATATTGACTTGGCTTCTAGTTACAGGCATTCACTCTATTCTAGAATGTCCACGAATGTATTTCTGGATATCACCGTTGCCTTCCTTACAATGAAACTAGTGCAGTGATATGCCACACTTAGGTCTTTGTCGCACTCCCGTACACAGTTCTAGAATGTTCGAGATTGTCCTTCGCGAATGACACCGTTCACTTCCTTAAGTCAAGACGAGTGCGGTGATATGTCACACTTGGGTATTTGTCTCACTCCCGTACAAAGTTCTAGAATGTTCGAGATTATCCTTCGCGAATACCACCGTTCACTTCCTTGAGTCACGACGAGTGCGGTGATATGTCACACTTGGGTATTTGTCTCACTCCTCTACAAAGTTCTAGAATGTTCGAGATTGTCCTTCGCGAATACCACCGTTCACTTCCTTGAGTCACGACGAGTGCGGTGATATATCACACTTGGGTATTTGTCTCACTTCTGTACAAAGTTCTAGAATGTTCGAGAATGTCTTTCGCAAATACCACCGTTCACTTCCTTGAGTCACGACGAGTGCAGTGATATGTCACACTTGGGTATTTGTCTCTCACTCTACAAAGTTCTAGAATGTTCGAGATTGTCCTTCGCGAATACCACCGTTCACTTCCTTGAGTCACGACGAGTGCGGTGATATATCACACTTGGGTATTTGTCTCACTCCTGTACAAAGTTCTAGAATGTTCGAGATTGTCTTTCGCGAATACCACCGTTCACTTCCTTGAGTCACGACGAGTGCAATGATATGTCACACTTGGGTCTTTGTCGCACTCCCGTACAAAGTTCTAGAATGTTCGAGATTGTCCTTCGCGAATAACACCGTTCACTTCCTTAAGTCAAGACGAGTGCAGTGATATATCACACTTGGGTATTTGTCTCACTCCTGTACAAAGTTCTAGAATGTTCGAGATTGTCCTTCGCGAATACCACCGTTCACTTCCTTAAGTCAAGACGAGTGCAGTGATATATCACACTTGGGTATTTGTCTCACTCCTGTACAAAGTTCTAGAATGTTCGAGATTGTCCTTCGCGAATACCACCGTTCACTTCCTTGAGTCACGACGAATGCGGTGATATGCCACACTTGAGTCTTTATTCCACCCGCGCACAGGGTTCCAGAAAGTTCTTCAAACTTAAAACTTCCAGTTAAATCCACTTCCGACACCAAATTGTCACGGATTTCCCAATCCGTCTTTTCTTTCACTTCCAGAAAAACTGAACACTACTAATTACAGGTCAACTAAACACTTATTTAATTAATCGCTATCTAAATCACTTTGATATCTCCAACTAAACACTTTAATTCAGACTGTAACACAAGACTAACTAACTCGGCCGTTTATTCTTCTTTTATAGACCCAACGAATATTCCAGATATATTCCAGTATCTCTAGATTCCTTTTCTCGTACGACTGGAACGCTTCTCGTCGTTTCCACGATTTTCTAGTAACGATCTCGATCACGGCATGTTGTTTGTTTACCAGAATCGCGTAGGGGCGATCACGGGGCAATCTCAGGCAATTCGCGGTGCCACAGTCGTCGGTTTGGGAGTGAGTGGGGCAAATTCCGTGACAATATTATTTGACGCTGAATAAAATATGGACATATCGACATTTTTTATCTGAAATATTTTTTATATTTGTATTTTGTTTCTTATCATAATAATATTTCATCCTCTGTTTCATCAGCATTATCTTTGCCTTCATCATATTCATAATAAGTAGGTCTGTTCGAGCAAGGAATCCAGTCTGATTCCAAATTGTCAAAAAAGTTCGCCCAACTACTTCTTGCACGATGTTTACTGAAAACAAATTCTTAACTTCTGGATTCCTTTCTTGAACAGACCTATTATCACCTTCATCTTCAACAATATCATCAATATCTGCATCTTTATATTAATCATTTTCATCATTATCTGCATTATTATCATCATGTTTATCGTTATCGTAATTTTCATCATCATCGTCACCCTCGTATTTATCATAGTCATATTCATCGTCTTTATCGTTTTGGGCAAAGTCCTCATCATCTTCATTATCATCTTCGTCATTACTTGCATCATTATCATCATGATTATCATTATCTTCGCGTATGCCATTGCCATTTTGCTGTTCATCTCATCTTCATTCATCATAACTATAAAATTGTTTATAAAAAGGCTTCAATAAAAAAGTGTAAAGTAAAGAAAACTTGTCAATTAGTAATTAAACCTGGTTTAATTTTGTTAATCTCGATTAAAATAATTTATTGAAATAAAAATTATATACCTACTACACAAATAAATTATTTCTAATACGATTCTGAACTTAAAGTCCGATGTTTGTGTTATATAAACTTGCATCACTGCTCTCCTAAAAATTAAGTATTTAGTCAAAGTTACATGTCTCAACCATGTACTTACTGTTACTATTATTAAACGTTGTAATTATTGAAGTGGTCGCGGTTTCTTCACAAACGGGTAAGTAAATAAATTGTATTTAAACGTATGTAGTAATTGTTGTGCTTGTAGAGTACTTGGTGCTCACAGATGAGTGCAAGATACCCTACTTTCCTGCCTTTAGTGATGCAGCCAGTGAAATTTTCTCCCCTAAAACATATACTAGTTGTGCAGATTCCAAACCTTTGACATTCACCAAAGTTGAGGATAATAACACAGCTATTCTGCATCTTGTCGAAATCGATAAAATATACTCGAATGATCCACCGACGTGCTGTTATAGCTACGTCACCAGAAATGGTACTGAAGAGGATCCTGACGTTGGAATAAGGTAAGAATTTGTTGATTTTGTCATGATCGCATTTATTCATTTTAGGTTAGTCAATGAATGGCGGAAAAGTGGGTATAGCGTTGAGGAGGGGAACATTTTTTGGTGCAGGAATGTGTTGGGGTTAGTTAGGACATAAAAATATTAAAAGTCCCTGCTTCTGGCTGCACCATCAATGCCGATCTCAGCACAAATTGCAAATCACTCTTGTTTTCGTCATCAGTCTCCGCAGGAGATGTGGGAATGGGCTCTTCAAAGTCTTCTTCGTTTAAAATGACGACGCTGTTTAAATAGTGACCCTGACTGCTTTGGTATAATCGAGAGTAACTCGTCGCTGCCTTTTTGCAGCTGCACCTTCCACTGATACAATCTTTCGTGCATCTACAAAATATGAGATCCAAAATTTCTCTGTGTGTTGCTTCGTTTTTTGTCCCACTGGAGCTAAGATATTGCCTTTGCTGCATCTGGTGGAATGTGCGTAAGGCGTGCTCCTTCGTTGCCCGTCGCTGGATGGAAGTGATGCAAGATCTCGTTTTATATTCGATGCTGATTTCAAAAATAAATCGTAACTGAAAGTGTTCACTGAACTTATCTTAACAGGGACAACGTACTATCAACATGAGCATGCGAGAAAGGGGAGCTGTGGAACACTTCAGCTGCTCTTCCAGAATGTTGTATAGGAATAAAATATCCTTGAGTCCAAGCTGTTACATTTGGTAGGTGGAGTAAACGTTGGTTTCTACCTTTCCTCTGTTAAGTTTTATGAATAGGATGTTATGATCAGGTGACGTTTTTGCTATAAGTAGCACAGTGAGATCAAAATCTTCCCCTATAACAGTCACATTGGTTGTTTCACTTACGGACTGGCCAATACCAGTGCTTACAATCAACAAGTCAGTATTATATTATGCTTGATATGTTGCGGTGCCGTTTTCCAGGAGTTTAGAGCTCAATAGGTTGATTAGCCTATCTTTGTTTTGGTGGTTGGAGAGAAATAATTCTTGTTACTAAAATTTCAGTTTCCAGATCGAACTTGATCAAAAACAGTGGGACATGTTCTGCCTTATGCTTCTATGTATTAGTTGTGGAAACTGAGGATCGTTTTTACCAGATGACCGTATGTAAGAGAATGCCTCCATTAATCACTTGGTTGATGATTTAAGCAGCTTGTAAAGTATGGATTTTTTTGTTTTTCTCATACCACCCTCATTGAATAAAGCCAAGAGAAATGGAGCCAATTCTTACAGCAAATAAGCCTTCAAATCGATGTCACTTTATTACTGATGCAAATCCGTTGGAGAAGCAGGACAGGATCTACTACAACGTTTTCATCGCGGAGGTTGATTGATGAACTTTTAATATTTTTACATACTAACTACCCCAAACACATTCCCGCAGATAAATTTTGTCTTCTCTTCAATGCGCGCTGCAACCACTTCGTTGCTTATATTATTTTCCCCTTTCAGTGTATCTGACTGTACCTATTTCAACACATCAGTACAATTAGAAAATGATACAGTTTTGGTAAAATGCGAGAAAGACTCTAACCTTGTATACGAAAACGTACATAGGCCTATTACCATCACTGAAGAAGTGCAGGAGAAATTAAAGAAACAACCGATAACAAACGACCACAACCCACCCATAAGCGTATTAATCCTGGTAATCGACAGCGTTTCAAGGCTAAACTTCAACAGAACCATGCCCCTGACGAGGAAGTTTTTACTTAATAATAATTTCATAGACTTCAGAGCATACAACAAAATAGACGACAACACCTTTCCCAACTGCATGGCTCTTTTGTCAGGCTTAAATTTGAAGCAAGTGTTCTCGATATGCGATCCCAAGGAAGTTGGCAAGCTGGACGAATGTCCAATGATATGGTACGACTTCCAGAAATTGGGATATGTGACTGCATACGCCGAGGACTGGGCAGGAATTTCAACTTTCAATTACCAAAAAAAAGGGTTTCAGAACCCACCCACGGATTACTACTTTAAACCCTACGTGGAAGCTGCTGAGACTCTCAATGTAACTGAGAAAGATGGCATGTTGTACTGCACTGGACCCGAAACTGAAGGTAATAAAGATATACAGGGTATATTAGGCAAATTAGTAGGTCAAGTTCTGTATTTTAAAGGTAGTAGTAGTATTTAAATTATAATTACAATATGTTACCATAAGGTATATATCTCTGCTAGAATTCATTAATTCATTTACGCTAAACACCAATGTAAATCTGCATATTGCTATATAAATGAAAATATGGCAACTATTGAAACTGAATCTCAGTAAGAAATATTCCAGTCGTTCTGATTAGCAAGTAGAACGAAATCCTGTCATTAAAATGTAAATAATTGCATCTCTCTTTGTCTCTCTAATGATTGTTGTACAATGGTCGTCAGCTTAAAGTCACCAGTTCCATGGTCCATTCTTTTCTAGTGCCATTTATTATACACGGTACTAGAAAGGGACAAAACATGGAAGTGGTGACTTTAAGCTGACGACCATTGTATCTAAAGGCTTGTTTTGTTACGATAGCGAACTATTCAAAATAACTGACCATTTCATTAATAAGAATTACCAAGCGACAATAAATTGAGATTCTGGAAATTGCATGAATGGAAATGGCGTTTTCCTAGACAATTTCGTGGAATAAGTCTAAAAACGGTATTTAAAATTTTCGTCTGGCCACACCTCCATAAAAAGAGTCAAAATATAATAAAGTAATAAATAAGATTAATAAAGAAATAAGTTACGTTTAATAATACTGTAACATCGCAGCATCACCACTGATAAGTATGGTAATGTTAAAAGCGGAAATAATAATCTGCTTGCTTTGAATCCCTTTGTTTCTGCATTAACGAACTTGGAATTCACACTAACGAAGTTCATAAGCATAACATGGTTCTGTTTACTTTCGATGGCAATTTATTAATGTTAATATTTTAATTACTGTGTGATTATTGCCGCCAGACAAATGTCCTGACCTTTCAATATGTTTGAAAGATTACCCTGTAATAAATTTCACACCAATATAAAATTCATGCAACTTCCCCATTGAACTGGGTAACTGTTTAGTATCGTTCTACGTTGATTTAAATACAGGGCGGCCAAATGCAAACGAAACAGAGCCATTTTCAGGCTGCGTCCAGATTGTAGAAAAACGCTCAGACCCGTCGATTTTAGATTAAAGGGGGACATTCTTTACTGTTATTTTTGACTCCGCCACTATCACCCCCAAGCAAGGATAAGCGTCACCCCAAAATATTTAAGTGGCATTGGGGATTGAGTAATATTTATTTTGAAAGATCTTAGAATACTCTTTACAACATACTTTAAATTTTATAATTCCGCCCAATACTTTGAAAAAATTTGCATTTTAAAATTTAAGTTATGTTTAGTTGCTTACTTACTACTTAATTGATTAAATGTTCAAACTGATGACTGCCCGCTTCCATACAAGAATAAAGATTTTGTTCGAAACGTTCGCGCACATTCTGAAGCATTTCCGGAGTGATTCGACGGCATTCGTCGACGATTCTTTGACGCAAATCTTGCAGCGACGCTGGCTGTGTTTTATAGATTTTACTTTTTAGGTATCCCCACAAAAAAATCAAGGGGCGATAAATCCGGTGATCGTGGAGGCCATTCAATGGTGCCTCTTCTCCCAATCCAATTCCGTGGAAAACGTTGGTCCAAATACTGACGTACAATTAACGCATAATGCGGAGGAGCACCGTCCTGTTGAAAAATCAAATGATCTTCATCATACTCTGGAACATTTTCAATAATATCAGTCAAGGCAGGGTCAATAGCGTCTTCCAGTAATTGCAAATACATTTGACTAGTCAAATTACCAGGTAGAAAAAAGGACCTACCAGCCGGTTATCGAAAATTTTAGCCCATACATTTAATTTTTCCAGTTGCTGTGTATGCACCTCGTGAAAAACTCTTGGGTTGGAATCTGACCAATAGCGACAATTGCATTCATCAGAAAAACAGATGTTAAACAAGAACTGTGGATGGTTCCCTGCTCGGTGACTCAGTATTTTGCACAGTTGCACACGGCGGTCATAATCATCCTTATGAAGTGCCTGGAATAAATATATTTTGTGCGGATGGAATTTATTCTTCTTGAAAATGGTTTTTATGCTAGTTCGATTGATCCCAGACACAGATGCCAGCTGCCTCGTACTTAATGTAGGATCAAGATGAACTTGTCCCAAAACTGCAACTTCACTAGCTTCATTAACTATAGGTTTTTCAATTTCTCGTTTTTTATTGGCTACGTTCCCTGTCTCTTGAAATTTTTTTACTAACTCTAGAACATACTTCCTCCTGACATGTCGATCTTGATGTTGTTCATTAAATAGCTGAGCTGTTCTATTCGCACTTTTATTGTTCATAAAGTAAAGCAAAATGATATCTACCCTTTCCGCAATAGAATAAACCATAGTGTTTAATTTTCAAAAATACAATTACATAAACTACCAACCAACGCTTCCAAATAATACCAGAAAATAAATTTCGAATCCACTAATTTTACGTTCGTTGTGTGTATATTGTATTCATTTCTGTTTTTTACGATTGTGTTTTTTTTACGAGTGATAAGAAATACTAAATTTTTTTTTTACCATTGGCGTACTTAACTACAATGAGTGACATTTTTACCGTTACTAATTATTGTTTGTACATAAGTTTCAACTTTAAAATCAAAATTCTTATTAAGTATTGGGCAGAATAATTAAATTTAAAATCTGTTGTAAAGAGAATTGTAAGATCTTTCAAAATAAATATTACTCAACCCCCAATGCTATTTAAATATTTTGGAGTGATGCTTACCCTTGCTTGGGGATGAAGTGGAGGAGTCAAAAATACCAGCAAAGATTATCCCCCTTTAATCTAAAATCAACTGGTCTGAGTGTTTTTCTACAATCTTGAGGCAGTTCCTAGAAATGGCTCTGTTTTGTTTTCACCTGGCCACACTGTAAGCCTTACAAGAACCAATACAAGACTAACGTGTACTATTTTCTAGGTGAAAGAATCTTAAACTTGGCAAAAGACTTCGCTTTCACATTTAGAAATAAACCGAGCTTCGGTATTTTCTGGATGAATACATTCAGTCACAACGACATAAATGCCCCATCGGGCATGGACAAAAAAATGGAGAATTTCCTCGAGGAACTGAGAAAAAAGAATATTATAAATGACAATATGGTGATGGTTCTAAGCGACCACGGCATTCGCTTCGGAAAATTCCAACAAACCATCCAAGGTTGGTTCGAGGAGAGGTTGCCTCTAAACTTCATCTCTGTGCCTTCATGGTTTACCAAGAAATTCAAGACGGAGTACCAAACTCTTTTGAATAATGCGAATAAGTTAGTCAGCACTTACGACTTGTACATGACCCTGCAAGACGTGCTAAAGAAATCGGTGAACAGCTACAACGTTACTTCCAGTGCAGCTTGTCCAAAGTGTAAAAGTCTCTTTTCCAGCATACCCCGACACCGGTCCTGCAGGGATGCCGGAATTCCTGAAGCTTGGTGCACTTGTGTTGGTGAGTTCACCAAGGAAGACCCGAGAATTACCGAAGAAGTTAATAATAAAGCCAGTGAACTTGCTCTGAAAGAAATAAGACGATGGTTAGAATACGAAGAACCATTCAGTACTTCCGTTACAAAAATCATATCTTCGTCAGTCACTGTAAACAGAGTGAGGAAAGGTTATCTCCTGTTTGTAGTACAGACCAACACCGAAGCCATTTATCAGATTCTTTTTAGAATAAAAGGTGATCCCGTCAAGTTTGTAAGAATAGTTAAGGCAAAGAGGCTCTTTTAATCATTTGATTTAGTTGGTAGACACAAAAATGTAGCAATATAAAAATAAAATTTATTACTAGCAATGTAATTGTTTATCGATTTTGTGCAAATTGGACAATGACGCAGGTCTCACCTTCTTTAGGTACCACAATTTATACGACTATACAGGGTATCTCGAAATTAATGCGACATAGAGCATGAGAAGATAAAATAGTGCGATATAGCCAAACTTAACTTAGTGATAAATTGATGGTTAAAAAGATACAGAGTGGCAAAGTTACAAAATTTTATTTTCGATATTTGTAAATAACTTTTACACACTGTATCTTTTTCCTGTAACAATCAACTGAACTAAGCTAAGTTTGGCTACATTTCGTTATTTTGTAGTTAGGAATTTACTCTTGCTCTATGTTGCATTAGTGTTAGGACATCCTGTATATTGAAATTATGCCCAAAAAAATGTCTTAACATTGTCTAAGGATTCATAAAAAAGGTAAGTTAATTTTTTCTTCGACTACGGTAATTCATAATTCAACATTTAGGACAATATTAATAAAAAATAATTAACGATCTTTGAGCATTCTTTTTGATACTTTTTACATGCAGTGTTTGCATTACTACAGTACATAAGATAACAGTCTAATTTATTATTTTCAGTTATTGTAACTTTAACAATCTTTCTCTTAAACTTTTATTATATTATTTTTAATAAATCGACTTATTTTTTAAAAATCCATTTTCAATCACCTATTACGTAACAGCGAATAATTTACGAAATTCAAAATCATAATATGGCTCGCTGCTACTTCGTACAAAAATAAACGACCTAGCAAATTTTGCATACGTACTTTATTATCAGTTATTCATATTTTTATGCAAGTTGTGCATTCAACTGCCAGGAATCGCCGTTATGTAATATTTTATAAAATGTTTTGACTATATATTTGCTTATACGCCAAATAATTGTAGTTAATCACGAAGACTAGGTAGTAGATAGGTACGATGTATGGGAACAAATCTAGGTGTTGGAAAAGTCGACTTTGCAAAGTAAGTATAAACGAAAACAACTGCATTTTTGTCAATAGTGACCGAAATGATCGTAGACTCATTTTCCGAATGCATGTATACAGCTATTTATTTTTGTTAATTCAATTCAATATTTAATCAAATAATAACTAGTTACGTTACAACATTTTCTTTTAAGTTTATATTTCATTTTGTTACTGTATTGTAAAGGTCCTACAATTCCCATTAATTAATACATATGCACCTATGTATTCTGTGGTACCACCAAATATCTAAGTATTTTCAGTTCCATAAACAAGATTGGATTCAATAAATGCCTAAGGTAAAAATTAATCGAACTAGAATCGTGTTAGAAATCCGCCATCAATTCTGAATGAAATTGGTCTCTTCAATTTTTTTCGTAGAATGCACCGTTTTTGAGGAAAAAAATTAAATATATTTTATTTTAGGTTTTGTTAATCTTTTATTTAAAGGTCTCTTTTACTAGTGTTATTATGGTCAAAGTAAAAATGCGGTTAAACATTGAAAATAAAAAGTTGATATAAATGTGGGTAAAAAAATTCTTCTATATCGAGGTGTTCAAATTTTAATCTTTTAATTTTTTTCTCTTCAATATTTCAAAAAATGTTATTATCTAATAGAGAAACATTAAACCAAAACAATAACACAAAACAATAGTAAGTAATAAAAAAAAATAATAGTCGGAGTCGCAAACTTATAACACACGTTGAAAATGACCTCCTTCACAAATGTCAACTCCGCCTCATTGACTGTCGTTTTTTTTCTCCAAAACGGTGTATCCTACATTGTGAGTTGCATAAGAACGTCCACAGCTGACCCGACAAATTACAAATTGATAAAATTTTGCCGCCCACAAATCGTTCCTGTTTCATATCAATTACTTTATAATTTATTCAAAATTAATGCCTCATTTAGTCTTATATCGTTCTCTATAAAGCAGTGAAAATTTCGTGAATATACGCCGAGCAATGCTACATCCGACCTCAATGTCGTTTCATTTATTAACAAATTGTTTTTGTAACAAATAGAGCTGTTGTTTGTTGTTAAGTGGCGACTAAGTTGATAACATGAAGCTGCAGTTGAGAGTCTCTGTGGTTGAGAGTGCCCTGGAAACGGTGTAGTTCGGTACTGATTCCATTCAGGTAGTATGCGAAAAATGCGAATGGAAGTTTTAAATGACAGTAATGTAAACGGTATGTATAGGTATATACATATTTATATATTTTTATGGTGAAACGATTAGATATGAAGTTTTGTCGAAAATTCTTGAAAATAATAAACTGCTGCGGCGAAAAAATTGCAATTTGTAGCGTGACAAAATGCGCGTGATATATAATATTTACCCTTGTATTAAAACACATTTTGCACGTTCTTTTGTACTGTACAGAGTTTTTCAAATTCGTTGTATTTGCAGAGTATCACGGAAACTAGATAGAAGATGCGGTTTTCGCTGTACTGCACTACTTTTTCTAGAAACTTAAGATGCTGTAATCAGAACTTTCATAGACCTTTTCGTTTTTGAGAAACAAGACGAAATTTAAAAAAACTACCTTTGTGCTGCTTTTAGGTACAGAAATCTCAGAAAATAAAACACGTAGAACAAAAATCATACCAAAAATAAAATTGTTGATGTTTTGTTTATCCACTTTTACTATTTAAATTTTCCTCAAATAAAATAACTTTTAAAAAGCATTTGTAAGACACACATTATTTTACTATTCTAATAGTTCTGTGGTGTTTGGTACACATGCGATAACTCCAAAAATATTGTTTTTCAAAAAACGCATTTAAAGATTCAAATGGATCATGTAAATCAACCAGAATTTTAGTTCAGATTACAAAATAGCGGGCTTGTTAGTAATGTTGGACATTAAGCATTATATCTAATACAAATATTTTAAAAAATCATGTGGGACAATGGAGTTAACAGAAAAAGTACATTTTTGGAGATATCATATGTATCCCAAATACCACAGAATTATTTTCACATACTTATAACCAAAGTGAACAACCTTATATGCAGTACTATGTAAATTTATGTTATAACAATATTTACATAAAAGTTAAATTTGAAAAATACGTATTTTGATTTATGTACTTAAACATTTGTTGGTTAGACCGCTTTCTGGCGTTATACAGGGTGATTCATTAATATTAGGACAGAGCTTAAGGGCATGTTGCTGACCTCAAAATAGAGCGATTGAGCCAAATATGCCTTATCCGAAGGTTACTCCTTTCCTATCTACAGGGTGTCAAAGTTGAAAAAATAAATCACATTTTCTTAATTATTTTTCTGGTTAATGGTTTCTGAAAATAAGTGAAATTTCGTAAAATTTGCTTCGAGCGATCGAAAGATAAGAAAGAAAATGTGATTTATTTCTTCAATTTTGACACCCTATATCTTTGTTATTATTGATTTTCGTGGATTTTTGGATTTTTTTAGGATAAGCTAAAGTAAATCGACTTATTTTGGTCGCAGTATTATGCTGTTGCAGTATGGCCCATTACTTACGCAACAATTTGACTTTACTTTTAGATAAATTGCATGCATCATGAGATTTAGATGTGTTTTTCTCAGAAACCATTATATTCGTTTTACTTCGGTACCTTTAAGTATTCGCACATGGCATGAAATAACGTCCCTGTTATTGGCTGAGCTCTATATCATTCAGTTCTTCAATGTCTAAAATTATTTGTATTTGTCGAACATACTATTTCAAAAATACGGCGGTTTAAGTTTTTACGTAGATTTCAGTGGCGTACTTGTCTCCACAGAATATCTCTTTTAAAATACCAACTACACATTTACACATTATGCCATTCAATTGCATTATTTCTTCCTTCATAGTGTTATATGTTAAAACCTCTCTAGAAATGTCGTAAGAAGGCTGTGGAATGTCCACGCTATTTTTGTACAATTAGTGCCCTGAAGTGAGGTGAGGGACCACTTTATTGACGTGACAAAAGCTTGGCCTGCTACGATTTTTTTAAATGTCGTTTTTCCAGAAAGTGGTATTAGCCATTTTTTTATCAAAGAGATTACCAGGCCATTCAGCATCCATCAAAATACACACACATCAAACTTGAACAAAAAATGGTATGTTTTTTATGGGGCAAACTTCGAAAAATCAGACAACTAAATATTATAAGGTCAAAGATTGCCATGAAAGTGAAAACAAATACCAATCGGACAATGAAAAGACACATAGACTACAAGTTTTACATTTTTAATCGTGGCCACAGTAAAATTAATGAACGTAAAAGAAATGTTATGAATTATGAATACTAAATTTTTAAGCGAAAAATTACAAAACGTTAATCTAAATTAAATATTAGTTTTCTTCAGTAGAACATATTTTTCCAATCGTCTTTTTAAATTGTATGCTGCTACAGTAAAAACAGTTAACGTACAAAAAATGTATTGAATTATTAACACTAACTTGAATAATAATGTTAGTTATGTGAGAAAACTAATTTCTCTAATGAGAAAACATTTTGAAAGCACACTAGTTATACATTTGACGTTCGTATTGAGTAATGACAAGTATCTTGTGATATTTATGCACTTTAAACAACGAACATTCCAACGATTACTTAATCCTTCCACCGCCAATGTGATTTTTAAGTATTTCTTTTTAGACTCTATAACGATATTGCTTATAACTTTTAAAAGGGAAGTAATACAGAAAAAATATAATCATTAGTCGTTTCTGTCAAATCTCAAAGACAATACTTTTGATTTTGAAAATGGAGTTTACCTCACATTTTATTTAATTTTTTTGTATCGTCACAGTAGGGCCTACTATAGAATTTAAAACAGCTTGTACAATAACGGCCGCATTGGGTTTTTGCAGCTTCCCGAACATCAGGAAACGCGTATCATTTATGATAATGATCTATGAAATATTTTTGGTAAAAAGTTTACTACGTGTGGCTAAATCAGCATTAAGATCAGCGTGAGGTGTTTTTACATTAGTGATACACAATATTTTTAAAATAACTATATTTTCAAGTAACCTGTCTTCTGAATTGTTATATTTTCACTTATAATATCCTTAATGCTTAAATTATTTAATTTAATTTAAAGGTACAAATAGATATAATGTGCATCATTCAGATCGAGATTTAGACATTGCAACTGAAAACAGTTACAGTAGAATATAATAAATAATAATAACTTACTGTTTTTCTTTGTTTCATTTTATAGGCCACCAAAAATTCAAGAAGAAAAAATAAAATTTGAGTAAATTAAATTCAAAAAGACGTCAAATTGGACGAACTCATCAAATAATTAATTATAGGATGGTCACTTTTACGACACCCAGTATAGGTATCTCGGAAATGATAATATATACAGGCTGACTTAAATTAAGAAAATGTTGCGCACTTCTATGCCTTTCAATTTCTGAAATCGCATATGTAATATTTTGTATAATTCCTGAAATAACGGCTGAAGACTAGAAAAGTGCATTTTCTTTTTTCATATTTTCATTATTTTTAGAGTAAATGTTATGAAATTTGGTACCCTTATATTGTTCGACATGCTTTCGAATGAAGCTGGAAAAAAATTCTACGCCTACAAGATGCCCAAATTTTCATAGTCAACTTTTAATTTTTTTATGGCTGCCATATTTGATACCTCCAAAAAGAGGAAAAAAGGCGAATTCAACCACGTATAACACATGTGTATTGGAACATTTTTTTCTACCAAAAATTAATCATTTAATATTATTTGATAAAATCAAGTAACGTCAATTTCCTATTTTATGTGGAATATGATATTTTTAATTTAATTTTTGAATTCTACGTATAATTTTAAGTTAACTTTGTTAAATATACAATATGTCTAAAGTGAGCAATTTTCAAATTTGATTTTTCTCATATTTTTTCATCACAGTTGTTCAATTGTTCAATCTAGCTCAGGTAATTTGCGATTTAAAAAATAATTATTTTGTGAAGGTAGTACTGAGATAGAACACAATATCCAGAATAGACTCGGGTTTCTCTAAATTGCACAGGGTGCTGCAAGGTGCTTATTTTAAATGAAAAAATCGTATTTTATTTTACTCTTCTTTTTATACAGATCGGAAGGAAATAAAATATAGAGATGATAGAGTTGAAGTTTGCACTAGAAACAAAAACTCAGATTTCTATCAGTTCCGATTTCTTAAATATGACTATACGCTCCTTGTGGGACACTTTGTATAACCGTTTTCAAGATCCCTGCACTAGGCGTCGTAAAAGTGTTCTTCCTATATATTTTGACTAAATGAATAGAATAATGTGTTTCTATTAATTGTAGGTCTATCATATTTTGTTTTATTGAAATGTCTACGTTTTGAAGCCTTAAAATATAACTTTATTGGTGTTTATTAAATTAATACAAATTACATAGATTACACACTCTTTAAAATATACTTGTTGAGGAAATACGTGGGTAAAACTGATAAAAGTATAGTACAACAGGAAATAATTATTTTACATTAGTAATTGTAGAGCTCAACTTTATAAATAATATCAGTTTCTTAATAATCATTAAATAATTAAGAAATATAAATTAAACAAAGATAACCTTTTCATAAGCAAAACATTTTTAGTTAAAACATTTTATCATTGTGAGAAAATATTTATATTTATTATAAAAGTTTGCTTGAATAAATGTTATGCTTTTTATGATGACTGCAGATAAAATGAAACAAAATATTTTACAACATGATCAAACAAAACATGTTATTGTCCCAGCTCATATTTATTCATTTATCGTTAACTGTCAATATTACCCTCTTTATTAAAAACGCAAATGTACAGATTTGCATCTTTGAGATAATAGAGTCTTTCATTTTTATACTATGCATCTACATTAATTATTAAATTAAATGCTAATATTCAGAAAATAGTTACAGAGTAAAAATAAAAATTATGAGTAAGTATAGTTCTATTTAGAAATTGCCTGCGAAAAGTATTTTTACAGATAGGTCTAACTGCGTATTATAATATATTTAAGAAAAGTATTTTAAGTGATGATTAACTAATTGGTATTCTCAATAGCTATAAGTTATCAGCTGCGATGTCCTAAATGTAAAAAAATGTTAGATAAGTCATTTAATCTGAGTAGTAGTATAATGGATGAATTTTGCATTTAGTACAAACTGAATAAGAATTTACTATAGTTAGCCCGCCATATTGACATGAGTAAATTACAAATTTTGAGCTCCATACTTTTCTTAATAAGCTTATTTTTGACAAATAGCTTTGGAATTAAAGTTCACACAGTGCAAAGTTAACCACCTTTACGTACAACAATTACACGCTTTTAAAAAATATTTTTATTTGACCAGATCAAAACGATCACCTTTCCACCTACACACATACAAAAATAAACAATGCTTTCTTATAAAATTTTCCAAAAGTTTGTCACTTTTCGTAAATTCGAAATTTTTTGATATTTTAATTACCACGCCTATAGGTACCTATTTACCAAGTTTTGGCTACAATATAATTCAAAAAAATTGCCACCAAGAATACAGTTCACCTGATGCACCCAGAAAAATGTCATAAATGAAATTAGCCAGTTTTGTAGATGAGGAAGTAGCAATACATAATCTAGTAAAATGAACGTCCTCAATGATATACCTACCTATACTTAATTACCAAGTATATTTCAAGGAATATCTGCTTTCTATTATAATAATTATAATGAAAGAGGTACCAACTACTTTTTCCACATATCCCTTTTATTTATATTTTTCCGATAACATAATTGCTAGCATTACTCGTAAGAATTATGAAGTCATTATCACTATCGACAATACTGACTTTACAAAATTAAAGTATAAACAAAACCTGTTAAACGTGGCGTTTTGCAGTTACAGTGATTAAAATGTGTAACTACAGAAGTAGTTTTTTAGTTTTTTATAATGCAACTATTTGTTGGAAAAAGCAAACAATGACATTTTCAGACAGGAATAATGTAGATATGAATATGAAAATCAAGATTCCGGAAGGGTGTTTTTTATCACTGTGTATTATATGCTGTGCTAAAAAAAATCTATAAAGATACAGTAAATATTACAAGATTTTTTAGAAAGGCATGTTCTAATGTGCTCTGAAAAATTAAATTGTTCTGTACTATCGTTTGCAACATTAATGACACTCACTAAAATGAATTTTGCGATTTATTTTGAACTTCTGACGTATTCATATTGAAATCTGCTTTAAATTTTTAACATTAGTTATTAGTTGTTTCACTTACCAAGATAGATTTAATGAAACTTCTATTCAGAACTTCCAGAAGTTCAAAAACTGTTTTAAGAGTGTCATTATTATTGCAAACGATTGTACATATATTTCTCCTCAACTCAACTATACCTACTATAAAAAGTGGAGAAAATATGGCAACTTATCCGACAATCAAGCATTTAACTTGCTTCGCAAACGATCTAAATCTGCAATAAAGAAATTCTGATGATTTGTGAATATTAATAATAGTTTTCCATCGATCATGGAAACTTGTTAAATTCAATTTTGGTATGTGTTACTAGAACATATTTCAGAAAAATTATTCCATCGCTCAACCAGTGGCGTCTCTACAAACATGTCTACTGATATTTTTTCCAAACCAGAGGTACGTCACTGAAATTTTTTCATAAAGGTATTTTTCATGATTAGCCTCATCAATAATTTTTGTAATGCTGTAAATAACTAATGAAAATCATAATTTTATGAAAAATAAAAGAATAACCTGCTTGTTTCTATTGACTGGTTATGAATAGAACATTTGGTAAAAATACACAAAGTGTTTCGATTTATCCCAACCATCACATTTCTTTAACTATAAAGCAAGAAAGTGTTTTAGATGTTCTAAAAAAGCACCACAAATGCCACTTGCAATTATAAATGTTGTAAATGACACAATTTAGTCTATTGTATTACAAAGTCATCTTCTCGGAAAACATTGATAGGCTTTTATTATAGAGCTAATTTGTTCCATAAGCTTTGTGTGTTTTTTATAATTGTCTAATAGTTCTTTTTGAGATTCCTTTAAGAGTGTTATAAGATAAGAATTACATGTATTGCTTTATATAAGTATAAGATAGCCAAAAATGCAAGAAAGTAATTTGTGTTCCTGTGGCTATTTTCGAAGAAGAAATTTTCCAGTTATTGCCAGTGAAATCCAGGGAACATTATGAAAAAGTATTCGCCAAATTTAACGATTGGAAGGAAAAACGAAGAGTAATGACAATAAATGAAGAAGCCATGTTATCGTATTTTTTAAATTTGAAGAAAAATATGCAATTTTATCTACGTGGCGAGGTATTCGATGTTGAAGGCTACTATAAAGGTCTACAGAAATATAGTTATTGGGAAATATAACAAGCTTACTGCTTATTTGAAGAGTGAATTTTAGGTTGCACTAATAATGGGATTTCTGGTGTATGTCAATGCTGCGCATTGACACATTTTAAAATTACTGACATACAGGGGGCCAATTTTTGGGAATCTACGCTTATTTGCGTATGCTTAAGATGCGCACGATATGAAACGTATACTTTTCTTTGTACCAATTTTTGGATGATATGCGCAAGTCAAAATACGTCTGAGTTAGGCATTCGCAACATTACGCATGGTTGATCAGGCAACACGGCAAATTGATATAATATTAGTTTATAAAGAGGTTATGTAAACTGTCGGCTTTTGACAGTGACAAATTTATTATTTTGAGAATAATTAGTGAAGCGTGAGAAATGTCGGAAAAGAAGAAGATAAGCAGAAAAAATTGCTCGTAGAGTATATAAAAAGAAGCAGCAATTAATTAGCGGTAAACAAACGCAAACCTATACAACGAAGGGCACCAAGAACGATTGGGAAAATATTGCCAATATTTTAAACGGCATTCGAGGGGCTAATAAAGACTGGAAGGGATGTAGGGTTACAAACATTCTATCAAATATATGACAAGATTAGTCCTTTGAAATGTTACATTATCTTGGCCTTAGCGTGCATTTTTAGAGGACGCAATTTTATTGTTTGCATGACCAATAGTTTACCTGATAAATGCTAAAAACAATTTAACCCCCTTTTTCCAAGATGGCGGCCGAAGTTGGAGGGTTGTGACCCCACAAACTTCAAGTTAAGCTTTTTTTGATCCCCTCCATCACATCTAAACAATAAAACTGCGTCCTCTAAAAAATGCAACCCCAAATGTAACTTTTCAATGGACTAGATGTCTTGTTAATCGAAACATCTTAATAAATATTGTACATGATTTAGTTTTATGAATGGATCTCGAGGGTTATGCTGGTTGTTTGGTAGATTTTGTTCTCTGCTATTTCCAAATTACATATTACGAGCTCATTTATTAATTCATCCTTTTTATTGATTTATCTTTATCACGACAATAAACTACAAAGTTCACACACAACACTAAACAACTAAGACAGATGAAAGAAAATAATAACAGTCGATATTTCCTCAAATGTAGGCACCCCAACGTATACGCAACCTGACATCGGCGAGTTTCTCGCCGCTCGCAGTGAAACGTATAAAAATGTGGGCATACGCAAAGATGCGAATACTCAAAAATGGGATTTCGTACCCTTCGCATGTTTACGATGATTTTCTATAGTTGCGAATGGTCAAAAATTGGCCCCCAGGACGTTGGCAGTTACCTGCTTGTTTTAATACCTGACGCCTGAGGCGGGCATTTCAAGAAAATTTACAATTATAGAAGAAGAATTTTGCGTGAATGCTTTGAAAAATACTGAAAATATATTTCTCTGCGCCCAATTTGATTTATTACTGTTTTCATTATCCTACTAGTGAAAGTTACTGTATTCCACTAGTGGACAAAGTATCACTTTAGCATTTTTTTTCTAGCTACGCCGCTGTAAACGCATGTTGCTATTCCAAGCAGAAAATTTTAATATACTCCTAAATCGATATTTAATTATTCATTTCATTTATATTTAAAACATGTATGGAAAACATGCACCGTTTACGTCAGCGTTATAAAAAAAATACATCTGAAAATTCGTTGTATTTTTCCCGCCCGACCGAGACTCTCGCTGAATCCCATTCCTGCAACGATCCTGCCGCTGCACCGGAACAGTGTCCTTATCGCCTTCAGCGATCTATGCGCAGGCTCCGCAGGATTGATATTTAGCCCGGTATCATTCTCTGTTGATCCACCCTTACCTTAGTCTACCCCGCGTCCTCAAAAAACAAACTCAAGCTGAACAAGCCGCCTAAGATGATCTCAGAAACCTTCGTTCAAATTACACACAATAAGGAGTCATACGGCTATGAAACAATAATCAAGTTTAAGTTATGCACATATTTTTAATTTGTCGATTTTGCGTAGCTTTGATGAACAGTATACAGCTGCACTATATTATGGTAAGTGGCTAGTCTTAGTTCTCTTGTGTTCGGTATTGTGCAAATAATGTGTTTTTTTGCGAAGCAAGTTAATCTTAAGTGAGTTATCGTTGTATATATCTGCTTCCAGATCCAGGCTGACATGTGCAATAATTGATTTATATATATTTTTTCGAAATAGGATCAGTTAAGTGCAATAATCTATTTTATTTATAACACGTTATTGCGACAATGAAAAAAGTACCCAAACGATAATTTGGTAGTATCATAGATACAGGGGGTTCAGCAAAGAATGGACCGCACTTTAGGGTCTTTGGACAAAATTAATGTGATTTAAACTTAGCTAAGTCCAATTTTCATTTTATTTCTTATGATAAATTATTTGTTGGGTAAATGTACTCAAATTTTGGAAATGAAGGTATTTTTGTGAGATAAACATAAATGTCTATTTATTAATGTTTGAGTTAAATGTGCATGGCGTTCTTATAACTTACGCCACTATATGATTTCTTTCAGATATATTTTTTAATTTATTAGTTATTTTGGAACAGTTTTCAATTAGTTTTAAAAAATACTTTTTGTATGTCGCAACATTTTAGAGAAAACTGCGTTTAGCTTGGAAATTGTAATAAATTATTAATCCAAAAAGTTATTATAGTTAGTAATGTCTAGTGGCTGTCTAATGGATATTTAAATAATAAATTAAAAAAAAAAATGTTTATTCTACTACGTTTTTATTATATTGTTTTAAACAATTTTGTTTTGTGATTTCAGAATATTATGTGTATTGTGGTATAGTTGGTTTTAGGTCAATAGGTTATAGAAACACAATTTTCAAAATTGCCAAGATTTCGGCTTTAATTAAGCCCTCAGGGCATTACAATGATAAAAATAGAATAATATTTTCCATAATTAAAAACATAGTATCATAAATTTTGGTACCAATACCTATATTAAAACCAACTAAAACCAGAGAACACAGTTTTAACAAATTTTACAGTATCTGTACTTACAACAGTTGTTTTTTGTTTTATATTGTTAAAATTTTATTAAACAAAAGGATATATAGATTAACCAAATTTGAATCAAATATACTTCCTTAAACGGAGAACAAAACTAATTGAAATTTTTAAATGTTGTCTTTCTTTCATGTTTCATATTTCTCTGTGTTGTATTTCATTCTGTTCTATAAAAAAGACGTTACTACTTTTGAAATTAATAATTTGTTAGAATTTATGTATTAATTATGAAATATTGTATTTTGGCAGCTAATCATTTTCCAAAAGTATCTATCCTTAAAAACAACTGAAAAGGATATAGTGGTACAGGCCCTCAGAACACCCTGTCGACTAATATCAAAAATTAGATATTCGTGTTTGTCTCACAAAAACAAACCTTCTCTTCCAAAATGTAAGTACAATTACCCAACAAATGCGAAAATTATCGTAAAGAAATGAAAAAAAGTTCTTTCTGAGGCCTAGATATAACTTTTTAAGGAAGATAAATTGTACTAAGGTGAGTTGATTTAAATCACATTAATTTTGTTCACGAAAACTAGCTTTGAAGTATGGCCCATTCTTTACTGTACAAGCTCAACCTTATGTAACTAGATAAAAATAATGCAATTGAGCTATATTTATGCTATTCGAAAAATGAAAACTAATCGAGGTATAGGGTATTAAAATTAATAACTTTTGCAGAAATAAATTGAATTCAGCTAAAATTGGTAAACAGGTTGTTTAACGTGAGAAACTGAAAGCAATTGCTCATTACTCAAGGTTCGCCCTGTATTACTTAGATTGCAAAATCTATTATCGATTTGACATGTAGTTGTGTTATCGAATTGGATTATGCAGTTATAAAATTTTTAACACCTTTAGAAAACAATGCGTACATAAAATTTGATTATACAAACCGCTAAAAATAATTACATTAGTTTATATAGAGTGCTACTGAAGTTGAGTCGAAGTGAAAGAATTTTGTTTTACCAACATTGCATTCGGAAAATTTTGTGAATAAACCAAAAACCTAAACTAAGCAACTTCATTTATTTTTACGTGTATCTAATGATCTGTACTCGTACTATAAATAAAGACACCCTGTATCAAAACAAATATTTCAGACAGTACGGACCCTATACCGAATAAATTATATAATTGCTTTTAACAGTTTTCAAGATTTTATTGTATAAAATAGTTTTTTTTCAGGTTTAAACAATGCAAGAGTATTTGTCCCTGACAAGTAGAAAATTATGTTTTGTTGGCTTTGTAACATCATCTTTGATTTTGGTCATTTTATACTATGACAACTGCAAAATAAACTTCGAATTAGTGTTCCCCACGGAAAAAATTCAATACGATGCAGGTAAGGAAAAAAACTTTGTTCAGAACTCTTGGAAATTTTCAGTAAATACCAAAAAATGTGACCATAACTCTATATATTTTACGTTTTTTCTGTTTCAGATCCCAATTTCCTTGTGTCAAATTCGAAATGTAAGATGATAGACTTGGATCCGTTCAACAAAGATGCCAAAAAATTTTTTCGTCCTGAGAAGTACAAGCCATGCAGAACCCTCGAATTACTCACTTACTTGACAAAGAATGACAATATAGCAACTCTCCACATTGATAACGAAATAGTTCCGTCCTATTCCAGCGAAGGCGTTTCTTGTTGCTATGCCAACGTGACTAGAAAAATTTCTCCCTCGAATCCAGATGGCCATATCTCGTAAGTAAAAACGTATCGACCTGTTCTTTCGAACATATTATGTCCTTAAATGTTTCTTTAGAATGCAGTATTCTTAAAATACAAGTAGTTTTAGACATTTAAGTACTGAATAATATAAAGTCTAGCAAATAACAGGAATGTTATCTCACGCCACCTGCGAATATTCAAAAGTATCTAAGTAAAACGAATATAACGACTGAAAGCGGTCTGATCAACAAATTTTTAGGTACAAAAAACTGTTAACATACGTATTTTTTTAAATTCAACTGTAGATGTAAATATTGTTATAACATACATTTACATAGTTCTGCAGCTCTGTTCACTTTTGTTTATAACTATGTGAAAATAATTGTAAAAATGTGGGGTTAGAATAACAAAATGATGTATGTCTTACAAACACAATGGACTCTGGTTTTGTTAAAGAGCTATAGGTACATAAATATTTTTTTGTAGGAATCTATAAAAATATTAAATGTAGTGTTACCATTCAATGGGTTTATCCATATTTATAAATGTAATTTAATAATAAGGATGCAATATTGCTAAAACAACGCTTTTCTTATTGTTTTACCAACGTTGCACTTCATACAGAGTGATGAAATTATATAACACTAAACTGTTTAAGTTACTAAATCTGAATACTTGAAACTAGAATGTACACGTATAAGATTAAAGAAAAGCAAATTCTCGAACTCTAGAAATCACCCATTTTATATATTCTTGAAATGGCTATTATTTTTGCTTTTTTTCCTCACGTTTGATACTTTTTTTACTAGCAGATACAGTAGATGATCTAACGTACAATTTGATCTTAGTAACTATTTTTTTAAGTATTTAAATCAGCTATTATGTGAGCAACTGATTCTATTAACTTTAAAAATACCAATTCTACAATAGTCATATTTTCTTTTACATATATATTTTTAGGTATTAACAATATTGTGTGAAACTAACTACTCGGACTAAAGCCCTGACCAGCGTTGAATTACACCCACAATATCTATCCATATATTCGTTATTATTAGCTTTTGTAACATTTTTTACTGTATTAGAAAGGTATTTTAAGCTAATATAAATCAAATCTCCTACAATTCCTATCAATGAAGTCATATGTATGCTCTCTGATACAACATCTAGGTATGCTAATGAACATATTGTCTGTTGTACGACCAAATAAAAGAAATTACAAAATTAATTAAAATCATCATAAATCAATATCATAAATTAAAATTTATGATATTGCAGCCTTTATATTTCAGCCAAGTGAAAGAGTGCAAGATTGGATTCATTGATTTTTATATAGACACTCTAAAGTAGTTTGCTATATATCTACTATCACACTATCCTACTTTTCTCGTCCTTTCAAAAATGCCTCCATTTAATGCTGATCGAGGCATTAGCCCGCAAAACAGTTGTTTCCCGAAATTCCGTTTTCGCAAATATCGTTATCGCCAAATCGCGATAGAGGGCGAGAGCTTTCAATTATATACAGCAATGTAGAAAGCTACTAGATGTAGCTTTGCTATATTTCGTATATACTCGCGTCAAGAATTCAGACGTCTTACGTCACAGCTGACGTTACACATTTGTTTTTATTGTCAACGTAATTTTCGATATTTGGTCGCGTTAAAGGCAATCATTTTTTGCAATTTAGAGCAATATATAATGCAAACTTTTAATATAGTATATAGTTTTATTACTATCAGTTGCAGTTTCTTAAATATTTTGATGAAAATATAATGAATTATTCATATGTTCGTATGACGTAAGTCGTCTGAATTCTTGTCGCGAGTATAAACACAACGCAATTTTAGGGATATTTTGTTTACCTTGAAGGAAATTCACCGATTTTAGCTGAATCTGATCACAATTTAACTTATTTAAGATGCATTTTTTGAAACTCAGATACTTTTTTTTACGAATTTTGAGATAAAAAGCATATCCAGCAGGTTTAATTTTATTTAAAAATGCAGTTTTCTCAAGGACTCGAATATCCTGAAATGAACATTTTTATTATTATTAATATATCTAGCTATTTATATTCTGAGTAATAATTATGAAAGTATAAACCAAAAACAATAGCGTTTTAATCTCATGACCATCACGTTTTTTAATTGCGTAAGTACTTTTAGTAAATTAATTAGAATAATTGCATTTGCGATTTATATTGTACTTCAGTGTAGCAGCACACATTGTTGATATTTAAATTTCTGACAGAACCATATACACTTCCCCAATTTAAGTAACGAAAATATAATTGATTAATTAAGGTATTAACATATTGTTGTATACGTCATTTCCTTATTACTTACCATAGATATAGGGTGTCACAATTTTTTATCTCGGAAACTACAAGAGATAGAAGGATGCGGTTTTTATAACACTGACCTACATTTTTGAGAAACGTAAGATGCCATAATCAGAACTTTCATAAACCTCTTTGTTTTTGAGATACAGGGCGAAATTTAAAAAAAACTACTTTTAAGGGATTCTTTGTATCTCGGAGAATAACTGAGATATCGGAATGGTGAAAATTGCTTTCTATAGAGTTTTTTACGTAGAGTTCAGTGACATACTTGTAATTCTTCTACAGGGTGTCTCTTTTTAAATATGATTCAAATATACATTTTTTAAAATTTATTCAGCCATTCAATGCTACCTAATACTTTATATTTTGGAAAGAGTCAAAAAAAATTTAATTGGGACACCCTGTACATCTTTGAAAATATTTAAATTCCTGTTTGGCTGTTATTTTGTGATGCAGTATTCCTTAAAAAATGTACTGTTATTTCCGGAAAATTATAGTAAATTTAAATGCTAAGGATAAATCTTAATCATTTATACCTCATTATGTGTTTATGCATATATTGTCTTAATCGCACATTTATCCATTTCAATGTTGAATAATTTTAGATTGAAACAAGCATGGCTAATAAACATTATAATTTTCAAGGATAATTTAATAAATATTTTTTTATTTTTGCTATTGTTTAAGTTAGCTGCTATTACAGAATTTCAGTCGGTGTAGTATCCACATTGCTTCAGTATTAGAATACAGCATATTTTAAATTAAATGTACAGAGTGATCACGTGAAAATCGCCTCCCGTTCTCTGCTAAAAAGTTGTAATCATCAGTAGTCCTAACTTTTGTTTAAATAAAACACCCTGTATATGTTTATGCCATTTGGAAAGACTATCAAATGAGCTTTTCATATATACAGGGTGATTCAGTCATTAATTTTAACCACATTTTCACAAGGCTTTACAAAGACAAAATACTGATAAAACGCACTCACTCACTCACTTATCGGAAAAAACAATCGAAGAACGATAATTGTTGCGATCACGTGTCAGCGGTTCAGCGGTAGATTTCGGTCTTCTTCCTTCGACTCACGCTACGCGAATAATGAAAAAATTATTGAGTAAACTGTCACCAAAATAATATGATACAAAACTGCTTCCAAAATTTAGTAAAAAATATCAACTTTGCATGAAAAAAAGATTGGGCCATATTGAACCATTCTTATAAATGCATCTCTTCTGTTTTGTTAGTAGGCCTATTGAGTTATGTATAATTTCTGTTGCAGCGTCTCCAAGTGCCAACATTTTGAAGACAACGTCACCCTCCACCACGACGTCGTGTCCGTAAAATGTAAGGACGTCGGCAAGAAGCAACGTAAAGTTTACGAAAATGCCCACGTTGCTATAACAATAAACGAAGACGTCCAAAAAAAACTGGACAGCTTTGACAATACCACGAAACAAGCAAGTGTACTGATTGTGGGGATCGACAGTATATCGCGTCTGAATTTCATAAGGGCTCTGCCAAACACCTACAAATACGTGGAGGAAAATGAGTGGCTTCCCTTGCGAGGATACAACAAGATGGGGGACAACACCTTCCCCAACGTAATGGCGCTACTGACAGGCTATAATGAATCCCACGCGTACAGTACTTGCAACCCTAGGGAGGTAGGTAGGTTGGACGCCTGTCCAATCCTCTGGTACGACTACAGGAGGTTAGGTTACGTGACTGGGTACGCGGAAGACGAAGGTTCCATAAACACATTTAACTTCCGAAAGAAAGGTTTCAAGGTCCCTCCCGCTGACTACTACTTCAGACCCTACGTACTGGCGACTGAGACGCTGGCCAAAGTGAAAAAGGATGACATGACTTACTGCACTGGTCCGGAAACCGCTGGTGAGAGAATCCTTAACGCCGCCAAAGATTTTGCCATAACCTTCAAAGATTACCCCAGTTTCGGTTTCTTTTGGATGAACTCCTTCAGCCACAACAAACTAAACTCACCCACTGGGATGGACAATAAAATTAGAAGCTTCTTGAAGGACCTAGATAGCAGTGGAGTTACAGAGAGTAGTATAATTATATTTTTAAGCGACCACGGTATTCGATTTGGTGGTATAAGACTGACTGAGACGGGCTGGCTTGAGGAACGACTGCCTTTCATCTATGTATCGTTCCCTAGATGGTTTAAGGAGAAATTTCCCATGGAATTCCGCAATTTCCAGAAGAATTCCGACAAGCTAACGTCCCCTTACGACCTACATATGACCCTAAGACATATCCTAATTTTATCAGGGCACAATTTTACGATGACTCCTGCCCAGGGATGTCCCAAGTGTAAGACCCTTTTCGAGGAGGCTGACCAGGAGAGATCCTGCGAAGAAGCTGGTATAGAACAGCACTGGTGTACGTGCGCCGGCTACACTGGCACGAAATTAGGAAAAGAAGTAGAAAATAAGGTTAAAAATTACGTGTTGGAAAAAATCCACGATATAATCCATTCGAAGAATAGTGATCATAGATGTGCCAAATATTCAGTAGAGAAAATTATTAGTAGTAGTATGTCTCATCAGTTTTTTTATAAGAACGACACGTATCTGCTGGTGAAATTCCAAACTAATCCCAAAGCCATCTACGAGACTACCATTAGTTTCAAAGGAAATATTAGTAGTGAAAAGTATTATCTTTCTGGTGATATAAGTAGACTGGATAGTTATAAGGAACATAGTAATTGTGTTAGTGACGCATATCTGAAGAAATATTGCTACTGCCGTTCGACCGGGAGTCATGTTTGATCCTACTTTTAGAACAAGTGCCCTTATTTAAGATAATATAAAGACTCATTGAAATTTATTTTGTATTATTTTACATTTTGCGGTGGTTTAAATAACTATTATAAGCATTCTAGTCAATAATATAATAATAAATTAATCTACCTCATGTTTCAAAAATTTATTGATCCAAATTACAACGGCATTCGTAAGTTTTGTCGATGTTGAAAGTGTCAATCTCATTCCCATGAGAAAAATGGTGTTTGAATGGATAATTTTAGAGTACAAAAAACGCCGGCAGCAATAATAACAACTACCTTACTTATACTCACAAAGTAATACTTTTAACAGTATAGTGTACTTATGTCACATGATCACGTCAAACTGACAGAAGTGCCATTTTGATCCTATGCCGCGCACTAGGACAAAGCGACGGAAGGGAAAATATCAAGTGGCATTTGACTCTAATCGATGTGGACGTATAAAGCCACATGGCATTTTTTCTTTATAGTTTCTTTGTGGCCAATGTGTGGATGCAGAACCAAAATGACACTTCCCCTGTACAAGGTGTTCCACAAGCTAAATGAAAAACTTTGGCAGATTGTAGCTGGATTAATGTCAAACATTTTTTCTCATATGAACATAAGTCCGATCCATTTTTGTTCAGAAGTTGCAAGCATCTTATAAAATATAATTTCATATTTCAGAATAACCTGATTAATAAAAATGATGGTTGCTATAATATAACAAATTACATAAACATTTGTCATCTCAAAAGTACAGAACTTTCAAAATGTGAAAATATTTAGCTTTTGAAAAGGTAGCTTTGTACCATTACTTATGAACGCTCTATACAGGGTGTCTCCGTTTTTTCGTTCTTAACTTTGGGAAATGATAGAGCGTGAAGAAATAATAGGAATCTTTCCTATAACATTTTTCCCTATAGCGCTCCGTTTTCGTTATACAAGGCGTTCAACTCTCAAAAAAATATGTTATTTTCTTTATTATCTACTAAACAAATAAATATTTTTTGTTGAAACTTGGTATACAGTAATCATAATAAAAGGTTAATCTTTTGACGTGAATAACTTTTTCCGACTATGGCCAGTGATATAGATATGGGATTTTGTTCTGTTTTGAACCCCCTAAACTTCAACTCCACTGGTGAAAAGTATTTTTTAAATACAAATATTCACAACTTATTTTAATGTTATGAAAAAACTGCTCTTGATAAAATTCGCTAGGCAGCTTTGTTCTTGAGATATTTAGTCTTTTTCTAATCAAGGTTATCTTAAGCATTACAAAAATTTTACGATTAAGCAGGTATTGCTTGTTTCTAAGTTTGTAACAATAGTATGTATTGACAGATGTCATGTCAAATCGGTTTGTTTGCTGTGCGGTCAGAGTTTGTCGAAGTGTTAGTGATGCCTTTTAGATTTACGAGTCAAGAATATGCAAATATTCATTTTGTTTATGGATTTTGTAACGGAAATTCCATCGCAGCTGCAACAGAATACCGAAGACGATTTCCGAATGCAAGACATCCATCTCCAGCGGTATTTAGAAGAGTTCATAAACTTTTTTCGGAAAATGGTCTTGTGCTTAGGATGGAACAAGGTAGACACAATAATGTAGTACGAAATAGAACTAGACGCGTTCTTCGATTATTCGAAGAAACAAGATCTATGAGTGTTCGCAGAGCTGCTCGTATTCTTAATATACCTCGAGTTACTATTTGGAAAACTTTGCGTAAAGATCGTCAAAGAGCTTACCATCTGCATCCCGTTCAAGCTTTACATCCAGGAGACCACGAAGGGCGTTTAGAAATCTGCAATTTAATTATTAATTACCTGAATAACAACGAACACTTCCTGCAGCAAATACTGTGGACAGATGAGGCCCATTTTACCCGACGGAGAGTAATTAATTTTCATAATTTACATTTATGGGCTCATGAAAATCCGCGTGGTATAAGACCTAGAAACTTTCAAGCATTCAGTGTAAATGTGTGGGTTCGAATTTATAAAAATAGTATATTTGGACCTTACATTTTACCAGACAGGTAGTATAAGTTTTTAATGTATAATGTATGCTTTTAAATCTAATTTAAAAAATTCTCTACACTTATAAAAATAAACAAAACAAATTTAATTAAATCAAAAGATCATCCACATAGTTTAATTTCTTAATTTTACAGATTTACATAGAATAGTAAAATATATGCTAGGTATAATATATATATGTTAAAAACATGATCTATAGAAGAGAAATGTCATCGGTTGAAAAGCTTTTTTTAAATTGGGACTTCCTAGCTTTAGCCATGCAGCTAATATTTTCCTTTGAATGAAAAATTAATTCGGAATCCGAAAAATATCGCACCAGATTTTCTTCTGAAAAACTCAGCATCTTCCTTGCTTGTTTTACAAAGTTGACCGATTTGCAGTATCTCAGGCTTTTCCTGATTTCGCTGAATATGTGCGATGGCATTGTTTCGAGATATCTTGTAGCCTTCGCTTCGAAGCTGGCAGTTTTAAAATGAATTCCAGAACTTGCCTCGGACGGGTCAACGGAAGCGTTGGAAGGTCCTACAACAATCACAAATACCAGAATTTAATTTGAAATTCAAGTGTCCACAGTTTGAAAGGTGTGGGTGTTTTAAAAGACATGGCATTGTTTCTAGAGCGGATAAAACAGAAAATATGGGGGAGTAAGTGTTTTTGAGATGCAGAGCGTGTAGCATAATTATAGAAAATCAAATTTTGGATTTAAATTTTTCAAAGCACAATATATTTGTTGTACAAAATAGAGGTTGCTAGTTGCTAGCACTTCCAATTACATTTTATTCTGTTTTTTTTTTTAGTTAGGTTATTCCCATTTTAACGTTATATTATGTGAAACTTTATTTTATAGAAAATGGAAATAACGGTGGTATGTGTCAAACTCTGAACCCATTCCGGTATGTTGTTTATTCTCTGGTTTGAATAGTAATTTGTTCTTTTAGTAAATATTGTAAACCTTCGAAGATTCTATTCTGCTCCTTGTTTTTTATGCGCTACTACATAATAATAATGGAAACTTATACCGTATCATGCCGTGTTTTCTTAAAACACCCTATACATTTGAAAAATAAATTACTCACCTACTGCCGAGCACCCTGGATTATCTGTTTGAGAAGAGGTTGGCTCGCCAAATACATGTTTTCCAAAACTGCGCGTTTGTACATGCTCGTAAGCTGGTGGGGGCGAATCTGGAATTTTTACAGGGGCAGACTGGCAAATTTTACTAGTACCAGCAAGAGAAGGAACAGAATCCGCCATAGATAA
Organism: Monochamus saltuarius; assembly: GCA_025584915.1. NCBI lineage: Eukaryota > Metazoa > Arthropoda > Insecta > Coleoptera > Cerambycidae > Monochamus > Monochamus saltuarius. The sequence continues at coordinate 18,250,985 of CM046725.1, forward strand.
ACTTGAATGACCCTTAGATGCCGTTATATCGGGCGAACTTTCTACGTTTTTTGAGGAACCATTTTGAGAACTAAAAGAGTAAGTACACAGTGAGCACAAAAATATGATATAAATTTGATAAAATCCTCACGTATTAGCTTCAATTTTAAAATTTGTTACTTCTAAAATATGCAATCTCTTGGAAAGAAAGTCCGATTTTTACTGAAATGCCAAGTTTTTTCAAAAATTTTGTAACGCAACCCTGTTACACGTCCGTAAGCAAAAAGTATTCATTCCAAAAAAGAACAAAAAATACTATGCTGCCATTAAAAAAAAAACAAAAGTTGTAGCAAGGCAACGCGAAATTACTGGCTTTGACAAAAATCCCAGGTTAGTAAAAAATTATCTAAAAAACTTTTGTCTGGACAATTTTTTATATAGGGTCTATTTAAAAGTCATAAACATTATTCCGCATTATATTGGATAGCCTGTATTTTTTCTATAATCTACAGCTATGTAGGAATACAAAATTAAACAAAAAAAAATTAATAAAAATGCCCCAAAAAAGTAATATACAGACAATATCTCAGAAATTTAATATGTTACCTTTTGTTATGGATTCTAACGATCCCAATTGTTTTAACGTATTTTAATTTAAGTACGTCCTCGTAATCTGGAGGTTCCTCATAATCTGGAGGGTCGTCTGGTATAATTATTTCTTCCTCTACATCTCCTACACCCTCCTCTAAAAAATTCAATTGAGGGAATCTAAAATCTTGGAATTGTTATAGTTAGTAATCATTATGTGTAATTCATTGATATCCGTTAAGAATAAAATAGCGTTGTTTGTTTTTAAAAAGAGTAGAGGAAAGGTGAACTGAATAACCGGCGAATTCGCCATTTTATAGAATATATTGAGTCAATGAAATGATTAAATTTAAAATATTTAAAACTTATTCGAATACCTAAAATAGCATGTATCGTTTCCAGATGGTCTTGAATTTGCCTCTGTTGTCGAGCACGAACGTTGACCCTGTGCAACAAGAGTGCCACCGCTAGTATTATACCTATCAAACCTGTGAACATAACACTTTTGCTTATCTTATATAGTTATCTAACTGTTTTGCCAATTCTTGAACCCACAAATTGTTCAAAATGCCGTGTTGATTTTCTATATTTGTGGCGCTTTTCCACACAGAATAAATTTCTCAATGTAAGGCTACCATCTCACTGAATAAAAATCTAGAATGCTAACAGCAAATCGGCAACCACAGTAGACTAAATTATATAAAATTGCAGTTAATAACTCTTCTGGTGTGTTTCAAAACTCTTTAACCATGTAATGTACTACGAAATAAGAAGTCCATATGTTGAAATAAAAATAATAATATCTAAAACTTCGTAAGAAAACGAAATAAAAATTGTAAAAGTTTATAACATAGGTACCATTTTTATTTAAGTATTATTATTTCTACAAAAGCTGGTCAAAGTTATCTCCATTTACTAGCAAGCAAGCTTGGGCCCAGCGAATCCAATTTCTTTGCAGTAATTCAAATGGTCGATGGCATAGAAACCGAAAGCCGTTCACGAATATTGGCTTGCTTCCCCTACGTTAAAATAATGTCCGTTAACTCCAAATTATAGCATAAAATATCTGATTATTATTTAGACCTAACATTTTCCCAATGTAACACGCACTCTTTTGTCTAAGAACGGATCTCTGACTTCAAAGGTCATTCAATTCTATAATTTTTAGATGAAATTAGACATCGCAACATTACGGGTTGCAGATTTGTAGCAAACAAGAAGATAGTGCCAGGATGCATTACCAGAGAGAAGTATTTTATTTACAAAATTAACAATTATTTTTTATTACAACTTCTATATTCGTTATTTTTGCGTTTATTTTAAATTAATTTTGAATGTGCTGTATTTAGAGGTTATGTTTTCACTTTGACAATATTTATTTATGCTGTGACTGAAGTCAGTGTTCAATTATATGGCAATTAATTGAACAATTTATTGGGTGAAAGAATGTTAAATGTATGAATGAGAATAACATGTATAATGTTTTATAAGAATAGCAATACATTACCAAAACTGCAGCTTAGAAATACGAACGTAGCTGTCACAATATCAGAATAAGGTTCTATTTTCGGAAAGAGAAAGTTGGGTATTTTCGAAAATTTCCGATGGTCTTTAGGATCTAAAACCAAATTGGATGAAATCACATCTTACGTAACTTGCATCGCAAAACAAAAGTACCCAAAGAACAGTCTACATTCTCATCACTGTTATCACCACAATGATCAAATCCATCACAGTTTAAAAGTACTGAAATACATCGCAGGTTATGGCAAAGAAAATCTGATCCAGCGAAACAATCTGCAAATATTCATTGTCTATATACTACATTCTGACTTCGTCTCTTTGTACCTTTGTAATTGAAAGCGGCAAAGACAATGGCGAGCCGCGACTGAGGTCCAAAATGACCTTTAAGTCTGATATAGAAACCTTGGTTTATAGGTACGACGTGTTCTATTTGCTTGGACATGCCAAAATGTGTCATTGGGTGTTTCAGGACTTCTACAACTGGTCGGTTGGAAGTTATTCCTTGTCTAATCACTATGTCAGTGGTACCAGCTGAAAAACGTTAAAGTGCCTTTAGATCCAGCTTTTAAATCCTCCACAAATATATTTTATATCTACTAATGTATATTATATGAACAAGACGTAGTGTGGCACGATATGTTACAAACACCATTGTTTACCACAAATCTTGAAACCAGATTCAAACTTATCGAAATTACTATTGATACTATTTTGATATAAATGGTAGGTATATTTAAAATAAGTGCACTGGTTTTACTAATAACCTGAATTATTAGGTTACTTACTTACCAAAATCTGTAAAATTAATAACTTTTACGTACAAATGGGTCTTCTTATGCTGATAAATTTCAGGAGGCTTTATAATCCACACACAGTCAAAAAATGTAGTGCCTTCTTCCACCATGTTCATCATTGTGATTGCCCCACCTAAATTATTGACGAATCCGCCACAACCTGCTTAAATGTAAAAGTATTTAAAAGTATTCTACAGGGTGCTCCAATTTTCAAGGCGGAAAATTCAAGGAACGAGAAAATATCAAAAAACAGTTTGAGTTTGCTATAAGTATAAACCTTTCAACACTTCGTTTTGAAGACACAAAGTCTTAAATTGGTATTTTTTTACATTTTCTTAAAATGTTGAGAAAAAATATAAGTCAATAGACATCCGTGCGATAAACAATGGGAAATATTCACAATCTAAATACTCTGTCCACTTCTAATGGGAGGATCTTAATTTTTTTCTTAATAAAATCAAATTTTCCACACCCATTGAAAATAATCAAACTGACGCAACGAATTACTGGCCGTCGGCGCATTAAATTGGTAAGCAGGAAGAAGAGCGTCACCTGAAGGAAAACTAGGCAGAAAGAGGGCCCACTTATTAGAATGTCATTGAACAATTGGTATGTATTTACTAATACTTGTATACTAAAGTTACTTATGTCTCTCTTATTTTGTTTGATTTCTATTTATATTAATAACAAAGATAGAGTAAACAAAATAAAACCAAGAAAATAGACAATTCCACAATCTGGCAACGTTCTATACATTTTTCTCTGTCAGACTCTCTTGACCCAACAGTCTTCTTTCTTTCTTATTATAAACCAGAAGATATGTTTACACTTTCCAAAACGTTTCCTTGATTTTCCGCCTTGGAAATGGGTCCATCTTATATACAACAGGAATACTTGTACCTATATTTGGTGTAAAAGTGAGATCATCTAAATTGCCCAAAATATATGAATAGGAAGCTTTAAATCCAAAATTAGAAGCTCCATTTGCGTAAAATCGGACAACCAATGCAGGACCCGTACTTATAATCGTAGGAGGCCTGAATACATTTCCAGAAGTTACGTACATCCTTTGTCCGTTCCAGTCAAAGAACTACAAAATTTTGTAACAGAATTTGTCAGATATGTTTATTGCAAATCAAATAACATTAATGTAGTTATATACAGAATGCCATTGAAAATTAAATTTTTCTTTCAATTCAGTCTTGTTGAATGTCAACAAGGCGATTCAAAGACATCACGCTGTGATTATACAGAACTTTTTACTTTTACGCCTTTTTATATCAACTGCGTTGAACATATTTAACTTACTTCAATTATTGAAGAATCGGCTATGAGAAAATCAGTGAAAATCAAGCTTATTCGACAAGGATTCAAAGATTCACAGTTTATTATATATTCCACGCTTAAGTCAATGGGATATAGATGGGGGAAGAAAGGGGAAGATATGTACTGGCTTGCGTTATTCATGCTTCCAGTTCTTGGATAACCATTAATTTGCACTCGATTTCCTAAAAATTACAAAATATTTTTAGACGTTTGACAAAAATAGAATACCATACTTGTGACGGAATAATCTAGGGCAAAAGCATGTCCATATTCGGAGCTATAAATGAATGATATTGCCACTGTACGGGTTTGGCTGACGTAATTTAATTCTGTCACATTATTTTGAACGAATCTTCCACAGAATTGTTCGCCTGATGCATCTTCTATGGGTGGTTCGTAAATCCAGACATAGTCGCAACTACAAGTATCGAAAAACGATGCTTTCCCACATATTCTTGATATATTTAAGTATCTAGAAATAATTATCTATCAAAATTGTGTACAAGTAGTATGTACAGGGTGATTCAAATTGGTAAGTTCTTGAGAGGGATTACGGGTGGTTCAATCATGAAAAATATAGTTTCCAAGAAAAAAGTTATTGAGATTGTAGTATTTTCAACCTTTACATCGCTGGGCTAATTACTGTAGTATCTAGCTTCATCCGAATGCATTCTATTCGCGTTTTTAGTATTAACGTTTCTGCGATAGTGTTTACATTCGTTTTTCAAGTGAAGACATTAATAACTCATTTTCACAAAACGGTTCTAGGAAGAGGCTATGATTCTCTTTATTATTTTCAGTACCTATTAGGACGATCTTGTTACCGAGAAGTGTTTTATTAACAATATCTTTGGGAGCGTTAACAAAATACCGGTTAAAAGTTGAAACTATCGTAGCAGGCTAATTAATTACATTTCCATCAACCCGTATAGAATATTCAGTATTAAGTTTTCTTTTTTTATTTGTTAATTCTGCTACCACAGACCATGCTGCCCGCTCTGGGATCTCGGAATCATTTAATTTGCTCTGGTAAAACTCCTTTTTTGTTTGTTTGACCAAATCACTATGTTTTTTTTTCTCTAATCTATATATAGGAAGTAAATCAGGATGGCTTCGTGAAAAAAAGTATAGGTAGCTGCTTGAGCTTCTGGCTAGATACTTTTATATTATTGTTTACCAAATTTTTACTACTATTTAAATGGAATCTACGCTCCGGGAAATAAATCTGAAAATAGTAACGAAATATATCGTAAAAATAGTCGAAAGACTCATTTATATCAGGTATGCAATAAAGCTCCCCCCAAGTTTCATCAGATAAAGGAGTTTCAAAACTTATCAACTCATTTTCATCAAAATAATGGCGCCCCAGGCTAAATTGATGATCTGATACACCCAAAGAAGAATTACAATCATCTAATTCTAAATATATACGAGGTACGTCCAGAAAGTAAGTTCCGTTTGGTAATAAAATTAAATTGTGTACAGATACAGAAAAATTATTTATTGCACAAAATTCTACAACTCTTAAACTACTTTTCCACATAACTGCCGAAATTTTGCAGGCATTTGTCATAGCGTGGCACAAGTTTTTGTATACCTTCTTCATAGAAGTTTGCCGCCTGTGTCTTCAACCAGTTGTAAGTTCCGCTGCAGCGCTGCGATCGCAGTTCCGCATATGTGCGGTAGACGCTCTGTATCAAGGAGAAGAAACTGCGAGACACTTAGGAAATTGCGCCGCGCAATACAGAATAAGCGCCGAGGATTGCTGTCAAATGGTGTTGTTTTCTTCACGACAACGCACGACCACACACTGCAAATGTGACGAAAAACCTCCTACAGGGATTTGGCTGGGACGTGTTTGACCATCCTCCATACAGCCCTGACCTCGTTCCTAGCGACTTTCATCTGTTCTTACATCTCAAGTCCTTCCTTGGCGGTCAACACTTCAACAATGACGAAGAGCTGAAAGAAAATGTTTCCAACTGGTTGAAGACACAGGGGGCAAACTTCTATGAGAAGGTATACAAAAACTTGTGTCACTCTATGACAAATGCCTGCAAAATTTCGGCAGTTATGTGGAAAAGTAGTTTAAGAGTTGTAGAATTTTGTGCAATAAATAATTTTTCTGTATCTGTACACAATTTAATTTTATTACCAAACGGAACTTACTTTCTGGACGTACCTCGTAGATCTGTGATCAGAAAAGAAATTGTCTAAAACACAGCACAGTCCGCTATTTTCAAAGTTAATAAAAACCTGATCAATAATGGTACACGATGTTTGTGTAACTCGTGTAGGCCATTTTACAATTGGAATAAGGTTAAAACAACTTAGATTTTCACATAAACTTAAAAATCGAGAGTTACTGCCACGACCTAAATTAAAGTCTCCACAAATGATAATATCTAGGTCTGTACAATGCTCAACACTTCGGAGATCTTTTTAAAGAAAGTAGAGGTATATGCCCGGACGGGGATCTATAGCAATTTATTATAATATTATATTTTGTTTGCCGCTTCCATGATACAATGCAATATTCAAAATCTGATTCGATGCATTCCACATCTACACACCTTTTTTTACATTTAAATTACCTTTGACCCATATAGCTACACCACCACATCTCTTTACAGGCCGACAAAAAAATCTACTAATTTAAAGCCATTAAGTCTTTGTCTTGGGCAAGGTCAGATTTTACAGTGGGCCAGTACATTCAAAAATTTTTGTTAAGTTCTGAATCACCCTATATATGACAAAACTACCCGTATTTCTCAAAAACAACCCTGTGCATCACACTTATTATCAGTTCAAGTAAAATTGTTAATCCTTTTACAAGAACTCTACAAATAAGCCACAATAACCACTTACCTAAATTTAATATTAACAATGCAAGACGGACATGTTACAAATTCTACAGTACATTTATTGCCAGCACTTATATTTTTATTTTGACCGTGCCAAAGATTATTTCTATAATCGGCACTTAGAGACCCAGATTTTCTATGCTCCAAATAAAACCGTTTTCCATTGTTTACGCCACATATATCGTTTAACTTACCGCTAACAAATTCCGTTAAAAAAATAATTAAAAAATGTGATGTCGCTACGCTCAAATACATTTAAAAGTAATTTTTTAATTTATAGATGTGGTTATCACACCCACATTGAAAGAAAATTGGGTATTACTGGCATTGGTAGCTTACTGGAAATCTAATAATAGGAGAAACCCTATAGAAAGCTTCAAATCCTGTTAGCATAGTTTGAAAATAAATGCTCTACTTATTATTTGATTGTATTTCAAAACATTGGCTAAATCTTTTTAATTTGAAATGACTACCAAAATGGCATATTTTATTAATCTTTCTTTAGTTTTTATGTTTATAATCATGATTGTATATTGGATAAAAAACAACGAATTGAATTAATTCAAATAATACAAAATCATTATCGTTTGAGATCTACCATATGGATCTACCCAATAAAAATTGCTTTCAAAATCTAATACAAAATAACTACTCGCTCTACTGCTCTAATCTGTATACATATCAGAAGAAGAAGAAGAAGAAATTGTCTTTTTATAACTATTAGATGTTGTGTTTATAACGTTTATAACCTTACAAATTTTGGCGGTAAATCTGCAAAAGCAACGTAACTGGTGAAGTGATTACTGATTACATTACGATATTATATAAATTAATACAAGTTACTCTCCCTCTTCACTACATTCACATAATATGTAAAAAGCAGTATTATAAAAAAACTGTCAGTAATAATATAGTACAGCCGCTATGGGTACCAAAGAATTTAACGAAGAACATTTACCCGACTTGTTACCACTTTATTACAGAAGATTGTTTCCTCATTTACCATTTTACAGATGGCTAAGTTATGGTAATATATTTCCTTATTTGTTATATTCTTCAAATAACACCAATGCTATGTTTAGGCAACGCTTCTGTTTTTGCAAGAAGAGAAATCTCATTCACACTTCTGGGAGACATATATATCCGTTTTCAATCATTCGACACACACGAAGATTTTATGAATGAATTACAGAAGAAATATCCCGTAAAAATGGACATCGGTGCAGTTTATTACACCAAACCAAAAGATCGTAGCCCAGTGGGTGTACTAGTCCCTGTAGAGAAAGAAGTAGTTTTTGATATCGATATGACTGATTATGATGAAGTAAGAACGTGTTGTTCGGGAGCTGAAGTGTGTACAAAATGTTGGAAATTTATGGCGATAGCTTGTAAAATTTTGGATGCCGCTCTAAGAGAAGATTTTGGTTACGAACACATACTATGGGTGTTTTCTGGCAGAAGAGGTATACATTGTTGGGTAGCTGATGAAGGAGCAAGAAAACTTGATGATAATGTACGATCCGCTATAGCCGAGTACTTGCAAGTTATTCGAGGTGGGGCAAATAAGATGAAAAAAGTGGAATTACCTGGAGAGAGGATACACGCTTCACTAGTGTAAGTAAACACAATCACTGAATATTTAAATTTTAAAGACTTATTTTACTTTAGGAGAGCTTTAACAATCATCGACAAATATTTCATAGACGGTATCGTTAAAGAGCAGGATATATTAGGTACAGACGAGAGATTAAATAATTTTTTAAGCATTATCGATGAAGATCTTAGAACATTTTTTAAAACACCTATGAAGAATGTCAAAACTTCTGTTGAAAGGTGGAACGTTTTCGAGGAAACGTTCATAAATCTTCTCCATAAGGTAACAAATGTCATTTCGTTATATCCATATATATTATATAACATATTTCAGAATCAAATACCAAGGAACTTAAAAAATCTTCGAGAAGAGATAAAGCTCCAGTACTCTTACCCCCGACTTGATATAAATGTTACAAGAGGAGTCAATCACTTGTTGAAAGCACCTTTTTGCGTTCACCCTAAGAGTGGTAAAATATCAGTTCCGTTCAATCCAAGAATGGTGGACAATTTTAATCCGAATACTGTACCAACGATAAAGTATTGTTTTTGTGATACAAGGTATTGATTTGTTGCAATAATGTTCTCTTTTAGCTTGTTGGTTGATGAAATTAATAGTTACGATCAAAAAACTAAAGAGCAGGAAAAATCTCTTATGGAGACTGAGGAACCCATTAGTCAAAAAGTGAGAATAAAGGATTACAAAAAGACTAGTTTACTGAAAGCCATTAGCTTGTTTGAGGAATTTTTAAGGCCTTTAGAGAAAGCAGAGAGGCTCAAGAGGATTAAAGAAAACGGTAAGTCAAAATTTGTAATTCTTAGATTGCCTCTCCATATTTAGCAACAATTTTTCTGCAAAGAACAAAGTATATATTTTTTCATTTTGTTAAAAAATTTTACCTCATATAACTATCTACGTAAAACTCCCAAACTTGTCTACTAGATTTTTTAAGATATAACAATCAAAATGTTTCAAATTCATTTTATGTTATAAATTATAGGAGATACGGACTTGGGGAGTATTAAATGGCACATCCTGTATAAAGTATACATTCTGTTTTCGTCAATTCTCATAACTTTTTTTCAAATTTTCTGCACAATCATTTTTATTCTGTACGTAGTTGCAAAACTTAATTTTTATTTGTCTTTCAGATGAATCTATGGCATTCTGACTTTTTTTTTAAATACTACCTGAATATAAATTTTTTTAAAAAAGTAATTTTGGTATTATTTTCAATTACTAAATCCAAAACAATTTGTAATCCTTTTTTAACTTATTTCCAGTGATTTAGCTTCATTTAAATCTCTTTTATTAAACTGTTCATAATGATTCATAAATGCAAATAGTTCAAATGAATAAACTGAAAAATGCTCTGTTTTTAGTATACAGAGTAATAATAATACATTTATTTTCCTCAGAGAGTAACAAACTGTATAGGAATAGTCACAAAATAAATTTTATGTACAAACAATTCATCCAGCGTGTAAAAACATTTCTCAGTCAAATAAGACTAGTTCATGTCTATATTTTATAATATTATTGATTTGTTTAATATTATCTGGTAAATAATTATACTCTAAGTCCAAGACATTAGGTGAATTAATAGCAATTTTATATTTACTGTATGGTATATGACCATTTTGTCGCATATTTCTTCCATATTTATCAAAATTCGTAAAGAACTTAGTCTTATAATTAAAAACATAAACACACAATTCATAAATTAGCACAGAAACAACAGTTTTAAATCTTTAACTTGCACGTGATGTATTTGTAAAAGCTGATTCTTAGACATGACTGGTTTCAAAGTTCCCATTAAGAAACTAACAGAATTTAGTTTTGAAATTAACTGCTCACAATGTGGTTTCCTGGTGAGACATTCATCCATTACTACTCCCAAAAATTATTATTACAAAATTAGTTTTCCCCTGATTTAAATGTTGTTTGTAAAAACAATACCAATTATTTAAAATATTCAACGCTTTATTACAATGTTCCTTGAGCACACAATCTGATTTATTAGAAAAAAATGAGATTGATCATCTGCATACAATGTTACAAAGCCACCAGGTATCAAGCTGCCAATTTCATTTGTGTACAATATAAACAGAGTGGGGCCAAGAACTGAACCCTGTATGGTATTGAAGATTCATCAAAATATTGACATTTTTACAAAAACTGTACACCCACTTAACACAAAGTTATCTGACAAGTAACTTAAGTTTCTAATAAGATTTTGTAAAAAATAAAAAATAAATTAACTTTTTGATGGACCCTCAAATTTTAAACATGTTTATACGTTTCTAAATAAGATTTTGTAAAGAATAAAAAAATGTTAACTTTTTGATAGACTCAAATTTTAAACATGTTTATACAGGGTGTAAGGGATAAGATTTCACAGACATATTCCATCAATGAAAATAATTGGGATTTGTTATATAACAATTTTTGAATCAAAGCTTAATAAGTTACATTTTTTTGTTTTGATAACTTCATAAAATGTCTAAACTAATAATTATTGTTTGTGACAATAAATAGTTAAAAGTGGCTTACTTTGTCTGTAGTTTTAATGTAGTGTGTTTATTTTTTGTTTTAAATTACTAATAACGTTAAGTGTGTTTACAACTCTAAAATTGTAGCTCCCTTACTAAGCTTTGAATAAAAAATTGTTATATAACAAACCCCAATTATTTTCATATGTACAGAAGTTTGGTCAAACTTATCATTAACACCCTATATAAAATTTCTTTATTCATGTTGAAAACAGGCACAAAAAAACGCCCTGTATTTAATCAAGATTCAATTTCATTTTTTACTTTAGTAAAAATAGATTATTCGTGTAATTATTTTTTTTTGTTTTATGGATTGTTGGTGATGATTACGAAAATATTACGCATTATAAGGTTTCTACACATTATTATAAAGGTCAGATCAAAATGTCTCCTACTAAAAGTTGCATGTAAAAGTTTTTTTGTTACTAATTTAGAATTGATGGGACTATTTAGCTACACTCTACTTTTGCTATTGAATGAACGTGAAATATTTGTAACAAATAAAAAATAATTAAAAAAAATAGTATACAGGCGAATAGGATGAAGAAAACAAACATTGAATAATATAAATTTATTTATGTATACAAAACTATCTGATAATCCTCTTCTGGCACATTACAATCACAAAACCATCACTCTTTTATAACTATGACAATAAAGATAATACATATGTATCCTAGGTAGATAAAAACATGCAGTGTATCATAGGTAAAATATATGTAGGATATGATAAAAAAAAAACTAAAGTTAACATTTATTTCGTTTAAGAAAAATTGCATTATGTTGCAAACAACATATTCTAAATATTTATATATTGTTTTTAAATGTATTAAACACAATCATCCAAGATATGGTTGAAATCTCAGTACAGTTACATTGACAAAAAAATTGTAATAGGAAATATATAAAAAATATTGCTTAAAAAAACTAACATATTCAGTTAATATTGTTCCATTTGGGTTGCTGTACAGCAGGAATGGCAGTCAAATAAATTTGATGCTATAGTTCAACTTCTTATGACCAAGAACAAAAAAAAAAATAGTGAAAATTTTCACGTCTCATTGTGGTTCTACAATGACAGTGTCACAAGTAAAAGATAAATTGCTGTAGTGTAATTATCGATGACCATTGAATTTCTTACTATGAGATTATATCATAGACAAGTGGTATAATGTAGTCTTATAAGGTAGGAATAGAGTGGTCCATTAAATCTTTCAGAAGAGAACCAGCCATCCTGAAAGAGAATGATTTAATTAGTTTTTGTCACGATAGATTTTATTTTGCTGCATAAAGAAACAAAGAAAGAGTAATAAAATCGTGTCATATTACAATAAATTTATCTTAACACATAAAAGTATCAGCCATTCTATCATTAATCGTTGCTCGTAATAGAACCAGATGCAGTTTATCAGTGACGGCTAGTGAATAATAAATTGATTGTTTTTAATGAAGGATGGGACCTATAATGTTATTTAGAAAATATGTTCTATAGTCACAAAGAAAACTTTAATGATGAAAACATTTCAAATGAAATTCGTAAACTAAAAAGTGGAAGAAGGGGTGAGCAAATAGCATCCCCTGAGGATACATATATGTGCGAAATGTTTTTATCCATGATCTACCGATGGATACAGAAGTGTTTACATTTTTGCGAAATTATCTTTCCTATGAATACCTCTCTTATTTGTTACTAATTAATCAGTTGATTAAGGAAAACATAATTTTTGCATATATATGCAACCCCTTTTATATCTTAGAAATGGCCCATATTTCATATGTTACCTTTGATATATTGAGCAATCAAAGCTATAAAGCCATGTTATGAAAATAAAAAATGCCTTGCAAATTAGTTTTAAAATGTGATCCATTACACAAACAAATCTTGTATACCTATTTAAACCCTAATATTTAACATAACAATGTATACTGAAAAAACCCCCAGAATATTTTCAATCAAAATGCTGCACACAAAATCTTGAAAAATTTTAGCTGTACACAAATAAATTGATTTGGGTATGGTTTATATATAACACAATCTTGATGACTAAATAAAATTAGTTATCATTTAAATCAAATAAATGATAAGTTTCAGAATTCAAAATTTAAACATAGTTAAAAAGGCATTTGGTTTGATATGTAAATTTTTTTTCTGTGTATAATTAGAATTTTTTTGTTTTAAATGGCTCTGGTAAAATCTATAATTTAGAGCTATTTTGGTCCTTTGCACCCTTCATTTATTTAATGATAAATCCTAATATTTACCAACCGACTGTCTGCTATAAACATCTAGTAAACAACTAAAAAGACTGTTAAAAGCTGTGTTACACATTTCTCCTAAAATATCTTTGTAAACTTTTAATAATAAATCTACATATATTTTTTGTTTTTTTTTTTGTAAAATTATGAAGATCTATATGTAATTATTTTTATTTAGAAATTTTTTTATTTGCACATGACTATTTTAAGAGATATTTGCTTTTTGTAAACCCGAACTAAGTCAAAAAAGTAAAGTTCAAATCCTAAAGGATATCAATGGATAATGTTATTAGTGCTATATGTTATTAATATCACCTCATTAAGTGAAACAAGTTAAATTAATATAAACAAGAAAGCTTGTTATATCTGTCAACACTAAACATCTAGCAAAAATATACTGCTATAACTTTAAAACTGCTTTTAGGCTATCTTAGACTTAGGTTCTATAGAGCAATAAGTTAGTTGTAAATAGTATTGTAAAAGATAATAAGTTTTTATGTTATTTGTTTAAAAATACTCCAGCTTATGAGTAATGTTTTACAAAAATATTAAAAAGTTTATGAAGAACCAAATTTATAGAAATTTCGACTACACCTTTTAAAATCTTCTATCTAAGTATTGTAACCTTACACTTGACTTAGCCTTGAAATACCATAACGTAGAAAAACAAACTTTATTGTCACTACTTGATTACACAATAAATATCCTCCAAACAATTCTCAACTCCCAAATCTTTACTTTGACATTTCTGTTACTCGTGTTTGTTTTCTGAACATAAATTGAACTGAAGAGGCAAAACCAATTTGCTTATATATATATTTTTAAGGTTCTTGAAGCTTTCGTGACCTCAAGAACATATCGAGAACCAAATCGACTATTGTCTGAAATGTTCTAGAAAATGTCAAAAATACAAGTATTACAAAAATTATGAATTATAACACAAATTAACAAACTAAAAAGAGTAGGTGAACCTCCGTAACAATAATATCCATATTTCAACTAATTAACTTGTTAATATCTCTTTTTAATAAGAAAAACTTTATAGTTTACTCAACTATTTGGACTCATTTTTAAACCAAACTACACTTCAAAAAGTTTGATAGCACGTTAAAAAAATGTAATTCAAAATAGTACTTACTTCTTAACCATATGATCGTAGAGGAAACTGGGAATGACCGTAATAGTAACAACCTGTCCAGCCTTACTGATAATATTGCCTACTTCCTTATCCTTCAATCCCACCACATTTTGTCCGTCAATTTCCAATAGCTGGTGTTCGGTAAGTACCCCGTTCCTAGCAGCCGAAGAATCCTTCACTAAACTGACAATTTTACCGTTCTTAAACTGGAATCCAATGTGTCCTGTGCTGTCTTTGTGAAGAGTGATGGTCCTTTCAAAAGGTCTGTCACGTACGACGACTTTTATTCCGTTCACTGGACTTTTCTTGAACATATTGTGTACTTTATCCATGGAAAAACCGGCGACGTTTACATCGTTTATCTGCAAGATTTGGTCCCCAAATCTGAGACCTGCTAGGGCTGCTGGGGACTTGTCTATTACAACACAAATGAAAATCCCAGTGTTGATGGATTTTACGCGTATTCCGACTTTGCCGTCTTTATCTTTGCAGAGGATTACCTCACGGACACCGTGAGTCACCTGAGCCCTATATAGTCCCACAGACTGTCCCGATACGGGGGCTACAAGCGCTGAACTGTTACCAGCAGGGATTACCACTTGAGCCTAGAAATTTATTTTAATTTGGTAAATAAGATCTGGCATTGACATTCATAAAATTCAAATTTAAACTAGTGTTTCTCAGTGGAATGAAATATTATTTATATTTATTGCACCAGAGTAATGAAGCAAATGATTGCCATATATTTATAAATAATCATTAGATGAGTCATTCAATTGTAAAAGCTCTCTGATAAATCCAAACACACAAAATACTGTTAAATGACTCATAAATATATTCTTAACGAAATTTCACTATTGATATCAACATTTTCTTTTCAATACTTTAAAAATGGTAGTTGCATTCCTGCATATAAATTTCATTCATGAAATACATAAAATATTATCAATGCATTTCTTACCCGTTGCAACACTGCTACTTGGGAATACTCGGGCATGTTTTCTGCAATAATGGCTTCACTTAACTCGAGACCCATATACTCTCCTAAAGCAGGATACAATGGTGATCCATTTGAAGACATTGGCACATTATTTGGATAAGGTGGTGGCGCTTGATCCTGTTGCAATCCCATTTGGCTAATCTGTGCTCTGTTCATTTGGTCAACTTTCATGTCTTCTAAACTGGGATACAGCGACATTTTTGCAGCCTGTTGATAACTATTAACACCAATGAAAGTGATGTTTTGTTTTTATATTTGTAAGTATTGATTAATATAAGTAGGATATTTACCTATTTAAAATACTTCGGAAATAACACTGCAGTCTGCACTACACTACACCACTAACTTAGTTTAGAATTAGATAAATTATGAAACCTGAATTCTGAAACCTTAGCAGTTGTTAAATTGCTGAATCGGACAAGCACTCGAATAGAATAAAAATAATAACCAAGAGAAGATAAAATGCGATAAAATACTTGGTTAACAGATAAGAGACGTGTGGTGTGATTTGTGATTGACAAATGTAACGCATGCGTATTTTGCACCTATCTTCATTCAGAGGGTTAAACCCTCAAAAGAAAAAAGAAACCAGTAAAATTAATTTATCGGACACTGCTATACCATAGTATAAGGAAGATGGCTATAATTTATTATGAAGAATATTGTTTTGTGCTTCTCAATATTTTCACGAATCAAAAATATCAAGTATAATATTAATAATGTTCAATCGGAACGAACTACCAAACCGCTGCGCGAATGGATTATTCACATATACATAAAAGGCTCATTTACATTTGGGCAAGTTTATTGCACTGAGTGCACTGAAATGTAATTTTATATTATGATGACTGGAATGCGCTACAAGCTGCGCGAATGGATTATTTATGATCAGCGCCATATTTTGTTTTGTGCCTCTAGCAATGGCGGAGCAGTAGGGCTTAGCAGATTGTGAATTGAAATGAAATTGAATTCTGGATATGAAGAATTATTTTGTGCTATATGCTGGTTAATTTTACAGTCCCTTATAAAACATGACATGTTCCAACAATAACACCCACAAAAATGCACAAAGAATAACACTAACGAAATACAAGATAAAAGAACAAACCACTCTGTACGCCAATGACGTGTTTACAAACAAAATAATGGGAAATTAAGAACACAATTCATATCGTACGTGCAGACGGTTGTCTCTCTCGCACCCACATACATAACCAATGAAGTATGTCTTTGTTGAGTTTCATCTGCCTCCTTTTGTCTGCTCCTTCCTAGGTTTGGTACCACAAACCTAGAAAAAATATAGACTGTGCCGATGTCATATTGCCGGCGACCGCAAATTCATGGCTGCCCTGAAAGGTCCAGAATTGCTAAAAGTTGGTTTTTATGCTAATTTACGTTGGTTGTATTGTAGCGTGAAGCTCATTTGTTTATTGTGATTGGTCACATTCATGTCACATTCTTTAATGACATTTAAAATGACAGCAAGTTAGTTAATTTCAGATTGCAATGTAGCCATCATATTTGCACAACCGCCAACATAGAGCAAATAAAATATCCATTTTCTGGACCTTAGGTCCCTAGAAATCGCGGCACCTGTCACGTGACCTATATCACGAACCGACGCAGTCTATATTTTTTCTAGGTTTGTGTTTGGTATCTTTATTTGGATGCGCAATGGACTAAACGCATTCCATATCGTATGTACAATGCTCGTCAGCTTAAAGTCACCAGTTCCATTGTCCATTCTTTTCTAGTGCCATTTATTATACACGGTGCTAGAAAGGGACAAAACATGGAAGTGGTGACTTTAAGCTGACGACCATTGTACATTTCAGTGGCCAGTAACCAGTGACCAGAGGACCAGAGCCGTGTTTTTTTGACGTAGATGATTGGATCGAACAAGTCAGTTTTAATCAAATGTTGTTTTTTCGATAAAATTAGATCCGGATTTAAAGATCGTGTTCCGTTTTCCCTCTTCCCCTCTGGATCGTAAAATTTCTATGATCATTTTTATTAAATCAGGATCTGACCACAGAACAGGGTTTTCTGTGGTCGGTCCGACTAACATTTCAGGAGTTTCACAATTAAATACTTATTAGCAAAGCATAAATACCTACACAGATTAACTATATAAGTAAAAAGGGCATAAATAATATTTATGCCGTGTATGTATTGTTTGATTTTGCAGGTTACAAGATATAGTTTGAATCTGAAAAATACGTGTTCTTTTGCATCACAGATTGGATTGCAATATTTGGATCTGATTCGTCAATCATGATTCAAAATCGTGGTGCAAAAAAACACAGCTATTATGATGACTGGAATGCGCTAAAAGCTGCGCGAATGGATTATTTATGATCAGCGCCATATTTTGTTTTGTGCCTCTAGCAATGGCGGAGCAGTAGGGGCTTAGCTTATTGTGAATTGAAATGGAATTGAATTCTGAATATGAAGAATTATTTCGTGCTATATGCTGGTTAATTTTACAGTCCCTTATAAAACATGACATGTTCCAACAATAACACCCACAAAAATGCACAAAGAATAACACTGAGATACAAGATAAAATAAGAAGCCGCACTGTCCGCCAATGAAGTGTTTACAAACAAAATAATGGGAAATTAAGAACACAATTCATATCGTACGTGCAGATGGTTGTCTCTCTCTCACCCACACATATAACCAATGAAGTATGTCTTTGCTGAGTTTCATGTGCCTCCTTTTGTCTGCTCCTAGGGTTGGTACCTTTATTTGGATGCGCAATGGACTAAACGCATTCCATATCGTACATTTCAGTGGCCAGTAACCAGTGACCAGCATAGATAACATATTGGTTACCAGTAGTACCAACCACCAACAAATAGACAGCAACAGCTATATATTCTGTGGCAACAGCCACAGAGCACAAAGCAACAGCAAATATAAAGAATTGCGTCGCGTAGCGTGTAGGAAGTAGGAACTATTTAGAATTGCGTTTTTGCAATGATTTTTTATCAATTTTCTGTTACAATTATTTAACTTTGTCTAAATAAGTAGAACTTTAATTCGGTTCAATAATGTGACCGATTACACTTCAGGATTTATAAAAAATACATTACATTTTGATGATTGTGATTCAGTGAAAGTTCCTTTTTTCGGAACACCTGTAGACCTGTGGCCGTCGATGTTTTCGGATTGGTTAATAAACGCAATTTATTTCAATCGGTCGTAGCAGCAGTCGTTTGGCTAATTTCACAGAAAGGTATGTTCTGTGCAGATTTTTTATAAAACGATGAAGTAAAAGATGATGGGAGATCAGTTTCGCAAAGTAGAACCTTATTCGCCAAAATCATCACCAAGAGGTGCCAGATCCCCTGTTGTTTCACGTCAGGATTCGTCGGGAACGTTAAAAACTACAATTTTGTTGGGAAAGAACCCGTCCATAGTCCCAAGTGGACCTTTTTATTTGATGAAAGAACCACCAGGTAGGTACACTTGAAACAGACACATAAGTTCTATATCAAGTTATTTATGCCTTTAGTGGAGTCGGAATTAACAGGGGCTACGAATTTGATGGCCTATTATGGCCTAGAGCATTCATATAGTAAATTTAGTGGCAAGAAACTAAAGGAACAACTATCATCTTTTTTACCAACTTTACCAGGAGTCATTGACTCTCCGGGCCAACAAGACAACAGCTCTTTAAGATCTGTCATAGAAAAACCTCCGATTGGAGGAAAGGAATTGTTACCACTTACTAATATACAATTAGATGGTTTTCGATTACATCCGGGGCCGGTAAGTGTGTTCTATTACTTAGTAATTTAATTTATTTGCACGTATATGTTATCTTTTAGTTGCCCGAACAGTATCGATATACCAACACAGCACCTATAAAAAAGCATAAAAACAAACACAAAAAGCACAAACATAAAGAAGGAGGTATACCTAGTCAAGAAACAACCATAACGGACGCAAGCAGTGATACACATGAAAAGAAACATAAAAAGCAGAAACGACACGACGAAGATAAAGAAAGAAAAAAGAGGAAAAAGGAAAAGAAGAGGAAAAAACAGAAACATAGTCCGGAACACACTGGTGGCTTAACTCCGAGTCAACATTCAAGTTAAGAAATTACCGATTAAGTACCTTAACATGCAATTTATTTAGGATTAAACTTTTAATTTATGAATTCTCAATAGATTATAAGATGTATTTATCATTTATTATCTATAATAATAAACAGACTGTTGTTTTTAAATGCGACTATTTAAAAAATATGGGTGCCTACTTACCTGCCACAAAATATGAAAAAAAAATCTAATTTTTGGGAGCAATTCAAATATGCCACTTTTTTTGGCAATCACACATTTTTACTTTGTTAGATCACTAGCTATATACACTTAGCAGCTAGACGTAAGTCTTGCAGAATATTAAATTATTTTTATTTATTAAAGCGGCTAATTTCATCAATTATTTCCATATATCGACGTGCTGTATTGTGAAAAAATACAACAGCTTAAAAAAATAATTGTTGACCATTTATTGTAACTCTATTCTGAGCATCCGCATTTTTCCAGCAGATGACCTGGATCTCAGAGTAGAGAAAAAATGTAGTTTATCCGTATTTCGTGTAATGTTTCATTTATAAACGTGCATAATAGGTATTTAAATTTAATCTTTATATGCTAAACCAATATACAATGTGACGATGACTTTTTCTTCAGAGAAAAAACTTACTTTGAAAATATTGATAAACATATATCTACTTGCAAACATAATTACTGTACCATAAACTTTATTATTTTTACATATAAATATTTTTATAAATAATGTTAAAAAAAAATGTCATTTCTCAAAATATTTGAAACTACCAGTTACAGCATTTCTACTATACTCGCGACAAGAATTCAGACGACTTACGTCATATGAACAAATGAATAATTCATTATATTTTCATCAAAATATTTAAGAAGCTGCAACTGATAATAATAAAACTATATACTACACTAAAAGTTTGCATTATATATTGCACTAAATTGCATCGTTTTTAACGCAACCAAATACCGAAAATTACGTTAACAATAAAAACAAATGTGTAACGTCAGCTGTGACGTAAGACGTCTGAATTTTTGAAGCGAGTATATCCTATACAACGATGTGTTAACATTGAATTTCCCTCTTCAGACTGTATCACAGACAGACCTATTTACTCTTTTTCCAGAGGAGTATACCAACCTTACTCTGAATAAATTACCTAACAGTATGAGTGCAGACCTAGCAAAACAAAAAAATTTTTTTTTTTCTATATGATAACCTATTTGAATTTCTCTTTTAAAATTAGTCAATCAATGTCCAATAATAGTTTACTCTTATTTTTTTTTATCATTACTCAGTTTGTTAAATGTTAATCCCTTCTTTTTAATGGTATTGTTCTATTACTATTATTATTGTTTAATAATTCTTATTCTTCTTTTTCTGTGTCCGTCATCGAGATTTGTCAGATTGTACCTCTTTGTACTATTTGTTTATATGAAATCACATCACATATGCTTACAACTTGTTTCAGTTCTGTATTTATTTTGAATTGGGTACATCCGAATTTCGAATATATTTTTACAGGAAAAAATTATTTAGATTTCATGGATCTACCCTCTACCACTTATTTATCATTTGTCGTATGTCAAAAACTAATTTGGGAGAGTGCCATTATTATTGCAGAAGATTATACCTATATTTTAAAATTCACAATTTTTTTTTATTAAATGTATATTTTGTTTAAATACCAGTTCTGATGGCAGGTACAATGGTCGTCAGCTTAAAGTCACCACTACCATGTTTTGTCCCTTTCTAGCACCGTGGATAATAAATGGCACTAGAAAAGAATGGATCATGGAACTGGTGACTTTAAGCTGACGACCATTGTACTGCCATGCACTGATTTTGTTCAACTGTCTGTCATTTGGACATTCTAGTACTTCCTCGGTATAAAAAAACTAAAGTTGAGGCAAGAATTCAGACGACTTACTTCACAGCAATATTGTTAACATAATTTTCAATAGTTTTCACGTTCAAGACAATCATTTTTTGTAATTTAGTGTAATATGTAGTGCAAACATTTAGTGTAGAATATAGTTTTATCATTCTCAATTGCTTTTCCTTAAATATTTTGATGAAAATATAGTGAATTATTTCATTTCAGTTGTACGTATGACGTAAATCGTCTGAATTCTTGCCGCAACTATAACAACTAATTAACCTTTCACATGTTTTTATCACTGTATGTTCACAAACTACAGGATTATTATGTTCAATTATTGAATCATTAACTAAACAACTGAAATCTCAACCAAAACTGACGCATTCTGATCTCTAATACTATTTAAAATAGGCCCAATAAAAACGTCTATACAGTTCTAGAGTGAGAACACGATTTATCTAGCTACATCTCGAAGACACATCACTAACTACTATCTTACAGTGAGGGCAATCAGTGCAAATCCTGTGACGACCCACATTGCTGTATGGGTGTATGATGAGAACCATCTCATGGCACTAAATATTTCTAAAGCCCTGTCAATCAGTGAGTTTTAGGAAATGTTATATTTAATTAAGCTTAAATCAGGACATGAGAATTTAACTAGATCAGTACAAAGTATTGACCTAGTTAAATTTATTAGAATCGTGTAGTTGTGACTTACAGTTTTGGCCACTGATTAACATTAAATTTTCAGTGATGGTTCATTATGCTAATCTGCCAAATGTCATACATTGTTAAGAATCAGTTTTTGTGAAAAGCGGAGAATTGTTAACGTTTCCACACATCTTCATTAATAACCTGTAAATCAAAAACAAAACATGTTCCGGCCCATATTAGATCAAGCTTCTTTTTTACCTTGATAAAAATTTTAAATCGAAATGAAATTTGTAATTTTACGTTGGTGAATTTTAAAATTATTATGTATTGGGAATGAAAAGCAAGAGCGATTTCATAAATCTCTTTATTTTGGTGGCTTTAAAATTTTAAATAAAAATAGTGTAGTGAAAAATCAACAATTATCACATTTTTGTAAATTCCACAAATAAAGTGGTTACATAATAAATATAAATAAAATTAAAAATAATCTAAACAATTAGATTTTAATTGCAACATTTTTCATTATTTATTTCACTCTAATTTCACTTTATAATTAATAGTTTGGTCAAATCCTATGTAACAGTCACTCATAATAATTACCTTATATTCGTGTATACCTAAAAAAAAAATGTAGGATATTATATATTTGCCCTAAAATAGAATAATTTCATTCTATAATTACCTCTTTGTGGTGGTAACTGGACTGGCAAATCGATCTTTTTGTTCCTCCTGGAAAACGAAAACTTCCTAAAATTAATGTTGCTCCTTTCGACGAATATCAGGAACCAAAATTCCTCTTTCTGCTTATTAAATTTCTTGCTGTTAACGTTCATTTTAGTAGAACCCTCCCTGAATATATTCAACTCGAATATGCAGTCTGTCCCTGGTCGAGTCCTAATAGTTATAACTTCTTGATCCATCGTCGATGGAATAATTTCATTATTCCGGTGATTTTTTATCGTAGTTCTAACTGTCAAGATTGGCATGTCATATATCGCTTTGACAACCTCTGAAGACGCTTTGCTTCCTAACAAATCTGTTAATACGCTGGAAAGTTGACTAGCTGTCGCTTTATTCTCCATCACGGTTCTCAAAAATGGGATTGACAAGGTGCTGCTAAAGGATGGTATATTTTTCAGTCTGTCTTTTAGTGAACGCAGATTTTCTCGGTTTATATATGGCAGCATTATTATATTACACTCGTTAACCATATATCCTTGGATTATCATTTGGCAAAAATATACTAACTTAACTGTACAATCTAACCAGTTACGAGCTGCTGCTAAACTCATCATAGCCTAAAAGAAATGGAGAATTTTTAGATTGCACTTAAAAATTCTGTTGAGTTTAAAACATAGAATTTTTAAATTAAACCAATCGACTGTTTTTATTTTATATTGTAACTCAATTCTCAAACCACTAGATGGCGTTGTAAAATTCAAGATGTCGGATGTAGAGGTGATCAACAATTTGTCACTAAAGATTATAAAGCTTAATTGCCAATGATGTGTTGTATGATGTAATTTATTAGATAAAAGTGTATTTTAGTATTTTAACTTTAATGTAAGAAAATTCCTAGAATGCATATATGTATATCATGAACTCCTAGTATGCTTGTAACCTTTCAGATCCAGACATAATGGTCCTGTTTGAGATATCTATAATAGACATCTTGAACTACTTGGGGGATTGTGTCCAACTTCTAAAATGTAAGGTGGGGTACATAATTTTGTGTGGGGTAGACCGTCAACAGCTCCAAGTTGTCAAAATCTATTTTATTAAATAGAGCAAATTGGCAGTGTAACACTGATTTAAAAACATCCTTAAACAATTGATAGTATAACCGTGTTGTAATTATCTGCCATAAAATTATCTACAAAATATTGCTACATACTTTCATGTGTTTTGTTATTGGTTTTCCGATGCTCAATTTAATTTTGGATTGCTTACAATTTCGGGTCTATGGGAAATTTATGTAGGGAAATGTCAGAAGTAGAATAGCACAGATTTTCCGAGATTTTGTACAAATACTCTAGTGTATCTTTTGCATGAAATTCTCAATGAAATTTGCACAATTACTAAAAAATACAGGAAATTTCCACTACACCTACATATACAAAATCGATTTATTGGATTGTTCACCCCACACTTGATTTATTACAAATTGTGCACTTTTTTCATTCAAGATAAAATTATAATATTTTCAAACTGTTCTGGTACTATTTATACAGAAAAAAATATAGAAAAATATTACAAAACATAAAACCACACTTATTATGCAAGATTTGTTTTTCACCTCTACAGCAGTTTCGAAATCTATCAACAGATGTCAGCCACTTTGTAATTTTCGCCAATATTAAGAACAAAAGAATTTTGAAGTTATCTGAGCAGGGTAAATAAATAGAAGGTCTATAGCAGTTTTAACCTCAAAATTATTTTAGCACAACTACACTTACGTGAATTATTCTAATAATTTGATCTAGCACCGATTTCAAATCTAAAACGTATTCTTGATTTGGTAGATTGACGTCGAGCAAATAACACTTGATCATCAATAATGCTTTTAAACTCGGAGAGTCGTATGGAAATGAGGTTGTGATGCCCAATTCCCTTACTATATCCCTAAAATGTAAAATATCATAAAAACAATGGTAACGTGATATATAATCTGTTGTTTATATAATTTAGTTCGGAATGAAAATATTTGATGGCACCTCTTCGTCAGCATTTTTCTTGGTATAAATAAAGATGACGGGGATTTTATGGAAGAGGCGCCATCTAGTATTTTTATATTTAACTTTACTGACTATATTATATATAAAGAAGGACATTACCTATTTATATTGTCCTCATTATGCCGAACAGGAAGCAACCGATATTCTTCCACTTGACAAATTAGTGACAACAGTTCGTCGATTGAACTATTTTGTTCAATATTTTGACTTAAAAAATATACTGTTTTGTAAGACAGGTAGTATTGGGCTGCCAACATACCCAAAAATGTTGGTTCATATAAAAATTTCATTTCCTAAAATTATTAAACATAGAATTTAACGCATCAAGTCTATATGTAGTAAGTTCATACCTCTTCTTGGCCTGCTATGCACTGATGATCCTGGAGTGTACCAACAACCGAATCCGCGAGATCATTGACATACTCGTCAGGGTCGGAATTAGGCTCCATTTGATAATACGATGGATTGGCCAACAATCTCCGATAGAAGAAAGTCGACTGGATGAATTCAACAAGTTGTACCTTCGTCGTAATGTTTCCATTTGCTACCTCCGCATTCACATGATCAGGCAAAAATTCCAACAGATTCGATTCCACGGGGAAGGGTTCGAATAAGAATTTCCGGTAGAAATTTTTCTTGTTTTCCTGCACCATGACGCAGGCCACGCCAGTCTTATCGAACTGAGGTCTTCCCGCCCTACCAACCATCTGGATAACATCAGTTATCGGCATGTCGACGTAACGTTTCGTCGCACCGTCAAAATATTCCGTTCCCTTAACAATCACCAATCTCGCAGGGAAATTCACACCCCAGGCTAGAGTAGCCGTTGCTATCAACACTTGGATCTTTTGATTGACATATAACTCTTCAATGATACTTCTGTCGTTGTCCGTCAACGCAGCGTGGTGCATTCCTATGCCGAAGTTGAGCAGTTGGGCTAGGTCTTGATCTACTAAGCGCATTTTTATCGTTTCTAGTTCTTGAGGATCGCAGTGCATCCATTTCTGCGGGTTATTATCTGATACCAAGAATTTTACCAACTCGTACCCTGTGATTCTAGTTTGCTTGCGGGAGGAGACGAATATCAAAGCCGAACTCTCTTGAGCGTATTGACAGATCGCTTGGTAGACGGATTTGTTCATAGCTGCCATTCTAGGGCAGTAATGTTTGACGGCAAAGCCCTGTAAGTGAATTTCGAGGGGTACTGGTCGAACAGCTGAGCTGAAATTAAAAATGCCTCTCTACAAATGAAAAAAAAGTAATAAATTATCATTTTTAGAGTATTTAAACGTTTTACCTTATCGGCGTTTAACCAATAAGCAAGGTCCCCTGGGTTTGCCATAGCAGTCGAAAGACCCACCATTCTTACAGACTTCATCGTTTTAAAATTAATAAAGTTCATCCTGGAAACAATAGCTTCCAAAACGGGGCCTCGGTCTTCGCCCAGCAAATGTATCTCGTCGATGATCATCAAACCTACGTCTTTAACGAAATCTTTTTCCAACCAGTTTCTACTCATAGCGTCCCATTTTTCTGGAGTAGTAATGATAATATTAGAGGACCGAATGATTTCAGATCGTGGGGTTATATCTCCGGTTACCTCTACTACGTTCTTTGATATCTTTGCAAATTTTTTCGACCAATCTAATACCCTTTCTCTAACCAACGCCTTCATAGGGGCTATGTATACAACCTAGGGCGGAAAGAAAAAGCATTGAGATGGTTATACAGGTAAAAATGTAGTGATGGCAAAACCAGTCACATAAAATTGGTACAACTTTAAATTTGTTGACTATTAGAAAGAAAACTCTAAATATTTTAATATTTTTATGATCAAAACCAGCACAATAAAGGTAAATATACTATTGACTGACAATATTTAAGTAAATTACATGATAAACACTTGTAACAGACACTTTTGTCCAAAAATGGCACCTTTCCACAGCATCATTTGCCGACATGTGCATGTTTAATTCTTGAATTCACCGATACACACTGTCATACAACATTCTGATGTTTTAAATTCAGTTGTTTATGACTAATTATTATTCATCTTAATATTAAAATAACTAAAATGTAATCAATGATGTATTTCCCACTTAAGCTTATGACACGTAGCAGGTGTAAAACTACAGATATACTTATTTCAATTGAACCTCGGTCATCTCATTTTTTTTATACACCATAAACAAATGTAAATATATGGATATAGTACCATAATGAGCGGAATATAAATATTTATACAGAGTCTTCGGAATATGAATGCCGTAATTTTAAGGCCTTACGGGCTGACCAAAAACAACAAAAAAAACTAGAAAAAAATGTCTAAAAGGAATAGTTTGCCTACAAGTACATTTAAAAAACAAAAATACAACTGCGATAATATGCAAAACTATGTTGTGAAATTACAAACTAAGCTACAATTCAGGTTAAGTAAAAGCTCCTGTTTCGTACATTGTTCATAATTTATTTTTTGTATCAGTATTAACGAGGTAAACAATTGAAGTTTCTGAGAAACTTGTTAATAACGTTCGACAACGTTGCAATGTGTCAGGCTGCTGATAACCTAAAAGTAATATTAGTCATAGTAATATTGTAGTATTTGGTCACTTTTAGTAACTGATCGCCATCACTATAAAAATAATAATAAAACCAATACATAAACTCACTTTAAGCTTGGGGTCCTGCCTAAACTGTCGTAAAACACACAACTCCGCCACGATGGTTTTTCCAGAACCCGTTGGTGCGCCAAGAATAACGGGTGTGTCGGTATAGTAACACGAGTGAAAAACTTGACTCTGGACGGTATTGAAATGCGTAAACGGATAAAGATTCTCGTATAATTTGTTTTGCAGTACCGTCGTTGACAAAGGTTGCACGTCCAAGATTTTCGTTTGAAACGAATCGCTAGTGAATAATTTCAAATCCTCCAAGTTGATCACCTGAATTGTCTCGGAGTCTATAAAATAAAAATTTATGTATACAGGGTGTCCTAATATTCCCAATACAAATATTTATCGTCGAAATAAAACGATTTGTAATATTATTGGAAATATTTTAAAAAATAAACTTACGTAAAAACTGACTGTTGACCACCCTCACGAAATACTCCAAAGACAGCGGTTTCGCCAAAGGAACCGTGAATAATAACTCGACGGGCTCGGCGGAAACGCAAATCTTTTTCGTTATAACGAACGATTCCATGTGATATATACTATCATGCTGTGGGTCCTCCACCCAGGCGTAGTAATGCTGAACGGTACCGTGGATACTGTGATCCCACTTAAATTTGGGCGTTATCAACAACCTCACTCTAATCACGCCTTCGGTGATGGGTTTAACGATTAAATCCACGTCTACATGGGGAAAGACCTGGCAGTAGTGCCTGACGCGGTTTCCTACGTGTTTACTTCGAAACAGAGACTCCAGTTCTCTTTCCGACAACTCCTTCAGTTCCCATATTGGCATATTTAGGATCTCCATGGAGCGATGCGTGCTTAAATGTGGTAAAAGTTCCTTAAACTGGAGCAGAGGGTGTATGTGGTGCCAGAGCTGTTGTTCCAACATTTGAGCTATTATTAACGTTCGGGACACCTGCAAAGCGAAGTCTTTGTCCTTGGCGATCTCGAAAAGCGCCCTTGCCAACCTCGTCACTGTCTGAAAATGCAAAATACATAATATGTATACAGGGTGTCTTGTTTAATGAGATAAACGTTATACAGGGTGTCCAAAACCTCCACACATAATTTAGGAGATGATAGTACTCATTAAAATAATGTGTCAAGTTTTACATTTTTCTCGAAAAGTCAATATTAACGGAATTACATAACCTCAAAGTTATTTTTTAGCTTAATATTTTTAATACTGGAATTTTTTTTTCATATTTGGCACACTTGTTACCTTTTTTATTGAATTTTGATGGCATTTCCTTAAAGACTGATAATTTATCTAAAAATTTGATACTCTTGTTTGTTTGAAAAAAACCAATCGTTTGCAAGGAAATCGACATTACAATTTTTTGGATATACTGGTGAATCTCATTTCTTTTACGATTTAAGCAAAGTGTACTTTGGATACAATTGAATGATAGCTGTCATTGTATTACTTTGACGGTAATTTCAAACCTTATGCTTCGTTCATACAAGGTCAAAGCAGAAACACAACCTTTTGCTCTCAAAATATGTCTCTACATATGATAAGACTAAAATAAAGTTTCAAAGTTATTTCTCAGTAAGAGAGTGACATGTCCAATGTTAAGGAAGTTAAACCGACGATATGGCGACCAGTCCAGAAATTGTTGCACCAAGGTTAAAAGAAATTAATTATTTTTTTTCTCATAAAAGGTCGTGCTTCTAGTCATACCTTATATGAACAAAACATAAGGTCCGAAATTACCATCAAAGCAATATTGTAACAGCTGCTCATTCAATTGTTTTCAAAGTATACTTTGCTTACATCATAAAAGAAATGAGATCTGGTACTCTGGTACGTCCAAAAAATGTTATAGTTAATTTCCTCAC
Organism: Monochamus saltuarius; assembly: GCA_025584915.1. Classification (NCBI taxonomy): domain Eukaryota; kingdom Metazoa; phylum Arthropoda; class Insecta; order Coleoptera; family Cerambycidae; genus Monochamus; species Monochamus saltuarius. The sequence goes on from CM046725.1 coordinate 18,280,471, forward strand.
AAACAGTTGGTTTTTGTATCTTCAAATAAGAGTATCAAATTTTTATATAAATTTATCAGTCTTTCAGGAAATGATAGATAGATAGATAGAGTTTTTATTAGTCCACATGTTAAAAATTACAACAAAATACCCAAAGGGTGTAGGACTTGTCACAAAAAAATAATGTCATTTACAAAGACAATTAAAGAAATATAACTACGAAACTACAAAAAGAACAGAAACAGTATAAAAAAAACAATAAAATGCCTTCAAAATTTGAATAAAATTTTAGACAAAAAAGTTGTGCCTTCTACCCTTAAGATGCTGCAATTTTAGAAATATTTTTGAGTAGTATAACCCCCTAAATTTTTTGCACGGAGATTGCAGATACCCTGTATGAACTACCCCCTTTATATTTTTCCAAGAGTAATTTAAGCGGTTCACGCTAAAAAGTTAACTTACTTGCATTATAAACTGGCAATCGGATACTAAAGATGTCACTCTTATCTGCCCCCTACTGATGTTTGCTTGAATCAAAATAATTACTTTTGCCACGTGAGAAGTGAAATCCAAATCGATATCGTACTCGTTATATTCACGTAATCGATCCAATTCGTGAATCTCGTCCATCCGAACCTAAAAATAATGATTTTAATGCTGAAAACTTCGGATTTTATCTGTTTTACTTGTATCTGAGTAAATTCTGATGCTTCGCTAATCAGTTGGATCAATCCGGATTCGGAAATATACCTGTCAAATTTTACATAGAACAACTCCATTGTCTTGTAGGAGATGTAATAGAAACTGGCGATTCTACCGAAATTCGTCGGTCGGAGCTCACCCAAAGCGGTATCGAACCTTATCATCTGAGAGCTTTCTAAAGTTTTAGCAGCCGTGTCCAATTGAAGTTGCAGAAACTGGTTAAACTGTTTCGTATCCTGAAAAAATTAAAATTAACATTAAATTAAAATCTCTCATTCACTGTGCTGGGTTTTAGTTGTTGGCTTTAGGGGAACGAATTAATTCTAGTGTACTGTCTCTGTAAATTATCAACATATCATGATCCTCACGTGCTGAACATTTTAATAATAAAATTTAAAAAACAAATACATAAAATGAAATGGTGGAAAAACGACAAGCGACGATATGACTTTCAAATACCAACTGATTGTTGTCACATCACGCGTTTATTTGGAAGTATATTATCATTCATTTTTCTTACCCATATTTCATTGAAAGTCAAACCATATACTAGAGGATTCCTCTTAATTCTAACAAACAAGAATGTGTTGGCTAACCATTCCATCGCTTCCCTTATGTTGGAAACGGTCCCCAAAACGATCTGAAATAATATATTGAAAAAGAATCGCGATCACACTTATTCACATACCTCTGCGTTGAGATTGTCAGGAATACAATTTAGAAACTGACTTTCGATAGGTACTTGCGAAGTCATCAGACCCATATACTTAGACATATTCACCATGGACGTTATGATTATACCGTGCCCGGATGTGTCGTATTGCGGTCTGCCAGCCCTACCAAATATTTGTTGCACGTCCAACATGTCCATATCCACAAAAGTCGATTTTGTGGCGTCGTAATGCAAAGTGCCCTAATAATAAATTAATGATTATTTACTGTGGTTGAATTTTGTTCGGGTTTACCCTTATTATCACTGCGTGAGCTGGCAAATTTACTCCCCAGGCGAGAGTCGTGGTGCACACGATTACTTTCAAATGCCCGTCTCTAAAAAGTCTTTCCACCTCGAGACGATCTGACCTTACCATTCCTGTAAAGGCATATTCAGACATTTAAAAGGTTCAGAATTGTTGTACTACAAAGATAACAATAAGAGTTATAACTCATAGCAGAATTCTACTAGACAGACAGGCAAAAGACAAACGACGAACGTTAATTCAGTGAGTGGCCATTCATGTTATTACATATATTTCCTAAACCAGTTTCATATTAAAAATTGATAGTAAAATTGTTATTTAAAGAAATTGTTACCTGCATGATGAATTCCAAATCCTTGGGGAACGAGATAACTTAAATCTCCACTTTTGTACCCTCCCCGATTTATACTAACATTCTTTTCTGGTTCAAACAAAGGTAGGGTCCCCTTAACTTGAGCGATTTCGATCAACTTCTTGGCCACGGTAGCAGTGGCGTTTCTAGAGGTGACAAAGACCATCGCCTAAAAGTTTCCTTACGTTTACAAATATTAAATTCTCGTTTTTATTAATGTACCTGATGCCCATCTCTAATAAAACTGACAACTTTTTCATAACAAACCATGTCCATGGTCTCGGCCTCATTTTTCTTCTTACAACCGATAAAACTGGTTGTCAATGGTACGGATCTAAAGCGATTGTCGAAAAAAAAGAGTCCCGTGCGGGTGTTCACTTTCAAAAACGTGGCGACGTCTAAATATCCGGGTAACGTCGCTGACAGGGCAACAATCCTTATCATGCTTTGGCTACTGACGACTTGACGTAAGGTTCTGGCTACCAGCGCCTCTATTACGGGTCCACGGCTGCCATTAAGCAAATGGACTTCGTCGATGATTAGTAGTTTTACCAAACCTACTACTTCAGTGTCAACTAAAAAAATTACATGAAATTTAATTGGGATAATGACAAAGAGTGAGGAAAACTAACCGGCGCCTTTTCTAGTAATAACATCCCATTTCTCCGGAGTAGTGACCAACATTTGCGTCGTTTCTATCTCTTTCTTTGTCAGTTGCATATCTCCAGTGCATTCTTTAACCGTTATACCAATCGGGGACAGTTTTTTTGAGAAGTTAGTTACCATCTCAGTTGCTAGAGCTTTCATAGGACATACATACACAATCTGGTAAAAACGACAATAAAAACTAAAGTCTTGTTATATAATTCCAGTTTACGTTACCTTAAAATCGTTTTTTCGGATAAGGTTACCCTCCATGTGACACTTGATTTGGTGAACAATTGCCAGAAGAGCTATATTAGTCTTACCAGCTCCTGTCGGAGCGCACACCAACATGTTTTCATTCGAATGATACGCTACGGAAAAAACTTCCGACTGAATTCGATTGAACTCTTTTATGTCTCTAAATACTAATTGACCGGTCGTGTCTAAAGAACTAACTTTAACTAGTTCCATATCTGGCACATCTCCTTTCTTCCCACCCGGTATCGTGAATTCTGCATAGTCGGAAGTTATTTTCTTGATGGCATTTTCTGGTTGCATAATCGACACCCCGTCATACTTAGCTTGAAAATTGAATAAATAATACTTAATGAAGTATTTTTATATAAAACAGTTGTTATAGGTTTTAGTTTAATTTTAAAAGTAAATGCGATATACCCAGCTAATGTTCAGTAACAATTTTTCAAAAAGTTACAAAATCAGCTTAGTTGCTGTAAGTAGTAAACTCATTTTTAATGCTTTGGTTAGACCTAAGTTAGAGTATGCCAGTATTGTTTGGAACCCTGGCTATAGGTTATATGTAAATAATATTGAGTCCGTCCAAAGACGATTTGTGAAATACTTGTGCTTTTCTGCTGATGGTGTCTATCCATGTCGTGGTATTTTGCAGGATGTGCTAAACAATAGATTTAATGTACAGTTGTTGGAAACACGTCGTAAATATTTTGGAGTCTTATTTTTATATAAAATTCTAAATAATATAATTGATTCTCCCCAACTGCTATCACTTAGTTATTTGCATGTACCGAGATTACCAGGCAGGAACTTAAATGTGTTTTACCCTCCGCTAGCACATACTAACATTTTAGATTTTTCTCCGATGCATAAGATTTTAAACGATTTTAGTTTCGTACAGGCTAGCATTGACATTTTTTCTTGTAGATCTGGTGATATTAACAAGGCATTCCTTGGCCCTCCAATGTATTAATATTGTATTTTTAACATATTTATTGATTTATTTTGTAGATTATTCATTTTGGTATGCAGTTTATATTCTCAATTCATTTAATATTTTTGTTGTACTTTTGATGTTATGTATTAGTTACTGCGATTTTGTATTTGTTTGTCTTTTTGTATTGTATTTTCCCACCCTGTTAATGGCCTAGGCTGTTGGGTGGTGTACTTCTAAATAAATAAAAAAATAAATAAATATGACTTTCAAAAATGTTATATTGCAATCAATATATTATTTTCCTGTAAATATGTCTGATAGGTAAAAACTAATCCGTATCTTCTATATTAGAATCTATGTCAGTATTTTTATATCAATAGGAGTAACAACTTTTTTAGTACTCGCAATGTATAAAAGTGTTGTTTGAAAGGTAGCAACGAATTATGTTTTAGACTTTTTTCAATGCAATCTAATGCATAGAATGCTTTAATGCCAAAATTATAAAGGCAACAAATTTATTAAGAAGTCTGGCAGTATATTTCGAACATCTTAGCTGCATAAAAGTGGCTATTAGGTTGCTTTAAAAATAGCAACAACAGATAATTTCACTGTGAATTTTATTAATAATTTCATACATAAGTTAATGCACTTTTTTCAAACGAAAATTACCAAAAATTTTTTATAATTTTGCTGAAAATTTATATAGTGTCATATAGCTTATACATTGATTTAAAGGTAGCAATAAATTCTATTTTTAACTTTTTTCAATACATCTAACGTATAAAGTACTTTGTTTTAAAAATTAGTAATACATTTTTTAAACAATCTAACAGTAGGTATATTTTGAATACCTTAACCACGTCTGTAAAAATGCACACATATTATGTTGTTTTAAAAGTAGCAACAAATTCTGAATTTGAATTACTTGGTAGACTTCTAACGTATAAAATGCTTTAAGGTGCCCGTATCTCTCGCCGTAAAATGATCAAATTTGTGGTGTTTTTTAGGTACTGAAATCTCGAAAAATAAAACTCGTAGAGCAAAAGTAATATCAAAAATAGAATTATTGATGTTTTGTTTATCCACTTTTACTATTTAAACTTTCCTCAAATAATGTAATAACTTTTAAAATGCATTTATATGACACACATAATTTCGCTATTCTAACCCCACATTTTAACAATTATTTTCACATACTTATAAACAAAAGTGAACAATCTTATATGCAGAACTATGTAAGTTTATGTTATAACAATGTTTACATCTATAGTTGAATTTTAAAAAATACGTATTTTGAAAGATTTCAGTATCTAAAAATTCATTGGATAGATTGCTTTCTGATGTTAAATATTGATTTTACTTCGGTACCTTTGAATATTTGCAGGTGGCATGAAATAACATCCTTGTTATTTGCAAAACTCTATATTATTCAGTTCTTAAATGTCTAAAATTATTTATATTTGTAGAAAACACTTTTTCAGGAATACGGCGCCCTTAATACCAAAATTGTGCCTATTAAGTTGTTTTAAAAATAGCAATAAATTACGTTTTTTTTTTTACATTTTAACTTATTATACAGAGTTGCTTTTCGTAATTATTTCAGAAAAAAAATTAAGCCCAAAAGTGTGAGATAACTATAAGGCCTCTTTTTCATGGGGTCATTCCTGCTTAATAGACGTACCTAGGTAAATTAATTTGATTTATGTTCATCATAATTGTCACTTACTTGTAACCATATGATTGCGCAACTGGTCGTGCACATGTGGATATTCTTCAGGATCTAACTTTTGCAGTGCCGATTTTTTGAATATAGGTGTACTTTTAGCCACTGCATACTCTACTTCCGTTTGTTTTACTTCTACTGTTGAATATTTAGATTTATCCTTTTTCTCCATTTTTCTTAATTTTTTTGATAATATACTTTCTTTCTCGGACTGAACCGTTACCTGTCCAGCTATCATATCAGCAGGATGTTTTTTGTTGCTCTTTCCTTCATTTTCTAAAACACAACGATGATCAATACAACTCACAAGTACACATAAACAATCTACTTACCATATACAGCCGAGCCATACTCGATTCTTTTATTTCGATGCCTAATGATCTCCGTCAAAAAATCGAATGCCGTATATCCAAAAGTATCTAAGAAATATTCCATAAGCTCATCATCGCTCCTGTTTGAATTTAATTCCGTGTGAATTATCGCTTTAAATTCTCTGTAATCATAGTGGGGGATCACATCTCTATAACATTCAAACATGGTTTCCAGTGGATATGCTTCGTTTGCATTCGCAGTGTTTGTTGCGGTTTCTTTTGGATGAACATAAAGTAATGAAAAATTATTTTTCTTTTGTTTTTGTAAATCATCGAGTTCTGGAAGCTTTTCTTTTAAAGGTATATAGAACATTGGATCGATAGGTTTAAATTCTTGGCGAGGATCATAAACATTAGGTCCCTGTATAACATGATTTGTTTCTCTTTGAAAAAAATCATTTGGCAGTCTATCAGTGATATTCTCTAAGGCCTAGAATTTAATCGATTAAAATAAATGTTACAATAATAAATCTATATAGGTACCTGTTGAATTTTCTCCAAATGACTTTGTGGAAGCCTTGAAAATGTACGTTTATCAACAACTTTGGCTTCCTTATAATTTCTAACCACTTTTATAAGGACTTTGAATACAATATCATTTAAAGGAATGTCATCTGTAATTTTTGCCGCAACTTGTCTTTTTACTATGTCATGCAAGTATTTTAAATAAATCAATCCTTTCGCTATACTAATATCTTCAGTATATTTGAAAATATTGTGCAATCTCTCATATTCACACCTGAAAATATTAAGTAAAATATATACACGTAACAAATAAATTATTTCATAGAATTACTCTGCAGCAGTATACTGGACTTCTGGGACATCTTTCAAAAGTTGAGCACCATGAAAATCTCTAAAAAAATCTGTATCCGTCATATCTTCAGGTAAGATTTCAGCTAAAATATTTATATAAGTTTGATAAATGTAAAATATATTTAAAATAAAATACCGGCAACCATTATGTTTGATTGTTTAAAAACACATGTTAGGATTAAAATATCTTTACATATGGAATTTTCAATTTTAAAATTTGAGGTTAGGATTTAACGATGGATTTGACACTTCCAGAACAGGTTCAAAACCTCAAAAATAAAAATGTTACATGGTGGTTACATGAGATTCACTTTGCTTATAGCGTTGTTTGTATATAATATAGTTATTCAACTGGCGTTAGTTTATAAGGCCCTGGGTTAGATGGCGTGTTACCGCAAGTCGCGCTACGACAGAAGGAGAGAGAGTGCAAGAAAGACACAGAATCGACCGGTAAAAAATACTACAAATTACGATACTACGATGCGTTTGTAGTTTCTATTGGTTTATATTAATTTCATTGATAAATTTCGCCATTTTGGACATGGAGTATTGAAATTTATTTTAGACTAGTTTCACAGATTCAGAGCTTCGCTTCATTTCAGTTATTCTTGGTTATTGTGTTTGAGTTTCTGGTGATTGTCCCTTGTGGTTATTGTGTGCGATTATAGACTTTATTTCTTTGATTTGTGTATTCAAAACAAAAGACTTGACCCCAAAATTAAAAATATTAAAACATATTTAATAAAACTGTTCTATTTATTTTCTTTTAATCTTGCTCGTATCATTAAAAATTGTGCAGTTGTGAAATGTGTGAAATTTAAAAACATATATTAATAGTTCAATATTAAGGACTTTCTGATCAAAGATTAATTTAGGAAGATAGTGATCACAATAAAATTGATAAGACAACGATATCTCTCTGCAAAATATTTTAATTAGTAGGTATCTTTATTGAAAGTATGTTTTTCAAACAAAAATATGAGAAGGCAAATAGTTTGAAATATAATTGCATTGTTAATTGTTATACACGATTTTGGATTTTTCTTATAGCGATTATAGGTTTATTTCTTCGTCACGCACGTTTTTAATCTAGACCGCTCTGACAATGCTCGCTCGATATAGTTTTGATAACATTATTAAATGAGAAAATGTTTTAGTCCAAAAGTAACAGCAAATCGTATACCTACCAATCAAAAAAAATCATGACGAAGAAAATAACCTAATTAATCTGAAATTTTAGTCACTAACAAGTTATTAAAACCAACACTTAGTTAATTATGCGGCACAAAAGGTAAGAGTCCATTTATTTTTTGAGAGCAAACATCTTAAAATTATAAAACCACTGATTATTCAAGTCCTATCCATTTGCAAGTAACACTACGTAATAAAAGTTTTTCTATTATAAAAATTCTAAAGTTTGCGTTTTTTTTTAATTTGTACAAATATTTAATTATTTAGTACATAAACATAGAAAAATAGTATTCAAACATTACTAATATCATGAAATAAAATTTCCTTTAAATCTACTTTGAATATTCCAAGACTATAAAAATCGGTATAAAGTTGAAAAAATCCAAGATGTTTATTGTTTACTTATGGAATAAACCGAACGCCCGTCGGACCTGGGTCGAACGCTCCCGAAGCTGCATGCCAATACCAAACTAGCTTTCTATTCATTCATTTTATTTTATTTTCATTAATAAAATTAAAAACAATGACAGACATATCTTCTATTATTGTCAACAGAACTTTCAACAGTATTTCGAATTTTTCCAGATCAGATGGCAGCACTTCCTTGAGGACGCAGTTGAATAACTATATTATATACAAACAACGCTTATACCGTTGACTGAAATATTATAACAAGACGTCTCGCTTTACGGGCAAAAACGTATACGGACGATTGACTTAACGATAGATGTGCTAGTGTCGGCCACCTGTAGTTAAGTCAAAAAAGCTGCGTCGCGATGCTCTGCATATTTTGGTTTGGAAATTGGCTAGGTTTGCTGGTTTACAGTGGCGTTTCGTTAGGAACTATGTTTAAAGAGAAAAATAATTTAAAAACCATACTACACAGAATGTATACAAGTCATTGGAAAAAACATTGTCGTGTTTTGTATTTATTTATAAATTAACAAATAATATTTTTTATAAACTAAGGATTTTAATTATTATGCCGATATAATGGTCTGTAAAAATATAAGTTTTTGGCTGAGTTCACTGGTACCGACAAAAAATTGTACTAGTCGGTGAAGTTTTTGTGCAAGCATTAATAATTAAAGCTGACTATAATTTATTTTTGATTGAATGTTTTTTTATACAGTTATATAAAAAACTATGTACCTACGTATTTGAGCCAAGTGGAGTAAAAATTTGCTTTGATCAAAATGAACATTTTTAGAAATATTTGAATCTTTCAGATTTTTTTTTATAGTCACAATTATGTTTTACAATTATATTTAGACCTAAATCAGTTGCGTGTAGGTTCTGACTGAGGCACGAGTACACAATTAATTGTGAAAATGTTATTCTTACGAGTATATTCAGTGTTTAGGAAATTTCAAAATTTTGTGGACAGTGTGGACAGTCAAGTTAATAATTGAAATGTTCTGTCGTGTAATATTCGGCGGCGTACGCAATAATTCTTTGTAAATTTCTGTTTTGTTTTCAGTTGGTAAGGAACGTATATTTTTAATAATAATATTTTTATAACAAAGAAAGGAGAACAATTTTTATTAATATGTAGGTATATCACTAGTTGAAATGGATGCAAAAGCTGTGATAGTAATTGTACTCTGTGAGGAAGACAAATAAAATACAATAATAAAAAGAGAGAAAATGGGTGCGTGAAATATGTAAAAAGAGAAGAATCAAATGACCAGATTTATTTAAAAAATAAGTACTTATATTAATATTTCTATTGATTTTATTTCTAGTTTCTACTTATTACATTTGTAAAACAGTATACCTAGTTCTATTTTTATTTACAGTAATATGAATATGTATGTAAGTCAAAATCCATATATTATTATTCAATTAAGTGAACGATTGTTTGAGATGGGCTCTAATAAATACGAAATTTATAAACAGTAATTAATATTTAGGATATCATACTTGGGACACGCACATTAGCCAAGAAGTCCTTTTCATTAGACCCTTGTTTATTAATTTTATGATCCGAGGTGAACTGGAATAGTTTACATTAATATAATTACATAAAAATTATGGGTAAGTTAAAAATTAGACAAAATAATCTAATTATAATTTATATTACTGTAATCGGAAAATTCGACTAGAAAAAGGGTTCTTTTAAAAATATTTGATTTTCGTTTTTTGTGTAAATTCCTGATTTATTATGAGACATATTGCATAAAAAAGCCAGGTCGAACTAAAACAGACCTGGCAACATTAACTGATGACACAGGGCTCGCGCCACAGACCATGCTCGCGCGATGCATACACGGCGTTCGGTTTTTATTTTTAACCAAGTAAGTACGGATATTTCGCAGTCAGGCCGGCCGCCGGCGCGCTTAACTATATTTTTTATTTTATCTAGGGCCGGCGCGTAGCGATGTGACCTATTATCGAGACTAGGCAGACAACGACAAATGCGCGCAAACAGTATGGTGACTTCTCAGAGACCCTAATAGCCGTTTGTCACTATACAAAATTATATGAGAAAATTATTAAAAAATTCATTTTAAAATTATTTTTAAAATATACTGTATTTTCAAGTGGGTGATTGGGTATTAAATTTATAAAATAATTTAAGAACTACCACTTGCAACTACAGGATATTTTAAAATAATTTTCAAATGAATTTTTAATATTTTTCTAAGATAATTTTGTATAGTGACACACGGCTATAAGTAATAATTTATCTGTGGTAATATTGCGGCAAGAATTTAGACTTACATCACGGCTGATATTGTCAACATAATTTTCGATAGTTTGTCGTGGTAAACACAATCGTTTTTGTAATTTAATGCAATATATTATAGTGCAGACATTTAGTGTAGTATATAGTTTTATTATTCTCCGTTGCAATTTCTTAAATATTTTCATGAAAATATAGCGAATTATTAATTTCTTCATATGACGTAAGTCGTGCTTAATAATAATATGCCGCACATTCTCTAACTTCTAGGCTAATCTCGTGATTAGAATGAGGAGTAGAGATATTGAGATATATTATTATATTATAATAATAGGCAAGAAACACATTTATTTTTTATGACACATAAATATCAACAAATCTACATATATTGTACCTATATATATAATTTTAAAAGTATAAAAAATATAGTCGATATTAGATTATAGGCAGAATAAAATTGAAATTATATATTTAATTTTTCAAGTTATATCTTCTCTTTTCCCAAACACAATCTACTGTTATATTAATATGTGTTATTATGTGTTAACGCCGTTAACTTCTTTTTGTTTCACTCTCCCTCAAAATAATATCTGCTTTCCCTCATAGTATACTATACTTTGAGTGGTGAAGTGTCGATCAAGTGTGTAATCAAAATTAGAAAATAAATTTTTATGAACATGTTTTAAAATGCTTCATAATAGAGTTGCAGTCCTTTAAATGGTAGACAATAATGGGAATATTTATTTTTAGGAAAACAGGATACTGCAGTTTGTGTGAAATTTTGTATTTTATTATAAATTTGTATGATCGTCATCGACTTGGTTAACATTGAAACAAGTTATTCGCTCAGAAGATACTTGTAAGGGTCGATTTTTATTCACAAAATTGTTTTAAAATATGTATAAGAAGAAGCGGCATTTATATCATATACGATACATTTATATACATTTTAGTAAATATTATTCAATTAAAAGTGATTTATTTTAAAGCTTAAGCAATTTTCATGTAAAAGTTACTTAAATAATTATTATGGTCAACGGTGGATCATGTGTGATGGATTTCATCTTGGTCTGCTAGGTATTCAGACCTGAATCCAGTACATTTCTAGCAACGAAGTTGCACCACTTCGAAATTAGATCCGATATATCCTGGGAATTTTCCAGCGCGACCGACAGTCTCGACGTTAGAACTGAATATGTTTCTTTCTGTATTACAAACTTTAAATACAAATATCTCAAATAGCTTTCATTTTCCACCACAAATCTTTATGGCGAAATAGTGAAAAATTTCAAGAAACTAATCTACCATTTTTCCGACAAATTAATAAAAAGTAATATTTTTATTACTGCCATCTCCTAAAGTCCGGTATATTATTTTTTTACACCCTGTATAAAAGATAACGAATGATATACTTTTCAAATTGTCTTAAAACTCAATAACATTATTTTTATGGGATCTTATTTTTATGTTCCTGTTTTTAGAAAGCAAAATGAGCGAAGCTGCTACACAAATATTATTATACGTAGAGACATTTTAATCGGCTGAATAAGGATAGCTAGTTGCGGTACGGGTGCTTCTAGAACGAGCGCTAGACGTACACATAAACCCACGTAATGTCACTAAATTTTTTGCTTTATTTAGATACCTAAATATGTCAAACAACTGAAAAATATAATTAATCTGAAATCCTTGTTCCTCTGTAAGCTGTATCGCTTTTAAGTTTTAAATAAATTCTTTGTCAGGTACCTAGGTAATGAATTTATTTGTATTGATAAAGTAATTGTAGTGATCTACTTAGGTGAATTTTAAGAGCACAATAATCCTGGAAATACTTAATTCAGTAAAGGTATTACCTATTATGGTTATTATTTATTAATTCATATTGTATCAAGTATGTATCTATTTTCAGTACAACTAAAAGGCGTTATACTTTTTGTACATAAAGCCTAAATTTGATTTACTAAGATTATGACAAATATTTAGTATACCTACATAATGTATACATACATATTTGTTTAAAGAAATTGAAAAAAATTTTTAATAATATGATATGAATAAAACCCGTATTATATACTCGTACTATATACTATTTTGAAAAATGACAAAATCGATAGCTTCCAGTTTAATATATTTTGAAAATTTTCACAAATTTTCAAACCATATTTTTCAAAATTTTAATAAGTAAGTATGTCAATATTTTCCTAAGTAAACAAATTTCAAACCTTTGAAAACTAATTTTTAATTAAACGTTAATATTAATTTGTGTATACAACAATTTTTATGCACATTTTTGTGTATAATATGCATATTTTCAAACGTATGAAAATTTTGAGGTACGCCCATGGTGGTAACGATATTTTATTTAGCTCAGCAATAAACCTTTCCAGCAGAAATGCATTAGTTTCGTTTAGTGCCAACGATGGCGCCATATTACAGAGACCACGTTTATGGGCGAGGGGTCGGAGACGTGTCGCGGGGTAGATATAACAATATTATACATAGGGCTGGCTATCTTAGAGAATATTTCAATCAACGCTTATAGTCTATGGATTCTTCATAGACTTCCAAATCAGTTCTATGATATTTTATTGTTCGATCATGAACGAGACCATAAAAAGAAGAAGAAGGAGACCTATTTAGTCGCTCGCTGGAAAAGTGTTCTGTGCTGGAAACCGTCTGTTCTATAATATCTGTGGTCTATGACTAGTGACATTTTTGGATTCGTTCGTAATCGTAGTTTCTACGAAATTTATTGATTTTGTGCTTGGCGCCTTTCTACGACTACGAACTACGAGACTACGACGCTACGACTACAATAACGACAGCGCGGCGTCATTTTCACTGGGCGTTTATTTCCATTTCCTGTTAAAAGCATCGTTAAAGTTGGTTGTGTTCCAACGGTGTTCTATATTTGATACCAGGAAAAAATGGGTGACAGTAAGTTTTCTCATTTTATTTTCAAAATATTTGTCGATCGATTATTCTATCACATATATTAGTAATTATTCATTCTTTAGCGGTAATTGTTATTAGATATTTTTTACATTGCCATGTAATTTATTGATTTTTTATACTGGGACAGGGCGCCAGAATGATTTTTTTAAACTTCCGCTTATATTTATCGAATGTTTTTAAAAAGGTTATGGTTTAGGAGCAGGTGGATACGGAGATTATTCACAACCTCCTCCAAGTACGGCATATCCGAACACGTACGGTTCCCAGGGATCTGGGGGTGGCGGCGGCGGTTACCAATCCGGCGGATCTGGAGGTGGCGGCGGCTCGTGGAATCAAAATAGAGGACAATCTGGTGGCGGCGGTGGCTATGGAGGCGGACAAGGTATGTTTTATTTGATTCAAGTAATTCATATTTCATTGTAACCGTTTGAAGCAAAATGGCGATGTGGCGTGGTACGCCGTTTATTTGCCGGCGACATAGGCATGGATATAAATATGTCAGTTGTTTGTATGCCTCCTACTATGTCGCATATAAAACCTGAGAATTGATAGTCCCTTCGTTTTTCTCATAAATGAAGGGGTAGAACTTCTTCAGTACAAATATTGTAGGAGTACTGCGTCTTACGTTCAAACTTGAAGTATGATTTACAATTTTTTTATTTGATTTCAGGCGGAGGCGGTAGTTATCAAGGAGGAGGTGGAGGTTACGGATCTGGCGGTGGAGGCTACGGCGGTGGTGGCGGAGGCGGCTACGGCGGTGGTTCTGGAGGGGGATATGGGTCCGGAGGTGGTGGTTACGGAGGTAAGTAATGATTTATTTTAATTTTTTTTTTCTCACTTAGATGAACAGAAGATCAAACGGTAATTATTTCCAACAGTGTAAAACTCTCCAATCTTAACAACAAAATTTGTACCCCCCTATTTTCGAGGGTGTTGATCACGAATCTGAATTCAGATTTCGACGCTCCCATGTAGTTTTCGGAAAAAAAAATTCTAAATTATAACCTCTATTTATACAGGGTGAGTCAGTCATATTGTCATTAATTTTAACCACGTATTCAGAAGGCCTAATAATGGCAGAAAATCGAAAAAAACAATTTTTTACTAGACCTTTAAAAAATTAAACAAATTGCCCTATGAAAATCAGTAATACGACGCTCCTGGTGCGCTACGAACTTTCTGATAACGCACCCATACGACAATCGAATGCCGGATTAAACATCGTCTAACACATCAGCGTGTTATTCAAATTTACCCCCATTTAGCACTCTGCATTTTCTGCATTTCTCCCCAAATTTGTAGATCACGCCACACATTTGGAGGGGGGACGGAAAGAATACAAGCAGTAAGCAGTAGTTTGTTTATTTCGGTCTCGCGTATTTGTCATAAATTCACAATGCATAATTTTACAAATTCCAAATATGCGGAAATGGTATTGTTATACGGAGAATATTTACGAAATGCAACTGACCCTTATTTTATTAATAAAGTGCTATGGACGGATGAGTGCAGTTTTACTCAAACTGGCATTTTAAACAGGTTAGTACCATACTACTTAAGAAACAATACATTTCTAGGCTAGATGTATGTAACTACACACTGAATAATGAATTGTACTTACAAGTAATACTAAAAATTCATATTTATTTGTAAAACATAGTGAAAACGTAATATCAAAATTATTAAATTGTATATAACCTATTCAAAAACATTTATTTATTATCTACATTTGTTTTTGTTAACAAATAAATCAATATTTAAGGAAAATTCATTCATGTATCTAGGTTAAAAAAAAAATAGTTTTACTCCTTGTTGTTAAATAACCACAAAAACTAGGTAACTAGGTTATTGACCTAATAATACGGTAGGTCAAGATTCATTCTCGATAACTGCGGCGTGCCATTTCTGCCTTGGACAGTTTTCTGTCGACAACACGATGGTTTTTTATTACTTCGTATTTAAACACAAAACACTTTTCAGCTTCTCTTAATAATTTACCCATTGGGTAGAGGTTTTTTATGTAATGTGCGTAAATGGTTTATTACTCGGTTTATTATTAGACACGTTGGAGTTTTTGTGATGTCTAACAGCCAGTTCCATAAAAAGAAAATAAATGGCTCTTTATACAAGTGTACTTTACGTTAAAGCTGGCTTTAAAGATCGTTTCAAGTGTGTTTCAATGCCGAAAGCCAATTGTAGAAATTAAAAGTACCAAAATATGGGGATATTTTAAGCAGGAGAGTCATGAATTTACTGTCAATTTTCAGAATAAAATAAACGTAACCTTATTTATTTGCGTCCTTGCCTGACGGTAGAAACAGATTTTATTTATTTCAATATGGATATGGAACCTAAACTGGAAAAAAAAAAAAGGAAAAGCTGTGTGTTTAGTGTGGAAGATCAGACTAAATTGTTAAGAGTTGATAGAAAAGGAAAAGGGTATTATCGGGTAATCGTTTGATCTTGTGAAGATCCGGGCCACCGAGCTACGATGTCTATTATTTTTAGGTCTACATCAGAAACTGTTTGAGTTTGCACATTAAGAGCAAAAAAACATTTTCGACAGCGAAAGCATCTTGTCCACTGTTAATTTTGATAATCGGAATCGTTGAAAACTCCAAATCGTCATATTTTGTTAAACAATGCTGCCTTACTCTGTACATTTTAGGTCTTCTTAAATAAATTATCACTTCATCTTCTGAGGATGAGCTTGAACTCGTATCATATAGTATGTAATTATTCATTATTTATCAAGAAATCGTTAATAATTACAGCAAAACACGTAGGTGAAGATTATCCACAAATTTATATAGGTTATGTTGTGCTCTTAAAGTCTCCTTTAACCTCATAAAGATCCGAAATCCCGCCTTTATTATAAAGTACACTTTATCGCCACTTTAACTTTAAAATGCCTTTATGGAACTGATTTTATTGGTAAAGCTCCCTTTTAATATTAAAGGAAGCTTTACTTCTTGCTTATGGAACTGGCTGTAAAACCTAGGTAGGTAAGTACTAGAAAAATATTACAACTTGACAACGTTGCATCAGGTTGACATCGAGTTGAACTGTGAGCTGTAAACGACCACGGATGTGATCGGTCAGTGACAGTCTGAAAAGGGGGTTTAAATAATGATTTGAAAATATTTTTTAATCGCGTATTTGCATTATACTCATTATTTCCTATCTCCTCTTAAAATTAATGACATGACTGACTTGCCCTGTATACTACATTAGGTTGAAATTGCAATATAATACCTCTGCCGCTTTTGCCTTCTTCATTTCATGACGTCACACTATTGTTAAAATATATAGGGGTTATATTGCAACTTCAACCTAAAGTAATGCATACATAGAGGTTATAATTTTGAAAAAAATAACCCAAAACTATATGCGAGCGGCGAAATCTGACTTCAGATTCGTGATCAGCACCCTAGAAAATAGGGGTAGGAATTCTTTTGTTAAGATTGGAGAGTTTTACGCTGTTGTAAATAATTACCGATCAAACTTATACAGGGTGTTCGGAAATGATGAGCAAAAAATTCAGAGGATAATTCTAGACCGAAAATAAATGCTACTACCTCTTTCTAAAACTGATTATTAACGGAGTTACAGGGTGTTAAAGAGCAACCATTTTTTGCTATTTAGTGCAAACATTTAGTGTAGTATATAGTGTTATTGTTCTCAGTTGCAGTTTCTTAAATATTTTGATGAAAATATTATGAATTATTCATTTGTTCTTATGACGTAAGTCTGAATTCTTGCCACAACTATACATACGCGTATGGTAAAGTGAATCATTTTTCAAATAATTCTATAATGTATTGTCATTGAACATATGTATATTTTAAAACTGCAAATATGGGATTTACCTACTTAACCATGACTTTGAAAACATAATTTTTTTCCAATTTATGTTAACAGGTTTTTCATTTTATTATTAGGTGGCCGAGATCGTGGATCTGGAGGTGGCAGAGATTTAGAACGCAGAGATAGTTTTGGGTAAGTTTCAGCAAGTGTTTTTATTAAAAAAAGAGACAAAAAATTGAAAAGAAAAAAGATGTTTACGTAGGTTCCTCGTATTAAGATGGTGATTTTTTAAAGTAGTAGAATTTTGTCAAAATTAATAATGAATTTAACTAAATTTGGTATTTTGAGGTTGTAGATAGTAAAAAATTATAGTTTTGAGGTACACATTTTACACAATTTTATCATTATTTGTCACAAAGAACGAAATGTTGGTTGGATATATGAATTTTTTTACTGGAACTTAGGGAAAAGTCAGAGAATTTGGATAACACATCAGTTTAAAATTGAAAATTGGTTTAGCATGTTTTTTTATAGGAATTGATATTATTTGCATCTACATTACACTTTTAATGCTGTCTTTAGTCACCAACTTAATATATAGGGACCACTATGGGTATGAAAGTTTCAAAAACGCAAGGTTGTTTTGGTTTAGTAAATTTACCTACACGGTATCTGAGTGAATGGTGTTAACGATTCCTTCAAACAATTTTATCAGGTATGATTATGAAGTGTGCCATCTTATTCTCATGTTTTAAAGTGTTTTTTTTTTATTGTTATACACCACATTCTAATTAATGGTTAAATTTTCCAGAGAAGAACTTTTTTTAATTGTTTCCTTTTTTGACATGACTATACGTTTTGATGGGTTTAAAAGATAGGTGGAAGTTTACTAGGTATTTATTCGAGCCCCTAATAAGTAATTTTGTTTGTCGTTTATTGGTATAAATAAAAGAGTACGCAGGGTTAAGGTTAAATTGTCCGTAAATGGAAGTAGCAGAGGTAAAAATTGGTATGAAAAGGGTTGAAACTGGTTAAGCATTAAAGATGCGTGTTAGAAACAAAGTATATTTTAATGAGGGTCTAGGAAACCTACTTTTCAAAATGTTACAATAGGGTTCTCAGCAGTTTTGGTGTATGGGTCAGTGACATACACAGAATTTTGTACATTTCCATTATTATTGTCTTCATTTTTCCACAAGCGAAAAAAAAAATTTGAAGATTCTGATTCCCCACACTGTCGTAGCATACGCCATTGGAGCATTTTAAAACGTTAAAATGGAATAGCGTAATAATTTTTTTACCGAAGTATAAAAAGGGTTTTGGCGATTCATTTTTGAAAAAGTGTTTGGTTACACTGAAAAATTATAATAGGGGTTGTACAACCTGATGGAACGGATACATTATGCATGGAATAAACACTCGATACTGTATCATGACCAAGTATGTATGGACATGTTCCACAAGCATTTTATGTAATTATAATTACACAATTTACATAAAATAAAAATCTGCGATGGCATTTCTTTAATATTTTTCTTACGCTTAAAATACCAATACAATTTCAAAGTAGTGCAAAAATTGTTGATGCCTTAGCTCCGAACATTGGCAATTCTTCGGTTTGCGACAATTTGTCGAAATCCACTTTGTTCAAAATAAGTTTCATTGTTTTTTGAGTACAAATATGACAAATCAACAAATGTATATCTGTTTTCCAGTGAATTTGTAGATAACAATTTTAAGACCTTCAACCCCCAGATTTGATTCAAATTTATAATGTTTTAAGCGTAAATGGTCCAAGCATAGAGAATAAATTCACTGTCCATCAGTACTGTTAAGAAAGATGGTATTAATTGAAATGATTTGATGATACAGAACTTATTTGGTAGTATGACAGGAGTGGAGACATTTTCTGATGATGTAGCAAGTAGTGGATTGAACTGCATTTCACATAAAATGTTTGCTTTGAAACAGTGAAACTAGAATGACAAGTGGTTGAAACAATAACAATAAACTTGCGTTCAAACCGGTGCACGATCTTTAAAGGTACGAACTAATAACAAGCTAGAAGATGTGACCTGCGTCAAAATTCCATTGTTGGTTGGTTGAAACAGTATTACACTCTTAATTGACTTATAGTTGAATAAAAGTGAGGTGGCAAACCACAAAAAAAAAGTTTGAAACAAGCTAGAAGTTCTGAAAAAGTACCTGCATCAACATTTTTTTTGAGTTCATTTTAGCAGTAGTGAAAAGCTGTGACATTGAAGTCGATTGAAGGTATTTTATGACATTGAAGCCAGTTGCATTGCATTGAAACATGACAAAATTGTTGTTGGTTGAAACAGTTTTGAAATAGTAATCAGTTTGTATTTGTGCATGCATCAGGTACTTTAATGATACAAACAAATTGCAAAATGTTACATTATAAAATTTGTGTTGTTTAAAAATTGGAATAATCTGTGTTGGACGTGATTTAAACATACTCTGAGCACCAAATTTTTATAATTACCAGAAAACACCTGGGGTGAATGTACTAAATGAAGTGCGAAGAAGGCAAGGCTGCACTAAAACATCGATGTCTTCAATTTTGTTAGTTGTCGTCAATTTTCAAACTGCAAATTTTTTAAAATACTTTTGGACACTTAAAAATGATAAAAATTGGCATTGTGAGCCTGTTGTAGAATCTTTACATCTTCCAGTTGGTATAATCTTAGTAACTAGGAAATTTTAACAGCGTTTTGACAAAAAATTCGTAACTTAAAACGAATATCTTTTATCTTAATATATACCTAGTTGCTAATTGCTGAGAACCCTTCCAGTATAATTTTCAGGTAAACCCCTTATCAGGTAGTTTATGCTATAATGATTTTCAGAAGCTGGTTGTCAAAGTAAAGGTTATGCAGTAATCAAACTGCTGCTGGTTTATGTAGCAATTAAACATCGATGAACTTTTGCAATACGTTTTGTGGCGAGGTTCATATATTTGCTTTATAGATTGTGGGTTTAAATAAAAAAGGTATTACTAAAATTTATAATCGATGTTGGTGACGGAATCCACGAGATTTAAATTGGTACAATTCGAAAATCCTATTTGCATTATCAAAGGTTATTATTGACTGCCGACTGACTCTTCCACGAGACGAGACATCAGACTTTGACCAACAGGTGAATGAATATCCCAGGAGAAGACACGTTTAGACAAAGTGTATCGATACTACCAAAGTCTTTGGTTTCGCACCCCCCAAACTGAACAGCTACTGATGAGAATTTACTTCTGTTTTAGAGGCGGCAACAGGGGTGGTGGTTATAATAAAGGTAAAAGCACCAAGTCTGATCGATCTTGGTGCATTTTTGTACACTCTTATTTATTAATGGTATTTGTTTTTGTTCGAAAGAGCTGGCTTTTGCCCAAAGTATTGTTAATTTTATCAACTCCAGGCATTTAAAGTTCATTATTCATATCAGTTTTTGATCTAGTAAATTCATTTTATTAATTATAGATGATCGAAAACTATTAAAATATATGACACTTTTTTCTATGAACGCAGATATGAATGATGAATAATTGTGATATGCAATTTGAAAAGTATTTTTGATAATTTGGGTGAGGCTTGTTTGTTCTTACATATAATTTCAATAGTTTAATTTAGTTCCGCGTTAGAAGCTTGACCCAAATAATCAAAATCGAGATTTAGGTCAGGTCATCGCAGCTCTTTCTTACAGTATTATCGATGATAGGTTATGTGAGTTTAAGTACAATTTAGTATTGTTGAAAATATACATCAGTTACAGATTCATGTCTAATAAATGTGGAACGCGATTGTAAGGCGATTTCCAATAAATAAATAAATAAAATTGCTATGCTGCCGTGTATTTATCCAACAAAATTCTATTTTTTAAATCCATATTTTGCAAAATATTTATGCTAGTAATTCTGTTCAATCATCAATCTTGTCACAAATTTAATTTATGGAGGTTTATCTTACAAATTATCTTTTATTTATTAGTGTTGTTTTCATTATGCTGCATAGATTTTTTGGAAATCTCTAGTCCACCAAATATCCAAAACTGTTTGAAATAAATTTTGTTAATGTTAAGTTTTCAACAAAATATATTTTTTAGTGGGACTTTGATTTACTATTTTTTAAATCAAAACTAACTGAACTTGACATTATTCCATGTTATTGTTGTATATACATTTCCAAAAAAAAGTACCATGTCAGGATTAACATGGAATTTGCTACATTAAATTCTTAATAAACAAATTATTTAAAATATGGTTGTATATTTTCAGCAAATCAAACTATTATTTCAGTATTACATGCTATAGTTCAAAAAATACATTTTTATATAATACTCTTTTTTTATTAAGAGATGTAAAAAATTGGTAGAATAATGTGTTATATTTACAAGAATTGGGTGTACGAATATTATGC
Source organism: Monochamus saltuarius (assembly GCA_025584915.1). Classification (NCBI taxonomy): domain Eukaryota; kingdom Metazoa; phylum Arthropoda; class Insecta; order Coleoptera; family Cerambycidae; genus Monochamus; species Monochamus saltuarius. The sequence goes on from CM046725.1 coordinate 18,302,297, forward strand.
GTAAGTTACATTAATTATCTTTGAGGTAAAACAAAAGGAACAAGGTATTCTAAATAGTTCTTACTTTGCCTCTAAACATTGTAGGTTTACCAAAATATCTTCATATTCTAGCTGATAATTAAGGATTTAGTTTTTATTTGGAGTAATTAAGAAACTGTAGTTATAAGTGTAAAAACTAACTGCCAATATTTGATTATATCCCAATTTTTTTTTGTCCCCCTGCAAATCAGCAAATGTTTACCAATAGGATTTTGGTCACTTCCAAAAGTGTTGACAGGAATGTAAAGAAATAAAAATGAACTTCATCGTACAGAAATAAAACAAAATGAAAAATAATGTGTGTACGTACACCTATGATAAATAACATCCCAGATATTAAAATTGATGTTATAAAGGTAAAAATAGTTCACAAAAATAGTGTTAAAAAATTTCAGACATTTTCAGAAATCAATTTAACACATCCAAAAATATAATATGCATCATACTGTCCACTAATTAAATGCCATGGAATTTTTAAATACTTAACTTTTGTTAGGTGAAAGTATTTATTTTTGTTATTAAAGTTCAAATTAAAATAATAACTTTTAGGAGTAACTTTATTATTTTCCATGTGACATATTTTTGCTCACATTGCTAAAATTAATATTTAGGTTTTTTTATTCACTAATAATTTTTAAAGAATTTAAATGGCAATTTATGTTTGTTTTTTGTTAATGATATAATTGCCCTTTTTACAATAACAATAGTGGACAGACAGTAAATTGTTAGAGTTATGTGATTGGTCAAAGTTTAAATTCGATAATGATCTACAAATTACATAACGATTATGAAAGGTTTATAAATTGCGCTTAAGAGAAAAATTAATACTTTTGTTGATTCTTCAGACTTCAGTCTCTAAGAAATTAAATAAAACGTTAAATAATACTCGGTACACATCTTTATGGAATTAGATGATAAATAACGTGGAAACATTATTTTTGCTTTAACGTAATGATTAATTTACAGGAGATGGTAACCTAGTAATTCAAGTAGATACAATATTTGTATCTGGAATGGACCCCGAATTGAATGAAGATGACATTGCTCAACATTTTGGCGCTATCGGAATCATCAAGGTAAGTCAGTTTAATTTAGGATTGGAAAAATAAAATGCGGACTGCACTCTGTGCTTGGATTTGTTAGCATTCAAGACCAATTTTGAAGTTCCGCTATATCAATACAGATACTATTCCTCGTTTAACAATTATTGTCAAACGAGTTTTCATTCTGTTACAGTTACAATCATCTCAATAATTAATAATGTTTTGACAACAGTATTGTTTATTTATTTAGTCAAATTGGCTATTGCACCTAATGGTATAGAAAAATACACATTTACACTTATTTAGTATAACTTTGAGTCACTATACATTGTGCAACTGATCTCCGAACAAATTGATTTAGTTCGAGAGGGACTAAAAGAAAGACAAGAAATCATCATCCTGTCACTCAAACTTATTTTCTCATCGAATATTATCAATTTCTTGTATGTATCATTTATTTCTACAGATTTCTTTGCCCTTAGTGCCATTTGATTTTGACACTAGTATCTAAGGAAATATTTGCATGTTTAATCTGGTTTTATTTATAAAAAAATGTGTATTTTTATTGAATTGTTTAATAATTACAACACTCATTAATATTTCTTGTTAACACAAGATAGGGGTATATAAATCGTTTAGGTAACATTATGGTCGTCACTATGATGTAATGGATGTCAGTTAGTGTAATTTTGACAGTTGACAATTTAGAATCAATGAAAGAAAAATTATTATTAAGGTTTTGCAGCAACAATTTTTTTATTATAGATTACAAAAATTAGATATTGCAAATATTTTTTGTTTAATTATTGATATTATTTCATTATTATATGTTTTACATCTATTTTCACCTTCTATGAAATCTGAATAGAACATAAATATGTTATTTTTTATGATATATACAGGTTTAACTATGACTAAGACTACCGATAAAACACACTTCCTGTAGGTACAGCTATACTCGCGTCAAGAATTCAGACGTCTTACGTCATGGCTGACGTTACACATTTGTTTATATTGTCAACGTAATTTTCGATATCTGGTCGCGTTAAAAACAATCATTTTTTGCAATTTAGTGCAATATATAATGCAAACTTTTAGTGTAGTGTATAGTTTTATTACTATCAGTTGCAGTTTCTTAAATATTTTGATGAAAATGTATTGAATTATTCATTTGTTCGTATGACGTAAATCGTCTGAATTCTTGTCGCGTGTATAGATAAAATACCTATTTATTATAACAAAATCGAATGAAAGGAATAGATAATAGAAAACTTTTAATGTACCCGCGACAGTCTTGTGCCTGGACAACCAAACTGGCGAAGTATATTGTGGGAAAGTATCTGCACCCAACAGAAATTTCTTTATTTAATAACTGAAACGTTTAAAAATTAAAAACGGCACTAAAAACTACAACATAAACACAGGAATTAAATTATAACTTGACTGGAAATTTTACGGTCGTGTTGCTAGTTACCTACTCTGATTCTATAAATGTGTGGCGGACAAGTCACATAGGCGGCGTTACATAAGGATTTAATATAATTTCGAAATAAATTTTGTTTTGCTTTATAAATGTAGAATTTTTGTGAAGGGTGATTCCGTTAATTCTTAATTTTCTCTATCCCCTCGTAAAATATTTGTACTTAGTCATAGTTAACTGTATACTATTAAATCCAGTAAAATTATACAATAATATATCGAGTACTGTCAACATGATGTAATGTTTCATGCTTTTTCATATATTCCTCAAGAAAGTAATAAATTCCTGTTGTCTATATGGACATAAATGAGTAGCATTTCTGTGCTAATAAAACATTTCAATTAGATGACGTTTGTCACATTTTTCATGTTTGTATTTCAATTACTGTACCAAAATATTTAATTTTATGATTTCGCAAGATGGACAAGAGAACACAAAAGCGCAAGATCTGGTTGTACAAGGACAAAGCTACCGGGTTGTCCAAAGGAGAGGCTACAGTGACCTACGACGATGCTAACGCTGCTCAGTCCGCCATCTCTTGGTTCGATGGTAAAGATTTCCGTGGATCGGTGATAAAAGTCCAGCTCGCTACCAAGAAAGACAACTGGAGCCAAGGCGGCGGAGGACGTGGAGGACCCAGAGGTGGCGGCGGCGGCGGCGGCGGTGGTGGTGGTGGTGGCCGTGGCGGCGGTGGATTTGGCGGACCCCGAGGCAGGGATGGTGGTGAGTGTTTGGTTGAAAAAAAAAACAAAAACTAAACAGTTGAATAATTTCTTGGAAATTACAGGTCATGGTGGAGGTGGCGGCGGAGGCGGCGGTCGCGACCGAGAGTCTCGTGAAGGAGACTGGAAGTGTCCGAACCCCGACTGTGGCAACACAAACTTTGCCTGGAGGAATCAGTGCAACAGGTGCAGTGAGAATAAGCCCGAAGGTGGTGGCGGCGGCGGCGGAAGTGACGATGACAGGCGAGGTGGCGGCGGCCGTGGCGGGGATCGCGACGGAGGTAGAGATAGACGCGGCGGAGGTGGCGGGTTTAGGGGCGGCGACAGAGGCGGCCGCGGAGGTGGTTTTGGAGGTCGCGGAGGCGGTAGAGGTTTTGGAGGTGGACGTGGAGGTGGAAGGTAAGATTCTAACCATCTAGAAAAAATTTTATTTTAGATATTAATAATTAAATCCAGTAATTGTTGAAAACTTTGAGTGATGGAATGCTTATTCATTTTTGTGGAAAAGAAGTTATATGGAATTTCTCCATGTATACCTACCTAAAAAAATGTTGAAATAGAAAAAAATTATTTTTTTGTCTTATTTTCACTTTGCTTTCGAGAAAATTTAAGAGAAACAAATTCTATCCTCATGTAAACGGAACTTGTTACATTTTTGTGGAAACTCGGAAGGAGAAATTTTATACCTCATAAAACTGGTCGAGGATTCTATCATTTATTTTTTTTTTCCAATGGTGTATAATTTAAAAGTTTGAAATGAATTGGTAATGTTTGTTACTAAGCTTTGTCCCCAACCGCTCTCGGAGAAGCTTCTTTGTAGCCTCTTTTGATTTTATGTTGGGGATATATCAAATTCTCTATTAAAACACTCTACTATCCACCACAGTGGTTTTAAGAGTATCCTGTCTGGAGAAACACGCAAATTGTGTTAGAATGTACAGGGTGTAACAAATAGTAAAATTTGAAATTTAATGTGACAGAAAAAGATAAAGGATATCACTTATTTCATAGCCAAAATAACTTCTGTGTATCTAAAAAAAAAGTATAATTTAACTAGTCCACAACCAAACACTAGAAGTCTCTTACAATTTCCTTATAATTTCAGAACACCCTAAAATTTCAACTTCTCTCGAAAACAAAACGTTTGAACTATTTTATTTTGTGACTTAAAATATAACATTTGCATCCTGTATAATAAACATATTATAAATTGATTTGAAAACATTTGTTTTGCTTGTTCCAGAGGTGGCGGCGGCGGTCGTGATGGCGGCAGAGATGGAGGACGACCGAGACCGTATTGAAGTTAAATTTGTGCATTTTAAATATTTTTAATTAAATAATAACGTAATAATTATGACTGTATTTTTTGTATGTAGTTAGGTTTTTGTAATTAAGTTGATTTCTGTTCAACTATAATAAATAAATATTTTAATTTTCATTGTTTTTTAATTTTATCATACACCTCGACTTTCTGTGAATCTAATACAAAATGTTAAAATTGTTAACTACAGAATTTACTAAGTCAGATATTAGGATTAAAATTTTGTTCAGACAACTCGACTTTCTGTGATCCTGATACAAAATGTTAAAATTGCTAGTCGTAGAATTTATTAGTAAACCAAATATTAAGATTAAAATTTTGTTCTGACACCTCCTCGACTTTCTGTGATCCCGATACAGAATGTTAAAATTGCTAGTTGCAGAATTTATTAATTAACCATTAGGATTAAAATTTTATCCAGGCACCTCCTCGACTTTCTGCGATCCCGATACAGAATGTTAAAATTGCTAGTTGGAAAATTTATTAAGGCACCTCGTTGACATTCTGCGATCCCAATACAAAATGTTAAAATTGTTAATTACAGAATTTAGTAAAGTCCCATATTAGGATTAAAATTTTGTTCAGACACCTCCTCGACTTTCTGCGATCCCAATACAAAATGTTAAAATTACTAGTTGCAGAATTTATTAATTAACTAAGTATTAGGATTAAAATTTTATCCAGACACCTCCTCGACTTTCTGCGATCCCGATACAGAATGTTTAAATTGCTAGTTGGAAAATTTATTATCAAAGCCAATATTAGAATTAAAATTTTGTCCAGGCACCTCCTCGACATTCTGCGATCCTAATACAAAATGTTAAAATTGTTAATTACAGAATTTATTAGTAGTCTGTTATTAGGATTAAAATTTTGTTCAGACACCTCCTCGACTTTCTGCGATCCCGATACAAAATGTTAAAAATGCTAGTTGCAGAATTTATTAGTTAACCAAGTATTAGGATTAAAATTTTGTCCAGGCACCTCCTCGACATTCTGCGATCCCAATACAAAATGTTAAAATTGTTAATTACAGAATTTAGTAAAGTCCCATATTAGAATTAAAATTTTGTTCAGACACCTCCTCGACTTTCTGCGATCCCGATACAAAATGTTAAAAATGCTAGTTGCAGAATTTATTAGTTAACCAAGTATTAGGATTAAAATTTTGTCCAGGCACCTCCTCGACATTCTGCGATCCCAATACAAAATGTTAAAATTGTTAATTACAGAATTTAGTAAAGTCCCATATTAGGATTAAAATTTTGTTCAGACACCTCCTCGACTTTCTGCGATCCCGATACAAAATGTTAAAAATGCTAGTTGCAGAATTTATTAGTTAACCAAGTATTAGGATTAAAATTTTGTCCAGGCACCTCCTCGACATTCTGCGATCCCAATACAAAATGTTAAAATTGTTAATTACAGAATTTAGTAAAGTCCCATATTAGAATTAAAATTTTGTCCAGGCACCTCCTCGACATTCTGCGATCCCAATACAAAATGTTAAAATTGTTAGTTACAGAATTTAGTAAAGTCCCATATTAGGATTAAAACTTTGTTCAGACACCTCCTCGACTTTCTGCGATCCCAATACAAAATGTTAAAATTACTAGTTGCAGAATTTATTAATTAACCAAGTATTAGGATTAAAATTTTATCCAGACACCTCCTCGACTTTCTGCGATCCCGATACAGAATGTTTAAATTGCTAGTTGGAAAATTTATTATCAAAGCCAATATTAGAATTAAAATTTTGTCCAGGCACCTCCTCGACATTCTGCGATCCCAATACAAAATGTTAAAATTGTTAATTACAGAATTTATTAGTAAACTCGGTTATTAGGATTAAAATTTTGTTCAGACACCTCCTCGACTTTCTGCGATCCCGATACAAAATGTTAAAAATGCTAGTTGCAGAATTTATTAGTTAACCAAGTATTAGGATTAAAACTTTATCCAGACACCTCCTCGACTTTCTGCGATCCCGATACAGAATGTTTAAATTGCTAGTTGGAAAATTTATTATCAAAGCCAAATATTAGAATTAAAATTTTGTCCAGGCACCTCCTCGACATTCTGCGATCCCAATACAAAATGTTAAAATTGTTAATTACAGAATTTATTAGTAAAGTCAGTTATTAGGATTAAAATTTTGTTCCGACACCTCCTCGACTTTCTGCGATCCCGATACAAAATGTTAAAATTGCTAGTTGCAGAATTTATTAGTAAACCAATAAGTATTGTGATTAAAATTTTGTCCCGACACCTGCTCGACTTTCTGCGATCCCGATACAGAATGTTTAAATTGCTAGTTGGAAAATTTATTATCAAAGCCAAATATTAGAATTAAAATTTTGTCCAGACACCTCCTCGACATTCTGCGATCCCAATACAAAATGTTAAAATTGTTAATTACAGAATTTATTAGTAAAGTCAGTTATTAGGATTAAAACTTTGTTCAGACACCTCCTCGACTTTCTGCGATCCCGATACAAAATGTTAAAATTGCTAGTTGCAGAATTTATTAGTAATCCAATAAGTATTGTGATTAAAATTTTGTCCCGACACCTGCTCGACTTTCTGCGATCCCGATACAGAATGTTTAAATTGCTAGTTGGAAAATTTATTATCAAAGCCAAATATTAGAATTAAAATTTTGTCCAGACACCTCCTCGACATTCTGCGATCCCAATACAAAATGTTAAAATTGTTAATTACAGAATTTATTAGTGAAGTCAGTTATTAGGATTAAAACTTTGTTCAGACACCTCCTCGACTTTCTGCGATCCCGATACAAAATGTTAAAATTGCTAGTTGCAGAATTTATTAATTAACCAAGTATTAGGACTAAAATTTTGTTCAGAGACCTCCTCGACTTTCTGCGATCCCGATACAGAATGTTAAAATTGCTAGTTGCAGAATTTATTATTAAAACCAAGTATTTTAAAATTTTATCCCGACACCTCCTCGACTTTCTGCGATCCCGATACAAAATGTTAAAATTGTTACAGAATTTATTAGTAAAGTCAGTTATTAGGATTAAAATTTTGTTCAGACACCTCCTCGACTTTCTGCGATCCCGATACAAAATGTTAAAATTGCTAGTTGCAGAATTTATTAATTAACCAAGTATTAGGATTAAAATTTTGTTCCGAGACCTCCTCGACTTTCTGCGATCCCGATACAGAATGTTAAAATTGCTAGTTGCAGAATTTAGTAAAGCCAAGTTTTAGGATTAGAATTTTGTCCAGACACCTCCTCGACTTTCTGTGATTAGGATACAAAATGTTGAAAATACTATAGCCTTTAGATGGACACTTTAGATTTCTCACAATTTTCATGGATTTATTACAGTCGATTTCTTTCCATAAGTTCAAGTGCTCGGAAAAATCTGAAATAATTTCTTTTCTTCTCAACGAAAGCAGATATACAAAAACAGAGATTGAAGGAATAGAAACTAGAAAAATAGTTTTAGAAGAAAGTTTTATTCAAAATTTTATTCACACACATTTTATAATATAGCGTGATTTTTTATAAAAATGACCAAGTTCTCTTCTCAATCTCATGTTGGAAAGAGCAACAAAACGAGGGTTAGTCTCAACAATATGGGCTTTAATTTACACCTCAAAGAAAAGACTAACCTATTCAGCTACTCTTTATACAACAACTGTTTTGAAGAAAAATCCTAATATTTAATCTGCACAGCTCCAGCTCTTGTGACATTGTGACGTGACATATCTTCTTTATATTTTGTGCTTACTGTGTGTGTGCTTATATTGTATATGCAATATGCCATGGATTCCTCTTTTCATGTCCGCATTTTGCATGAACAGTATTCCAGTCTTGATCTCAACTCAATATTCTCAATATTCCTAAACGCTTCTCAACACAAAATATAGTCGATGTCAATAGTCAATACCAGAAATTGTCAAAAATCTGGAAAAAAATATTCTGTATTACAAAACTGATTACTCTCAATTCAAGTAAATATTATTTTCCAATGGAAAATTTCCATGAGTTTTATTATAACTGCCCTTGACGTAAAGTAAATGACGTGTGGTATTAATAATTTATTGTCTAACTCCAACTCGAATGTAAGTCGGTAGGTTTAATATTTACGAGTACATTGAAAATAAAATAAGTATGCATGTTCTACATTACGTCTATACAGCGATAGTACTAAGCTGTTTATCAATATACATATATACTTATAAATTAGTTGTTAGGTATTTATACAGATACGAATATTCTAACATATTTTACAATCTAACGAACATTTAAAACACTAATTATTATATATCTTTGTTTAATATTGAGTAATATAGGTATATATATCGCAGCTAAGGTCAAAAAAGACCTGTGGATTACACTCTTAATTAAACAATTAGGTACTCGATAATTGTAAGTAATCGTTACTGAGGTCATAAATAAAAACGTTACGTCTTTTATTTTTGGCCTTAGCAACGACTCTTCATAATATCAAATCATTATAAACCGTTTTACTAAACAAATATTCCAGAAATTACTATTATATAAAGTATTATTAGTATAATTATAATTTATTATCGCCTTTATGCAAATATGTAACTATAAAATTTAAAATATATACAAGGTGCCCCACCGGGAACTCCTACGCATTACGATCGTTATCCGGAAATGTACTGATCCGAAATTTTTGAAAATTTGGCAACATGGCCTCTGGGGTGAATACAACTAAAAGACGTTTTCAATGTGCGCAAGTCAGGGGGAAATATATGTATAGTATTCCATTTGAAATAAAAAGTTATATAGCTGCTTGAACTCGATAAAATGTAACGGTAAAAATAAAACGCTTAGTAGTAGTCTTTACCATGTAACATAATTTAGCGTTGCCCAATTCCCTTTATGTCAAAAATCAACTTGATATCTATTTCCAGGCAAAAGTTGTGGATATATGTAATAAATCTATAACTCCTAAGGCATTGTTATAACAAAACAACTCTAAAACTTTCCGTAGAATAGTAGAAATACAGGAAGTTGGTGTCGACTTCCGGTATAAACCAGAAGTGCTGGGATATATACATATGTATGTATATTTTAGATGTATTTGCCCCATAGTCTTTGACATGTTGCCAAATTTTCAAATAACAATGGAGGGAATTCCCGGTAGGACAACCTGTATAACAATTTTAAGTAAGCACGTTTATACAAAAAATGTAAGAGTATCACAAAAATTCGTTGAATATTTAATGCCTTTGTTAAATATTTATTTAAATATAAATGACATTCTCTGTAGGTATGTCTATTTAATTTTCTACTGAAGTATGGCAGTAATGTGGTAATATGTGGAACACAACACATTTAAAGTAGGTACTTGTGGTACTTACAATACTTACATACATGTAGATATACCTACCTATATACTTAAAATATCCAACATATTTTAAAGGTTTTGAATAACAAAATTTTTGTAATAAAGTAGCTATGGCACATATTAGTTTGGCTACACATTTTATAATATTATTCTATACAGGAGTGAGTCAGAAAGAATGGGCTGCAGATAATAGACACCAAAATATTATGTTTGAGCTCATCAGGCCTTATACGAATGTGGCTGGTTTAAGAAATACAGGGTGTTCAAATTTTATTCTGAAATTTCTCAATTGAAAATTTGACACAAGCCTACTAAGAAATAGCAATATCAGCGCCTGAAACAAAACACATTGACTCTTAAATGCAAATAACTCAGAAACCGATAAAGTTAAACGACCTAAACAAGACTACATTTTTATGTAGAATTAAACATTCTTATAAATTTTTAACTTACATATTATAAGCATACCTCAACAGATAAAAAAATGTTCTGATTTCTAATTTAAATAGTACGCTGAAACTAGCACCCTCTAGGAGTAACGTCAAAATAAGTTTCAAATTCATAATTCTCACATCAAAAAACACCCTGTATTTCTTAAACCAGCGACATTCGTATAAGGCATGATGAAGCTCAAACATAATATTTTGGTGTCTGGTACATCCAGCTTAGTGTTGACCCATTATTTCTGACTCACCCTGTATAGCTTGCAAACACATCATGCCCCATATGTTTGTAAATACTTTTAATTTCTATTATCTTATCTCTAAAATCGAAGAGCATTAAATTTTATAACAAAGATTTACAGATTATAAAATTCGTTTTTCGTTCTCTAATACCATAAAAATGGTCATATATTAATCAGAACATTCAGTAAATATGTAATGGACCCACTTTAATTTGGTGTCCTTGACAAATTAATATTTTTAAGTATTTTTATCTAACCATTCGTATTTCAAAACAAATAGTTGATGTAAGGATGAATGACACTGCAATATTATTAAAAATATTATAGCAATGATTGGCTAAAATGTTTTATGGATACTTAATAAAAATATTATTGTTGCATATTTAAAAATTTGTATAAATGTTTCTATTCAGAACTATAATTTAACGATTATTTTATCAAGATAATTATGAGACTTCTCACAGGAAAGTAGACTGTAAAAATTAGAAAACCTTCAATATTTTCTACAAAACATTTTATTGAACAATTAATTTACATATCCCCTATATCTAAGGTAATTTATAATAAAAACATAAAAAATAGTAACCAATATTTATTACGGTAAGCATAGATTAAATAAATAAGTCTCCACTAAGAATCACACACTCCCGATTTTTGACCCTCGTTCAGTCTGTTTCAGTCCCTACGTTTCTTCCTTGAGTCCTGCTCCTGTAAATAATATCCACACATCAAGAATCAAATAAAACAAATATACTATCCACATCAAACAAACAGGTATCGAACAGGAAAAGGAAAGGATAAGGAGCAATGTACCTATCGTAAATTACCTTCTGCGTCAAAATGATAAGCAGCCTTTTGAAGATTCCAATGAAGTCGATGAACAGATCCAAAGAGTGGCCTACAAAATCTTTGCTGCCCATCCTGCGTTTCTCCACGATGACTTGCGTATCGTACAGTACGAAACCACACATAGCCAAAAGTCCGATGTACAACTGCGCCTGGTACACCCACATTGCACCGAAGAAGAGATTAGCCAAAGATAGCACCATCAAAGCTGTTATTATAGACATGAGAGTACCTCCGAGGTAGAGCCATTTTCCCCTTTCCGACAACAGAGCACATATCGAGAAACATAAGAACACAGCCGCTGTTCCAATGAAAGCTGTTACGATTATGCTTGGATCTATCATAATAACGAAATCGAGGAGGGGTCCCATACCAACACCTGTTAAAAATGTGAAGCCAAGGAGATATCCGACTCTCAGTGTCAAACCTTTGCCATTATTATCGGGAGTGCTCATAAGTAAGAAGAAAAATACCAAAGCTCCTATTGCTGATAGGAATCCAGCCTGAAGAAAATCCGTGAAAATGTGAACGGAAGCTCCAATGGCTGCCGCCATTGTCGACATTGCGAGGCAGGCGTATACATTTTTCAGATGTTGTCTAACAGGTTCTTCTCTGGAACAGTAAATGCACTTCGTAAGCAAAACGGATAATATAAATCGTAGTTATACTTACAGTTTAGTATTAAAGGAATTTAGAAATGTCTGTACGGACGGTGCTGCCATAATTATTTGACTTTGATATTCAACTTTTTCACACGTTTAATTCTCTGACACTATCTCGAAATCGAACGTTTTGATTATAAATTGATAACACTAGTACACTCTTTTACTTCTCACGTACTTCTAATTTAATCAACTAAATGAATTGCGTGTTTAGTCGTCGACTATCATATAAATACACCAAGCAAAATAACACACGTCATAAATAGTAAATTCCAGATTTCTCCAGTAGTAGGCCTCGTACATATTTCGCATTGGTTGTTGACAGTCACGTGCCATATTTGCTAACAGAAGCGTCTTCTTGGCCGTCAAAGGCGGAAAACGGTTCCTTATTTATTTTAAATTTAATTTAGTATTTTATTTAACAAGTTTTTTGTCGAAATAACGGGAAATTATGAATCCTATTACATTTATAGAAATGTCAATATTTCATTATGTGGTTGTGTGGAAACACAAACCAGAGATATGGAGAATACTACGGATATACAGTAAATGTCCGTAACCGGTGTTAGAGTCACTTCCTAATTCCTAGAGAATTTTGTAAAAATAGAGGCATAGGGCATACTTATGCCCTATGCCAAGTTATAGGAAGCAAGATTAAAATAAATTGCAATCCAAATATAGAAAAATATACCTACTAAATACATTATAGGTATACTTTTTAACTAGTAATATTAGTAATGTACTGTGTAGTCCATCTAATAATTGTGAAGCATTATGCTACTAGCATAGTGTTAGAAAAGAAAGAAACCACTAAATAAAATAAAACCTATATTTATATAAAGTTCATTTATCTCTATGCCTACCTACTCGTCCTAAATACTACATATTTTATTCATTTAAATTTCAATCATTTGAAAATAAACAAATGTGAACTGGTTAAATGTCCATGGGACGAAGACCATAAACAAGGAGAAGAAGAAGAACAAGTGCCAGTTACAAACAAATAACTACTAAAAAGCACAAAACATATCTAAAATCTATCCAATACTAGTACAGAAGGTGAAGAAGAAGAAGAAAAAAAATTATCAAACGACAACAGACAATTAACCTCAAAATATACTTTGATGTCATTCTTTCACAGACACGTGTTTTATAATTTAGTTTGAATTTGCAATTTGCAATAATATAAGGAATAAATTACTAAAATAATAAATATTTGACAGAATGGGTCAGAAAAAGAAAATTGGAAAACAGAGGAAAGATAAATATTACCAGTTAGCCAAAGAAACAGGTATTATTCTTATTCAATGAATTAACATTTTCCACATAACATTAAAATGTATTTCAGGTTTTAGATCACGTGCAGCTTTCAAATTAATACAGTTAAATCGTAAATTTGAATTTTTGCAAAAATCTCGAGTATGCATAGATCTGTGTGCTGCGCCTGGAGGATGGATGCAAGTCGCAAAACAAAATATGCCTGTCTCCAGCATAGTAATTGGTATAGATTTATTCCCGATAAAGCCAATACCAGGATGCATTAGCTTAACTGAAGATATCACCACAGAAAAATGCAGAGTGGCACTTAGTAGAGAATTAAAAACTTGGAAAGCTGATATTGTCCTTCATGACGGAGCACCAAATGTAGGAAAAAATTGGCTACATGACGCTTATCAGCAAGCGTGTTTAACCCTAAGTTCGTTGAAACTAGCAACACAATTTCTAAGACAAGGAGGATGGTTTATTACCAAAGTATTCAGGTCGAAAGATTATCATCCCCTTATATGGGTTTTAAAACAACTTTTCAAGAAGGTTCACGCAACTAAACCTCAAGCCTCTCGTAACGAGTCAGCCGAAATTTTTGTAGTTTGCCAATATTATATAGCTCCAGATAAGATAGATCCAAAATTCATGGATTCGAAGTATGTTTTCCAAGAATTAGAAATCGAGCCTAAGAACAAATTAAATGTTTTCCACCCGGAGAAAAAGAAGAAAGGAGCCGAAGGCTATGCTGAAAATGATTACACCCTCTATCATAAATTGAAAGCATCGGATTTCATACAGCATGAGAACGGCATTGATATTTTACAAAATGCCTCAGAGGTGAGTACCCCTAAATTATAATAACGATTATGACAATTAATTTCTGTTTAGATTGTCTTTGATGAACCCGATATTTTAAAACACGAAAAAACGACCAATGAAATTAAAGAATGCGCCAAGGACATAAAAGTTCTAGGCAGGAAGGACCTCCGCAGTCTTTTAAATTGGTGGAAGATATTACATGAGGAATATTTACAAGCACAGCCCAAAACCGAAGACGAACCTAAAGACACAGTTGTCGAGGATGTAAAATCAGGGTCGGAAAATGAAGATGTCGATTTAAAAGGAGTAGAAAAACAAATTTCCGAACTGCAAGAAGAAGAGTACAGGGAACAGAAACGGAAAAAGAAGAAAGTGCAAAAGGAGCGTAAGAAATTAAATGAACGCCTTAATCTCAAAATGGTATTGAAGAATGACGATGGACCCACAATGGAAGGCGACGAAATGTTTTCTTTGAAACAAGTGTCAAATACCACGCAAATGAAGAAAGTCGTTGATCAAACTCCAGACACTGTCGCGGAATCAGACGAAGAGTTTGACGAAGAAAGACGAGTTCCCAAATTTACAAAATACGAGAAAGGTGAGGGGCATTTGGATAGCTCAGGAACGTATTACAGGGATTCCGATTCAGAAATAGAAATGGAAAGCGACGAGGATGAAGAAGAAATTAAGGAGGGGCTAGGTAAGCGCATAACACATACAAATAATGAAATTTCTAAATACTTGTCAGTAATTATTATATTTTATAGGTTTAAGCGATGAAGACAGTGAGGACGAGCCCATAGAAAAAAAGAAGAAAGAGAGGCCCTCGAAGTTGTCCGAACAAAAAGAACATCCTCTCATCACGGATTTGGATTATCGAGACAAGGAGCAGAAGAAAGTCCATAAAGCTGAGTTATGGTTCGAGCGGGATGTTTTTAAAAACCTTATAGATGAGAACGATGAAGACGCAGACTTGGACAGGATGGTAGAGAACTTTAAGAAAAAAGGTGCCAAAGTTATCGGAGAAGAAAACGACGAAAAAAAAACAAAAGTGGAAAAGAGGAAGAAAACGAAGAAAACAAAGCAGCCTATGAAAAAGGAAACAGTTGATAGTGACTACAGCTCAGAAGAAGAAACTGATAGCGACAGTGATGATTCAGATTACGATATTGAAAAAGAAGTCCATATTCCCGTGAATAATCAGAAAAAAGATGGGTTTGAGATTGTTAAAAAAACTACAGGTAAAATTTAAAATCAATTTTAATTTTTGTATTTTTCGTATTTTATTTAATTATTTATTAATGTACAGGGTGTTCTGAAATCCTTAAGTCGGAGGACCCATAAAATATAACAAAATTTAATATTTTCTTGTAATTACAGTGCATTGCTTTGAAATTTAAGAATGAACAAAATACAGAATTCTGTATTTTATGTAGCACAAATAACTTGCCTTGATAATAAATTAGATTAATAATTTAGATTTATTATGTCATTTTAACTTTAGCATGTGTCCTACAGACACTACTTTTAAAGTGAATTGACATTTGACAGAAATGTGGCAGTTTGCTGAATTGTCTATGCAAAAATCTTAACCCAAAAAAGTTATGTCTTAGAAATGTCACTGATAAAGATGTAGATAGCGACCTCTATGGCATAATGAAAAACCAGCAACATGTTATTTCCATACTCTACATATTTGTACTAAATTTCAATACAATACATTGTATTTCTTAAGGGATATGTCTAAAAATTGATTAAAAATAAATATTTTCAGCGCTCTCCATCTAAAAAAAAAACAAAAGAAAAAATTGGGAAAAGTTGATCTAATCCTTAAATCATTGTCTGAATATGACAATTTTTTTTTAAATATTCTGTGTAGTTGATAATGGATATTTTTTATGTAGTGAAAAAAGGAAAATACAAGTTATCTTCGGAAGATTTGGCCTTGGGCACGATGATGGTCAACAGTAAGAAAGCTAAAAGAGACCTTATAGATTCGGCTTGGAACAGGTATACGTTTAACGATGAAAATTTGCCCGACTGGTTTGTAAAAGAGGAAGAGAAGCATATGAAGAGGGATGTGCCTGTTCCAAAGGTAAGAACGTTGTTTTAAAAAACGAGAGAAAACAAATTTTCCGAGTTAATTAAATTGTTTCTCTTCATCGTATTTTTAGGAATTAGTGGACGACTACAACAAGAAACTGGAGGACATAAACGTTAGGCCGATAAAGAAAGTTATAGAGGCCAAAGCGAGGAAGAAGAAGAGGGCTTTGAAGAAATTAGAAAAGGCCAAGAAGAAAGTTGAGGCCCTGATGGATAACGTCGACGTTTCCGACAGAGAGAAGGCTAAGCAAATCAAGGCGTAAGTCTTTATAGTCCAAGATCTGACCACGTTAATATTACGTAAATCTGTTTTTTTATTTAAAATGCAATTTTAATAGAAGAATTGTAATAGAGGAATACATTTCTTCCGGGTTGCTGGTCAAAATATGACCGCAAGTATTTTAAAAAAATTTTTTTGTTAATAATTTTTTCGTCTACTTGTCCGACAACCATCAGGTGAAACGCCAAAACTGATAAAAAAAGATTTTGTATTCAGTGACACTTTTTTGGGCCATTCACACGATGAGGAGTCGTTACTTTGCCATCTGGGGCGGATTCCTTTGTAGCGATATTTCAGATTTAAATGTTAAGAGCATTCTATAGTAATGCCGCCATATTGAAATTAGTAAATTATTAATTTTGAGCTCTATACTTGTAATGAGCCTATTTTTGGCAAGTAGCTTTAGAATTATTATTCACTTTTACTTAAAACAAGTATGTACAAGATTTTAAAAAATGTTTTTTTGTCTCAGATCAAAATGACCAACATTCCACCCTGTCTGATACAAAAATAAGCAATTTTTTCTTATAAAATTTTTTCAAACAATTGGTCATTTTTTGTAAATTTGAAATTTATTGATATTTTATTTACCACACCGAGAGGTGCTGCCACCATACTGTAAGCTTTGACTACAATGTATATCAAAAAATATGCTGCCAACAATACAAGGATGTGTTGGTGATCTATGCAGGTACAGGTAAAGAAATGGCATACGGTATAAGGAAATTTGGCACAGACTCGGTCAGCTGGTGCTGAGCAGTCTTAATATGAACATATCAAAAGTTTTTGAAGAACGGTACACGAAAGCACCCAAATAAGCACAGGTGTCTCAGTGCCTTAGTGTGTTGGCCATGATCGGTGGTTTGATTCGCGGACAAGTCATTTTTTTTATTTATTTAATAATTATTAAATCTTTTGGTTAAATATCAAATATTTATCAAACACTAGCTGTACCTTGAGCGAGTTGCTACGCCACCAACTAAAATAAATTTGAAGGAAAGACATTACACAAATATTCAATTCATTTTGAAATTCATTGATGAAATTCATTGAAATGACAGTGGCGCCATCTGTCGAAAATTGGTCGTACCAACTTAGAAACCTTCATGGGCTCATGCACAACAACTTTGCTAAAGATCATCACATGATCAAATGCATAATTTACGATTTTATAAAGGACATACAGACAAACAATCATTTTTATATATATAGATAGACCTTTATCTTATATGTTGTTTATTATACATAGTGCTTTTCATTAATTTACTTTTTGATATTTATTTATTGAAATCATTTGGTAAATTTCAAAAACAGAACTTTTAATTTTTAATAAAAAAATAATAAATAAAAAAAATTGATCGGGCAAAATAATGACTCTTCGTCGTGGAAACGGTCCGAAAAATGTCCCCGAATTCAAAGTCCTTTTTCATCAATTTAGAGGTTTCATCTGATATTTGTCAATTACTCTTTTTTAGGTTATATAAGAAAGCGAAGCAAGAACCTAAAAAAGAAATCACGTACGTGGTGACGAAGAAGCACATGGCGGCTAAGAAGGTTCAGAGGCCCGGAGGTGTCAAAGGTCCCTACAAAGTGGTCGACGCGAGAATGAAGAAGGATCTAAGGGCGCAGAAAAATAAGATGAAAACTATGGGCAGGGGTAAGAAGGCGAAAGGAGGAAGTAAGAACATGGGGAAGAAACCGAAAACTAAATCCAAGTAGATTAACTGAATTGATAGTCTGTAAGATTTCGAGTTGTTGAAGTGATGAAATATGTTTATATACGAGTATATTTAAGTGTTTTAAAATAAACTGATTGTAAATACTTAAATCTTTTTCTAATTATAATTAAATAAAAAAACAAAGGCAATAATATAAATTAATGAATGTGCAGAAAAATCGGTTAGATCTAGCGACTGGTTTTTTTAAATCGTGTATTTCTTTGTTTGTGCATGCATTAATTTTAATGGCGTTCGAAAAGGGATCGTGAGGTGTGAAATTGATTGGCATTGACGGCAAATTAATCTCTGAAGAATGTCAAATCTTGATAAAGTAAAAGTTTGACTTGATAATATACTTTGCTTAATTTTCATGATTAAAAAAATATATACAGGGTGATTCATTAATAATGGGACATAGCTTAAGGACATATTGCTGACCTCAAAATAGAGCCATTAAGCCAAATATGCCTTATCCGAATGTTGCTCCTTTTCGATCTACAGGGTGTCAAAGTTGGAAAAATAAATCACGTTTTCTTTATTATTTTTCGATCGTATCGACCGTGTTTTATGAAATTTGATATAGGGGGGTTGCTTGGGACTAAATAATCGAATATGATGACGATTTTGGTGTATCTGAACTGAAAAAATTTTCTTCCCTATCTTTTCTAGTTAAAAATGGTACACCTTGTTGATGTCGCTAGAAGTAATGGTTTTTGAGAAAAATGCATCTCAATGAGCAAAATTTCGTAAAACTTACTTCAAGTGATCGAAAGATAAGAAAGAAAATGTAACTTATTTCTTCAATTTTGACACCTTATATCTTTGTTATTATTGATTTTGGTGGATTTTTTGATTTTTTTAGGATAAGCTAAAGTAAATCGACTTATTTTGATCACAGTATTATGCTGTTACAGTATGCCCCATTACTTACGCAACAATTTGACTTTACTTTTAGATAAATTGCATGCATCATGAGATTTAGATGCGTTTTTCCCAGAAACCGTTGCTTCCAGCGACATCGACAAGGTGTACCTTTTTTAACTAGAAAAGATAGAGAAGAAAATTTTTCCAGTCCAAAATGAGATACAGTGTAGCACAAAAAAGTCGTAGCGATTTAAAGGGGTTCAAACCATCGTTGGTGGCGCCCTCTAGCAGATACACCAAAATCGTCGACATATTCGAATTTCTAGTACCAAGAAACCCCCCTATACCAAATTTCATAAAATACGGTTGATGCGATCCAAAAATAATAAAGAAAGTGTGATTTATTTTTTCAGCAACGTTCGGATAAGGCATATTTGGCATAATCGCTCTATTTTAAGGTCAGCAACATGCCCTTAAGCTCTGTCCCATTATTAATCAATCACCCTGTATATATTTAGTTTATATAACCAATGATGTAAACATAAAATAGGTACTGCCATTAGTTTTAACCTTGTTTATACATATATGATATATTATATAGTTGGCCAACGAATCAAACTTAGGAGTAAAAATGATAGATGATATAATACTCTTGTATAATCCAAGACACCCATGTTTATGGTGTAAATAAAAATGACATGGATTTTGGTTGACTACATAGACAAATTTATTCTCTCTGGTTGACTATATTCTATATAAACAAGGATAATATAGTCAAACTAAAAATAATAGATGGCGATACTTTTTTAAAATCCAAGTCACCCTTGTTTATACTGTAAAAACAGAGATTTTAGAAACTGACGACAATTTACTAGAAAATGAAATAACCTGCTGCTGTGCGACAATTTTTGGATGACCATTTCCCGGGGCATTGGATTGGCAGAAGAGGTCCCGTCGTATGGCCACCAAGATCTCCGAATCTGTCCCCTTTGGAGTTTTTTCTGTGGGGTCATTTAAAATCACGAGTGTACCCCACTCAGCCGGAAACATTGCAAGTGCTACGTCAGAGAATTGTAGAAGAATGCCGATTAATAACTGCGGATGTCTTTAATAATGTTCGAACAGAATTTGAAAACAGACTGTATTATTGTTTGAAGTTAACGGGGTCATTTTGAGCAATTCATCAAATAAATCTGATTTATTATTTGCTTCAGCTTTTTTATTTCTGACTTTTTTGTAAACTGATAGACACATCAATAACAATTAGGTAATGCGGTCATGTGTAGTAGATGAAAAACTTATTAGTGGTGGGCATTTGTGTAGAAATTACTATGCGTAAGTTGGTTTGTCATCTTTTCGTTTGTAACCAATAATTCTGTCAAATCTCAACCGATTTCTAAAAACGGTACGTCACTGTGTTCGCAATGAAAAGGGCTTTAAAATGATGTGCCACAAGTGGGGTAGTTGCATTTGAAATTTTTAAGTTGGGGTTGCTAGGCATTAGGGGGATGAACATATCGAGTTGGCTTGACTGTCAAAAAAGCTCCCCCCAAGAACAAAAATCGACGGGTCTCGGCGAATTTTGAAATATTATTCGGTTTTCCAATTATAGGGTGGGTCAAATTTTCGTTGGGATACCCTGTATATTACTGTAATAATTATTTTATTTAGGTATGTTATAGTTCGAAGAGTACGTATAACTCGCGACAAGAATTCAGACCACTTACGTCATACGAACAAATGAATAATTCATTATATTTTCATCAAAATATTTAAGAAACTGCAACTGATAGTAATAAAACTATATACTCCCCTAAAAGTTTGCATTATATATTACACTAAATTGCAACTAATGATTGTTTTTAACGCGACCAAATATCGAAAATTACGTTGACAATAAAAACAAATGTGTAACGGCAGCCGTGACGTAAGACGTCTGAATTCTTGACGCGAGATCTACCTATACTTAAAATTTGATTTCAGTTTTTTCTATTTAGGTCAATTTTTTCACTACCCACATGCATACAGTGATGCAAATGTTTCGTTTATTACATAATTTCTAATAAAAATTCAAATCACTTTAATTACTTGTTTTTTCACACTTACACCTTTACCTTTTACTTTTTTCTAATTTATTAAAGTAAATACTTAACGGTCAAGGTTGTTTACACTGCAGGATGTCGATTTACATATTTTTATTACGACTTTTACGTAAGATTTTTACAATTTACTGTAATTTCACGCGTTTGTTGCATTATGCATTCAATGTTTAATGTATTAATAACTGCGTTATTTCCATACTCAATTACTATTTTCATATACATATCCAAGCAGTGTTGTTTTATGTAAGCATACATATTTATAGAATGTTTTGAACGAGACTGAAAAACACACAAATATTGATTGTTCCGTGAATTCATTTTCGTTTCATAAAAATATTGTAATGCCATAAATAGATAAGTACATGCTTTTGCAATAATAATGACTCTCTCAAAACAGTTTTTGAACTTCTGGAAGTTCTGAACAGAAGTTTCATTAAATTTCTATTGGCTGAGTGAAACAACTAACGATTAATGTTAAAAGTAGATTTCATTACAAATAAGTAATTCAAAATAAATAGCAAATAATTTTAACGAGTCATTATTATTGCAAACGATTGTACATAAATTTTGATTTTGATGTGGAAAAGTTTGGTGTAAATGCTCTCTAACGATTAACAGGCGCTGCATGCTTACCTCAACTTTCTGCAGAACACACTGTATGAGTTTTTGGAAGACATTGCTTTGAATCAGAGGCAACAAATGTGGTTCCAGCATGATGGTGCTCCAGCTCATTTTTCCATGGCCGTTGGAGAGCATTTACACCAAACTTTTCCACATAGATGGGTAGGAAAGGCCGGACCTGTTTTATGGCCTCCAAGATCGCCTGATCTGAACCCTCTAGATTTCTTTGTTTGGGGATATTTGAAGACATTAGTGTATGGTACTCCTGTAAATAGCCTGGAAGAGCTGCAGCTACGGATTAATCAAAAGTGTCAAGAAATCCAAACCAAGGATGGTGTTTTCGAAAGAGTTCGAATATCGTTGAGACAAAGATGTCGTGCCTGCTTGGAAATGGATGGAGGGCACTTTGAACATCTTCTGTAACTTTGTTTTTTGTTTGTTAAAAGCTTCCTTTGTCGGTTTATTCCTAATAAAATAAAATGTTTGAAAAACGAATAGTGGTCTATATCTCCGCAACCGTTACTTTGCGGACCCATGTAAGACTTTTCTGCTTATTTTGGTTCATACTATTACCTCCTGAAATATTTTACACTCTGTATATGGGACCTTTTATTCCGAATATTCCCACAAATCTGTATTTTGTTTTTCCTCCATTAAAGACTCCACACCCTGTTTATGTTTTTTTACTACTTTAGTTTGTAGGCTTCCGTGGCTGTTGTTAATGGTCAGGTGATTTCCGGGCTGGTTGCCACGTCGTCGGTTTAGAACTCTTGACGTTTTGAGAGACATATCGCTCTCTTCTTCAGAAGTTACTCTGAAACTGGAGATCTACTGGTCGTAGCACTATTTATATCAGGGGTGGTTACTGATCCATGATGTTCCGGTGGGGTGGTCACTGATCCATGATGTTCTGGTGGATTGCTTTCACGGATGAGTCGTTTCCAAATACTGGGCAGATCCACGCCACCGTCCCTGTTGAAATTGTTCGGATTTTTATGAATTTCTATAGCTTCTCTGTATAGTCGGGGCCAAAATCTTCTGTCTCTTACTAGCATGCTGGCCTCACTTAGCTCCACCGCTCTATGCTCTGCTACTGCCGATTTTTCCCAGTTGTTATTTTTGAGGTGACTTTTGTGTTCCTTTAACCTTGTGTTGATGTGCCTTCCTGTCTGTCCTATATAAACCTTTCCACAGGAGCTGTACAGATAAAATCGGACGTCTTTTGAAGAAAAGAAATATCAACACAGTATTCAGCACTGTAAAAAAGGTGGCGGCAGATTTTCCGAAGACCTTCAACAGCGACCATCTCCAGGGCCCCGGTGTGTACAGCATTCCCTGATCCTGTGGAAAGGTTTATATGTAGGTATAGGACAGACAGGAAGGCACATCAACACAAGGTTTTTTTTACTACTATTGGTATTATTTTTTTAACAATCAATAAACAAATATTGACTCGTACAAAACTAAAGCATAGAGTGAGATATGGCTTTTCAGTTCGATACCAGTCCCTTGTTTTCAACCTGAAAATATGCGATTTCAGCATTTTTATGCTTTTATAAGCAAATGAAGTAAATGAACCTATACAATATTTTGAATTTTTTAAATTTTTTGTACGCCTCTGTTTTTATTGTCAAAGACGGTCGAGTTCAAGGGCAAAACGTAGATTCTCTACAATATGTACACAATCGTTTTCATGGTCAAACTGATAATAGATAATTAGTTAATATTACTTTATCTAATTTAAAGTCTAAAGTGAGTATTACATAAAAGGTTTTACAGCATGACAATGACAATCTAGGAGATTATTTTTTATAACGGGAAGTGCCTTCAAGGTGATGGTCAGCACACCACACACATCGGACAAACAACACGCCAATTTACATCAGTTAACGTTTATTAAAGTGAATTTAATATGCTGATAAACTGTTTTTAATTTAGAGGCTTATTACTCACGTTGCTCGCCTCATTACCAACGATCGACCTATCCGAAGACCAACCGACGTTGTGTTTATGCTAAACATCGATCTGGTCTGCAGTCTGAGTCGCAATTGATGCTAGGCTATTACCTATTATCGTACATTAGAGCAGACAATGATACTACGGAATTAGTTCTGTCTAGACAATGCATTCAAGTTGTTGATGTAATTTTTAAGTTAAATCGCTTTAACCGTACAATAAATTCATTGGATAGGACAAAAAGATTTACTTTCCGGGTCTGGCTACAAGAGATGTTCAAAACTGTAGGCTTTGGTTTCGTTCACAAAAATTGTTCTCGTCTTATACATTGCTCTCTATGTAAATGCTCTGAGAACTATTCCACTATGATAATTTTGATCCTAAACACCAAACATTTCATTTAACCCCACAAATAAAAATCACATGAGTTTAGGTCTGGCGATCTTGCAGGCCATCTTATTGGTCCCTTGCGTTCCACCAATTGGAAAATCGGTTATTTAAAAAGTCTTGAACTTTGCGTCTAAAATGGGGTGGTGTACCATTGAGAAGAACCACATGGATTGTCTAACATTTAAAGAGCACATTCAATTATTTTCCAAAAAAGAGATAAAGATAATTTAAGCCAGTCATTCAGTCTGGAAAAAAAGAGCAACTAGATTGTTTTCTTCAAATTAAAATGATAGTGTTAACATATTGATGTGTTCGTAATTTTATTCTTTATCTGTTACTGTCACGATCTAATATGGCGTCCATAAGAAAAAAAAAACAATTTAATGTTGCATGACCGAAACTATACTCTCGTCAAGAATTCAGACGACATACGTCATACGAACAAATGAATAATTCATTTTATTTTTATCAAAATATTTAAGAAACTTCAGCTGAGAGTAATAAAACTATATACTACACTAAATGTTTGCATTATACAGGGTGTTAAAAAAAGAGTGTAAAATATTTCAGGAAGTAATAGTATGAACAAAAATAAGCAGAAAAGTCTTAATATACATGGGTCCGCAAAGTAACGGTTGCGGAGATATGGACCACTATTCGTTTTTCAAACATTTTATTTTATTAGGATTAGGAATAAACCGACAAAGAAAGCTTTTAACAAACAAAAAACAAAGTTACAGAAGATGTTCGAAGTGCCCTCCGTCCATTTCCAAGCAGGCACGAGATTCGTCTCAACGATATTCGAACTCTTTCGAAAACACCCTTCTTGGTTTGGATTTCTTGACACTTTTAATTAATCCGTAGCTGCAGCTCTTCCAATCTATTTACAGGAGTACTATACACTAATGTCTTCAAATATCCCCAAACATAGAAATCTAGAGGGTTCAGATCAGGCGATGTTGGAGGCCATAAAACAGATCTGGCTCTAGCACCATCATGCTGGAACCACATTTGTTGCCTCTGATTCAAAGGAATGTCTTCCAAAAACTCATACAGTGTGTTCTGCAGAAAGTTGAGGTAAGCAGCGCCTGTTAATCGGTTTGGTAAAACAACAAGACCTAGAAACCTGTCACCTACAATACCCATCCAAATATTTAATGAAAAACGTGCCTGATGTCCAGATTCTATTAGAGCATGAGAATTTTCGTCGGCCTAAATATGCGTATTGTGAAAATTAAACACTCCATTTCTTGTGAACCCGGCGTCATCAGTAAAAAGAATGTTTGCAAGAAAACGAGGGTCTTCAGCATCATGACGTAGAAACCAGCGGCAAAAAGCCAAACGTGTTTGATGATCATTTATTGGATTTAAGGCCTGTACTCGTTGCACATGGTATGGATAAAGCAGTTGCTCGTGAAGGATTCTCCAAACAAGAGGACCACTAATTCCTACCTCGGCTGATATTCTCCGCACACTCGTACCTGGATTCTGCTCTACCAGTGCTAGAATTTCTTCTTCTGGTCTAGGAGTGGATACCGACCTTGGTCTTCCGGATAAATGGCACTGTTTGCTCAGGGAACCGGTATCACGAAATCTTTGGTGAATTCTTCCGAACATGCGTTGTGAAGGAATCTGGCGATTTGGATAAGCGTCAACATAAAGACGTCGCGCTTCGGTGGTGTTCTCATTAGCACGACCATACATGAAATGCATGTCTGTTAATTCTGCGTTAGAGTAACCAGCCATAGCGAAAGAAAACTTGCGCACTGAGAACAACTGTCAAATACGTACTATTTATTTCACTAAACATCAACCAAATATTATAAGAAAATACACAACGTTTTTGCAAAATAAAAAAAGGGGCTAAAAAACATAAAACATTACATATCTCCGCAACCGTTACTTTGCAGACCCATGTTTATTGAGACTTTTCTGCTTATTTTGGTTCATACTATTACCTCCTTAAATATTTTACACTCTTTTTTTAACACCTTGTATATTGCTCTAAATTGCAAAAAATTGTTGACAAAACAAAAACTTGACAACAAAGACAATTGCCTAATGTCAACCATGACGTAAGACGTCTGAATTCTTGATGCCGTAAAAATTTTGACACAAAACCGATTTCTCGTATATTTTTATCCCTCTGTACTAAATTTCAGTTCTTTCTGATAAAAATAATGATGCTAGATGGCATTTTCCAAAATCGTTATTCTCAGTTTTTCCATAATATTTCAGCAACGGTAGCAGATCTGATTGGTTTATCCATAGATTTAGGAAGAGGGAGATCAGTCAAAGACTATTGCGCATCCTGCCAATTTCCCACTCCTCTCACCCACAATTCCATGACATGTGGCCGTTCCCAGGGCCGTATTTAATATAATGTTGTTTACTACTACTTTTGGTACAAATAAAAATGTAGCTAATAATTATTAATTTCTGGGTAACAAAATAACGTAATTGTGAATAAAATAAAATGTTATATTATTTACGAGAACTTGCTGCTTGCTTGCTGAAGTTTTTTAAGAATTATAATTTTGGATTTCCTAAAGATGAACAAAGATAAGATTTTTGGATAATAATTGCACTAAATTTAAGGAAACAGGATAATTTCAATATTCTAATGTGTCACTTTCATATAGAAATAATCCTTTACGAAAATTTAAATACTCATTTTAAAGAACAAAATGTATTTTCTTGTCACTGTTCAAATCTAATTAAGCTAATTTCATCTATATATTACAAACTATCAAAGGTCACTATATTATAATGAAAATGTAATTGATCAAAGTAAAAGCTTAAGAACAGTATTAGAATAACCTACTTATTATTTATGACTTTCATGTTTTAAATTTATAATAAAAATGTTTAATAGGTACCTACTGTTTCCTTAAAATTATAATTTTCATAGAAAATATGTATAGGTATATACTTCACATTTCTCATAATGATAAAAACGCTTAGCCCTAAGTAAAAATAAATGATATTCAACAAATAATTTAATACAAATTAACACAAATCATAACCAATTCACTAAAATATTCTTATATTTGCAAGACTTCTTGCTGTAGCAATATTTCTTGTCTTGTCTCGCAAAACTTTTTTTTAAATCTTGTCTTCTCTTGCAATTCAAGCTGTCAAGTCTTGTCTTGCGAGACTCAAGACAAGATCAAGAAAAGGCCAGCCAAGATGCCAACACGCGTTTTCCAGCAATGAAATTATTTCAAATTAGTTTAAAGTGTTGCATTTTTACAACGTATTGGTGACGTCATGTACAAAAATATTTCGAACATGTTCAAACCTCTAATTAGTCTAATTTACTTATTTTCAAAATATTATAACGTCACAATAAAAATTACTTAAGGCTACTGGTGAAATAAATAGTTTCGTTGTTGGAAAGCGCCTTAAAATGTCAAGTAAAAAATTTCTGTTGACATTTATTTTTTAATATGTATTTACTTCTTTAACTAAATTCATGCACCATTCTTTAGATTCGTGAGATTTAAACTTTCTTGTGAAATAAGAATAAAGGTGTGAGACAAAGAAATATAAAGACGTGGATATTTTTATCATAGT
This sequence comes from Monochamus saltuarius, assembly GCA_025584915.1. Taxonomy (NCBI): domain Eukaryota; kingdom Metazoa; phylum Arthropoda; class Insecta; order Coleoptera; family Cerambycidae; genus Monochamus; species Monochamus saltuarius. The sequence goes on from CM046725.1 coordinate 18,330,146, forward strand.
CTAGAAAGAAAAATCAATACATTAGTCTAGGCCAAAGTGGAATGAATAATGCTAGGGGTTGTTATTGTAAGACTATGAGTATAGTAAAGTTCAAACAACTGAAAATACTACTAGGCGTGTATTACTGAAACTACTGTAAGACTTTTTTTAACAAAATTAATAGTTATCTTTTGAAATGCTATAGTTTTTGTAGCACCCGCGTATTATGTTTATACGTTGCAAATAATAACCTCTTGGTACACGATTCATCAATGAATGATGAATGATATACCTGCAGATGCTCACATAGATATAGTACGTGCGCTCTAAATAAGCGAAGCAAAAGAATGTACGCATGTGGAGACTCATATACAATGTATACCAAAATAATGCAACAAAATTTATATTATTTTTTTAATTGAGATTAAAAAATAATTTCTAAAACAGGTAATTGGCATATAGCAAATCCCACTTATCGGAAATATTTCCTATTTTTATACATTAGCAAAAATTCTTTAAAGAAGACGCTCTACATTTCATTTTATAGCCCTTCTGAATTCAAATGCAGTTATACAGGGTGATTCATTAATAATGGGACAGAGTTTAAGGGCATGTTGTTGGCCTCAAAATAGAGCGATTAAGCCAAATATGCCTTATCCGATTGTTGGTCCTTTTTGATCTACAGGGTGTCAAAGTTGAAAATATAAATCACATTTTACCATACCAATTTCCAGTAAATACGGTCGATGCGATCGAAAAATAATAAAGAAAATGTGATTTATTTTTTCAGCTTTGACACCCTGTAGATCGAAAAGGAGCAACATTCGGATAAGGCATATTTGGCTTAATCGCTCTATTTTGAGGTCAGCAACATACTCTTAAGCTCTGTCCCAATATTCATAAATCACCCTGTATACTAGGGATGATCAAAAAGTAACTTTGAAATATTTTGAGTTGTATTAGTCCTATTCGACCCACATTTTCGTTGTTGTGTTGGTAGCTCCATTATAAGTTCGTAGAGATGCCACTTTTCATACTTCGGAATTCTGTAAACTGAGACTTCGACGTAGTTCAGCGATATCTTTTATCTCAACTAGAGAAAAAAATATAAATTTTGTTCCTTTATTTTGGGACACACTGTATACCAAACTCTATTAGTTAGATTGGTGATGTTAAGTGAATTTTGGCAAATAACCTAACGAGTGGCTACCTCAACCATGAACATGTTAATTCGAAGGACAGATTTCTTAATTATTAAAAATTGCCTAGTAATTTTTTGCGGTTTAAAAAAGATCGAAAGGACATTTAGCACCGTGAATGCAAAATTTACTGATAAAAGAAATCATTTAAAAGTTAATTTAGTAGAGAATATATTATTGACCAAGACAAATTACAAATTAGCTTACTTAGAATTTTTTAAATGTATTCGTCCCGAAAAATATGGAAGTATGGAAAGTATGAAAAAGTTTTTTTTTCAACCGGCACAAAACTATGAGATATTTTTACTGTCAGGAGTTTCTAACGTTGATATTTTCCTTACCGAGGAAAAAAAATGGTATTTTAGTATTAAAAAATGTCTTAGCAATAAAAGTATTTACTTTTAATCCTAGGAGCTAAAATTGACATAATAAAGTTAATTTTTAGATTAAAAGTGTTAAAATTATTAATTAAATGGGGGATTTTGGTTGGAGAAAAAATAGCATGTTTTAATTGGATTAAAAAATTTTTTGTCTCTCAATTTTGCATTTTGCTCGCGAGAAAAGTGACACTTTTAATCCTGATAGAACAATATACTACTTTCTCTAACCGTCACAAAATTATGACATTTTTTTACTGTCGGAAGTCTCTAAAGTTGACATTTTCTTTGCTGAGGAAAAAACGTTACCTCAGTATTAACAATTTTTAATTTTTTATTTGTTTTTTTATTTTTTATTTTCATGCTAATACACCGAAGTGTTTGCACACGTCACCAAAGTAATGTAAAAGTAATTCCAATAACATACAAAGCAATAATACATTACACCAACTAATAAAATATATAAAAAATGTAAGACATACAAAACACAAAATTATATAGTTACAGATTAAAATTATACAGTAAAATATTTACCAACTACTCACACGAATTAATTAAAATTATTATTAAAATACTCACAGAAAGTATAAAAAGCCTTGTTAAGTAAGTATGTTTTTACTTTTCGTTTAAATGCTACTAGCGGCAGTACCTTGAGGTTATTTGAGAGAGCGTTAAAAAACTGATAGGCCAAGTAGCCCGTACCATTTCTGGTTTTGTTAAGTCTCCGGAATTCAATGTTTAACTCATTTTTATTTCTGGTGTTGTACACATGAATGCAACTTCTGCTTCCAAGTTGGTGTAAATTTTTTTTAACATATAAGAGACAGTGATAAATATAAACACACGGAGCACGGAGCAGTTGGGATGTTAAACTTAATATAGTTGTCCCGAAACTCCAGACCTTCCATAATCCTTATTATTGCTTTCCGTTGTTGCGAGAATACCCTTGATACCCCGGTTGCATGACCCCAAGTTATGCCATATGATATAATTGACTGTACGAGTCCATGAAAAGCGGTTTTTAATGTTGGTAACGATACAATTTTACTTAGACTTCTAAGAAGAAATAGATGTTTAGATAACTTATTATATAAATAATCAATATGACAGTTCCAAGTTAACCTGGGATCAATTTGCACTCCGAGAAATGCAATACTTTCAGGGTTGCCACAATTTTCTAGGCTACGAAGAGAGAAAACCATCCTCTGTGTTTTAGCAACATTGATTGTTAACCCGTTACTGATGAACCAATTCTTGGTATCGTCCTGGATCAGATGCATATCATTAAGAAGTGTAGATACATTTAAATTAGTGGTTGATATATTTGTAACATCAGCAAATAGTATGTTCAAAATATTACTATTAAATATTGTTGGTAAATCATTTATGTAAATTAAAAACAACAACGGACCCAGGACGGAATCTTGAGGCACTCCAAAATTCAGCCGAAGAACACCTGATTTATTCCCATTATAAATGACAAATTGATGTCTATTTGAGAGATAGGAAGATTATTGAATCAGATGAAAATCCGTAGAGTGACAGTTTCCTCAGCAGAATATCATGAGCTACGCAATCAAACGCTTTGCTTAGGTCCAGGAAGAATTGGGAACATATTTTCCTTTCTCAAATCCGGAATTAATGAAAGTTGTCTAGCATTATCGGTCAGTGGTCGCGCGGTTTTAGGCGTCAGTACTTGAATCGAGGTGACTAGATCGCTGTGTGGTTCGACCCCCGCAGCCGGTAGACCGTATATAAGCTATATTCGTGGAGGGATTGGCACCCTCTCCGCGGGTATGGTAGGGTGGAAGAATGTTGGCTTGGGTCAATGTGAGAGATTGATACCGGTTGACATTTGACTACCCCCCTAATTAATGAGGTTTTCCAGGTTTCCCTCATTCCTGCACTGAATAGTGGTTAGGGCCTACCAACGTAAGTCGTTCCTGGGCGCAAATGCGGCCTGCTTAATAATACTATGTCGTCCCCTCTCCCGCACAAGTCTTCGACTTCTGGGCTAATCCTCGTGATTAGAATGAGGGGTAGAGATATTATTATTATATTATTATTATCTTAGCAATAAAAGTATTCACTTTTACCTAGGAACTAAAGTTGACACGTTTCCTTAGATTAAATATGTTAAAATTAATAATTAAATGAGGGATTTTGGTTGGAGAAGCATGTTTTATTTATTAAAAGTGTCTTTTTTGTGTCTTTGCATCCGCTCGGCTACGCTACGCTTCATCTAGCACATATAAAATTTGCTCGCCAGAAAAGTGACACTTTTTCCAATATTATTATTTTTATATCAAATATTTTAGTTTTGGATATATTTGTATTGTTTGTTCTTGTTATGTGATCTATTAAAGCATCTTGATTATTTAAATTATATAGGTAGACAAATCTAGAAAATACTGATTCACGATAAGTTGAGTAAAAGTTGAAAAAAAAATGTTTATACATTTTCATATTTCTTCTTTTATGAACAGATCTAGTAAATACTAATTCATTAATAAGTTAAGCAAAACTTAAAAAAAATGTATCTAAATACATTTCCATGTCCTCTTTTTTCTCATTTCGTTCTATTTTGCGTATATTTGGCCTCGTTTTCTTGAGGCGTGCGGACTATACCCTTTTTGGACAGCTTCAATTATCACATGACACGGCAAACGGGCAAGACATAAATAATTGCGAAAGCATTTAAAAATAAAGAACTTTTAATCGCTATTTACGCATTCCGCGGGTATAAATTACAATTCCGAAAATAAACTAGTGGAAAACACTGGCGGGGGAAATTTACTCGATCCAGCGTGGCGACCTGAACAACACACACACGATCCGATCAACAGAGGTGCGCTACTGAAATAAAACAAGGTCAAGTTCTCGAGTTTAGCAAGGTCAGGCAGGCGGTCGCCTCGAGGCCGACGTGGGTGCCATGGGCGTAGATTCGCGACGTTCGTTTGTTTTAGCGGTGTTTTTTTTATTGGGACCCAATATCACTCAATCGATTATGAGAAGATTTGTACTGTACAGGTTGATTCACAGGGAATGTAATATTCCGCAGATTCTATAACGGAAAATATTATTTTTAAGGTTTTTAGGTGTACTATACACAGTGGCGGCTCATGGTAGCTGCAAGAGGTGAGGCCCAAATAATATCATTTTAAATTCCTTGTATAATATTTCTATCATTTTCTGAACTTAAATTATAAAATTGTTCGTCTCTGTACAAAACATAAAGTTCGTTTTTCAACTTATCTATGTCAAATATGTTTGGATACATTTGTAGTAAACAATTAAACGATTTTTCCGGAAATTTCTTTGCATATTCGGGATATTTTGAAGAATCTACTAGAGCCACTGGCGGCTCGTGACTTTTTAAACTAGTGAGGCAAACAGGCAGCTACGCAGAATTAACATTTTTTGTACTTTTTTCTTATTATTTATAGGTAAATCAGAAAATACAAATACAGGATTATTTGAAATTGCTCTACCATAGTAAGTAATATACGAAATAGGCAAGACATTATCAGAACTCTTTTAGTCAAGTGAAAGTGAATTTATAATTAGTTCTAGTTCAGCAGAACTGGACCTAGACTCAATAAATTATGATTTTAAAATTTATATGCTGCTCAAAATTCTTTCCGACACTTATGACTATAACTCTTATACTGTAACAAACACCATTTAATTTTTTTGTTAAATTATCTATATGAGAATTTATAATTTGTGTTTTTTGGGTAATTTTAATAACTATGGAACACCAAATATTATTATTGCATAAGTTAGACTCAACTCTAAGCGTTTATATGAAGGTCCATCCATCAATTCATTCAAGAATGATTATGACCGTCACCTGGCTAGTTCGAGTGAGTGAGTTTGTTATTCCATGTGCGGGTATGGTTTGTTTCGATTTCTTTTTTATTACTTAACTTTTCCGTGGTATTTTCAACCATTTTACCGTGATTTTTAATTATTTATGGATTTTATGTTTATACAAGTAGGTATATACCTTTTTGTATAATTTTATTTACCTACCTATTAGCATAGTAGACTTTACCTCTAATAATAATAATAATAAAAATGTGTTTGACGGCACAACATTCATCCTAGTTATTAGTCATAAATGGGTGTTTTACAATGTTTAAAATATCTTTCCATAATACCTTTCTTCCATTTCGAAATTATATACGTTGCACAATATGCTTACTTTTTGGAATTGTGGCCTAATTACCATTTTTATTTACGTCAAATGAGTATTCACTTTAAGGTATGTACATGCTTTTGCAATAATAATGGCACTCCGTCAAAACAGTTTTTGAACTTCCGAGTAAAAGTCTCTATTGGCAAGTGAAACAAATAAGTGTGCACTAATGTTAAAGATTGAAAGTAGATTTCAATACAAATAAGTCAGAGGTTCAAAATTCATTTTAAAGTATGTCATTATTATTGCAAACGATTGTACAAAATTTATATTTGTATTATCTAATATACAGCTAACTTATAAGTTAAAGGGTACTACTGTAGGTAGTACTGTAAGTAGGTAGGGTACCATACAATTTTTATTCGTCGACTAGCTATATTTTTTTTTACTGTTTAAGAAAGGTATTTTAAGCTAATATGTATCAAATCTCCTACAATTCCTATCAATGAAGTCATATGTATGTTCTCTGATACCAAACATCTAGGTATGCTTAAACAGTAAAAAAAAATGTTACAAAAGCTAATAATAAGGAATATATGGGTAGATATTGTGGGTGTAATTCAACGCAGGTTGGGGCTTTTGTCCACTGAGTAGTTAGTTTCACACAATATTGTTAATACCTAAAAATATATGAAAAAAATAGCTATATTTTGTTATCCCTTGCATCTACGCTCCTGCGGCTGACGTGACGGTTATCTCCCCCAGCCCTTTGTTTAAATATTGTGCGATTTTCGCAGTTTTTATTATAAACATGTTGTCGAGTTCGCAGTGACTGCTACATCATGCGGTTCAAGGGCACTTCAGTCGACAAACAGCCGCAAAAAATATAAAACTGCGACATAATAAATACTAAATGTAAATTAGTGGTCAATGACGAAGCGCTAGGCTTCGATCTTCTGAACTAGAACAACTAGCAGATTTTTTATTTCTCCCTAACCGCCTTAAAAATTAATAATTGTGTACGCGCAGCTTTATGTAATATTTTATTTATTGTCGACGAGAAACTGGCAGAACAGAGAAAATATAATCATAATATAAGACAGTAGGTACACTGGAGAAAAATAAAATACTTACTATTATTCAGTAAAACACACATCAATACCTACGTATTTTAAGATATTGTCTAAAGCTATATATTTGTGGCATAATTTTAGTTTTTCTTTTGTTTTATTGGTTTTTTTTTAAATGTATCAGCGTGTCATTGGTTAATAAGCCATGTTACCGTCGAATATATACAGGGTGAGTCTTAAATAAACACGAATATTTTAGCTGCAGGTGTAGTTTGTTATATATAGATGAGTGTATAGTGAAAGTAATTTTTTAAAAATTTCAAATTTTTATGGAAATATTAATTTAAAAAATATATAGACATAATTTATTGGTGTGGTATAGGAATAGCAAAAGGGAGGAGATGGCCATTAACATTTTTATAAATAACATATTTCAATCATTTTTTGACGTTATCTAAAAATCCTAGTTATTAACACCTTGAAGTCTATTTTATGTAAAAATTTAGATTTCAAGATATTAGTGTAACACTGGCAATGCTGTGGAATGCATATTCAATCTACCATATCATGACTCATATCGAGGTATGGTCAGTGGTCCTCAACAGGTTTTCTAAGTATTAAAAAATCACAAAATATGACCTTTCATTTCAAATTTCTCTGTTCTGTTGTACTTATTTGAGGTTCAGCCTGTATAAATCATTAAGTATATTGTAAAGCCCCGTGTATATTATAAAAAAAAATAATGACACATTTTAACACAAAAAACCACAATCCTCTGTTAATTTAGGTCCACACGGGATTATGTATATTTTTACACATTTTTCTGTATGTAGCAGTGTTAAAAGTTTAACACAACCCACTGTGTTCATCTAACACATGCTATGTGTAATTTTTACGAATATTATAATGTTATTTTTATCATTAGCCAATAAATATATGAAAATACGAATAATTTCAAAACTCTTGTAAAATATACTTGAATTTTTTATATTTTATAATAGTTGGAATATTATCATTACCTGAAGTATTCAAATAATTCGAATATTTGACTACATATCTAATTTCGATTATTCGAATAAGTTGAAATATTTGAATACATCGAATATTATAGTAATTTGAATAATCGAATAATTGAAAAAATTCGAATATCTTAATTATTCGAATAAATACTGAAGTAACTAAAAATATATTGAAGTTCCAAATAACTTAAAACTAATAATAGTTATTTATGCAACAAGTGCAAAAAGTAAGTGTTTACTGCAAGCGGCGTGAAATTGTCCAACAAGGCCGTCAGGCCGAGTAGGACAACACGTCGAGTGCAATAAGCACTTTTTGTACGAGTTGCATACAATATTTTTTCTACGTTCATGCAAAAACCAAAAAATGTTATTTAGATGACACTAAGTCTAGAAAAATGTGACGTCGATTTGAAGGTTTATGTTTGTCATAATGACAAAACGCTGTAGTAGAATGACAGATGAGTGCAATAAAGAACCACTTTTTCCACTAAATATAGTTCAATAAAGTATTGTTTTGTGCATGAACGTAGAAAAATTATTTTGCAATGTTCAAAACTTACTTAAAAAATGGCTATTAAATAAACCACGTATTTTTTGCTATATAATTGCACTTAATTTAAACTGAAATATTGATCCGCATCTATTTTTGTTTTTATTTCTTGTCTCATATTTTGTGTCTAATTATCAGGAAAGTTTTCATAATTTTTAATAACTCAATAACTGTTAAGTGAAAGAGAGTTAAGTATAATTCCCTTGACAAGTTCTGCTTTTGGGGTTTTTGCAACGCTCTTATATTAGTTATTGCATATGTTGTATGTCACTTCAGACAATCTTTTTGTCTTTGTGATATTTTTATTTGCACAGGTATTTATAAATGCGAAACTTAATTCCTACTGTACATTTTAAGCAAATTTTGTTACTTAATGGATTATTGTAATGTAATTGTATGTAATTTATATTGTGTGTAAATAAATATTATTATTATCATTATTATATTATTAAATATTCGAATACAAAATTTAAAAAAAAATCCCAACCTTAATATTATAATTATTTACGTCTTTTTCTAGATTTTGGCGGATGCGCTGGGAATTAAATTAAATTATAGAATTCCTCTTGAAACAAATAATTTTAAAAGGTTAATAGGATATAGGTTAATATATTTGTGCTGAATATATTCTATATTCTTGCTGAAAGTAATGTTAAAGTTTTGTTTGTAAAGGTTAATAATATATTTACTACAAACTAGAACCAAATTTTATGGAATTAATATTTATTCCGTAAACATCGCTGAAGAATGAAATAAACAAAACAGTTACAAGAAAATTACAATGTTCAACCATATCCTGTATCCAAGAGAAGTGAATATGCGAACAGGAAAACGATATGTACAAACAGAAACAACAAAGTCCCTGACATTATCAGTCATTTGAGATTATTAAATTTCCTTGTATCTAATTATAATTAATCACTATTGCCTCTTGCTCCTTCTCACAACGTAAATTACATCGACAGTAACGTTGAGCCTTGCGATTTGAATCCAGCACCATAAATTTTGCATTTGGACAATTTAATAGCGTTGCGTCTTTCCAGTTTAAGTTTTTATTACAGTTGTTTTTGTAATAAACGATTCAGGATATTTTACACTCGCTGCACCACGCGGTTTATATAAATAAATCGACTGTGACAGAGGTCATGGAGTGAAAAAATTATTTAAAGCAAGTCACGCCAGCAAATAGAATGGGTGTTGTAAAAAATGTAAACTGTAAAGCGAAAAATGTTTGCAGAAGTTGTTTTTGTCCATGCTTTGAATGCATTTTATTTGCAGTTTTGGCTTTTTGTCATCGTTGATTTATTTTTAGAAGAATGAACATGTCCACAAAAGCGCATTATAAGGAAATTGAAAAAAAAATACTTTTAGAATACTTTTTGCTTAATTTGAACCATTAAAAATAATAGTACCTATAGAATTTTTCATACGATCTTACGGAACAGTGTACTTTTGCACACAATTCTCCTTGACGAAAGTGGCACATTTCCGCACTAGTGCGGATCACCGATAAAAATTCCTGTAGTTTCCATAACTACGTGAAGTTTCGATTGTTAATATTTTTTGCCATAGGTTTCAAATCGTTTCAATGATGTTCCGACAGAAATATTGGAGGCCTCTAATGATTCAATTACTGCATTAATTCCCGCAAAATCAAGAATTCTCTATGAAAAGGAGCTTGTTGCCTTCGACCAGTAGCACATGAAGAAAAACACTTTATCTTTAAAAGAAGAAATATTTTCTATTTCCATGATATTGCAAGACGTAGGTAATTCTCCGTTAACTCTATGGTCAAAGTATTCGATGTTGAAACTATGCTTCAAAGTAATGAAGGACATAGATATTGGAAAATACCTCAAGCTAACGGCATATTTGAAGAAATCAAATTTTGCTACAACCCAAAAAAATCGAAGGTATTACAAAGAGAGGAAATAGAACATTTTTTCTTAAATGCCCCAGGCAACGTATATCTTATGACCAGAGTAGCCACGATATTTGGAATTGCCGGTGCCTCTCACGATATAGAAGGCAATGTGCTTATTATTAGTTTACCAAATACGAAAACCAATGTTTCAAGAAAATTTGTGGTGAAACAATTAAATATGTCGATATCTATCGAAGTGATATTATTTTGTCCTAAAGATACTCCTATGCCATTACTAAGCAATATGTGGGTATCAACAGCTTCTGGAAAATGCCATCTATTATCGCTGGTTATTTAGGCCTCCAAAACACCGGAGCGTATTCAGGACAATGTTTTCGGCGCTCTTCTGCCACATTATTAGCCAACTCTGGGTCCAATATTACAAACATAAAACGGCATGGTGGGTGGAAGTCCACAGCGGTAGCTGAGTACATTGAGAATTGTTTGGATAACAAAAAGAATATAGTCCACAACATTCTCAAAACATCAAATCTCTCATCAGATCTTCAAGAGAACCGTGCTGAGGTACGTAGCATATCAACAGTATATTCCGTCACTGCAAAACAGCATCTAGCAGCTATTCCCTCATCACTGAAGTTACAAGCTAATCCTGTAACACATACTTTGTCAGCAGTGAATTGCACGACTGAAGAACATCCTCCAGTCGCTATTGCCTCAGCACTGAATTTACAAAATGCCTCAAATTGTACATTTAATTTCAATGTTTTTCGTTAACACATTCTATTAGATTAAATAACTACTTAATAATTACTTGTTAATGTTATAAATTGGTAATTAAAAGAAACTATTTTTCTCCTGATTAGAATTGTCATGATCGTAAGAAAAATATTGTACCTAACACGTTCGGCATGTGTCTTTTCAGCGTGCAGAAAAGTATCAGATCCCGCACTTTTTAACTAATTCTAGTATAACGAAACTGATTTTAGTTTAAAAATAAACATATTTTTTACGAGGTTTTTAAACATCATCATGGACATGTGACTTTTCTGCATAGTCTTAGCTGAAAGCGTAATAATTATTTTTACACCTCTCGACGTGGTAAATAAAATATCAAGAAATTTCGAATTCACTAAAAATTACAAATTATTTGAAAAAATTTTATAGGAAATATTGTTTATTTTTGTATCAGACATGTTGGAAAGGCGGTCATTTTGATCAGTCCGAAAAAACAATTTTTAAAAACATGTAATTGTTTTATGTAAAAGTGAATAACTTTGCACTATGTGAACTTTAACTCTAAAGCTACTTACCAAAAATAGACTCATTACGACAACTATGGAGCTCAAAATTAGTAATTTACTAATTATAGAACGCTCTTAAGCAAAAATGGATACTTAAATGTAATTTCTGCTTATATCAATTAAGTTGCATGTAGTTCAAATTTTTAATACATAGGTCAATTGTCCCTTAAAAAAAAACAATTGTATGACTTTATGTTGCAATAATTAATGTAGGTAACTCCTATTTCCCGGACATTGTTTTCTAAACACCCTGTACGGGATAGCGTTATCTATTACACTCGAAATACAGTTTAAGCATTGTTCTCTTGTGCATATTTTATTTGCAAGTGAAACTACTAAATTAAGTAACAAATCTGTCTTCGAATGAGAGTGCACGCTGAGCTTATATCTCTTTATGGTGTGTAGGTCACAAAGAGAAACCGTACAGATTTTCTAGCGGCAAGGGGCAAGGGCAGCTCGATTCGCAAAACGTTTCTCCCACGCAAGTTTCTACGATAACTCAGCCGAGTGACATCGAAAGGAATCAAGTCATTTTTGAGCACATTTTCCCCTGTTCGCGTGTACATGGAAAGCACAACAATAGGCCTCTTTCACTTTTACCCATCAGCGGCATAAGTGTGTTTGTGGGTCGACGCTTCGATCTCATTACTTTCTCTTTCAGCATCGCTTAAATCTGTTTAGGAATTTATCTGAAATGGACTTGGTAAATTGGAAACGTTAGCGAAATTTGTAAACGGGCTAGTTTTTTTTTTTGAAATTACATATTTTTATTTTCAGCTTCATTTATGCTTAGGAAATTGAAAAAAAGCTGTAGCTTTGGCAGGATGTCTGTAGACATTTTTGTCATTAAGTCTTGAATTGCGTAGGCACGAATTTCAGACACTATGCCTTTAAAAATATTTATTGTGTTGCTGTCGTTAAAATAAGAAGAAAAGTTCCTATAAAAAATCATTATAAAAGCCTTAAAAGGGTAAATTTAAAAAAACGGTTTTTTAATAGCAATTTTAAAATAAGGAAATAAATACGAAAATTGTCACATTTGTAAAAATGTTTTTTTACTGTATTAGAAAGGTATTTTAAGCTAATATAAATCGAATCTCCTACAATTCCTGGTTGGGGCTTTAGTCCACATAGTAGTTAGTTTCACACAATATTATGAATACCTAAAAATATGTAAAAATGTTGCCCCTAAATCTGTTCTGTTCGTGATTTCAAAAAATGAATATTCGAATCAGAGAGGGTAGTATTTGTAAGGGTTGGGGGTTGTTTTTTCATTAATTAGTTTGAGGATATTCTTTAAGTCCGGATATAATTTTCAAAACTGCGTACATCTTTACACAAAAAGGTACTCCTGTTGCAAATCGCTGGGGCAATATTTTGCTGTACTTCCACTTTAGAAACAAAGATTAAATTCTTAATTCATTATTTTGTATATCCATGGTAATAATGATAATTTAATTTGATTATTTGGAAAACTAAATTAGTAGATTTACTTTCCGATTTTTGTTTAATTAAATAAATAAATAAAATAATTTTGGTCAATTAAATTAAAAAAGTCATTAAATAATGGAAACTTATTACTACTGCAACTGCAATTAACATTACCTAACTGTTTAAGTAATCGGAGTAGGTGTTTAATATGATCTTCATTTATTTCAGTGCAAGTACTTGCTCTTCTTCTCCAAGATCTATTACACCCTGTGGAAAATATCGAATTTGATGTTCAGGTGTGATAATTTTCGTATTGATTTTCTTCTTTATAGCTGCTATAAACAAAAAAGTTACCCTACACCGATAAAAAATTTTTTTTTTCAGCAAACAATTATGTTTATTTAAATATAATTTATTCTCGGGAAAGAATTCTTTTTTGGTGTAATGATCACTATTTTGTCAAAAATAAATTGATTTATTTGGTAACAAAATTTACTTTTTTTGACGAGTATATTTCATTGAAACAAATAGTTATTCCATTTGAACATTTTGTGGAAATGAAATTTTAAAAAATGATTATCAAATAAATATTTTTTCCTAAAAATTTTTAAAAAAATGCGTTTATTTAATTCAAAAATGCATGTTTTTAATTGAAGGATGTGGAACAGAAAATTATGTTTGCATTTTCAATAAAATGATTTGGTATCAAGAAATAAATAATAGTTTGACCCTATACAAACAAATTATTTGTATGAAACAAAATAATTTTATACTGTTTTAGAAAGGTATTTTTAATATAAATCAAATCTCCTACAATTCCTATCAATGAAGTCATATGTATGTTCTCTGATACCAAACATCTAGGTATGCTAATGAACAATTCCACAGACAAAGCTCTATTCAATAATTATCTAAAGAAAATAATGTTTTACTGACCTGCTTGAAACACTCTATAAATATCTATCTTTCACTTTTGGCAGAGGGAGCACGACAATTCAAACCACAATAGATGAGATCTGACCTATTTCTACATTTTGAGGATTGCTTCTTCAGGTGGCCTCCTTTAAATTGAGTCAAATATCTAACTATAAAAATTATTATAAAAATTAAAATTATTTGAAGTTAAATATCGACAATGACAAAAGTGACAGCCTATCAATGAATTAAATATGACAGCACCTTATTGAATAATGTTTAGATACCTTTTATGTAAAAGTTTTTATATATTTTTAGGTTGGGGCTTTTGTCCACTGAGTAGTTAGTTTCACACAATATTATTAATACTGCTGTCGTCAAACACATTTTGATCCAATGCAAAGGCCATATTCCATATTTTGAAACCACTAATCGCATTACCAACTGAAGCAGCTTTGGCGTATGCTTCTCCAAGTAATCTTGACACTTGAAACTAATATTTTTTACAAAAATAAAATGCTACTTACCAGCGTAAAAAGTTAGACCCTTCGAAATACTGCAACAAAATAACATCAGACAACACAAAAACGTAAGCCAACGGATTGTACAACTAATACGAACTCTATAGGTGCCTGCTTCCATGGAGTTACTAACCAACATGTAAATTACGGCTATTCTTCAATATAGGACGCTAATCAGTAGTCTAGCGATGTAAGGGTTGAAAATACTAGGTACAACTTCAATGTCGCATGTATTCCCAAACTTTTTCAGATAAGTTTTGAATCACCCTGTATACGATATTAAAACTGCGAGTTCTAACCACCTGATCTCAGTGTTGCCCTCGCTGCGCGGCGGCGTCTGACATAAGAAATTCTGACCTTTTATTGGGGGCCAATAATTCTAGTTTTCGGCTTGTGATCTGACGGTATACGTGACACGATTTAGGACGACCCCAATTCGGAGATAGATTTCGCCTTGACCCGCTATTCGTGACCCACTTTGAGGCTACCTACATTTCGTCGATTATAAAACACAGTTTCTTATCTGAGGACGAACGAAAAATTGTCTTCCTCGTTTTTGTGCTACGGCAGGAAACGGTTATTAACCGCCTAATTTAGTTTATTCGGCACACGCCGTTTCACTTGCCTTTAATTGGCTAAATACGAGGTCGTTTCAGTGTTTTTTGATTGATAAGATTTGATGGGTACAATTAAAATACCAAAATAGTTATAAAATGTAAATTTTACACCAAAAAAATTAAAAATTTTAAAAAGAAACAGAACTAGAATTTATTAAATACACAGAAAAGGTAGTTGTTGGTTGCCTCGCCTAAGGCATGCTGATGAGAGCTAACAAGCTTGGAACCGGTATATGTCTGGTGGCACCGCTGATGAACGACTTTGGCTGTTGTTTCCCAAAATTCAGCTTTTGGAGTACCAGAAATATCTGTTGATGCATCTCAAATGACAGTGTGGAGAATTTTAAATGAAAGTCAACTTAATGAAAGCTGAATGAAAGGGTTAATGCTATAAAATTATCAACAACAAGAAAACTCTCGTTTTGAAATAAATTTTTTATTGAAATGAACGTGCATTTCGAATCAAATAATGCGTTTATTTAATTAAAAAATGCATAGTTTTTAAATGGAGTTTTATTAGGTTGTACAATCTTTTGAAAAAACGTAAATTAAAAAACTCAACTCAAAAAAGTATTTATTTGAGAGGAAAAATTCGAATTGTTTCCTATAAACAAAAAATCATTGTCAATAGGTGCCTGCTAGATGTAGCTGTGCTATATTTTGCGTACTCAGGTTTGTCGGGTTTGAGAGACATGAATAGCCAAGTTTAGTCGTCAGTTAACTCACTCACCTGTGGCTTACTGATGAGGGCTAGTAAGTTCGAAACCGATATATGTTGACTATTTACTATAGATTTTCAGATGTAATTCAATGCTGGTCGGGATATTAGCCCGTAGTTGTTTCCTAGGCAATAAGTTGTTGACTTAAATAAGCAGATGTTTAATTGGAAAAAAATTCTTTCAAATTTATAAATATTGTTTTATCATAGTATACATTTAAATCAACAGAAGTGTATCATTGAAAAGGAAATAATGTTTTTTTAATTTAAACAAATGCTTTCTTTACACAAAATAACTGTTTTTTGCTTTTTCAAAAAATGATTTCTATATTCGTTTGGTCCTATAGAAACAAACATTTATTTCCATGAAATAATTTTTTTTACAGATACCATTTTTTTTCAGTGTATCCATACAAAAAATATAGTTTTTTCATTCAAATAATTTTACAATTCTATTAGTATGGCCGTATGGCTCTTGCTTATTCCTAATTTAAAAATACTTATAAGGTTGTGACGATATTTTAAATGAATTCAGCTTTATCTGTCCTTTTGGAATAAATAACAAAATAAAATTTCGGAGAATATACTATATGTATCTCTCTGCAACAAATTTGCTACATTTTATATCAATATATTTTCACACAGTATTACGTTAGTTAACTTATTTGATGGTGATAAAATATGAATAATCCGTACATAACTTAAAAAATTCCATAATTGATTGATGCTCTCATAAAAAGCTACAAACTGCTTTCCAAAGCGTGAAAGTGAAAATCTAAGGAATCCTACCAGCGTTTTGTAACCTATCTGCATATAAAATTCGAATTGTTTAAGTTATGGGTTCTGATAAATATTTACATTATTAATATATAATTAAGAAACCGTTCCAAATCTGCCGTCGAGAATTTGTGTGAAAATAAATACGCCTAGACGTTTTTTAGTTTCTTTTAAAATAAGAACAAGCAAACAAACATTACAGAACAAACATGGTTTCCCAATAATTTTTGACATATTTGAATAGATGCTTAATTAGTATATTTGGATAGCCTTAACATGATTTCGGAAGATATAATTATTACCGAATGATAGTTTGATACTCTCGACAATTTTTGCCTTGCGACAAGTTTGGTTGCATGCAGAGGCTGTTAATAAACAAGTTAATCTTAAATTTATTCCTAATTTAAGAACATACAGCGAAATATATAGATAATAAGATTACAAGTGAAAAAACATGTTTTTATTTTTCTTGAATTTCTTAAAATGATGATGACATGAAGTACAAAGAATATAACATAACACGTAATTGACATACTTTAAATAAGAGCCCAATTTCGAAGCTATATTAAACCCTTATTATTACCCTGTCAGCCTTGAGGGTAGGTATATGCCACAAGTAAAGGGTGCCAAAAGTAGTGACAGGGCAGGGCGTTGACACGTGTATCAGTTTACGCCGCTTTGAAAGAATAAAACATATTTGCAAAATGTAAATAATTATTTAATGATTTAATGAGAAACACGATATGGTAGCATAGGGAGGTAGCGCCTACCTTATTGATATTTATTTACAGGATTGATATTTAGAAAAATGTCAAGAATGTTTTCTTACTTGTTTACATTAAAATTTGTTGCAAAAATCTTTTACGTGCTACCTTTCGTTTCTTGAGGACTTCTCCTTCCCTCGACCATATGTACACAAATACATAAAAACCCTGTCACATGTTTACCATCAAAGCATTACATAACTGTGGTTCAAAGAGGCTTCGGCATAATATTTTGTCTACTCGGAAAACGTCTTTGGTATTACGCTGCCACACGATAATATGCACTTGTCACATTTCCCATAAATAACACAAATAATGCGCGAAAATTTACGATGGCAAATACTGAAAAATTATTTCAAATTAATTACCGCATATGATGTGTTATTTTTGACAGAATCTGATGCAGTCTGCCATCTGTAGGCTACTATTGCAAAATGTATTTCACGCCGATAAATTGTTAAACTTTTGTGTTGCTGGGAAGTTAAATTCTATTAATGCTAATAATAGCAACAATATTAACAATAGTCGACGATGTCTGCATAAAATAATTAGCAGATAAGGTAAGGATAAGGTTTAAATTATAACATCCAGAGATATTTACAGTTTTCTGTAAAAATCCCTAAGAATATTACTATAAGATTTAAGAAAAATGGGTTTGGCCCATTTTTGAAACATTGAGCTAGGATTCCGAAACAATTTGTTTATTGTCTTTTAGGCCTCCCTGGCCACGTGGTTAAAATGTTTGTAGGTACTTAGTCATATTTAACCCTGTATAGAAGCGTTTTCAATATTGGCACTCATATTCCGGACACCCTGTGTATAATTACTGTGATTTACAATGGAAATACGCGTTTCGCAACAATGTCAAAACATTTACATACGGCAAGTCCATATTTTTATAAAGATTAATGTAACAATAACAGTATGCAAATGCGTGCGACACTAGATCAAAACAATGTCGCTTTTATCAAAATAATACATCCATTATTCCATTAATATTTTGTTACCGATTTAAATAACAAATTTTCAGACATCCTTGATACATATTTTTCTCAGCAATTCTCCCAAAGACAAACAGCCGTTGCGCTATCATAAATAATCTGAAATCTCAAACTATATATAATACATTCTATTTGGGAACGCCGTCATTTGTCATTGATTTTTGTTTATAGGCCAATACGGGTCACGAACGCTGTTTTACAATGTAGACAAGAGACGGAGCATCACTAATATGACAACAGAACCATCGTCGATTTGGAGGTTGCATACTGCATCCTGGGTTATGAAATATGAGACAGACAGATTTTGTGTCGTAACCTCTTAGAATCTGGCACAAGCCACGGACATGTGTGTTTGTAATTAGTTAATCTGTATGTTAATAGTATTCGTTTTACTACTGGTAATATAGTCCCGGAGCAATTGGGCAAGATCCTGTTTAAAGATGAGGACCCATTTTTACCTTGCCTCTTCGCTAGCAACTATGTGAAGCACCATTTTTTCGGAAATAATTAATTGACGACAAATTATGATCAGTGCTAAATGATTCTCGACATGCCTGAATCCTGATTTGCTAATATTTCATATGATACTACTTTGATAATACTTTTCATCCAAAGCAACAATCAATGTATAGAAATGTTTAAATGAAACAAATAGTTATTCCATTTGAACATATGAATTTATACAATTATACAGTTTTGAAATAAAGTAAGAGGGGGATACAAAATACACTTCTAAGAGGGGTAGGTAGTTCAAACTACTAGCTGCGGTTAATACACTAGTTCGTCGATGCCAAAATTGTATTGAGACTGGAGGAATGCACTTTAAACAATTATTGTAATTTTTTTAGTAGTTGATAAGTTTGTTGTAAATCTTGTAATAAGTAGTTGTTACTAAAATGTTTGAGGTTATTGGCATTTTTTCATAACACTAAGAACACTCTTTAAATAATACTTTTGACAATGATTTTCACAAATGTCAGTTATTTATTTTTTTTTTTTTGAGAGCCGTCCGACAGTGTCCTCGGAAGCACCGCAGCCTATAGACTTATTGTGCATTTCTCGACGAGCACAAACATTCATGGTACCAATTTCTTTGAATATCTCAGAAACAAGACCAAACGTCGAAAAAAACAGGAGACAAAAAAGTTTCGAAACTAATCAGGTCAAAGTGGTGTAGATGTTTTATTGAAATTAATTATTTTTTTTTAAATAACGTAAGAGGATAGCATACACAATACACTTCTAAGAGGGGTAGGTAGTTCAAACTTAAGAAGCTTATGTAAGATCATAAGGAGTGTTTGTGTTCCGAATTTCTCTTAAATCGGATAAGTGGTTCAAAAGTTATGAGGGAAAAACGAGAAAAAAATTCCTATTTCAACGCCCTCTTTCTCGGAAACGATGCGTTTTAGGAAATAAGTTTATATTACAAATGAACATTATTTTAACCTGTTCTATCGATTCCTGAAGTTATCAAGATTAAACCTGAATCACCCTGTATATATAAATAATTTTCAAAGAATATATTTTTTTCATTTCCTTAAATAATTTGTTCAAATCTGTATAAAAATAACGTTTTGAAAATAAATATGTTTTTTGATAAAAATGAATGTGCCTTTCGAATCAAATAATGCGTTTATTTAATTAAAAAATGCATATTTTTAAATGAGATATATGGAAAGGAAAAATGTAATCTTTTAACTCTTTTTGTAAAGATTTTAAATTAAGTTTTATTAGATTAATCTTTTGCCGTAAATAAAAAAAAACTCATGTAGTCTTATCGTCGACAAAAGTATTTGTTTGGAAGGAAAAATTCGAATTGTTTCCTATAAACAAAAAACTGATAGGTATATGTTGACCATTTGCCATAGATTTTCCAGGAGTAATTCTATGCTGGTCGGTGCATTAGCTCGCAGCTGTTTCCTGAGTAATAAGCTGTTGATCTACTTAAGCAGTTCTTTAATTAAATCAACACCAGAAATGTATCATTGAAATGGAAATAATGTTTTTAATGGAAACAAATGCTTTCTTTACACAAAATAGCTGTAATTTAGCTTTTTCAAAAAAATGATTTTTGTACGTTCAGGCTTTGAAAGGAAGTTTTTTTTTTTTAAAGAAGTATATAACTTCCACCGTCTGGTCCGACGCAGACCCAGTTTTTTTACAGGCACCAATTTTTTTAATGTAAAGACTTGGCCAATGACTTATTTTGATCATCTTAAACAAAAGCAAATATCTGAACTTTCCAAACCTGTACATAGCCTACTTCAGTTATTATATTTTAACACAAAATCTTCCACTGTATTTATTATCGAGTGACAAATATAAGTGTCTGTCTAATCTATTCCATTTGTTGTTTTCGCACATCAAGATCAAAGTAACTATTAATTAACCACACAGTTAGCTGAAGCGATTCTAAAATAATAATAGACACAAATGAAAAACAGGTAACATACATACAGCTGAATATAAAACATCAAAAATACATAATATTAAATCTGTAGTACTTTCGAGTACTGAAATTTGTCCTGGCACTTAAATATATATGTTATAGCGATTAGTGATGGATTGGCAACTCTTCTAATTTCTCTCTTTAATTTGTGTTGTGGTTAGGTTTTTTATAAAAGAAATTTTAGCTATTCAGAGAAAGTAAGGATTACAACTTCCTCATTGACTATTCGTGTGGAGAAAGGTTCGTTTTTTAATCAGATTTTAATCTTTTAATGAACACGAAACAATGTCGAATTGGAACCGCGTTAATATATACGGTGTAGTTTTTATTTCATAACAAATTAAATTTACTGTTTTAAGAATCGGTAGAGTCGTTGTGAAGAAATAAATAAACAGAAAGTGAATGTAATTCATTTTTACTTTTATACAAATGAAATACTAGCGTACTGAATGTGGGATACACGGCAAAAATAATCCTGAAATAAATGCTACTACAATTTTGTCGTAGAATAAACTAGAAATGTAGTAGTAAACCACAGAAGTTCGCTGTTGTGGTATGTGCAAGAGTATTATAGAAACTGGGTTGTTGTAAATTTGAATATGATCATAAAATACAACACTTGAAACCGTCATTACCAAAACTACGGAAACACAATTGTAGTATTATTTATTACAAATTGTATTAATGTAGTGCATGTAGGTGGTCATGTGAAAAAATAGAAAAGCATACCAGAACCTAACCAAACAGTTAGAATACTGCAGTAAGTTTTTTATTATTGCCTTTGTATTATAGGTATTGCTTATAAATGATTTTGGTTTGTAAATAGTGTATCTACATGTGTGTCTTATTTTTAGGTTTGTCTCTGCAGCAGTAGTTTGAAACTGTCAGAAATGTCCGTCCAACAACTTGTGTTATATTCACTCGTAACAGGTTATCAACTTAACTGATCGAATATTTCTAACCTTTTCTAATTACTGCAGGAAAAAGCTAATAAATAAAAAAATACCCATAGATAATACACCGTTAGACAATATGTTGAACAATTTTGGAATAAGTATATCCCATATCTATCCATGTAGGTCCTTATGATTTAATTTACCTGTCTTCGAATTCAATTTCATGGAAGATGTGATGTAGTGGCAGAAATAATTAAGAGTAGATATTCTTAGCAGGTTAAAATAGTGGATCTAAAATACTTTACTGTACTGTATGCTAATAGTTACAGTAATCTAGTAGTACAAATTTTTACCAATGTGTAATTTTTCTTTCTCTGTAATTTTTGATATATTTAAGACATTTTTATAAAACGTTTGAGTGGGGGTTACAAAAATACTCTTACGTAGAAAACTTTTAGTAAATACAACAATGTACATAGTTTTTGGTAGCATTTCTGTAACAGTAAAATAGTGTTTGGACTACAAAATTGTAAGCATAATAGTATGGTATGTGGAATAACACTACAAATAGCGTTTTGAGTTATAATCTCTACAATTGTATCACTATTCTTTTTTTTTAGTGTAAGTTTTATTTACGCTTTTCTTTTAACGCCTTTTGTCTAGAATTTTGAATGCGATTTATATATGGAAATTACTTTAAAATGTGGTGTAATATACTTTTGAACTAGAAAATTACAGGACTATCTTTTTTATATCAGTATATTAAATAAGAATAATTCTTTGTCTTTAAACAGACGCTGAAAAAAATTATGCAACTTCGTATTCTTAAAGTCCTCATGTTGTTTGTTTGTTCTTTTACAATATATAATTAATTATGTATTATTTCCGCATTAAATTGGTTATCTTGTTGTTGATGCATCTTCCAAACTGCCTTCCCAATGCAGCCTTGAACTGATAAATAATTTGGACAAAAATTAATCGATGTGATTCACTTCCTTGTAAATGTCCTTGCTAACGAGATATTAATTAGCCATTTGCATTCAGTAGGACGCTCATTTTCATACTACGGCGTATATGTGCAAATTAGTGTTAAATTAATAACTAATTAAGTTTTCCTTAATATACATATTTGCCTACTACTTTGTCTGGGCGATATTTCAACCGGTAGTATCAAATATATATCTGTATAGAAATAACAGATTCCGTGCTGCCCATAGACATCATAAAATATATAGAATGCCAAAAGAGGTACCGAAGATTGTCAATCTATGGAGAAAACGCGAGTCTGGTAATATTGCAGTAACTTAGCTTTCATGAATTGGTTACACTAACGGGGTAGCTTTACATTAATAGGCGGGAATTTCAAAATTTGAAAATTTTACGTTCAATTCGTAGACACATGATTTCTATGATCCAATGACAAATATTCCATTTTGGTTTCAATTGTACGCTGGGATTAAAATGCAGTATAACCAACAACTTACATTAATTTTCCCTAGATGGCTGTTTTCTAAACCCCTCCATAGTCTGACTATATTTGAGTGCCTAATGTAAAGGCTTCTGGCGTTCTATACTCGCGACAAGAATTCAGACGACTTACGTCATACGAACAAATGAATAATTCATTATATTTTTCTCTAATGAGCAGTTTTTCTTTAATATTTAATAAGTAATATTAATTTCAAGGGCATAATTGAAAATCAAATACAGGAAATGAATAGACCATACTTGAAAACGGCCAATGTATCCAGCCATTAAAGTAATTGGGGCAAAAATCGTTTCCAAATGGTTCACTTCCTCCGTAATTAGTCATTCACGGAGAGGAGGTCGTTGGGTTCCATACGGCTGTGCAAATTAATCAACTGATTTAATTTCTTTGCCCACAGCCATGCGAATGCAGCTTCGCGGCGTGGGATTACGAAACGACATAGTAGAGGCAGTCGGGCCGCCAGCAATTCATGACCTTGCTCAAACTAACGGAACTCGAAGCAACAGTCAAGGTCGCGTCTAATCAGCGTTCAGATAGTGCGACGCGGAAACTTGTCAATTGTCCTGGTGCCGCTATGGAAACAATGGAATATCGCAGATTACATAAATTTAATATGTTCGTTATTGTTACTTATTCTACATACTTGGTAATTAATCAGTACCAGTTAGCTTCCCATAGTTAAGGTTCGTGGATGACTCGTGCATGACCTAAAAATCAGGGAGGGACTTGGCGATGGCGTTTGCATGTATACAGAAAATCGTGTGTTACTTTTGAATTGATGATTGTGAAATATTAAATAATATCAGTAATAGTGCATTGAATGGAAAATACTACACGTTAGTTATTTCTGCTTCTAGTACCCGCGGGGCTCGTCTTACCCCGTTTCTACGAAGTAACAAATGTTTCTGGTCCTTGTTCGCTTTGAACTCAAAAGTTATTGTTAGCAGCTATGATACGTTCGCATAAATCACTTGATACATTTCATTTTTTAAATATCTCCATAAAAAGAAGTCAGGAAATCGTAGCGGCCATGGTACCGGTCCTCTTGTCCAATCCATCGCACTCCTTGCACTTCATTAAGGTACTCCCAAACATTTTGTTCAAAATGTAAGTTGTAAATTTGGGATTTTGAGCATTTTTCTGCAGCAATCATTCAGAAAATCTAATTCGTGAGGGATATTCCTTGGTATTAATGCTTGGACCCAAGATTGTTGATTGGTGCATTCGTTGTACTTGTTGAGCTGATATTTATTCGGGGATTCTCTTCAACAATCTTTTCGTCAGCTGCTGCAAGACGCCGTAGATGACCTGAACTTTCATCACTCCCACGATTCGGATGTAAATTTCCCTTGTAGTAAAGTACTCCGAATTGCTATACACGTAAGCCATTTTTGACACTTGAAAGAGTAATGTAAACACTATCGTAAAAACGTTAATCGTACAATCGGATTAAAAAAAAATACAATATTGACTCCATTTTTCATTACTCTATTACCAAACTGTTTTGTATAAGCTGTGAATCCCCCTGTATAATATTGCTCTATAGCAAAGTTATACAAAATGTTGCATCTTTTTTAAACAAATGTCGTTGCTATATAACTTAGTTAGAATGTTATCCATCTATAGTCGGCAAAGATTAAAAGATATTATGCAATTTTGCTAAAACAATACGTGCATACTTGCAATGTTCTTCAGTAGTATTCAGTAACCGTAGTTGGGTCCAATGATTTTTCCTCTTCTTTTTCTTCAGGCAGAAGGGAGTAATGCAGCAGAAATGTATGGTAGAATGAGCCGAGTATACGGAGATAACATCATTAGAGATGGTGTGTTGTACGAGAATGGTATAGGAAATTTAAAGATGGTCGAACTGACGTTCATGATGAAGGTGAGCAACGGTGCAAGTCTGTCACTAATCACGTTATAGTTTCAAGGCTGTACATTTGAAGCATTTTTGATCACTGTGATTTCATTATCATCTGTAACATTTGTCGCAGCTCCTTTCTCCTATGATGTGTCCATATCAGGATTTGGGACGTTGTTTGTAGTCTGTAGAATGTTTTAAGCCTAATATAGTTAATGATCCTACATAAAACAGTAAATTTACATTGATATGTCTATTAAATCTAGCTTCAACGTCACATAGGAACATGACATGCATTTATTCTTGACCAACAATTACGGTAATTTGGTCATTTAGCACTTACATTTTAAAGTTCGCTTAACCTCTATTATGAGGATTAATTTTATGTGCTAGTGACCTTGAACCGTTCTAAAAATTTTCATGATTAGTATAATTTGTTTTATCGTCGCTAATACTCTAATAAAAGTAGTCTTAATTTAATAATGAACCGTTACGTATTAATCATGTGTTGATTCTATGAAACAACGACTTGTTGCTAGGTTAATTTAGTTAATGACTATTGTCTGTCTACGTGATGTGACATTTCGTATTACAGTTTTTTGTGTTGCAAATGATTGACTCATGTGTGGCTTATCCAAGGCCGTGGCACTTCTCTAATGAAGATATACAGGGTGTTTAAAAAAGCATAGAAATATTTCTAGGGATGGTAGGACATTCCAAAACAAGCGGGATTTGCTTGACGTATGTCTTAATGTCATTCATTTTTGAGATACAGGGCGATACAGGAAGATAATTTTAGGAAATCAAATTTTGTAATTTTTTTAATTGCCAACAGATTTGATTTAAATTTGAATTTGATTTTCTTATACGTTCTATAAGTCAAAGATGAATGGCTCTAGGACATATGTGTATTCAACAAATCACACTTACTTTTCAATGTTCCATCATCCCTAGAATATTGCCATGCCTTTTTCAAATACCCTGTAAGTTAATTTACTAATGCAGGTTATAACGACTTGCAAGACACTCTGTATAGTCGCGGCAAAAATTTAGACGACTTAGGTGATGCGAACAAAATGATTAATTCATTATATTTTCATCAAAATATTTAAGAAACTTTAACCGAGAGTAATAAAACTATATACTACAGTAAATGTTTGCATTATATAATCCACTAAATTGCAAAAAATGATTGTTTTTAACGCGAGGGTATATCGAAAATTATGTTGACAATAAAAACAATTGCGTAACGACGTAAGACGTCTGAATTCTTACGGCGACTATAGATGCACCTTATAAAGAAGAAAATAAACACATCTTAGCGTTAACCGAAGGTGTGATAATTTCTTTGTACCTCAAACGGTCACACTCGACTGAGAGAACACTAGCAGATTCGTTCATGGTTTTATGTGACTCAGCAGGTAACTGATAGAAGTCAAGATAGCGCCACACTGTCTCATTTTACCAATATTGAAGGTATGCGGGTTTAATAACATACTCATTCATGTCCTTTTTTACGCTACACACTACTGAGATTGTGTTCATTGATGTGGGATAACTTTAGAATGAAAATTGTAGATGGTTCAACAATGGTGTGCTTTATTTGGTTTGGATACTTATATTTGTATATATTATTTTTCCGAGGATTACCACTATTTACCACATTGAACGTCTATTTAATATGTAAACGGATACCGCAAATTAAATACAAAAGTTTTACGCGATATAGTTCTGAAAGACATTTATTAGGAAAGTATTTTTGTTTGATTTAGGAACATTATGTATACCTAGTCGTTTTTAGTTACGTATAAAGTAGTAAATATTTATAAACAAATACAGAGTTCTTTGTAAATACATAATAAAACTGCATTAAAAGAAATAGGGAAATAATATATGATTTGTACTTACCAGTATTTATAACTCTGATAAACAAAAGTGCAGGTTCTCATTGTATCTTTCATCTGTAATTAAAAAAATATATATTATTACAAATTGTTTCTACAAACATTTTAAAAATTCAAACTGTGAGAAAATTTGCTACTGAATTTTAGATACTATTATTTTACAAATATTAGTTTGATTGGTAGGTTCTAAAAATGTTCATCATTTAATACTATTTCATTAGTAGACTATAAATTATTAAAATATTTTAGATAAGTATAATTAATTAGATACTGTAACCAGTTGTTCGATTTTTCAACATTTTTCTGTTAAATAAAACCCCGCTTTTTAGAAGAATGATTTATTTATTATTAAAAAAATATATATTATAGATCCTAAGGTTTGTTATACAAATTGATAATGTACTTTTTACAATTAGAAATTTGTAAACCAGAAATAAATGTGATAGAGCTGTTTAAGTAAATTTCCAATTGTTAAATCCGTGTTTGACCATATGATCTTCTTTGCTATCTGTTTCTTACTCTCAAAAGTTTTCTTAACATAGCCATCTGCCCTACAGGATTTCCAGCTCCCATGACGCTCTAACATCTGCATATCTGCATCAACCAGAATGGTAGCTGAAGACCATTTAAAGCAAAGCCTTGCTGCAGTCATTTTTTGCAATGCTTCCAAGAGTATTAACTCCGACAGGTTAGGAGGTACATTTTCCTTGAGATATAAGTGGTCTGCTTATTTCCTGCTCGGCCTAAGCGGCTCGACTTACAGGAAGCGACCTACATTGCAGAAGGTACTTAACGCAGACCTCTCGCCCTGGGCGACAAGCCATTAAATCTGTAAATAATACTGCAGGAAACAACTACTCCGCGGACTAATGCCCGACCGGCATTGAATTACTCCTGCAGTATCTGTGTGAACAGCCAAGAACCCTTGTCGGACACACCACCAGACATAGACCGGTTTCGGGCTTGTTAGCCCTCATCAGTATGCCATAGGTGAGATGACCGACAATTGAACTGGCTGTTCCTTCATATGTACCTATGTTCACATATAAACTGAGTGCAGGTGAGATATAAATGGTCTGCTTACTTTCTGCTCGGCCTAAGCGGCTCGACTTACAGGAAGCGACCTACATTGCAGCAGGTACTTAACGCAGACCTCTCGCCCTGGGCGACGAGCCATTAAATCTGTAAATGATACTGCAGGAAACAAATATTCCGCGGACTAGTTACTTTCTACAGTATCATTTACAGGTTATACATTTTCCTTGTCTGTAGAATTCAAAAAACCGTTTCTGAGTTGCATTAGGAGGACGAAGTTCAGCATATTTATAAAAAAATTTTAAACAGTTAATACCTGGCTATATTTCCCTTTGTTAAAAAAAATTTCGGATAATTTTGGTTTTCGTGCATGGAATTACAATTTTTATATAGTAGTCGTTGTATTGAATATGATTTCAACGTTAGTTTAGTTAATTCGTCGCGAAGACATGCCTCAAAAATGTCGATTTTCATAGAAACCTTCATGAGTAAATATGTTTCATTTTATGCAGTGCTAAGAAACTTATATACTTCGTCCTTTGTAAACATTCTGAACTTGTTGGCCTTGTAACCCTCTCAACTCATTTTCAAAATTCAATTAGTTGAGAAAATCTGCGACACCTCCTTTACCTTGTTAGCTTTGCACTAATATTCAAACTTTTGGTACTCAAACTCATACTGCGCCTTGGATTTTATCGGAACTACCCTTGAGATCGCTCTGATTGCCGTTGCTTCTATATCAGAGGGTAAATTTTCATCAGCCACTCCTTTTGAAAGGTGCTACATTATTAATTTATAAATTGACCAAATTATTCCAATTAGTTTCATATTCTTTGAAAAATAAGAGACAGAAATCTGTTATAATGTTGAATTTCTTTATACAGGAGACATAAACATGTTATTTCGATGTCGTCGGGCGTCCCAACAAGAAAAGCTTACCCAAGGAAATTGCTTCTTGAACCAGAAAATTGCTCTGGACACGGCTTTCCGCGTCTTATTTCACTCTGCTGAAACTCATCCCAGGTCGTTGAGCGATGCCTTAGATGTTCAGTGACCGGTAATATTGAAATCGACAAAAAGAGTGTAGGAGGGAAGACATTTTAGACATTTATTCGAGGATATGCTTCCCTATATATTGAGGTTAACATAAGCGTGTCGACATATGCCGGAATATATTTGGTTTGGTTGTGGGGGTTTGTTATATAAAACTTTATTTGCTTTTTGTATGAATAATTGCGAGTTATTGCTAGCTAAATGTCGGAAAATTTACGAAAATGCGTATTCAAGATTTATGGCATGGAATGTGAAAAATACATGTAGTTCTTTTTCGGAGACGGTGTTATGGGCTTATTTTTTGGAATTGGCGCAACAACAAAAGTCATGAATAGTGTGGTCGAATTATTCAACGATTAAAAGTACCTACGTTACAATCCAAGAATAATGTAGACATTTCAAAATAAATAATACAACTAATTACAATTTTGAAGCAAAATGGGAAATGTATGCCCAAGAAATCTGCGTTTTTTACAAGTAAACATATTAGTGATCTTTAAAATAATGCTCCTGATGAAGTTTATTTAATGGCCAAGGTTGTTGTTCTGTTTGAGATTGCAAGAGCAAATTTGTGAAATCAGCCAGGTAACATTAGATGATATTAAAAATTCGGGAACGTTATTAATTGTGAAACTTAAGCAAAAAAAGAATGATGTAAACAGGAGATTTATAGTTACTGAAAAATATATTAAATTTTACAGAATGTACATAGCCGTTCGTCCAGCAGCAGCAAAAGAACGCCACCTGTTTTATGAATATCGTAATGGAAAATGTATGAATCAGGTTGTTGGTAAAAATCAATTTTATAAGATATCTGAAACAGTAGCCAATTTTCTTCTACTTCAAAATGCTAAGTCATATATAGGTCACGTATTTCGAAGATCGTCTACCTACTACACTTTTAATTTAATCTGAAGGAGACTTAACGATATAAAGAAAACATGGTGGTTGGAATCACCAACGGTCGCTGAAGGGCATGTTGATGAATCGGTGGCGCATAATACAGATATATCTATCAAAGTGTTTAGAACATAAGGCAGTGCATTAGCTGAAATAAGACCAAATCTGTGACCAGGACCATCAACGGCAGTGGTGGCCATGGCAGAAAATATGATTTAAACTTCATGCATTGCACATTAAGGCTTACGGTGAGCGCTCTATCAAACGATATATAAAGGTCTGTTCCAACAACCGTCGAGAACTGGTTCAGAACCGTGAGAAATGTTTGACCAACACCGTCTTACGTCGCATTCGCCGACAGTACATTAACAACTGTACTGACTGACTAATTCTGGACGGAATCGGTTCGGAATCAATCCTTGCTGTGTTGGAACAAACCCATAGTTTTCGCTCAGTAACTCCTTAACGGATAATGTTAAAAACATGCGGTTTTTTTAAATAGACTATAAATATTATTTTACGTCGACGCTGTGTTTTGAAATTTTGAAATAGTGTAAAATAATTTTTTTTAAATGAATTTTGTATATTTTCAAAATTTCCAAACACAGCGTCGACGTAAAATAATATTTGTAGTCTATTAAAAAAACCGCATATTTTTATCATTTTTAGTTGAGGAGTTACTGAGCGAAAACTATATCCCTCTGGATCGAGCGCTCACCGTAAGCCTTAACAAATGTACTTTTGACATCCGTGTTCTTATGTGTACTTATCCGGGAAAAAGTATTAATTTTTTAGGAATACATTAAAAATATACCTACATACTATAATGAGAATAGGCCGGTAGAAATTAATTTCATAAATAGCAAAATTTATGAATATTCCCTATTGTATCAGAGTAAAAAGAAGAAATAGAAGGAATACTAGATACTGATTATTCGGTAAAATCGGTCGAATAAACTATTGCTTTATGATAAAACAAAAAGCTAATAAGAAGTCAAACCAAAATGTAATGACCGTTCTTAATCCTGAAAAAAACCTCTTATTTATTCAAAAAAGAAAGGAATTTCCTTTTTTTGTTCTGTACTGGTTGAGTACATCTAAACACTACCAAAACTAAGCATTTGGCCAGTTTTCTAAATTCTTACCAATTTCTTCTGTTGCAAAATGTCCAACCAATTCGAATGTGTTGCGTCATATAGATCAGACATCAATTTTCAAATCTCGTTCTCAGAAAACGAGATTAGACTCAAGTTCAAGGCAATTTAATGAATGCTATCTCCGTAGGTAATATCCAACAAGCAAAAAGAATGCCTGGCGCCCGAATGCGTCACGGTCTTTACGATAAGAGAAAAATGAAATAAATCGCAATATGAAAACTGTTTCATGATTAATCGCAGCTTATCTTGTGTTTCTCATTTGCCTCTATTGTTGGCTGCCTGAATAAATGAATGTGTTATTTATCGGATTGTTATTGTACGGTCACTGTTTAGGAAGTCAGAAATTGATCTTACAAGGTAAATGTTTCTTGATAAAGTGTTTTCTTAAAGCTGAGTTTCCACAAGCTGTATCGCTTGAATCCAAAATAACAGACTGATGCATATAAAACATTTACATATTTGCCCTCGATTTACATGTACAATCGTTTGCAATAATAATGGCACTCATTAAAATGAATTTTGAACTGCTGACGTATTCGTAATGAAGTCTACTTTAAATTTTTAACATCAGTTATTAGTTTATTTTAAAGTGCCATTATTATTGCAAATGATTGTATATGTCCACAAGAAAGATATATTTTACATGTGCAGGGTGCTCTTTTTAAATAATATGTAGTACAAAATATGTAGCGCTGCACCAGTCTCCTCCCTATTGCCAGCTCAGTAACCGTGAAATGCCCGCACCACATACACTATCGATTCCTTAGACATTTCATGTTAATAGTCAGGGTTTTAACTAGTTTAAAGTAAATACGATCCATTATTATAGTACCTAGTAGTGTTCACATGTTGTCTTGCTTTTTTTATCTTGTCGTGATCAGATAAGGCAAGGCAAGGCAAGGCAAGGCAAGGCAAGGCAAGGCAAGGCAAGGCAAGGCAAGGCAAGGCAAGGCAAGGCAAGGCAAGGCAAGGCAAGGCAAGGCAAGGCAAGACAAGGCAAGGCAAGGCAAGGCAAGGCAAGGCAAGGCAAGGCAAGGCAAGGCAAGGCAAGGCAAGGCAAGGCAAGGCAAGGCAAGGCAAGGCAAGGCAAGGCAAGGCAAGGCAAGGCAAGGCAAGGCAAGGCAAGGCAAGGCAAGGCAAGGCAAGGCAAGGCAAGGAAAGGCAAGGCAAGGCAAGGCAAGGCAAGGCAAGGCAAGGCAAGGCAAGGCAAGGCAAGGCAAGGCAAGGCAAGGCAAGGCAAGGCAAGGCAAGGCAAGGCAAGGCAAGGCAAGGCAAGGCAAGGCAAGGCAAGGCAAGGCAAGGCAAGGCAAGGCAAGGCAAGGCAAGGCAAGGCAAGGCAAGGCAAGGCAAGGCAAGGCAAGGCAAGGCAAGGCAAGGCAAGGCAAGGCAAGGCAAGGCAAGGCAAGGCAAGGCAAGGCAAGTGAAGGCAAGGCTTGGCAAGGCAAGGCAAGGCAAGGCAAGGCAAGGCAAGGCAAGGCAAGGCAAGGCAAGGCAAGGCAAGGCAAGGCAAGGCAAGGCAAGGCAAGGCAAGGCAAGGCAAGGCAAGGCAAGGCAAGGCAAGGCAAGGCAAGGCAAGGCAAGGCAAGGCAAGGCAAGGCAAGGCAAGGCAAGGCAAGATAAAGACAAGGCAGGGCAGGGCAGGTTGGATTTCTCATGATGATAACATAATTTGTTGCAAATAAAATAAAATAATATGTGTAAATAATTTAATACAAATTAACACAAATCAGTAATATAATCGTTGAGATTTTGATTTGTTTTATTAATTTCTAAAAATTTAAGGCTCATTCTACATTCTATTTTAATCTAATCTATTTTTTATTCAGTATAACTTTATAAAAATGTACATATTAAATCAATATTGAATAAAACTGTCGAGTTTTGTATTAGATGACATAATATATTATAATAGTTCAAAAAGTTTTATTATTAAAAAACGTATATATGCCTGTTTTAAATCAATAATTATTCATAAAAACGGGTCATCATTGGTCACTACAAATTTTTAAATTCGTTTCCCCCGCCTAAGTCACCCAGTCTCCGGAAAACAGACAGCCTTTGCGCAAGTAAAATTTAATCTTTGTTACCTGTATCCCTTCCAACCTCTTTGGTTACAAGCTTATGCATCATCAGTAAACGCCTTCACTATGGTTATTTCATTAAATTTGGCAAAGATCTTCATCTCATCACTAGAAGTATGTAAAAGTATTGCCAAGGTTGCCATTATTCAAATACATAATTTTTTATACGAGCCAAATGGTGGCACACATATTCCCCCAGACTGGTATTACCATAAAGACCTGAAATTCCTTTTATTTCAGTTTAAAGAAATCCCACTTGAGGCGCAGGAGAAAACACAAAATTAAAGATACTGTCATACAAACCCACAAAGGGCCCATACATAACCCCTGGCTGTGTTTTTAGATGTGTACAATTGGTTTTCTTGGTTTCAGCCGCATCGCATTGTTTATTCAATCTGTTTTTTCATTCTCCCCGGTGATATATGGTAAATCCGGAATTTTATATTAAGGTACAATTCCCTTCTGATGCTCCGGGGACGCGGA
The DNA here is from genome assembly GCA_025584915.1 of Monochamus saltuarius. Classification (NCBI taxonomy): domain Eukaryota; kingdom Metazoa; phylum Arthropoda; class Insecta; order Coleoptera; family Cerambycidae; genus Monochamus; species Monochamus saltuarius. The sequence continues at coordinate 18,363,719 of CM046725.1, forward strand.
ATATTAAAATGAACGCGAGTTTTCGGGCCAAATTTCAAGGTTCGGGAAAAACAAGAGTACGAGTATATCGATTTTAATATAACCCTTTATAAATAAATCTGAACGTTGCGTAGGTGAAACGACCCTCTTGAAAATATATTCAGCTGTGGATTCACCTGGTATTTTCGTCAATTCGCAAAAACAACTTAATATAGGATGTCACAATAATTTTCTTTCCACAAACGTCAGTAAAGGTATAATTTTTAACGCATGCTGTCAGTGTAAATAGTATATTAAGTATTCAGTGTAACTATATATACCTACTAAATAGTATATTAAGTGGTCAGTGGTCGCGCGGTTTAAGGCGTCAGTACTTGAATCGAGGTGACTAGATCGCTGTGGGTTCGATCCCCGCAGCCGGTAGACCGTATATAAGCTATATTCGTGGAGAGGATTGGCACCCTCTCTGCGGGTACGGTAGGGTGGAAGAATTTTGGCTTGGATCAAAGTGAGAGATTGATACCGGTTGACGTTTGATTACCCCCCTAATTAATGAGGTTTTCCAGGTTTCCCTCATTCCTGCACTGAATGGTGGTTAGGGCCTACCAATGTAAGTCGTTCTTGGGCGCAAATGCGGCCTGCTTAATAATAATACGCCGCCCCCTCTCCCGCACAAGTCTTTGACTTTTGGGCTTATCCTCGTGATTAGAATGAGGGGTAGAGGTGTTATTATTAGTATTAAGAATGATAAGGGTAATTCACCGTTCGAAGACAATGTTCCGCTTCGCTCAGCCTCCAATTTTGTCTAAGACCTAAATGAAAACGAAGTTATATATATACGTATTTAATTGTTATATAATACGTAATGTCAAAAATGACGTTTTTCAATAAATTTGCGAAACAGTTTTTTTTAAATCTACTGACATTTATTGTTGTCCTGGCTTTCTTAATTGACGAAATTGATAATTCTGAAGCTGGTAGCTATGGTGTTATTTGTCAACAGTCGGTAGTTCTCAAATTTTATGATGCGTTGTTTTATTTATATATATTTAATCTGTGATGCGTTGTTGCATTTAGGAAAATTTAAAAGAGCAAAGGGTTGTGTAAAATGAGCGACTCGCCTTCAAATGTAGAGTTAGAAGAAGCGTGGAGTGTTTGATGTTCCACATTAATTCACGAGAAATCAAGGGAGCGATATAAAAAACATACAAGATTTTCAAGAAATGGTGTGAGACAAAAAAGCAACATATTACTGAGAAAATTATGGTGGAGTACTTTGTCTAAAGGAACGAAAAATTATAAGCTCCAGGAAGCTTATGGGCAATCTTTGTACAATTTTTGCTCATGACTCGCTTGACATTTCCAAATTTTTGACATTAATTGGTTACCTCAAACGGAAGGATGTTGGTTACAGACCAAAAAAGGCCATTGTGTTTACTAAGAAAGACATATCTCGATTTCTAATAGGGGCATCAGATGACAGATATTTAATTCATAAGGTAAATTTGGATGATGAAAGGTGCTAAATATCGTTTTGCATTTTAGGTAGAAGTGATATTAGGAATATCGGGAACATGTGGAAGGAAAGAGTTATACAATATGCCATTCAGGATATTGACGATCAAGGAACATAATATATAGGTAGCTGTCAAAATTCCGCAAACAAAAACAAATATTCATTCATATTTTTGAATTATCGCAATGGAAAATGCTACAACCAGGTGCTGGATGAAGGAACAATTGGACAGTGACAGCCGAAGCCGTCTTACAAATTATACAAGTCATTAGTTTTATCGTACTTCAGCCACCCTTCTAGCGGATAGAGGTGTGAATGTGCTCTGGTTAAAAAGGCATGGGGGATGGAAATCCTTGACCGTTGCCAAAAGCCACATCGAAGATTTCCTTCAAAGTAAACTGGAATGTGCATATAAAATTCTTCACAATAATGACAATACTTCTGGATCATGTGCTGAACCATTACCTACTACTATAGCTTCTACTTCACTGGCCTCGATAGCTAATTTTACTTTAAACAGAAATATAACTGAAACCGAAATGGAAATTTTAAACTGAATTCTAGAAAACCCATTCCAAATTAATGCTATGATAAAAGTGGCTATTTAGACAGTTATAGAACGGTAAGGGAATTAGTTACCGTGTTGTTAGCCTTTGCAATCAGTAAGCGCATCCTACTGTCGTAGAAACGAACAGGGGTAAGTGAACTAAAAAAGCTTGATCGTGCAAAAATGTAATTTTAAGGCACTGATTTTTCACTTAAACGGGAAAGCATTAAACTTTGCATCCGGAATCTGTTACTTCAGTGAAAAACTGCCTTTGCAAACGTTCAAAGCTAACATTTAATTATGTAATTATACTCTTGGTTATCTAATTACAATACATTACTTTTTTAATAGAGTCAGTTAATAGTCGTCAATAATAATTATTATTAGCAATATTTTCTACCGTCATTGTTGGAATAAAAACTACCAGTGAAAAAAAAAACGGATAATTACCGCATGTAATTATGACATTACAGGACTCTTGAAATAAATCCCGCGCCATAATCTCTGCCTTACACTTCCAATTTGCATAACGCGACAAACTGAAAGTCCTTGGCGTCCTTGCAGTACCTGGAAGTCACAATACGTACATTTTAGAATAACATATCCACTGACAAGGTTAACTATTTCTATTATTATTGCTTTGTTTATGAACTGGGACGTAGCCACTTTATCAAATCGTTATTTATGACTCCGTTATTAGCAGTAAGTTAATTTATAGTGCAGTTGCAACTGACTAATAATCATGTGGGCCGGTAAACAGGGTTAGAAATAGCTTTAGTGCCTAACTGTTGCACATTATTAATGGCCAGTCCGTATCTTAAATATTTTAATTGATATATTTTAGAATTTATTCATGGCTCGAATGGATTTTGAGATTACGCCGAAAATAAAATTGGTACCTGTAAACAAATTTTGTTTCATTGAAATAAATTATTTGTTTGTATAGAGTCAAATAAATATTTATTTCTTGATCCAGTTACAATACAATACAGTTATTTTGTGTAAAGAAAGTATTTGTTTCCATTAAAAAACATTAATACACTTCTGGTTTTGATTTATTTATATTGTATCACAAAACAATATTTGTATAATTTTTACTGTTCAAGAAAGGTATTTTAAGCTAATATATATCTAATCTCCTACAATTCCTATCAATGAAGTCATATGTATGTTCTCTGATACCAAACATCTAGGTATACTATTGAACAATTCCACAGACAAAGCTCTATTCAATAGTTATCTAAAGAAATTAATCTATCTAAATTTACTAACCTGGTTTAACGAAAACACTCTATAGATATCTAACTTCTGACAGTGGGAACTCGATATTCAACCACAATAAACCAGGTTAGTAAATTTAGATAGATTAATTTCTTTAGATAATTATTGAATAGAGCATTGTCTGGGGAATTGTTCATTAGCATACCTAGATGTTTGGTATCAGAGAACATACATATGACTTCATTGATAGGAATTGTAGAAGATTAGATATATATTAGCTAAAAATATCTTTCTTAAACAGTGAAAAATGTTACAAAAGCTAATAATAAAGAATATATGGGTAGATATTGTGGGTGTAATTCAACGCTGGTTGGGGCTTTAGCCCACCACAGAGTAGTTAGTTTGACACAATATTGTTAATACCTGAAAATATATAAAAAAATATTTGTATATTTCAAAGATTTTTTTTCCAATTAAACAGCTGCTTATTTAGGTCAACAAAGTTGTTGAGGAATAAGTTATTCCTCAGGAATTTCATAAAACAACTGCGAGCTAATACCCCAACCAGCATAGGATGACACCGGAAAAATCTATAGCAAATAGTCAACATATACCTGTTTCAAGCTTATTAGCTCTCATCAGTAAGCCACAAGTGAGTGATAAGTTAACTGATGACTAACCATGGCTGTTCATGTCTCTCAAACCCGACATATCTGAGTACGGGAAATGTAGCACAGCGACATCTAGCGCCCATCTATTGACAATTATTTTTTGTTTATAGGAAACAATTCGAATTTTTCCTTTGAAACAAGTACTTTTTTCGATGATAAGAGTATATTAGGAAATTGAGTTTTTAATTTACGGTTTTTCAAAGGATTATATAACCTAATAAAACTTCATTTGACAACTTCACATAATTAATTAAAAGATTACATACTTTCCTTCCATCCCTGAATTAACAATATGTAGGTATTCTTGAATTCATTTCAATCAAAAAACATTTTATTTCAGAACGTTATTTTTATACAGATTTGAACAAATTATTGTTTAGGGAAATAAAAAAATATTTGTTAGAAAATTATTTTAAAAAACTTCAATTGCAACTATTTGTTTTATTTGTTTTAATACTCGCCAAAATAATTATATTTTCTTACCAAGTAAATCTACTTATTTTTGGCAAAAAAACATTTTTCCGAGAATATATTATGTTTGAATAAATATTTTTTTCTGTGCGTTGTTAATATTCACCTTCCCTATATTCAAGCTTCAAAATGGTAGTAGTAGTAAACTAACTACTTTACACCACTTAGATAAGTAAGGGAGGCGAGTGTTGAAAGATTTCATAAGCATATCAGTTAAGAAGGGTTAAAAAACACAAAATTGTCAAAAATAAGTTGACGTTCAGTGAAGTCACTCACTCGTATGTCATCCTCTCCACAATTATAGAAATGGCCTACCACCACCCGTTTACACCTACCTGATGCGTATTCCGTGGCCCGTGGATACCACTTTTAACACATAATACACTAGACAGTATTGGTTACTAGCACTATCACTATAACGGTTACACATTAGCACTTATTATACACTATAGACCACAATTATTATACACGGTCCTATACACTACAATATATATATATATACATTACTGGTATTTCTTTTTTTCTGCCAGCATACTCTGCATGTATACAATTTTCTTTTATAAAATAGAAATCCGTGCCAGGCTTAATTCGTAAAAGACTTTTAGCTTCATCCTGTGAGATTTTTTTACTGTCGGATACACATTTTTAAAATACCATCCATGAATTGTTCTACGGATCGCATATTTTGTGTCGTCATCAACCCCTATCTTCTTCCTTCTGCGAGTTTCCACTTTTATCCCTTTTCGCAGTTGTATGAGACATTTTTAAACAAAACATTTCATGAATAAAGTAAAGAATCGCATTCATATCGTTGAATATTACACATTACTCACAAATTAAAATTCTCAAAAGGTACAATACACTGATAACGTTTTTTTAAAGGTCTAAGTCTAAAATGTTGAGACTTTTTTCACATTGACCTCCAAACAATTGTATCTGTAAACAATATCAAGATCACGACAAATCTAATAGTACTTAGTACGTGTTTATCTTACTATTTTTAACCGAAAAAAATAATCTCAAGTTATTTTCTAATCATTACAGATAAACATCTGCGAACAATTTGAGAGCAGCCTCTCTTTCAAAATATTTCGCTATCAAAACATCGCGATAACTTTTTCAATATCACGTGAGAAAGCGGATCAGAGCAGCAGATATCACATGATCTAAATAATTAAGTAAAAAAACATATTTCTAGCAACGAACGCTGGTATCTGTTGATATGCGAGAACTAAATTCATTGTACGTAATATTTGAATAAAATGTTTGCCAAACAAAGTAATTATTAAAATATACATGAATTAGTTAATATCAAGGATGTGACCTCGGTTCCTCTATTGACGCAAAAAGTCAAGTATCATCAAAAATACAGCACGAAGTCCGTAACTGATTTTGTTATCGTTTAGCAAATCTGCATACAGAGTGGTTCCATTTTGAACCATATTTTTATAAACTAAATGCATCTAGGAAAATTAATAATAACTATTTATTACAGTAACAATTTTATTGTCACGTTGACTAATTCAATAACACCTTATTTGCAAGTTACAAAGTATTTTTAATGTGAATGTGGATGAGATCATACATTCCAAGAATTTGAATAATATTTTCAGAAGTCGGAGCTCCTACGTGTTTGATTTAGAATGTAGACACTTCAAATTCTATTTTATAATACGCAGTTGTATTTTATTTTGCCTTAATTTTAATTTTATTGTTAACTATCGCCCAAATATTCCTGTTTTTTTTTTCCTCAAAGGCCCAAAGCCCCAACATTCTCAAAGAAGATGAAACCGCTTAATTTGTATGCAGCATTACATGAAAATTTAGTGTAAAAAATTCCCCCAAAATCTCTCCCGAATCTCATTGTACCAGTATTATACCATTTATTTTATAATAAAATTTGACTAGGTATCTTTTTAAAGCAATTAATAGACATTATTCTTCGCGTCTCCGTCCTTCTATGATAGTTGGTAGGTACATCTTATCGTGATTCACGCACAGCGGTTTAAAAACAAAAAATGGCAAAAACTACAGATACTCTTCTACACTCCGATAAGCACATTCAGTTCATTTTATTGTGCCTTCGCGACAGTGTGTGTTACGAGTGCAAAATGCCGAAATTACAACCAAAAATGAAAATTTATGAAGAATTTAAAACGAAAACTGGCCAAAATGGAAGAGGCTTTACGTTCCCAGAGTTCTTCCTCGCAAAGTGAATCAGAATCAGAGGGTTAGTTTAGTTATTTTATGAGAATTCAGGGTGTAGTTGTCTTGACTACAATAGCCCGCAGACTATTGTCTGCAAAATTCAGAATTAAAATCATTAGAGACTTATTGTTCTTGAAAATTGGGGCGTAGTTGTCTTGACTACAATAGCCCGCAGACTATTGTCTGCAAAATTCAGAATTAAAATCATTAGAGACTTATTGTTCTTGAAAATCGGGGCGTAGTTGTCTTGACTACAATAGCCCGCAGACTATTGTCTGCAAAATTCAGAATTAAAATCATTAGAGACTTATTGTTCTTGCAAATCGGGGCGTAGTTGTCTTGACTACAATAGCCCGCAGACTATTGTCTGCAAAATTCAGATTTAAAGTCATTCGAGGATTATTGTCCTTACAAATCAGGGCGTAGTTGTTTTGACTACAATAGCAACTACGACTGCAAAATTCAAATACAACAATAATTAATAAATTATAAATTTTTAAGTTGTAAAATTGTCCGTAAATTCGAAATCCACATCAGACAGTCAGGAGAGTGCACAAGTTCAGGATTTAATTACAACGCAGGCTGTCATTGAAACAGTCCCCACCTTCAGCTTTCTCGGAGATGACCCTAAATTATTAAAGAAAAATGGGCCACCATTTCATGAAGAGTTGGTAAAAAGGTGGTCTACTTATCTTAGAGAAGGTATATCGGTAGGAAATAGAAACGATTTAATTAAAAAATTTCCAATTCCTGGAAATTATGTGGCACTACACTCTCCAAAAGAAACGAAGAGATTAGAACAGTTTTATCCACCCAGATTAAAAAAAAAAAAAAAATGATAGATTTTTTTCCAACTTACAAGAACAAATTGGAGCTGGATTAACTGCTATTGGACAGATTCTAAATTTAAAAATTACCGAACCAACTTCAGATATAATTCTGGACGAAGAAAAATTACAGACCTTGGCAGATGCTGCGCAACTTATAGCTAATACGCATAACGCTATATCACTAAAACGAAAATTTGAAGTACATCCATTTCTAAACGAAGAAAGTAAAAAAGCATCCCACCAAAGTTCCATAGATGAATTCCTCTTTGGAAGTAATTTCTTGAAACATTGAAATCCTGTCAGACCATTCAAAAAGCTGCCAGTGAAATAAAAAGACAGAAGAAACATGCTATTTCTGTGCCAGGGCCATCGGGATCGCAGCATTTAAACTCCACGCGCCCGCAGTACAAGAAGAGATTGAAGGAGAGGAGAACCTTGTCGCCGGTCAATTACCAAGGGCAGAAAAAGAAGACCAGAGAGCGGAATGGAGTACAGCCAAGACATTGGAACTATTCCAAATACCAAACCACAAGGAACCGCAAATAGAGGTAGATATATCACCGGCAGGACGGTTAAAAATTTTTTATGCTAACTGGCAAAAATTACCAGGTAGTGCTACCGTTTTGCGCTGGAAAAAGGGTATTAAAATACATTTCTCTAAAAATCCTAAACAAAGGATAAGAAATATTGTAATTCCTAAGGTTACTCTTACACAATCAGTAATTTATAGGTCAGAAATAGAAAAACTATTAGATAAAGGTGTTTTATCAAAATGTGTGTATAACAAGAACCAATTTTTATCAACTTATTTCTTAATAAAAAAACCTAATGATTCGTACCGTTTATTACTAAATTTGAAAAAAACTAAACTTTTTCAAAGGATTGTTTTTAGCAAAATTAGATTTAAAAGATGCTTATTTTTGTTACCTATTCAGGATGATTATAACAAATATTTTAAGGTTTAAATTTCAAATTACATTATATGAATTTAATTGTCTTCGATTTGGATTAAATGTCGCACCTTATATATACACCAAATTATTAAAACCTGTAGTTAAATATTTAAGGACAGTGGGCGTGAAATTAATAATATATCTTGACGACATTCTTCTCATAGGAAAAGATTATATTGAATGTTTACAATTTTACAATTAACTAAAAGATTATTACAATTTTTAGGCTTTATAATCAATTTTGAGAAAAGTATTATGTTACCTTCAAAAGAAATCGAATTTTTGGGATTTTTATTCAGTTCAGAATCATTAGACATCAGAATACCGCAAAACAAAATTCAGCCGATTAGGAAATTTGTAGAAAAATATAAAATTGCAAAATTGCATTTTCATCATTAGTGGGCAAGCTAGTATCAATAGCCCCAGCATTTAAATATGGTTGGTTTCATACGAAACTCTGAAATTTTAAAACAAAAAAAGTTAAAATTACACCTAATTAATTTTAATAAAAAAAAATTAAAATTCCCTCAAAATTACATAAAGAATTTTGTTGGTGGCTAAAAAATCTACCTAATTCGAAAAAAAAAAAAAAAAATTATAAGAACTTCATACTCCTTGGAAATTTATTCTGACGCATTTAAATCTGGATGGGGTGCTCACACATATATAACAGGGACAAAGAGATTTTGGAGTTTAAAAGAGAGAAGTGAACACATAAATTTATTAGAATTGAAAGCAGCACTGTACGGCTTAAAATCTCGTGCTACTCAATATTGCAATTGCGATATTTTACTGAGAATAGACAACACTACCGCAGTAGCTTGCATTAATAAAATGGGTAGTGTTAGATAAACAACTGAATAAAATAGTAAAAAACATAAGGAAGTAGTGCGAAACTAAAAATATTTTTGTGTTTGCTTCTTATATAAATACCTCAGACAACGTGCAAGCAGATACCTTATCTAGATCAAAATTTGCTAACAGAATTTGAACTAAATCACGTTGCCTTTCAGAACATAATACAACGGTTTGGAACACCAAATATCGATCTGTTTGCATCCAAAAATAATACAAAATGTGTGTCATATATTTCTTGGTACCCCCATCCAGATTGTATAACTGCTGATGCTTTTACAATAAATTGGCAAGATTATTATTTTTACGCTTTTCCGCCCTTTCTTCTCTAGTAGGTCGAGTATTACAAAAGATAAAATGACGCAGCCACAGGTATTCTCGTAGTACCTAATTGGCCTACTCAATCTTGGTATCCTATATTTTTCGAATTATTATTAGAGAAACCGATTGTTTTCGAACCAGATGAAATATTATGTTCACCTTGCAGACTAACGCATCCGCTTCACAGAACCCTTTCCCTGGTGGCAGGGAAGTTGTCTGGCAAGCCATGAAGTTAAAAAATATTTCCGAAGCAGCTATTCCTTTTATGATATCGTCAACCAGCGATAGATCTTTAAAACAGTAACTACTTATTACAAAAGGTGGTGGAATTATTGCTTGAGGATAAACTCTAATCACTATAGATACTCAAAAAACAAAATTTTGAATTTTTTTATATAAAAAGTATTAACAATAAATTGTCATATGCATCACTTAATACTGCTAGATCAGCATTATCATTAATTTTACAAATTGAGCCAAGTGATGAAAACAAAATTAAACGGTTCTTAAAAGGAGCCTACAATGAAAAACCATCTACACCAAGATACTCTACTACTTGGGATCCAGAACCGGTTTTATCACATTTGGAAACATTATTTCCCTTAGAATCATTATCCTTGAAGCAATTGACGCAAAAGTTAACGGTATTACTAGCCCTTACGTCTGCACACAGAATGCAAACTTTGTCAAAAATAGAACTAAATAATATAATACGGTTTCCAGATAGGCTTGAAATAAAAATTTCATCTACAATACAAACATATGGTCTAAATAGAAAACAACTAGTTCTTATTTTTCTTTTCTTCACAAGCAACCCAATATTGTGTGTTTCAACTTTAATAAACTATTATTTTGACACTACAAAACAGTACAGAACAGACGATACATTGATATACACTTTCTAAAAACCTTATCACCCTGCATCTGTTCAGACTCTAAGTAGATGGATAAAAGAAATATTACATGAAAGTGGTATAAATTAGCAATTGTTCAAGAGTCATTCCGTAAGACATGCTTCTACATCAACAGCTTTTAGATCAGGATATATGTGTGTAATTATTATATGTCCATATAATTGTTATGAATGTTAAATGTATACATATTAAATAACAAATACTTTATATTGCTTTTGAAAATATGTAATAAAATTGTTAGATTTATTCCCCCAGTAAATATTATTGTTACAGCCTTCTATTTTGCACTCTGAGTATTGTAAACACAGAAAATCGCATTTTAGTGCTTTGAACATCTACCAACTATCATAGAAGGACGGAGACGCGAAGAATAATTGTAAAATTAATCGACTTACCTAAGGAAGATTAATTGTAATTATTCGAGCGTCGTAGTCCTTCTATGATACCCGAAACCCATATTATGCGATTGCTTCAGTCACAAATGAACTGAATGTGCTTATCGGAGTGTAGAAGAGTATCTGTATTTTTTGCAATTTTTGTTTTTAAACCGCTGTGCGTGAATCACGATAAGATGTACCTACCAACTATCATAGAAGGACTACGACGCTCGAATAATTACAATTAATCTTCCTTAGGTAAGTCGATTAATTTTACAATTATTTTGCATTCTTAATCATTTCATGTCAATTTGATAATAACCATCAGTTTTCGATTATTTTTATTTAATTTCCTATAAACAGACAGTCTCCAATTGTGTCAATTCTACGAAATATTTTTAGATCGTCAGCAACTAAAAGAAAATCACAATCTATAGCATGAGCAGTATCATTCATAAAAAGCAAAAATTCCAAGTTCGATAAACCCAGGACGAGAAATAAGAATAATTTGAATCATTGTATGACATGAACTGCTACCGAAATATGATGTAAGAAATGCTAACATACAGTCACTGATTCATATGTCTTAATTTGCGTGAAGTTAGTCTGTGATCAATTCGGTCAAAAGCCTCGGAAAAATCATTAAATATTACGTCAACTAGACCCTGATCATTAATTACGCATTATTACAGTATGTATATGTTTCTGCATTTAAAAACGTCATTAAAATCCTGCTAAAAAATTAGTTTTCAGCTCTGAGTTGTTGCAAGAATAAGGGCGAGCGCATACACTCAATTTGTACCTAGACCCAATTGTTTAGATAGTTGTGTCCATATCAGGATATCAATATAACTTAATTGTTTAATCGGCGACATGCGCATACATTCAGTCGATATGATATTTTTATCGAACAACTATCGATTTGATAGTATGCGTATTTTCATATGTCACCATGGACTTTAAAGTCGCTTTACAGTCCGCAATTCTTTTTGCAAGTTCTTGCACCTACAAAAATTGTCACTTGCAGTTTGTTTTAGCAGTCGTCAAATCGCAATTGCAATAGAAGTGATACCAACATTTCAACCAGAATGCACACTAAAAATTAAACTGTTTATTCAAATTTGACAAGCGACAGAAGGCAATATGAATTTGAAAGTGCAGCAGGAATTTTTGCGTATGGTGGTAATTACACAAGTCACTAAATTATTCCCCAGAATTGCAGAAAAACTGCATTACTTATATTTTGAAAGTGCATCAAGAGTTGTTTAGAGATGGCTTCTGCAGTAAGCTACTGCACTGTTCAGAGCGCATGCCTAAAGACCGCTTTACATTTATGCAATTCTTATTGCATGCAAAGAAATATTGCATGCGCGCATGAGCATTAAAGTTAAAATGAATGACCGACGCAATTTTCAGTCCATTGCACGAATTTAGAGTCTGCTCTAATTTGATTGCATTGCACGTGAAATTCTGGTTCCTTTTCTGGTAATATTTCAGTTTTGCAATCCTACACAAAAGGAACTAACAGCGAGGGATTAAGTAAAAAGTGAATTAATTTCTTTTTATTTCATCCATTGAAACTCTAGGTTGATTGAAACTTTACACCACAGTACACAACACCGGTATTGTTTTGATGGTTTTGCAGAAGACCAGCAGATCGAAATCATTTTCATTTTACTAATTTGGCAATGGACAATATATTGCATAAATGTAAAACAACTGACACTTGTAATATTGCATGAAAGATTTTGCTGCAAAATAGTTTTCATTGCATTGCATGCTCCATTGTCTAAATGTATTTAAAGCGGCCTTAATAAAGCCTACATAGGATCGGTCAGTGGTCGCGCGGTTTAAGGCGTCAGTACTTGAATCGAGGTGACTGGATCGCTGTGGGTTCGACCCCCTCAGCCGGTAGACCGTATATAACCTATATTCGTGGAGAGATTGGCACCCTCTCTGCGGGTATGGTAGGGTAGAAGAATGTTGGCTTGGGTCAATGTGAGAGATTGATACTGGTTGACATTTGGACTACCCCCCTAATTAATGAGATTTTCCAGGTTTCCCTCATTCCTGCACTGAATGGTGATTAGGGCCTACCAACGTAAGTCGTTTCTGGGCGCAAATGCGGCCTGCTTAATATTAATATGCCGCCCCCTCTCCCGCACAAGTCTTCGACTTCTGGGCTAATCCTCGTGATTGGAATGAGGGGTAGAGATATTATTAGCATTATAGACAGGGAGGTCCCTACAACAAATTTTCCAAGTAAACAGCGTGCAACATAAACAAGTTTATAGAAAAATTCCGAAAGCCTTGAATAAAAATAATTTCAATGTCAACAATTATGTTTCGCAGTATGAAAAATACAGTCGGGAACTTTAAAGATTTCCCGACGTAATGACACAGAACGCTTTCATTACCACGATCATGGATTTTATTTTATGATTTAACAAACAATATAAAACGACCTTGGTCCTTGGCAATGGCTTACAAAAATAGCTGGATGTGATATTTGCACAGGCATAGGCGGCGACAACTTTATGCTAATCGAAACTCGCGAATATGAATAATTTATTGCAAAAAAAATGTATATACACTGTAATTGCAGAATGTCTCTAAAGTTGTGATATTGTTGCCGTAAAATTAAAAGGTTTGAAGACTTGCCCAAATGCCCTAAACTGGATATCACTGTTAATGAAATATTCACATTTTTTAATGAATGTATCATTTGGTTGCCACAATTTTTCTCTAAAACTACATTAACAATGGCTAGACGACATAGACCCAGCTTACATATCTCACGTGATAATAACTCTGCACATTCGTTCATGACAATATTCAATATTTCTGCATTGATATTGTAGAATACAATAGTTATTTACAAAAAGGATGTATTAATTTACAGAAAATTTACATCATTGCGATATTTTTAGTAATTTTTTATTTGTACAAATTTATTTATTTTATTTAGGCCACCATTTATAATTCTTATTATTGGCGATTCAAAATAAAGTTTCTAATAAAAGTTGTAGGACTGAAACTGAACCCCTTTAATAAGTTAATGGGAGCACAGTAGCGTGCAGAAGTTGAAAGATACAAGAAGTAATAATATATATTTTAGTGTATTATTAACATGACATTTCCTTCTTTAACCGTTTTCGAATTATAGAAAATTAATAAATTATTAAGAAAACTGCAAAACATTTATTTCAATTTCAATTGACTTGATTAAATAAATGCCATAATGTCATAATAAGAGAATGCTTACTTGTCATTTTCATAGACTACTTTAATAACTGTTGTCTCCGTTCGTATAGTAAATAGCTTAAATATGGTTTTCAGTGTTCAATAACTGTACGCCACTGGGCTTTCATGAACTTATTAAAGGGGTTCAGTTTCAGCCCTATAACTTTCATTCGAAACTTTATTTTGCTTTATCTCTAATAATAACTATAATAAAAGAGGGTTTAAATATAATGAATAACTTTTGTACATTAATTGCGATCATACACCATTTTTTGGCAAAATTTCAATATATTCACATACAAATTTTTTCAGTGTAAGTATAATGTATAATATTAATACTTATAATTTATCCAATTTAATTTCAATTTTGTAAAAGTTAAATAATATTTGCATGGTAAATCCAATAATTTTGTTCAATAAAACATTGTTATGAGTACGAGTTAATTTTCTTATATAACTTATAACCTTCTCAATGTAATCATTTCACGTTATCAAATGGAGTTTAAGTGAAATTTTACTTGTTTTTTTTTACAGTGTATGATCGCTTAAAACATACATGCACAGGCACAGATAGAAAATAAACAAAAAGGAGAACTGTTTTCTTGTTCTTTAAACAATTGTTCAACGATGTAGAAGATGAAGGAAAAATTATTTAGAAAATGTTCTACTTGAATAGTTTAATTCCAGAACAGTTCTTGTCAATGATAAAGCACTAACAGTTAATAACACAATTAATTGTTTTTAAGATTTTTGTACTCATGTTATATTTAGAAATTTTGTATCTATTTTTGATAACTACGGTCATACCGTGACCGGTATTTATTGACTACATATTTCTTTTTGATGTATCTTTCTGTTTATTTATTAACATTATTCAATATCATTTTTAGTGTCAGAAAGAATGAATACTTTACAGACTTGTATAATGTGCAAGAATATTTTTTCGCATCGTTTTTGTTTATACTATGAAAGTAAAAGATACAACCTACATCCGAACAACTGATTTTGAATGAATTCTACTCTATATGGCAGCGAATTGAACATGTCGCTTGAAAGGTCGCGAACCTCAATACCCTTGGCGGACAAATCAAATTGTTTTGATGCCCATCGTCCTCTGTAACCTTGTTTGTAGTAAATAAAGTCTACAATAGCAGATGCAACTATTTTGTCAAAGCTGTAATCAAGGAAGTTTTTAAATTAGATTAAATTCGACTTATTTCGTATAATAACACAAGCCAATAATTTAATCACGAGACGAAAAAGTAACAAAAGTTTAAAAATTTTAAAGATAATATCGATAAGCCGATAGTTCTGGTTTTTTTTACATATCTTATTAATTTATTAGGTAAGTACTGATAATTATTAGAACAGATCTATTTTTTGAAGTTTCTTAGTTAATGAGACGTGTAGTAATAAACAAAATAGGTTCATTTTGTTCCAAATAAATACTTTTGTACGGCCGCGATACCGTCAACAGATTATATTCATTGATAATATGCGCATGTGTCAAGTTTGTACCGTGCATAGAATCGCGAATGTTTGGAATGTTTACTTAAGGCTCACGGTGAGCGCTCGATCCAAAGGGATGTAGTTTTCGCTCAGTAACTCTTCAACGAAAAATGATAAAAAATGCGGTTTTTTTAATAGACTACAAATATTATTTTACGTCGACGTTGTGTTTTGAAATTTTGAAAATATGCAAAATTCATTAAAAAAAAATTAATTTTACACTTTTTCAAAATTTCAAAACACAGCGTCGACGTAAAATAATATTTATAGTCTATTAAAAAATCCCGCATATTTTTATCATTATCCGTTAAGGAGTTACTGAGCGAAAACTATGAGTTTGTTCCAACACAGCAAGAATCGATTCCGAACCGTCCAGAATTAGTCAGTCAGTTCAGTTGTTAATGTACTCTCGGCGAATGCGACGTAAGACGGTGTTGGTCCAACATTTCTCACGGTTCTGAACCAGTTCTCGACGGTTGTTGGAACAGACCTTATATTATATCGTTTGATAGAGCGCTCACCGTAAGCCTTAACCGAAAAATGAGTGGGGACAAACATAATATAACCAGCTACCTCTGAATTTAACTTTGAAGTTGTAAACAACCTCGTATGCAAGTCATTATTTAAAATTAAAAACTAGTCATGAATGGACATTTTAAAATTCAATACTATGTACCAATCAAAAGAACGACTAAATTGAACAGCCTTAATGACAAATCTAAACGAGATTACTCGGCGCATGTCTATACAAACGGTTCACAAGTAGTTCCTACTTCCTACACATTACACATGACCATGTAGTGATATTATTGCTGTGGTACGGTTCAATGCTCATTCCAAAGATATTTGGAACGCTAAGGAAATCGTACAATGAATGATAAGTTTTAATGTGGATCAGTTTTTTGCTATTGCGCGACTCGAAACCGTACATTGTACGGTTTTCTATGCATTTGGAACAAACCTAATTTTGCACGGCATCTTGACTAACATCTGTTTACGCAGATTTAAAAGATATGATATTTGCCAAGCTAGTAACAACCGGTCAGTGGTAGCTGTGTTTGCAATACTCCTCAGTATTTTTGTAGTTGTAGAAAAATACGAAATTTGACCAAATAAAACACTTGTAGTCAGATACTTTACATTTCAAATTGTAATTAAAAAATTGTAATTCGGCTGAAATGAATAACAATCAAGTTTTTTAACAAAATGTTTAAAATGGTTGTACTTTTTTATTATCAATAAAGAAGTAATTTTCCTTGACAAAGTATCGAAGAACATAGTTCGACGCCTATGGATAGAGCCTATAAATAATTGTTGCTATATATACGAACGAAATACCATTTCATGCTAAATTTTATTATACTCTGCCTCAACAAATAAACTTGATAATATCTGAATAATTAACAAATTAACCTTGAATTTGTACTTCAGGCTGATATCATTTCTGGGAAATTTGGAAATCAATCCACAACATTTCACTTGCGTCGCAGTAGGTTATTTTTTTCTAGTAACAGGAACCGTGAGTCTTGACGCAAATATTTGGTTTAGATTATCTACTAGCTAGAGACAAAAAAAAATAATGCATTACCAGGCAGGAGTGCACCTACATGTCTATGTTATCGCGGAAAATAATTATCAGTAATAGAGTACACATGGGTCCCAAGGTCTGAATGAAACACAAACATATTGATCTAATGAATTCTGGATAACGAAGATAGAATTATATTAAATCCATAGACATTCATCAGCTTAATGTGAAATGAGTACAAAATTAAAAACTGTGTGTATATCAGAGGGAAAATTGGAAATAAGGATCCTATCAATCGGTCAGTGGTCGCGCGGTTTAAGGCGTCAGTACTTGAATCGAGGTGACTAGATCGCTGTGGGTTCGCCCCCACAGCCGGTAGACCATATATATTCGTGGAGAGATTGGCACCCTCTCTGCGGGTATGGTAGGGTGGAAGAATGTTGGCTTGAGTTAGTGTGAGAGATTGATACCGGTTGACATTTGACTACCCCCCTAATTAATGAGGTTTTCCAGGTTTCCCTCATTCCTGTACTGAATGGTGGTTAGAACCTATCAACGTAAGTCGTTCCTAGGCGCAAATGCGGCCTGTTTAATAATAATATGCCGCCCCCTCTCCCGCACAAGTCTTCGACTTCTGGGCTAATCCTCGTGATAAGAATGAGGGGTAGAGATATTATTATTATTATATTATAGTGGTCTTCGGAAAAAGATCCCAAGCAATCTTTTGTGCTAGGAAAGATAAAAATAACTTCTACGAAAAAGCCTAAACAACAAGTAATGTAACAATCGTCCAAAGATAGTCCAAATAAGTTATTTCACTCTTCATTTTGCGCCTACATTATCCCTCCTGCCGACGCACTTCCCCTTTCCTACCAACCTAATATCGATCTCTGCTTAGCAGGCTTCGCATGGATTTTAACGTTGTGGGATGATTGTAAAGCTAATATCTGATATTTTGATTGCCATAACACCACAATTATTTGAAATATTGAATTTATAAACAGGAGAAACTTCTGATTACCAAAATTATTAACAGAACAAGGCAATGCAGTGATATATACAGTTTTATTAACAGGGCTGCCTACAATTTTGAGTTTCTCCATGAAATTACCATTTTCATTGTTTGTCATTATAATTGTGCAGGTATAATTTGACGTTTGGAAAGCACATACAGGTAATAGTTCGAATTCTTGTCGTTTTCATAGCTATCTCAGCAAAAAGATGACGCATTCACTTAATTCTAACAAAACTTCTCATTTACACAGAAAATAAGATAGATAGGTATAGGGAAGTGTAATACGAATCGACAGAGACCTGCACTAGAAGATGTAAAAATATTCAGGGCGTTCCATTAAAAAGCATTATTTTCACGGTTTAAAACTAACAAAATTCGGCACTTGATTATTGAAAACTTTGTATGAATCCACTTGTATTGTTAGAAAGCTTAAATATCCAACTATTCCTTGTATACAAATTATTTGATAACTTCCATAGCTTGCCATTAAATTTCATTTTATTTTGATATTTTGCGTGTGAAAGTAAAAAAATGATGAAATTATTTATCTGTCAAGTTTTTTTGGAGTTTGCGTAGTTCGTACTTTGATTACTTAACCATCTGTTTTAAACATTTCTTCTCATATTTTGTGTCGCAAGTGCTGTGAAGTTTGTTACAAACGACATTTTTTTTACAGCTGATTATGCCTAAACGTAGATTTTGGGCAGATTTCCCAGATTAGTACCTTTGAAAGGGGGCGGATTGTTGGATTTCGAGAAGCAGGTTTGCCGGTGAGAGAAATTCCTAGAAGGACTAACAAATCCTTTCTTAACTTAGTACGGTGTTACTAGACGTAAACTTAGGAAGGCCGTGGATACATAGTGGATATATATCCCACTTCTGATATTAACTCAGATAATAGCCCATAGGAAGTTTAACAATTGACATTATGAAAATGTATGCAGTTTTTGCAATGATACATATTGAACATGCGGGAGTGGTTTGAGATGGGATAAAGTTTATTTAAAAAAGTTCCATTTTATATTTTAAACAATTTTTTAAATTTAATCTAGCCCTTTGGTTAGCCCTACAACTGACTTTGATGCATTGAAACCAATAATAACGGATAGGTCACCTTGAAAATTCAGATAAGTTTGTATCTACGTAACAAATAACATTTGTTTTTTAATTACTGTTGTTGTTATGCCTGGAAATGCGTGGCTTATCAATATATAATAATTATAAAAAACATTGCAATAGTTTGCCGATAGGAAAAACCTAAACTTGACATTAAAACGGGTGAAATTTATGATCTGATCAGATAATAGAACTTCCAATAAAACTAAATGAATTAATTGGTTTTAAACACCACCTTTGGGGAATGAATAGATGCCTGCGTCACTCGAATTATCTTATTGAAAAATGCGCGATAATTTTCACGGTCATGTTTACGAGGTGACTTCATGGAATAGTTTCATATACGTGCTACACATAATGTATGTTTTTCAAGTGGATGACACTTGATTTTTTCCGTCCTGATATGTTCAAGATTTCAGTATTTATAAATACAATCGACATGGATACTATCATATTGACATAATCGTCTCCGCACGTGCTGCTCCCAACCAGCCAAAACAGTTTTATAATTTTCAGGTTAAACGACAATTATGTTTTATTGTCGTATTATTAATCACTGCGAAACACATATTTGTTTTATCATAGCACCAAGTGCCATTATTTTGTTGCCCGCAGGTGAAAAATGTTATAAACTTATCACAAGTATTTGATGATAGATTATCGTTCAATGACCACGTAGATGATGTTGTTTCCGAGGCAAATAGAGCATACGGTTTTATAGTTCAAAATTGTCGCGATTTTACAAATTTAAAAGTCATGAGGTTACTTTATTTCAGCTTTGTTAGGTTAAAACTTGAATATGCGTCACTTGTATGGTGCCCGCACAGCATAGATAAAATTAATAAGTTAGAATCGGTTCAGCGTCGATAGTTTACATAATAAGACCGACTGTCAGCAAATATTGATAAACTTACATTTTTCTGTCCCTAGATTTAACTCGAGAGCAAATCCAATTTTTCTCTATTCTCCGCTATACATAATTACACATAGTTCTGTGGATATTTTTAATTGCAGCCTAGATGAGTTGAGAATGTTTTATTTTTCTTGATATACTTGTTGTAGACTGTATAGTTGTTGTTTTGTAGCAGTTTTATTTTCTTGTTTTTTTTCTCATCTTTTTCCTTGTATTTCGATTATTGTATTCTTTCAATGCTTCTTTTTGTACCTACCTGTTGACCAGTGGATTTGAAATAACTAAATAAATAAATTATCAGTTGTAAAACAAAAATAGTATTATAACAATTACAACAGAAAAAGTTTATTTTGATATTGCATTGATCACAGTATTATGCTGTTACAGTATGGTCCATTATTTACGCAGCAATTTGCCTTTACTTTTAGATAAATTGCATGCATCATGAGATTTAGATGCGTTTTTTCAGAAACCATTGCTTCTAGCGACATCAACAAGGTGTACCTTTTTTAACTAAAAAAGGTAGGGAAGAAAATTTTTCTAGTCCAAAATGAGATACAGTGTAGCACAAAAAAATCGTAGCGATTTAAAAGGGTTCAAACCATCGTTGGTGGCGCTTTTTAGCAGATACACCAAAACCTTCGACATATTCGAATTTCTAGTACCAAGAAACCCCCCTATACCAAACTTCATAAAATACGGTCGATGCGATCGAAAAATAATGAAGAAAATGTGATTTATTTTTTCAACTTTGACACCCTGTAAATCGAAAAGGAGCAACTTTCGGATAAGGCATAATTGGCTTAATCGCTCTGTTTTGAGGTCAGCAACATGCCCTTAAGCTCTGTCCCATTATTAATGAATCACCCTGTATAGGCGCCGTATTCTTACAATGTTTTTGTAGCTGTTATAAAATACCAAATTGCTAGTTGGGCTGTTAATTGCACATTCATATATTTTCTCCTGAATTACGAATAGTAATTAGTTTACTAATTGAATCGAAGAATTCAAATAGTGGACTCGTTGTGGTAATCCTAGAAGTATTATCAATAAAAACATATATTTGTGTTTTCTAAAGCTGCGTCTAGATCAAATAAGCGAGCAAGAGCGAGCGAGAGGAAGAACACACTTCACACAAATGCTCACGTGATCTTTATTTATTTTTGAGTGACAGAACACTACTTGCTCGAGCTTTGTTATGATTCACGAGGTGTGGATATAACAAAGAAAATGTCTTCGCTCTTGCATGCTCAGCCTGGACGAGATATTTGTAATTTACGTACGTTCAGTTTTTGTACATGTAAGCCTAATGGTGAATATAGTTATTCTGTAAAATTCCAAAATCACTCAAAAAATGTAATAATAAAATGCTAAACGACTCCACTGAACACAGGCATTTCTTTGTTCTAGCCTGAAAATTAAGTCAAACATAACAAAATACTTTATAATGTCAAGGAAAAATATCGAGTCTAAATTCATCGACATTGAAATGATAAACTACGTGACTAAGATATTAGACAAAATGCGATAAAGCTGGCAATAAGTGAGAAAAACTGCGGTGTTATCAGCTTGCAAAATTCCGCGATAATTTTCACGGTCAAACTTCCCTATTTACGTATTTCTAGGAACGAATTTGCGACATAAGCATATTGCACGAGCCGACATAATGCTAAATATAAATATGTACCTCTAAGGTTACGGCTATGAATGGTATTGATCGATGATTTGTAGCGCAATATACTGCTAATAGAGATATTTTCTTACGATTGTATTTCCAGGACTTCAGAGGCGCGCCATGTAGGTACCCCAAACGTTAAATTACAATAAATATCCCAACTGATGATCTTCAGTAATGACGCAATGAGGAAGTCAGGCAGTATTTCTCTAATGTTTTCTAGAAATTCAGGGGTTATTTGTGCAATCTCCGTTCTGATGCGCTCTTTCAACTCTTCTACATTATTTGGTCAACTTTGATAAACTTTAGTACTCCAGTATCCCCATAACAAAAGTCTAGTGGAGTCAGATCTAGAGATATTGGTGGCTATTCGATGGATCCTCTCCTCAATATCCACCTACCACGGAAAACGTTATTTAAGTAAGTTCATACATCAATAGCGTAGTGTGGGGACGTTGCTGGAACCACAAATCATTTCTATTTGGAAATAGTTATGGCAAAAGAAATTTTAGATATCGAGGACTATTTTCTTTTTTTAGTACTCTAACAGCAGTTGATTGGTGGAAATTATTATCCAGTGCGACTTATTTGAGTATGAGGATTTTCTTGAAAGGCAAGTACCACGTCAAGTTTTTTGGCCTCAGGAATAGATTTTCTTCCACTTTTGGGGAGACCTCTAACATGGTTCGTTTCTCAAAACTTTTTCTCAGTTTTACTTATTACTGATTCAAAAACGGGTTCTCGATTAAGGTATTAAGTAAATTACGAACTTCTGTCTAAGTTCTTATATTATCTCCACAGTTAATCATGATTAAAATTTCGATTCGTTTGGTTTCTGTAAGCTTCATTACTCAATTATACTGATTAAAATATTTTTATTACTATTTCCTGCTATACTGCGGCAGGTAGACCGTAGACCAGCTATATTGTGAAGAGGATTGTCACCGTCTCTGTGGGTATGGTAGGGTGCAAGAGTGTTGGCTTGGGTCAATGTGTGAGATTGATACTGGTCGACATTTGACCACTCCCCTAATTAATGAGGTTTTCGTCATTCCTGCACTAAATGGCGGTTAGGTCCTACCAACGTAAGTCGTTCCTGGGCGCAAATGCGGCCTGCATAATAATAATATGCCGCCCCCTCTCCCGCCCAAGTCTTCGACTTCTGGGCTAATCCTCGTGATTAGAATGAAGGGTAGAGATATTATTATTATTCCACTCCTGTCAAATTGAACCATATAAATAAATGTAAATGTGACAGGAGAGTGATTTAGAATGTAGTACTGCTATCAGTCAATGTATTTTTTTTTAATCAATAAAAATAGTAAAAACATTACGAATTTTTATTTCTGGTAGGTACTTTAGCGTAATTTAGTTCAATGAATAATGTAATTTCATTTTACTTAAATAAATATATAATTTTGATTAACCCTGTAGAAATAAAAATATCCAAATAATTATGCCGTTGAATAGATGATTACGAGATCTTTCAAATGAGTGTATTTTAACAAATCGTCAATTACGTCAACATTAATGACGTAACAGCTCTTAAATGTATATCACAAGATGGCCTTTCAAAATTTAAAATTGACATGTTTTTTTCAGAAATTTTCCATTTTTTAAATAATAAATGTATTCATACATTTGTATCATACTGTCAAAATACATACCTATTCATGTTTTGTGACAGATACTACAACCCGATATGTTACAAAATTCCCGTTAATATTTAATCACACCTCGTATATGGGGCATTCCACGCCAACTCAACAGTCGATCCCACATTACCCTCTCAGATCTGGCTCAAAATTGGTACATCGATTGGTACTATTGAAAAAAGGATATTTCCAAATTTTCAGCCCCTAAGACCGCTTCTTGTCACCAGGGGCTCATAGTGAAGTTTTCGACCATCATTTGACCCCCAGGGGTCTGAAATCGGTATTTCGTGTACTGACGCGGCATTTTGGTCTAAAAAAACTTCAAAAATGCGTAGAAGATGCCAAATTTCCCGTAGAACACGATAACGTCATCCGTTTTCCGATATCTAGCAAGGGACGTCTGGAAAATGCGAAAAACCGCGCTTTAGTAAAAAATCTGATATCTCAAATACGGTCGTTTCAAACTGGCTGAAAATTTACCAAAAGGCTCTTCGATTATTGCTCTTTCGAATGTTCATACGCGCGTGGTGATCATTATATGTAAAAAAAAAGTTACACGCGTTTTACAGGCTTTATATGAGATTTTCTGTAATTTTTTCATTATAACCGCTCCACTGGCCCTATCCAGCTGGGTAATAATTGGATTTTTTTCTCTCACCAAACGTCTCTTTTGTCCCCCTGTCTTTACAAACACAGAAATTTCTCTCTCCAGCCAGTATTAGAGAAAACATTATTTAGATAGAATGCTGATTCCTGTATAAGGACGTGAAAATAATATCGAGATGTATAGTGTCAACAATGATTGTAATGTGGGTTTTCTTATTTCTTACTGCGATTTTCATTCGTTATATTATATTATATTCATATTTTTTACAAATAATAGAAGTAAGCTGCAGAAAATGTAAATTTGCCCAAAATTCATAAAATTGACGGAAAATTGTGAAATAAATCATTGAATAAATAATGTTTTCTCTAATACTGGCTGGAGAGAAATTTCTGTGTTTGTAAAACAGGGGACAAAAGAGACGCTTGGTGAGGAAAAATCCAGTTATTACCCAACTGGATAGGGCTAGTGGAGCGGTTATAATGAAAAATTACAGAAAATCCCATATAAAACCCGTAAAACGCGTGTAACTTTTGATTTACATATAATGATCACCACGCGCGTATGAACATTCGAAAGAGCTATAATCGAAGAGCCTTTTGGTAAATCTTCAGCCAGTTTGAAGCGACCGTATTTGAGATATCAGATTTTTTACCAAAGCGCGGGTTTTCACGTTTTCCGGGCTCCCCTTGCTAGATATCGGAAAACGGATGGCGTCATCGTGTTCTACGGGAAATTTGGCATATCCTATGTATTTTTGATCATTTTTTTAGACCAAAATGCCGCGTCAGTACACGAAAACCGATTTCAGACCCCTGGAGGTGAAATGATGGTCGAAAACTTCACTATGGGCCCCTGATGACAGAGCGGTCTTAGGGGCTGAAAATGTGGGAATATCCTTTTTTCGATAGTACTAATCGATGTACCAATTTTGAACCAGATCTGACAGGGTGATGTGGGATCGACTGCTGAGTTGGCGTGGAATGCCCCATATGTTAAACGGAAAATATTGTACATTTTATGCTTTTTAACACAGTTTTTGCTTGAACTGAATATCTTCAAAAACCAAGAAGCTACAGCATTTAACATAAACCTCTGTAAAAAGCAAAATAGGCTGTCACGTTAATACAAAATAGAACGTCTAATGCTTGCTACGGACTATGGGTGAATTCACCATTCGTGATGCGGGATGCGTGATTTGTATAGAATTCGTGCATAGCGTGTAGGGGTTTTATGAATGAATTTTCGCCGAACAAGACCCTACACACTATTCACGAATTGCCACAGACTATACGTGTATTCGCGATTTGTGATATGTGAGGAATTCACGAATAGTGTGTAGCTTAGCGTTAAAAATCCCTTCATAAAAACCCTACAGACTATGCACGAATTCTTTCAAATCACGCATCGCGCATCACGAATCGCAAATTCACGCATAGTCTGTAGCAAGCATAAGAAATTAATGAATATCCGTTTTCAACTATCTGAGCATAGTCCAAATTTAAGTAAAAATAAATCAATTCTGTCAGCAACCATCATTGGTTGCATTTGATACCTTATGTATATTTCGAGCTGAAAGAGGTCTTGCCGCTTTTGCATGATTGCTGTGTTCGGCTGTGCCTTAAGACGGGTCCACATATAAGAAACGAACACGAACAAACCTATATGAGTTTAAACTGACAGAGTGAACGTAAACAACTGCAAACGCATCCGAACGCGCACAAACAAACTGAAACAAATGCGAACACTGTGTTCGTCGGTGATCCAGTTTAGGTGAATGGTGTCGCGATAAAAAGGAAATTAATTATTGCATTACATGTAGTTACATAATTTTGCATGAACTATTGAAAAAACAAAAAAATGAAAACGGCGATGGTGGATGGTGTCCGTCGCAAATAAATAATGCAATTAAGTCATTTGGTCCCTCCATGTCTGATGTTAAAAAGTAAATGATATTAAACGACAGCCTTATTTCAAACTGCACAAAAAAACCTTCCACACGTGCCCCGCACAGTCGCACACGAACGACTCCTCCACACTCGTGATTGTCGTAACGTACTCATGTACGTTCGTTATATGTGAACACGGCTTTACGCAGCAATTTTCATGCGCAAGCGGCAAGAGTGTAGTTTCAGCTTTCACATACTATTAAAAGAAGTTGAAATGCTTACGAGCGTACTTCGTTTCCTAATTTTAAATTTGTCACCCTGTACATACCTTCTGCGAACTCTGATAACTTCAAGGCTGCTGGATTTTGCACGCCCAGGCTGTTTACTCGTTGCGATTAAAGTGCTTAACGAAAAACTGCGCGTTATCTTTCGAAAATAAAGGACAAGGGGATTTTTTTTATACGCATAGCAAGACGAAGACGTCATCTTCTAGATAAACATTGTGAGAAGAAACGTTTGTACTCTCAGGAGGTTACTTCGTGTCAATGTTTGATTAAAGTGATCCCGGTACTTCCCCGAAAGTACTGAAAAATGATCAGTTTTGCTAAAGAGAAAATGAAGCCTAAAAATTTAGTGAAATTATACAGTACATTTTCTAACAAAGCAAAATTACAAACACTTCTTAAAAAAAGTGTTTAAGGACGGCGTATTCTTGAAATAGTTTTTTCTACAAATACAAATAATTTTAGATATTTAAGAACTGAATAATATAGAACTTAGCAAATAACAGAAAACTTATCTCATACCATCTGCGAATATTCAAAGGTACCGAAGTAAAACGAATATATAACGACGGAAAGCGGTTTAACCAACAAATTTTTAGGTACAGAAATAACAACAATTATTCAACTGTAGATGTAAATATTGTTATAACATAAACTTACATAGTTCAGCATATAGGATTGTTGATTTTGGAAAAGAAGGTTTTTTTTGTGAGAGAAACAGGAATATCTGATTGATTTTTGCGTTAAATGTACAGGGCGTTCTGAATGCTTGTGCCACTACATTATTTCTTTCATATATTTTTTCACATTACTGATTCAAACAATTCACAGCTACGTCAGCTAAGTCCTATGGTGAGCTGCGACGTGCGGAGAACCCCCACAACAGGACAATGGAACAGACTAGATAAAGTACAGGTACTGCGATTTAGCAAACGATGGTTTAAGTAACGTATTTATATTTGTTACTGAGAATATTCATGCACTTGCATCACCATTTATAAGCTTGGCAAAGGTCTTAAGTTATTAGGTCAGATGACTTTTAATAAAGAATTTGCATGACATTAGATTCTATGAATTCTAAATTAGGCATAGGATTATAAACAATGTTGTAGAAAAGGTAACATTTCGTCAGTATTTATCAAAATTGAAAAACTAGTGCACTATAATTTCAAAGCTTTCTCACCTTGGCCTAAACTTCATTGTTTCGCTAATACTACAGAAAGCATTGCTTCATCATTTTATCTTTCAATCAGACGATGCAGTCCAATGTACTACTTATGACGAAAATCAATAATTGTTTTTGTTTATAGCTAAGTATTTATCCATTTTTTCACAATTTTCGGAATTCCACAAGGATCAGCTCTTAAACCTTTATCCCTATTATTCTCACCAATGGCAATTTGAATTCTTAAGTCGTATCTGCTTTATAGCTAAGCTAATTCTGAAAATAAAATAAAAAAAAATAAAAGTGGAAGCTTTGACTTTAAAGTAATACTACTGAAAATAAATGTGGTGTAATATTTAGTTTTTGGAAATTAACAACACAAATACTATTGCAGCTTGGGTGTCACATATAAGATTAAAATGCTTTTTGAGGAAATATTAGTGACAATATTCGAGTATTTGTAACGATGTATAGAAAATAGTATAAAAGAAAGAGGGGAATTTTTCAAAGTAAAGTGAACAAAAAATGCAACAAGTATTTATGTTTCTCATTCGTTTCAATTTTTAATATTAACTATAAACCTCTATAAACAGCGATTGTTAGTGCAAAGCTTTTTGATTATATGTGGTGTGATAGGAAAGGGTTTTCCAATCATATGACCTCAACTATGTAAAATGATGTGGTTTGCTGCGATATTTTTAGAGAGAACGGAACTAATTTTAAAGTTGTAACGTCAATTTCAAGTTTCAAGAAGTCGTTAAATTGTTTATAAATTATTCGATTGAAGTCAGATGCAGTTAACTTTTTACCACACGGTTTGAAATGTTGACATCTTTTTAGAGGGTTATATATTATTGGAGGCGCTGTTAAGCGATAAGTATCTTACATGTAATGAGGCCATTTTATATTTTTTATTAAATTTTCTGAATGGTTTTGTGATTTTAGTGCTATCTGAAAAAAATATAATATACATACCTTTAAAAGCAAACAACAGGTAGCTATTAGTTTTTTTAATATCATGTTTATGGATTGCTTAATTTTTAGTTTTACAAAGTGGCTCAATAAAAGAAATCAATCTACTAAAATCTAATAAAGCTACTGAAATTAGTATTCAATTTTAATTTGATTAATAAGATTTATAAACTAAACTATCTACTATCTACGCAATTAAAATTGTTAAAATAAAATGTAACGTTTGCATTTTTTCTTTGTCCGACTGGCATTTGTTTTCACTTTCACGGCAGTCTTTGACATTATTATAATTTTTAGTTCTGATTTTTCGAAATCTAGCACTCCATAAAAAAACACTCAATAGACTATTGTCGTTCAAATTTGGTATATGGATATTTCGCTGAGTGTTGAATAGCCTGGTAATATTATTATTTTTTTTTTTTGATAAAAAAGCCTTATACCACTTTCTGAAAAACGACCCTTTTAAAAAATCGCAGTAGGCCAGGCTTTCGCCACATCAATCAAATGATTAGTAGAACCTCCCTTTAAGGTACTAATAGCAAAAAAATTGGGTGTCGGATATTCCACAACCTTCTCACATTTCCAGAGACTCTTGTCTAAAACAAATAGTTTGTCTACAAATACATTTCAAAAATTAAAATAAAATTGCAACTTAACGTTAAATAAAAGCGCATGTAACGTAATTTGTTTGTAATTTAATTTTTGGATCAGTATTAATGAAGTAAACAATTGAAGTTTCCGAGAAACTCGCTAAAACTGTAACGTACTGTAACGTTCGACAACGCTGCAGTGTCAGGCTGCTGCTGATAACCTAAAAGTAATATTAGTCATAGTGGTGCGTATAGCTAACATGTTTAATTTTTCTCTAGTTTTTCTTTGATGAGCGCACATGGGTAATCAAAAATTTAACAATTTATAGTAACCATAGCTAACTGCATGATATGTTAATTTACGGCCAATCTAGGCAAAACTCTCTGGCTACGAGACGGTAAATACCTACAGAGTGATTCATTAATAATGGGACAGAGCTTAAGGGCAGGTTGCTGATCTCGAAATAGAGCGATTAAGCCAAATATGCCTTATCCGAATGTTGCTCCTTTTCGATCTACAGGGTGTTAAAGTTGAAAAAATATTTTCAATTTTTTAAATATCTCGAGCATCTTTGAACGGATTGTGTTTGTACACCTATATTTTCTGAGGAATCATTATGACGCGGCATTTTAATGAAAAAAATCACAAACGAAGAAGAACTATAATGAACTGTCTAGTATTTATAAGTTGCTTAGAATTGACATAAATAATACGTGATATTTCATTGACAGCGGCCTACTTCATTTAAGTCATCTTATGTAAAGGCGTACGTTCAAACAAATAATTTTGTAAAGAAATATTGTAAATCGTTCTTATTTCGAAAACGGGCTAGTTTATCGATTTTTAACAGGTATATCTGTTTTATTTACAATTGAACGTAGTTTAATAATTTATTATTGGAAATTCGGATTTTTAAAGGACAAAATGGCTTGACATAATACGTTGACTCAGACGGAGCACTGTAACTAGCGCATCCTAGATGTAATTTCGAAATAGTTCCCATTTTCGAAAAGGGGCAACATTTGGATAAGACATATTTGGCTTAATCGCTCTATTTTGAGGTCAGCAACATGCCCTTAAGCTCTGTTCCATTATTAATGAATCACTCTGTATGTTTAGGTGTACCTACCTATTTGTAATTATTATCTATAATTGCATAATCGTATGATAGTATATGAGCGACGTGTCACATATTCAAGACTTGTTTGCTGTCATAACTTTGTTACTGTTGGTCAAAGAAAAAAAAATTGTTAAGTCAAATATGTATTGTTTAGTACAACTTATCATATGACAAAATTAAGGCACTCATATTCCAGACACCCTGTATAGTAAATCTGAGTGTAAATTTTCTTTCTTGAAATTGGAAATTGAGAATTAAACTGGTGTCGAATGTGGCTTTCTTGTAGACTACGCGATGCGTTAAGCTTTTCTTTCAACTTCGCTATAGGCTCTTACATTCCCCGACCAAAAGGAGATAAAGGGCATGTCGTTTACCGACCCTGAAGCAACCTTCAGGTCAATCGATAAGGCTTTGTTATTTTCCTCACGTAGGCCCATCCCTCCGGAAAAACAAGACGCATTTTTGGGTTCGTCCTGTAATATTTTACGTTTGCAATTTCTGAGGGTATCCTAATTAGCCTTCGACAAATACAGATGGGGCGATTACTCGACTGAACTTTCTGTAAACCTCCTACGCAGTTATCGCGTAAAAGGAAAAGTGCGTAGCAGGCCGGGGTCGTGAAACCGACCCCTTGTTCGAAATAAACCTTGACCTATTTTAAGCCACCCTTATGTTACACGCGCTGGAGAGTCGTGACTGGGTTTCCAGAATTTCTGTGCAAGTTGGGAAATAATATGGAATTAAAATGGTGAAATCTAGAGCTGCTATAATGGGATAAGGTCGCGTGGTGTAATTTTTAGGTTAAGGACATTGACACTGCCCGATTACGCTGATTTAGATCTTATCTGAAAAAATACAAGCCAAGAGAAAGGAAAAATACATGTGAATATAAATATCTGCAGTGACACACAAAAATTAACGATAACAAATAAAATAATTAGACTCACACATATCTACATAAACATATACAACACACTGATGTGTTGTCATGCATATATACAACACATCAAAGTCATAAAGGTTCAGATTAACACATTTTGGTCTAATTAATACTTGAACAAAGTATATATCTAAGCGGGATTCAATTCCAGAATTGATAGCCATCATTAAACCGGAGAGCCTTTATAGATTGTATAAATTAGTGTGATGACCCAGAAAAGATGAAAATACCGGGTATAAACTCTAGGAATGTGGAATGATCCGCAATATACCTTCACATATTACTTATTATTCCAAATCTCATATAAAAAAATTACAGAATTTTGCTACACACATTGAAGCGTTTAAAAATAGACTTTGAAGATTCTTGTCATCCAAAACATTAACGATGGAACAACATATTTTTATATCAGCGGGGTACAATAAATAATTCACATTTAATTGAGAAACAAACATCATTAATGTATAACCCAAACATCAGCAGTCCGAGGATGGAACCCTGTGGAACACCTGACGTTTGAGCAGATAAATTCGAATGTATAATTTCTAATAAATCTCACGAAAGTCCAAAATACCTCAGTTTAGTTAGTAATAATTCCCGATCAAGACGGTAAAATGCCTTCGAAAATTACTTATTATAATACATCTATAATAATAATAAATAAATTGAGTGATGCAAAGAGTGATGATATCAAAAACTGCATTTTTAATGCTATATATGAATACAAAATTATAAACTTTCTAATAAATATACTTTAATCTATCCCTTTGTGTAGAGAATATGCGACCTGTAATTTGTGATAATCGAAAAAAACTACGAATTTTATTTTTTAAACAGTTTACACTCAAGAACTAATAATGGTGTCACTGGCCTGCAACTAATCGTTTTATTCGTCCTGAATTAATTCTGGGACGGTATTAAGGAAAAAGCTGCGGTATGGACAGGGAAAGTGAAGATCAAGAAAGCGAAACTGGAACTCGTGAGTAACACAAATACTGGCTTTTGCTCTGTTTTAATTTTACACATTATGCGCGCAATTTAAATTTGCCATTGAATTTAGAGTTAGTTCATTGACAGGTGCCTTACTTTGCACAAACTAAATCAGAGCAAATTTTAATTTCTAATCCATTCTAATTATTCAAATTCCTTTGAATAAATGATGCAAATGTCAAGTCGGCGTAACATTGTTTATAAATTTGTTGATATTATGGAATATGAAAATTATAGAATTATATTTTACTGAATTGTAAACGCATTTAAGCTAATTAAAATTAGTTTTCTTACAATTCCGATGTTCTTTGACACCAAATATGTAGGTATGCTAATGAACAATTCCTATAAACAAGGTTCAATAAAAAATATCTAAATGCAAAATCAATCTAAACTTACGAACGAAAGGACACGTATCTAGCATAATAAAATCATTTTTCAGTAACAATTTTTAAAACCTGTATTCAATGACTATTGGGGCTGTTAAGAACTAATGCAAAATTACATTCTAAAATCATTGTTTGTGTGTTTTCTTCGGCGCATTTAATGAATTATAGCAAATATCCACGAAAAATGATAAAAAGTCAAGAAAAGTGGTTGTTTCATGAGAAAAGTAAAAATAAAGCATGAAAATTATTCACCTGACTCATGATAAAAAAGATTCGATCCACGATGTTGATTCTATTAACTGAAATAAAGACTTCAAAAAACAATTTCGAAAACTGTATATAAACATTATATTGTTAATCTAACGTTCAAAAAGGTTAAATTTTGTATTTGTTTTAACAGTTTTTAAATGTTATAGTGCGCGCCAATATTCTTGGAAGGGTAAGTGATGTATGTGCGGGGCCGAGAGGGATTATCTCCCACATTATTTTGTTGCAGGATCGGAGGGCCGACGCCTTTACCTCACCTTGTAGAGGTGGGCCTCCAGTCACTTTCTCCGCTCAGACTCGACTGCGTTTGCAACCGATGCCGGTGGCTCTACTAGAGGCTTCGTCCTGTCCTGGCAGACTTCGCCGGTAAGGATTTATCTTCCGGCGCTCTACACGGTATTACACGAAATGAATCAAGCTATATCTAGCGGTAATTTACTCCATGTGGGATGAAGCACGTGCAGTATAAATAACGGCAAAGGCTTTCATTGGCCAATAAAAATTATTTTTAAGTAAAAGGCTAAATATTTGAAACAACATTTTATAGTGTTAACCTAAAATAGTTTACACTTTTAATTTAAAGTTTTTTGGTTGGAGAGAATTGATTAGAAATGTTTATTTTAATAATTTGACATCGTTAAGTCAAATAAAATACAAATTATTTAATGTCAAATTATGAAGCTGATTGAACATCAAACAGAAATCCTTGAGTTAAACAGTCGCCAACAATTTTTTGTTGCTAGTTTAAATAGTCAGCGTAATGTTATATTAATCATCTTTGTTTTATTTCAAGAAATATGTTCTTGCAACAAGAATAAAAAAACTGTTGCTTTGAGAGTTTGTCTTTTCTCAGTGTACTTATCAAATTTTCATCAGTCTAAGAATATATCAATGTTATATATTTTTTTCACACCCTGCATCCCCAAAACCAGTGGCTTTAAACTCTTATTGCTTCTTTGAAGTTCTTCGATTTAAAACTACCCAAGCAGTACAACTCCCTGAAGTTATGAAAAAACTATCTTTATATTTTATATATAGGTACATATTAGTATTCAATTATTTGTATGAGACGAATGGTGGATTATTATTATTATGTAGAGTACATTACTTGGTATTATATGTAGATAAAAATGAACTATAACTTTTTTTATATAAAAGTAAATCAATTAAATATAATTAACTAACTTGGATAATTAAATTAAATTTATGGTTTCAGCTGCCCCTTTTCACAGAACCGTTATGAACATTTTAAATTTGTAATTGAGTAAAGGTTATTAAAAATTCTATTACAATAAAAGCTTATAAATATAATTAAAGTGCACGCTCCCTTAAGTGGTGTATTTTCTTGCAATTATTTTCTTTATAATGTGTGCAAAAATTAGCTTTATATGGCTTAAAAATATGTAATAAATAATAATGAGGTAAAATCCACGACTAATTAAGTCTAAAATAATTAAATAATATGGCAAAAATTGTATGAAAACTGCACACATATTATTATGCCGGTCGCATTTTATTTATAATTGCTAATTTAATTCTGAACTGAAGTTATGCATTGTACCTGCATTTGGCTTTTGATAATTACCAATCAGTGCCATGCAGTCGACCCGAAATTACAAATTTTTTCGTTGTAATAAAGTAAGCAATTAATATTAATTAAACGAGCAACACATTGCATCAAAAGACAAAAAAATTATATTTATAAGAACTTGTATCTGGTGTCACAAATTTGTTATCTTGTCAGCATAAGATTTCTCTAATGCATACCTTTTGGTGTTATAGTGTCTTTTGCGGCTTGAATGGTAGTCAACAACGATTGATAGCAGCAGCAAAAAAAGAAATGTCCTGACATATGTGTAAGTAAATATGTTTAAAAGATTTATGTGACACTCTTTCAGAATACTGGATTTAATTCACCTAATTTAAATCATGTACAGTATTTTCTGAACTAAAATCTTATGAAGGCAGTGACGGGTTATTTGGAAGTTTGGCAGTGTTTTCAAAATATTTTACAGACTATTTACCTAATTTTAAATTTACCTAACTATACAGAGTGTGGCGTCTTTAACGCAGAATAGTAAAAAAACTAGATTCCTGACAGCATATAGGTCATCATACGTAAGTCGAGTATGAGATTTTATTATAAAAAATATTTAATAAGAAATTACAAAAATTTAACGTCGGTTTATGGGCACGAGATCAGTGATTCACATTGAAAAATTTTAACACCTGCGGAGAAAATATGTTAGCAAATCACTACAATGTGAAGAATTTTCTGATTTAGTCGATTCTTTTAGTTTAGATAATAGGAATAGTCTCTTTATTCAGAGTAAAATGTTATTAGAACTATTTAGTTAAAGTAAACGTTGAATTCGTGATCGTCAAATGACATTTGGCATTATTTCAAATAATAGGTCTGTAAACTAATATCTTACATGGTGATGAAGATGATGATGATGATGAGCATGGACATTATGACGAAGATGAGGTTGATGAGGATGATGATGAAAACAGTGATGATGACAATGAGGAAAACGATAAGATGATGATGATGATGGTGATGATGATGATGGTGATGATGATGATAATGATGATGATAATGATGTTGATGAGTATGATGATGATGATGATGAAAAGTAAGATGATGAAAATGATCTACTCAATTTATGAGCATTTATATTAAAGCTACTTTCCATTGCACTTCATTGTTTTTGTTTTTTCGTCGACGATTATGTAAAGAAATGTTCAAATTGTCACATTATATTACTGTATTTATGGACATACATTGTGTTGTGTTTGTGTTGCTGTTTTGATTTACAACACAACAGTGTATAACAGTTGTGGGAATCCACTTAGTTAGATATTATTTTGTCATATCTGTACTGCTGAATGAATATCACCCTGTATAGAATATTAGATACACATTAGCTAGAGGGGCGACTGAAGACGAGGCAATAATTAACACGGGAACGCGGGGTGAGGTTCAACTGGTAGTTAGTTGGGTTTTAGTCGAAGTTATGCTGTTGTAAATGGTATTGTTAAGTTATTATTAATCATCTATTACTACTGCTTTACTACTTGAATTAGCGGTTTGCTTGTCAGATGTTTGTAAGAGCCTTGGTGATTCTATTAATATTTTCTCCCGTGACTGGACAAACATCCGTTAAAAACATATCAGGCATGAGATATGATTTGAGATGTTTGTTCAACCCCTCAACTACTAGCTGGGTAGCCTACCGTATGGGACCTCAGTACCTTCTGACGCAAGTCGGCTAACTAACCAAAACACTCTTCAGTTTTGTATGTAGAATTATGATTATATTACCGTGTATTCAAGTACTGAAGTAGAAATACATTTTTATTATTGTCATCATTATTATTACCATTGCAATAGCGACAGCGATTCTTTGAATTGTGATCGGGGATTTCTCTGTCGTGCTCTTTTCCCCCGTGAATTCAAGGCTGAGTACGGCACTGATAGGTGGTTAGGTAGGCTATTACACCATTGACAGAAAACTAATAAACGAGGTGTATTTAGTAATTTGTTTTATTTTATTTAAAACTACTCAAATCTCCCTAATTTCGTAAATATGTAGCACATTCGAGGTAAGTTAATAAATAATATAAATAAACACAACGTAGGTAATTCTTCTCGATTATTGGCCAAATACTTCCTCTTTCAACAATGTTGAACGAACCCGGGTATGTTACACTACACAGTGTTATGGTAAATTACATTAAGTGAAAAATAAGAAACGTCATGTGCCATTAGCTTGCCTAAATTGGATGGTATAAAAGCAATAAATTTATACCTAATTTTGTTTGTAGAAATCCAACCTACCATTTGTTAAAATAATAGTAGTCTTTCTGAAATACCTTGTATTTTGTTTCTACAAACATCTTATTTACGATTACCTACTAATTCATTTTTATAGTTATTAGTAATATAGTTTATGTCTAAAATTAATAATAATTACTGTCTATGTACATGTATACGGATTTTATTTTGAACTGCATTTTTTTACGGGAATTCAGGCTTGTTGGAAATAAATATATATTTTTTTCATTCTTTCAAATCCAGTTGACAATTAATGAAAACCCTGTATTTGTTCGTTTTACAAATTTCCGTAAAATTATACTATTTGACAACACTGACTGAGATTTTGGAGGCAACTGCTTCATAGCTATCATACGGTAACATTTTGGCCAAAGCCGTACCAGAATTTATATTTCCATTAGAAAATTGAAGTACGCCATACTTCGTATCTTTAACAATTATTTTTATAACTAATTTTAACAACTTTTGTATGTGTAAAAGCGCGGTAAGGATACGGTAAGTTAAAAGAATTTTCAGATAATATAAGGCTTGAAAACACATGCCCAATTTTCCCGTATATAAAATTGTATATGTATTTAATGTAATTACATACAGGAATTTAAATTTACTAATAGAAAATAAAACTTCATGTGCGAGTATTATTAATATGATGCTTAAAAGTGTATGTGTATTTTACGAATTAATAAAAAAATATGTATGTTAAAGGAAACCAAGGATCCGACCGAATTTCCTTATATGAGCACTTTAAAAAAATTATTAACATTTTCCACATTTATCGTACGCACATTTTCCATGTATAATTTACATAAGACGTAATGGCCTTCCACCCAGAGAGCCATCCGTGTCCCTGAGGCATTTTATTTTCCCATTTAATCCGGTTCAACTGTTATAATTCCTGCTGCTGGCGGTCCTGCGAGGATCCCCCTGCGTCCTTGCGGCTTCCGTCAATCCCATTGCCCTTGACCGGCCACGAGCTCCAGTTTCCTGGAAAAAACGCGCTGCCTGGAAATTGCGGAGGAGTAGAGAAAGATGGCGGCCGGAGAAGGGAAATTAGAACTATCCCAGCGGCGTATTGCCATCGCCGGGAGTAATGCGATTTGTCGGAGAGGCGGCTGCGAATTTGGCGGGAGTTCAATGGAATTTTCCGGGGTGTAGTTCCTTTATTCGATTTTACTCCTCTCCGCTTACAGAATGTAGCTGTTTTTTTTTATGTTTTCAAGTATAAGTAAATAGTAGGTTGTTGTTGGTCAAATCAGATGGTCGTAGTACTTTTTTATACAGGGTTAACTATGATTAAGTACAAGAATTTTAACCACGGACCCAGGGAGGCCTAAAAGACGATACAAAAATTATTCCAGAATTTTAGATCGATATTTTAAAAATGGGGCAAAATCCTCTTTTCCTGCGGAATGTCGGCGCTATGATAAGCAAAAATAAAGCTTATATCTGTCAACTAAACGTCAACGCTTTTAAATGCAGAAACGACAAAAATTGACATTCTTATTAGTAATACTACCTGATAGATAGGTAGCGGTTAATCCAGTTAGCTCCAGTATTCTGCATTCGTTGATCATTATTTCGTTACAAACTGCCAAAACTATATTTTCACTCATTACAACTACTCACTACCGATAAAACACACTTTCCGTAGGTACAGTCATATAAAATGCCTATTTATTATAAGAAAATCGAACGAAAGGAATAGGTTGTTCCATAACCTAGACAATCAAACTGGCGAACTATATTGTGGGAAAATATCTGTCTGTACCCGACACAAATTCCTTTATTTAATAACTGTAAAACGTTTAAAGTTAAAATAAGACACTAAAAACTGAAGAAAAACACAAAACTACAACGTAGACACAGGAATTGAATTGTGGCATGACAGCGAGTTTTACCGTTGTCTTGTTAGTTGCCTACTTTGCTTCTGTCCGCGGCGTTAAATAAGGATTTATATAATTTTGGAAAAAAAAATTGGTTTATAAATAACTTTGTAATTTTTTTGAAAGGCGATTCCGTTAATTCTTATTATTTTCTATCCCCTCTTAAAATATTTGTACCTTCATAGTTAACCCTGTATATTTTTAGGTATTAACAATAATATCTGAAACTAACTACTCTGCAGACTAAAGTCCCGACCAGCGTTGAATTACACCGACAATATCTACCCATATATTCTTTGTTATTATTTTTTGTAACTTTTTTACTTTATTGTTTTGGAAAGGTATTTTAAGGTAACTTAAATCAATTCTCCTACAATTCTTACCAATTGTTAATACCTAAAAATATATAAAAAATTATTACATAGAGTAAAATTTTTTTGGATAGATAAGTAGATAAATGTCATATCTAATTTAAAATTGTTTGGCAGGTTAACGTCGCTTTTGATATTGTCAATATTTAATTTCAAATTAGTATAATAATTTTTATAGTTAGATATTTGACTCAACTTAAAGGAGGCCACCTAAAGAAGCAATCCAAAAAATGCGGAAATATATCAGATCTCATACCTACTGTGGTTGAATTTTCAAGTTCCCACAGTTTCAAAAGTGAACTTAGGTATTTATAGAATGTTTTCATTAAACCAGGTCAGTAAAGCTAATTTAATTTTTATTTTAGATAATTATTGAATAGAGCTTTGTCTATGGAATTGTTCATGAGCAACCTAGATGTTTGGTATCAGAGAGCATACATATGAGTTCATTGGTAGGAATTGGTTTATATTAGCTTAAAATACCTTTACAAAACAGTAAAAGAAGTCATAGTATTTGTTATATCACTTCTGATTAAGTCAAAATCATGTTTACTCGGGAATATTATTTTGACTGTTAAGTGTGTTAGTTTCGATTTGTAAGGTACCTAACTAGCGTAATAATATTAAATTAATAAATAAATAATGTCTTCGTCTTTTACTTTAATTAGATATTAGTTATTTACACGTATTGGATTCTACAAAGTAACAAATTTTCTTGGTTTTCAGAATGGAGAAATTGCATGATTATGCCAAATACGTGCATAAGAGAGAATGTACTAATCGAAATGACGTTTGTTCTAGATAATTTCGTGGAAAATAAACCTAAAAATGGTATTTAAGAATTTAGTCTGGCCACGTCCCCAACAAATGGTCGCCGCCACAGCGTAGATCTGTGACGTCAGATGCCGTTCCCACGTGTATACCTAAATAATACAGCAGTGTGTTTTAGTTCATATCTGTATATGATTTCCATGCTTTAGGACAACACAGTACATACGTTTAGAAGAGTTAATTTGTCATTTGTAATATTATTAGATGTTATTGTGTCGAGTAGTCTTAAGATTTACATACTATGCCATTACTTCAGAAAATTGAAAAAAAATCTCTAGATTTATGTTTCTCAACTTCTTAAACCTCGTTTTATCTTGGTAACGAGATATTCGTAGATGCATATTTATAGAAATTTCTTATCAACAGATTGCCGTTTAATTTTGGGATACTTTGTATAATTTTTACATAAGTAAGGTAATCTACGTTATTTAATTACATCGACGTTTTACACAGTATCGTAATCATAGTAAATTTACATGAATCATTTCTTAAGTGTGGACTACTTCCAAACACAATGCTGGTAGAAAAAAAATTAAACCTTGCATACTTATCCTGCACGGAGTGTGAAATATGATGAACGTGAAATGTGATGAACATTTTAATAACTGATTAATCGAAAATCAAACTAAACGAAGAAACTTGAACTTTTCTCAAGCAATCTAAAATTTGTTGTGTCAATAATTTTCAATAAAATATGTAACCTTCGTTATTAAATTTCTCTTTCTACGTCGTTACACATCAA
Source organism: Monochamus saltuarius (assembly GCA_025584915.1). Classification (NCBI taxonomy): domain Eukaryota; kingdom Metazoa; phylum Arthropoda; class Insecta; order Coleoptera; family Cerambycidae; genus Monochamus; species Monochamus saltuarius. Next base: position 18,404,112 of record CM046725.1, read on the forward strand.
CAGATCAATAACCACTCAGATCAACATAATATTCTCATGTAAAGGTTTTTTTAGCAGCAAAAAATTATTATTGTGTTTTGACATTCTAATCATGACGATCCAAGAAACACAAAGTTGGCTGGGGTTGAAAATCAATAGAATATGAATTTGCAGTTATTGCTCAATAAAGCCAAAACTCTTTTTGTTTAAAAAAAGGGAATAAATAAATATATATTGAAATTAATGCAATTCTTTTGGTTTATCGCGAATTGTAATCGTATTTTTTACATTTAGAAAGGCATGAAACTCGACTTTATATTTACATAGTCTGCCTTTTTGGCGTATCCCAATAAAGTGAGGTGTCCTCATAAATTTTTTAAGGACCCTTCATTCTTACGGCTTATCTAAGAAATTTATGGCCCAACTTTACCGTACTTCTTATCTTGTACATCTAGTTACGTATTTATTTATTAATACCTGCTAGCTATGTAGGACAAAAGGTTAAGCCTGAATTGGATTTGCATTGGTAAAGGACGAAATTATATTGGTCACCTATTCTACAGCTAAGTTTATAACATCTCTATATGTATAGAATCTGACAAATTATAGGGCAGTTTTTCTGAAATTACAGCTTTATAGTCGATAATTAGGTGTATAGAGAGGCACGTGTAGAGGATCTTAAAATATGCCGCTTTGTTATGTAGCATTTTTTCCTGGGATGTACCGTTGAAGACATATTTTATTCGTATGATGATTGTTGTCCGATTTAATTATACTCAACGGCTGAAAATCTAGAGAGTGACTTATGTTATAAACCTGCTCACAATTTATAGCAGTCGACACAAAGAAATAATAAGAATACAAGCAGCCCGTATATTTTTGTTATAAAATTGTGTACCGCATATCTCTGAGAGCATACCCAATTACACAGCTTCTGCTGTACGCATGCGCCGCAGCCTTTTATTTGTTGTAACGAATTGACGGATCCATTTGTTATATTTCCAGCACTATCATAGGTATATCTTTTCGCTAATTTAATTATGAATGTAATTAATTTTATTATTGATTTCGTCCTAATTTAACAAGTGAGGAATATCGGATGATGACATATACGAAAAGTTTAGGACAGGAGGTCAAAATATGAGTGTAAGTGATGTTGAATTCAGTAGTTTATTAGCAAGAATGTACGTGAGAAGCATATATGTATAGTATAGTATAAAAAAGTGGTAAAGAAGTATAATTGCGAAACAAAAAATAGTGGGAACTCGAGGAAGGAAGATGGTATTTTTAAAATAAGTTTTCGGCAAAAAAAGTGGATTGCTATATCTAACAAGAACCTTTGCTTAGAATATAAATAGAAGGGTGCTTTTGCGAATTATGCGTGACTTATGAATTATGGTCAATTTCCGTATAAATGAAATCGAAAAGAGTGATAGAAAAAGACGAAATAGTAATCTGTATCGAAGAATACAATATTAAATTTTCACGAAACATGGATACATGAAGATCATAATATGGAAGGCGGTACGATATGATATAATAAGTGTTAATGTGTGACCGTTATAGTTTATTCCGGGACTAATATTAACGTAAATCATTCTTATCAGCAACTATATCATGAGGAAACAATTTTGCATTTAACGAGTCTAACTGAAGAAGAAATATTAAAGGCAATTATGAATTTAAAAGACAAAATGACGTCAGGTCATGATAAAATACCATCTTTTCTTGTGAAAGATTGTGCAAGAGCTTTTTTACAACCATTATCTGTTGTGTATAATTTAATATTAAAAACATCTACGTTTCCTGACATATGGAAATTGTCGAAAGTGTGTCCGATTTTTAAGAGCGGGATGAATACTGAAGTCAAGAACTATCGACCGATTTCAATGTTATGTAATTTTTCAAACATACTTGAGATAGCCATATATAATCGTATCTATCCTGCTACAAAAACTTTAATATCGTGGGATCAGCATGGTTTTATGCAGGGACGTTCCACGGTATCTAATTTATGCCTGCTAACACAATTCATATCTAAAAAATTGACTTGCAAGGACAGGTAGATGTAATTTACACTGATATTGCAAAAGCTTTTGATCGTGTCAATCATGAAATTCTTCTACATAAATTGAGCATGTTTGGTTTCAGTCATAAATTGTGTAGCCTTTTCGAGTCATATCTCTTTAACAGAAAGCAATATGTTTCGTATTTTGGACACAATTCCTATATTTTTACAGCAACGTCGGGTGTTCCTCAAGGGTCCAATTTAGGGCCTCTGCTTTTCTTATATTTTATTAATGACCTCTCGTCTGAGTTGAGTTGTAAAAAGCTACTATTTGCTGATGATTTGAAGCTATTTAGTAAAGTATCAGTTATTGAAGACTGCGAGAGAGGTTACAAAATCAATTACAACTTTTAGGCAGCTGGTGCAATAATAATTGTCTGCAGTTGAATATAACGAAATGCAAGATTTTAAGTTACACTCGCAAGTTGCATCCAATAACATTTGATTATACGTTCAATTCGGAAATGCTTGACAGGGTAAACTCTATAAAAGACTTAGGTGTTTTGTTTGACTCACAGCTCCTATTCACCAAGCATGTTAATGAGATCACTTCATCTGCATTAAGGATGCTGGGCTGTGTTATACGCAACTGCCAATCATTTTCTAATGAAACTGCTTTAAAGACTCTTTATAACTCTTACATTAGATCTAAACTTGAATATTGCTCATTGGTGTGGTATCCGCGATATGATTATTTGAGGCTTTTTTTTAGAATATGTCCAAAGAAGATTTTTAAAATTTATGTCACTTAAAGTAGATGGCTTTTATCCAGAAAGAGGTAATAACCACACTATTTTACTTAATAGATTCAATTTCGCTTCTCTGAAGTTTCGTAGAGATTTAACCAGTGTCAAGATTTTATTCAATTTATTTCATAACAAATTAGAATGTCCGACTCTGTTGTGCCAGTTTTATTTCCATGTTCCTCGTATAAATGCTCGTCAAAATCATACATTTGTTTGTGCCAGAGTAAGGTCAAATTGTCTTAAGATGTCCCCAGTGCATATTATGTGTCACAATTTTAATGATAGTGATATTCATTTTACCAACCTGAATCAGATGGTTGCAGCTGTTGGTCTGAGATTTAGTAGTGATATTTAGATGTTTGTAATGTATTTTTTTTAGTAGTTCTATATTTTAATGTAACTTTTAAAGAGCCTAGTGCGTACTGTTCTTTCTATATTTATTTGTTCAGTTACTTTTTTTTGTTGTAAAATATTTGTCCTATAAATGGATTTTTATCTGTTGGGCCATAAAGATTATTATATTATTATTATAGTGACAGTGCTAGTAACCAATAGTGAATGTTGTGTGTATGTTAGTACCTAACCAATAGTGGATAGTGTGTACGTATTCTAAAGTCTTTTGTCCCTTTGAATATAAAATTCGCAAGTATTTACGCGATTTATTTAATGGTGGAAAAATCTGGAACGAATCTCGGTAACGAATTTTGTCAACTATAACATTTTCTATCATTTTCATCATGAAACTGCCATGGTAGATTGTGAGAAGCTTCAAACAAATTTATTAACACCACATAATAATGAAAATAGCGATAATATTTGTAGTGTTTTACTGTTTTATAAAATTTGTCAAAAGTTGAGATTTTCCCGCCATAAATAATTAAAACAGAGGTTGCAAAAATCCATGAGGACAAAGCCTAAGTGTGATATCCGCGGAGGGCGCATCAGGTAGGTGTAAGTGGATGGTGGTGGGCCATTGTCGTCCACAGGCACAATTAAAGTAAACTGTTAATGTGCTAGGTTCACTTGACGTCAACTTATTTTTGATAATTTTGTGTGCTTTGAACCCTTCTCATATGGCACGCTTAGGTAATAACGCAACCGTCACTTTCCGTACTCATATCTGTGCTGTGAATTAGTCACTCTCTGTTATTTTCGACCCTGGGTAATGGATAATACAAGATAAAAATTTAAAATTTTGAAATTACTATCAATCTTATTATCTAATGCCTCAAAATTGTTACATTACTGTTTCTACTCAAAGTAATGCATGTTATATAACGCAATTATTTTTGTATATTTTTTATATCTGATGGCCTTCAAATTTAGCACGCTTCGTCCGTTGCGTTTGTCTACAGGCTAGCGGTTAGTCACTCTAGATTTTTGGCCGTTGAGTATAGTAATGATTCTGTCTCACAAAATCCTGATTTTCTCAAAAACCGTTATTTTTTGGAAACATTTGTAAGAATAAAAAAAGTTTTAAAATTAAGTTTCCCGTGATACTCGCAAAACTATTTAATAATTGGCATACTGATTAAAAAAATTGTATTTTAAGGGCACCCGGCCCTTATTTGGGCATCCAGATAATTCATATTTTTACCAATTAAAGATAACTATAAACGCAAATCATGTAGCAAATTTGGTTGCTATACGTTAAGGCATTTCTGAAATATTATTATTTTTCAAAATCTCTTTATCTTTTCAACAATACATTCCAGAAAGAAATCCATAACAAAGAGATATATTTTAAGATAATCTACACGTGACTATTCCGTGTTGGTCGAGTTATGAAACACCTTGTATAATAGCTTGCGATAAAGTTTTGGGCAAAGTTTTATGAGCATTTTCAAGTAAAAAAACGTCAATAACTAAGAACAAAATAAACACAAGTTGAGATACTGTTTTAACGTACGTGTTTTGTTTCACAGGCACCTTTAATTTATAATATTCGTCTGATTTGTAAATTTTACGTCGTAACATTCAGTAATGTTTTTAGAAAGATGAGCTCACATACTCTACAGATATGTCAACCGTCAAATCTGTAGATACTGGTCACAAACTCCCAACGGATAACCCATCTCCCTTACTTTTGAATTACGCCTGGTATACTACACGATTAGCTGGAAGTATAAATAAAAGCGTAGGCGTCTAGCAATCCAACGTAGCCCTAATTTTCCATATCATCATATCCGAAATTGTGCGCTTCCAGCCAACCCGCCCAACTAGTTGGAACTCATTCATGGCCGACCTTGGGAACGTTCATTGTGAAGCAGGGGGTGAGTAGAGCAGGTCAAGGTAGCCGCGGTGGGGCTTGTTGGGATAGATGAAGGTCGGTCGTTCGGGAGGGCAGCGCGGGTTCGAGTTTAGGCCCCGTGCGCGCGTTTGCCGCCGCCTGGATCCGCAATCGATGACTTGGGGGCTCCTCGAGGCCTTCTCCAAGGTGTACGTGACACATAAAAACCACGGCTTTTTATAAATGCGTAAATAACAAGGGTCCTTCTTTCTAAAGGTCGTGTATGTACGTATAGAGCATGTTTTATTGGGCATTTTATAACGCTCAAGAATAATTTGTTGTGTAGAGGGTGGTCCGTAAGTAACCCAAGTAGCACACTAGTCTTATAATTCAAAATTATAAGACAATAAATTTATATAAAAGATATGTAGCGGTTACATGACACCAATTTCGTCGTATTATTGTTCCATTTGAGACTTTTTTGTTAACAGCCGCTATTTTGCTGTTTAAAGTACCTGTGAGAATATAGTCCAGGGCATTTAAATCAAAATCGACCGAATAGCGGAAATTTTTAGGCACAGCAGATATCGAGATGCGGTTTTCTGCATTGTGTTCAGGAAGGTCCCAGGAAAAAAGTCTATATCGTCTGGTTTAGCCATTTTTTGAAAAATGCCTTCTGGGCCGAAAAATGCATTACATCATTATAGGAACGACTGGAAACTCGGAAAAATCGCTCGGAAATCGTTACTCGGGAGTATTCGGGGCTGTCGAACTCGGTTCTGGCATTAGAATTACCCGGGGATGCACGGGGATGGCTCTGTGGGGGTGCGCGGGGGGTGAATTGGGGGAGAGTTGGCAGCGTGCATGAAAATCGCTATAAACTCGTTACTCGGGGGTTTTCAGGGATGCTAAATTCAATTTTGGCATTGGAATTACCCGGGAGCGCTCGGGGGCGGCTCTGCGGGGGTATCCGGGGGGTCATTCTGGGGGGGGGGGAATTGCATAGTCCATGGCAAGCGCTCCAAACTCGTTACTCGGGAGTTTTCAGGGATGCCGAATTTAATTCTAGCATTAGATTTCCCCGGGGCGCTTGGGGGTGGCTCTGAGGGGTTGTCTGGGGGTGCTTGGGGGAAATGAATATTTGTTATTTGAATAAAGTATTATTTTCATAATTTGTGATTTTTCACTTTCTCCTTTACCATTTCCCACAGAGCCACCCCCGAGCGCCCCCGGGGAAGTCTAATGCCAGAATTGAATTCGGCATCCCCGAAAACCCCCAAGTATCCATTTTGGAGTGATTTTTATGGACGCTGCCATTTCCCCCCCAATCACCCCCTGACAACCCCACCGAGGGACCCCCGAGCACCCCCGAGGAAATTGAATTCGGCATCCCTAAAAACCCCCTAGTAACGAGTTTGGAGCGCTTCGCATGGACTATGCAATTTCCCCCCCCCCCAGAATGCCCCCGCAGAGCTGCCCCCGAGCGCCCCGGGGAAATCTAATGCTAGAATTAAATTCGGCATCCCTGAAAACTCCCGAGTAACGAGTTTGGAGCGCTTGCCATGGACTATGCAATTCCCCCCCCCAGAATGACCCCCCGGATACCCCCGCAGAGCCGCCCCCGAGCGCTCCCGGGTAATTCCAATGCCAAAATTGAATTTAGCATTCCTGAAAACCCCCGAGTAACGAGTTTATAGCGATTTTCATGCACGCTGCCAACTCTCCCCCAATTCACCCCCCGCGCACCCCCACAGAGCCATCCCCGTGCATCCCCGGGTAATTCTAATGCCAGAACCGAGTTCGACAGCCCCGAATACTCCCGAGTAACGATTTCCGAGCGATTTTTTCGAGTTTCCAGTCGTTCCTATAATGATGTAATGCATTTTTCGGCCCAGAAGGCATTTTTCAAAAAATGGCTGAACCAGACGATATAGACTTTTTTCCTGGGACCTTCCTGAACACAATGCAGAAAACCGCATCTCGATATCTGCTGTGCCTAAAAATTTCCGCTATACGGTCGATTTTGATTTAAATGCCCTGGACTATATTCTCACAGGTACTTTAAACAGCAAAATAGCGGCTGTTAACAAAAAAGTCTCAAATGGGTAATTCCAATGCCAGAATTGAATTCGGCATCCCCGAAAACAACCCAGTAACGAGTTTGGAGCGATTTTCATGCACGCTGCCATTTCCCCCCCAATTCACCCCCCGCGCACCCCCCGTGCATCCTCAGGTAATTCTAATGCCAGAATCGAGTTCGGCAGCCCCGAAAACCCCCAAGTAACGATTTCCGAGCGATTTTTCCAAGTTTCCAGTCGTTCCTATAATGGTGTAATGCATTTTCCGATCCAGAAGGCATTTTTCAAAAAATGGCTAAACCAGACGATATAGACTTTTTTCCTGGGACCTTCCTGAACACAATGCAGAAAACCGCATCTCGATATCTGCTGTGCCTAAAAATTTCCGCTATTTTTCCTAACTTCCCTGGACTAATACTGTAATCCCAACGAGAAAAATGTTTTGTAGAAATTATTTAAACTATTTTCAGGACGTTCTTCTGTCTACATTTATACAGTATTTTTGCTTCAGAAGGTCATTTTACTGTATAATGTATATAGTAGTAATCTGCACGACTGACTATAAAGCGTTATAAATCGATTTTGTAGTCGTCGCAAGAAAAATATTTGAGAAGATTCTTACAGCAACAATAAAAGTATTATTGATTTAATTAAATTACTTTAGAAAGCTGTTTACTGTATAATTATAACATTCGTTTTATAAATGCTGTATTAAAATATTTTTGCGCGATAATAAAGCAACTCTACTTCTTAAATGTAGTGAGCAAACGATTTTCTACAAAACATAATGCTCTTATGTTTCGCTTTTACATAACATTAAAGTATTTTAAATGCTCCTGAAGTGACCAAACTGTTTTATTATTTTAGCGCCATGTTTATTCACTTAATTCCAATTGCTTTTCAGCGTCCATCTTGAAACAAATTCAAAAAAACAACTTTTATGTGAAATTTTTCATGAAAATAATTTCTGTTGCTCATAGGAAGTAAGAGTTTTTATTATATGGAATTTAGAGTTCCAACTGGGGATATTTTTTAGCAACAAGTGTGCATGTATTTAAATTTTCAGTTTTTTCTTTTTGTGAACGAAAATAGTATCTTTATTTTTTAGTATTATGCAAGCGCGTTATGACTTTTCGACCTACTTTATTCGTTTATTGTAGTAAAATTTTATTCTTATCTGAAATTCAACTTTGAATTACATAGATATTTTTGAGTTTATAAATATAACATGTAACATATAACTTAGAATGTCGTAAAATTGAAAGAAAGTCGAATATTAGCTTTATATAGTTGTGATGGGCTTGTAAATAAAGCAGAATAATTGTATAACATTTTTATAAAACATTATCATGGCATGCTTTATTGGAATCTTATAGTTTGTTGTATCAATGCTGTAAGCTCATTTCTAAAACATAACTTGTTTTTATATAGAACTCTTAAAACACAATTATATAATTTTTATACAGCAACTATGTTTTATTAAAATGTGCCTATTTTACGCTATTAGCTGTGTTTATTTCAATAAGATGCTTATGCGACTAAACCTTGCAAATTTAACTCTCTAAAAATTAGTTACAGGAACATTCTTAACCACTGCTATAAAATATCTTGTGTTACTTGGGAGTGACCCATAGGGACTAGACTTTTACTTCATATGAGAAATCATAATCTGTTTTCTATTTCTACGTATTCCCTAAAGGGCGCCACATCCGCCATATTTGCGACGTAAATACGAGCGTAACTTTTTAGGCGCCAACGTTATCACGTTTTTTATTAAAAAATCTTCAACCTACATTGTTTTTGAGGAAAAAATTCTCAGAAATTGTCAATTTTCGAGAAAATAGCTCTTCAACAATCAGCTGCATAGTTCATTGTACAATATTTTAGGCGCCAAAATTCCCTTGCAAATTGGATACGTTGAAGGTCTATCGACAAGCAATAACATTTGCACTGATGTAAAATGGTACGGATAGTATTTTTTAACATGCAACATTTTTAAAATGGGAGCATACTGATTCTTGCAGCTCCAGATAGTCGTCCTGAATTAGTTTGTGGATAATCTGAACAAATTTTTCGTCTTTTTTTTTCTAAATTCATCAACAGATTTTTTAAATTGTTGATTGTCAGGTTGTAATCTATTTCGAAATCCTCCCAAATATTCTCGTTGCCCAGCAGGCCTATTGATATTTAATTGCCAATAAAGAATAGTCACATATTTCATATCTGAATACGAAAAATTAGTGTCTCGATAATTTTTCGACTTTGTAATACTTATTAACTAACATAAATTCTGTCTAATAACTGTTAAAATTTAAATTACTATTGGTGCCTACTACGTTAAAATATTAACTATAATAGAAACTATGTAGCTGATTGTCGAAAAGTATTATCTCGAAAATGGTCAATTTCTAAGACTAATGACAAGTATACGTTTTTTCCTCAAAAACAATGTAGGTTTAAGATTTTTTAAGAATACGTCGAAATAGACAACAGATTGTCGTTATCATATCCAAAAAACATCTATTTCCAAATGTTTATGTTGATACAGTCAAACACAGTGTAATTATTACAAAAAATAACTTTTTAAATTCCAACTTTGACACCCTGTATTTTTTTTATTATCAACATTTTATTAAGGCAAGTTGGCTTAAATCGTAATATTTTTAAGAAAAATCTAGTATGTATCCATGTGCCATTACTTACAGAACAACCTGTATACACGGAGTGACACATTTAAGGGTGGCCTTTGGGATTTCTGGAACTATAAGAGATACGGAAACGTTTAAATTGTGGTAAAGTTATTGTTTAATAAACAAAATTGTGCATTGAGAACAATGATCATGTATCGCCTCCAAATATAGATTCACTAACATGTACATGTAATTCTCCATTTGCTTTTCGTTATGAATTCCTGATAATAAATTGGTTTATTAAATAGTAACAGCAGTAAATGTATCCGATCTTGTGTATTGATGACCTAGACATTTATTTGACTTATCATCAAAAGAGTAAATATTAGAAATATCAATTTGCCTTCTTTTATATCATCGAAAACAAGTAAATATATTCAAGGCTGGTGTAAACTATGCACCAAAAGTAAGGAAACATGTCCATCTGTAACACGCATAGTTCTCCATTACGTGTATATAATTTTCTGATCGGAATGTTCATATAATCAATTTTTTTAACCACAACAATCATCTCATAATTGACGGTTTATTCACTCTTTAGGGCCATAAACAACTACACTTTATTTACTAGAGAAATTAAATGGTTATAAAGAATAAGTTTAATATTTTACGGTTACTAAAATCGAACCGTAGCAACCAGCGCGTCTTATAATAATATAAGGCTCCGCCAATGACGTATAAAAATGTCGACTAACTTAAGCTTGTGATTGTGGATAAAACGTTTTATTGCAGTCACGTTTTAATCCAATTAAGAAAATTAAACATTCTTGCATGAATAAAATGCTGTCTAAAACACTAGGAGAAGAAGACTATTGCATATTTACTTTCAGCAATAAAAGTTGACAGAATATTAAAATTCAGTACGTTTCAGGATTTTTTCCCATCTCCAAATTTTACAGAGAAAACATGTTAACAAGAAGAAAAATAAACAAACAACACAAATTTCAGTTACTCTTTGAGAGAAATATCTGAGACAAGAAATATTGCAAAATGTCGAAAAGTCTTGTAAAACAAGACAAGAGTTTCTTAAAGTCTTGCTATTGTTCTAGCTTGATTTTGCAAGACTGTTTCAAGCAAATGAGAAACTATTTTTATAGGAACTTTATTACGAATTTGTTAACAGTGGTGGTTACTATCGGCCAGCTACGGTCCCGCTCGGACTCATACGTAACTATCGATATGATCGACAGTCGACATTAGTCGATTTTTTATTAAATTCCAATCATTCTGACTTCACAAATATGATTGTGATGTGATTACGAATAAAACGTGTATCGCATTGCTGTTTTGATTGCCTTTTATCCACTTAAGAATAGTGCGTGGATAAAATGCTACTTAAAACACTTATTCAATAAATAACTAATTATTACCTTCTTTTGCATAAAACCAAAATTAAAAATGGGAACACTCCATTTTAAACAATCTCTCGAAAATATTAAAAAAAAATGTGTATGATGGTTCTTTATCTGGCTCAAATACGATTTGTTCAAAATAAATCCTCGCTTAGGTTGCTTAGATGCTGGCCTGTATATATTATGGGTTGGGCGTATTCGACCTAGACCCACTTAGAATTATTTTTAACTTAATAAAGGGTTTTGGCTCGATTCCGATATAAATTCTTTATGAATATCGATTCACTCTGTCACAGCCGAGTACTAAAATAGTTGAAGGACGGCTTTATCACAAACACGATTTTTTAAAACCCGGCTTCTGCAGATAGCGAACGAGCTATTCTCGTAACCACATAAGTAAAAAATTTACCATAGAAGAGCTGAAACTTTTGAAAGTGTATATGTATTGTGAAATATTCGCGACAAAATGATTTTTTAATGTCGATAGATACATACGGGATGTTCAGTTGGGATAAAAAGTAAATCAGTTTAAATTTCTTGAAATTTAACAACAGTTCTACGTCAAGATTTCTTTTTGGTGTTAGTTGGTATGTAATAACAAATATAACATTTAAAATTTGTGTTTGTTTTTAAACTTGTGTTTAAATACCCTTCGAGACATAATAAATTAGTAAACACTGCGTAGAAAAAATAATTAACCTCCGACACAATATCAAAATATCCATAATAAGGTCAATGTAATTATAATTCGTCACCTTAAAATAAAAAATAATATTATTTTTCTACGATCACTATCTACTGTGCAAAAAGTAAGTTACCTACTTTTTCGCTAGTGCAAAAAATACTTTGATACTCTATTGATTACCCGTTTAATCTAAAGATAACATTTTTCCCTCAAAACGTTATTGATTGATATTAAAAGAAAAATTTGTTAAGTCCTCTAATTTTGATTAATTCAAATCGGGTTACTAACGAAATTTTGTTCGGATAGTGAGGATGACACTATTTGTACTCCTCCAAATATAATTAAAACAACAAATAAAACTACAACAGATTTATGACCCGATAAATCTAAAAAAGTGTATGAAATTTGTTATGGATATGACAGAAAGTTTGTCAAGAACATTTTGTGAAAACTTCTTCACACATCACAAATTCCACATTGTTATCAAATGAATTCCATATTTGTAGAAGTCTGTAGGATATCGTCCCAAGAAATAAAAAAAAAAATACTCGGCAGGAATTTGACAAATTTTTAATTGAAGCTCCAGATGATAAATAACTAATGATGAAGGTAACACATGCAAATGATGTTAATTTTTAACTTTATACTTTCTTGTATTCTGTTATAGATAGTTGCAGTATTTGGCGTAGCAGGAGCGTGCCGCAGGGACGAGTTACAGAAACTGACATTAAATGATATTGCATGGATTCTATCACATCTGTGAAAATAATTTTTAATAAGCGGTAAAATTAAATGTTTTAATTTTGTTGAAATGTATAGCAAATATGTATCCTTTCGTCCCCAGTCTTCCAGTCACACTAGACATAAGATATTGTAACGGAAAATGTTCAGTTCAACCCCTGTTGGTGTAAATACTTCTAGTAAAATTTCAAGTAATATTGCTAAACTTATACTTAAATATTAAAAACCTAATGCAATATACAGGACAGAGTTTACGCAGATCTTCTGCAACATTGCTTGTGGAATCGTTGGGAGACATGTTAACATTAAAACGCCATGGAGGATGGAAATTTTCAACAGTAGCTGAGGGCTACATTGAGGAGTATAAAAAAACTGAAATAGTGGTTTAAATTTTGGAAGGTGAACCAAGTACCAGTACAGGAAACTTCGCCACAAATACACACTTTTTGCACTACTTGCACAAATAACTATTATCTCCTAGGTACTGATTAATTTTATAGAGCATAAATATAAACATGAACAATTACTGGACCAAACTTGGAAAAATTGAAAAATAAATTGCGAAGTGTTGGTTGTGACGACCCAAAGAGAAAATATTGCGAAAGAAGACACTTAAAACATTGATTTTTTAGAAGAATTGTGATTGAGTAATCTACGAACGAGTAACAATGGCGATAGTGGGTCATGGTTTTAATAAATTGCGAGTGTAAAATCAACCTATGGTGCAAATATATATATAATTAGTTTCACAGCTCAACAAATCTCGTGCCTGTATTTTCCGAGAAAATCAATATAATGCTGTTTAAAAAAATAGAGAATGATTATTTGTTAATGGGATAGAGCTTAAGGGGGCCGTTTTTATATTCATATTTCCAACGAATTTCATAGCTGTTTGTTGGGACAGAAGAAAAATCTGAGTAAGTTAGAAAGAATATCTCTTCAGTATGTCAATTATATAAGTTTTCTCCATGTTGTATAACAGTTTCCAGGCTGACAAGTCATTTAGAATAAGAAAAAAGGCATCATTTTCACCTATTACGTTTTATCATAAAATATCCTGAATTTTACAGGTGAACTGCATATTGAAAAAATTGTTTATGACATTATAAACAATGTCACACCTTGCAGAATTCTTTTAACAAACTAGTAACACTAGAATTGATATAAATTATTAAGGATTTTTCAAAACACAGTGATGAGATACACGGTTTTTCATGTTCTCTTGCGCATTTTCCCCCAAAATGATTCAAGTGCAGCATTATATTTTTATTTTAGTACTAGGCTAATAAGAAGCTCCACCTCCTGGGAGAATTTTATTTGTGCATCTGTAAATACGATTCATTCTCATTGAAACGTCAGCCTTAATGGGAGATAGCTGACTTCAAAATAGAACGATTAAGACAAATATGTCTTATCCAAATGCTACTCTTTTCTATTTATAGAGTGTCAAAGATAAAATTTTATTCGTCGATATTTGTAAATAACTTTAAAAAAATTCAAACATTTGCATAGGTTTAGCAGATCGGTGTTTTTTAAAGGGCGAGAAATTCAAATTTGTACCTTTGTTTTCTCGTCCTCTTTTTTGGAAACAAAACTTTGACATGTACACATAACAATATCCATAAATAAATTTAAACAATTTAAAACCTACGAGTATACGTGTAGTATTTACTAATAATAATAATAATAATAATATCTCTACCCCTCATTCTAATCACAGGATTAGCCCAGAAGTCGGAGACTTGTGCGGGAGAGGGGCGGCATATTATTATTAAGCAGGCGCATTTGCGCATTTACTACCATACAAAAATTATCTATCTATTATCTGTTTCTTATAACACAATGATAAGCACGGTTGCCTTTCTTTCAAAAGATTGATATTGTTCACATTTTCTTAAAAGCAGAATGGCAAAAAATAAAAACACAAAAAAAAGAAGAGGGAAAAACACAAATCTATAAATTCTATACTTGTAAATATTTGGCTGTAAGAACTTGTAACCTCTAAATTGGGTTAGCGTGGAAACACGTCATGTAGACAAACAAACTTTATTGTCACTCTTGATTACACAAAAAATAATTTTCAAACCAATTTCACAACTGTCAACGCTTTACTTTGACGTTTCTGTCACTTGCGTTTGGCTGCTCAATATAAACTGACTCGGCGAAACTGATCCGCTTATATAGGTTTTTAGGGGTCTAGAGGATTTCCGCGGTCTCGAGAATCAAATAGAATGTGGCCGAGATGTTCCAGAAAACGTCAAAATAAAGGCATCACAAAAATTATAAATTCTAACATAAACAGAAACATAATTAACAAACTAAAGAGGTAGGTGAGCTTCAATTATAAATTCTAACGTAAACAGGAACATAATTAACAAACTAAAAAGGTAGGTGAGCTTCCGTAACAATATAAAAAATCATATACAGAAGATGAATTTTCTTTAAGTGGACCTACAAATTAAAAAAGTACCAACAAATTTGAATCATTCTTATACTCTTAAGATTTATTAATTTAGTTAATAAAGGTTAAATAAGGTTTAAACTTTAAACACAAATAATAATTATTGTTATGGCAACCATAATTTTTATTTATCAAGCTACTTTGACTGAAATATGAAATACTTTTTTTTAATGTTTGTAATTTCTAAACAAAGACAAATCGGGTCTGTTCATATAAAACAAAATATTTGACATTAACCCAGCTACTATATGCCAATGCATGTCGTGGAGCTTCTAGAACACTCTGTATTGACATTAACATTTTATTATGCTGTTAATCGCAAACACGAATAACGGGTTCAATTTCCTCACGAACATCTCCGGCTCTTGATCCACATAAAACCGTCCGAAAATGAAAAATAGCCACTAATAAACAATGTAAATTAGCTATTTAATTAGTCCTTCAGACGAATCTTAACCTACTTCTAAACTAGAACACAACAAACATCCAACTTAGAGCTAGCACAGCAAGTGACGAAATTTAGATCAATGCTATTGAGCAAAAACAAACAGAATCGAACCGTCTACCCTCACGGAAAATGGAATTGTTATAAATTTAAATTCAGATTCAAGGTTGTGCCACGATAACAACGGGAAGGCAATAAAAGAGTGTAATGCTTAAGGATATGTTTGGACTCGGCCGTTTGATTAGGGCAATAAAGTATTCAATGTCATCGTAACACCCACGCTAAGAAATATGAAAATTTTAAAATCTTGGTGGAAAATATTATATTTAATCTAACTTCGATATACTTCAAGGACACACAAATGCTTATGATTGATGGGGTGGGAGGATTAATAACGTCAAATTTTCAAAATACATTCGAATGAAGGATTTAGAAATACTCATTTATTTTTAGGTACAGGTATACTAAATATGAGTTCTTCTTAGAGTATTTATACATGGCATTTCAGAAATAAATGCGTCTCTTCATAGGAGTTACAGAGACCGTTAAACAAATCTGCTGCCGAAAAGAGTTGTATTCTTACCTCCAAATTTCAGTTTGCGTGCAAAAAAGTATGGAGTAAAATAGAAAATTTGAGTCACACCGAAGTCGTTTTGGTCTAACTGCATGCGGATTTTGTAACGCCAAAATATGTGCATTATGATTACTATTTATGCTGTCCCTAGTAAAACACGCTCCATCAGACCACTTGATCAGCGAAATCAATCAGTTTGTGCAAATTGTTGAAGTAACCAGCGACAAAATTCTAATCGCTGAGGAGTATCTCCAGCATGTAACGCTTGTACATTTTGGCGATAAAATGGATGTAACATTTTTCTGTTCAATACCTACACGTCATATAAAATTCGATAAATAAAGATTGCTTGCTATAAGCCGAACACTAATTGAAGAGTTGTCAGTGACAGCATCTATATCTTCTTCATTTTGTACATTCACTTCAGTAGGACGAATAGTCTTTTTTGGAGCGGGCTATCCTTCTCGAAATCTACGAAATGATGCAATAAAGACTGTGTGGGATGCTGATGTCTATTTAGGTATCTTCGTCGGTATTGTCATGCTGCTGGTCTGGCGATCCCATACCTATATATTCATCATTTCACGGACTACGACATACAAAGACAATATCATCTGCATATTATTCAGTTATAGTTGCGGCAAGACGTCAGACTACTTACGTCATGCCAACAAATGAATAATTCGTTATATTTTCATCAAAATATTTAATAACTGAAAATAATAGAACTATATATTACACTAAATGTTTGAAGTATATATTGCAGTAAATTGCAAGAAACTATTGTTTTTAACGCGACCAAATATTGAAAAAAGTCGTCTAAATTCTTGCCGCGACTATATAAATAAATACATCATTTATTTAGCACCGTAAGGCTGTCAAATGAATTAACAAAATGACACAAATAATAATAATTATTATAGCAACCATCATTTTTGTTAATCAGGCTACTTTGATCGCAATATGAAATTGTAATTTTAAACAAACGAATCGGACCTATGCTCATATAAGAAAATATGTTTGACAGTAGCCCAGCTATCTTTCATCTGTCAAAGTTTGTCATAGAGCTTGTATGAACACAGAAAAATTGATATATTAATTATTGACGAATACGCATGTATAAATGTGTCTTTCCATTTTGAAAAAGAAAGGTAAATACTAAAGTAAAGCTAAATAGAAAAATAATTGAATTTTTCTTTAAAATGACATGTGATGTGACATGTGACAAATTTTTGTTGGCTATCATTGTGTGTAAAATATACTAATTAAAATGTAATATAATTTATATTTAAAGGTGTCAGATATATCAGCAATCTATCACAATTAAAAATCATCAATTACGGTACTTTACAAGGCACTAATAAGTATGTACTTAATTGTTGCTCACTTCTCAACTTTCGACTGTTTTCTTTTCTATGTATTCCGGCAGCTGCTAAGAACCATTAATCTTCTTTACATTTAATGAACCACGTCTTCAATTTAGGATTGCTGTCGAAAGACGAGATTAGCGAGAAACCAAACGGAGGAGAATAGTCCGCCAGTAGAATAGAAAGAAGTGAGGCAGTTTCTACAGGGTGTCCCGAAATAAATGCAACAAAATTTGGTCAGAAATTCTTAAGAGAAATTTAAGGGACCCGTATTTTTTACTTTTGATAAGTGCGGCTCCCTTTCGGAGATATAGCCCCCTGAAACAAGCCCCTAAAAATTTATTTTTTTTTATATCTCAGAGCTATATCGCACAAGAACCACCAAATTTGGTACACAGGGATTTTATGACATGTATAATGCGATGCTGATAAGCTTTTTGGCAAGGGGCCCCCACAAGACACTTTTTCGGGGGCCCCCTTGCCTTTGGGGCCACCGAACTTTAGTTGCATATTTAATTTTTAAAAAAATTAGTAGCCTCTTAGAAACTCCAGGGAATTTAAAAACGTTTTTTTTTTAAAAATGACAATATGTGATTGGATGCATATCGAGGTTCATATGAAATTTTAAAGTGTTAATCGTAGGTGGCTGGCATTCGCAATAAACAATCAATTTTATTTTGCTCATTTCCGGACACTCTGTATATTACTAAGAGAGTAATTTTCGGATGAATTTTGAATGGAAACGTTGTAGCATTTCCAGCATTACCTCTACCTCATTTGGAAATATTAAATTCAACATAAAAAAAGACGAAGCAGTACTTCCTCTCTGAGATATTATTATATGCAACGACGTTGTTTTCTCCTTTGTATTTCTATAAACTTTTGTTCTAATAGTACAATAATGAATAAGTATATAAAATAATGTTAGGTCATTTGTGCAGAAATTCAGAAACTGTATTACCATTAAAAACAAGAGTTGACCTTTGCATGTCCTTGAGTATGACCTTCAATGTCTACATATTTTGCTCTCGGATGGCTCAAACAGCTTTTATAGAGATCATTTCTCCGATATCTCGCCATAATAACGAATGCCAACATGAAAAGTTTAAAAAAAGAATTAGAGTGATTTTCATAATTGACACGATTGGATGATCTTAAAAATAATTCAACCGTGTATCCAAACGTGAAATTCCTTGGTCTTTTAAAATAGCATTACCTTAAAAAAATGTTGACCCTCAAGTGACCTTAAAAGCGACCTCCAAAAATGATTCCACCACGTATCCAAACGTTAAATTTTTCGCTCCTTCTGACTGCGCCTACAGAGATTGCAGTTGACCTTGAACTTTTTTCCCGTGGAGCTGTATAATTAATACAGTTTAGCATAACTTGAACTAGACTCAATAAACTTTGATTTTAAAAATAATTTTATATGCTGGATGGCTTTAAATAAACTGCAATAGAAATTCAGTCGGTATTTATTTTTTCAACTAATGTTTGCTTCAATATTACCCCTTCTTATATTTGCAAGACTTCTTGCCGTAGCAATATTTCATGTTGTCTAGCAAGACTTTTTATTAATTTTTGTCTTGCCCTGCACGTCTTGAATAAAATTGCCAAGACTAACAACAATATAGATAGTGTCAAGGCTTCCTCGATAAATTAGTATAATAAGGGATGATATACAGGATTAACTATAACTAAATACAAAAATTTTAGCCAGGTGCTCAAGGAGGTCTAAAAGATAATAAAAAAGAGGCTGACAGAAGGTCGGACTCGGCGATAAATAAGGATTTAATATAGTTTCCAAAAAAAATTTTTGTTCGCTTTATAAATAATTTTTAATGGTTGATTCCGTTAATTCTTCTTTTCTCTTTACCCTCTTAAAATATTTGTACTTAGTCATAGATCGTAACTTTTAAACACACCTCGTATAAGGATCTTTTTGTTACGTCTCGTACATTGTCGGATTATTCAATTTGGGGGCACGTGTCTCGCACACTTACAGTAAATTATTGGACCTAGTTAGTGCCTTCTTGGCGGTGAAGTGTAGCTCATAAAGGGTGAAGTTCAAGTTTTGTGTATCTTCGGCGGTACGTCAGTGGGAGTCGTCTTGGCAACGGCCTCCACCCCGGTGACGCTGGCATGACGCACAACGTCCCGACGCAATATCGTGACCTTGTCCGGTCAGTCAATACGCCGCTTGTGTAACATTGGCCATCAATTTATATTAACCAGTTGTTACCTGATACCCAGAGATAAAAATAATGCGGATTGCATTCGCATAGACAGGAGACCGATTATAAATCACGTGAAACACAAAATTTTGTCCAAAAATGCAGTGGAATAATGTAAAGGGTGGCTCTTTAATGTTGCGCAGTACGAGGATGGATCAAATATAAACTAGAATATGTTTTTTATTGAATTTACTCGTATTGTGATAGTAATAGAAAATTTTAATACATCTTATTTATCTATATAATCTCCACTTTTACTCGTACGCAAGGAACCCATGTTGCCTTGACTTTTCGGTAACCCAAATCATCACAAACGATTGATTGAACACTTATGATCTTTACAGCAACTTCCTATACTGTTTTGAGCTGTTCACCTTCAATCAAATAACGGATCTCACGAATGTTTGCCTCATTGATGCTTGTCCAGGGTCGACGTGCATGACTCTCGTTTTGCACTGAATCTCGGTCACTTAATAATTTGTGTCATAGACGTAACATGTAATAATAATTTCTCTAATAAATTCAATTCTACATATATGTATAATAGTGTGATCCATTTCAAATGGAGACAGGCCTGTACACATGGCAAATTTATTTCAGGATTTTTCTAAAAGATGAATCAGTAAAAACTCTATTTTGGCGTAAAAAATTAAAATTTGTTTTCTGTTAAGGTCTATTTTAATATTTTCCACTGTCAAATTTTACCAAAACTGTTTAACGATTTTTTTTCAAATCTAACTACACCACTGGATTCCGCATTCCCTAAACTGGTTTCATGACAAATTTTGTAAATAAAATAAATATTAATAATAAGGGATTTATAACAATTCCAATATAGGCTTCATTTTATTAAATACATTTGTAATTATTTCCTAAAAAAATGTTGGCTATGGAAAATGGATTTTAAAAAATGAGAAATTAATTTTCTTGAAAAGAGAAAACAAATTTTAATATTTTGCACCAGAATAGAGTTTTTAATGCTCCATCTTTTAGAAAAAAAAAACATAACTAAATCACAGAATAAATACCATTTTTATAGGTATATAGCTTGTTTGGGTCACCCTGTATATATAAGACTATATTTAGGCATACAGAACGAATGTACGAAAGCATGATAGTCCAGAAGTTGTTGTTGTTTAAAGAAATATTCCAAATAGTTTTACACATTTGAATTTGCCATAAAATTATGCGTATGTTGGTGTAAATGGGTTTGCAATCGATTACTAAATTGAAATCATTTAAAAATTCTCAAAATTTTGTAGAAAACATTCATTAAAATGTGTAACAATTTTCAAATAGTAATTAGAATATTTGGCAGTATGCAAGGTAAAAATATGTGAGAAAATAATTATTTTGTTCAGGGTGATTTTCCATAATTCTATGACAAATTCGCTATATTTAATAGTATCACTTTGTATATATGTTTATTGTTGGAATTGAATTAGAATTTGGTAAGAGTTCAACTGAGATCCACAAATCGTTCATATGTTCATGTTAACAAAATTATATAATTAATACTTCCTCCTTCTATTCAAGAAGATTGGCAACTAGCAAGGAATGCTAGATTAGGAACAACACAGAATTGTCTGCTAAAATAATCGATAGTTTAAGTTTGACCTACTTTCTCGTTTTCTCAACATATACGTAACCTATTTGCTTCCTCATAATAACTCTTCTGTACTATATTCTATCTGCGAATTGAACACTTTATGCTATAAATTGTTGATCGGCAGTAGTTAAAATTTTAAATTATTGTCATCGGTTTCAATGGCTGGTCTACAAAAGACCATCCGTAGACCTTTCGATAGATGAAACTGTGTTGCCTGAGGTTTTAAAATAAAAAAATGATTTTAATTGAAATGAATGTGCGTTTCGAATAATGCGTATATTTAATTCAAAAATGCATATTTTTGATTGAGGGATGTGGAAATGGAAAATATATATGTACTTAATCTTGAATTCTTTTTGTAAAGTTTTTAAATGAAGATTTATTAGGTTATATAATCTTTAACCGTAAATAAGCAGTTGCTTAACTGGAAAAAAGTTCTTTGAAATATACAAATATTGTTTTATCATAGAATACAATTAAATCAACAGTAGAAGTGTCATTGAAAAGGAAATAATGTTTTTTAATGGTAATGCTATCTTTACACAAAATGATTTGGTATCACGGAAATAAATATTTGTTTAGCCCTATACATATAAACAAATAATTTATTTTCATTAAACAAAATTTTTTTTCGGTGTAAATTGACTTTGGCTGAAGATTTGGTGCAGGCCAACCAACTTTACGTCGTTAATGGGTTCCCGGCAATCAACAAAAGAGGTGTTAAAATGTTGTAATTGATGTCCGTGAATGCAGTCATTATTTACATTATTATTTAAGAACAGTTGCAGTAACGATAGAAAGTTTTCCACATAACAACTTTCTTGCGGTAAAAGTCAGTCAAGGAAAAGAGTATAAGTACAATGCAATTATCTGTTACCTCTAGAATCGGAAAACACATTAGGTAATAAAGTATCGAACCCGCAAACTAGTACGTACTAATAAGCAGCTAAGGTTAAAAGCACCTATTTGGGTCATGATGTGTTTGGCCCAGTTCTGATATCAAATTTCTAGATCCTTTCGGAGGGGCGGAAAGCGTTTTAGCATAATAGATGCATTGTTTGTATGTTGACTTGAGAAACTGTCGATTAAATTACCGATTAAATTGGTGATAGGATAGCTAAACGCGGTCAGTGCTATTTAGAACATTTTGTCATATTTTAGTTTGAAATATGAATTTTTTATTTATATTTTAATAAATCGTATATTGACTTCAAATTAATAGGAACAGGGATGTTCACAAAAAAAATTAAATTGTGCTGAGTGCAACAAATATGCTTTTTGCACACGTACAATTGCTTTTATTTAAAAATTTATTGAAGAGTATTTTACAATACAAGAAATATTACTAATTCTTAGAATAGTTCTGAGAATAACATGAACAGTTTAAACTAACGTTATTTTTATAAAACTTATATACTTTTTTGAGTTAATTTCAATTTTAATATTCCAGTTAAAGCAATTTTCTACGGTAACTGGTGGACAAACTTCATTTCCAGCTATTTTTGCCTGAGGAGGTCTCGGGTTCTTCACTTAAAACCCTTTTTCGTATTGTTGTGAAGTTTCCGTTATTGGTACTACCACAGAAAATATTATATATTCTGTGGTACTACCGATTTCACAAGCAATGTTGAACGAAACAGAAGAACGAAAACAGTGCCCTGTGCATTGGGATTTTAATATTTATATTTTGCAATATCCCTTGTAATTTTAATAAAAAAGTATTTTCTCCAACAGGATGAATTGAATATTTTATGTTATATTTTCGTTCTTATAAAAAATTTAATGTGACTGGTAGACTGAGAACGAAGGGATGCATATTTGCGATACATTTCAACACAAAACATCTAATTTTACGGCTTATTACAAATGATCGAGGTGTTATCTTTATCATTAGATATTTATCACCTGGAGCTTCAATTACAAAACTGTTAAATTAAATTAATTTGGTAACAATGTCGAATTTCCACATTTTTATTGATTAAAACTGTAAAATTGTATCTCTGACTTTTCTTTTAAATATATTAGATTTATTGCAACTATAATCTGTAATGATGACACTGATGACTAAAATTGTTGAAAGTCCCCTTCATAAACGAGACATTAATCATGATTACTGCAATGAGAGCTTAAATGCAAAGGATTAAACAAAATTAAAGGATTTACAAAACTATTTGTAACATTTCCTATTTTATTTCAGAATGGCATAGTGTGACAACGCATAAGTATATAAAACTAATGAATGAATAGTAAACCGAACGTAATTAACACGAAGGTGAGCAATATTTAGAAATGTGTCAATTAATATAGAAATTTGCTTCTTCATCAGCAAGCCATGACCCTAATAACTTACTAAAATAATTGTTTGTCTATAAAAACTTTAGCCGTAACCCCATTTTCACGTTACCTAATCTCTATTTTTATCTCATCACAAACCTTTAAACCGCATTCTTAAGGTCGTTGATCCATAAAATTTCAAAAGCAAAAACAGTTGCCCCATCAATTTTCACAAGTCTACAACGCACGGACTTCGTCCTATAAAATGTTTTTCTCAATGGATTTATGAGTGTTTGTTAGAAAAACTACAAGAGTTAATGCATCCTCACTTGAAGTAGCTACAATAAAGTGTCACAGAATTATGCTAAGAAAATCTAGGGACAGGTTCTGTATAAAAATAAGAAAAAAACTTTATATAAACATGGGTTCGAACTATTTAATTTGTTTTATCTTAAATACTATTGTCTCCATTTCTCCAAAATTAATCGAGATATTGAGACGAGATTTGGTACACAACAGTGTACAGTGAAGAGTTACTTTTGCATGTATAAATTTCTCTTGTAATATACTAGCATCAGTGGCGTTCGAGCCGTTAAATACTCATTTTTAGCAACAAAACTGTACGCCACTGATTTTTTGAGAAATTGGTATTGCTCTCTTAAAGCCAAGTTAATTCTGCTTAAAAAGTGTCTCTTGGACTTTTTTCTCCTCACTCACTGTTTCCGAAATAAAAATTAATTTATTCATCATTACAATAGACCAACTTTGGAATGCTAATTAAAAAACAATAATCTAGAAGGCATGTGTCAGTTTGTCATAAATTCCATGACTGACTTAAACAAAAAAGATAACACAAAGTGTCGAGTGACTTGGTTTTGAAGTGTTTAAGTTGCAGATTGTGAGGCGCAAAGAATTACACAAACAGTGGAAAATCAGGAAAATGTTTTACGAGCGGTGGAATAAAATCCTGCAATAAGTACAAGGGGTCTGGTAAATTAATTAGAGAATATGAACCATGTTAGTGTATGGCGAATCCTCCAAGAGCAGCAACTAAGTACATATAATATCCTTATCATCAATATTGCCAAAGGCTAAGCCAAAAAATGCATAAGATCGGAAATTTATTCCTTTCATTTTTTTCACGGATGAAGCTTGATTTACCAGAAACGGTGTTTTTAATTATCACAATGAACAATTTTAAGCGAATGAAAATCTATATATTATTCATATATGGGGACACCTGCAGCAGTTTTCAGGCAAAGTGGGCAGGAATTATTGAAAATTGTTTGGTTGGACCTTTTATTTTGTCGAGAAGATTAGATGGGCGAACCTTGATTTTTTATAGGAAAATCTACCTTTCCTTCTAGAAGCTGTCCATCTTAATATTCGCTGTCATTTATGGTTTATGCACGACGGGGCACCTGCTCATTTTAGTCGCAATGTAAGAGACTATTTAAATCTTACGTTCCAAGAAAATTGGATTGGTCGGAGCGGGCCTAATCCTTGACCACCCCGATCACCCGACTTAAATCCGTGCGATTTTATCTTTGGGGACATCTAAAGCAACGTATTACCAATGCCTGGGAAACAATAAGTCACACTTGGGATATCCCGAAGAATTAGAAGACATCAGATGCGAAGGCGATTTAGAGCATGTATTGATGCACAGGGTAGTCATTCCAGCATTTAATTTAAATTCCAAATTTAATACACCTTTTTATAAACAAATAAAAATACACAGTTTTCTATACGTTTAATTGTATTCTGTATGTCAAAAACGAAAGTTACAAAAAGTGTTCTTCACTCTAAGTTCTATTTTTTCTTACTTTTTGCCTTATTTTGAAATCTAGAAAACTCAGTTAATTATATGGTAAGCTACTATCTTCGCACACAAATATCGCTGTGTGATTATCACTACTTATATCCACCTTCGTTATCATTATTTCATTCACTTTTTGCAACTATTTTTATCACCTGAAGGTAGCGTGAAGGTCACATGACAGATTGTCGAGATAGCAACATCTTGCCATACTCCACATGATTGATTGACTAGATCGCTTATCTGCCCAAAATTCTACCAACAAATATATTTTTAATAAGGTAATGCTCAGATACAAACAAACGTTGGATTAGAAATTATTTCGGATAGCAACTGCTCTCATTTTTGTCTCGCCGCGGTATTGAGAAAGTAGAAAGTGAGATCGCTTCTGAATGAGTTTGAAAACATGTTAATCGCGAGTTCGTTAATAAATCGAAAGTAAAGTTACAGCAGAGCATCGATAAGATAGTGTCAACGCATTCTTTATGGCCACTTGAAGAGAAAATTAGAATGCTTATCTTCGTCTCTTAAATTAAATATAATTGTGGCTGATAGCGTTATCGTTTCAATGTCAATGTCTGCATGTTCGTTGAACTAAAGGACTGCCAATTCATCGCCCCATAAAGCATAAGATCCACTATATTGTTTGCAGCGCCATTTGCTGGAAATAGCACGTTTCCAAAACAACTCCTCTTTCACTCAGAGTAATTGGGAAAAAATTCAAAATAAATACCCAAGCGAGGCGGTAATATCTGTCCTGGAGACGCCAGGATATACGATTATTTCGGTCCTTGTAATCCCTCGAAAATAACCGCTATTTATTCGGGACTGAATGGGTTTATTTTGTGATTCATGAAAATGCAATTCGTGAAAAAATTTAAAAGTATCCTTTGGCCTGTCATGTGAAGTAATTTTATGAATTTAATACGCAGTATTTAAAGAAATGCATAGTGCACAGGCAAGTAGTGTAACAGTAAAATTTGTACATGGAGTGAGATCTAAGAGTATTAACAATATTGTGTGAAACTAACTACTCTGCGGACTAAAGCCCCGACCAGCGTTGAATTACACCCACAATATTTACCCATATAATCGTTATTATTAGTTTTTGTAACATTTTTTATTGTATTAGAATGATATTTTAAGCTAATATATATCAAATCTCCTACAATTCCTATCAAAGAAGTCATATGTATGCTCTCTGATACCAAACATCTAGGTATGCTAATGAACAATTCCACAGACAAAGCCCTATTCAATAATTATCTAAAAAAAATAATCTAGCTAAATTTACTAACCCCGTTTAATGAAAAGATTCTATAAATATCTAAGTTCACTTTTGAACAAACAAAAGCTAATAATAAGCTGACTACTGAATTGCAGAGAGTCTTCTTTTGATAATGATTTGATTTATTATTGCAACTGAATAAATCTCCATTACAGGAATAAGTAAAAACACAACAACAAATAAGAAAGACATAAAATAGATTATAGTTAATAAATAAAATATACATATTTAGATTCTACTGTAACTTTGCTTGACTATTTTTTCGCAAGGATTTCAAATTTTTTTTTATTTTTTACCATTGAAACAATCGAACGCTATAGTTTGGTATTCTTTATAATAAGAAATACAGTTTTAATTATGAAATTATACAGGGTGTTTCTATATAAGTGTCGCAATGGAAAACTCTACATTCCTCTTGAAAAAATAAACATTTTTTCCTTTTCCATTTATCTCTCCGCGCTTTCGTTTTCGAGATACACGGTGTCAAAACTTTAATTTATTACAATTTTTTTTTCAGTATCTTAGGAACCATTTGAACACGACTCAGCCTTTGTAAACACATTACCACTATTAATAGCTACTTTTTCGCACCCTTCTCGAATTCATTGGTGTAAAATTCATTGGCGCTTCAGAGTTTCCTGTCAAATATCAATTTTTCCAGTGGCGTAAAAGTTATGAGAAAAAAATCCTTCCGATGCCTTAAAATCTCCACCACTGGCACGTCCAATAAATTCGAGAAGGGTGCGAAAAAGCAGCTATTAATAGTGGTGTTGTGTTTACAAAAGCTCAGTCCTGTAGTTAAAACGGTTCCTAAGATATTGGAAAAAAACTGAAAAAAAAAATTAAATTTTGACACCGTGTATCTCGGTGAGAAAAATGGAAGAGGAAAAAAATGTTTCTTTTTTCAAGAGGAATTTACAGTTTTCCGTTGCGACACTTATTTAGAAACACCCTGTATAATCATCAATATCTCGCAAGCAGTAAAAGATAACCTATGGCATGTTTATATCAATGAAATAAGGAAAAAGTGGATAATTTAGAAAATGTAATAATATATGCTTCATAAAATAAACTTAATATCAATGGATATCTCTGTACTGCGATTGTTTTTTTTTGACAAAAAAATTTAAATCTTTCTGAAAAATTAGTCAGAAATGCACGTTTCAGTTTTCCCATATCATATGGTAGCACAATTTACACTCTAATTTCACATTTTTGCATGATTATACTGTACTAAGCAGAAACCATAACTACATGTATTGTTTAAATCATCATTACAAATAACACATTTAGTTGCTATTGGTTTAAATAAACTACATATTACAAAAACTGGTAACTTAGCCAATAAATTGGTTCTAGGAATAATAGGAATAACAGTGGAAAAGTATATGTTGCCTTGAATTGTCACATAATACTCGAAAACAAATTTTATTAATAGTTTAGATCTACCAATTTTGCTGTTCAAGATACTGTAAATTTTAAAAATTGCCTCTGATTTGACTCTAGTCTTTGTCGATACACATACGACTTAAATAGGTCTCGAAAAACCTGAAAAAGATAAAAACTATACGAGAGTTTATTGCAGAATATAAATACCTCGAAAAATAGAAAGATTATTAATGAAAAGTATCAACCAAAGTAGTCCTAGATTAAAGCTACAAAATATCAAAAGTACGAATAAAAGGCGAATGTTCGAAAGGTTGACACAGGACTGAGACAAGGAGGCTCAATGCGTATTTAAAATTTGGTAGAAGATGTCATGAGATAGTCAGTTGAACAGAGAAGAACCAACACCACCTAAAAGACAAGGTGGTGTTGGAAGAACACATATTATATTAAGTCACTAAATAGTGAGGTGCAGTAGTAATAATGCAGTTGATGTGACTGTAATTGCTAGAGACAGTAGGGAATTAGAAGGAAGTAGCAAGTAAAATGGGGTTGGAGAAATCAAAAGAAAAGTAAGCTTTTGAGAATAGGAGAGCAACAAAAGATACAACTTTCAAATTGGGCACAGCATGAAGAGCTGGAGTTTGAAAAAGTGCAAAGATATGTGTTCAGACGAGTAAAATTATATATAAAACAATCCTAAAGCCGATGGCGCTATATGGCAGTGGAGTGTACTGGGCTTAAATATGTATATTATAACCCTTCAGATGCACATCGTTTATCTCAGAAACACCCTGTATATTACCTTAATACCTGAATGAAGTTGAAGGTATTTAGAATAGGGTACAATAAAAATATGTATAAGTATTGGCTTTTTTATGTGTTTTTCCCTGTCTATCAAATCCCATTATCTCTTTCACGTCTAAAATCCCAAAACATTAATTTTGTTTTCTGAAGTCTGAGACGCACAATACCTTTCAGATAAACGAGACGACATCTAACAAGTTTCGAGTAGAGATTTTTAACGCCTACCTACGTAGCGACCATTCGAAGGGGTTTCGTAAGGGGGTAAACAGCACAAATGTCGGTGACACCCTTTCCCGATAGCCGCTGGCGTCTGCCATCTGTTGCCAGATACATCTCTTGGCTAAAATCCTCTTAAATGCTAGAGTGGATGTAGACTGATCGTAATCTGCTTATATTTTATAGATGTAAAAGGGAAGAAAAGGTACGGAATGGCAAACGTTTGGCCGAGACAAGTAATATTTCTTAAAAAAGTGCCAAGGGAATTTCGGATACGAAATTTTTTCGTAGCTTTTAGAAACCATCTTAAATCTTCTGTAAAGGTTTTCGTTTGCTAACTCTAATAATGTTTTTGAGTTTTATTGTAGACTTTAGGAGTGAATATTTAATTTAAGTAAGTGTATCTGCATATTGTACAGGGTTGTCTTTTATATTTTGATTCTAGTAGTGGTTATTTCCGTTATTACATAATTAATTATAACGTTTAAATTAACTTATTTAGTAACAAACACTCGAAAGAAACATGAAAGAAATCTTAAATAATATACATGTATGTATATTTACAATCTAACAATACACGCCTTACAATAAACTCTGTTATTTTAGCTACACAGATTTGTCAGTACCTTGTTCTTAGTTTTAGTTTATATAAAGAATTTCCTGTCTTAAATATATACAGGGTATCCCAACGAAAATTTGACCCTCCCTATAATTGTAAAACCGAATAATATTTCAAAATTCGCCGAGACCCGTCGATTTTTGTTCTTGGGGGGAGCTTTTTTGACAGTCAAGACAACTCGATATGTTCATCCCCCTAATGCCTAGCAACCCCAACTTAAAAATTTCAAATGCAACTACCCCACTTGTGGCACATCATTTTAAATCCCTTTTCATTGAGATTTGACAGAATTATTGGTTACAAACGAAAAGATGACAAACCAACTTACGCGTAGTAATTTCTACACAAATGCCCACCACTAATAAGTTTTTCATCTACTACACATGACCGCATTACCTAATTGTTATTGATGTGTCTGTCAGTTTACAAGACAGTCAGAAATGAAATAAAAAAGCTGAAGCAAATAAAACTAGATACTAAAATAGTTATTAGTAGAAGATACTTAAGTTTATAGGAATTCACACCTTCTCAAAATAACAAAAAATCAGTACTACAAAAAAAGTCGGTGGTTTTTGCTTGTGACCAAGAAATCGTTAGTTTCAGCCGTTATTGAAAGTATTAACGTGTGTTCGAAATGGTTTATTCTATCGCGGAAAGAGTAGAAATTGTTGCAATTTATTATCGAAATCACGATTGCGTTAAAGCTACAGCACGAATTTTTAATGCCAATCATCCTGAAAAAAATGTAAACCACCAGTACGTTAAACACCTGATTGACAAATTTGTTGCAACAGGTTCGCTTTTAAACAAGAAACGTGAAGTAATTGGGCCAGTTCGAAATGAAGCAGTTGAAGTGGCAGTTTTGGGTCATGCACAGATGGATAATAAGCAATCGATTACAACTGTGTCTCAAGCTTCTGGCGTATCCCGTTCCAGTGTTCATCGAATTTTGAAAAAACACAAGTTTCATCCATTTAAGATGACGCTGGTTCAAGAGTTACATATTCGCACGACTTGATATTTCTTAGTACTCAATGAAACACAAACTTGATATTGCAAGGTAAATCCAAGGAAAACATAGTTGTTTCTTACAAGAAGAAACATCCGTCTAGGGATGCACGATTCTGTAAAAAAGATCGATTTTCTGGATCGATTCAGATCGGATCGCTTAGGATCGATTCCTAAACAATTGTAATGCAAAAGATCGATATTTGAAAGGATCAGTTTCCAATGGTTCCAAAAAATTCTGCTACTCCTCTATTTTCAAGACTGCTGAACATGAATCTAAAATTAGTTTTGTGCGTTCGAGTCTCAAAAAAAATATTGTTCAACCTCATCGTCATGAAATGAAGATGGTACAGACGTTATATTGCAACTTTAACCTAATGTAATGTATACGTAGGTAGAGGTTACAATTTTTTTCGAAAACAACTAGACTCGAGCGCACAGAACTAATTTTAGATTTGTGTTCAGCACCCTCGAAAATAGGGATTTTTTAATTAAGATTGGAGAGTTTACACTATAACAAATATTTAACTGAAAAAAATTAATGAGTAAATACACTGTTTTTTTTTTGTGAAATAAAGTAGTAAAGTAAATGTAATTACTGTATTATGAAAAGTGTGTGCATGTGTCATCAATTTCCAACTTGAAGATTAATGATTTAAAGTGATACTCTCATGAACAGTGAATGTGAATGAACAGGTATTCCATAAACATAAGCCGTTTTCCTTTCAGCAGAAATCTCAGTTGTAAATGCTAATTGATCAATCAGCAATTAAAACAACTGAGAAAAACGGAACACCATGCACCGCGCAACACGTAGATGTTCAACCGCCAAACGTCGACCCCTCTTGTAAAATGCAATCCGATCTCGATCTCAATGGAAAATAATCGATTCAACAAAAAATCGCTGTTAAGAAAATCGATTCAGAATATCGAAAACCGCGTTTGAAAAGATCGATTATTTATAAAATCGATTTAAATCGGGCATCCCTGGGCCGTAGCCTGTGCAAATTCTTCACAAACTTCGGCAGTTTTTCAAATTTTGCAAGATTTCAGGATACTTCCAAACATTCTCAAAAAAGTAATTATTAATTCTAGGTACGAGTATGCAGTTTGAGGGATTATAAATCTTGAAACTACTTATTATTAACGTCTTTTACTTAGCATTAAATCGTCTTTATTCGAGATATTCTGAGATCATTTTTAAAAGAGGGTTCACCAAAATGCACCCGAACATTTGAGATCTCTATTTTCATCCCAACTCGGTTGGTGTAACATCAATTTGCATGAATAGGACCGTCCTACAAAGTAGGGCACGTGTGTTACGGTTACAAAATTGTAAGTGGGTTTGAGGGTCGTCGCTTTTACGATGGCATCTTTTTTACAGGATGTATAGGAAACTGTATAAGAAAATAGTGAAATCAAGGAAGAAAATCGGGAATATATATTGAAAATCAAAAGCAATAGGGATGCAATGTCTGTTAGTGTATTCGTAATTTCCATTTACTTAGACAAAAGTAATACATTTTTAGTTACCAACTATTGAAAACAGATGTCAGTAATTGAGGTTTGATTTTATAAAATGAATATAATATATTTTGTCAAATAAACTCATTCTTTCAACTCACGACTTTTGCTACTTAAACGTCCTAAATTAGTAAAGTGTTTAACTTCACTTATGAACAAATATCTAAACAATATTGTAGGAAAGAATATGAGGTTTTGTAGATAATGCAGATAAGTGAAACAATTCTTGTGAAAAATTGTATATCGAAATACCTATTATATGTATAATATTAATTTTAAAAAATCAACTGTGTAAAATTTGTGGAAACATTTCTAAACCAGTCTAATTCAGTGGTAAAATAATTCAAATGTTACTTTGTTTTGTAATAACTGTTTTTGTTTTTTTTTACAAGAGTCTCACGTGGTCTATGTATATTATATAAAATAAGAGTACACCTATTCAACCTATTGACTTTGAGTTGTTGATTTTGATGAGGATTTATTCAACTGCAAAAATGAAATTATCTTTTATCTAGTTCCCTTCTTTATATAAAAGATAAATCAACGTTTAACAAGAGAGATCATTGATCGTATTATAATCTGGATTAGATGAGAGCTACTTGCACTTTATCTAGATGATTCGTTTAGATAAAGTCATATAAATAGCGCATACTACTTGCTATCTTTATCGTCAAAGGAACTTATGACGAGATAAACATAGTATACAGAATGTAACTTTGAATTGAGGTTAAGTTTATACCGAGACAACTTTTGAAATTTAGAAATATATATTCATATTATAAAATTATTTTCTTAAATTCATCATGAAAATTGATTTTTTAGTAACTTTTTCTTAGTTTTCATACTTTGCTGCTCGACAGGCTATAGTGTGAGTCAAACAAGTATGCGCAATAGCTGCAGGTGCAGGCACAGACACATTTGAGGCTGCAACATGCATTGTTGCCAAATCTCATAATTTGAGAGAAATATGAGGAATGCTATTATTCTCCTTATTATTCCACTAATGTTGGCCGTTTTTTTCTTGACCATGCAATGTCACAGTTTTCTTCACTAATCTAGGACAATTACAGAGACCATTATTGACATTGATAATTTAAAACAACATCTCGTTCGTTATAGAAACACAAATTGTTTTTATAGAATTATTTTCCACTGCAATTAAGCTATCATAGCTGCTGCAAATAACTTAACAAGACGTAGAAACATTTCTGTTAGTTTGTGGGACCTGGGACCAAAATTTTGTTGTTGTAACAACAATATGTCAAACCACAAACTAATTATATTAATAATTATTAACAATATCGGCAAAACCAGTTGAATTTGCTGTATAAAATAGATGTTATAAAATGTTATTTATTTCTTTCCTTGGGAATTTAATTCAATTTTTTGTCCGGTCGCCGATTGCATGCTTTGCCTTTTCAGTTTTTACACTGGACCAGTTTCCAGTGCCATGCCGTGTATTTTTAAATCATTTTCAAACTGCCCTTTTTTCTTTACAAAATTGTATTTGTAAGTCTCCTGTGCATTCAAAATTTTGTTTTACAAAAGTTCTGAATCACTCTAGATATTGTATTAATCTTTTAGTTTCATATCTTCACCTCTTCTAATATGTCCCAAAATTTGTAACCATTTTTTCAAACACCCTGTATAACAGTCCCCAACTTTTTATCAGTGTTGTGTTACAATGTAAGAAATACGTTGATATTTCAGATTTCTCGGGACA
The DNA here is from genome assembly GCA_025584915.1 of Monochamus saltuarius. Classification (NCBI taxonomy): domain Eukaryota; kingdom Metazoa; phylum Arthropoda; class Insecta; order Coleoptera; family Cerambycidae; genus Monochamus; species Monochamus saltuarius. The sequence goes on from CM046725.1 coordinate 18,438,035, forward strand.
CGTTTATTTATAACCGATTTCTTCGCCAAGTGCGTTCTCGATTTCGCACAAACTTTACCATTATTCGTCCTCAAGATGTTACTTACCCGCCCTCACCCCGACCCCCCGACCCCTTTCCGACCCTCCGCCCTCGAACTGGGCCAAGCGTAGGCCGCTCACACCGGCGAACCGTTGAACCGCCGTCGGTGGAGGTCGCCTCGCGGTGCACACACTCGCGCCGCGAACAAAGAACGGCCGTTGGGATGTCGAAACGGGGTCGCACCGATGCCCTTGAGCCGCCCCAAGGCCGGGCCGGGCATCGCTCAGCTTATGAGGCGCGCCGTAGCGGCCAAAGACCGCACGCACCGCGGTGGATGCGACCCCGGGGCGGGTGGCCGATCGGGGGTCAACGTGTGACGAGCGGATAAGGGAATCGGTCTGTGACGCACGACGCTTTGTCTTTGCTGGTCTGCTTTATTCGCACCGAGGAAAATAACATCAAACTGAAGAGCTGGAGAATCCAGAAACATATGCTTGTGAAAAGGAATACAGTAAAATTACATTGGGAAATGTTCGTAAAAGTATTCTGTAAAATTACATTCAACATTAATGAAATGTTCACGTTTAAACTAAGTCAAAAACCTTATCAAGATTATCAAACATTTATGTACATAAATAATATCGAAACTAAAAAGTTAAAAATATGGAAATATATTCCATGCACTGTAAAAAGAAGTTGAGCAAAGTATAATATAAAGTGTGTAACAGTATTCTGTAAAATTACATTGAACATTTTAATTAAATTCTCACTTTAAAGTAGATCAAAAACCTTAACAAGTTTATCAAGCAATTATTTACATAAATAACACCGAAACTAAAAAGTTAAACTGTAAAAGGAATACAGCAAAAATACATTGTAACGTGTTTATGACACTATTCTGTAAAATTGCATTTAATATTTTAATTAAATCATCACCTTTAAATTAGGTCAAAAACCTTAAGATCACCGTATTCCTCACCGTAAAATGATGTTCTTTAATTACACAAATGTCGAAAAATAAAAGACGTTGAGTAAAAGTAATATCAAAAATAAATTTATTGACGTTTTGTTTTCCATTTTTATTATTTAAATTCTCCTCAAATAATATAATAACTTTTAAAATGCATTTGTAAGGCACACAATATTTTAATATTCTAACGTCACATTTTAACAATTATTTTCACATACTTATAAACAAAAGTGAACAATCTTATATTCAGAACTATGTAAGTTTATATTACAACAATATTTACTTCTACAGTTGATTTTAAAAAAATTCGTTTTTTGAAAGATTTTCTTACCTAAAAATTTGTTGGTTAGACCGCCTTCTTATATATTCGTTTTACATCGCTACCTTTGAATATTCGCAGGTGGCATGAGACCACATTCTTGTTATTAGCTAAACTCTATATTTTTCAGTTCTCAAACGCTAGTGTAAAATTAAAAAATAATTATCATCAAATTAAGTGTATATTAATCAAACATTGAACATTTACTTTATGTTTTAAGCGTAAACTTTGCTAATGTAAGATATGTTTGAATAAATGATACATAATAATGTAATATATTTTGATCTTTGAAATTAATGACAATGGTAACTTTTCGATTACTTCGTAGCTTTTTCAGCAACATTAATGCGATATACTTTACTTTACTGTTAATTTTAACTAAATCTACAATTGAAATTTATATGACCTATTTGCTTTCAGTGTACGTACAAAAGCCAGTGTGCGAACTAGTAAGAGAAAACAGAAGGGAATGGTTATTAGGGATTCTGCGTTGCAATAACATTTTTATTACCGAATCCAGTGAGAACCTGGAATACAAAAGTATATTTGAAGCTACCAAGCTGAAATAAAACTTCCACTTTAATCATGTCAATGGGATTTGTAAGTAAAGTATAAAATAAAGTGACATTTCAAGAAATGAAATTTTATTTGTTTCTCTTTTGAATATCAATAATCAGTTTTGGAAATAATAATCAAGTAAGATACACTTCATAATAAGTAACTAAACTTTTTTTTAACAACTTCCTTAATGAAGAGTTGTCGATATCACACGATTTTATTATTATTTTTCATATTTATACCTGTTAAAATAACTGTAAGTATTAAATATTTGTATGTATAACTTCAATTAGATTATAAGTGTTTATAAAAATTATGATGACCAAAAATTGTGCAATATGTACAGTTGTTTGCAATAATAATGGACTCTTTAAAATTAATGTGGCGATTTCTTTTGAACTGCTGACGTATTTGTAATAAAATCTACTTTCAACTTTTAACATTAGTTCTTAGCACTCACCAACAAAGATATTACGAAATTTCTACTCAGAACTTCCAGAAGTTCAAAAACTATTTTGAAGGAGTGTCATTATTATTGCAAAAGCATGTACACCTAGAAGGTCAAGACATTAGGAACTGATACACTGACAAATTAGGAAGAAAGATATAAGACGGTAAAGCTACATAGAAGCATAATGGTAATACATTTTATCGTGACAGTATTCACCTTATTTTTTTTGTAACATTCATTTTCACCTTAGCAACTTACTGTTAAAGACACAACTAGAGGGGAGACTGGTAGGGTGCTAAGCACCCTAAAATTGAAAATTAGTAACCCCAAAATAAATAATTTGCAATTATCTACTAATAATATAGAAAAATTATTGTGAAAAACAAACATTTTTATATTATAAAAACTTGTTTTTAATTTAACAAAAAAAAGGGATATTAAAAATAAATTGTTTGTAATATAAAAATAGAACCAAACTTCACTCATATTAATAATTTTATTTTTAAATGAATGAATATTGGCAACAAAACTGAAAATTTATTTAAACACATTTCCAACAGTATTCAAAAATGTTTCAATAACTTTGTGCTAGCAATAGTGTATCTAATTTAGTTTTTCAGTAATTCATTACTATGTCTGAAATCAGCATCTTCATAATCTTTCTAATTCAAATACTCTCAGAACTAAAAATCTGTAATGGCTAAGTAATGTCGGATAGCCAAGGCAAATGTATGTATTTATAATAATAATAATAATAATATCTCTACCCCTCATTCTAATCACGAGGATTAGCCCAGAAGTCGAAGACTTGTGCGGGAGAGGGGGCGGCACATTATTATTAAGCAGGCCGCATTTGCGCCCAGGAACGACTTACGTTGGTAGGCCCTAACCACCATTCAGTGCAGGAATGAGGGAAACCTGAAAAACCTCATTAATTTGGGGGGTAGTCAAATGTCAACCGGTATCAATCTCTCACATTGACCCAAGCCAACATTCTTCCACCCTACTATACCCGCAGAGAGGGTGCCAATCTCTCCACGAATATAGCTTATATACGGTCTACCGGCTGCAGGGGTCGACCCCACAGCGATCCAGTCACCTCGATTCAAGTACTGACGCCTTAAACCGCGCGACCACTGACCGATCTGATTGCCAAACCTATGATGAAACAAGGCAACAATGTTCCAAAAAATTATTTTTGCCAGAAATGCCAGTAGAAACGATATCTTCAACATGATGTTGCAATTCCCATCCACTTTATCTCATTCGTAATTAGTTGCATAATATTTTTGGCAATAAATTGACAAGACACGAGCCTAGATTGTCGTCTGCATTATAGTGAGTCGATTTACCGATTCCATTCAGATAATAAAATACATTTATTTGATCCTCACAAAATCTATACTTGACCACAGTATTTGAAAATGCAATTTTAATATAATGGATAGGGCGCTGTTCTGCTGTTTGAAGAAGTACTTTTATACAGGGTTAAAAGCCGCTTTACACTCTAATTGTTTGCACCTGCAATACCATATTCCTAAAATTCTGACTTGCAATTTGCCTTACAGTCGTCAATTCGCAATTCCAATAGAATTGATACCAACACTTCAACCCGAATGTACACTAAAAACTGAACTGTTTATTCAAATTTGACAAGTGACAATAACAAACAGCATAACATATAAAATAAAGGTTTGAGTTAGTATACTTTGCAAGTTCAACAATCAAATAATAATCAAGTAGAAGCGAAAGAAGGCAATTTAAATTTGAAAGTGCAGCTTAGGAATTTTTGCGTATGGTGATAACTACGTCTGAGCAAAAAAATGATATGTATATCAATTCGCCAAAAAAATCGAATCGAAACATCAAATCGAATCGGTAGTAAGCCTGAAAATCGGTATATTCATTAAAATCCATTTATATAAAAAATCGAATTGGAATATCAATCCGAATCAAATCTGAACATTTATGTGTGATTTTACATTGCTCCAAAAATTTAAAGCAATCGCATATTCCATTTTTAAGTTTAGTAATTTGTTTTTAATTGCTAGTATAGTAACCTACCAAATACACGAGTTATTTTTCCATTTTATTCTATTCAAAAATACAGATCGAATCGATATACAACTTTTTTCCTCGCCTAATAAATAATAAATTTGACTCGACAATTAAATGTACCGATTTAATTTAGTTCGATTCAAAATGATCAACCATTCGATATTTCGATTCGATTTTTGCGACGAATCAATTCAAAATAGAAATCAATTTGAATCGATACATCGACATAATTAATCGATTCGAATAGAGTTGATTCAAATAAAATAAAATTAATCGATTCATCAATACAAATCGATTTTTTGGTGAATCGAAAATCGATCCGTTATTTCGTGAATCGCACAGGTCTAGTGATAACCATACAAATTACTAAATTATTTCCCAGAATTGCAGAAAAGCTGCAATAAATATCTTGAAAGTGCAAGAGTCTTTCAGATACGACCAAGAGTTGTCATTTTTACTGTCGAATATAGCAGCTAAGACTGACACACGCTGTCGTACGCGTGTCATTTCTGCGACTGAAATGGAAGCTTTTCCAACCTTTTGTAAAATTTGTCCTGCTCGACGTACGCAAAACTCTAAAATATTATAGGATACTGTACATTCTATCAAGCAATTTCTGACCCGTCACCATGACAAAATTTGTTACCGAGGTACTACCGGCGTACAAATGACTTCCATTATACCCTATGACCGTCACTCTGCCAACAATAACTCGAGTACCATTCCAATTACCTGCTAAACGATCACAACCGCCGTATATCGCGGAGTGACATCACGCACCAGATTGATCTAAACGTATTGCGCGAGAAAAGGTCACTTCGTCCACGGATGAGTTAATTTTTAGAACAGTTTCCTTACGGCCGCGACCAAGAACTAATTAGCATGTAGTGATGATGAGAAAAGACGCGTTAAATCGTAAATGAGTCACAAACCGCGTAAACTAACAAACGGCAATTCAGGCGAAATGAAAACGTCCCCGAAAGTTAATAGTTCGTCTATTCTGAAAGGCCTTGGCGCATAATAAAGCGTTGCACCAGAGAACAATTAAGGATAGACTAGACAGGGCCGGACTCGTCCAATATTCTTGGAATAGGTTTTCAAGTTGGCAGTTTGTCAAAACTGGAAGGAAATTCTGTGAACGTGCGCCTTTAAAATAGAAGTAGAAACAATTAGGTCGGTCATTGGTCGAGCGGTTTAAGGCGTCAGTATTTGAATCGATGTGACCAGACCGCTGTGGGATCGAATCCCGTGGCATGTAGACCGTATATCAGCTATATTCGTGCACAGGATTGACTTGAGTCAATGTGAGAGATTGATACCGGTCGTTTGACCACACCCCTAATTAATGAGATTTTCCAAGTTTTCCTTATTGCTGCACTAAATAGTGGTTAAGGCCTACGTAAGTCGTTCCTGGGCGCAAATGCGGCCTGCTCAATAATAATATGCCGCCCCCTCTCCCGCACAAGCCTCCGACTTCTGGGTTGATCCTCGGGATCAGAATCAGGGTAGAGATATTATTATTATTTGACCAATACGCGAAGTGGAACGATGATACAGCTATCAGTACTAAAAAAATGTATTAACATTTCTATTCATTCATTAACTCATTCATTCATGGAATGTGCTTTGTGGTAGAATTTAAATCAAATATGCCAACTTAAATTTTCAATTAAATTTACTACGATAGACCTCATTACTAGTGATGTCATGTAATCATCTATACAAACGGCACTATATTTTGCCAATGAAATTTGTCCTTATGGAAAGATGACTTAAGTCAAAATAAAATAAACAATATAATACCTACAATACTATTTTTTAATCAATTATCATCCTCATTTAAGAAATGTCTTTTAGTGGATCATATGTATAGCACCTACCTACATTAATTTAAATTTTGTCGATATTAATTATCAGTTTAATTAAATCAGATAAATATTGAACAACAGTTCTGCTAATTTGAATGTGAATATACTGTTAACTTTATTTGCACTAAACAATTAACATTGGCGATAACAACTATACAGGGTGATTCAATCTTAATGTCATAATTTGGCAATTTGGTGTCGGAGCTGTATCAATCGGTCAGTGACAGCTTGAAATAGGGGTTTAAGGGCGCCGTTTTATAGGCAAATTTTCAACGAATTTCATAGCTGTTTGTTGAGACAGTCTACAAGAAATCTAAGTAAGTTAGAAAGAATATCTCTTCACTATGTCAATTATGCAAGTTTTCTCCGGGATATAAAATAATTTTCAGGCTGACAAGTCATTTAGAATAAGAAAAAATGAGCATAATTTTCACCTATTACGTTTTATCATAAAATCTACTGAATTTTACAAGTTAATTGCACATTGAGAAAATTGTGTACAACATTATAAACATTATCACATCCCGCAGAATTCTTAGAAAACTAGTAACACTTGAATTTATGTAAATTATCAAGTATTTTTCACGGTGTATAGAACACAGTGATAAGGTACAAATTCACGTTTTTTTTTTGTTATTTAGCACATTTTTTCTTCAAAAGTTAAAGAAAATGATTCAATTTCAGCATTAAATTTTAGTTCTACATTAACAAGGACCTCGACCTACTGGATGGATTTTTTGTGCATGTTTAGATATGATTATTTGTCCTTGAAACGCTAGCCTTAAATAGCGTACCTAAATATGCATCAAAATCGTATTATATATTGTTAGACTTAGGGGTAGTAAATCGCCCGCAAACTTGAGATTTACATTAATAAATCATCTCAAAAGCCCAATGTTTATAAACACCAGGCCGATACGATTTATCATCGATTCATATATCTAACAATATCATTTTTCCTTATCTCTTTTTAAAATTAATTACATTATGACTGAATCACCATGTATGTTTAACACCACACACGATTTAGTACTTAAAATGCACAAAATTCTCAATATACAAATTTGTAAGCCAAAGCCTTCTTACAGATGACAGACAAATCAACTGATATTAATTGCTCAATTGAGCTTAAGTCTGTTTTGCCATCGATAGATTAAAAAAAATAAACAAAAAAGTTTATTTAAAACATTTAAAGAGGAAAGTATTTTAGAATAGTTGATCCAAAACTACCAAATACCATTCTTCTATGGAATTCAGGTGAAGCAATTTCTTAAATATATGGGTTAATCCCATGAGGATCATTATAATAACCCTTGAATGAAATGTAATTTTATGGAACTACTGCAAGTTGCCTACTTACGTCACACTAATGCGGCTCATTTCGTAAAATATATTCGGATGATTTTAATTTGTCATATGTTAATTACTTTAACATAATTTAGTTGACTTATGTTGTATATTATTGTGTGTTAGTATTATTTTCATATATTCAGTTATTTCCTATATTATACTTTATATTTTGTAATTTTAATTTTACATTTTACATGTGTGTTTGCTTTCAGTTCAATTGTTGTCCTGTAAATAAACTTTCTCTTGAGCAAACAAATAGATAAAGATGATAATGTAACTTCTTGTCTTCTAGCATAGTTATGACTAACTTAAGTAGAGTAGCGAAAGCCTAGACTTCGCCCAGATGTTGTGTGTTCTTTGTAAACACTAATAAAGACCTTTTATTATTATTATTATTATTATTATTATTATTATTATTATTAATTACGACTCTTTAACCTGTTCTGAAATTAAATCGGAATCCTGTTGTTGGTTCTATGGCTCTTACGTTTGAACCTCTTCTCAGACAACGATGACCCTCTGTGACGACTCGTAGCGGCCTTTGTAACTATTTGCATTCCACGTCGCCAAATGTTTTGCCACTGTTCAGTGCCAGCATCTTCAGTAATGACTCAGCCAACAGTTGAATGAGTCTTCAGTCCTTGAATGTTGACCAATTAAACACTAGTGCCATATATTTAAATCCGTATCGCAGTCATTAGCCTCATTTCGATACAATTTTCTATAGAATAATACCATTTGTTGTTACCTATATAGTAATAATTTGAATTTTTTCAAATTAATAGTAATAACACATAATAATAGTCTACGAGTATACGACGTGGCGTGGGTTATGCAATTACCATTTAAAGGCATGTGAATGTCAGAATATCTAGGTGTTTGGTCACATAGTAGACGAAATACATAATGTCATGTTACACAAATTCTTAATTACACCACCCAGTAATAAACAGAAAATTAGTGCTGCAATGACTTTATTTATCGTAGATACTAAATCACAGTCACAGGCTTTATACAGGGTGATTTTAAATAAAGTAGCAAATATGAGATCACAGATTCCTTAGGTGAAAGTAAATCGATTTAACCATACATACCTATAACCCAAGACGCATAATAAAAAAGATACAGGGTGTCAAAATTAAAATTTTATTTTCGATATTTGTAGATAACTTCTTAAAAAATCCAAATATTTACATAAAATTTGTAAATCAGGGGTTTTTGTGGGCGAGAAATTCAAATTTGTTTCTAATTTTGACGTCACTACTAGAGGGCGCCACTTGTGGCACATCATGTTTCTTTTAAATGGCAGAACTTTTTTGCTGCTTAGTGTATCCATCTGATTATTGAAACAATCGAATCCCATGAGGATGATTTTTACTCGATGCACTGAGCATTTCAAATAGGATTATTTCAAAATGGTTACTCCTACCAACTTCAGCAAAGTATACCTTTTCAAATAAAACAGGTATCGGATGATTTTAATTTGTCATATGTTAATTACTTTAACATAATTTAGTTGACTTATGTTGTATATTATTGTGTGTTAGTATTATTTTCATATATTCAATTATTTCCTATATTATACTTTATATTTTGTAATTTTAATTTTACATTTTACATATATCGAAAAGAAAAAATTTTAATTTTCCTGTAAATAAACTATAGCTGCAAATACTAGGAAACCATTTAATAGATGATGGCATTCTTGCTGCTACTTAAGAAGAGTGACACGATTCTAGCTAAATTTGTGTTTCTGCAAGCAAAACCCTCGATGTTAGAGTAAAAGAGCTGAAATATTATTATTATTATTATTATTATTATTATTATTATTATTATTATTATTATTATTATTATTATTATTATTATTATTGTGTATTATTATGTGTGTGTGTGTGTGTATTATTATTATTATTATTATTATAATTATTATTATTATTATTATTGTGTATTATTATTAATTGGACTCTTTAACCTGTTCTGAAATTAAATCGGAATCCTATTGTTGGTTCTATGCTCTTACGTTTCGAACCTCTTCTCAGACAACGATGACCCTCTGCTGTGACGACTCGCTGCAGCGGCCTTTATAGCTATTTGCATTCCACGTCGCCAAATGTTTTGCCACTGTTCAGTGCCAGCATCTTCAGTAATGACTCAGCCAACAGTTGAATGAGTCTTCAGTCCTTGAATGTTGACCAATTAAACACTAGTGCCATATATTTAAATCCGTATCGCAGTCATTAGCCTCATTTAATTTTTTTTAATTTTAATATTTGTTGTTACCTATATAGTAATAATTTGAATTTTTCAAATTATGTACTACGGCAAACTACAAATGTTGTCAAACTACAGTAGTTAAAAGATGCATTTTTCAATTTGGCGTGGGTTATGCAATTACCATTTAAAGGCATGTGAATGTCAGAATATCTAGGTGTTTGGTCACATAGTAGACGAAATACATAATGTCATATTACACAAATTCTTAATTACACCCAGTAATAAACAGAAAATTAGTGCTGCAATGACTTTATTTATCGTAGATACTAAATCACAGTCACAGGCTTTATACAGGGTGATTTGAAATAAAGCAGCAAATATGAGATCACAGATTCCTTAGGTGAAAGTAAATCGATTTAACCATACATACCTATAACCCAAGACGCATAATAAAAAGATACAGGGTGTCAAAATTAAAATTTTATTTTCGATATTTGTAGATAACTTCTTAAAAAATCCAAATATTTACATAAAGTTTGTAAATCAAGGATTCTTGTGGGCGAGAAATTCAAATTTGTTTCTAATTTTGACGTCACTACTGATCAAAATGGCAGAACTTTTTTGCTGCTTAGTGTATCCATCTGATTATGGAAACAATCGATTCTCCTACCTGTTACGCCTGGAAAAGGTAGGTAGGTTGAAGTTGTTAGGAGTAACAGTTTTCGAAATAATCCTATTTAAAATATTCAGTACACCGATTGAAAACTGTTACCGTTTCAGGTAAAGTGCCTTTTGTACCGAAAATACAGCAAAATATTACTTGAAAAAGTTGTTCAGAACGGTAAGTTATAGGAACGTGCAAAATTTACCATACTGAACAACTTTTTCAAGTAACATTTTGCTATATTTTTAGCAGAAAAGGCACTTTACTCAAAACCAAAACAGTTTTTACTCGGTGCACTGAGCATTTCAAATAGGATTATTTCAAAAATGGTTACTCCTACCAACTTCAGCAAAGTATACCTTTTTCAAATAAAACAGGTAGGATAATCGATTGTTTCGATAGTCAGATGAATGCACCAAGCTGCAAAAAAATACTGCCATTTAAAAGAAGCATGGTGTGCCACAAGTGGCGCCCTCTACTAGTGACGTCAAAATTAGAAGCAAATTTGAATTTCTCGCCCGCAAAAACCCTCGATTTACAAATTTTATGTAAATATTTGGATTTTTTAAGAAGTTATCTACAAATATCGAAAATAAAAATTTTAATTTTGACACTGTATATTTTATACGTCTTGGGATATAGGTATGTTAGGTTAAATCGATTTATTTTCACCTAAGGAATCTGTAGTCTCATGTTTGCTACTTTATTTAAAATCACCCTATAATATATAGTACTGTAATAAAATATCTTAGTTGTGTACTACGGGCAAACTACAAAATGTTGTCAATGGTAAGTATGGCGGAAACACCACAAATTACTGCAAATACTAAATATGCAAAATTTGTATTGTTTTTTTTTTAATTAATTTGTGTATAGTGCAAGATTAAATACACATAAAATATGTGTGTGTAATTTGTGTATAACAGTAGTTAAAAGATGCAATTTTTAATTTGTTCCTGTAAGTCAGAAACCAGTTCTATGAAAAGTATGTTAATACAGTCAACTGTTTCTCAAAAACATAACACACTACTTTGCTAAACCGTTTTGAGCTATATCTAGTAGCTTCCGAGATAACCATGAAAACCGTCGAAAATCGGACACACTATACATTCTAATAACATACAATATAAATCTGTGATATTGTACGGTATTCTTATAAACAAATTATTCACACTTTCATATGTTTTTAGTCTTGCACTGTCCACAAACTGATTTAAAAAACAATACAATTTTTTGTTTAATAGCATATTCAGTTATTTGCAATTTTTGCATAGGTATAAACAACACACACCAATTCTACGCAATAGAACGTAAAAAGTAATTTTATAAATGCCTCAAATAATATTCTACATCACGTAAATGGTGGAAGCAAATAGAAAACGTGATATTTGGAATCGGAATGAAGCACTTAATACAATAAATGAGAAAATATGTAAGTTTACCATTGATTTTCTAAACGCCCTATATACAGGGTGAGTCAGTCATAATGTCATTAATTTTAAGAGGAGATAGGGAATAATGAGTATAATGCAAATACGTGATTAAAAAAAAATAAATGCATATTTACGCCGAAAAAAAATATTTTCAAATCATTATTTAAACCCCCTTTTCAGACTGTCACTGACCGGTCACAGCCTTCGTCGGTTACGGCTCACAGTTCAACTCGATATCGACCTGATGCAATGTTGTCAAGTTGTAATATTTTTCTATATAGTACCTACCCACCTAGGTTTTAGACATCACAAATAAACGGTTGTACTGACTATTTTAGAATATCATTTTTTTTTGCTCAGTTCAACTTCAGCCAATAATAATTTAAAATGTTAATACCCAATAAAATCAAATAATAATAATCAAATAATTCTATTAAAAATTGCAAGTAACGCAGTCCACTCAGGTTTCCGTAGAAAATACGGCCCAATCAAACGATACCCGTACACTCGCGTGTCGATTTTCTCTGAGCAAATGTAGCTGTTATGACTGCAACAAAACTCCAACGTGTCTAATAATAAACTGAGTAATAAACCATTTACGTACATTACATAAAAAACCTATACCCAATGGGTAAATTATTGAGAAGCTGAAAAGTGTTTCGTGTTTAAATACTAAGTACTTAATAAAAAAACCATCGTGTTGTCGACAGAAAACTGTCCAAGACCGAAATGGCACGCTAATCTAAGTTATTGAGAGTTAATCTTGACCTTGGCCGACCTAGTTACCTAGTTTTTGTACTGTTATTTAACGACAAGGAGTAAAACTATTTTTTTAATCTAGATACATGAATGAATTTTCCTTAAATATTGATTTATTTGTTAATAAAAACAAATGTAGATAATAAATAAATGTTTTCGAATGCTAGGCTATTACAGTTTAATAGTTTTGATATTACGTTTTCACTATGTTTTACAAATAAATATGAATTTTTAGTATTACTCGTAAGTACAATTAACCGCACACATAACCAGATGTACAATTTCGCATTTCGTAAACATTCTCCGTATAACACTACCATTTCCACATAATCGGAATTTGTAAAATTATGCGTTGTGAATTTACGCCAAATACGTGAGGTTAGACCGAAATAAACAAACTACTGCTTACTGCTTGTATTCTCTCCATCCCCCCTCCAATGTGGCATGATCTACAAATTTGAGAGGGAAGAAATGCCGGAAATGCAGAGTGCTAAAGGAGGTAAATTTGAATAACACTCTGATGTGTTAGACGATATTATGTATGTAAATGTGGCATCCATGGTTAATACGGCAAGTCTGTGGCATTAGAATTTCGTCGGGTGCGCCATCAGAAAGTTCGTAGCATACCAGGAGCGTCGTGTTACTGATTTTTATAGGGTGATTTGTTTATTTTTTTAAAAGTCGAGTAAAAATATTTTTTTTCGATTTTATGCCTTTATTAGGCCTCCCGAATACGTGGTTAAAATTAATGCCATTATGACTGACTCACCCTGTATAGTAATAGAAAAGTTTAATTAATTCTTTTTTTTTATGAACATAAACCTACCTGTATTTGCAATTAAATATTCAAATGGTCCTCACAAACAATGTTGCAATGTTTGCTTTCGTCACATTTCATCGCCCAAAATATTTTTCTTCTCATTTTTTGGCACGTTGAAAAATATTTTATTAGGCGCTGTATGCTGTATTCGAGCGTAATGGCATATTGCAATACTTCTTTCATTTGCCTGGTAAGATGCACTTTCTGTGCCCATTTTACGAGTCTATTTTGCAACTTTATTGTTTTGTGGAAGCGTGGCCAGACTAAATATTTAAATACCGTTTTTAGGCTTATTTTTCCACGAAATTGTCTAGGACAAACGCCATTTCGATTAAAATAATACATTCTTTATTCTGCACGTATTTAGAAAAATCATGCTATTTCCCCATTATGTACAATAGAATGTAAAAAATAGAAAAACAATAGAATCCAAATTGATGACCCGATGATGCAGTTTTCAGTTTTTTCGTTTTTGATAAATGCATCATGGAAACGACGTATCATTTCTGCTGAAACCACGGAATGAAACGAAATAATTTCCTCGTCTAGTTTTACTGCCAGTTGTATTTGTTTGGCGTAATATGGAACAGTTTAATGGGGAAAGACAAGGCCAGGAATTAAACATAGACGTTGCAGTAATAAAACGAGCCATGAATATGTCCGTTTCGAATCGCATAAAACCCGTTTAATGCACAAAAGCACTTATTAAACATGTCAATAACACAGTCTCTCATCTGACCCATTTAACCAGCACTATAAAAAATCATTCACATGGTAGTAGGTCTCGGGCGGAGGCTCCGTATTGTGGCCGGGCTTGACTGCCGATTTCACAGGTCCACGTGCTATGGAAATAGGGCACGAGGAGGCAGACCCCAAAAAGCAGCCTTGGGCGGATAGAGACGAGGCCGATGTTTAATTCAGGCATTGGAATTAACGATATATAAGCTGGGGCGATCGGGGACGAGAATTGAAATTTGCAGATCGTAAGGTTTCTATAGGGGATTCAGTTGAAACTAAAGCTTCATTCACATAAAATTAATGCGGTTGCATTGGTACTGCAGAAATTATTAAAAAGGGACCGCCGTATTCTTGAAATAGTGTTTTCTACAAATACAAATAGTTTTAGACATTTAATAACTGAATAATCTAGGGTTTTAACAGTTACGCCTTTGTACTGCAGTTGTATAGCAGAAGCTAAAAGCATTTTAGCTTTTACCATTCCTTTTCCAATAATCATACAAGGACCAATCAGAAAACAGTTTTTTTGACAGTAAACAGAAGATTCACTTTTTTGCAGGTTAAGTTTTTAAAATAAATTCTAATTTAGATATTTAGTTTAGAATTGATTTGTTTTTAAAAAATGGATGAAGAGGATTGTTTAGTTAAGAAACAGTTACTGTTGCTGCTTTTATTCGCAGTCAATAGATATGTATAAAAACTATACTTGCAAAAAAATTAAAAGAAGAACTCGGAGATGATGGGTGCGACCTATTAACTGCAGAAAGTACATGCAAGGTGATTTCTATAATTTATATAGAAAGAAGAAATGCGAAATGAAAATGCCGATTATTTTTTCATTACACCCGAATGACAGTGGCGATGTTTGATGATTTGCTGAAATTAGTGGGGCCTCATTTTACCAAACATTCAAATAGACCATTCCTGCAGATTGTAGGCTTTTAATTACTATTCGGCAAATGATAAAAACCAATAATTTCCGTAGATAGCTTCTTAAGTCTACAGTAATTTTATGTAAACAGAATAAATACTATTTAACACCATACAATTACAATACAACAGTACAATTGCAGTGCCATTGCACTAACGATTATCTGAACGTTACTTAAGTAAAATGTCTGCGTATTTACTTCTTACAACCATAAATATTTTAAATTACACGAAGCCCTTTTAACAATATTACAGATTTATCTAACAAATACAGCGTGTTTTCTCAGTAATGCAAACAACTCAAATTATTTCATCAGTATCAGAATATACAGGATGATTCAAAACTTATCTAAAAGAGTCGATATCGTAAAAAATATACATAAAATCGCTGGGCCACTGTAGTCTCTAGACAGGCGATTTCGAATATTTAAGTTTTTGTGACGCCAGTGTTTACATTAGTTCAATTGTCAAAAATAGCTTACGTGTATAATAGTAACTCGGAATTGATGGGTATCGTTTTAATTTATTGCGCTATGAAAATGCTTTAGCAGAACGATTTCCCTGTAAACATGCACCAAATGCAGCTACTTTTACCGCGGTGTGCAGTGTGTGCAAAATGTAGTGCAACGCGAGGGAAATTTGACACCGATCGTGGAAGAGATGGAGGTCCAGGACTTCCACGGCCTATTGCAGCAGTGTGACGTATCATACACGAGGCTCAATTATATCCGTACCATGTACAGCATGTCCAAGCATTAACACCAAGGGATTGGACGAGGAAGACCGGTACCATGGCCGCCACGATCTCTTGACATTTGGACTTCTTTTGACATTTGGACTTCTTTTTGTGGAGATATTTAAAAAAATAAGTGTATCGCATCGAAGTGGATACATACTATTAATGATTTACGGAAACGTATCATAGTTTCTGCCAATAACTTACCGGTTGAAAACGGACAACAAGCAGAAAAATTTGTGTTAGTTTGTAGAAACTGGGTAAGACGAGCCCAAAATGTTGTTGTAGCATCAGGTATGTCAAACTATTTTAATAATTAAAACCACAAATTAAATTTATTAGTAATTAATAACAATAACGACAAAAGCAGATAAGCCAAAAATCGGCGTTATAAAATATTATTTATTTCTTTTCTTGAGATTTTCTTTCGGTTTGTTGCCCTGTTGCAGATTGCGGCCTTATCAGGTTTTACAGTGGACCAGTTTTCAGTGCCGTGCAGAAGTGTATTTTTAAATCATTTTCGAACTGCCCTTTTTGATTGATGTTGTGGCGTATCATATACAAGGCTCAATTAAATCTGTTACTATGTCCAAGCATTAATACCAAAGGACTGGACCAAAAGAACCGATGCCGTGATAATTATGCTTTACTATAAAAGTAAATAAACAAATACAGACGATTCTTGCTAGGGTGAAACAACTAAACAATCTTTATTCTTGCCAAATCGAACTATGTGCTGAATATCAAATTAAAAATTATAAATAAACAAATTTATGTACTATTTTCAAATGTTTATTAGTTGTAAATCATAAGTTTTTTCTTTATTTACTGATAAGACATAAAATTGTGAAAGCGAAAGAGTTACATTTTTAATTTTGTTTTCTTCTGGAAAATCTCTGGGGTAAACAAAAATTTTCATTTTAAATTGTTGTCACGTGCATGTAGATGGTTATTATATTATTTTTTATGAAAAAAGTTCTAGTTCTAATTCAAATGTTCGAATCTTTAGTTAATGCTTAAAAAAAAACGTCTCTTGGTATTCATGAGTTTGGGTTTAGGAAGAAAACGACATTTTAATAATATTAGAGCATCAGATGCTAAGCGCTAAATAAAGAAAAAAATTATATTAAAAACCGAAAGGCTATACCTACTTATTTTCATGATTTATAAACTGCTAGATAAATAGAAATTAACAAAATCAGGTTGTCTATACCGTCTACACTACTTTTAAAGGAACTCTGAGGAGAGCCACAAGGCCCCGATTTGGTACTCTTAACCATACAGTTTTCTGTAATATTGTAAAACAATAGTTTATTTAATCAATAATATTTTAGTTGAATTAAGAATCGTTTTTTTAATTAATACATCAAAGCTATTGTTCGCATTTTTATTTCATCTCTTTCGCATTCTAAACTATTCAAATTTGAATAGGCTCGCGAAGTTTCGATTGTTAAAAAGAGAGAGAATTTCAATATCTCCAAGAAAATTTGTTCTCGTGTTTGATAGTTTTATGCCAAAAGACTAAAGTAATGTTACGAAAGTGATCATCAAGAAGCTGTGGATAAATATTGTGCTCTAATTTCTCAACAATTCAGTAACCTTTGAAAGTATCCTACACACTTCAGAAATAATTATTTAGATATTCGCTTTTGCTGAATATCTAAATAATTTTCAATGGAATTTTATTTAGTTATAATACTGCAAAGCAACTTATTAACATGCAAACTAGACTACTGCAACTACATTTTGCTTATCTCGACATCCAACGTAATCTACATGTTTTCGTGTATCGCGTACCCATTAACTTTTTTTAGTGGCGGCAATTAACATAATAACCTTTTCTTTTTAAATTGACATTGACCTTGTCCTTATCTTGTTTTGTGTTTGCCTCGCACTGGCTTTAAAAACAAACATTTACCTACTCGAATGAGACGGTTACATTTGTAATTTGTTTATCGTTGAGGTACTCCCCATAATCGTCTAAAAACAATCTACATATTAAGTGGTAGGTAGTTACAGTTCAATTTGTGAAGCGAATTTTGAAGATGTAAGATCACTGGTATTGGAATAGCATTGTACAAAACATTTTTTTAACAACCATTTTTGTATTTTATCCACTTAAATGTAAATAAATTACTAAATAATAAATAAAGTACAGTTTCAGCTTACTAAGCACAACAGTTTTTATGCAGTGACAGCTGACAAGTAAATTGACAATTGACAATAATGGTTTTCAGGTTCCCACCAAGGTTAAAATATCATAGAACATTATAATGAATTTACGACGTTGCCATATGACAAATTAATCATTGTGACGTCACAACAATTTTGGAAAGGAAATACACTTATATCATTGGAAATGAAGTACTATTGAATGTTAGGTTTCAGTTCTAGAATCAGGAACAGTTAGAAGTAGGAATATGCTATATTTTGTGTAATCAGGTTTGTCGGGTTTGAGAGACATGAACAGCCAGGGTCAGTCGTCAGTCAACTCACCATTCACTTGTGGCATACTGATGAGAGCTAATAAGCTCAAAACCGGTATATGTTGATTTTTTTGCCATAGATTTTTTAAGTATAATTCTATGCTAGTCGGGGCATTAGCAGTTGTTTCCTTAAATTCCTGAGCAATAAGTTATTGACTCAAATTAGCAGTTATCTAATTGGAAAAAAATCTTTGAAATATGCAAATATTGTTGTATCATAGAATATAATTAAATCAACATCAGAAGTGTGTCATTGAAGAAGAAATAATGTGTTTTAATGGAAACAAATCCTTTTTTCGGTAGAAGTGTATTTGATGGAATCTTTCAATTTGTGAAGTGGATATCAACTCTCCTTAATATGTGATACGCAATCAGATAATTATTGATATGGAGGACACTTCCATTCCAATATGTTGCCGTAAACAGAGCGAAACTGCTAGTTCTGAATCAATCGTAGTAATTTTCTGTAATATCTTAACTAACGTTTTACAACAACTATGCATAATGGCACCGGCTGAAGACTACCACCACAGGAAACCACCATACGTGACCTACTTCCCTACCAAACAGACACACTTACATAAGAATGACCCCGATAAAGCGATCAGTAAGGACCGCAAAGGGAAAAAGTTGTTTTGACCGGCGAAGACTTCTCACCTGCGTACCAAGCGCTATATGCATACGTAAAGACATACATGCAGCTAATTGTCTCCGTTGCAAAACAGGCCGACAGATGCGCACGTGGATTTACCCCAATTTTTGCACCTGTGGGCAGGTGCAAGTGCAACCTATCGATTTCTCCACGCTTCTGCGCCCATTTTTTAATTATAACTCGTTCTGAAATGAACGATCATTTTATTTGTCTTCCCTGTTATTACTCTTTCTGTTTTAATTGTTATTCTTGTTCCTGTATTATTAATACCAGTAATAAGTGCTTATAGCGTCAGTACTTATCACATTATTAGGAAGCAAGCATGTAATTTAATATTATAATCCAATTTATAATTTTTTCGAAAGATGAGTGATTCCCTTCCGGCCTGAGTCAGTTCTTCAGAAGTCCTGAGCCATCTTGGACAAATTTAGGTATAATACATTTTCGTATAGGTTAAATTTTCAAAAGATGAGTGATTTTCTTCCTTTAATAGATTTGTTCTTTGCATAGTCCAAAAGGTTGCTAGTTATACCTATTCATGCTTCAGACGATAGTTTATTGTTAAAAGTCTTATGATTTATATGATTTTGCTTATATTCAGCACTTTATTCTTTCCTACAAAAGAAAATCCAAATTATGAATCCATCTTCCCAGAGTCTGCTAGAAGACAATTTAAGGAAAATCAAATGCTGAATCTGTTTCAGATTTGTTTTCTTCTTCCATTTTATCTATTTTTTTGTCTCTTGAATGTCTTCATGTCCTAGCATCTAACACAGCAACATCTGTGTTGGTATTCGCCAATTCATTTAGCAATTGCAGATAATTCCAAATAAGCTTAAGGTCTTTATTGTAAGTTCTGGTCTGAGAATATAAAGATAGCTTACTAAGAAATAAAATTTTAGCTTGAATGTAGGAAAGACTAACAAACCATAGCTTCTTTGCCATCTCACCTGGTCATCTATCTAACTACCTCAGCTTCTTTTTCACTGTCAGTTGTCATCCGTAAACTAAATCTAGTTATCCTCTAGAAACTTAGTAAAATGCAATTTAAATAACAGATTATGATGATTACGGGTTGCCAAATACATAAATATTGTAAGAAAAAAATTGCTGACGACCTTGGCCTTCCAATGTATTTTAGAATTTCAGTATGTAAACAAGTACCGCGTAATTCGCTTTCACACGTGCTTATCAGTTATATCCTTTCTAATAATACCGAGTTCCTCGAATTTTAAACAATTCATAGGAATTTTGAATTATGCTTGAGGCTTTAGCACTATCTGGATTTGGCATGTCATTCTAAGAATAGATATCTGTAACCTATATTCCTCTGGAGTTAGTCATAAATGACAAAAGATAAATATTGCATAATATATTTATTTACGTAATACAGACGTGCATAAAGGGATTTCGATTAATGCAGAAGCAAATTTATCCACCACATAGTACTGATATTAATAAGATAACTTTTTTGTATTACTTTTGTGTTCAATTTTTCTAATTTTGCTCAACAGAAACATGACTTTAATGCAACAGTAAAATTACTGGTATACCATTCGGATTCGATTGAGGATTATATTGGTAAAAAATTAGTAACACCATATAGGTCTAATATAATCCATACAGAAACTGTCATTTATTAAATAAGACCAACAAGGGTTCATGTGTCAGAAACTTTCAAAACTTTCATTTTACTCCAGCCAATTTCAAAAACCGCTAATTCTAAAGTCGATTTTACAGTTCTTTGAACGGAGCAAGGTTGGTGGTGTTTACAAACAATATGAGAAGGGGGTGAATCCAGAATTTCTATCCTCTTTTCTGCAAATTAATATCGTGCCCACTTTTGTTAAAACAAAATATATTGTAAAAATAATTCGTACACAAACAATTAACAAACTAACCATATAAATTAATCTAATTCAGAAACGATATCATAATGCCGTAACACTCACTGTTTTTCATTTATGTCTTCCCTATCGACTACAGTTTGTTCAGCATCAAGGATTTAAGACATCACAATTTAGAGCTCTATCCGGGGTTCTACAGGGTTCGATTTTGAGTCCCATGTTACTTACCATATATGTTGATGATCTATGTTCTAGCCTTGACGTTAAATACCTTCTATATGAGTATGACTCACCAATCTGTATCTAGCGTTGCACATTGTGAATTGTTACAGTGACTGTATTTACGACGTCGTCGTCGTTGCGAAAGCTACAATGAACATGGGTTTTAATTTTACGTAATCCGAGGAAATTTCAGTCAATTGATTTAGTGTATCTACTATTCTGTGTTGCGTTCTAAGTTGGAATACTGTTCTTCGGTTTGGTATCCTAAAAACATCGATCAGAAGTATATGATAATGTACGAAGAAAATTTTTAAAGCACGTTTACTTTAAGGCAACTTGACTCTATCCAACTATAGGTTATCCCCATAACCCATTATTAGCTGGTTACGATGCCAGTTTAGATTATCGTATACATCTATGACTACAATGTTTAAAATTGTACATAATTTGATTTCTGAACGGACTTGATTTATGTATACCATACCTCGCTTGAACTCACGACACTGTGACATATTTATACTTACAATATCTAAAATGAATATTTTATCATCAGCTTCGCAGGCTAAATTGATTTGCAAAATCATATCTGTGATATTGGGATCTTAGTACATGCTTGTTTCTGTATTTCCTTTTGTTTAATTTGATTTTAATTGTTTTTTATTTGTTTTTGCTTTGTATCGGTTTATATAAATATATGTTTTGTAATTTAGAATGTAGGTAACTATCCAGCCCTGTAAATGGTTTTTGCTGTTGGACAGTTGTATACTAAAATAAAAATACATTTTTATGAAAGTCTATTTTAAAATACACTAAAAGATATTTGATTAGAACTAAATTTATTCAATTTGTTGACAAATTTTGATGCTTGAAGCACATTTCGATCCTAGTTTTTTTTGGGGGGATTGTTCTTGAAATTTGTTGTTACATCCTGTTCTATAACATAAATCAATTTTCTTAACACATTAAGTACACTGAACCATGAACTGATATTTTTACGGAAAACTGGTATTTTCCTTATATAAACTGCGCACAGGGTAATAGCAGTAGTACACACACTTATCACAAATTAAAAAAAATATATTATTTACGACCATATATTACACTTTCCCCTAGTGAGCTGAATGATGAATGGTGGTGTAAATTACAGGCCTCAGATAAATAATAATTGAGTTTGTAAGTTATATAAAAATAATATAAATTTATAGCCCCTACGCACGCAGAAGCGGGCTGCTTTATTGTGGAATAGTGGCAACCTTTGTCGCCATAAAAAGAGAAATATTTAAAATATTTGCAAAGTTATTCACTTTGGGACCGGAGTGTCGTGTCAGGAAAATTAATATTTAAAACGCGTTTAATTGAATTATTTTCAGTTTCGGATCTGTAAAATTGAAAACCTGCGACGCAAACATGTAGATCAGGTCAACGGACCCGAAAAAAAAATTGTAGTTGGCACGAAATATTCTTTACTCAAAACTACGAGCTATAATTTGGTGACATGTAAATAGATCTATTTTCATAAAAATATAAATACCTATTTTTCAAATTTCAGGTTCTTAGTGTCTTGATTGGTTACCTGTTAATGGTAATCGACAAAATCGGCATAATAGAGTACTATACTATGCTGTATTACTTCCAATAGGTAATTTTAGAAATATGGACAAAATTGCATAATTTGTTTATATGATGATATTATTTACCTACATTTTTGTGAAAATTCTGAAGCTTAAACATATCGTCGCCTTCCACACAGAGTGTCGTAAGTAACATTCTATAAATTTTACAGTGGAGTGAAAATACGAAAATGTACATCCATGTTATTCGGAAATACCGAAAAAATGTTTAATTTGAATTTCTGATTTTAATATACGGAAAAGTACGTTTTTCAACTTAAAATTATTATAATACACACTAAGTAAAAGCAAAACAAAATGGAAGTTTTACAAATACAAACTAATTTTTGTGAGGCAAATTGTAGTAAAAGTTTTTGAATTCGGGAAGCCTTATAACAGGAGTATCTCCTTTACATAGCGAAGTAAGATCATCGAATGTTTTCTTTGTTTAAATGACCAACTTTTATATTTGCTACTTTGCCCTCCAGTCGTTTTAATTGGATGAAGTCATACTTTGAGTCAAGGTGGCTATATTTAAAAAATATTTTCGTAGGTTCTTTTTTGTCCACCATTGGTTCCATAATGTTGGTCCAATTTAATTTTTTACCGCCGTGGCGGTCCGCCTCGTTTATATTTTTCAAGTTTTCCTACAAAAGTAGAAACGAAACCTGAAATAATTTATGTACAAATGTATGTGCTATTTTAATATTAAGTGTTTTGATTTGTACAAATCTGCAGGTTAACGCGTGCTTTTACATTCAAAAGATCGATAAATTGACGACAGAAAAATCGATTAGTAATTTTTCTAGGACAAACACGGAGCGTTCGCGAGTAAAAAAAATCGCCCAAAATAAGTAAATATTTATAAAATTATTAAAAACTGATAGTAATAACTTGTATTATCTTCAAAAAGTAATAATTCCAGGTGTATTATGGCTTCTAAACAATTTACTAGTAGATATTAAGATTGTTTTATCATTCATGTTTTCACAAGCACTAAAAAAAGTAACAAAATCTACCAAAGAGATATTTCAAGATCAACGATCACAGAAAATTCTTACCAAATTCCACATGTGACATGTTTAACGCTTCACTTACGTCAGCGTTCTCAAAAGCTGCTGCAACGAGAATCATTCGCACAAATTGACCTAACTGCATAGTGCATATACGACACTTTTGTGTGATTTAAAAATGAAATTTTGTTAGATACGCCATTCGTTTTTTCTGCCATAACTTATGAGTTTTTGCCAATGCAGTTACAGCACTTTGTGGGAACGTGCGGCAAATCGAAATAAGTTTGGGCGCGGCGTAACTCATTTTTTGAATTTTTGTTAGTTACGACACTCTGTGTGGAAGGCGACGATATTAACTAAATATGCATAATAAAGTTTACTTGGAATGTAGGTAAGTATATCTCTTTTACGTAAAAATTATTTTACTAATTTTCTTATCAGACAGCTAGTAGAATTGAGATAGCTATTTATATTGAAACGATATTGTCTGTATAATTGGTTACCAAAAATTATTTCCTCATATTTTAGTGAAATGTATTTTTTGATTAGTGTAAAATGAACATACAATTTCAATTTAGATTATTTCTTCTTAATTTACTTCAATCACGAGGTAATAGAATGTTTTTCTGGAACTTTGGCTTAATTTAATCTATTAATTTTGCAAAAGATTTTAAAACAAGCAATAAAAATATCGTAGAACGTATGTTACGCTAAATATACAGTAAAGAGACATATATTATGAAGGAAATATTTTGCGAACGATTAAGTATTTAAATAAGACTCAAAATACTGTTCATATAGTGAAGAACATATAGTGAAGAAATAATATACGATGAAATAAGGAAATATATTAGCCATTTTTAAAATTTACTGCAGTAAAGAGGTATTTTCATTCATATCGAGTCTATTTCACAGAAAGTCTACTCTTGAATGAAATTATTAGAACCAAGTGTTGAACATTGTTGATATATTCCAGTAAACAATTTTAAATGCTTTTATATGTACTCTTAACTATTATACAGTGCTTTCGAAAAGTAACGATTACATTCATTGTTTATGAAATTGAGAAGTTTTCGAAAAAATCCCCTGACACGTCGATTTTATTTTTAAAAAAGGCACTTTTTGACATACGACCCATATTTGTGACGTCATCGTTGTTTGATATATGGCGTCATCGACAATTTTTTTAAATAGCAACCCTCAATTTTGACCATGCCATTTGAAAGAGCGTGCCATTATTCTACATACATATATCATGAAAAATTATGGTGTTACATAACAAAAATTTCAAGAAAATAATGTTTGAAGATTTTAAAATTTAATTTTCACAATACTGTGCACCTCCCCATTATGCAACACCTGTCCGTGCTTATTTAGATGAGCTGTTCCCGAATCGTTGGATAGGGAGAAGGGGCCGATTGAGTGGCCAGCCAGATCGCCTGATTTGACACCCCTAGATTATTTCTTGTGGGGATACTAAAAAGCAAAGTATACGTTACTAGACCGGTTAATTTAGAAGATTTAAAAGCAAGAATTCGTCACGAGATACATCGTATACCTCCTGAAGTTATTGATAATGTCCAAAAAGAATTTATTAATCGTCTTGGCTACGATCAGGCAGCCAACGGTGCACAATTTGAACATTTAATTTAGTCGATTTTTTACATAATCATTATCATTTTCAGTATTGTGAAAATTAAATTTTAAAATCTTCAAACATTATTTTCTTGAAATTTTTGTTATGTAACACCATAATTTTTCATGATGTATGTATGTAGAATGGCACGCTCTTTCAAGTGGCATGGTCAAAATTGGGGCTTGCTATTTAAAAACATGATCGATGACGTCATATCTCGAACCACGATGACGCCACAAATGTGGGTCGTATGTCAAAATGTGCCTTTTTAAAAAACAAAACCGAAAATATCTCAATTTCAAAAATAATGAATTTATTCGTTACTTTTCGAAAGCACTGTATATGTTATTGCGCAGTAATGATGTATCAATTCCATTTAATGTTATTTTATTAGTTAACCTTGAAAATGAGTAAATAATATCTTGCGAAGCCGCATCCACCAAAACATAAAGGAAACTGATATTTCAAACCTACAGTTTACCATAAACAAATGAAAAATAAGTAAGTAGAAGAGAGGGAAGTATGTTCTTCTTGTTTCGTCTTTTAGAACTATTGCTATAATTTATGTAAAATAAAATGTATGAAATCTTTGCTATTACGTGTATGATAAATCCTAAATTCTTGTAAACCCATGCATTCTTCCATGTGGTTAGCGAAAGTCAATTTATGATAAAAAATAACTTCGAGGTATTTAATCAATTGTGGCATATTAAGTACGTGGTTATTTAAAATGTAATGAAAACGAATGTGGTTATTTTTGCGAAAAATGACATTTAGAGACATTTAAGGAAAGCCGGTTGCAATCGCACCATATATTAAGTACGTTTAAGTTATGTTGCCGTTGTACACAATCCGATTTAGAATTAAAATTTAAATATAGCCTTAGATCATCAGCGTACAGCAAGAAGTAAACATTAAGATTCTGAGCGATATCATTAATAAAGAGAGTGAAAAGTAGTGGACCTAATATCGATCCTTGTAGTACACCTGATGTTTGATTAAATAACTCAGATTTATAATCACGGCATTGTAAATTGAACTCGATGGGAAATATATGATTGAAGCATGTGCAAAAGAGATATACTGATACCATAATCTTCAAGTTTACGCAATAGCTTATCGTGATCAGGCTTGCCAAATGCTTTAGATAAATCAGTGTAGATGACATCCACCTGATCTGTCCTATCCAACGCTTCACCAATAAACTGGGTGCTACACACAAGTTCGATACTGTGGATCTGCTCTTCATGAATCCAAGTTGCGCGAAAATAACTAGGTTCTTTGTATGAAAGGGCAAATGTTCGTGAATCAGTATTTCAAGATAAATATTTACATGCTAGATTTAAATAAAGTATATACCTACCTACAATAGAAATGCAATATTTATTTTTTCAGCTAATGATAGATAGATAGATTTATTACTCAGTTCATACGTATTCACACATATAAGTACAGATTTTTGAAAAGATCTAACATATTTACATTAGTATAAGAGTACCTACGTATGAATAAACTGCAAGCAGAAAGGAAAAATGATTTCGCTATTATTAAAATATGAGATATGTAGTAGGTATAAAAATAATAACAATAACAATAATATTACACATTTCTGTAGGATATGAACTAATATGGAACTAATCCAAACACATAAAAGAGAAAGAGGGACGCAATTTCGAAGAAACAGGGACTCTAATGCAACCAGATCAGTTAAATGATCCCTGAAAAAATTCATGGATATCATAAAAACATCTAAATGCAAAAAAGAATTAACTTAGATTTAAAAGTTTTTAAACTTTGAATTGAATTAAATTTGTCTGGTAAGTGGTTTAAAATTTATATGCCCATGAACAGAGGACCTTTTATAGAAATATTATTGTTATGTTGCAAAATTTTATTATATTACGTGTATTATAATCATCACATCACAGGAATATTTTAAATATTTTGACAGTATCTTTAGTTTTTTTAAGTAAGCTTGATTTATTATAATGTTGAAACAGAATACCTACTTGTATCATCAGCAAATATAAACAAATTTATTTCTGGAAAATTTTGAACTATGTCGTTTATAAAGAGTAAGAATAATGAAGGTCCAAGTACCGAGCCTTGAGGTACTCCGCAAGATTAATTCATTCATTATTAATTAATGTTCACTTAAACATTACCCTTTCTTATATTTGCAAGATCCTTGTCGTGGTAATACTTCTTATTTTGTCTTGCAAGACTTTTTTAAATCTTGTTTTGTTTTGCAATTCGAACTATCAAGTCTTGTCTTGGCCTTGTTTTGTCTTTTTTTGTGAGACTAAGACAAGACCAAGAAAAAGCAGGGCAAGATTGCCAATACTAGGCACATCTTGATGCTCAATTTTGTTAAATCTAAATTTTCTCTATATCCAAATTGTTTATTATGTTTTACACTTGGGGATATTTTTATCCTTTGCCACACCACACGATCATCAACATTAGTGCCATAAATAAAAAACACATTAAGCCACATTGTATTTTCGGACGATCACAGCTTTACTACCCAGACACAATAACAATAATCGTTTTTTATCCCCACAAAGTGATAACTGTTTTGGTTGGCAGGGGTGCGAAGAGCCAACAAAACACCATGACGTTGATTTAACTAAACTTAGCGGCTATTCGCGGAGATCGGGAGAATTAGCATAACTCTCAGACGGACTCTTTTGTTTTGGTGGAAAAAACTGTCGACATTTCGACCAGTCCGACCATTACGAATGTCACTTCGCAGCGGCCGCGCGTAGGAGAAACGACTTATTTACTGTTTCAACGGGTCGACATATCTAATCCGAGAATAAGATTTCTTTTCGGAGTCAGGTCAACGGCCGAATCCGCAAGCCAAAACGTTTAAATCTGAACTTGATTTACATTTTTAAATCACCGGCTTAAGTTCACGCGTTCAAGATCATGTTAACAACATTCATTTGCCGCATAAAAAACGCCAAATTGCCGCTTAAGTGCTCGCTTCGGGATGAGTGATCGAACTGACACTTGTAAATTCTATTTGAAAAAGCAGAGCGTGCTATCCGATTATTTTTTGAATGACGATTCACAGAACTCGATCTAGTACTTTCACCGCTCTGGAAAATTTGTTTAGCTAATACAGCGTGTAAAAAGTAGTTAAAGGGTAGACAGAATGAGAGCCATATCTGTTAAGATGGGGTAGTTTTATAAGGGTAAGGGATTTGTTTAATTAAGTAAATACGGCGAAAGATATGAAAAATTTAGACGTTTCTAGATAACATAAAATGTTTTTTGAGAAACTTTTTTTATGATCTGTCAGTTCTTTTGCCTCTCCTAGGCGCTGATTAAGGGTAAAAACATTTAATTGATGGTATTGTGTTCTTTCAGCAGTCAGAGATACTATACTAGGTATATATAAATAATTTGGGTATTGTTGCCCACCCTGTAACAATTAGGAGCAACTTATGATACATTTTTGGAAACAGGTCAGCTAGGGTAATCCGGAAATTGGAAAAAAAAAGTGGTGTAAAAAAATTATGATGACGGCATTACTCGAAGGTAGGTCACCCTATACATTTTATATTAAATTATTATTTGAAAAATAAGTAAATTAAAATAAAAATTCGGCCTGTTTCGGGAATTTTCAATAATGTCTTTTATTTACCTAATAATGAATTTGTGCGTGACTGTAGGGATGCACTGTATATTACGCAAGAAAGAATTTTGTGAAAGATTAAGTACCTAAATAAAACTCAAAATATTGTTCAAACATATAGTGAAGAAATAATATGCGATGAAATAAGAAAATATATTAAGGTCATATTTTTAAAATTTACTGGAGTAAAGAGGTATTTTCAATCATATCGGGTCTATTTCACAGAAAGTTTACATTTGAGTGAAATAATTAGACCCAGTGATTATTGACACTTGTAAATTCTATTTGCAAAAGCGCAGTTTGTAAATTTATCCGATTATTTCTTGAATGACAGTTCAGAGAACTCGATCTAGTTCTTTCACCGCTCTAGAAACAAAAATTAGTTATACATATTGTAAAAAGTAGTTAAACGGTAGACAGAATGACAGCCATATCTGTTAAGATGGGATAAGGGATTTTTTAATTAAGTAGAGATGGCAAAAAATATGAAAAATTTAGACGTTTCTAGATAAAATAAAACGTTTTTTTATAAACTTTTTATTATTCAGTTCTCTCGTCTCTCCTAGGCGTTGATTAAGAATACTCTAAAACATTTAATTGATGGTATTGTGTTCTTTTTGCAATCAGAGATACTCATATATAATGTGTGTTCAATTCTAATGTTGAAACTTTGTAATATTGCAAAATTTGAAAACGTCTTGTATTCTCTTACAAAACAAGACAACATTTTTGTTTGAAGTCTTGTTCTTGCTTGATTTAGCAAGACGATGTATTTGAGATTCGCAAATTTAATATTTCACAATTTGCAGGATTTTGCATAATTCTTACTTAATTCTTGCAAGACCCTTCTATATAAATGAGAAACATTATCAATATCGTGGGAAGTAATTTACGCTAAATATACAGTGAGAGATTTATATATAACGGAAGAAAGAATTTTGTGAAAGATTAAGTACCTAAATAAAACTCAAAATATTGTATCAAACATATAGTGAAGAAATAATATGCGATGAAATAAGAAAATATATTAAGATCATTTTTAAAATTTACTGGAGTTTTTATTATTATCTGTCAGTTCTCTCGTTTCTCCTAGGCGCTGATTAAGGGTATTTAAAAATATTTAATTGGCGGTATTGTGTTCTTTTTGCAGTTGGGGATATTATATTTAAAAGATCCTTTACTTTGTCTAAAGACTGGACGACGAGCCATTAAATCTGTAAATGATTGATGATTGATGATCAGCCGCTTAGGCCAAGCAGGAAGTAAGCAGACCACTTATATCTCACCTACACCTCCCTTTGTCTGGCCAGGGACTCCAGGGCATTCTAATGTTGAAACTTTGTAAAACTTTGCAAAATTTGAAAACGTCTTGTATTGTCTTGCACAACAAAACAAGAATTTCTTTAAAGTCTTGTTTTTGCTTGATTTTGCAAGATCATGTCTTGTATTGTCTTGTCTCGTAAATTTCTTGTCTCACAATTTGCAAGATTCTTGCACAATTCTTACAAAATTATCACGAATTTGGAACTGTCTCTCTTAACTGAATACAACAATGTTTTTTTTTTAAAATGTACGCCAATAAATATTATTTCATTTTGTTAAAATTTAATAGCTTTAAAAAATAAATGCTTCTGGATGTTCTTTCAGTTTTTTCCGAAGAAAATATTTTATAATTATCTGCTTCGAGTAGTACGCTACTTGTTATTGTTAATAGATGTTTATCAGATAAGACTATGAAAAACTGCACCATCCCAGTCAACAACTATGCCCGATTTCGCGCGTATGTCGAAATGAGATGTTTTCAGCGATGTGCTTTCGTCAAATTTGTTTCTGAAAATAGCCGTCATCCGAACGCGCGCAAACACCGCCACAAGGTTAGTGATATGTTGTACAAATATTTTCCTTTAATTGTATGTGTGGGTCGGCCTTCGTAATGAAACAGATTGAGGCCCAAGCAATGATACGGTTCGATGAATCCTGCTATTTTCGAATACACAGAATCAGGGAAAAGTGAAAGTGATTAGCTGCACGCTCTCAGTGTGAAGATGAGCGTTGAAATAATCAATGAAAAACAATATTTTCACGACTGAAAGTGAGGCGGATTCTTGTAGATGAAAATTTTACTCTTTATTAATATATTTACTGTCGTTTTTATACGTTCCCAAGTCTTTGACTTCAAAAGCTCCAAAAGATTCTTTGTTTGCAAATTTTAAGTTTAAATATACAAGTGAGGAAGATAACACCATTCTCAAAATTGATTCGAGTTGTATCAAACCAATGGGAAAAACGTTATTTTTAACTAAAAAAGAAACGTTTCTTAAATATTATTAAGCTACGTTTAAATAACACAAATTAAACAATCAATAAACGTTTATGGAAAACGTATTATATGGAGAACGTTTTATAAACTTGCATGTGCCCATTGGACATATTCTATACTCATAAAATATGCAACTATGTAAATAAATAAAGTAACTCATAATACAATACGATAATATAATTTTTTCTTGCCACAGTAATCAGGGATTACATTAAACGTTGACAATTCTAACGCAAAACCTTTAATCCGTTAGTACAACTTTATAAAAACGTTATATAAACGTACGTGTGGCCATTAATAAAGTTTACAAAATATACTTAATACCTACATTCTGTATTAGTGTATTTATTATATTTTGTAAAATTACAGAAATAATCTTGACAAATTCTTACAACAAATTGACAAATATCTGTTTCGTCTTTGGTCTAACAATATCTCGCACATTTATTATTTATTGTTACTTGAGTATTGTAAAGGTCGCGAATGATTGTTTCAATTTCTTTTGAAGGCGTTTCATAAATGTCAGACAATTAAAACAAGGTTAATAAAACAATTCCATACACTTAGTGTAGCATGAGAAGAACTCATCAAAAAATTACGGCACTGAAATTTGAACCAGTCTGAATTTGTTCAGTGTACGATTTTCTGTATTGTTAACTGGTGTCATTGTTAAGCTTCAAGTTCAAGTTTCTGGAAAAATTAGAGACAGCAACAATCCAAGGAACGAATATTTTTGAAAGAATAATTTTAGTGGATGGGTTTATTATTTATATAGAAAATCTTGAATGATACGTTTAAAAAATTCAACACCTACAAGATACTAACAGAATGTAACATTGTATGAAAAAGTATACTTTCCAATTATAAAACATTCTGATAAAATTTAGGTAAATGTTAGATAGCGAAGATTCCAACAACCAATGAATGCATGTCATTGAAAAATTTACAAAAATAAGAGTGGTTATGCATGCATTAGACGAAAATATAATGAGATCTAGGAATTATCTTGGCACAAGCGCATTTTTATTAAGAAATATTTACATTAAAAGACCTTCGTTTTGTCCTCCTGCGCACTGTACCTAAAATTACGTAAAAATATCTCTTGTTTACAACAAGATAACTCAAACTAAAATACTGCTCACTTTCACTTAAAATTGCGCGCAAATTCTTGAAAAATCAATGAATCCCTATCAGAATGTGCGTGCGTCAAGAGCAAAACTTCTCAATATTAGTTCAAGTTGTAATATAAATCAGGATAAGTGGTGACGAACTCTATTTTATTAAAAAATACAATTAGTCACCCAAGATCAAGACCCTCAAGCCATATTTCCTCGTCCCATTCAACGTGGTTGGAGGATTTTAACCATTGTAAAGCCGTATATCAAAATAAACGATGCAATAAAGTAAATCTGTAACAGTAAACGGCTGACTTGTGTTGTATGGATGCCAAAATGTAACACGACGATCTTGACCTTTAATATTTTATGCCAAGTAGTGACGTCAGACGTTCCAGATCACAGTGTTTTTCATTATTGGGAAATAAACTTTATTTTTAAATTGTTTTTCTTTCTAGAGTACAGGTAAGATGAAAACCTTCCACCAAGACTTGATTTTCTAATTGTTTCATTCTGTTTCCAAAGTTTCCATGCAGATGGGGTTGATTTTTTAATGTAACATACTGCGCATGTAAGTTAGATAGTTTTAACTGTTTTCTCACAAGAAAGAATCATATAATTCGAATAGGGCTTGTTCTGCAAGGAGAATAGACCTCCAGGTATCATATTTTCAATATTCAATACCACATATTACATTCATAAAGGCGGATATAACTAAAATTCAGTGCGTAGAGGACAAGGAAAATCCCCTTAAATTTTTTCTATGACGTCATTTCCATGTACAATGGAACAATTATTCAGTGTAAACATATTTCTATTACAATAATAAACGACTTCCTTTGCATACGTAAGTTGGTGAAAAATGTACTTAACATTTGTTTTTAACTTATTGGAAAATTACACAGGGAAAGGTTTGAACATACATACATACAATATTTATTTTCTGCAATAAATTGTAATTAATTTAGCTTTATGATATGCAAATTTGCTGTTAAAGACAAAGGCAGAAGAATTAAATCATTACTAAATTTGCTTAACTACATTTTAGAATGCTTGTTACTGATTGACTTCTTAGAAATATTTATTGATAAGAGTATATGCATCATTCCCAGTAATAATAATAACTGAATAATATTTTAATACGTTTATACAAATTATTACATACGTAGGTTGATACCTACTGGTACAATTTTTAAGAGGGTTTTGAAAATCCCATTCCTTAAATGCGTTACAAATTTCACTACATCTTTCATAAAGTACAACATTCGAGTCTTCTTGCAGTGGCTCTTGTTCGTTCAGAAATCATGACATTAAAGATAATAAGACAGAAGTAATTAGAAGTAGGTAATTTGTGTGCAATATTTTTTATGTAAAATATTACAACAAAGGGAACTGGGTATATACAATGTTAACTAAGACAAAAAATATTTTAAGAGGGCATAGAGAAAAATAAGAATGAATAGAGTCGCCCTTCAAAAATTTTCAGTTTTCAGAGCAATTTTAAACGTGTTATAGTAATTAAATAAAAGAATTTGTGTCAGGTATAGATATTTTCTTATAATATAGTTCGCCGCTTTGTTTTTCTAGGTTATTGGACTGTCGCGTGTGCATTCAAAGTTTTCTATTATCTAATGGGTATTTTATTTAACTGTACGCGAAACGTGTTTTGTTGTTAGTGGGTAATCCCAACGGACTTTCAACGAGTGAAAATGTAGTTTTGACAGAGTGCAGATCTCTGATAAAAATTATCAATTTAAACGTTGTTCGCACACACGTATTACTGAAAAAATACCAAATACTCAAAGAAAAACCAGATAAATACAGCAGAATTAAAGTTTTTATGTCAAATGACTTAATTTTTATTAAAAATATGTAACAATGTTCTAAAATTGCATTTTATCCGCTCTAAAATGCGGCTATACACTAAAAAAAATATCATAATATGCTTCTAATAATGTTAAATGTCAAACTTTTCAAAGCCCTCTCAGTCAGAAAATTTAAATATCGTTAGTATTTTGAAAATTTTATATTTTCCGCAAATCTACACAACAAATACTAAGTAAAATATATTTTCTAACGCATTTTTAGACCTCTGACATAAAATACAGTATTCCTTATAAAAAAAACACAAGTTGTAATCTTATACAAAAACTAAAAATATTATTACATTTATTTTTATGCTATCGAATGTATCTTAAAAAAGTGCCGGTATAATGTTCAAGCCGTGTTGAGATATTTTGAAAGGAAATCGAGAAAAGGGCACCAGTCGGTTTAGCCAAAAATCGAGGAACGCCCTGTAGCTCGAAAACGGCAATATATAGAGGCATGGAGTTTGCGCCATTGTTATTTTCTCAAAAAAGAGCTCTGAACTGATCTATTAGATTTGCTCTGTCTATGACAGATTTGCAGTAATCCTTGAAAAACTCAATTCGTATTACCCTGTACATCCCTTCAGTGAATTTTCACTTATAATATCACAATAGCTTATTATTCGGTAAGAAAATTTCACACCAGAAGTATAAATCAAATCATACATTTTAAATTAATTTGACGGCCAAGGTATTGTTGTTGTTGACATATGCTGATTTGCCATTTTTATTAAAAGGGTTCTGTCACAGTAGATGTCATTTACCAGTTCAAAGCGTTGAGTTTAATAGATGTATACTGAAATATCGCGATTTGATAAAAAAGATAATAAGTTATTAGACAAGAAATTCAAAACCTAATACCAGATAACACTAAAAAATTAAAAGCAAGTGTATGGAAACAATTTGTTGAATTAGTTACATCAAATGCTAAAACTCATATGGGTAGAATTTGAATCTATCGTTCTTTTGCAGTTTTCAGTCAATAAAGGTGGTAGAAATATATTTTTTAAAAGTAACCCGACGCCACCATATTTCGTATATAGATAAGATGCCAATGTGTAGACCATAAATATTTACCTTTTCAACTGTCAAAAAATGTTTACTTAATTATCGCCTCGCCACGAAAAAATGTCCGGAAATTTTTCTGGTTGCCCATGATAACGAGGAATCTTATTGGTTAAGGTAAAGGTGTAAAATTTTCAATGAAATACAGTTCCATCGTAAAGTTCACAAAACCCGTTCTAAATCCACCGAAGCCCTGAGCTGGAAAACTGTGTCTGGGTCACCTAATAGTAAATATTTGTATTTCGTTTCATCATCGCGACCTCTCCTCGAATTTGACTAGAAAAAACACCCATACTCGCACCGCGTATCCGAGTTAAATGGATTTTAAAAATACAGTTGCACCGTGGCTGGTATGACGAACGGCCTTCATTCCGTGATGGACGCTGACGTAACGTCACACCCACGAAAAGTACTCTTGCTGATTAATGTACGCAGAAAAAAATGGGATGCGGTGTTTTGTTAGATATTCAAGGTCCAGGGACGTTTTGTGTAAATATTTAAAAATACTCATTATTAGAAGCAAGGACTTTGCATACGTAGTTTTGCAGTACACGCTATTAGCTATACTATTTGTGAAGTAACGAGATCTCTATCCGGAATTTTCAAGTATAACAAAATATATGGCACTGGATTTTCCACCGCATCAGCTTAGCCGTTTTTCAGAAATGTGGCTAGGATGCAATACTAATACAATGAAACGTGATGGCACTTTTTTTTGTCACTTATAATTGCACAGGAGCTCTATATTTTACTGAGTAAATTTGGGTTGTTATATGAGAAACAGACGCCTAGCAACTAGACGAGAAAAACTGTCATTTATTCTAGTTTTCAGTTTTTCGGGTCAAATTACTAAAGGAGGCTGTTTCGACAACACAAACAACACAAATTTACCTAGTATCAATACAAACATCGAGTGTAATTCGGGAGGACAATTTAATGAATAAAAAATTTAAAAACATACCAATGCAAACCTTATTTATAAAACATTAAAATTAAATACATTTTTATTTGAGCGTACAATTATTACACGCAGTTATTGAAATTCATATGAAGAATATGTAGATACTACTTTCGCTACAGGTGTCACAGATAATCATTTCTGTTTTTCCAAACGAATCGATTGAATAATGCTCGAATGATACTACGAGTACTATACAGTGGAGTGAGATATTAGAAAGAGGCGCAACCTTAATGGCGGAATGCGTATTCGATCTACAAAATTAACACCCTGTATTTTGAAAATAAAGGCCCTAATAGAAAATATCTATAGGGCAAAATGTTTTTAAAGTCGGACAAGATATAAAGGCCTGCATGTTTGACCTTCCGTTATGTTACACCGTGTGTGTACACAGTAGGGATTATTTGGGGCCGAGATTTGTCCGTCTGTCGAGAACTGTTGTTAACGACAGTAAATTTTGAGTGTTCTGTGTGATTCAATGGTTTAACAAGCAAAGAAAACCTCCGTGAACAATAAGTTGTCGATAAATTAACGAATCTTTGAACCAAAGAGCTGCTATTACCTAATACTATCTCGGCACCAAAAGTGGATACGCATTTCGCCATTAGGTTGCGCCTCTTTATAATTTCTCACTCAACGACTATACCAATATGTTGTGCTGAGTATTTAGTCCATTTGGAAATTTCATTAATTCCAATCGGCACACTTTTTTACCAACCTTTATAATTTTTCTTCTTCCAAAAGGGATTTGGTGTAAGAGATACTCTGTCCAATGTTATAGAAGTTCCTCGTTTTTCCATCAACTTTTCAAATAAGCATACTGAACAAATGTCTTCTTCTAAAATATTAGGCGTAATCCATTTTGTTGTCAAGACCGTGCTTCGTTTTCGAAAATAGAGGATTATACGCGATACGTCCAGTTGCTTTTCCATGATTTTCATTTTTGAGATAAGAAATAAGTGGTTTTGCAGTATGTTGCTTCACCTCCGCGTCAAGCTAATTCAAACGCCTAAATGTGATGTTTTTTTTCTTTTGAAGTCCTTCCGGTTTATTTTCGTCATATAATTTGGCGATTGGAAATAGTTCACATTTATTAAAAGCTGATGCACTGGATTTTCTCTTTTCTGGTTGTGCTTGTAGGATTTTACCTTTAGCATTACGTGCAGCTCGTGATGAATTAAAGTGTACGTCGGTGAAAGGGTTAAATACGATATTGCATTCTTTATAATTACTTTGTAGCATTTTGGCGGTGGTTCCATATTGTTTTAACTACCACTTCTTTGTAGTCTTTTCCGTCACATTTTCGCATATTAAAAGCAAAATCTTGCAATATTACACTAAATTTCTCGATGGAAGTATCTTTCTCAAATTTAAAATCTTCCGCATTGCAATGAAATAATTCCAGGATGAATAATAGGAAATAGGATAAATATCTAAGGAATAACCATATTTACTTATTTTGCAAAAAATGTATTAAAACCTAACTTAAACACTTCAAAAACAATTCACTCGACATCTTGTGTTATATTTTTTTATGTGACATGCCACCTAGATTATTGTTTTTTAATTGGCATTCCAAAGTTATTATAATGATTAATAAATTAATTTTTATCTAGAAACCGGTGCATGCGCCAGGAGGAAAAAGTCTGAGATACTTTTAACTTGCCTATGCGACACCAATTTGTCCAAAAATCAGTGGCGAACATTTTTTTGCTAAAAATGCGTATTTAACGGCACGAACGCCACTGATGCTAGCATATTACAAGACAAATTTATACACGTAAAGTATTCACTATACACTGTTGTGTACCGAATCTGATCTCAATATCTCGATCGAAAAATGAAGAGTATAGTATTGAAGACAGAAATTTTAAACAACCTGTATCTCGAAATGAGGCATTTCCGGATTCATGTTTATATAAACTTTTTTCTTATTTTTAAACATAGAACCTGCCCTTAGATTTTTTTAACATCGTTCTGTAACACCCTGTATGTCACAGTCAGAAAGACCAGTAGATTTCAAATATAAAAATATATAAGTTGTTGCATATATGAATCTAAATTGTATTTATTTAACGCGATACTCAATTGTTTTATAAAACATCAATAAAAAAATCAGAAAAACACCAACAGTGTTTGTATCTGCAATTCTTAGTTACACAAATTGTTAATAATCAGAATAACCCTATATCACAGCTTAAAGAAGATACTAAGTTGTGCCTATATTATGTTTTACTAAAATTTTTAAGCAGATTCCTGTTCTTTTCCATTCACGTTTTGATGATTATTTATGTGGTATAACAAAATACTTTTAGAAAATCAACATACAACGGCCAAATGTTATAAATAAATTTTATTGCACCAGAAGGACCCTCTTTAGCAGGCCCCTGGCGTTTCTAAATGAGTTTTACGCATGTGTTCATTGGATATAGGTCGAGGTCAGAATATTTAAATATTATAATAAAGCTGTGTTTGCTTCAGATGAGTTGAAAACCCAACGAACCGTGTAACGGAAAAAGTTTAACCGACTTTGTTCTATGAATTAGCCGTTTATTAATATTTAATTTGCACAGGAGGTAATAAATAATCAAATATAAGAGTGTTACTAGAAAGAACTAAGATCAAACTTAGTTCCAATCAATCATCAAATTAAAAAATACTCGTATATATTTTAAGAGCAGTTTTAATATCAAAAGCGACAAATAAAAACAAACTAGTTTTCATCATTATCCAATTAGAGTATTATGTTATGTCTGCAGTAAAATTTCTCCTGTGTTGCAGACACTTCTACAATTTAAAACAGAAAAACAAATTTGTAAACCAGGAAACCGCAGTTGGCATAACTGTTTATGTTCTAGCAAGAGTTTAAACCACCGCGAATTAAAATATTCATACTGCTCATGTAGAAAAACGAGTCGAAAAAGAAACAGAAGCAACATCTAGTTTGATGTAATGTGGTTAATTTCATTTACCATTGGTTTTCATAAACCATAAATTAAAAGAAAAGTATTTAAATGCACTATTCTACATAACTGAATTGTCTGTTAATTGATTCTTGAAAAAAAAAATGGAAGAGATCTGGAAATGGTGGTAAATATATGAAAGGTGTATCAAGAGAAACTGACTAGTGTAACTTTTTTGATTATGTGAAATTCTTGTACACATTTTTTTTAATTAGCCACAGGATTACCTTTATATCTTTAAAATTTACTAAGTACTAGTTTTACATCTATGAACATCAGTCTAAAATGAATATTCTTCTTAAAAATTATATAAAAAAATTACAATTAACTATAACGATATTCAATATACACAAAATTGTTGAGGGCGCTGTATATCTTTCAAATAGTTTTTTTACACATGCAAATAATTTTTAACTAGAGCTTAGCAAATAAAAGCAGTGTTATCTTATACCACCTGCAAATTTTCAAAGTAAAACGAATAAATAACGAGAAAAAGTGTTCAGATCAACATATTTCTAGGTACAGAAATTTATGAAAATACGTATTTTTTTAAAATCAACTGAATATGAAAATATTGTTATATTATAAACTTACTTAGTAGTACATGTAAGATTGTTCACTTGTATTTATTTAATTTTCGTTTACGTGTCACACGTCAAACAAGAGAAAATGGAAACAAATTCTATAGAAAAAAGAACAGTACAGTTTTAAATAATGATGTAGCATAAAGTAAATTAATAATACGAAATTAATAAAAAGTTAAAAACAACAATTAGTATACAAAATTCTAAAAAATACACTATCTATATTAAAAACAATAAATAAAATGATCCAAACAGAATGTTTCAATAAATATTTTTTAATTTTTGTCCTAAACAAACTCTTCTTCTTCTTATATTTCAGGCACATATGTAAAAATAATTGTTAAAATGTACTGCCAAAATCACAAAATAATGTGTGTCTTTATAGAAGTTATTATTATTTTATTTGAGAAAAGTTCAAATAATGACAAATATTTTATTTTTGCGTCTATATTTGTTCTACGTTTTAATTTTCGAGATTTATGTAGTACCTAAAAACATAAAAAATGTATAAATACAAATACAGCGACTTTAAAAAATAATTAAAATTGTAAAATATATCACTTTTTATTAAACCTCCTATACCGTCTTTATAATTTCGTTATTAATATATTCTGCTGTTTATTTATAAATTACCATTCCTTCTTTGGTTGAAGTACGGCGAGATTAACGCGAAAATAGGTAGGTATCTGGTTATGCCTTCTCATGAATCTTTTTGTTAACAAATGTAACAAGTCTGAATGAATTAACCCACCTTTCGAATTTAAACGCTGAACGCGAGCTCTGAGTCATGCCGAGTCGTGGATATTGGCAGACCCAAAGGCGATAATGGAATTATTCATCAGACGACTGTTTATAATCTTGTGTTGATTGTTGAGGTATGTCTTTATGAGCTATTAATAAAAAATGTATGATTTAAAGCGGCATAATCGCAAACATATTCGGAAGAAGTTCATCGTCCTCTTTGTTCTGGCAAGACTGAAAGGATAGAATTGGTATATTATCATTAAGTGGAAGGTATACAGATTGATGGGGAGAATTCGCGATGGAATACTCATTGTTTAACAACATTTCTTGACAAAAAAATTTGAGAGATTAGAGTAAAAAATGTTACAAAAACTAATAATAAATAATATGTGGGGGTAGGGTATATAATGTGGGTGCAATTCAACGCTGGTTGGGGCTTTAGTCCGCAGAGTAGTTAGTTTCACATAATATTGTTAATACCTAAAAGTATATAAAAAACGATTACATAAAGGGTAAACATTATTTAAGTAGGTATTTGTCATGTTTAATTTAAAAATTCATTGACAGGTTAAAATCACTTTTGACATTGTCGATATTTAATTTCAAATAATTTTAATTTATTGGTATAATAATTTTTATAGTTACATATTTGACTCAACTTAAAGGCGGCCACCTGAAGGAGCAATCCTAAAAATGCAGAAATAAGTCAGATCTCATCTATTGTGGTTGAATTTTCGAGTTCCCACAGTTTCAAAAGTGAACTTAGATATTTATAGTGTTTTCATTAAACCAGGTTAGTAAATTTAGCTAGATTATTATTTTTTAGATAATTATTGAATAGAGCTTTGTCTGTGGAATTGTTCATTGGCATACCTAGATGTTTGGTATCAGAGAGCATACATATGACTTCATTGATAGGAATTGTAGGAGATTTGATTTATATTAGCTTAAAATACCTTTCTAATACAGTAAAGAAAGGAAGTGTAACTTGTCAGGAAAAATTTTTTCCAAAAATATTTGTACAAGAAACCCCTATTAATTTTCAACAGAGCTCGTTACATTTTTTTGGTGTTATTTAGTTACAATTTGTATCTTACCCTTCACTAAAGTTCTGAATTTACTTGATGGCATATTTTTACGCCTAAATCCAGTCGAAACACCCGCAAAAACGCTGTTATAAGGCACGGCGGCGGTTCGTGTCATTCGAATGAACAGTTTTTGTCTTTAATACCCATTTCAAATTTCACTTAAATCGTTTCGCAGGTATGTAAAGCAACCATTAAGTAATTTCTTTTCAAACGTCGACGAAAAAATTAAAGAACCATTTGCAACACTTTCTAAGAACAAAAGTGATCTACTTATTTCGTCGACCTGACTAAACCGCCGAAGTGTGTAAATTTTTTTGAGGCGCTCGCGAATGTCGATGATTTAATAAGGAAAAGACAATTAAGAACGGAATGAACGCGCCAACAAACAAAGGAACAAGGATGATATCTAATTCAGTGAAATAATTAATTTATTAATATTTTGACCTTCAGTTCGAATCATCTAACAATTGACCCTGTGGAACTGGTTAAATATTTTATTACTGTTGTGAGGGTTCGGTAAAATTTTCATTTGTTTAATCGCGCCATATCCTTCGAATTCTATTAAAATTATTCAACTGCCTCCTCCTCCTTCCTGTATCGCCTTAGAGGGAACAGATGGACTTTCTTCCTTGAATTGTAGAGACGCGTAGGGGCAACTGGGTACATATTCAATGTCAACGTACATTCTCCATCGAATAATATAGGGTGATTCAAGTTTTAATAAACACACTTTGAGGGTAAGTAGAACATTAAAAATAATGGTAGTTTATTATATAGTAGTTATAATATTGGGGTTTTAGGTATAAGGAAGATACAGGGTGTTTGAAATTTGTTATAATTACTAAAGTAATGGAGATATTTAAGCCATACTACTGGTACACAGTGTAGTTAGTTAAGGTATCATAAAATGAACAACCAGTGACGGAGATATGGGCATTTCGTATCTTTAATTTAGGAAAAAAAGTTGTATCTCCCTGCGTAATGTTCAAGTTTATGACATTTTTAAATATGTATTTTAATTTCTAACAAAAACGCTATCTTACATTTTTTTCGTATCTGCTACGGTTACATAGTAAATTTAACTTTTTTCAGTTATTTCACTGTTCCTGTCGGTAAATCATTATCAGGAATATTGTTTGATGGTAAATGATACCTGAAACGAGAAAATGAGTAGGTATCCATGATTAAAATACGTTTTCTATTAGTTAAAAAAGTGCGCTAAAGCTAAAGGTAAATTAATAATTTTCAGATAAGTAGTGATAAAAAAACTAAAAATTTTCATAATACAGACATTTAACAACTGCCATTTAACTAAAATACTGCAAATTACATTAACTATCAATACCTACAAATTAGTCTAGAACTAAAGCTGCGTCTTCATTGCGTCCACCCTATCGATCGACTCAGCCGTTCGACACCGTCGATCGACAAGTTAAAACATTTTCCACGTCCACACCGAGGAGACAAATTTTTGTAAATCAGTCGACAGCAAAATGTACGAAGACGAAGACAGTGAATGCTATGGCACACGCAATGGATTCGGAACCTCCTATATTTGCCGATGTCCACACTATATTCAACAAGTCGTCTTTGATTTTACCGACAATCGATGGAAACCCGATTGACAAGTCGATCGATCAAGTCGATTGGAGTGTCCACACTTAGTCGACATTGTCGATCGATCGACAATGTCGACGCAGTGAGGACGCGTCTTTATGTACACCGAATTCTTTAAACGTAATCTACTACATCCATATCACATTAAAAAAGTACAAGGCTATTGCCCCAAGATTTCAATCGACGTGTGGTTTTTCGAGAGTTTATCTTGCATCATAATATTTTCCCAAGAAAATTCGTTTCACCGATGATGCTTTCACTGGTAGAGGAATTACAAATGTTCACAGCTTTCATGAATATTCGGATGTAAACCCTTATGCAATAACTCCTAGACATATTAAACGCGAATTTAAGATAAATCTTTGGGCCAGTATCATTGATCGTTATCTGATTGGATCAGTTATTTTGCCAAATCGATTAAATGGCGTAAGTTATTTGGATTTTCTGGAAAATACTAGTTTAGAGACATTTTCAAGTTTCCAAATAAATGGTTAGGACCAGGAAATAATTGTCCTCAAAATTGGCCACCACGACCGCCAGACTTCAAACATGTGATTATTTTCTTTGGAGAACTTTGAAGGATTTTATTTATTACTCGTTAATTGAATCCCAAGAAGATTTGTGAAGTCGTATTACGAATAAATGTAACGTTATAAGAAACGGTCATAATTTATTAGACAGAGTAAATTTCAATTTTTGGCGAAGAGTAAATTTATGTTTTAGAGAAAAAGGTAAGCATTTTGAACGATTTTTTTAGTTTTGTAATGTTGATGTGATTAAAAATCAATAGAGTTTACTTAATGTAATACCAACAAAAATAGAAGCTGTGCATTTGTGCAGGAGTTTTTAGT
This sequence comes from Monochamus saltuarius, assembly GCA_025584915.1. Classification (NCBI taxonomy): domain Eukaryota; kingdom Metazoa; phylum Arthropoda; class Insecta; order Coleoptera; family Cerambycidae; genus Monochamus; species Monochamus saltuarius. The sequence continues at coordinate 18,482,204 of CM046725.1, forward strand.
CATTATCTTAGTGAATTTTGGATATTAATTATTACTAAAATTTAACGTAAATAAAGAAAACTACTAGATAATTTTGAAAATACTTAGATATAATATATGTTCTTTATTTTGCCTAAACTAAAGTAAAATAATCTTCAACTATTATGTATTATTAAGACGTTAATCCCCGGATAGATTTTGAATGGAAACGTTGTAGCATATCCAACGTTAATCCTACCTCATTAGTAAATTTTAAATTCAACAAGAGAATACTTAAAAATCACCAATTTGTAAAAATGAGTAAGTTATGTGATGGTTTCAAAAAATGTAAGCGAAAATATTTCAAAACACACAGATTTGTGAAGAAAATGACAAAGCTAATTGCTACTACTACAAGAGAAATAATTGCGAACAAACGACAGGTATTGAATAACTATTAAATATCGTTTTCCTTTCTCGTAGATCTCCTGGTACGATAGCTTGCACTGCAAGCTTTCACTGAGTATGTGTAGAAAGATATCTGAATCGCTAATTCAAACGGTATTTTTAAAATACAGGCAATGGCACTGAACGTTTCCTTTAAGTCAATGTCATTCCCATAATTACCAACTATTTTAACACATAGAATAAAGATATTTGTCGAGCATAGGTCGCGATTTTTTGCCAACTTCGTTCTAATTCGGGAATGTATTAATGTTGTAATTTGTCAAAAAGGCGAAAACCTCCAGTTTAACAGAAATAAGTGATTAGGTTTGCTTGAATAGGTATGTGCCAAACAAAGAAATGGCTTAAAATTCCTGGAATAGGTTGAACCGTAGAACAATGTAGGGTAGAGCAAATAAATAAATAAAGAAACAAATAAATAAATACTTAAATAAATAAAGTTACATATACACTGATAAAAATGGGTGGAAATTTCCATGTTTTGTTATGCTCTTTTTACATAATATTAATTGGACAATTTTAATTTATATTATACAGTGCTTTCGAAAAGTAACGAATAAATTCATTATTTTTGAAATTGAGAAGATTTCGAAAAAATCCCCTGGCACGTCGATTTTGTTTTTTAAAAAGGCACTTTTTGACATACGACCCATATTTGTGACGTAATCTTTGTTCGAGATATGACGTCATCGACAATTTTTTTAAATAGCAACGTGTGTCATCTACTTACATACATCATGAAAAATTATGGTGTTACATAACAAAAATTTCAAGAAAATAATGTTTGAAGATTTTAAAATTTAATTTTCACAATACTGAAAATGATAATGATTATGAAAAAAATCGATTAAATTAAATGTTCCAATTTTGCACCTTTGGCTGCCTGACAGTAGCCAAGACGATTAATAAATTCTTTTTGGACATTATCAATAACAGGAGGCATACGATGTATCTCGTGACGAATTCTTGCTTTTAAATCTTCTAAATTAACCGGTCTAGTAACGTATACTTTGCTTTTTAAGTATCCCCACTAGAAATAATCTAGGGGTGTCAAATCAGGCGATCTAGCTGGCCACTCAATCGGCTCTCCCTATCCAACGATTCGGGAACAGCTCATCTAAACAAGCACGGACCGGTGTTGCATAATGGTGAGGTGCACAGTATTCGTCAACAGACCACAACATTTATCTGAATTGTAAAATCGCATTAGGGATAGACATACTAGTGTATTGTCAAGAAATCTGTGGATGGCAATTAGAACACTTAATTGCAAAATGAATGAATTGCGTCTGCTTACACGGCAATTGTTTTTAAATAACATTTACGTTTTATAACATTCATTTATCATTTACTCGAAAACTCTTCTATGTGACAAGGCAAGTAAATCTCACTCAAAAACAAATAATGATTGACAATCAAAATACTGTTTTTCTTTTTCAAATAAAATCTAAACTTGTTCCAGAATTTTTTCGCAAAAAAATCGTTCCACTTGTATGGAATATATTCAATACTTTAGGCGCGCGGTGTATAATTTATATATATAAAATATTTTAGAGGGCTTCAATAACTGACACATCGAACTTGCCCGGCTTCCCCCTATCGTTCGCGACCCGAAAGAAATGTGTTTTGAGAGCAAGGTCTGATCTTCAGAGGTTTCAATTGTATGTAAATTCGTCGGCGATCTATCTGCTTCACAGTAGGTTAACAAAAAAACAGTGAGAATCACGTCGCCCGCTAGATTTCAGTTACTTTCTCTCGACGATAAATCCCTTCGTCTTTTAGTCCGAGTCAAAGTCACGGCCGCCTTCGATGCGATAGCCAAGCGAATAAATATTTGGACGTCTCTGTTCTCGTAAAAAAAGGACGACGCCAGGCAGTGTGGGCTTATTCAATATTTTAAATGTCTATTAAAATTTTCGTACAAAAATAACCTTGGTACGAATAGATTCAATGTCGTCTAGGAAAGACATTAAAGTCGACTTACAAATTGAATTATACACATATAAATCTTTTTTGATAGGACTCAATGTCAGATGTGTTCATTGAATTAGAATGAGGATATTGTATTTCCTCATTTATTTTATTTATATTAACGATAGATAAATTACTGAAGGTGAAACTCGTTGGAAATTGGACCATGAAGTCGTAAGGATACCGGCAAGGACCGAATTTTGACGAGGTTTCTTAATTTATTTTAAATATTTTAACGAGGTTCTCCAAATTTACTAAAAACTCCACCAAATATATTGGTATAGAATACCTTCTAAAATACACTTACAACAAACACATCTCCAGTAAGGTACAATCGTTTGCAATAATAATGGCACTCTTTAAAATGAATTTTGCGATTTCATTTGAACTGCTGACATATTCGTAATGAAATCTACTTTCAACTTTTAACATAAGTTCTTAGTTATTTTACTCACTAATACAGATTTAATGAAATCTCTACTCACAACTTCCAGAAGTTCAAGAACTGTTTTGAGCGAATATCATTATTATGGCAAAAGCACGTACACAGAGAGAAATTTGCCGATACCCTCTTACAGCCCGCAGGCTGTTTCCATTGCAGAAACCATAAATATCGGCGGTATATTTGTACCTTCATGAAGATAATAATACAATTGCATTGAATAAATTATTAAGTTATGGAAAAAAAGTATATAAAATTACAAAAGTAGTGAAATTAAATAAAGGGTGGTTTGTAAATAATGGCCTATAAATACATAATAGATTTTTCACTTCAAAATATTACGATTTAAGCCAACAACAACAAACACGTTATCTATAAATGATACTGCAGGAAACAACTACTCCGCGGACTAATACCCCGACCGGCATTGAATTACTCCTGCAGTATCTGTGTGAACAGTCAAGAACCCTTGTCGGACACACCACCAGACATAGACCGGTTTCGGGCTTGTTAGCCCTCATCAGTATGCCATAGGTGAGATGACCGACAATTGAACTGGCTGTTCCTTCATATGCACGTTCACATAATATGCAGCTGATTGTTTAAAAGTTAATATCTCGAAAATGGTCCATTTCTAAGACTTTTTTCTCAAAAACAATGTAGGTTTAAATTTTGGCTCGATAGTAAATTCTGTTTTTTTTTTATATATCAGCAACTATAACAACTCAAATTTCACTATAATTGTTCATGTCTCACATGAGCGTGATCATTTCACTTAATCCTATAAATATGTATAGTTGAGTTTAGTGCTATTTAAGTGGAAAAATATGTTTTATATTTGCAAAACAACGCAAACATACGAAGCCCTAGAAGGGCCATGTCTACAATTTTTTTTTAAGTTTGGACTAATCTCTGAATTCATAGTTTTAACTCTGAATTCAAACTTTAAACTCTGAATTCAGACTTTAATTTCTGAGTTCAGACTTTAATCTCTGAACTTGTACTGCTAACGAAATTATGAAACAAGTCGTAGCACTCGAGTTTTCTGAGCTTTCTGAGATTTAGAAGACATAATATGCAGGTGGAAATAAAACTTTACAATATTTGTCATCAACTATGAAATTTTACAACACCCTGTATAATTTTATTGTTTTTGACACTAGAGACGATTTAAGGTGTGACTGTACTTGTTTGGGAAATGATTTAGACCTCTTAATTTCCTCATACCTATATTTATTTCTGGATCTAGATTACCGTGATGTGCTAACACCAATTTCCTGATTAAATTTGATTGTACCATTGCCATGAAAAGTACTATTTAAGTACTGGGTGTCTAAATAATGTTGCGTCTTTAAATTACACCTGAAACGCCTATAGCAAACAGCCGCAGTTAATCGTCAGCGGTGCTACTAGTCATGTACTGGTTTCGAACTGATTAGTTCTTATCAGTATATCATAAATGAAGGCAATAACTCGCAACCTTAGCTGTTCACAATCTGTCATAATAGTTAACAGAATATGAGTACGCAAGACGTGGCACGTGTGTACACATCTATTAGTCCTTGGCTACTCAAAGCTGGGCCTGAATACAGTCACAAACAGAAAGCAATCCACTCCATTCAGACATTAAAATCTGAATTCAGAGTTTAAAGTCTGAATTCAGAGTTAGAAGTCTAAATTCAGAGATTAGACTTTGAATTCAGAGTTTAGTCTGAATCTAAAAAAAAATTGTAGACGTGGCCCTTGCACGGCTTCGTACAAACACAATAAAGAAGGTCCAATAGCAATAGCTTACTCAAAAGATAAGATAAAAAAGAGAGACTGTGTTAAAATCCTGTTCAGGATACTAATGAAGATTAAAGCAACAGCTCTCAAATCCACAGCTGCGTGGTAAATTTTTGCAGTTCAAACTTTTCCAATTTTACACAGTTTTCCAGTAATTTTTTGTTACAACAGTGGAGGCGGCTTAATTGTAGTTAACTCTCACCCTTGTCATTTCAGCCAAAGTGCTGCCAACTCCTGTGTACACCTTTGAAAAGTGTGGAAGAGGGTTTGATTAATACAGAGTTTCGATGTAAATTATAGAAACTTTCCATCTGGAACATTTTTCTCTTTGACAACAGGAAGGTTGTACGTAGACAGTAGGTACGAATAATTCTCCATATATAAATATTTATATAATTCAAATTAACAAATAAGACATGTCAAGGTTGTAGAAATATGGTCTATTGAAAATATAACAATAAATACCTGTAGCGTGTATATACCAGTGGCGGTACGATGAGGCAGGTGAGGCAGTACTTCAGTAAAAAGTTGAAAGTAAGAAGTAACAAAGAAAAATCTTTAATAACTGATTAATTTAGTCACCTAATCAATTTATTACATTCAGTAACACTGGAATATATTGGCTATGTAATTCCTATGTATATCTATAAATTACCATAAAAATACTTGGGAATGCAGTAAAAAGTTTGTTAAGGGCTCAAATAAAGAACAGTCTGCGTTGTTGTCAAGCTTTCGGCAACGATTATTACGTCTTTCAATACATATTATATATATATATATTTATCGGTCAGTGGTCGCGCGGTTTAAGGCGTTAGTACTTGAATCGAGGTGACTAATCGGAGTTGGTTCGAGCCCAGCTGCCGGTAGACCGTATATAAGCTATATTCGTGGAGAGGATTGGCACCCTCTCTGCGGGTATGGTAGGGTGGAATAATGTTGGCTTGGGTCAATGTGAGAGATTGATACCGGTTGATATTTGACTACCCCCCTAATTAATGAGTTCCAGGTTTTCCTCATTCCTGCACTGAATAGTGGTTAGGGCCTACAAACGTAAGTCGTTCCTGGGCGCAAATGCGGCCTGCTTAATAATAATATGCCGCCCCCTCTCCCGCACAAGTCTCCGACTTCTGGGCTAATCCTCCTGATTAAAATGAGGGGTAGAGATATTATTATTATTATATATTAACGTGAGATTAGCATTTAAAATTATAAAATTTGAACGTACGGATCATTATGTTACAAGCTTATTGTTAAAAAATTGTTAACACATCATATTATGTAGGTCGCTCTAATATTATCACATTCTAACATTAAACGATTTGCATTATGACTAAAATTTTAAGTGTACTGTAAATGTTTAATGTAAAATACAAATACAAAGCGCCTCTAATGCTACCAAAGAACAGGAAAACTTGAGGAATAGCCTAACGATATTATTACTTATTCAATAAATAAGGGCGCTATTTCAACATTGGTAATAATGGATATTCCGATTTAAAAAGTCATCGCGAGGTTTATTAATATTTCATAACATTACGCATTTTTTTTTTCAAACTGTTGACAAGTACAAGTAAATAAAATATGACGATGCGCGTAAAATAGAAATAAAAAATTAATCAATTTGAAAATTCGGAAAAAACGCCAAAAAGCTAAAAAATTCTTACTTAAATGAATTCATTAGCCTAACATAGTAAAACAATTTCAAATAATTTTGTATTTGTATCTTCTGATTTACTTATAAATAATGATTATGAAAAATTTTTCCAAAAATGTTAATTCTGTCGTTCGTTTGGAACAGTCCCAGCCTGCTTATTTCACTAGTTTAAAAAATCGCAAGCCGCTACTGGAATTTACTTGCATATAATGCAGACATTAAATATAAAGAGAAGCAACTACAACTTTGTTAATACATAGGTATACAAAATCATTCACTCGTATAGATGATAAACAATTCCGGAAAGAAGAAAGAAAGGAAGCAGTAGATGAAGTTCTCCAAATAAAAATAAAAGAAAACACACAGAAATTTTTTTAACAAAATAATATTTAACTCAAAACAAAAAAGTGTCACATATTCACAATAATTAAATTTTCAAGTGACGAGAATTTGGAAGAGTTAGAAACAGTATCCAAAGTATCAAAAAATGCAATGAGACGTAGAACCCTAACTTAATTTTTTCACGAAGCGAAGAGAAACTTAAACAAACATTCATACTTTATCAATAAGACTATAAGAAACACTTATAGCAACGTTATTTGCGTTCTCCGTTATGTTATGCTCGCTACAGACTATGCGATTCGTGATTTGTATTGCGGGAATCCACTAAGTTAAATATTATTTTGTCATATCTGTACTGCTGAATGAATAACACCCTGTATAGAATATTATATACGCATTAGCTAGGGGGGCCACTGGAGACGAAGCAATAATAAACACGGGAACGCGGGGCGACATTCAACGGGTAGTTAGTTGGATTTGAAAACTTCGGCAGGTTGGCTGGAAGACAGTGAATGGTGAGAAGTGGTGCATCTGTTCTAATTTTACAGATCAGATAACTTGTTTTTGTGTATTGTATTTAAAGATTGAATGTCATTGACTAAATGTCATCGTATTATTTTTATTATTTTCTTGTCTGTTTAATATTTTCTTACGGTTTTATTATATTTTATTATAATTTTAAGGCAAAACGATACTTTATTGGTTTATTGTTTAAAATGTATGTACAACTTTAGCTTGATTCCAAGTTATGCTGTTGCAAATAGTATCGTTAGTTATTATTAATCTACTACTACTATACTACTTTATTACTTGAATTAGCTGTTTGCTTTTCAGATGTTTGTAAGAGCCTTAGTGATTCTATTAATATTTTCTCCCGTGACTGGACAAACATCCGATAAAACATATGATGCATGAGATATATGGCTTGAGATTTTTGTTGAACCCCTCAACTACTAGCTGGGTAGCCTCCCGTATGGGACCTCAGTACCTTCTGACGCAAGTCGGCTAACTAACCAAAACATTCTTCAGCTTTATAATAATATGTAGAATTATGACTATATTACTGTGGATTCAAGTACTGAAGTACAGATACATTTTTATTTTTGTCATCATTATTATTACCATTGCAATAGCGACAGCGATTCTTTGAATTGTGATCGGGGTTTTCTCTGTCGTGCTCTTTTCCCCCATGAATTCAAGGCTGAGTACGGCACTGATATGTGGTTAGGTAGGCTATTACACCATTGACAGAAAACTAATAAACGAGGTGTATTTAGTAATTTGTTTTGTTTTATTAAAAACTATTCAACTCTCCCTAATTTCGTAAATATGTAGCACATTCGAGGTAAGTTAATAAATAATATAAATAAACACAACGTAGGTAAATCTTCACGATTATTGGCCAAATACTTCCTCTTTCAACAATGTTGAACGAACCCGGGTACACTACAGTATAGAATTCGTGCATAGTGTGTAGGGTTTTTATGAATGGATTTTTAACGAACAAGACTACACACTATTCACGAATTCCTCACGAACCGAACCACGCATCGCGTATTATGAATCGCGAATTCACGTATAGTCTGTAGCGAGTCTATGATTCAACAAAAATTATTTTTTGAAACAACTTATTAGGTACCTTTTTAATTTTGAATAAGATTGGTAGATTTAAACAGAATAAATAAACATTAGCACTATTTATTTAAATTAACAAATTTCATGTTTCGGGTTTGTCAAATTATTTTATTTTTCGGAACAGTTATTTCAAACAAACAAAATTGTGCCTTAAAAAGATCCAAATATTATTATAAAAATAAATCTTTAACAATCTTTAAATAATAGAAAAAGATAATGGTTAATAATTCGTAGGAAACGTATGCTGTAGAAGTTACAATTCAATTATTTCTTGTAAGTGATGATGCTGGTGAATAAGAAAGTAAAGAATAGATGGACGAAATCAGGAATAAATCCATATGTAACAGACGTAAAGATTAATATGAATAAAGGCCTTGACCTTGAGACAGGCACAGTGACAGAGACGTAATTTCATTTACTAAAAACAATCGTATAGATAAACATATTTGAGTAATTAGCAACAATATTTACACACGACATTTTTTGCGACGATTACTGAAATTTATTTCATTTTCATGGTGACGAAATGAGCGAGCAGTATGAATTTATATCTACCGCCAATAACAAATATACAAAACAACACATTTTTATTGTAATTGTTTTGTGGTGACCTTGTTCGTTGACATTTAATGATCATCTTCAGACCTTGAGAATAAAGATGGTAATGCGATTGATTTATTAATATATTTTCCATTTTAACTTGAAAACAACTTTGCAAGATGACCTCCATTGAAATTTTATAACAGCATTATTTACTATGGGATTATTTTATGCGAGAAATGTGCTGATTTTATTTTCGAATAAGTGTTTGGAAAATATGTACATACTTGCTTTATCTCAGGATTACACTAAATTTATCAACTCATATTTTGATCGTGTTATGTATGCAAAGTACTAATAATTTACTAAAAATTTTACTAATGTATACAAGGTGCAAACACGGAATTCCAGGAAACAACTACTCTGCGGGCTAATGCCCCGACCAGCATTTAATTACACCTGGAAAACCTATAGCAACAGCTAGAGTCATTCGTCAGACGCCCACCAGACATATACCGGTTTCGAGCTTATTAGCTCTCATCAGTATGCCATAGGTGAGGTATCTGACGAGCTGAGCTAATAAGCTCGAAACCGGTATATGTCTGGTGGGCGTCTGACGAATGACTCTAGCTGTTGCTATAGGTTTTCCAGGTGTAATTCAATGCTGGTCGGGGCATTAGCCCGCAGAGTAGTTGTTTCCTGGAATTCCGTGTTTGCAAAATATCGTTTCTCGCCGATCGCGATAAAGGTCGACAGCTTTCAATGGTGTCTACTGCATGTAGAACGCTTCGTGCCTGCGACATTTTCAGTCCGGCATGGAGTAGCGAACGGCCGATAGATGTAGTTAGTTCTACACCGCGTATACAAGGTGCTTTATAAACTTATATCTATCCTCAAACGATTTTTTTTGGAATCATTTACCCAAAAAAAAAACTCAAACATTCAATGGTTGCGAAAATATACTGAAAAAATTATTTATGTAAATTTACCATAATTATCATTGGTATTTTTATGCCCATAACTATCATTGGCAATTTTACTTACGAATTGTAAAGTTACTAATGCTCTGTAAAATTTCAGTGTAATTAAACAGATAACATGTAAGAATTATATATTTTTATCATAAACGAATTACGTCATACGAATGTATGAAAAATTAATTATATTTTCATCAAAATATTTAAGAAACTGCAATTGAGAGTAATAAAACTATATACTACACCAAATGTTTGCACTATATATTGCACTAAATTGCAAAGATGCGTTTTTAACGTGACCAAATAACGAAAATTGTTGACAATAAAAACAATTGCGAGACGTCGACCGTGACGTAAGACGTCTGAGTTCTTACCACGACTATATAATTATTGTAAATAATATGTAAATTTACTATTTCTTTCTAAAAATAGAATGTAATTATTTATTTAATGCCTACAAAAATTATACACACATTTTTACCATGAAAATGAAATACCTACCAATACAACTGTGTAAATTAATTAATTATCCGTAAAAGTACAATGTAATTAAATAAAGTATGTAGATATATTGAGGTACATCTACTTACGTAGAAATTATACAGAGAATTCCAAAATTAAACAGCATTTTGTTGATGACTCAGCAAATGTTACCTACCGTGATAAAAAAAAGTTTTAAGAAGAAATACAAATCTAATTAAAAAAAATTCCAGAAGCGGTCTGACTTAGTTTTTGTGATTTTTGTTTAATTAGATATATTCTATTTAACTTTTTATTTTCTATTTTGTTAGAAAGAAAGTGCGTAATAAACATTTTTATTATTTTTAAGTAACACTTAATTTTCTGAATTGAACACATAGATATATTTTGTAATAATGATTTTGCCCAATTTGAATTTTTTACTCTCAATGTCTACCCATGAAAGAATATCACACTTCGCCACTGATATATCTTGAAGAAAAAATTACAACACAATATTTTATGTATTACAAAGAAACATAATGTAGAATAATCATTCTAAAATTCAGTTGAAAAAGGTATGACAACATTTTGTGTTAGTAAAATGATGTTTTTAACGAAAGTCTTTGTTTACTGTTCATATAACTTTTAATTAACATCGGAATAATGCGGTATTAGGTATAAGAAGATTGTATGTAGTCCATCCAAAGAAACTCGCAATGCTAATAATTCACAGTGTAAAAATTGTAACATAGAACCTTATAAATTTGAGGCATCGATATGCCTGATAATAATTATTGGTTTTCAAGACACAAACACCACCAAATACATTGTCAAATTTACGTATCATGTCAATATTTAACGCAAAATTCTATTGGTACAAATCATTTTGTAATTTTGCTCCATTTGCTTGCGAAATAGTACTTTAATTCATTTATTATTTTTCCTGTTGTTGAAAGCTAACGCTAGAAATATCCGGTGGGCGGTCTTTATGATGAATTGCAGTCCGTCTGAACGAACTTCGCGCGTACTTACACGTATTAAAAGCAAACATATAGAGAGAGACAATGAACACGCGAACAGCCCATGAAATCCAAGGTCAAGGTCGGTAAACTATTTACCGCATTATCGTCATTTACAACTTTATTAGGCGGTGACAAATTAAGGAGAAATCAACGTCATACGTATGTGTTTTTAATCCTCAGCCACAATAAACACAGCTCGTGTTCTCGTTTGTCACCAGTTTCCAAAAATATTTTTGTTACATTTAATTACGCTGTTGCATGTAGGCAACATGTTCTGATAAACTGTATCATTTGGAGAATATATAACTACAGGGTGAATAAGTAAATTTTGACCTAAAAGTATTTTCATTCTAAAGGGGTATACAGGGTTAACTATGACTAAGTACAACAACTTTAACCACGTGTTTAGGAAGGTCTAAAAGACAATAAAAATTTATTCGAGAATTTTAGCTCGATATTTAAGAAATAGGGCAAAACCATATTTTACGAAAATGGCCTAGATCCATAAATAAAGTTTACATCTGTCAATAATGTACAATGCTCGTCAGCTTAAAGTCACCAGTTCCATGATCCATTCTTTTCTAGTGCCATTTATTATACACGGTGCTAGAAAGGGACAAAACATGGAAGTGGTGACTTTAAGCTGACGACCATTGTACTAATATTTCTTTATTTAATAACTATAAAACTTTTAAAATTTTAAAAAGGCACTAAAAATTGAAGAAGAAGACTAAACTACAACGTTAACACAGGAATTAAATTATGACATGACAGCGAATTTTACCGTTGTGTTGCTGGTTGCCTACTCTGACTTTGTAAACGTCAATGGGCGGCGAACGGGCTGCATTAAATAAATAAGGGTTTAATATAATATCGAAAAAAATGTATTTTCGCTTAATAAATTTGAAACTATTTTGAAGGGTGATTCCGTTAATTTTTGATTTTCTCTATCCCCTCTTAAAATATTTGTAGGTCAGTACTTAGGCATAGTTAACCCTGTATACGGAAAAATAAATATTTTTTATAAAACAACTTATAGTCTAAATGGCCATGTGCTCCAGTAAATAATTCAAAGAACTTCTTACTTGAAATTTGGGCAGAAATTGTTCAATTATTTTTAATACACTACTTAATAAGGCAATACAAACGTTATATTGATGGCCACAGAACAATTTACGTTGGATTATTTAGATATATCTTACTCAAAACAAGAATTAGCGTGAGTGCACGAAAAGGAAGATAACTAATATCAAGATTACTACACTTATTCCAACGATAGCTTAGTGTCTTGTATAATATTAAATATTCTTCATTTATTAATAAAAATTACTTGAAATCAAGAAAACTACTATACTTAATATGATATAAAGTTATGTTTGTTTAATGAATTGTTTTTTTTTATTTAGATAATATGATATATGATAATATGAATTACTTCAGTCAAGACATGTTATTCTCAAATTAAAGTTATGCTTTCTTTATTTGAAGTTATAAGTGAATTACAGCAAATATTTGCAATAATACTAAATAATGTTAAATAAAGTAAATAGTAACCTTGCATTAAGGAAAAATAAAACTGGAGTACATAATTAGTATTTCAGTATTCTTGCTATATTGTATTCCTTTATAAAGCATGGTTGAGATACAGAGATGGTTATAGAACGTTCTTAACTAATTTAAATATTCTTATTGTCCCTTCTACGTACATATTCCAGTGTCTATTTTTTTGTAAAAAACAATAAGCATAATTTCCCCAGCAGAAGTCAGTATCACCATTATAATAGTACAAATAAAAATGACTTGAATTGTAGTTACTTTCAACTTCTGAAAACTATAAAAGGATCTAATTATATGGAGAATCAGTTTTTTAATAAATTGCTTACAAATATAAGAACTCTACACTCTAATTTGTTTAAAACAAAAATGAAAAAAATTATTGAAACATGCTTTTTATATCTTCACTGAATATTTTAATGCAAATTTTAATGATTTCGACAATTGACTTTTTGATATTAGAAATGTTCTGTTTGGATCATTTTATTTATTGCTTTTATTATACACAGTTTATTCGTTAGAATTTTGTATACTAATTTTTGTAATGTTTAACTTTTTATTAATGTTTGTATAACTTTTATATGGTTTTATCATTTTCGTCATAGTGCGTAGTTTTTTTATTAATTTGTATCAATTTTGTATTATTAATTTACTTTATACTATCTCATTGTTTATTTTAAACTGTACTATTCTTTTTTCTAAAGAATTTGTTTCCATCTCTTGTTTGACGTGTATAAACACTTTGGTGAATGTAACACGAAATTTAAATGATAAAATAATAAATAATATTAATACTACTCTACTCACCTTATATAAATAATTAAATACCACCCACTTAGTAGTACCTATTTCATTATATGTATAAGGAAAGAAAGACTTATAGTAAACTGTCAAAGTCATCTACTAGCGACACACCAGACATATACCGCTTTTAGGATAAATCGTCGTATATTGACAGTAAGAATCTAGAGTGGCTCGCTGGTACCCAGGGACACCCTGTAGGTTACTTAATGAAAATTGTTTACTTTAACGTCCTCTATTCCTTTTAGAAACAGCGCACGTGGTATAGAGACATCATATATAGTTCCCTAAATATTATAAGCGTGGTATTGGGGAGCCGGAAAAGATTAAAACCACTTTTTGTCGGCATTTCTCTTCCTTGAGCTTGCAGAAAGTCGACTTTTACGAAAACCTTGGACCTAACCTTGTCCCGCTCCCCAAATTTCTTGGTAGTAGCGTAAATGCAACGCCTGTCTATAGAGGCATATCTGCGGTATTACCTGCGAAAATTTGAAAGGCGCATTCGGTTAAAAATAATGATTGCCATTGCCATTTTAATTGATTGTATGCGTTCCATCTCATTATTCATTGTTATTTCCAGATGCAAAACGTAAAACGCTCCATACCGATTCGTCTGAATAAAATGTTAATAAAAATAGTCAAGGTTCCCATCAACGTATATTTAAGATGTATGACAAAAACTTGAAATCCTGGTTGTTTATGTAACATGATTATTTATAGCTTTTTATTGTTTATTTGCATTCCCTTTCCCTTTAGACTGACTGTTAACACGCTGGTGCTGTCTTAATGGACCTTCTTTTTAAAATACGCTTAGTTTTTCTAGTGGTCTTATTTTCAACAAAGGGAAACAAATATATTTGATAATTATAAAGGCGAATGTCCAGCTATGTTTACGCGATAATAAATTGCTATAAACATTATTCATTAATAGGCCAACACTTTATACAAAATGCCGGAATATCCAAGAAGTAAATTAGATAACTGTCTCAATAATACTTATAAAAAATTGATTTGACCTCTCCATTTTATTTTTTTATTTATATAGAATAGTGGGTATACGATTTTACAAGAATAATCCTTACTCTCTTATTACCATTAGTTATATAAACTACTATACAGGATGTCTCTGAGTGAGCGTATAAAAATTGAAAGGGATATAGGCCCTGTCAAAATATGACTTGTCACATTTTTCTTCTTACGCATATTATAATATAATATATTTCAATGATTATTGCTATATGTACTGCTAATTCATAGAGAACAATCGGTTTTATTTTATTTTAAATTTATTTTAATGTTCTGCGTCAAATAATTGAAAAAATGAGTTTATCCCATACATTTTGAGCATCCTATACAAGTAGCACTGAAAAATTCAACGCAGTTTTAAAAATACAAATAGAAAATGCATAACTAAAAGTCATGGTAGAATATAAATACTATTAAAACTATTTTTAAATTAAATTTGTTTATATAATATCACTGTGCTTGAAATATCGCCTATGCCAGAATATTTGGCAAAAAATTTACTTCGACCCGTACCACATAGAAAGACGTCTCTATATTTACATCTAAATTTACAACCTCGACCTTGTTTTCAATATATTTCAATACTAAACTTATTCAAATACTATTTTCTCAAAGTATCTCTAAATTCAACTAACTGACACCATATTTAATAATTTAATAGCAAATAAATTCAATAATTTACTTATGTTATTGCTGATGAAGATGGAATTAATAACAATAATTCTATATTTAAGGTGGGTGCACGTTTTATGATTATTTTTTAGGTACATTTTAGAAGTAAATAAATTTATTTTTAAATCTTCCAAAGTAAATGGTACCAACACCAATAGACTTCCTAAAAGAAGAATGGACACGGATCTTACAGCAACGTCATTGTCGCTAATCTCAGCTCTTATATCTAAAAGAATTTAATAGGTTATCTCGGTACCACTGATGAAATATTTAACAAATGATGAAATAAATATATGATTAAAACGAAGGTCATCTTAGACCAAGGTGTCCTCTAGATTTTATATAATTCGCCAAATCTCCACGTCAACATCGATAAAATCATTGTTTGTAATCTTAATAACTGCTATAATCTTTCCACATTGACAAATTCGAGTTGTTCAAAATTTATAAATGTTTCGCAGAAAATTGTGCAATGACCAAGACCAATAAATAGTATCTAGTAATAAAGTTATATGTATGTATTCAAGTGAAATTTAGAAATCCTCATTTGACGATCTTACGATTCTAAAAAATCCTGTAGTTAAATTAAGTACTCGAGATAATTAATTTAACAATTTTTTTTTGCATTATTGATTTTTATTTAATTACTGAAAGATTTTGATCATTTACTTTAAAACTTTGTAATAATCGAGGGAGTAACCACTGGGATCAAAATTGTGACAAGACTTGGCAAAATAGAGATTTCGTATTAATTTCGCGGAATTCCGGTTAATTTTAAGGAATTTCCAATAAATTCACCTTTGTCCAAAATTTTATAGTTTTCGAGATACAGTGTTGAACTTGTTTTAGTTTTTTCTCAATAACTTTATTATAAATTGTAGTAAATAGATAAAATAAAACTTGGTAGAGGTGAGTTTTCTGGCACGATAAATTGATATCTGATTCCGAATTTTTCTGCCAATTGTATAGAGGGCGCCACCTACAGTACATCATATGCATTTAAATCGTCATAAATTTTTTGTGCAATTGATTTTTTAATCAATAATTCTTACTCTGACGGTGTTATCTTAAAAAATTTATTTTTTCTAGGTTTTGCATAACAGTTAAATTGTTTCGCAAGATGCAAAGCGCCGAGTTTAATTCTTAACCCCTTGTGTCGGTCAGTGGTTTAAGGCGTCAGTACTTGAATCGAGGTGACTGGATCGCTGTGGGTTCGACCCCCGCAGCCGGTAGACCGTATATAAGCTATATTCGTGGAGAGATTGACACTCTCTCTGCGGGTATGGTAGGGTGGAAGAATGTTGGCTTGGGTCAATGTGAGAGATTGATACCGGTTGACATTTGACTACCCCCCTAATTAATGAGGTTTTCCAGGTTTCCCTCATTCCTGCACTGAATGGTGGTTAGGGCCTACCAACGTAAGTCGTTCCTGGGCGCAAATGCGGCCTGCTTAATAATAATATGCCGCCCCCTCTCCCGCACAAGTCTTCGACTTCTGGGCTAATCCTTCTGATAAGAATGAGGGGTAGAGATATTATTATTATTATCTCCGCCCCCCAGATACAGGGTATCCGGTGTTTACAAACTTTTAGATAAACTAGTGGATGGGGACCCTAATTCAAAATTTAACGTCGAAGAGCGGAGTCAATAAAATGAAACAAAAAACATTAAACTTTAAAGACAAACAGCTTTTCAGTAATTCTAAACAACCGTGATACGTATCCCACACCGCATACTTTCGACTTATCGGTCATACGCCATGGCATATCTAATAATAATGCGAACTGCGACCTGCGTTATTCGCGAAATAGAGACTGGAATAAGTACAATAACGTCGAAAATGAAGCAAGGTGACAGTATTAGAGAGTTTAAGTCGATTGTCGATTATCATGATACGTAAAACGTAGAACGTGTAATTTTCACGGCTACGTATAGTAAGATTCGTGTTTCAAAAATGAGTTTAAGTAGGGTAAGTCATCACGGAATCATATTATTCAGAAACGATGATTATTACTGTAATCTACGAGTATTGCTCCTTCTGTTCGGTTAGTCTTTTATCACTCTGTTCTGTGCATTCGGAAGTTTTCGGCCACCTCTTCGGCACGCATACGTCTGTGTTTACGTTACGCAAAGACCCGTGAGCCCACGTATATCCGTATCACGGGAACGTGGAAAATTCTAATTTGAGCATGCGCGATGGTCAAATTCTACGTACACGTTCACGTATCGGACACAACTTAAACTCTCTATTGTTAGTCTTTGCGGGTAAATTTGTCTCCAGGCGAGGCTCATTTTGCGCGATTTCTTCTAATTACGTCCCGATTTCTCGGAATTTTGCACGATTTTTCGGGATTTCGTAAATATCCATGAGTGCACTGATAAAAAGGGGTGGAAATTTCCATGTTTTGTTATGCTCTTTTTACATAATATTTACTGATGTATGTGTTTTTACGTAATAAAATTAGGAAATTTCAGAAATAGTATGGTAATACAATGTACTACAATACAATTATCTACTCACTTTTACTATATATAGGTATTATGAAATTTTACAGAAGTTTTCATGTGATTTCTGTTGCACATGAGCAGAGGCACATCAACCTAACCTCTAACCTAATAGGTTTTAATTGTGTTTTTAACGTATATTAGATAAACTGCTCATTAATAACTTAAGGACTTTTTGTGGGCTATTCGTAAGTATAAGATTTATATTGTTTTACGTGTGTGTTTGCAGCTTGTGCCAATTTAAATATTATACAAGTCATAAATATTGTAGAAACTGAAACGGTACGTTGTTTAGAAGTTTGCATCAAAATTACGGCATTACATGTGTCTCACCATACCATATTCGTTTCAAACAACATATTTATCTTTAGGGCAGTAAACATAGTAATAGCTTACAACAGATATTAACATTAGTTGTAGTTACGTTAATTATAAATTTACTGTAACTAAAATTCGAGTTAAAAATATTTATTTTCACACAGTATATCTACAAATATTATGTAGTATTTTCTAATGCGATTTTTAGATGATTGGCGAACAACTTTTACAGAGGATGTATAATTCACATTTAGAAGATCGATGGACAAATTCCACTAAAAAAATCTACCTACATTGAAGTTATTTCTGCTACAGACAAGGCCTCCTTAACTATTTAGAAATAAAAATGTGAATCGCAAACGCGAATTATTAAATTCTAATAATAAAATCTACTGTATTTCTAATAATTTGTTGGTGAGAGACATCCTGCACATTATATTGACTAGCTTATACCTGTACTTGTGTAAAATGACCCGAGAAATCACCTTCTCTATTATCGAAATTCAAAAAATAAAAACACGATGAATGGTAAGTACCAAAATAACCGTGACAGACCCATTCTACATCCGCAGCACGTGGCCGATATTTTTCTGTCAAACCGGTGTGATTATTTTTCGTCTCGTTAGACCTGCATAACTTTACATACATTTTCCGGCCTTCCCCAAGGACGGTCCGACCTCTCGGCCATTGTTATTGCAAAAGCAGGAATAATTCGCGGTCTTATTAAAAACGATTCTGCAAAATTAATTTCGTCATTGGCCGCGCGCCAGACGAATTCATCTTTCTAATCCGAAACCGTAACCTTAGCTGTTGACTGTTTTTTCGTGAAGGTCTTAGCTGTTACGCGGAGAGTATGTATCGAAATAAAAGTGCTGTCATCTCGCGAGACGCGGCGTTTGTTGCATAACGAGGAAATGCAGATGATTCAGATGCCAAGTGCATGGAATAAATGAGAAAATAATTATTTGTTTATTGGGAACAATGCTTAGATACAATCTATTTCATTAATAATGACACAGTTTAGAATGAATTTGGCGATTTATTTCGAACTGTTGACGCGAGGAGTGTGCCACAAATAGTTTTTGGTGTACAGTTGAAAAATTATAAATTAAAATTACTTTAAAAGTACAAAGATTATTTACGAAAATACAAAAATTACCAAATTCTTCAGTAAATTACAAAAAATACATATCAAATTACAAAAAGTACAAAGAGTACTAAACAAAGTACAAAGATTTTTAAAATTATTTTTTAGAATTATTGAAAGTAGGAACTTAAATTGACCTGATTAATAGTACATTATACTATAAGGGAGAGACATGCGTTATTTTTGCACAGGTGCAATTTGCTGCAATGCACCGAGGACAAAATAGCATCTCTCCCGAATGGTATATACTATTTTTTCCACGGTCTCATTAACTTAAAAACACATATTTTGTCATTATGAAGTTCTAACAATAACAACCATTTAAGTCAAATGTCATTCATCACTTTTACAATTGACATTTGTCAATCAAACCGACAGGTTTTAGTAGATACCACTACTAGCGCAATCACAAAACTGTAAATGTAAGCGATAGTAATATTCCTTCTAATATTAATTTTGAAAATTGTACAAATGTAACATTTAATTTAAATGTCAATAAATAATTTCAATGTTATCTTTTTTTGCATGAAAAACGTTCTCCATAATGTAAACTCCCTTGGGAGCATTATACTCCCTTGGGAATAATCGACTACTTCTGTTTTAATATTGATGTCATAGAAACTGATTTCTACTCCCGACCGTGGAAAATAGCTATTTATGATTAAAAAGCGAGCGTAGCGAGTTTTTTAACTTCACGAACAAAATAAAATCACTTTTAACACGTATATCATACACTATTTTTTCTACAAAACAATCGGAAGAACTTTAAACTCAATAAAAATAAGAAATCAAAAAACACAGATTGCAATGTTTATGAACCAAAATTTTTGTAGCAACCAGGTTACTTTTAACACTAGTGTTAAAAGTAATGAGATTTTTAACATCAAAAATGACAATTAAAAAGCCCCCTTTTAACAGTTTTGTAGAAAAATATTTTATTTAGTTTTCCCGAGAGTTTTCCTGAAAACAGCATATGGACGCAGACTAACTTGTGTTACTTTACCTACAATATATCTTATTATAGATATGTAGGTACTGTTGAAAACACAGTCTTAAGGTTAAATATTTATAGTAAAAATTTAATAGTAGAATATTACGATTCCTTTAGTTTGCTTCGCATCGTCCTAAAGTTTATATGAGCGTGGTATTTCTCATATTACACTCTCGATTATACATAATGTTTTAAAAATTATAACACTACACGGTCATTTTAACCTACACTTAAATTTTGGTAATTATTTACTATAGCGTAAAACCCCATCTCAATTATCAAACCTGCTTGTTTTTGAGGGCACTGAATATGAATCTAAAATTAGTTTGTGCGGTCAAGTCTAATTTTTGAAAACATTTTTTCAAAATTGTAACCTCTATGTTACAATATAATGCCTATTTATTTTGACAATAGTGTGACGGAATCAAATAAAAATAGCGTTATATTGCAACTTCAACCTAATGTAATTGTAATGTAAGGTTACAAATCGAAAACTAGCCTTGACCACATAAAATTCATTTTAGATTCGTGTTCAGCAGCCTCGAAGATAAGGGGTAGAGATTTAGTAATTGCGATTGGAGATTTTTATGCTACAATCAATTACCAAAATTTCACATGATAAATTTTGTAAATATTTTACTACATTTTTTCACTATTCGTTATTATTTGTTCTCAACTATAATTTGACAAGTTTAAGGTTAAGAATCACCCTGTATATTACTGAAGAATGAAATAATAGAAAAATTATCTAATAAAAATTTAAAAATAAAGTTACAATCAGGAAATGAAATGGTGGTAGCTAAGTCTTCTCTAATTTCTCTAAATAAATGTAAATTAAACACAGATTGAGTACTTAGAATCAAATATAACAACAACATTTTTAAAAACAGCTAGTGTTTCTAAATTAGTAAGAGAAGTAACTGAACAAAAATATTGCGCTGCTTTTATGATCAAGAATGGTTTATTGGGAAAAATTAATAATAATAATAAATTATAACGGTATCCATAATACTGTAAAAATTAAATTTTTAAAGAAGTCTTACTGTATTTGTTTGGCTAAAAAAACAATGCCGATGAAAGAATTGATATAAAATATACTTATGTAATTTGACCTAATTAATTTAATTGGAACCCGCCTCTTTCAAATTGCCAGGCAAGATTTAGAGAAAATACAAAAATGTTATAAATACTTTTTTCTACGTTCATGCAAAAAACAATACTTTATTGAACTATATTTAGTGGAATAAGTGGTTCTTTATTGCACTAGTGCAATAAAATGTTTATTGCATTCATCTGTCATTCTACTACAGCGTTTTGTCATCATGACAAACATAAACGTTCAAATCGACGTCACATTTTTCTAGACTTAGTGTCATCTAAATAACATTTTTTGGTTTTTGCATGAACGTAGAAAAAATATTGTATGCAACTCGTACAAACGTGTTGTCCTACTCGGCCTGACGGCCTCGTTGGACAATTTCACGTCGCGTGTAACTTATTGCACTTGTTGCATAAATAACTATAGAAGGTAATGATATTTTTTATGTAACTATATTTTTCCACCAGGGATTCATTTAGAATGTAAAATTTTTGTAAAAAATTTGTTTTTCTGTACCAAATTTACCACGCTCTTTCAGAAAATGCTACAGTCTTTGGAAAATTTCAGTGGTGTATGATGTATTCCAAAAAATACCTGAACAATATCTTTGAACTCTTGTCCTTGAACCACCTCGTCTATCATACGAGTATTCAAATACTGCAGATTTATTAGATAATATCGTGTACCAAATTTCAATTGTTTTGGTCAACCCGTTTAGAAAATATAACAAAGTAGATTTTTTAAGGAGAACTTTAACACTTCCTATGTCAAAAAACGAAGCGTCTCGGAAATATATTTTTTGTGCTGTGTGCATTTAAAATTTTTAAATATTTTTTAAAACGTATATTCTAATACCATGACAAGAAACTTTAAAATAATGCTACAGCTTTCCTACTTAACATTATTTGTTTGAAATAGGAAGTAGGACCAAGTTATACTATTTACTCATTTAAATCTTAATTGAAAATATGACCGATTTCATATTTTGTTCAAATTTAATTTAGCTGTGTTAACAGTACTGCTGAAAAAGCATTGGTTTTCTGTAATTCAGTTGATACCTACTTCATTATTGTGTAGTTGAAAAACATTAAAATAAGTAAATATAAACAGAACATACCTTACATGCTGCTGGTTTCAAACACAAATGCTTTCATAACATGTGAATATTGTTTTCATACACACAATTCAAGGTATAAATCTAAACATACGCCTGCCACAAACCATACCATAAAGTTTTAATTTACAAAGAAATCCACACTTATTCACTTTACATTTAACTTGTATTAATATTTAAATTAAACATTACACTAATGTAAAAATTATATTTTTTTACATTGTTCTAAAACATCACAACCCAATAGTTATTTAGGAAGCAACTAAAGTTGAGATTTTTTGCATTCTATTCTGTTACAGTTAGGAGTTTTTCTATTGGTTTGCCACACATAAAGAAGTTTTTGGAATATGAGCAGGCCTGTACTCACGCAGAATAGATAACGAAGTAGGAAATTTACAAGGTATAAGACAAGGTGTCTCTAAAAGGTTTCGATAAAATAGAGAAGTTTTCTGGTAATTTGACATGAGAAATGGATATCAAGTTAATTCGTCGAAGAAAGATAAATTGCATTCTTCTGTCATAATTCCTGCGCTGATTCTTAAAATATGGACAATATCAGTGTATTACACTTATAGAGTATACCATAGCTCCCCATAGAAAATAATCTAACGGTGTTAGATCTGGTAAACGTGGTGGCCAACCTTCATCAGCTTCATTTCTTGCTCATTAAAATGATTACGGACGAAATTTATAAGTGCTCTGTCGTCCAAGATATTTTTTATTTAAACGAGGCGGTACAATGATCAAAGATACAGTTGTCAATTGTTGATGCCCACACATTGATCATAAATGTGTGCTGAGAGAATATTCTTATATTATTTCGTATTACTGATAACTGAAACTAACAAAAGCGTACCTACCTGAACAATTTCAACATTGTTATAAACTGTAAATACAGTAGCATTTAGTCATTAAATGTAATATTCCTACGCATTAATACCAGCTAATAGATTTATTAAAGAAGAAAAAAAATTGTCACCTACAGCATCATAAAAAGTTATTTTTTCACTTTCTAAGGAAGCCTTGCTACCTACTATCAATTTCTTTATTGTGCCACTGATGTAAGTTGTAAGTACGAGTATTCAAACATAGTTGTGGCGCGATAAGAATTGTACCAAAATGTCAAAGTACCTACTAAAAATACATTCGACATTAATTGTTGCTAAACTATCTGAAAGAAAATAACCACATGGTGTCCATGTAGTGCAAATTAAAGTTACATTCTCATGTATTGTTATTTTTTATTTTATGTACATATTTCACAAGATAAATATAAATATAATAAACAGAAATGTATTGAATAATAGTTTAAACATCCTACTGAAACTGCTTTAAGAAATAGCATACCTACTAATTATTTTGTTTTCATTTACCTAAGCATTTTGCACCATAATTATATATATAATCTATAACATTGTTCGTTTTTTTACAAAAATCCATCCATGTAGTCCACTCTGGGTAATTTTATTTATTAATTTTACTTATCTACTAGGTAAATCGCTTTTTAAACCAAAAATATTTTCTATTCTATTAGAAATTAAAACATTTTAAATATTAATTAGGCAAATTTAAATTTATCCTGATGCCGCACCTGTCGTCCAAAATCGCAACAATCACAGCCTCTTGTTTCCAATAGGCGGTTAGCTCTGTTGTCACACGTATGATAAACAAGGTATCGAAGAGGGCCGACGCGTACTACGTGACCCTTCGTAGGCAAACTACTTAAAAATAGTTGCTGCCGGTCATCGACCTGGCCAGTTTGTTGTGTTTTTTTGAGGAAAAGCGGTGTCTTGTGTTGTGCTGGTGTCATGTACTCGTTGTGTTGTTAGCGCGAGGATGTGGCAGCAAATTAGCTTGTTTATTAATTTAAAAACAATTACAAAGTAAGGTTGTTGTCTTAGTGTGTCGGCGGTTCGTTGAAATCCAAAGATGTGGAGGCCATCTTCGATCTGGGAGGTAGGTAAATCAAAACTAAATCATGTTGAAAAACTTCAAGTTTAAGAAACGTACGAATTAAGGCAGAGAAAGTAAGTTTTTATCGTAAATTTCTGCTTTTGATGCCTCATTAAGTACTAAGTAGGTAATTTGAAAGTTTTGTTCGAGTTTAATACCACAGAATTACTTACGTAGATGAGACGTTCCTACTCTTCAAATCTGTGTGTAGCATTTTTGTGATCAAGGTGTGCTTAAGATTTAGTAAAGAGTAAGCGTTTACGAATAGTATACATCTCGGGCTCCTGTACAATGTCACGAAATTTAAAAATATTTCTTCCCAAAAATGTTTGATATAAACATATTTTTTTTTTGTACTTAATAACTATAGAATTCAAATTGTAAGGCATTTTCTATAACAATTTTAAAATATCGTGTCGCCAGACTTCGGCAATAGAAACTGAAAAAATAATAAAACGCGGTACCTTCTATCTCTCGTTAACATATTTTGTTAACTAACAAAAATACAGTTTAATGTGTTAATTTATACAGGGTGTCCGGAATATAAATGCCAATACTAAAGGTTGTACCAACATACCTATGTCTGACCAAAAGCAACAAAAGGCTGTTATGAAAAAAAACGTGTAAAACTAATAGTTTGTCTATAAATCCTATATTTCAAAAATAAAATTGCAATAAAATGCAAAACTGTGTTACAAAATTACAAACAAAGGTGCAACTAAGGTTAAATAAAAGCTCCTGTAACGTAATTTCTTTGTAATTTGTTTGTTATCAGTACCTACTTATTAATAGTCGCGTCAAATTAGCATGAAAAATGTGAAAATAGTCAACTTTTTGCGGAGAAGTCCGATTGAGATGCGGTTTTCTGCAAAATGTTCAGGGAATTATTTATAACAAAAGGTACATCTAACCTCTGTACGCTCGCAACTTTTTAATTGTTAATTTAACAAATGACCCATTTTTGTAGAACATATGACAAATTTAATGTCACACGATTCAACGAAAATGTCTGGAAAATGTTCTCTCGGGGGTTGTCGAGATCCTTCTTTATCACTTTGGTGTTAGCTTTATTATTTATTGCTAAATTGTTGTAACTGGGCTAATTAACAAATTAAAACTCCACCCCCAAAATCACTAGAGAACCGGAATTTTTCCAGGATTTCTGGCTTATTAAGGCAAACCATCGGCACAAGATTTTTGCAAATATAATTGTTTATTGTTCAATTGTTGCAACCTCGCTAATTAACAAATTAATAACTCTACTCCCGGAATCGTTAGAGAACCAGATTTTTTTACAATAACTCTGGGATCATGGGGAGAACCATCGGCACAAGGTTGTTGCACGTCATTGTTTATTTTCCAATTGTTGCAACCTGGCTAATTAACAAATTAATAACTCTACTCCCGGAATCACTAGAGAACCGGATTTTTTCCGGGATTTCTGGCTTTTTAAGGCGAACCATCGACACAAGATTTTTGCAAATATAATTGTTCATTGTTCAATTGATCCCAGAATTATTGCAAAAAAAAACGATTTTCTAACGATTCCGGGAGATAAGTTATTAATTTGTTAATTAGCGAGGTCGCAACAATCGAACAATAAATAATTATATTTGCAATTACTTTGTGGCAATGCTTCTGCTCATTATCCTAGAGTTATTGCAAAAATCTGTTTTTCTAGTAGTTTTGGGCGTTATTAATTTGTTAATTAGCCAGGTCGCAACAATTGGAAAATAACCAATGACGTGCAACAACCTTGTGCCGATGGTTCTCCCCATGATCCCAGAGTTATTGCAAAAAAATCTGGTTCTCTAACGATTCCGAGAGTAGAGTTATTAATTTGTTAATTAGCGAGGTTGCAACAATTGAACAGTAAACAATTATATTTGCAAATCTTGTGCCGATGGTTTGCCTTAATAAGCCAGAAATCCTGGAAAAATTCCGGTTCCCTAGTGATTTCGGGGGTGTAGTTTTTAATTTGTTAATTAGCCATGTTACAATAATTTAGAAATAAATAATAAAGCTAATTCCAAAGTGATAAAGAGGGATCTCGACAACCCCGAGAGAACATTTTCCAGACATTTTCGTTGAATCTGTGTGACATTTGCCATAATATGTTCAGCAAAATGGGTCATTTGTTAAATAAACAATTAAAAAGTTGCGAGCGTGCAGAGGTTAGATGTACCTTTTGTTATAAATAATTCCCTGAACATTTTGCAGAAAACCGCATCTCAATCGGACTTCTCCGCAAAAAGTTGTAAGTGAAATGCTAATTTGACGCGACTATAATGGATAGAGGTTTCTCAAGAAATCTTTCAAAACTGTAACGTACGACAACATTGCATCTATTACCTCCTGATGTTAACCTCAAAGTAGGTATTATTAATAGTAGTACATAAACTGAAATAGAACAATTTATAGTAACCATAACCAGCTGCATGTGACATGTTATGACAAAACTCTCTGGCTACGAGTTTGTACGGTAAATACTTTTCGAGAGCAGTCATTTTAACCTTTATAGCTATTTCACATTTTAATCTGTGTTGTGAAAAGAGTTCTAATAATTCGCAGTATGTTTAGGTGTATTTGTGTTTATTATGTACAAACAGCTGACATGATGAGTGTTAGACGTCGAATATTATTCAAGGCCTCTTTGCTGTCATAATAATTATATTTCGTTATTCGGGGTCAAGCATGTGTGGTACGATTTATCATACAGCAAAATGCTAAATAAAGTCACTCATATTCCAGACATCCTGTACAATCAGGTACAATCGTTTGAAATAATAATGGCACTATAAAATGAATTTTACGATTCCTGTGGACTGCTGACGTATAATGAAATCTACTTGAAACTTTTGACATTAGTTCTTTCTGAAATTTCTAATTAGAACTTCCAGAATTTCAAAAACTGTGTGTCATTATTACTGCAAAAGCTTGTAGGTACCATTGGTTTTATGATTCGTCTTAGGTATACAGTCAATGCTTATAAAGGTAGGTAAAAATTTATGCTATGGTTTTAAAATGAAACGGTATATAATACCACTTTTTAACAATTCAAAATAAGTATGTTATGCCACATTTACACTCACTGCATAAGTAACTACACAAACAAAAATGATTAGCTTAAGAGAAAAACAACTAACCTTTATTGCGTTAAACTATCGAATTGAATTTGCGACGTTGCCTCTTTAAAATTAATGAGTGTGACGTCATAGAAACTATTTAATTTTTAATGGAAAAAATTGGAACAAATAATAATTGGGTAGATTTTTATTTACATCTAAAAACAAATATTTAAAATTTTCTACGTGGAAATATTGTATCTAATGCTATTGTCCTTTGGTAATATTAGTAAATACGCATCTGTCTTCAGAAATACAAAGTACGATAAAATAAAAAGAATGAGATCATATAAATAAATATGCGAGTAAATATGCGTAACAATTATTTTACACGGCAATTTATTGATGAATAAATTTGCGAATATTTTCTTGAATTAATTCATCAATTTATCCATTTTAAATTTAAATTGGTTTTAAATTGTTGTAAACTTGAAATGAAAGTAATTATCACTAACTTAACAAATCAAATTAATTTTTAATTTATGAATGTATTTGATGCATTACATTTGCAATATTTCTTCGTAACGCCATTTCTTGAGGTTAGAAAGAAATTGCCGATATACGACATTCCGAATAGACATTGTATTTGAATCAAGGGTGACCAAACGTTAACCGCAATTTTGTAGGATAAAAATACATATTCTGACAAATATAATTCAAGTTCCTGGCACCGCAAAGTTTACTTAATTAAGTAAAGGTGTAAAAATATGTTCCTTTCAGAAAGTAGTTTAGCTTCCTTGGAATGAACTTTAGTGTTCTGTATTCTGACTTTACTTCAACACCTGCTCTTGAGAGAACCACTCATTAATATAAGATCTTTTAAATATGTACATCTGTATATTTTGAGGTCATTTTTGAATGACCAGAGTTGTTAACGATAAAATCACATCTGTTATTTTTTGTCTCAACTTTGATATGCATACCTACCTACCGAGATATCTGACCATACGCTTGTCGTATTTAAGTCGAAAATATACAGGGTGATTCACAACTTATCTAAAAAAATTGGGGAATATATGCTTCATGAAATATGGAGTCAATATAGTAAAAGAAAATTGTAAAATCCGAGTAAAAAATTATTGAAGTTTTAGTATTTTCAAGTTTTACATCGCTAGGCTACTGTAGTCTCTAGCCAGGCGATTAATATTAAAATCCGATTGCTTATAGTAGGTATTAACGTTTTTGTGATGCAAGTATTTACATTAGTTTTTCAAGTGTCAAAAATGGCTTACGTGTATAGGAACTCCGACTTGATGGATATTGTTTTAATTTATAGTGATGTGAAAATGCTTTACCATGACCATTACATTAGCCGCCATGATCTCCTGACTTTAAATCATTTGGACTTCTTTTTGTGGGGTATTTAAAAAATCTAGTGTATGTTTTGTATTGCACGCTTTGCCTTGTCAGGTGGATCAGTTTCCAGTGCCGTGTAGAAATGTATTTTTAAATTATATTTGATCTGCTCTTTTTGATTTTTTATTTACAAAATTGTATTTTAAGTCCCCTAATATATATATTTTTAATAAGTTCAGAATCACCCTGTATATATATTTTTAACTTCTTGCTTATAATGGTTCTGCTGACTGTTGCTAAAATGCATATAATTTTCAAAACATGTTGCTGTTGAAATCTCTGAAATAATGAATTTAGGAAACACCCTGTATATGTTATGGAGAAAATAGTAACGCAAGAGATATAAGTAGGTACATGCATAAGAAAACGTATAATTACTTACCATTTAGTTTTATACTTACTTTCGGTTTTACGGTGCTGCCCAAACAAGGAAATTCTTAATAAATATTATCTACTGTATCAATAAAGTTGATAGGCACTGATGATTTCTCAGTAACAACTATAACAAGTCAGGAATCAGAGAAATATTTTATTAGTAGTCAAGTAGCAAAATATTTATAGTTTGTTGCTTTTCTCTTTTTTCTGTTTTGATCCAATTTTTTTTTGGTATTTTACTTGTCGTCAGTTTGGGTTAGGTCTAGGGATGGGGTAAATCACAGAAATCAAACAAGAAAGTATTAATATCACCAAGACATGTTTATTCTGTCGGCCTCAACAAGCTCCCAATTTATAAACAAATACATTTTGCAAATGACGCAGACGGCAATGTTGGGCAAGCAAGAGCGTGATCATATCAAACAAATTCCTTCGCCCTGCCGGCCGAACACCGCGTCCGCCTTCTAAAGAACATCAATGAAAACAATATTAACAATAGTGATAAAGTAAATACAACAACAGTCTATCCTGCTGGATCTGCTGAAATCGGTTGAGGGCAGAAACTCCACGTCCTACAAGAGCGAGCAAGGAGACAAACATGGGGGGCGCCACGCAGGTGATCGGCCTCTAACCGGCCGTAGTACGATGGGGACGTGGCCACCCCCCTCAGTCTCACGGGTCTCCTCCCCAACTCGCCCAACTATCTACAAGTAATGAGATGGTGGTGATACAAATACGCGAAATGGTCTCGTGAACATGATTATGAGATGAGTCTCTTTACAAACTGAGATACGTAACACAAACTTATAGTAAAAGTAACCTACAAATCAATTTATCACATATATTAAACAAATAATATAATAAATTTATTATAATAGGATTGATTGGGTGCCGATGCCAGTTTTATCGATATAATTACCTAATCATAAATATTCATTTACATGGATCTATTTAAATTAGTGATTGTTTGAAACCTTAACTACAGAGATGGGACCAGGACGGCGCGCTGGGGGGTTGGTCCACTATGTACAGGGTGTTCGCCGCCCTGGCCATGGCGGAAGTAACTTTACATGAGAACGCGGGGGGCCGATAGACCCGCCCGCCATACTAGACTACAACATAACATGGGGCACACATCAACATACATGTTATATAGACAGATATTAGGACTGAATATACAGCAATATAAATTATTTGGTTTGTAATACGATTAAAGTGGCACCTAAATGTCCTTAGCGCGGGCGGCTGGCAAAGTCCAAGCCCGCGCGGCACGTGCACTCCACTTTGTACTAATCTCACGAGTACGGCGGCCGCCGCAGCGATTACACCTCCAGCGTCACCACCTTCAGCGGCCTCGGCGAAGGGGACGGCGACTTCTTGGAGAGGTTGAGCGGCTGCTGGGAATCGGCAATGTCCACCTGCAGCTCGACCATCTTGGGGATGGAAGTCAGCAGCGTGGAATGCGGACTGACGGGTGACCTGGACTGCGGGGGGGCCGGCGACGTCGAGTGAGGCGATTGTGGATGCAGGTACAGCCTGGAGTATTCCTGCGGCTGTGGGGGCGGCGTCTGACTGCTCTGCATCTGGTTCTGGCGAGCGGTGGTGGTAATGACGCTCGTCGCCCAAGCGGGTTGCAGCAGCGTTCCGTTGGTTTTGTAGGGACAAGCCGTGGGGGTGGCAGTCACCATGGGGGAAGCCGCATGCGTCTCGCCTCTCATGATAAAGTTGTGGATGATGTCCGTCCTTTTCATTTGCTCAGCCGTCATCCTGGGACCTTCCATCAGGGATTTAGCCAGCATAGAATGGGAGCTAGAGAGGCTGGATTGCGGAATAGACGTGAGCTGAGATTGCACTGGTTGTGGGGACATTATGATGGCGGGTTCGGCTTCGGCCGAATCTTTGTTTCTCAATGCCCTGAATTTTTTATGCGGCTTATAAGCCTCGTCCATCAAGGAATTGGTATCGTACAAGGGAGGAGCTTGCAGGACGCGCTTTAGAACTGGCATATCCTCCACTATGTGGTGATCTTCGACGGAGGATCGTGGACTGGAGCAGACTGAAGTTGGCTTGTCTACCTTTTCAGTTCCAGACTCGATGCCAGAATCACTGGGAGAGTCTAGTTTGCGGAATCTGGGATGGGAGGCGTGAGGCCTGGAGACTGGAGTTATTGTCAATCCGTTGTGGATCAGGTGTGATGTGGCAGCCAACTCGTCGTCTCCGGAGGACGTCGATCCGGAATTGGCTCTGTGTCTGTGTGGGCAAACCCCTCCAGCCAAAGTGGCGGCCAAGAGGGGAGCGTTGGTTACATTTGAGCTGATATGGTGGCCGATGGGTTGGTGGTAGTCATGGATATTGGTCATTTCTGAAGAGCACATGGATTCTGTGCTGGACACAGAGCCTAGGGGAGACTTGGCCTCATCCATTGTAACGTCAGACGAAGAGGACCAAGACGACGCCGCGGGACTTTTGCTGCTGCTCTCTTCTTCTAAAGGAGAACTCCAGAGATGGTGTTGCTGCTGCTGCATCATCTGCTGTTGCTCTGTCATCTTAAACGCGAGCAATTTTTCAGAGTGTAACGTGTTCAATGTACGCAAATCTGGAATTTTCTTCATCAGCTCGTCCAATATGTGAGGGCGGCCGTTATGATTCTGGCTAACGACGACGTGCAGAGCAGCCTTTAGCTTGTTTTGCATCTTTTCGATGAGTTCCGTGTTTCTCAGACCGGGACGATCCGCGGCAATGACTACGACAGAGCAGAAGAGGCCTATCTCGGCATCTGACAATCTGAGGGCGTTCATACGTTCCGCGAAATCGAACATACTGTCCATGAGAAACCGTGCGTTTGAACTATTGTGAATAGAGTCTCGTTTGAGCACTTGTCCATTTAAACAAATCATACTGGAGGTTTGAGAGTCGAACATACACGCGAGACGCACAAGCAACACTTCAAAAACACCAGCTTTCAGCAGGGTAACTTGATCATCCTGGGCCAACAGGGAGAACCCGGGAATGCGCTTTGCAAACTCGACTACGCCGCGGATGGCGGGCGAAAATCGCTTCGAGAAATCTTGCAATAATTCCTGCTGTCCAGTCAGAGGCTGGGGATTCGGGTTGAGAGGACACGCCTGGAAAAAAAAATTATATTTAGATGACTCCCGCGAGAGTAAAGTTTGGAATGCGCTAGTTATTTTCGCGTTATCTGCCAAGATAAAAATAAGTTTTGTCAGTTTTGAAAGAAGGTTAAGAATAGTGACGAAACGAAGGTCAGGCGCGCATTTTTTGCGATGGCTACGATCAAATTGGAACCGATTAATTGCCTTCCGCATAATTAGATAGTTTCGCATTTGAACAGTGTCAAGTGCGTGTTAAATTTTAGTTCGAAGCCTGATAAGAACTGTACGGGTGCGATCGAGAGAACAGAGAGAGAACATAGCCGAACCTTGAATATTTCCGCTTGTCCCTCTGCATGCAAGGTCGCCCAGTCTGGCTATGTGTGGCTTTGTTTGGGGTTCGCTCGAATTTTACCCCATTTCCTTCCGCCCGTTGGTTTCTTTGACCGGATACCAAACCAACAAACCAAAGTTACTAACAGCGACATAACAAATTATTATTTTGACCTGTGGCAGACTTCGATTGCGTTAAGGAAAAGCAAAACTTACCAGTGTTGGAGGGCAGGCGGTGTAAGAGGGATGATCTCTTGCGCGTTGCAGCATGGGTTCGACTTTGTCTCTGGTAAAGTCGCAGGTGTCAATGTGCGCCCTGACGACGGTGGCCAGAAGCCTTTGTTCATCTTCAAGTTCGGCTGTGACGGCTTTTTCCAAAGTGCGAGAATTGGAGCTCTGCTGCATGGCGGCCAAAATGCGGGCCTTTTCTCTTTTGGGTACACGACCGAACCTCACAGCTGTAAAAAAAGAGAGACAAGGTTAATTTAAATATAGACGTGAAGGGTTTGCTTAAGTTTACGAGGGAGATCTAAAGGCGCCCAGGTGCCCGGTTTGGCGCGTGTCAGCTGCTCTACATCTGTCATAATCCGTTAAGGTATCTGGAACCGGAGAAAGTAATAGGTCCGATACGAAAGAAGATATGAACATACGAGAGAAATTCGCTTGCTTTCACAGAAAAGAAAGTCTGTGGGTCAAGGAAAGTGTAAATTCGAACGCGAAAAATAAAAACATTGCAAAGGGCCCGGGCGCATTTCGACATCAAAAAAATCGAGACACCTACGTGCGTTGTGGTAGTTGACTACTCCGTTTAGGATCCCCTTGAGGATGGGTAACTCTTCGCTCATTTTGCACTTTTTAGCACTTTCACCTATCACATGTGCGCGTACTGCTGTATGTATCGGGCTGCTGGTGCAGAGCGCGCGACCTGGCATTCCCGAACTGAGTAAGTAGTAACGTGTAGTGGCGCGAACTCGACAGCGACAGGCGTAGCACCCACGGTCACGACTCCCCTCTTGCGGCGCCCCACTCGCGCGCGAGCGTTTCCCCTCCATCACCCTTGAACTTGAGCTGCTGCGTCCGCGTCGCCGATCATGCTTTGACGCTAGCAGTGCCCGATAGCTGGAGGTGAGGCGGGGAGGGCACCAAGGTCGCCTCATGCCCCGATAGCACCGTCACCCACCGGCTAGGTGGGTCCCGGGCACCCCCTCGCCCCATCAGCCCCACAGCGCTCCGATAATACGATTCCGATTGTTGGATGTTATCGCGGGAATTATTTTTAGCCTCTCGGCGGTAAACAACCATTTCTGATTTACATAATATTTTCATAAAGTACAAGGCGATGCGACGCGTATTGTTGGCTGCCTATGAAAATGGCGCGCAGACATTCCTACATTTAATAATCTTTGCATATTTTTCCAGGATAATCCCTCAATAGCTATATTGTTGTATGAAATTTAGAAAATAGAATATGAAGGACAATTATTCCCATCACCAGCATCGGTAAGTGAATGGCGCTCCGCTCGATGCATAATATGTAGGTATGCAACAGCACGCTACTTTGGCGTAGGAGGGCTATTGACACAGTCCGCTGATACGCTTAGCGCAAGCGTCCGTGCGAAGCATCGTACAGGTTTCTGACGCTAGGCGCCGCCACCTTCCAGCAAGCTAAATATTGATATATGCACGTTCAGCTTCTCATTGGATCCCGTCGAATTTTAATGATGTTGGTAGGTAATTTACGAAAATTATTAATATGTAAAAGATAAATTTCTCCTGTCATTTTAATCGAGGATTACGAAACGACTTTCTCGCACGGAAGTCGCGAGGTGAAGAAAAACACGAGATATAAAGAGAGTTCAGCCGCTTTCATCGAACCCCGACGATCCTTTTGCAATTTAAATGGTTCTGTTCTAATACTTTCTCCGAATTAGTGTGCGAATGCGAAATCCGAGCGTGCTCGAGCAAGGTAAAAGTGCGGATCGGAGGGGAATAGTTTAAATGAGATTTCCCAACATCAGGCAGCGCGCGGTTGCATAAAGTGGGATGGTTGAATGAAGTAAAAGTGTACGCTGGATGTAGCACAACGATCTGGAGTTCAACAGTGGATGGCCTCAACACGGTTAGCGCCAGCAATGCAGGATTGTGCAACGATTGCGAGATATCGGAGTAACGGGCAGCGGTAACTTTCGAAAATGCCGCGACTCGGAGTAGTATGACCCAGTATTGTCGCCTGGGTCGTTCACCTCCAGCTCGCTGAACTTTCTCGATCGCTGCGCGCTGCAATTACAATTTGCACGCGGAGGTCGTTCACCCCGGGACCTGGACGACCTATATTCGCCGAAATAATGACAGAACAATGAACTGACTTACCGTCTCTGCTCATGCCGACGGCGATGCACTTCTTCAGCCTGCAGTACTGGCACCGGTTTCTGTTGATCCTCAGGATGGAACACTGCTGGTTTTTGGTGCATGGTCTGTACTGGATCTTCTGCTGGATGCTGCGCCTGAAGAAGCCCTGTGAAGCACAATCGTTTTGTAGACAATCGTCACTGTCGCACCCCGAGCTGCTGCTCTCGGTGCTTTCGTCGACACTGGGGGCCTTGGGCCCTTGCTGCACTAAGGACTCGGTACAATTTAGCACAGCCATCATAATTCTCGCGAGATTTCAATAAACGTTTGATACTGCCCGACGCATAAACGATTACCACATAATGTGGTAATAAAATCACTATACTGTTTACAAATACTAGCAATAAACACTTTAATTTAATTCAGTGGGCGCTGCTTTGTGGCAATCACGACCAAACTGCGAGAAATTCAGGAGAGGACTGAGGCCTAGCGTTCGAGTTCGCCACAGTTAACCAGTTGACCCAGTTCCCGGTTGTTCACCCGCCGAAGTAAGCTCGCGAGGCCAGTTCACTGCGTGAAAGTGAGAGTTGTTGGTCTCTTTCCCACCCGCTTGGCAGCAACGGGCGCAAAAGAGATACCCTGCGAGTTTCGTCACTCGCTATACATCAAGTGTGTTGCCCCAATGCTAGTTCGCAAGCCCCCTTGGCTAGTTTTTATTTTTGCAAAAGCGTTATCGGTCCGCCTCGAATTCGGTGCAGCTTCGAATTTTAGTGCGGACGCGAGAATTTCCCAAAAAAGGGGCGAAGTGTTGCGTTTGTTTGGCGACTACGGTGAGATCGACAACCGCTGGGTCGACGACCCGCCAGCGAAACTGGTGCAATTCATAATTGCATCGGAATAAAAACGTAAGTAGTGTAATAAAACAATACTGTATCACCGCCGGATCGTAAAAAAGGGACATACGCGGCGCTAAAAGTGTACGAAAAACGTGGTCCTAGGTAAAAATAGACGAAAATTGATCGTACATGCCCGTTTTTATACCGCGCGCAGAAGAATGGGGCCAGAGCAATTAACGAAACACAAACTGGTGCAGTGACACATAATCGGGTTATCTCTTCGATCGCGTCATCATTTTTGCAAATTAGCGAGTCACTCGAAAGTTCGCTGAACCGTCAACAAAGAGCAAACAGAAGTAGTGGTAATTGGCCGGTCAAAGACTCTTCGCACCTCGCATAACCCGAATATGGGTTTCTCGAATATGAGTATGCGTGACGTCAGATACCTACTGTCACTGTTACGTCAGCGGGGACGACCCGCTTATGCCAGGCCACGACGATGAGCCTCTGCAACGTTCCTCGGTGTCAATGAACGACACTCTCGACATTCTTTTGTTTCATAAATTCGATCGGTCGAAAACTACACCAATTTCACAAGCGCCAGGGTACAATTATTGGCCAACTGATTAATGCAACTAAGGCCCGTTCGCATTCAAACCGCCTCGAAATCTGCACCAGGTATTTCACAAAAGGGTATTGACTCCGCTGACCAGAATCGGCACTTACACCTCTCATTTTATTGTAAAAACCCGAACAAAGAACCGTTTTTTTTAAGGGCGCCTGAATAATATAGAGCTTGGCAAATAACATGAATGTTATCTCCTGCCACCTGCGAATATTCAGAGGTATCGAAGTTGGACGAATTATAACGACAGAAAGCGGTCTAACAAATTTTTGGGTACAGAAATCTTTCGAAATACATATTTTTTAACTTAATATTGTTAGAACATAAACTTACATAGTTCTGCATATAAGATTGTTCACTTTTGTTTATAAGTATGTGAAAATAACTGTTAAAATGTGGAGTTAAAATAGCAAAATATTGAGTGTCTTATAAATGCATTTTAAAGATATTATTTGAAGAGTATTTCAATAGTAAAAGTGGATAAACAAAGTGTTTTCTATAAAGACAAATTCTTTTAAACGTTTAATAACTATATATAAGGTTTAACAAACAACAAACAATTGTGAAAATGACGTGCCTAGTAAACGTTTTTTAAGTTGGTATTTTATTTGAGGAAAATTTAAATAGTAACAATGAATAATGTTACTTTTGTGTTTACTATTATTTTATGCTACATTCTGTTTTATTTTTCGAAACTTCGGTACCTAAAACGAACACAAATCTGATCATTTCGTCGTGAGAAATACTTACAGCGTATTTGCTTTCTTTTATTTTACTAAGATGAAATAAATAAATTTAGAAACAATAATGGATGTCGCAAGGAGAAATTTGAGAAGGCACAGTTCGATCACTTTTGATTTAATTATCATCTAGTCGAAGTTATGTATCTTATCTAAGACTTCTCGAGTGTGTGCATTCCGAAGGTATGGAACATTTAATTGTAGTTCAGATTTGAAATTTGACCAACTAAGAACAATAAAGCAACAAAACACTATAAAACAATAATTATTAAACAAATGTTTCCAAGACGGCGTAATGTTAGTAAAATATTCCCTAAATGGTAACCTGACCCAGAATCCTGGCCTTTTATCTAATTCGGTAAACAGCTCGAGTAAAGAGCACAAACGATAGTAAACAAAGAGGTTCCACATTAAAGCTATATAAACTGGGTAACGGATATGTAATTATGAGCGTTGAATCGGGGGGGTGCAGAAATATTGAGCTGGTCAGTGACTCGTAGCACCATTTCGCGTTATAATATAGCCTGGCAATAAGGCTTGCACCCACGTCTAAGGTCACCGCAGTACATCGAACCCGATATACAACCGAAACGTTTTCCTCGAAATCCACCGATTAGGCCCAATAGAATCACTCGGCACCAACGGCACTCGAGGGGGGTGTACGATGTACCCGCGTTTTAGATAATTAGGCGGCCGAGGGGGGTCTAAAACAAACGCAACAATTCGCTTTTGTTTTTTACTATGTCTAGTACTGTCGGGTCAACGTCCGGCGAACTAGGTTGTCGTACTCGCGACCATTCGCATTGCATCAGAGCGCGATAACGGTGAAGCCGGGCGCATGCGCGGCCCGAGTTCGTTGCCCCAACTAAACATTCCCGTATATTCTACAAAAGTTCACTATTTGGGCCATACCGACCTGGTTAATTCTATCTCTGGTGAGAAGCGTGTAATTTACAACAAATAGATTACGGACGTTTACTCGCCTGACCCCCATTTTGTTTAAAAGTCGACTTTAACGTATGTACGCGCGCCTCCACTCGAACGGAAAATGGGATTCACTAGTTGAAAAGAAAGTTTATTATTTTTGTTACAAACATGGCTGTTATGAGAAACTAAACGTTGCGTAATCGTTAATTGTGAGATAGTGAAGTATAAATAGTTTTTATTAGTAATCTTTTCGTCACCCCATTTCGACAAGTGCTGAAATCGTTATGAAACGGACAAGACGCTATGAACAAAGAGAATAATAAAAAAATGGTCCTATTTTTTTCATACAAATGCTAATTAATATTTTTCAAATCGCGTACCTACTTAAGTGTTACACCAAATGTCATCGAAATTCTTAGAACGCCATGGCTTTCTAGATATAGAACTGACATTTAAAGGACATAGCATAGGTACAGGGTAATATGTCAATTTTTCAATATTTATTACATTTCCGTCATTCCACGTTTGGCCGGATATTACCTCAACTACGATGCGACTGCACTTGTTTTGAGAAATGTTTTAGCCCACTTGATTTCTTCAGGACTATTTTTATTTCTGCATATAGATTGTCGTGAATGCGTGCTAACATCAATGTCCTGGATCTAGGTGATCCAAGAAATATTCAATCGTCACATTTCTGGTACTGCTGTTACACTTATTTGTCAATGTAGAGAACGTTGCCACTTGAGAAAAATGGATGTAAATAAAAAATAATGATTTAAGTTCATTTTAAGAGTTGTAAATCCTAAAATACCTAGTAGAAGAAATCTAAAGTTTAAATTTTTCTTGGATCATCCAGAGTCAGGCCATTACTTATGTAAATGTAAAAATAGGTCTAAAAAATCAAAGTGGAATAATTGCACCTTCTAGAATAAAAAAATTTATATGCAGGGGTGTAGCATTTAAAATTTTATAGTTCAAGTCATTTCCGACTAAACCGGAAATAACAGATTTGTGACAAACATTGAAAAGTTTGCATTTTCTGCTATATATTGTATCATCCAAATCTTAACCCTGTACCTATCTGGAAAGCGCTGGGTGCTATACTTTCTTTGACACCAAATATTTTGCCACAAAAAATAAATTTAGCAACAAATTATTTTAAATTATAACAGGCACCTACTTATATTTAATAATATTTTGATACACGTTTATATTTTTTCCTGATAACCTTCGTTTTCATAAATATTATAGGTACTTAAACTTATTTTCCTCTTTCTGTAAACAAAACTATGACTAATATTTATTTTGTTGTATTCGTTATAACAATACGAGTACAATAATTACTAGTAAAAACACTTAAAGCTTTATCGGTACGATCTATTAATTTTTTTAACTACTGCATTATATACAGGGTGGTTTCGAAAATAGCCAATTTCTAAGACTAATGACAAGTATACCTTTTTTTCCTCAAAAACAATGTAGGTTAAACATTTTTTAATATAAAACGTGATAACGTTAGGATAAAAAAAGTTACGCTCACATTTACGTCACAAATATGGAGAATGTGACGCGCTCTAGGGAATACGTCGAAATAGACGGCAGACTATGATTTCTCATATCCAAAAATATCTAATCCCAAATCTATAAGTTGATACATTCAAACACAATGTAATTATTACAAAAAAAAAACACTTTTTAAATTCCGACTTTGACATCTTGTATCTTTTTTATTATTAACGTTTTATTAAGGCAAGTTGGCTTAAATCGTAAAATTTTGAAGTGAAAAATCTAGTATGTCTCCATGGGCCATTACTTACGGCCACCTTGTATATTTTTCTATTCAATGTAATAAAGAAAAATAGAGCAGAGACAAGTTAAGCAATATTGAGGTAGGTCGCTATGTGCTCGCTCAATGGTTTTTTAAAGTTTTTCTTGGTCTACACTTAAAGGAAGTAAGCAGTGGTAAAGTGTCGGTTATTTTTGAACTTTGTAAGGATTATGTAACGCGAAAATATAATTTCGAACCTCAACGATCCATTAGCACCGATAATACCCGGGCAGAATCGCCTAACCGACATAATTCACCGGCACGCCAAAAATAATAGGTTTTGTGTGTGTCTGCGCCTCGAGCAGAGCATTTCCTCGTTCAAGATCAGAGATAATTTTCTATTCTATAGTTAGCAAGTGCAACGTTCTGGCTAATACCGTTACCGAAAGCGTACCAAAGCGCCTAGTTCGACCAGGGGGCAATGCGATCGCTCAAAAATCGCGGTCGTTCACCTGCTAGCGCGGCGCCATCTACACGCCGAATGGCTCAACCAGCACCGGTAAACATTTTTTTCACGGAATTCATAATTAGTGCTTGCAGAAATTCGATGTGAATGAACTTGTAGGTTGTGAATGTGGTGCCGTGGATGCGCCCGTTTATTAGTAAACAATAAAGTTGCCAGCGAGGATCGATTCCCAGAAGATACCTCGCATTTCTGTTATTTGAAACCCGAGATCTTGTGTACCTACGTTGAATTATGTTGGATGTGTTTTTAAATGCATGCAGGGCAGTGCGTTATTGTAAACTTTGTAAGACGTTTTCGATGAAACATAGCTTATCCTGTTGTGAACTGTCGTCAAACTTGTAACACAATATACAGGGTGAGTTAGAAGGAATGGGTCATGCCTTATACGAATGTCGCTAGTTTAAGAAATACAAGCTGTTCAAGGTTTAAATTTTATACATTTCTCAATAATTGCACCAACAATAAATCACACGCGCGTAAAATACAGTAATATTTATTGATATCAAAATTTGACACAAGCCTACTAATAAATAACAATATCAGCGCCTGAAAGAAAATCACCACAAAATACATTGAAACTTTTAAATGCACATAACTCAGAAACCGATTTTTTATGTAAGCATACATAAACAATATACCAATTTTCAGTCATGCTATCAAAACTTTTTTCAATTATTGATAAATTTCAAAATAAAATTTAAATAATGAGTTCAAATATAATATTTTAGTGTAGTCTAGTATCTCCTGCTTAGTGTTGACCCATTCTTTCTGACTCGCCCTGTATAAAAACAACAAATATCAAAATTTATTGTTGTACTAAGAACAGCGTTATTTTAATATTTTTTTCGTCTCTAGAGAAAAAAGTATAAATATAAATTTGTTACTTTGCCATTATCAGAAATATACCTACAGCAACATTTAAACATATTTTTTTGTATTTACTGAAGACATTTTTCTATTTTTTAAATTGAACTTCATATTTAATATGCCTTCGATTTTCGGAGAACTTATAAAAATAAAAAATATCGATAGGCATATTTCTTTTTCTAGACCCAGTATAATATTGTATCGCAAATTTCCAAGATAAGTAAAAGTCAGGAATTATCTTTTTTCAAATAGTGAATAGTGATTACTAACATAACCTTTTTTATCGTTGATTTTTCGACTTTCGGTCTCGCGATTTTTTCATATAAATATTTTCTCGTAAAATGACTGGTTTATTCTCTCTCGTCTCGTTTATTTTTGTCAAAAACTTTATCTAATTTATCAGGAGTTGGTGGAAACCCAAAAGAATACTCAAAATGATTTTAATTAATTTATTGATTTTTAGAAAAGAAAAATTACTTAGTAAATATCGAATTGATCATTATTTTTTTAGTTTAGTGTAGTTTAAATAGTAGTTATCTCACCAGCATTTTTTTAGTTGTTATTTTTGTTAATAAATTTCGTATTTAGGTAGTTTTTCAGTATATTGACATTTTAATTTTTTTTTAAATGCCCTGTATCATAAAATATTTTACTACTGCGCCTGATGGCAATTGTAGAACACAACGTTTTATCAAGAATATTTCCCTGAACAATCACCAATACGAATTTTAGAGAAGTGTAGTAACCTATCCGTAGACCCCCTCTCCTGTATTAATTGATAGCCTTCTCCGACAACCTATTAATATTTGCACTGGCAAAACAAAAGGCCTGTCTTTTTTTGACTCGCCCTTCTTCTACCCCGATCATTCTTAAAGCTTTTTCGAGCGGAATCACTTGTTTTGGCTAAAACCCCTTTCATGTTTTTTTTTCTATAAATCTGACCTGGACATCTAATAGTCTCTTTGGAAACGCAATATGCGAGGGTAGAAAAAATCAGGGCGGATGTTGCGAAACGCACCCTTTGTGTGCAACCCCTTTCCAACCCGAAATTTCACACAAATGCGGATTCCACCGGGCCGAAAGAGCACCAACAGGTAAAATCGGAATTAATAACAGGCCGATCTGGCCAAAATAAATCGCGTGCACCATCTGCCCTCGGCTAACAACCCTTCTCGAGATCGAGGAAGGGTGGATGGGATCGGAATTTTTTGCCGGGCGACGGACCCTTTCGCAAGATTTTTTTTGTCGGGCGGAGGGCGCAGGTGAGGATGCGGGCGAGCGCGCAGGTACGTCGACCTTGAGATGCCAGCCGGAGTTCATCACACTCACGGAGGAGGAGAAGACAGAGACGGAGATGCTTCGCAGGTAAGCACGCACAGGCCGCTCAGGCCAGATGTAGGGTCGAATTCGTAGAAATCCGTAGAGCGTGGACCACTTTTACTTTCGAGGCTGGCGGCCAACGAATTCGATTGCGTATTTTAAGATTTATTGCTCTCAATTGCGTAAAGGAATTAATTTTCGAGTGGGGGTTCTCGTTTCTTTAACACGACGGATCTGGGAACGGACTACGCGTATATTCGCGAACGTGATTCGTCAATATACTGTTTATGAATCAATGAACTAATTAGTTCCTATGAGTTTACGCGTAGTCTGTACGCAGCTTTAGATACATTATTTTTAAGATACGTACACAGGTAAGAGGCTGTCCAGGAAATGATGGCCAATATTGCAGATTTGGACAAGCGAATTTGGGGTAACATTATTTCTGTGGAGTTACTAGCTTTTGAAGTCGAACCGAAAATAGTTTTTTTTTCTTACAATTTTATTATCTTTTATAATTTTTGAGAAAAGTTATGTTGTTTGGAGCTATTTTGGCTAAATTTAATGATACCTTGCGATTTTGGGGACTCGAAAGCAGAAAAATAAATAAATTGTCTACTCACTTATTTAATTTTTCGTTTTATCGTGTTTTCTTTTACATAGAAATGTCCAAAAGTTTAAATTTTTGCGATGAAAATTAAGCTGAATAGTAAATTGAATGCTTTATCCGAAGTAGTCATAACAGCAAGCCGTATAAACTATAGTTGCGGCAATGTTTAGTGCAATATGTAGTGCAAACATTTGGTGTAATATTAGTTTTATTACTCTTAGTTGCAGTTTCTTAAATATTTTGATGAAAATATAAAGCTGTTTACAGGCCTTTTAGGCCCAGAGCTGTGTTATTCTCCTCCACTCCATTCTGTCCTTCGCCTTTCTTTTCCAATCCGTTACATTTTTCTCCCTTAGATCTATTGCCACTGCCTCTCTCCATCGCTTCCTCGGTCTACCTCTTTTTTCTTGTAGTTAGGTTTACTCCCTACTATTTTCTTAACTGCCCTTTCATCCTCCATACGTTCTAGATGCCCTAGCCACTGCACTCTCCTGGCTTTTACAACTTCGTCTATTGTTGGTGCCTGGTACATTCCATATATTTCCTCATTATTTCTCCTTACATAGCCTTCCTCTGTCCTCTTACCACCTAGAATTCTTCTTAAGATCTTCCTTTCCCACCTTAAAAGGTTTCTCTTGACTTCTTATTGAGAACTCAGGTTTCACTGCCATACAGCCTTGTTGGTCTCAAAGTTGTTTTATACATTCTAAATTTTACTCGTCTGGACAAATTTTTTGATTTCAATAAGTGGTTGACTGCTGCCGAACTTCTGTTTGCTTTTATTATTCTCCTATTTATTTCTTGTTCCTCATCACAGTTAGCTGTTATTAGCGCCCCCAAATACACATATTCTTGAACTTCTTCAAACTCCATCTCTCCATGCTCTGTTCTCAATTTAAAATTTGTATTTTGTTCTCCTATTCTCAGCAGCTTACTTTTCTCTTGATTTATCTGCAATCCCACTTTACTTGCTTCCTCCACAAGTTTTCTCGTTACTTCTTCTAATTCCCTACTATCTCTAGCAATAATGGCCACATCATCTGCATAACTTACTATTTGGTGACTTTTATACAATATGTGTCCTTCTCTGTTCAACTCACTATCTCTTATGACCTTTTCTAGTACTAAATTAAAAGAAGCGTTGAGAGTGGGTCTCCTTGTCTCAGTCCTGTATCAATAGTAAAGCCTTCCGAACATTCACCTTTTATTCGTACTTTGGCTTTAGTATTTTCTAAGGTCATTTTCAATAGCCTAATCAGTTTAGTTGGTATCCCAAATTGTTCCAGAATTTTACTTAGTTTATTCCTTTTGATCGAATCATATGCTTTCCTGAAGTCCACAAATAAAACCATTGCTTTGATCCCATACTCATAGCATGTAGTCAGCATTTCCTTCACCATGAAGATTTGGTCCGTTGTTGACCTTCC
Organism: Monochamus saltuarius; assembly: GCA_025584915.1. Classification (NCBI taxonomy): domain Eukaryota; kingdom Metazoa; phylum Arthropoda; class Insecta; order Coleoptera; family Cerambycidae; genus Monochamus; species Monochamus saltuarius. The sequence continues at coordinate 18,526,934 of CM046725.1, forward strand.
CTTTCTAAAACCTGCTTGATACTCCCCTATTTGCCGTTCTGCTATAGGTTCTATTCTCTGCTTTATTGAAAATATAACGAATTATTTATTTGTTCGCATGACGTAAGTCGTCTGAATTTTTGCCGCAACTATTATAATAGGAATCATTACATTTTTCATTGGAAAAAATATCAAATATGTTTTTTTTCTAATTTTGTGCAATGATGCAAAAGTAATGCCCAAGCTTCTCCACAAACTTAAAAATTTAATGCAAAACACAAAAGTTATGACAAAATTTAACACTCAAGTTTATGAGTTAATAATCCTGTACCTACAGAGTGACCTCGAAAAATAATATTGAGTAAATATATTTACTTATTTAAACTTGTGACTTTATTTTTCGATACTTAAATCTGAGAGATATCGTAACACTTTCTGGACACCCTGTATATTTTTGTTAAACGTAAATTTACGTTAAAGTTGATACCTATTTCGACAGATCAGAAATGTATGATTATAATAATAAATTATTACAGGAAAAATGAAAGTTATGTATAAATTTCATTACTTTTTCCCCGCTTTTTCCTAGACTGATTTAACAAAAAATTACTAATGAATATTGCGGCTAAAAATACAAAATTGATGTTTTATAACAAATCTTATTGGAAACAGATTTTCTATACAGTTATTGCGATTGTTAACTACCCTTTTAGTTCCTTGACGGACGAAAAACTGACGGCCATCGCAGATTTGCTGGTTTTTAGTTAGAAGACAAGTCTATTAACAGGCGACGGAAGTTTTTCAAATGCGGCAATTTCAGGGTCACGTGGCCGCCAATTATCTATATTTAAAAAAAACGGCGGCCTTGCGTTTTAAAATTCCAAGTTCGACCGCCTACGTGTATATCTCTAATTATCATGGGCGCGATGATTCGCGAGGCGACGTCGAAGCGATAAAAAAACTTCCTACATACTAATAACTCTAATAGAGACCGTACTTGAACCCTGATTTTAGGCAAAACCTTGAATACGGTTTTTATACGTTCGAAAGCCGTTCAGCGCCTACTCGGTGTGGAGTTCGCGCCGCCCGTGTCCCCCCGCGCCTCCCGGCTACGGCGCTCGGACATTGACATTAGAATAACCGACCTTCAACCTCCATTTCGCACAACAAAACCCCAGGTAAAGAGGCTCGGAGGCACAAAGAACGCAAATCCGCCGTCTGGAATGGTACGATTTGCCCAGAAAAAAACCACCCTAGCCACCCGGGTGTCCTGTTACACCCTTGAACCACTTCCGGGTGCTTATATCTACCGCAAAAATATCAAGGTAAACATTATATAAAACGCAATCCTATTTCCGCGTTTTACGCCAAGGTTTCTCCATTCAATACCGAGTCCTTAGTGTTAGCGAATAATTGACAATGTCGCAGGCTTACCTTGCATCCCTCGCAGGAGTGTACCCCGTAGTGAAACCCTGAAGCTTTGTCGCCGCACACCCTACACAGCACGGTGGTGCCGTCGAATTCTGCAACAAAAAAAAAAGAACGATTGAATTGTGATGTCATCCAGCGAATGTGGCAATAAAAGAAAGTAGTGCTTTCTCCGCAATGCAGCTCGCGATGTTACATCACCAAGAGAAAGTGGTACACCGGTGCATACCACCGACAATTACATAACTTGAGTGTGAGAGCATCTCTGCTCCACTGAGCAATTATTTATACCTGTTAAATTCCATAAATACATCATGGGATTGACCGTTGAAAACCAAGAATTTTGCGTGTTTCGGTTTTGACCGATAATACGAGGTCATTCCTAATCTACTTTAATTCTAAATAGAGATATAAGCTCAAATAAATACTGAAAATATTTATTACTTCCAAATTTTCTATTTAGGAATCGATGCATAAGTTAAAATTAAATAAATATAAACATTAAAATCGTCACGGTTACCGTTTGTTCATTAGGTAGTTGATGAAATATTTTACATGCAATTTTTATAGGTACCTAGGTTTAAGGCAGGTTCTCGATGGTTTGAAGAAATAGTGGATAAATCCGTGAGGTTGGTGGTGGACTCCGGAACCTGAGGGTTGGAGTGTACGTGGTCTGGCGACAGAATCATGTCGAAAAATCACTGGGTAATCACAATAAAAAAATACAATCACAATTGGCGAGCGCTCATATCAGAGTAGGCACACATATAACTAAAAGCACATGGGTGAGTAGTAGCATTGACACTGAACAGAACAACCACCGGCTGCAAGTCCAAGAGCAGCCGAAGAACTGACGATAGTGAAAGTCCCGGTACCAACTGGGCCTCTCCAAGCCGGCGTATAGTAAATATTAGCAGCACTACCTGAAGGGCGACATACGATTCTCGACCATTTGGTGCGGCTCGGACGCGGGGAGGAAGATTTTAGCAGGAGAACCGCGAACTTGTGGAGTTCATCGCATTTTCAAGTTGGAGGTCACTGACAACAATGCGCCGGAGAGCCAATAGCGGCCCGACGGAGCCGCCGCGATTGGCTCAGACGGCTTAGGCCCCACCTGGAAGTAGGGGGGGGCATTTGCCGAGGAAGGAAGTTCATCGACACGAACCTTGACTGAATTACCCAGACAAGCGTTCAACGCAACGGCCAAGGACGCACCGATTGCGCACTCACTCTCGCAGCTCATCGAAATCAAAATATATCAGTTCCTTTCACTAGATTTTTTAGTGATCGCCTCTTGGATCTGTTGCGATTTTTGTCTACTAGGTCTCCTGATCCAGAGCGCTCACCTGCGGACGGGGAACGTCGCGGTGACCACAGGAATCGAGAACTCTCGCGATTTGCATAAATACACAATTAATTGCGGTATCCTTTCGGCTTCGCGACAAATTATCCTTCTGGTCGATACGCATTATAGCGATACAGTCCATAAGATGTCTTAAAATGTTACCTACTACCAACTATACCTATCAAAAATGATCACTCATATTTTATTTTTGCATTGTTAAACAACAAAAATTAATTTAAAACCTACGTTCTAATAAAAATTAGTTTCCACCGAAAAACAAAACTGTGGATGCCCACCTACAACGACTGAAACACATAGAAACAAAGCTACGTAATTTATTAAATCAATATACCTATTCAAACTACCGCTAAATCCACGTCAGTTTCTACCGAGACATTTATAGATACCAATTTCCTTTCCTGGGTTTCTTCAAGCGATCGAGTAACGATTACATGCGGTTTCATAATTTTCTTCGCATGCAACACTTGTTTTCCTCGAACGCGCTATTTTCGTTCCCTGGAAAACCTCCCGTACAACAACCCCGCGTCGATCGATGAAACTAATTTCAATATAATTGCGTTGCGTTCAGTGACCGCAACCGGGGACAAATTTAAAAAATCGACTAGGTGATTCCTGTGCCTCGAAACGTATAGCCATCATCAGGGAAAATGTGTGATTAAACGTGCTGCCCATTATTTCGTTTCCTTTAGATAACAGGTAGGCTTTGTTATGGGTTATAGCTGTCTTGTTTGGCACTTTAATCATTTAGCAGACATTCACTTGCATTCTTAAAACTCTTAACACTTAAGTGTTGATTTGTTCACACAAACTGTGTTTTTTTCGCATTGCGTGGGATTTGTTGTATTCAAATCATATAGGTAGGTACAAAGTTTGTTAATTTTAGAGAGTTAAATAGGTGTACATATATTTAACATTTTATATGTAATTTTATTAAATATGAAAAAAATGCATATCTAATTTGTATCGTTATATAAATATATTTGTAGACATCATGCAATATAAATTGAGGATATTCTGTAGTTTTCTTGTAAAAATCATCAGAATAACTCGATTTGTACATGTCTTTGATGTATCTACAGCTTTTATACAGTGTTCAGTAAAGAATGGGCCATACTTGAAAGCTAGGCTTCCTTGGACAAAAAAATGTGATTTAAATCAACTTACCTTAGTATAATTTTGCTTCCTTAAGAAGTAGCTCGAGAAATTACTTTTTTGATTTGATTTTCTGTATGATATTTTTCTTATTTATTGGATAATTGTATTCAAATCAAAAAAAAAAAATTTGTGAATAAACAGGAGTTTAATTTTTGAGTTAAATATGCAGGATGAATTATTGGGCGTATAATTTCTTAAGGATTCTTCCTTATTGTACTAAGGTTGATTTAAATCACATTATTTTTGTCCAAGGAAGCTAGCTTTAAAGTACGGTTCTTTTCTTGCCTGAAATTATAAACAATTAGGTATGTAGAAAAAATTTCACTTTCAGTAAATATACTGTTTGAAATAAATTAATAGTACATAAACAAATATTTCTTCTACATCGTATATGCAGAAATTGCCAAACTATTTTTCACAGTGCATCTCGTTGTCAAAACAATATTTGACCTTTTTATTGCTTTTATGAAAATTCATATGATTTTCTTACAAAATTACAGTGGGAAGCTTGAACTGTCAAATATTTTTCTACTCCATTTTAATGGCAATCAAAAATAGTCCCATTTTACTTATACATTTATGATACTTACTGTTTACTGTCACGATTTATAATAAAATTAGGTAAGTATGTAATCAATAAATAAATAAATCGTTAATGTTTTGTTCATTCACTTATCTAAGGCGTTACGATTTGTGTAACGAGAGACAATGAACTCTGTAAAGAGGCGAGGGATCGAATTGTTGTCACTTTCTACAAACGCTTCTAATACGCACCTCGCCTGCATTCCAAAGCGACTAATCACTTCATCATACGCACCAAACCTATTCATACGGTTTAGAGAAAGCTGGATACGATGTTTGGAGTAAAATGAAACAGCCGTTATATGTTTATCTGGATTGGACATCGTATAGAGACGATTTATGACGGCAACGAATTTGTTACGAAATAAGTTACGTTATGTGGATTTTTAGATGTTGTTTTAGTAATTTCGTAATTATAAAAAGGCAATTAATAATGAGATTTTTGTACCTGCACCTGCTCGTGTACTAGAGGAGTAAAATCGTTTCGCTATCTCGCTTATTTCTAGTAGATTGTTTTTAAGGTACGACCAAATGAAACGTTTACCGTTTTGTAGAGGGAGAATCTGGGCATTCGAAATTGAATTTTACAACTTTTTTCAGTAGGGACGAACTTCTGCTGGTGTAGAATTTGGAAGTAATTTTCTCGAGAAGGTTTTAAGTTATCATATCAAAAATTGGTTTGCATCATTAGAAGCGTTATAATTTTTTATATACGTTGTGAAAAATTTATGAACATAGGTAAAATCATTGATTTACAAACGCGATATATGTTACGAAAAACACAATGATCAAATAACGTTCAAAGCATAGAAAATTCGATTTAAAAACGCTCGTCCCTACTGAAAAAAGTTGTAAAAGTCCATTTTGGATGCCAAAATTGTTCCTCTACAGGCTTAATTCAGTTACACCTTCTTAAAAAAAAACCGGCATGATTGAGAGCCTATTACTCCAGTATGCATTATCTGTATTTTACGCAAGCAAAATAGTTATAAAATTTTCGACTTGAGGGCAAACTGAAACGAGTTTTGTTAGAGAACGTGCCGCATTGGCAATAAAAATCTATAATAAATTTTTTGACACAAGCAAAGGCACATTTCAGAGGGCATATTCCCAAAATTTATCCGAACCCATCATCAGATAGTAAAAGTGAAACCTTATAAACCCATAAACATAAAATTTATTGGTCTTCAGTCTAGTGAAAGTCAAATTGGGAACAGAGCCGTGCCAATAAAACCAAAGGGTTGCAAGAAGTCGCAATAAATTCGGAATCCGACCTCTGTTGCCAGGATACGAAAGAACGCGAGGAGTAGGGAGGGTCAGTACTCCCGAGTAGGGTGCATCGCTCACTTTATTAGTTTCGTCTAATAATTTCGGTCGTTTAGCCTTGGACGTGTAATGACCAAATTTAATCAGCTATTCAAGGCCGGGAGCCAACAACCTCTTGTTCTTCGGGTGCCGGGTGTCATTGGTGTCGCTAATTTACATATTTCGAAGGCAGAAGGAAGTAACAAAGGCCTCTCCGAGAATTTATTATTTCGGTTTACTTACGTAACTGTCTAAATATAAATAATAAATATTTATCTGTTTATTTGTTCTGGGTAGTCAACAAACCCATTCGCGGTGCCGAAACACAAAGCATCATTTGCAGCAACGAAACTAACAAATTAATACGGAATTCTGACTAGGAATTTGGAAAATGATTTATACCTAGGACAAGTGGAACATTTTTTATTAGGTATCTATCAATAACGTGTGAATGAATTGAAATTAAATTACACTCACAATATTTACCTATATATTTTTATTATTAGCTTTCGTAATTCTATCTTCTAGATCGAACAGGATAAATCGAATCAACACCCTAGAATTGCCTTGAAAATTCGTGACGTATAAGACCTGTCAATTGCATCTATTTAAGAAACTAAATTTATTTAGTAATTCTGTAGTTTGAATGTATAGTAGAAATAGATAAAGTAAAGTTTACGTAAAAGAATATACAGGGTTAACTATGACTACAAATATTTTAAGAGGGAATAGAAAAAATTTAGAAATAACGGAATCACCCTTCAAAAAATTTCCAAACTTATTTATAAAGCGAAAATATATTTTTTTCGATATTAGGTATATTAAATCCTTATTTAACGTCGCCTATGCGTGTCCGTCTGCCGCGCGTTTAACGTTTACAAAGTCAGAGTAGGCAACCAGCAAGGCAACGCTAAAATTCACTGTCATGCCATAATTCAGTTCCTGTGTTTACGTTGTAGTTTTGTGTTCTTCTTCAGTTTTTAGTGCCTTTTTTAATTTTAAACGTTTTATAGTTATTAAATAAAGGAATTTGTGTTGGGTGCAAATATTTTCCCACGATATAGATCCCCGGTTTGTTTTTCTAGGTTATGGGGCAAGATTGCCGAAGGTGCATTAAAAGTTTTCTATTATCTATTAGTATCTATCTATTCCTTTCGTTCGATTTTCTTATAATAAAATAGGCATTTTATCTAACTGTACCTACGGTAAGTGAGTTTTATAGGTAGTGAGTGGTTGTAATGACTGAAAATGTAGGTTTGAAAGTTTGTAACCAAATAATGAAAAATGAATGCAAAATTTTGGAGCTAACTGTTATCTATGTATCAGGTATTATTACTAATAAAAATGTGTGGATCTAAGCCATCTCAAAAGAAGAGTTCCATTTTTTAAATATCGAGTCAAAGTTCTGGAATATTTTTTTATTGTCTTTTAGGCCTCCCTGAGCACGTGGTTAAAATGTTTGTAGTTTGTTATAGTTAACCCTGTATATAATATGTGGGTATCTGTGAATTGTAATTTTGCTTAGGTATTATATAAATTTCTGTTTCCTAACTCCACAGAACTAGCTGTGTCTACGAACTGTAAAATTACGGATTGATACAACTTTTATGCTTATTTGAAGAAGGCAAAAAATCCAATTTCTCAAGATACATTTTGCAAGCGAGTTATTATAGGTGGGTGCAAAAAATGAAAGGATTATATCTAACCATTTGATGATGGGTAGATTACGTTACACAAAGGCCTTTTGTCTTTTTTTTCAGGAAGGTAACTTAAACCATCGACGAGGTAGGTTAAAAATATATATTTTACCGAAACGCTGGTTTCGGACAACAAAGGAAGACCTCTCTGCACGTGGTGGTAACAATACAGGGGGGCTTTTGGGTGGAAAAATGAATGAATGTGTGGGATTTGCGCTACCGCAGTAAATATTACATAACTCAAAAAAAGGTAGGATGAGCAAACCGATTCATATTTTTTTTAAGTATGAATTAAAACAAAATATGTAGGGTATTATATGATTTCGTTAGCAGTCGTACAATTAAAAGCACCAATAAGCATGTTTTTAAGCAGCACAGGACAGCCTATACAAGGTGTTCATTAAAGGATTGTCTATATTTTAAAGCTAGCTTCTTTGGACAAAATTAATGTACTTAGATTTTTAGTGTCGTTTTTTATGCATTTTACTTTTTATTAAAGACGTGGGAAGCTCTAATAATGTCTCTTAGTAACACTTTCGATGTTTCAAAAAGAACCAAGTGCTTCACTCTTGATCAATTTGCAAGATACGTCCTAAAATTTGACACTGTATAGAAAATCAATAAATAACAACATTTAGATTTCAAGAACAACAAGTTACATGTTGTCATACATTTCGCATAATTTCGTTGATTTTATTGATTCCACTTGATTTCCTTAGATTTCATTTGAATTTGATTATTTTAAAGTATCGAGCTTTGCAACTAGCTGGAAAAATTCATATTATGTTGGTTTGGTTAATTAATTTGTTCTTTATAATTACATTTTCTAGTATTTAAAGGAGATTTTCAAAGAAATTTTTTAAAACTTAGATGAATAATAGCACTATATTTTCTAAATAATTGAATTTTTTTCTGAATGTTTCAGGACATGACTTTTTTAAAAACGACGGTGGAATTTCAGATGGAAGTTTAAATTTGCACTAGATGTAACGAACCAGCGTTACAAGTGTTATAATAAAATTATGGCTAAAATAAATTTGTAATATTCGACCTTATGGAAAGGTGACTTAGTCAAAAATAAAATCAATAAGATAAACATTAACATTGACAGTTACAAGTATAGTTTAATACCATAAAGCACATAAAAGCAAATACAAACTTATTTAAACAAGATTTAATTGAAGAAAAAACGCAAAATTTGCATATTAAAAAAATTAAAAAGGTGACAAATATACCAAATGAAATTAGTTGTTCAATTAATTCACAAGATTTCGCATGATTGCGGTCAGTGGTCGCGCGGTTTAAGGTGTCAGTACTTGAATCGAGGTGACTAGATCGGTGTTGGTTCGCGCCCAGCTGCCGGTAGACTGTATATAAGCTATATGGGTGGAGAGGATTGGCACCCTCTCTGCGGGTATGGTAGGGTGGAAGAATGTTGGTTTGGGTCAATGTGAGAGATTGATACCGGTTGATATTTGACTACCCCCCTAATTAATGAGGTTTTCCAGGTTTCCCTCATTCCTACACTGAATAGTGGTTAGGGTCTACCAACGTAAGTCGTTCCTGGGCGCAAATGCGGCCTGCTTAATACTAATATGCCGCCCACTCTCCCGCACAAGTTTCCGACTTCTGGGCTAATCCCTGTGATTAGAATGAGGGGTAGAGATATTATTATTATTTCATGTGATTTTAAGTATGAATTTACATATTCCATTGATTTCCAAGGATTATTTTGATGTCACACAAAACGTACATCTGATTTTATGAGTGTCACGCTCTTCAGTTCGTGTATTTTGTATTACGAATTTTCTGCGGAATGATGCCGACGAATGGAGCCGACCGAAAGCCACTTGTGGCGGCAGTGTGCCGGGGCCAGTGCAGTATTTCCCGTGGCCTGGTAACTCGTTCTCTTTGTGAAACAAAAATAAGAGCCGAGATCTAGCAAACCGAGCATTCTTCTTCCTCGTTAGAATTTTTGAGAGGTTTCTTCGGGACAGTGACCTAAAGCGTTTGCAATCGTCGTCTCGGTTCGAGAATATTCGCCGCGATTCCGAGGTCACGCCAAGTCACTTACCCCAGTGGTACAGAAAGGAGAGCTCCACTCGTCAACGGCTTGGAAATTTTCGCTGAAGACTCGGAGATTAAACAGAGCGTGGCCCACAAACGAGAATCGCGATGATTCTCCTTCGCCTCGCTGCTGCGCTGAGGCCACGGCCAGCCGAAGACCCCGGAAAAAAGCACCGACGACTGGCATTGAACTCTGGCGCGGGGATATTCGGCACCCACCGGAGGAGGACTATATGGCCAATCTAGAGAGCAGCGCGCTCCATTTTTTCCGCGGCCCCGATTCACCTTGACTAAATTCACTTGTTGACCGGCCGCGCTCATTTCTGTTTCTGCCGATGAAACGAATCCGCGGGTAAATAATAAAACTGAAACGCAGTTGGAATTATTAGATCAGAAAAATTGGTCTCGCCAACACCGCACACCAGAACGGCTGAAAAGTGTACGTCTGCATCCCCTTTTCGATAAATTATAGGAGATTCTTAATAAATCTTACCACAATTCCCGTATTGGAAATTCTTAATAAATCCTACCACAATTCTTAATAACTCTTACCACAACTCCCGTATTGGAAATTCTTAATAAATCCTACCACAATTCCCGTATTGGAAATTCTTAATAAATCCTACAACAATTCCCGTATAAGGAATTCTTAATAACTCCTACCTCAATTCTCGTATTGCAAATTCTTAATAAATCCTACCACAATTCCCGTATTGCAAATTCTTAATAAATCCTACCACAATTCCCGTATTGGAAATTCTTAATAACTCCTACCACAATTCCCGTAGGTATTGGAAATTCTTAATAAATCCTACCACAATTCCCGTAAATCCTAGTACATCCTACTATAGTAATTCCAAAATATCAATATCGCAAAGAATAGATCTGCAGCAGAAATAGAAGAGAGTAGTGCTGGCTGAGCAAAAAATCTTACAAAATTTTTGTCCTATCTTGCAAAACAAAACGTTTATTTAAAATCTTGTTCTTGCAAGATCATGTCTTGCGAAAGTCTGGTAAATTTTTTATCTCGCAATTTTGCAAACATGGAATTTTATTACGAACTTGATAACAATGGAATTACTTTACTACGATTTATTACAACAAATGTTGGTAATGGCTACCTTCAGCCAAAATACATGCTTCAGATCTTCTTGAAGTTCAAACACGTGCAAAAATTCCAGTGAACCTTGTAAACTAATGCCTTGAGATGTCCAAGAACAAAAATCAATAGGGTTCATATCGGGTACTCAGAGTGGCCAACGTTGACCTGGTTCTTGAATGCTTCGCCCAATCACGTTATTACCGAATCTTTCATTTAAAAATCCACTCACGTTCTTTGTCTTAGCGCATAAGAAACACCGTCAAGCAGTTCAGGTAAAACGTTTTCAAGAAAATGCTGTAGGAGGTTAAAGTTCTTGGTAAAAAATAACACCCAACAAGAATATTTCTAAAAATACCTACCCAATTATACCTATACCTATTCAAAGAAAACTGATGTTGAAATCGAGATTTCATTATGGCATTAGAATTTCTATCAGACCAAACGTGTTCATTGTGGAAGTTCATTATACCATCTCTAAAAAAACTTTGTCTTTAAACAATATACTATCGGTAAAGTTAACATTCTGTTCAATTTTTTGCAAAATGCTGTAGCAAAATTGTAGGCGAGCTGTCTTGCGGCAGTAAGGCTTGAACCCTTTGTATGTGATACGCGTATAACTGTTGATGCTTCAGAACGAACCAAACTAATTTATGATTCACATTAAGATTTCCAACTATCTTCCATTTTCAGTAGGTACTAGTATTTGGATCTTCTTTGATTGCGTGTAGAAAGGCTTCTTCCAACTCAGGTGTTATAACACTCAAAGGTTTTCCAGGAAATGAACCTTTCTGAAATGAGCTTGACCGCGGAAAACGTTGAAAAACATTTCTGAACATTCTTGGATTTGGAGTTGGATGATTTGGAAATATAAATTCGCCTAGCCTCAGTATCTTTTCCATTTGCAAGGACAGAAATGTAAACCTTTTTGACCATTTCAGCATTTGAATAAACATAGGTACGTCATTATTAAAACTTAATCTTTTTAAAAAATAAGCTTACTATTGTTATTCTTTTGCATGGCCTCCCTAAGATAGGCTTAAATAATTTAAGTAACTGTAAAAATTCACTTGTTCACATAAATCAATTTTGTCGATAATCAGTTTGAAATATAAAAAAGTGTAAAGGGCTGAGACCCCATATTTGTATAACAAAAAACCTTTATTTTTGGCCACACAACAAGCCCCTGGATTTTCTCAGTAACAGTATTTCTTGCTCTGTCTCCCAAGACTGCAATTCGAGCTGTCAAGTATTTTCTTGTCTTACGAGACCAAGATAAAGCAAGACACTATTGCCAACATTAGATGGAAGCATAAAAGGACTCAAACCAAAATAGATGAGTTTGACGATAACAAATAATAATCCCCTGGATCGTCGATATTTCGAGTTGAAGTCTTGCATTGCTTTAAAATTAAAAAATGATAAAATATGAGCACGTGCCAAAAGGTCGTGGCTGGCCCCAGCGTGATTTACATCCTTCTGACGGGTCGGTTTTTAATAATTTATAAATCTTTCCCAGAATGCTACAAGAGGTCAAGCAGAAGCAACGCAAATTTTCATGTTTCGAAGAAGAATGCAAACATTACCATTACCAGTAACTGAATCGACCAACTAGTCACCTCGACTTAAACCAAACAAAATTTTCCATTAAATAACCAAACATGATGAAACATGTTCCTTATGTTGGTAAATACCATCTGATGTTATACTTTTAATAATCTTCAATTATTATATCTGCTGTCTTAATAAAAGACAGTCACAAAATGAAAAATAACCAACATGTTGAAATTTTTGAAATTTCAAAACACCTAAACCACAAAAGTGATATTGCTGAATACATCTTTAGACTATACATGAAATATAGAGGGTTCAATTAAAAAAGTGGCAGTTTCTATACACTGCTACTTGTAGCAGCATTTTTTTTTTAAATTTTGACTAGAAAAAAAAAACGAATTTGTTCCATTATTTTGGGGTACGCTATATAAAGAGGCAGACAGACAATGTTAAACACTGAAAGGGGTTATAATTTTCTTGTTTAGTAGATTATGAAACCCTATCAACCTAAAAAAAGTGAAGGTAAATAAAAAATACCCAGGTTAACCACCTTTCGCTGCTGAATCAGATGCGTCGGTAATTACAATACCTTCATGGGTGTTATTATCGGGAGCCCGACACATGCCAAGCGCGCCTCGTCCCTAGAATGGTCTATTGCGGTATTCTGGTAACTTCCGGGGTAAAATAACCACCTACGAAAAAAAATCGCGCCACACACACACGACCGGCAACGCGACCGTTATCTCAAATGTCAGGTTTTAGCCGAGATGTGCCTGCCACGTGTCTTGGGTCCTTACAATATAAAAAAAAATTATAACAGCACCCACCCCAAGAATAATGAATATTATTAAGGATTTTACAGTTATAGGCTCGTGCGTGGGTTATTATTTCCTTATTTTTCCGCTATACATTTCGGCTTGTAAATCGATACCAGGTACTTCTTATTTATTACATAGTACTCTGTAAGCACGTTTGGAAAATAACAATACGACACTTTCGAGTTTCCGGTTAGGGTTATTGACTGGTTATTTGTCGTAGCGGACGGGTATACTGACCTAACGGGTAAAAAAGAGATACTAATGGTGAGGACATTCGTCGGTGAGGAATAAATTACCCGATATATTCGTCATCTCTTTACGAGGAGCCGATATATGTGTTAAAATGTTATAAAAACAAAGGTCGTCGACCCCTACTTGTCACTGTTTCATTATGCGTCGCTGTTATTTAATTGTTTATTGACAATTATGTTGTAACTCGAATATACACCGATACATGTGCCTAATACATATAAGGGCAGTGATATGGTGGGTGGTATTGATCGTGACTTTATAATTACCAAAAAGTCCAATTTGAATTTTAGCACTAAATTCTTCCCTATACTTTTGGTTTTATATATAACTAATAGAAAAAACTCACTGTGTATTTCTGGTACGTTGATTCTTATTTTTTTTCTGGTAACTCCAACAAATGCCTCTACGAAGCGTGACCTTTGTGGTGTAAACATTTTAGGACACTTTACGATCTGATGGACACGCTTAAATACGAACCAAGGCGAAAATCAGGTAGAAATTAGGACCTTAGAAGTTCGCTGAATAGTTTTACGAGGCCATCAACCTTGAATAGGTCAATAATTATGTTTGAAATATTGCTCTATAAAGTCTTTTTACCGGACTGAGTTTATTTCCCCCAACAAATACCTTTTACTCTTTGAAGTGATTATTCGGCCCCATGATTTATTTAAGAGGAATAGTTCATGCATTTTTCATTTGGTGTTTGATGGATTAATCATAATTTAGATATTATTTAAACGTGTTTCCTAATTTTAAACCAGACTATTCTATAGATACGGATGATGAAATGGCTGTTGAATGCAGAGCTAGCCTTTGGCGAGTTTAGGAGCAGTTCATGGCCGTTGCTTTAAGATGTTATTTAACTCTGTTGCAATCGTTTATTTCAAAACTGTTAATGGAATAACTTGGTTTCAACAACTATTTCTTCTGGAAATTTGGAAAGGCAGAAAGCTTAGAAAATTCTAGAGACTGCATTCAGTTCACAGTTATATCCCACTGATAAAATACTACATAGTTCTTAAACGTAAAAATTTTAATAGTTGAACAAAGTTCTCGATACAACAACACTGCATACATTATTTAGATAAAGCTCATTTTTCTTTGACTTTATTATCAATCCGATTTACTGGCATTAATTAAATAAGGAATATTATAAACGTAGTTCGATATTAATTCAGTTTTCAAAAACATTTGTATTTTTTTCGGTTCAAATAAGATGATAAGTGTCACATTTTATTGAAAGCTCGGCTTATTTTTGTATAATAAGAACATACATATTATTCTTTTAAAAATAAAAATTACTTGAAATCAAGAAAACTAATATACCTACTTGTAATATGAGATGAAGTTGTGGCCACATGCTCATACTGTTTATTTTTTCATTTTTATATGTTAACTTCAAGAATGTCAAATCATATATGTATGTACCTATTGCTGTTTTTTGTTTTATATACCTATGTATAATTTTTCTGTAATTCTTGCTCTATAATTGTAATTCTTTTATCTGGGCAGGTGTAATCCTAAATAAATAAGAATGCTGAATGTCAATGTACATGTAAATTTTATAGGTATAAAATATACTTTATTACTAAATTAATATTTATACACTACAGTGAAATTTAATTTTAAGTAGGTATACCTATTAATATACTTACAATTTACTAAATACAGATTAGATTTTTCTCGTGTCTTTCTTATAATGTTATCTCTTTGATTTCCTTCAGTGAAAGTTAAAATGAAAGTAGATAGTCTCTTACAACTGAAATCCGTCAAATAGACAAAATACAACTGAAGAAATAAAGATTACTCTCTTTTTAAAAAACAAATATATTGATATTTTGTAACATAATACAATTTCCGAAATTTTTATTAATCTCATAATCAAGTTAATTTGAATTTTAAACTGCGCATTACGTCTCCGGAGACCAGTTTTTTTGCGGGATTACGTAAATCTTAAACTTTTGTCATTGAGGTGACCTAGATCGAACAAACTTGACGTTGTTTTGGATAGCAGAATTTCAGGAAAAAACGTTAGTAAAAAGTGTTTACCAATTTTGATGAGACTTTCAACGTCACTGGCCTGTTACTTTTTCTGACCCGACACCATACAAAAGTCGGATAAATTAAAAGTGATTCGAGGTATTGGTAGCGCTTATAAAAGTTTCAGTAAAAAAGGACTTCTTGCTGTAACTGTAAAATTTGCTTTACAGCGGACAAACGACTACTAAGCTTTTAATAACTCTACAGAAAAGTTATTATATCTCAAATAACGTATATAGATCGATTATTGGCCTTAGTCCCACGATGATATTAAATTGAGATAAAATACAAATTACTGTACAGTTACACCACATACATCGACAAACATGACGATGACAGAGACGCAGTATTTTCAGTATATAATATATAAAGAAGTATCCTTGTGTGATATCGATAATCTACATCGTTTTCTTGTGGTGGTCCTGAGATGTCCTTAAATGGTTACTGTTCTCACCGCCTATTGAAGTCTCTTAATTGGTTCCACATAAAATTCTAGAAATTCTAAACGACGCTGCACCATGAAGTTGCTTTTAAAATATTTTACGTTCGTTTGTGGTAGGTGCATCATAACAAAAAAATAAATATCTGGTTTCTATGGAGGCGATAATTGTAACCATAAAACCATTTGCTGGGACAGAGAGAAGGTCAAACGTAATTATTGCACCCTTATTAAGTCATTATAGAATTGAGGGTTCCTTTCGAGGAAGATACGGTTTGTTAGGACTGTAAAAGGAAAGGGTCGACATATTGCCCAAGAATGTAGGTATAATTTGTGGAAAGCTATAAATATTATTAAAGCATGACTTCGTCGAGGTTTTAACAATTTTTAGAATTCGCCAGATGAAGAGTAAAGCAAATGTAATGTTTATACAACATAAAAATAAAAATATTTGTGCTTAATTACGTTTTTTGAATTCAAAGTTATAAAATGTTTACGTAACTAATTCTATTTATGTTTTGCTTTATAAAGAGGTCATTATATCATTAAACAAATGTGTTTGCGAGACATCTGCTAACAGAGCGCTTTCAGCAAAACAATATATTATATTTCGATATAGTCGAGTTCTAGAAAAACATCCAACAGGAATAAATAATATTTATAGGTAAGCGTAGTCGTTTTTTTGATGCAATGCATAATACTTATAAAATTTGCATATTAATAAGATTAGATTAGATTATAGTTTTAATGTAATTTTGGATTTATAATTAACGAAAGTTATCGCAGAATTTACTAATTGCTTGCAACGTTGCAACATGTGTCTTGACACTATTAATCAGCTATTAAAAATTGTTTACGGTCAAGCAAAATATGCGGTCATAGATTTACGTGTTAGATTAGACTTTTTTGCTCAC
The DNA here is from genome assembly GCA_025584915.1 of Monochamus saltuarius. Classification (NCBI taxonomy): domain Eukaryota; kingdom Metazoa; phylum Arthropoda; class Insecta; order Coleoptera; family Cerambycidae; genus Monochamus; species Monochamus saltuarius. The sequence continues at coordinate 18,543,629 of CM046725.1, forward strand.
CTTCACCCGGGTCGTTGTTTTTCCGGATTTGCCGTTGTTCGTCGGCTGGTGATTCGACGAATCATATTTCGGTCGTCGCGTTTTTTATCAAAACACAATCATCCGGAATTTTATGGTTTGATGGCTCCCCAGAGCAAGCAAACAACTTTCGTTGGCGTCAGAAATACAAATAAAACCAAATAAAACATTTTAATTCGTACTGATGTAACGTCTAATCAAAACTAAAAGTATGAAATGTAAACAGAGAGTATCTGGTGCATGTCAGGATTGTTTTTGAGCAGTACTGACAAAACAAGAAACAACAATGTCTGGCAGAAGCGTTTTTTAGATTACTTATACTTGTAAGATTTTATTAAATATGCTACAGGGTGTTGTATTTTTTCATTCTTAACACTGGTCTGGCCAGTGTAACATTTGTTTCAATGATATTTCGCTTTTGCATAATAAAAAATATTTTATTATTACATAAATAGGTATCAAATTTTCACTGAAACACAAGAATCGCAATAAAAAATTGTTTTCAGTTGAAGTCAGTGGCGTAATTATGGAGATTTGTTCCCTAACTGTCTGCACCAATGATGAAAATAATACGACCTACTAAAATAAATCAAAAAAAAAAAAATTACCTTTTATGTATAGTTTTTTCATTTTCAGGTTGGGGCTTTTGTCCACTGAGTAGTTAGTTTCACACAATATTGTTAATACCTGAAAATATATGAAAAAACTATACATAAAAGGTAATAAAAGGCCACCTGATGAAGTAATCCTAAAAATGCAGAAATAGGTCAGATCTCATCTATTGTGGTTGAATTTCGAGTTCCCACTCCATATATAGAGTATATCAGGTTAGTAAATAAATTATTTAGATAATTATTGAATAGAGTTTTGTATGTGGATGTTCATTAGCATACCTAGATGTTTGGTATCAGAGAACATACATATGACTTCATTGATAGGAATTGTAGGAGATTTGATACATATTAGCTTAAAATACCTTTCTTAAACAGTAAAAAAATGTTACAAAAGCTAATAATAAGGAATATATGGGTAGATATTGTGAGTGTAATTCAACGCAGGTTGGGGCTTTTGTCCACTGAGTAGTTAGTTTCACACAATATTGTTAATACCTGAAAATATATGAAAAAACTTTATTACATGCTGCGATATTGTTTTCTCCTATGTATTTTTCAAAATTGTTATTTTTTTTAAGTACACTAATGAATAAGTAACTATGTATATAAAATAATAGGTATGTTAAGTCATTTGTACATGCTCTGCAAAATATACAACAGTAGCACAAAAAACGAGCAAAGTATGCTTCCTTGAGAATAATATATACCTGTAATGTAGGTAATACATGATGAGAATAAGTGTAAATTTACTATCATTTTTATCAGTGTAGAAATTTTTGTATGAGGCATGAAAAAGGTCAAACATCTACGCCATTAATTTTGGGGAGAAAATCATACAATTTTTATCAAAAATCCAAAAACTATTGACACACAAAAAAGATTTTTTACAGTGTCGCCGAAATATCAACGCCAGCTTGATTGGTTGCTAGGTCGAGACGCTGAATGCGCTTCAATGACAGAGTGCCAGCCCTGTTAAGTGTTAAATAACTGCAAGTAACTGTTGTGAACTTGACTTATGTCAAGTGCTTAAGAATATAATAAATCAAAGCAAATAACGTGGTCATTCAACCCGACGCAGGCTACGAACATAGCTGTGGTTCCTCCCACAATCGTTATGCAACTACTACGCGGTTATTCTGGAATGAAGGAAAACTCCGTACAGCGACGTGCGTTCAGAAAAAATTGTATACGAAATATGCCCATTATAAGTACCTACACATATTTGATATATAAATTTCTGGATTGTTCACTACCATTAACAGAATTAAAGTGCACATTCCTAGTTTTAACTGGGATTCTTTGACCTGCCCTTGTTATTCTCGGGCTAGACACGGGGGGAGGAGGGGGTAGACCCGCTGCCGGTATCTCTGGTCTAGCCCATAATATATTGATTTCGGCTTCTATTGGTGGTATTACGACTACTACGTTCGGAACCGTTTTTCGGATAACACAAAGCCTAGCCGGAGAATAACAAGGGCAGGTCAAATAATCTCAGCTATTTATTATTTTTTAAATGTTACGGAAAGTTATAGACAAATTTTGCTCATTTTATTTAAATAGCTTGTAGGTATAGCAATTATACCTTAGACTTATAATATAACTTAGAAATGTCATTGGTGCCATTAAAATAGATCGGTTGCGGGTCGAGCGGTTTAAGGAGTCAGGGTTCGACCATAGATCAGCCATTCTTGACACTCTATTTGCGGGTATGGTAGGGTGGAATGTTGGCTTGGGTCAATGTGGGAAATTGATACCGGTCGACGTTTGACCATCCCCCTAATTAATGAGGTTTTCCAGGTTACCTCATTCCTGCACTGAATTGGTGGTTAAGGCCTACCAACGTAAGTCGTTGCTGTGAGCAAATGCGGCCTGCTTAATAATAATATGCCGGCATGCACTAATTGTGCAGAAATAATAGCATTTTGGTGGGTTAAAAACATTTCGTATTATCAGAGCATGGGTCGGCTTTATTGTGCTGGAAATACAACGATGTTATATTACATTTATAAACCTATATATACCTAACTAAAATGTAACTAACTTACATAAAAAACACAATTGAAAAAGTGGTGATTTTGTGAATGTTACATGAAGTACCTAAGTAATATAGAATTAGTATTGGTACGTTATTATGGTCAAGAAATCAACAAATTTGACAAATTCCAGAATGCATTTTGTCCTCTTTTCAAGCATATTATGTAAGTGACTGCATCACAGTGTTTACTTATTTTAGTGAGGAAATCCTGCAACTCTTTTTATCTTAGAAGGCTGTGGATTTATCATAACGAAGTTTTGAGTTTGTCTCTTATGGCATCACGTGACTTTGACTCCATAAAAGATTGCGAGAAAGAACTAAATCTTGATGAGTTCCAGAAAAGAAGAGGTGTTTGGAATTTCACACACACACACGTATATTAATTCCAAGTATGCCGAAAAGTACCGAGATATCCCCGTCTAATAAGCCGACGATTCTATTGACCATAACACCGGAGAATTGGTTGGTCAGGTGAACTGTAACATTCTAGGAAACAACTGCACTTTGGGTGCCTCGGGCAGCGCGTACCATAATAGTACGTCCATTCTGTGGCATACTCTCCTAAAATCCGAACCAGTTCGAGTAGCTGAAAAATCGCATGATTCACCCGAGAAGAAAATACCGGCGTACGTACCCGTGAATCACGAAAAAAATAAATATTGATACGAGGAATATCGCGGAGCAGTTATTGGTGACGTAATCACATATTCAAAGCATGGCATGGGGTCGATGACAGCAGTGAACGGATAATTTTGCTTCAAAAACTTGACCACGGACAATTCTCCAAGCATTAGCAATAACTGACGAGATAGCCATCTTATGGATTTAATAACTGGAGTAGAATCTTTTTGATACCTATAAAATTGATGTTGGGATATGTATCTGCCTTCCGCCATCGATAAAAAATGTTAAAGCCGTTAGATATTAAAGTTTCTTGTACGGGATTTTTAGTGATGATACACGGAAAAGAATGTTTTTTTCTATATAAACATAGGTCTGATTCATTTTTCTTAAGTTACAAGCATTTAAAAAAATATAATTTCATATTTCAAAGTAGCCTGTTGAATAAAAATGATGGTTGCTGTAACAATAATTATTATTTGTGTCATTTTGCTTATTCATTTGACACTTAGGTTAAAATACTAAATAAAACATGCATTTATTTACAACTGAAGCGTATGCAGATGCAGTTTGCATATGGGTATTTCAATGGGAACGCCAGACAAGCAACCCGAGAATGCCGACGAAGATACCCAAATAGACATCAACCAGTCTCTAGTGCATCGTTTCGTAGACTTCGAGAAGAAGGTAACCCTGCTCCAAAAAAGGTTATTCGTTCTACTGAAGTGAATGTACAAAATGAAGAAGATGTAATGTTATTGACAACTCTTCAATTAGTGTTCGGCGTATAGCAAGTAATCTTTATTTATTATTATTGGACAGAGAAATGTTACATCCATTTGATCGCTGAAATGTACAAGCGTTATGGTGGAGATGCTCCTCAGCGATTAGAATTTTATGGCTGGTTAATTCAACAACATGCGCAAAAACATACATTCATTCATATCATCATGAACATATCTGGGCGTTATTCGCATGCAATTAGATCAAGACGATTTCAGCAACGTTTCAGTTTCAACGTTTGGGGTAGCATTTTCAACAATAATTTACTGCGTGTATAGAACTTTCTTGGAAAACAACCTTTTTGATTTAATTGATGACGTAGGGCGTAATATCGTTCAATATATGTGGTATCAGCACGATGGTGCACCACCACATAAAAAGAAATAAGTAACTGATTGGTGAAATGACCGTTTCCCGTATAAATGGATAACTCATCAAGGTCCAATAGCATGACCAACGCGTTGCCCAGATCTAAATCCTTTGGACTTTTATTTATGGGGACATATGAAGCAGCTTGTGTACCACATTGGAACTACTGCTAAAGTTTGTCATAGAACTTGTAGAACACTTACATAAATAAGTAATATCTGGAAACCCGTAAAAAATAAGAATCCTGTATAAAACATGTTTGAAAAGCTCAGGTGACTATCTTTCCAATGGCATAAAAATATACAGGGTGTTCCATTAAAAGAAGTTAAGCCTGCCTCCCGAAAATGCGATATTCATTCAAGTGATACAAATGCCACAAATAAAAAAATATAGGATGTACGACTTTCAAAATAATGACAATTTTAAAACTGTTTACCAAGCAGTTTATGTCTCGAACGTCGAGCATGTTTCGAGATTCCCAAGACTTGTATCTGGAGGATTTATTTTTAAATCTTCGTTAACAGTAAACTTGACTAATTTTAGTTCTAATTTAGGTAACCTAAAGCCAAACAGCCGCGGTCCGAGCACGAAGTGGAATGATCTCATCACGCTGAATCGAATAATTCTTATGAATTTCCGATGAACTCGTTGTCGAGTGTATTCCTCCGAGGACGCCGGTCATTATGGCTCAACGATGGCCTCCATCTAGTTGATGGCATTCGCTGAACGCGCTACATAGCCTCGAAAACATTTCAGAGAACCGTATACCCGAGGATTGTTTCCAGAAAATTCTACGATTTATATAATTCGTTCGGTCGAAGCGACAAATAACTGTGGAGGAAGCGACATATTTTTCAACAGGAACAATTCAGTTCAACACTGATAAAAATAGGTGGAAATTTCCTTGTTTTGTTATGCTCTTTTTCATAATATTTACTGGAAAATTTTAATTTACATTAGTATATATTAAGGAATAATCAAGTGCATGTGTTTTTACGTAATAAAATTTCAGAAATGGTGTGGTAATACAATATACTATAATGGAACTATTTACATTAATTTGCGTGTAATTCGATAAATTTTTATCTGTATTATTATCGATAATTATCGATATATCGATAAATATTCCCAACCCTAGTCATAACTAATATGGTAAATATAAATAATTTCTTTGAAATTTTACAGAAACTTTTATGTAAATAACTGTAAAACATGTTACAAAGACATTTTGCACAAATGCGAATTAAATTTGCAAGTTTATGTTATTATTACTTTACATTCATGCAGCAAATCGTAAATTCATTCCATGAACGTCCGTTTAAAAATTCTAGTGACTCATAGCTATATCTGAGTCATCAGACATTTTAAAGTTTAATGAAAAGAAATAATAGATGGTTTATATTACCGAAACATGTTATTTTTGTTAATTAACGTAAATGTTTAATTTTTCAATTTGTGCCTAATCACTGTCCTTATGTTTACAGTGAATTTTTCAAAATGTTTGTGTTTTGTGGAAATGTTGCATGACAAAATATTTCTCCAAAAGTTTATTCAACCTCTACGCATCTGTTAAACTAAAGAACTTCAAATGAAATTTTAACGAGTTTCTAACAAACGATCTGTAGCCACGCATGTCTAAATATTCAAACGTTTCGTCACCCATGTGAAAGTCACGTGTATTTGCTACTGTTAAATATTACCTCCAGAGCGTATACAGCTTCACCGTCAGATATGAATAGAACTTATTACATAAATAAATTCCTTTCTCCGATAAACAAATAATTAGGTCGTTAACACAGAATATGGAATAATTAGTTTGTAATAAAATTACGCTGTACCGATTTAATTTAATGTATTAAAATATGGAGTAAGAAATAACAATTCTCGAATCATTATGAGTGAATGTCTTAATCGAATAATGTTTCGTAGGTTTTATTTTTTTAATAGTTTTCTGCAACTTATGTATGTTAAGGGAAAAATAACGCGTGACATTTAAAATCATGCAAAATTCTATATTTAAAGGGCTATTTCCAAGAATATTACAAAAACGAATCGACAGCGAAAACTACGCCAAGATATCTTGATTCGATACGTGATATATTTTGGTGCTTTGAGTTTGAAAATTGCGTTAAAAAAATTATTTATGGTCTTACTTATAGAATATATTCACTGGTATTCGACAAATTTTCGTACATTCGCTTTTTCTGTACATTATGCTGATAAAAATATTTCGTTTGAAGATTGTCTACATATAAGTACAATCTAAAAAATGTGTCTAAAATTATTTGTATTTACATAATATTCACCATATTAGTTATATTTTATAGTTGTCTCATATAATTTTACAAATATTAAGAAAATTTACAATAGTAATTGAAATAATACACCAAAAGCGTGCAATAGTCCTGTTATTCACAGAATATATTACAATGGTTTTATTCACTTTGTAATTATAGCAGCAAATGGTGTCCCGTAAATTTAATAAAAATTACCAATATTATGTATTTTTATAGAGATAGTTGTGGTAAACAGATTCCAACGTGTGCGCCTTCAGCGTCCCGATCCAGTAATGGTCGGCTTGTCTATACAATCATATGCTTTCTTATATATATTGTAATGTAGTTGAAATTAAAGTGGTACTAGATATTTCAAGTCAAGTGTGTGTGTAGAGTTTACTTGTGTTGTAAAATTGTGTGTGAGAGGCTCTCTGAAGGTGAATTAAATAATATATGTTGAAATGCACATAGTGTGGTGCTCCATTTATACATTTTCCATAACAATATGACTTTCATAAAACGTTTAAGGAAAAGTTTCGAAGAGAATGAAGGACAGGTATAAAAAACATTTATTATAAATTAGTAGACTTTATTACTGCCACCTTTCAGTTTATTGCTATTAATTATGTTATTTATTATGTTCTTAAATTCTTTACCTATCTCTGATAGTTGCGTGTAAAAATTTAAACGTACAAAAAGGTTACAGAAGAATATTCACAAAGGGCTGTATATAAAATAAACGCCCTGTATGATTTAACTTCATAGGAACATAACCTCTGCAACAGCAAATTTTGCTCAAATCGATTAACTGGGTTCTAAGTTAAGGAGAAATAACACCTTGTAACTTTTTTTTGAGACATTTTTTGTTTAAGCAAGTTTGGTTAAATCGACACCATTTGAGTTCAAGATTATTATAGCATGAAGTATGTAACATTCGTTAGGTGACACCCATTCGATGCTTCCTTTTCCTTTTTGGAGACAAATCATCAGTACATGTATTATTATGTACATTCTAATGTTAGTGAACGTAATAAATTGATTAAATGATTAAAGTGAGCAGTTAGTGATTGTAATTTATTTATTACTTCCAAATGTACACTGAGGCACTGTCTCACCTGCCCCATCGTAGTAGCCGCCCAATCTAAACATACCTTCTTAAATTCGACGTTATTAATACCAAGCTGACTTATCGGCCGAGCATCTGGAACCGCGCTCATCCCGCGGCCGCGTACGCGGAGGAATCCCGGGCTCGCGAAAAGCTAATTACATAATCCCGTCAGAATTCTCTAGGTTCCCGCATGGTTATTATGGATATTGCACCGCATGTACTACGCCATAGTAGTGGAACATCTGCTGAAGGGGTAAATGCACTTGACGTATGCAGTCGCGAGCGTCGAACTCTCGTTCACCGTTAGCTTTACCTCCAGTCGCAATCTGGCGCGATCTCTGTAGCCGTCGACTAGGGATCCGCCATTGTGCCGCGATGCAACGACCTCGCGAACGATGAACCCGCAACGCTGCACTTGCCAGATCATTCCACCCGGCGGCCGCCGTATACGGCGAATATGTAAATCGTAGCAGGCCTAGGCTACGATTTATCCCCGGCCTGGCGATGATGGCTTCGGCACGCGGTCCAGCGCCGGCCCGTAGGTATCCCCTTGCCGAATTAATGGGACCTGCTAGATGGACGCCCCGCACCCAGGCAGGCCGTCAAGCGAAACGTAGCCGTACATTTGTCAAATTCGGCCAAGTACTTCGGGAGTTGTCTTACAATGCGTCATTCATGATTTCCGCAACGATAATTCGTGAATGAGCAACTAGGATTTTTTAATGTCTACTCGTCTGTGGAGTAGCAAATATATGTCATAAAAAATAAGTCAATGCCGTGCTAGGTCACCAATTCCATTATTTTGTTATTTAACTTATGCTCGCTTATATATATAGTTAACTATGACTAAGAACAAATATTTCACAAAGGGATAGAGAAAAATAAGAATTTACCTAATCACTCTGCTAACAATGTCCAAACTTATTCATAAAACGAGAATTTGTTTTCGAAACTATGTTAATGTTAAACCCTTATTTATCCACGACTATGGCAGGTTTGACGTTCAGAGAGTACGGCAACCAGCAGCTCAACTACGGCAGATTTAACAATTAAAGAATGTCATGTATAACATATTTTTGAATCGCTCAGTTGACGGTCTTTCAAATGGTGTAAAAATATTGTGGGTGTTCCATTAAAAGAAAAACAAATGTTAGGGCTGCATTTCGGATATGCTATAGATAAGTATACCTAATTTGCTTCTGTAATATATGCTTTAAAAAATATTTAAAAGTTCACCCTAAAAAATGCCTGTAAAATTTAAAAAAAAATATTTACATAATACTTACCATATTAGCTACGGTAATTTTATAGCTATCTCATGTAGTTTTACAAATATTAAGGAAATTTACAATACTAATCGAAATAGTACCTAAAGCGTGCAATAGTCCTGTTATTAACATATATTGTAATAATTCTGTTTCACTTTATAATTTTAGCAGCAAATCGTGTGAGGTTCTGTAAATTTAATAAAAATTACCAATATTATGTATTTTTACAAAGATAGTCCCGATCCAGTAATGGTCGGCTTGTCTATACAATCATGTGCGTTATATTACAGTGCAGTTCGAATTAAAGTGGTACGACACATTTCCAGTTTAGTTGTGCTGCAAAATAGCGTATAAAACTCTCTGAAGGTGATTTAAAATATACATGTTTAAATGCATATTGTGTGGTGCTGCATTTATAGCTGCCCAAAAATACAACATAGGTACCTACACACGTTAACATTATCACAGACATTCTCCTAAATATATAAATGTGTTTCATCCTCTATGCAACTTTCTACATGTTAAATATATACATATTTATTATGTTTAATAATTATTACTACCTTCTTGAAAATAGTGTTTATATACCTATTCATTTTTATCCTTCACCAACTTTTCTCATATTTTAATAATAATTTCTATACTAACAGTGAAAAATACTTATAATTCGTATAGTAGTAGTAGTATGTAAGAAGACGAACTCGACAATAAATCAACCGTAAAATAAAGTTCTTTTTTTGTTCTTCCTACTGGTAAAATGCCAATATAAATGAATATAATTCACATAGGCATCTAATGATTGATATTAATACCATAATACAGAGTTTACTGGTGACTAATCGCCAAGTTCGCTTTCTCTTCCATCGACTATACTTTATATAAGGCTTACATTCTGTCAATATTTCAGTAAATTACAAAAAAAATCTATATTTATTTTTCTTAACGATATACATTGGCGAACTCATGTATAGAAATTTTACGTTGATAGAATGCCGTTTAATTTTGGAATACTCTATATAATTTTTACATAGGTAGGTATACCTAAATATATCGACTTTATTCAATTACATTGGAACTTTACGGAGAATTACCTAGTTAATTTAAACAGTATATAGGTAGATACTTCATTTCCATGGTAAAAATATATGTATCTTGCATTAAATGAATAATTACATTCTAATACCACAAAAAAAGTAAATTTACATATTATGTACGTACGTAGTAGTAAAATACATATAATATTTACATATATTATCTATTTAATTACCTCGAAATTTTACAAAGCATTAGTAACTTTACAAATCGTAAGTAAACTTACCATGATAAAGGCATAAAAAAGCCAAACAGAAATTATGTCTGTAGTGTTCTTATAATTTTCAATTTTAGACGTGACCACTGTACATCGTACAGCGTACAGCGATCGTCCTTTATAAAAGAACACTTCTTTAAAAATTAGTAGCTAATATTAGCTATATAAAAATTGTATTTTCTATAAAGCTCTATCTAAAATCTAGGGACTTCGTTCATTATAAATGTACCTATATGACAAAGCTGTTCTTTTAGTGTTTTTGGGAGCCACCCTGTACGATAACGGTACGCCCGATTTGAAGGATCCTGATCCAAGTGTATCAAATTTATAATTAATCGGCCCCATACAACAATCCCAAAAAATAGCTAACATCGCGGAACACGATTTCTGACATACGCCAACCCGAACGCCCGAAATAATCGACCGTGTAGGCATACGGGACGAGCTTTGAAGATTTTAGTCCAGATTAGCATACAATTTAAAACAGTGTAATCAAGTCATGACGGGGCCTAAATGGTAATTAAGACGTTTGGTGCCGTTAGGAGGAGCTGGAGCTGTTTTCTCGGAACCGTCCTTGTTCGCCTGGCGATCAATTTGTAATCTTTCGGTCTTTTCCTATTTCGGAGCGCGACGTCAACGCTTTTGTTGAGACGTCACAAAAGTGGACCGTTAGTCATCTGAAATAATATCGAACGAAAAATAACACCTCATAAAGATATCATCGATTTTTTTAAGTCTTGCTTCGGCTCAAAATAATTTATCAGTGTTCCAATACTTCAACCTTAAAACTACACTGCAGGGATATAGCAATAACTATAGGTTGTAGACGTAAAATTAATAGAATTCGTTAGTCTGATTTTGATTTTAAACTTGTTTTGACTTTTCAATTACCAATATTACTCAGGCACTAACCTAAGTAGGCTTTGGCCTTGTGAAGGCGATGCTAATGACAGCAAAAATTCATGAGACTTGACTTCAGTTTCTGAAAAATCAATAATCTTAACCCAACTAGCAAAATAGAACTTTCAAAGAAGCGAATTATTTTATAGCTATCGAATAGCGTTGTTTAATGAACAATTTGATTTTATAGAGCAAATAATTGTGATAATTTTGTTCTTGAAGAAAGTAATTGTGTAAAATTGTTTTATAATAGTTTTTACAGCATTTTGTAGAACAAATAAGTTTCAGTTCTTTAACATTTTTATAAAAATATAATGCATTAAACAACATTTAAAAAAATATATATAAGGATTGTAAACATACTGTGTAAGAGTTGTATACTTGTATTAACGTGTTTTATTAAGAATATATAAGAAAATTAATAAAATTCTAAACCTAACCTTAATTTTAGTATAATGTGTGGAATAAAATCATTTTATTAAAAGTGGCCATGTTTAAATGAATATTTGTTGTATCAGTGACAGTGACCATTATGTAAAATTAGTTAAAAGTCTTAAAATTATATCTAAAATATGATTTTACTATTTTTGAAGGATTATTTTATAACAAGATCATTAAATATAATTATACAATGATAATATAAAGAAAACATAATTTTAATATGTTTGAAAACGTTTTTATAGTTGCTGTATCAAACTGTTTTAAAAGTGTTGTATAGATTTTTTAGAACTGTTACATTTCCAGTGTTTTATACAGGGTGAGTCAGTCATAATGTCATTAATTTTAAGAGGAGATAGGGAATAATGAGTATAATGCGAATACGTGATTAAAAAAAAATCTAAATGCATATTTACGCCAAAAAAAAATATTTTTAAATCATTATTTAAACCCCCTTTTCAGACTGTCACTGACCGGTCACAGCCTTGGTCGGTTACAGCTCACAGTTCAACTCGATATCGACCTGATGCAATGCTGTCAAGTTGTAATACCCACCTAGGTTTTAGACATCACAAATTCACGGTTGTACTGACTATTTTAGAATATCATTTTTTCTTGCTCAGTTCAACTTCAGCCAATAATAATTTAAAATGTTAATACCCAATAAAATCAAATAATAATAATCAAATAATTCTATTAAAAATTGCAAGTAACGCGGTCCACTCAGGTTTTTCCGTAGAAAATACGGCCCAATCAAACGATACTCGTACACTCGCGTGTCGATTTTCTCTGAGCAAATGTAGCTGTTATGACTGCAACAAAACTCCAACGTGTCTAATAATAAACTGAGTAATAAACCATTTACGTACATTACATAAAAAACCTATACCCAATGGGTAAATTATTGAGAAGCTGAATAGTGTTTCGTTTTTAAATACTAAGTACTTAATAAAAAACCATCGTGTTGTCGACAGAAAACTGTCCAAGACCGAAATGGCACGCCGCTAATCTAAGTTATCGAGAGTTAATCTTGACCTTGACCTACCGTATTATTAGGTCAATAACCTAGTTACCTAGTTTTGTACTGTTATTTAACGACAAGGAGTAAAACTATTTTTTTAAATCTAGATACATGAATGAATTTTCCTTAAATATTGATTTATTTGTTAATAAAAACAAATGTAGATAATAAATAAATGTTTTCGAATGTTAGGTTATTACAGTTTAATAATTTTGATATTACGTTTTCACTACATTTTACAAATAAATATGAATTTTTAGTATTACTCGTAAGTACAATTAACCGCACACATAACCAGATGTACAATTTGTAGTTACGTACATCTAGCCTAGAAATGTATTGTTTTTGAAGTAGTATGATACTAACCTGTTTACAGCCCACATTTCAAGTAAAACTACATTTATCCGTCCATAGCACTTTATTAATAAAATTCAGTCGCATTTTGTAAACATTCTCCGTATAACACTACCATTTCCACATATTCGGAATTTGTAAAATTATGCGTTTATTTTACGCCATTTACGCCAAATACGTGAGGTTAGACCGAAATAAACAAACTACTGCTTACTGCTTGTATTCTCTCCATCCCCCCTCCAAATGTGTGGCATGATCTACAAATTTGAGGGGGCAGAAATGCGGGAAATGCAGTGCTAAATGGAGGTAAATTTGAATAACACGCTGATGTGTTAGACGATATTATGTATGTAAATGTGGCATCCATGGTTAATACGGCAAGTCTGTGGCAATAGATTTTAGTCGGGTGCGCCATCAGAATGTTCGTAGCGTACCAGGAGCGTCGTGTTACTGATTTTTATAGGGTGATTTGTTTATTTTTTTAAAGGTCGAGTAAATTTTTTTTTTCGATTTTCTGCCTTTATTAGGCCTCCCGAATACGTGGTTAAAATTAATGACATTATGACTGACTCACCCTGTATAAGTGGGCCCTTTTCGATTTCATAAGTATTCGTATAAAGGCATTTAACCACGTTACACGAATTTCAAGCTCCTATAAAATTTATTTTGTAGCAATTTATACAATCTTTATAAAACTTATTTTGCTAGTTGGGTAGTTAAAATGAATACCTAATGCGTAGGCATGATGAAAAAAAAATTACAGAAAGCGAAATAAATAAAACAACACAAAATGTCTACAAATTTTAAATTTATGATTTTTTTCTTAAAGGAGTAATTAATAACCCTATAGAATAAAATTTCATACTCAATTCCTGGCGCATCCGCCATTTCTTACAATCATCAACCATTATTTTTATTAATGAATATATTTATTTTATTCTGTATCTATTACTACATTTAAAACTCATAAATTTTAAAAGATCCACGTGACCGGAATAACTGTGTTGTGAAGATATCCAGCTTTCGCTTGGTTCAAACCCGAGCTAAATCTGTATCAAGTTACCAACTCTCGAAAATAAACAAAGAACCTCATCAACGTGCCGGTTTACGAAATACCGAGCCGCTCATTCTTCGGGATTTCGTAACGTCGCTTGAATACATTTTCTAGAAAACCGTGCACACATAAAGGTTCAGGCGATGGCGAAAGAGCTGGAGGCTCGGGTCTAGGTCAAACACCTTTAAAAGAGATCATGGATCTAGAAATCTACGGCATGATAATGCGCTGCCGGTCAGAATGAGCAGTATAAAGCCTTTGTCTCGCATTCGGAACGGTAAATTGGGGATTTCGAAACGAATTTTAGTGTAGGAATTTAAACCAATTTGTGGATCGGGAGGTATTACACAACGGAGAACAATTTTTTTGATGGTACCTATTATATCATGTATCACCCTTCTCCAGTCAGAGGCCCGAGAAATTAAAACTAAACTAATTTAATCTGATGTCTAACGTTGCTCAAGTAGACACAGTCGTAGGGAACGTCTCGAATTTTTTAGACAGTTCCAGGGTGGGAACTCGATTTATCATGTTGCATCTCTAAGATTCTGTTAGTGTAGGTAAACTACACTGATAAAAAGAGGTGGAAATTTCCATGTTTTGTTATGCCCTTTTTACATAATATTTACTGATGGTTTTTAATTTACATTATACATTAAGGACGAATTAAGTAAGTAGCTACGTGTTTTTATGTAATAAAATTGGTAAATGTACACTGATAAAAATGGGTAGAAATTTACATGGTTTGTAATGCTCTTTTTATATAATATTTACTGGAAACTGGATTTACTGAATTGATGATGATGTACTGAATTTACTGGATTTACATTATATAATTAAGGAATAATCAAGTATATGTGTTTGCACGTAATAAAATTAGGAAATTTCAGAAATAGTGTGGTAATACAATGTATTATATTTTACAGAAGTTTTCGGTTCATTAATAAGGAGTTTTTGTGGGAAAACAGTAACTATAAGATTATATTTTGTTACGTGTGTACTTGCCACTTGTGCCAACTTAAATATTATACAATTCCTAAATATCAGAAACTGAAATAGTACGTTGTTTAGATGTTTACACTAAAACTACGCTATTTATTACATGTGCCTAAAATTCCAGCTAAAAATATGTATTTTCACACAAATATAGGTACGTATATCTACAAATATTTGCAAAAACCAAGGAACCGATGTTTCAAGAATAATTATGTAGTATTTTCAGCGAAAATATTCAACATATTTTCTAATGCGAATGAAATACCTACATTACGAAACATTTTTAGATGATGGATGAACAATACACTTTTACAGAGAAGGATAGATAATTCACATTTAAAAAATGGATGGACAAATTCCACCAAAAAGAAATTCCACAGAACACATATAAGTTATTTCTACTACTGACAAGGCCTTCTTAACTATTTAGAGATAAAAATGTGACTCGCATAGTGTATTTATTATTGAATAATAAAATCTACTGCATTTCTAATAATTTGTTAGTAAGAGATACCCTGCATATTATATTGACTTGCTTAACCCTGTACTTTTGTACATTTTAACAAGTATAAACTTTTTTCCATGACATTAAAAGCAAAAACTTTTCGTTCTTTTCAACTTTATCTACCAATCCACTCTCCATATGGCTACGAAAATAATATAATACATTTTTAAATTGGCTTCTGTTACACTATTCAGGTTAAACAAAATGTAAATATTTGAACTGATTGATAAACTTTTTGGTATATACAATTTTTTAACATGTAAATATTGTTTAATTTTTTACACATAGATATTCATATACGAGTAGGTATGTGAAATAATATTAGTTACTGAAAAAGTTTTCTCAATGCATATTTTTCATTGTTAGTTATAAAGGTAAGTATACATACAATATAAGAAAATTTAAATCATCTACTCAGTAAAATTACATATCTATATTTTACCAATTCAATTTACAATGTGAAATTACAGACAGATTTCTATCAGTGTACCTTAAGTGGGTACACTAGTACTTTCTACACGAAAACTTTACAAGGACATAATTTGAATGAAATTACGGACATTCCGAATAATAGCTTTTATTCTATTTATTAATTAACATTCTAAATTAAATCAAACAAGTAATGACTATTATTATAACGCGCTCGAGTCTAAAAATGCGCGCCATCTACTTTCGAATTCGAATAGCGTCGAACTTTTTGCGTCATATCTCAGCTTGTTAATTCGTCAGCGGGTAATTCGATATTAATGACGGCGAAAAAAGCGCGTCTCCGAATTTTTCAGCACAAATGCGAGATCGATCGCGTGCTCGAGCTCGTAATTAGCGAAAGGAATGACTGAGGCAGTAGTAAATAGTAGCGGCGGAGAGGTGGGGCAGGTGATTGACCCGCAAAGGGGGCACTGGCACTGGTTGTGCCACGCGCGCGTTACGCAACCCGATCTTATTGGTCTTTCCACATTCGCATTTGCATAAGCATAGTATGCTGTGGATGTGTCATTAACGCCGCGCTGACTGGACGATGACCGGGGACCGATCGACCAGCGGGACCCACGACGAACGCCAAAAAATCCCTTCGATTTGGACAGTATCGCGTTTGTCAAGCAAAAGCAAGAGTTATCTAGCTTGATGTACCTTTAGAAGTGGCAGGTGAAGCAGTAAAACAAAAAAAATTGTATTTATGTATTAAAAGTGCAATAAAATAACATCCTACCGTAACTAAAATATACAGGATCCTCTGTATCTACGTTATTCTTTAAGATATCTTGGCGATCGAGGTATGTCACTTTGTAGGTTTGTTCGAGACCTTCTACGGCAGCCATTCGATAAAAAAAGCAAATTATAGCAAAGAAAAAATTGTTCTTTAGCAAAAAATTAAATTTATTTAAACATAATTTATCGTTGGGAAACAAATCTTGGTGTAATGTTAATTTACCACTCACTTGTGGTGTACTGATGAGAGCTAATAAGCTCGAAACCGGTTGACTATTAATTTGCTACAGATTTTTTATTTGATTTTTGGAATTCTTGAGCAACAGTTCACCTGTCAGATGTTTAATTGGAAAAAATGTTTTATCATAATAATATAATATAATTAAATCAAACCAGAAGTGTATCATTTAAAAGGAAATAATGTTTTTTAAATTAAACAAATACTTTATTTACACAAAATAAATAAATGAATATGCCACCGAAAAGTCCATGAAATTAATAAAGCTCTTTTCATTTGATATAAGCCCATAGCTGTAGTTTTGTTAAAAATAATCAAATAATGTTTGAGTTTCAAAATACCTTGGCAGGAAAACAAAACACTATCATGATATCCTCAGAGGTTTTTTGTTTAATGTTAAAACATAACATTACTACTCTGCAAACTATGTGTAGATCTAGATATATATAAATATACCAATACAGCATAAAATAGGACCTTTTTGTAATAAAAGAAAAATTGTAGCGTATATCGTGTCTTTTTCACAAAATACAACTATTTTATGAATCAACTTAACTGTTTCACTTTTTAGCCACAAAACTGATGATGATGGCCATAGTATGCCACGAGTAACTCGTAAAAGTAAATAATGAATACCAATACACTAAAAATATACCCTTATTTGTTAAAAATACATATATTTAAACAGTTTAGAAATTAAAAATCTTCGACTTTTTTAACTTTGCAAACCACGTAGTTTGAAAATTACGGCTTTAGCTGGATTTTCTGTACATACTTACAAAATACCTTGTATATCTACTTAATTTAAACAAAAATTCCACACCTTTACATTAAGAACGATTATTTCAAACTTGTGTAAAAATCGAAAGCACGCTCTTGTTTGTAAACGATTATATATTATAATATTCATTGATTTTCACTACTTCATGCATATTTACCAAGAATATATAGGCTTATGAAAAGTGAGGTAAAAGTAATAGACCGATTACACCACATCGAGCACCTCGCTACTTAATTTGAAATGCTGATCTGTTGCTGTTCATACGCTGAATAATTATAATGCATATACAAGCTTATAAGTGCCTACGTATTTGAAGATGTGCCACATTATAATTAGTAAGAGATCAACATGTCAATTTTTATCTGTTGCGGTTCTTTAATGAATTTATTAAAGGAAATATTAAATTACGTCTATTCGCGAAATTCACGAACCACTAAGTTGGCGTTGGAAAATATAAATAACTACACAAAACTGACATGCAAGTAATTTGTTGTTCACCCCTACAATAGTTCCGAAATCTATCAACAGATGTCAGGCACTTCGTGATTTTCGCCAATTATAAATCCGTTTCCGAAGAAGAAGATCGAATTAGAAACTAATAAATCAAGTCCCGAGAACTAGAAAAATCATCGGGTGGTGAAATAGGGCTTGGCGTAGCAAGGTCGCCTCGTTGCCCAACACAGCCCGTCTCTCTTTCACATCGTGTGGGGAACTAATATAGAAGCGGTTTCGCAGGTTGTCCTCGCAAGAGTTAAACGACCTCAGAGACTTTCAACTCAACTGCAGGCCGAACCCAGACGTACTGTAAAAAATGCGAAAAATCTGTACTTAATAAATTAAGAAAAATATCTCTCACGATATGGCAATTATGTAGGCGAAGCAATTGCTCGGATTTGGTCATGCAAATGTTGAAATGTGTGGGAATACAAATATGTAGCGACATCTTTAGTTCGTTTTCCGAAATAAACACATTCAAGACAAATTCCAAAGTAGCAGTAAAGAAGGTTCAATAAACCAATTTTTATTGTTTCGAGTGTTGACAAATCTGTGAAAACAAATAGCTAATAATTTACTTTAAGATATACAGGTATTACTTGCAAGATTTACCTAAATATATCTATATCTAAAACTTCACCGTTTCCGAGATATAGGCTGTCAGAGATTTTGAAATTTTTATTATATTTTTGTGATAAAACAACAACAATTCTAGGTCGTAATGTGTTTTTGTTTGTAATTATGGGAAAAATTCTAAATTTGAATATTTTTGTACATTTTTTTAGTTCCCACTAAAAATTTCGATTTATTGTACCTATTTCCTTAAAAACTCATTTTTTTTTCAAATGTAAAGAGGGTGGACCCTATTGATTTTTTAATAAAGGATTTTTTTCTGAATTTTGTGGTACAACAATTTTTAAAATCCGTCAAAAAAGAAAACAATTTCTGCCAGTCGCGGCCTTCTAGTTTTATTTTTAAAAATTAAAAAAAATTACTTACATCCAGAAAATGTGTCAGAAAATTGACCTACCATACGTAAAATGTTCCGCTGATTCCAAAAATGTCAACAAATACAGGGTGTCCCATTTAAAAATATAAATTTACGGTCATTTCCGGTTAAATCGGAAATGTCATGAAATCCGAAATGACTTGAAAGAATTCACGGCACCATCTAGTATAAATCCACCCAATTTCAAATTTTTATCAGCAGTCATAAAAAAGTTACAGCGTGTTCCCACTTTCCGTCGTCACCCGGTATATTTTTTAACAGAAAATGTGTAAAAGAAGTAACGTATAAAAATCAGATCAGATAAATTATAAACTATTATACCTAAGCAAAATTTGAACTTCCAAATGAAAAAAAGAGCAGCATTAATAATAATATTTATTCTTGAACCATATCCTTTTACGAAACTTCTTTTTGTATTTATTGGGAAGCAAGGTTCGTTTTTTAATAATTTAAAAATCGTCGTATAACGTTTTAACTCCTAAAGAAGAAGTCTTTGATAATTAATAATATTTTTTAAAAATGAAGAAGAAATTAAATACATTTATTTACATACAATTATTATTTGTTCAAACATATACTACAACTTTAAGAATTAGATTTATTAATATCACAGTTGATTGTTGTTTGGTGTGGTTTTTGGGTTTTAATAATTATGTAATAGTTTAACATATAAAATATTTTGAAAAAGTTTCTAATTAAGAAGGAAACGTTATACTTACGAAAATTTTTAAATTATTAAACAACGAACCTTGCTTCCCAATAAATCCATAAAAAGAAATAAATAAATAAATGTGCATTGGTACATGAATTTTTGTTAATATATGTATTTATTTTCTTTATTTTAATTTAAAACATCACGACACTTCAGGTAAAGAAAAACGTTTAGATTGCCTTTGATTAAAATTAATAACTTGAAAAATCGAAATGAATCTAAAAACAATAATAATATAATTTAATGTACCTAGTTAATGCAGGTACTTACGATCAAACCTAATTAATGTTTTTTACTCATAAGAAGTTGTTTTATTCTATTCTACCGTTAAACAAATTAATGCAGCAATAACTCAAATCGTTAATTTCTTTAATTGGACCTCTCAATCGGTTCCGCACTTTCGTGGGAAAGGTATTCGAAGCTATGGTAAAAATGCAGTGTCGAAATTGAAGGTATTAAGTTAATAATTACGGTCCGTTGTTAAGGAATTGTTGCACATACTCACAAGTTCCTCTGAAAACTGCATTGCATTGTTTTGTGTTGAAATAAGTGCATTTACCTGTAACAAATAAAATGTGTTAGTTGGTTCGTGAGAAACTGCTCGATGGACGAATATTGGGAAAGGTAAGGGTCCATCACCCAAAGATATTCAATATAATAAGTAGTTTCAAGTTCATTTTCCATTTCAGGCCTAAAATTTCCCTTCTACCGACGCATTTCTCTTCACTGATAAACATGATAGTAAATTCACACTTGTTCATACCTTGTATTACTGTAAAAATACCAAATATGTATATACTGTGCTACAAAAAACTTTAGGTAAATACAGTAGAATTACATCTTTGTATGCAGGTAGCAGTAACGCTGGAAATGCTACAACGTTTCTGTTCAAAATTCTTTCCGAAATTACTATATTAATTATATATAGTTGAAGGTATGAAATACAAAGCATATTTGTTTTCCTTAGTTACATTTAAATTTTATAAATAATTAATGGTCAGAATTCAATAAAAAGTGATTTTCTTGTTTCTTGCAAAAAAATAATGCCTAAAAACATTTGTAGATACGATTGTAAAGCTACTATTTTTATT
Source organism: Monochamus saltuarius (assembly GCA_025584915.1). NCBI lineage: Eukaryota > Metazoa > Arthropoda > Insecta > Coleoptera > Cerambycidae > Monochamus > Monochamus saltuarius. Next base: position 18,564,833 of record CM046725.1, read on the forward strand.
ACATTATAGTAAGCTCATTGATATTAATTTCACATCCACATTACAAAGCAGATTGAGAACATTACGGGTTAATAATAAAACGAAGAATTTACATTTACCAGATAATTTGCCTGTAAACATGGGCCCAATGCAGCGGTGTGCAGCGAGTGCAAGTATAGTGCAACGCGATTGAAAATTGAAACCAAATCGTGGAAAAGATGGAGGTCCAGGACGTCCACGGCGTATTGCAGCAGTGTGGCGTATCATACATTAATACCAAGGGATTTGACGAGGAGGATCGGTACCATGGCCACCACGATCTCCTGACTTTCAATCATTTGGAATTCTTTTTGTGGGGATATTTAAAAAATGAAGTGTACCCTACCAAAGTGGATACCTACTATAGATGATTTACGCAAACATATCATTGTTGCTGTCAATAACTTACGAGTTCAAAACGGACAAGCAGCAGAAACGTTTTTGTTAGTTTGTAGAAACTGGGTAAGATGTGCCCAAAATTTTGTTGTAACATTATATTAATTAAAACCACAAATTAATTATATTAATAATTAATGGCAATAGCAGCAAAAGCAGTTGAAATTGCTGTATGAAATAGGTGTTATAAAATATTATTTATTTATTTCCTTGGGAATTTATCAATTTTTTTGACCATGCCGATTGCATGCTTTGCCGCCTTATCAGGTTTTACAGTGGACCAGTTTCCAGTGCCGTGCAGAAATCATTTTCAAACTGCCCTTTTTAATTTCTTATTTACAAAATTGTATTTCTAAGAGTCCTTTGTTACATTCAAAGAATTTTTTTAGGTACGTTCTGAATCACTTTGTATAAAAGCCTTATTTCCGAAATAAGGTTTCTTATCTGTTAGTCTGAAAAAGAAGTAGATGATTTTGTAGAGACCTTCAAGGACCAAATGGATAACAAATCAAATATTTGTTAAAACAATTGAATTACCCTAACCGACCCGGTATGATAATGAACTTCCAATCAATAATTATTGTATGACTGACTATTTCAGGCGCGCACAGCAAGAACGCGGCACGACGCCTTCCACAAGGCGTTACACTTGGCTGCGGGGTAGGGATAAAGGTGTTTGAGCCTTTGCGAACGAGGTTACTCACACTAGATCGTGAAGTTTGACCCTATTTACGGTTACAAACCTTTGGTGACCCCTTTATAACACCACAGTAAACAGAACATGCCATCCTTCTCCAATCGCGCGGAGTTCAATAACACTTGCTGTGGATGATCCTGAATTTATGTCGATTTTCTCGATCGCGATATTAATAGGAGGCGAGATAAACGTCTCGTTATGATTCAACACGGGATAACAGTTTTTGGATGTTTTTTTTTTTTGATTACCCATTCTTAACGAATACAATGACATATTCTTGCGGTTACTGACACCCAGGTAACAATTAGCATATTCATTAAAATGAAAAAAAAAAACGTGATCGGTTCTTCAAATAAGATTAAATAATTATTAAAAAATTAAAAATACTGAATGCGGTGCATGTAGGTTGTACCAGGTTTAAAGTCAAAAATGCTTGAAAGGGAAAAACAAAACAAGGAAGTTAGCCTTAAAGCACAGGCCATTCTTTACTGAACACCTTGTATATAAAGGTTAGTTTTCTCAAGAGGTACAAGTTTTAAATCAGATGCGACCAAATTTGTGCAAACATTTATTTGATTACTTGATTTTTGCTTACGACCACTAAAATACACTAAACCGCCATCGATGCGACGAGTTCTCAGCCAAATGAGCAATTTACTATCCGACCGAAGATACCTAATTCAACGCACTCTCAAGTTCATTCACACTCGTTATCGCGTGGAATCGAATCCAATCGCGATGGCGGTTGCGACCAATTCGCGCCATCTAAAGGCAGCACCGCGAACTATTGGCGAATACCGGTTACAATGCCGTTCGCTAGATGGCGCAGGCTTTGATTCGGAAGCACATTTATTCCACTGCCACGGTCACCTAAACATGTGTTCGAAATTCAAACAAATAAAAGCCGGGGAAATAAAATCCGTGCGTTTTAAAAACAGAGTGAACAGTTGCTAGTGATGAAATGAAAAATAATGACCAGATATTTCGATCACAACTGAGTAAATGATTGTAAGGAGATTGTATTTAAGTACTAATGAATGCGTTGAATGTCTTTGTTTGATGGCAGATTTTGGTGAAACAAGCTCGTAAAGGTATAAATTGAGTCTGAGGGTACCTGGAGTCATATCCATGGGTCTACGCGATCACTTTACGTCGCCTTCGTTAGGATTTTGCTAAGTTGCAGACGACGAAGACTGGGTTGAAACTGGCGTCCCGAGCGTCGTCCTGTTGGGGTTGTTACCATTGAAACGTGGGCGTCGGGGGTGCGCGCAGCCGTCGGTTTTGCACCTGTAGATCGTAACAAGTGAATGTGGACCCCGTGGACACGTGACGATGCGATCTAACACGCGAGAACTCGAGAAGAAGGAAATGCGTCAATAGGGCTCGGACCTCCGTACACTGCGATGGCACCGAATTTGCACAAGCGACTAAGAGGTTATTTGTTGAGCAGTAAACCGTTCTATCTCGGGCTATTAATATTTTTTTCATTATAATATTGATAAAAATCTGATAAAGAGCTTATTATCGTGGGGTTACTGAACTGGAATAATGTCAAAGACACTCGATATCTGCTGAACGCTTAAAACCGGCGATTATTTTGTTGTCAAATAAAATTTTAATATTTTTTACGGCGACTAAACATTTTTATCTTAACGATTCTAGGTACAGGGTACAACTAGGTACATTTCGTACGAACTACGATTATTATATTATCCAACTTTATCATACAAGGTGATTCTAAAAGTAGGACCATAACTAGACCCCTACGTAAAACGAGATATCTATACAAGCGTAAACCGCTTAGTTTTCGAGATGTGAAAGGTTAGCTCCTGATGACGGTTTAAAAACCGTCATACGTTAATTCATCGTTTCTTTTTAGATTTTCAAAAAAAGCATAAAAAGATATGAGAACCAAGTTTCATTACTGTATCTTTACGCGTTTGGCAAATATCGAAGGGTGTAACATTCCTGAAATCAGGTGTACTATCGTTTGCAATAATAATGACACTCATTAAAATTAATTTTGCGATTTCTTTAGAACTTCCGATGTATTTGTAATGAAATCTACTTCACATTTTTAATATTAATTATTAGTTGTTTCACTCACCGATAGAGATTTAATGAAATTTCTACTCAGAACTTCCAGAAGTTCAAAAACTGTTTTAAGAGAGTGTCATTATTATTGCAAACGATTGTACGTTCTGTATGAAATCAAAACAGTCTGTAGAAATCAATGAAAACTGTATCACGCACACTTAAAATCACATGAAATCATGCGAAATCTTGTGAAATCACAGAAGTCTGTGAAATCAGCAAAATCACGTAAATCAATTGGGCAACTAATTTCATTTGGTATATTTGTCATCTGTCAGAAAACTAACTATTTTTTTAATATTATGTTGATTTTGCGTTTTTTCTTAAATTACATTTTGTTTAAGTAAGTTTGTATTTATTTAATGTGTTTTATGGTATTAAAATGTAGATAGTTGTAACTGTCAATGTTTTATGTTTAGTGCAAATAAGTAGAACTGATGTTCAAGTTTAGCTTGATTTAATTACTTACATTAAAGACGAAAATGGACAAAATTTTATTTAATCTCCTATACTTATATCTTTACACGATCTACTAAATAACATTTCTTAAATAAGTGTGGTAATTGAATAAAATAAGAAAATATTAAGTATTATCTTATTGATTTTATTGACTAAGTCACCTTTCCATAGGGTCGAATATTACAAGTTAATTTTAGCCTCAATTTTATTGTAACACTTGTAACGCTGGTTACTTACAGCTAGTGCAAATTTAAACTTCCATCTCAAATTCCACCGTTGTTTAAAAGTCATATCTTGAAACATTCAGAAAAAATATCCAATTATCCAGAAAATATACTATTATCTAAGTTTAATTTTTTTTTAACTTTTCTTTAAATAAGTACTAGAAAATGCCATTATAAGAAAACAATTCATTAATCAGACTCGACATAATATGAAATTTTCCAGCTAATTTCAAAGTTGATACTTTAAAATCATCAAATTCAAATGAAATCTAAGGAAATCAAGTGGAATCAATAAAATCAACGAAATCATGCGAAATCAGTGGAATTAGCGAAATCAAGTAAAATCAGTAAAATCAAGTGATCTTGTAGACTTTTCATCTTATTTTAAGGACTAGAAAATGCAGTTACATTTATGGCACCAATTTTAGAATCATCTTGTATATACTTTGTTAAAACTTTGAGATATTCGGACTGGTTTCGGGCATAACAAATAAGTTGCTCTATGTAAGTCCTTTATCCAATTCAGCTGTCATATTTTTTGTAACTTCTGCAGTGTAATATTTTTTGCTTAAACAAAAACTAAAATAACAAATTGTGACTGTTTTAACTGTTTCATAAAAATAACTATTGCGACAGTTATTCATTAAAACTGACAAAGGATCTTTTCGTCAAATCGTACCGATTAGCAAATTTAGCCACTCTTTATGTTAACCTAGCGATCTGTGACAAATTTAGCAAAATTAATTCTATTAGTCCCATTACGACATCATGTTACACTAAATGTGACCGCACTGCTGCGTCAGGGGATGATAATTTTAAACCGTCTGACGCATTAATTTTTTTTTTGTACCGAATCGACGTGTCACTTACACTTCCGTGCTATTATTATTACGTCTGTTGGCATTATCGAAGCTCTGACATTGTCAGTCGGTATTTTTATTGCTCCCAAACAAAAGGGAGAGGATATAAACGTTTCTGGTACGAATATGTGGATTAATTGAAAGAGGAATTAATAGATTTGCATACGTCATCGTGTCGCTGTGCGTCATTACTCTCTATTTCTATCTCGATGAATTCGAGTAAGAGACCCTGAAGAAAGAAAATGTGTTAGGTAATGACATTCTTTCTTATCGAGGTAAGAATAATGATACTAATCATAGTTGTTATGAAAACAGCAGTAAACAAATGAATATTTTGACTTTCAGACCAAATTTTACAATCTTTGCACATTAGTCTTAATGAAAAAGGCAAAATTAATGTATTCGCTTTGAAAATATATTTAATACGGACTCTTAGTCATAGATTGTCAAAGTACTGCGTGTTTTTTATAGTCTTATTGACAATGTTCCTTTTCATAAATGTAGCAAATTTAATTCAAATCAATATGGCGTCCTAGTTCTGTATTTTATGGCAATATAGACACCTAATAAAAATTATTCCATTCTGTCTAATCATGGCCTATTATTTTTTGGAATACCACCTCAACATAATTAGTGATAAGCCATATTTTTATAAGTTAAATATATTAATTTAACAAAAAAATATATTTTTGTCCAACTGTCAAAAAAGACGACTTTTTCAATCGCTATGGAAATGGAAACAAAAACACGCAATCGCGAAAAAAAGTTTTTTCTTCACAGATTGGATTTTTTTTTCATGTCACGTCACGTTTGACACACACTAACTTCAGGTTAAAACGTATTGAAAAATAATAAACCTGCAGTGGCAAGTACTTTGGACAGTTGGACAAAAAATATTGTTTATATTTTGTGCGCGAAATTTGTGTTTTATGGCCCTTTCGAATTATTTTTTGTCTCGACCTACGATTTCGAACAAAACTTCACATTCTCATGCTTCATTTAATATAAAAATAACTATTTTATAAACAAGTAATTTGAAAATTTCAATTAATTAAAAAAATACATTTGTTAGGTAATTATTGTTTATTCATCAGATTTGTCACATTTACTTTAATTCACAGTTAAATTTGTCAATATATTTATTTCATGCTACACAAACATTTCTTATTTCAGGTGAATTACGTGTAAAATGCCACGAAATATTTTGTTATATAAAACAATAATTTAGTTTAATTGAACAAGCAATCAATATTAATAATCAAGGGAAATATATATTTCACTTAACTGCGAATTTAACTGGCACTTTCTTTGTTTGAATTAAATATTATTTTGTTAGATTAAATAGTTGTTCCTCTGCGTTGATTTGACAATGTAAAATTTGTTATATTTGATTTATTTTAAAGATCCCATTTTTTGGGCCATTCGTCCAAAGTGGAATTATTTTTCAATGAATTAGAAATTAAAGACATTGTATAACTATTTGTAACGTCCATTAACGCATGAACAATGCGCTTCGTCGTAGCACAAACTGCCTACAATAAATCGACATACAATTTATTGTTTATTTCTATTTGTAAATTAACTCCGACTTGCGAGAATGACGTGGGCGAATACGCTCCTGCAATTTGCGTGATGATGTAACTAACAAATCGAGAGTTCGGCCCAGATACCAGGGTCTTCGACCCGAAATGCGGTCAAGACTCTCGGTTAGTGATATATTTAAATAATCCGTCCCAAATCGGCTCTGTTTCTGGTGAGGACGCGAATATCCACGCCGATACGGAGGGTGGAAAATGAGAAAATCAGGAAAATTGCTCCACAACAGCTTCAAACATTATTTATATAACAAATAAGGACAGGCAAAGCATACAGGATGTGCAGCATGGAGTGTAACACATATTTTGGGTCAAGCTAATTGTATATAGATACAGGGTGATTTCACTTTAACAGCGCCGCTTTTTATTCGCAATTTTCAATGAATACGAATACGAATTTTTAGAAACAGTCTAAAAAATCTAAACAAGTGAGAAAAAATATCGCTTTACAGTGGCAATTGCATAAGTTTAGTTATTTAGATAACAATAGTTAAAGCATATGTTTCTTAAACATCTACACACCAACTTCACACTGAGATCATTGTATCTTGCATTATCACCTCCCCGCCCCCCAGAATTCTTTGATAAAAACTAGTAAGACTTAGAAATTATTAACTATTTTTCACGGTATAAAGTACATAGTAAAACAATGCAATTCACGGTATTTCCGTAAGAAACAATGCTCTCTAATGCGCATTTTTCCTCCAAAATTTAAAGAAGAAAATGATTCAGTTTCAAATATTAAAATTCTAGAAATTGATTTCATCTTAACAAGACATACAAGACAAAATGAAAAAAAAAACTACTTTTAAGGGTGTAAATTGCTTCAGTGTTCAGTATGAGCCAAACATGCATTTTTTAAATGGAACACTCAATGATATATAACAATTGTTACTTTATATCCTTGACTATATACACTAAGACTAGTCAATCTAATGGGAGAGCTTGTTGCCCTGAATGGGAAACCAACTCTCGGGTGATGGGAAACGATCTCAAAAGTACGTTTACGCTTGGGCTATTTGCTAATAGATGGCGCAATATTAGGTACTAAAATGACATGAATTTGGATATATAATTTTGAAAGCTCCTCCCATCGAAGATGATTGGTTCATACATATTATGTTATGTACAATCGTTTGCAGTAATAATGACACCCTTTAAATTAAATTTTGCTATTTCTTTTGAACTGCTGACGTATTTATAATGAAATCTACTTTCAACTTTTAACATTAGTAATTAGTTGCTTCACTTACCAATATAGATTTAATGAAATTTCTACTTAGAACTTCGAGAAGTTCAAAAACTGTTTTGAGAGAGTCATTATTATTTCGAAAGCTTGTATGTACTTAGAATTTATAACTTTAATGACATTCAATAGGATTACTGTTTAATTTATTATTAGGTGAATGTGTTAGTCATGAAGAAGCAGGAAGGAAATAAATGTTATTTTTTAAAATGTAATAAAACTAGATTCCAGGAATAAAACTTTTCCGCAAGGCGAAAATCGACTATAATAATAGATTTTGAATTGTGATAAGTAATTATAGTAATTCCATCACATGATTTAATAATAAAAATATTCTCATATTTACAGAAAACAAACAAATTACAGAAGTGCAGTTATCCAGTTTATATTCACTTTCACGTATCAATGAAAGTCAAAGCTTAAAATATATTAACCGCCAGATAACACTTTTATCATACTGCTCAGCTTTGGTAAATTCAAGTGAAGAAGTCATTCAATACCTACGTGTCGATAAAAATATACAGGATGGGTTATTAATAAGGGGACATAGAGGAGGAGTAACATCATTGAGAGGAAATATGAAGATATAGCTAAATATATCTTAGTAAAATATTGCTGTGGAAAAAGATACAAGGTGTCAAAGTTGAAATATTTTTATTTGTGTTTTCTTTTTTTGTAATAACGCGAGTATCTCTCAACTGATTGTCACCAAATTTGGTAGTGAAACATTTTTTAAGAAAAATAAAAATAATTTATTTATTAAATCAGTTTTGCCAATAAAGGGCGTCGCACAACACAATGTCTAATGATGAATTTTTCTATTTTTTTTTGTTGAAAAAAAATTTTTATTCTGTCGACTACAAAATTGTATCCGAACATAATTTCTACGTTTTGCTTACACGCGACTTGAAAAATGCTATTGAAATTTAATTCCAAAAAATTTGTAGGTATCAATGAGTCGTTTATTTTTTTAAATATCCAGAGTAACTTTGGAAAAAAAACTCATATTTTAACTTTTAGCGAATTTCGCAAAACAGTATTACTTATTATTATTTTGATTGCGTCCCTTTGTTGTGTTGCGTTCATTCTTTTCACTTTCACGGAGTTCAAATTAAAGGAGAATACTTGAATTGAGGTTGATCAATGAAATTGATATGTATATACATAATTATAATAAATATTGTTGATAGTTGTGATCAAGAGGTAAATCAGGACTGATCTAGTTTCAGAATTATTAGAGATTTACGAGAATTCACTCTGACTGTTTACATTACTCTTAGTTTGTTTTGGTTCCGATAGCGAACTTTTCCAGAACGATTGAATATAACTGAGCAATTCTTAAATAAAAACTACCAAGCGATGACAAGCTGAGAATATAACTGGATCACTATTTAGAACTGTTCCAGAATCATTCAAATTCGAAACGAAAACAAGCCTCATATCCCTATTTGTTATTATTTAAAAAAAAGATTTCAGATTACTAGGATTTAATTTTTGTTAACTCCAATTATGTAGTACCTATACTCGCGTCAAGAATTCAGACGTCTTACGTCACGGCTGACGTTACACATTTGTTTTTATTGTCAACGTAATTTTCGATATTTGGTCGCGTTAAAAACAATTATTTTTTGCAATTTAGTGCAATATATAATGCAAACTTTTAGTGTAGTATATAGATTTAGTACTATCAGTTGCAGTTTCTTAAATATTTTGATGAAAATATTGTGAATTATTCATTTGTTCGTATGACGTAAGTCGTCTGAATTATTGTCGCGAGTATATCTAAATTCATCTTTGTTTAATGCTTATGCTTTGCTGGAACGTTAGTTGTTAAGTAAATTTATTAAATATTTTGTTAAAAAAGTGGTGGTTGTTTATTTGAACTGAATTATACGTTTTTAATAAAATCATAAAAAAATATTGTTATTTAAATTATGTAAATATTTACTATATAAATTGTATGCATTGAACATAGAATCTGCCAAACAAATCAAATAGAACAAAATTAAAATATTCTTTCTGTAAAATGTTCCTTAAAACAGGTTTTAAAATTCACAGTTTTAGAAACTAATTGGAATATGAGGAAATCCACAGGTAAACTAAAACATGGCCTACTTTTCGAATTTAGCGCCATCGCTGAATTGGCCTAGGACAGCTATTGAATATTTTTTAAGTGTTCATTTCTGTGCATCATGTGATGTGGAATAAAAGCTTTTTCAGCGACAGCAAACTGTAAAGTAAACTTATCCTTCTGCAAAAGATGTTCTAAAACCTGTAAGAATTTTTTTGACTTATCCCGGTCGATACGAACCAACGCAGCTTCTTTCGTCGTCGCGCTCGCCTCTCCTTTTCGGCACATTCTGGAACCGGCGGCGAAATCATTTCGCTGGCAAAGGGGTGGCCGTTGGAGGTCGATGGGTCGTTCACCGGCTGCCGCTCGAGGTAGGGTGATATGGGTCAGTTGCCCCGCTGCTCGTTCTGCGGATTATGCAACGGCCATTATGTTTGAATTATCGGAATCCTTGTCCAAATGACAGCTCGTTGATTGCCGGTCCCGCGGGGGTGGCTAGTGGAAGCTGTGTGCTAACGTCAGGGGGCGGATTCGACTTTAACTTGCCGATTGTACCAGCAGCAAATTTTACAGAATAGCTATTCTGCTATGCTGGTGGTAGCATCGGATATTAAAAAAATGCTATGACAGTGACTGAAATCCAGCATGCAGCACCTGTTCCTAATATACGGTGTGTAATGTTGTAGGTATATGCACTGCTAAAACTAACTTTTAAAAATTTTAACTAAAATTATTTACTTTTGCAGATTTAAATATTTTTTACATCAGCAACAGTTTAAAGACTGAATAAAATGTTTCAGAAAGCAAACATTGATAATTATTTGATCATACTAATTAATCAAAATGTTTTAAAATATCTAAGCATGGAATTGAAAAATAAAACTGCAAGAATGTTGACATGTCACATGAAAGAAGTGGAACATCAACTTCATGTTTGACTACAGTCATAGGCAGTTCAACGGAAAATTCTTGCAATTCGGGTAATAATTTCAATGGAAAATTCGACAATAATTGTCGGTGTATTTTTGTAAATACATTAGAGGATTTATAACTACTTAGTATAACTCCCAAGGGCGTTATGAACACGTTTATAGTTACAGTCACTAAGGGTTTATTCGTTTATAATATATTAGCATGAAATAAAACATTTAACCCCATTCGCCCTAATATTTTCTTACCTAGCGAGTGCAAGAAGTGTCGTTGCCACAAAACTGCAACGACGTGCCGGCGATCCAGGTGTCATTTTCGAACAATCGCCATGAACAGTTAATCTGAGGAAGCGTCGTCGTGGGCGACGTGCCGCGACCGTCCCAACGTTCTGCACTCCGCCGTTGCAGTTTGTATATGTATATCCAGGTTATGCGCGTATATTGCACCTATGTCGGGTAGGTCATACACGGTGCATCGCCCTTCCGGTTTGCCGATTACTGTTGCCAGCAGGGAGCGAACAGAGGAGCTGTTATCTCTTGCGGTAGTTCGCGTGGGAAGTCGGAATATCATCGTGAATGGATTACCGTCGATGCACCGCAACGCGCATTCTAAACGGCCCGTGCAAATAAAGTGCAGGTTCCTTTCGAACTACCCGCCGCTACGGTTCGTTTCAGACATATAAGGATCAAGTTTTCGACGGCACTGGGATAGATAGGGGTAAATTTGCATGATTTTATTACGTATGCTTTTTCAAAAGAGCATAAATGTTTAACTATGACTAAGTACAAACATTTTAACCACGTGCTCAGGGAGGCCTAAAAGACAATAAAATTATTTCAGAATTTTAGCTCGATATTTAAAAGGATGGGGCAAAAACCCCCTTTCCCTGCGGAATGTCGGCGCCTATAATAAGCATGAACTGTGATGGCTTAGATCCACAGATAAAGCTTACATCTGTCAACAATGTCAACTACCATGCGGTCGTTTGTTTGCAGCTTTTCTAAATGCAGAAACGACAAAGATTAATATTCTTATTAATAATAATGCCTGATAGATAGGTAACACTTAATCCAATTAGCTGCAGTTTTTTGCATTCGGTTTTCATTATTTCGTTACAATCTGATATAACTACATTTTCACTCATTAGAACCACTCACTACCGATAAAATACACTTCCCGTAGATACAGTTAGATAAAATGCCTATTTATTATAAGAAAATCAAACGAAAGGAATAGGTACCTGTTAATAGATAATAGAAAACTTCTAATGCAACTGCGGCAGCCTTGTCCCATAACCTAGAATAACAAACCGGTGAACTATATTGTGGGAAAATATCCGTACCCGACACGAATTTCTCTGAAGAAGAACACAAAACTACAACGTAAATACAGGAATTAAATTATGACATGACAGCCAATTTTTCCGTTGTGTTCCTGGTTGTCTACTCTAACTCTGTAAAAGTCAAACGTGCTGCGAACGAGCCGCATAGTCGGCGTTAAAAAAGGATTTAATATAATATCGATTTTTTTTTGCTTTATAAATTATATATAAAGTTCGGATTTTTTTAATGGTGGTGAGATTCTACTATATTTTTCAGCCGTGACTGTACCTCTTTTCATTTAGTTCAAGCTTTTCAGGCTTTCAAGTTGTAACTTGTTGAAAAGCTTGTATTTTAGTCGCGTGGGACAGCGTGTGTCAGTTTTAGCTACTGTATTCGACAGTAAAAAGGACGTTTGGATTGTTTCTCAGTTCGGAACATTACGTATCATTTATTTGTTATATTTGTATTAAAGGAATATGGAGGTAAATATTATTTATTACATGACAGTCTGTCCAAATAATATTACTAATTAATACCTATTTAAATTATTATTATTTTATTAGCATTTAGGTACTATTACGTGAAATTTTTTTATAACTGTGGATGGCTTGCAAGAAGAAAACTTGGGTACTTCTAGCAGGACAGCGGTCTGTACGTTCTATTAAAGCAGTTTCTGCACGTCGTTGATTAACTGAAACCCTTGTTTTGTTGGCGTGATATCCAGAACATTATACATATAGGCTACGTGTTCCAAAATTTAAATAACGGGCAATTTGTTGTGCAATTCATCTAATCTAATTTTATATATACCTATTCTAAGTAGGATTCCAGATAACAGTATGCAAAATTGAACCTACTGTAAATATAAACATATAACAAATGTCTCAAGGTAAGGTCCAAAATCCATCTTACTTTCAAATAACATTTGTGTTTTGTACTATTTATTTTTTTATGGAATACCGATAATCAGAAGTAAAACTTAGTAAAACTTTTACTGTGGCATTTTGTTATAATTACACTTAATCTATTAGTTCAATAACGAACATCTAAAAATAAAATTGCAGATGCTTTGGTTGGTTCTTATATATATATATATAGGAGGCAGACACGTCGCTGTTTCGAGATACTTCACTTAAAAAGAGAAGTTGTAATTATGACAGGGAGCTATCCATCCTCTATAGTTTAGCTGTTTTGAATAGGTACGTCTCTTATAGCTTCGACATGAGCTATACCCTAGATGGACCGCTGCACGCATTTTAAAATATCCTGCAGCTCTTTATGGCCAGTACGCCACTACCCACGTTCCTAGGACCTGACGTCGCAGCAAATTGTCTTTGGATGGGTGTGTGTACTGACCACTGCTTGGCTTGCAGTCCTCGTTGCCTAATACGTCGTAAAATTCTAATTATTTTCAGACGTGCGGTTCTAGTTTGCCGTGACGAAGGCGCAACGATTTGGAAGAGAGAAAAAGTGCATGCGGAAACGATCAGCGTGGAAAAATGGCTAGAAATTGCCGTAGCGGTTTCACGAAAATTATTAAAACATGGTTGCCGTCACTGACGATATATAACTTGAATTATCTTACTGTATCATCACTTCAATTATTAGTAAACAAAACACATAAGCACAACAGTTTATTAAACTATGCGCTATATTTATTGTACCACGTGTTGAATAATTAGTAATATATTAAATCTTTCGATTATGATCACTGAAACTTTTAAAATTACAAATAATAAATTATCTCTATCACCCACGAACGACTTATGTTGGTAGGCCCTAACCACCATTCAGTGTAGGAATGAGGGAAATCTGGAAAACCGCATTAATCAGTCTCTCACATTGACCCAAGCCAATATTCATTCATCCTACCATACCCACAGGTTTGACTTAGTATCGATATCTTTCTTATCTGTACATATTTAATTGATATATGGACGCATTGAAAATTGAGAGTAGGTAAGGTAATTAAAATAAGTAGCCATTAATTTTTATTTGTTACTATTACCTACTTATTTCCAAATTTTTACTGAGGCTTCACCTACGATAAGGCAACATCGCTAGTACTGCTTGTTATGCTGAATAAAGATACAGAGTCTAAAATTTAATATTCTGTTGGTTGCTGACATCACAACCAAAGGTTTAGTCAGTTTTTCTCTACCGCAAATGTCAGAAATCCATTGCCTTCAAGTGGTTTCATCTGTCTATAGCCGATTTTGTAGCATTTTTTCGAACTATTTCACTTAATATAAATTGAATCGATGTGATGTCATGCATTTTACAATGAAAATTAATTTTAACCTAAAGAAGATCTAAAAATTACAGAAAATCGAAAAAAAATTACTCGAGCGAAAACTATTTATTAATATTACTACAAAAAACGTACAGCCGTATCTAGGCGGTATTTGGACTTTTGGAGTGTACTGCTGGTTGCATATTTACTACACTTCCAAGTACAAGTTATAAGGTACGTTATAAAGGTTGTACTGTTTTATATTTGAATTTATTAGTTATCCTAGGGGGGGTTCGCGGCATGTGGAAGACGTTGGTCATTGTTGTAGCAAGCAGCGGCTGTTCAAATATTTTTTTTGTAGAATTTTTTGCCTTGCTTCATTTTCATTCTTAATTAATTAATTTCGCCCCTACCTTTGTTAGTATCGGTTTTCAAACTCAGGGGTCTATCTCATTTATTTCGATAGTAGTGGCGTACATTCGTTAATTAAAACTTTTATTTCGTAACAACAGCATCTTCCAGAACACGAGCCACAAGAAGTCAAACGGGCAGAGAGTGAGAGTAAGAGAAAACAGAAAAAATACTCGCGCTGCCGTCAACTTTCTTCAGGCCGCCTCGCCAGAATCTCACCTCACGAGTCCACTTTCACTGTCATTATGACCACTTTCTTGATTTTTCCGTTTGAGCTGTCTTGGATCGGTTTTACTTTCGATACCGTTGTTACCGCATCTAATGAAATAGCGATGCCCGCGCGCTTTTTCTATTATTACAATCGTTTGGATCGCTTCGTGTTGTTTACGTTTTCTCTTTTCGGACGAACGTTTTGTTTATATTGGGCAGGTGTAAAAAATCAACCATTATGTAAAATGGAATGTAGATACAATTTAATTAGATACGAGTTTCGTTGTAATTAATTATGCAATAAAATTTAATTGATTAGTGTTTTCTGGTATATGCGTTAAAAATAATTGAGAAATTAAATACATAAATGCATTAATAGAAAACAGTTTTGTAGTGTTTTTCCGTCGATGTTATGCAATTATTCAAATTATCTGCTGTTACCGATAAAAGTAATTTAGTATAAAGTAGTATTAGTTAAAACAATATAGATACTAAAAAGACCTTTTGCACTGTAGCCCTCAATATGATCAACAGAATCAATTTTTTTATTAGAATTTATTAATGAGATAAAAACGAATCCTATTTCTACATCATATTAATATTATGCCTATAAATATGTATGTGATACTATGTGGATATATATAAAAAAAACAGCTTTTACAGGTGTCAAAAACTAAAGGAATCTGCGTTTATTTTGCTAAGATGTGTCAAAATTAATTTTAAATTTTTATTAAAATATTGACAAATGTTTAGGTATTGTAAACGACAAGGTAAATAATAAGAATTAAATGTTGTGTGCTATATATGTTCTTATATCACAATGGGAAATAGATGCACAACAGAAAACAAAAAAAACCTGTTATTTTGACCAGTTTTTTATAACGGAAACAGATCTTGTAATGCATTATATTGTTGTGTAATCGAAATTAACTACTTTCTCAATGTGATACATTTCTGGTTACACAAAATTCAGATTTATAAAACCTTCACTTGACTAATCTTGGCGTTAGATTTTTTTTATTTTTATTTGAATATGGTACAAATACCCAAACAAAAAAGTAATAGAATAAATTATATAATTAGATAAAAAGATTGCTCTTATTGTCTCAATTATATTCTATTCAGCTTATGCAATATTTTTTCCTCAAATACATAACACAAAACAAATTAACAAAATTTTATGAAAAAGCTTCTTTTGTCACCTATATTAAGCATAACAAATATTAAGCACATTGGGCCTTGACCTTAAGAATAAAAATGTCTTCTGACATTAATACCTATGCAGTTTTTTATGTAATACATTGCGTCACAAAAAATAGTTAAATTAATCATTTATAAAAAATATTATACCGAAGAGTGATTTCCCAGTAGTATAAATATATAGATATTCAAGCAAATAATGTACAGGATGTTATCGGATAGATGAAACTACTTTTGTAAGAAACAACTAATGTTCAAATATGGCGTACTGGGATTCAATTCTGGCTATTCGGCAATATCAAGTAAGGAGAGAAAAATCATGTGTCCACTAGTAAAGTGCCTTTTTTCTATGGGATACAAAAATGTTCTTAAAAAAGTTTGACACAATGTTA
The DNA here is from genome assembly GCA_025584915.1 of Monochamus saltuarius. Lineage (NCBI taxonomy): Eukaryota > Metazoa > Arthropoda > Insecta > Coleoptera > Cerambycidae > Monochamus > Monochamus saltuarius. The sequence continues at coordinate 18,581,191 of CM046725.1, forward strand.
ATTTGAGCAAATATCAAAATTTCAATGTCATAGGCCTACTTCGATGTTTTTTTCATTGATTTCAGATTTTTCTTGTTAGTAGCGCATTCTCAGATAGCGCAGATAAGTATTATAAAATATTATGGAAGTTTATCAGAATAAACATTTGCAAAATTTTAATGTCTACTTCTGATAAATAGTTGTAGTCAAGAAAAAAATTTAAATTGACTTATAGAACATTGAAACTTGTCTACTTACTGAATTTTTCATTCTGGGCAACTTTTCTTAATAACATGTTGTATTACATACAGAAAGAGTGCTAGTATCGAGAAAAATCGAAATCAAGCAAAGAATCGAAGTAGGCATTGAAATTTTGCATAATATCAATTTTACATTCTGAATCCCAGAAGGCCGTATTTCAATAATTAAATTTTTTCTGCCCACAAGAGTGGTTTCACTTATCTGGAAACACTCTGTATCATTGTTTCTTACAATGTATAAATAAACGGGAATCGATAGAAACACCGAATCCCGAATCGTTTCACATACCCTACCAAAGCGACTTCCAATACGAATCTCCTGTAAATAGAATCGCCTACCTAGATGTTTTCCACGCCAGTTTCGTATTTTTAACATATGCGCAATGACGTCAGCGCGTTTCCTGCCATAACATCGAAAACATCCACGTCGCCTATGAAAACCCACAACCGTTCTAGCTAATTCCGCACGATACCCAGTCGTATTGACAAACACCATTTTTAAAGTACTTGTTTACCCAAACCTGCGCCCGGTAAGCAGCTGTAACCGCCGAACATCCTCGAAAAAACACCCTTTGGCAGCGGGCGAGTTCAACAGGGATGTGGCGGCCTCCCCCGCAAAGGGCGCCCATTGTTCGGTCGTTAGGGCCATTCACCTTGAGCGCTCCAATATGTGGGACGAAATTTTCTAGCCTCGCGCGGGGCGCGCCGCTTATTAGCGAGCGCGTTTACAGCCCGCCTAGTGAACGCGCAAGAAATCCAGGTCACGGCGGCCCGCCGACAAGGCTAGTTCGTTGATCTCCTGCTCGGGGTCGCTTCGAACTAGCCTCGCGAGCAGTGCCGAAAAGCTCGCGAATACTGGCAATCGAGGTCGACGGGCGCCCCGCGCGAGAGCAGGGCATTGCCTTTTTGTTTTTGAGGTCGCTACACAACGTACGCCAACTTATTCATTTCACTTCTCCACGGCCATCGCTGTACGCGGTGCGTTCCCTTCTCGCTCGCTCGCGTTTGTATGCTTATGTCTGTCTCTGCATCGCGTAGCAAATAAGTGGATTTCTGCGTGTGTATACCCAATGTCAGATTATCTGAATATTTCCATAAATGTAAATGTCTGTAAGCGATTATTGCCTGGTATTTCTCTGTTGGTAGTTATGTAGCCAGAATAGCTATGACTGCGGTTACTTTTACATTTTTAAATACAGGGTGTTCTGATATGTACGTACGATCGTTTGCAATAATAATGACACTCTTTAAAATTAATTTTGCGACTTCTTTTGAACTGCTGACGCATTTGTAATGAAATCTACCTTCAACGTTTAACATTAGTTCTTTTGATAACTTATATCGTTTAGTCGCAAAATATATGTTTATGTAAATATGTAATTGTAAAATGAGGTGGAGCACCATAGTGCATGAGCTACATTTTCCAATACTGTTTTTTTTCTCGAAAAATGGAAAATAAAAAAGTTTATCTACTCTAGTCCACTCATTATCTCCACAACTAGAGTAGTAAAAGTAACTTCCGATTCTGACAATTTTGAAATTTTAAGACATCACCGAGTAAAATTTTTAGGTATTTAGGTACAAAAATCTTTGTCACTGCTAGTGGTGATTTCAATTTTTCTCAATTAGATCATATAAGGTGTTTTCAAAAGAGATGCAGTAACTTCAGGGGATGACATGCTAGTATATCAAGAATATTCTTTCTATAGATCATAAATCTGTTATATTTTGTTTTTGAGATACAGAAATTGGAGCATTTTAAGCCGAATTTTACTATATAGGTTTTCTGCTGTGGCGGCTATTATACAAAACTCTAGCACAAATTCCTGAGGCTAAAATTTGAGGATTTAGCCCAACTTACCTTAGTTGCAAAGTTAACAGTTTCCGAAATACAAAGTTATAATTTTTTGAAGCTTATTTATAAATATTCATCTTAGCAATAACATGATTCTCACCAAATCAGATACTTAGGGGTTTTTTAGAACGATCATAGTTTTGGTGTACTTGCACACTATATTTGGGAAGCTATCAACTCTTGGACTAAGGTAAACTGAACACCCGTCTCTTCGTTGAGATGAAGTCTGATAAATGACACTAAATTCGAATTCCGAAAAGCTTGACATATAAAATCGAACATGTGCAGATGCCTTAACATTTTGAAACAGAAGCTGAGAAACGCTGACCCATTTAATGTTTCATAACGCGAATAGTGAAGCAAACGCATGCCTAACTTAATTATCCATTAGCAATTAAGAGTAAGAATATTTTAAATATTTATAAAAGTATTCCATTTAATCATGGGAACCGTTTGAGCATAATAACATAAACAAAACTTTCTCTCCCATAAGAATTATTCAATTCAGTTATTAAAAAACAAATATAACGAAAACGAATCTTATTTACAAGTGGAGGAGAAAGTTGGAAGCGTAAAAACGTTTAGAAACTATTAGTGTTAGTGTGACGGGCCCAGCTGTATGGGTTGTTTTCACTTTCGACGGGACGATTCTTTGCTCAACGATTTCTTGTACACGTAGGATCACTTTCGATCGCGGAGGCATTCGTGGAATATTTATCAGCAGCTTCAGATGTTACGGGTCGGCGGTCAGCTTTCTTTTCGTTAAATTTTAATGGAAGTTTGATCTCTTTCACACAAAAGGTGTTTCTAAAATGAGTGATGATATCTGATGTGATAAATTTTTTCTCATCAAATATGATATTAAACTATGAAATTTGAATCAGTTACTGAACTTTTTGTGCCTAACATTTCAAAATTTCTACCAGGGGTGCGAGAAAATAGCTTGATCGAGGCGAATCATCTGCTTCCTTAAAAAACTTAATGCATTGTTCTTGAGCCAACGCTTGAATTTTATGACAATTATCAAAATGTGTACCTGCATTTACAATCTTTGATCTTTCCGATAGATAAGAAAGTAATACATTTTCTGCGAGGTTTTTGCTGTTTTACTCTTTTTACAGTTGTTAAACAATTCATAGTCCTTTTCATACCATTGTCTTGACTTTGTAGATAACAAATTTAGAGAAACATTGCTTGTTTCTTCTTGCAAGTCTGGTGGAGTATTCGTTATCACTGTCTGAATTATTCATTTTGTTCTCTTGATTCCAGACTTTGATTTACACTGACGTTTAATGAACATTTATGTAAAATGTCAAAGTACGCAAATAACATTCAAAGGCTAGCAGCCCAAGGGACGATAAACCTTACATTCGGTCATATTTTTAGGGTTTATATGATTCATTTTCACATATGGTAGGCGAAAAATTTTATAACAATAATAATATGTCTTTATTGTCAGTAATAAAAACAATGGACGAAATTTAGTTGACGCGTACACTTAACCTTTAAATTTAAAGTATATAACAATTTAGACAATAGTAAAGTAACAAATATACCTACATACCGCTTCAAAATAATGAAACAATAAAATTTTGCACACGTACTCAATTTTTTATTCTGAGACATAATGACATTTTGTTCCTAAATTAGAAAAATAAGGCAGGCCCAGGACATTGCAATTTTCAATGCTTGCTCAAATTTTCATACTGACAAACAAAAGCCACTTTATAGTGAAAGAATTTTTTGGAATTTCCAAGGCTTACTTGCTTTTGCGGATATGAAGTAATAGCATATCGTGTTGTATGAACAAGTAGAGCTGAATTCCAGAAGGCCATATTTCAACACTGTTTGATTTCTTACAAGAGTCGTACCTATTCGGTGACAAGTGACGTTGAGCTTCTTGCAGTTCTTGGTTCGAAGAAGCCCTCCGCTTCTTTGGTTGGTTTTGGACTCAGCTTTTACTCTTGTTAATTAAAATAACTACCCAAAAAGATATTCGTTCTTTCTAATTGTGTTTTATTTAACTAACAGCAGGTATTTTACTAAGAACAAAACAGAGTTAGCTCAAATCTTTAACAGTGTTTTGACGTGATTAAGACTGAACTGAACTGAAGCTGAAAAAGTCTAAAAATATATATATACATGAAACATACGTAATACAAATTACTAGATTGCCTCGTGCACTAGGAACAATGAACAATAGATAATTTCTGGAATTAACATAAGGTTATTGATAATATACGGTATAAAAGATAAACTTCGACAGGAATCTTTGTCAGCACTTCTACCGCACTTTATCACTTATGGTGTAGGTCAGTTAACACAGGGTCGGCTCAATGTCTATGTAACAGGTAACTCCTCCCGCCTAAAATGGAAACCTAGGGTTGGACTGGTTGGCTGGGTGGATCATCATTAAGAGAAGAGGCCTCATTCGGATTTTTCTTCCTTCTAAATAGTTTGATTGGGTAAGGGTAACAGTTTCTATAGTAGCATGTTACTCCAATATAGGTGATAGCACAAATGAGAAAGCAAATAATAATAAGAAGCCAGGTTGGTATGGGATGATTTTCCTTTGGCTCCACAGGTAAAGCTATTTCATGATGATTATTCATTTTATTTGCCAAATGAGAAAGCTCTTCGATATCCATGCTATTAAGTTTAATTTTATTTGATCGTCCTCTCAACTTGGATACATCCAATGATGGAAGTTCAATAATTGTAACAGGCGAAAGATCTTCATTTTCGGAAGAAAACTGTTCTTGATCAATAATATAATGACATTTTTCAGGAATTGTTATTAGGTAACTTCCAGGTTGAAGTTCTTGATGTTTTTCTATGGAACATCCTTCCGTAATTATTGTGTAGGAAGGTGTAGTTAACAAAATATTTTGGGGAGAAATTTGATTTGCAATCATCTTTTCTACATGGACAGACACAGTAGAACAGTTTTTGGCTTCATTCTTCAAAATAATATAGACTATGCAATCTTCTTCGGCTTGAAGATGATTATGGCAATAAAAGGTATCTTCGATCTTTTCACACAATTCTTCTTGATATTGATAGAGTTCATTTTTCTCATTAAGGATAAGATATGGTTTTTGAGGGGGGATTATTTTATTCTGGATAGGAACAGGATACAAAAAAAATGTTTTAAACGCAGTAGTCATTAAAATTGGACAATGAATCAAGAAAATTATTCTCTCGTCTTTATATAATAGTTGAATACCAAAAAACATATAATAACTGTGTTTACTTTTGAATTGAGCAATTTGATTTAGTGAGTATAAGTTTTGCATTTTATTTATTATAATATTCAAATTTTCTATAGAAAGCAAAGTTGGATGAATTTTATTAAGAGTAGCAAATGTTATAGCATTAACGATTTGATTTAATTGGTTCTGTAGAGTTATTAAGCAATTAATAATTAATTCCAAAGTATTAATTTCATTTATACTATCCTGGTATTTATCGATTAAACTCTTTATAGTTAAGATGTTTGATTTGATTTGAAAAAGGCTATGATTTGTTTTTGACATAAATTCCTTTGAATAAGAAATTTCATTATTAATTTCATCTTTAAGTAAGTGATCATTATTGTTAAGGTAATCTAATATAGTATCGATTCTTTTTCCATCCTCAGAATCAAGTGTGCCAAATAACCATTTTGATATTTTACCACCAAGATTTATCAGTCCACGTTTGTGTCTCATGTTTTGAAATAACAGTTATTGTTCTTGTTTTATTAGTTTGTCTGACATATCAGTAAAAAATTTTCTTTCAATAATAAAATTGACTTGTTCTTGTAAATTAGATTTAATTTTATTCAGTTCAGAAATATCTAGATAACTGACGAATGTATGTTTACTTATAATAATTCTCGAGTTTTCCAAGTTCATTGGTAAAATAGGGTTGGTTAATTTTTGAATAACTGCATTATTTAAGTTATGGATAAGGATAAACGAGAAAATGATCAATATCCTCATCTGGAAATAAAACATTAGTAATTAATATTTTTACGTTTCTTTAAATTATGCTTAGAATATTTTGATGTTTCAGTTTTCACCTTATTTTTGTTTGAGCTACAGACGAAATTTTGGAAAATTTATTTGCTAATTTATCTCTTGTCTGTTCTTTATGATAAATTTGGTCTTGTTCTGATATTGTCATTGGTTCTTTCCGTTCTGCGTTAATTTTTTCCAATTTATCAGTTTTTTTTTGTTTATATCGTCATTGATTTGTTGATATTTTCCTTTTAATTTTTCTTTATGGTCATACACATATTTAGAGATTATATCTTTTCTTCAATATCATAAGGATCTTTAGTATTGAAATGTCCTGAAACGATCTCAAAAGGAGTGAAGTTTGTACTCGAATGTATGGAATTATTATAATGTAATAGTGAATATTTTATTAAGTTATTTAAAGATTCTTTAGGATTTTGTTGCTTTTAACTCTAATTTGTTCCAACAATGTAGAATGAAATCTTTCAATGTAACTATTTGAATTCGGATTTTTTGGTGTAGTAAAGTGTATATTTACTTTATGAATTTTGCAAAAATCTAGGAAATTTTGATTATTAAATTCCACACCATTATCACAAACAATTGTATGAGGAAGTCCATAATGTGATATAAAAGTTAATAATCCGTCAAGGACATTTATAGAATTTGTTCCTAAAATTGGATAGGCTTGCGCAAATTTTGAAAAAGTATCAATTATCGTTAAGAATTTTTCTTTAGATACTGACAAGGTATCGATATGAATTCTTTCAAAAGGTTTTGTACCTATAGGAATTGGTTGAAATTCAAAATTATTAGGTTGTCTTTCATATTTAGATTTTTGACATATGACACAATTATTGACATAGTTATTAACGTCTTTAGTCATGCTGGGCCAATAGTAATTTTTCTTTAGAGAGTCAATTGTAGTTGTAATACCTCTATGACCAGTTTTATAAATATGATGATAATTCATTTTGTCTTGTTTTTCAGAATCTGTACAGATATCAGTTAATTTTGAAGAACAAATTATTAATTTTGATTGAATTCTAATAAGTTTTTCTTGTATATTTTTATAAAGTATTTTTCATGTTGTTTGTCAGGAAAATATAAATAATATGTAAGTTTATTATCGAGATTAGCTATAAATTGTTCTAAATCTTCATCTATATGATTTTTCTAATATTTATGTAAAATCTCTGATTATCAAAAATCTTTTCTTTAATACAATTAGGAACAGGGGATGATTCTGAAACTTTAATAATCATTTGATGCTTATAATGATTTAAAGGTTTTTCTGTATAAGGAAAACTAAGTAGAGGAATTTCATCTGCAGAATGTGCTGTTGTAACATTATTTTCATAGTTTAAATATTCTTGAATGACATTATCAATATCACCTATTTCGTTTATCAAAGAAACATTGTCTGAAGGATTTCTAGATAGCGCGTCTGCAACGACATTATTTTTACCTTTAATATAATCAATTTTATAATTGATAAATTCCGATTTAAAACAGTGATTATTAATTGTTGTTTCTGGGATATAATATGATTCATCGGTAACAGCGTTGGTTGGAATTTTGGTTCTTAAAATTTCATTTTCATTAACAGTGATGTTAAAGTGTTCATATTCTGAAGGAGAACATTGTCTTACAGGAATTTTCAAATTATTTCTCTGTAGATATCCTTCTTGTAAATTCCAATTAAATCCCATATTTTTTAAGTCTGTAAAGCTGATTAATCCATCAAAAAACGGATGAAAGTCAAATAAAGTGAAAATTATTTTTCCATTTGCTTGAAATTCTTTAAAAACTGGGATATGTGCCTCAAATTTTGCTGTTTGTTGACCACAAGATGTTTTTATTAAACTTGGTTTTATAATGATGCACTCTGGGAAATATTTTTACTAAAACAGGGTTCATTAAAGATATATGACTACCAGAATCAATAAGAAAACGTAAAGGTCTATGAAATCCTGAAATTTCGATAAATGGCAATTTGCGTTGATCTATAATATGATTTAATTCTAAGTGATTTTTTGTCCAGAGGCTAGGTGGATAAAATTTTCTTCATCGTTATTTTGTTCTTCTGTATATCGTTCCATACCTTCTTGATCTTGCATGGGTAATTCTTCTTGTTCATAACCATATGCTGCTGGATTTTCTTCAATTGCTTCAGTATAAATTTCTTCATCAATGTTGTGTAATTCTTCTGCCATAAATGTCGGTCTCGATTGGGGTTTAAACTGATAAGGTTGAGTAGTTGTTTGCCTAGATGTTGTTGACATAGGTGTAGGTTTATAAGTAGGTATTTGATTTTGGGTTTCCAGACGTTGGTTGTTGATGTACTTTGTTTACCGAATACTGGTTGATTTGGGTAAAATTTTTGTGGTACTTGTTTTGGAGTTATTTGAATTGGTTGACTAGGAAATATTTTTTTATTTTGTTCATGAAATCGTTGTTGTAACTGTGAATTATTATGTGAAAATGTTTGACTTAGAGTAGGTTGAATTTGAGAATATTTTTGAACAGGTGCTTTAATATTTGGAGATGGAATATGTTGATTTAAATTTCTCTTTCCTTCATTTACAATAGAATTAAAATTTTCTTCTTCTATTACGTATTGCATTGCTATTTCTAAACAATCTGGATTTTTAAGTCTAACACCGGTTTGAATTTGTGGTGGAAGATATTTTAAAAATGTTACCAATATTAATTTTTCAATATTAGATATTTGAGCATTTTTTTGTACATGGTACATTGTATTATCATTATTAATAGATGAAAAAATTAAACTTCTAGTATATTGACAACGAATACCAAAATTATAAGGACTTTCTTTAGGATTTGGTTTCAAACTGTGAAGTTCATGAAGTAAACAAGTAAATGACCTTTGATCAGTAAAAGAAACTTTCAAAATTTCTTTTATTTTGTCCCAAGTGTCTAATTCAATTCTACTTGAAATTAAAGTTAATGCTTTGCCTTGTAGTTTGCCAATTATACCTCTAAAAATTAATTTTTTATAACTTCAGATTCGTTAGCATACTGTACAAATGTTTCATCACAAGCTCCAATAAAATTATTTAATTCACATGGGTCTCCACTAAAATTTGGAATAATATCTAAAAATAATTTTAATTGCTGATAATTTATTTCACGAGCCATATTGTCACTATTATTTCTTTTAGATTTTTCGTATTCTAATCTAATCGCAGATAAATCTTGGATAACACTATCTAAATCTGAATCAGAATCTTCAGAATTAATACTTCTACTAGCTCTAGTTTGTTGTCTAAAATTTTTGTTTGCTTTTGACGTTTCTTTAATATTTCTAAACATTAACCATTTGTTGAGAGAATAATTTTTATTTCCAAACAATAAAAAACAAGTTTTATTTTTGAATATTATTTTACACAAAAAAAATGTGAAAGGTTGGGGTGAGAAGGAAAAAAAAATGGATTATGAGAAAAAATGACTAACCTTGTTTGTGTGCAGCTTTGCTTTGTGTGATTGCTTGATTTTGTTGTTTTTTCTTTCTAAACCTGTCCAGGGATATTCGATCCTCCAGTAGGTTGCTAGCCAATTTTCTGGGTTTGTGTCCTAGAAGATGGCCCCCGTATGTCGACAAGGAATATTCAGTTCTCTTCTCGAAACACACTTAACTTGCAGTAGTCCTGTCAGTAGAAAAACACTTTCCAAAAGGCACTATGTCTTCTTCTAAACAGTGACTATCAGATCCTACCGACTGCGCCAGTGACGTTGAGCTTCTTGCAGTTCTTGGTTCGAAGAAGCCCTCCGCTTCTTTGGTTGGTTTTGGACTCAGCTTTTACTCTTGTTAATTAAAATAACTACCCAAAAAAAGATATTCGTTCTTTCTAATTGTGTTTTATTTAACTAACAGCAGGTATTTTACTAAGAACAAAACAGAGTTAGCTCAAATCTTTAACAGTGTTTTGACGTGATTAAGACTGAACTGAACTGAAGCTGAAAAAGTCTAAAAAATATATATACATGAAACATACGTAATACAAATTACTAGATTGCCTCGTGCACTAGGAACAATGAACAATAGATAATTTCTGGAATTAACATAAGGTTATTGATAATATACGGTATAAAAGATAAACTTCGACAGGAATCTTTGTCAGCACTTCTACCGCACTTTATCACTTATGGTGTAGGTCAGTTAACACAGGGTCGGCTCAATGTCTATGTAACAGGTAACTGACACCTTGTATGTCAGCAGCGGCAAATCTTTTGCAAATTCACCACTGACGATGTAGCCAGTAAAGAACGGTGAAACGTCCAGCGTGATATGTGATCTGTTTACAGAGAACCACCGTTGTCTGAAGAGGAGTTCCCACCGTAGCAGCCGTAGTACTAACAATACATGGGCAGGTTCTGATAATAGGGCTGTCTCTACATAGTCTAGTTCGAGAACAACAAGAGTGGGTCACAGATTCCTAGCTAAGCTATATTAGATGTTCATATTAATCATACTAGTACAACCTTTATCGAAAACTTTTTCTGAAGTTAAATAAAAATATTCCCTGTTTTTTTTAACAAAGGGATTTATTGTAATAATAGAATGTAAAATAAATTTTGCGGGACCTTTTAAATGAGCTTAAAAATAAGTACTTTTTCCAAAATTTAAAAGATTAATTGAACGGAACTCATGTACTATTTGGCAATTATCATTGACATTATTACACAAAGTATGCTCAAATTAGTTAAATTAATGAAAATGTTGGGCAAGTTGTAATGATAATCAGAATAATTGTATTAATACTTCAGTCTTGGGCAAACCAATAGTGGACGCATGCGTAGTTTGGTGCTAGCGCTAGCGCAATGTTGATCTACTTAAAAGTAGATTTAAATTTTAAATAAAATTTAAAAATAAATAAAATCTATAACAGATCACTATTTGTTTTCGAAATGTTTCTTCTGCATCAAGTTTAAATAGGTTTTTTCTCGTTCCCTGTTGGCTCCGATGTTATATCAGAGTAGTAAACAAAAAAATAAAGCCTAACCTAAAAATAGACGTTTGTAACACGATGACAACTGTGTGCGTGACGTAAATACCAGAACAGTTCCTATTGAGTCGCCTTCCAAAAAAAGCCCGACCACCCGACATGTGACCGGCCCATTGCGCGAATAATTCGCATGAATATCTTAACGATTGCGATAACTTCGGTGCATAACACTGTGTCGCAAAGATACTCAGGTAACCTATTTAGCGGGCGGGTTTGTTGAACCCGCGATTCGAGGTTACGGAGGGGGGGCAGGGCTCGACGGCCATTGGTTAAATCTAGGCACATGTGCTGTTTTCGCATTCAACCTCCAGCTTTAATTTCATCTTGCCCCAGATTCGATTTGAGGTGAACGCACTAGCCTCGGCGCCGGGTCCCATCGGCCTCGATCGCTCCCCGCGTGGAAGAACGGCGAGCCGAGCTCGCAACGGCCGCCCGCGACGAGGCTATGCTTACTGACACGGATCTAAGAACCTCGGGCTGTTGTTCGAACAAAAGTGAGTGCGCCCGACGAGGATGGCGACAGCGAGGTAGGAGACGGATTACTGAAGCGAAGGCCGAGGGTGAATGAACTAGCCTCGATTGCCCTAGATATCACCACAGAGACTGAAAAGTGAAAACGGGGGACGCAAACTGAGCCCCGGACGAGGCTAGGGGTTTCGCAGGAAAAGCGTTTGGCAGCGATTTTTTTGGCAGGGCGATCGATCTGCAGGAACAAACAGAATGCACTTTGCATTAGGACAGTGCTCTAATTTTAACACAGATCGGAATGCGATTGGGGTAGGTTAGTCCAAGAGTAAATGTCACAACGGAAAAATACGTGGAAAAATAAGTTGTGTCTCACCTGCTAAGACCCTGCCTAAAAGGTGCTCGTTCTCGCCTTCCTGGGGAGGTTGGGGCGGTACAGGAACTATATTCTCTTCGATCTCCATGTCCTCTACAGGCCCTGCCGTGGCGCAGGCCGTCTCTTTGTATTCGTTTACTGTCATCTCCAACTTTTTTTTCTAAATTCGAAAACAGCAAAGTTCTAAGTCTTCTATGCACAAAACAAATAACTGAGTGGATGACTGTTTAAGTCGTCGACGAACGATATCACTTGTGTGTCTCACAGGGAAAAAACTGAGGCCCGTGGCTCTCTTCGCGATGCACCAAACAACAAACACGCGGAGTTTGGATTTGATTCAGCGCATGGCTCGGCTAGCGCGCTCAGAATCGAGAGTGTTCACGGGGTTCACGTAGAGCGGTCGGTAGTCGCGTAGCGCTGACCCACTAACTCATATCCTTCGCCACCGGTCAGCGCACTCTCGATTGTCTTAGGGGCTCAGTGAGAGTCTTCGCCGGAGAAAGGGGCGCCGTCTTTATACTTTCGCTTTTTTTCTGCGATGCCATCGCATCGGCTTTGGAAATAGGAATTTTGTCCGGCGACCTACCCCAAAGATTGCACTGCTTCCAAAAACACGTCGATTTTTAATTTGAGGGGGACATCGACTTATATCATTACTTACTTTGCAATTAATTGTCACCCCTTCGTAGATCGAAGTCTCAACATTGAAATTTCAAACGCCACTATAAGGCCAAAAATAAAAAAAAATCATTATTCGTTTTCAAGAAAAAAATATTGAAATATAAATTTGTGGAATTTTGTATTGATATTTTTATATTTTGTTTTTGTTCTTCTTTAAACAGTTTTTATTTTACATATTTCAATATACATGTGGTAGAAAATGAAGGGTGTTAATCTTTGGCTCATTTTAAGAAAAAAGTTCTTATGAACATCTTTAAACACATAGGATGTAGAAAAAAATAATTTTTTCGAGTTGTTTGACGACATATCAGGAACCATTTGAGATACATAACTCAATTTTTATACACGTATTATCATTAATATTAAGAATATACTTTTGAGCGCTAATTCACATTTTATTCTTATGACAGTGCCTGAAATGTTAGAATTGCGTGAAGTTTTCTTGTCCCTAACTTTCACGACTGGGAAAATTGGAATTTTGAAAGCACATTTTAAACCGCCAATTTTTTCTACACAGAAAAGACACTCATCATCAAAAGCTATAACGCGGACAGTTTTAGAGATAAATGGCGTTTTATGACGGAAAAATGAAAGAGAGTTGTTTTTGATAAAAATATTTGTTTTTCGAATACTGTCATCAAAAGTCATTTTTATTAAATTTTCAGCTGACAAAGTCAGTCTTTTTTATGGTTTAGTTGTGAAATACTTTTATGCTCTAGAACGCCAACGTCATTTTCGTTATAGAACATAAAACAAATGTCAAAATAATTTGTCATTTTTTCGAAACTTCTTTATTATTTTATTAATTAAACCATATACATTTCAATAAAAAACAGTAACTGTTATAAACAGGACGATTATAATTTATTTTGTACTACATTTTGGGGATTAATTGTGAAACAGCACTGTGCCTCTTCCAATACTTCCCCTGGTAAATGCTCGTCTTCAGTTTCCGAGCTTATTTTTAATTAAACACTTTTAGAATATGAATTACAATATATAATTCTGACAATTTTTCAAACAACTAACGTTTATTGTTGTTGTTTTTATTTTATTGCAGTTTTCGAAATGCTTTTGCTCTCTCGAATGGATATTTTGCCTCGCATTCTTGAACACAAAAGTACCACTTCTCGTTCTAGATATAAAATGAACTATTTTCATCTAGTTGTCCGAATATTAATGAGTATACGTGTTGAAAATTTGAGTTCTGTATCTCAAAGGGTTCCTTAAATATCAACTCTTCATTTCCAGCTTTTGTACCTGGCAGGATTAGGTAATGCAATTTCGGCCGGCTATTCCACGGGCAATACATTGTGGCTTGCGCCGCTGCTCTTATAGCTGTGTTGGAGTGACGATATTTGAGAAGTAGCAAACAACATGAAGTTTGGCTATGATGCTGAATATCTGAATTCATCTAAAAGCAGCAATGACAAAATTGAATTAAATAGGTACATTAAGGAGATGTTATTGAATAAAATTATATGAGATTTTACTTTATTGTCATTTCTTTCACATTTGCTCGTAATGAATTCCGAGTTCGGCCCTGGATTGCACAGTTTGGGACTAACTCTAACTTGTTGCTGTCGTTAAAGAATTAAATATGTGTAAATAAAAATCAGCAGATAATTGTAGACAACAGTGAAAACGTCATCATCGTTTATTTTTGCGATATATCACGTCACAACACCTGTTGAAAGTAAAAGTAATAGACCAATCTTATAGTGCGTGTCAAGCGATGGTCCTCTCACACGAAATTGTCGTTTATAATCTACATCTAATGAAATTCAACTTTCGCTCGACGAGGAAGTTCGGTAAGAGTATACAGGCAGGTGAATTAAAACGGCAGGTGCCTCGTTTTTTTTTAATCACACTTGGTGGGTTCATTCGGGGTTATTTCATAAAGGCTGGTTTGGTATGTTCAACGTAGTGGAATATTCGGAAGTATAGCAAAAATTTTCCTAGCAAACTATGCCTTCTAACTTTATTATTATATGAAATTATTGATTTTGGACGTCTCTCAAACATAGGCGCAACTGAGGGGGGGGGGTGTACATTCTTAAAATTAAAATTAGCTCCTCCAAATTAAATTATTTTCAATTAACAAATAACCTAGAAAAATAACCAATAATCAATCCATCTGGCCGTTACAACTCGAAAAGTTAGATTTTTCAGGAAAATCAATTGAAAATTGTCGTGAAAAAATAAATATGTATATATCATTTATGGTAAAATCTAGTATTTTCAGTCAGAACTTTATATCTGAGTAATATTACATTTGTTGATAAAACAAATATTTTTTCCAAATCTAGTTTCTTCAAAAATTAAATAAAATTAGATACTAAATAAATCAGTACAACTTTACAGTAAAATTGACTGATTTATTTCTTTAAAAAAAACCTACGTAAGCTTAAACATATAACAATAGTAAACATAGATACCTATCCAAAAAAATGCCTTTACTTGGGCCAATACCCATCATTTCTTAGGCAATACTAAAAGTTGACTTGAAACAGTATGCTACGACATAGCCTGCCTGATATGTATTTTTATCAAAACTCCTTTTCCTAGTATTTTGAGTTGTAATGGTTTGCTTTCGGATGAACGATGTATTTATTCTGATATTTTTATTGTAAAACTTATAAAGACACAAAAAAGTGAGTTAAAATAAATATAATAATGTAAAAAGGTCAAAAAATCAAATATACTAAGAAATTCGATAGATATTAATGCCTTTTTCCTAAATGGTATGTATTACATATCTTTAATCAAAATTCTTTAATATGATAAAATTCTTATTATATTATTTTTTTTTGTGTAGTGTTTAATGTTGTTCTCAGTTCATATAGAAGGTTCTGAATATTAAATGTAAAACATTTTAATATCAATATTATTTTTCTTTGTATAAATTTTCAAAAGATATCTGTTTGATTTTGTGAAGGACTGTTGTACCAGTGGTGAATTAAAACGTGAGGAAGCTTAAAAAATATTTTTCTACACTTTATACATATGACAAGGAAGTAATTGTTTATTTGTTTTTTTTTTCAGTTAATTATTTAGCTTTTTTACTGTTTAAGAAAGGTATTTTAAGCTAATATGTATCAAATCTCCTACAATTCCTATCAATGAAGTCATATGTATGTTCTCTGATACCAAACATCTAGGTATGCTAATGAACATCCACAGACAAAACTCTATACAATAATTATCTAAAAAATTTAATATATTTACTAACCTCTGGAGTGGGAACTCGAAATTCAACCACAATAATTGAGATCTCACTTATTTCTGCGTTTTATAAAGGATCGCTTCATCAGGTGGCCTCCTTTAGTCAAATATCTAACTATAAAAATGATTATATCAATAAATTAAAATTATTTGAAATTGAATGTCAAAATGAAATATCGACAACGTCAAACTGATTAACTGTCAATGAATATCATAACAACCTACTAAAATAAATAAAAATTAATATATTAAATTTTTTAGATAATTATTGTATAGAGTTTTGTCTGTGGATGTTCATTAGCATACCTAGATGTTTGGTATCAGAGAACATACATATGACTTCATTGATAGGAATTGTAGGAGATTTGATACATATTAGCTTAAAATACCTTTCTTAAACAGTAAAAAATGTTACAAAAGCTAATAATAAGGAATATATGGGTAGATATTGTGGGTGTAATTCAACGCAGGTTGGGGCTTTTGTCCACTGAGTAGTTAGTTTCACACAATATTGTTAATACCTGAAAATATAAGAAAAATAATTATTTAGCGTTAAAATACTTATTTTAAAATAAAAATATTTCGTTTCTTTGAACTTGTTGCTGTTCAAGGATTTCTTCGCAATACCATATATTTTTTAGATTAGATTTACGTTTGAAAATAAATTTTAAATACATATTTAACAGCGGCGAATATTTCTTCCAATTTCTGTTGTTAATTTAAGAAAATATTTTCTATGAATAAACTACATTTTATTTCGAGAGAAATTAAAACTAATTTGGAAAGGGTTAGAACGCTTTGTTGCTGGTTAAATATGGTCAGTGCTTTCACTTTTATCTCGTTAGACTGCCTCAAGTTATTTATAGTAGTAACAGCGACCTATCCTAAATTCACAGTCGGCGAGTCTGTTGGGGCAGGTTATAGTCGTTATGACAGCTAATCACATTTTTACCTACATGACATATCACCGTTCGAAAGTTTACTCAGCAAGTTTGCAGGTTTTTTCCTTTCTACTTGAACTAAATTGTGTGTAAATGGAAATGCTCAGGTCAGGTATCATATTCCAAAAGGTGTAACTTCTGGAGTACCTCTGGGATACATATTTGGGCCCTTACTATTTTCGTTAATAAAAAAAATCGCCAGGCTTAATTACGCCCGGCATCTTAATGAAGCTGAGTAATCTCAATAGTTCTGACCTCTAATACTGCTTAAACAGTTACCATTTAAATATCAGGAACGTTTTGATATTTTTTATTCAATTCTAATACGATGGCGTGATTCATCCTATCACATCTCAATACCTTGTCATTGTTACACACGTACTAATATATTAAAATATTCACTATTACATTTGTAACAGTAACAACTACTTATAGAATAGACCTAATATTTAATAGTTCTAATTATTTGAAAAAATCATTTTTTAGTTTCTGTGTACATATTTATATTTATAATTTTCATTGTGCCTCTATCCCATAATGTATGTAGTTACATATTCTTAAATTTTAACTTATTTCATATTTTTTAAATTTGGTGGTTGAATGTATTTCTACTACAATACCTAACTATATCCTCCTATATACAGGATGTCCGGATTATAAGTGAGGATACTAGATATCTGACCAAAAGTAACAAACAACTCTAACGAATAGTTTTTTTTACAAATACATTTCAGTAATGAAAATACAATTGCATTAAATTGCAAACATGTGTTACAAAATTTCAGACTAAGATTAAGTAAAAACTCCTGTAACGTATTTCTCTTGTAATTTGTTGTTTGTATCAGTATTAATAAAGTAAAAAATAAAAGTTTCTCATAAAATCCTTAAAACTGTAACGTACTATAACGTACGACAAGACCCTGCTGCTGTTAATCTAAAAGTATTATTAGTCATAGTAGTATTGTGGCTAGTGCGTTTCGTTTTTCTGTAAGTAGTGTTTGCTTGATACCTACTTTAGTGTAAACAAAAATGGAACAATTTATAGTAACAAAGCTGAATGACATATTAATTTATGGCGAATCTGGGACATTTTGAATACTTATAACTATTTCACATTTTATTCTGTGTTGTGCAAAGAGCTCTAAAAAATGCATCCACATCAGGTATGTTTAGATGTATTTGTAATTATTATCATGGACAAATACATACTACAATTTTGACATACTATGTGAGCGACGTTGTCACATATTAAGTCCTGTCACAAAGAAAAAAATGTTAAGTATAATATGTTTTTTTTATACAACTTATCATACAGCAAAATACTCATATTCACTCATGTTCCGGTTAACATTGTTCAGTGTCGTAAACAATAAAAAAAAAATATTTATCCTTTCCTTCATCCTGTTATTTTGAGATTTTATCTTTTATTTAGTTTTCAGAAGAAAAGTCACAGTAATTTAGATTTTAGGGTAATAATATCGCATGGCATTTTATTTAAACGAATGAAAGTCTATTTTCTGTACGTAAACATATTTCCGCATAAATTAAAATATAATTTGTTAAGATCTTTCACTGTAATGCCGTTCTTTCTAACCGCCTTGGTGAATGTGGAATCCGTTCCAACCGTAATCGTTGCCAAACAGAAGATTTCTTTAATTGGCGACCATTAATGGCGGACTTCGTGCTTTATTGTAATTCGAAACTTTCACTCTCTAATGATCGTGTATTCGCATTGTTCTAAATCACCTAATTTTAATCTATTCACCTCTGGAAAATAGATCGTTAACTATGCGGACTATCTCTCAATCAAATACTTTTCATTAATTGAACGCCACGGTACTGTAATTTAATTTATAATGAAACACTTATGTATGCAAATGCTGTATTGTGTCAGCTATTACTTAAGATTAGTCTGGTGCATACAGTTTTGAAATTGTTTTACTTATTTCCACATTTTTGGTATTTTTTGACTAGCAAGTCAATGTTAATAATCATTAATTTCTTGAAATTGACAAGTTTGAGACAAGGAGCAAGCTTTAGCATTGCTAGAATTTCGTAATTTTTGATAGTAAGAGGATAAAAGCGATCATTCTTAGTGCCGAGACATTCATATATTTTTACGTGCCATTTAACATCTTTTTTTCCTTTAATTCCATGTACCGGCATCTATATAAAATAAAAACTATTATAAACCAGCACATAAAATCAACTTGAACATTTATTATTGAACGCGTAGTAACTAAAAATAATAATAATATTTCCAGTTTATATATTATTTTATACATTTAAAAAATAAATAAATAACTCGTTTGTACTCAAAACGTGACTAATTTTTATACTGTTATTGCTATAATGAAAGCGTTGTTTATTGAAGAAAATATACTAATAGTAAAAATGAACAAAATCCGCCTAAACCTTTAATAGTATATAACACTACTAATTTGATACATGGTGATTTTCCGGGTTGTTATGCCGTGACCTCGGTAACTGGTAGCTGCCAGAAACAGAGTTAAAATGCACATCCCTAGCATTAGCTGGGATTCTTTTACCTGCCCTGGTTGTTCTCAGGCTAGGCCCCCACAGCACTGGCCGTGAAAGCCTAAAAACCACTATAACACTACTAGTATGGTAAACAATTTTTTACTGGTGGATAGAAGGATATGACAAGCTAGCAGTAGACGAGCCTGTCGCCTGTATTTTATTGGTTATATAAAATTATATGGTAAAATATGATGTTTAGTAGACATTTGTGGACTTCTAAATGAATGAACGAGCGTTATATTCCAAAAAATACCAGGGTTTTAACTATAGAAGAGATTGAACGAGTTTTGTTGGACACTCCTGATTTAATTGATTGATTGGTTGTTCGCGTAACAATTTTCGAGATTTATGGTTGATGTCGAAGTGATAAACTTCTCTCCCTGATCATGAATGACGTAGAAGATATGAGCAAATACATAATTGTAACATTGCGACAAACAAAAAATTAACAAGAAGATTTACGGCTGCAGTTTCGAGTCCTGTTTGTTGTACAGAAAATACGTAAATGTTCAGACTCCAACAACAGAAAGCCTACGATTTTCTTTTTTAACACATTGAAATGGCACGTGCATTTTCCTTAATACTGATCAGCACATTATTGCCGCTGACCCAATGCAATTTGCGAAATATTTAGCTTTAAAAAACCAGAGTTATAGGTCATTCTTTTCGACGATTTGGAGCAACTATGGTTGTGGATGCGGGTAGAGATATTTTGTCACTAAAACGTGCAGGGATATGGAACACCAGCGAAATTAAAAAAATATTTCCTATTAAAGGGTCTCTAAATACTATGCCGTATCGTTCTACTTCAGTAATCTCTGCACCAGTAGATGGTTCAATTTCAAGTACTTCAACGTTTAAATTTTGTATTACCGGAAATAACAGTTGTGCCATGATTTTTAACATATGTGATATAAATAAAACATAGTTCTCCATTGTAAACAATGCCAACTTGTAAAGTTGGCAGTTAACCTGTAAAAAATTTACAAGTTTGTAAAAATAATCTTAATAGGGTGCTTTGATAAATTGACGTTTACAAATAAAAGTTTTTTTGTTTACGGACAACTTTGGCTTTCTAGGGGACAGGCAGAGAACAAACTTATAGTTGTTCTCTGGTACAGGTACCTATGTATAAATTTTATTTCACTTATCAATGAAAATGTAGTAACCTAATAAAACTTTATAAAATTTAAATTTTCAATGAAAATATAAAATTTAAGACAAGTAAACATTTTAGCACGTCCTCAGTTTTGATCTAGAAAACACTCTTATCAGTTTATATGGCTAGTACATATTCAGGTACTTAGATAAAATAGATAAACGAATGTCACTGACCTGAGTCGATATTTTTTTCAAAGTTATCAATTAATTTAGGAATTTTTGCCATCATGTGAGACTGTGATGTCTAGGTAAACATTGATATGAGCGAATTTCCAGGTCCGTCCTTGCGAGATATTAAAAAACGGAAAGAGGTGCCCGTAGGGTTGTGGTTAATTTAGTATTTTACAATTAATAAAAGCGTATTTTTGTTAATACTTTGGTCAAATTACTCGATGTTGAAAGCGATGATGAACATAAAGAATCAGAACATAAGCGAAGAATATTGACCAGGCAACAAATCGACAAATTTCTCGTAGAAGCGCTGTATGAAACATATCTCATGCAAAAACTATTTGGAGTCTGTCGTCGCGTACAATTTGGCATTTAATAATATCGAAGATTTGGGAACTTCACTAATTGTTTATATACCAGACATAAAAACTAGTGCGCAACGAACTTTCGTTATTTTTGGTAAGATATTTGAACATAACATAACCTTTCGTCCAGCGAAGACTTCATTCAAGATTTTGTATAGAATACATTAAGAATAAATGTGTAAAATTTTAATTTAAATAAGCTGTAAAAAAATACGTTATCTTCAACTTAATAATGAACACTCTGTAAAGTATTATTTTACGTTTAAACTAATAAATTAATAATATCGTGGATTTTAATAGAGCGATTTTAAATTTAGGTATAGTAATAACAATCATTCTATTTTGAACCATAAAATATTTAAAATTTAAATACAAAAGTTTCAAACAAACATCACACGTGACATCACAGTCTATTATTACCCAATTATTTTGAACGGGAATCTTCCATCTACTCTAACGTATGACGTAAGCACTGTAACGAAACCATAGATCATGTTAATTGTCTTAAACAACCAATCTTCCAGCCTTTATTCCAAATACGTCGATTGTACCTGCCTGAAAAACCATTAGTGTAGTGTCGTGACGTAACTGAGCGGTGCAATGAAAGCTTTTACTGCTCTTTCGAAATCCCTGCGTACCGGTTTTTCGAATACGCCAAGCCAACGCGATTATTCAGCGCGCGTTCTGCCAATGCGTCATTCACGCAAAAGTTGAGCAGCCCCACTAACAGGACAGGTCGTTCACCCGTTCTAGAAGTTCGCTCGCTCCAGATTCGACGTCGCGTTATCAGGGGAAGTTCAAAAATAAAAAAAAAACAACAAAAATCGCGGCTCCCATTTGGTTTACTAGGCCATTTACGCGGAATGGGAAATTCCCCACTTCTTTACCGAGATTACTATCATAAAAAAGTATTCGAGCGTTTATTTATAGCTATGAGGAGTTTTACGCGGTTTTACGAAATCCTGAAACGATTTAGGATCGGGCCAAGCAGGATAAAATCCAATATACGGGATTCATACAGTTTTGCACCGAACAAAATTGGTGTCTGTAAAAAAAATTTTTGTTTAATGGAAATAAATTGTTTGTTTGTAGGTATAGGGCCAAACAAATATTTATTTCCTGTTACCAAAATACAAAAATACTTTATTTTATGTAAAGAAAGTATATTTGTTTCCATTAAAAAACATTATTTCCTTTTCAATGCTACACTTCTGGCGTTGATTTAATTATGTTCTATGATAAAACAATATTTGTATATTTCAAAGATTTTTTTCTTATTAAACAGCTGCTTATTTAGGTCAACAACTTATTGTTCACAAATTTCAAGAAACAACTGCGGGCTAATGCCCCGACCAGCATTGAATTACACCTGAAAAATATATAGCAAATAGTCAACATATCCTGGCAGCTACATTTATTGACAATTATTTTTTGTTTATAGGAAACAATTCAAATTGTTCCTTTCAACGAATTTCTTCTTTTGACGATACGGTTATATTAAGAAACTGAGGTTTTTTAATTTACGGTTTTTCAAAAGATTATATAACCTAACAAAACTGATTTTAAGAACTTTACAAGAAGGACTAAAACATTACATATTTTCCTTTTCCACATCTCTCATTTAAAAATATGCATTTTTGAATTAAATAAACGTATTATTTGATTCGAAATGCAGGATCGTTTCAATCAAGTCATTTCTTATTTCAAAATTTTATTTTCACACAGTTTTGAACAAATTGTTTATGGAAATGAAAAAAAGTAGGTATATTTATTTGAAAATCATTTTTAAAAATAAGTTTTCATAAGATGTTGAAGAAATTGAATAACTATTTGTTTCATTTAAAGAATTATCAAAACAATGAAATTTTCTAACCAAATAGATCAATTTATTTTTGACAGGAAAGTGAGAATTACACCAAAATAGATTTGTTTCCCGAGAATAATTAGGAATAAATTGTATTGTTTGCTGAAAAAAAATCGGTGTAGATACAGAATGTAATTTTTTAAACGTCTTAAAATATCAAAATTATCTTCAATAACTAACAAACACCGCACTACAAATTGACATAAAGGTCTAACGTATGTAGTATGGTAATTTTTCATTTATTACACTATTCAACAAGTTAGTACCCAATTCACATTAGGAAAACAACTATTACTAATACTTGTTTTCCTAATTTATCTTTGATGAATAATATAACGCTTAGGAATCATTCTAGAAAAAGATAGAATAGCTGTTGCTAAAACTAATTTACATATTCTGTACCTACCCAACAAAGAGTAAATCAGGTTAAAAACTCTATTCAAACGTCAATTTTGAGTGAAATTTTACAAAAACAAAAACAACAATGGGTTATGCTTTACTGTTACATGTGAATAATTTAAATCGAGCCCTGTTCCATGCCCCAATTATTCCATTAATTGTTAAGTTTGCAATGGAATGTGGATATGCAACGGTTTTGTATAGTCATTTCCAGTATGTGTAACCTATTTTCCAATATTAAAAATAACCCAATACAGTGAAACATGAATTCCTTTTAGAAATAAATAGAAAAGGTAAATTCTTACTGTGTCATGCAAAGTTTATTCTTTGTATACAAAATAGGAAAATTTAAAGTGATTTTAAAGGAATTATTAAGTATTTAAGTACTTGAATACAATTTGTTAACGTAATATCTAAATAGTTAGGTTCGCATTGCTTGTTAGCAAGATTATTTTGCCGTGTTCGAGAGTTTTTAAGTAGTTCAGTGAACACATTTCTTTGAATATTAAGCAAACAATCAAATTTCATGATAATTATTACAAAAATAATTTGTTACCAACATTGAAACACTTGATCAAATTTATCACACTTCAAATATTGTCTCACTTATAGAGTTTATGACATTGATATTGATAACAATCCGAAACATTTATATAGCGTGTCTAAAAAAATTACTGATTCAGTCATTCGTGTGCTGTTTTAGCACATTATCGGCCACTATGGTTACTCACAATACATGTTACCCAGAATTTGTTAGCTACAAAATATGCTTGTGACTGAAACAAAAATTTTACAGTTAAATTATTTTGAGTTATTGTTTATTACAACTCCACACTGTGGGAAAGTCAAATGGAATAAATTAAAATAAAAAAAGATAGCCTACATAGTCCAAAGCTGTTTTTGCTACGAACCGTATTCATCGACTGTTTCAAACCGTATTCAATGGTGACGTCACTAATGTATTGCATCAAGAAAATGTATAGTTTCAAAACGTAACGTCATCAAATATTTGTTTCTCTTTGATATCACCCTCACACTTTTTAATTATTGTTTACACTAGATTTGGATTAAAATAGAACGATTATTAGTGGTAGAAATTATTAACAATACCTATTTCCGCATGTTTTTGTACATATATTTTGAAAATGTGTGAATTTTGCAACAAAACTTTAGAAATTGATTTTAGCAACTGCGAACCAAAAACAAATATCTAACAAGTTTATATGAGTGATAGGTTTATGAAATTTAGATAGAAAAGTAATTGGATTATGCTTTTGGATTATGTAATTCAGGATGTCTAAAAATACGTTTAAATTTGCAGGGGTACATACAATAGTCCACAACCAACTCCTTTTTAAATAAACAAGAATAAGAAGTGTCAAAATAACAAGCATTTTAAATATTAATCTAAAAATTTAAATCACACCGGTTTTCAAATGTCCACTTTTTAGGCAATTGCTGCATAGACAAATAACAAAGCATCTAAAAAGTTCAACCCGGACTCAGTGAATGTTTTAAACAGCATCCTTAGATTCTTAAAAAAAATTTGACTGCATTAACAAATCAATTTCCGGCTACACCCATATTATTACATAGAGAAGCGAGGATCGCTACAATGGCCAGTAAGATCTCCTGATTTTGCACCCTTAGATTTTTATGGTGATATGTTGAAAGAATGATAATAATAATAATACACATTTATTTACCAAAAAATCATGCACTAGATATAATCATGGAAGTATTTACAATAATTGGTAAAAAGGAACCATAAATTCACCTAATGGTGCTCTTCCTATGGACCCTTATCTAAACTAAGTAAAACTAAAAAAAAATAACAATTTTGACGAAAGATAGCTAAAATGTTAAGAGAAAAAAGTCTAAAATTGTTGGCATGTTACTTACTTATACAAAAATCTTGCAACCTTAGATGTGTTATGGATATGTGGTACCTACCTACACAAAATTAAACCACATGATAGGTACATATACCTAGTTGGCCTAAGAAGAAGAATAACGTTCATTAACATTTATTTATAATTACAATGCTCCAAAACATTCAAGGAACCTATTTTTAGTATCTCCTACGTTTAGATTAAATATTTAGTTTGTTGTACCGAATTTTGTGAAGCAGATGAGTATTTTTTACTGTTAAATGTTGCAATAAATTTTTGTTTTCTTGTTATGGGCATAATTAAGAAACAAAACGTCTAATCATGTTGAAGTTTGGTACAGTTATGTTTTAGACAAGTACAAGCATTACGAAGAATTAGTGCAGCATATCGTAGAGGGCGCTCTTGGTAGTTTTTTGTAATTTAGTTTTATCGTATCTTTCATCACTTATTATGTAAAATTGGCCATTTCTATACTTTACAAGTAACAATTGACCACTGTCGACGTTCGCCCATATCGATAGTGTGAGCTCCGAGCGGGACCGTAGCTGACCGAGAGTAACCACCACTGTTACCAAATTCCTAAGAAGTATCGCAAGAATCTTGCAAAATTGCAAGACAAGGAATTTGCGTCACTCTCGTAAGACAACACAAGACATGATCTTGCAAAATCGAACAAGCACAACACTTTAAGGCTTACGGTGAGCGCTCGATCCAAAGGGATATAGTTTTCGCTCAGTAACTCCTCAACGAAAAATGATAAAAATATGCGGTTTTTTTAATAGACTACAAATACTATTTTACGTCGGCGCTGTATTTTGAAATTTTGAAAATATGCAAAATTCATTTTAAAAAAATGTATTTTACACTTTTTCAAAATTTCAAAACACAGCGCCGACGTAAAATAATATTTGAAGTCTATTAAAAAAACCGCATATTTTTATCATTATCCGTTAAGGAGTTACTGAGCGAAAACTATGGGTTTGTTCCAACACAGCAAGAATCGATTCCGAACCGTCCAGAATTAGTCAGTCAGTTTAGTTGTCAATGTACTCTCGGCGAATGCGACGTAAGACGGTGTTGGTCAAACATTTCTCACGGTACTGAACAGTTCTCGACGGTTTTTGGAACAGATGTTATATATCGTTTGATACAGCGCTCACCGTCAGCCTTTAAAGAAACTCTTGTATTTTTCTGCAAGAGAAGACTTTTTCAAATTTTGCAAAATTTCTTACCTTAGCCAGCACTATTTCGGAATCCAAAATTGACGCGTCTCGATATTTTTTATAAATATAGACAATAATTGAGATTCCGAGTTTATCCAATTTGCGTGCTCCACGCGGTATACATAACAACAAATGAATGCTGGGACCTTGAGCTGATAAAAAATATCAGCGGAGTGATAACAGTCATGCATAAGTGATTATATCAGATCGGGTGAACGACCTGGCGCGGTTTAACCTCAAAAATTGAGGTCGCAACATTTTTGTAATAAAAGGCTAACGCGATGGAGAGCGAACAACACAACAAACAACTGACATACATGCAGAGCACTGAACCGATATCTAGAATGCCATTTTTATTTGATCTTAATTACATACAAATCGTTTTCACTTCTGCAGCAGTTTCAAGTGAACAATAAATAATAGTAATTATTATTGTAAGTTAAATTCGCTCTTTGTTGTTATTTTTCGAAATGTTGACAATATATCATTGCTGTTAAGGCCCGAGGGCAAACTTTCTCTTGTTGTATTATCAGATTGGATTATAGACATTTCTGTGTTTGTCCATTGTTTTATTGTGTTACTTCTAACGGAAAAACACTTAATTTGGCAAATTTTCGTCAGTAAAGGTCACGATTATTTGTACGATGAACTCTTAGCGTCCTACAAACATACTGGAATCAATTTTATTGTTATTTCGTTCCTAAAATGATGAAATAACGCAGCTAAAATTTTTTACAGGATATAAAAACGAAAGTGATGTTTATTTCAACAATGTCCAAGTACACGTGTGTTTAAATGGTTGAATTCTCCTTTTTCTCTCTTTTTGGTGATAAAAAGTCAAATATGGCGGCCCTAAGAAACTCAAAAGTTGACTAGGAAAGCTTAGGAATCTAGTTGGCGGGGAATTTTTTTCCCACATCCACTGGAAAGCGCATGTCGAACAATATAAACAACATTTCATGTGTCAAAATTGTTTAAAATTTGGCACATATTTTTGTTTAGAACGATTGTGTTTGTATTCTATTTTTTTCACTCTTATAAGATTTTGTGTTTATGCTCACTTTATGAGATGATCATGGTCATTCCCATTTTATTTAGTAAATCTAAATAAATAAAACGGCACAACTAAAAACAAAATAGTAGGTTGCTTGCTTAGTATTGGATTCATTTTAATGAATTTTGATTTTTTGTACAAAACTTAATCATGGACTTGATGATTTGCCTGTGGAAGTTCATCAAAATATGTAATTTCAACTTGACGGTGGTCCTCGACAATACGATCAAAACATTCAGAACCATTTAAATGGCCATCTGATTCTCCCGACCTCATCCCGTTGGACTTTTTATGAAAGATTTCGTTTATATGGTTCCAATACTAACTGAACAGCTAAGGGAACGAATTATAGTCGTAAAAGTAACTGCCCTGTATCTTGTCAGGATACGTAAACCTATGGATTTTCTCAAGATTATTTACAATTTAGCAAATACAGGATAATTCAGAACTTATCTAAAAAAAGTTTGCTTGTACAGAGGATTCTTACAAATACAATTTTACAAAAATAAAATCAGAAAGAGCAATTCAAAATATACTTCCGCACGGCACTGGAAACTGATCCAAGTTCTGAATCACCTTGTATAATGGCCAGCGGAGCGAGAAGAATGGGCAACAATCGAATATCTGGGTATGTGGGTGCCTTTCCTGAAATTTTTCAGAAACACATTAAGCTTCGGGCTCCCATTCTCACCCACAAGAATGAGAAAGACCGAATTGTTGGGACCAATTAGTCCTTATATGGGAGCGCACAGTATGCCGTGCGTTAACAGTTGGTCCTTTCATCAATAATACATCGAATTTTCAAGGTAAAAACTGAATACAATACAATACGTACGTCAGCGCCACCCACCCAAAAAAGGTCCATTGAAAGCTAGCGACGCCGGTCAACGAACTATTGAAAAATGTGTGTCAATAAAACCAGCGAGCATGCTGATTTCAGTGACTTGGGGGACCTCGAAAACGAACCCGCCGGGTCGTGAAACGTATGGTTGGAATTGCGCGCTTTCTGTGTCACTTGGTTATCGAGAATATGTTTACTCGTGTCGATTTTGAAATCGAAAAATTGATAAATACCGTGGAAGAACGTTTAAGATAACTGTTATATAAATATTGGTACAATTAATGAACTGGAACTCGTGTTCGGTCTAAAAACGCCAAATCTGTCAACGATTTCAGCGTTGAGAGGAATTACATGCTCCGTAGTATGTTGCAAGTTTTGTTATCCGCACCCAAGTTAAAGATTCAAAAGAATAAAAAAAAGGTTTACATAATAGCTGAATCATATTCTATATAATTCCTGCAAGAAATGAAGTTGCTTTTGTGACAAAAAAGTAGATGTATTGAAGCTGCTAAAGTTCGAATTTCCACATCGTTAAATCCGTGTTGGACCCCATGATCTACTTTGCTATCTGTTTCTTATTTTCTAAAGAATTCTCAACATAGCCTTCTGCCATAGAAGATTTCCAGTCCCCATGACTCTTTAACATCTGCATATCTGCATCGCCATCAACCACAATGGTAGCTGAAGACCTTCTCAAACAATGTCCAGTGTATTATTCGGGACTCTTCAATCCAAGATTTGTTGCAATCATTTTTGGAATACTTCCAAGAGGATTAGCTTCGACAAGCTGGGAGATACATTTTCCTTGTCTGTAGAATACAAAAAACCGCATTTCGAAAAGTATTTAAACAGTTTGTTAATGCCTGCCACATTTCTCTCCGTTATAACAAATTCTCGGACAATTTTTGTTTTCTTGCATGGAATCACAATTTTTATATAGGAATCATTATACTGAATATAACTCAACATTAGCTTCATTAATTCTTACAGCACTTAAATTGTAAATAATTATAAACAACACAGGACTATGTATTTTTTTCACGCCGTGCAATAATTCATTATTCATTCTGTGCAAAAATAGCATACTTTTGACATTAAATTTAAAACTCGTCAAAATGTGGTACGCTTTTCGTGTAATGTTGGAAAAATACAAATTTGAAGAATGCGGGGCTTTAAGACGCTGACAGAACTCGGAGAACGGAGCAGAATCGAGGCGATGAAAATAAATTTCGATTTCGTTGAGAAATGATAGACCTAACTGTATTTGTCCATGAGAAAGTAAACGTCACAGTTATGCTTACCTCAGACCCGAATAAAGTTTCTTGAACTCGGTTCGAAAACTAGGCCGATGTATAATCTACTCAACGAGACAAGGACGGAATCGGTGCGGAGAGATACATGCGGCTCGGGAGAACGACGGAGACGGAGATCATATTTGACGATAAAAGTGACAGTGAAAAATAACGAAATTAATACATGGTGGGATATTGTATTGAGCTTTTGTTGGTGGCTACCTAGGCGATGTTGACAGCGAGGTCGACGACACCAATTCGGTGAACAAAAAATAAATAATATAACGGCAAGAGTACATGGTAATTGTACTATTTCGTCACAAAGTTGCCTGTAATAATATTTAGTAAGCGATAATAAAACAACAGTTCCTTAATTGATAGGTCACACTAAGTTCCAAATTTTGAAAACTGATATTAACTTGTACGTCAAAATATTGCTATCGCTATTTTGGGTAGGACATCTCGAGTATCTTAAATGTTACATGCATTTCTTTTGTTTCAAGAAAAATTTAAATGTTTCTGAAACGGGTAGTAATATTTAATGAATAAGATGTCTTGTTATTAATCATGTTATTTGTGCAAAAATTATGGTTTTGTGACTAAAAATGTTGAAATTTAGTTACTGATAGCACTATAATATGAAAATTGGATATTATCGTCAACTAAAAAGTTTATAAAAATTTTAATAGCGCCAGTCAATATTAATTTATTTAACTATCGAAAAATAGGAAATTATTTTTATACCATTCCATTTTATACCATTTTATTTGTATTGACTTATGAGAGTTAAAAGGAAATTTGCGAAACTGTTTTGATTTGTACACGCGGTTACAAATCATTAATTATATTACCGAAATAGATAATTTATGTTTTATTAAGAACAATTAATTTATACAAGTACAAATATTTTTTTATTTCAACTGCTTCATTTCCTTTAGTTAAAGTTGTTGGGTAATATTTGTTCTATTTAATCATTTTTACATGTTATCAAATCTATGTAACCTAAAACTGTGTTGTTTTCTAGAAATTGTATTTTACAAGTTTAAATACAGTACTTGGGATTGTATAATTCTAGAAAATATAGCTGAATTCTCAAAAAATTCTCATGTATAGCTTCGACTTCTAGGCTAATATTTTATTTATTAAAAAAAGAAGAAAACCCATACTGTATACAGATATATCCAAAAATAATTTAGAAAAGGTCTCAATAGGCTAGAAAATTTTGATGTATACCTATGTATGTAATAAACTATTCTAGATCTTTTTCTGACAGTCTGTACTTGGCTCATATATAAGTTTTTTCATAAAATAACAATGATTAGAAAAAGAAAGTATTTGGAAAAGGATCCAATGAATTTTACCTATTTCAGAAAATAGATCAAAACTTTATTATTTCGGCAGTAACAATATTTTTCATCGTTGACGTAGAAGTTTAGAGGGTGTAAATGTAAGTAAATCCCAATAATTACGCCACTGTCTGAAAATTATTTTTCATGACAGAATAATCTTTTATTATTATTGCTGTGCCATGTAAAAGCAAATAGTATTTATTTCTTTAATAGATAATAAAGAAAATAAAATTATATCATCCTGTACATAAAATGCAATGTTTTAAGGAAAAATGTTACAAAAAATAACCTTTGTATATTTATCTATCATTATATAGTTCTATATAAAAATGTGCTAATATGTGTCAATGTTCTTATTATTATAATAATTATATTATAATTATTTCTTATGCAATAAAATTAGAAAGTTGCAAAAAAGTTTTTTTTAATATTTCACATTTTCAAATAGCATTTAACTTTTCTGTAACTTAAACCCACCCCGTATTTCTCCAAGTTCAGAAGTTTCTCGAGGTCCCAGAAACGCTTAAAATTAGAGAAACGAAATAAATTATAACCTGATTAGAAAAACTCTGTATTCAAATTGTGAAACTGTATGAAATTACCGCATATCTAACAAGTAACCAACAGTAGTCAGTAACAAATGAGGTACGAATTCGGCAATAAAAAGTTACTAAATTAGTATCTATCGTGAAAGAACTTGAATTTCACTTTGTGTAGTAATGGCCGCAAAAACTTCGGTTTTAAATACTTCGGTAGAAATTAGATTATTGGCAAATTGTTCGTAAGATGAGCTAGATATAGCATTAGGCAATAGACATGGATGGCTTTCAATAATTGACATAAGTATTGTGACATGTTTATTAATAAAATATATTGTAATATGCAATTGTATCCAATAATCTTATTTTTTTTTTAATTTCAAATCATCGCTGTATCACGGAAGCAATTTGTTTTGAAAAAATATTTATAATTAAAGTTTGTTGTGCTCCTCTTTACCGATAGATGGCGTATTTTTAGATGTAAATTGAAAATGGGAATTTCTCCATAAAATTAATGGTGCAGACTAGGTATTTGGAATGGCTATGTATCCTCTTATTAATACTTGATAAATTACTTGCCTTTTGCTTTGTCTATTACGTCTTAAAGTGAGAAATGAAGGGAGAACGCACACAAAAATCGAAAAAGGTACTATTATGAAAAATTATCCAGTGGTTTTTAACAAATTTTCATAAAATTTCTTCGGAGAATGATAATCCTACTCTTCTTTTATTTATGAATCGTCGAAACTTTCATTTTCTGCTAATGAGAGTGAAAATAAGAGTTCGCTTAGTGCCAGGAAAGTAATTGTCTATTATTTGCACAGCACGGTTTTGTGCCATTAGAAATTTCAGATTTCACCTACTCATGTTTGTACTACTTATTCCGCCACGTTCATTCACTTATGAAGTAACATTGGAAGTACCTGGCTCTACTATTTATGCGCATGCCAATTTGTTACTGCGGGTCGAAGAACTGTGTAATGTCCAATACGTATTCCACGACTAAATGAAATAACGCTATTATATAAAATTTTTGCATAAAAATTATGGTTGGACAACAGGGTGCCCCAAACTTACTGAATATTTGAAGCATGGAGATCAAGCGGCATGGATTGAGGTTAGTGTTGACATCTTGTTTTGGTCTCGTAAGGCAAAACAAGACAAGACTTGACAGCTCAAATTGCAAGGCAAGACAAGATACAATAAATATTGCTGGGACAAGAAGTCTTGGAAATACAAGAAGTGGTAATATTTAAGTGAACATAAGCTCAATTGAGATCCATATTGTATCAAAAATTGAGTGTTGAGATTGACTGAGAAAGTTTTAGATATTCACAGACATTTAGAATCTTCTTTCAAATGTTCTACATGCTTTTATAGACTTTAGCTTTAAGAACACCCCATAAGAAAGAAAGACTCCAAACTCCAAAGGAGTCATGTCGGAAGATTTTCCTGTCCATTTTATGGATCCAGTTATTCCAATTCATTGTTTCCCGAAGAGGTATTTAAAAAAATATCTTGCACCATAAACGCTTTGTACTGGAACCACAAAGTCCTTCACAACTTCAAAGGGATGTTTTAGAGAAGTGTTGGGAGTTCTTCTGACAAGGAAACTCGAGTCAGCAAATAGGAAACCGCATGTCGGTTCACTCTAGATTTCCTGAAGTTTTCCTCCTACCAACGCACTTCCCCTTACTTACCAATTCGACATCACTGGCTAACAAAAACTGAAAGACTTATAGAAGTAGTACAATCTTAAGTGACACATCCTGTATATAGAACAGTAAAAATTGTATATAATTGTATCTACATATATTTAATTTTATATTTCCTGACACTTCCTATTCCAGTATTGTCGGAAATTTTCAAAATTTTCAAGAAGCATTCTCTAGCTCAGTTTTCGAAACAAACCTGTATGTAAAAGTTTACGTAATGACTGGATAATTACCTGATAACTTAAATATATAAGGTCAGACGAATTACCACGTGTACTCGTGTTTCTTATCGCGGCGAGATCGCCTGTGTAGGTCGACGGTGGTTTAAAATAGACTCCATTAAATAGGAGCATGGAAAATATCATTAGTAACTCGTAAATTCTGATTTCCCCGGGAAAACCGGGGTGAAAATCCTCAGCCGACCACGTGTCTTTGCCCCGCGAAGTTTGAAGGCCAAGTGCAGGCTATATCGATTTTAAATTTGCCGCGATCTGCGCAGGTTCGGCGGCCTTCGCGTAAAGTGACGGGCCACCGTAAAAGTGTAAAAAAAAAACAAACCGAAAGTGAAAAACTCTAGTCTTACTTTAACAATAAAATTTTAAAAACCATATTTACATTTTTATATATACATATTTTTTCATTTCAACAGTTGTTTTGTCAATTTAGCTTAAGCAAGTTGATCATTAATAACAATTAATTTTAGCGTCACTTAAAAAGTTACAGCCCTTTAAGAGTGGGTATTGGAAATTTCCATGGGCTGTTTTAAAACCGGCTCAAAAACACTTCAATTTTTACATGGATGCAGTTGTGTTAAAATGTCACTTTCCTGACTTATTCCACTTGTTGTCACCCTACAGTACACCCCTTGTGCGTTTATTATCAGAATTGTTTCATACTTAAAAATTTTGAAGAAAATTTTTTTTTAATATAACCCTATTCAAAACAAAACTTTTTTGTCTACACAAATTACGAAATATCTTCTAGTTTTCGTACCAAGAAATAAAATAAAAATAAAAGCCAGCATCTCAACCCTATGATTCTCCAAACGAAACATTCTGTAGTAGGTACTTAAATTTTAGTTGTCAGCCGTTATTACCAGTTTATTTAATTGCTTTTTATCATTCTTATGATAACTTACTTACTTACTTTTAAAGGGTTGTAACTTCTTAGAAGATGCTAGAATTATTTTTTTTTACATGAAACATCTGCTCTAAAACCGGATAAAGAATTCACTGTTTTATTTTCCTCAACAATTTTCGAAACACCCTGTATAAAGGAAACCTTTAACGTTGAACCAAAAAAATAATAAAGTTTCAGATATCTTTAGGTACCCAAATCTAGAAAAATAAAACACGTAGGACAAAAGTAAGCTCAACAATATTAATATTTTGCTACTATTTAAATTTACCTCAAATAAAGTTATAATAACTTTTAAAATGCATTTGGAAAACACGCCACATTTTAATAGTTATTTTCACATACTTAAAAATAAATGTAAACAATTTTACAGTACCTATCTAGTTTATATTGTAAGAATATTTACATCTACAGTTAAGTTTTAAAAAAATATATGTTTTTATGAATTTCGGTACCTAAAATCTTTTAGATTAGAGCACTTTTTGTTGCTGTTAATGTCGGTTTCATGAAATATCAATTGCTCATGTTGCATATCGTTTATCTTGATATGAAAACAACATTTAAAAAATACGAAGCCCTTAAATAACTATACATATAATTGGACTATTGCTAATATGTACTATCATTTATGTAAAATACCTAATATACTTTTCGATCATTATTAATTTGTTTCGCGTTTCAAATACACAATGAACGTACTGTTGAATGCAACAAATTTCAAATTGTTGTTTGCCAATTTGACTTCGGCCCGTAATGTTCACCAGACAATTTCCGCAGCTTTCCCGCTCGCTGGGTTAACCAAACATCAGGTAGATGGCGTACCCTTCCTGCTGCAGCCGCCAAGTGGCAAAGAACTGAACCCCGAAAGCTCAAACGCGTGAAAGTTAAGTTTGCTTGATTCAGCAGCGGCTCACTGATTTACGGGAACGATTTCCAATTAAGTCATTCACAAATACGTTTGCTTTGTTTTCGCTTAAACTCGTAGTTCGAAAATATTTACAAAATACTGATATGCCACTAAAACTGCCCTACATTTTAGTATAAAATAATATTACTAGGGATTTTTGTTATCAAGAAACTTTGAATATAAACATGAACCAAAACTTATATTTTAATGAATTGTACGTTCTGACAGCATATATTTAATGATACTTCCATGGAAAATAGTATAACGATGATATACTGAGACATCTATAATCCAGTGTAGAACTTCAACTCGTACCGTACCGCAAAATACATTTCATAACTGATCGGTCAGTGGTCGCGCGGTTTAAGGCGTCAGTACTTGAATCGAGGTGACTGGATCGCTGTGGGTTCGACCCCTGCAGCCGGTAGACCGTATATAAGCTATATTCGTGGAGAGATTGGCACCCTCTCTGCGGGTATGGTAGGGTGGAAGAATGTTGACTTGGGTCAATGTGAGAGATTGATACCGGTTGGCATTTAACTACCCCCCTAATTAATGAGGTTTTCCAGGTATCCCTCATTCCTGCACTGAATAGTGGTTAGGGCCTACCAACGTAA
This sequence comes from Monochamus saltuarius, assembly GCA_025584915.1. Classification (NCBI taxonomy): domain Eukaryota; kingdom Metazoa; phylum Arthropoda; class Insecta; order Coleoptera; family Cerambycidae; genus Monochamus; species Monochamus saltuarius. The sequence goes on from CM046725.1 coordinate 18,617,071, forward strand.
GTCGTTCCTGGGCGCAAATGCGGCCTGCTTAATAACAATATGCCGCCCCCTCTCCCGCACAAGTCTTCGACTTCTGGGCTAATCCTCGTGATTAGAATGAGGGGTAGAGATATTATTATTATTATTACCTAAAATGCATCCTGTCCTATAATCATTGTCATATAAATTACAAATGGGTCTCATTTGATCGTCTAAATTTAAGCTATTATATGCAATTTAGATCTCCCTACTTGTCTTTTTGATTTAAAACACCTTCAACATCTGGTAGAATCTCACTTTCATTGCAATATGCCATTATATATTACAACTGTAATTTTACAATATTAAACATTAAGAGATATTGCTTAATGAATTTAAAAAAGTTCTATCTTGTAATCTACCGTAAATGCAAGATTATGTTAACGTCTGAATGCAATTTTACAGAAAATGTAATATTACAGTACATTTTGTGTTGTACATTTTACATTACACCCACGAATTCACAAATTCAATTTATATTTCAGATAAAATCCTTGTAATTTTCCAGAAAATGTAATATTACCAATATTGGCTGGAAATAACAATTGTGAGGGTATCTATAACAATATTTCAAATTATTGGCGGACACAGGATGATTCTAGTACCAGACTTTCCTCTGCACATAATTGTAATTTTATAGTATAATTAGATATATTACCTGTAACTGCAACTTTACAGTATAATTACATTTGGAAAATTGCTTGTTAAATTTGTAACAGTGTCTAAATTATTGAAAGAAGACAAAGTGGAATTTCATATTATTCTCTGTACGCATAATTGTAATTTTACAATAAAATTACATTTAAACGATGGTTAAATTTGGAAAAGTTTTTAGTCTATATCTTCAATTACTACCTTACATAAGATTTGAATGTAGTTTTACCAGATACTTAACATGCTTTTGTATTATAATTGTAATTTTACATCTCAACTGGAATTTCTTAATGTAATTACTGAAAACAAACAACCTAGTTACTCCAATTTCACAGTTCTCTTCTCTTTAAATATTACTTGTGCACTGATCTGTAAATACGGCTTTTTGGCAGTTTGTAGTATTTGCAATAATGTTATTTTACAATAAAATTAGATTTAAATAACTGCCAAATTTCGAAAAGTGTTTAGTCTATGCCTTCAAAGACTACCTTCCATAAGATTTCAATGCAATTTCACACAATCCTTGACATGCATTTTGTATTATAATTGTAATTTTGCACCTCAACTGGAATTTCATAATGTAATTACTGAGAATACACAGTCTAGTTACTGTAATTTCACAGTTCACATGTGCACTAATCTGTAAATAAAACTTTTTGGCAGTAACGCCTCGTCCTTTGACATCCTAATCGTCGACTCTCCTTTTTATCTTTCTCCGTTTGTATTTTTCGACGGGTCGTACAACTACAGTGCCACCCGACAACCGACAAATTAACCTTTAGCCTTTTGGTATTTATCTGATGGTGTAGTGTTGGCATGGCAACGTCCCGGGCGGAAAATTCTCCTCGTATACCCGGTGCAGATCCAGTTCATGGCCAGGTGCGGACGTCCACATGTTCAAGATACAAGGTCGCTGCCATGGAGATGCGACCGGAAAAGCGTAGCGGAGGGCCTCGCTTCCTGTTCCGGGACGGCGAATTATGCATACATATATAATTTTCCTATGCACATAAAGGGCGATCGTGTGCCTGGTAGTAACTGCGAATTAGATAGGGCTGGATCCAAGGAAAATCTGAATACGTTCTAAGGTCATTGTAATACATTGTTAACATAGGCAGTATAAATAAAAACATATTTATAGTCCATTTGAAACTGAAAGATGAATGATTCTTTTTACAAATAGTCAAATGAGTATGTGGATGAACATTTTTTGTTTGGTTTGTTAAACAGCATTAATTCACTACTACCGAATATCTATGATTAAAAAATAGCGCCCGTAAATAACCTACTTCGACGCTAGTGTACCCAAATATCAAATATACCTCGCCAGAACAACGGATAGCATGCGCATTTGTAAAATAAGGTTAAATAATGCATCTTGCTCTGTTTACTGTAGTACCACGTTTCTTTCAATAGTAAAACTATCTTCAATACTTTATTATATGCTATACAATATAGCATCAAAAACTAAATAAAAAACAAACGGAACACAAAACTCCGTATTTTGTATAACTTTACTACTTAAATAAACACAAAATAAAAGACAATTCATTTGTTATTTCGTTGTTATAAGCCTACTCTGACAAAATAAAATAAATCAGTTCCAACTTGAATTATGTACTTAAAAACGGTATACTGTACCAAAATATTCCAGAGGGTCAAAATGACAGAAATTTATTGCTCTAGAAAGAAATTATGTCTGTTTAGTAAACATATCAGCGGCGTAGAAAAAAATTTAAGAAGTATCAGGTCGCCCCAGTTTGTACGCCACTGGTGCGCGGAAATATTGAGCAATACATCAAACTGTTTGTCTTTAGGGATTGAAATCGGAAATTTTAAAACAGACATTTTAACGCGTTTTATATCGAAAAACTTTCCCGACTTATTAGAATTTCCATTCCTATTCACTCTGCCTCAAGTATAGTAAAATACTCTGTTGAAAGATTTACTTAATCTTGTATGTATGTATTCTTCATGTAAGGATAAAAATTGCTTGAAATCAAGAAAACTGCTATATTTAATATGAGATAGTGTTTAAAGAATTGTTTTGTTTTATTTAAGTAGGTAATATGAATTACTTGGGTCAACAATTATTATTCCAAATATAAATTTATGATTTCTTTATTTGAAGTTTTAAGTGAACTACTGTAAATATTTGAAATAATATTAAATAATTTTTGAATAAAGTAAATAATAACATTGCATTCAGAAAACATAAAGTAGATAGATAATTAGTATTTCAGTATTTTTCCCATATTGTATTCTTTTATATAAATATGACTCACTCAGTAGTATTTAATTCTTTATATAAGGAAAGAAAGACTTATAGCAAACTGTCAACGTCATCTATTAGCGGCACACCAGACATATACCGCTTTTGAACTTGTTAGCTCTCCTCAGTATGCCATAGGAGGCGAGGCAACCGGCGACTTATCCGACAGAAGGGAACCTGATGAGCAAACATGATCCAACAAGTTATGGCCACATGCTGATTTTTTCCGTGTATTAGGTTGGATTACTCTGTACCTATATACTTATGAAAACATAATTATATCTTGATGGAAGGCTAGTCAAAAGTTATATGGCAATTATAAAACAAATTGTCTAATTTTTAAACTTTATATAACATAATAATCTAATTAAGCTTAATTTTGGTATTTCTATCCGTTGCATAAATATCTCTTGCAATTTGATGCAATACAAAATTCTTTACAGATTATTTAAGAATTTATAGGTAATTTTTTTGTGATTTAATATTTTCACATGCTACAATTTTCTGTTAGAAATAGTTATTTTGTAAACAATTTTCTAAGAGATTAAGTGACTAAAATAATGACTATTTAAGTGAATATTATCAAAAATATTAGGAAACGGTTATTTAAAATTGTTTGATCCAGGCGCATCCGCCAGAATATAGAAAACGTCGTCTTAGTCGCATTTCTGAACGCGAAATAATCAAATTTTTGGTGTCCTAGGTACTGAAATCTTAAGAAATAAAACATCTCGAACGACAGTAAGTACAGAAATAAAAAAATTTTTGTTTTCTTTCTTTGAAGTGTTAAGTGAATTCCTGTAAATATTTTAAAATAAATAAGTATTTTCAGATTTGGGTATCTAAAAGTTTGTTGGTTATACCGTTTTCTATTAATTTTTAAAATCATTTGTCTGAAGAAATCACTATTTCAAAAAATGCTGTGCCTTTAGTGAACTGATAAAAAATTCGAAATATACGGGTATCCTTTGTTCAGCAACAAAATGCCACAGTTTTATAGTTTCTTGTTTTTTTATATGTTAATTAATTGCAGACATCTGTTTTTACAGAAAACACTAATTCAAGAACAGCAGAGGACTGTTAATTGGGTAACATTTCAGAATTTAACTTTGGAAAACTTTCATTTGTGAAGACAGTTTCATCCATCCTCTAATTATATCGTCGCCATTTCGTCTAGTATAAGGAAAATACATGCTTTACACATTCAGAAGCGGCGTAACTCAATTCCGTATAGTTTTCAGGATAATAGACATTACACTATCGGCGTAACAAGTTTCTGATTAAAATACAATTCCACAAACCGAATACTACAATTAAGGCACTGTGTAAGAAGGAAGCATGTGAAAAGATGGGTGAGGTAGTCTCTGTGCGAGTTTTGACTTGGAGCAAGTGATATATCTACCCATATCAAAAGAAAGTGCTATATTTTATAAAAGTCGTATCAAATTACAACTGCAAACTGTACGACATTGCTACTAAAGATTGTTTCTTCTTTATGTGGCATGAAAGCTTTAGCAAACGAGAGTCAGCAGAGGTTAGTACTTGTGGTGTGTATAAGGTTTATGGTGCAAAAAGCATACAATCTGTTGCCTTATTTTCTGACGGATGTATCGGACAGAACAAAAACTTTATTATTGCAACAATGCTGCTTTATATGTTATAACCAATAGAGTTAATATCGAAGAAATCACATTAAGATTCTTCGAAACATCCCATGAACAAAATGAAGGTGATGGTAAAGTGTACCATATCCAAAGTTTTCAAGACTGTCGGTCACGTTTATGTACCTTCGCAATTACCGCCTACAGTGAAGCTTTCCCGAAGACACCATACCTATTATACTGTTGTCTCTCTAGAAGGTAATGACTTTAAGAAATTAGCTCAAGATTTGCGGGTTCGCACTACAAAAGTAGCTGAAACAGATGAGCCTGTGAAATGGACCGATCTCATGGAACTTAAAGTAAGGAAAGACAGACTTAACTTTTAAATATTTTGAAAAGCAAAGTTTCTTGAAAATTGTCTTTTTTAAAAAAGTTGTTCAAAATTTTATGCTTTTCATAAACTATTAGTGTTCTTGATAAAAAAGAATAATATCATTGAAAATAAACAACTGATAAGTAAGTATGACCAAAGAAAATATCACTTTCAAACAAAATATAAGACGTAACATTTATATTAGCAGGCAGCGAACCAATTGTCAATTTCACGAAGCGACGTATCTCAATTTTTTGGAAAATTTTTATATTTCCCAAAGGTAATGATACATTTCTCTTATAGTATATGAAAGCTAATACTTATAACTACTAACTAGGTGACTCGGCAAACGTTGTTTTGCCATATGAATTATTTCTAGTGAATATTTTGCTTGTCGGCTTCGTTCTCATCCCTACTCCGTGCTGTACAGGCTGAGAAGCACAAACCTAGAAAAAATATAGACTGTGCCAGTGTCATATTGCCGGCGACCGCTAATTCATGGCTGCCCTAAAAGGTCCAGAATCACTAAAACTTGGTTTTTATGCCAATTTACGTTGGTTGTATTGTAGCGTAAATCTCATTTATTTGTTTACTGTGATTGGTCACATTCATGTCACATTCTTTAATGACATTTAAAATGACAGCAAGTTAGTTAATTTCATATTGCAATGCAGCCATCATATTTGCACAACCGCCAACATAAAGCAAATAAAATATCAATTTTCTGGACCTTAGGTCCCTAGAAAACGCGGCACCTGCCACGTGACCTATATCATGAACCGACGCTGTCTAGGTATATTTTTTCTAGGTTTGTGGTGAGAAGTGACACCGGTAGACGCCTGGCGGGGATAACTGATCTAGTGATAATCGATCAGTTATCGCCGTTTCAGAGGAGTATGGCGTCTAAAACAGTGACACGAGAATTTTATATATTAGATTGCCCAACTTGCAGAAGTCTCACGTTTCTTATATTTTTTCAGCAGAAGGACAAAAAGTATAAGAATCTTTAAATAGCTCTCCTGTAAAATTTGAAAACTGACTGAGATAAGCCACTTCGTGAAATGGGCGACGATGTTTGTCGTTTTCAAGTCGCTATATCTCTGACCGCGTAACAATCAAATTTTGTCTTTTAGGTACTGAAAGCTCAAAAATAAAACTCGAACAACAGTAAGTATAAAAATAAAATTAAAAAATAGGTAATTTCAGGTTTATGTACCTAAGTTTTTGTTGGTTAGACCGTTTTCTATTAATTTTTAAAATCATTTGTCTTTGAAGAAATAAGTATTTCAAAAAATACGGCGCCTTTAGTGAACTGATAAAAAATTCAAAATGTACAAAGGCAATCCCTTTGTTCAGCAACAAAATGCCACAGTTTTAATTACAGTTTCTGGTGATTTTTTTTAAATGCTTCTGTTTTTACAGAAAACGCTAATTCAAGAGCAGGGGACTGTTAATTGGGCCGCATTTCAGAATTTCACTTTCCAACACCATTTCGTTTGTGTAGACGGTTCCATCCATCCTCCAATTATTACTCATTGTACATTTGCCGGTAATATATACGAGAAAATTCACCACGAAATAGAGTTATCTTCCCCCGCGAATATCCGCTTAACCTTTAAAGTCAAATCCGAATTTGGAATGAGATGTTAAATCCCTTAAAGAAAGAAAACGCGCCCCTTTCAGGAATATTAATCACTTAGCTCCGTAGGCTTTCCGTTCGACTTTCCCTTTCCCGTTTAATTTTGATGGGCCTTTAAGCCTGTTGCAGGCATTTTCGGGGGTCAACGTACGGGAGATTCAATTCGGCTTCGACGTTTTCTCAAGGTTCGGCAGAATCCGGGTAAAAATAAAAAGGTCGCACAGAAGATAAAGTTGAACGACTTTTTGCAGAGATGGTACAGAAAAGTCAAGGTAAAAGTACATTTTACACAGCAATAAATCTTATCTACACGTTATTATTTTGGAACTACATAGTAAAATAATATGGTGTAAAATTATACACGATTTGTTTGTAGAAATGATGAAAGTGTAAACATTTACAAGAATCTTAAAGGGTAAAATCTAGAATTTTAATTATTTGGTCAAATGTGCACCAACAATATAAATAATAATTTACTAAATCAAGTTTAAAATCTAAACGAGAGCGGGTAAATCTGTTATGATCACATGACTAGTGTGTATAATATTGTGTATTGTGTAATATTGAATGTTTGTGCATGTGGTGTATTTCCCTGTGAGAACTATATACAGGGTGTCCGGAAAGTAATGGAACCCAGCTTAAACATAGCTTCCTGTGATCAAATAGAACCGATTTAGATAAACTTAGCTTAGTCCAAAAGTGCTTCGTTTAGAAGTTACAGGGCTTCAAAGAAAAAAAAATTATTTGTTATGGGCATAATTAAGAAACGTACAATCTTGTTCAAATTTGGTACAGTTATGTTTTAAATAAGTACAAGCATTGTGAAGTGCCGCATATCGTAGAGGGCGCTCTTGGCAGTTTTCTTACAATTAATTTTTATTGTATCTTTTTTGTTCGTCCTATTCTGATACGCTTGACTGAAAATTATGATGGAGAAATTAATTTTGCGTAGAAAAGCTATACTTGTTCCACGTCGATAAAAAGCACCGTTTTCGGTAAAAACGCGTTTGAAAATATCGTCAGATTAATATTAATCGTTGTACTGAGTGTAGTTGTGTAAAGTGTAAATGTAATGTGTAAATAATTTCAAATTATTAGTAGATAGTATTTTGTAAAATTTTGAAGACACACCTCGACATAATCAGTTTGCCAACTTAGAAACGTCAGATATGATTGTTGTTTATTGTCAAAATCAATGTAATGGAAGAGCTGCAGAAAGAAGGTACAGTTATATGGAACAGGTATAGCTTTTCTACGCAAAATTAATTTCTTCACCATAATTTTCCGTCAAGCGTATCAGAATAGGACCAACAAAAAAGATACGATAAAAATGAGTTACAAAAAAACTGCCAAGAGCGCCCCCTACGATATACAGCACTACTTACTCCTTCACAATGCTTGTACTTATCTAAAACATAACTGTACCAAATTTCAACTTGATTGGACGTTTTGTTTCTTAATTATGCCCATAACAAGAAAACCATATTTTTAAGCCCTGTAACTTCAAATCGGTTCTATTTGATCACAGGAAGCTATGTTTAAGCTGGGTCGCATTACTTTCCGGACCCCCTGTATATATCACAAGAAGCTGATATCATTAAACTAATAATAATGGAAAAGGATAAAATAAAAAATATAAACCTACTTAGTTATACAAATCAAAATGAGACATGAAAATGTCGTGAATTTTAATGGTTTTTTAGGTTAAGTACGGAATACCTTTACAGACTAGCGTTGTTTTTTTACAAATACATGTAGTAACTTTTACAAAATTGTGAGTAAAAGTAAAATGTACACAAAATGCAGCGTAGTTGGTTTGAATTTCAACGGAGATATCATAACATTTCTAATAAAAATCAGGTGTTTGCAGGTATACGAGTATCCATCACTTATATTATTTTTGAGCTTATTTATAAAATTTTCTTGTAACTTATTATTAATATGAAATTGTATTATCTATATAAAATTATTCAGAGATCAGTCAGTTCATCTGTCCGTTACTTGTACGAACTAGAAGAATAGAACCGTTTTAGTAGCTATATACAGAGTGTAACTAATTACATACGACAAACTTTATCTAGTAATATGATACTTCAAAATAAGAAGTTTATAAGAATCATTAAAATTCTTACCAATTAAAACCTAGCGTTTATCATTAATTTAACATTCGTAGTATATTAAAGAGCCTTATATGTTAATTATTCAATAGAAGAATACATATAAAATGTTACACAAAAGCTTATAATAAAGAATATATGGGTAGATATTGTGGGTGTAATTCAACACTGGTTGGGGCTGTAGTCCACACAGTAACAGAGTAGTTAGTTTCACACAATATTATTAATACCTAAAAATATATATAAAAAAATAACATTTGTTATATTAACACAGTGGATTGTACCTTTAACAAACTACTACATATAGAGAAATGAGTAAAAATACAGGGTGTTAAAAAAAGAGTGTAAACTATTTCACGAGGTAATAGTATGAACCAAAATAAGCAGAAAAGTCTTAATAAACATGGGTCCGCAAAGTAACGGTGGGCAACTATTCATTTTTCAAACATTTTATTTTATTAGAAATAAACCGACAAAGGAAGCTTTTAACAAACAAAAAATAAAGTTACAGAAAATGTTCAAAGTGCCCTCCCTCCATTTTCAAGCAGGCACGAAATCTTCGTCTCAACGATATTCGAACTCTTTCGAAAACACCCTCCTTGGTTTGGATTTCTTGACACTTTTGATTAGTCCGTAGCTGCAGCTCTTCCAGGCTATTTACAGAAGTACCATACACTAATGTCTTCAAATATCCCCAAACAAAGAAATCTAGAGGGTTCAGATCAAGCGTTCTTGGAGGCCATAAAACAGGTCCAGCTCTTCCTACCCATCTATGTGGAATAGTTTGGTGTAAATGCTCTCTAACGGCCATGAAAAAATGAGCTGGAGCACCATCATGCTGGAACCACATTTGTTGCCTCTGATTCAAAGGAATGTCTTCCAAAAACTCATACAGTGTGTTCTGCAGAAAGTTGAGGTAAGCAGCGCCTGTTAATCGGTTTGGTAAAACAACAAGACCTAGAAACCTGTCACCTACAATACCCATCGAAATGTTTAATGAAAAACGTGCCTGAAACGTCCAGATTCTATTAGAGCATGAGGATTTTCGTCGGCTCAAATATGCGTATTGTGAAAATTAAACACTCCATTTCTTGTGAACCCAGCCTCATCAGTAAAAAGAATGTTTGCAAGAAAACGAGGGTCTTCAGCATCATGACGTAGAAACCAGCGGCAAAAAACCAAACGTGCTTGATGATCATTTATTGGATTTAAGGCCTGTACTCGTTGCCCATGGTATGGATAAAGCAGTTGCTTGAGAAGGATTCTCCAAACAAGAGGACCACTAATTCCCACCTCGGCTGATATTCTCCGCACAGTCGTACCTGGATTCTGCTCTACCAGTGCTAGAATTTCTTCTTCTGCTCTAGAAGTGGATACCGACCTTGGTCTTCCGGATAAATGGCACTGTTTGCTCAATGAACCGGTATCACGCAATCTTTGGTGAATTCTTCCAAACATGCGTTGTGAAGGAATCTGGCGATTTGGATAAGCGTCAACATAAAGACGTCGCGCTTCGGTGGCGTTCCCATTAGCACGACCATACATAAAATGCATGTCTGTTAATTCTGAGAAGTTAACTTGTGCACTGAGAACAACTGTCAAATACGTACTGTTTATTTCACTGAACATCAACCAACTATAGGGTGTCCCAAAAGTCACTAGCTGATTTCAAAATTCAATAACTTCGGGTACATTGATTTTTTTTTAAATTTTGTTTCAGATTTAGAAAATAGAAGCTTGGGAGATTTGTTATGGAGAAATTCACCGTTGAGCAAAGAGTCGCTATCGTGAAACTCTATTTTGAACACCAACGATCGATTGTCGAAACTCAAAGAGCGTTTCGCAGACGTTTCAATGCAAGAAATTTGCCCTCAGCAATGACTATACGCAACTTAATTGCACGTTTTCGACAACAGGGGTCTGTAGCCGACCTCCCTCGAGCAGGTCGACCACGTTCCGCCAGAACAGAAGAAAACATTGAACACGTGTTGTCTGAAATCTATGGGACACAGTTGATGAACAAGCTGTATTTTGTAGGCAAACATGCGCAATTGCTTCAAAATTCTATAGAGACTGGAACGGGAGAGCCTCCACGTTTTCAATATTTTCTTCTGTTCTGGCGGAACGTGGTCGACCTGCTCGAGGGAGGCCGGCTACAGACCCCTCTTGTCGAAAACGTGCAATTTAGTTGCGTATAGTCATTGCCGAGGGCGAATTTCTTGCATTGAAACGTCTGCGAAACGCTCTTTGAGTTTCGACAATCAATCGTTGGTGTTCCACGATAGCGACTCTTTGCTCAATGGTGAATTTCTCCATAACAAATCTCCCAAGCTTCTATTTTCTAAATCTGAAACAAAATTTTAAAAAAAATCAATATACCCAAAGTTATTGAATTTTGAAATCAGCTAGTGACTTTTGGGACACCCTGTATTATAAGAAAATACACAACGTTTTTGCAAAATAAAAAAAGGGGCTAAAAACATAAAACATTCCATATCTCCGCAACCGTTACTTTGCGGACCTATATTTATTGAGACTTTTCTGCTTATTTTGGTTCATACTATTACCTCCTTAAATATTTTACACTCTTTTTTTAACACCCTGTATCCTGTTTGGACCTCGATTAACACAGTACTGTTTTAAAATAAGTAATTATTTTTTTACAGTGTATTTAATAAGTACATAATTTATTGCACACCCTCCAAATGACCTTTCTGGATCGATTACCCAATTAACCCCGCCGACTTCCAAACCTAAACAATTCCCGGAGAAGGGCGTTGCGGGAAGCGGCGCATTTGCAGCGAAACGGAGACGGTATCGGCCGCCTCCAACCAAAACAAAACACTCTCGCCGCATTTGCAATTCAGCATCCTCGAATTTTCCACCCTCACCTGTCTGGGTCATTGGCCCCCTGCGCCCCACCCGCGCCGAGTCGACGGCCGTTGCATAGCCGTCTGGATGCCGGCACTGGGGTGTTGTCATGGCGACCGCTGCCCGTCCCCTTGCATGGGCGCGTTGCACTCGCACTCGCATGCAATCGATATAATAATAACGATGTGTTTGGGGTGTCGGGGTCGAGACTAGGGGCGGCCGCCGGCTGGGGGGAGGCCTTCAAGGAAGACGGGGAAGCTTCCAGAAATCGGATTGCCTTGGGGTCGCGGCGCCAAAGCCGCCGAAAGTGAGGCAAAACACCGTTTGAACAAGCTCTTGGAATCTCCGTCGGTGCGGTAAGGTTTAAGGACGTTTATAACTTAGAGCGAGTTCAGGTTCATAAGCAGCTAAACATCTAGTGTTTTTAAATGAAGTAGCAAACATGAGACCACAGATTCCTTAGGTGAAAATAACCTAACCTAACATACCTACCATATCCCAAGTCGCATAATAAAAAAGATACAGTGTCAAAGTTAAAATTTTATTTTCGATATTTTGTAGATAACTTCTTAAAAATCCCAAATATTTACATAAAATTTGTAAATCAGGGGTTTCTGCGGGCGACAAATTCAAATTTGTTTCTAATTTTGACGTCACTAGTCATGTTTCTTTTAAATGGCAGAACTTTTTTGCTGCTTAGTGTATCCATCTGACTATTGAAACCATCGATTTTCCTACCTTCTTTATGTGAAAAAGGTATACCTTGTTGAAGTCAATTGAAAACCGTTATCGTTTCAGGTAAAATGCCTTTTCTACTGAAAATACAGCCACATGTTGTTCAGAACGGTAAATTATGGAGACGTGCAAAATTTCAAATAGATATATTTATGGCAAAAATAGTAATTGCTTACAACAGATATTAACATTCGTTGTAGTTACTTTAATTATAAATTTACTGTAACTAATATTTGAGCTAAAAATATGTATTTTTGCACAAATTAATATACCTACGTATATCTACAAATATTTGCAAACACCATACTGATCGAAGAAAAACGACAAATAAAGAATTACATCAAACGACACAAAGCAAGAGACTTAGAGGAGTTAAATGAAGGAACAAGATTATAGATATCGAGAGAAATAAAAAGGAAGAAAGAAGAGAGAATAAAAAACCTAGATCGTACGACATTGATGCAATCGAGAATCAAGAGGAACGACGATACAAGAAAAAGAAGATACCAACTTACGTGGAAGATAATGAAATATAAATTTATTATTATGTAAGTTTATTATGAAATAAGATAAAGTATGTTGTGAAATATTACTATTTCAATGTTACGTTGGTTGATCCATGACAGTCAAGAAAATAAATAAAAGTCTGTAGGTATAGTTTTAATTATAAAAAACACGAAACAACAGTAATTATGCAACAATATAAATGGCTAGGGTCTCTATTTAACTACCCGTTTTATTTAATACATATATATATATATATATATATATACAGCATGAAACGGAAGTTTTCTTCGAAATCTTCCCCGCAATGAATAAAACTGATCAACTTCCTGCAACTGCACTAACCATATCGTTACGCCAACTTGGGTATAATTCTAATCTGTCTTGATTGGTCGTTGGTCTAGACGCTTAAAGCGCCACCTACATTTATTAATGACGACGGTACAGGCAGGATAACTTGATGCTGTAAAATGCGACAATCTCCCTCCGCAAGATTACATAGTGGCAAAAAGTTACTGCACTACATTCCGCAAATTACAGTTTATGTCGTTAAAGGACTGCAGTAAAAGCGTTTTATGGCCAACTATCAAAAGGTGCCGATTAAGGGAGATAAGTGATGTTTATTATTAGTTATGTGGAATATTTGCTTACTCCCGGCAATAACAGCAATTTTCGCTATTAAAGACGACTGGAATATCTAAACATTAAAATGACAATGGGCAACTGAGATATTAAACGCGTTTTTAATAGTTTTTGCATTTTTTAATTGTTTATTTTATTGCTATTTAAAGAAATTTTTCTGTTTTCTTTGATAGTACTCATATACTGGCTATTTTATAACTGGCTTTTGTCGGTTTGTATGAAATAAATTGTTGATAGTCTTATTTTACTAATTACTTTTTAAAAATCATGGCACATGTGTAATGGATAATGTTAGCGTACAGAGAAGCAAGACAAAACTCGTAAGCGACAATTTGGAGTCACTTCCAACATCGTTTCTCTTTGACCTTGTCGACGGTGTGGACCAGTATCTTGGCCTCCGCGATCTCCAGATCTTAATGCCATAGATTTTTTTGAGAGTATTTAAAAAACGAGTTACACCATACCGAAGTAATCTGCATCCTCGGAAAGAGCAGGAACTACTGCGAGAGAATTGGATTCATCAGGCCTACATGCTTGCTTGCAAGAAGACAACTTGGAAAGCTTTTGTTGAAATAAATAAAAACAGTATGTGTTAAACTTTTTTTCATTTTTGTTACATTTTTTCCAGCAAATAAACTTATTTAAAAGTGCACATATGGTAAAAAATTGTCAAATAAGTAGTAAAACACCCCGTATATATAAAAAGAAAACAGCTAGACAGCAGAAAACAAATAGACATACTGCTGTTGAAATGTTAACAATGGCAAATATTTAAATAGAATGCCTCCTTAAATGCATATATAAGTAATTTGATACTAATTGTATATTCAATAACACAAAAAATATAGTTTTTAATCGAAAGAATTTCCTACTACAAATGAATAGTCATTTTATTACTTATAGTTAGAATACAATTCTATAAGTTTTTAGAAATATGGCGGAGGCGCTAGGTATAACAAATAAATGATATTAAAATTTAAATGTTTTATTTTCTCATTAAGAGCAAGAGCAAATGAAAGTATCAATTTCTACCAATAAGTAGCCTTCACAATTTTTGTATTAATATACAGGTGAATGAGATAAAAATCTGTAATTTATTTAAATAAGAATTACACTCAAAATCTTCTCTGCACAATGATCTCTTTCTACTTACTTATACTTATGAACCACTAGAAATATTAATTAACTAACATAACTATAGATGGACTGTCCACGTTTAAGAGCACAATGCCAACAAGGGAAATGTAAGCACAAATAATAAATAACAAATAGGTTAGAAATTTGGGCGGGAAACATAAAATCATTCATAAGACCGCAATAAAGCTAAGCGGTCTTATGAAGGTTCTGGCATAAAAAGTTTAATGTTAACTAGGATTACAAGATTTTATTCAAATACAAATTGGTATACATATGTTACTATTTAGTTTTATCTAGGATTATAAGAATTTATCTCAGTTCAAGTTAATTTATCTAGGCGATCGACTAATTGCATTTATGAAACTACTCAATGATTTACCTATAACTTTCATAAGAGATGAATACTTTGATAAGTATTTATCGAAAATAAAGCAGTTTTATTCCAAAAGGGACCATTTTAATAACGTATCCATTTTTGACGAAGCGTCGTCCATTTTTAATAATTAAAACAATAATTTATTTCACTATTTTCAGTATCTATAAGAATCTTTATTTAATACATACAGATTATATTAACGAGGTTTTATAAAATTTAAAAATTGTTATAAATTTGAAATATTATTATGAGGGGTATTAAAACTTCAGAGCTAATTTTATACATTTCATCAGTAAAGTGTTTATCGTTTGAGAATTTTTTGTCGACATTATTTAAATAGCTCTTTGCAAAGGTATTGGCATGATGCTTTGTAGCATATGTCTTTTCGTGAGGGTGGAAACTATTTTTATTGCAAACGACAATAAATTAAAATATTCTTGGAATGATAGGTCCTCTAAAGTAAACAGTTTTATCGCTAATTATTTCATGGTAGCATGAACGTTTCAGTAAGACCCTTTGTTTAAGGAAAAATACTCTTATTATACGTTTTATGAAACTCCCTAAGCGTGCATCTTGACAACAGGATAAGTTATTCTTAAGTAGGATAAGTTTTATAATTGTTTTAAATGTTTATCATTGACAGCCTCCTGAAGATTATTATTTCGTGGGCCCTTTCTATATTTATTAGACTCTTAAGGTTACTGTTGCAGAAATATCGACTTATTAATGGTTTTATAAACCCTGTAGGTTATTAATAAACTAAAATTATTACTTGTTACTGACCCAACTAACCCAACCCGTGGTGGGAGGGTTCTGACCCCCAAAACCCCCATGGCTACGCCACTGCGCCGACTAGACAGACTTTCCCTCTAAACCGACCTCTCAAGACCTCCACTCCCCAAGCCCTTATTTGTCATCCTCGCGATCCATCTCTAACAATAGACCGGAGCGCGACGAATAAAAAATTAACATCGCTCGGCGGAGAAACCGAGCGCTCATAGTTTCCCTTTTGTTGCGTTCGTCATTTTTCCGCGGCAGTGCATCTCTGTTGCACCAACGGGTGGCAGGTAGCGTTGCAGTCTAGTCTGCGCCCACAGACGGATCGATGGGAGACGGTAACCCGATTCATGAGTCACTCTCGCTGGTGCATCGCTGGGTCGCTCCGACAAGTGAACGCGCGCTTCCCCACTAGCCAACTACGGCTGCGGGGCAGTAGGGTGAGGCGGTAATGGCGTGCACCCGTTGCTAGATTTTTGGTTTGTCCTAGGGTTTTCCACTATTGCGGCCCTCTCATGTTTCAAAATGTAACATTTTACTCTCGTTTATACACACTCTAAAGAATGTCTGTGAAATTTTAAAGAAATTATTTATATTTACATAATATTTACCATATTAGTGAAGAGCGCCGTTACCGTGTAGTAGCAGAGTATAGCCTACAAGACAGTAAGATTTAAAACCCTTGACAGATGTTGCTATCTAGTAATAGCTAAATTATTTATAGCTCAAAAAGTACTGATGACTGTATAATACGTGATCTCGCGATCTTAAATATGGCGATAATCAAAACAACAAATAACTTAAATTTGTATAATTATTTAGAAAACATTTTAAACCTATTTCTTCCTTGGTGTGGACTTTCACTATCACTATCAGTGAGTGTAAATTTACCGATTTATTAAACATTGAAGAAAGTTATGTTCTCTTAACAATCCTCGACGTTTTCTAATTCCTTTCCAATTTGAACTGTTAAGTAAAAGAAATTTCTTAACAAACAGATGACGATTTTGTACAAAAATGTTATAGAAATTATGTTTTTTGCAAGGAAAAAGGATATTAATAAGATTTTTTTAATATTATTGGAGGTTATTTAAATAAAATTCATTTTAAAACTTACTGAAAAGGTGGCAGTGTAGCTCTAGATTGTGTACGTACCTGTAAGGAAAAAAACAGAAAACATTACAAGTAATATTAAGAAGTAAGGTATACACACATAAATATCAAAAAAATGTTTTGTTTCCTTGTACACAGAAAAAATGATGCCTGTTAATTCATATAAATAAAGTATTTTTTTGTACAGTGCCTTCATAAATGAATACAAACCACGTGATCAGGGTCGAGATTCTCAAATCAATCGCAGAGTAATTCATACGAGAATATCCTTTTCCTCACTACGGCAATTGAGAGAGACAAGAAATCTATTTGCATACGAGTTGTTCTTCGAGAATCACAGTCCTGATCACGTGGCTTGTAATCATTTATGAAGGCACTGTATATAGCCAAACAAATATTTATTTCCAAAATTTTTAAACAGCAAAAATACAGTTACAGTTATTTTGTGCAATGAAAGCATTAAATTTGTTTCCATTAAAAAACATTATTTCCTTTTCAAAGTTACACTTCTGGTGTTAATTTAATTATATTCTATGATAAAACAATACTTGTATATTACAAATATTTGTTTTCTAATTAAACAACTGCTTATTTAAGTCAACAACTTATTGTTCAGGAATTTTATGCAGGAAACAACTGCGGGCTAATAATGTTCCTACCATCATTGAATTACACCTAAAAAATCTATAGCAAATAGTCAACATATACCGGTTTCGAGCTTATTAGCTCTCATTAGTACCCACAGGTGAATGGTGAGTTAATTGATAACTAACTCTGACTATTCATGTCTCTCAAACCCGATATACCTGAGTACGCGAAATAAAACACAGCTACATCTAGCGACCACCTATTGACAATTATTTTTTGTTTGTAGGAAACAATTCGAATTGTTCATTTCAACCAAATACTTTTTTTGACGATAGTTTATATTAGGAAATTGAGTTTTTTTAATTTGCGGTTTTTCTAAAGACTATATGACCTAATGAAACTTCATTTAATAACTTCACAAAATGAATCAAAAGATTTCATATTTCCCACATCTTTCAAATGAAAATATGAATTTTTGAATTAAATAAACGCATTATTTGATTCGAAATGTACAGTAATTTCAACCAAAAATCATTTTTTATTTCAAAACG
The DNA here is from genome assembly GCA_025584915.1 of Monochamus saltuarius. NCBI lineage: Eukaryota > Metazoa > Arthropoda > Insecta > Coleoptera > Cerambycidae > Monochamus > Monochamus saltuarius. Next base: position 18,635,039 of record CM046725.1, read on the forward strand.
TTTTTTCTACAAATGTGAATAAATTGTTTAGGAAAATGATCAAAAATATATTTATTTGAAAATCATTTTTTAAAATTAAGTTTTCATAAAATGGAATAACTATTTGTTTCATTTAAACTGAACTGAAATTTTCGTATCATATAAATCAATTTATTTTTGACAAAAAAGTAACCAGTACCCAAAAAAAATGGTTCCCGAAAATAAGTTATGTTTAAATAAATTGAATTGTTTCCTGAAAAAAATTTGTTTCAGTGTAGTTATTTTTGTTTCAAAATTTCAACACATTTTTATTTTTAAAATAATTATATTCCGCCTACCTACTTTAAAATATATTTTTCTTTTTTATAAAAAAAATATGAATTCACATATTTCATAGCCTGCTGAAGAAATGCTGCCATAATATTTGCACTGTAACAATATTTTCCAATTATGTCGTCAGAATATACACGTATTTCCAACCCGTTGTTAAAGTAGTTTAGACACATTTAACTTATTATAATTCTCAAACATCCAACTGAGGAAAATAGTTCTAGACTGACCGTTAACTTTAGAAATATTTGTGTAATCTACATAGTAGTTTCCATTTTCCTCTCTGGTATTTAACCTGTCTGGAGGTACACAAACCAAGTTTAATTCCAAAATACCGCTAATGGCAGTTATAACTTCTATGCCTCGATAACAAATACTTATGATTCACCCAAGCTAACAACCTTTTATCACCAAGCCAACGAAATATTCCACGACGGTACTCATCCCCGAAGTTTATTAACTTTTTAACAGCCTGGCCCGTAACCCTCACATAAAAAGGTATTGTTCTTACGTTCAACAGATATAGGCATTATCTTGAAAGGAACCAGTCAAACACCTCCCCATTGACGGACAAAAAATGTGTACCATCATCACTTAACCTTTCTCGAATAACCTGAAATTCCATCCCTGGTTGCTATAATCTGTATAAAAAACGGCTGTGCCCTTATAAACCCTTTTTATATATAGTTGTACAAACAATGGGCGCGTCGTAAAGGTACCCGCACGCGTGTATCGTGTATCGCTCTGCATACAAGATGATTGTAACACCATTGTTAACAATCTGGCTAGGCCCATATCTGTTCTATAAAAAGAAAAATGTAAGGATCAGATTTGTCAGTCAAAGCTACTGATTTCTTTAAACCAAATTGAAAATGAAACGTCTATGGAAAAGAAGAACTAATAAGTCACTTGAAACCAAAGCCCATTGTTTATGTGTAGATGTAAGTAGTTAAAAAAATAATAGGGAATTGTGAATAAAATAAAATAAGTTCAGTTTAAAGCAGTTAAGGATAAAACCGTAAGACAAAGAAGAATCAAAAAAATAAATATGGTTGTAAGGAATAATATTTATTAATAATTATTAGCTATACTTTTACTATTGAAGAAGGAAACATGTAGGTAAATAACTGTAGCCTCAATATTTTTAAAATATAAGAATGAAAGGAAATTCTTCTTTGCTTATAGAAACTCGAGAACATAAGTTTCAGATTCATATGGAAGGAGATGCTGTGTACATTATCAGTTTTAATACTATTCGAGAAAGAAAAATAGAACACAGCAGCAGTTCCGCTGAACTGAACTACTAAATTCACTGCCACCTGACTGAGAGCTTCGATTCTATGTTGTCTATTTCGTCCATTATTTATACCTTTTGTAAAACTGACCGCTGCTATACTTTATAACGTCGATCAATCGACTGCTCTCGACAATCGACCATATCGATAGTGTGAGCTACGAGCGGGACCGTAGCCTGCCGAGAGCAACCATCACTGCTACCAAATTCGTAATAAAGTTCCATATTTCTCATTTGTATGCACGAGTCTGCAAGAAGCATGTAAGAGTTTTGCGAGATTCACGTAAGACATGACATGATCTTGCAAGACCAAGCAAGAAAGAAACTTGTCTTGTTTTACAAGATAACACTTTTTTAAATTTTGCAAGAGTTCTTATCTCAGCCAATATTATTCTGGTTGGACCAAGGCAAGACTCTTGTCAAAAATAGGTTGAGATGAAAAGAAAAATTAAGTAAATAATAAAAATTTGCATAGACGTAGATATTTTTGAAAACAAAGAAGAGCATATAATAAATAAGTACCTAACTATGGTCTGTATGAGCTTGAAAGTATAGATGACTTAAACTTTCAAAATATAATGTAGAAATTGTTACTTTCTCATACAGGGTTGGCCATGGTTTGCAAAACTGGCCTTAGTAAGAAACGGAAAGAACAGGAAAGCATTACATCTTCGTGTAACAACAGCTAAACTCTCTTTATCTGATCTTCGTACTATAATTCAGCCACGTGTAAGAAAAGGTTAGTGTCGTTTTTCATTTTGTATTAAGTTCGTGAAAAATAGACGTCAACATTGGATAGAGAAGTAGAAACTTAAATTTTACGCTATTTTGAATTGTTTAAAACGTATTTTAATAACAATAAAATAAAATCAAAAACCCTTAAAAATCCTCGATTTCTTTCATTCTGGCTGAAAAGCCCCAGAAAGATGTATTGTTACCGTCTGCCAAAACAGGTATCCAGAAAGATTCAGTGATGTTCTCCCAGTAAAAAGTAAATTATTCTCCTCTGGTGATCATTTTTCCAGTCATAATTATTTCAAATTTGTATTCAAATAAGACGTTTTTCCCATTATACAGATTTCTTGTCATAATCAGTTGAATCAAATTAAGATCAAAGTGAAAAGGTCTTTTTAGTGGTGGCAAATATTTTAAACTCCCTATTGTCTATCAATCATATTTTTTCCTTTTTATATGAGTATAAAGAATTATTTATGAAGTGAACTGTATCATTAATAAGTATATGAACGACTCGAGCGCGTAAAAAGTGAAGAACCTACATCACGAAGCTCTTGAAGAAAACGTAATCAAGTACTGCCGTCTTCATTACGTTACAGTCGTTCCTCTTTTCCATCGCAGCCGGCCTTTCTTTGGCCGACGAGATGAATCGGAGACATTTTTTTTCTCAATTATTCCAGTTCCTGTCCACACACATGCCGAGACTTAAGCCGTTTAAGTCGTACGCGACCAGTCTGGCCGCCCATTCTATCATGGGGCCACATCCGACCGGAGACCGAGTCCAAGAAGGAAGTAATTGAAAGTGAAGTGATGTAAATAGGTGACTCGGTGGAATTCAATGGCATCGGGGTTAATAAGGGCACCGAGGGCGATACGAGAGTCTGCGTTCGCGGCGCCGTTGCCAGATCTCGCGACGATTACCACGAATACGAAAAATATAGGCTATTGTCTTTCTGATATCATACGAGCTCGAAAGGATTGAACTCTTTAGTTTCTCCTGATAGATTATGAACAAAATAACATAATAACATAATAAAATAGTCTATGGATAATATTTTCCGCTTATTTTAAAGACCTAATAAATATTTTTTGTTTTACTGGCTTGTCAATGGGAAAGTTGCATGAATTTTATATTGGTTGAAATGTGTCTGGCGGCAATAATTAAAATATTAACATTAACAAATTGCCATATTCTTCTTTGCTTATTTGCGAAATAGATAGGAAAAAGGGGTGTTTTATTAAACAAATTTGAATCTATTTGAGATATTCTTAGAGCCCAATGACTAAACTATGTTATAAAAACGATAATTAAAACTTCCTAATTGATTGAAATATATAAATATAAAGTTGTTCATTATATTTAAGTCACACTTTATTATCGTTATTAGAGATACAAAACAAAATTTCGAATAAAAGTTGTAGGGTTAACTGAACCCTTTTAATACGTTAATGGATGCACAGTGGCGTGCAGAAGTTGAGGGGTACAGAAAGCAATAATATATTTTTTAATCGAACGCCCTGTGTACTGTTGAATCGTTATTTTTTTCTGATTTAAAAAATATGACATGATAGATATTTGATTAATTTAAAGATTTCCTTAGCAACGCAGTCCAATGTCGCTATAAGTACGACAGCCTATCAGTTTAAAACTTCAAATTTTTTCTGACTGTAATAATATGTTATTTCAATATTGAATCGTTTTTGCCATGACAGAAAACTAATATATTATGCACGAGTAAATAGTACTTATTAGATTTTAACACCGTGCTAAAATCTAATACTTTTTTCTCTTGTGTAATAAATAACTATTTGTCTTACTGACTTGTTAATCGTTCTTTATTGTTTTTTGTTGTCTATGGATGGTATTTTCTCCCCCAATATGTTATATTGCCTAATAAATATTTTGTCTCGCTGATTTGTCAATTAATCTCTATTGTCTTTTATCATTATTATTCTTCATTTTTTTACGAAATAGGTAGGAAGAACAGGTGTTTTATTAAAAAGATGTTGAATATATTCTTAGAGCCTAATGGCTAAACTATGGTATAAAAATAATAATTGAAGCTTTCTAATTGATTAAAATAGTTATAGGGTTGTAACTGAACCCCTGTAATAAGTTAATGTAAGCACAGTGGCGTGCATAAGTTGAGGGGTACAAGAAACAATAACATAGTTTTTAATGAAACGCTTGGTGCACTGTTGAATTATTGTTCTGATTTCCAAAATATGACATGATATTCCTATTTTTAACCGTATAAGCTCCAAAATTGTTCTTACTTCAGAATAAGAAAAGGTAATAAGGACCTTACTTGGGAATAGGAAAAGGTAATAAAGGTTGAGAATATGAGAAGGTGTCCCCCATAACTAGACCAGTATCTGCGAAAATCCCCAGATCTGCCGTAAAATCGTCCGACCTGGCAACGCAGCCACGGGGTGAGCCGTCGCGGCAGACGCTCCGGGAGGGGTGGCGCGGCAGGTCCCTGACCTCGTTTAGCCCCGCCCCTCTCATGCATTCCACTTGCATTAGCGGCGGCGCGGGGTAGTTGGGGTGCGGCGCGTCTCACCCCATGGCGTCTGGCCCTCCGCATACACTTGTTGTAGTACACGGTGTAGTATTTTTGTAGTTTATGCAGTGGTGTGAGAGGTTCGTTCGTCGAGACTGTCTGTCATTATGCAGGTTTCCCGGCATGACAGCGCCCTACACTGCAGTTGGTACTGTCGGAAAACTTGCCTGTATTTCCTTAGAAGCATAAAAATAGTTAAAGTTCTCTTATAAGCTTTAGTTTCTCGTAAAAATCATATAACAGTTGTTTATGTATTAAGCGCGGTAATCACTCGAGAGCAGCAATGTCACTTTTTGCTCGTAATGGGTTTGAAAATTGATTTTGAGATATTGAAACTTGAGAAATAGGTATTGCAGTGGATTATAACGAAATTTGGAAATGGCTTATTGTTTGGACCTTATCTTCACTGATGAATGCAACGATCTTGAGCAGTTTTTTTTATCAGAAAATATGAGAGAGAGAGAAAGAGAGAGGGCAGGGCTTTTCTTAGCACAATAATGAATAGCTTTTTCACGTGTACATGGTTCACACACATTCTGCTGCTTGCGATTACTATATTCAATTACGTGTACATTATTTGATGGCCTAGTTAAAATTTTTTACTTGTCTCAATTTTTTCATTGATGTCTTATCTATATATCCTTCTGCAGCTGTAGAACTCTCCCATCCCCCGTGTCGCTTCAATTGTATAATATCACCTCCACCATGGACCAATAAAGTAGCCAATATTCGGTGAAAGCAAGGTCCTGTGTATAAATGAGTCTCTGGTAGATTAAGATAATTAGCAATATCATTTGGTATTTTAGCAATACCATTCATCCCTACCACTTGATTAAAACACTTCCCTTTATTAAATTTAAAGAATAATCGTGCTGGTGTGTTTTTGTTTCTAGGTGTCAAGGTTACATACTTCCTATAGAATGAAAAAAAGTTGACAGAATTATCTTGAATGTTATTTGTGACAGTAAAAGTTCAACTTCTTGTCTTTGAATAAGGAACAGAAACTATCAAAATGGATTCTTTGTCCTCAACATCTTATTAATTTTTACTAATTCGTCACGTCTGCAGGCACCCGAAATTCCAATAATTAAAACTACCTATAATAAAATATATCTATTAAGTTACAGATTTTACAATAAAATCAATATGTACGAATTTACTTGTTTTAATAAGTATGTTTTATCATCGGCTTTGCGCAAAAATCTGTATATTTCCGCTTGCGAATTTTTTTTTGATTTCTTAGGCTTATATCCAACCCCTTGCTTCTTTAAAAATGCCGTCAATTTTTGGACTTGCTTAAGTCAGTATCATTCTTGGTAGATAATGTGAATTTTTATCATCGAGTAAATCGACTATAATGGTGACGATTTTAGTGTCTCTGCTTTCTCACAAAAATAGGCGAGGAGTACATTTTCTTTTCTGAATATCTATAAGTTCCCTTCGACTTATAGCATGTCACAAATAAGTTATAGGACACCGTGTATTTTAATAGTGGAGCTCCGAAGTGAAAAGTGGCATGAGAAAAGCTCCATTATTTTAGTTCAAAGAATATGTGGTCAACGGCTTGACCTACTAATTTGTTACACCCTCTATATGAGTCTTCTAGATGTACATACTTGTTAAATCTATACAATGATCCAGCAGCTAATTCAGTCTACTATGATTTTTTTTTGCAATCGCTTTTTTCGAAAATTACTTTTACATCTTAAAAATGTGTAAAAAGTTTATGGAATTTGCATTTCCATTTAAAAAATGTAGAATTTCATTGGAATATCTAAAAATGATTGATAATCTACAATATTGTTCCTCTATTTCTTTCACAAATTATTGTTAATGTAAAAACAATACTATTACAACAACTAATAATATGTATTTCAACAAATTATATTAAAAAAGGTACTTAAACGCAAAGACTATTAGCTTTGAAATATTCGAGAATAAACAAATAGAAACAACTTAAATACTTATTCGATATTTCCTTCCGTTTATTAATATTGTTGTTAAATTGTTTTTATTTGTTTTTTTTCGAATATTTCAAAATTTCAATTCTTTTCGTTTCCTTACCGTTTTTAATGTAATCTTGAAATAAATTTTATTGGTTATTGTAATTGTATTGTTTTTACGTTACCTAACAATTTAATTTGTGCAGTAAATAGAGGAACAATATTTTAGATAATTTTTAGACATTTCCAATGCCTTCCACTTTTTTTTAATAAAAACACAAATTCAATAAACAAAACTTTTAAGGCTCTATAAAAATATCATTCTTCGGTACAAATTGATGAAATTTGGACCATAGGGGTTTAAAGTCATGCTGAAGAACTCCACGTCGTCAGATTTTTAATAAAAAAAACGATAAAGTATTATCCGAAAAAAATCGATTGCAAAAAAATCGTAGTAGTTCTAGCTACTGGATCAGCATACATCTACAAGGGCAATATAAATTTTAAAAAATCATTAAAATCGCGCTTCCCAAAATTTTTTTAAAAGGGTGTCGTAATCCTCAATGGTCCACACTGTATGTCCTTACAAAGCGATTGACCTGTTTGATACCTCCGCTTCTAAAATCAAGACTATAATATTGCGGCCATAGTACATGCTTGTTCTTGAGTTTTCTTTCGCATAATTTGACCTTTTTATTATTATTTGTTTGTTATTTACTTTTTAATCTGTTTTCCTGTGTTTGTGTCATTTATATGTTTTTTATATACAGGCGTCATTAATAAGGATACATAGCTTAAGGGCATATTTTTAACGTCGAAATAAAGCTATTGAGCAATACAAAAAGGACATATTTTTACACCGACAGTACAGTATAACTAGCGCCCCCTAGTCGTGACCTCAGCACTGTTTGCTTATTCGTAATTGCAAAAAACACAAGAATACAAATTTTCAAAACAATCGGTCCATACGTTCTTAAAATATAACAAAAAATCGAAAACATTTGTTCAACTTTAACACCCTGTAGAATGAAGAGGAGGAGCAATTGAATAAGGCATGTTGGGCCCAATCGCTTTAGTTTGACATTAACAATCTGCCCTTAAGCATTATTATTGACTCACCTTGTATATAAATAATTGCTTTTTTAAAACATTATGTAATCAGCCTGCCCTGCAATTGGTTTTCACTGTTGGGCAGTTCCATACTAAATAAATTAGACTTTGTTTTGTTATGTCAAATTTCTTCTTCCAAATATATTCTACTTGGGCAGAGCTGTTTTATTTACCAGAATTGTAACATTTTAAGAAGCGTACCTAGTCACTTTATTCATCTTTTACCAGGAACATAGTTTGTCTGTCTACAAAAGCATAAACGTTTACTTGAAATACCCGACTCGTAGGGTCCGTCACCTATACGATCCAGTCTGAAGGTAAGAAGTTCGAAGCCCTTGAGTTAATTCCTCGACCAGTCGGCTTGCTCGGTAAACAGACAAAAATGAGATCCAATTTAATGATCATCGCCTACCGAGACAGAGGAATCGTCAAGGTTACCACTGAGTAATTTTAATTATAGCTCGAGTCGCGCAACCCCTGTGTATAGTCTCTGAAGGACCTTTGTTAGGTCGGTTGACTCACACCGCCGACGACTTCCCCTCTGAGAGTAGTGGTACAGTTATTTTAGGGTCCCGACGTCAACAATAAGAAAACGTATCTTCACTTCACAGAAATTATAGATAACTGAAAATTAATATTGTGATTCCAAATGTAAGGGTCGAAGAATTATAAAAAGAAACAAATTAAATGAGAAAGTAAAAATATTATATAAATGTATTTGGAAGCAACGCATGCATATTTACGATGATCAGCAGAAATTGGTGTCCGCAAATTTCACCGACAACGTTTGGCTGTATATTCACAAATAAATACGATCTACAAAAAAGTTAAATAGCAGCTGTTAATGTAATAATCTCAATATGAATACGTGAAGCGTATTAGGCCCTCTAACGTGTTTGCTATTTATTAATGACCTACCAGGAAACATTACTTACAAAACTATCATGTTTGCTGATGATACTACTTTATTAGTTAGAGGAAAGAGTGTAAATGATCTTCAACGGAACATGGAAAATGTCATATCTGAAATACAATCATATTATTGTGGTAATAACTTGAAACTAAATGTTGATAAAACATAAATCATTAATATAAGTACCCAAAATCGGGAAATTATGCTTATGTTTTATCAAGAATTAAATATGGAATTATTTTTTGGGGTTATTCCGCTGAATCTAAACGAATATTCATCCTACAGAAAAAATGCATCCGAATTATGTATAACATGAAGAAAACTGATTCTTGTATACTCGCGACAAGAATTCAGACGACTTACGTCATACGAACAAATGAATAATTCATTATATTTTCATCAAAATATTTAAGAAACTGCAACTGATAGTAATAAAACTTTATACTACACTAAGTTTGCATTATATATTGCACTAAATTGCAAAAAGGATTATTTTTAACGGGACCAAATATAGAAAATTACGTTGATAATAAAAACAAATGTGTAACGTCAGCCGTGACGTAAGACGTCTGAATTCTTGACGCGAGTATAGAGAAATCTTTAAAAACAAACAACTACTAACTCTTCTTTGTCTTACTATATTAGAGACTGCATGTTTTGTAAAACAGAATCTTCCATTATTACAAAAATTACAAACATTTCAAGTAGCCTCAAAAATATTGGGTTAAAGAGAGATCAATATATAAATACAAACCCGGCCTCTACTTCATCAAATACATGTGCAGGGTTTTCTATAAGCAATTGTAAAAAAGTTATAGTTAAAATTTATAATGATGATAAGTTGACAATAACTGAATAGCTAGTTCAAGAATTATGACGTATTTTTTGGGTGCGGAAACATTTTTCTCGCACTAGTTAGTAGAAGAATCGAACTTTCTAACTCAAATTAGTTGCTAAATGTACAAGTGTTCAAAACAATAATTTTGGTTTTCGAATTATTTAGAAAAAAAATGGACACTACTAAATTTAGTGTTAAACAAACATTGTATTTTGACCTATTTCTGTCTCTGTTGTGTCAAATTTTACTTTATCCATTTGTTTCAGTGTTCCGCAGTGATTTTTTTTTAAATGTGTGTACTGTGACACCCTTGAAGTTGATTTTTTATTCTTAGTTGTTCTTCCGACTGCATCTACGTATATAAAGGGACTGTACTAATCCAATATCCAATTCAACGACGAAGTGTGTATCAAGGGCACGAGACAAATAATAGTAGGGGGAAGCGTACTGAGATCAGACGCTGTACCTTCGGGAATTAGCTTTAAATCTAACATGTGCGACGCGCTCTTTCCCGTCTATAGTTTTCTGGACTGGCATACATTATTTAAGTTCATCCAAATGAAGGAAATATAAAATTAAGAATCAAACTAATAAAATAGTGAAATATTTTAGATTTACATAAAACATTTTGTTTAAACTTAATAAAATTTGCCATCACAATATACAGGGTGTCCCAAAATTAAGGGGCAGTATTTCTCCAGGGTGTTCTATCTGGAAAAAGATTGCTTTTCCTTCATGTACAGGGTGTCTTGCAAGTCGTTACAATAATTTTAGGTGATAGAATACGTGATTTTGAATTGATTGATATAAACATACTTATATACCAAGTGTTTCAATATTTGTGATAATTAATTTTTTAATATTTTTTAATTTAACCGTACTTTTCTACAATTATTGAAGTGTAGAAGAAAAACAAACCTTTTTATAACAAATATTTCTATACTTTTTTATTAGGAATGAATAGATTATTTAAATGATTTCACTAATAAAATTCAAAGTGGCTTCGTTACTTACCTAAAACTTCATAAACATGGTTTCTCTACTTTGTAAAAGCGAAGAGTCAAATTTAAACGTGGATTTTATTAAAAACTTTTTAAGCAATGCTCTTTCAATTCTTAGGAAAAGTTTCTTGATAAACATTCTAAAAATTAGGGTAATTAATCTTTTAACACAAATATTGTATTCTATTATTTCCTAAAATTATTGTAACGACTTACAAGACACCCTGTATAACTTCAACAATTTTTCTTAAAAGAAGTTATAGCCATCTAAAGGAGCCACACTGATATTTTTTTATTCAATAATGAAGCATTCTATCAATACAAACCAAGAGTACTTTTATGTATTAAATAATTCTGAAATTTCATGTTTTTCAATCACAAGTGGAAAAGTTCAAGTACAAAAAAGTTACTGTAAATTTTACCCCTCTCACTCCTAGGTGGGAACGTATACGTATTTTAAAAATTTGTAAATTTTGTTTATACTCGCAGTAGCAGACTGAGCACGTAATAATGAAGCCAGCTACCAAATTTCATACATTTATCTCAAATGGTTTCCATTTAGAAAAAAGTGAACTATAACTTGCTTAGGAAACATTTTTGGATCCATGTTCATGGAAAGAAAAAAATATATTTTTCGACATAGAACATCCTGGAAAATACTGCCCCTTAATTTCGGGACGCCCTGTAGATATTAGCAAATTAGTTAATTCAAATTCGTACCAATGTGTAAGCCTGGTTGGAATAAACACATTCCGTATAATTCTAGACCATTAGTGACCTCTTTCTTCCTTTTGAAGTCGTTAGGAAGGGGCCAGATATCTGATGGAACTGGAACAAAGGAATGCGCATTCGTATTAAGCGGCAAAAACTGATATTTTATTGGGGTGATACATATAATAAGATTCAGTAAACTGAAACAAACAAAGGACTGTGACTATCAAGGTCCTCAGACGAACAACAAGGTCGATCTGTGGGTTTATGTCTTGTGTACCGATCTCGTTATCGAATCTGTTATACCGTGCACTCGGAGGGGTTTGAAGTGGTTATTTTCATGAAGTTAACACTTCTAAATTAATTTATTGATGACGATTCTTCAAAGATCAAAAGTGCAATACAAAGTAAAAATTGTACTAGATATATGGTACAGATTTGAAAGTCTCAATTAATTTCGAAACAATCGTTTTGAAAACTAAAAACTTCAACCAAGTAGATATACTAAACACGTTATATTTTTACGAATGGAAATATTTATAATAATTATTACATACACAATTGTAAGTTTATTCTTTATATAAATTGTGTAAGCAACCAACAAAGTATAATAATAAAATATCACTATTTTGAGTTTGTTACAACATTAAAATTAGATAAATATGAAATAGGTACATTAACATTTCTTCTAAAATAATTTCTCGATGAATATGATTATTCAAAACTAAGTTTGAACTGGACATATGGCACAGATTTGAAAGTCTTCGATTAAATTTCGAAAAAATCTATTTGAAAACGTTAAATTTCAACCAAGTAGATATACTAAACAAGTTATGTTTTTATGGATGGAAATATTTACAATTATATCAATAATAATAATTATTACATATACGATATAAGTTTATATAAATTAAGTAAGCAACCAACAAAGTATAATGAAAAAATATCACCATTTTGAGTTTGTTGCAACACTACATAATTAGATGAATATGAAATACATATAAACAAGAATTTTGCTAGTTTCAATTATTATTTACCCACTATTGATTTAAATGGGGAAAAAGCAACGAAATATATTGAATCTAACTTAATTTTGTGTTTGTATATACATAACACATACCCTTAGTAAGCTAACTCAAAACTTATTCAATGCTGCCTGTAAAAGATTTAGTAGACATGTATTGATTTTTAGTGAAAATTTACTCAAAATTTTTTTACATTGTAGTTTTTATTAAAAATAACTCCGCAGATTTGAAATTCCTCCCCGCCATATCTATTTATAGGCAGCATTAATCATCCCCTTCACCCTTACCCGTTAGTAAAACGCGGTTGTCAAGACCGTATTTCTTTCTTTCCCCCCTGATAAGCCAACTTATTTTTGTATTAAATCCAACATCTCCCCCTAATATTTAGGGAGAGTGAAACGGTCCTCCCTGCATGGAGAAGAACTTCAGACTTACATTATTAAAGCGGAGATCAGCCTTAAGCTCAAGAACGTTGATATACACTGAGAAAACAGATTAGTTGGCTTATAAAATAGCAAACCTGGAAAATTTCGAAAAGCAAAGCGAAAAATTATATTCAAAACAAATTTACATGCCCCCATATAAATTTATTCGCATATATACAAACATATCATAATCTTGCAATAAGTGAAATTACTCCTTTTAAATAAACAAATCTTGACTGAAAAATTATAATTTTGTTATGATTTTGTGTAAATCAAAATTATAGTATTCATTCATAGTATTCATTCACAACCCCACATAATGTTTTCCAAATTAATTTTGTAGTCAAATAATATTAATATTAATCATTGTATTCCGAGATACCAACTTGTAAGTCATTTAGTGTAATCAATTCAACAATTGATGCGACATTATTTTGACAAACGAAACAAAAAAAATCACTTGCAGACATCAATTGTGGTGGTAAGTATCACGAGCTATGTCATTAATGAAAATAAGAAGCAGAATGGGTCTAAAGTTAGAGCCTTGTGGTACGCCAGAAGTCATTTTATATGAAAAATAAAGATTATCTTGCATGTTTTACGAATAGTTTAGAAAAATTAAAATAACGAAATAAAATTATTAGAAAATTTACAACCGTATCTTGCTTAAGGGTTCCCTTCAACTATTTCCCCGCTCACACAAAAATAACTGATTAACTACAAATTTTATTAGTGACCTTATAAGTTAACAACCTTCAGAATTACAAAATATCTCCTGTGCACTATCCAAATCACTAGTCAAATTACCAGAATTTCAACTAAAACTCCTCACTCCAACTTTGGATGTTCTACACAATTTTAGGGTGACAACGCGATTTATCCAGTTGCATCTCGACTGGAATGTGTTCAAATTTGATCTGCAGTAAATTTAGATTGAGCTGAGTGGTTTTAATGATTTTTTGCTCGTTGAATACCCGCATAAACAACATCAATCAGCAACATAAGTTAGTGAAGTGTAGTAGCAGGAAATGTGGGAGACGTTTAAGTAGTTAAATACAAAATAATACACGTTAGATTAACATGGTACAATAACTTTTGAGCATACAACATAGACTTGTTGACTGTTCAGGGTTTGTAAAAATTTAGAAGAAGGACAACCAAATAAATGAAACCAAGTAGACCGTTCTCTTGACGCAGTCCTAGAATAGCACCTGTAAACTTCAATTGCGGCGGTGAGTATGACAAGCGATGTCATTCATGGAAGTAAGAAGTAGAATGGGTCCAAAGTTGGAGCTTTGTGGCACGCCAGAAGTCACTTCATATGAAAATTAAGAATATCTTTCATGTTTTACAATGAATACGGCATAAATAATTAAAAAACGCAATAAATTTATTAGAAACTTTACTCCCGCTCACAAAAAAAACAGCCGATTAACACTAAGTTTTATTAGTGACCCTATGAGTTAACAACCTCCAGAATTGCTAAGTGCATCCTGTTCACTATCAGAATCACTATTCAAATCACCAGATTCTCAACAAAAACTCTTCACTCTCACTTTCGGATCTTGTACACAATTCTAGGGTGACAACGCGATTCATCCAGTTGCATCTCGACTCAAATGTGTTCAAATTCGAACTGAAGTAAATTTTGATTGAGCTTGTGTGCTTTTAATGATTTTATAACAAAAGCTAAATAGTAGGTAACACGATACAATCATTTTTGAGAATACAACAGAGACTTGTTGACTGCTCAGGGTTTGAATAAAATTGGAAGAAGGACAACCAAATAAAAGAGACCAAGTAGCCCGTTCTCTCGCCGCGGTCATAGAAAAAGTAGGAATATCATCGATTCACCCTTGTCCGTAAAAGGCCTTGAATTAAGGCGGTCGGTCCCTCGCCAGCGGAGACCGAGGCAAGGCAAGCGGGGCTGATAGTTATTTCGGGCTGGAGAATGCGAGCAGTGGCACGAGCGCCCATCTAACACCCTATCTCGCTGTGCCAAGGTTAACGGCACGCGTCCTACCCTCACGGAACTCGAAATCTACACGGCGGTCGAGCAAACAAACCCGGTGGATTCATTCTGAATTAAATATCTAACAATCATACATGTCAGATTTAATTTAGCCGCTAAGTAACTTTAACTTTCTTAATTCTTGATTCTCAAGAAATTACAAAAGAGTACTTGTTGTCTCTCGTCTGTTATTTGTGTATTTTAAAAGTCAAGTGTACTTCGCAGAGCGGCTGTTTCCTGAAATTACGCTTTTGCAAATATCGTATTCGCCGAGACCCAAATAGCATTATAGTAACGAAAACTTGTATAGCAAAATCCATTAAGTGGCTATAACGTAGTAATCACTAAATCTATCACCATATAGCAAAAATAACTCCAATTTATGTTAGCATAGTTGTAAGTACGTAATCCTCACCATTGAAAATCACTTCATGGTTTTGTAATTTTTGGTGGGGCGCTTTGGTGTCTGGAATGATATGAAAACTAAACAGAAGCACTTTAAAGTTGCCCAAACTTTAAAGTGATTATTAAAGGTAAAGGCAACCAAGCTATATCACTACATATATTAGTTATAGGTGGCAGTAGCTTTAAAGTGTTTGTAATAGTTTTCGTGACGTGTTGGGAACCTTTAACAAACCTTTAATGTGGTGGCACTTGATTATAGAATAGAATAGCAACAACAAACCACGCAGAAAGATTTTCGGCATTCGATTACGTTTTATAGAAATTTAAAATAATAAACAGAAAGTGCTACAACTCTTAAATATTATTTTTTTCGATTGGAGAGCATCTTTACAGATTGTCACGATCATGGGAGTCGCAGGTGCTTGTCGGTGCAATGAATGAGACGTTTCGTCATTTGTCGTGACATCCTCAGGACACTATAAAATTTAATAAATTCAAAATTACATCACCATTTATAAATAACAAACTTAACATTAAAGTATTAAAAAAGTGTAAATGTAATTGTGTTTTCTTATTTCATGTTTATTATAGATATTGTTGTGTCATTTTATTGTAATGTTTTAAACACACTTTTTTAATACTTTAATGTTAAGTTTGTTATTTATAAATTGTGATGTAATTTTGAATATATTAAATTTTATAGTGTCCTGAGGATGTCACGATAAGTGACGAAACGTCGACAATTGAGAAAATTTGGTGTTTTCTTTGAAATTTGGCCTCTAATTTCCCACTATCGACAACAAACTGTACAAAAATAAGGCTAATTAGTTAGTAATCAGAATTCAAAATAAAAAAACTATAAAATCGAAGCGTGGTATTACGAATTCTAATCTACTACGAGTAGTGTGTTAAAAGGCTAAAGGCCTCCACGGAAAACAGACGTATTAAACCTTCTTAATATTAGTACTCGTGGATAAATACCTACGATAAATTGACGGATCGTACAAAAAGTAAATTTAGTCCCTTATAAAGTACCTATTCCGGATTATGAATGAATCATCATCATGGTTGTTGGGCCATTACAGTGTGACATTTTTACCTAGTATTTATGGCACACATTTGAAGTATTACTCATTTACAAGTACACTGAATTATGAATGAAATCATTATTCATTATCTGAATATTGATTATATGGGTCTACTCATAAGAAAGTCCGTCATAAGTTGTTACTCGGCTTATTGAATAATCCGACCCTGTAGCGACCTTCCGCAAACGTTCGAAGATTTCGACAATTTTTTTCGGCGGTTCAATCTCATGCAATATTAATTCCCGCAAAACACTGCCGGCGAATGCCTCCCCAAGGCAGAAAGTAAATACGTTTGAACAGCACGCCTACGGCCCTTTGACAAACACCGTGATACAAAATTGCCGGCAACCAAATAATTTTATTTCGAGGCCACGTTTTTCTGGTGCGGTCATTGGCCCGCCTCGCTAAATATTGATAGAGGAAATGGGGGGGCCTTTAAATAAATGTGGCTGATTTATAAATATCAGTTGACGTCGGCTGATACCGAAATAAATATATTATTCATTAAAAATGTGGCGAGTGGCAACATATTTTTTGCTAGGATTTTTGTTACTCAAAATAAAATAAGATTTTTTATACAAATACATTTTCAAAATAAAAATACAAATATAATATAACACGTAATTTGGTTTAATATAAAACCTAATTAAAATGGTTTTATTAGATAAGTTGACTGACAAATGAGACAAAATGCCAGTCCGCCTTACTCGACCTATATAGAAGGGAAAAAATAGAGATAGAAGTTACAGATATTACATATGAGCAGATTTCAAAATGAATTAAAAGATAAATTGAACGGAAAATTAAGTTGAAAAAGAACAGAAAATCAAAAGAAAACTAGAAAGCAGATCAGTTTAAGGGCGCCGTATTCCAAATCGGTATTACAAAGACAAGTAATTTTAGACATTTAAGAACTGAATAATATAGAGTTTAGCAAATAACAGCAATGTTATCTCATGTCACCTGCGAATATTCAAAGGTACCGAAGTAAAACGAATATATAACGGCTGAAAGCCGTCTAACCAACAAATTTTTAGGTACAGAAATGTTTCAAAATACTTATTTTTTTAAATTTAACTGTAGATGTAAATATTGTTATAACATAAACTTTCATGGTTCTGCATATAAGATTGTTCACTTTTGTTTATAAGTATGTGAAAATAATTGTTAAAATATAAGGTTAGAATAGCAAAATAATGTGTGTCATACAAATGCTTTTTAAAAGTTATTATATTATTTGAGGAAAATTTAAGTAGTAAATTTTGCATTATGACGTGTTTAATTTTTCGAGATTTCTGTGGCTAAAAAACACTACAAATATGATCATTTTACGGCGAGAAATATGGCGGTTTTAATATACAGTGATTCTTATGAGACTTGGTACGTCTGTTATTTCTATCGAATATCGAATACTAATACTTACTTCTATTGTCATCCTTCACAAATTTACCCACATAATACAGTTATGTCATGTGAATGTCGATGAAAATAATATTTCTACCCCTATCTCTCTCTGTCTCTCTCTTATATCTCACCTTCACTTGATTTTTATATGAACATACATATGAAGGAACAGCCAGTTCAATTGTCGGTTATCTCACCTTACTGATGAGGGCTAACAAGCCCGAAACCGGTCTATGTCTGGTGGTGTGGCCGACAAGGGTTCTTGGTTGTTCACACAGATAATGCAGGTGTAATTCAATGCCGGTCGGGGCATTAGTCCGCGGAGCAGTTGTTTCCTGCAGCATAATTTATATATTTCTACCCCTCATTCTAATCGTGAGAATTAGCTCACAAGTCGGAGACTTGTGCGGGGAAGGGGGCGGTACATCATTATTATTAAGTAGGTAGCATTTGCGCCGAGAAACTACGTTGGTAGGCCCTAACCACCATTCAGTACAGGAATAAGGGAAACCTATAAAACCTCATTAATTAAGGTGATGGTCAAACGTCGACCAATATCAACATATAAATTATAAAAGTAACAAAGCTAGAAACACTTGAATAAAGTACAAAAATTATTTTCAAAGTGTAACGTCAGTTCTAGAATAAAAAACAAGGTGTATAACGTCGAAAGCATGCGAAGAAGAAAATATAATTAAGCTTACTTTCATCACCTTACCTCTCTACTACTATGATGTTTTTTATTGTCACATATCGAGAGCGTCTAGACAGTAAATAAACTATTTTAGTGAATTTATAGAATCATAATATTATGTCCAGTACAATATGGAAAACGACAAGTTAAGTTCTTTTGTGTATCTGTCCACACTAATATCATAATCTGAATCATATTTCTTATACTTTGTTCACAAAAATATTTCGAAAGACAGTCGTAACTTCTTTCCATGTAAGTTGGTATTGTTTAAGTTGATTTGGAATTATACAATCGATTGTATATTCGTGTTTTAAATTTAATTTGTTCTTTCCTTGATTATTGACAAACTGAACTGAATTGTAATCCCGACATATTTATATAGTTCCTTATTTCTAAAGTAACATTCCTCTACATCATAATTTTTCATATGCGGATTGCCAGCAGAAATAAGATTGAATGGCGTTCAAGATTCCCTTATTTAACTCCAACTCATCTTTTCATAATCTTGATTGAACAATATTAGGGTTGATTGGTGCGTAGTTGGTATAGGTTTCTGATAGATTGATTTGAATAATCGTGTTCGTATAGAATCAGGACACTGCACCCATTGAAAACAAACATATAGAATGAGGTCACAAGTATCACTACTCATGCACCAGAATGTTTGCTATGTTGTTTATCTTCACCAAACCAAATGCTTATCTGTTCAATAACTGATGAGGAGAAAATCTAAGTTTTGTGTGACCTAAAATTGCTTAGTTCTTCATTTCCGTTTTAGTGACATTATAGGTCATTGTCCATTACTATTTTAGAACAACTGTTCGTAATTTTCATTGTCCCCTTTCTTTATAGACACATTCTGCTGTTGACATACATATACGTGCATAAAATACTATAACCGGTAACCATTTTCTTAACGAATATTATGGAACTGGAGCAAACCGATAATCTTCCTTATTTCTGCCTTTGAAACACGAACGTCTGCTTCAAACGACGCTTGTGCCATCAAAGAGTATTTTTAATTTCGTGCCGTATCTATTTTTAATATTCCGATTTGTGCGTGCCACGAAGCAGTTCATTGACGTTGTTTTCAGTACTACTCAACTGTATAAGCTATGGGCTAAGCGAGTAGCGAGAGTATTTTGGTGTACAGAAAGTGAAATCAAGGTCGCCCCATTCTTAGAATGGAATTCTTTAATGTCTTCGTTAGCTTGGCTAAATATAGACTTGATCTCGATTGCCCAAATCCAGGACTCACAGCAACGAAACTGTTTTACTTTTTCTTTGATCTCCATATAG
The DNA here is from genome assembly GCA_025584915.1 of Monochamus saltuarius. Lineage (NCBI taxonomy): Eukaryota > Metazoa > Arthropoda > Insecta > Coleoptera > Cerambycidae > Monochamus > Monochamus saltuarius. Next base: position 18,654,808 of record CM046725.1, read on the forward strand.
TTGGAACGCCATGCCAATAGCTCAACTAACACAGATTTTCTGTTACCTTCCTTCTTCTAATAGTAATGATGAGTAACTCAGGGCATCATTATAAATTCAAATACTGAACAAGTCAGAGACTGACAATTAATTGATGGGCCCCTATTGCTTAAAATTGAATATATTATTCAATTGGCAAGTGATTTTAGCGGAGACCTTGAAAATTTAATAGACCTAGACAAGATTAGCATATAAAGAATTAAATTTATGATAATAGATGATGAATATACTTAAGCAGCTGCCCAGTATTTAGCTATCGCGAGTAATTAGGTAATATATTGAGGATAATAACGACTGTAGGGGGGCAGGTGTTTCAACAAGATAAAAAAAAGTGTGATACATTTAATAGTATACAACTATTAAAGATAGAATGGTATCGTATAATTAAAATCAATCAGTTATTTAGTATTGTAGATTTGAGTTAATTGAAATATAAATTTTGCCTTGAAAGATGTATGCAAAATACAGAGTGTCGGGAATATTAGTGCCTTTATTTTGCTATATAACTGTACCAAACAAAACATGATTGCCTTAACAATTTTTTTCTCTGTAAAAAATCTACAAACGCTAATAGTAAAAAACGTATGGGTAGATATTGAGGGTGTAAATCAACGCTGGAAAGGGTTTTAGTCCGCAGAGTAGTTAGTTAAATATGGTTAGTGATGTCTTGCTTTGTCTCACAAGACAAGACAAGACCAAGACGAGCTCGAATTGCGAAGAACCACCGTTACCAAATTCGTAATAAAGTTCGTGTTTCTCCTATACAGGGTGAGTCAGTCATAATGTCATTAATTTTAAGAGGAGATAGGGAATAATGAGTATAATGCGAATACGCGATTAAAAAAAGTCTAAATGTATATTTACGCCGAAAAAAATATTTTCAAATCATTGAATCTTGACCTACCGTATTATTAGGTCAATAACCTAGTTACCTAGTTTTTGTACTGTTATTTAACGACAAGGAGTAAAACTATTTTCTTTTAATCTAGATACATGAAAGAATTTTCCTTAAATATTGATTTATTTGTAAATAAAAACAAATGTAGATAATAAATAAATGTTTTCGAATGTTAGGTTATTACAGTTTAATAATTTTGATATTACGTTTTCACTACGTTTTACAAATAAATATGAATTTTTAGTATTACCCGTAAGTACAATTAATTATTCAGTTTGTAGTTACGTACTAGCCTAGAAATTTATTGTTTTTTAGGTAGTATTGTACTAACCTGTTAACTGCACTTGTAACGGTAATTCTGTACATTTTTAGAGGACATCCAGTATATACACAAGTACCTAATAATATTTATATAATTTTGTCAAGCCATTTGTTTTAATGAACGTATATAAAACTGATTCATAATTGTTAAAATAACATTGTAGCATAAAAGGGAGTTTACTCTGGAGTGTGTTTCTTTATTTTGCATAATGCCTACTCGAATATTATTTCCTTCTTATTTTCGACTTATCGTGCGCGGACAGGTTGACGTCGTGCGCCAAGTACTAATTGTAATTGCCAATAGTTTTTCAAAAAGGATTTTCGACGAAAGTGGATTCGATTCCAAAAGAGAACGACTGACCGCAGGTTCCGTAAAGACGGTGTCGCCATTATTCTTTCTATGTGTACAATTATAAATTTGTTGAGTGCCAAACAAATAGGAAAAGGCCATTCTATATAGAAGGTACGTTTCTTTATATTGTGTTCAGTTTTTTGCAGTCCCTAGCCGTAAAATATAGGTTAAAATGCATTAATTCTCTTATAGATTTGTCGGCCTTATTTTTATTGGTTACCTTACTTTGCCGAATAATTCAGAACCACTTGTGGAAATCAAATCTCTCGAAGCTGTTTTACTTACAATATGATGTCATACCCTGTACCGATGCACTTTTAATAATATTTGCTGCGTTGCATTGTCCTGCTGCACCGTAAGAGGCAGACCGTTTTCAAGGCAGTTAGGCACACACCCTATCCAGAGTGGCGTAATTCCAGGTCCCAAAAACCGTTTTATGTTGCGATATTTAAGGATATCACCAGGTCAGATCCACCCTTTATTTTTATGCTAGTGTTTCAAAGTTATGAAATTCCAAAAGAAGTGCAGGGCCGCTATAATTAGAGTTTCCAGAAACTTAATGTCTTAATCAACATTTGTTATAAAAACTTTAGATATCTACCTTCCATTTTATTACTTTTTAATTTTGCCTAAAATGTGAACCTGAAGTAGTACTATTTACAGGGTGATCCAAATTCAAGTGTTAACTAAACTATACATAAACAATAATTTATCATCATTCTCACATCAAAAATCACTTCCTTTTTATTAAATATTACTGTAAATAAATATTTATCAAATTAAAATCCTATTGAATCGCATCTGTGTATTTGTGTAATTTCTTAGTTTGAATATCAAAGACCTAATTATAAACTAAGTGGCGCCCTTATATAACCATCAGACAGTAATTTTTGATACACAAATTTGCAATCCTTACTCACACCCATTGTTCACCGACCGAGAGCTGCCGCCCCGCATGTGTAATTTTCCCTAAGAGAGTCACACAAAAATGACGCCTGAGTAACGTGGGGCCAGATTGCGAGTTTTTTAATACAATTTTTAATTTTACAGATTTATAATTTTTATGCATATTATGGAATTTCATAACAGTCTTTAAAATATAACATATATGAAAATTTGAGCAATAAATCGTACTGCATTTATTTTTTTCCTATAATTAAATATTAAACGTAACTTATTTAATAATAATCTACAGTTTACAAAGTAGAATAAAACAGATATTTATAATTTATTTGTTTAAAAATAGGTTTTTGGTGAAATAGAACGCCTATAGGTAGGTGATAACAAAAAAAAAGAAACACAAGTATGAATTGGTTTTTGTGCAGATAGCTATTTATTTTTATAGTTGCTGAAATAGTGTGTTTTAAACGTTCGTTTATCTTGAAATTTATTAAAATTAAAACTTGGCTTGGACAACGTACAATGTATACAAATTTATATACTGGGTGATTCTAAAAAAGAGTTACAGTAATAATATCAAAAAGTAACTAATTCGCGGTGCAGTTTTAAATTAGAGAATTAATATTATTCATAGTAGACTTGTAATTCAAAAAAAAAAAAAAGAAAGTTTATTGAGATTATATTGTTTTCTATACTAAACTAAAAATTTGGAAATTGTTTTTGTGAGAACTTATAACACCAAGTTGACTTACTTTTAAAAATAATAAATGTCAGTTTAAGAGCAGCTATATCCAGTTTACGTGCAATTTTATATACAGGGTGTTGCGGTTTGACCACTCAATTGATATAATAAATAATAATATTTCTACTTTTCTTATTGATAAAATAGGGTAAAACGGCATTTGTTTGAAAAAAAATATATATATTTTTAAATAGATGTATGTGTTAGTTTTTATACTAGTTTGTTACGGGTGTTCCGGTGATTTGTTATTTAAATCTGAAGAAATACTATTAATCTTATCGAGTATTTTTAGTAAATTTTGTTAAATATTTTAATTAAAGATGGAAGAGAGCATGAAACCTAACCATTTGCTAGCCAACGAAATAAATTATGAACTAAAAATTCGAGGGGTAGTAACTACTCGTGACATTAGTGAAAAGAGAAAGATTTTGGGTCGGTTGTTAAATAAAGAAAAGGGCAGAGATCTTGATATAACAGATCCTGATTTTGAATTCAACTCGGAAAAAGACGCCATAAATCTAACTTTAGAAAATGTAAAAAGTTTGGTTCGGGATTTTGAAGGTCCGGCTACTGATAGTACATTTTTGCGCTTGCGCTCTAAGTTAATTCACGTTACTGGTAGGGTTAGACGAATGGACGTTGCTAAGGACCCTAATTCAGAATTTAGTAGATTCAAAAATGAAAGTTACGCGACGTGCTTACAGTTGGAGGCCGAACTTTACGAGAGGGTAACACCAATAGCTCCTCAGATCGTTCAAAATCCGGTGCAGAGTACTTTTATTCCAGTACCTACAAATCAGTCAGCATTACCAATTAAGATTTATAAATGGGGAATTAAATTCGATGGGGTTTCTAAAGAGTTTGGTGTAGAGGCATTTATAGAACGCGTCAAAGAACTAGCAGCGGCGCGCGGTGCTACGAAAAACGATCTCTTTGCTTCTGCTGTTGATTTATTTACCGGGAAAGGACTTGAATGGTGGCGTTATGCAAAAACGTCTCTCACGGATTGGGATTCATTAGTAGCGCGACTTAAGATGGATTTTTTGCCTAAAGACAACGACGAACAATTATGGAAAATTATTAAAGCCCGTAAACAACGCAGTAATGAAACGGTTACAATTTTCATAGCTGAAATGGAAGCGTATTTCCGACGTCTCTCAAACGCTCCTGCAGAAGTTACTAAAGTAAATAGAATTCGCGAGAATTTATTATTTAAATTTTATGAGCGTATAGCATTAACAGAATTCGCAACGGTTAATGAACTAGCCAAAACATGTAAGCGTTGGGAAGAGGTCCTTTTAAAGCGCTCAAGTAATTCGGACGTAGCGTGTATTGAACATGGTCCATCCACTAGTAATATTGGACAGAGCAGAAACCAAAGTACGAACAATCCTAGAAATAACCGATCTTTCAGAGGTTACCACAATAGTTCATTTCGTAATAGTAGTAGGGGTAGAAATTTTTCTCAACACAATAGTTCGCAAACTCATGTTTCTAATAGAAATAATGTGTTTAGTACCGTGGCAAATGTAATTAGCCAGGATATTCCGCAAGTTATATGTTGGAATTGCCAACAACCTAATCACACTTTTAGTAATTGCAGACAAAAACGTAAGAAATTTTGCTTTAAATGTGGTAAACTCAATGTGACCGTATCAACTTGTGATAAATGTTCGGGAAATGCCTAGAGGGGGTGAGTTCTTTCGGCCACACTACGCTCTCTAATTTCATTCCGGCCGACACTCATACACGCAGATATCGTACTAAGGAACAAAATCTAGTTTTAAGTCAGGTTAAGCAATTTTTCCAGCAGAACTTAGGTGAGTTAAAAACACAAATTGCACCTATGTTAGTAGAAAAAATGTATGATAACCGACCGTATGTATGTGTTAAATTATTTGACCAAAAATTAGTGGCATTGCTAGATTCAGGTGCAAATCATTCGGTAGTAGGATCAAAAGGTATAGAATTTCTGAAAAATTTTGATTTAAAAATAAAAAGGACCCATAGATTTTTTGTCACTACTGCAGATGGCACGCGTCAGAGCGTTCAAGGTTCGATAGATTTACCTATTTGCGTGAAAGATTTTTGTAAAATTATATCTTTTCTCGTAGTACCGTCACTGAAACAAGATTTTATATTAGGTAGCGATTTTTGTAAAAGTTTCCGTGTGCAAGTAGATTTTAGTGAAAATGCGTGGTGCATCCGTGACGAAAATAATGTTGAAATATCTACATTAACATCCGAAAATGTTGTCTCAAATTATCGTGTTTATAGCTTAGATGAGTTAACTTCGGAGCAACATGAACAGATTGACGAAGTGATGTCAAGGTTTAGAGAATTAAATAGGGACGGAAAATTAGGTCGTACTAATAAATTAACACATCATATCGATACGGGCGATGCTAGGCCATTCAGGCAACGGCAGTACTTATTATCTCCTTATATGTTGGGCCATTTAAACAAAGAATTGGATAGAATGTTGGAATTAGGTATCATCGAACCGTCGATGAGTGAGTGGTCTTCGCCGGTACTTTTAGTGAAAAAATCCGACGGGACATATAGATTTTGCTTTGACGGGCGTAAGTTAAATGCAATAACAAAAAGGGACTCGTACCCTTTGCCAATGGTTGACAGGATTTTGAATATGCTTAGAGACTCGCGATATATTTCCTCCATAGATCTTCGCAGTGCATTTTGGCAAATTCCCTTAAATCAGGAGTCAAAGGAAAAAACTGCTTTTTCTGTACCCGGCAGGGGACTTTTTCATTTTAATGTTTTGCCTTTCGGGTTGTCTAATGCGGCGCAGTGCCAGCAACGTTTGATGGACGCAATATTTGGGCCAGAACTTGAGCCAAATATTTTTGTATATCTAGACGATATTATCATCGTGTCTCGTACGTTTCAAGAACATATAAAATTGTTAACACACGTAGCGTCTCTGTTAAAGGAAGCCAACTTAACTGTAAATATAGAGAAATGCAAATTTTTCCGGCCTTCTTTGAAATACCTTGGGTTTGTCGTCGATAATTTGGGTTTGAGAACAGATCCAGATAAAATTACTGCAATGGTCAATTTTCCACAACCAAAAAATACTACGGAGGTAAAAAGGTTCGCCGGCATGTGTAGTTGGTACCGACGTTTTATACCCCACTTCTCAACTCTCATGTCCCCAATTAATAATTTAATAACTGGTAGAGGAAAAGGTCAAAAAATTGTCTGGTCTGAAGCTGCCAATACAGCTTTTCGTGAAGTAAAACAAGCATTGGTTTCCGCGCCCATTTTATCTAGTCCAAATTTCGATTTACCTTTTTCAATTCAATGCGATGCCTCTGATACGGGTCTCGGATGTGTATTAACTCAAGTGCAGGATGGCCAAGAAAAAGTAATAGCTTTTGCAAGTAGAAGTTTGTCTAAAAGTGAAAAAAACTATAGCTGTACGGAACGCGAATGCTTGGCGGTAGTTTTCGCCATAGATAAATTCCGACCTTTTATTGAAGGTGTTAAGTTTACTGTAATCACCGATCATGCGTCGCTGAAATGGCTTAATAATATGCGGGATCCAACCGGAAAACTGGCTCGTTGGAGCGTTAGACTAAATCAATTTAATTTCAATATAGAACACAGAAAGGGTAAATTCAATGTAGTGCCTGATGCTCTTTCCCGTAGTCCAGTAGAACAACCCCAGAACGAATCAAACTATCTCGACATAGCAGAGATAAACTCTAACGACTGTATATCATTAGATATTGACTTGTCTAATGTTGACTCGTTTTATGAAAGAATGCGAAAAAAAATTTCAGAGCGACCAGATGACTTTCCCCAATGGACAGTCAATAACCATTACGTGTATAAGTTAATCCCTTCAAAAATTCCTGTAACGACAAATATTTCTGAATGGAAACTGTTGGTGCCAAAAGGGCAACGGAAAAAAATTTTACAGTCCTGTCATGATGATACAAAATCTGCACATTTAGGTTTCGCAAAGACATACGCTCGTGTATGTATGACCTACTATTGGCCAAAGATGCGCCGTGAAATATACCGTTATGTGAGGTCTTGTAGAATATGCGGCTCACAAAAAGCTTCAAATACGGCGAGATTTGGTCTGATGGGAGCTGAAAAGAAAGTACGTTTTCCATGGCAAATCATATCCTTAGACTTAATGGGTCCTCTACCCAAGAGTCGTAAGGGCAATTCATATCTCCTAGTAGTCAGTGATTGGTTCACAAAGTATACAGTTATGAAACCTTTACGAAAAGCTACAGCTTTAAGTATAGTACGTTTCGTGGAAGACGAGATATTCCTAGTGTACGGCGTGCCGCAGTATATTGTCTGCGACAACGGGTCCCAGCTCGTAAGTTCGCTATTTAAAAAGATGGTTAAGGAGTATAAATCCAAAATTTGGTACACCGCTAAATATCATGCACAGGCAAATTTTGTTGAACGTAGTAATCGTACCATTGGGACAGCAATCCGAAGTTATATACAGAAAGAACATAGGGAATGGGACACAAATATATCAAAAATAGGCTATGCTCTACGTACTGCGAAGCATGACGTAACGGGATATAGCCCAGCCTTTTTAAATTTTGGGAGAGTAGTTCCGGCAACTGGCGAGTATTACGGAAAGGTAAATTTTGATCAATTAAATCCCGAAGAATGTACGGCTTATGCGAATGATATTGGTGGCTTACAAGACATTTATAAAGACGTCATAAATAAACTAAATGCTGCATACAAGCGCAATGCTAATACTTATAACCTAAGGAAACGCGATATAGAATTTTTTGTTGGAGACAAGGTGTGGAAGAAAAATAAAGTTCTTTCAGACGCCGCCCAAAGATTTGCACAAAAATTAGCACCGCGTTACATACTTTGTACTGTTCGAAAGAAACTATCTAAATTAGTTTATGCTCTTAACTTTGAAGATGGTTCAGATGCCGGGAACTGGCATGTGAAAGATCTTAAACCTTACTATGGTTCGTGCTCCAACCTAGGGGAATCAGATTCTGAACAAGAAGGGTAATTCTGTTTCTGTATGAAAAATTTTACGTGGTATATACATACATACGTTATATAGTTCAAGTTGCGTCTTATCAAAGGTAACACATTTTACCGATTAGTAGTTGAGGTTGATCCAAAATATTAATAATGGAAATTAATGTATCTAAGTGTGTTTCTTCAGATATTTTTGCCGTTCATGTATGGGATAGTAATGTTTACATTACACCCAGTTTAAGGGTTGTGATAAATTATGTGTTCAATGTTGTTATAAGTAAATATATTAGGAATAGAGGTAAATACGTTGTCTTTTTTATAATTACTAGTAATAAGGTAGGGTTAAACTATTTATATATTTCTAAATTAAGTTAGCAGATCCCAGAACTAGGGAATCGTAAGGTTATTATAATAGTCTTATTGTATCTATAGTTAGATATAAACTGTTTATTATAAGATTAGGTATAGGTATAACCCGGTACTAACAAACTAATCAATAATATTTAATTAATATATTTAGCGATTCATATAAAAATAGAAATTTTCAATTCCTATTTTTTTCCGGTGGAAGGGGGTGATGTGTAACGGTAATTCTGTACATTTTTAGAGGACATCCAGTATATACACAAGTACCTAATAATATTTATATAATTTTGTCAAGCCATTTGTTTTAATGAACGTATATAAAACTGATTCATAATTGTTAAAATAACATTGTAGCATAAAAGGGAGTTTACTCTGGAGGGTGGTGCATTATTTTGCATAATGCCTACCCGAATATTATTTCCTTCTTATTTCCGACTTATCGTGCGCGGACAGGGTGACGTCGTGCGCCAAGTACTAATTGTAATTGCCAATAGTTTTTCTAAAAGGATTTTCGGCGAAAGTGGATTCGATTCCAAAAAGAGCACGACTGACCGCAGGTTCCGTAAAGACGGTGTCGCCATTATTCTTTCTATGTGTACAATTATAAATTTGTTGAGTGCCAAACAAATAGGAAAAGGCCATTCTATATAGAAGGTACGTTTCTTTATATTGTGTTCAGTTTTTTGCAGTCCCTAGCCGTAAAATATAGGTTAAAATGCATTAATTCTCTTATAGATTTGTCGGCCTTATTTTTATTGGTTACCTTACTTTGCCGAATAATTCAGAACCACTTGTGGAAATCAAATCTCTCGAAGCTGTTTTACTTACAATATGATGTCATACCCTGTACCGATGCACTTTTAATAATATTTGCTGCGTTGCATTGTCCTGCTCCGTAAGAGGCAGACCGTTTCCAAGGCAGTTAGGCACACACCCTATCCAGAGTGGCGTAATTCCAGGTCCCAAAAACCATTTTATGTTGCGATATTTAAGGATATCACCAGGTCAGATCTACCCTTTATTTTTATGCTAGTGTTTCAAAGTTATGAAATTCCAAAAGAAGTGCAGGGCCGCTATAATTAGAGTTTCCAGAAACTTAATGTCTTAATCAACATTTGTTATAAAAACTTTAGATATCTACCTTCCATTTTATTACTTTTTAATTTTGCCTAAAATGTGAACCTGAAGTAGTACTATTTACAGGGTGATCCAAATTCAAGTGTTAACTAAACTATACATAAACAATAATTTATCATCATTCTCACATCAAAAATCACTTCCTTTTTATTAAATATTACTGTAAATAAATATTTATCAAATTAAAATCCTATTGAATCGCATCTGTGTATTTGTGTAATTTCTTAGTTTGAATATCAAAGACCTAATTATAAACTAAGTGGCGCTCTTATATAACCATCAGACAGTGATTTTTGATACACAAATTTACAATCCTTACTCACACCCAGTGTTCACCGACCGAGAGCTGCCGCCCCGCAAATGTAATTTTCCCTAAGAGAGTCACATCCGTCCATAGCACTTTATTAATAAAATTAGGGTCAGTCGCATTTCGTAAACATTCTCCATATAACACTACAATTTCCGCATATTCGGAATTTGTAAAATTATGCATTTACGACGAATACGCGAGACCGAAATAAACAAACTACTGCTTACTGCTTGTATTCGCACTATTCTCTCCATCCCCCTTCCAAATGTGTGGAGTGATCTACAAGTTTGGGGGGAAAGAAATGTGGGTAAATTTGAATAACACGCTGATGTGTTAGACGATATTATGTATGTAAACATGATGTGGCAACGATGTTTAATCCGGCATTCGATTGTCGTATGGGTGCGTCCTCAGAAAGTACGTAGCGCACCAGGAGCGTCGTGTTATTGATTTTTATAGGGTGATTTGTTTATTTTTTTTGAAGGTCGAGTAAAAAATTTTTTTTCGATTTTCTGCCTTTATTAGACCTCCCGAATACGTGGTTAAAATTAATGACATTATGACTGACTCACCCTGTATATGCAAGAGTCTTATACAATTTCGAGGCAAGAAGTTTGCAAGACTCGCAAGACAATACAACCCATAATCTTTCAAAATCGAAACTTTGTCTTGTTTTCCGAAACTTTTTGAATTTTGCGAGATTTTTTTATCTCATCCAACACTAAATATGGTCAAGTTGTTATTTTATTATTGGTGCAGTTATGACAAATAGTCACCTGGTTCGGCAATACCATTTTTTTCCTCTAGGTGATAGAATATTAAAAATTAGATGTGAGCAATGCATTTTCAAATAATTGGCTATTATTACTCTCTCATCTCATTTGGAATCAAAGTATAGTGGCAGCCTTGAAGTGTGCACGCTGTATGTAGCAGCTGCTATGTGGCGACAGCGATAATAATTAGAAAAATGTTTGCAAATAAATAATGATCGTTGTTAGAAGGCAGGTGAATGCATTAGATGAAGGTACAAGAAAAACTAATGGCTATACGACATATACTTACATAAAAAATTATCTATGCTACAACCACTGTGTTGAGTACATATATGGCGGTATGTGTATCAGTTGTTATCTTCAATTTGTTATTTCTGTGTGCAGGGTGGGCAAATTTCGAAGTTTTTATAGGCGGTTTTTATCTCGTTAACTATAGGAGGTAGAAAAAATGGCCTCCCACTCTCGATCTCCATTTTAAGGGTAAATTAATAGCCAAAACCAAAATGACCTATCGTCTTTTGTCTTTGAGTAATAAAAAAAATTTCAAATTTTCCACTTTTCAATACATGTCTGTAACTTGGTTATTTGTAAAGTTTTTTCTATCTCCTATAGTTAACGAGCCTATAAAAATATCGAAATTTGCCCATCCTGTACAAGTTTTTAAACGTCAAGTAATGTAAAAAATGTATATATTTAGCTCAGTTCTAAAATACAAGATGTTTGTGAAATAAATGTATGAGTACTGCCAGTAGAAATGTTTACTTCAAATATTTTTTAGAGGATCTCCAATAGAAAGGTAAAGGTACTGAGCTTACTGATAATTAGGCCATATTTGGCCCTTTTTACCTACTAACCTACACTACCCTGCCCCTTAACAATCAAAAACATCCATGAGTAGCACAGAAAAATTCTGCTCCGTGTTGAATTCGAACCAACTTCCGGCCGCTCGTGTTTCCCTGACAGCAACTATTCGTTGCCGCCTTGGCCGCTCGGCTACTGTCAGCCCCATCTCCAATAGAAAGAGTTAGAAATAAACTTATAAACTGATTAGGTAATTCTACATAAATTGTTCGAAGGTATTTCCACCGCCTAAGCATCTGTCTAATTTTATTGGCTGCAGCAAAAACACGTTCAAGATCGCCGGCGTGCTAATTCTTGATTTGAATAAGACATTTTTATATAAAACATCGTAAATCGCATTTATTTCAGAAACAGTATATTTAGTACCTTGAATAATTGCAATTTGTACATCTTTAATGATACTTGTTTTTGTAGATTAAGAAAAGTTGTGGAATACAATTATGCTAAAAAATGTCTAGATGCCCCGTGGTGCAGAAATTGTGTGTAATGGGTAAATATGTCTACACAAGCGAAAATATCACGATAAGAGGCACGCGATCCATTAGCGTACTCATTTTTAATCCACGTTCAAAATTATTCTAAAATTTTTTATTATTTGTTAATTTTTTATAACGTATTGTGTACATTTAGGTTAAGTAGATATATTATATTGAGCAAATCATGTACAAAATATTAAAAATATTGGCAGCTGGTCAACGAGTAATTTTGAGACACTAAATTAATTTTTGCAGTAAGTATATATCGAACAGTTTTGATTAGTTTAGTTGTAAGGTACGCATTTGGTACATTATCATTGCTTAATAATAATATGCCGCCCCCTCTCCCGCACAAGTCTTCGACTTCTGGGCTAATCCGCGTGGTTAGAATGAGGGGTAGAGATATTATTATTATTATTATTATATCATCTGAACTTCTCTCTTCATTAAGATTATTTTGTTTTTTTAAGCTTCCGTATGTTTGTATTTTTTTCTAAGTATTTCCTTTTGTGCATTAGAAACCGGAAATTTGGACATATTTTATTTAATGTACACATATTAGTACTGGATAGTAAGAATTTTATTCAAAAAGTATTACTCGTTAAATAAGTATCACAACCTACATGAAACATGAAACCGGACAATCTTAATAAGAATCTAAAAGCAATTAGAGAAATTTAGTCCATATCGATTCCAGTTTAAATTTATTTTTTAATTAAAGACCTGAATGAGGTAATCTTTAAATATACTCTTAATGTCGCCATATTTCTAATCACAGAGTGATGACATTTCTAGCGTCCGGTACTGGAAGCTCGAAAAATACACACATATCCATATGTGGAAGAAAGTAAAGTAAGCAAGATAAAATTCTATAATGAGAAAAAATTTGACCAATGTTCCCTCCTATAAAGTTGTTCAATAATTTCGTTAAGGTTCCTCCTGGCACACCACTGCGTTTTTTTAAATTTTGTATTTTTTCGGATTAAACATCTTAAAATGAAACTTAACTGTTATTTGAATGACTTTCGTATCGCACTTTGTTCAAAAAAAATAGAAATCATGGCCTTTATTATTAATAATAAAGCATGAATTCGTTTATTATTCTTTTTCTCGTAAACAATTCATTTCATCGACAATAAACAAAAGAACCTTTGTTAGTCTAAGGTTGAAGCTACCCAGATTTATTATTTTAAAATCTTTATCATACAGGGTGTTAAAAATTTAGGCATTAACTTGTAAAGCTTACCCCGCCCCTGGTAAACTAAAAAACTAACATTAAATTTTTGTTAAATTATATTAAGTACTTTAAAAGTTATTCAAGAAAGACCGATTTCCAATGGCATCCTTCAGGGGCACATATCTCCGTATGGAGGGCCTGTAGGGAAAAAAAATTGTAGGAACTTGTCATCTTATTTATTCATGTTCTATTTACACCTAAGAGATTTTCCATATTTTCCCGTACACCCTGTATATTCGCGTTCGAATTTCTTCATATACCTATGTTTTTATTACTATCAGTGGTCCATCACTTAGATTAGGTCGTTTACCAACAGACCATTTATTAGAACCGACATTTTGATTAAGTTCTCAATGAATTCACTGACAAAATGACACATGCGATATTGCCAAATGTGTTGTTGAATTGTTATCATTATAATTTTCAACAATACTTGTTATAACGCATTGTTGTAATTAATCATTAACCAGAATATGATTTTAGTAAGTCATCTTGTTACAAATTACATTCTTAACAATAGATATGGATTATAAAACAAGATGTTGGGCAATACACGGACAGAATCGATATGAAATTTCACCTGTCCTTAAGCCATGGGCAAAGTTAGGTCATCAAATCTGGGGGGGCTACAGCTCCGGGTGGACTGTGTTTTAATTTCGGTTCAGAAATGTGTGTAAGTTGTTTACGAATATTTTGAGGGGGGACTAATTTGTTTTGTGGGGAGGCTAAGCCCCCCAAGCCTTCCTATAACTTCGCCCATGCCTTAAGTCGACTCTGCCCTTGACCTCGTAAACGCGAGAATCCGCTTGTTGATAAAATAGTTCAGTTTTTTGCGACACATTGCGATTTCCTAATATGCGCCTAATTTCAATTTCAAATTACCCTTTCCCATTCCTACTGAGCTCCATTCGGCCGTCCTGCTTCGAACTTCGCATCGCAGATGTTCCGAAGACTCTTAAAGGTGACTTGGGTCTTCGGTCGCCGTTCGACGGTCATCCACCCGAAGCACAACGAACGGCTGATGAACTTCGCAGCTTTTCGACAACCGAGTGCGTGATACTTTTTTTAATTATTGTAATCGTGTAGATGCATACATGCCTGAGTATGTACTTTGTTCTTTTGTGTGAAAAGATTTATCTGACGAGGCAAACGGCCGAAGGACATTTCGTATGGCGATGTGAGCGCGAAGGTTTTGTTCTTTATGATATGTGCTGGACGAGGAGGGAATTTTAAGGAATCCGTCCTTCCCGAAATTACTACTCTTCTTTTTTGTGCTCTGCGTGCGTAAGACTGAGACGAACTCGAGACTGCAACCAATAGGAAGCTCATGTTCGAGATACTAACAGAAGACCTATACAGTTTAGCTAAACCGTGTCAGTAAAATAAAGGTTTTAATATGTAATCCATCCATTTAATGTAGAATATGGATTAATTGTTAATCAAAAGAAGTTTAAACAAATTCATACCTGTTTTAGAGGTATTTTTAAGAAAATCTAAGCAAGTTATTAATGATACTAGTACGATATGAACACAACCGAGTGATTAGTTACACAAGTTTCATTAACAAAGTTCATATCGAACGTGTGTTTTTCAAAATTTAATCAACGATGGTCCAAATAGATTTTATTTTATTAGCAGATTCGATTTATCTTAAATTATCAGAAACGTTTTCCTAAAATGAAAATTATGAGGTGCTCTTATTTGACGATGTCATGGTAACCACAGTTATTCATGGTTTTAAATTTGGCTTTGACAACTGGCGTCCAATTTTGTCGTAGTTCCGTTTTAGCGAAAAAGGATATTAATATGGGTGACTCTGATTTCGAGAATGTCTCTTTGGATATCGATATGCGCAAAGTTTTGTCGATTTCCTTCTTCCCGAAAAATTAATAGAGACGTACGAGCAAAACCTTAAGATTAGTGTAGAGGGAAAGGAATCAAGAATAGCAGCAGGTTCTGGCATATTTCGAATATCTTTCAAAACATAGTAAGCCGTCGTAGCTTTGCGTATATTATTCTATGCTACGTTCAGTAGCAGAAAAATATGGATATTAATAAGTATCTCCATTTAATTGTGTTTCTAAACAGAAGAATTAGAAGGCTTTCGGAAAAAAAATATGGTTTTAATGAAAACAAACAACTCAATTTTTGCTGGGAACCGACGACAGAACTAATTTTATGACAAAAATTCCATTGATAGTGGGGCTTGCAGGTAGCAGCAGACATACTGAATTGACAAATCTGCTCCTACAAAATGTTAAACATGAAGGATAAGACATTCATATTACTATTCCGTTTACGAAAACAAGGATATCACGAGATTTTTGTATCACAAACGGAAACATTGCAGGAATAAATATAGTGGAAATGATTCGAAGATATATAGCGATGAGGCCAAGCAACATCATACTCGATTTTTTGGAAGGTACAGAAATGGAAAATGCACCAAGCAGCCAGTTGGCATTAGTACTTTTGGGAAAATGCCATGTAATAAAACATTGTTCCTGTCTTCCAAATCCTCAACAATATACTGGACATTGTTTAAGAAGATCATCTGCGTCGTTGCTTGCAGATTCAGGAGTCGATTTATTAACTGTTAAGAGACATGTGGATTGGCGCTCTAACACAGTGGCATAGAGCTATATAGAAGATGCCAAAGAAAATAAAAAGAAAGTTACCTCTAATATTTTGGGTAACATTTCAGGCATTGATGGCCCTTCAACAAGTTCAAGCACTCGGGAATAAACTTGCTTTCTAAAAATACAGCTCACTTATCATCTGCTGGAATTAATTTAACAAATTGTTCAGAAATTGTACTTAATTAATGTTTACAATAAATAAATTTTGTTGAATTGTTTATAATTAAGGGTATAATGTTCGGCCAAACAGTGTAGCTTTTATCAGGCTCCGCCCATCAGCACCTTCAACGGCAAATTTAACTTTGTGCCCCTGTAAGTTAGGCAATTGTATGCAGAAATTTAGCAAAACATGTCTTCTTGGCGGACAGATTTCATGAATATAAATGCAAAAAATTGAAATCTGAGGCAATTGTCTGTTATATGAAGACTTGATTTACTAGCCTACAGCTTTCTTTTTTTATAATAGTGCCTAACAACGTCTTACCGCAGTCCTAAATGTGGGCAATATTGCGACCAAAATATTGTTCAGATCTAATTTTTTTTTTTTTGAAAATATGGCTCTGCTGTCTAGTAAAATAGACTTTTATTAGTTGATTAAAACTTGCTCCATCTTAATACGAATTTTCATTGAGGAGAAATATGAAAGTGCGTGGGCGTCTAAAAACGGCTTTGTAAAATTGCGAACATTACAGCCTTAATAATATCAATAATTTTACTTTAAAATTTGCGTATTATTATGAACTCATATTGGCACTGAGTTTATTATGAAGGCGATAATGGCATCCAAATGAGGATGCTAAATGTGTTATAACGACACCGTCGTAGATTAAAAAACTAAAAATACGATACACGAAACGGTACAATGAACTATCTCTTGTTTTTTAACGTGTTTTCCTCCAAAAGTTAAAAGAAATAATTCAGTTTTAGCAAATCAGGTGTGTTTGGTTTCAAAACGTTCTGAATTAAAATTTATATCTATCAGTAAAATATGAAAAAAATGTAGAATTATGTTTTTTATTCGAAAATGTACTTTTATTTACGTTTAAAATTCTCTATTTAAATTTGGCTGAAGTTAATTCGCAGCAATATTTTTTTCAACACTTTAATGGAGAAGTCTGATTTTTATACATATCTATAAATCGTCAAAGTAGGTAAATACCTAGAAATAGACAAATAAATACTCAATAAAAGGTGAAGATAATACAATCTTCAACTTATCAGCTATAAATTTACATTGACAATTAATATGGTTTTACATTGTGAACGTAATTATTTATCCGTTTCGTTGTAGATACAAATTAAAATAACAATAAAATTAATAATAATGGGTAACTGTCTGGGTAATTTTTTTATAAATTTGTAAAAAATACTAAACATGTAAAACTACATTTAAGTTTAAAGTAATTTTTTAAGTATGTATTTTGCAGACACTCTAAAGCAAATGTGAATTCACATCTTGACTTGAATTTTACAACGTAATTTTAAATTTCAAATTTTATCATTTTGCCGTGCAAGACAAACGATTTAAGAAAATCGTTTTTTGTTTTGGCACAAGAGATTATTAATATATAACAAATAATAACAATGCGTTTAGGCTGGTTACGGTTGTTGTGTAGTACGAAAACTGACATAATCATTCAAAAATCTGTTCACCACCCATGCGTGGGTGTACCTACGTAAAATCGCAATTCACTGGTCGCCTTGGGGTAAACATACCCCACCACCAGCTGCCTCATACGTGTTATTGCACATCCAGCACCAATGCATGCGGAAAACAGGACCCCCTAATGATTCAATTTTTAATACGATAGTCTCTTTGTGGTCATTACTGACCTACAACGGTCCGGTTATTAATCGTTGAGTTATTTTAGGTCAACTTCGCAAGGGGATAGATCGCAACGCTGATGTAGGGGTCAAATCAGTGACGTTGCTGATTGCTTCAGGCAATATAATAGTGGTTATATAATTCTTCAACAAATGTCAACATATCTTGAGCGTTTAATGCAAAATATTTGCTGTATTTTTGGTTCTACGGCTGACGGTCGAAGCCGTTCCTCAGACAACGGTTTTTGTGGAGTCACCTTTGAAGATATTGACAAAAAAATCATTAAAATTTATAAGCGTTTCAATTTCAACGTATTTGTTGTATTGTTGGTTCTAAGGCTCAGACAACGATTTTTGCAAAGTCATCTTTGAAGATACTGACAAAGAATCATCAATATTTTAAGCTTTCTGAATTATATTAAAAAAAAAGTAAATAAATTCATCATAATTAAACTTACTTTACTTTAAGATAAATTTAAGTTATGCCTATTAATACAGAAACTTTAAAGAGGTGACAATTTTTTAAACAATTTCATAAATCCTAATCTAAAATGGTTATGAAATTTTTAGTAGGCTTAACAAAAGACAAACATAAATTATTCAAATAAATGTAAAATCTTTTAAAAATAATGTGTAATTTCTATTGCCAAATAACATTAAATGAGACTTTGCGTATTTGTGGCCCAAAATAGTGAAATGTCGATGTAATTTTAAACTCTGTTAAAGTTACCAAAAGAAATTATAGAAAGTTCATCTTAGGTAGTGTTAGTATTTATATTGTCAGAATGTAGCGATTTTATAAATATTTATTGTATGTGGCTCTTTTTATGGAATTTTTACATAAACTTCAACAATTAATTTTTCACATTTAAAAGTCAAAGTAAGAAAAATTAACACAAACCTTTTCGAAGTTCATCCTTTATGTATATTTTGCTGCAGTCAAAAAAAGTGTTAAATTTTTTGTAGAAGAGAAAGGTAAACTTAAAATTATCTATGTCTATGTGCATGTTGTTTTAATTATCGCCATATTTAACCACAGTAAGATCGCGTAAATACAGTTAGCGGTATTTTTTGTGCCATAAATAGTTGAGCTATTACCAAAAAAAAAAACTTATAGATAGGAGTATCTGTCAAGGGTTTAAAATCTTACTGTCTTGTTGACTACTCTTCTAATACAAGGTAACGCCGTCCTTAAGTTACAAATTATAATCAGTAGAAAGGTTACATAATTCTATTAGTGAAGGTTAAAATTGTAGTAATAAATAATTTAAGACACTATCAAGTTTTTTTAAACTGTAGGAATAACTATGTAACCAATTATTGTATATTATTACAAGTCCTCTCAACTAAATTAATGTATCTCAAAAAGTTCAAGTTCAAGGAAATTACCATAATGTGATAACGCAAACAAATCCAACAATTATTATATTGTGTTTATCACTTGACACCTTTCTTATTTTAACCCATAAAACACATATTCAACATTCAACTAGACACATTACTTCGATACTGACTTAGCAGTTGATTCGGGTACCATAACTCCAAGCGACCTGCTTGTTTTGGGGACTAACCTATTTTTTGGAGACGCCCTATATTTGACTTCCTACTCAGAGCTGAAATAAAACGGGCATTGCCGAAGTCAAGGACATAAGCAGTGTTATTGATATCATATTCGTGTGTAGTTTTGTTGTTGTAGTACAGACAAATCGCATTCCTCAATGCTCACAACTTTTATAAATGAATAACAATAGCAACTTGGGGAAGAAGGTCGCCAATTTGAATGACCGTCAAGGCCTTACAGAGCCATAATTTCTATTGCAGGGAACGGTGGGAACTATAGGGGTTTTGGAAACAATAGAAAACGTTATCGAATTCGTATTAAACTGAACTAATTCGAGAAAATACTGTTATTAATGTCACACATTAAAACGAATTTGGCTATTTATTTCGAACTGCTGACGTATTGATAATGAAATTTACTTTCAACATTCAACATTAGTACTTAGTTCCATTTATCAATAGAGATCCAATTAAATTGCTACTCAGAACTTCCAGTTGTTTTAAAACTGATTGAGGTAGTGTCATTATTATTGCAAACGATAGTACATCTAACAAAAAGTTGTTACGCTCCCAAATAAGGAGACAGGGAATTATTGAGTGTCGTCATCAAGTATTATTAAGTTTAATCAGTTGTCCAACTTTAAACAATGATTTATTACTATAGTACTCCTAAATGTGATCAACAAAATATCAGGTTATTATAAACATCCATGATTAATTCAACACCCAAGTAGCATTATAGTAACGAAAACTAGTATGGCACCTTCAATTAAGTGGTTATTACGTAGTAATCACTAAATCTACCACCATATAGCAAAAATAACTAATTTATGTTAGCATAGTTGTAAATACGTAATCCTCACCATTGAAAATCACTTCATGGTTTTTTAATTTTTGGTGGGCTAGTCTGGAACGTTATGAAAACTAAGCAAAAACAGCTTAAAGTTGCCCAAACTTTAAAGTGGATATTAAAGATAACGACAACCAAGACATATCACTTACATATTACTTAGAAGTGACAGTATTTTTAACGTGCTTGTAATAGTTTTGGCGACGTATTGAGAACCTTTAACAAACCTTTAATGTGACTGCACTTGATTATACAATTGTGGCAGTTGCCATCATGTTATTGCTTCATCCATAAGTGATTTCTATATTTTACATGGGATCAGAATTACTAAAAAGTTGTTACTACCTTCAAAATTCACTATGGAGTAACCTTTCCCTAATAGTGACCTGCATGACCTTCTAACGCTAGAGAAAATACATTAGTTTATTAGTAGCTTTATCCTTTTCGGCATTCGACTACGTTTTATAGAAAACAAACAAATAGCAAGTACTACAACTCTTAATAAACATTATTGTTTTTGGAGTTCCTAATTCTGAGAATTTTAAAATGCAATGGTAACACTTGTTGGATTGCGCTTATAGTTTCTCTTTGAGAATAGTTTAAATGTTCTAGCCAGAATAATGTTTCGTCATTTTCCCACTGGTATGGAACGACACAGAAACAAATACCTTTTTTTCTCTTTTGTAGGCACTATTTTAAAACACATTTTGCATATACACTAGATATAAAAATGCGCGAGGTGTGAAATGTTGGCATGAACTACATATATTGCAATTTTGAGGTTATGGTGAATTAAAGTGGCGAAATAACGTTATTGTAGCGTTGCTACCACCTTTAAGTGGCCGGAAAGTTGATGGGTTAGTTCCACTTGTAAACTTTCTGTTTCTCCAATTTCTTTTTTAGAGGCAGCAATCACATCCCCCCGTTTTCGTAATCACAACGTGGCTTAAACGTATTTGTATAAAATGCAAAAACGTCTCTGAAACGTAGCTGCCTCCAAAAAAAAATGTTCCCATTTTAGTCACCTCCACGTAATAGAACTATTTCTATAATGTAGCAGTGATTTTGGCAATACACTTTAAAGTTTTCAGTGCCGTGGCTGCTACTTCCATTCACTAATAATGCTACTTGGGTAGACATAGCACTATAGCAATTTTACACAGTAAAAAAAGTACATGAAATTTACGTCATTTTTGGTCCAAGAACGTTCGTACGGAAAAAAAATTTATCTACCCCATCTCGCGATTTGTTAATTTTTACAAAGACGCTTAAGTAAAAGGTATATTTTAACAAAAAAATGACACCACATTATTATACTACTTCCAAAATAAATGTAAAATGTGTAAAGTAATGTGTAATAACGATTATTTGCTGTGTATCAAAAAATTTTTTTTTTCAATGTTGCTCGTAAAGATCCGCTATTAAAAATAAAGCTTTGCGTCATCTTAAAGTACTTCGAATCGTTATTTTCACATGACAACAGCCAAATATTCAAAACCATTGCATTCTATGACTCAAGTTTACATAACCTAATATTATCTTGCAACCTATTGCACTCTGCGAAGATTCTTTGGCAATGTTGATAAGAAGAAACAAAATGCAGTCCACATTTGAACTACTTACTTTTATTGCATCAAACTTTATGATAATCAATATGTGACTGGAAATGTAGAACAAATTAATGCAAGCATGTAAATATTAAACTACAGTTTACTTTGCAATGACTCCACCCTCTTCCTAAATGAATAAAGACGAGATTATTCCTTGATATTAGGTCGACAAGGAATAGCCGGGTGCAATTTATGAATTAAAGGACATACTTGCACACACACACACCGGTCCCCTTGTTCACTGAAAGGGGGTGGAAATGTGCAATTTTAGATAAGGGTTGAAGGGGACCTTGCAAAGGGTCGGTATTTGTTTCAGACACAGATGTATGTAACTGTTTAGATAAGGCTGCACATTAATTGAACATACAAACGAAACTACAGCTATCATAAATACATTTGTTCTTAAACTTTTATTAAAATGCAAAATAACAGCATTTTTGACAAATTAGAAATCTTTTTAGTGGTTACTTACAAATATGTTTTGGCAAAATTATGGAGATTTATGTTTACGAAAAAACGTGCTTTACAGTATGAGTTTATTTTATGTTTGTTTCTTTTTCAGAATGAAAGGACAATGTTACAGATAAACGATAGAATGGAAAGGTAAGTTTATCAGTTTTCTATTTCACAATATTATGAACGGAATAGTGATGCGAAAATCTGCGCCTCTAGCCTAGCAAATTGGCAGCATAACAATCCGACGAACAGACGAAAACAGAACTCGAACGTAGGCAACTATTGTGGCTCGCAAAAAGCGAGGCTGGTGCACTAGACTCTAGAGAGTGTATAAAGAAGGCGAAATCAGCGTTGAGTTGATATCGCGAGGTGTTTGTTTATATTGCTTGCGAGATGAAGTCGGAGAAAAATGAAAACACAATAACATAAATGCCTTTCGAAAGAGTGGTAAACCGCCTAAACTTTTGACATAGTTACAATGCAGCTTTTATTTGATTATGATTAGATTTCTTTTCATAGCAAAGAAGTTATTTATTTTTTATTATTCAGCGCAATAATTATTTTAAAATATCTGGTAGGTGGAGTTTTGGTGTTTTTGCAACTAAAAATTCTTGTTTTGAATAAAGACAGAGGCCATACACTATTAGGGGCAGAAAAACAAATTTTGACTCATCATAATAGCAATATGCATTAAATTGTTTTTTAATTTAATTTTTCTGTACATAAACTTCTTTGGGACGAATTTAGAGAAAGTATTATGATGACCAAATAAAAAATTCATGGCCTGCTTAGATTTTTCTTTTAGGAGTATTTTTTCTTCAAAAATCATATCAGTGTTTATAAAAAATCTGACAATTTAACACTGTTTCATATTCTTTAAAAGTCTTATATCACAAATTTCATGAAATTATTTATGTTCATAACTTTTCAATGAAGCCTTAACATTACTAAAATCAAAAAAAATATATATGTTAGTCAATTGGTTACCTATCTATAGAAAGCCTTAGATTGAAATGATATGAATAGAAGAAACGATAGAATAGGACGTACAAAGGCGTTAAATAAAAGTAAAAATTTGTTGTTTAGTTACAAATTCAAGAAATTTGGGATTTAGAATTTTTAAGGGATGTTAATACTATTGTGTTGCCGATTTTTGATAAAAAATTTCAGAAGAAGAAGTCTAGATAACCGTTATTGTCAATTATCAAGGCATTAGCCTTGATAGTTATATAGAAATAACAAATTTTTAAAATTAGTCGGTCAATCGAAAATTAAATAATATTTTAACTTTGCCCATTCTACTAATATTCATAATATACTTATCTAAAATATTATTAATTAAAATTTTATAGATTTTCTTGCCAGATTACATTTCCAAACGTTTTGAACCAATTTAAATGTGAAGTTATGACAAGAATGCAACTGTTTTAAAATTATTTCGAAACAATTTAAAAAAGCAATCGCAAGAAAACACCTTTCCTGAGGAAAAGAATACAATATTTGCGTCGTCAGTTTTTTTGCGAATGTTTCGATTTACACCCTATCTAACATTATTGAAAACTAAGATAATTTACGCGGATATTCGCTACTCCCATCTCTACATGTGACAAATTGAATGAAAATAGAAACAGAAATTGTTTTATTTCTATCTGTTGAGAAATGCTCCGATACAACGAGTTGACAACTTTCAATTAGAACGAAGAACAGTGCCCAAGAACGCGCGCGAAAGGCAAACGACCTAGTGGACGGGTTGTTGGCTTTTTCGCTTTGCAACTGCACCGACCCAAGGCGCAGAGATGCAACTATCAGCCACTCTGGTATGATCTAGTTAACTAATATCAATGACACCGTCTCAACAATTAATTTGCTGCCATTAAGATTAACAGAACAAATATTTACTGTTCCTCACAAGGAAATCATAATTACAGCGTGGAAGTGTTTAGCTCTTGGTCAACTGACTGCCCATCCGTCTCGATATTCTCATAAGTTTATCGGGCTATACAAGGTGTTCCGTCACCCTTACCGCTGATGTCATTAGGCCTATTTACACGTACGTGGCCTAATGATTGAGTATACTTCAAGGGCGTAGTTTTTAATGGCATCGACTGAGACAGGAAAAAATCTTGCAAAATTTAAAAAAGTCTTGTCTGCAAGACTTTTTGTTGTAGTAATATTTTTTTTAAAATCTTGTCTTGTGAGACCAAGACAAGATCAAGAAAAAGTAAGACAAGACAGAACGATACAATCTGTTTTTAAATGAGTAACCATGTTTTAACCTCATCCAAAAGTTAAAGGAAATGGTTTTAAATCTACTGAATACGTAGCTTTATCCGGAGTGCCTCAGAGAAGTAACCTGGGGCCTTTGTTATTCAATATTTTTATAAATGACATAGTTCAAGTTATAGATGTTCAAGGCCTTCTTTATGCAAATAATTGATTTAAAAAATGACCATAAGATTCATTTTCAGGTCGCCTGCGTTCGGTTATATGATAATTTGAAACACGTTGAAGATTGGTGCACTTTAAATCATCTCAAGCTTATGTCGTAAAGTGTAACGTAATGTCCTATTCCTTCAAAAAAGATCTGATCTGTTATGGTTACAAGGTAAATAACATTATTATTGAAAAACCAGAAACCATATCTGATTTAGGGGTAATATTTGATAAACATCTGTCTTTCAATGCGCATATTGATAAGATTGTTTACAAATACAAGCGTATGGATGGATCTATAGCGCGTTACAGTAAGGACTTTTCTAATACTAAAACTTTAAAAATATAATATGCTCAAAGGTAGAGTATGCCTCAGTAGTTTGGAATCCTCAATATCAAACCCAGTCTATTAAATTGGAAACTGTTCAAACTGTTAGTTATTCTTGTTAACATAAAATCGCTTCTGTATGCCAGTGGCCAATATGATAATACTATCGTAGCCGTAATGGACCGAATGTAACATATGAAAAACGTTATGTTATAAAGATTTGTTCCAGGAAGTCTGAAAATTACACCTGCATATGTCGGTGATTGATGCTGTGGAAAAGTGCATTTTTTACGAAATGTATATGTTATAAATAAATATATATCGCTAGTGGTAAAAATGATAAAAATTTGCTCAAATTGTCCTGAAAAATTTATCTGTCGCGCTGAGAAATGGTTTGCATATACATATATTGCTTCACATCATGAAGAGAAAAAAAATCATGATGAATGGAAAACATGTATACATAGTACAGGAGTACTTGATTATATATTTTTGATAAAAACATTTTCTTTTCTTAATATACCATGAGCAGGGAATAAACCTGTCATAATTCAAAAACAAATTTGATATTTTCAATAGTTTTTACTACTTTGTATACAGGGTATCCAAAAACTAGTGATAAAAAATGATAGGGTAGGTCAAAATAATGTCAGTACTTCATATACATGTTTGTCCTATCTGGTTTCCTTCCAGATATAACGGGTTTCCAAAGTAAAATGTTAAATATTGAACTTCAGTCATTATTCCTAAACCGTTACCTTGGCATCCTCAAATTTTGAATATAATGAGATGATAAAATCACAATTACATATTAATAATTGCACAAAAAAACAAATACATGAAATATCTAGTAATAAATAGTTGCTAAAAAGTACCAAGACACAAATCATATTTATAAAATTATTGTCAATATTGCTTACGGTTATAAAATGTATTGGATTATATTCTGCTGAACTTCAGTCCAAATAATATCAGGTGATTATTAATAAAAATACCATTCATTTACCTAGAAGGGTTTGTCAATACGATTAATGGAAGGATATTATTTTAACATCCTCGAAAAAGGACAGGGAAGGTTAACGTACCATTAATATTTGATGAAAATCGATACGGGAATATTTGGAAATAAAGAAGGTGGTAGTAGGTCGTTCACTTCCATTTTTATCGTCTTATTTTATATACTTTTCTGTACAAGATACTAAAATGTTTGACTAAACTTTAAGGTCGAGTTCATGGCACAAATTAATAAAAAGAACTTTCCTACAATTTTAGATATAAACGGTTCACGAATAAAAGTGTTAGTGAAACGTATTGAAAGTTATTAGTCCGTTTACTTTCTAAGATTTCTAAACTAATTTTGAGGAAAATGACACGTCATCAGATATAATGTAGGACAACAGTGCAGTAGCAAGTCTGTGGTCTGATTTGTGATAAGATAAATGGTTTACAGTTTGTTCATTGTGATCGTCTGGCTATAGGTACAGTGCTTTCATAAATATTGACGAATATTGTGCTGCAGGTGCAGTTAATTTAATATAGACCAATAACAATGTCATCAACGTAGAGATTTAGGATTTGACGTTAGTAGTCCATTTGTACGAAAAATTGGTATACCTATTTAAATTTTCTTTATTATTTTTATAAATCATATTTTGTAAAATGTATGCTGTAAAATATAAATGCAATTACTAATTGATATAGTGTAATTACCATTTTTTTAAGAAGTAGTTTCAAGTAAAAATATACACCAAGAGACAAGATAATTTGTTTGCAATTTTGTATGCAATTATTACTAATATTAGCAACATTTTTGTTTATAACTAATTACCCAGAAGGATAAAAGTCAGAAACATACGCTGATAACAATTATTATTTTAATATTATACGGTAAATTGTTGGTTATTTATTCTTAATAGTGTGAAATAACACACTAGAATATAATATGTAACACTAGAATGTAATGTTACAACTCTAATGCTCTAATCTCGAAATCGGTATATGCCTGGTGGACTACTGACAAGTGACTTTAGCTGTTTGCTATAGGTTTTCCAGGTGTAATTCAATGCTGGTCGGGGCATTAGCCCGCAGAGTAGTATGAAACAAATCAGTCTTGACAGTTTTTGCAAATATTTGTAAACAACTGACTCTTCCGTACAAATATTAGCGAATAAATTGATGGAATATGCATACGGCAGGATTGGCAATAGTTATAGGAATACCTTCGTTTAGAAATGTTTGCAAAAACTGTCAATTATAGACCTAATAGCGATTTGTTTGACAAGACCACAGAGAAACATCAACATAGCAACCGCCTACTACTATTTTTATTTTTTTCGCGCAAACTGTTGGTTGTATGAAAAAACTACAAGAGGGAAAAAAGTAGTCAAATAGTATTTAAAAGAAAAGTTTTGTTGAAATCGGATATTGCAGGAAAAAGTTCTGAAAGAAACAAATCTAGGGGTTGTTTATTTATTTATTCCCGCCTTCCAGAAACATGAGCCAAGGAGTAGATACCACCACAAAATAGCTTTTAACTAGCTGATATTGTGTATCAAACTTAAAATTGCTAAGTGTAACCGTTTTTAAGGAAAAATAAAAAAACTATTTTTTCCGCCATTTTGAGATTCGAATATCTCAACAGAAAGGACCCAAATTGAAAAATTTTATATCAAGACCCCCCCATGAAATGGCTTGTGGAACCCACTGGTAAAATATTTGACCATCATTCTGGAACACCATGTATAACATCAGAATGCGATCTATCCAGCAAATTTTTAGGTACTGAACTCTTTCAAAATACATATTTTTTTAATTCAATTATAGATGTAAACATTGTTATAACATAAACTTACATAGTTCTGCATATAAAATTATTCACTTTTATTTATAAGTATGTGAAAATAATTGTTAAAATGTGGAGTTAGAATAGCGAAATAATGTGTATCATACAAATGCATTTTAAGTTATTATATTATATTATTTGAGGAGAGTTTAAATAGTAAAAGTGGATAAACAAAACATCAGGAATTTTATTTTTTATATTATTTTTGCTCTACGTGTTTTATTTTTCGAGATTTCAGTACCTAAATAACACCACAAATTTGATCATTTTACGGCGAGAAATACGGCGACCTTAATTAACAAATATAGGAACGAAATGCGTATGACTCGCTATGATACCGATGATAAGTACAATACCATCCTGTTATCAAATTTACCTTCAGACTAACAGATAACCGTGGCCTTGCAGGCTTGAAAATAAATTGTCAGGGTCAGGTTTGTTAATATCTTATCATCGCCATTCTTATCTCGAGCGAAAACGATAACACGTGGGGATTAGAGTGCGCAATTTAACACAATGCGTTTCCCTCAACTTATAAACAATCGCCTTTTGTTAGAACAAATCGGCTGACTAATAAATATTAAGTTTCGTGGTCGTTAGCTAGGCGCATTTTGATATCGAGTTGATGCAGATAATAAATTGTTTTACATTTTTGACCCAATAATTTGATCAAGAGATGAGTGAGCATATGGTCGAATATCAACGGTTACTGAGATTATAATGAAAATATTTTTACCTGACTTAATTATTGTAATGCAACAGTAGAAAAAGGTGTTTATTCTGTAGGTATTATAAATTATAACATTGATTAAAGATCTAATAAACCAAAATTAATAAATTCTGTTTTCAAATATACCATCGTCCGCCTCGATGCATGCATCAGCTCGTTCGTGGATTGCACCGGTAGCTCGTTAAAGTGCACGGTGATTTTCTCTTATGAGTGCTGCATAATTAACAATCCGATCGAATAGCGCCTCTCCTATGTTGACTTTTGTTGCATATCCTAATTATTTAAACTATCCCCAAAGGCAGTAATTAAGAGGATTCAAATCTGGTGTCCTTGGTAGCCACCTCGGCCAATCGTTGTGAAAAGCGATTGTCAAGATGATTGATCGCAACACCACTAAAATGGGCAGGGGCCCCATCATGCTGAAAGTACATATTTTGCCTAATATTCAATGGAACATCGTCCAGTAGATCTGTCAAATTATTTTCTAAAAGTTCTTCATATCTAACTGCAGTTAAACGACCATCTAGCACAACTGGACCAAGTAATTGATTATTAATCATACCACACCATACGTTAATGCTGAACCGATACCGTGCGGATTTTCATCTGATCAACGATGTTCATTGTGACCACAGATTGTGACAGTTATTTATTTCATCACGAGTGAATTGAGTCTCATCAGTGAACAAGAAGAAGATTCTGGACGCGTTGAATATATAAAGGTTTTAAACCATTTTTGTGAATTACTTCTCATGCCGTAGTTTGATTAATTTGGAGACGGGTTGCAATGCGCCTTGAACTTACACCCGGGCTACGTTCTACCATATTTAGAATTTCTTCTTCCACTGCTAGACCAGGAATAGCTTGCTTCTCAGATGAAATTGCCACACTGGGAAACATTCCAGTTTCACGTGCATTGTTGAAGATTGTCTGGACTGGAATACATTTCTATCTGGCACTCTTCTGTTTGGGATGCGACGTCGATATTCAGCAGGATTAGCACTACCGTTGCAATACCAACAATTAATAATCACTAATGTGAGATTGGTTTAGAATGCATGACCTACACAAAATAAAATATCAAATAATAACAGCTTTCGCAAAATAGCAATAAAAATATTTAAATTGCTATCTCAGTAACCGTTGATATTCGACCATATGTTTATTAGGCTTTTTTGTTCACTTTTGCCCCCCAAACACCGCTTTTGAATATTGGGGGTTTTCCCCAATCACCCTGTATAATACAAAAATTAAGCAAAACATTTGTGACAGTAGAACTTGGACAATATTGAGACATTTAGATATAGTATAGAATTGATGCATTGAACCTGCTCCTAATCGAGGTGAGTATGAGGATTAGGAAAAAAACTGCCAATTTGATCAATAAATTGGCCAATTTATTGTAACAGTCCACAAATACAGGGTTAACTAACACCAAGTACAAAAATGTCTAGCTAGCTGGAAATTATTTGAAGGGTAGTTCCGTTAATTCTTA
The DNA here is from genome assembly GCA_025584915.1 of Monochamus saltuarius. Taxonomy (NCBI): domain Eukaryota; kingdom Metazoa; phylum Arthropoda; class Insecta; order Coleoptera; family Cerambycidae; genus Monochamus; species Monochamus saltuarius. The sequence continues at coordinate 18,684,988 of CM046725.1, forward strand.
TTATTTTCTATCCCCTCTTAAAATATTTGTAGTCATAGATAAAATCCTATACGGGTTTCAACAAGTTTTTGAAAAGTTTCTTTTTGAATTTGTTTTTGTTTGGATCAAAATGTATGTAGCACTCTTTTACTGTGCCAGTGTTACTAGTGGATGATACAGCTTTATAGTACAGGGATGAACAATTTTTTTTTTAAAAACTGCAAGCTTTCTTTTGTTTTCTTGCTATATTTTTAATTTTATTGAGTTTTTTATGTAAAGGTCATTGCGCCTTGGTACTATTACATTATACACTGTGAGAATATAAGAATTATATAGAATGTATAAGTTCGAGTGGGCAATATGTGCAAAAAAATCCTAATCCCAAAGACCAAATAATTATTTAGTTCATCATCTTATATAACCTTTCTGTATTAAGAAACAAGTTTTTGATATTCATATGTTGTGTCAACAACTATTAGATAATGCTGTTTCAATGTATGAATATAAAGAATGGGCTAGGTAAGGCCAACAACATCCATACGAACATTAATCACGATCAACTTACATAGCAGTAAAAACAACTGGTTGGGGTAGGTTTGAACGAAAAAGAAAACAGAGAACGGTTACTAAAACTAGAATAAGTCCTTAAATCTAAATAAAGATGAATGAATGAAATATGTATGCATGCACACATAAAATGGTGGGCTGTAAGTTATGTGTGGAAATATTCGTGATAAAAAACAATATTGATGATCAATACCGTCAAGCATTTTAATGATTTAGTAAACAAATTACACTATTGTCGGAGCATATAGCGCAACCTCGAGATTCTTAGAAATAATATGCACCGATTTAACCTACTTAATGTGTGATAGACAATTTGGTATGTAATTCTAATTGTAATTTGTTTCCATACATAGTGCTTTATTTTAGTTCTTTAGTACCTATCACAATTTATTTCAAAAAATCATGCAAGAAATAATAACCATATTGGCATAGCTTGCATAAAACAATCCATGACAACTGTGATGGCTACACACAACTTACATTTTAAAATATTTGTAAAAACTTGCAAAATTTTGGAAAATCAGGTTTACCTCGAAAGAGTGACAGATACTATATACAATATCAAGAGGCATTGTTCGTAATTGTATGCGTTTCTCTTTTTCTTATATTCAAGTATTTTTCTTGTATACCAAATTTGAAATAAAAATATTTTCTTTTAGGTATCAATGTGACTGCAAAGGGTAGATTCATTCTATCTTTTTTGAACAGTTCAAATCCGGAAACATTTTACCTATCCAACTCATTGAATTTATTTCTTGACGTTATGAAATCTGAAGCAATATTGAGATTAGAGATTCAAAGACATAGAAGAATATGTATTTTTAGACTCTATACCCTTTATATAAAATGAGATAATAAAAACATTTTCTTTTAGGAAAAATCCTAAAAATCTTATGTGGTAATGTGGCTGCAAAAGGTAGATTTATTTCTGCTGTTTTGATCAGTTAAAATAGTCCCAATCCTGAAACATCTTTCCTATCCATCTCATTGAACTTATTTATTGATGTTGTGAAATCAGAAGCAATATTGGGATTAGATATTCGAAGACATATACTCGTATCACCCTGTATATAAAATGAGATAATAAAAACATTTTCTTTTAGGAAAAATCCTCTTCCTATGTGTCAATGTGACTGCAAATGGTAGATTCATTTAATCTTTTTTGATAGTTTCAATTCTGAACCATGTTTCCTATCCAACTCATTGAACTTATAGACATAGAAGAATATATAATCTTATCACCCTGTATATAACACGAAACCAGCCAATCGCTCTTTATTAAAAGTTAATAGGTGTCTGTTTACAAAAGATCTAATTATTTGGTAGCTTAACATTCACATAAGTTAAACAATCAAATGTTATCAGCTGACTGACCTTCGAGCTAACTCGATAAAAATTATGTGTACGTTTATCAGAACCCCATATCGCACCACATTCCTAATTTTCGAATACATTATTTTCGTTTGGACGATGTAGCCCAATTGTAGATAACTAGTAGCTGTGCTACTACTGTCAGAGAAACCAGGATATGTAAATAATCAGACAGAATTCAGTGGGGTAAGGTAGGTAAGTTTTAGAGCACTGGATTAATATCCCATTTTATATATTTGTTTACATCGCGGCGAGCCGAGAATTGTGGGTGCGTAGGCGACAATCCGATACTTACATTACTGCATTTAAAAATAGTAATATGAATAAGAACGTTCCTTATCTATTAACAAGAGATGTTAGCTCCGGAGATGATATCCACACGACCGAGATTAGGCGGTTACAAGGTCCTTAACCTTTATAGATAGTGCAATGGCGAAGCGGAATAGTTTTATACGTAAGGGATGGTGCTTACCGAGATCTGGGATGGAGCTGGACGGTTCCTCGAGTTTGTTCTCGACGACCTTAACTTTCGGGGGTGGTGGCGGCGGAGGCGGCCGCATGGTGTTGCCGTTGGTCGTCGGGGAAGACGTGGAGGACACAATCGCCCCGGACGGGATACGGAACTCCTTGGGCTCGGTCTTAAACACGATAGCGGCGGCCTGCATAGTCACTGGGGTATGTGTCGCACTGGTTCAAAAAGTAAAAGTCCCGCTCATGTCCCGCGATGACACAGAGATCCACACGCGTTTCGGGGCTAGTTCGAGACAGAATGAGAATGAAAGTGAAACTGAAATGCAGTTCGGGTGAACCGTAGGGGCGCGCGTGCGCTGCACCCTTAACGCCCCATGTCTGTCTGGCACATGCACTTGAGGGGTGACTTCGCCGGGAGGTTTTGGATCAAGCGGGCCGGTGGCGGTATAGCGCGCTGTGTTGACACGGTGCGAACGAATGAGCTGTGGGCTCTGTAATGCGGCGAGTCCGTGCCGCGCTCCGGCTTGGCCTTGTCCTTGAAATCGGCTCATGAACCCAGCGCTAGCTCTGACTGCTTATCGATTTCAGGTCGCGAGCCTCTCCGTACACTTCGCGTGGTCTTTATTGCGTTTTGGTTCTGGTTTCTCCTCCAAACTGCCAAATTCTGCTCCGTGTCACAGTGCTGTCCGTGTACGGGGTGCTCACACGACCGCCCGCCAATTTTTCGATGGTGCGCTGTTACTATTCTCAAATTGTTGGACCAGGACGTGACACTACAATTAGTACAATTCTGTCCATACGGGACGTTTTGAATAATTTAAATATAGATTGATTAATACTATACATTGGCGTCCACTAATAATTTTAATTTTACGCTCTAAAAACTAAAAAGAATTATTGTATTTATTTATGCAGAAGTAGTAGAAAAGTATTTGCTCGAGGTTGGCAAGGGTAAATGAAAAACATTAAAATTAAATCAAAACTATAAACAAAAAATAATCAAAAGTGGTAACACTTTATGGAAATGTTCTGATTTTTAACGCGCTTGTCCCACTTTTTTTATTTTTTATCTTGCATACGTTTAATACTTCTCTTTATTATTGCTTACATATTATTTGATATTTTCTTTCTTCTTTGTATTTCTTTATTTTTCTGTATGAGATTCCCATTTTGTAATTGGGTATTCCCCTGTTGAATGGTGTAAAATAAAATAAAAAATAAAATACTAAAATATGCGCTATCCCCTTAGTCCCACGTGCGCAGGCCCACGATATTGTACTAAAATATAACTCTTCTATATAGTATAAACAAGCTCTCTGAAAACGAGTCCCGAACGTATTCAATAATTTAAATATAAAGATTAATATAATACTATATGAGCGTCCACTGAAAATAATACACATTTTTTTTATTAACAGCAAAATATTTGCCAGAAGTTGCCTAGGGCAAATGAAAAATATAAAAAATAAATCAAAACCATAAAAAAATCAAAAGTGATAAAATTTTCTGATTTTTTGGGCGGTTGCCCCCTTTGGTTCAATGCGCCTACCCCCTTGGCGCCCCGTGCGCACGCCTATTATATACTGAAACATAATCCTTTCATTATTTGTAGTAGTCCAGTATTTGACAAACAAGGTCTTTGAAAACTAGTGAATTATAAGTCAAATCCAATAAACCAACTTAGACCAAGTTACATATTACTGCATTAAAAACTAAAACTTTTTTGAGGAAACTCTCTTTTCTTTCAATTAAATTTGATATACAATGAGTTTTTGGGTAGACTATGCTTATGCTTAATTTTCAAAGCAGTTTCTTGTTTTTTTCTACATATTTTTTTATTGATAGATATTTTAAGAGCAATGCATATTTTGATAAATAGCGTGTGTATTGTAACAGAAAATTATGTTTTAAAAAATATATTACTTAATTCTAAGTAACTCATCAATTTCCTCTAGAATTATACATATATTTAATTTAGAGGTGTGAAAACCTAGTAGCAATAGCAGTAAATAAAAAGACATTTTCCAAAATTTGCCTTTTAATTGTTAACAAAAAATATATATATTTTACGTTTAGGATATAAGATCATGCTCATGTTAAGCCACCCAAAGAAAAGCTTCCACTTCCAAAATATATTTGTAAGGAAAAAGTAGTAATGAGAAATTGTTTTAAAAAATTTCTGTCGAGAGAAAAATAACAATTTGGATTTTTACTCAAAATGTAAAGCAAGTACGACAATATTAATGAGGAGTTCTATCTATAACAAACCAAAATATCGGCAATTCGATATTGTTGTCTATTAAATTTACTTAGACCTCTTAAAGCAGTAGATATAATAATTTATAAGGCAAAACATATTTTGTGTGTCCGTACATTTAGGTATCATTTCCTTTAAATCATGTTTTTTGTTTTATCCGCAGACTTGTATCGTACTAGGCTTGCCGTTTACGTAGAAATGTCCAGAATACAATTACCATACATCAAATTGTTGTCATTCTGTTATACATAATGCAATTAAATTGTATTTTTGCGTTTGTATATTCACGTAATGTCAATGTCAATGTTAGGTAATGTTTGAAAACAAGTTCTACTTATTGTAGTAGGTAAAAAATGTGTTTATTAGTTTAAGATGAAATACAAGTTTTAGATATAGCAGCAAGTCTTTCACTAAAATACATTGAGTCTTAACTTAAAAATGAACAATTAGAAATGCAAATAAATAACATTAAGTATGGGTAATAATGGGTATTTGGCCTGACACAGTGTTGGAGAGGCCAAAGTTCCAAAATTGTTTACCTTAATATTCATAAACTTTCTGACTGAACTATTCGAAACAATGTAATTATTAGTGGTATGTGCTATCTATCTACGTGTTTCTAAAACAGTATACGCTAGTAGTAACTGAGTGAGAATAACTTACACCCCTTAATGAAAACAGAAACAGAGCACTGTGAATGAATATACACGGTGATTCAGTACTTCTGAAGAAAATTAGGAATAGATGCGTCATGAAAAATGTAGTCAATATCGTATAAAATGTTATTTTTTATTTCTTTTCTTGGGAATTTCTTTCCATTTTGTTCAATTGCTGATTGCATCCTTTGCCGCCTTATCAGATTTTACAGTGAACCATTTTCCAGTGCCGTGCAGAGGTGTATTATTAAATCATTTTCGAACTGCCCTTTTTGATTTTTTTTACAAAATTATATTTCTACATATCTAAAGGAATGTGAAAAAGAATTGAAAATATGAAGTTTACTTATGCTACTGAATTTTAAGACTGCTATAACTGAACAAAGAGAGACACTCTGCATATAAAACACAACCCAAACAAAAATAAGTTGTTTCAATCATAAAAAATAAGCTGTTGAAGTAGCGGACGACAAATAAAACTTTTATAGAGGTGTCCCTCTTCCAAATGGGTAACTTTGTACAAAATCTACTAAATAAATTGGCTAGAAATTCTGCCAAGTCATTTCTTAGAGAGTATATCCTGCCTGGTTGTATACCACTCTGTATATAGCCCAATTTCTTCTAATATGCTGCATCAGCTAAATGCCTACTTTAACAAGAGAACGGGTCTTTCTTCTGACTCTCACTTTTACCTCTTTCATTCTCCTTAGACGTACGAGGCATCGAGATACACCGTTCCGAGTTTGTGATAACACACTTTCGATTTTCATTGCCACAGCAACTAACCAATGGCCGTACGTCAATTATCTCGAACTAATTGTATATGGTCATCAGCACTCTATCTTTGCACTAATTAGAAGCTGTTAGCCGCTGAATTCATAGAAAGTGTTATGGATTAATTATTATTATATGAAAATAAACATGGCAGTAAGTTGGATGTCATTGACACGGTGAACGTTTTTTATTATAAATAATAAGTGGGTATGTATAACGTTTAACACTTTTACTATAATGATGTAAATTTCTTGCAAATATACCAGAACTAGTTTCTCTTCATTAATTATAGTATTAAATTAACACGACTTCCAACTAAGATGCATAGCCAAACCTGTCTTATAGAAAAACTAAGAAATTGTAATGTTTAGTTGTAGTTAGGTATCCAAAGAAGAAGTGTCAAATACCACAAAAAGTAGTTATTCACATTGAATTCCATTAAAACTATTTCTTGAGTACATACTGATCTACAATTAACATTTTAATGGATTTGAAATTGTTTCATATCTCTATTTTTTTTCTTTACAGGGTATAACAAAAAAGCAGATCATCCTATTAACTGCATATTTTTGGCGGCAAAATATGACGATTTAACTTTGTAATTTTTTTACATATAAGTTTGAAGTTTGATACTCAACTGTGGTCAACCAAAGCCTCAAGGGAATTATTGTAAACGACGCCTAAAAAACAAACATAGCCCCTCGCATTTTATTTAACGTACGACCATGGATAATCTTTCAATATCGCAGCATTTTATTTGGATTCTTCTATCACTTTTGATATTTTGTAAAACTCTTCTATTCCAAGATAACTTTGATGCATGCAATGTTAAAGAATTTGGGTTGTACTTAAGGGATAACACTTTCAAATTCTAAAGATACACCTAAAAACAATCTGTGGATAATTTATTGAGGTTTTAAATATCTGACAACATAGGGTTAGCCAGCTTTACTTTAGTAATTCTTACGCATATCTGCGTGTCTTAGCGATGCACTTTTACCTATATATAGAAAAGAGAAGATCAACATCATTTGTATACTTCCACCACAGCTTAAATAACAATCAGCTCACAGACTCGTATGAGCGGGAACGTCTCGCGCAGATCTTCGCGCATGTCGCCATTTTGGGATAAAAGGCAGCAGGGACGTGTGGTTGTAAAATATGCCCTTATAGCCATACCGTTCCATACCGTCAACAACTGCGTTATTGGCGCACGAATGCTGTATTTTGCGGTTTGTTGATTTCCTTGTATTTTATACTGTTATGTTATTTTATTTTTAAACAATTTCAAGTAAAACAAATTTATATTTAGTATGACACTTTCTAAATTGGGACAACTATTTTTAATCCGGTCCTGACTTGTATCCCAAACGAGAGAGAGACAACAAGCTTCAAGGACAAATTTTCACGTTTTAATACTTCAAAGGTGCCGCCGTAGAGTCTGTGAGCTGATTGTTATTTAAGCTGTGCTTCCACTCAGAGGGTTAAATATTTGACATTATTTCAAATATTTTTTAACTGAAAACTAAATTTTTGCAAATCGATAGATGGGAGACATTCAACTAGTGGCCACCACACTCACCTAATTTAAGTCCATTAGATTTCAATTAACTTCTGGGTTTATTTGAGACGATGTTTATTCTGAATCGATGGAGAATATTAATCAATCATTTTATAAATGCATCAGAATAATTTTGTTGGAACCCACAGGTTTTTCAAAATATTAGATTTTTAGCAATTAGAACAGATTATTATTGGATTTTTAGGCAGGCGGATATATAGAATAATTAGTAAATTAAAATATGGAATTAGTGTTTTAAAATATTGATATTTATTAAAAATGATAAATCTGATCAATCTTCTGTTCATAGACGTTGTATACAATCCGTTAGGACATTTACAAATGATTTACAAATTGTTCCTTTGAGCGTTTGCTTGGAAATGTAAGTTTAAAATTGTTTTTCTGCGGCTATCTCTAACATTGCGTGACTTTTAAAAATCAAATTTATCTCGAAAAAGAAGAGGTTTAGGAAAGTTCACCTTCGTGATATTAGGTCTTCAAAAATAAGTAGTTAATGAAATTACCTACTTTTTTGTTACGCCCTATAGGAAAGATTAGAAGAAGAATCATTGAAAATCATTTATCGTAGCTTCAATTTATACTTTGCATAGCTCAGCGTGTGAATTTTTTTAAATTTCTCTTGAAATGTTAATTTTACAGGAAAAAGTGTACATTTTTCTGTCAATCTGGGGGACAAACAACAGATTTTCGCAACTGCGATAGCAAACCCACGATATTAATTAAAATAAAAAGCACGCTTAACCTTGGTTAAAAGGCAAGGACTTTGGAGAGGTATTCTAATCATAAAATGACTACTCCGTCTATAAATATTTTTCGAATTTAAGCCACTATCATAATAACGTAACCTACAGCTACCGTTACTTTTCCCATTCAGGGTTAACTATGCGAAATACTTGTAAAAAAATTGCTTTTACTGTTTCCTTCCTATTGTAAATTATTTATTATTTATCTGTTTGCATAATTAGTAGAGGTTTATTTCGTTTTTTGCATAAATAAAAACTATAGGAACCTTTGTTATAAACAGCAATGTTATAATATTACAATAAGAGCACAATTAAATGCGTCTTTTCCATTATTTATGACATGAACCATCAGATTGGCACTATTGACAGTGGTTTACAGTGGTTGTTGACTGAATTCATAAAAGTACGTTCTGGAGTTTTGGAATTTGAAGTTGTGGGGAGGGTAACTTAAAGAGCTTCAACACTTAGGACCTTTTGAATCCCTCGTAGATCTTTCCGTTAAGAGGTCAACTCTCCTCAACCGTTAATCAATCTATAAGAGAGAAAAAGGTGACGTTGATAAAAGGCCATCGTTGTTCCAACATGTTGATGAAACGGCAGTGCACTCACAGACTGCATGAAGTACCATCCTGTCTTCCTGTTCGCAACTTCCATAAAGAATTGCTTCATTCTGCCTCATATAATAGAGGTATTTCCTTAGCCAACAGTGTCCAGTTTGAATACCGGTCAGCAGGCGAAGGTTTGCCCTAGAGATAGCCAGGTACTTTTTGGCCGTATCTTTACAAGAGTATTCAAAGAACTTCTTGACCAATTGTTCCATCTTCTAAACTCTCTCGTATCTTCCTTGTTTATTGATGATAACGGAAGAACACCGGGTCCAAAGATATTAAGGCCCGATACAGTCCTGGCTGGCTTGTCAGCTTCTTTATTGCCATTGCACCATTCATGTCCCTTGACTCAGCATACAGATATGCTATTAGCGATTGAAGACAATACCAGTGCCTTATGGCATTCCCATACAGATCTACTTAGTTGGTATCTTATGCTTAAGCAAGATCAGTAGTAATTGTCTGCTGTACGTGTAAATTCTATTATTTACGCGTACAGGAATAGATACTACGTGCTGCATCTTTCTTCCTTTTTGATTCGTCTATGAAGATGTTAATTACACCTTCATTAGTCATCACTCTTGACGAGTACTGTGTAGGTTCTCTCAAACGCAAACTGGAGACAAACACTATCAGTGCCTGGCTGCAGAAGCTGCATCTTCTTGACAACCCCATTCAACAGGCGACTCATAACTTCTCCACATCCTACATATGGTTTGAAGCTAACTTTCTTAAGGCCAAGCATAGTTATCAAGTCCACTTCTACAAGGAAGTACATAATGTGATTATAAATTTGTTGATGTTTCGAATTATTCATATCGTAGTTAAAGTAAAAGTCAACTTTTGAGTGAAAGCCTGTGATTAAAAATTTGCTCATGTTTCGAATTATTTAGATAGTGAGTATTGGAAAAATCCTACTTTTCAATATTAGAGAATAAATGCTACGTTATGACGTAAGTAGTGATTCCTCCTAACAAAATAACAGCGAAACATCACGAAAGTCACCAGAGAATAATCTTCGATAGTGTCTAAATATCAATCACTTTAAAATTGAAATGTATTTATGAAAGGATTAAATGAACCCATAGATGTGAAATACGAAGATCGACATTGTTAATATCCCAGGTTTCTTCACAATATAAATATTAATTACATTTTTATATGACATGTGCTAAACTAAAACGTCAAGAGCCTTGAATACCATTTCCATTATTAAGTCGTTAACTATTTTATTACTTTAATCAGGAACTAAAATCTTGTCATGGTCAAGTGCATGGTAATTTAAATATTTACCGTGCGCAAACATTGTCATTGACAACTTTGCACAAGTCGCTTGTTTGTCACGAGACAAAGGAGGCGTTAGATTCGATTTTAGCTTGTCGAAAATACTCACGATTTAAATTTCAATGCCTTTAGATCCAGAAGTATGAGAATCTTATTTAAAAGTACAGATGAAGAAACTTAGGTAAATGAAAATTACACTTTATTTTATGTGTATGCAGGCACCGAGATTCTTATAATCTCTAAAAGATTAGAGAAAGAAAAATTATAAGTTTTACCCCATCACGATTTGGTAAATTTTATAAAAATGTTCCAGTAATGTATTTTAACAAATATTTGGTAGAATTACTATGTGGTGCAAATTTTCACACTATAGGCATTAAAAACTACACCGTCAAAATCAAAATGTACAGGGTGTTCTTTCTTTCATATTTTGACATCCAGGTGGAAGATTTATTATAATTAAAAGAAATAAATGATACAAAAGTTTTAGGCTTCTTCTTTTGGACTCTTCTTAAAATGAACAAATGCGAATGTCCCTATGCTTTTTGACATTTATTTAAATTAATTCAAAAGATAAAATAACTGTTTTTAGTTTTAATTTTTGTAAAAAAACCTTCTACCTCAGTGTCTAAATATAAATGAACAGCCTACTTGGCCCTACTACTTGGCTATAAGATGATTTCTATACCCTTTCAATAATGATTATTATAAACTTCTTATTTTGATGTGTCATATTACTAGGTAGAGTTTGGCGTATGCAATTAGTTACATTCTGTATATAGCTGAATGAAAAGAATTTAATATCTTCTTCATACAAGTAGTGGACAGCTGAACTGACTGACTTCTGAATATCTTTATATAGGTATTATAATTTCATATTGAGAATAACTTAAAAGAAAATTGTATAAATATGCTCAAAAATAAAGTAAATGGATACTCGTATACCTACAAACACCTGATTTTTATTAGAAATATTGTGGGTGAAGTAGGTATGTACTGACTGCCATTATTTGACATCGTTGAAATTCAAATTAATTACGTTGCATTTTGTGTACCTACATGTTCCATTTACTCACTCATTTTGTAAAAGTTAGTACACGTATGTGTAAAAAACAACTCTATTATGTAAAGGTATACCGTACTTAACCTAAAAAACATTAAAATTCATGATGTCTTTCTAGATGCACTCGTATATGTATCATATCCAATATAGTAGCGTGTAGAGTCGATTTCTTGCTGTGTACGTTACAGTTATTCCTTGTAAGTATCTTGTAACAGTTACTCCCTGTGCTGCGTACCTTATCACATTCAAAGGACCTGAAAAATTTACAGTCTATCTCTGGTACAAATAAAAGTAGACCTCTCGCTTTCGCCGCTTCCTCCGCATCCCTGTTTGGATCACCGAATGTGTCCCATCCAGACCCCCGAGGTACGCAGCAATTTGCTCTCGTCGTTCCGAGACCGGCTCCAAACGATGTCGAGAGCGAGAGTAGCTTCTTGGGGTCAAGGCCACCGCGATGGAGCGACACAATAATCGAGGCTTATTTCGTCAACTGGATTATCTTGGATCCTTCTTGGGATTTGAAGCCATAAAGGTGGGTTTGTCGGGGCGTAACACGATGATTTGGCGTCTAACTCGCATATAAGGGTGTACAGGGTGTCTGGAATATATGTACAAATCTTAAAGGGACTATATCTGACCAAGAATAACAAAAAATTCTTATGGAAAACATTTCTAAACGAATTCTGTGTTACGAAATTACAAACTAAAGTATAATATAATATTAATGAAGTAAACAATTGAAGTTTTCCATAAAATTCTTAAAACTGTAACGTGCGACAACATTGTAATCTATTAGGTACCTGGTGTTGGTAACCTCAAAGTATTATTATTATTATTAATGAGCCAGGCTCATTTCAGAAAGGCCCAGTTCCTGGAAGTCCTTTGACTGTTAGAACGCCTGAGTTGGAAGAAGCTATTTTACACTAAACTGAAGAAAACCCAAATAGGAAGATAGCTGCAAATCTTAAAGTAAATCATAATTTAGTTTGGTCCGTTCTAAAGCATCAATAGTTGTACCCGCATCACATACAAAGGGTTTAAGTCTTACTATCGCAAGACTATCCTTCTCGCCTACAATTTCGCCATTGTTTACCGACGAAGATATTTTTTCCAGAGAGGCTATAATAAAGTTCCATAATAAACACGTTTGGTCTGATGAAAACTCTAATTCCATAATCGGATCTCGATATCTCGATTTTCTTTGAATGTATGAGTGGGTATTATTGGAAATTTTTTTGTCGGGCTTTACTTTTTACCAAGAACTTTAATCAGTACCTCCCTCCTACAATATACCTACAACCAATATTAATGCCAAGATTAGGCCAATATTGGGCAATTGTTTTGCTCTACCTGGGACGATTCTATCAGTTTGACCACAAACCTAGAAAAAAATATAGACGGTGCCAGTGGCATATTGCCGACGACCGCTAATTCATAGCCGCCTTAGAAGGTCCAGATTCACTAAAACTTGCTTTTTACGCCGGTTTACGTTGGTGGCATTGCAACTTGAACCTGATTATGTTTTTGTAGGTTATTATAATTGTTTTCAAACAACGATCTCCCTTTGTAGTTTGGATTGGCGTTGAGCTTCGTGATTACATAGTGAATTAGTGTTTTACATTTTGCGTCTCTCTAAAAAAATTACTAATTTCATTTTGCAATATAGCCATCATATTTGCAGTAGCACCAACATAAAGCAAGTAAAGTATCCATTTTCTGGACCTTAGGTCCCTAAAAAACGTGGCACCTGTCACGTGACCTATATCATGGAACGGCGCCGTCTATATGTTTTCTAGGTTTGTGAGTTTGACCTTATCGGGGCGTTTGTGTCACAAAATAAAGGCTGAAAAAATGAAAACAGGAGAAAAGTACAGAGTGCGGTAAACAATCCGAGTTCAGCATTTATCCTGCAAGGTTGTCTACTTTGCGAAATGTAACATATTCAGCGCGAGCACATAGCACATCACTAGAACGGACGTCTGGCGAAAATAGCTTGACCCTGGCAAGGCCACGTACGTAAAGTCAAAGTCAGATTACATTGAAAAAATAAATTCAGCTGCACGATGTTAGAAGTTTCAGCGTTCTCAGGGTTTAGTGTGTTTACCTAAGGCGCGATTTCGTGTTATTTCATTTAGGAGATTGTAAATCTATCTCCAAAAATACATAAAGAGCGTCTTTCAAAAGCGTTACAAATTTTGTGTGTTTTCGTTGCGTAACGGCAACAGTTTGCGGCGCAGTTCCAAAATATTACGCGTATATCGTCAAGAGATCGAGTTAACTATTATTTTTTTTGTTTCAGGACGCTCATATTTGTATTATGACGTATGCGTTTGTTGTAATACAAATTAAACGCTTTTTAAAAGCCGCTTTACAGTCCACAATTCTTTTTGCAACGGATTGCAGTAAGCCCTTGCACCTGCAATACCATTCCTAAAATTCTGACTTGCAGTTTGTCTTACAGTCGTCAATTCGCAATTGCAATAGATGTGATACCAACACTGCGACCCGAATGCACACTAAAAACTGAACTGTTTATTTAACGTTTACAAGTGACAATAACAAACAGCATAACATATAAAATAAAGGTTTCAGTTAATATATTTTGCAAGCTCAACAATCAAATAATAATAATAAATTAGAAGCGAAAGAAGGCAATTTGAATTTGAAAGTGTAGAATAGGAATTTTTGCGTATGGCGGTAACCATACAAATCACTAAATTATTCCTCAGGATTGCAGAAAAGCTGCAACAAAAATCGAGCAAGACCTATATTTTGAAAGTGCAAGAGTCTTTCGGATACGACGGCTTTTGCAATACGCTACTGTTCAGAGCGCATGCCTACGTGCATGAGACTTGCAAATTGCAGAAAGAATTGCACACTGTAAAGTGAGCTTAAGTACAACTAGAAAATAAGTGAATATCATCTTTTTACAAATTGCCAAACTTGTTCAATTGCAAAATCTAAGAATGGTAGTGATTTTCTAGGTGTCGTACAAAAATGTACAGGGTGTTTAAAAAATGGACCATAATTTAAGGTTAGCTTTCTTGAACGAAAATAAGGCGATTTAAGTCAACTTACCTTAGTACCATCTTGTTTCCTTAAGAAGTTATATTTTATTTAATTGTTTACGCTAATATTGAAAAATAGATTTTGAAACTTATTTACTATGTAAGTTCGTTCACTTTTTTTATTGGAAACATCGTCTTGGTCATGATAATAAACATTGTTTTAGCCAATATCTGATAGATAACTTTTAGATATCATATTCCGCTCGATAAAAACTAGGCTGTAAAAAAACTTATATCTTATATAAGCTTGTGTTGCTAATTATTATTTCGCGAAATGGAGAATTACTTAATTAGACATTTTCTGAGAACAGTTTAATGGAAACAACAAGTAGGCAAAAATTTGTGGGATTCATAATAGGATAAAGTTGCCCACACACGATACTTTTGTGTAAAAGTTGTCTTAAAAAATAAAAAAAAAATAATTGAAATGAAAAAATTTATTCATAATTTCTTTATTGTTTGTATTGCTTTTTAATACTAACATTTGTGCATCGTTTGGTAACAAAATATGGTTGTTAACGCATTTATTTGTCAACTAATATTTTGCAGCATTTTTTTATATTTTGGATGATTTAAGGGCTTTTCATATAGTATAAAGTTTCCGAGCCATGTAACAAAATCTTCTCAAAATGCAAAATTTCTTGCTGAAATCATTTTACACGTTGAAACAAAGTGAAATAAGTTTGAAAGTATATTTTATTTTCTTTTTCTACGTTCATGCAAAAAACAAAACTTTATTGAACCATATTTAGTGGAAAAAGTGGTTCTTTTTGCACTAGTGCAATAAAATGTTTATTGCATTCATCTGTCATTCTACTACAGCGTTTTGTCATCATGACAAACATAAATCAAATAGACATCATATTTTCCTAGGCTTATGTGTCATCTAAAAAAACATTTTTTGGTTTTTACATGAACGGTAGAAATAATATTGTATGCTATTCGTACAAAAAGTGTTTATTGCACTCGACGTGTTGTCTGTTTGTACTTGCATAAATAACTATTAACGAGCTAATACGACTCAAAATAGGATCGTATTAAACAGAAACCGTTGTACTGCAATGTTTGAACTTAAATGTATAGTAATTTATTATGTAATCTAGAACTTTTTGAATAGTTAATGTGAGTAATGCAGTAAATAACCTCCATGAACTATTTCAACCTCAATAACAATAACATATCGTAACTACCAACACGTGTAGTCTTAGTTTTGACCTGTACCTTACGATAAACATTAGCAATGTATAAAAGTACCTACTTTGTTGGTTCATTAGCAGCATTAGCCAATTATTTTTCTGGCC
Source organism: Monochamus saltuarius (assembly GCA_025584915.1). NCBI lineage: Eukaryota > Metazoa > Arthropoda > Insecta > Coleoptera > Cerambycidae > Monochamus > Monochamus saltuarius. Next base: position 18,700,712 of record CM046725.1, read on the forward strand.
TTCAGTACTATTTGACTTTGCCTTACGTTTATTTGATTAATTTTCACTTCGTTTTTCAGCACACCATGTATGGGAACATTATTTTTTTCTGCAATCGTCAGTAAAATTATCATTGTCAGTGTATAAAATGTAATTTTAAGGCACTGGTGTTTACAGTAATTTTATTTTAGCACTGGTGTAGACGTGATTAGTTCCATATTATTGAATGTCAAGTTGCACAATTCTTCACAGGCGCCAAATACATACAGGGTATCCCAACGAAAATTTGACCCCCCCTATAATTGGAAAACCGTTTAATATTTCAAAATTCGCCGAGACCCGTCGATTTTTGTTCTTGGGGGAAGCTTTTTTGACAGTCAAGCCAACTCGATATGTTCATCCCCCTAATGCCAAGCAACCCCAACTTAAAAATTTCAAATGCAACTACCCCACTTGTGGCACATCATTTTAAAGCCCTTTTCATTGCGAATACAGTGACGTACCGTTTTTAGAAATCGAGATGATTCTGTCAAATCTCAACAGTTTCTGAGGTGACTTGATTTAATTTGTTGTTTTTGCTATCACAAGATGTAATATTCTAACATGCAATCTAATAAAACAAAATAATAAATTAGGGGGTCAAATACGATTGAGGCAACCAGAATTTAATTATTAATTAATTAATTAGTTAGTTACTTATTGTTAAATTGTTTTAAAAATGAAGAGTCCTTATTTTGTGATACTGCCGATGAATTCAATATATCCATTTTATTCTCAACCAGCCCATCACATACACAAATGGGAATATTCACATTTTTTTCAAACCGATTTTATTGGATCGGTTATTTTTTTTCGGAAAGTTGAAGGAATAGTGTTGAAATTATACATTTTTGAATTCAGCAAGTTAAGCTGTACAAGAATCCGATGAAAAAATATAGGGGTTCTATTTAAAAAAATATCCGATGACGTCATCACGCGAAAACAAATAAACGTCGGAAATGCGTTGGTATAGAAAAAAGACTCTTTTTAAAAATCAAAATCGACGGGTCCGAGGAAATTTCATGAAACTTCGGTGTTTTAGAAATAATGAATTTATTCCATACTTTTCTTCCACACTGTATATAACGGTTTTAACTCAAATACATTTTTAGCAACATCCGGGGTGCCACAAGGGTCACATTTAGGGCCGCTTCTGTTTGTTTTATTTCATGGCAATGTTGACTCCCCTGCTTTGTTAAGTTTGTTCGCTATTCGAGTTCCGCGTTTTGGTTCTCCAAGTAATGATTTATTTTATTGTCATAATGTTAGAACAAATGTTGCTTTGAAGTCTCCTGTATATGTAATGTCCAATAATTTCAACTACATTAACGAACACATTGACATTAAGGTTTGCAGCCTGAATGACTTGTTAACTTTAGGAGCTCAGTCTGTTTAATACTTATAATGCTTGTAAATAATTAGCTTATTATAAATTATTGCTATCTTCTACTTTTTGTTATCTCTTTATTATTTTTATATTTTTCTTAAATACATTATTATTATTAGAGTTCTACTAAACATTATCTTGTATTGTCCTATAGAGCATTTACATGTAGGCGGCGCTGCGATCAATGTTAGGTATTAAATCTAACCTCACAAATATTTCTTATTTAATTTTTGTTGTGTTTCAATTTGTGTAAATAAAATAGCCATATAACTGTTGTGTACCGCAGTGTTTATCTGTTGCTAATAAAAATAAAGATTTAATGTTTCGTAAGTTCCCCAATAATGTTGAAAAAAATGGTTTATAGCAATTGCATACAGCAAGAAACCAACCCAGTACACAAAGATCTGCTCAAAACATTTTACAGAAGATTGTTATACTATTACTAGCATGGGTAAGTACAAGCATACATGATCTATTTTCGGCGTATATTTTTCATTATTTGATAAGGGACAATGGAAAATTCTCAAAAAAACAGCTGTTTCAACATTATATTTACCCGTACACGAAAATACGATACTAATATTGTAAAAAATAATGAACGCATGAAAAGGTACTTGAAAAGGCGAAAACAGGATAAAAATGTAGACAAACTTGCAGATGGAAAAAGTGCATCTAGTAGTAACAAGTTATTTAACGATATGGCGATTCAAAATGTTATTAGTTACAAAAGGGAAAAGGGCACAACTAATATCACTCAAATTTTTAAATGAAAACCATTTAAAACACCTATCAGGGTTTTTAGCTTTTTCTGTATTGTACTTGTACTGTAATAAAAATACCAAATAAAAACTGCATATGTTTATTATTTATTTATGTCACATGTACATTATTTAAAACACAGATTTTTATATGTTCGTATTTTTTCAGAACCTGGGTATATAATGTACTTTTTTATTTACTAGGCATATTACAAGCAACATTTTTGCAATCTGAGCGACAACTAACCATTTTTCTATCGATTCGTAATATATAGAATTTCAATTCTTTAAAAACAAAGAGGTTTAGATTAAGAATTACCAGGAAATAATTAAGGCACTCCAACGTTTCCAATTTCTGTGTTGAATAACGTTTTATTACTTCTCTTTCCAAATTGCTAATGTAAAATGCAAATAAACAATGTTATAATAAACAAATTTAATATATCATTTCAAGTGATTTTTTTCCTGTTCTTTGTGTGTTTACAAACATTTTATTGATTTATTATAAGTTTTATTTTGATAATACGTATGCAAATTAGATTTACAATCACTATTTGACTTACACAAATTCAAATAAAAAATTATCGAATCATGAACCACATATTAAATATACAGGGTGTCCGGAAAAGACGTGTACAACGGAAGACCACAGACTCCTGGGTTCAAAATAAGCCGATTTAGCCCAATTTACTTATTTCCAAAATTGCTTCGTTTCGCCGCTAGGGAGCGCCAAAGTTCGCGAAAATTTTTTGTTTATTCCGAATATCTCGAAAACGACTTGATCGATGTTAACCATTTTGGGCTACGCAGTTATAAGTCTAACTGACACTTTTTGACATTATTTAAAATCTTTTGCAGTCATTAGAAATATAAGAAAAATCATGTATCATGCAAATATAAGCACATATTTTTTTAACCCCCTGTACAATTACTCTCAATTTTTAGTATTAGTAGGTGACTGTATTTAGAAACTTTTTTTACACTTTCAGAATTTTGAACAGATGAGTAGTTTAGGCAGAAAAAATATTTTTCGTATGTCAACAATATCAGCATTCGTTCTGCAACAAATAACGAAAATTTCAAAACTCATTTATATTTTGTTTAATAAATACGAGATAATAAGATTAATATAGCAAATAAAAAAAACGTTATGATCTCTTTACAATAAATGCTCAGTGACCACCGTTTTCTCGTACGCAATAAGTAATCCGTGTTATGGTTTTACGAAGTTGTAGTGCTCAATCCATGATTACTGGATTACCTCGTAAAATGTATATATAAATAAGAAAAATCATGAACTAGACCATAGAACATTAATATTAATATCTAACTTTGACGCTAGCGCCCCGAGCGGAATTTAATGACACTGAGTTAATGTAAATGCTCTATTATTGGAAGGGATTCTGTTGGGCAATAAATGCATGATTATTATTATGTGTAAGCAACAAGCTTGTAATATTTGTTTATGTCCTGATTTCTTATGTTCTTCATTACTTTCAACATGGAGTCAATTGGCCAAAGCTTTAACGATTTCCATATTTTGAACTTTTATTCAAAGTACCTATGCCAAAAGCATTTTTTCACTGAACTTGCCACATTTTTTAGATCACACCATTTCAAGAAACGGTTATACGAAAACTCGTACTGTTGCTTTGACTTATTAGGCAAAATTTCTCATTTTTTTATCTATGTATTTTCGGCACGCATACCCACATATATTTTTTATATACTATTGAGCTATAGTCATAATACTCAGATTTGTATTACCCTTGATCCTTGTGGCAATGAGTGACACACGGATAAGTATTTAATTTTATTTCCTGCTTCTTAGTTAGGTCACAGCAATGCCATCTCATCACCTCCCGAATCGTATTAGCCGTGACTCAACCGAAATTATGTCAGTAATGGCAAGGGCAAGCTGGTGAAATAAGAGGAAAATTTGACTTCTGAAGCAAGGTCTTGCGTAGTGATAGTTTAGTGGTTTTTTTATACAGTCGCTTAAAAAAATCAAATACGGAAGTTTCACAATATTCGAATACAAGGTGTTTCTAAAAATGAGTATACAAAATTTTAGTACATGCTTTTGCAATAATAATGACGCTCCTTCAAAACAGTTTTTGAACTTCTAGAAGTTCTGAGTAGAAATTTCATTAAATCTCTATTCGTGAGTGAAACAACTAAGGACTAATGTTAAGAGTTGATAGTATATTTCATTACAAATACGTCAGCAGGTCAAAAGAAATTGCAATTCATTTTAAAGAGTGTCATTATTATTGCAAACGATTGTACATGTAGAAGTCAAAAGATTTGATAGATAGTGACTTTCCGGGTTGCTAGGCCGTGACCTCGGGATCTGGTTGCTGCCAGTAACAGAATTGAAGTACACATCCCTACCCTTAGTTGGGATTCTTTGACCTACTCTTGTTGTTCTCGGGTTAGGCTCTGTGGGAGCAGATCCGCTATCAGTATCTCTGGGTTCGCCCATAGATATACTGATTTCAGCATCTGTTGTTGGTATTACGACTAATACAGTCAGGACCGTTCCTCGGATAATGGCCTTTGTAACTGGTCGCATCCTATGCTGCCAAACATTTTGTCGCTCTTCACTGTCGGCATCTTCAGTGGATAGGGTAAAGTTTAATTTATCATTTCGTACGTGGATTATTCTAATTTTTTAATTAAAAATATGCAAACTTAATATTTCTTACATAAAAAAATTAATACTTTTATTGAATATCGATAGGATTCACTATTCTCGAGTAACATCGATTTGAAAACTTTATAGTGTTAGATATATGAATCGTATCGGCACTATCGGCCTGGTGTTTATAAACATTATTGGGCTATGTCGTCACCAAGCCCAAGCCGCCTCCTGTCAGCGAGGATTCATGATTCGACTCCGAGCATGAGCGCTGCCTGGATTGAAAGGCCACTGGTTATTTTGTAATTGTATTTACAGTGAGTTGTAGTTACTAGTCAAATAAGTAAATATACAAGTATTTATTTGTAATGTTTAACTTTTGAGATTATTTATTAATGTGAATCTCAAGCTTGCGGGCGATTTATTACCCCTAAATCTAACAATAGCCTTCTTCCTTGCCGTTCTTCTTTGATGCGTCCTTGACACGTTGTAATGGACATCAAGTAGAGGCCGTATATGGGCTTAGACTAAACAGTCACTCTTATACTGTCTTATACTGAATTGTCAAAAGTGTACATTAATAAACCACGTAATTTAGAAGAACTTCAAAATCGAAGTTGGGACGAAATACGCAGAGTTACCCCAGAAATCATTCATAATGTGCAAGAAGAATTTCTTCACAGACTTGCGCATTGTCAAGAAGTTGGTGGATGGCAATTCGAACATTTAATTTAAGTATAAAATTTAATCAATTGTATTTTATTTTACATACCTCAGAATTGTTACTTTTTTATAGATAAAATTTACGTTTTCTAACATTCAATCGTCATTTACTCGAAAACTTTCCTATGTAAGAGGGCAAAATTTTAGTACTGTCTGATAGAGAATTAAACGATCTTTCAGAATCAAGGAAAAAAATATGGTGTTGCCATTTAAAAAAATCGATGACGTCATTACTCGAAAACAAATGACATTTGAAAATCGCATTTTACGCTAAAATATGTATTTTTTAAATTAAAAATCGACCTGTTCGAGGATTTTTCCCAAAAAATAATTGTTTCGTTTTTATTGAATTTATTCCATACTTTTGGCGCATACTGTATACTAATGAGTAAGACACAAGATGATATAAGTTAGGGTATTCTGAATATAGCTCTCTTTACGAAAAATTGTGTTATACTCGCGACAAGAATTCAGACGACTTACGTCATACGAACAAACAATAATTCATTATATTTTCATCAAAATATTTAAGAAACTGCAACAGATAGTAATAAAACTATATACTACACTAAAAGTTTGCATTATATTTTGCACTAAATTGCAAAAAATGATTGTTTTTAACGCGACCAAATATCGAAAATTACGTTCACAATAAAAACAAATGTGTAACGTCAGCCGTGGTAAGACGTCTGAATTCTTGACTCGAGTATAGCCATATAATAAATCTGTTCTGTTTTGTTGGAATATTCGTCTCTTGTTAAAAATACCTCTTACAAATGATTAAATTTTTATTATAAAAAATATCTTGCATCACGCCATCCTAGTTTTAAACTTTGCATCACCAAAAATAATGCTCTATATTTACATTCCTACACAAATAGAAACAACCAGTTGTTTTGCGCCACAATTTTGCAAAACAAATCGTTTACGAACACTGGATTTTATCCTATGACCTACCACAATCCTTAAGGTTAAAATGATTACAAAAATCAATATTTGCACACTTAGGTACGTGTGTGTTTTCCAAGATTAATAACGTTGATAATTCGTTATCGCGGATATTTTTGGCGTAATGGAATAATGTTCCATGTTTTTTGCTTTATGTCACAGCGATGACCTTGACTGTATTTTTCTAGTGTGCTGTGAACTTGATCGAGGTGTGCACAATATGCATATCAGGGATTAACACAGTTTTAAAAATATTTTACGTATTTCTGTAAACAACAACAAATCATATCAAGTAAAAAGTGTGAAAGGTGTAGTAAATATTTTTTATTATGTACAAATATGCACAGTAATAATTATGGCCCTTATATTGGACCTAGGATCTTTAATTCCACTCTTAGGTCATATATAGCTAAGTGCGCAGTACCAACACTGGCCAATATGAGTGGTTAATCGCTAATTTTAATCTACAAATTACATGCGTTATATACATGCTGGATATTGTTATTGAAAATCTGATCCAAATCAGGACTGGACAGTGAATAAAGTGAGTTATTATTATATCTCTCCTGCACTCAGTTGACATATGAACATACATTATGAAGGAACAGCCAGTTCAATTGTCGGTCATCTCACCTATGGCATACTGACGAGGGGGGTAATAAGCCCGAAACCGGTCTATGTCTGGTGGTGTGTCCGACAAGGGTTCTTGGCTGTTCACACAGATACTGCAGGAGTAATTCAATGCCGGTCGGGGCATTAGTCCGCAGAGTAGTTGTTTCCTGCAGTATCATTTACAGATTTACAGCAGGAAGTAAGCAGACCACTTATATCTCAAGTGAATTATTCTTTGTAAAGTTATTATTTATTGTGTGACAGACAAATTAAAGGAACAATAAAGACGTCATTAGATAACATATGTTTGGAACAGTATTTAGTCAATTTAACGAACTAGTTTGTACAAATACTAAACAAGACAGGCCCTAAAACAGCACCTTGTGGAACGCCAGAAGAATTGTCTTAGGTTTAGATAGTTTGGTCTGCAACTTTATAGTTTGCACACGATCCTGTAAATATGAATGGATAAGCGAAATGACTTCGTTCTGACGCTGGCATGGCATGGAATGAATTCGAGTACATTCTTGATAGGTAATTATTGATAATATTAAAATATCCAACGTACTAATTTGAAAATAAATAATTTGACTCTTCTACAAAATGATCGAAACGCAGTAGATTATGTAATATTTATTTAGTTTAATTGATTATTTTTGCCACACTACTGAAAAAATAAAGATTAATTATTGAATAAACCTTTGCGCCAAAAAGATCAGTCAAGGGTTATTTTTGAAACTAAGTTTGCCTAACCAAAAAATCTCACACTGAAAAAGCAGATAAGTAAAATATAACAAAAATTGCACTATCGCGCACTTTTATTATTTTTTTTGACGTTTCGAAGAACTCTCGTTCTCAGAAATTGCAAATATATTAAAAGTAAGTAAGTCAAGTTTGACAAAAATAACCCTTGATTAACATTTTTGGTGAAAGAGTTTATTCAATTAATCTTTATTTTTTCGGAAATGTGGCAAAATACTCAATTAAACTAAAGAAAGGCTAGAATTATGTCACAAATAAATAGTTTCAGAGAATAGATTATGTAATACATGTGAAATAAATGTCAAATGAATTATAACAGTCCATTGAAAAGTTACATTTGGGGTTGCATTTTTTAGAGGACGCAATTTTATTGTTTAGATGTGAGGGGGGGGGTCAAAAAAAGCCTAACTTGAAGTTTGTGGGGTCACAACCCTCGAGGTTTGGCCGCTATCTTGGAAAAGGGGGTGAAATTGTGTTTAGCATTTATCAGGTACACTATTGTAAAAATTGTAAAAACATGTTTTATTGCAAATTGAATCCTCTACAATTTTAGTCCCGTAACTTTTTGTTGTAAAATCAAAAATAACAAAGATATTAAAGAAAAACAATCAACATTTTTGTACAAATTTTCTTTTATACGCCATAATTTATTTATTTTCTTATTTAAAAAAAATGACATCAGAACATTTTTGTAGAGTGATTTTCAACGAAGAATTTTTATTATATTGTCACGGAATTTGCCCCACTCACTCCCAAACCGACGACTGTGGCACCGCGAATTGCCTAAGATTGCCCCGATCGCCCCTACGCCATTCTGGTAAACAAACAACATGCCGTGATCGAGATCGGCCTGGAATAATCGGGAATCGACGAGAAGCGTTCCAGTCGTACGAGAAAAGGGATCTAGAGATACTGGAATATATCTGGAATATTCGTTGGGTCTATAAAGAAGAATAAACGGCCGAGTTAGTTAGTCTTGTATAAGTCTTGTGTTACAGTCTGAATTAAAGTGTTTAGTTGGAGATATCAAAGTGATTTAGATAGCGATTAATTAAATAAGTGTTTAGTTGACCTGTAATTAGTAGTGTTCAGTAGATAATAAAGAAGTAATTAATTAACGGATTGTTTTTCTGGAAGTAAGAGGAAAGACGGATTGGGAAATCCGTGACAATTTGGTGTCGGAAGTGGATTTAACTGGAAGTTTTAAAGAGCTTTCTGGAACCCTGTCCACAAAGTGGGATTTGAGTGGAAGTTTGAAGAACTTTCTAGAACTTTGTACGGGAGTGCGACAAAGACCCAAGTGTGACATATCACTGCACTCGTCGTGACTCAAGGAAGTGAACGGTGGTATTTGTGCAGGACATTCTCGAACATTCTAGAACTTTGTACAGGAGTGAGACAAATACCCAAGTGTGATATATCACCGCACTCGTCGTGACTCAAGGAAGTGAACGGTGGTATTCTCGAAGGACAATCTCGAACATTCTAGAACTTTGTACGGGAGTGAGACAAATACCCAAGTGTGATATATCACCGCACTCGTCGTGACTTAAGGAAGTGAACGGTGTTATTCGCGAAGGGCAATCTCGAACATTCTAGAACTTTGTACGGGAGTGAGACAAAGACCCAAGTGTGACATATCACCGCACTCGTCTTGATTTAAGGAAATGAACGGTGTTATTCGCGAAGGACAATCTGGAACATTCTAGAACTTTCTACCGAAGTGAGACAAAGACCCAAGTGTGACACATCACCGCACTCGTCGTCACTTAAGGAAGTGAACGGTGCTATTTGCGAAGGACATTCTCGAACATTCTAGAACTTTGTACGGGAGTGAGACAAAGACCCAAGTGTGGCATATCACCGCACTCGTCGTGACTCAAAGAAGTGAACGGTGGTATTTGCGAAGGACATTCTCGAACATTCTAGAACTTTGTACGGGAGTGAGACAAAGACCCAAGTGTGGCATATCACCGCACTCGTCGTGACTCAAGGAAGTGAACGGTGGTATTTGCGAAGGACATTATCGAACATTCTAGAACTTTGTACGGGAGTGAGACAAAGACCCAAGTGTGACATATCACCGCACTCGTCGTGACTTAAGGAAGTGAACGGTGTTATTTGCGAAGAACATTCTCGAACATTCTAGAACTTTGTACGGGAGTGAGACAAAGACCTGTGACATATCACCGCACTCGTCTTGATTTAAGGAAGTGAACGGTGTTATTCGCGAAGGACAATCTGGAACATTCTAGAACTTTCTACCGAAGTAAGACAAAGACCCAAGTGTGACACATCACCGCATTCGTCGTCACTTAAGGAAGTGAACGGTGCTATTTGCGAAGGACATTCTCGAACATTCTAGAACTTTATACCGGAGTGAGACAAATACCCAAGTGTGGCATATCACTGCACTCGTTGCATTGTAAGGAAGTCAACTGTGACATTTACAAACACATTCCTGGACATTCTAGAACTTTCCAAATAGAGTGAATGCCTGTAACTAGAAGCCAAGTCAATATGGATGCACAACTGGCGAAACTGTTAGAAATGATGCAGACAATGCAACAGGAAATGAAAGACCAGACGAAGACGATGCAAGAGAAATTTGAAGAACAAGGGCATAAAATCGAAGATCAGTCCCAAACGATGCAGGAAAAATTAGAAAATAAATTAGAAGAACAGGGAGAGACGATGCAAATGAAATTAGAAGAGCAAGGGTGTAAAATGAAAGATCAGATACAGACAATACAACAGGAAATGAGAGATCAGACGAAAGAAATGCAGACAAAATTAGAAAAATTAGAGAATACACTAGAAGAAAAACTAGAGGAGCAGTCATATAAAGTGGAAAAACAAGTAGAGGAAAAACTGTTAGAACAAAGAAAAGAAATGAACGAAGAACTGTTAGCACAAAGGAAATAGACGAAGAAATAAACTTGGTTAGAGAAACCTGCGAAGAGCTTCGACATAAATTAGACAAGGTAACAAAGAGGGTGTAATCAAATCAGAAGGACCTGTTATCCGACTCAGAAGACGAGACCCCCTGAATTCGACGGCAAGGTTTCCTGGAATGTATATCTGCGTCAGTTTGAAGCAGCAGCATCAGCAAATGAATGGTCGGATTATGAGAAAGCTACTGCTCTGATAGTTGCTCTACGAGGGAAGCTCTTGACGTCTTACAAGGAGTTCCTGCTGGGCAACAGAATAACTACGACATTCTAAAACAACATATGGAAATGAGATATGGGGATAAGCACCTGCAGCAAGTGTACCAGGCACAATTGAAAAATCGTCACCAGCAGAGTGGAGAGAATTTACAACATTTTGAGACAGACGTTGCTCGACTGGTTCGATTGGCATATCCAACAGCCCCGTCCGAATTTGTAGACCAGCTCTCCATCCAAGTGTTTATCGACGGCCTAAGAGATTGTGAAACCCAGCAGGCACTACGACTCGCCAGACCCAAAACATTGAACGACGCTCTTTCGCATGCACTGGAATTCGAGGCAGCAAAGATGGCATCCGGTAGACATGTTAAAGTTCGGGCCATCAGTGATAACAGCGATAGTATGGCGAATGGAGACCTAATAAAGACATTAAAGGAGATTATTGATAAATTCAGTTCATCTACTGGGCCAAAGAAAGAACAATCTGATAGTCGAAGAGATCGCCTTCTTAAATGCTGGAACTGTGGACAGACAGGACATCTAAAGAGACAGTGTAGGGCCCCAGTCGCAGATCAGCAACAGCGCGACTCCCAAGCGGCACCTGCACAGGAAAACTAGGGTCAGCCGGCTTGACGGGGCAAAAGCCGGCTGCGTCCTCGTACCATGCCCCACGAGAAGAAGTTACGTTATCACGTCTCCAGGACTCTGACTCCTTGCTAGTAGAAGGCATTATTTTTGGTCGTATGTTCCCTATGGTAATCGACACTGGAGCGACAAGAACTATTGTACGGCCGGATATTATTGGTGATTGGCGTATTAAGAACCCTGCCAAACGTTATGTCCTTACAACAGCCAATGGACAACAACTGCCAGTCAAGGGGAATGCGAGCTTGAAGTAGAATTAGGAGACGTCAAGTTCAAACACAGAGCCCTGGTAGCAGATATATCGGACAATGTCATACTCGGACTAGACTTACTACGAGCAAAGGGGTGAACTTAGATTTGAATGCTGGTACGCTACGGATAATGGGTGAGGAGGTAGTGCTAACGACCATCACTGAGAATAACGCTGTAAGGAGACTCGTTGTTAAAGAAGATGTGGTACTACCTGGTCAGACCGAAACATTGGTTGCCACTGTAATGGATGGGGAAATGTCTTGCAGTGTAGGAGTGGTGGAACCCAGTAATCCGGATTTGTTCAATAAATCTATAGTCACCGGCCGCACACTGATTAAACCAGAGAAAACGACAATAGTACGGGTAGTTAACCTGAAAACCTTTCCACAGAAAATTACAAAGGGAACTGAAGTAGGAATCTGTGAACCTGTTACCATGGTCAGAACACTCAAAGAAAACAACGAAATGGAGAAGAAACCAAATAAGACCAGCCTACCGGAATGTCTAAGGGACATCGTGGATAGGGCCAAGCAGAGATTAAAAGAGTCGGAGGTGGAACAACTGGAAGAGCTGCTACGTGAAAATGAAGATGTGTTTGCACTTAAACCAGGCGACTTTGGGAGAACCAATGTTGTGAAGCATCGAATCGATACTGGTTCATCATCTCCTATAAAGCAGCCACCACGAGGACTTCCACTAGCCAAGCGAGAAGAAGTTAACAAGATGTTAATCGAGATGCAAAATCAAGGCACCATAGAGCCATCTCAGAGTCCTTGGGCTTCTCCTGTAGTTCTGGTCAAGAAGAAAGACGGCTCCACCCGATTTTGTGTGGACTACAGAAAATTAAATGACGTCACCAAGAAAGACAGTTACCCATTACCGAGGATTGACGATACTCTGGACACCTTGGCTGGTGCGCAATGGTTTTCCACTTTGGATTTAAAGAGTGGATATTGGCAAGTCGAGGTCAGCCCAGAAGACAAGGAAAAGACAGCATTCACTACCGGAAATGGATTGTGGCAGTTCAATGTAATGCCATTTGGTCTATGTAATGCCCCTGCCACTTTTGAACGACTGATGGAAACTGTACTTCATGGCTTGCATTGGGAGACCTGCTTGATTTACTTGGACGACGTGGTGGTGCTGGGACGCTCTTTCCAGGAGCACCTGAAGAACGTGTCCGAAGTGTTCAAGAAGTTGAAAGCAGCAAACCTGAAGTTGAACCCGAAGAAGTGCAGTCTGTTCCAAAAGGAGGTCAGATACTTAGGCCACATTATTACTCCACACGGTGTGAAAACAGACCCGGAAGACAGAGTGCATAAAGAACTGGCCGGTTCCTAAAGACAAACATCAAGTTCGAAGTTTTCTTGGCCTATGCACATACTATCGACGATTCGTCCAAGGATTCTCGGACATTGCCAAGCCTCTTCATAAACTCACAGAAGACAACATCCCGTTCGAATGGACGACGAAATGCCAGCAAGCCTTTGAGACGCTGAAAGAGGCCCTCTGCACTACCCCGATTTTGACATACCCAATACCTGGACAACCATTTATAGTGGACACGGACGCAAGCAACATTGGAATTGGCGGAGTTCTTTCCCAAATACAAGATGGCCAAGAGCGAGTAGTGGGCTACTTCAGTAAAGTCCTGTCAAAAGCCGAAAAGAACTATTGTGTGACTCGGAAAGAATTACTTGCCATCGTCAAGAGCCTAGAACACTTTCATAAATACCTGTATGGCCAAGAATTCCTTCTAAGAACGGATCACGCTTCTCTTAAATGGCTGTTGCAGTTTAAGAACCCGGAAGGACAGATGGCCAGGTGGCTGGAACGGCTGCAAGAATATCACTTTGTTGTTGAACATCGAGCCGGCAGGAAACATGGAAATGCAGATGCCCTTTCTAGGAGACCCTGTCCTGTCAACTGCAAACACTGTAGTAGTCTTGAAAAGAAAGAGGACACCTCATCAGTTCCTTGTAAGGTGGTAGCAGCTCAACCTGAAGACAGATGGAGTTCAGCGGCGATTCAGGAAGACCAGCAAGCTGACTGTGACATCAAGCCCTTACTAGACTGGAAAGAAGCCAACAACCGACCCTCATGGGCTGAAGTCAGCAGTAAAGCCCAACATTAAAGAGCTATTGGGCTCAATGGAATTCCTTGGTGTTGGAAGACGGTGTCCTAAAAAGAGCATGGGAGAACAATGACGGAACGGAGGTCAAGAAACAAGTACTACTCCCGAGGACACGGGTCAAGGAAGTGCTGCAGGAAGTACATGGAGGTACTGGGGTGGACATTTCGGTATCAATAGGACTCTACAGAAGATTAGGGAGCGTTTCTACTGGTTGAGCTGTAGGACGGATGTAGAAGATTGGTGCCGAAAATGTGACGTATGTGCAGCCAGCAAGGGACCGAAGACCCGTTCCAGAGGCAAAATGCGCCAGTACATCGTAGGAGCACCGTTTGAGAGGATTGCGATTGATATCGCTGGCCCCTTTCCGAAAACCCAAAGTGGAAACCGATATCTGTTAGTCGCCATGGACTACTTTAGTAAATGGCCGGAAGTATACCCTCTTCCCAATCAAGAGACCACGACCGTAGTAGAAGCCCTAGTCAACAACCTGTTCTGCAGATTTGGTGTGCCCATGGAACTACATTCAGATCAGGGCAGAAATTTCGAATCAGGTGTGTTCCGAAAGGTCTGCGAGCTTATGGGAATCCGGAAAACCAGGACCACCCCACTGCATCCCCAGTCAGATGGTATGGTGGAACGCTTCAACGCCACACTAGAAACCAATCTGAGGATGTTTGTGAACGAGAACCAAACAGACTGGGACAAGCTCATTCCACTCTTCCTGTTAGCTTACCGCTCAGCTGTCCATGAAACTACTGGGAAGACTCCGCAAGGATCATCTTTGGAAGAGAGCTTCGCCTTCCCGCAGATTTGGAATTTGGTCGTCCTGCGGAACAGCCCACAGAGCCGGACACTTATACCCATGAGCTAGAACGAAGACTAGCAGCCGTACACGATCAAGTCAGATCTCGAATGCGATGAAGACTCGATACGACGTCCGGGCCAATACAGTCGGATTCCAACAAGGTGACCTGGTGTGGCTATACAACCCCACGCGGAAGAAAGGAAGATCGCCTAAACTACAGAACCGTTGGGAGGGCCCCTACACCGTCATTAAAAGAATCAATGATGTCGTCTACCGGATACAGAGGACTCCCAGGAGTAAGATGAAGGTCGTCCATCTGGAGCGTCTGTCCCCGTATAGAGGTGTAGCCGATCGGGACGATCGGTCCTAAGGAGGGGTCAGTGTCACGGAATTTGCCCCACTCACTCCCAAACCGACGACTGTGGCACCGCGAATTGCCTAAGATTGCCCCGATCGCCCCTACGCCATTCTGGTAAACAAACAACATGCCGTGATCGAGATCGGCCTGGAATAATCGGGAATCGACGAGAAGCGTTCCAGTCGTACGAGAAAAGGGATCTAGAGATACTGGAATATATCTGGAATATTCGTTGGGTCTATAAAAGAAGAATAAACGGCCGAGTTAGTTAGTCTTGTATAAGTCTTGTGTTACAGTCTGAATTAAAGTGTTTAGTTGGAGATATCAAAGTGATTTAGATAGCGATTAATTAAATAAGTGTTTAGTTGACCTGTAATTAGTAGTGTTCAGTAGATAATAAAGAAGTAATTAATTAACGGATTGTTTTTCTGGAAGTAAGAGGAAAGACGGATTGGGAAATCCGTGACAATATACTTTTTTGATTATATTCATTAGTTTGGGTTTTACAGCGCTGTGAAGTGACACTAATTTTCCCTATAGTTCATTGAAAAGTTACATTTTTTGGGGTTGCATTTTTTAGAGGACGCAGTTTATTGTTTAGATGTGAGAGGGGGGGATCAAAAAAAGCTTAACTTGAAGTTTGTGGGGTCGCAACCCTCGAACTTCGGCTGTCATCTTGGAAAAAGGGGTGGTTTTTCTTTAATATCTTTGTTATTTTTGAACAACAAAAAGTTACTGGACTAAAATTGTAGAGGATTTAATTTGCAATAAAAAATGTTTTACAAAATTTTTGTATGACCAATAGTTTACTTGATAAATGCTAAAAACAATTTAACCCCCTTTTCCAAGATGGCGGCCGAAGCTAGAGGGTTGTGACCCTACAAACTTCAAGTTAAGCTTTTTTTGACCCCCCTCTCACATTCAAACAATAAAATTGCGTCCTCTGAAAAATGCACGCTAAGGCCAAAGTAATGTAACATTTCAATGGACTATAATGAAAACAGGGAGTGTCAGGAGACTTAATAAAAAGACACTTAACTAACTTTTTTGAAAGCACAAGTTTTATTAACTAGATTATTAAGAACAATTCCTGGACAACTTCAAAGCATTCAATACAACGCTAGACTAACTTATATGAAAAACCTCAGCATCGGGACATTCAATGTTTATAGTAAATATTTCGTGTTTTATAAACACACACTGGGGTCCTAACGCAAGGTTAGGAATAATGTTCCTTTAAAAATCTCTGACAGTTGTAATCTTAGTCATTACAAGTAGTGGTAGGTTGAGACCAAATTTTCGGTATACTTGTCATGTGGTTCGGCTAAATGCCAAATTTTAATGGCCTTTCTCCAATAAATTATTTTTATTTAATGTCTCAATCATTTTTTTAGCGAAAAATTTTTGAATCCAAAATATTTTCATTCGAATTCAAATAATCCAGAAGAGCGATAAGAGAAATAATTAGGCTATCAAAAGTGATTTATTCCCTTCAAATATTCTCCTGATAATGACTTTTTTTACAATGATTATATTTGAATTGAATGAAGGAAACCGCAGCAGCAATGTGCCTGCATACTGTATATCATTGATTCAACCAATTAAATTCCTGTTATAATAACATTCTCGTAGCAGGAACTATAAATATAGTTCACTAGCAAGTTCGAGCTGCGCATTATTGTAAAGCACGTTGCTGGTACAATGACCGTATACAGTCACAGTCTGACATTGAAAAGTTATCATCACATAGTTTTAACGATGAATAAATATTTACATATCTTTCGTTATGGTAAATGTAAAGTAGATTTGATATTCTTTGTGTTAGTAGGTAAAAAAACACACGACATAAATTTATGTAGACGACAACGAATATTTGACGTCACTTGAAGTGGAGCAATTTGTTGCTAAGGTGGAACCAAGTAACGACGCATTCAGGATGTTACAGGTAGAAACATTTTACGGTAGGGAGCGACATCGAGCCTTTTTCTTGTTGAAATAGCGGGAAGTACAAATATAATGTCATTCAGTCCAATGTTTACAATAGTACTATAGTCAGCGGCCGACATTGTAGTGACTGACTAATCGCTTGCTACTAAATTTGAATGCGATCAGATATAAAAAATATACAAAAATCACAAAAATAATTGCATTACATAACATTCATTATTTTTAGAGGAGAAATAGTGATATAACAGTTTTTACCAATTTCGAGACGTTAGATAATAAAAATAATAAGAATATTCCAAAATTTAAAGTTTTACTACCCAAGGTCGAAAATAATAGAGAGTGACTAATTCACAACACAGATATGAGTACGGAAGATACGCGTGGTATTACCTAAGCGTGCCACTTGAGAAGAGTTAAAATCACACAAAATTATCAAAAATAAGTTGACGTCGGCTGAACCTAGCACATTAACAATTTACTTTAAATGTGCCACCTGTGTCATCCTCTACAAATTAGAATGCCGTCCTTTTGGACGGCGATTGCCCACCACCACCCACTTACATCTACCTGATGCGCACTCCGCGGATATCACACTTAAGCCTTGTCCTCATGAACGCGAAATTCACGGATTTTTGCACGAATTTTGCAACTTCTGTATTAATTATTTATGGCGGGAAAATCTCAACTTTTGACAATTACAATTTGCGAAACTGTCAAACACTACAAATATTATTGCCCTTTTCATTATTATGTGGTGTTAATAAATTTATTGAGCTTCTGATAAATCTACCATGGCAGTTTCATGATGAAAATGATAGAAAATGTTATAGGTAGTTGACAAAATTTGTTACAAATAGAGATTTTAGCACCCTTAAATAAATTGCGCATATATTTGCGAATTCCGCATTCAAAAGGACAAAAGGCTTTAGAACACAGTATTTACTATTGGTTACTAGCACTGTCACTATAACGGTCACACATTAATATTTATTATATCATATCGTACCGCTTTCCGTAGGACCTTCATACGTCCATGTTTTGTCAAAATTTAATATATTCTTCGATCCAGATTCTTATTCTTTAATATTTATTTTAAACAGTTTCTTCGCCATATCACTATATCGTCCTTTTTATAGTAGATATACTCTTTTCGATTTAATTTATACGAACTAAGTTTCATCTTGTAAGATATAGCAATAGATTTTTTTTTTGGAAAACTCATTTTAAAAATACAATCGTCCTTTCCATCACTTTCCGTTTCACAGTTGTACTTTACCACTTTTTTATTTGCACACATATGCTATTCACGTACAATTTTGTTAAGGAAATACATACTTCAACATCACTTACACTCATATTTTGACCTCGAAAGTTTTGGATACATCATGAGTACTGCAGATACTCAATTCTGCATTGGTATACGAGGATATCATGACTTTGAAAAATTTCGAAAAACAGGACTTTTTGAGGTCTTTCAGAAAATCACGTGCCACATTGAGAATATTGAGAAAATGACTAATGTTAAGTGTGCATCTTATAGGCCATTGTACCCTCAACAGTCCTACAAAGCTTGAACCTGATCCATCAAGCCGTCGTTTTATTGTTTCATTCGAAGGAATTTTTGAAAAAATTGAAGGACCGCGTTTTTTGCCTTTATAGCTCATAATCTGTAAAAAAAATGAAAAAGAAATGTTTTTATTCCGGAAAGCGTTTGAAGTCATGAAAAAAATTTCGAAATTATGCAAAACCGCCGGCATTAGAGTTACCCAAAGCGTACCACATGGATGTTGCACAGGCGGATTTACGCTTCTTTGTGTGTGTGTGTTTCTTTAAGAGAAATGAGACCCGGTGGTTCGTCAGTTCCACCGTAGTTTATGACTCCAAGCTCATTCTCTGAAGAGTGTGCGTGTGTGTGTTTTAATCCATTTAATAATGGGTATGGCCACCCTTGTTCTCTATAACAGCTCTCAAACGTTCAGCCATGTTGATGCAGCCATCGTGTTTCAAATTCGCTGAAGTGCGCTCTCCAATTCGGCGATGTTATGCAAATTTGGATACTCCCTCTGCATTCGACGGCCCATTATATCCCAAACATGCTCGATTGGATTCAGATCTGGACTTATTGGCGGGTGTGGCAGCAAAGATGTCATATCGTTGAAAAAAGCATCTGGTGACATTGGCCGTGTGTGGGCTGACGAACCACCGGCTCCCATTTTTCTTAATGAAACACACACACACACAAAGAAACGTAAGTACGCCCGTGCAACCTCCACGTGGTACGCTTGGGGTAACTGATTTTGTCTTTGATTTAAAAACAAAAATTATGACTTCTAACACTTTCCGCAATAAAAATTTCGAAAAAAATTAGGAGACATTTTTTTAAATTTGTTTACAGATTATCAGCTCTAAAGGCAAAAAAACGCGGTCCTTCAATTTTTTTATGAAAAAAAATTTTTTTCGAAAAAATTCAATCGAATGAGACAATAAAACAACTTGATGGATCAGGTTGAAACTTTGTAGGGCTTTTGAGGATACAATGGCCTATAAGATAAAAAAATTTGTTTTCTGAAAAAACATGCCAGAACATTGTAGAGAATGGATCCAAGTTTCCGAAACCCCCCTTCCATTATCTGGGCGACCATTGGTTCCTGAGGTATTGCTGAGAGAAGAGAAAATGACGCATTTTCATTCAGGCTGATAACTCAGCGAGGAATGGTCGTATCGAGGCCGAAAAAAAAAAGAAATTGAAGCTAAATGAACAACCTATCCAATCCATATAGTGGTTAGGTTGAAAATTTTTTTTTGAAGTCCGTACACTAAAAATAAGAGTGCAAAAAATTTCGAAAAATTTTCTTTCCATGATATTCATTAGGATTTTGCGCTAATTGTTGCTTGGAAAATTGTTTTATCGCAAGATCCATAAACTAGACACTTCAAGCTTCAAATTGATTTTTTTCTCACTCACATACGACCATTTTTACCAAAGATACAGCCATTTGAAAAATCACAAAAAAATTGAGATTTTTTCTTTGATCCCTTAATTTTTTCCGCTAGTGTATTTTAAGAATGACTAGTGATGACCACCAATATCAAAGAACGGCACTGCAAAGAGTACCAGTACTTGAAGGACACACGTACGGTACCTTTGTTTATTATTGTTACATATAAGCACTGCT
Organism: Monochamus saltuarius; assembly: GCA_025584915.1. Lineage (NCBI taxonomy): Eukaryota > Metazoa > Arthropoda > Insecta > Coleoptera > Cerambycidae > Monochamus > Monochamus saltuarius. The sequence goes on from CM046725.1 coordinate 18,721,048, forward strand.
TATTAGTCTTTGTTATTGAACAATATTATTGTTGCTGCTTTTTCTCCTGGATTTAAAAGCAAATATCGTATCGTTCCTTTCTGTCAACTTTCATAACACTAACCCATAATTTATCGTCTGCGATAAGGAACTGGAATAATATGGTTAAAAATACACATATTTCTGAGAACGATAAGTCGATAAAGCTTAGGTCAGTGACCAGTTACATGAATAATAAAAAAGGATATGTATAATTTCTACTCGGTAAATGAGGCTAGTGGTAAACTCTACTACAGGGGAGGTTCAAAATTGTTTTATTTTATTTATTTTTTCATCCAACGGGAAATCCAATTTATAGGGTGAGAAATAACATTAAACAAATTGAAAACAATACAAAAAACAAAACTAATTAGTTACTATGATAAAAACGTGTTCTTAATTACACTGATATTGGTGTTAAATATATTAAATCCTCTCTGCAGTTTATCATAAATAGAGATAGTGGAGCGCGGAGTTTAACAGGGCCGTAGTCAGTTTACGAATGAACATATTAATATGTTATCAAGAAATATGCCGCAATATAGTACTATTACCAAATAATAAGGTTAAATCGAGAATAAGATACCCATACAAATTAAGATAATACGTAAAAGTGCCAACACTTACTCTACAAACCTTAGTGTGAGATCAGGTTTGTTATGACATATTGGAAGTGGTTAAAACATATTATTACATGCTCTTCTACACACTTCATTTTCTACAGTAAAACGACGACGTTTATCATTTAATATTAAGATGTGCAATTTTAGAAGATGCACATATTTTAGATATGCACATTTTTAGATGTCCACATTTTAGAAATATGGACATTTAGAAGATGTTCATATTTTAGAAGATGTGCACATTTAGAAGATGTGCATATTTTAAAATATGTTCACATTTAGGAAAATGGGCATTTTTAGAAATATGCACATTTTGGAAATATAGCTTTTTTCCTTGTACTTCGTATATAATAATCATCAACTTACATTTTTTGTGTACTTTAATGGCCGTTAGTTTGTATCTCAACATAATATCGATTGTATGGAATAGAACAATTAAAATTGATGTCTGATACAGAAAAATTATCAACAATAAATATGTAATTAAATTTCTCAGAGCTATAACTTATTTTACGCTTTTTAAGTTTTAATTAAAGTGAATTGTATTCGTATTACCACTGAATAATGTAAAACTTTAAAGGTTATGTTGCATGTCGCTAATTAATGCAATTCAAAGATAACAAATTAAATTTTACTTTCAAATCGTTGCAATGCCATTAAACCTTTGGTTTTTGCTAAGAATTATGTAATTAATAGTAGCAGCTCAATTTGTTGATGCAGGTACTCGTATTACATAAATCAACGTCCAAAGTTGTCTTCAACGCTAGGTGTCGATTGTTTCATGTTAAAAATAATTGTTTTAGTTCTTTCAAGAGCAATAATTAACAATGATTAAATGATATGAATTTCAATGTCTTCAATGGAAATCTTGCAATCTTTAAAATTGGTATAGTTGTTATTGAAAATTATATGTAATTAATGGTCATAAAAAATAAAACGAAGATGGACAGGCACTGATTTCTAAAAAAAGAAGTAAGAAAAGCGTGAAGACTACAAGTGAGTAATAATATATTCCTATATTTTTGAAATTCCGAAATGATAATCATACTGCATATTCGTGATTTACAAAGAAACAAAAATAAAAGTCATATCAACCCAAACATGTACATATTGCGTCCAAATTAAATTTATCTAGAAATTATTCATTATATTATATTTTGCAACCGATATTTTTCATGAGTTAGCTCAAGTCAATGACCAATTAATGTTTGTTTTTGTAACAGAGTCAATGTTACACGATTACATGGTATATTTTGGAATTTGTTAATCTTTTAATAGATAGGTAACTTGTTTGACGCAACTGGCAAACAGAATTAATTGTCACGATTGACCATAATTATCTGTAAATAATTTATATTATAAGTACATGTTTTATTTTGTCTGTTTTCTCCTACATTATTTGGACTATGTAATATAAAAATGATTAAGTATTTTAGAGCTATGATAAAAAGTACAATTTACAGATATAGGTACTAGAAAGTAGTATAGTTTACTCCGGGCGGATGTCAAACACATTCAGGTGCTTACTCAGTGCATTTCTCTATTTCATATAATTTGTTATGATGTGTTCAAATCAAGGATTCTAATTCGATTAGAGCCATATAAAAATCTATCTATGTGTTGTATTACCGTATACTTGAAAGTAAATAATTTAATTAGTTCTCTTGTTTACTATATACAGTGTGGAAGAAAAGTATGGAATAAATTCATTATTTCTTAAACAACGAAGTTTCATGGAATTTCCTCGGACACGTCGATTTTGCTTTTTAAAAAGACTCTTTTTTCTATACCAACGCATTTCCGACGTTCATTTGTTTTCGCGTGATGACGTCATCGGATATTTTTTTAAATAGAACCTCTATATTTTTCATCGGATTCTTGTAGAGCTTAACTTGCCGAATTCAAAAATGTATAATTTCAACACTTTATTTCTTCAACTTTCAGAGAGAAAAAAAAAATAACCGATCCAATAAAATCGGCTTGAAAAAAATGTGAATATTCCCATTTGTGTCTGTAATGGGCTGGTTGAGAGTAAAATAGATAGTGAATTCATCGGCAGTATCACAAAATAAGGACTCTTTATTTTTAAAACAATTTAACAATAAGCAACTAATTGATTAATTAATAATTAAATTATGGTTGCCTCAATCGTATTTGACCCCCTAATTTATTATTTTGTTTTATTAGATTGCATGTTAGAATATTACATCTTTTGATAGCAAAAACAACAAATTAAATCAAGTCACCTCAGAAACTGTTTCTGGCAGCTAAACAAAATCTAATCAGAATTGACATCTGTCAACTGCAGCGTTTGTTTGATTGTAACAAATCGATTTTATTGGATCGGTTATTATTTTTAAAAATATAGGGGTTCTATTTAAACAAATATCCGATGACGTCATCACGCGAAAACAAATGAACGTCGGAAATGCGTCGGTATAGAAAAAAGAATCTTTTTAAAAAGCAAAATCGACGTGTCCGAGAAAATTTCATGAAACTTTGTGGTTTTAGAAATAATGAATTTATTCAATACTTTTCTTCCACACTGTATAATGGGAAAATTCCATGATATTTATATTGGTTGGTCCACAACGCGATATCATTGGTGTGACGTCACACGACGTTCAGCGCGGTTTATGTTTCCGTAGATACAGGTGCAATGTTAGGGTGTTGATCATGTAAACAGGCGTTTGTTTTTTGTATTTTTGAGCTTTTATGTCATTTTTGGGTCATAGAGTGTAAATACTGTCATTTTATACTTATCTTGTGAATTTTATTGGTGTGAATCTCAACTTTATTAGTGCAGAAATACGGGTAGTCAAAGCAAGTAGGTGTCTATTTCCATTTTTAACATTACCATAATTACTAGTGGTGATGTGGTTAACTTCCAGTATTGTTAAACGTAACTTATTTCTTTATTATAGATACGCTGGTGAAAATTACGGCAATAATGTTTTGGTTACGTCTAAGTGCAAAGTTTCACTTAAGGTATTTATAAAATTATACCATCTGATTAATTTTATTAATTTGTAAAATAATAAATGAAAGTAATGACATTTATTAATATATTTTTTTAATTAATTTATAATTCTTTTATTGCTACTGATTTCATTTCTCCTTAAACATTAAAAAAATCTTTATTTATTACTTTTGTCGCTTTTGTTTATTAAGGCCATTTAATGTAATGAAGTCACATAGCAAAATTTTATAAATGCCTCAAATAACATTCTGCATCACTTAGGAGAGTTCTTTCTGCGCCCTTTTACGAGTCTATTTTGCAATTTTATTTAACACCAATTCCTGTTTAATACAATAACACTTCATACTCTCCTAAACGGATGTACTGCGTTAAAATAATACATTCTTTCTGTTGCACGTATTTATAAAAATCATGCAATTTCTCCATTATTACAGAACTTTAAAAAAACTGTGTTCAGTTCAATAATGGAACAATTCTGGATTTGTAAACAAAGATGTTTCCAAAATGTAGGAATTTTTTAAAGTCTGTGTCGCAATAATCAACAAAATATGATTTATCAACGGGTGATAGGCCACATTTTGTTGACCTTGATAGTATTAAAATCGAAAGATTGTTAGTAAATTCAAAAACAAAATTAGATTATTTTGCATGTATTTAATTTCCTTGTTTTAAAACTTCTATTTTTACATAACCATTTTGTTATACGTGCCCCATCGTGCATGAAGTACTCTTTCTCGTAAACGGTTTATTTTATCGACAATAAACAAGAGTGCCATTTTTAGTATAAGGTTGAAACTACCCAGATTTATTATTTTAAAGTCTTTATCATACAGGGTGTTAAAAATTTAAGCATTAAGTTGTAAAGCTTAGCCTGCCCCTGGTAAATTAAATATGTTTCAAGGACACTATTTTAAGAGGTCCTTACTAGTGTCCATCACATTAATGTTTTATTAAATTATACTGAGTATTTTAAAAGTTTTTCAAGGAAAATCGATTTCCAGCGGCGTCCATCAAGGACACATATCTCCGTAGTGAGGGCCTGTAGGAAAAAATAGGAACTTGTCATCTTATTTTTGTTCTGTTTGCACCCGAGAGATTTTCCAAATTGTCCCGGACTCCCTGTATATTTAACGTAGGAGTATAATGCACCAATTTTTGACATGCTGTTAGGTCATAATAAACTTTTTATATACATATGTGTATTTATTGGGAAGACTGCAAAATATTGATGCAATTAAATACCGAAGCTATGGTTAGGGTTAAATCTGACTATAAATGTTACTGTGCGCCTGTACCCGTTAAGCCGCGTACAGATTAGGTGCAACACAACATGCAATGCAGCATAGTCAATTTGGACGGACTCATTTTAGGTGCAAACAAAAATTAATTTGGACGGATTCCACACATAACGATGATGTTATTGATGTTCATAATTATTACAAGTAACCGAAAATATATACAGACGATTATGAAGTAGAAGTATGAAGTTCTGAAACTAGTTGTAGATAACGCATATAATCAAATTAATGGAGCTATATATCTGGTTGTTATAGATTTGGGATTATTTTATTCGACTATTCAACGAGTTTATAAAAAAACATAAAATGCATGATTTTTTGTTTATTAAATAGCAAGTAATTTGCCCTGAATGGAGATGAAATTTTAATAATACATTTTTGTGAAAACTTGAATGCAAATCTAGAACTTCCATATCTGCTTTAATTTTTCCAATTTAGAAAAAATTAATAGTTTTTTCGTTTACAGGTGGTAATTGTTAACATCATACTTTAAATAATTATTTCGGTGTGGCTAAATTTCCGCCAGCGGTTAAACACTTTACCACCTTTCATGTCAGCATATTTCTACTGGTAGTATTTTCGATATGGATTTATGTACCGTTCTGTTATCTTTTAACTGCAAATATATAGTTTTCGTTTCTTTTTTATAGAATAATACATATTCTTTATTGAAGTAATTATGCTTTTACGAACTTTTCGTTGGATTCAATAACTTCTCCAAGTTTAAAACCTTTTATTTAATTCATTATTTACAGGTGGACCACAATCAGGTTTCAATGTGATTTTAGAATATGTATCAGTGGACAAAAATTCCACCGAGCGTGACAGAAAAGTCAATTCACATGTCTAATACCGTCGGTGGAATTTTAATCACACTATAATCATTTTCATTGCTTGCCATCATAATGGCCTAGATATGATTTGATATTTTGAAAACACACAGGTAATATTAATTCTCAGCAAAAATATGACGCATTCACTTAATTGTAACAAAAATCCTTATTTACACAGAAAGCAAGATATAGGTAGGTATAGGAGTGTATAATATGGATTAACAGGGCGTCCTATTAAAAGAAATTGATTCGATGACTTGAAGTTTACAAAGTTTGATTTTCCTTGTATGCAATTAAACCATCTGTAAAATATTGCTAGAAAGCTTAAATATTCAATTATTCCTTTACAAAAATTATATATAATTTTATATTTCCATTCCATTCGATATATCTAGCAAATTCCAGACAAAGTGATGAAAAATGATTATTTTCCGAAATATTGTAAACATCTCTGAAATGACAATAGTTAGGTATAGGAAAGTCGTATCCTATGAATGTTTCGTTGAAGTGATGAGAAGAATCCAAATATTGAAAAAAATATCATTTGATTTAAAATAACGAAATTGGTGCCTAGTTCCGGTTCTGGAAGAGACAGCTTCTTGAAAATATTTTCATTGAAAAGGTCATACTTGATTGTAATACATAGACTCAAATCACAATTATGAAAACTTCTAACGGTCCATCGCTGTGAATCAGCCAATATCATTTACATTTTTCAGTTCTTTCGGAATTCTTTTCCTTTGCCTTTTTCCGCCTATATAAAGAAAACAAATTATCATATCAACGCTTTAATTTTTTTTAAATGGTTTGCATCAGAGGGGTTCTACAATAATGAGTCATTTTTGTTAATTTCTAATTAAAGTAAAGTCATTTCTTCAGTCCAGACGTCTTGAGAATTTGCACTATATTTCCGATTCTCTTTGTGTTCGCTACAAGTAGGTTACGACGCGAATGAGTGCTGTATGCTTGCGAGGCTCCAACAAATTGACCAGCCATGTTGCATTGCATGTTGGGTTGCACCTAATCTGTACGCGGCTTTAGAATATGATTCTGATTTTTGTATTAAATAAAAAAAGCGTTGCATAACGCTTCGCTAATTGCGAAATAACCCGTTTTTAAAATAATCCGCGACTGTCGACATCGCAGCTCCATTTAACGAAAGAAAATGGCATACGTGAGCGGTGCCACGAGTGGCAATGTCCTGACACACGGACGACGACCTGCATTACAGCAGGAACACTGCACCCGAGCCCGTCTACAGTGCCGGGGATCAATGCGGCGGCGGCGGCGGTGGCGGCGAGCCCCGCCGTCTGGCCCCACACCAGTATGCCACCGATGCAATCAGGTGTGAATCGTGCGAGATGTCTCACTTTCAGGTGGAATACGCCTCGTTCCGGGAACTATTGCGACATATTGTTGGACGCCGGGAATAAATATAGCCCGCGTCGCCTTGATCTGAATAGTAGAGTCTACAAGCTACATGCATGCGAGGTGCATTTGGACGTACGAGGTCGTACAGAAAGATTCCAGGACCTATCTTCTATCAAACACAACTTATTTAATCTTATTTCCTTCAAAGTACTCCTTCTGTCTAGTCATACACTTCTACCAACTATACTTTCGGTGCCGGAAATATGTAGAACCAAATCAGGCGAGTACGGAGGTTGAGGAACGACTGTCATGCTATTTTTAGTGCAAGAGTTCCTAATGACTGGAGCATTCTAGTAATGCAATCATCTGAGAACCTCAATATAATAAAAACAATCGATTGTTTCTGACGATTTGACCACACAAGTCCATTCACTCGCGCAACATGACACTCGTCGGTCGTTGTTGATTGTCGTCGTTAAGAACGATTTCTTGAACCTTTAAATTACCAATATGACATCTCAACCGATTCAAAACTTTATATCCGTAAGAAATTTTCATAATTTGATTTGAGGTTTCTGTGAAGATTTTCTTCCCCAGCTCCACACATAACTTGTTGTTAACGTTGGTATCGCACTCGTATCTACATAAGTTCGTCAGTCAAATATTTCGGCACTCACTATGTTAAAATTTTGTTAAATTTTAACTTCACTATTATTTTAACTAAATCAACCACTTTGTGACATTGAATCTTGTTGTTTTCTTCATCAGCTGTTGATTTGTCAAAACGATTGACTGCAGCATGAGGAAAATTAATGATTTAATAATAGGTCTGTTCAAGCAAGGAATCCGGAATGGTTTCAAACTGTCAGAAATATTCGACCAGTAAAGTTATGAATTTGTTTTCAGTAAACCTCATGGAAGATGTAATTAGACGAACATTTTTAACAGTTTGGAACCAGTATGGATTTCTTGCTTGAACAGACCTAAAGATTTTCACTGCTCGGACCAGAAATTGAATAAGTCAGGTCAAGATACTCATCTCGTAGAAAACAATATAATTTCACTACGTGAAGTTAATAAGCTTCATGTTTTAAAAAAACTTTTTGATTTGACTTGGAAAATCTGCAGTCAGTCTCTCTTGCTTTTATCGGCTTTAGTGTGGTTTGGTTGTTTAATGATCGATAATCAAAATTCCGTCGTAGAAAATTCCTACAATCAACTTAATTACTGGCAAAAAATTAATACCCTGGGAATATATCCCTTAGTTTAAATCAACAGAGTAACTGTAAATCCACAATACCTATTCTGGAAAAATGATACCCGTTCATGGAAGCTTTGCCAATTGTAAATTCGTCCAAATCACATTGGCTAGTCATTGGTGTCCTGGTTAATAATTCCAAAACTGACGTTCGAACATAGTCCATGGTGATTGGCGACTTCGAAAAGTCGGTGAAATAGAGAGAATTCGGAACGTTTTTTGGCTATAGCGTTCAGAAAATTCAGAAGATGAGTAAAATTCAGGGACTTGCTGACCCATGTCTATGTCTATCGTGATCTCAAACATGTGCCATCTATAACATCATGTATTCAGGGTGTAACTTTATGTGGGGGCTAATTTTTTAAGTATAACAAAGTGTGTTTCCCAAAAGTTAAGCGGAGATTATTATTTTTTAATTAGACAAATGGTCAAGTTATAATTATTTTTCAATAAATGTAATTAATGCAAATTTCTGTCTCCAAGTTTGTTCCTACAAGAGTTAGGGATTGATTTCAAACTGTTAACGCGAACTCAGTCTAGAGATTTAAATAGCGGTTATATCAGCGCTCTTGTTAGTGTTGCTTGTTGTGACCTTTTTAAACCAAGAATGTTACAGAGAGCGTAACTTTTCTATGAACTCGATCTTGTCAATGCCCTCTAGTTTAAGTGAATATGGCCTACATTATGCAACAGATAGTAGACAGGTAAAAAAATAAATGACCAACGTTGTTAAATAAATTTGGTTACAGCATATACAGGGTGCATATAGCAGAAAATTTAGGAGGTGATAATACTTACTCGTTCTCTCTTGATAGATGTGTACGTTATTCTCTGGTTATATCTATACTGTCCAAGATTGTTATATGACATACTATGTACAACGAGACTCGGAAAACACAGTGAAGTACTTAAATCTGTAATACGAGTAACATATGAACAATATACGTAGATTTAATTTTTAATTTTAAATTTTGTTGGTTGTTTGTTACATTTCTCGTTCATTCACCATATTTTGTTATTTTATTATTCATTATATAAAGACATTTTGTTTATATAATTTTAACATTTTTGCTTTTAAATTTGTGGCATACAATAATTGTTAGTGTGTGTGTAATTGTGTTTTCTTTTTTCATGTTTATATAGATATTGTTATATTCATTTTATTGTAATGTTTTAAACACATTTTTTTAATACTTTAATGTTAAGTTTGTTATTTATAAATTGTGATGTAATTTTGAATTTATTAAAATTTATACTGTCCTGAGGATGTCACGATAAGTGACGAAACGTCGACAATTGAGAAAATTTGGTGTTTTCTTTGAAATTTGGCCTCTAATTTCTCACTATCGACAACAAACTGATTTGTCAGTATGTCCAAAAAATTTAAATGTCGATTTTCTCGCAAACGGCTGGTTTTTTTGACTTCAAGCAAGACTATCAAATTTTTGGAGAAACTTAAATTTTTTGTCATAGTCAAAATATTAATAAAATCAAACACAAAAAACTTATGACCATTTATTCACGACACGTGACCTTTAGGCCACTGCAATTTTAGAAATATTTAACCTAATTCCATTTCCATAAAGGTAACAAGTGTGCCTTTCAGTATTAAAAAAGTAATAAAAACAAATTACAAAAATATTTTCGAAGTTAGATACATAGTTAATATTGACTGATTGAGAAAATGTTATGGACATGACACATTATTTTGCCGAGTTGTATCAACCCCTAAATTTTCTGCGCGAAATTTCCGGACACCCTGTATATTCGCAAGAAAATTTCTTTGTGACGACAGCAGTCTCATCACCAGCTATGTTCCTATACCCAATTAATATTCATATGAGTATTTAAAATGGAAATTCCGCCACACGACGATAGAGGAGTGTGGAGCGATCAACGCTAACCCGCGACGCCTGAGGCGCACAAGGAGGTCGCGACCGTACCTTCGAGGGTCAACCACCTGCCCTACGCCGAGCAAAGGTCGGGGTCATGCGCCGGCGGCGCAACGCCACCCCCGTAACCACCCCAACTACCTACCTACTCCGTTTCGCAATGTAGTTATTACGGCCGACTTATGATTTTTCCACTTTCGGCCACTGTGGATCGCAGACAGATGAAAAATTCACTGTTTGCTGTTTACTTGGGGGTGCCTTCGCTGATATTTATGACGTTCAGATTGGTCTCGGATATAACTTCTATCCGACCTTTGGCGGTATGTGTCATCGTTGCTATAAGTTTGAAATGTGTCAGTTTGCATCAGAGGAAAAAAGAAAAGGCGAAAAATTGTGACAGAATAAAATTAAATAACAAAAACATAACTGCGAAGGAGTAAAGTATAATACAAATTTTACTTTTTGTCATTTAACTAGAAGAAGTCAGTGTTAATATTTGCTTGTCACATTAGTTGATATTGATCGTTATATTGAAAATGCTAATAAAAATTTACAATAAACACTATTGTTTAAAACGCCTACATTAGGTGTTAGATTTTACAGGGTTAACTATGACTAAGTACAAATATTTTAAGAGGGGATAGAGAAAATTAAGAATTAACGGAATCACCCTTCAAAAAAATTCCAAACCTGTTTATAAAGCGAAAAAAAAATGTTTTCGAAATCATATTAAATCCTTATTTAACGCCGCCTATGCGACTTGTCCGCCACACGTTTACAGAATCAGAGTAGGTATACTTGCGTCAAAAATTCAGACGACTTACGTCATACGAACAAATGAATAATTCATTTCAGACTGGTACGACGTTCTTTCAGAAGTGCCCCAAGGACCTATGTTGGGACCAATTCTTTTCCACATTTATATTGCTCACATTCACAACATAATAAATGTTGAAACATATATTCTATGCAGACGATAGCAAGTTTTATGGGAATCCCATATCGGATCACGTTTTTCAATAATCCGCTCTAACAGCAATTAACACTTGGTGTACAATATAGCCCTTACTACTGAATATAAATAAATGTTCAGTTCTTCATCTTCGTCGTAACAATCCAAATTGTTCTTATCGTATGTCATCTGTCTTAGTAACAGCAGTGGAAAAGCAATCTGATCTTGGTATTATAATTAATTCCAAATTAAGTTGGTCGGAGCAATCTTAGTGTGTGGTTAAAAAAGGTAACACACAAATTAGTATTTACTAAGGAAATGTTATAAAACATATAATATTATAACTGACATAATAATATTAATAAAAACCTAATAAACAAACTTTTCAATAAAAAATTATGATAACTATCAAATTACTATTTGAGCTATTTTCAAAACACTATTAAAAAAATCATGTGTACAACTCATAGGACATGTTTTTATAGACAAGCCGTCTCATATGCCACACCACTCTATTTGACAATGTTTTAGGACAAAAAAGGTACTGCTAATATGCTTAAAAAACCAAAATTTATAACTATATGTTAAAATCTGAATTTAATTAAATTTTTCTATTGTCCCCTTTATCTTTAAATTCAGTGGGTGCACCAAGTGAATCCAATTTCTCAAGATTTTGCTTTGGAATGGTCCATCACATACTCTGCTAGGGATTTATATCAAGGGGGGGGAATACAATTTCTTTTGATTTATTATATCCAACCCTTTAACCACCCCATGATTTATGTTTATTGGGGTCATTATATGCACCATTAGCATTACACTCACTTGCAGTTGGCGGTGCCACCTGGTACAGAGTGTTCCGACTTTCTTATTCGTGTTAATTTCATATGGGTACACTTTATATTCCAGCAAATACAATATTAGCTAACATAATGTTAGATTGTACATACTTCCTTTATTTGAGGGCCATGAACTTTGAGAGTAATTGAAAGAGAAGCATAAACAGCGGGAATGATCAAACAACAAAACAGAAATTTAAAATGACGAATCACTTGATATGTATATACGTAAAATTGATTTATAAAAGAAGAAGAATCTTTTACTATCATATTTATCAGTGCATAGTTTTATGAATTTTACTATTCTAAATACTTACTACAGCCTTCAACTAAACGTTCAACTATTTCCACTATTAAGTAAAGGAAATGTATCAATAGATAATAAAATTATCCATATTTTTTTATGTAAAATTCTTTTCAGACTCTTTGAATACATATTCCAGTTTAACACTGTTCAATCTAATTTAACAAACCGGAACTAACTCAATCTACCTGCCTTAGAAATTGCGAAGGAGTAAAGCATAATACAAATTATGGCCTCATTGTTGTGCAAAGGAAAGGGTGTAGCGTACCAAATTCGGGTAATTTGCTAATGAGAAAAACATTTCGTGGCGGCAAAATTCTTCCTTTATTTGAGGGCCATGAACTTTGAGAGTAATTGAAAGAGAAGCATAAACAGCGGGAATGATCAAACAACAAAACAGAAATTTAAAATGACGAATCACTTGATATGTATATACGTAAAACTGATTTATAAAAGAAGAAGAATCTTTTAGTATCTAAAATATATTATTTACTGGGAATATCGATCAATCTGTACACCAAAAAGCATCGAATTTTACGTATGTTTCTGGTTCTTTATTTACCCACCATCAGAGAAAACACATTTTTCACAAAAATATGTTTTTATTTTCTTCTATAGCAAGTTTCTTATTAAGTTTATACAATTTATAGTAAATAATACTACAATTGGGTCTCTATAGCTTTGGTAATGATCACCGCAAGTGTAGTATTACTATTACTGTAAATATTATTTTGCACTATAGCCGCATTTTAATTTTTACAGTATTACCAAATATTAATAATTTTAATTCGTGCAAATCTATAGACATGTGATTTAAGAGAGAATAACTTATTCCATAATAACCATTTGTGGGCGGATGAAAACCCTTTTGCAATTGTTGAATCAAATCATCAAGAACAGTTTTCATTAAATGTTTGGGCTGATATTATTGACGATTATTGATAGGCCCATTTTTTCTCCCAAGAAGATTAGATGGACAATCGTATTTACATTTTCTTGAAGAAGATCTGTCGCCAATGCTTGAAGACGTTCCTCTTTTATTAAGAAACCAGATGTGGCTAATGCACGATGGTGCGTCTTCACATTTTAGCTTACGGGTAATGCGTGAATTTTTAAATCACAACTATCGCGATCGGTGGATAGGCCGCGGAGGAACGCAGTCATAGCCGCCCAGATCTCCCGATCTTAATAGTTTAGACTACTTTTTCTGGGGTCATCTGAAATGCTTAGTGTACGCAGTGCCGATTCAAGCCGAAGAAGAGTTACGAAATCGTATCTATTATACGATTGCTGCCAAACCATAAGAGACACCCCAGGAATTTTTGAAAATGTACGTCAGTCTATGCGAAGAAGAGTAGATGCTTGCATACGTGTGGGTGGAGGACACTTTCAACAACTACTGTAAATACATAATTTGCGTTCTTTATTTTGTTTGTATTTTCTTGTCTTGTCGTTTCGTTTTAGGTTTAAGATTTTGAATTTATTGTTTTACTAAATAAATCGCGATTTTTAAAATAAAATTTAAAAAAATCAGAGGCATACCGTTTTTTTCTATCCAAACATTTAATATTATGCCTACGTGGAGGTCACTGGTTAAAGTAGAAAATCAATTTTTGTCCTAAAAAAAGTGTTTCCACCCATGGTGGGTGTTTATAAAATGGCAACAAAATATCAAAGGCTATCTCAATGAACTTGGAGAGAAACTTTTTTGGTTTTCATATTTTATACGTGAATATGGTGCGTCGTACGAGGGTAAGTCTAGGGACCGAATTTGCTGTAAAATAAATGGAGATTTTAAAAATAATTTTAGTTTTTAGAAAAAGCAGTGGCGTACCATTTTTTTCTTCAAAAATGTTTAGTTCAAACCTCATACGGACGTCATTGGCAAATATTTTAAAACATTTTTTACATCAAACAATGCTCCTTAATGATTAGTAGGTGTGTACAAAAGTTCATAAAAATATTTAGAGTGATAAGAAAATTATAATAAAAAAGTACATTTTTTCTTAAAACTGCAACACCCTGTAGATCAAAAATTAAGAGGTTTGGGACATATGCAAAATGACCCAAGGATTCACACCCTTAAGCATCGGCATTCAATTAATAAACACCCTGTATATATTTTTTAAAATGTGGGTTTGTTAAATTTTTTACACATTGATATTCAGCCATAAACTCGTATAACTGAAATAATATTAGTTATTGAAACAGTTTTCTCTATATATATTTTTCAATGTTAGTTACAAAGGTTATAAAACGGAAGAAAACTTAAATTATACTCAATAAAATTACAAATCTATATTTTACAATTCTAACCTAAAAGTGTACAAATTATAGTGGCGTAAATTTACGATGGAATTTAGCATAATAGTTGTAAAATCACATAACATAATTAGGAATTTTATCGATGTTTATTTCAGTAATATTACAATGTACTTTTTTCATTTGCAAAATTATTATGTAACCTTACATAACTTTGCGTTGGTCACAAATTGCTAACGTAAAGTGATGTGAAATTGCAGTCAAATTTTTATCAGTGCTTCCTGTATATTTCTGATTGCGCAGTGTTGCGACTGTTTTTTCCTAAACTAGCTGGGAAAGCGTTTTCAGATTCTTCCAACCCTTGAGGTCTTCACGCCCTTATATTCTAATTCTCCCGAGACAGTGACAAATGACGACGCCCAAAAAAACAAGCACACTTCAACTGATCCGCGTGCGACTGTGGTGGAGTTGAAGCGCATCTGCCTTGAATGGCGCGCAGAAAGTACGGGCGTCGCCCGTCGCGTTCGAGGGGAAATGGCGCTGGGCGTCGGGGCGCTCGCGGGGGAGAAAGGCAGACGCGTCCTTGGCCGAGTGCTCGGGTGAATGGCCAGAAGCAGCGGTAGAAGCGACGCCCGCCGCGGCAGGGTCGGATCGCCCCGCAGGACGATTCAGGGGTTGACGCGGACATCCCATGTTCCTTTAGGACCTCGTTGGCTTGCTAATGTGTTTTGCGAAGCAAGGGGTGGCTGTAATTAATGCTTAATAGCGGACCGAGGGCTGTCTGAGGTTGTCTTGCCTTGAGCGGACGTTGACAGAATGGAAATTATGTGACACGGACACTTTGCTTGCTATTTTTTTAATAGTAATAGTACCTACACCGAGAAAAGTGTTTCCTGTATAGGCAATTTTCCTATACTGCTATCAATGAATTCGTGTATCCTCTTCTTGATATCAAATAAATAGATATCCTAAATAAATAAATCGCTCCCTTAAAAAGTTTCTGTTACATTAGATATCACTTGAGAAAACCAGATTTGAAATTTGTGTACAGGGCGTTTCAAAAAGATATTAGGGGAGACTGAGTACGGTTGTAACAAAGTACTCAAATATTATCGAAACTACGCACGGTAAGTGAGGGGTACAAGGGGAGGGGCACGCGACCGACAAGTCCTAACACGATTTCCAGTGTAGCGTCACCTTTCGCGCAGTAAAAACGATTACAGAGAAGCCTATTGAATATTTCAACCAAAAGTAAGTATTTTTGATGAACTTCTTTGTAAAATATCATAAATATTGATATAATTATCGTATTTCAAACTTTGCTTATGTAATCGTTATATTTTATAGATTATAATAAGCCCTTTTGTTTTTGTATAAGTTGTGTTACCTTGCGCTAATGACAGTCTTATTACCGAAATAGGGGGGTGGGGACGGTTGTAACGTCAATTTTATAATAGACCAAAAAGTCTACGATCTACACAGATACTCCTGAAAAGGAAGCTATTAGAAAAGAGTATAAAGAGCGACAGAAAAGGTTGAAAAATAAGCAAACGAAGAAAAAAGTACTTGAACCATCTACTGGAAAGACAAACAAAGGCAAAGGAAAAGGTAAATCAAAGAACAAGTAGATTAAATACATCACTAGAGTCATCAGAAGAAGATGAATATTATTGCCTTCTTTGCCTAGAGACGTATTCAACGAGTCGGTCCGGAGACACATGGATTCAGTGTCAAGGAGGTTGTAAGCAATAGTCTCACATAGCCTGTACTGACGGGAGTAGATATTATATATGTCATAATTGCGATGAGTCTGATTAATGATTAATTTTGTGCAACCTCAGATTTTGTTGATTAGTGATTACATAAAGATTATTTTTGTTTGACGACTCTGACTGACTTTAAGAGAACTAGAAAAAAGAAGTATTGTTATGTTTTTTTTTTGTTTGAATATATATAAAAATATATTTAAATATGTGATTAACATTGTTGATTTGTTTTACTAACATTTTGGCATTTTAAATTAATAAAATTGATTTACAAACCCTAATTTTTGTTTTAATTTCGAGTTTTACAACCGATCACCAATCGCACACACTCAATAAAATGTCATTATGCTATCAAACTGTTTTACCTAAGTACTGATTTTGATGTTAATTTAAAGACAAATGACTATGCTTTCATCCCAAAAGGTTTGATCGTTGTATACAACTGTAATAGCTAAGCTGTGAGCAATTAAAGAAAAATTGTTACAGTCGTACCCAGTCTCCCCTACCTTTGTTTTAGAGTTTAGGTAACAGGCGAACAGCAGCTACCATGTCGGAGACAGTTTTATCTAAACTTATGTCGACAATGGTGGATGAAAATTTCACAAGTTGAAGAGGTCTATTGTTAAAGTATAGTAAAATATTGGAATATTCTCAAGTGTAAATTAAGAATGTTACAAAGATATGGCAATATTGCCGGGGCTGGTAGATGTTTCAAAATTATCTTACACGGCATGTATCTCAAAAATGAGTAACTCTAGGACATACGTTTATTAAGCAAACCCCACTTATTTTTCAGTGCTCTATCAGCCCCAGTGATATTATTATGCTTTTTTTAGACACCCTGTATAAAACATCATCAAGTTTCATCTATTTTATTTTGTCAATCATCAATAAGCTCTGATATCCATATCAGAAAATTTTATGAGTAGGGAGTTAGTAGCTATTATTTGTTACTTTCAACGGATATATGAAGATTTCTACAATAATAGACATACAAACTGGCACCTTCGCCAAAACTTGAAATATTTCATACCTCTTATGAGGCTCTTACGAAGCCCTAGAAGGGCCATGTCTACAATTTTTTTTAGGTTTAGACATTAATCTCTGAATTCAGACTTTAATCTCTGAACTTACACTGTTAACGAATTTATGGGACAAGTCGTAGCACTCAGAGCTTTCTATATACAGAATTGAGATTTAGAGGACATAATATATAGGGGAAAATAAAACTTTACGATATTTGTCATCAACTATGAAATTTTACAACACCCTGTATAATTTTACTGTTTTTGATTCTAGAGACGATGTGAGGTGCGACTATACTTGTTTGGGAAATGATTTAGACTACTTAATTTCCTTAGACCTATTTTTATTTCTTAATCTAGATTGTCGTGATATGCTAACACCAATTTCCTGATTAAATTTGATTGTATCATTGTTATGAATAGTATTATTTAAGTATTGGGTGTATAAATAACGGTGCGCCGTTGAATTACACCTGAAGTGCCTATAGCAAACAGCTGCAGTTAGTCGTCAGTTGTGCCACTAGTTATGTACTGGTTTCGAACTGGTTAGTTCTTACCATCAGTATATCACAAATGAAGCCAATAACTCGCAACCTTAGCTATTCACAATCTGTCATAATAGTTAACAGAACATCTGTACGCAAAACGTAGCACGTGTGTACACATCTAGTAATCATTGGCTACTCAAAGCTGGGCCTGAATACAATCATAAGTAGAAAGCAATCCAATATACTGAGAGTATCTACTATTAAAAGCCCCAACCATTGCCATATCTCTAAACGCGGAAATAACTACTCTGTGGACTAATGCCCTGACTATATATAGCAAACAAGCACGGTTAGTCGTAAGTGGTGCCATCGGACATATCAGTTTCGAGCTTGTTAGCTCTCGTCACTATGCCACAGGTGAGGCCAACGACGAGCAACCCTGGCTGTTCATGTTCTATTATTACCGACGGAAAATATAAGTACGCGAGGCGCAACATGTAGTGTTTAAGTCTGACTTCAGAGTTTTAAGTCTAGATTGCCCCGATCGCCCCTACGCGATTTTGATAAGCAAACAAATAATGCCGGATATCGAGGCGCGATTGAAAATATTGGGAATCGATGAGAAGCGTTCGAGTCGTTCGAGAAAATGGAACTAGAGATGCTAGAAAATACCTGAAATATTCGTTTGATCTATAAAAGAAGAATAAACGGCCGTCTTGAATTACAGTCTTGAATTGGAGTGTTTAGTTGGTAATTTCGGAGAGATCAATTGGAATTCAAAGCGATTTAGATAGCGATTAATTAAATAATGTTTAGTTGAGTTGTAATTAGTATTTGGTAGTGTACAGACTAGTACAGAGTGTTAATAAAGATAAGTGATTAATTGTTTGTTTTTCTGGTAAAAGAAAGAGTCGGGGTAGGAAACCCGTGACATAATAATATTTAGGTATACCTTACTAATTTTAAAATGGCATCTTATTGATTGAAGGAGTTCTTATATTTTTTTATTTTCGTTTCAATTTTAGGTAGATTAAAACTACGTAATTATCTATCCATTATTAGGTACAGTTTCAGGTAGATCAAAACTAATTATTTAACGCATATTAGGTATTCTCATCTAATTATTTTATTTCATATCAAATTTATTTTATTTTCACAGCATCGGAAAGTTCATGTGTCATTGTTTTTACATAAGAGGAACAAAGTAAATAGACATCTGTACAATAGACAATGAGGGCTATATTCCCAAAGCTTCGTGACTTATATAATACTGTCCATTTGTAGTGGAAGAATCTTAAATATGTATTCGATGAAATAAAATATTCCGTATACGTTGCAGGGCACTCAAACTGACCTGCCGAATCGACGGCAAACTGGCCAAGTTGGTAGGCAGGAAGGAGTGTGTCGGCAGAAGGGAAACTTTAGGCACGAAATGGAGAGTGGATTGACGTAAATATCATAAGACGATATTATAAACTCTATCCTATTTTATTCAGTTAACAATATCAAGCAATATGTAGATAATAATTCTGTCAATGTATCAGTAAAATTTCTGCATTATTTAGTTCTATTTTCATACATCATAGTATTTGAACACAGGTTGATTTGCAATTTATACGCGTACGTCTAAAGTTACAAGATAAATCAAATAGGAATTTAAAATTATATTTCTAAAATGTGTACGAATATGAAATCTATGACTAAAATATGAGAAATATATCTGAATTTAATTGAAAATTAAAATAATTCATTCCAAATAGAACGATCTATAAATTTGAAATTTATTTTGATGTTAAATTCCTTCCTTAAATAAAAAATAAATTACTTATATTTTCATTAATACATATTTTTGAGATGGTTCTATGTATTTAGTTCTGTAGGTACATTGTAATTTCATTCAATACACATCTTTCTTAGGAAAATTAAAAATATGTGCTAAGCTTTAATTTTGTTAATATATTTTATGTTAATACATGTTATATACAGGATGATTTTGAACGTGGGGTATTATTTTAGAAAAATTTGCCCTAACAAATGTCTTTTAATAACCGAGATAACTGAGTTTAAAGTCATTACAAATTTTGTAGCCGACTCTGTGTAACCCTAACCTACCCTAATAAGGCAATGAATATTTCACAATACGTCATCGATAAGCGACATGTGACAAGTTGCGCGCGCAGTCTGTCGTGAAGTTACGCTTCGTTTATAACCTTAACCTTAAATAACAGCGTAACACGTACTTAAACCAATCGTATTTTGTTATTTTAGGTATTTTCTAGTGTGCGCGTAGTATCATTTAGTGTTAGCCCAAGTGTAGTGATAATGACCTATGGATATGTTATTAGTGTAACGGAGAGTGTAATAGTAATCGGCGGGATATGTCCCACGAAATGTACAGAAAATTTGCTTATAAATTTAATTTCTCTGCATGACAATTCGTTTATTTAACATAACGAATCCGGGATACAGGCAAACGCAAATATTTCCTATTAGCGTACAAAACCGGCTTACATAATTTAAAAATACGAAATATAGATGAGTTATTAATGATTTTGTTATATTAATATTTTATGGGGCTATATTGTGCATATTACTTGTTCTTCGAATACGTAGACATATACAGACATATACTCCACGTTCAAGATCACCCTGTATATAGGGTTCAATGTTGAAAATTTATAAAAATACACCGTTTAGCATTAACTTTGAGAGACTAATAAATTAGAATGAGATATTTTGAACACACTGTATCATAGAAACAAAACGTTTCTATTAATTAGATTCTACAAACATGTTGTTTATAGGAACTTTTTATTTAATAATTTGGTATGTGGTATCCGTGAAGTATTTTAGTTACATCTTGTACGGGTTTGTTTCTTGTGAAAGTCAGCATAAAGTTCATTTCTCTCCTGCCGTACAGCCTTAAATCATCTCGCGACTCTTCAAAAAATATATGGCAACAGTGACTTAGTGGCAGAGAACTTGTTACATCAAAGAGTATCAGCGCTCCGCATGGAGACCAGGTGAATGTCCAACGGAATGTTATGGCGGTGGCGAATTCAGCTTTTTCTAGCGCCTCTCCTGGCCATTGGCACAACCACTACGGTCAAGGACATCTCGCAGGACAATACTCCCGTCTCCCAGTCTATTAGAGACAGGCTATTTGCTAACTTTGCTCCTAGATCTAGCCAGCCGTCCTTTCGCGGGTCGCGACGCCTTTGCGCCAGCGGCTACTTTATTCTAATGACGAACTACTTTATACGGTTCAAATGTATTAATTTTGAACGTGAATTGCAGTAACTGTTCAAAAAATGCTTTTATTACGACGACTTGACACCGAAAGAAAAATTCGGAGAATGAAAAAAAATTATAGTTGCTTGTAGGCTTTCACTGCCGGTGCAATTATTTGATATATAGTGATTTTCCAGGTTGCTATGCCGTGACCTCGGTAACTGATTGCTGCTAGTAATAGAATTAAAGTACACATCCCTGCTACAGTTGGGATCCTTTGATCTGCCCTTGTTGTTCTTGGGCTAGGCAGATCCGCTATCGGATATTAATTTCTGCTCATATTGTTGGTATTACGACTCCTGGAACTGTTCTTCGGATAATGGTGATCTTCCAGGACGTCTCATAGCCGCCATACCTAGGTATATCAAGTATAAAAAATTGTTTCAAGTAAATAAATTATTTTTTGATATGAAATAATTTTTTTGAAAAAGCAAAAAAAAACATATTTTGTGTAAACAAAGCATTTGTTTCGATAAAACCACAATATTTCCTTTCAATAATAGATACATTTGTGGTGTTTATTATATTCTATGAAACAATATTTTGTTCTAAGGAAAACTGTATTCAAGTAGATTTAGACCTCCGCAGTTTTCCTCAGGAAGACCGCCTAGCTGAAACCAAATGTTCAGGCAGAAATAGGATTTGGCATGTAGGTATTACAAGTTCTAGGTGTCTAGCAGAAGTTGTTAATATATTTTTTCACTCACTTAATTTCATTAAATATCTATTTGCTTAGTTTTTTTTTTTGTAAAACATTGTGATTTTATTTTTGCTAATTATTGTTTGTTTTTTATTTGATATTTTGTTCTTATTCTAGTTATTTCTCTGTTTTTTTATTCTGTATATTTTGAAGTGTTTTTTTTTTAATAAATAAATAAGTTAAATTTCCTCAAAAAGATGGATCTGAAAAACAGGTGGCCTGCGAGATGCTTTGTATCCATCCTCTAGATTATTTTGTCTAGAGTCATCCTAAAAGTCTAGTCTACAAAAATTTTCTAATTATATTAGAATTTTAAAGACCAGAATGCAAACAACAATACGAAACATTATACATAATATGCTTAACAATCTGTCTTATCTTGCTTTTTCTTGATCTTGTCTTGGTCTCTCAAGACATTCGATTCTGTTTCTTGTTGTTTCTATACTTTATAACGTCTACCAATCGACAACTGTCGATACGCCCCCGATAATTGTGGTCTTCCTAGAGGTCATTTAGCAGCCTTTGTATTTTCATAAGTTTAATATTTTAGAGAAAACTGTAAATCCAGCTGAAAAATAAAATAACTCATTTTGTCTTTAAATTTTTTCATGTCTATTTACTATAAATATTAATTAATCCAAGATCGAAGTTTTTAATTAAAAAATAAGCAATATATATTTTTTTTTATTTTGGTAAAAGATCAATTTTAACATTGTCATTTTATACCATTACTTTTTTGCGTAATTAATCAATTTTTAGTAAAACGTAGAATAATTGTAATAATACATTAAATAATAGTAACTAAATAAAAATTTATTTGGTTATCTATAACTTTATTTTAAAAATCCTGACCTAAATGGATGGAGGCACGAAATAAAAAAAATAATATGTTAATAACTTTATACTTTATTCCTTTCATTTCTGTAGTATATATATATAGTATAGCCTTTATCTTTATTAAAGTAGTGCATAATCATGGACATATCAACTTCTGGTAGATTGTCAGAATCAACTTACTAAATTCAACTTCAATTGAACATTCTATATTAAAATATTTACAACACAGTAACGAAGCAACATAGCAGTGTTTAATCTAATCGGGTATTATAGCGTGTTAGCGGTAGATCTCCTAGTTTAGAATTGCGTGTAGTGACGTCACAAGCGGGCGTACCGTTTTTGAGATTAGCACCAATTTCAACCTCTTATATTTCGAAAACACAGAATGTAAATAACATGAAATGCTAAAGGAGTATTGAGAGTCTCATGTACTATACAAAAACGCATAAAAACCATACAAAAGAAATTTGACGGAACAAGCCTCGTTTACGCTACTGTTGCTGGAAGAGTCCCCCATCCTCTTTTCTAATCTCCAGCGTGTGGAATTTTCTAGCCAAGTTCAATTTGCAGCTGCGTATAAACGGATGTAGCATCTGAGGAATGCATTATTAGAATCATTGGTCGAGCTTTAAACTAAGCGCAAAATAAAACAAATAACGTCACTATTCACATTACCCGACCATCAGGGTCATAATTAAGAGTGTGTAAGCTTTATATAAACACATCCACACGGGATGAGATTAACAGAGTGAAAAGGATTAGATGAGTTAAATAAATTATATGCCGTTGTGGACGTGCTCAGATTTTAACTCATTTTCTGCGATCGCTGATGGAAATGAGTCTTTCAGACAGCATTGGAAGTAGAGCAAAGTGTGCATCGTACCAACGAAAGAGTGTCTTTTCGCAACGTATCTATAAGTGATAAGGACAAACCCGAAAATCCCAGGAACCAAGCTGGCGGCATCCCGGGATTTTTGGGGCTGAAAATTCGCAGAATCCCAGGATCCCCAATTTTCTAATAATATAACCATAATATAAAACATTTCTGTTGACAGTTTGGCCATTTTAACAGCACAGCAACTGGCAAGATGTAAATATGACATTGTTGTGTTGATGGTTGCATAAATACTGAAATTTAAATTCGTGTCTGGCGAGCTGCCATGGGCGTGGATAAATAGGAGTTTAATATACTTAAGAACAGAAAAATGTTTCTGCTTTATAAATATTTCGGACATTTTTTGTAGAACGTTAATTCTTATGTTTATCTATCCTTTCTTAAAATATTTGTATGTAGTAACATTTTTAAGTTCCGGTCAGCAATACGACAAACTGCCCTTGACTGATTTTGTTCATAGCTACAATTTTATCTTAAATGATTTAGGTATTCCATAACGTACCCACAATGGATATTCTTCTAATACAGGCTAACCCTCTTTCTGTCTGCAACCTTGGTACAAATATTACCGTGTAATTTAATTAATTACAGAATTAAGAATTTTCTCTATTTCGAATTATGAAATACACATATTTCACCGATTCCAGTGTTAATGTACTTATGAATTAAAACCTTTCATTTAACATAGGGAAAGAGAAACACAAACGATAAAAAATTATCTCCTATTTCCATATATTCAGGCGAGCCACGCGTGACTGGCTATGAAACCAATTTAAACCCGTTTCTCCCCTGAAGGCCACGAAATTAAAACGGGGGTGACTCTAAGTTATCGCACGCACAGATAAATGGTTTACTTTCCTGTTGGAATTAATCATTTAAACAATCGTGCGGGACAGTGTTTTAATGTTCGAACAGATAATGTAATTGCTGTGTTATATCATTTCATAAATAGTATTACTTTGCAAACACGGAATTCCAGAAAACAACTACTCTGCGGGCTAATGCCCTGACCAGCATTGAATTTGAATTACACCTGGAAAACCTATAGCACACAGCTAAAGTCACTCGTCAGGAGCCCAACAGACATATACCGGATTCGAGCTTATTAGCTCTCATCAGTATGCCATAGGTGAGGTATCTGACGAAGAATCCTAGCTGTTTTAGTCTGTCTAACCCTACAGAAGGGACCATGAGTACGCGGTGTAGAACAAACTACATCTATCGGCCACTCGCTACTCCATGCCGGACTGAAAATGTCACAGACACGAAACGTTCTACATGCAGTAAATACCATTGAAAGATGATGACCTTTATCGCGTTTGGCGAGAAACGATATTTTGCAAACACGTACTTTCAGGAATCAACTACTCTGCGGGTTAATGTCCCGACCAGCATTTAATTGCTCCTGGAAAACCTATAGCAGTCATTAAATTCCACCACTACATCACTCTAGAATTGCTCAACATATTGTTTAACGGTATTAAAGGGTATTATCAAATACTCTTTTATACAATAATTTTGTTCCTACTATAATACTTTTGCATTTACTACAACAAAAAACATATGATTTCCTACATTTTTAGTTTATTCTACTACAGAATTGTAAGCACCAATTTGTAGTAACTGTTTCAGTTTAGTATTTCTTTCAGTGATATGCAGAAATACCGCCAAGTGTGAGAAATCACAGTATAATCTTTATTCAACATAATATTTCTATTTCTCTGTGTAGAATATGTAAATAATTCTTTTTGATAACGGCTAAATAAGTTATAGCCACGAAAAACATTTGCAATTTGATGTCTACTTTAAGTAAATATACTCGCATTTGAATTTTATTACATAATAAATTGTCCTCTGAATTGGCTTCGCTGTCTGTTTCACCCCTTATCAGTGTAAATTTTACCAGGCCCACTTAAAATTTTTAACGAATTAGCGTAGGTATATAACTTCCGCGTGACTTCAACAAAATTCCCCCGGTTTTCCCTTCTACGTGTTCGACAAATTTCCCCAGTGGCCTATATCTCGCTGTTGGCGACTACGTTTCCCAGTTTTTGAGTATTGGGACTAATTTATATCTCAATAAAATTCAATAAGATTTACCCTTAAAAATAGGATATAGGTATATGTTTTTATGCATAAAAAAATATTAATGGTAAGTATACACTGAAAGAAATACTAATGAAACAGCTACTACAAAATTGTGCTGGTATAGCGCAAAATAACAATGTTTATATATTGTATTAATTCAACATTTGTAGTCATCATTGCCAAAATTACAGAAACACAATTCTAGTAATATTTACTATAAATAATATTAAAGTAGGGCGTGTAGGTGGTCATGTGCAAATTATAAAAAAGCGCTCTAGAAGCTAGCTGAATAGTCTGAATACGACAATGGACTTGCTACTGCGAGGTGAGAAGTAGGTTTTCTTTATATACAGGGTGATTCATTAATAATGGGATAGAGCTTAAGGGTATGTTGCTGACCTCAAAATAGAGCTATTAAGCCAAATATGCCTTATCCGAATATGACTCCTTTTCGATCTACAGGGTGTCAAAGTTGAAAAAATAAATCACAGTTTCTTTATTATTTTTCGATCGCATCGACCGTATTTTATGAAATTTGGTATAGGGGGGTTTCTTGGTACTAGAAATTCAAATATGTTGACGATTTTGGTGTATCTGCTAGAGAGCGTAACCAACGATGGTTTGAACCCCTTTAAATCGCTACGACTTTTTTGTGCTACACTGTATCTCATTTTGGACTGAAGAAATAAATCACATTTTCTTTCTTATATTTCGATCGCTTGAAGCAAATTTTACGAAATTTCGCTTATTTTGATCACAGTATTATGTTGTTACAGTACGGTCTATTACTTACACAACAATTTGACTTTACTTTTAGATAAATTGCATGCATCATGAGATTTAGATGCGTTTTTCTCAGAAACCATTGCTTCTAGCGACATCAACAAGGTGTACCTTTTTTAACTAGAAAAGATAGGGAATAAAATTTTTCCAGTCCAAAATGAGATACAGTGTAGCACAAAAAAGTCGTAGCTATTTAAAGGAATTCAAACCATCGTTGGCGGCGCCCTCTAGCAGATACACCAAAATGGTCGACATATTCGAATTTCTATTACCAAGAAACCCCCCTATACCAAGTTTCATAAAATACGATCTATGCGATCGAAAGATAATAAAGAAAATGTGATTTATTTTTTCAACTTTGACACCCTGTAGATCCAAAAGAAGCAACATTCGGATAAGGCATAATTGGCTTAATCGCTCTATTTTGAGGTCAGCCCTTAAGCTCTTTCCCATTATTAATGAATCACCCCGTATACTGGTTGTGAACGATTTTGGTATGTTAATAGTGTATCTACAGAGCAGTATTTCATATTAGGTTTGTTCGTGCAGCCGTTTGAAATTGTCATAAATGTTCGTTCAACTACTTCTTGAGTTAAATTTACAATAGCGTGCCTTATACTTTTCTGTAGAGGTTACAAGTAAGTATATTGTAACTTTTTGTTTGAATAAAAGTCCAATAGCATTAAATCATATTCAACAACCACTGAAATATTTGATTGATATAATATACACTATTGAGCGTCTGTGGTTAAGAGAGAACTCCCCTAATTAATCTACGTCAACGCCAGTGTACAAAAATGTCAAATGCTAAAAATAGCAACACGCGATGAAGATAAGCCTGTACATAGGTATTTAGTCAAATACAGATAAGCAATGCATCAAACTTTTCCTACAGTGGTTGCTACTTCTATTTCAACAGTAAAAATATTTGCATCTTTTCTTTTAATAGTTAAATAAAAGACATACGAAACATGAAACTATATTTGTATTATTGCACTACTTTACTGTTTAACTGACTAAACGAGTTTTTAAATGTACTATAAATATTAACAGTAACAGTAAAAGCACATTAAATATTAATTATCTATATTCATAATTTCGCTAGCTTAAAATATAGTCTAAAATTTTGTATGCAACAATGTTTTTAGTTTTCTTAAGAATTTGATCATCTGTATATACACTTTTGAGGTAACTATTGTAGTATTTACCTCCAACACTTAACCTTACGTAAAAGTTATCTAATCGATACCTACATCTAAAAATAAACATCCGTGACCGAGTTTTTCGATATTTAAATAATGACTTTACATGCGAGCACTTTGGTATTGCAGTATTTTCTTAACAGGCCGGTGTTGTGGAGAAGGAGATTAAAACATCGTCCAATAAGTCGGCTTACTCGCCATTCCACGTCTAAAGTTTCTCTCCTGCCGACGCACTTCCCCTTGCCGATCAATATCGATCGTTGCATTAGTTTGATACAGTGTCTCACGGAATTGTTTCACTAGAAGTAAGTACTCTGGTTTGGATACCTGGTCATGTTGGGTGAAGTATAATATGGGTTAGAATTTTTTTTATTAAAATTGGACAGATTTCCGCTAATGTAAATAATTACCAAAACAAGTATTTTTTAATTCAATCTATCCAGATTTACGGATTTACGTTAAAAAAATATTTATTTTAAAAATATTAGAAAATTTTAAAAATGGCCTGCAGTTAAAATATTTGTACTTATTTAAGGTTCGCCCTGTATATAGCTACTCCAAAAGGAGGATGTTTTACAACTCCAATTATCTCAATGCTCGATAATTTTACGGACACTACAATAATTAGAAGCAAATAGTAATAGATAACAGCATTTCAAAATTAAAAATTTCATAGCAGGTACTTGTGTAGGATTTCCGTAACCTATATATTAACCTAACACGGCTATGTTTATTTATATAATAACAGTTAAGTTTCATTTTTGTGAGTAGAAATGAGTTATGTATTAATTATAAAATTGGGTCTTCTTGTAACTGATGAGAAAGAGTAATGCTAGTGTATTTTTTTAAAAGGTAAGCTATTTTTATACATATTTGCCTTTCATTATTTTAGTTAAAATACCTTAAGGCTTCCAGTTTATTGTTTACATAATATTCCATATTGAAAAGTACTATACAAATAAATTAAAATATGGAAATAACACAATAGAAGAAGCTACTTGCCGTTTTAAAACGTCAAAGTGACACATACTAAGCAAAGAAATCAAAAGTTTTGACTATGGAAAACGTTACTGTGTTTTCAAAAGACGCTCTGGATGATACGTTCTTATTATTGTGGTATTAATATTTGGTTTAAATGGGGCATGTCGGTATGCAGAATTCTGTAGTTTAACTGTAAAAAGAGATATAGAAGACACAGAAAACATTTTGATTATAACTTTACATGATATACCAAAATCAGAAAGAAACGTGTATTTACCCAGTGTTGCCAGGTGGGAAAATTTCAGTGCATGAGAATAATTTCAAAAAAGGTTGGAGAAAAAAGCATGAGATGGCTTAATTTATCAAAAAACACCTCTTGACACAGCTTAATTTTTAATTACTTTTGTAATGCCATTTTTATTTCATTAAAAAGCATTATGTTATGTTATTTTATGATAATATTACATTGTAAGTAGGTACTTACAGGTACTTAAAAGTTATTAACCACGTACATATCTAAT
This sequence comes from Monochamus saltuarius, assembly GCA_025584915.1. Lineage (NCBI taxonomy): Eukaryota > Metazoa > Arthropoda > Insecta > Coleoptera > Cerambycidae > Monochamus > Monochamus saltuarius. The sequence continues at coordinate 18,750,255 of CM046725.1, forward strand.
TTATTTTATTGTTAGGCCGGGCGAACGTTGAGGCGCAATTGACGTGACGCAGGGTGACTCACGGGTCGTAAAATCAGTTGTTTCCAGAAAATGTAGGTACCCTTACGGAATACAGTTAAGAGTCACTGCAATACAGCGCGAATACAGCACACACACCGCATATCCGTCGACTTTCATACCCGTTTATGTATTAATTGCTAATTATTAAGAGAGCAGTCTACAATAAAGGACATTTCAAGTATCCAAATATTGTAGATACCTACCTCTATCTATTCAATTTTGCCCTCGATTTTGCCTTTATTTCTCGTTAGGTCTTTGTTTTGGTAGATTTCAAAGAGTAATTTCATTATTTCTTTTTGTGTCTATTAAAAAGCATGAGATTTTTTAATCAAAATATGAGAGCATGAGATTTCCTCGGAATGCATGAGATCTCATGCAAAAGCATGAGACCTGGCAACACTGTATTTACCGTATAATCAGAGTGTAACGGATATGAAATTTATCATGTATCGGTCAGTGGTCGCGCGGTTTAAGGCGTCAGTACTTGAATCGAGGTGACTAGATCGCTGTGGGTTCGACCCCCGCAGCTGGTAGACCGTATATAAGCTGTATTCGTGAAGAGGATTGGCACCCTCTCTGCGGGTATGGTAGGGTGGAAGAATGTTGGCTTGAGTGTTGGCAATGTGAGAAATTGATACCGATTGACATTTGACTACCCTCCTAATTAATGAGGTTTCCCTCATTCCAGCACTGAATGGTGTTTAGGGCCTACCAACGTAAGTTGTTCCTGGGTGCAATAGCGGTCTTCGACTTCTGGGCTCTCCTCGTGATTAGAATGAGGGGAGAGTAGAACCAGTTGACATCAGCAATTTTGCATAAAGAGTTGCAGAATACTTAAAACTCCCAGATGCATCCAGTTCATATCCAATTACACTGGTCATTGCTTGAGGAGGACGTCTGCCACTTCCTCGCTGACAGTGGAGCGGATACACTTAAAAGCTATGGATGAGGATAACAGTCAACTAGTGTGGCTGAAGTTATATCGTCAATAAGTTGAAAATTTTAAAAAGTATATTTTATCAGCAAAAACTAGTGACACCTCAAGATCATTCAGAAATGCAGACAGAGACTTGTAATAGTTTTCAGGAAGAACATATAGAATTGAATAAATTTCGTGTTGTTAACTTGTCAAATGTGAATAATTGTACTTTTAATATAATGTATATGGTTTTCAATATATTTAAATAAACAATTTTCAGTCAAACTGTTTTTTATTAATAGTGACATTACTCTATAGAAAAGTGACACTTAAGTGTCGTAAAGTGCCACTTTAGTAAACGATTTTGAATTTAGTAAAATAGCCTATTAACAGTCAAAATGCGAAAGAAAAAGTTAAAATACGACTGTCATTTTTTTTAATTGTCAAAGAATTGGCAACCCGGAAATCGTCCAACCAGGGTTCGATTTTGGCCTTTAGTATACATATATAATTTTTATGTTATATGGTAAGCCTGTCCCCTTTCCCAAACTTTAAATCCGTCTATTTCGTAACCACCGAAACCAACAAACAACTCATAATACTCATAAACATCACCGTGGTTAATAAACTTTAACCTTGAAATAGTTCAAATTGTTCTACAGTTACTAGGCTATTAATATTCGGCTGTCGATCACAGCCAATAATTGACTATGAATGATGGTTTAATAATTCATCCGTACGTCTCTTTCGCCATCGCGGGCTTCGTTGCGATCTTGGATGATATACGCGTACGCGCTAAGAGCTCGTGATTTCTTCGAGATCGTTGACTCCCGTTTCTGAGTCCAAGTTCAAGGTTAGTCGAGATATTTTAGCGAATACGGCGTTCCGTTGGGTTCATCTGGGGAGCCCGTTCCATTTGACCGAGGTTGCCGATGAGATTTCTATCAATTCCCCGTCGAAAAGGGAGCCTTCAGGGCGCAGAGGAAATAAGAAACACCGTAAGGGTTGATTAAATTTGTATACGGAGGGCAGTTGGAAGTGTTCCCTGGTGTAACGGGGTCACATCTCTTCTACTAGACATTATAAAAGTAAACAAAAACAGCTACACCTCCAATGACCAACAAAAAAGTTAGTATAAGGTTGCATACTGATGTAAAGCTATGAGGTCGCGGTCTAGGCGCATCGCGGACCGCTCTGTGCTTAGCTGATTACAGACTTTTACAAAATTAGTCGCATATGTCAATCTATATACGCTTCCGACTTGTTCTACTGTACTATTTAGATATCAAAATATGTTCTGTGTAAGATATATTTTTGAAAAAATCACTGGACGAGAAGTATTTACAAGTTAAGGTAGAAAATACACCATTTTAATATTTCAATTTATACATTGAGCGTTTTATTTTGAACTCTTTGCAAATTGCAATGATCAAGGGAGTCGCAGGTGCTTGTCGATGCAATAAATTAACCTTCTTGGATATCACCCATGTCCAAGACAAATGCAGTTACCTATACGTACCCATTCCGGATATGAAAACAAATATTTCAAGAAATTTCACGATCATGGGCGATCATGGAAGAAACTTTTTCAGTCAATGCTGTGGAAATGTGTCGAAAATACATCAATCTGCGACCTAAAAATGCCGGTGGGAGATATGTGGCTGGAAAATGTACTACACAAGATGTAAGCATCAACACAATTTCGAAAACGTTTTCAAAAGTGACTGCATTTCTTGGGCTCCCTCATCCAGAAAATTTTGCCGGACATGGAATGAGGCGTTCTTTGGCAACATTACTGGCCAATGCTGGGGGTGATATTACGACAGTGAAGCGTCATAGTGGTTGGAAGTCGACTACGGTAGCGAAAAGTATGACGATTCACTGTCCAGCAATATGGTAATTGCTGAAAAAATACAGATCCTTCCTGGCGAAGTTGTGGGCCCCTCCAGTCCTTCAGAAACTTGTTATGGAGTGAATTTAATCTGCAGATTCAGATTTTCGATATCTCGAACAGTTGTGGACCCCAGGCACATGGGTCATTGGTCAAGACTAATTTTCATATTCAGTTTGTCCGGATATCTCGAAAACTTCAAATGTCTTCAAATTTTAAACCGCATTTCATCGAGCATCAAATTGCGGAACTTTGCCAAAAGTTTTCACATACACCTGGTATAGTTTCCTAGGACCTTTTGCATAACCAAGTTTAAGTAACATCCGGTTTGGTGTCACAAATTTCATCTTTGGAAAGAATAATTAGTATCATATCGATACAAAGATAACGATTACTAAGGAAACTGTACTCTCGAATTTATTTCCAACTTTATTTTGATCGCATTTAGAATTAAATTGCAGTTTTACCATCTATTGTTAACGAGGTAATAAAAACCAAAATTAAAATTTTATTAAATCGTAAATCAAGAAAATCACTTTTACAATTTACATGCAAAAATGTTAAAATCTATTTATAAAATTAAATTTCAGCGGAATCAATAAAAAAATGGCATTTAACCACAAATATGAATTTCAAGTATTTGGTATAATTTATTGCAATTTTCATTTAATTGTTAATGAATGATGAAAAAAATATTGGAAGGACGAAAAATGTTGTATGTAGAGGATTCTTTAAAGAATGCAAAACACTATTTTTATCAACCAATGTTTGATGAATTAACAGCACCGTTGTTCATATTTAGGCCTTTTTTGATAATTATGGTAATCAATTTAACATAAAAATTACGTAACAATCGAACTTTCTGATATGTTTTTTTTCATTCTGAATATTGTCAAGATTGTGTCCTAATTTGTTTACATTATAAGCGTCACACCCTGTATAAACATTCATAAATGTGGTTACATCATTTTTATTAAAATCTTATTTTGCGCATGTTGTTTTAGGCAAACAAAATAGTTTAACGACCCCTTTTAAAATATTATAGGAGATTTGATACATATTAGCTTAAAATACCTTTCTTAAACAGTAAAAAATGTTACAAAAGCTAATAATAAGGAATATATGGGTAGATATTGTGGGTGTAATTCAACGCAGGTTGGGGCTTTTGTCCACTGAGTAGTTAGTTTCACACAATATTGTTAATACCTAAAAATATATGAAAAATATTTCCGTTGATGTTCCACTGAGTTGTATCACTTATTTGGCAATGAATTCTGCAAAATAAGACCTAATTCTGTTAGCGATACTACAGATGTTTATGAATCTGTCACAATGTCACAAACAAAAAATATATAAAGGACTTGATAACATAACGTTATGAATTTTTTAGTGACAAACAAGTGGACGCTAGACATATAAATAAGTTTTATAGGACACACCGAGCACCGAAAACAACAATATATCGTGTTCTGTTCGGTGGAAACGGCAACAGCGTGTTGATGAACTCTTGTCAGAATTGCGTATCACGAGTTCGTATATATAGAGAACACTAAAGAGCCTATATTTAACAGGATCATCGTATCCTAGTAACCTTGGCCGATGAGATTCTATACACGCCACGGCATCTGACCACATTTAGTGCACGGCATCGCTAAAAAAATAAAACGAAAATAAAATTTATTAGTTTACACGGTGGCCCAAATTTAGCTTCGAGGAGGTGACTTCCTGGTTCTATTTGAGGAATTCAAAAGGGAAACGACATAAAATTGAATTAAGTTTGTGCGAAATAGGAGCTGAAAAGTTCTCAGACATTTTTTGATGAACCGCATTTGCACTATAACTTTTTTAAATACCAAAAAATATAATTAAAAGATGTTGTTAGAATGCTGCTGGAGGTTGTAGATATGACGTATTAATTATTTTGATATTTACGATTTTTTGGGAATATTTATACCGACATTTTTTATTAAGTATCAATAATATTGTGTGAAAGTCATACTATATAGTTTTTATTATTAGCTTATGCATTTTTTACTTAATTATAAATATATTTAATACTTATTTATCAAAAATCAGTTTACGTACAATAATTTCTGTCATGCTTTTTAATACTAAATATCTAGGTATGCTAAAGAAGTTACTCCATAGACAAGGCTGGATTTTATAGACATTTAAAATTAAAATCTAGCTAAATTTACTAACCAAAAAACATACCTGGCATAATTAAATTATTAAATGATTCACAAAATTCAAATTCACTATTGGACATACAGGGCGTTATAAATCAGTAGGTCAAGCCATTAATCACATATTCTTTGGACTAAATAATGGCATTTGTTGGTGCTTTCATCTTATCACTTTCTGTGTATGTAATTTTGGTGTAAAATATCAAAATAAAAATTTTAAAAATAATTTCATTGCCGGTTCCAGTAAATTTAGAGAAATTTGTTTGAAATTTGGCACTTATTTTTATCTTACGTCACTTTCTGTGTATGTAATTTTGGTGTAAAATCCATTCGAATTTATGAAAGATTTCTCATTCATATGATTCCAATACTAAGTAAACAACAGCTATGGGGATGAATTGTGCAAGATAGAGAGCACTTTAGGCTGAAATCACATATTTTCCAAAATATTCGTTGCTCTCTTTTTAAAAGATGTATTCGTAAAGGAGGCCACACATACTGAACATTTAGTTTGAGTTATTTTTTTCTCTTCTTACTGTTTGTTGTTATTAAAATAAAAAGAACAAACAAGAAAATGGTAAAAGTCTTTTTGATGTGTTTATTTCAATTAATTGAATAAAGTGATAATTCGTGGGTACTACAAAAAAATCATTAAGATTATTTTTAAATTGAGAAACAAAACAGTTTTCTTTTTTTGGAACACACTCCTGTGATACACTGCATATTTCTTTATTTTCGAGATATAGGACTGAAAAGTTTTAAGTGGAACCGTGCTTCCTTAGATATCTACATAGTATACGAGTACATTAGAATTTGTTTATGTTTTAATACAACTTTACAAAACTCAACTCGGTATGTATTCTCGGATAAAAATAAAATTGAAAATTTTTCGTTTCATTAAGCATTTCACGTACCTACTTGACTACAAGCGTCTTGTACAATAAAACAACGTTCATCCTGTTCAAGTGAAAGTAAAGCGAACAAACTACGCCGTCAAGTGCAACGTTCTCCCCATCCCCCATCCTTGCGTCTAGCAGGGGATACCACGAGGGCGAGGGTGAGCGAAACTACAGTGCTACAGATCTCGCCAAATTTTACAACGGCCGCACATAAACCGACGGAATTATTTCCGTTTTTCACTAACGGTGTCTTTTATTATATATAGCGGTTACCTTTTTCCTAAGACCTGCCCACACTTCTCTAGTCACCCCGCTCCGAAAGTTTTTATTGGAGTTATAAAAAGCGAGTGGGCGAAAGATAAGAGGCAGAAACAGCCCGAATGTTGCCTTTTCTTCTTCTTCTCCAACGATAAAGTCTCGGAACGTGATTAGGTATATTGCTGTTTTAGATCGAGTTTTGTGTTGATGAGAAAACGGGATTTTTATTAGCAGAGACATGATTAATTAAAAAGAACATCTAGTTACTGATGGAGTCACGTATAGCCATATAATTTAAAGATATTCTACTAACATTTCTTCGAAGTCTCATCAGAATCTCAAATGTCTTCAATTTCCCACATTTGTTCCATTTTTAAAGATAATATCCCACATGTCAAGATTTATTGTTTAATGATTATTGAAGTCACTTATAATAATGAAAATAGTTTCCTGAAGTTAAAAATTTCTTTAAGTACATAGAACATATGGTGAAAAAAAAACCAACAAAATATGCTGATATTATAATATATTATAGTTTAGTAAGTAAGCTATAGAAAATTGAACTGCTACTGATTGAACGTAAAGATTTTTTTTTTTAATTTCTGAAATACAAATTTGTGCAAATAATAGTTATTAATTATACAAAATTTTAACCACGTCCTCAGGGAGGTCTAAAAGACAATAAAAAATTATTTCGGAATTCTAGCTCAATGTTTAAAAAAAAACTCCTTTTCTACGGAAAGTAGGCGCCTATAATAATCAATCATCGTCCGAGATGGTTAGATATGTACCGAGCGGTCACTTTTTGCAGCGTTGTCAAGTGTAGAAACGTTGAAAATAAACAATTTTATTAATAATAATAATGCCTAAGTTAGAAGCAGTATTTTGTATTCGTTCTTCGTTCTTTCGTTGCACACTGCCAAAACTACATTTTCACTCCTTGCAGATTCATCATAATTATCCACTAACATATCCGACATAAAATACTTTATTTAATTACTAGATAACACTTTTAAAATTAGTCACCTGTCTTAAAATAACATAACTTAGAATACTGCATTGCTAGTTGCATACTCTCCAAACCTTAAAGAACAGCGAAAATAACAATTTCATTTTTGGAAACAATATATGGCAAAGTAGTAGAAAAATCAGATAAATTCCTCGGAAGTAAAGTCTTTTCTTCCCTTGGATTTTTTATCAAACAATTCGCGGGAAGAAAACTGACACATTCCCTCAAAATGTGCTTTTTTCTATTCCCTACATGGAAAATACTATTTTACTCTCTCATTTCAGGAAGAAAAATAGTACTTTTCCTCCCTTGGCAAACAAGTAGAAACTTCAAATAGCTGTAGAGTAAGAGTAATGTATAGGTATACTTCTTTTATTGATACACAAACTTCCTAAAAATGGATAATAATGCTTTTCTTTCAAACAGATTTTTTGTTACTTATTTTTATTTATAAAAATGTAAAACAGTTTAAATTGAGGTTTAAATTAACATCAATAACTAAATATTGTTAAAATTTATGGTACAATTAGTTAAATTACTAATGGAAATTCAATTTTCAAAAATAAGACAATGTTTTTTGGTACTTGGAGTAGTACTTTCTCCCGTAATTATTTGGGTGACTACCTCACATTTTTTAGAAATACAATCATCTAAGTACCCTTCTGCTACTGCGTTTGTTCGTCATCCCCCATGTCTTTTTAGAGTGAGCACTTCCAGCATTAACTAATAACGTAGCTGAAGTACGGCGGAAACTGTGCCTAGTATAGGTAGCCTTTCGAATCATCCAAATTTAAAAATATTGCTATTCTGTATGAAATTTTTGGCAATTGTGTTTTTGCCAATTACCTGGTTTGTACATTTCGCTTTAGCATAAGTTACAAAAAATCTATAATGACATGTTTCAGGCCACGTACAGTCCATATATTTTCTATACATATCCAAGACAGAAACTCCGCTTACAATATCATTTGTTGTTGTAAATGTCCTTTTGATATTAGTTTTTAAGTCAATATATCGCCTTTATCACTGATATTCTCAAGTACCATATTAAGTAATTCATCGCTACGTTATGCCCCAGTAATTCCAAATATAAGCACGACCTGAAAAAGTAAAAATGCTCTTATGACAACAGCCTAAAAAATGTCACTTAATTGTAATTTTTTACATACTTTCTAATAAAAAATATTGCGTTGCGTTTTTATTTATTATTCAACAATAACGATCAATCTTACCTTCATATGTAAGTTTCATCTGGAGCTTCTGCATTAAACTTGGTATCCTCCCTTGAAAAAGTATTGGCCTTCTTGGCTTTATATCCAGCAGATTTCCTTTTTAAAAAAGCTACTAATTTAGGAAACTTAATGTCGATATTGTCTTTAATTTGGAGTGTAGATCGTAACATGCTGTATTTGCTCCATAATGTTGAGGGTTTCAAATCGGAGCATTTTTTGGTAAAGTAAAATATTACCACTTCTTCACATATTTTTCTTATTTGCCTCCATGCAACATTTAAATAGCTGGTACTCTTTTTCATATTTTTCACGAGACTTTAACGGTAACAGATTTAACGAAACCACGTTTGCTTCTTCCAGAATATCTTGAGGAACTTCATCTTCATATTCGGAATACATTATTATTTAAATATTTTGATGAAAATATAATGAATTATTCATTTGTTCGTATGACGTAAGTCGTCTGGATATCTACTATCCATAGGAAGGATTTACTTATCTAAATACATATTATGACATTTTGACATATTTGCTTGTTTGATTGTCATGCATAAGAAAATATAATAAAATATATGTAAAACAATGTAAAACACTGTAAATGGTCGTAGAAAAAATCATATGTATTACACAGGCGCTAAGTGCCATTTCCTCCCATGGATATCTACTATCCGTGGGAGGAAATTATGCACTTTGCTCCCTTGTTATACAAATAGCTATTGTGGACATAAGACGTTTATGCATACATCGACTCAAATACATTACTAATAATTGTAGCTTGTTTAAGATTTGCTTCAAAAAGGAAACTACTAGATTCCTTATTTACTATGATAGGTCACGGGCTATTTTGGAACATCGGCTCATTTACGAATCAATATATTCATTCTAGCAAGAAAACAACGTTATCGGAATAGGCGTGATGGTAAACAAAATGCGTAGTAGCTGCGGTCCTTGACCCGGGGTGTACCCTTGAACTCTGGCATTGCGTGCGCAAGAAAACGCACAAAACAGCGGAATCATCCCCTCTCTCCCGTTCTTGCCACCCCTTTCCCCAAATGTCACCTCCGACAAAGTCAAACCAGCTCGCATGTACCACAATGGACAAAGAATTAGAATTGTCGAGCCGATCGCTTGTGTTTACGGAAATTCGTGGCGGGCGATATATTGGGAGCCATGCGCGGTTTTTTACGGGGATCGATAGCGCCGAAGCCACCCCTCGAGGGTGGGGGCGACGCCCACCCTTCCAAGGTCAGCGGCCTGACCCGGCGTCGGGGATTGACCTCGTTCCGTACTGCAGACGCTGAACTCGCTTGTCTACGTTCGTTTTCTACCGTCGTCGCCTTTGAGACACAAAAAAGCAGATCTCGCTTCGCACCACTCGTCGAGCAGTAATATAACCAACCCCACTTGGGGGTTCATATTGAGATCAGGATTCAGATTTCAAATTCAAAATGGCATTATACAAGGTGATTCTGAAAGTAGCACTATAAATTTAAGGGCGCCGTATTCTTGAAATAGTGTTATCTTCAAATGCAAATAATTTTATCTACAACTGCTTTATAAGAGCCTCATTACAGCATTTATTTGGCACTATTCCAGTTGAATATTGAAGGTCATCACGCCACTAGTGAAGTAATGTGACATATTACCCCACTACTGAAATATTAAAAAAAAGATCACTACTTACATGATTTTTATTAAGAACCAAGACATTTATCAATTTGACTTTAACTTAAATTGAATTGCTTGTCATAAATATTAACAACACAACTTTGGCAATACGTAAGATTAATACCAGATGAATGCAGCTGGTCTGTATTTGTATTAACAATACTTATATTTAACTTACTTAAATTTTCTTTGTAAGTACTTGAAGTAGCTTCAATGATGGCAATCTTTTCTCCAAGAACATTTATGGCGATTTTTTTCTTGTTTTCAAGAGACGTATCGATATAGCTTTCATGTACGGTGTTCACCATTCCGTTTTATAGGTAGAAGGTTTGCTCCTATGTTGGCTAGCAGTGAAGTAGATGATCGTCGAAAACAGTGCCCTGTATATTGTTGAAGCTGTGATAAATTGAGAAAAAAAGCAATCTTCTTTGGCATTACACTAAAAGTATTTATACCAACAGGAAGTTTCATGCATTTACCACCTCTGTAACCAACAAAAAATCTTCCATTATCGGCATGACTAGGACGCAGGGTGAGGTATTTTCGTATTACTTGGACCATATTCACATTTTCGATTCTCCCTGCAGTGATAAAGACTTTTTGGGAAACTTTGGTTTTCGTATCCGTTATGAAGATATGAAAAATGTCTCCTTCATTTTTTACGTTTTCTAACAACAAATTAGTTACCTGGTTCACTCTGCATGTAGGTACCTCCAAATCCAATAATTAAGGCAATCATAAATTATGCACTTCCCAGCTAGCAAAGTAGTTCTATGAATTTAGAGTAATAGGAGTTTTATATTCTGTTAATATTTTATAGTCGTATTCAGAATACTAAATTGTTCCATTAATGTGGCACATGAGACTATTTTGCCTTCAGAAACTGAATTGTTTTTTAAATTTGTTGCAAGAACGTTCTTAGAGCATAATTTATAGAGCACTTATAAGATAACTGCTAATGTAGCCCTATAAGTGTGTAACAATAACACAATTTTACAGCAACGGTGCTTATAGAATCAAATTATTGTAAAACGGATGCAAAATACTGCTTTATAGAATTATACCATCTCTTGTGGCACTCTTATAAAATTATTCCGTAATGTCGCTTATAGTTTAATTATAGAACTATTGTATAAGGCGTTGTTAAGTTACAATTCTGCTGCGGAAAACAAATTACAAATATGGAAGTTGCTATCGAACTTAAGAGAAAAAGCTCTTTAAAGCAGTTGTAGAGAATAATAATACAGTTGTTATAAAATCATTAGGTATAGAGTAAATAAGTAACAAAAGCCTTTTTGTTCCATAAAGAAACGCTATAGAACTATCATCATGTAGGTTATGTAGGGTAGGTATACCCCCATCTGACGAGACCTGCCTGTAATAGTACGAAATATTTTGATCAAAGTATAATGAAGAAATTTGTATAACATAGTCGTGACTTGTAAAAATTATTATCTGCTTGCAGAAAGAAAATTTCATTACGATAGATAAGATTTATTTGATTGCTAAGAGAAATTGATTTTCTTATAGAAATTTAGTAGCATATTTAATTTAGACCATTCCAAACCTTAAACATTTGCACTTCTAGATGTTTAAGTTAAAGAATTTTATTAGATAAAATTGAAATAAGTGAAATTACCGCAATAAAATATGACAACACTGTGAATATTAAGTAGTTGCTTACGAAGCATATTTGCTCTATAATCATTGCAATCGACACAAAAATGTCATATTAGTGAGAATAAATGTGGAAGTACAAGATGTAGCCTTTCTTTCTGTCGCCATATTGTGAAGAAGGAAAAACAATCTTAATTAAAAATATGTACAATATAAATAGGTGAAATGATATCAATAATATGGATATACTTACTTTCTGACTATTTTATGTACAGTTGGTTGTTAAATTCATCAATTTAGAAAACATTTGTTTTTATTAAATTTCCAGCATCATAGGGAATATAAGGTTAACTGAGGGCGCGTCAAAAAATTACCATTATGTACCACATATTTCACTTTTTCCGCATTAAAATGTACTGCTTCCTGATGGACAAACAAACTAAGCAATTCGTAATGACGTAAGTACTCCTATGCAGGCTGATTAGGCCCATCTTATTGGTTCTTATTGGCCCGTCTATATTATTTCTAACATGTGCAATTCAGAAACATTTTGTTTTTAAAAAATACAATTAAACGATTTTAAAGTTCTTTAAATATAACACCATGCAACACAAAAATTGTATAGCGAAATGCTATAGAATTTTTATGAGATTACTTTGTAACTGTGTTATAAAAATTCTTGTGAAAACGTTTATTCAACAATTCTATAAGCATTTCCTGCAAGCTTTACAGAACCGCTTAAAGAACTAAAAGGTTCTATAGAACGGTGCCCATTTTTATGGTATAAGTGATGTAAGAACGTTTTGAAAATGTTCTTAGAACAAACATTGCTCTATAAAATTTGCTCTGGAAACGTTCTTACGATTTTTACAGAACAAGAAATTGTTAGCTGGGTTATGAATTTCAAATAGCGAACATTTTCTTGTTCTTACCTTTGAGTTTTGTCATCGGCATCTTGTAAACATTTTGAAACATCTTCTTTCGTTAATATTCTTGACTTTTTTGGTGTGTATCCCACTGATTGCTTTTTCAGAAAAGTAATTAAATTGTTGAATTTACTGATGTCAACATTTTGCCGTATACAGATTGTAGACCGCAGGATAGAATAGAACGCCCAAAGACTAGATGATATGTACAGGGTGACCCAGAACTGATGGTTGGCCGCCATTACGTAAAAACAGAAAGAGCAATCGAAAAACCGTAACCGTGGGTGTTTATGGTATGATGTAGTAAGTGTTTACCAGAAAATACCATCTTGGTAACACCCAATGGACAGTGACGTCATCAAAATTATTTTTCCCAATTTCATACCTATTTTTTACATAATATAAAAGTCCTCATTTTTATCAATAACTTTTATTAAAACCTTTTTTCGATATCACCTTTCGTGTAAAAGATATAAGACCATATGTATAGAAAAATTAAACAAAGTCTCGATTACGTATGTTAATGATTTGGACAGCGTTGCCATGGAAAACAAAATTTTTCAACAAAATTATTTATTGTTATGTGTACCTATACCCAAAAAGAGTATAACAAATAAACAAATTTAGTAAGTATTTTTGGTTCAAATAATACACAATAAAAGCTAAACCGATTATTTAATAACAAAATTGTATAAAATTTAAAATACAAGGACAATATTAAGACGTATCATCGTGGAAAATAACTCTGTTAAGTTTTCTACATTTCCACCAAATTGTTGTAAGCACATTTCTAGTCTGCCGGATTTTCAGATGGAAAACTTTTAGAAGTGTATGTACTTATCTTCCAGCATGCGTTCCTAATGTTTCCTTTTAATTCTCCTAAATTATGACATTCTTTCTTATAAATCTCATTTTTCAGGGTACTCCATAAATAAAAATCCATTGGGGATAGATCCGGGGATTTCGGAGGCTAATGAATAGAACCTTCTGTACCAATCCATCGGCCATTGTAATTTTCATTGATGTATCTTTTTACTTCTCTCGCATTGTGTGCTGATGCGCTATCCTGTTGAATCCACATATTTCTTCTAAGTTTTAATGGTACTTATTCCAATAAAGTTTGTAACTGGTTCCTTAAAAATATTAAATAACTCTCTCCGTTTAGTGCACTATTGTAAAAGTATGGATCAATTAGGTGTCAGCCTATAATACCACACCACACATTGATACCAAATGTCCTTGATTTTCAACCTGATTAATTTCGTGAGAGTTTTCAGTTGCCCAATAGTGTGTATTTTTTTTATTTAGTACTCCATTGCTGACAAAGTCGGACTCATCTGTCCATAGTATATATTTTGGTTCAAATAATACACAATAAAAGCTAAACCGATTATTTAATAACAAAATTGTATAAAGATTTAAAATACAAGAGAGGGCTTGACGTATCGTTCAAAATTTTATAATCGTGATACTTGTTTTTCTTCAAAACTCTTTGAATTTAACTATAAGAAATATTTAGTTCTCGACTGGCACCTCGTATTGATTTTCTAGGATTATTATTGAAATATACACTTGAGCCACCACATTATTTTTTTTCAATGTTTTTTTGGACTTTAAAAGCGTCTGTGTTCCGTTTTAGTGTTTGTTCCAATCTCAAGAACCTTCTATAATCTGGTATTTGGCGGTCAGATGTCTTTCACTGTAAAGCCTTGCTGCCAATTTTGAATTTTTTCTAGCTTCTCCAAAAATTAAAAGCATATCTTCCTTTTCATTATGACTATTCATCTTAGTAAACAGTAAATCTGCATATAAATAATTAAAACAACAACAATTGACAAGTAAATTTTATCGATAAATATGAGTAACATAACATTGACAGTATTGATATTTCCATGGCAACGTTGTCAAAATCATCAACATACGTGAGACTTTGTTTAATTTTTCTATACATATGGTCTTATATCTTTTACACGAAAGGTGATATCAAAAAAAATGTTTAATTAAAGTTATTGACAAAAATGAGGACATTTATATTATGTAAAAAAATAGGTATGAAATTGGGAAAAATGATTTTGATGACGTCACTGTCCATTGGGTGTTAAATTTACTAATATGGTATTTTATGGTAAACACTCACTACATCATACCATAAACACCCACGTTTACGGTTTTTCGATTGCTCTTTCTGTTATTACGTAATGGCGGCCAACCATCAGTTCTGGGTCACCCTGTACTTGTTGGATAATTCTTCAAAAAATGCTAATAATACCTTTTCTTTTGCTTCATATTTTATATTCTTAGATGCACACCAATCAGTGAGTCGTATAAAATTGTTCGTACTTGGTTCTCGATTTAGCTGGTAAAGGTGAAGCTACTGCAGTTGCAGTAGCCTTTTCAAGTTCAAGAGGCAAATTTTTCTGTTTCTGAATCACTCGTTATTTCAATGGACACCACTATTTTCACAAGAAAATGTAAAAACGAAAACTCAATTTTGTTTCTAACAAATTTGACAGGATATTTGACAGGTTACCATAACAATGCCTGTGCTTCTTGATTTTGAATGAAAACTTACAAACGACAACAATATACAATTAAATAATAATTATTATTTATTAACTAAATGAGAAGACTGAATTTAGTTATTAAATTATTATTTTGAGGAAAAAACAATTATTGTTTTTGTTTATGAGAATTTTTCTATGGAGGTATTACCTGCAAATTATTTTTTTTCTACGTAAGAGCTTGTTATTTATTTTTGATAATAACTAGAGAAACTAATTTTACTGTTTTAACTGATACATTTTACAAGACTTCTCCATTATCCCCAAACCAAAATGCTAGATGCGCCCCTGACTATGAATGGTTGCCTTGGAGCTCTTATCACAACATAAAATGAAGTATGAAATAGATATAAGTGTTCAAAATGACTGCCATTGCTTGAGAAAAGTGTTTACCGTACCAAAGTTTAAATGTATTTGTAGCAAACCCATTCGTTTTAGACATTTTTGTTGTTCTTGGTCAGATATACAAACCCCTTTAGTATCGGCACTTAAATTTCGGACATCTTGTATACATATTGAAAACGTAACCGCGGGATATCCGTTTTTTCGTTTAGGTTTCGAAGATAACTTAATAAAATTTGGGACACCACAACTACTTAATAAACTTCACATTTGGACATACCTATAAATAATTTTTTTTTATTTCTGATATCGCTACCACATCATCTTTAGATTCTCAAATGGAACACCTTGTATATTATCGCATTTTTGAATTCTGCATAATTTTCTGAATCCAACGATATCACATGCGTGACATTTCAGATGTCAATTTATTTTTTAATTAAATTTTCTGTTTTCCATTTAAGCGTGTCATGACTGTTCCGATTTGTTCTAATTAATAAAGCTTGTTATTTATTTTTGATAATAACTAGAGAAACTAATTTTACTGTTTTAACTGATACATTTTACAAGACTTCTCCATTATCCCCAAACATAAATTCATGTTTATTGTCAATGTCAACACGACAACTACTAACTTCTAAAATGAAAGTTATATTAATCTAAGATTAACGTTGCCACTTCGAAGATTTATTTTGTGTTTATTATTGACCCTTGTTAATGCCAAACGCAAACAAAATAGTTCTTTTCACAACTCAATCACGATTTGCATTGCTTTTGCTGCGTTTTTTCTGTTTTTTTTTTTCAAATTTACCGCCATAATGATCTAGTGCATTTTCTAGTTATTCTATGTATATATGACTTATTTAATTACTCCCCTAGTTTACAAAATACATTAAGAGTGTAGTATCTTGTACAACATACCAAATTATGCTGTTTATGAGCAAATAAAGTTCACTTAATTAATTTTTGGGGCATACCTAACACGCAATAATAATTGTTATGTACGGTCCTTAAATTGTTACTCGTAGTGAGTGTAAAAAAATAAAAACAACCGTCTTGTATACTTTGTATTACTTTTATATTGTTCAATCTATAATATTTTTTAAAATCGCATATTTTTGGGATCTGTATCATTTATTGATTTTTTTCTAAAAACAAAACTTTATTGAACTATATTTAGTGGAAAAAGTGGTTCTTTATTGCATTAGTGCAATAATATGTTTATTGCATTCATCTGTCATTCTACTATAGCGTTTTGTCATCATGACAAACATAAACGTTCAAATCGATGTCACATTTTCCTAGACTTAGTGTCATCTAAGTAACATTTTAGATTTTTGCATGAACGTAGAAAAATAATAAAAAAATAAATAAAAATACAAAAGTGCTTATTGCACGTCGCGTGCAACAAACACTTACTTTTTGCACTTGTTGCATAAATAACTATATATGCAGAACTATGTAAGTCTGTGTATGTTATAACAATATTTACATCTACAGTTAAAATTTAAAAAATACGTATTTTTCTAAGGTTCTGCTATCATTTAACCCTTCAGAAATTTTTTCTTGTACGTCCCTGGTAAAGTTTGAAATGTTTTTTTACTCCCTTGATTCATTGTCTAAATTTCGTCTCATGACTTTTGAATGTATTCTTGTAAATTTTCTTTTAAAACGTTAATTTTCGTGTATCGAAGCGAAATTATCAAAAAGTATCATATTTGAATATTGCGTACGATAATTTGTAAAAAAATTAAGAATTTTATAAAATTACTATTTTAGGATGCAACCAAATTTTAAGTGCAATTATTATTTATATTTACATGGTTTTTCTACGGGTCCAGAAAATCTACTTTATTGAACTATATTTAAGAGATCTTTATTGCACTAGTGCAATAATATGTTTAATTCGGTATATCTGGATGAGAATAATTGGTAATGAGATTTGAAATAACAGTGAATTTGTGGAGATTTTACCACTGAATATTCTTTTAACTTAATTTTCCTAGACTTAGTGTCATCTAAGTAACATTTTAGATTTTTGCATGAACGTAGAAAAAGTATTGTATGCAACTTGTACAAAAAGTGCTTATTACACGTCGCGTGCAATAAACACTTACTTTTTGTACTTGCTGCATAAATAACTATTATATTTGTCCAATTTAAGAACTTTAACTACACTTAATACATTTTTTAATCAATTATAATTATTTGGCAATATATCAAGCATGCAACAGAAAAATATGAGAGTTGAAAGTGTAGGTGTTTACGAATTTTAAACTCACGTAGAAAACATCAGCGTGTCAAATCGAGATGTATTCAAATTGAATATCCTACGAGATTTCGAACTGACACGGTATACTGCAATATTACATTAGGAAAATTACATTATCATCCTGACGTACGCCTACGCGCGACATATATTTAATTACGTAATCCCGGTTTACATCTGCTATATTGGGAAGGTAGGGGATTTTAAGAGTCGCTCCAACATTATTGGTCTGGATACTTGACATTTGCCTTGCATTTTTTGCCAATTTATATAAGGAGAGTACTAGTTTCTTATTATACCGATATCCATAACAATAATAACAGTAACAGTTTTATTTTTAATGAAAATATATACAGGGCGTCCCGAAATTAATGCGTCATAGAGCAAACAAAATAATGCGATGTATTCAAACTTACATTAGTCAAAAGTTGATGGTTAGAAAAATACAAGGTGTCAAAATTAAAATTTTAGTTTGATATTTATAAATAACTTTTTAAAAAATCCAAATAGTGGCATACATTTTGGAGATCGGGGGTTTTGAGGGCAAGAAATTAAAATTTGTATCTAATTTTGACGTCACTAGTAGAGGGCGCTTTTTTTTAATGGCAAAACTTTTTGTGGCTTAGTGTATACATCTGACTATTGAAACAATCAAATTCTTCTACGTTTTTTATGTGAGAAAGATATACCTTGTTGGAGTCGTTAGGAGTAACCGATTTCGAAATAATCCTGATAATAATAAGGAAATTACAGGGTGTTGCACGTTTTTATTTTGGCAATTTACTTCATAAAATGTTGCTAGAGGACTGTAATGACAATACATAAATAGTATAAATAGTTCAAAGTGTCACTTACTTGGTTTGTAGTTTTATTGTTTGTTATAATGAATGTGTTTATTGTTTGTTTTAAATTGCTAATAACGTTAATGGTGTTTAACCAACCTAATTTTATTATTTACCTGCCAATGTTACAAACACTTTACATTTTACTTTCTTCTCAAAAATTTTAGAAATATCAGTGGCGCATTTTTTTTATTAAACAATATATACACTGCCTACCTTGTAACTACATCACTGGAGTATATTTTCATGAGTGCATAGTTCATATTGGAAAAATATCGTCAAATAATATTTTGCTGTATTTAAGTTATGGATAAAAAAATAAAAATCAAATTGTAACACTGTAACTCACTTTGAATAAAAATTTGTTAGATAACAAACCCCAATTATTTTCATCGATAAAATATGTCGATGAAGTTTGGTTAAACTTTCGTTAATACTGTATATTATAGAATTAAATACGTACCTACCTATAGATTTTATATCGTTTAATCTATTAAATCAAACATTACACCTGACTGCCTAGATTTATAATGATTGCATATTCTCTAATGTCTAGTAAATATAATTTTAAAATTTTGAATTAATTTCCTCAAGATGTGCCATCTATCAACAACCGTTCGAATAATATATACTTGATTTGAATGACATAAAATATTTGTAGGAAACTACAATACAACTCAGTCAACGACTGTTCTTGAACAACTCGAAATTATTTTTCTATACAAAATACTATAAAATAATCGAATTTGTTGAATTCTAATCATATTTTATATATTAAAATACTTATTTATGCTAATAATATCTAGCAATATTCTGATTTTGTTCACAGTACATTTCGAAAAATAAAGGTTTTACAATTTTCGAATACAATCTATTACGCGCCGTCTAACGGGATTCACACATAGTACTTAGATTATTAGTCGGAATCTTATATTTTCATGTTTTCCAAAACGTCAGCAATACAGAAAATTATAAGAGCAATGACGACACATTAGGAAAGTATCGGGTAGATGGCACCAGCTTCTGTCTCGTGAAGCTTCTGTTACCGACAAGGCGCCGCCATGATGTGAATATAGAAACATACATTCTGAGCACGTGGAAAGTTGCTCTGCTCCTGTTTTGATTTAGTGAATATATTAACGAAGTTTTAGTGAATCTTGTGTGAAAATAAGCAGTTTAGACATTGTTCGTCTAAATAGCGCAATCAACCAGCTACAGCAAACCGTAAGTGCTTTTTAATTTATATACTTACCCTGCCATGACTGCAATCTGTTAGCTTTTTGGCCGGCATCTTATTTTTATGGAATTCCGCAGTGAAAATCGTTTCGGTAACTGTTAAACACTAGCATTCAACCAATAAGTTGCACATAAATGTCACAATTTCAAATTAAATCGCTTAAAGTCCTCCAAATCTGTTATGTAGACGTGTTGAAAAACGTGGACGATCCTATTTTGACAGATTGACGAAATTAAGGCATCCAATTTAATCTACGACAAATATTATTCATTTAAGTGCTTGGTTGTAATTAAATGGAAACTTCAAGTATTCGTACCTACATATTGCGAAAAATTTATACAGTTTATGCACTACGTCTATTTTTAGTTTTTTTGTGTGTTATCCGCTGACCCATTTGTAAAGAATTCTACCCACTGTTTATTACAGTTTCGATGCATGGTCGGCGAATTTGTATTTATATAAATAGCTGCAATTCGAGTCAATTGATTGTCATAAATGGTTTGTTAATCAAATTCTGTAACATATGAGATCTTTAGTATACGATTCATTCTCCCCACCTTTGTAGACATCATAATATTTAAAGTGAAGGTTTCGACTACAGTACTTCCATATGTAGGTATTAGAAATCTGTCTAATCCTGCCTTCTAAATTAGAAAACCAAAAATTGTAAACGTACAAAGGTATAGATGTACCTAACAATATAAGGTGTACTTAATTTACTTGATATTTAGGGAAGCGTTGCAATATTATATTATATATTTTTTTAATATGGGGGATAGGTGCAAAAGCAGGTAGGTAATAATAATACCTAACTACTATTTATATATTTACAGTAATTCCACAGGTTAACTGCATTTAGTATTATGTATTTGTAGATAAAATGTTTTCCTTGACAAATTCTTTGTTACCTAAATACTCTATCTAACAAAGTTACTGGTTCTAGGTATACAAACTTTGAAATTTATACCAAGGTAAATGAGAACATAGCAACTCAATAACGGGGAAGAAATATCTAGTCTCGTGTACTGTTTTTATTTTCTTAATACCATCTAGGTACACAACTTTTATGTAATTATGTAACTGATATTTATGACTGATATCCTGAATTATAGCATATAATAGGTATTACTGCAATCTGTGAATGCCAAATACCTGCCTAGATATTATTTTTACTGTTCTACTGACTGATATATCGACGAGGACACTTACTTTTCATAGATAGATTATAAAATACTTAGATAATCTCACCTTATTTCAAGATAAATGATTTTAGGTTTTTAATTGCCATTTCGAAATTTGTAATAATACTTATACCACAATAACCTGGATCAAATAGAAAATTCTAAGCTTCCAGTGTTATTCTATGCATTTAATATATTTTAGGTGTTATAAATATTAGATATATTAAGTCAGGGTTTTGAACATTTTGCCCAAGTTTTATTATCTTCCAAGGATTTACCCATGTCATTGGTACCCAGGTAGAAATTAGGTTATCTAGGTATATTTCTGGAATATCCATGATCAATTAGTCACTTTTAGAAAACTAACTGTTTGGTCTATTCAAATTTCTAATATAAAGTTCGTAACTAACATGTTTAAGTTAATTCTGTGAACAGTGAGGTAAGCTGTGTTGATATTTTTCAATAACTATTTTGTTTTTGTTTGTTCTGTGGAGGATATGGCGGTTTTGTAGTAAGTTCAGGAAGTAGTTAGGTATATTTGTTATTAAATATCACTTTCTACAATTCAAAAATTAACGCGAACATGTAGGTTTTTTAATTTTTTTATGCGCTTGTGTGAAAACTAAAAACAAATATTTATGGATATGTTGTATGTCTAATTTTACGATTTTTTTAGTTTTCATGTAGTATTGTTTTATGATTGTATCAGTAATAAATAAATATAGATATAATTTGAATGTGTTATCAAAAACTATATGAAATGTGTACGAAAAAATTAATTCTATTATAAGTATTACACATTTATGTTTAGTTTTGAGGAGTTGTCTCAGGTCATAAATTACATACTTTTTGTTAATAATAGTGATTTTGCATTGTAAAATTATTAGATATTGTAGACAGTATAGTAGACTACCCTAAAATTAAAGAAGGAATGCATAATATAAGAAATATGTTTAACCTAAAAACATGTAATGCAATGTAAATTTAGGCTACAGTTTGATATGCATGGCTGACAATAAAAAGACATGTATTGCTAACGTCAAATCTATAAGGAAACAAAAGCTGGAAATTTTGCTATTATTGTGTAATCCTGTTTCAGCAGAGCAATGTACTAAAGTATTCGATTCGCACGATTGAATTTGAACTATTAGCTGGTATCTCAATAATACAAAAAACATTTTGAACGATACTTCCAGTATTGATGATGGTACCTGCAGTTGCTAAAGGATCTTAATAAGAGCCAGAAATAGTTATGCAATAATTTAGGGACTGTATTAGTGGCGGTAAGAATTCAGAAGACTTACGTCACGGCTGACGTTACACAATTGTTTTTATTGTCAACATAATTTTTGATAGTTTGACGCGATAAAAAAAATATTTTTTTGTAATTTAGTACAAACATTTAGTGTAGTATACAGGCTGATTTTAAATAAAGTAGCAAAAATGAGACCACATATTCCTTAGGTGAAAATAAACCGATTTAACCTAACATACCTATATCCCAAGTCGCTTAATAAAAAAGATACGGGGTGTCAAAGTTAAAATTTTATTTTCGATATTTGTAGATAACTTCTTAAAAAATTCAAATATTTACTTAAAATTTGTAAACCAGGAGTTTTTGCGGGTGAGAAATTCAAATTTGTTTCTAATTTTGACGTCACTAGTAGAGGGCGCCACTTATGGCACATCATGTTTCTTCTAAATGGCAGAACTTTTTTGCTGCTTAGTGTATCCATCTGACTATTGAAACAATCGATTCTCCTACCTGTTATATCTGAAAAAGATATATCTTGTTGAAGTCGTTAGGAGTAACAGTTTTCGAAATAATCCTATTTGAATTATTCAGTGCACCGATTGAAAACTGTTATCGTTTCAGGTAAATTGACTTTTTTACTGAAAATATAGCAAAATGTTACTTGAAAAAGTTGTTCAGAACGGTAAATTATGGAGATGTGCAAAATTTCAAAAAGATCGGCCTGCTTTGATAAAATCTTTGTGCTTTGTTGAAAAATGGTTTCATCAAACCTCGCCGATCTTCTTGAAATTTTGCACGTCTTCATAATTTACCATTCTGAACAACTTTTTCAAGTAATATTTTGCTGTATCTTCAGCAGAAAAGGCACTTTACCACAAACCAAAATAGTTTTTACTCTGTGCATTATTACAAAAATGGTTACTCCTAACGACTTTAGCAAGGTATACCTTTTTCAAATAAAATAGGTAGGAGAATCAATTATTTCTATAGTCAGATGGATACACTAAGCTGCAAAAAAGTTCTGCCATTTAAAAGAAACATGATGTGCCATAGGTGGCGCCCTCTACTAGTGACGTCAAAATTAGAAACAAATTTGAATTTCTCACCCGCAAAAACCCCTGGTTTACAAATTTTAAGTAAATATTTGGATTTTTTAAGAAGTTATCTACAAATATCGAAAGTAAAATTTTAACTTTGACACCCTGTATCTTTTTTATTAAGCGACTTGGGATATAGGTATGTTAGGTTAAATCGGCTTATTTTCACATAAGGAATATGTGGTCTCATTTTTGCTACTTTATTTAAAATCACCCTGTATATAGTTTCATTATTCTCAGTTGCAGTATCTTAAATATTTTAATGAAAATATAATGAATTATTCACTTGTTCGTACGACGTAAGTCGTCTGAATTTTGCCGCAACTATATAAAGATTCAGATGGAATGTACCTAGCACGTGTGATAATTGCTATGAATTTTATAAATTTTATAAATATTTTATTCATTTACCTACGTTTGTTTGCGGTGTATTCAAGTTTTTTTTAATTTCAAAATTATTAAATAAATTAGACCCAAAAAACATCTATATTTTATGACTGGTAGTATATTTACTACATTTTAAGTTGAACTTTGATTTGTGTAACAAAAATACTTGTCTGCTTCATGCGGTTTATTTATTGAAATTATATGACGAAATAAACCATAATAATAATGTATCTGTTACTGATAAAAATGTATATGCTGGTTTTAGTGCTGTACCTACTTCCTGTTGGGTACCTACAGGAAGTCATCTACGCATCATTATTTCCGTGTATTACACCTTAGGGTATAATAATTAACATAAAAAATTATACTGACAAAAAATAGATTATTATAATAACTACCGGAACTGAAATATATTTGTTATTCAATCTCTGTCGTCCTCACCTTTGACATAGTTTTGTTAACATTTGTCACAATCTAATAAATAAATTAACACTGAACATAGTCACCTAATTCTGCGGCATTTTTTTAAAGTACACATAAGCGGTTGAAAAAATTATATTTTTATAATTATTTAAGTTTCAAGGTAATTTTTTTCCGATAACGCTGCTATAATCATAATCAAGTAATATAAGCGGAAATTCATATTCAAAACTTGGAATTGTTTGTTTTTTCGGTACTGATAGGGGATCAAATATGTATCAATCGAAGTTTATTTTTGTTGTTCTAATGACGCAATTCATTATAAAATAAAATCTTATCTAAAAGAGGCTACTTGAAATATTTTTTTTGTTTCTCGTAATATGTAGGTTAGATAGTGTGAATTGATGTACAATCGCACGTTTAAATCTTTGACAGTGTTGGAAATCTTGCTTTTTCCTCTCGCAACACAGGACAAGACTTGATATTAGCTCAAATTACAAGACAGGATTTAAAAAAAAAGTCTTGCGAGATAAGACAAAAAATGTTAACATACTATTTAATGGTATCCAGCATATAAAATTATTTTTAAAATAAAAGTTTTTTGAGTCCAGTTCAAGTATTGCTGAAACTAATTATGAATTCGCTGCCACTTGACTGAAAAAGCTTCCATTCTGTTTCGATTATTTTATTCATACAAGACCAAGACAAGACTTGATCGATCAAATTATAAGACAAGAAATATTGCTACGGCAAGAAGTCTTGCAAATATAAGAAACGGTAATTTTATAAGTGAACATATTAGCTGAAAAAATAAGTATTTCTGTTGGATGCATATACAGGGTGTTTCAAAATTAGCCTGCCAAAAATTAACTCTGGATTCTACGATCAAAAATAAAAAAAAAAGTTATATAAACATAGTTCCGTAAACTCCCTTAAAGGGGGACCCCAAAATTCGACTTTCTCCAAATATGTTCAAAACGGATCGAGATAAAGTAATCAAATTTAAAATCGAGTATCGCAATGAGATTGCGAATTTAATGTTCTAAAAAAAATACCATAATTAGTCATAGGCGTGCCAAACTGGGGGTGTTATTGGATAAATATTGCTGTAACTTTTTCATGTCTCGAGGATTTTGCCATCAGATCAAAAAATTAAAAATGTTGAACAATTTTACAAAAAAAAGGTACTCTTGTTTTACTTCGATAAATTATTCCGTTTACGAGTAATATTAATTTAAAAATTTTGTGACATACCACAAAAATATTAGATATGATATGCAAGCGGTCAAATTGTGTCTAGTAGGCTTTGAAAAGTTATTTGTCAGTTTATTTGACACATATTACATAAGTTTTTAATTTTTTTTAAGTATTAATAGGCTATATAGAAATTAAAAAATTTACAAATAATTACATTACTGATATGCATTTTAAAAGTATTTTAATATGTTAAAACGCTTGAATAACACCTTTAATATGTGTTAAATAAGTCGACTGTATTTTCTCAGAGCCTACTAGGGATATTTTGCCTATTTATAGTTTCCATCTTAAACTTTTGTGGTATGTCACTGATGATTACTCGAAAACAGAGCAGTTTATCGGATTGAAATAGGAGTACCTTTTTCATGTAAAATAGACCAACTTTTTTAATTTTTTGATCCGACGACGAAAATCTTGAGATGCAAGAAAGTTAGAGCAATATCCCCCCAGTTTGACATGCCTATGATCAATTATGAAGAGTTATTTTCAGAACATTAAATTCGCAATCTAAATGTGATTTTCAGTTTCAAATTTGATTACTTTATCGTCGTCCCTTTTGAAAATATTTGGGATTAATCAAATTTTGGGATCCCCATTTAAGGGGCCATATCTCCGTTAGGGGTGTCTACGGACTTATGATTATATAACTTTTTTTTCTTATTTTTGATCGTAGAATCCACAGTTAATTTTTGGCAGGCTAATTTTGGGACACCCTGTATATACTTTATTTAAAGGACAGCCAGCATAAAAATTAGACTTAGAACAAGACTTTAAAGAAACTCTTGTTTTGTTTTGCAAGACTCTCCCAAATTTTGTAAAATTTTGTGTCAGCTAACGCTAACCAAATCCATAGGTAGGTATACCAAGTATCCCCTGTGAGCCTCGCTAAAATCCGTGGAATTTTTTTTTGACATGCTAAAAACAAATTGCCAAATTTTAAGTTGATGCTACAAAAACTTTAAAAAAATTGAAAAATTCATCACCCTGTATCTCTTAAACTGTCAATGTTGTATCAAAGCAAGTTTGGCCCAGTTGTCGGGCCCTGAGATTTCATATTCTCAATAAGTCACCCTGTGTTTAACGATACACAGTATCCGTAATATCAAAATAATAATACGTCTCGTTTTGACATATTATCTATGTTTTTGAATCTAATAATTGACCTTTGTTAAGATATATAGTAAATTAAAAAGATTAAAGCTGCTGTTTTCAGAAAGAAAATATAAAAAAGTTAATTAAATAAATTCTCTAGATTCAGTAGATTAAGTCGGAATTAAAATTTTTGGATTATGTATTTCCTTTCGGATATCTTAAATAATCGTGTAAGATTGTAATGTGAATTACCTAACTAAATTGACGGTTTTGTTTTTCTAATAATTAAAGTGGAAGGAAGGGTGGTTGTGATTATGTAAATAGTTGAAGACAATTCGTATTCAAATAGGGAACTATATGGCAATTAGAAAAAAGCAACAGGTCATTTGTATTTTAGTATTGATCTAAAATATTTGGCAAAATAGTTAATTATTATTCTATTAATCGGCCATTAATATATTAAATGCTGCCTGAAAGTCATGTTTCTGGAAGTAATTTTACAATTTCAGGTATACAGAGTTAGCTATGACTAAGTAAGTACAAATATTTTAAAGGAGAACAGAGAAAAATAAGAATCGTTCTTCAGAACATTTCCAACATTATTTATAAAGCAGAATTTTTTTTTTTCTAAACTATATTAGACTCCTGTTTATCGATGCCCATGATTTCTCCCAAAAGCGAATTTGAACCAATGTATTCTCTTCTATTTAATAAATTGTGATAATTAGAAATCTGTTTCACATAGTCTTAATATTTTTAATTTCTTTGCTATATAAGAAATTCACTTCAATACACTCAATTTTGATGTTATGTATTTTTCGTGTTGTAAAATTGTTAAACACCAGCAAAAATGTATTTATTATGTTTCGGATATATATTTTAAGATGTTCCAACAAGAGTCAGGGATTGGTTTCAAACTGTTAAAAATAATCGGTCAGTTATGTTGTGAATGTGTTTTCACTAAATGTAATTGAAGAACTGGTTGGACGAACATTTCTAACAGTTTCAAACTAGTCCCTGACTGTTGTTGGAACAAACCTTTCATGTGGCGACATGGGCGTATCTATGATTTTATCTTGGAAGGGGTAAAGTTGTAAAGACTTATAACATCAACAGACTAAATAACTAAACATAAATAAAGACTATTCTAAAATAAAAGAAGTTAATATCAAATATCAATAATAAAATATAAATTAAAAAATTATAAATTGAAGAAGTATTATAAAAATAAAAGATAATGGAAATAAAATTAATTTTTCTATTTTTTTACTTGCATATCAATAATTGAAATGTCTAACTTAATATGTCTATGTATATGTAGAAGAGCAAGGATTTTTATGAACAGAATAGGGAAAGAAAGTTTTGCTGGGGACGAAAGCATATTTAAAAATATTGTATTTTTGTAGATCAGAGGTATTTTCAGCATTCATATATGCAGCAACATCGAGCAAAATTACAGAATTTAGATTTGAAAGTCACATTAGTAAACGCTAAATATTACTTATAGAAATACAGTGCCTTTATAAATGATTAAAAGCCACGTGATCAGGGTGGAGATTTTAAAATCAATAGCAGAGCAATTCATATGCGATTATCTTTGTCCCACTACGGCAATTGAGAGACAAGAAATCTATTTGCATACGAGTTGTTCTTCGAGAATCACAGTCCTGGTCACGTGGTTTGTAATCATTTATGAAGGCACGGTATTACTTATTACACAATTTAATATTGTTTGCATGCGATTATCAAGTAATTCAAATTACAAATACTTCACCTCTGTTTTATTCGAAAATTATAAAGTAATGGATTTCATTTCAGTAAGCTTCTTGGGGGGGGGTAATTACCCCATTACCCCCCATGGATACGCCCCTGTGTGATGTAATATTTTTAGATGTTATTTTCTTTTAATGATATTGTATGACTTATATTGCTTAAATTAGCATTTCATGCAGCTTGGTTATTATTAATTGTTCCATTTTTATTTGTGTATGTAATTATCAAGCAAGCACTAGGTACAGAAAAACGAAACGCACTGTCCACAATTCTGCTATGACTAATAATACGTTTAGGTTAACAGCAGCAGGTGATAGATTGCAATGTTTTGCGTATGTGACAATTATAGGTTTAAGGATTTTCTGAGAAACTCCTATTGTTTACTTCATTAATACTGATACAAAATAGTTATTTATGCAACAAGTACAAAAAGTAAGTGTTTATTGCACGCGACGTGAAATTGTCCAACGAGGCCGTCAGGCCGTTGCCCTTTATAGCAGTTGTATTTTTATTTTTTAAATGTATTTATAGAAAAACTACATTTTAGACATTTGTTTCATAGGTGCGTCAGTTCTGAAAGCCCATTTAGTATCGACACTTATATTCCGGACACCCTGTACAGTATATAATAGGCAACAGGGTAAATTGTAGATAAGTGAAAAGTTGCTATTATTTATTTAAGTAACTCGGTTTCTGTCTCTTCACTGGTAAATAAAGTGATATGAGATTTTAATTATTCCTCTCATTGAGATGGCGCTATTACATTATAGCTATTGCGTCGTTATGCAGCCGTCCGCGAAATTCGGTCTACTTAATTTTTAAATTGCCTGTTAAATAATAACTGTATTCGGAAATAAAAACTGCCAGTGGTGGTAGTAGTTATAAATTTTGTACCGGTGCAAGCAAACCATTAAAAATTTCCGAGTAAGATTGTAAAACCCTAATAATTTTTCTACGTTTCGAATATTTTCAGTTGGTTGAGAATAAGACGTGCGTATTGTGAAAAACTTAAATTAATTAAAGTAGCGGATTATAGGTGTTTTTACATGAATTTACCGGACTATCCAGGATACCACCTGGCCTGAGGTTGAGCCGAACAGTTATATTTATATTATCCGAGGTATAAATTGGAAACATTTATAAATGAGATAATTAGCAGTTTAATAAACGTCTCGTCATGGCACCTAATGCGCCTGGACCGCTTCCAAGAATGCTTCTCAGAGGTGGAGAGCGTAAATTGAGGTGGAAGTTCAGTTACCCGAAGTCCATCGTTAAGTCATCCTTAAGGTAGACGGTATTCTACATTTTTTTTCGTTTGATTAGTACCTCCCGCGTATCATCTGTCTATCTACTACATCTCTTTTTTTTTAATCGATATATTTGATACCATGTTAAGTATGCTGTTAATCATTTGTCGATATTTTGCTGTGAGATATTTGTTATATTTTTTATTGGAGAAAGAGACTGTCTCTTTGTTGATGCATATATACGGATCATGAATATTTTTTTTACTGTATTCTGATGTATATATGCAGTCATAATCAATATTAATATAAGCTAGTTCGACATATGAAAAAGTATTTTATGGTAAACTTTCTATGTATAATTTATTAAAGCATGTCAAAATTTCTGTGATAACTCTGAACAACTTTTTTAGGATTGATTTTTCAAGCAACTCCTCCTCGTACATTAAATATCAAAAAGGAAATTTTTTTAATGATGAATATCTTAGCTCTATAGTTTCTAATATGGAATGTTACAGTTCGCATAAAATTTCTGCCACAGCTAAAAATCACCTTGTGTTTGTTACGGTAAAATACCTGATTTATTTGAATATTAGAATGTTGTATGTATATTTTTACAACTGATACTTGTTTTACGTCGTTATTAATAAGTTAAAATGGTATGAAAAACAGATGACAGTAAATGCAATTGAGGGACTTTTTGATTGACTTCTGAGTCAACGATACACTGTAGAAAATACAGGGTGTCCAGAATATAAGTGCAGATACTAAAGGGTATTTCTAGTGAAGTCAGATAGTAAAATTTTATAAGTGCCTCAAATAACATGTAAATGATAGGAGCAAATACAGAACATGTTATTGGGAATTGGAATGAAGCGCTGAATACAATAAAAGAGAAAAAAATGTAAGTTTGCTTTATCATCGATTTTTTAAATGACCTGTATACATTATTGATCGCTTAATAGAAAAGTTTAATTAATTCTTGACATATTTACGTTTTAATTTGTTCGATGAACTTAAACCTACCTGTATTTCTAATTAAACTTAAATTAAAATGCCTCTTCACAAACGAATTTTGCAATGCTTCCTTTCGTCACGTTTCATATCTCTACACCACATTTTTTTTTAAATTTTTTGGCACGGTAAAACACTATTAGGCGCTGTATGCTGTATGCACATAATTGCATAATGTAATACATCTTCCCAGTGATATGCACTTTCTGTGCCCATTTTACGAGTCTATTATTCAATACCAATGTCTATTTAACACAGTAACATCTAATAATATTACAAATGTCAAATTAACTCTTCTAAACGTATGCACTGCATTGTCCGAAAGCATAAATTGTTAAATATGTTTTTGTTTCATACAATTTCTTATACTTATGTATAAACGAACAGAATTAAGAGGCTGAAACACCTATGTCTATTACTATTTCTTGTCGTCCTATGCGGAAATACAGCGCAACATATTCAAACCTACAAAATATATTTTTACCGTACTAAATGTATGTAACGGTTGATAAATTGCTCCGGTTTTTTATATCGATACTTTTAAAATCCATAGGTGGGTATTAAGATAGGCGTCTTCGTTTTGAATTATCGCCGGCGCGTTTTATGTAACAATATTAATGTTTAAAATATTGAATGCGCAAGGCGCAAGGGTTTTTTACTTAATGTAGTTGAGCGCAACGTAGTAATAACTTTACCTCCATCTGACAAATGTTTGACACGGGACACAGATGCAAGCAAATCTGAGAATAAAGCAATATGCCTAAAGCTCATCAATAAAATAATGTTTACCTACCTACCTAAGTCAAACTCTCCACAGCAGATGTATATTTAATGATGAAAAGGACGGTTCGGTTCGACTTTCGGCGTGTGGTAGTCCTCATAGATAAATCAACTTTCTTACCTGGCGTTGCTGTTTCGGTTTTGTCGTTATTCATCAGTGCGGTGTAAGTATGTGCCTAAATAAATCGAAGGAAGTCGACTTACTAAACGGTTATTTTAATTGTTGCAATGTTTCCAAATTGTGGAAAATTCAGTGTCTTGTTAAAAACAGTGTAATTTGCATAGCAACTGGAAATGTACCGGAAATAGTACAAATACAAGTAAGTGTAAAGAAAGGGTCGATGTGTAAGATTTTGTAGCTGGATATGGTCTATAGGATAGTAGTAACTCGTTTTTGCTGTATTTGTTTATATTTATACGACCAGTGTCATTATTTACGAGTATAACTGCTTGTAAAGACCTAAAGATTGGATTGCGAGTATGTAGGTATTGTGAAATATAATACATGGGTATTTTTCAGTCAGTAACTAGTATCTAACTATATACAGGGTGTCTCGTTTGATCTCAAAAAAAAAAAAAACTGGGAGATGGAGAGTACCTAAGTTCCTTTTGGAAAAATAATGAAGATACTTGACGTCATCTAATGAGGTAAAAAATCCAGGGTTGTATTCTGTGGTCAAAAATAAGGTTTATTTTTTTGTTATATGTATTTGGCGTGGTAGAACAGCTATTTTCCAGCTACAGCGTGTAAAAAAAAAATCAGATTTAATTTTTAATTTCTAAACCACTGGGGATAATTTAACCAAAATCGGTGTGCATATTTAGTATGACAGTAGGTATGAAACAAAAAAGTACCAGCTTTAGGAACTTACCAGTGGCGGAGGTGTGGGTATCATCGATCATTATTTGTCAACAAAAATATAACATTGTTAATTAATTATTTTATCACAGGCTGTCATTACTTTAGTATAATTTATTAGAACAAATGTTGGATATGGCCACCTTTAGTCAAAAAACATTCCTCAGCATCTTTTTTTCATGTTTAACTACTATACTACGATTTACTAGGCACTGTTAAATACTAGCATTGCATTAATTCATAATTAATTTTCTTGCAGACTTCTTTGAACATGTTGCTCCATTCCACAAAAAAGTCAAGTTACAAGCGGTGTCACTTCAATTTTAATAACAATTTCACTCGGCTGTAGTTTTTGTTGTGGACCAGGATACAGGTCAATAATTCTTCAGAAAATCGTGCACTGTGGGAACGGGGCTGTTGTCGAAGTGATGCTGTATCGGATTCATAGAAACATTGTGATTAATCGCTTCCTATAATGGATATTTTACAAAAACCGCGTTTCACCGGTACTGAATGAATTGGAGAAAAACTTATTCGGCATATTAGAGGTCAGACAGAATGTCCGTTACGGTCTACCTGTTAGGGGGTCCAAATTTTTACTCGGGAATTAAATTTAATGGTCTTGTATGTAGATAAAATGTAAATGGGCTAATTAAATTTGTTAACGAAGGTTTCGATTAGTTACTTTGTTAATTATTAAGGGTTCTCGATGCACCACTTGCCTCTCAATTTAGTCTTATTGTAAATAGAGAACAGACAACACTTGGTTAGGTATTTGTCTTTGTGAGAATTAGTTTTTGTGAATAACCTTATTTATATTGGTAAGCCATTTCACAATTTAAAATTCAAAACTTGTTTAAATCACATAATACTAGAGACAATTATTATTAGTAACAAAAATTTTGTTTCGGAACTGCTAGATCAGATACAGTGCCTCAAGGGTCTAGTTTAGAACTATTGTTACTTTTATTTTTATTGATGATTCAACCAAATTATCAAGTGGTATGCCGTTTGGTTCGGACGTGTAAATACACTTTCAAATAAGTAAATCATGTGGAAACTATTGAAAGTATCTTTAATGAATATTGAAAGTTAATATCGATTCGTGATTCGTCCTTAGAACAAGATACCTATATTTGTGTGGCATATACGCATTATATTTTTGTGTACTTTAAGATTAGCTTCCTCCGACGAAAGTGATTTAAATCATGTTGTAAGCCTCAGAATGTATTTTTTTATGATAAATTATTTTTTGGGTAATTGTACTCAAATTTTGGTGGTAAATACGAATATCTGATTTTTGCATTACATATACGAGAGGTCGTTTTGAGGGCTTGTGCCGCTATTTTATTCCTTTCAGATTTTTTTAAAGATAGACATTTTTGGAAAATGATTAGTTATTTTGTAATGCGTTTGTTTAGTTTTACGAGAGTATACTTGTCGCTAAAATTCACCTCATTATAAATACAAATGTGTCTAAAGATACTCTAAAAATACTGAGACTTGTAACAAAGTTCTACATATACCTAAAACATTTTGAAGTAAAATAAAATTCTACCGTAAAAACAAAAGTTTCAACCACGTTAAAAGCAAGCGACGAAATTAATTAACCTGATTTTGGAGGAGTGTTCGGATAATGTTTGATGAAAATGTTAGTTTACTCTTATAGCATTTTCATATTGTGGTATTTCTCCCTATCTCTAACTTCTCTAAAAGTATATAAAGAAGCTTTCTAACATGTAAACGACCAGGAAAATCCACTGTAAATAAGTGGCAAATTCCATGGAAAGTAGAACTAATATTGGGGAATTTAGAACATTACTCTTGAAATAGTTCATTTAAACAACTGATAAGTGAAGTCAATAATCAAGTATACGAGATTTTTATTAATTAGGTCTGTTTTATTACAATGTATCAATTTCTTAGAATTACGTCTTTTATTTTCATCTTTGCGATGATATTGCTAGACATCAGGTTTTATATCTCACTACTAATGGCTTTGCTTACAAGGGTATACCTAGAGCACCTAACCTGTTTACACTTGCTTTACTCACGTGCATCATTGATATCAGTAATAAGGCAAATAAATAATAATAATGTTTATTTACAGATTATACAGTAAACAATAATAATAACAATTACATATTACATACTAAATAAACAGAAATTCACAGAAGCAGCAGATAACATTGCTGCTTGTTTGTGATACAACAACAAGTACAAAGTATACAAAAAAATAAGACAAAATGACGAAAAAAAATTGTCTATACCACCCGTCCGCCGCACGTTTAACGTTTACAGAGTCGGAGGAGACAACCAGTAACACATCAGTAAAATTCACTGTCATGTCATAATTTAATTCCTGTGTTTACGTTGTAGTTTTGTGTTCTTCAGTTTTTAGTGACTTGTTTAATTTTAAACGTTTTATAGTTAAACAATAAAGGAATTTGTGTCGAGTGCAAATATTTTCCCACAATATTGTTCGCCGGTTTGTTTTTCTAAGTTATGGGACAAAACTGTCGCGGGTTTCTATTATCTATTAGTATCTACGTATTCATTTTGTTCGATTTTCTAATAATAAATAGGCATTTTATCTAACTGGTTTTATCGGTAGTGAGTGGTTGTAAAGAGTGAAAATGTAGTTTTGCCAATTTGTAACGAAATGAAAAACGAATGCAAAATACTGTAGCTAACTGAATTATTGATTTATATTTATTGATACTCTGTTCCGTTATCATATCTTCAGGTAGTATGTTAAAAAGTTTTGCTGCTGTGTAGACATTTCGTTGCCCAACAGATTTTTCGCACTGTGGTATTCTTTACAGGCAAATGAATGCAATTTTTCTAAATAAGAATCATATTCGATAAAGGGTGAACCTTAAATAAGTACAAATATTTTAACCACTAGTATAGTTCACTGTGTAGAACACATAATTAATAGTTTTTTTACAAAAAAAAAAATAATAATCGAATAGTCAAATTTTAAATAAATTTCGCGATTTTTCAACGGAAAACTTGTTGAGGACCGCTGATCCGGGAGTTATGGTGGATGTGAATTCCACAACGTTGCCAGTGTTACACTAATATCTTCAAATAGGCTCCCACAAAGTTAAACTAGAATTTTTAGACATGTCAAAGCATGATTAAAATATGTTTATTGATGAAAATATTAATGGCCGTCTCCTCCCCTTTGCATTCCTATACCTCACCAATAAATTGAAAATATAAACCAGATTCTCTACTCACAATCATAGTTATCCAGAATTTGTTCATTATCCATTTTTACTACACCAACTGGTTTATCACAATACTTTTAACATGTCAACCTATTCACTCTTTCAATAATGCGCCATATTTTATTTAATCACACTATTTCACGAAAAATATTTATTAAATACACAAGAGAAAACCACTGCCCGTGAAAATAATGAGACGATTTAAATACGTGTTATATGTTAGTGCCGCACCTCTTAAAACAGATGCGTCAAGCAGTGTATTACTTAAAGAAACCATTAGTTTAGTTCGGTTTCAGAAGATGCAAAAGTATCTCGTATCTCATAGTCACTTTCAATTTACGTGTATTGAAATTATCAAATCCCTTTCCACAAATATTACATGTTTTGTTTCCAGTTGTAACTTGCACACAGCTTATTCTTTTGCGCTGGACCATACTTGTGCATCGGTATCAACATAACCTCTTTGTCGATCTCGACTATCAATTCTAGGGAGTGGGGCTGGTACGGAACATTTCACCTACTGCTCGTGATATCTACCTGTTACCTGTGCCTACGTCATCGTCCCTAGTTTCCTTTTTGCATGCGATTGACACTGCTTTTAAATATTTTACTTTGCTTTCTCTTGATATTGAACGCATACATCAAACTAGTTATTTTGTTATTCCATGTTTTGTGTTTATTTTTAAAATCTGTTATACCCACTAAGTACGAAATGGTTAGCACTGACACGTTGTTTGAGGTTATGTGACGAAAATTAACTCAAGGTGTTATTTGAAAATCATAGTTTTTTTGTTATTCTTCATAAAATAATTTAAGGGTACAATTTGTGATAATCTTTCTAAGTGTACAATCAGTGCCGGTTTTAACACTACTAGCGCCCTGGGCGAAATTTCTACAGCGCCCCCCAACTGCAATTCAAACCCATACGAAAAAAGGGAAAGGATATAATGAAATAACCGTTTATTAGAAAAAACTAATAACATTTTACTTTTCTGGCATTTCTATTCGAACTCTTTTATAAAGTTATCAAAGTCAATGTTTTCAGCAATTTCGTTTTGAATTGACAAAGTGGCTAAGTTTGTCAATCTAGGGAATTTACGAGTAAGACCTCGAACTATGAGCGATGGGCTACATAGGGGCGCCTGCGGCGCCCCTTTTATCCGGCGCCCTGGGCGATCGCCCAACCGCGCCCTACCCTAACGCCGCTACTGTGTGCAATGGTAAGTTCTGAAATGTGGATAACTGTTTAAATAGTTCGTTTTTCAGTAAGTAGGTGAGCTTCTATGCACGTTTATGGATATTTTTTTCCATCATTGAACAAAGTAACTTCCTAAACACTAATTGATAGTATCGAACTTGCAGAAATTCTCATATTTTAATAGTTTATGATAATTTTACTTTACTTATTGTTAAGACAAGTGTTTTTAAATTAGAAACAACCGCAAAAATTGAATTTACGTTAAACAATTATTTATTTAGTTTAAATCAGTGGTCTATCTGGCCAGCGGTCCTCAAAATGTGGGTATTTAAAAAAAAATAATATCCGTAAATATTAAAAATTTTTAAAAATGACTCACTAGACTTATCTATATGACGAACTACACCTGCAGTTAAAATATTTGTACTTATTTAAGGTTCACCCTGTATGTACCGAAAAACAATTTTCTGTAAACATTTACCCGACGTTCCGGATCGTATAAATATTTTCCACGCCAAGTCAAACATCTCCCTCACAATTGCTTATAAATAATGTAACGGACGATATACATTGTTCCCAATTAAATATACCTCAAGGTTGGCCGATTACCGGCCAAAAAATCCGCAGTGGAAATTGTCGGTGCCATCATTAACATCGCCGTAGGATTATTGACCCAGCTCCCCGCCTGTCCAGCAGGCCCAAGAAGGGCGTCTTGCAGTCTCGTGTGGAATTTGCGGCGAAATATTCGCTTGTTTATAGCGATTACGCGTATGTGTGTTAAGGTGCGTGCGTTGGAAGTTTCCTTTGGTGCTGTCGTTTGATATTATCCAATTTTAAAATAAACCAGCGCTTGGATGTCGACTTGTTAATAAACTACTTATAGTTGTTGGAATCGGAATAGAACCCGCGCTTTATTTTTATTTGGCGTGTGATGATGTTTTTATATAACTAGCGGAATACTAGTTCTCAAGGTATCTCGTGTGTTATACAAGGTGGTGTTTAACGTTCCTGTGATTGAAGAGGACAACTTTTTAAAAATGTGTTGATTTTATCATTACCACTATCAACATTCAGTATTATTTTCGCAATATTTTCAATATTCAGAAGTGAGTTTTCAATGTAGCCTCAGTGCTCGTTCTTCATCATCCGTGTATTTTAAGATAAGTGAGGTCACCACCGCGGTCAACTAAAAGGGTAGCTTGCGTTCGTCGTAATGCATACTCGTAATGCGTGCCCACTGTACTCTTTTTAGTTGTCTAGCTTCAAAAATGTTGCCACTTCTTGCGAGACAGCACCACTGAAATGTAATTTTATATTATGATGACTGGAATGCGCTAAAAGCTGCGCGAATGGATTACTCATGATCAGCGCCATATTTGTTTTGTGCCAGCAATGGCGGAGCAGTAGGGGCTTAACTGATTGTGAAATGAAATGAAATTGAATTCTGGATATGAAGAATTATTTCGTGCTATATGCTGGTTAATTTTACAGTCCCTTATAAAACATGACATGTTCCAACAATACCACCCACAAAAATAAACAAAGAATAACACTAACGAGATACAAGATAAAAGAAGAAACCACACTGTACGCCAGTGACGTGTTTACAAACAAAATAATGGGAAATTAAGAACACAATTCATATCGTACGTGCAGATGGTTGTCTCGCTCGCACCCACGTAAATAACCAATGAGGTATGTCTTTTCTGAGGCTCATGTGCCTCCTTTTGTCTGCTCCTAGGTTTGGTTCGGTATTTGGATGCGCAATGGACTAAACGCATTCCATATCGTACATTTCAGTCCAGCTCATGCGTACTTACTGCAGCAGAAGCTGTGTAATCGGGCATGCTCTCAGAGATATGCGGCACACGATTTTGTAGGAAAAATATACGGGCTGCATGTATATTTCTTTGTGTTAACTGCATTAAATTGTGAACAGATATTTGCGTAGATGAAGTTTTTTTTTTAATGTTACACTACCTGGTGAACAACACGCAATATTTTAAAAGTTATTTGGTTGCCGATTATTCTTTGAATTATACACGAGATAGAGGTAATAGGAGAGCTAGAAATGTACTGACGTCATTGGAACAACTTGGTTGCAGATACGGGGTACACAAAAAATATTCACCTCTGTAACTATTTTTACTATTTCGCAAATTTTGTTTATAACGAAAGCGTTCTTTGTGACTAAAAGAAACTATTAGATAATATGTATATTATGTACTATATATAAAAAGAAATTATAACCGCCACCGGGTTCATTTCTTAAATAATATGTATGTGTACCAAATAATAAAAAAATATATATCCTCCACTGGCGGACATAAAAGTAGTTTTTCCCTGAGTATCCTGTACGGAATATTTACATACTAGTTTCAGTTGAACCACCGTAAAAAATTGTCGACTCGAAAACTGGGGAAAAAATTATACCGTTGTAATTTATTTGAATATGATATGCTGACGGGCATATTAACAGATAAAAACGCATAGGTAGGCAACTATAACATAATGTAATTTCAATAAATTCAAGATATCTCTTAGGTCACGGACTTTTACGGGTGTGGCTAGCTGTGATATTGTTAAATATTTAATCCAGATCGTGATGTCATAAGGAGAAATTTGAAATCTCATGCATAGATGTATACGTTACATAACAGCAAGTATACTTTCATAAAACAAACGTAAACTATTTTTCCGGTATTATAATTTGAAATACTTTTCATTTTGTATATGTTTTTTTTCTTATATATACTGCTCAATGTTTGCGACTAATATGCTTTTTAACTTTTATATAACCAATTTCGCCATAAGACGTATACCTACCTATTGTTATAGAAATGTACTTTTGAAAAACGTAAAATTGTACAGAAAAATGGGTAAGTAGTGTTTTTTAAAATACGTTCAATACGAATTGAAAATAGTGAAACTCAGTAGATATTAAAAACAAATACAATGAATAGGCATGAAATAAGAAATTTTAACATTGTGTGTGCGCGTGAGTTGTGATTTTTTAAATTTTATATTAAATGTCGGTTTCAAAAATGAATAGAATTATACCTTGCAGATGATGATTATACACGAAAAAATCTAATCTGTATTTAATTAAGTATAATAATATACTTAAAATTTTATACTTCAGTTATTAAGTTTATATGTAAAATACGAAATTATATTTGATATAAATATTTACATATTTTTGACATTCAGGCATTTTTATATTTAATACAACACTTTTTTCTTAAAATGACCTTAAATTTAAGATTTACTTAAAGAATAATATGTTGTTAAAATATTAATTGTAGAATAGGGTATTTATTATTTCTTAAATTATTAATATTTTGTAATAAATGTTATACTGTAAAATGCGGCTGCAGTGTAAAATAATGATCGATGATTTAACAATAGAGACACCAATGTAATATTATTTGCTACAAATTGTATTAAAACTGTGTGTGCTTAACGTCTACTCAGGTTCCCTTCTGTCGGATGTCCTCGGTTGCCTAGCTTCCAATGGAATATTGAGAAGAACTGACCGACTCAAAAGGGGTATATGTCTGGTGAGCCGCTAATGAATAATAATAATATCTCTACCCCTCATTCTAATCACAGGGATTAGCCCAGAAGTCGGAGACTTGTGCGGGAAAGGGGGCGGCATATTATTAAGCACGCCGCATTTGCGTCCAGGAACGACTTACGTTGGTAGGCCCTAACCATCATTCAGTGCAGGAATGAGGGAAACCTGGAAAACCTCATTAATTAGGGGGGTAGTCAAATGTCAACCGGTATCAATCTCTCACATTGACCCAAGCCAACATTCTTCCGCCCTACCATACCCGCAGAGAGGGTGCCAATCTCTCCGTGAATCGTCTATCGGCTGCGGGGGAATGACTTTGCCATTGTGGTATAATGCTTTCTTTCCCTATAAATAATAAAATACTACGGTGAGTAGTTGGGGTAGAATTATAACTACTAGGAATACAATATAACAAGAATACTGAAATACTTATGTACTTATATTTTTTCTTAATGCAGTGTTACTATTTACTTTTTTCAAAATTAATTTTTTTATATTACTTAAAATATTTTGTAGTAATTCTTTCAAGTCACTTAACTTCAAATAAAGAAAACATAACTTTATTTTGGAAATAACAATTATTGTTGACTCAAGTAATTCATATTATCTAAATAAAACAAAACAATTATTTAAACAAACAACTTTATCTTATATTAAGTAAAGTAGTTTACTTGATTTCAAGTGTTTTATTCTGAAATCAGGAATATATAATCTTGTCTTGCTTTGGAATAAATTATTATAGTATTAATCTTGGTATTAGTAGTAGTATTCCGTGTACATTTTCTCACCTCACGATTTTTTTAGGCTGCATGTGCCAAATAGTAGTGCCAGCGTAACTTCGGCTTTTTCTACCTTCAAATGATTTACTAGTCACTCTATGAAGTGATAATTGTTGGGTAGTAATTGGCTCTCAGTCATAAAAAAATTCAGTTACTGTTTTCAGTTACATTCGGTGAGTGTTGATGAAAATTCATAGATGCAGTTTTTTCTGACTTACTCATTTTTTGACGTCATCATCTTCAGGTTAACATTTAGATAATACTCAGCTGTCATTAAAAATGTATATTATGTAATGCACAATTAATTAATTTATTGCTTTTATTTAGGTAACAAAACTAATTTATTTTATTAGGGTTTCTGATGTGTTATCTTCATTTGTTTTAAATATCCATTTCATGTTGGTTAAATGTTATAGTTCCTTCTGTAGGATTTCTTTCTAATAAATATTACGAAACTGATTGGAATATGTCAATGTAAACCTTTTATTAATATATAAAGTTTTTTTAATGTTGCCTACTCAACAATTATTATTCATTTAATTTCAATACATTGGATAAGTAACCTTTACAAAAACCTGATGAAATATGCTACTTATTTTTTACATTTCACTGTTCGTATATGTACTATTGCCAGTATATTAACATTTTTTTTTTTTAATTAACAGTTACATTAACTCGTTTACTTTCACATTCTTCGCGTGTACATTGTTACTAAATGCGTATGCCTCATGCTTCTACGATTCCTAGCTATTCAAATTTCAAATTCTATTGGAAGGATGTATGTATCGACATGCTTATTAGATCTAGTAACTATCCATCAGAGAGAAAATTTTTCTCTTTGTGAATTGATAATATCAATTTGTTATACTCGTATTTATGTAGTGCTATTTTGGAATGGTTCACAGTTTTGTAACATTTAAAGGCTCAAAATTAAGTGCTTTTTGAAATTAAAGGGTAACAATTGTTTTCGGTTTTTTTTTAGTGACATGAGCTTTTATAAATAATGTACAGTAATGAAAAATTTAGTCTCGTGGTGTAACTGATATGACGGAAAAAATAAAATACTTACCTTACTTTTATCACGATATGTTACTTTTGTGTAGAAAATATGTATATGAATACTCATTCCTTATACATTGACGGTCAAATTTACAATTGGATAAAAATACCAGTACTGATATGCCTAACGGATTTGTTTGAATAAATGGAAATATTTTGAGAGTGAACAGAATTTTTAGGTGTTGATGAAGCGATTTTGGATGTTGAGGCAGTATTTTCGGCTTCTAAGGGAATATTCTCGCTTTCCCTAGAATTTCAATAACCGTTCGTTTTTGTTCTCAGTAGAAGTTTTGATGTAGTCTTCAGCGACAGGATTAGACTTCCAACCACCACGTTCTTTCATATTCAACCTCGACAATTGTAGATAAAACGTTATACGTAATATCTGATATACTACATTATTATTACACTTACGTGATTATACGGCTCAGCATAGTAATAATGTCTTTATCTCACTTATTGCATAATGACTTAGATAAAATACTAATTAAATCAATACTCTCATTTCTTCAAAAATATCTATTCTCCTTTACCTAATCTTATTAAAGGTACTAGATACGACACAATTTCTGTTTCGTGACTTTCGTATTACTTTTATGTAACAAAAATTACACAGGTCCACAAAAAAAGTGGTGTGTGCTGAGGGTCCCATTATATTTTTTCCATGTATTTCCAAATGGGGGGTCGCACAGCAAATTTTAGAGAAAACCCACCTGTGTTATAGAAATTGTAATTTATCCCCTTTTTAAATGTTTGTTGGGAACGTGTAAAATCTGTAGTTCATTGAATCGTGACCAAACTAGCTTAGGATTACGTAACCGGCTGGTACATCTAGATACTTAATTATGGGTTCTTTACAATTCCTTTTTTTTTCTATAGTCTCTCAGAAGCATCGAATTTGTCTATGGATCATCTGAGGATCGTAGTTAACAGTCACTGTTGGGCATCACTGACCTTTGCTATTGAGCAGCAACACGCGATGGTAAACGTTGATAGTAACATCATTCTTACTAAATTCGAATAGGATTTTGTGATTCCCAACATTTTTTTATATCACTTTACAGTAGGCATGTTAAAAAAAAGACCGGTGGAATATTAAATGAAGTTAAATATATGAAATACACTTGGAACCAAACATCATTGCATTTTAATAAGTTTTATCGCCTTCTTGGTACTGCATGTAAATAGTTACTTGTGTACCGATGTTGGGAAGTACAGTGTTTTTAATCTTTTATGTTGGGTTGTAAAACACGGGTTATTCCTTTATTCTGAGAAATTGCGTAATATTGATGGTTTACATTAAATCAGACTATGAGATTTCTATGTAATAGATATAAAAAATAGACATTTATTATTTTGTTTTCAACTTCTATGAAACTGCTTCATTTAATTAAATGACCATTGGCAGAAAAGATGAGCTTGTTATATTAAAGCTGCGTATCCATTACGCGCGGCAAACCCTCGAACATTGGCTCGCGCGGCAGCCGCTCTTAATGGATACTGAGTTGCCGCGCGAGCCAAATCAAATATGCCGCGCTCGAACACGCCGCGGTGCGAGCCAATCTCTGTCGGTTTTTTGACACGCGGCAAAGGTGTTTCAATCTGTTGCTCGTTTGAAATTGGGACGGTTGTGTCGTTGTTCGAATTCGCTCGCGCAGCAAAACGACCAACCACCATGGAT
The DNA here is from genome assembly GCA_025584915.1 of Monochamus saltuarius. Classification (NCBI taxonomy): domain Eukaryota; kingdom Metazoa; phylum Arthropoda; class Insecta; order Coleoptera; family Cerambycidae; genus Monochamus; species Monochamus saltuarius. The sequence continues at coordinate 18,794,060 of CM046725.1, forward strand.
AATGAAAAATGTCGCCTTCTCATCCAGTTATACGGTGCTAAAGATTTCCTATGGAATAGGAATTGATACTCGAAACAGGTATTGCAGACTAGTATACGAGTCTCCGGTTGCCAGGAATCTTAAAGTTCTAATCTTTCAGTAACGGAAATCGCGTCTCGAAATTGTGTGTTCATTTTCTTCACCCTTGGCTCAATTAATAATTTAAGTGCTCAAACTCTATAGTTGACATTCTTGTAAACAAATTTTATTGTTTCGTCAATGGCTTCATATCTCATATCTTCCAGAAGTCTCACTCCACCATACTGGATTCTATTAAAATACATTTTCTTCATCCACCAACGCACTTTTCGTTTAGGTTTTTTGTGAATAATGTGATACATCACAATGAAAGCGCTTGCTGCTCGTGCACGTGAAACGTCCATAGTTGCTTTGCGAAAACTAGTAAACGCTCTACGTTTGGATTGGATCGCTCGCCGCGGGCGGCTGCCGCGCTATCGCAAAAGCTCGTGACTGAAATGGCTCGCGCGGCAAAAGAGCGGTCTTGCCGCGGATGAGCATGCCGCGCGAGGCTGCCGCGTATAATCGATACGCACCTTAAGAGTATCTCCATTTAGGTTGCATTCTTTAGAAATTTTATTGTCTGTTCTTTTCTTGTCGTTTTTTTGGCAATGCATTTTCTGCTAGATGTCCCTACGTAGTAACAAAAATTAGGGGTTCCAGAAAACTTTAAGGGTGTCTATATTTACGTAAACATCGAACTTCTGGCGTCATTCGTTAGCCTTGGTGGTAGAAATAGGTCGGCGACAAGAATCTGTTTCGCTAAAGTGGATAATTTTCAATAGTGTCACTTTCTGATGAAGGATTTTAATAAGTTGTCACCTTCTCCAAATATGCTATGGACTGACAACAGCATTTAATAAACAGCATGGCTTTTTACATAGAAACCTCGAAAGCTAGTCTTGTCTATTAGTTGTACTGTGTATCAGAACATTAAAAAATTAGAATGTTTTACGGTTGAGATGATTTTTTTTCTATATTTTAATATTGTGGTTTTAATCAGTGTATACTATGACAATAGTTAGCTTTTAGTACAGCTTCGAATGTTGTTCCATTTACATTTTTTTGAAATGTATTAAGTAATATATCTTTTCATATTATTAAGTATATTTAAATCAAGTATATTTCTTAGTGTTAATACAAATCATCAATGTCTATCTTGTCGCTACGATTTTCAAGATATTAACCAGACATTTGTTTACTACTTCAAGTACACATTCAACATTTCTAACTTTTTGAATGTTTCTAATATACCTATTTATTTCACAAATGAAATTAACATTTTCACATCAAATTGCATGTTTATTGAATCTTGGCCGAGTCAATATCTTGCCAGCGTTGCTTGTAAATAACAATAATTTAACACCATATTTTAACAGACACAGATTTAATCATAACTACGATGTTGTTAGGGTAGCAACCAGCAAGTTAGCTAGTTTGAAAAAGTGTTTGTAATTTTTTTGGTCAGTTTCCTTTTAACAACTTGTCAACAATGCGCATCTCTTTAGTAGGGTATGTTCTTTATGTGAGACTAACTATAGATATTCAAATTTGTTAGTAAGGATTTACGCAATGAGGAAAATCTTACATAGATGCCATAACTTTTTTTTAACTGAATTACATACTGTTTGATGGCGATCATTTTCGATAATTCTCATGAAATCACGAGTTTCTATTTGACACGTTGCAGTTTTTCTTGTATTTGACCTTCACGCGCTGGGTTCGCTTTACGGCAGTTTTTAAAGCATTTTGTTGGCATGTTCTAGATTCATTTGTAGTCGTTGTACAATAATTCGTATACAAACCAAGTCATATTTATATTATATTTGTAGGTACTCCCCACACATTAATTTGCTAATTATTGACTTGAACAAAGAATTTTGAAATGAAACATGCAAGATACTTTCACGCTTGGACCGTGCCACGCATTTAACTAGATTAGGACAGTGTGTTACAGTTATTGGCTCTGTAATGCATTAACTAATCCTTTAATACTTAAAAAAATAGTAAGAAATATATTTAAAACTTATTAAATTATTTTTAAAAATGTTTCACATCTGTCAGATTAGTAAATATTTTTATTTTGTAAATTTTATAGAAAATATGGTAACTTATCATATGGCAGTCATACAGGGCGTTTCAAACGTGTCAGAAAATGAACGATGTAATTCTATCACGTCTTAAAACACCCTGTATAAATGCAATATGTTTCTCTGCAACGTGTTTAGTTGCATACAGTTCGAGTTAATTAAAAAGGTAACAACAGGCAACACCATTATCGCTCTGAGCAACTGAACTAGGTTGAAACGAATAATGATATCGACTATTTAATTTAAGAAAAAAGTAAAAAAACGCACTGGTCTTAAAAAATGTATTCCTTCTAAAGTTACACTCTGTATAAAAACGAAATAGTTCGTTTCATAAATATGGATGTAGTTCCACCCACGATAGAAGATAAAAAAAGGATTCTAGTTGGGATAGCGATCGATATTTAAGGTCGCAGTATTTCTCACTGTCGAAAGATGCAATTTGTAGTATTTCTGGGTATAGAAATCTCGAAAATAAAACACATAGAACAAAAGTAACATCAAAAATAAAATTCTTGATGTTTTGTTTATCCACTTTTACTAGTTATATTTTCCTCAAATAAAATTACAACTTTATAAAAGCGTTTGTAAGACATACAGTATTTTAACAATTATTTTCACATAATCATAAACAAAAGTAAACAATTTTATATGCAGAACTATGTACGTTTATGTTATAACAATATTTACATCTACAGATAAAATTAATGAAATAATTAACAATTCTGCCGTTATACAAGGTGTTTCAGGAGGAGATGTACATACTTTAGTGTTATTCTACGTTCAATTTTAAGTAAAAAATTGCCTATGAAGTTAGGTCTGGAAATGCTTCGTTTAGGATATACCTACAGGATGTCAAATTATAAAAAAAATAATTACATTTTTTTAATAACTCTTGACTACTTTGAGTTAAATTCATGAAATTTTGTGTGCGCAGGTTTCTTGGGACGGGAAATTCAAATTTTATTCACAATTGGCTGTATCTCCAAGAGGGCGCCACAAGCGATTTCTTTAAATCGCTTCAACTTTTTTGTGCCACGGTGTATGTCATTTTGGAATGGAAAAACTTTTTCCCCTACATTTTCTACTTTACATCTCCTGAAACACCCTGAATATTCGTTTTACTTCAGTACCTTTGAATATTCACAGAGGTGGCATGAGATAAAATTCCTGTTATTTGCTAAGTTCTATATTATTTTCTTAAACGTCTAAAATTATTATAGAGAAAATACGATTTCAAGAATACGGCTCCCCTAACGTCGTTTCTGTGAATTATAGTTTATTTCTTATCTCCACATACATAAGGGGTCGAAACGACAATAGCAATTTATTAGAATAACAAAATGAAAGAGATTAAGGGTTGTGGCTGCAAACGTATTTGCGCCTACGTCATTCTTGTAGATTTTTTTTGGAATGGAATCGCTCCTTCGTTTGCACGAGGATCGCTGTATACTATATGCTTATGCATGTCCCGCTGTTTATTTGATTTAGGATGTAGGTGGCGAGATTGCTGGTGGCTTAATCTCGTCCAGGGTTGGGACAGAACTACAATATATTTGTAATGACATCTGCATGCAAAATGTAATAGATTGGTAATAGATTTTTTTTACTGCAGATTTTTGCAAATAAATTTAATTTTAGTGGTTTTCTATGGTTTATATTTTGTCTATGGTCTAGTGTTGGGAAAAACCGAGTTATTTCCATAACCGAATACTGAGTATTTAAGTGATATCAAAAACCGATAACTCGAGTGATGGTTACTTAAATTCTCAGCAGCCAGACATATAACTATTTTTGTAGTTTATATGTAAATGTTTTATTTTAAATACATAAATATATACTTTTCGTATGGGTAAATTTATATATTTAAAATAAACAATACAAATCTTCGATATGTTGCATTTACATAAAAAAAAATTGTATTCAATTTTTCAAAAATTATTTTACGACTGTTCCGTCGACACAAAATTTTATTTTGATCTATGGCTACGACAGTTTTTCGTTGTTTGTTATAGTGGCGGCAAGAAGTCAGACGACTTACGTCATATAAACAAATGAATAATTCATTATATTTTCATGAAAATATTTAAAAAACTGCAACTGAGAATAAGAAATAACTATATACTACAGTAAAAGTTTGCACTATATATTGCATTAAATTCCAATTGATTGAACGTAAAAAGAAGAATATAAAAGATAAGAATATCCTACTTGAGCATATGAAAAGGTGGCAACCCTAGTGAACAGTAGAAAAAAAATCTAATACACAATTTGTTACTCATATAACTGATAACCGAGTGATTTCGGTTATTGCAATAACCGAATAATCAGTTATTTTTTGTTATCAGTTATTTGCAAAGGGCTAGAAAAGGATTATTTGTCAATCACGTAGTCTTTATTACTAAAATTTAAAAACCGAAAAAGTGTAATAGAATTTACCTGTTTTGTTTAGTTTGTAATAGATCCAGCATAATTTCTGGTTTGTCGTAATAGCGTAATGACAGTTTATGAATTGTAATAGATCTGTTACGATTGTAATAGCAATCCCAACCCTGATCTCGTCTCTGTCGCGCGCCACTGTCAGGATCTCGTCGTCCTTGCGTACCGGCGCGCAAGCGCTCCACATTTCGAACTTTCAGGAACTATCGGAAGGCTTGGTAGAGCCACGTGGTAATGTTCACCGGTTGATTGTACTGTGAGGCTGGTTTGCGTTGAAGCTCTCCGTGTTCGCAGTTTTTCAAAAATAAAGCGATATTCGTTTTATGAGAGGGGTCAGTAGCAGCTGGATTTCATCGGGTGTGTGTTTGGTTTTGTGAACTCTCGGATATTATTACCGTCTTAGTGATATTTCCATTATAATGGTACGTATGCAGTGTAGTCCGTTGCTTGACACCATATTGTAGTGCCGAAGACGTTTCGCCGGCGATGTTTGTAAAGTTTTGATGTAGTTCTTAATTCTTTGAGACGGAGGTGTTCATTCAACACCATTCTTTATAAAAAATCATTTTTTAATCAATTAGAAGCTTATACTCTCTTGCAATACTTGTAGTTATTTACACGTACCGACACACCACAGTACCCACATATACATATATGTTTTTAAGTTTTTAAATACCGAGATTTGTCACGATTTAAAATAATGTTTCATTTTGCGACGATTTGTTGTCAAATGACGCCAGCACGTGTCTTCAAACGTTATCGGAAGAAAAGGTCAAGTTCATATTCGAATCTAAAAAAAATCTTACCTTAGTCACTTAGTCTAAACTTGTTTTTTTTTTTTGCCTTGTAATTGACATTGCTAAATTAGTTGTATTGTAGGTTGTGTAATTCTCTATATCTGACGCAGTTTTCAAGCATATTATTAGAAGAGATTGTTTCAGAAATTATTCAGTGCGTAAATTATTGCGATGGGAAATTCTCTGCTAGATTGGATATAAGTGTAGTTAGAAATGGTTTCCAGCGTACCTACTGACAAGACAACTTTAATTGTACAGTGTGAATAAATTGCAGACCAAACTTTACGGTTGAACACACTTTTGAAGTCATTTGCATTTGTCGGCATTTTTTTGCATCGACTTGAATGAGTACTTGCTGTTTTTGGTGTGATAAATTGTTATTGTTGGATAGGTATTTGAAATAATTGTCTAAGATTTTTACATTCGCGTGAAATTATAAGGTTTTTAGTTGAATACAAATAAAGGTTAAGTTTTCTTTATAACACTGTATCTTTGTATAAGTGTTGTGTTTATTGTTAGAAACAAATCAATATGTGTAATAAATACCTAATTGAGAAATATTTATATCTCTGTCGTCATTTTGTATAGGTATATTGAAAATTGCAAAAGCAGATATACTACTTTACTGGAAAAATTAAAAAAAAAACAGTAATAGTTGCATTATCTGTCAATCTTTAATTAAAAATATACTACTAACATGTAGTGGTATTATTTGTAACAAATCAATAAATCTCATATTTATTTTTAAAATATCTAATACTTAAATATACAGTGTTGGAAGTATGAGTGATTTTATTTTGCTGGATGATAAATTGTACCAAACATATTTTACTTAACAATTTTTTTTTCTCTGACCAACGGTAATAAAATTATGACAGCAAACAAGTCTTTAATATGTGACAACGTCGTTCATATACCATGTCAGGATTGTTAGCTGTTTCTACATAATAATGACAAATTCACCTAAGCATGCATTAAGGCGACTAAGCATTACCGTGAATGGTTTTCTTAGAGCTTTTTCACAACACAGAATAAAATCTGAAATAGTTACATGTGTTCAAAATAACTTGTTACTTACGAAAAGCGTTCATCATATAAACGTCTCATAGCCAGAGTTTTGCAGCTGCTGATGGTTACTATACATTGTTCAAGTTTTGTTTATGTACACTTACAAATATCAAGCAAGCACCGAAAAAAGAAACGCGCTAGCCTCATACTTTTAAGTTAACAGTAGCAGATGATAGATTACAATGTTGACGTATGTTACAGTACGTTACAGCTATAATGATTTTCAATTGTTTACTTTATTAATACTGATACAAAAAAAAAAATTAAGACAACAGGAGCTTTTACCTACTTAACATTAGTTGTACCTTAGTTTGTAATTTTATTGCAGGTGTATTTTTATTTCTGATATGTGTTTGTAGAAAAACTATTAGTTTTAGACATTTTTTTCAAGTTTTTTTGTTGCTTTTTGTCAGATATATCTTTAGTATCGGTACTTATATTCCGGACACCCTGTATAGAAATAATATTATTGGCGCTTGGGATATTGTAAAATGCAGCATTTAACGAACATATTTATTAAACATTATCATGTTTAATTAATTATTCAGCGTGTGTTGTTGAATGCAGCGGCATTTCCAGACATGAGGAATTTCTGTGAAATTTTTATACTAACGTTATTGATTTTTCTAATGTATCCGTATTAGTTTTTATCGCAGTTCGCAATACTGCAATGTGTTGCAACTGTTATAAATGTGCCACAAATAAAATATGTTTGCGGAACGATAATACACGATTTTGAATTAGTAGTTAAAATTTTATTGCATGCAATTGTTTTAGCGAAACGACGGCGATAATAATGACTCCAGTAATCTGGGTGGGCTGTTGTGTTGTACTCGTAGATTTTAAAAAAAAGAACCTCTGGTTGTACTGTATATCGCCTTGCACTTGCGTTGTCCACGGTGCATGCCAAGGTAGGCGACCTTACCTCCTTGGCTGCAACTTTTTCTACATTCCCCAATTACATAAAAGCGTGAAACGTTGTCCCGTTTCTGTTCCATTATCGCACACCTTTTAATAGGAAAATTATCTCGATTTTGAGCTAAGGTTAACGAGTTCCACAATATGAAAGTTACCTATATTTAGGTTGATACAAAAGGTTATAAAAATGTAATTATCTGTTCTGGTCGAATAGTATAAGTCGATACCGGTTTTTAAACTGATATTGTAATAATTAAACGCAGCTTTTAACCGTCATTAAGTCTACTGTAACAGTTAAGGTTATAACAATTTTTTCGGTGTTAAGTCATACATCAAATTTATCGAATTTCTTAAGAAAGCAACGCAAAATCAAGTGGTTCTAGTTTTCCATGACTACTATGACTGTTTAGGTTATTAAATTTCTGATGTTGGATGCCATGATATACAGGGTGTCCCGGAAAGCATGTCACAAACTTCAGGGGATGATAGTACGTTTAAAAATAATATTAGTTTTCTCTATAAACTTGGGTCCAGAAAGGCTTCGTTTTCGAGATACAGGGTGGTAAAGTTATAAAAAAATAAAGTTTTTCTGAGCTATCTCAGTGACCCAGTTGATAATTTTAATAAAACTTGGTGTGGTTCATACCTGCTAGGAGGTCTTTTATTTAGTGTAATTACTGGTGTCAAACTGCTAGCCAGTGGGAGATGGCGGACCTTTTTTAAAACAAAACGTACGCCACTGAATTTTTTAAAAATTTTGTTAATAATTTACGTTCTACTAAATAAAAAAAAGGTAATTTAAGTTTTTCTTGTAAAACCCACCGTTTTCGAGTTATTTGGCTTTACATTTTAGTCGTTATTTTTATTTAATGTAGTAATTTATAACTGTGTAATTTATAGTCTACATTTTTTTCTCATACTCTTGATTTATGCCATTCGTTTTTGAGATCCGAGGTGTTGAAAAATGTCAAAAAGAATTCATAATGACGCATTCGTCAAATCATCTCGCCTTAAAGTAAAATAATTATTGAAACTATTTTTAATTGATAATTTTAAAATTGTTAAATTAAATACATAAAATTAGTGTAGAAACAAATTGTTATTTAATAACATTCACGAAGAAGGCAAATAAGATATTTTGTATTATAATAAATGTTCAAACTGACGTCCCTCTGCCTCAATACATGCTCGCAATCTTCTCATAAAATTAAATCTAATTCTAGTAAATACGTCATGATTATTTCTAATACTGTTAAACGCTTCTATTATTCGTTGTCGAAGTTCTTCTTCTGAGTCAACTAATCTGTTATAAACAAGAGATTTGGCACCCCATAACCCCATAAACAAATATCAGCAGCATTTAAATCAGGTGAGCGAGACGGCCAGGATATTGGTGCATAATTTCCTTGTCCAATCCATCGATTGGGAAAGACTATGTTTAAATGTCTTTGTACTTGACGACTAAAATGGGCGGGTGTCCCATCATGGAGGTACCATAGACGCTGTCGTAGACCAATGGGAACATCTTCCATTAATTCAAAAAGATTGAGATATTCGCTAGCACCCAGTTCTTGGTAGAAAAAAGGTCCCAGAATATGATTGCCTACAATCCCACCCCATCATTAACTGAGAAAGTTTTCTGATCATGACTTTCAATTATGGAGTGTGGATTTTGTTCCAACCATTCATGCATGTTGTGCAAATTGAGTACGCCATCTCGTGTAAAAGTTGCCTCATCCGTAAACAAAATAGAAGAAACAAAATCTATATCCTGTCTATAAAAATCCAACATTAGCCGGCAGAACTCCATTCTAAGTGGATAATCTTGAGGTTGTAGACTTTACACCTTTTGAATATGATATGAATATGCAAAAAATATTTAAGCTCTCTATTTCGGGGTAAGCATGAGGTAATTTCATTTAATGTAAAAGCCAAATAACTCGAAAACGGCGGGTTTTACAAGAGAAACTTAAGATACCTTTTTGTTCTTTTATTTAGTAGAACGTAAATTATTAACAACATTTTTTAAAAATTCAGTGGCGTACGTTTTGTTTTAAAAAAGGTCCGCCATCTCCCTTGTTGCACGCCACTGGTTAGCAGTTTGGCACCAGTAATTACACTAAATAAAAGACCTCCTAGCAGGTATGAACCACACCAAGTTTTATTAAAATTATCATCTGGGTCACTGAGATAGCTCAGAAAAACTTTATTTTTTTTATAACTTTACCACCCTGTATCTCGAAAACGAAGCCTTTCTGGACCCAAGTTTATAGAGAAAACTAATATTATTTTTAAACGTACTATCATCCCCTGAAGTTTGTGACATGCTTTCCGGGACACCCTGTATATTGGATTTATTTTAATGACTTTTTGTGACAAATTACAAAAATTTGTTGGTTTAAACCAGGAACAGTAACAATTAAAACTAAAGTAAACAAATCATAGTTATTGTAACGCTACTAATACGACGTGTAAACATTAAATACGGATATTTGCTGAAAAGTGTTGTAAAATAAATACTAAAAAGCGACGTACCTATTTGTTCTTTTTACCAAGCAAATGCTGGGCTGTAACGGGAATTTATTAGAGCTTACATGGGAAGCACATTTAGCGTGTTTCTTCTTTAATTGAATGTTCAGACATGATCGTTGGGAAATGTTGGTTTAATCGTAAAGCTTTTCGAATTATTTTGTCTGGTGTAAGGGGAAATTTAGTGCGAACAAACTTAACGGGACCAATTTGTTAAACACGAGATGTTCATTTTTGTCAGTTTCCTTCTTTTAGACACGATGATGTTTGATATGACCTGACTAATAATAATTTGCAATGCTAACAAACCAAATTCATGCCGTAGGCTTTATTTTGTTAACAATTTTAGAAAATGTTACTGTCAGCAATCAGAATCTGTAAATAAATATGGCATATGAAGATTTTGGATCTTTTTGAGGGACATTCAAAAGTGTGCAACATTTTTACTGACCAATTGTTCTTTAGAGTAAACAAATATATTCGTTATTGTCGGAAAGAATGCTTTAACATTATTAAAAATAAAAAATATATCATATATTCAGAAATTAAGGTTTTTTTGTATTTTATTAAACAGAAAATATTATTCAGAGAAGGTTGGTACTGTATTTCCTTGAGTGCTAATGTTCGTTCTATATAACACTCAATTATAAAATTACTAGCAATGCATTTCAGGTCACTGTTATAATATATAATAAAATGTAATTATCATTCTAGTGCATGTACTTTAGTTTTACAAATTTTCTATTATAACAATTTGGCGTGCAAGTGGTGCAAGGTTGACATATCTAGGCCGAAAAATAAATGACGGTGTAATTTAAAAACTAAAAAATTTAAACCCTGATGTCAGTTATATAGCAATGATAACCGTAGGAAACTGGAATGTTGACTTTTTTAAATATTGCAATAATATTCTCAATCTTGGTCGTTTAATTATGTTATAGGTGCAGGGGTTATATTTTGTTTTCTTTTTCTGTTATACTTGAAAATAGTAAATTGTCATAAAAATGTGTTGAGCTATTAAATTTTTAAGATTTTCTTTGTTTCTACAATAAAATAATTCATAGCGAATGCAAGCCTGAAGATAAACAGTATACCATAAAAGTAAACATACTTTTGTTATGACCCAATTCAATATTAATTCGAGTTGACCAAAGTATATTTTCCGTGGATAAGTAATCTAATGTATTTGTCGAAGGTATATTATACACTCCAGTTAAATAGTTAATGACTTGTTATTAGTGTTTGTTTCTTTTCGAGTAGATAACGTATTTGGTATTATAGTTAGTAATTTGAAATTGTATGCTGCTAATACTTTATCAACAATAATAGAACGGAATTTTCTGGTGCCTTCAAAGCAAATATATTATGGCATTACAGACTCGTTGTTTTTTGAGATGGATGGGCAAATTATTCTATAACTTTACTCAGTTTGACAAATTGTTCTCTGTAAATTATTTAATATATAGCAGCTTTAATATTTTCTCGAGAATAATTTAGATTGGTCTTCAGTAGAGTTTGTATTATCTAAAATCTTAAATATATATTATTCGAGTCTTCGATATGTCTTCGGGTAAGTCCAGTTTCGTGAAATAAAAACAAAGGACTATTTTTGTAGCATGACACTGAGTCATAGGAGGTTTAAATTTGAACCCACTGGGTGTGTATCAACGGATTTGTAGCAGGAAATTGTGCTAATGTTGTGACATTGTTATTTATTGGTGTGATACCGGTTGAAGGAGAAACTACCAGTGTCCTTATGATGAAAATGACATCACCTTATGTATATTTAGGACATTTTCTGTTGATAATAGTCTGTTGAAGCAAGGAATCCAAAGTGTCAAAAACGTTTTTTCAACTAAGTACTTATTGCATAATGTACTGACAACAAATTCATAACGTTACTTGGTCTCTACCTTTCATTCTAATCACGAGGATTAACCCAGAAGTTGAAAGACTTATGCTAGAGGGCGTCATACTAATATTAAGCGCTTTATACACCATTCAGTACAGAAATGAATTAAACCTGGCAAACCTCATTAATTAGGTCCATGGTCAAACGCCAACCAATATCAATATCTCACATTGATTCAAGCCAACATTCTTTCACGCTACCATACCGACAGAGAAGGTGCCACTCCTCTCCACAAATATAGCTGATCTGTGGTCTACCGGCAGCAGGATTCGAACCTGCGGCGGCTGAAGAATACCATATCGACCATCTATCGATCAATAGATAATAGAAAAGGCAGCTTCATGCTGTGGGTGTTTACGAAACATGAATGTTCATTTGACAAAACAATTGGAGCATGAATATACGGGAAAAACTACACGAATCGGGCGGATCATGAGCTTATGACAGAATGACATGAGCTTATTTTTTAAAACATTTAACAATTTAAGACACGCTTAAATTTATTTACAGACACTTGAAAATGTCACGATCTATTAATAATTAACATTTATTAGCATGAACCTACGTGCTTTCGTAAGTTAATTAATAACGAGAACGATCGAAATATATTAAATTAAAGGACAAGGCTGTTCAGTTTTAAATTATTGGATATATATTTTACTGTTAGCCTTTTCTAATAAATATTTAAATACATTATAAATTTGCATGTACAAATTTTGCTGGTATAAGTTTCTCGGCATATCAAGGGATGAATGGGGGGGGGGGGAGAAGGGGATATTCTAAATTAATACATTTTACCAAGTTCGATAAATGCAGTGGATTATGATATAATTTATTATTAATTCCTCTAACACCTGGGCTAAATAATTTACTATAGATATGAGGAATGTTCTTTTATTTGCTGTCTTATCACCATATGGCAATGTGATATTGCGATTAAGTTTTCTTTTTAAATATTTATCTGTCTTTATCCTGCAAGATCGCATACTTAACTTCTTGACAAAATTGGGATTTTATTTTTTATCTTACAACAGCATTACTTATCGTTTTGATGGCGTTAAAAAAACTTATCGATTATTATCTGTAAAATTCCATTAGCAGATAAAAAATTCTAAAATTTTCTAAAATCTTTACAGATCAGGCCTTAGGTAGGTATTTCTTTACGTTTTTGGCTAACTGTTTTGGCTTGGTATTATAGTTCTTCAATTGATTCAAGTGAAATAATGTCCCAAACAATATTTATAACTAAACATTTCAAATTGTATACCTACCATAAGTATAATATTATATGAATGTACAAGGTGTATTTTGAAATAAGTGAGTTCATTTTCAGTGTTTATTTGATAAATACGGTAGTTAACTTAAACTGTTTCAATTAGAAATTGTAAGTGAACGATAGTATGTCTACTAATTGTATTAAAATTATCAGAATTATTTGTATAATTATATTACTTATTAATATTTGTAGCTGTTTTCGAAACTCAGAAATTTTCAAAATTAAAGATGTAAAATAGAAGTAATTCTAAAAATAAAATTCTTTATGTTTTGTTTATTCATTTTACTATTTAAATTTTCCTCAAATAAAAATAATTGCTTACTTTAAAGTTACGTAGATATGAATCTAAGAATTTAAACATAACTAAAGTAAACACAAGAATAAATTATACGTAAGTATATTGGAAATTATTATTAAACTGATTTTATTCTAAATCTTATTATACCACACATATTTAGTTGTTTTGAGTCCAAGAAAAATGTCACGTTTTGTTGCTTTTTGCCATAAGTTTTGCGTATTGGGATTCCCGTAATTTATCTGTGCATTCATCGTTGTACTGGAACATTTCGATACAATGTAATACCTAAAGATTAATTATTTTGTTTTAGTGTCTAATAACACCTTCAATATTTGAATTTTTCATAATTGTAATAAAAACCGCAATCCTAACGATGCCGACGGCCGTCCTACGTTTTATATTCTAAATGCAAGCAAGCGCATGCTATAGGAGGCAGTGACGTCACACAGCGGTTACGCATGTCCATGTTCTCAAATTATGTCAAACTGCTTTAGAGGCATCAAAAAATTAGAATTTGTTTCAAACTGCACTAAAATTACAAAATCATTCAGAAAATGTTTTAAAATTAAGACAACGCATTTTCCCTTTAAAAGTTAAAAAAGCAATGATTCAATTTCAGCTTTATAGTTTGGCTTTAGGACAATAATGGCCATAAAACACCAGCATTAAGCCACGTTGCTAGTTTAATGAACAAATTATATCTTAGACACACGTGAAATGCCTAATAGAAAAAAAAAGATTAATAATCTTCTAATGTTCCAGTATGTAATTATTCGAGAACGTTACGCCTGGAGGCTTATATTCAGCAATTAAACCCGAGCAAGCAATTTACTTTCTTGTGCAGTATTTAAAGCAAGTTATCATTAAAGGTAGCCATACACTACAAAAATATTAGCCTAAAAAAATTATATTGATTACAAATACAATATTTAATATTGCAACTAAATTATGCAATTCCTGTAACGGTTTACGTATTATCAAATCGGTTTTGGGCGAGTCTTGTTTGTATAAAATCAAGTTTCCTTATCTCTGATACTATACTCGCATATTTCCGTTGGAAATATTCGAGTAACCTTGAAGAATTAATATATCCTCAAGTGAAATTTAGCAGGAGTTGTTTAGATATATTTTTCGACGCAGAGTTCGAAAGGAGCCTGGTTTCTTATAGGTCAGTTGTTGACCCTCATTGTGACTGTCTTTGTAAAAATACGGCTGGTGAATGCCGCAGCATTAAATTAAATTTGATCCGGGTAATCGGATGTAAGATTGAAATAACTTGAAACATATATTAGTACAATGGGACACAAGCAGGTAGGAGATTTAGTATCATAATAAAATTTTACTGAATAAATAATACCTAAAATTATATCACTGTACTATATCTTATATATCTACCCAGAAATTTAGAACTTTCGAGCACCTGCCGAGCTGTAGCGGGCGTTGCCGAAGTATATGATTTTATTTGTAGTACTTGTCACCTTGAAGGTTAACCTAAACTAAGGCACACGTTTTCGTTTCCTCTGTCAAACATTTACGCATTTATGCGATCAAGTGATTGATTTAACTGTGACATTCTAGGAATAAAAGCGCAATCGTAAGTTCGTTATATTCTTTTACTTTATACCATGATAAACAATAAATTATAACTTTTACTTAATTACTTCATCAAAAATTGCAGCAAAATTACAAGTTAGGTTATAAAATATGTTAAATACATAATAGTTTTAGTACTAATCACTTGCTTTTATTTTTTTATTTTTTTTTAGTTTTGCGTTCAGCCCTGGCAATTAAATAAATACTTTTCCAAGTGTTCTAATTCTGAAAATTTGCACTGTGCACTAAATAATATTTAAAGGAATATTGTTAGATGTTTTAATTATTTCAAAATAAAAAATAAAGTTCAGTAGCAAATTTATAGTGTCCATTAAATATTTTAACATTTGAAATTATTATTGGCTGAAGGAGGCAAATGGGGGGGGGGTACATAAGAGTTTCCAAAAATAGTTAATACAACAATCATTTATTTAGGCTCTCCAATACTAGGAAAATATATAAATTTGGCAACGTCACAACAGGCCGACACCGATTTAATTTGAAAGCAGTGAATGAATCGAGCTCGCTAGCGTGTCAGTAACAGTCTGAAAAGCGGTTCAAATTTCAAATAATTAGTAATTTATATTGAAGATGGTTAACCCGTATGAGTAGTAGATAAATAGGGTGTTATAAACAAAAGTCCAAATCTCATAAACTTTAATTTATTTTGACTACCGGTTTCGTAGTACGATGACTACATCTTCAGGTCTCCAAGGAATTTTAATTAAACAAGAGTTGTCAAAAAACTATCAAATACTAACGTATATGTCATAAAATGTTTCATTAATTATAAATAACTAAATAAATAATATGTCATGCAGTTAAAGAGGCTAACAGAATATTCTCACCATAGCATATTCTCCTTTTGCCTCTTTAACTGCATGACATATTATTTATTTAGTTATTTATAATTAATGAAACATTTTATGACATATACGTTAGTATTTGATAGTTTTTTGACAACTCTTGTTTAATTAAAATTCCTTGGAGACCTGAAGATGTAGTCATCGTACTACGAAACCGGTAGTCAAAATAAATTAAAGGAGTTTATGAGATTTGGACTTTTGTTTATAACACCCTATTTAATTCGTAATTTATGTATTTTATTATAAATAGCTGGAATGTTAATAATTTTGAGATATTTAATTTATTGAACATTGCACACGGGAAATAGGGTTTTTATTTCGAACGTAGATATATATTTTAATTGATTATTTTATAATGAAATATAATAAAGATATAATCTGGCCTAATTCAGTATTATCTCAAGTGGCGACACTACATTGTTACTTTTTTTTAAGTGTTAGGTTCTCGTTTATTATCACGTGCAGTAGAAGTGAAAATTGATGTTTATATGGCTAATAAAGTAGCCAATTTCTCGTTTGACAATAAAAAGGCGATATTGGGGTACTAAAAATTAATAGAATAGATTTCGATGATACGTCAATGATGAAAATCACTATTATACACTGAGAAAAGACAAACTCTTAAAGCAACAGTTTTCTTGATGTTAATTTTTTATTGTTGTCTCAAGAACATTTTTCTTGAAATACAACAAAGATGATTAAAATAGCATTATACTATTTCAAAAAAATGACGATTTACTGCTTAATTCAACGATGTTTGATGTTAAATCAGCTTCATAATTTGTTCCATCTACGTGTTGTTCTTTTATATTATTAACTATTTTTTTTTATTTGTGCACAACTTCTGATAATTTAATTCAATATATTTTTTTAATTTTCATTATAGTAGACATAAAATTACACCCATATTAAATGAACTGTTACTTTGTTTGACGTAACGGTGTCAAATTATTTCTAATTAACTTTTTCCAATGAAAAAAACTTTAATTTCAAAGTATAAACTATTTTAGTTTAACACTATGAAATTTTGAATCAAATATCTAGAATTTTATTTGAAAATAACTGAAACGCAGTCTACAGTACTGTCAGGCCGTGCAGTGCTACAGCGCAATAATATGAGTGAAGAGAGATAATCTGTTCGACGTCATTTTTCCTGTCAAGAATATTGGCGCGCACTATACCATTAGAAGCTGGTAAGACAAACACAAAATAGAACAATTTCGTATTTGTTGTTTGAAATTTTTAATTCAGCTAATAGAATCAAACATGGTGGATTTAATAAATACGTTTCTAGGTTTCTCTAACCAATACTTTTACGTCGAACTAAAATAATAATGAAACATTGAATTAACAAATTTTTTTTTGACATTTTTAAAAACTTACGTGAAGTAGTTTTTCAGTTCGCCATATATAACCGTGAAAAACTGTTAATCTAACAGTTTTTGAGTAAATTTAACAGTTTTTTTTCTCGGTGTAGAATTGTTTTTGCGAGGACGGCAAGTACTCGATTTTTTGCAATGTTAGACATTTGTTTTACTACGTTTGGTAATAATTAAATGAAAGATTTGTCGGAACAGAAAATTAACCGTCATTAGGTAAAATATACCACTGACCACAAATTATACAATGAATTGCTGCGATAAGTTCAAAGAAACAGGTTCCATCAGCAACAAGCTATGCTACTTAAAAATGTAAAGCAAGATAATGTGGAGATTGCAGAACCCCTTTTATTCAAAATAATCATCCGATCCGTTATGCAATTTTGCATTTATGTCGGCCATGCTTTGCTTTCCCTTTCTCCGGTTGAAGTCTATGCGAATTGTAAAAATTAAGATTATTAAATACATGCTTTAAAGCGTATTTGTATGTGTTGGGAAAAACCAGGTATTTTAGTAGACAACAGTTACCTCTTTGTCGATTGTACGAGCTATTACAGCAAATATACAATATTCACAGGAATTCCTGCTGTACAATTATTTATTGTATTCCAGAAATAAAAGTAGCGCCGTTTGAAAATATTTTTCAGTTAAGTAATTTTATATTATTGCTTTTAAAGTAAGAAGGACGCAGAGGATTTCAATTCTTCACTTGTTCTTATATTTTGCTTGTCCTTTCTATTTCTCAGTGCAATTTCCCTTGAAATGTTTTACTAATAGTGTCTATTGTATTGTAAAGTATAGAAAAAGTTGCGTGCTCTCTTTTATAGAACCAATGGAGCGTATAAACAGATATTAGTTATTTACGCAGTAACCATTGTTTGGAGTATTATATTTTCACAAATAAGGAAAAATGTATCGTTGTTGGTAGTTTACTAAGAACAATAGATACATACCACTATTTCTAGTCTTTCGAAATAAAGTTAAAATTAACTCTAATTATTGATGCCAAAATATTTTTGTTATAATTTTGCGTCAAAATATCAGTCGATTAACTCTTAAGAGTTGTCATATTGGCTTGAAAACATAATACAGTATATTAAACAAATATTTGTATTACATTAATATTAACCTGTTTGTCCTGATAATGCACATCGACAATATTATTATGTGTCCCTTATCAGATACATTTCGAAAAAGCTATCATTCCAATGTACACAATATCCAGTTTAAATCTAATGATGTAATTTTGGTTGGTTGTAATCTTAAGTTGTGTAACATTATCATTTTGTATAAATTGTATTTTTTTTTCAGGTAAGTGTCCGTCATCTTCGTCACCCTCTGTAGTGAGTATAGGTATAAAAAGTTGGATAATTTAACTTAGTGTATAAGTGTGATAGTTTATTTTCATATTAGAATAATTTGATTGTCTTATTTGACGTGTGCATGCAAGTATATAAACTGTGACGTGAAAATGGGTAAATGGACAAGCAAATATTATTCTAAGAGTAGGTATAGTTTAATATTTAACAAAAATCGATAGGTATGTATGTGCTGAATGTACACGTGAGTAAGTAATACTAAAGTTTACAGTTATTCTGTAAACTTTGGTAATACTACTGTGTATAAATATACCAACGATGAAATGGGGAATTCCCCATATTTATTTACTTAATATGTCATGGTAAACATATATTCATTAAGTTATATATTGTCACGGATTTCCCAATCCGTCTTTTTCTTACTTCCAGAAAAACACTCCGTTAATTAATTACTTCTTTATTAACTGCTCAGTACACTACTGACTACTAATTACAGGTCAACTAAACACTTATTTAATTAATCGCTATCTAAATCACTTTGATATCTCCAACTAAACACTTTAATTCAGACTGTAATACAAGACTCTAGTACAAGACTAACTAACTCGGCCGTTTGTTCTTCTTTTATAGACCCAACGAATATTCCAGGTATATTCCAGCATTTCTAGACCCATTTTCTCGAACGACTGGAACGCTTCTCGTCGTTTCCACAATTTTCTAGTAACGCCTCGATTCACGGAATGTTGTTTGTTTACCAGAATGGCGTAGGGGCGATCGGGGCAATCTTAGGCAATTCGCGGTGCCACAGTCGTCGGTTTGGGAGTGAGTGGGGCAAATTCCGTGACAATATGTTGAATATATTACGTAGGTACATCACATCCGTCTTGAAATAGATACAACTCAAAAATTGAGTGAGAATTTTATTAATTTTAATTATTAAATTTTTTGTTTTTCGTTTGAATCATTCTGAAATTTACTATGGTTTCGTTTGACACATGATAGTACACTACGCGAATGTCATCTTCCCTCACCTGTTTTCAAACATGCCCCTCGTATATTATATATTTTTATTTACTGAATTCATTCAGTCACTTCAAGGTCAAATTGAACTCATCAGGTCAGTTTCAAGGTCATGCCAAATTCAAATCGAATGAGACAACCATTGTACATTTTTGTTTTTGGGATTGCTGGATCTGAAAATGTCCGAATTCGCCGGACGAAACAAAACGCCCTCCGTTAACGGAATAAAGAAACACCCTATTTTTTATGTTGCTGAAGACAATTATAACTATCCGTACATTCTACGTACAAACTAGGCTGCTTCCTCAACTCAGAGTTCGCAATTTATGATTCCACGACTGACATTTCTAACGAAGAATTTACATTGGACTAAAAATTTATTAGTATCTGGTTTCGTCTAGTACTTACTTATACATTTATTTTTCTTCAAAAACCTATTTAATTTCTTTTCTGGAAGTTTTCGACAAACTGCTATCATTAATTTGTATCCTTTGTTAGCCACTTAGCCAAGATGCTTGTCATGTTAAACTTAATCTCTGATATTTGTTCTGTGTATTTGTGTAATGGCAATTTTACACATTATCCAATCACTATATTTGTTTACGGGGCTTACTATGTTTTTAAACAAGAATGCGTAGATGTTCCATGTTTCACTTCCCTAATAAAATGAAGCAGAGGTTTACAGTTTATGTATAATATATTAATTTTGACCGGGAAAAAATGATCCAATATTTACAGCGGTAATTCGTAAAAATAGATTTTATATTTACTTGATTTTATTTCATATTTTTTGAAGTTGTGATTGCCAACAACATTTTTAACGTTTCGGATATTAGGATCAAACTGAATCATGCGATTTTATGAACACAATTATTTTTTTATACATCGCATACAAAGGGTTATTCAGTCATAATGTCATTAAAATTTCGGAAGGCTCAAAACAATTTTTGATGAACTAAGTTAATGTACACTTTCATATATACTTGTTATATTGTCGGTTTAGCGTGGGAAAAGCTATTTTTATCTATTAGTGGGAAATGTAAAAAGGAAAAAACCTTTATTTTTCAGGCTTCTCTTCTAGTCAATGGATTGAACAATTTTCCAACTGGTTGCCATGTCGTTCTTCTGGAGAAGAGATAGCAGTGTGACTCGAAACGCTGAAGAACCTAAACAGACGACTTGGTCAAAAATCTTCAATATTCCCAAAATTTGTTAAATTGACTAAAGCATTTCGTAGTCAATAACAAGAAAATCTATTAAATTAATCCTTGATGTTCCGATTTAAATATATTTGTGGATATGCAACGGATGATAGTCGATGTTTATTCGTTTGAATTTCTTCACCTAGAATGGTTTTTGAAATGTTCTTATTTTCATAGGATTGTTCCACATATCCTTCTGCTAAAATGATACTGGATGTTCGTCTGAAACAGTGACTAGCATACAATTCAGGGTTAACTAATTTTAGGAAAATTTCTCGGAAATTAGTTATTCCAAAAAAGGTTTCTGAGGCTTTGCTGTCTCTTGAAAATAAACTAATACTTACTGTCTTTTCGTTTATTAATTGGGTACTTTTTTATTTTTACTGTTTGTGTCGATGGCAAACTGATTCGTATAACATTTAATCAATAGCAGTTGGCCAATGAAATATTGCATTTTAATATTTTTGATAAGTTTCTTACAAATTTTGCACACTCGTATATTTTGTTGATTTTATGGGACCTTTTCTCAATGGATAGACAACTTTAGATGGTAATAGTATGGTATTTTTCCATGTTGTAATTCTCAGGCACTTCCTTTTTTCGTTCTTTGGGAAATATTAGTTTCCATTTTGCACCACTCAGAACAATATTGTTTAAATTAGACACATTACAACGAGTTTGTCAGAATAGCAAGTGTTTCACCAATTTGTTAATCAATTTTGGTCTGTTGGACTGTTTTAAAATTCAGAGATTTGGTGTGGTCGAACATTTAACCAATCAGAAATTAGAATTCTTTAAACAAACTAATATGAGTGCATTGATAAATCCATGCCTAAATTTCACATTTAGCAAAAATGACATATGTCATTTTTGCTGATTTATTTATTAAACGGTTCATCGTCTGCAGCAAAAGTAAATAGGGGACATTATGCTGTTTGTTCGTAATATGATACGACGATATTATGTGAACTCATTTTCTGCAGTAACCTAATTTTAAGGAAAAATACATGTCTGCTTATACCAATTTAATAATTGTTCTTCTTTGATCACTAAAATAGGTAAAATATTGTATGTGCACAACATTTTCTTACTTGTGTACTTTAAATCTAGGTTTTGCCTCGGTAAAGGACTCTTGTATTTTTCCAACCTGTTCCATAAATATTTCCTGTTCTTGTTTGTGTTGTGTTGTGTTGTTTGCGACAATAGTGATATTTTGCAATATTTTCTCAATCTCGAACCTGATTCGCCATATTTACGAGCAGTGTGAGCATTCCTCACTGGAACCAGTTTGAATGAACGGAAATACTAGGCACTTGCGCGCTTGTATATGCGAGTAAAATCGATCAATGCCGGTTCACCGGCATGTCTTGAGAAGGACGCAGACATAACGTCTGAAAACTGAAGAATTCATGAGATGTCTGACGCACCTAATCCTGTTTTGTAATTGGAACACGAGTAATGCGATTTGGAATTGGAAACGCTCATACTGCCTTTCGTCGTGGGAAAAGTACGGAATGCTTTGCTTTCACACACAAGACAGTCTTAAAGTCGTACTTGGACGTTTTAAAATGATTTTAGACCTTCACGAGTTTTGTTTTTCAAGTAAACTTTCCCCATTGGACTACGGAATGGAAGATGGTCAAAGTGTGCGTACACGGTTAAGCCTGTCTATTTATTTTACAACGATAAAGCTGTTATTCATGTCATTAATAATGATAAACTTTTATTTTTATTGTAAATTATACTTGTCTCGTTTGATTAATTTTACAAGGGGTAATTAAAATATCGTTTTCGGTTGACACAGTATGGAAACACAGGAATTACCTATTCCTATATATATATTCTTACAGCTAGTTAAGCTATTGATCTGGTTGAGTTGCGTAGCTGCCAAGCAATATTGCGTTTCGGTCTACTATTATTATTTTGATTCATTTTCGTTCTAGGTCAGATAAAAAAAATAGAATTATGGTTTGGCGATTTGCATTTGAACATATGAGACCTTTTTAAAGTTAGGTTAAGGTATGTCTAATTCAATTTGTACGTGGTGCTATTAGTAAAATAATGTGCATTTTTAGTTACATTGATGTTTGTTTTTTTATTCAGATAAAGTTCACGTTTGATCATTTGTTTTATTTAACGATAATTCGCGTGTAGAAAGTACCTATCTCTGACATAGTTTACTTATTATTTTTATTGTGTAGAGAGAATCATACCTAAGTATACAGGTATTAATAGGTTTGTTTTAGCAGCAGTTGAAAACTGTTTGGAAACTACCAAAAATGTCCGTCCAACTATTTATTGCGTCAAATTCAATGGTAACGCGTTCTCAACTTAACGGGTCGAATATTTCTGACAGTTTTCAAACCGTTTTCAACTGCTGCAAAAACAAGCCTAATAAATAATTAATGACTTAGTATATGGATAGTTGGATCGGTCAGTGGTCGCGCGGTTTAAGGCGTTAGTACTTGAATCGAGGTGACTAGACGGAGTTGGTTCGAGCCCAGCTGCCGGTAGACCGTATATAAGCTATATTCGTGGAGAGGATTGGCACCCTCTCTGTGGGTATGGTAGGGTGGAATAATGTTAGCTTGGGTCAATGTGAGAGATTAATGCCGGTTGATATTTGACCACCCCCCTAATTAATGAGGTTTTCCTCATTCCTGCACTGAATAGTGGTTAGAGTTTACCAACGTAAGTCGTTCCTGGGCGCAAATGCGGCCTGCTTAATAATAATATGCCGCCCCCTCTCCCGCACAAGTCTCCGACTTCTGGGCTAATCCCTGTGATTAGAATGAGGGGTAGAGATATTATTATTATTATTGTCATGAAGTGATTTTAATATTTATCTAAGTATTTCGTAGGAACCTTGTTGTGATCGTAGAACAAATATTATGTTCAAATAAATAGATAATAATAAAACAAACAAAATTCCACAACAGAAGTAAACATCAGAAAAACAATGAGATTTTCTTGATAAGGAAAGTTTTTTAACATCTTATGTAATAAAAAAGATGTGTTAGCTATTGCAACTGGAGTAAAAATAAATTCACAGTAGGTACGTAGGTTGAGATGTAACTGGTCTGCTACTTTCTGCTCGGCCTAAGCGGCTCGACTTGCAGAAAGCGACCTACAATATCGTAGGTACTTAACCGCAGACCTCTCGCCCCGGGCGATGCGCCATTAAATCTATAAATGATACTGCAGGAAACAACTACTCCGCGGGCTAATGCCCCGACCGGCATTGAATTATACCTGCAGTATCTGTGTGAAACAGCCAAGAACGCTTGTCGGCCACTCCACCAGACATAGACCGGTTTCGGGCTTGTTAGCCCTCATCAGTATGCCATAGGTGAGATGACCGACAATTGAACTGGCTGTTCCTTCATATGTAGTTTCACATATAAATCGAGTGCAGGTGAGATGTCTGGTGGAGTGGCCGACAAGGGTTCTTGGCTGTTTCACACAGATACTGCAGGTATAATTCAATGCCGGTCGGGGCATTAGCCCGCGGAGTAGTTGTTTCCTGCAGTATCATTTATAGATTTAATGGCGCATCGCCCGGGGCGAGAGGTCTGCGGTTAAGTACCTACGATATTGTAGGTCGCTTTCTGCAAGTCGAGCCGCTTAGGCCGAGCAGAAAGTAGCAGACCAGTTACATCTCACCTGCACTCGATTTATATGTGAAACTACATATGAAGGAACAGCCAGTTCAATTGTCGGTCATCTCACCTATGGCATACTGATGAGGGCTAACAAGCCCGAAACCGGTCTATGTCTGGTGGAGTGGCCGACAAGGGTTCTTGGCTGTTTCACAGATACTGCAGGTATAATTCAATGCCGGTCGGGGCATTAGCCCGCGGAGTAGTTGTTTCCTGCAGTATCATTTATAGATTTAATGGCGCATCACCCGGGGCGAGGTCTGCGGTTAAGTACCTACGATATTGTAGGTCGCTTTCTGCAAGTCGAGCCGCTTAGGCCGAGCAGAAAGTAGCAGACCAGTTACATCTCACCTGCACTCGATTTATATGTGAAACTACATATGAAGGAACAGCCAGTTCAATTGTCGGTCATCTCACCTATGGCATACTGATGAGGGCTAACAAGCCCGAAACCGGTCTATGTCTGGTGGAGTGGCCGACAAGCGTTCTTGGCTGTTTCACACAGATACTGCAGGTATAATTCAATGCCGGTCGGGGCATTAGCCCGCGGAGTAGTTGTTTCCTGCAGTATCATTTATAGAGGTACGTAGGTTATTACCGGTATTTTTTTCGTTGTATTTTTTCATATTTTGCGTTCAAATTTATAAAATGCTGTAAGTAATATTATGAAACTGTAGAAATGTGGCTATGTTACAAATTAGTAGGTCAAGCCGTTAACCATATATTCTTTGGGCTAAAATAATAGGACTTTTTTTATTTCACTTTTCATTTCGGAGCTCCATTTTCAAAATACATGGTCAAAATACAAAATTTTTAAATGATTTTTATTGACAGCTCCGATGATTTTAGAGGTATTTGTTTGAAATTTGGCAAATATAAGTAAACAACAGCTAATACAACTAATTGTATAGGAGCACTTTAAGCTGAAATCACATATTTTCCAAAATATTGGTTACTCTTGTTAAAAGAGACCTAGTATGTATTTGTGGTCGTACCCATATTGAATATTTACTTATTTATGTTAAATTTTTATTTTGACACCCTGTATTTTGATAATGGTCGCATTATTTTAATCCAAAAAATATGTTTTTAACGACTTGAGCTACTAATTTGTAACACCCGTATACAAAGTGTACACGTTTTATAAAATTATCACATTTATCCAAATACCTAGATTGAAGACTTGAGCTAAGCATAGAATTAAAGGCATACATTTACTAAATTGATGATGATAAACTTCAACGTTAACCATTGACGGAGTAGCATGTTGAATGTTTTATAAATAACATGTACTGTAGTTTCTTTTACGGTGTAATAATTTTTGCTGAAATTTGCTTACTTTGTGTGCAATATTAGGTACTAAATATTGAATAAAATAAATTTTAAACAGCAAAAACCGCACCTACATATGGTACAGCATGCACTTCGAAACGCTTGCTATACAGGATGTACAAAGACATATAGGAGAGATAAAAATAATACTTCATATAAAATTTTTTATCTGGCTTCGTTATGGAGTTATTCGTCAAAATAAATTGTTTCTGTAGAAATTATTAAAAAATATATGAACTGTTAAGTATGGTGCACCTTGAATGTCGATGCATTTTCTGAAATTTCTCAAATATCTTTTATTTACTCTATTTCTAATGACATCAGCGTATGTAATTATATCATTTAATAATCCCCCCCCCCACTGCTATTTACAGAAGTTTGATAAATTAGGGTTTTAAAATGGCTCAAAGAAAATAATCGAGGGGTTTAAGATCGGGAGATCGTGGCGGCCATGGAAAAGGCCGATCCATTGATCGGGAAATGCGGTATTTAAATACGTCAGCCACATATTATTTCGAATATTTTAAGGTACCTAAGGTATCGATTGAAATATGGTATATTTTTTAGCAAAATAAGAGAGGAATCAAATTGTGGAAGCAAAATACCAAATTTAGCAACGCTATCAAAGATGTATAACTTTAAGTGAATAATTTCGTCTGCTCTTGTATAATACAGGCATATTGAATATCAGTTTTAACTTGAAAATGAGTGTTACTATGAGTTTGTTTAAAGTTACAAATGACATTTATTTTTCAACTTCTAACTTTGAAGGCGAGCTCCATAACGAAGCCCTATAGGATTTTTTTTATACGAAGCACTACAACTATATTGGTCTCCCCTGTATGTCCTTGCATTTTTGACATGACCTTTCCGGACACCCTGTGTAGCTACTTCGTTCTCGAATTCTTAATCTATAGTCTTTCCAAGCATCGGGGATCCACTTTGGGTTGTTTACGCGTCATCTGCGAAATTGGCGGATTTCTTTATGGAGGCTACGGATTCTCGCGTCGATTCTTGGGTCCGGGGGTGGGTGGAACGCCTACGCCGAGCGTTCAGTCATTAATTTTTCCCCGTTGCCGCGGACCGACGCAGTCTCGGGACGGTGTTCCTCAGGGCATGAAGCTGTGAGCCGTTCTCTCAAGATTTTGGCAAAATATATCTCGCCCGGATTTTTGCATTAGACTATGTAATTATTGTTTGTTGTTGCATGCGCAGTTGGTCCCTTGTTCGCCGCCCGATGTGTTTGTGTTGTTGTACTGTTAACGTGCGGCATGCGGGCTCATTCGTTGAACTTAAAAAAAAGGTAACGCCCACTTACGTTGATATTGAGATGGTTGCATGTTTTCCGTCCTTATTGTTTAACAAAAATTGTTGTAAATGTTGTGCAACTGTATGCAATCCTAGTTTTGTCTGAAGGTAAAATAATAATGCGTAGTTTCGTTTTGTGATAATAATAATATCTCTACCCCTCATTCTAATCACGGGGATTAGCCCAGAAATCGGAGACTTGTGCGGGAGAGGGGGCGGCATTATTATTAAGCAGGCCGCATTTGCGTCCAGGAACGACTTACGTTGGTAGGCCCTAACCATCATTCAGTGTAGGAATGAGGGAAACCTGGAAAACCTCATTAATTAGGGGGGTAGTCAAATGTCAACCGGTATCAATCTCTCACATTGACCCAAGCCAACATTTTTCCACCCTACCATACCCGCAGAGAGGGTGCCAATCCTCTCCACGAATATAGCTTATATACGGTCTACCGGCAGCGGGGCGCAAACCCATACCGTTCTAGTCACCTCGATTCAGGTACTGAGGTCTAAAGCCGGCCACTCACGTTCCGGTATACCTGTTCATGTAAACATGACAAGTTAACCTGAACTTGACATTGTTCATATACGTAGCGGCGTACCTGAAAGCAATTCTCAGTTGAGCTTTCAATCACCGACTTTAACGATTCTTTATATTTTTTTCTCTTTCCTTACGTTACTACGCAAACCTTAATTTTTTTTAATACATCCTCTTCGTAGCATTCGGTTCGATCTCTCAAAGTTTTGCCTTGAGCTTTTCATATGCGACTGCTCTCTTACTTCTGTTATGATAATCTCTGCTTTTTACGAACCAAAGGCAAGGTTCGGCTTTCTATAGTTCTATAAATTCTTCCGCTACTACGGTACGCTTGCGAGAAGCCATTATTTCGACAACGAACGTGGCCAGCGGACAGGGAATAACTGAGACCTACACGTGTAGAACGCCACACACGCGCAGGCTTGCCTGAAGGTAGCACTTTACCACAGGTAAAATATATAAAATTTCGATTGTTTGCAGGTCGCCTGTTCAGGCCAGAATACCTGTCAGTTTTGTCACATACTTGCTCGCGTACAGGTATACCGGAACGTGAGTGGCCGGCTTTAAACCGCGCGACCACTGACGGACCCATTCTACTGATATCTGTCAAAGTGTGAATGTAGGAATTGTGACCACACTGTAAAAGATGGTTTGTAATAATAATATTAAAATATAGGTCGACACAAAAAAATCATGATTCAATAGTTATTTATGCAACAAGTACAAAAAGTAAGTGTTTATTGCACGCGACGTGAAATTGTCCAACGAGGCCGTCAGGCCGAGTAGGACAACACGTCGAGTGCCATAAGCACTTTTTGTACGAGTTGCATACAATATTTTTTCTACGTTCATGCAAAAACCAAAAAATGATATTTAGATGACACTAAGTCTAAGAAAATGTGACGTCGATTTGAACGTTTATGTCTGTCATGATGACAAAACGCTGTAGTAGAATGACAGATAAATGCAATAAACATTTTATTGCGCTAGTGCAATAAAGAACCACTTTTTCCACTAAATATAGTTCAATAAAGTTTTGTTTTTTGCATGAACGTTGAAAAATGATTTTTTACATTCTCACGCGCCATAAAAAAATTATGATTTTGCGCATTTATTCTAAAAGTAACTATTTTCTTTCTTCGATTGTAAAATTGTTTGTAATTTTTTTCTATTGGAAAATTGTTTACACAAAACAAACTCATTGCAGTTTGTTTTCTGTCAAATGTTTCTTAAAATTCTGTGGTGAAATAGTTTAATATTAATTAATTTTTGGTAGTTCTACAGGGTCAGATTTTATAACAAAATAAAAAATTTAAAACTTCTAAATTGCGTCTTAATGTATCTTAAATCTTGGATGAACTGTGTAAAAATACATTACTGATTATGATTCAGAAAGCTAGTATTAAGAAAATATTGTTGCAATGCTATGGACATTTTTCTACTATATTTTGAGTGTACATAAAAACTTAAAATACTGAAATATTACTAATATTTCTGAGTTTGGTATAGTGGTAGATGGGTTAATTGTCAAATAACTTTTCCTTTTGCATTCTGAACAGTTTTAAAAATATAGAGTAAATCCCGAAGCGATATTTTTATTCAGGTATTTTTAAACTTCTAGTATCTTTTTCTCATTTTGATTGATGTTTAAATTCTTTTCATTTTATAGGATTTATAGAGGAATATTAATAATAGAACAATGCGGATATTTTTAAACAGATATTTGTTCCTGCAGTCATCGTTGAATTTTAAAAATGTTCGGACAGATGTACACAGCTGGACTTTTTTGGCGTCAGTATTTCGTTAACGAAACGAATCGTGATGCAGGCACAAATTTTATGTGAGAATTCTACCAGATATCCTAGAAAATAATTTTCGCTTCAAAAAAGTGGCAATTGAAAATTTGGCGTATATTTCTAATTCCTTGTCTATTATTATAGAGATTAGTTCGAAGTAGCACACGAATAAAATAACTGGAAAACCGCCACAGCTACAGAAACAAAACTTGGTGTACAGGGTGTGCCAATAACACCTGATACAATAATAATATCGGCTTCGTTACGAAGTTTACCTAAAAATACTAATTTATTTTTGGAACACTGTATGTTTTTGCAGTATTGGATGAACCATTGCAAACCCAATAAAAAAGTACAAGTTCGAAAGGCAAAGAAGGCTTTGAAAACAGTTAACATCGATGTTAGAATATCAATATTGTAACGGATTCCTCAATCCGACTTTTTGTTACTGCCAGAAAAACCGCTAATTAATCACTTATCTTTATTAACACTCTGTACACTACCGAATACTAATTACAACTCAACTAAACTCTATTTCATTAATTACTATCTAAATCGCTCTGAATTCTAATTGATTCTCCGAAACACTCCAATTCAAGACTGTAATTCAATACTAACTAACTCGGCCGTTTATTCTTCTTTTATAGACCAAACGAATATTCCAGGTATTTTCTAGCATCTCTAGATCCATTTTCTCGAACGACTCGAACGCTTGTCGTCGATTCCCCATTTTCCAGTTCCGCTTCGATACACGACCTATTTTGTTTGTTTACCAGCATCGCGTAGGGGTGATCGGGGCAATCTAGCGTTTTGCGATACCACAGTCGTCGAATTGGGTGCGAGTGGGGCAAATTCTGTGACAATATTGATTAATGAAAATAACATGTAAAGTGCTCTCTGACAAAGCCTAAATTGTATTTCTATGATGTCTTACAATTTACATCTAAATATTTAATTTGTAAGACATTAACCCCAAGTAGAATATTTAGTGAATGGAACGTAGCAATCACGACACTGAAAACTTTAAAGTGTATTGCCAAAATCACTATTACATGAACAGTAGCACGGAAACATAAAGGTGGTAGCAACGCTACAATAACGTTGTTTTGCCACTTTAGTGTATATGTAAAATGAGTTTAATAGTGTCTAGAAAAGAGAAAAGAGTATTTGTTTCTGTGTCGTTCTATATCAGTGAGAAATGACGGAACGTTATTCTGGCCAGAACATTTAAACTATTTTTAAAGAGCAACTTTAATTATTGTAGCAGTCGAATGCCGAAAGTTTTCTTTTGTTGCTATCTGTTAAACACAGACACAGGATAAAGCTAGTAATGAATTAATGTATTTTCTCTAGCGTTAGAAGGTCATGTTGGAAGCAGGCTGATAGTAGCAACTTTGTAGTCATTTTGATCCAATGTAAAATGTGTGTGTGACAAGTGCCGTCACATTAAAGGTTCCCAATACGTTTTCATAACGTTCCAGACACCAAACCACCCCACCAAAAATTACAAAACCATGAACTCATTTTGAATAGTGAGGTTACGTACTTACAACTATGCTAACATAAATTGGAGTATTTTTGCTGTACGGTGGTAGATTTAGTAATATTCCGTAATAGCCACTTAATTGTAGTTGCGGTACCAGTTTTCGTTACTATAATGCTACTTGGGACATTTTAACTAACTATCATCACTGATAAAAAAAATATAACTCAATTTTATCGGGCGCATCTAGTGCAATAATTAACGAGACACAACAACGCAATGGTGGCTGGCCCTCAGGCGATGTATGTCGTCTTGATAGGCAAGGGGAAATGCGTCAGCAGAAGGGAAACTTTAGACGCGAAATGGTGGGTCGAACGACGGTAATGAGGGTTATCTAGTTTTCTTCTTAAGTGTGTTCAAATTGAACGATTTTATTTAATGCAGTCATGTAATTCATTACGTAAAAAGTGAGTTCTTTCTTTAATTGGCCTGGCCGCTATATTATGGGCGTTCGAACGTGTGCTGAATCGGTCCGGTTTTATAACTATTTAAACAAACTGGTCGTCACTTCAGTTCTAATAGATCGATGATGGATGAATGTTTACCAAACCCGGATGTGACTACAATCATTCACGAAGAGAAATTTATTCTGCTGTATAATTCGCTTAATGGTGGATTAAGTATAACTTTTTTTTAATATTGTAACCACTGCTAAGTATGCCTGTGCTATATTTCATTCTTAAATATAATTTTCGATTCGGCAGGTTGTTTTTTTTTTGGACGTCATCGAAACGAAAGCGGTTTAAAAGTTCTCAGGCTACTTTCGTAAATCACCTCATATGTTCCAAATCTATTTGACGAATGTTGGCTAGTAGGTGTTACTAATAATGTTCGTAATTAACAAACTAAACGCCTCGTGTATAATACCGACATTTGTAATTTTATTGTGACCTAAAAAATCACGTAAGCGATTTTATTGTGTTTTGCCAATGCTAGCAGATAATAAAACATGTAAAATGTGTTTATTAACTGAAACTGCTGTATCTGTCGAAATAATATTTTAGTATAATTTAGATCGTTTTTTTTATTTTACCACTTTGATATTTAGGTATATATTTAGGAACAATCATAATTAAACTATTCTTTTTCTAGTTATTATTGACTCGGTAACTTACAAATAGTTATTTATGCAACTCGTACAAAAAGATAAACACTTTGTACGAGTTGCATACAATATTTTCTCTACGTTCGTGCAAAAACCAAAAAATGTTTTATTTAGATGACACTCAGGCCCGGTTTTTCAATATGGGGTTAACTTGTATGTTAAGTAACATGCACCTACAAGTTGACTAATGGTTAATTCCCAAATGCGTTTTTCATTACTTTTTGTTACTTCAGTTAACTATCTGGAGGTTTGCAATTTATTTATTTATGTTGGCGAAATTGCTGGCACATTTTATGTATTTTGCTACGATTGTTATGTAAAATGCACTACGTTGGCAACGAAAACCCACAAATTGGTAACCTAACTTTTTCAAATTTGTGTATGACAACTGTCAAGTGTGTTCTTAAAATATCGCAGGTTGCAACAACTGTCCGCGGTGACAATCTAAATTTATTAAAAAAGTCTTTACCGTCATATTCTTCGAAGTAGTTTGGTCTAGCTCGTATTATTTTAGATCTTCTAATATCTTCTTTGTCCTGCTGTATGCATTAATATCGTATTCCATAATAAATAGTAACAAATTAAGTATTTTTTAGGTTAAATTTCTGAATTAACTGTCACATCCTTAGTTAACCCCTACTTCATGGACAGGTTATCTTAACCAAAAGTTAACTACTAAATTTTTGGTAACCAATAATTGAAAAACCGAATTTTCGATGTAACTATCGGTTTACTATTAATCACAAGTTAACCATCAATTTAAAAACCGGGCCTAAAGCGGGCTTTACACTAACAATTTCTTTGTCAATTAATTGATCAAGTGGCTTCGTCAAGTCAATTGACAAATGTAATTCTAAAACTCGGACGTGAATTAATTAATCAATCTCTTCGACAATAAATTGTTATTGTAATTCCCGCTTTAGAACAAGTTTTAAGTCGTCAATAAGTTCTTCATCAATTTATTTGAAGTGCAAGTTTCAGTATTACATTTGTCACTTGACTTGACGAAGCCACTTGATCAATTAATTGACAAAGAAATTGTTAATGTAAAGTTGGCTTAAGGAAAATATGACGTCGATTTGGACGTTTCTGATTGTCATGATGACAAAACGCTGTAGTAGAATGGCAGATGAATACAATAAACATTTTATTGCACTAATGCAATAAAGAACCACGTTTTCCACTAAATATAGTTCAATAAAGTTTTGTTTTTGCATGAACGTAGAAAAAATATAAATAAGGTTTTTAGCTTGGGAATATTGCATGATGTTTCCAAATACGCGCAAAAGAAAGAATGTATTGTCACGGATTTCCCAATCCGAATTTTTCTTACTGCCAGAAAAACAATCCGTTAATTAATTACTCATCTTTATTAACTACTCAGTACACTACTGAACACTAATTAACTCAACTAAACATTTATTTAATTACCTACTCGCTATCTAAATCACTTTGATCTCTCCAACTAAACACTTCAATTCAGACTGTGATAGAAGACTAACTAAGTTGGCCGTTTATTCTTCTTTTATAGACCCAACGAACACTCCAGGTATATTCTAGCATCTCTAGATACATTTTCCCGAACGACTCGAATGCTTCTCGTCGATTCCCCATTCTTCCAGTTCCGTCTCGATCCACGGCATTTTGTTTGTTCAACAGAATTGTGTAGGGGCAATCGGGGCAATCTTAGCATTTCGCGGTACCACAGTCGTCGATTTGGGTGTGAGTGAGGCAAATTCCGTGACAGTATTATTTTAATTGAAATAGCGTTCGTGGAAAAACGAAAGCAGTACATACGTTCAGAAGAGTTAATTTGTCATTTGTGATATATTACTGTGTTTAATAGACATTTTCGCGCATTTTTGGCCACATGGTATTAATGTTAATATTTTAATTATTATTTGATTATTACCGCCAGACACATGTTCTAACCTTTCAGTATGTTTGAAAGATTATCCTGTAATACATTTCAAACCAATGTAATCCCCATTATCAAAGTATCAATAAAAGTCATGAATTGGTTCCAGTTTGTTGTATAGGGAATCCCAGTGAATAGGAACTACCTTGGTATACAATTGGTATTAGTTCAATTCGCAAAACTACGACATACATAAATGTTGAAAAAATTAGAGAGTATTGAACCTCAATCTGGATACTGTGATTTACCAAGCATTTTATTTTTATGTTCTCTTTTTTATTGTAAC
Source organism: Monochamus saltuarius (assembly GCA_025584915.1). Lineage (NCBI taxonomy): Eukaryota > Metazoa > Arthropoda > Insecta > Coleoptera > Cerambycidae > Monochamus > Monochamus saltuarius. The sequence goes on from CM046725.1 coordinate 18,828,305, forward strand.
TTCCTTGCATCTTCAACATACCCACCACTATTCATGTTAATGTATGTAAAGAAGAGATCTTGATAAATTTGAAAATATACAACAGATATATATATTTTTTGTTCCATCAGAAAATCTATTTGCATAATTTGGCCGTGAACGTTTCAATATAATTCGAAACTTGTTTTAAACATTACACAGCTGCGTGACATTTTTGTTTAAATTAATAACTAACCAGCAAAAATGTTCATGAAAAAATGTGTAAATTAAACCAAACTAACTTCGAGTTGCATATGTATGTCTTTGCTAATTAGTTGTTGCGGTAAAACGGCTTATTGGTTATATTTTAACAACACTTTTACTAGTTGTCGATTGGAATGCGTTGATTCAATGGCCTAGCGGTTCTACAGTTTTCCTTTCAGTAAGCGCATATTTTAAGTGACATTGACTTTTACTGACGGAGCATGAAGTACCAAGAAATTGTATGCAACAAATCAGAAATTTTATTAAACGGATTTATCACTTACTACATTTAATGAATAATAAATTTAGAAACATATCAATGCAAACTTTGTGAAACACTAAAAATGAATACATTTGAGCGTACAATTATTAAACAGGCAGTTATGGAAATTCATACGAGGAATACTAATGTTGCTAATAGTTTCTGTAGATGTTGAAGTTTGTTCTTTTTCCAAACGAATCTATTGAATAATGTTCGAATGATAGATACTTTGTGAACTTATAAGTATGGTTTTATTAATTATATTTGAGCGATTCGTAATTTTGACACTTTTGACATCTACACCAATCATAGACCTTATAAGTCAGGTCTATGACACCAATGCGTTATTCTAAGCATTTAGTCCATTTGGAAAATTCATTAGTTCCAATCGGCAAATTATATCAACTTTTACAATGTTTCTTCTTCCAAAAGGGATTTGGTGTAAGAAATACTCTGTCCAATGTTATAAAAGTGCAGTTTGTTGTCAATAGTGAGAAATTAGAGGCCAAATTTCAAAGAAAACACCAAATTTTCTCAATTGTCGACGTTTCTTCACTTATCGTGACATCCTCAGGACAATTACAGATTTAAGTGCTTTACTGTGTTTTCCGAGTCTCGTTGTACATAGTATGTCATATAACAATCTTGGACAGTATAGATACAAGCAGAAAATAACGTACACATATATCCAGAACATGTATTAAAATATAAATTCTAATATTTTAAGATGTGAGGATGTCACAATAAGTGACGAAATGTCGACAATTGAGAAAATTTGGTGTTTTCTTTGAAATTTGGCCTCTAATTTCCCACTATTGACAACAAACTGAACAAAAATAAGGCTGCTAATCATCATTAGTTACAGAAGTGCCTCGTTTTTTCATCAATATTTTAAATAAGCGTACTGGGCAAATATCTTTCTCTAAAATATTAGGCGTAAGCCATTTGCTGTCACATAATTTTTTGTCAATTTTTTGCCTTCTCTCGTTTTCGAAAATAGAGGATTATACTCGTTACGTCCAGTTTCTTTTCCATTATTTTCAATTTCAGATACGAAATAAGTGGTTTTGCAGTAACTTGTTTCTCCTTCGCGCCAAGCAAATTCAAACGCCAAAATGTGATATAATTTCTTTTGAAGTCATTCCTGTTCATTTTCGTCATATAATCTAGCCATTGCAAATATTTCACATTTATTAAGAGCCGATGCACTGTACTTTCTTTTCGAGTTGTGCTTGTAGGACTTAGCATTACGTGCAGCTCGTGATGAACTAAACTGTACGTCGGTGAAAGGGTTAAATACAATATTGAATTCTTTATAATATTTACTTTGTAGTATTTTAGTGGTGGGGTTCCAAATTATTTTAACTATCGCTTCTTTGTAGTCGTTTTTGTCACACATTTTCATATCTAGCTCAAATTTATATCCTTTCGTATCGCAAAAAGTAGAAAATTGTCGGAACTGGATCAGCAGGCACACAGGTATTAACAGTATGACTAATTTCGTTGTTCATAGACTCACCGAATCGACTTAACTAATTTCGTTGTTCATAGACTCACTGAATCGACTCATTGTTAGTGTTTAATAATAAAATAAGAGACAAAAATGTCAAAATTTATTTTGGCCCGCGATAATTGATTAAAAAATGAATAAGTGAAAAAACTACTAGTCGTTGTTAAAGTTGCAGGTAGCTTTTGCCGCTGTCAAAGTGACAATTACATTGTGGCATGTGGTTTTTTTTATGTAAGTTAAATCAGGAGTAGGTCCATAATCAGAACAGTCTGATGTGTTGACTATTGATTATTTAGTAAAACGATATTGGTACTTTGTTAAGGGAATCTTGACAATGGTTACATTAATTCATTCTCACAGTCGATGTATAAAGTGGTGAAATTATTATTTTATTGGGGTCAACTTCGTTCTTGGTTCTAACGGCAAGGATTAACCAAGAAGTCAGTGACTTGTGCAAGAGGTATCAGCATATTATTATTCTGTTATAATAATAACTAATGTGCTTTTTTGTGTAATGATAAATTGTATGGTATCTGTTAAACGTTGTTGACTTCTAGTCGGTTATAGGAAAACATTTGTTCAGTACTGTTATTAAATCAAATAATTAATTTTTAAGATGGATCCACGTGGTTGCAGCCCACTGTACTCTTGCATCGTTATATAACTAGTTCGAGAGGCAACAAACCGGTCGTAACGGTATGCTGTTAAGGTTGATTTACATTTTATCTCCGATCAGACCGCAGTGTGATGGATTCAGTACAACGCCTTTGTTTAATTTAAAATTTATAACAACCAGCGGCGCCGCAAAATATGTATTTCTTGGAAGATAAGAAGTGATTTTGGTATGAAATATTTTTATGATGTATCTAATAATTATTAATTATATAAAGGAATTAACAAGCCTGTAATGTAAGAGTTACATGTTTTTCGAGAGGATTAAAGGGTTGTTAGTTTGCCGAATGTAATTTAACGTTTTATCCACGACCACAGCCAAAACCGGTCAATTAGGAAAGTGAAAACCGTGTAAGAGCAGATGAGAAATTATGGTTTTGGAAAACATATTTACAATTTATTTTAATCAAGAATATTGATTGTTAGCTGAATGGAATCGTTTCTATGACAAAAGTGAACAAATTTGCAAAATCGACACAAAAAATGTGTGAGAATGCTAAGAATGTCTTAATTCCGGCTGAAATCCAGCAAGAAGCCCAAGAAGCAACATTTCGTCTGTTACCAGTGAAAAGCAAAAGGATGTACGAGAAATTGGTGGAATTTGATAACTGGTGAAAAAAAGGAGTATAGGAGGAGCAATTACAGAAGAGGTGCTACTATCCTACATTTTCAATGTGGAGAAACGGTTTGCTAACTCTTAGATGTGGACAAAATATTCCATGCTAAAATCAATGTTGAACGTGTACAAAGGTACTGATATTTCGAAGTATGGTAAAATTACTTCATATTTGAAAGGAGAATCAAGAAATTATAAACCAAAGAAGACAAAAATACTGGATGGTGGATAAAATTATTAAGTTTCTAGATTTGAAAATGTAGAGATACTCACTTTTTTCAATTCCATTGATCTTTATTTACTTGCTAAGCCAATTATATTTTTACATCTGTTCTGTTGTCATATAACATCTGTATATATGAAAGTGATCTGTATATCTTTTTATTACCTTATCTGTGTAGGTATGGACCTCTCTCTCTTATAACATCCGTGTGCAACAAAGCGTATGGTTTATTGATTATGCTATTTAAGTACAACTCATAGCAATTATTATACTAAAAAGCAGTATGAGCAATTAAACCTTCACGCTGGGTAAATTATACATATGTATTTAGTTTCATGTGTGGGTAGTAAAGTGGACTTTAATAACCAGATACATACTCCTCACTCTCGTACTATATTGTTTGTCAATTTAATGTAAATTATTATTTGGGTATACACAGTGCCAGTATGAAAGTTTAAATTGGGACAAGCTGCTATCACTACAAAGTTCTCTGGGGTGAAATTTTGACATAACTCAGTGCGACAAAGTATAAACTAGATGTGGTCAGTGCGTTTGGTATTTGAATTAACTAATATCCATAAACAGTACATAATATAATGTATTTAAGATTCCTGGAAATATTTTGACCAATAAAACCGTCGATTACGAATGGTGTTTAAATCATTGTCATTGTTTATTATCCGCCGCTTAAAATTAGCGTAATGTTGACTGTTTATTTGTTTTATTTCACGTAAATGAATATACTCTAGGTAATAATTGACTAACGATTTATTTTGAAACTCTAATTTTGGCCAAGGTCTGGAATTATAAAGTATTCAAGAATATGTGTGTATTTTAAACTGCTATGATTACTGCCTTCGACGGATTTATTTTTATACCTACTGCGCATCTTAACAATGGTAATTCGTTTTTCCACTATAAGCGTGCGAACACATGTTAACTGTGTACAATATTGCGAATGATTTGTCATCTTCGATGAGTTAATTGTTGGTGACGTTTTTGTTTACTGCAGTTATGTGTTTTATATTACAACATATTTTCTATGTATTTGAAACTATTTATTTGAATATATGAGAACACGGGAAACGAAAGAGGTATGTTGCAAAGCACATTTCAAAAGTAAGATCTTGAAAAAGTATATTTTCTAAATTTTGATGAAAGGACATGCCTATTAATTCACCAGCCAAAATCTTTACATGGATTGTATATTTTTCTTTAATGTTAAAAATATAAAGTTTATATCTGTTTATGGAAAAATTAAGTTAAACTAGACAACATGTGTGTTATACACCTATGTTTCGTATATTGTAGTAGAAACATTTAGGTTTTTATGTTTTTTTTATAATGTCAAGGACAAGCAATGTTTTTAATGTAAAATGACAATATAACATCATTCTATATTTGCAGAAAGATATACATTTTTGTATAGCGTGTTCAGTAAAGAATGGACCATACTTTAAGGTTAGCTTATTTGGACAAAAATAATGTGACTTGAATCAACTGATCTTAGTATAATTTTGTTTCCTTAAAAAGTTATAGGCCTGAGTAGCCTTTTTTATTTATTTTTTTATGATAATCTTATTTGTTGAGTAATTGTACTCAAATTTAGGAAAAGTTTTTTTTTTTGTGAGATAAACACGAATATATGATTAATTTTTGCATTAAATGTACAAGGCATTCTGAGCTTCTGTGCCACTATATTATTTCTTTCAGATCTTTTTAAACATAGAAGTTTTTGGAAAATGATCAGTTATATTGAAACGGATTTCGATTAATTTTGAAACAGGTATACCTACTTGTTGCCTGTCGCTAGAATGCACCATTTTTGGAGAAAACTGCATTTAATGTATTTGTGAATCAATACAAAAAATGTTTGAATAAACAAATTGTTAATATCGAATATTCGTGTTGATCTCACAAAAAAAACTCGTTTTTCAAAATTTTAGTACAGTTACCCAACAAATAAAGATTGGAAAAAAAATGAAATTGTACCAAAGTAAGTTGAATTAAATCACATAATTTTTGTTCAATTAAACTAGCCTTAAAGTATGACTGTATAGTAAATTTCAGTAAATTATGTGGTCTAAACTAAGTACTAGTATAATATTATTGCATTAAACTTGACATTGACAGCCAAATATTGGGATACTAAAAGGAAATTTTCTTTTCCAGGGTCGTGTGGTTAATCAAGGGGTCAATCGTGGATCGATCAAGTTATGGCCCCATACCATTCTCGTCAATTGTTAGTGTGGTCCTTGCCAACTATTGCCGTTCTCTTCAGCTACTTGTGGTACAAAAAGAAGAGAATTGGAGCTCGAAGTGACACAGGCGACACAGAAAACCAACAAGGAATAGGAAATAGTCCAATTATCGAGAAACCTTTAGAAAAGAAGGAGGAAGAAAAGGTAGAAACCAAGCCGGTGTCGACACCCTCGTCGCCAAACCGCAGCTTTTCGAGGTCTCTGTCGGGAGTGGAGAGCGCCCCCATAGACATCGTCATTCCGCCCTCGCTGCGTTCCACCAGGTCGAATCCCGTGGTCATCTCCGACGAAGACCTGGACCGGGAAATCGAGAAGATTAAGTCCATGAAAAACACCGCGTTGTCCAGATCAAGATCCGAGAACAGTCCCACGCAACATCAGTCAAAGACGCCGTCCCCACTGAAGGAAGACACGTCTCCAAAGACCAGGAGTCCGTCACCTCTAAGGCAGAACACGACCACGGTGAAGTCCAAGAAGTCCGTCAAAGCGAATACGAAACAAGAACCTGCAGAAATGGCGCAGAAAGACATAGCAGTCGTAGAAGACAAGTTGACGTTGTTGAAGATCAACAATAACAACAAGGAAACTCCCAAGAAGAGAGAGCATAGAAATAGCACCGGGAAGAAGGAACACGAGGAATTGCAGAGACAGAGTAGCGAAAGGGATTCCGCCAATCACAGTCCCGCCGATGTAATGTTAGCAAGTCCGTCTCTTAGTAGCATCTCGGATAATCACAGTGAGGTAAGCGATCTTAACGATGTAACTGATCGTTTTGGGTTTGATTTTAATATTCCTAAAGGGAAAAAAAAACTATTGGAAAAAAGTTGTTTGACTTAACCTTTTCAAAAATCATTTATTCATAAGATATTTCAAAACTAGAAATCTTGTTCGAGGTTTGCTAATTACAATAATTTATACTCCTGTAATATAACTGTAGGCATGAAGGGTAATCTAAACGTCAAACCTAGATTACTACAGTTGAGGTATAAGTAAAGTTTTCCTTTTATTTTTAGACGTTTAGTGATGAGTGAAAATAGTTCTTAAATTTTATTTGCAATCAGCTTTGCTCCACGTTATTCTAAACTAGATAATTTAACGTAAAATGACGGTCATTTTTAAATTGTGTGCATAAATTACTGCTTTATGGGGAAAAATGTTTACTTTTTATTATCGTATAGAAATTTTTGTTTATTAAAATAATGCCATTATAATAGATGAGGTTTCAACACACAATTCCCGCTTTTTTTAAAATTGTCTGGTATTTTTGTATTACTTTTACTATATTTGTGAAGGTATTTAATCCAATCAAATCAGAAATTAATTTTTTAAATTCTATTTCGATTGAAAAATGAATGCAGATATTATAATAAAATTAATATGATTGCATATTTTAAAAAATATACTGGGTGACTTTAGTTGTGTTGTTACTCATACAGGGTGTCTTAAAATTAATGCAACATAGTGCAAGAGTAGATTCCTGACAACAAAATAATGTGATGTAGTGAAACCTACCATAGTTCAAAAGTTGATGGTTAAAAAGGATGGCTTTATCTGTCTAGAGTGCGTGGAATATAATGAAACTTCAGAAAAATATATCAAAATGTAGTTTTGAGCATGTGGAGGTAGCTGTACTTTTTGTGAATACTTGAGTTTGTTAGATTTTTCCATATAATTTCTTCTGCTATTGACGGACGTAAACAAAAAAGTATATACTTATCTACCTGTATTTTGGAACACCTAGTATGACGTATTTATTCATTTGCAAAAATTTCTCGACACATTTAAGTGCTTTCAAAATCTGCTGCTGTTACCGTGATAATACCGTAAATGCATATTTCAAATGTTGCAATTTTACACAATCGAGTTAAACCAATCCATTGTGGTAGATAACATTTATTGTTTCGAGCTTTTATTACTACACCTTTTATTATGTATTTTATGTATTTGTGTCCATGCAGGGTTCCAGTGATAGTGGCAAAGGTGGGAGCGACGTGGCCACTCCGCCGCCATCCCGTACGCCGGGCATAGATATTCCGCCACCCTGTGATGCCACCCTGCCGACCCTCTACGAGTTCATCATCCCCCAGTCGTTGGTGGGAAAGTTGATTGGCCGCCATGGTAGTTTTGTGACCCAGATAAAGGAGAAAACCAACGCCCATATTGTGGTGAAGAAACACCCGACAAACAACAAGCTGAAGGTGTGCTCGATCGAAGGAACCCAGGCTGAGATCGACAAGGCGTTGAAGATGATTAGGGATAAATTCCCGGCTAAGAGGTATCCTGAGGTCACTTTGGAGCAGGTCCATTTCACGCCCATCATATCTACAGTGCCACTTATTCCAGATCATCTATACGTAAGTACCATTGAAATTTTCACAATTTGTGTTTGAGATATTTTTATCAAAATATGTTTAGAAGTAATAGGCACTGATTCAAATTTATGTTTCCTATTGACTTTTTTGATAGTGGGAGGAATTATTCCCACTTAAAATCAGCTTTTGTATACCTAAATTAAGTTCCGTACATAAAAGTGTTAACTTTCATTCAATTTTTACTTATAGGTGTTAAATCAGATGGGAAGTATACTTCCCACACTTGTAAATGTCATATTTCGAGGGTTTTAAAATTACTTGGTCGGCTTACGACAAATAAAACCAAAAATAATTATGAATTTATCAAGAAACCACAAAATTCACTCTTCAGTATAGCAAAGAAATGGCAACTGCTGTAAGTAATTATATTTTGCGATTCAGTGTGTTAAACTTAATTTATTTTTTTTTTTTCTAAATATTTTATGTGGACAAAAAAGTTTTTATTGCTGACAGCTGTACCATTATTAAAATTTTGCTGAATGGGAAGTAGACTTCCCACTTTTAAACATATTTCTGTATTCTTAAAATTGCCTCATTGGCTTACTGAATAAATATAAATGTTTAAAAACAATTATTCATAGAATATGCGATTAAAACTGCTTTTTAAAATTATTACGAATTTATCAATGTAGGAAATCAGCTTCTCGTTATAGCCTAAATATCAGATACCATACAAAAAGCTTTAAAATTTAGATATTGTGGGTAGATTGGCATTAAGAAAACATTGATTTAATATGTCTTATTTTTTCATAGCTCAATTTTAGTTTCATACAGAAAAATGATTACATTTCCATTTACATATAGAAAATCAAGTGGGAAGTATTCTTCCCACAATTACTGTAAACGACATATTTCATGGATTTTAATACTACAATTTACTATTATACATAAATATACTCTCGACAAGAATTCAGACGACTTACGTCATACGAACAAATGAATAATTCATTATATTTTCATCAACATATTTAAGGAACTGCAACTGATAGGAATAAAACTATATACTACACTAAAAGTTTGCATTATATATTACACTAAATTGCAAAAAATGATGTTTTTAACGTGACCAAATATCGAAAATTACGTTGACAACAAAAACAAATGTGTAACGTTGGTCATGACGTAAGACGTCTGAATTCTTGACGCGAGTATAAAAGTGTTTTAAAACAATTATTAGTGAAACATGCAGACATTCTTTTTTAAATTATTGTAAATCTATCAAGAGAGCTTGAAATTTAAATATATCCTTTGCAAATATCTGTTCATGTTCAGTGGATTTCATAGATATTGTGGGTGGACTGTAAGTACTAGTATTGTTTGAAAATATTAATTTATACAATCCAGGGGCATTCCACGCCAACTCAACAGTCGATCCCACGTCACCCTCTCAGATCTGGCCCAATATTGGTACATCGATTGATACTATTGAAAAAAGGATATTCTCAAATTTGCAGCCCCTAAGACCGCTTCCTGTCACCAGGGGCCCATAGTGAAGTTTTCGACCATCATTTCACCTTCAGGGGTCTGAAATCGGTTTTTCGTGTACTGACGCGGCATTTTGGTCTAAAAAAATTATCAAAAATACATAAGAAATGCCAAATTTCCCGTAGAACACGATGCCGCCATCCGTTTTCCGATATCTAACAAGGGGAGCCCGGAAAACGCGAAAAACCGCGCTTTGGTAAAAAAATCTGATATCTCAAATACGGTCGCTTCAAACTGGCTGAAAATTTACCAAAAGGCTCTTCGATTATAGCTCTTTCGAATGTTCATACGCGCGTGGTGATCATTATATGTAAAAAGTTACACGCGTTTTACAGGTTTTATATGGGATTTTCTGTAATTTTTTTATTGTGACCGCTCCACTGGCCCTATCCAGTTGGGTAATAATTGGATTTTTCTCTCACCAAGCGTCTCTTTTGTCCCCTGTGTTTACAAACACAGAAATTTCTCTCAGCCAGTATTAGAGAAAATATTATTTAGATAGAATGCTGATTCATGTATAAGGACGTGTAAAATAGTGAAAATAATATCGAGATGTCAACAATGATTGTAATGTGGGTTTTCTTGTTTCTTACTGCGATTTTCATTCGTTATATTATATTATATTCATATTTTTTACAAATAATAGAAGTAAGCTGCAGAAAATGTCAATTTGCTCAAAAATCAAAAAATTTACGAAAAATTGTGAAATAAATCATTGAATAAATAATGTTTTCTCTAATACTGGCTGGACAGAGAAATTCTGTGTTTGTAAAGACAGGGGGACAAAAGAGACGCTTGGTGAGAGAAAAAAATCCAATTATTACCCAACTGGATAGGGCCAGTGGAGCGGTTACAATGAAAAAATTACAGAAAATCCCATATAAAACCCGTAAAACGCGTGTAACTTGTTTTTACATATAATGATCACCACGCGCGTATAAACATTCGAAGAGCTATAATCGAAGAGCCTTTTGGTAAATTTTCAGCCAGTTTGAAGCGACTGTATTTGAGATATCAGATTTTTTACTAAAGCGCGGTTTTTCGCGTTTTCCGACTCCTTGCTAGATATCGGAAAACGGATGGTGGCATCGTGTTCAGCGGGAAATTTCGCATCTCCTATGTATTTTTGAACATTTTATTAGACCAAAATGCCGCGTCAGTACCCGATTTCAGACCCCTGGAGGTGAAATGATGGTCGAAAACTTCACTATGGGCCCCTGATGACAGGAAGCGGTCTTAGGGGCTGGAAATTTGGGAATATCCTTTTTTCGATTGTACTAATCGATGTACCAATTTTGAACCAGATCTGAGAGGGTGATGTGGGATCGACTGCTGAGTTGGCGTGGAATGCCCCTCCATAGATCGTATGTATATTTGATCTTGGGAAAGTGGGTTCCCACTGCCTATAAAAGGTTTAAAGTCTAGAAATATCCTCATTCAAGTTTTTATGTATTTTACACTAAAGCTTCAAATTAAAATACATGAACTTTGCGAATACTAGTTCATGTTCAGTGGTGTTTATAGGTATTGTGGGTAGACTGTAATACTTGTATTGTTTGAAAATATTAATTCATTGAATCCATAGGTCGCATATTTGATAGTGGGAAACTGGCTTCCCACCGCCAATGAAAGTGTTAATGGACTTTAATGGCAACCAAAATTTCCAATGTCAAAGATTTATTTAAAATTTCAAAGAATTAAAACTAAAAAAAACATTGTTTATTTGTAAAGGATCAAGAGTTTTGATTGGATTAGTTAAAAAAAAAACACATTGATACTTGCCCAACACACTGCCAACAATCTTAAACTCTTAAAAATGTGACTACTCTCATCACTATCATTTACCAATATACAAAGTGTTCAGTATTTTTAAACGAAGGAGGAAATTACTTCCAATTTTTGGTATACTAAAAATTAAGTTTATATTTGGATTTCTCACTGTCAATAATGTCTGGTTCAGGTCTTTACGTCTTTTTCACTGACGTAAAACTATGACTCATTCATTTCGAACCACCTTTATGGAGATGTAAAAATGTTTTAATCTTTTTTTTTTTTGTTTAGTTGAAATTAATTGAGGGCATCAACAATGACACGATCCTCAGCTGCTTGGTGGCGCCCAACCACCTGTTCTTGCAGCAGCCGACGCACCCGTCCTTTCCCAGCCTCAACCTGCTCAGCGGATGCATGAACGTGTGCTACACCGAAGCCAATTCGCCCCTCCTGCCGAACCCGATACCGGAGAACACGGTGTGCTCGGCATATTCCGTAGACGCTTGGTACAGAGCCATGGTGTTGTCGACGGACGTCGAGACGGAGACCTCGTACGTCAAATTCCTAGACTACGGGGGCTACGCCTACGTGGAGAATTCCAAACTTAGGCAAATTAGGGGTGACTTCATGCTGTTGCCGTTCCAGGCGGCGGAGTGCGTCTTAGCCAATGTTAAACCTTTGAACGGTGAGAAATTTTGAGATCGTGAGGTCGAAACGGTAAAGCTAACGTTATCGTTATTGTTTCAGAGGATGAGACTTGGCCCGAGGAGGCTTATAGTTTAGTAGCGGACATAACGAAAGGAGCGTTGATATACACCCAAGTAGCCGATTACACGGATGCTGGCATCCCCTTAGTATTATGTTACGTAGTTGTAGGGCCCCAGGTAAGGAATATATATTCATTTTCTCTAATGTTCTAATAATTTTCAAGGTTTTCTTGCAATTTTTGAAAATTTATTTGGAAAACGTAAAAATGCAGGGCGCCAATTTTTTTTTTTTTTTTTTTCGGGTACAAAATGTTGTATATACAAATTCTAAAATTTCTCATATTTTCATAGATATTATTCAGAAATTGGGAAAATTGCATTCAGCCCAGCAAAATTATATTTTTGTATATATCAAAAAAAATTTGAGTTGAAACAAAATTTTAAGTTCGAATACGAAATTATAGTTGAAACATGATATTTCTAGTTTGAATCTGAAATTTTTAGTTCAAGCTGGAAATTTCATCTTTTTTTTGTTTCATTTTATATTTTTTCTATACATATACTCGCGTGAAGAATTCAGACGTCTTACGTCATGACCGATGTTACGCAATTGTTTTTATTGTGAACGTAATTTTCGACATTTAGTCGCGTTAAAAACTATCAATTTTTGCAATTTAGTGCAATATAAAGTGCAAACTTTTAGTGTAGTATCTAGTTTTATTACTCTCAGATGCCATTTCGTAAATATTTTGATAAAAATATAATGAATTATTCATTTGTTTGTATGACGTAAGTCGTCTGAATTCTTGTCGCGAGTATACCAAAATTTGAGTTTGAACATACATTTTTGTATTCAAACGTGAAATGAACTCAAAATTATTTGTTCACACTTGAAATGTTTACTTCTAACTTGAATTTTTGAGCTGGAACACAGACTTTTGGGAAATTTCAGCCTCAACCTCAAAATTTGATATTTAAAAAGTTTTATACTTAAGGAATTCTTAACTTCTACACTTTAGTGATATAGAAACTTAGAAAGACCATATTTTTTTCTATATATATCCAAATTTAAGTTTGAAACATAAAATTTTTTACTCAAAACACAATCCAAACTCGAAATTTTGTGTTTGTGCTTGAAATTTTGAGTTGGAACACAAAATTTTGTTTGGAAACTCGAAATTTAGTATAAAAGTGTCAGAAATTTATAAGTTATACTTTATAGTGATACAAAAATATAGAAAGGCCATGTTAAATACCAAATTTTCGGTTTGCAAACGAAATTTCCAGCTTGAACTTAAACCTTCAAGTTCGAACTTAGAACTTGATGATTTGACACAAAATCGGTAATTTAAATTGAAAATGGGCATCAAATTGTACATTCAACCTTGAAATATCAAGTAAAAATTTGATTTACATGCACAATGTGACGTGTCAAGTTTGTGAACACGAAATTTTGAGCTCAAATTTGAAATGAGTTTGAAATTTTATGTTGGATGGCCAAAGTTTAAATTTAACGCGATCTGTTAAGTTTGAACACGAAATTTTGAATTGAACGTAAAATTTTAAGTTGAGTGAAATTTTAAGTTCTAGCAGAAAATTTTGAAACTCCAAATTTTATATATAAAAATAAAAATTTAGATATTACTTTTGTGTACATACATACTTCATACCACAATTTGAGTATTAATTAATTTAAATTTTGAGTTGTAATGGAATTTGTAGATGAAAATTATGAGTGAATTTTGAGTTGGATGTGAAACTATAAGTTTGAATGCGAAATTTTGAGATTAAACACAATATCAGTTTCCAACTTAAACTTGAAATTTTAAGGAGAGTTTTGAGTTGAGGAGATTTTGAGTCCAAATTTTAAACGAGACTGAAATTTTATATTGGATAGGCAAACTTAAGATTGAACTCAAAATTTTACTGTACAATTTCGAGTTTGAATGTGATTTTCATTCCAAATTTGAAGTGAGCGTTGAATTTTCGTGTTGGATGTTCAAATTTTAAGATCGAGCATGAAATTTTAAGAACGAAACTGAGTTTGAAATTCAAAACTTATATACGAATATGTGTTCCTTGAAGAAGTGCACAAACTTTTAAGTACTTTAATTTTTTTTTTTTTAATATTTCAAAAACGAGTTCACAAAATTTTAGAAATAGACACTAGAGATTTGCTATTTGTAAAAATTTTCCACTTGCAGACGTTTCAGAAAGAAATAAAACACCATTCACTTTACAGTTTGTGAACTTCCTCATACCACGTATTTACAGCAACCATGATACTAATTCGTTTTTTTTTTCCTTACAGTCTGTAGTATTTTTAAATCAGCATTTGGTAGACAACGGCTTCGCCGAGTGGGTACCCTCGGACGACACGTTACAGCAGGACAACGTGGAGGGCGCCGTCGGTGGTGTGAATGCGTAACTAATGGAACGATTGCGTTTTTTTTAGTCACTTGATTACTTCAATCAAGCCCGATGTTACATATTTGTGAATTTATCACACAGATGATTATTTAAATAGCCCTTTTAAGTGATTGTTTTAGTGATTTTTGTTTAGTGTTTTAATTTCTTTACGTTTAGCCAAGGCGCTTTTTATATCATTGTACTATGTATAAGATTAGTTCTCGACTGACAAAGTAATAGTAGGGACTGTTTAGACGTCCCGGTTTTGATATGTAATGTAAATTGTAGGGGTTGTTTCACAAATTTCTTTCGTTACGCTCGACGGTCGCAGTTCTATCGATGATCGTCGTGGTGCTGTCTAATCGTTGAAACGGAAAAATTTTCTTTTTAGTGAAATGGTGTTCTCATTCCCTTCAAATGCAACGTATGATAAATCGGAGAGAGTGAAAAGTTCTACACAGATATGAGTTCAGGGAAATATTAGTTTTACAAAAAATCTGGAAAAATTTCATGTTTTGTAGGCATTTTCAAGACTAATTTGCTATTTCCATTTTATCTCGTCGTCAAAGAATTATTCAAAAGAAAAACAGGTTTGCAAATCGAACGTTTTTGTCGTCGGAGCTCTAAATTTAATATCTATCATTAAATGAAAGAATATTGTATTTTACGTTTGCGACGATAAATTTGAAGTTCCAAAGATGCCTTTTGGACTTGCTAATGCTGAAACTCATACGTAAAAAATAATTTTTCTAAGCTTTTTCCACATTTTGACATTTTTATAAAATAAATAAAAAGTAGGAGGAACATAAATATTTTCCTAACATTTTCCTGGCAATAAATCTTAAATTGGAGACAAGCATTTTAGTTCGGAAACTCACAAGCGTTTAACTGTTATTATCATAAATCATGTGCAAAGAAATTGTGATGTGCCGTTATTAAGGGAGTTTGAACACTATTTCCAAGTATTGCCTTGAAATGTAGAGCTATTAACTGAAAAATGTATCTTAATTTTTGTCGTAATTTGTGAACAATTAGAACGAAATTCTAACTATCACTTGATCGTATAGATAAAAAAAAGGAGTATCATCCAGTATATCTTTTTAATATAAACAAGTATAGCTTCTATTTATAATTAATTATTTATTATTATTATGCCAGGGTGACAATAAACAGTAAATTTACTGGTTAAGTTTTCGGGACATTTATTTTTGTAGAATAATTTTCTGTTTGATCAAAACGGCTTACCTTTTGCTTTTAATGAATTTTTGTAATTTTTTTTTTCTTCAAGCCTATAGTGTTATATCCGCATGTAAATATCGATTGTTTCCATAGTTCGAGTGTCAATTTATTTTATGTCGTATATTTGTGGGGTTAGTTTAGGATCATTTGCAAAATTAGTGGATTTTTTTTTAACGAGTAAATTAGAAGTGTTGAGTAAAATGATTTCCGTATGACTGAAACTGTTCTTGAAAAATTCTCCACTAATTTTCAAATTTCGATTATTAGTTTTTACAGATAAACGTGTTTTCATATTTCATTTACGTTGTTGTGTGTTTATTAGTGTACGTAGTTTTGTTTTAGTATCATATAATTAGCTTTTTGTACATAGGACTTCCTTGTAATATAATAACGTTTTTGGATTTGACTTAATATACATTCTCGGTAAAGTATATGTTTCTTTTTTTAAATAGCGTTGCTCCCTTTTCCTACATAAAAGCATGAAGAATAGGGCAGGTGCAAATAATTTTTTTGTATTCTGCGAAATGCGCTAGTGCAAAAGATGTTTTTTAATTAAATCAACATTTTGTATGAAGCAGCAAATCAAAAATCTACAAAATATAAGTTCAAATATTTGGTTTTAACAGTAAGTTCCGTGGTAAGCAATTTTTAACATTTTGTATCGGGATTGCAGAAAGTCGAGGAGGTATCTGGACAAAATTTGAATCCTGATATTTGGTTTAATTTATAAATTTTGAGACTGAATTTCAACATTTTGTATCAGGATCACAGAAAGTCGAGAAGGTATCGACAAAATTTGAATCCTAATATTTGACATTAATTATTAATTTTGAGACGAGCAATTTCTACATTTTGTATCAGGATCACAGAAAGTCGAGGATATATCGGGGCAAAATTTTAATCCTGATATTTGGTTTAATTTATAAATTTTGAGACTGAATTTCAACATATTGTATCAGGATCACAGAAAGTCGAGGAGGTATCTGAACAACATTTTAATCCTATTTTGCTCTAATTTATAAATTTTGAGTAGGTTTAACATTTTGTATCAGGATCACAGAAAGTGGAGGAGGTATCGGGACAATATTTTAATCCTGATATTTGGTTTAATTTATAAATTTTGAGACTAGGAATTTCAACATTTTGTATCGGGATCACAGAATGTCGAGGAGGTATCTGGGCAAAATTTTAATCCTGATATTTGGTTTAATTTATAAATTTTGAGACTGAATTTCAAAATTTTGTATCAGGATCACAGAAAGTTGAGGAGATATCGGGGCAAAATTTTAATCCTGATATTTGGTTTAATTTATAAATTTTGAGACTGAATTTCAACATTTTGTATCAGGATCACAGAAAGTCGAGTGGGTATCTGGACAAAATTTTAATCCTAATATTTGGCTCTTAATTTATACATTTTGAGTAGGAATTCAAACATTTTGTGTCGGGATCACAGAAAGTCGAGGAGGTATCTGGACAAAATTTTAATCCTAATATTTGGCTCTTAATTTATAAATTTTGATTAATTCAACATTTTGACATTTGATATTAATTATTAATATTGAGACTAGTAATTTCTACATTTTGTATTAGGATCACAGAAATTTTAATCCTAATATTTGACATTAATTATTAATTTTGAGACTAGCAATTTCTACATTTTGTATCAGGATCACAGAAAGTTGAGGAGGCATCGGGACAAAATTTTAATCCTGATATTTGGTTTAATTTATAAATTTTGAGACTGAATTTCAACATTTTGTATCAGGATCACAGAAAGTCGAGGAGGTATCTGGACAAAATGTTAATCCTGATATTTGGTTTAATTTATAAATTTTGAGTTGGAATTCAACATTTTGTATCAGGATCACAGAAAGTCGGGGAGGTATCTGGACAAAATTTTAATCCTGATATTTGATTTAATTTATAAATTTTGAGATTGAATTTCAACATTTCATATCACGATCACAGAAAGTCGAGGAAGTATCTGGGCAAAATTTTAATCCTGTTATTTGGTTTAATTTATAAATTTTGAGACTAAATTTCATAATTTTGTATCAGGATCACAGAAAGTTGAGGAGATATCGGGGCAAAATTTTAATCCTGATATTTGGTGTAATTTAATTTTGAGACTGAATTTCAACATCTTGTATCAGGATCACAGAATGTCGAGGATGTATCTGGACAAAATTTTAATCCTAATATTTGGCTCTAATTTATAAATTTTGAGTAGGAATTCAACATTTTGTATCGGGATCACAGAAAGTCGAGGAGGTATCTGGACAAAATTTTAATCCTAATATTTGGTTTATAAATTTTGAGACCAGGAATTTCAACACTGTATCAGGGTCACAGAAAGTCCACTAGGTATCGACAAAAGTTTAATCCTAATATTTGACATTAATTATTAATGTTGAAACTAGCTATTTCTACATTTTGGATTGGGATCGCAGAAAGTGGAGGAGGTATATGGACAAAATTTTAGTTTGAGTGGCAATTATAAATTTTGAGATTAGGAATTTCAACATTTTGTATCGAGATCACAGAGTCCAGTAAGTATCCGGATTAATCCTAAATTTTGAAACTAGCAGTTTCAGCAATTGACTAGCAATTTCAAGACTATCGGGATCGCACAAAAAGCTAGGATGTATGCGGATAAAATTTATATCGCAATAAATAATAAAACACCAGTATATCTCCCACCCTTTATTCAAACATAATGTACAAAAACACAACTGCACAATTATATGATGCCAATCTTATTTGCGACATCCAATGCATCGTAATCTCTGGCTAATCTTACGTAGGCCTTCTTCTTACCGTCGGGCCTGATCAACGTATTAACCTTAGCTACATTGATGTCGTATAACTTCTTCACGGCCGCTCTGATATGGTGCTTGTTTGCCCTCGTGTGTACCAGGAACACCAGCGTATTGTTGTCCTCAATTTTCTTCATGGCGGCTTCCGTTGTCAAGGGGTATTTGATGATGTTGTATGCATCCATGCGAGATCGTGTGGGGACGCTCTTCCTGGGGTACTTGGGATTTCTTGGCGGTCTGAGCGTTCTAGGACGGTGAAAATGGACCGACGTCCGGATTTTACGGGAGTGTGTGCCATTGGGACCTTTAATAACCTATGGAGAAGTAGTATTTGTAAAATTATGTTATTCCTATATTAAATAGTAGATGTTTCAACACGTATCAGAATTGTGCAAATAATTTATTTTTCATTTATCATTCAAAGAGATTCCCACACGATAAATCATCATCTTTATTAAAATGGAAAAAAAAATGTAAAAAAAATTTAATTGGACCAACTACCTAAGTTACATTAAGAAATTACATATTTTTTATACTCGCGACAAGAATTCAGACAACTTACGTCATACGAACAAATGAATAATTTATTATATTTTCATCAAAATATTTAAGAAACTGCAACTGATAGCAATAAAACTATATACTACACTAAAAGTTTGTATTATATATTGCACTAAATTGCAAAAATTGATTGTTTTTAACGCGACCAAATATCGAAAATTACGTTGACAATAAAAACAAATGTGTAACGTCAGCCGTGACGTAAGACGTCTGAATTCTTGACGCGAGTATAACTGAAACATTTTGATGTACCCTGTATTCATGGAAGAAATATTAAACATTTTTTGTAGGTGCCTTCTAAATCGATGCCATATCTTTAGGTTTCTTAGTTATTTGTGATTCAAAAGATTGCTGGCAATCCCATGCACCTTGAGTTTTATTATTAAATAAATATTATGAAGATTATGATCCTAACATAACTAAAATTTTAAAAGGTGATGATTACGTTTTTAACAATACGAGGATTGATCAATAAGTACCCATGCTTGAAGACAAATGTTGTTGCTGAAGGAAGTTGACATAACTGTCATGAACTGCTATCTATCAAATGGCAAAATACTAAATGTCAGACTAATTCATAGATTAGTTTTTATTTGGTAGCCAGTTGATATCACATGTTTCCTGTTTCTCGATAAATGGAAAATGAGCAATATCGATCTGCAATTCACTTTTTATTTTTGGATGAAAAAAAACAAAGAAATAAAAGCAAAGCTGGATGCTGTTAATGGGGATCCTTCACAATCTATATTGGTTCATCGAATTTAAACGTGGTCGTACAACTGTTTTTGATGAGTAGTAGCCAGACCACCAGACAGACGTGGTTACCGAGCAAATTTTTGAAAATGTCCACGACTTTTGTTGATTGCCAAACTAAAGTGCACGATGGGCATTTCATACAGAACTTCAATAAATATTTGACATGATAAGTTAATAAATGTGAGAAAGGTATTGGTTCGATGAGTGCCGTGATTGTTCATGATGGACAAGCGGGTACGACTATCAATGTCAAAGCAGTATTTTTATCTCTTTAAGAACACCGTATTATGAAATAGTGTTTTCCACAAATTTAAATAATTTTAGATGTTTAAGAACTGAATATAGAGTTTAGCAAATAACAGAAATGTTATTTCATACCATCTGCGAATATTCAAAGGTATCGAAGTAAAAGAAATATATAACGACAGAAAGCAGTTTAATCAAATTTTTAGGTGCAGGAATCTTTCAAAATATATTAATAGTATTTTTTAAAAATGGATAAACAAAACATCAAGAATTTTATTTTTAATGTTACTGTTGTTCTACATGTTTTATTTTTCAAGATCTTTGAACCTGAAAACACCGCATATTTGATCATTTTACGGCGCAAAATACGACGTTCTTAAGCAAAATTCTCATTTGAGTTTTTGCAAAGCAATATTGTTGATTCAATCTGGATACATTAGTAAGCACCAGAGAACAAACACAAGTCAAAACAATCAATTTTTCCGAGTGAATCTGCTCTGAAGAAGGCAAAGATGGTCCCATCAGGATAAATGGCTTCCAAATAAAAACTAACCTAGAAATCACTCTGAAATTTAATATGACATCGTTTGACAGATGGCAGTCAATTCTCCCAGCAATGTCACATGTCTTCAAATACCAGGTATTTATTAATCGACCCTCGTATTTCATGTTAGTTTTTTTTTAAGTGCTAAGAAATATTAATTTAACTTTTACAGGACAGCCTACTGGTTAGTTTTTTTTTTTTTTTTTTGTTAAAGAAGATAATATTAATACTCCTTATTTTAAAACAGTTTCAATAGATATATCTGAAAACATTATTTTTACCAACAGTAGACTTACGACATTTGTGAATTAGGGTGATGATATAACAGATGACTGTATTAATAACCATAAAAATTTATAGTGAAAAAACTACAAAAATGTATACAAAATTTTTGTTCAAACTATAATTTAAACAAAATGAAATCACCAAAAGTAAATAACATTACTGTAGAAATTTATCATCTGAGGAATAAGCAAAGAATAAGAATTTACCTTAGAAAACATCATGTATATAATATACATAGATAAATTTTAAAACAGAACACAATGCAGAATAAATCACCAAACACAGAATTTCTGTAAAATATGTATAACAGAAACATAAGCAAAATAACTTGCTGATAGATAGGTACACTTTAATTATTATTCTATGAACGACTTACTTTTTTTTGGATTTTCAAAGCTTTAGCAACAGGCGCAGCAGCTGTAGCTGTGGCAGGTTTTTTCCCAACACCCTTTTGTTGCTTGACGGGAACTGCTTTCTTGGGCTTTGCGACGAGGGCTTTGGGTGGGGCCTTAACTTTACCCGCAGCGGCTTTTCCGGCTGTTGGTTTCTTAGCAGCTCCTTTCGCTGCTGGCTTGGCGGTACTTTTACCTGCCGCTGCCTTGGCGGATGGCTTAGCGGCTGTGGTAGCTTTTGTTTTAGGAGCAGCAGCTGGAGTTTTGCTAGAAGCCGCTTTCGCTGCTGCTGCTGGTTTGGGTGCTGGTGTTTTTGAAGTAGCCTTCTTTTCCGCAGGCTTAGTCGCGGCCTTTGGAGCTGGGGCAGCTTTCGAGGAGGTTGAAGCACTAGTACCAGCTCCGCTAGCTGGAGCGGATGCTGGCTTCTTTTTCTCTTCCTTTTTAGGAGCTAAAAAATGTGAACATTTAAGTAAACCTATCTGACACCTAACCTTAAAAAAGACAATACATAAACAAATTCAGTAGTGTGTTAAATTGCGTTTTCACGTTTATTCAAAGAGATTCCCACATGTTTATCATCATTTGGACCTAAGAATTACACGGGATAATTTATTTTTGTATTTACCATGTGGATAGTACAAACCGCGTGGCTTTTCACAAATATATTTGAGAAAAAAGCATTTAAACGAAACAAGTTTACTACAATAACCAAATTAAATATAAGGCTATGAACTGTATTGAAAAAAAATCATAAATAAATACGAAATAAATTATAATTACCGGATTTATCCGCTGACTTTGGCTTCGTAGGTGCCATTTTACATGAAAGAAATACAGTAAAAGGAAGTTAACCTAAAATTATTCCATTATCAATAGTGTCACGACTAGAGCAGTCATTACGCGCTAAATTTGAATCTCGAGAGAAGGTTAAATTTAAATTTATCATTAACATTTGGATTTAATATTCTAACAGCTTAACAATGCAGAATATTTATATTTAAATTAAAAATATGGTAATAGATATTACTTTTAGAGAATTATTTTATATATGAAAAGTAGCAATTCTGAAATAATGTTTGATAGCTGCACAAAATTAGACAATACAAACAAAACAAGTTTGAAACTTTTCAACATGTCTCAGGTACAAGGAAGTAATATTATAAAAATGTTGAAAGAAGAAGCACCGGAAGATAGACGTATAAATGAGTTTCCAGAACCGTACCGATTAGAATGTACTCCATATCGCAAAATAAATTTTAGTGAAACGACTTACAGAAAATGTTTAGAAGAAAGAATAAATTGGCTAAAATTGTCTAAAGTAATTGTTGTCGGAGATGTATCAGTTGGAAAAACTTCGATAGTGAACAGGTGGGTAAAAAACAATATTTTTTAAATAATTTTTATGCTGCTTTTGATTTAAATCAAGTACTTTTTGAAAATATGCAACTCTGTTCAGTAGACTGCATCAATGTAACAATTTATAGGAATGTATTTATAGGAATAGATGCTGTATTTATTAATATTTTATAGATTTTGCAAAAAAATATTTGATTCTAACTACAAATCGACTATTGGTGTGGATTTTGAAGTAGAGAGATTTGATATACTACATGTGCCATACAATTTGCAGATGTAAGACCAATGTTTAATTGTTATAAATAGAAAATTAACAATAATTTTTAGATGGGATACAGCTGGACAAGAGAGATTTAAGTCTATTGCACAGTCTTATTATAGAGGAGCTCAAGGTAGATATAAACTATGATTATTTGAAGAAAGATAATAAAGTCTATTTTAGGAATACTTATAGTATTTGATTTCACAAATATGGAATCTTTAATGCACTGTAAAACTTGGTTAACTGATGCTTTAGCTGCATCATCTTCATTATGTCCATTTATTTTTTTGGTGGGAACAAAATTGGACTTAATGGTAAATTGAAAATTTTGACAGTTTTCCATAAATTATAAAAATACAACTCAATTTTATGGTGAATTTAATTAACTTGATTTTATTTTATTAAATCTATTTCTAGAAGAAATATGCATTGAAAAATATGGAAGTAAATGTAATTAAAACTGCGAAAAGAATGAACGCTGAATATTGGCCGGTTTCTTCAAAAACTGGTAAAAACATTAACAAACTTTTCTTCAGAATCGCAGCCTTATGTTTTGAAGAGACTATGAGAAGAGAGTTAGAACGAAACGAGAAAGAAGTTGTAATTGGAACGAAATTAATACGTAAGTTAATTTAAGAAATGTTATTTAAATAATTATATTTCTCACTTTTCAGCTATCAATAAAGATGACAAGCGAAGATTTAAAAACAACTGTGATGGCTTAAAATGCATCAACACAAGCTTCAATTAATTTTGTATTTTCCTATTTAAAAATATAATTTGAAACATTTTCCCCCCTCCCTTTAATATTAGGCAACCATACACACGCACTTGCTCGCAAATAACCTAAAATTCTACAGTCGACCCCTGTGTGTTATGTTAATAACAATACTACTCTGTCACGATATAACTTGCTGGAATTATTAAGGGAACATATAACAAAGATCATACCACGTTCCGGGTTCACATTAGCGGGTCCACTGGACTGCAAGTGGCATACTAATTTGACTTCAAAATTTGCATTCGCCTTTTTAATAGATTTAGTTAGTGGTATTGTTTAAGTGTTGAAGGATACCTGTTCGACATTGTTCCTACATTGAGAAAATTACAGTAAAAGGTAAGTTTTGTTAATGTTGACGTGTTCAATAATTGGTAGGGATAAAGAAGGGATTTGAAAAATGGCGCGTAATTGGTGGCTGTCGAATTATATAATTTTATTAGCTATTTTATTATACGTATGCGCGAATAAGTTCGCTAAGGTGATTCTAGAACAGTGTTTTAATTTTGTAATAGGTCTGCAGTATGTTTTGCACTGACTAAAATAAATATTAGATTACTGTCTGTAAAATTTGTCTAACTATGCGCTCTTGTACAGGGTGGATTAGAAACGAAACTATCATACTATAAGGGCAATTTATTTGAGTGAAAATAAACGGCTTTAGATATAATTACTTTACTATAAAAATAAAAATTACATGTCTTTGAATTTGTTTAATCATTTATTTTTACTATAATGAATTATTATTAAAATAGGTAAAATAATAATAGGTAATTTAAGTTAGACATAGGCTTTCTTTAACTAAAATAAGAGTGACTTGCAGCTTTGTTTTTGTCAATCTATTTTATTGACAGAAATTGTGAAAAAACGTGTTTTTTTGTGTCAGTTTATTTACTTACTGCAAAAAAGCCTTACCTATTTGTGTGTCATTAAAACGAATATTAGGTACAGTTTTATCAGCTACAGACAACCAAGTATTTGAGGGCAGTGGCGTACATAAATGAAAATAAGTATTGGACAGGCTACATCTTTTTGTAAGAAAAAAAATGGAATCATTTGGTCATAGGAGAAAAGTTTGCAGGTAGTGCTAGTTTGCACTAGTCTAATTAAACCTCATTTTTTGCCAATTACAGTATAGGCTGCTCTTGTGCCTGAAGTTTGTTAAAAAAACACTTACCTACTAAAATAAATAAAATTATTTTAAATGTTTTAGTTTTTTTCTAGACAAAAAAGTTTGTTTGGCCAAAAATGTTCTTCTTCTTTACTATGTATGAATTATGTATGAAAGTACTTAAAATCTAAGTAGTTATAATAATTCATTTGAAGTGTCACAAACTTTTGTAATATAAAAAATATACACACGTGAACATAATACGGTCTTTTAAAGTTAAGTACACTCTTTATGTACTCGCTAGTGTCAAGGTGGACTTCTAGAACAATGTTGTGCAAGATAAGCATGCCTGTTGCAAATCGTACCGGATTGCGAAGGAAATCCCAGTCAGGTTGGAGAATTGTACAACCAGGGGCAAAGAATTCGAGATCGAGAGTGACGAAGCTAAATAAATCTAGTTAAAGTCATAGAGCACATTTTACCACAATTCTACTATTGCATAACACGGTTACAGTTACTTTATATTGGAGAGAACGTGAGGTGACCATAGCAAAAATTGTTAAAATATGTATGTCTATACAGAGCGTTAATGTCGACAGAACCGGAATTAGCACTGTAGTAATCCCTGAGTAACTAATAACTTAATACTGTATGTAATGCAACAAAAAAAAAGTTATACGATAAATAAAAACGAAAGATACCTACTTACATGGGCGTCAGGAGGAGGAGTGCAAGGGTTTGCATGAGAGAAAATACACAGAAAAAGATTAAGAAATAACTTTATTTTAGTCACTATATGAATAGAAACTTTAGACGCCTAGTTTGTTTGTTGTTAAATTCCTACCTATATCAGATATGTGTAGATGTAGATGCCGTTCCCTGTAAATAATACTACCGGCGCCCATGCCTACCTATTTATTTTCCAACAGCAATCAAAACTAAAATATTACACAAAACATAATAATTAACATTAGTAAAATAGAGTACCTAGACAATTTTATAGAAATTTTGTGTACCTATAAAGAGGGTTACCAGACGTTCGAATTTTTCCGAATTTGTTGTAGTTTTTCGAGCATCTAGATTATTTTCATACCATGTCTGTTTTTTTTTTTTAATTTGCAGTTGTTAAATATGAATATTTATTAGTTTATTCCGCCACTGGATACTTCTCTTAAAGATAGTTTGATTGAAGTTTTCTTTGATGAGCTTATTATATATTTTTTCCTAAAATAATCTTTTGTTTCCAATATTTTTGTTAGTAGTTAGTAGCATTAAAATTGGTTTGCAATTATCTAACTTTATTATTGGTTATGGGAACTCTAGAATTATGAAGTTTTTAAAATTAAGTAGGTAATTAAAATCAATTTTCATTTTAAACAGTTTTCTTTTGTAGTAAACAATAATAAAAAAGTTACAAAAAACTACGTAGGTACCTAAATAGATAAACTCTGGATTATTTTATAAGCTTACACTTTATATGTTTTTACTGATGTAGTAGGTAAATTTCATTAAAATATCTTAAAATTAAAGTTTTCTCAACAAAGTTAAAACAGTTTTTAAAGTCTTTTTTATAACAGCAAGTTTCCAGAATGATGGTCAAATGGCGGAAAAAATAGTTTTTTTATTTTTCCTTAAAAACGGTTACACTTAGAAATTTCAATTTTGGTATACATTATCAGCTAGTCAAAAGCTATTTTGTGATGGTGTCCATTCCTTAACTCATGTTTCTGGAGAGCGGGAATAAGCAACCCCTAGATTTATTCCTTTCAGAACTTTTTCCTGCAATAGCCGATTTCAACAAAACTACTTTAAATACTACATCTAATTATACTACTTTTCCCCTCTTGTAATTTTTTCATACAACCAACAGTTTTTGCGGAAAAAAATAAAAACGGTGTTCCTTACACTAAACATCTTTTCGTCACCCGTTACTGATAACCGCAGTAGGCGGTTGCTATGTTGATGTTTCTCTGTCTTGTCAAACAAATCAGTTTTGACAGTTTTTGCAAATATTTGTAAACAACTGACTTCCATACAAATATTAGCTAATAAATTAACGGAATATGCATACGGCAGGATTGGCAACAGTTATAGAAATATCTTTGAAATATTTGCAAAAACTGTCAATTATAGACCTAATGGCAATTTGTTCCGCCCTCGAGAAACATGAGCCAAGGAATAAACACAACCACAAAATAGCTTTTGACTAGCTGATAATGTGTACCAAAATTAAGGACCCACATTGAAAATTTTCACATGACGATCCCCCGCTGAAATGACTTGTGGAATACACTGGTAAAATATTTGACCGTCATTCTGGAACACTCTGTATAATAAGAAAAGCCGCGCACTTCGTTCGCAGATGACGTCATTATCAGGGGCGCACTTAGGACGCTAAGTTAATGGTTGTAGAAACCGTGGTGCAAACATACCTACAAATAGTTAAAATCAACGTCTTACCTTGTACTGGTCATTTGTAATATCCAACATTATTCATATTAAATTTATTAGTTTACAAAACACTATATTCACTTATACCACAGAAAATATAAGCTGTATATTCTGTGCTTATAGTACTGGAATAAAATTGAATAACCAGCAACTGCTGTAATTATTCAGGTGATAGGCTGTGGCTAATAATTCATTCAATTTCGAAAACGTCCAAGAGGTCAATGGGGCATATTTAAAGTATATATAATTTTTCATGGATGGTGCATATAGGGTGGGTTTAGAAAATTTGCTTCTTTACCATCAAAAAGTTCTACTATGCAGCATAAAGTCAAGAAATCTGGGATTGTTCTGCAAAACGATATCAATTTTTTTTCACACGTTCAGCACTAGGTCCTTATAACTAGCAAATAAAAAACATTATTTACTGCGTTATTTATTGAATATCCTGATACTCACAGTTGCTTCAGACGGCGAATAACTGAAGGTAGGTATCCGTGAATAATTAAAATGTATGTATGCTAAACCTTCCTGAATTCTAGGATCGTTAAATATCCGTTGAGCATATAAAATAGAAGTAGCATCACTTGAGTGTAGTCGCTGTAGAATACTTTTTATGCCGTCAAATCCTTCTAACTACGTATCCCAACGTATGGTTCCATTGCAACTGTTTTGTTTTATGAGTAGTAACTTGCTGTAAGCCTAAATGTGTCTAAATAAAAACAATGCTCTAGTGGGAATTCATTCCACTTATTAAAAAATTCCTGCGTATATTATTATCTATGCGTATATTTATATTCCTTTAGCAAAAACCTTGTGAAATAATTCCACAATTTTTTATGGGAATTAACCAATGACAATGGTCAGGAATACAAATTTGCATTTTCTCATGAGAATTTACGTCTCTTTCTGAGGGAAGGTGTTCCACTAAACTCGAGAATCGGGCCCCTGCTGGTAAATATCGTCGATTATATTAAATTTGTTTTAATATATATGAAGTATATTTAAATATTAAGGTCGTCGCCAAGTCCGAACCTGAGATTTGCGAACGAAGTGTGGAGTTAAGTAGTGAATAGAAAAATTATTTTCACTATATTCCTAACCTCTATATATTTATTTTTCAAAATGTCCGGATTTTTTCGTGTTATACAATTCAAAAATGGTAATATTAATTATACAATACAAAAATATTCATAAGCCGACACTAATGTATTAACTTTTTTAAGGAGATAATAGGGAGCAGGGAGTGGTTAAGTGAAATCTTAGTCTCTATAATAAAATCCTATAAAAGAATCCTTAATAAATAATAAAACCTTGCTTACGGCCCCCTTCAAATACAGCCCTATCGACTTGATCTTACTTTTAATATTCCAAAATGAATCTTTTCATTCTGACAAGCTGTGACGCCTCCGGCTCTGCTTTATATTGACTTTGCCTCAATATAACGAAGAATAATAATAATTATATTATGCCTTAAAGTATGTATGTGATTTTTTTATGTTGTGAACTTGTTTTTCTAGGTATTCTGTTGTTTGGAGATACCATATATTTGTTTAATCAATTTTAAAATCATTGCATGATTAGATCTTTGTCATCATCGAAATTTTAACTATCTTAATTCTTTCTATATTTAGCAAACAAATAATTATACCTAAACTAACTTGAGAGCTTCGAAAAAACTTATATCGATTTCGTACTTTTGACCTTTGATTTGAGCTAAACGCGTTAAGGATTATGTTAAATTTATTAGCGTACGTGACATATTATCAATTACAATACAATAAAATCTACACACAATAATCATTCAAAGCCCAAGCCATTTTTAATTAGGAAATTGTACGTAAGTGTATCGTGAATATTTTTTACATTTGCAACATAATTTTGTCATTCAAGATTCACCACTGTACATACCTATAAAATTGTAATGCACACAACGTTCAGCCTCGTAAAAATTGAAAGAGATTGAATTTTGACCATTTCTAATAAAACCGAGAATAAAACTATTTATGGATGCGTGTATCTTTTATCTACAAACGAAATAATCGCATATGTGGGAAAGATGAGAGAATGATGTGACTGATGATTAACAGAAACATAAAAAGCAATAAACTCGTTAAAGAAATAATTAAAAACAATGCCATTAATTTGTCAATAATGGCATATCTTATATCTGAATGGAAAAACAGTGTTTTTATAGCTACAACTGCAATTTGGTTATCAAAAGTACCTACTATAGCTGTACATGTGTATACAGAATGTACAGCAAGGTAGGTAGTGTTCATATCATATATAGGGTGATTAAAAACTTATCTAAAAGAATTTGGGTATAGATGCGTCATGAAAAATGGAGTGAGTCCCCTGTACACTCAGAAATTTTGTTTAGATAAGTTTCTGAATCACCCTGTATAAATTGGATATTTTACGTCTTGCTTTTCTGTAAATGTATGTGGAAGCACTATGTACAAAACTATAGGAAACAAATTAATCAATAAAAAAATGTACACGATAACTGTCAATAAATATATTACGTCATTTTTGTGTAGAAATATTAGTTAACTATTTTAATTAAGAACAATAAAGACAGTAAATTACTATCATAAGTACGTAATTACAAATAATAGTTATTTATGCAACAAGTACAAAAAGTACTTAAGTGTTTATTTATCAGGCCGAGTAGGACAACACGTCGAGTGCAATAAGCACTTTTTGTACGAGTTGCATACAATATTTTTTTCTACGTTCATGCAAAAACCAAAAAATGGTTTATTTAGATGACACTAAGTCAAGGAAAATATGACGTCGATTTGAATGTTTATGTTTGTCATGATGACAAAACGCTGTATAGAATGTCAGATGAATGCAATAATAGTATATTAAACAACAAGGTTTGTGCAAAGAGGTTTTCAAATGAGTTCTCTACGATAATTTTTATACGACTGCAAACAGAGACCACAAAAATCAAATTTTAATTTAAACACAGCCAACTTAAAACATTGCATAATTTGGGTGACAACATTAAACAAAAATCACAATCTTGAGACGCGTGTGCAAACATGACATAACCGTGTGCAAAATACCGTTTTCAGAGCGTGTTTTCCGTGTGCAAAACCCCCTTTTGCAAGACAGTGTATAAAAACATTATATTGCACTAGTGCAATAAAGAGCCACTTTTTCCACTAAATATAGTTCAATAAAATTCTGTTTTTGCATGAACGTAGAAAAATTAAATGATTAGTAACTACATAACGAAGTATAATAATAAATTACTTTTATCAGTATACCCAGCCAGCATGTAACGTAACTGGGCACTTTTGTGATGTTTCTTTTAGGTGACAAAGATACATTCATTTGTAAGGTGCCATAGACCGCTCAGATACATAGTGCCTAGATGTAGAATGTACCATAGTGACTTTTTTGCTACATATTTGTGTGATATCTATGAGATATTAATAAAATGTGGAAATTTGAGGTCATATGAATAACATAAATTATATATAACATGTATGTATTTTGTAACTTTAACTAAACGTGCCTTATTCATGTTACATATAAGTACCTTTAATGTTTCGAATTTTCTGCACTCACGACGCATAACGTAACATAACCTTAACTTTGTTATTTCCTGTCCTGGCGTTCTAGCACAGTCTATTAGTTCTAGTAGTTTATATTTTGTGCCTGGCGTCATTGCTTTATTCAATCAAAGCCATCCAAGTTTCAAAACTTGTTTTTATTTTATAGTTTTATGCAGTTTGTGTTTATCTTTGGTGAGAAGTTTTGTGGAAGAATATTTATTTTTTCAGTGATAAACAATAAGCGGTAAACATGTATAAACCGATAAAAACCTTTTGGCAAGACGCAGAATAAGATACTACTGCGACTGCGGCAGCATCAGGTATTAAAAACGATCAAGTCTCCATCACTCTTTTTGATCAGAAAAACAACAGTCCCCCAAGATGAGATTGACAGTCCCTCTTGAACTGAATGAAATTAATCCATTACCTATCACCTCTTTAATTCCTAATTTTTAAGAAAACTGTTTTTAAAAAACTTCAAGTGATTTTGAATTTTGAATGTAAGTACGACTCCAAAGACATTATATCATCCCTATGTTCTTAATTTTTGTCTTCAACTTCTTACTTAGTGTTCTGTTAATAAAATGTTTTTTTGTTTATTTAACTTATTTCTGCTTATTTTACCATTAACAAAAATCATCCCATAAATCAGTTACATAAACATTAGAAATTATAATATCCTTAATAGTTCCAAGTAGAATGTTAATATTACAAAACTAGTAACTATTTATAAAAGCTACATTATATCATGTTGATACATATCAGTAATGAATTTAAGGCATATGTTTCTAATATTACTATTTATGATAATTATTTACATTAGCGGAAATCTCTCCAGAAATGTTGATCAAGGGAGGTTTCCGCTAATGTAAATAATTACCAAAAATAGTAATATTAGAAAAATATGCCTTAAATTCATTACCGATATGTATCAACAGAATGTAATGTATAGCTTTTAAATGTCCGACAAGTACATAATAAGTACTTCATAATGGAATGTTGGCATTACATTAGCAACAGACATCCCTTAAGTACATTACCAGGAACATTTAAAGTGATGTCTCACAAAGGTTACAACAATACTTCACCGAGATGTACTTTTAAGGTGCACCAGGGAGGACATTTGGTGATTGTATGTCCTTCTATGCAACATAAACAGTACTTTTGTTGCGACATCGCATGTACTAGATGCACTTTAAAAGTACATCGTCAGTACGTTCCTGTGCTGGCTGGGTATTTTGTGACACAAGAAACAGAGCGGATTCAGGGAAATAATATATTAAAGTTTTACGTTTTTACTCAACGTGTGAGGAGACTACAGATTTCTAATAACCACAGAAAATATTTTCGATATTTGTCTCAACAATAATCATTAATTGCTCTAATAATGATAGATATTGTATATGAGATTTCCATGTAAAAAGTCATAGGGTAATTTTTGAATGAAAACTGATGTATCTAACCATATTATTTTTAATGCCAAAACTCATTGAAATTGTATATAAGAAATGATGAGAGGCCAGTAAAAAAAATTGGAAATTGTGATAGTATATTCAGGTGGCCATATTTGTGGCCCAAAATGGTGGATGTAATTTTAAAATTATAAATTTTAAATCCCGTTAAAGTTACTAAAAAGAATTATACATTATTAGATACTTACAACTTTGGTAGTGTTAGTACTTATATTGCCAATATAGCGGTTTTATATTTGAAACATTTATTAAAAGTATTCCTTTTTATGTAATCCTTGTCAAATAACATATAACTTTTAAAACGCATTTATATGACACACATTATTTTGCTATTCTAACACCACGTTTTAACAATTATTTTCACACACACAAAAGTGAACAATCTTATATGCAGGACTATGTAAGTTTATGTTATAACTATATTTACATCTAGTTGAATTTAAAAAAATACTTATTTTGAAAGATTTCTCTACATGCTTTTGAAATAATAATGACACTCCCTCAAAACAGTTTTCGATCTTCTGGAAGTTCTGAGTAGAAATTTCATTAAATCTCTATTGATGAGTGAAACAACTAAGAACTAATGTTAAAAGTTGAAAGTAGATTTCATTATAGAGTGTCATTATTATTTCAAACGATTTTACATACAAATTTGTTGGTTATACCGCTTTAAGTCGTATATTCGTTTATGATTCGTTTTACTTCGGTACCTTTGAATAATATTGACAGGTGGTATGAGATAACATCAGTGTTTATGTAAGTAAGTATAGTTAGTCAACCGGCCTTAGTTGTGGACCATGTCGGCTAGATGGCGGGACTATAATATATGCAAAATCTCTTAAACGAGGCCTAGAGAAGTCGGTAAACAGAGTCAGACTTACTTTATTTTAAAAACAAAGTCTGAGTTTAGTTGTTTATGTTTACTGACTTGCCTAGGGCTCGTTTAAGAGATTTTTCACATATTATAGTCCCGCCATCTAGCCGACATGGTCCACGACTAAGGCCAGTTGACTAACTATACTTTATAAACACTGGTAACATTTTTTATATATTTTTAGGTATTATTATTCAGTTCTTAAATGTCTAAAATTACTTGTACTTGTAGAAAACATAAAAATAAATAATTTTTTTGTTATGGTTTCATTGGGTTTGTCTATTAAATAAATTTATCGGAAAATATTATTAATGCATATGTTGCTGTTTTAAAGGTTCCTACAGCTACTGGTAATTTGCGAATAATAATATTTACAAACACGAATAGTTGATACGTAGTTGTCTAGTCGATATACGTTTTTGTTTCTGAATTATTAATAATTATTTTTTATTACACAAAATTATCTAACCACGACATTATCTCCAGACTGTTATTAATAAAGTAGCATTAACTGTCAGTTAAGTACCTATCTTACTTTGGGTTCCTCAAAATTACTGGAATTTATGTAATACGTATTATGAATTCTACGACCTTGTAACATGCAGTGTATCTACTTGAAGGATTTTCATATTTTTTGTACACGTGATTTCAAACCAATTATTGTCTCATTACGCACTAAAGAACTAATCTCCTAAAAAAAGTTGCAGTCTGTATAATACCTCTTTGGATAATAATATTTTTTGTGAGACACATGATTCTTGAGGTAAAGGGAATTTGAGAAACAAAATAGGTATATTTTTTAATATTATAGTAAACAAAATAAAATACAAGTAGCATGAAATTATCACTGCCGTGCAGTGTTTAATAGCCGGCCAAACTTTGCCTGCCTAAACCTGCCAGGTGAAGAGGCGCAGAATGTAAGATAATCGGAAAGTGACGCTTTTTGTTTCTACTTATTGTTAAAGCAGTATACGTGACTTGTGTTCTGGCGTCAGTATTTTTAGAATAAGCAGAATCCTACAAGATAAGGTTGTTATCTAGTAAAACCGAAGTTTTTCGAAATAAAACGATAATATGCCCGTAATGAACAGTTGCGATGATTAGCAAGTATTTATACTTTTATAACTGCTCTCTGAGGATATCAATACATATAAAAACGAGTAGTCTATGTGCTGTGTCACTATACAGGGTGTAACCCGATGTCGCGCATAGTTTCTTCCTAAAAGTTGCCTCCAGGTACCATTTGAATAAAATGTATAGTTCCAATGGCGTTGAAATTATGAGACACCTGAAGGGTTTCAACTAGAAAAAAGTTATTTAGCGTTAAGAAAATTCTTTGTAGATTTACAGTAGAGTGTTATGAAATTATGCATTTAATTTTATAGTAAGTTATCACATATTCTTATTTATAATTTATTTGTTTATATTTTTGTAGTAGTTTGTTGCGCAATATATTATACATACTATACAGTTTAATATACTCCATTTCTTTTTTTTTTTAGAAATTTGTTGTAAATTAGTCTGTATAAGAAAGCTCCCTTCTGGCATTTGCATCAATGCGCAAAATCAGAAAATTTTTGTCACGTTCGGTTAATTTCGTTTTGAATTAAGTACTTTTTCATTTACCTTGGAGTCCCACTATCAAAATTATAATTCTTAGTTCTTTTTAGGGCTTGCAATTATTATATTTTTGCCCATTCCAGACAAATTTTCTATGGACGCCCATGGGTATTTATATCATAGCAAGCGTGTTTCGGAAAGAGATTCAGAAAGGACCTGCTTAGTAATAACGTCACATACGCCAAATAATAGACAGCCCCATAGTACAGATATGAAGAATTTTTATTTTTTTTTACCGATTTTCGACGTTAAGTACATTGGACATATGTTCCAAAAAATGGCTTCTTAAGTTGTATAAAACGTCCCTAGAATTTTCCGTAGAATCCAAATATGCAATAATATAGTGATTCAGAACTTAACTAAAAAAAATTTTTGAATGTACAGGGGATACTTACAAATACAATTTTGTAAAAATAAAATCAAAAAGAGCAGTTAAAAATGATTTCAAATTACACTTCTGCACGGCACTGGAAACTGATCCACTGTAAAACCTAATAAGACGTATAATCGGCGACCGGACAAAAAATTGAAAGACATTCCCAGGGAAAGAAATAAATTACATTTTACAACACCTATTTTAATGCAACATATTCAACTGCTTTTGTCACTATTGTCATTAATTATTAATAGAATTAATTTTTAATTAGTAAAATAGTTTGACATACCTGATGTTACAATGTTTTGCTTCTTGTCCGTTTTGAACTTTAAGTTATTGGCAGCAGCTATGATACGTTTGCATAAATCATCAATAGTGTCCACTTCGGTGCAATATACTTCATTTTTTAAGTATGCCCACAAAAATAAGTCCAAATGATTTAAAGTCAGGAGATCGTGGCGGCCATGGTATCGGTGCTCCTCGTCCAATCCCCAGCGCTATTAATGCTCGGACACGCTATACATGGTACGGATATAATTGAGTCTCGTGTATGATATCTACATTGCTGCAATACGCCGTGGACGCCCTGGACCTCCATCTCTTCCACAATTCGGTCGCAAATTTCCCGCGTTACGCCTGCGTTTGCACTACAGTTGCATTCACTGCACACCGTGGTAAAAGTAGCTGCATTTGGCACATGTTTACAGGGAAATCGTTCTGCTAAAGAATTTTCACTTCATGCTAAATTAAAACGTTACTATACGTAAGCCACTTTTGATATTTGGAAAACTAATGTAAATACTTGCATCTCAAAAAAATAATACGATAAGTAATCGCATATTTGAAATCGCCTAGCTAGAAACTACAGTGGCCTAGCGATATAAAGGTTGAAATTATTAAAACTTCAATATTTTTTTCTCGGAAACTAAAAATTTTACAACACATTTTTTTACGATAATGAGCCAATTTGTTTTAGATAAATTCTGAATCACTCTGTATAAGGTATTCCATTTACAATAAGGAAGTTGTTGTCGACTTCCGGAAGTGCTGAAGAGTTCTAGATAATAATAATAATATCTCTACCCCTCATTCAAATCACGAGGATTAGCTCAGAAGTCGAAGACTTGTGCGGGAGAGGGGGCGGCATATTATTATTAAGCATTCAGTGCAGGAATGAGGGAAACCTGGAAAACCTCATTAATTAGGGGGGTAGTCAAATGTCAACCGGTATCAATCTCTCACATTGACCCAAGCCAACATTCTTCCACCCTACATCACCCGCAGAGAAGGTGTCAATCCTCTCCACGAAATATAGCTTATATACGGTCTACCGGCTGCGGGGGTCGAACCTACAGCGATCTAGTCCCCTCGACTCAAGTACTGACGCCTTAAACCGCGCGACCACTGACCGATCCATCCTAGATATTTATTATATAATAATACATAACTATGACAATTTGTTGCGGTTGTCTAAAAATGTGACGTCACACTAAACGAGTCTATTGTTTCAACAATATTAGAGTAGGCGTAATTTAGTGAGTTAGGCAACCAGACTTACATATAAGTGTATCACCATTTATCATTAGATTATATTGCAGCGAAATAAACAATAAAGGTGTCAAAATGTTAACATACTCCAACTTTTTAAAAAATCTGGTACCTATGTTAAATTTTATTGTCAAATAACATACTGTCGACATGAAATAGTTACTAACCGAGATGAGTAATGGTTATCTGTATTTAAGATCTGATAAAGCAAAATTGCGCAAAAAACATAATAATTTGATCTGAATCACCTACGTAGGAATCAGATGGCAGAATATAGTTTCCTTGAACTTAGTCGTTTTAGATATGGTGATTTATTTCAACTAATGACGAACTTTTTATCAATATCTACTTTTATCTTGCTAACATATGTAATAGAATAAAATATTTTGTGGAATGAAAGCAGTAGCAGTAGATGTTCGCAAGTGCAATTCAGTGTGCCTAATTACTTAAAACTAGTGCAATTTTCAAGAAATATTTTGGGTTTGTGATAACCTTTTCTGAGGTTAGTTCATTGTTACTTAATTTTTATTGGTTTGGGTAAAAGTTTGGTAATAATATTTATTATACCCTTGAGACATACTACTTTTCGATGAACAAAACAAACTTAGGTATTTATTAACACGATAGTGGCAAAAGAAAAAGATGATTGTTTTGAATATGAATATTAAAAGAGACAAAAATGCGAGTATAATTCTTAAATAAACTGCTGGCCACTCGAACTTACAGATAGAGATTTTTAGGCAAAATTTAAAGTTCAATATTTTTAAGAGGAATTCAAATTTTTGAACGCGGCTTGCAAATTTTAAGAGCTAGTTTTTTGTCGGATTAAGCTGCATGAAGTATATTTATCGTAGGACCATAGGTTTATTATATACGGGGTGATCAATGAAGTCATGCAAAAATTCAAAAAGTTTGTATGAGCGAAATTTCCGCAAAAAATTTTTTTGGTCTTTGCAATATGGTTCGTTACTAAGGTAACATCAATATCTCTAGACGTTTTTGTCAGTTTTTGGATTAAGGCCCTTAGGCCTTGTACACACTACTCAACATAAAATTTGGGTAGCAAAACTAGCAAATTTTTTAAAATGCTATAACTAGACATTGGATTGACGGTCCTTGATGATTTTTGCAGATTAGGAATCCTTATTTCACGTAG
This sequence comes from Monochamus saltuarius, assembly GCA_025584915.1. Taxonomy (NCBI): domain Eukaryota; kingdom Metazoa; phylum Arthropoda; class Insecta; order Coleoptera; family Cerambycidae; genus Monochamus; species Monochamus saltuarius. The sequence continues at coordinate 18,866,229 of CM046725.1, forward strand.
ATTTTCTATGGTCTAAACATAAAAACAACTTGAGGTGAGAATTTATTTTTACAAAAACTTAAATAATGCCAAACCTTAGCGCGCGTCGTACCCTACGTTTTTGTTTATTATCGACCCGGTATAATGTGTAAATTTCAACCCTCAAATAAAATGCTTATACCATAGAAAATCTACGTGAAATAAGGATTCCAAATCTGCAAAAATCATTAAGAACCGTCAATCCAATGTCAAGTTATAGCATTTTAAAAATTTTGTTACTCAAATTTTATGTTGAGTAGTGTGTACAAGGCCTAAGAGCCTTAATCCAAAAACTGACAAAAACGTCTAGATATATTGATGTTATTTTAGCAACGAACCATATTGCAACGACCAAAAAAATTTGTTTGCGGAAATTTCGCTCATACAAACTTTTTTATGTTTTGCATGACTTGATTGATCACCCCGTATATAATAAACCTATGGTCCTACGATAAATATACGTCATGCAGCTTAATCCGAAAAAAACTAGCTCTCAAAATTTGCAAGCCGCGTTAAATAATTTGCATTCCTGTTGAAAATATTGAACTTTAAATTTTGCCTAAAATTCTCTGTGTAAGTTCAAGTGGCCAGCAGTTTAGTAAACAATACTTTGGCCAGAATTGCGAAATTAAGACACATACAAGTGAACTTGACACGTGGGTGATAATTTTTTTTAAATATTTTCGCATTCTTCGATTAGTTTTGTTATTTTTATGTTATCTTAATAAATACTATACAGGCTGTTAAGTTTGTGCACAAACTTTAAGGGGTTAATCTATGATTGATTTTAAGACTAAAAGTTCAACAAAAGCTTGGGACAACAATAATTGTTAACTGTCATATTTTTCATTTATCTTCATGACCTACCTCGCAATAATTTTGCGTTGAGTGTAACTAAATTAAATTGCGTGCATAAGTAATGTAATGTAATTTTAATTGGTTCAATCGACAGAGCTTTCCAATTTTGAAGAAATCGTTGGAGTGCCATTTTTTTCTTAAAAAATTCTGTGAAGGTTAGCCATATGCGCTCATGACTAAATTAAAAATAATTTACTACCCGCAAAATGTCTCTAAATACTTATTAGGGTGTGCCAAGTTTCAATTAAGTAGATCTTACTACTCAGAAAATAGATCCAAAAATTTGATTTTTTTTTCAAATTGTAACACCCTGTATATGAAAAACAAAGCCGTTACGGACCTATGTTTATATGAACTTTTTGTCTTAAAATCAATCATAGATTAACCCCTTAAAGTTTGTGCACATACTTAATTAACACTCTCTATGTTTGAGTAGAACAAAAAATATTTTGATTTGAGTGACAAACAAAATTAGGTATATAATATTCACTGTAATTTCTAGAAGTAACTAGTTTCGTTCACGACATTTTAATTCCATCGAAGCCAATTAAGATAACAGCTGTTATTAGAAGCTATGTCTAGAAAAAAGTGTAGGTACATAATTAATTTATAATTAGTAATTACGTACTGCCGTAAGTACTACCGAGCAAACAGGATAGTGGGAACTTCTAGGTGATTTATATTAATTATTTTTTGAAAATAACAAAAAAAATATTATTGGAATTACGTTTTTATTATACAGGGTGTTTCAGAAGGAGATGTACATATTTCAGTATGTTATTCTACGTTCAATTTTAAGCAAAAAAAAATCCTATGAACTTAGGTCTGGAAACGCTTGGTTTAAGGTAACACAGGATGTCAAATTTAAGAAAAATAATAACATTTTCTTTAATAACTCGACTACTTTGAGTTAAATTCATTCAATTTTCTATGCGGAGATTTCTTGGGATGGGACAAGCGATCATTAAGATCCTTTTAAATAGCTTCAATTTTTTTGTGCCACGGTGTCATTTTGGAATAGAAAAACATTTTCTTGCCATAACTTGCATGCATCACCATCTTTAGATTAGTTTTTAACGGAAATGGCTGCTCCTAGAGACTCCAATAAGGTGTACGAGTACATTTCTTAAGTAGAAAAGGTGGGGGAAAATGTTTTTCTATTCCAAAATGGCATACACCGTGGCACAAAAAAGTTGAAGCGATTTAAAAGGATCCTATCCTCTTGGACATACAGCCAACTATGGATACAATTTGAATTTCCCGTTCCAAGAAATCTCCGCATACAAAATTTCATGAATTTAACTCTAAATAGTCGAGAGTTATTAATGAAAATGTAATTGATTTTTTTAAATTTGACATCCTGTAGGTATGCCCTAAACGAAGCGTTTCCAGACCTAAGTTCGAAGGAAATTTCTTGCTTAAAATTGAACGTAGAATAACATACTGAAGTATGTACATCTCGTCCTGAAACAGCCTGTATACAGGCTGTTTTCCTAATTGCGTACAGAAAATCCAGGGTTTCAAAGGTTAATAAAAAAAAATCAATTTAAAATTCAATCCTAAACCTTTTGAGATATTTTTGCCAAATTTGGCAGAATTTTTTAGTAAGTTATAAAATAGTACATGGACGAAGTTAGAGAGGGCCTGAGGAAGCTAAAATTAATAATAAAATTATCGTAAAAAAAATGAAATAAAAACAGTATAGCAGGCCGATACTAAAGTAAGAAGATTTAATTCGCATTATTTTTGTCTAATGAACCAGCCTTAAAGCAGTGGCGTGCAGAAAGGGCCCGCAGGGCCCGCAATGCGGGGGGGGCCCCGGGAATCCAGGGGGCCCCTGCTCAGCCTCGACCTCGACTACCTCCAGCAAGCTTTTTACATAGTAATAAAATAACTATTAATTTTGTAGCGGCGGAATATGTCTATACCTCATAATTTTCCAAAATCAAATTAAATATATTTTGCCTTATATATTAAAAGGATTATTTTTGTGTTAGTTATAAATGTTTTATTTTTGTTACAATTTTGTGTTAGTAATGTTTATTAAATAAAGTTATAATGTTATGTTCTGTAATTTTCCAAACCTAAACCAGAACTCATATTGGCCATATACTATCGCTGGAATTTGGTACGTTTATGACGCTATGAAATATGAATTTTATTAATTAGAATTCTTATTCTTCAAAAAGTCGAAAGAAAAAAAATCAAAATATAAAGTTGAAGTCCCACCAAATTTTTTTTATCTATAAACCGATTTGAAATATCACCGCAGACAGTAGTTTCGTTGTCACCCAGTATAGGCAGTATATTATTTTTTTTGATGTAGAGGGGTGCCCCTTGAAAAAAATTGCGGGGGGGCCCCCGAAGACCTTGGCACGCCACTGAAAATTAAGGTTAGGTTTGGAATTTTATTACGCGGTATATACAATAACTATGTTTTCTCAAGTCACAATTTTGTTCTATAACAGATTTATAAAAACACAACTATAAAACTATTTTATAAATAAACGCATTTCGGAGATAAAAAATTATTTTAATAATTTCCTTATATATCCTTAATAAAACACGTTTATACAACTATTTTATAAGATTATAATTAAAAGTCATTTGCCTAAGTATACAACTTTTTCACAATATGTTTACAATCCTTATATATAATTTTTTTAAATGTTGTATAACGTATTATAATACTTTTATAACAATTTTAAAGAACTGAAAATTATTTGTTCTATAAAACACGTTGTAAAAACTATTATAAAACAATTTTATACAATTACTTTTTTCAGGAACAAAAGTGTGGCAATTATTTGCTCTATAAAACCAAACTGTTCATTAAACAACGCAATTCGATAGTTATAAAATAATTCGCTTCTTTTAAAGTTCCCTTTTGCTAGTTGGGAGGCCAATACTAAAGTAAGAAGATTTAATTCGCATTATTTTTGTCTAATGAACCTGCCTTAAAGTATGGCCCATTTTTTACTAAACACCCTGTACCTACACTATAAGAATAATTTCAGAAATATAAATTATGACAAAACATGAGAAAATTGATGTGGATATGTAAGTACTTAATATTTTGGCACAAAAAACAAACTATTAATTTTTTCAAAATCGATAGATATATGATTGTGTTTTTCCTATAAGATCTAGATAAGATTATTGATATATGAAATCACATTGTACTTGTATAACATCGCAGTACATAAGATATATATTTTGCGATCATTTTATTTATGCAATGACTAGCACTAATACAATCATTAAATCTTAGTGATGGCAGATATAGCAAATCATCATTACATTCAATATAAGAAAAATATTTACTGGATTCGAGATGAAGCATTCAAAATTAAATACATACGTTGGAAAGTACAGCAAATGAGATGGTGCGATGAGGGTACTAATTCGCAGTTATTTAAATGATAATAAATGATGGAGTATACTCGATAAGTAAAGTAGGAGATATTTGTCTTCCTCCACGTGCTGTGCTTAGACGAAAATAAACCAGCCTCTGATTGAATTCGTTGCTTATAACAACGCAGGACGTTTTCGTTTGAATCAAATCTTAATTATAGTAATTTGTTGTTACAAAGCACGTAAAGTAGTGTACATAAAATATTTATTTGCAACTTAATGTATTTGTATTTCGAAAAGTAACAGCAAATTGAATATTTTCACGTATTTTAATAAGCAAATATTTCTACTTAATTACCCTTTTTCGATACATTTGTCACACATTTAAATAACTTTTTTAGTAGATCGGATATAGGTTTGGTTGTGCCTTCAACCAAGACAAATTGTATATTCGAGAATGTTATAAAAAGAAAAGGGTTATGGAACCGTTTTGACATCAACAATTTAATTTTTATAATATTCATAGACTCTTTAGAAAATAGATGAATGACCTAGTTCTAATTTCCATTAGGAGTTAATTGGTAAAACTTTTTGCATACAGACTTATGGCCAATGTGCACAGTTGAATATGAGACAGACAAGTAGCAAAAGTGAGTGAATATTTTTATTGATCAGTAATATTGTCTTGTCATGAATCGTACTGTTCAGTCGATCATTGTATAGCTAATGCGTGGGGTAATAATTCGTTTTTTCACTTTCCCAAGGAAATGTAATACATTTATAAAATATGTATTAACAGAAATGTTTCATTTAATTAAGAGCATAAATTTGCCAAACTAACACCTGCAGAGGCCCATACGAATATGTGCTGCGCATTTCAGTTATGAATCATTCACTTTGTGGAGGAAACGTTTGTTAAAATCTACGATCCCTATAAAATTATTACCAGAATGAAATGGTATACTATTGCACTATAGTCAGCGGCCGAAATTGTAGAGAGTGACTAATCGCTAGCTGGTAGACTAGTGCGACGGGCAAAGCGTGCGGGGAGCAACATTTCATAGGCGTACTAAATTTGAATGCGATCAGATATAAAAAATATACAAAAATGACAAAAATAATTGCATTACATACCATCCATTATTTTTAGAGTAGAAACAGTGATATAACAGTTTTTACCAATTTCGAGGCGTTAGATAAAAATAAGAATATTAAGGTCGAAAATAATAGAGAGTGACTAATTCACAACAAAGAGATGAGTACGGAAGGTACGGGTGGTATGATTACTTAAGCGTGTCACTTGAGAAGAGTTAAAGCACACAAAATTATCAAAAATAAGTTGACGTCGGCTGAACCTAGCACATTAACAATTTACTTTAAATGTGCCACCTGTCATCCTCTCTACAAATTAGAATGCCATCCTTTTGTTTTGGACGTTTTGCGAAACTGTCAAACACTTCAAATATTATTGCCCCTTTCATTATTATGTGGTGTTAATTAATTTGTTTTGAGCTTCTGATAATCTACCATGGCAGTTTCATAATGAAAATAATAGAAAATGTTATAGGAAGTTGACAAAATTTGTTACAAATAGAGATTTTTCCACCACTAAATAAATGGCGCAAATATTTGCGAATTACGCATTCAAAAGGACAAAAGGCTTTAGAATACATACACACTATTTACTATTGGTTACTAGCACTGTCACTATAACGGTCACACATTAACACTTATTATATCATATCGTACCGCTTTCAGTATGACCTTCATACGTCCATGTTTCGTCAAAATTTAATATATTCTTCAATCCAGATTCTTATTTTTTAATATTTATTTTAAATAGTTTCTTCGCCATATCACTATTTCGTCCTTTCTATCAGTATACTCTTTTCGATTTCATTTATACGGACTAAGTTTCATCTTGTAAGATATAGCAATAGAATTTTTCTTTCTGGAACTCATTTTAAAAATACAATCTTCCTTCCGCGAGTTTCCATCATTTTCCGTTTCAGAGTTGTACTTCTTTACCACTTTTTTATTTGCACACATATGCTATTCACGTACAATTTTGTTAATGATGTATTTCAACATCACTTACACTCATATTTTGACCTCGCGCTCTAAACTCTTCATACATGTCATCATCCGATAGTCCTCACTTCGATCAAATCACTAATAAAATTAATTACATTCATAATTAAATTAACGAAAAGATATACCCGAAATTTTGCTCGCCCGAACGATACGCCTATGATAGCGCTGGAAATAAAACAGTTGGATCCGACAATTCGTCGCAGCCAATTAAAAGCAGCAGCGCATGCGTAGCAGGAGCTGTGTAATCGGGTATGCTCTCAGAGATATGCGGCACACGATTTTGTAGGAGAAATATACGGGCTGCATGTATATTTCTTTGTGTTGACTGCTATAAATTGTGAGCAGGTTTATAACATTAGTCACTCTATAATTTCGGCCGCTGACGACGCTGATGTAATATATTAATTTAATATTAAAGTTTAAGAAATTATCATTTCAATTACCATACCATACTAATATTTGTTAACAGAAGAAAGGATGCTCGCTAATTTATGTGAGTGGATATTTTTTGCGTAAAATCCTTATGAAAAACATTCGATAATTATTGTTTAGAGTACAGTAATGCACCTAATTCGAATCACTCTACATTATTTTTTAAATCTGAACAAGACAACACTTTATTAGAGGAGTTTGCAAATGTATTCGAGTGAACGGTGGCCATTTTGAATATTTGTTAAAATAAAAAAATTGCATTTTTCAAATTTAATCAATTGTTTACTCATAATCAAATCAAATCAAATCAAAATGTCTTTATTTGGCGGGGCTCAGCCATTGGCTGCTTAGGCCCAACCACTAATACACAATATCTACATTATTTTACATATAGAAATTAAAAACATCACGACACTTTACACAATGCTGTAATTAGAACAAAGAGAGAAACATTTTTACAAATTACATAACATAACAAAGGAAGCATATAATTTTACAAATATCTAAACGAAAAATGCAGATGATGACAATGATTATGTCAATGATTAAATGTGCGCGTACACAAATAATTCTGTACAATACGTAAAATAAAAGACAGAAAGAAGAATAACTAGATACTTGGCTGACTAGTAAAATATTTCCTAATTTTAGATTTAAATGAATTTTTGCTTGCAATTATTTTAATTGACCTTGGCAACATATTATAAAGGTGTGCGGCTAAATATGAATACGACGACTTAAAGAATGAGGATGAGTGCATTTAATAACTAAATCCTAATATTTTAACGCCTAGAATTAAATTTTGCTTTTTGGCGCATTTTTTTTATTTGCTAGATACCTACTACCTACTCCTATTTGGTATGTCATGAATATCTAATTAGATTAGACTAGAAATCGTTCGGAGACGAATATCTCGAAAACGCTTCGTTCTATCGATTTCAAATAAGTATACCTTTTCTTCTTAAAAATAGTCGGTCTATCAAATGCGTTACTATAAATTCTGCTAGGACGTTCCATAAAAAGTTTTAGTTGAAAATAACACCAGTCACGCGTAACTAGCGCCCTCTAGCAGCTGTCGCAAAAATGAAATTTAGCTACATTAATTTTTATTTTAAATAATTCTTGAAGAGCTTTGTCTATGGAATTGTTCATTAGCATACCTAGATGTTTGGTATCAGAGAGTGTACATATGACTTCTTTGATACGAATTGTAGGAGAATTGGTTTATATTAGCTTAAGATACCTTTCTAATACACTGAAAAATGTTACAAAAGCTAATAATAAAGAATGTATGGGTAGATATTGAAGGTGTAATTTAACGCTGGTCGGGGTATATTTCTCTTATTCGTACCTTGAGATGCAAAGTCATCATTTCATCAGACTGTGACTGTATCTAAAGCTTACTTACATACGCGAGTTACTACCGAATATTATTTGCGGACTCAGATATCAACTAGTCATGTCGAGGAGCGTGCAATTTAAATGTTTATTTGTTTTTATCCATTTAACGAAGTACGTCATAGCCACGGCGATGTTATCGCATATATTTAACAACCTGGTGCTTCTACTATCGTCCTTACTTTCAAGTCAATCGCCGGAGTGCATGGCGGGAGTGCTTCGGTGTTTTTGATTAAAGACAGTGGCACAAGTTTTGTGATATAGGATATATTTATTTAATTTATTTATACAAGATGATTTTTAAATACGGACTCTCCTGGATAAGCTCCTTGTTTATGGTAAGTGTCAAAACGAAATCAAAAATGAGTTTTAGGGCATACATTTGGCGTTATGTCCTTTGCATAATAATAATTGATTGGAATTTCAAAAAAATATACAGTTTATAAACTAATACATTTCTAACCATAACATAGACACCAAATGTATCTGAAGGTGTTTAATTTAAATAGACGAAACTTTGGTCGGTGCGTAAAGAATTAAAGGTAAATTAAGGTACTGAATTTGTTCACTTTTGCTACTATGATGGGTTATTAGTTAGTTAAAAATATTTGTTATATTTTTTATTTACTTGAATAAAACATCAATAGTTCTAGGTTGTAATGGAATATGTTTAGTATAATTATTCAGTATGTTTAAATAATCCAATTATCAGCAAAATTTTAAGAGTGGATTTTTAAGTTTCCTCCAGCTTTTGATACAAACATGCACAAACTACGAAATGCAGAGATACCTATTTTAAATGGACAATTAGTTGAATACAATGCAATTTAAAGAATAATTGTTTAAAATAATCACAACTAAAAGTATATTATGTTCTTTTTATAATTAACACAGTGACGTACTAATTTTATTGTAAATAATGGAAGAGTGGCATAGGCCTTCTACGCCACTGCTGATAATGGGAATATTTAAACATACTGAAGTCATTCTTACTATTCCTCACTTGACTTAAAATATTAGTATTTCGAATTACATATTAATACGTGTGTCTATGATGTTCATATATATTTCGACACTTTATTGTAAAAATTAGAAAAAATGTATACACAAAAGTTTTGAGGCTCTTCAACATTCTGTGTTGGGCAAATGAATGATGTTTTAACAGTGCATTGAGTTAAAAATGGCTCTACCCTAAAATTAGTGGACAAAGTGAATGTTAATTGTTCACTTTTTAAAATTTATACATCTAACTTTCACTAAATGATTTAGTTTTTTAATGTCCGTTCATATACAAGCAAAATATAACTATTTGATTATTAGAAGGACATATGTTAATCGTCAACTGAATGCAAGTTCTAAGTACATTTCGTAAAGTAGGTACTATTATGTATTTGTAACACTTTCTGTATATGAATAACGTAAGAATGTCAATGTATGTAAATGAAAGGTCAGATTTGACGGACTTGAATGACACTGCCATTTTAGTATGTTACTATGTATGACAACAGTTTCGCCATGTCACTTTCATGGAAGCAAAAATAATACTTGTTAACTAGTCTTTCCAAAATATAGCAAAACAAAGTGGATTTTTGCTTCCCTAACTGATTTCGAATACATTTTGACAATAATACTTTATAACTATTTTTGTCATTGTTTTTCTTTCTCCAATATAATATTTGAAAATATAACCTTCTCCTTCCTTCTCAAGGCAAGACTCGTCATCTTTTGCAATTGAACTCCGCCGACTTGTTTAGTTTTGCATTTGAAGTAAAATGGCTATATTATCTCAATTTTGCATTTAGGTGAACTTGTTTAGTTTTGTGCAGGATCACCTCATATGGCAAAACAATGTTCTATGACATTTTTGCACTATAAATTTAGTTTTTTTATTTAGCTTCTATAAATTGAAGAGACAACATAACTGGTTTTAATCTATTCATCAGTAGTATTGATTCAATAGCAGTTACCAATTTAAGATATATTGTACAATTTTAACACTTGTAGGTTACTTTTCTTTCAATACTGACAAATTTTGCCCTTTTCAGGGTGCGATCATGGACGAATCAGAGGCGAAGCTTGGTACGCAGCCCATCCCGGAGGTATCCGATCCACTTTTTAGCACTACAGATCTAATTTTGATGGCCCTATTGGTCGGAGGGGTCAGCTGGTATCTCCTCACTAGAAGCAAGAAGAGTACCGTGGTGGCAAATGGAAAATCATATTCAATACAGTAAGTACTTTAAATATTTAGCTGAGGAAGGAGAGTTTTATTAATTTCCCAAAAGAAATTGCTATCCAAAATCACAATTTTAGAGGTACTTAGTTTCGTTTTGTAAAAAATACACATATGTAAAATAATTTGATAGAAGAAATCTTTCTAGAATGTACCTTAAAACTAAGACAATAATCATGATTGATAAATTGCTTCGATTATATGTACCTACCATGAAACTATGACAGGTAGCAAAAAATGTCAAGCATAACTTTTTGCTATCTAAACTAAGAAATTCTTGACAAATTTAATATTTTTACATTTTATATATTAGAACTATCTGTTACTTTATTGGATGTATTTAAAAAAACTGGGTCTGCGTCGGACCAGACGGTGGAAGTTATACTTCTTTAAAAAAAAAAAAATACTTCCTTTCAAAGCCTGAACGTACAAAAAAAAAAGTTCTTAAAAATTTGTTCTTCCTTTTGAGCGTGACGCGGTTTCTCGACCAACATCCCATCCCAATGTGTCTAACGGGCGCAAAGAAGTATAACTTCAAAAATACTGATCTGTATCTCCAAAAAGGCCCCTACGAGAAATAGTTGGAAACCATAATTATTTTTTAAATTTGAAGCAATCCTTCAAGTATGTTTCCTTAGAAATTTAAAACAATTATATCGTCTTTATCAAATTATTTGCTAACAATGCAACTCATTACTGCCATCCATTAAGCAATAAGTTACTTATTCAAATAAAATTGAACTAACTTAAATTAGTAAACGTAATATTAATTTGTACAGGGTTGTCATTATCGTACGCCTAATTGTAAATTGTGATATTCTTCAACTCATCAGTAAAATTGAAATTCTTGTACAAAGCGAATGTGTTTTAAAGGAAATGAGTTTTCAGTACCTTAAATGTGTAAGCTATGAATGTTATAGTTTTCATTTTCTAGGAGAGTAGGTATTATCGTTTTCAATATTAATGACACTCACTAAAATGAATTTTGCGATTTATCTTGAACTTGTGACGTATTCATATTGAAATCTGCTTTAAATTTTTAACATTAGTTATTAGATGTTTCACTTACCAAGAGAGATTTAATGAAATTTCTATTCAGTACTTCCAGAAGTTCAAAAACTGTTTTAAGAGAGTGTCATTATTATTGCAAACAATTGTACATTATACTACGTAATGAAAACCCATTTTCTTCGTTCGCCTTTGAACGCATGTTTGCAGAAGGATTTTGTTGTATAGGATACAAAGGTGGAATGAGATTTTCTTCAACTTGTAATGATCACGCAAATAAAAGATTCTATATAAGAAAATGAATCCTGGCAGGAAAAAGCTGTGCATAGGGGCGATCTGCTAAGGCTGTTAGCAGGTCATATGTATCATTTCTTTTATAATAAATAATCAGGCAATATGTAAAAAGTATTGGGTACTAGTTAATAATAATTACTGCAGAAATTAGTCAATGAATTTACAGTTTTGTAACTTTCTTTCAGACCTACGACGATGACTCTCCAAACGTCATCAGACAACTCCTTCATAAAGAAATTACAATCTTCGGGACGAAGTTTGGTCGTATTTTATGGAAGCCAAACAGGTACTGGCGAAGAGTTTGCCACCAGATTGGCCAAAGAAGGAGTCAGATATCGACTGAAGGGTATGGTGGCAGATCCAGAGGAGTGCGATATGGTAAGTTTGTTTACTTACACGAGCGGTTGTTCGTTGCCATAAAACATTACGTAGATTCAAAATCGCGCGTGTATGTTTAACCTTGGAAGTAATTTATTCAAATTATAATTTATGTTCGAATTGGTTAAATCAGAGATCATTAAGGTATATACATATCCAGCACTTGTTTAGTGGCTTCTAATAAATTTAGGATTACAAATCATATTTCAACGTATGTATCCGATGTTAGAAAAAAATGTAATTACTTAACGATATGAGAGAAAGTTGTGTAAAGATCTTTCTCTTATTAATTACTTAATAGGAATATTGACGGTTTTCTTCCATAATTGGTTATTATGAGAGTTTTGAAAAATACCTCACCTACCTAATGAAGATAAATTGGTATGAAAAATGATGAGCAATAGTTATACAGGGTGATTCTTTAATATTGCGAAACATTTCAGGGACAGATTCTCTAGATAAAAATAAGAAAAAAGTTCCCATTAGCATGTGTTATTTATTCCATTTTTTGTATCATAAATAACATAATACAAAATACAATTATTGACAGTTGTTGGTGGGCATTCCAATTTCCAAGCCAACTGGGGATATTTTGTTTGAACACGATAAGATAATTTAATCAGACATTTATCAAGACAGATACTCGTATAGTTAAATGACTTTTGAAATAACAAGTATTAAAAGTAGATTACAAAAAAAATGAACGCCCTGTATCTCAGAAACGAAGCATTTCCGGACACATGCTAATGGGAACTTTTTTTCTTATTTTTATCTAAAGAACCTGTACTTGAAATATTTCGCAATATTAAAGAATCACCCTGTATATCTAAAATTACGTTTGATTCCACGTAATCACAAACTTTCAAGGAATATTGTATATTCAAATTGATGGCGAACATTTGTATTATGAAGTGATTTCAGTAATTATTTTTATAACTACCACTACAATTAATTGAAGTACGAAGTTCAAAGTCTTTACATTTTTTTTTGTTTTACACCTACAGTAATCAGTATTACTCATTCCCTTAAATTATAACAATTAATTTAAAAAAAAATGTGTTTAAAAATAATTATACATATATTACATAGATAAAGATAAAAGACACTTCCAGAGCAAGCCTGATTGGATAATCACCAAACTAAAATTATAGTGGTTTTTAGGCTTTCACGGCCAGTGCTGTAATTTGATACATGGTGATTTTCCGGGTTGTTATGCCGTGACCTCGGTAACTGGTAGCTGCCAGACACAGAGTTAAAATGCACATCCCTAGCATTAGCTGGGATTCTTTTACCTGCCCTGGTTGTTCTCGGGCTAGGCTCTGTTGGGACAGACCCGCTATCGGTGTCTCTGGGCCTGTCCATATATTGATTTCGGTTCCTACTGTTGGTATTACGACTGCTACGGTCGGAACCGTTCTTCGGATAATGGTGGTCCTCCGAGGCGTTCCGTAGCCGCCGCTGTAACTGGTCGCATCCCATGCTTCCAAACGTTTCGCCACTCTTCACTGTCGGCATCTTCAGTGGTGACTCTGCAAAAGCTTCGCCGCGACTGCTAGGGATGTGCATTTTAACTCTGTTTCTGGCAGCTACCAGTTACCGAGGTCACGGCATAACAACCCGGAAAATCACCATGTATCAAACTAAAATTAAGCACAAATCCGTTTTAAATCCACACAGATGCAGTGCCGTAGCCAGAAATTTGACATGGGGGGGGAGGGGGGTTCAGTAAACAAAGTTAACTATTTCAAACTATATTTTTTTAATAAAAAAAATATTTTTAAATAAATTAAAACAATAAAAAGTAAATAAAAAACGATCTCATCATAAACATGTAAATAATAAAGGTACGAATAATATTTGTTACAAAAATGACAAAAATAAAATTAGAACTTAGTTGCAGGTGAACCCTATAATGTAGGAGATATAGTTCACTGACCGCGTTGCCAAATCTTGGCGAATAGAGTGATTGCCGGTTTGTAGTGGAACTACCTATATGACCCAAATAACCCAACTCATGCGGGGAAGGGCTGCCCCCAAAACCCCCTCCGTGGCTACGCCACTGCACATATGTTTATAGAAATTAAATTTTACGTGCATTAGGTATAGATCGCCGTATTTCTCGCAAATTTTGCTCAAATAAAATAATAACTAAGGCACACATTATTTTGCTGTTCTAACCTCAAAATTTATATGTAGTTTTAATAAATTACCCTGTAAATAATAAAATCTCTACCCCTCATTCTAATCACGAGAATTAGCCCAGAAGTCGGCCACTTATGCGGGAGAGGGGGCGGCATATTATTATTATGCAATGCTTGTGAACTTTTAAACATTATCAGTGACGTCGCCCTACAGCTATATGGTTGACATTTTATTATTTTATGCCATTTTAACGAAACAAACTATTTCATTTATGAATTGTTCTCTTTTTGTATTTCATATAACGACTTTTTTTGTTGTTCTTTTTACCCGAACCAAATTTAAAGTTTAACCATATGTTCATTTGTTAAGCAGAAATTTATGAAATTTATATGATTTTCTTCAGGAAGAGTTGGTTAACCTCAAATCGATTCCGAACTCTCTCGCCGTATTCTGCATGGCCACCTACGGTGAAGGGGACCCTACAGACAACGCCATGGAATTCTACGAATGGCTGCAAAACGGAGACGCCGACCTCACTGGATTGAATTACGCTGTAAGTCAATGTCAATTTTTATACCAATTTCCTTGGATTATTATTACTAATTATGTCACGCTCGCTAAGTAGAAAAGATCGTAAGGTTCCGAAGTTGAAGCAAAAACATCGGCGCCATTAAATAAATGGAAACGTATGACAAACTATAGTAAATCAGTAATACGTTGTCGAGAATTTGTCAGGTTTGAATTTTGAGAGAAAAAAATATAAATAAGTGACTTTTTCTTCGAGAAATATATTTTTATGTAAGTCACACATCAGTTACAAACACAATATCATTGGTTTTATGGGCTTCGCTAACAGATATAAGTCAAACTAGAGTTTCAGTTTTGGCGACAAAATTTAGGCCGTCCTAAGTTACGAGGCCGTCCGAATCCAGAGGGCATTGCGATCGACTCCCTCAGATCTAACAAATTTTAGTATGTATAACATTTAGCACATTTAATATCCAATTAAAACAGTACAAGTACTGAGATTTGGTGATGTCGATCGCAATGCCTCACATATCTGACAGTTTACAGACGTCAAAAGTTGTAGGCAATATCAACAATCACACGGACTCTCTTATTCCTATAAATCTAATGACACACATTAAAACACATTAACATATTAAAAAATAATAATTGATCTATACGTACCTAATGTTTTGTATTTGTCGTCAGCCTTTTACAATCTGGAAAATCTTATCTTGAAAATATCACCCATATTATACCTACGCGGATCTGCAAAACCTGTTCGTGAAGGTACCCATGTTATTTAATAGAGAATCGCACACTAGACCTGCACTAGCACGTACTACGACGTCAATGCAAGTCGCGCCAGTGACCTGCAATTTCTATGCCTATTCGCGCTAATCCGAAGTAACGTATGTTTCCACAAAAGTCAGGGATTGGTTTTAAACTGTTAGAAATATTCGGCCAATTAAGTTGTAGATGTGTCGTTGAACTAACGGGTTCCCTCGCGTATCAGCAACCTCTATTTACTTACCTTAAACGAACTGCAAATCTTTCGTCAGATGACACTCCTCTGCGAAATCTTGTGTTTTTGTGTTGTAGGCGAGAAAGATCCAAAAGCTCGAAAATTCGTTTTATGACATTCAGAAATACTGAAAAAATGTTTGTTGATCTTAACTGATAAAATTCACCATACAGTTTTTTCTTTTTATAAATACGATAAACCCAAAACTTTTTTCATTTTCTTGTTTTTTTTTCCTCGTCGTCTTCATACAACATCGCTAAAATAAAAACAAATGTAGTAAACAAAGACGCAAAAATTAAATAAATCACGAAAAATACATAATTTTAGTTGTTAATCGTTTTCTCTTTTCTTGATCGCTGGATTTACCCAACTAACCACTCTGCAGCCTAAAGCCCCGACCAGCTTTGAATTACAAATTTTTTTATCAAGTGTGCCTTTTCTCCGTGAAATGTAATAAAATTAAAAAATTTCCTGTTATTCAATTTAACCGTAGACATATTGATAGTGTATAAATGATTGTATTTAAAATAATTCATACAATATTTAAACTTCGTACTTGATAATAAAATATTAAGTTAAACATAATTTTATCAAGGTTATCACAGTTACCTTATGATGACAATTCATATTCATATTGAGATAACCTCGGATTTGACCTTATTATTTTTCGTGTTCAGTGACACTAATGGATGACATGAACTTTTTTTTATTAAGAAACTGCTTACAATGTATGATTAACCTACCCAATTATATTTGTGAGCTTTGTTTTCTACCTAAATTTTGCTGCCCTCTCTGATATACAACATACGTCGCCACTGCCTGGTAGACATGTTTTGTTATTTATTAGACTTACACCGGTGGCGCTATTGACAATCGTGTAAGTTAGTTTCGGTAATTATTTACATTAGCGTAAAATTCTCCAATCTGAACAAAAAAATCCTACCCCCCCTATTTTCGAGGGTGCTGATCACGAATCTGAAGTCAGATTTCGGCGCTCGCATGTAGTTTTCGAAAAAAAAAATTCAAAATTGTAACCTCTATGTATACATTACATTAGGTTGAAATTGCAATATAGCTCCTATATATTTTGACAACAGTGTGACGTCATGAAATGAAGATGGCAGAGGGGGCAGAGATTTACATTGCAATTTCAACCTAATATAGTGTATAAATAGAGATTCAGATTCGTGATCAGCACCCTCGAAAATAGGGGGGTAGGAATTTTTTTGTTAAAATTGGAGAGTTTTACGCTAATGTAAATAATTATCTTAGTTTCATCCATAAAAAAAACTTGTTCGCAACATGAAGTTACAATAACTTTAATACCTACGAAAAATAAACTAGCATAAAACATTACAGTAAAAATGGGTTGTTTCCGAAATCGTATACACACAAATGGAATCAAAAAATGTTTCGTATAAAAGCGTAAATTATTTTAAAATGTTACAATTTAATTAATAGTTATTGTATTAGCTGAAATGTCAGCATAGGGATTTCAACCATGTAGTTTCAGCGAAAGGTAATGTGAAATGTCACTGGAACTAAAATTTTGTTTCATTAAAATGCATATTGAATATATATCCATATATGAATTTTGAGTATTGGTTATTTAAATTGTACGCTATTTACAAAAAATATGGAAAAACTGCTTCCATCCACTGACTTCCGACGGAAGATTTGTAACCTGAACTGTTTAAAAAAAAAATCCACAACCATAAACAATATGTAACAAAAAGTTTCCATTAGATAGTCAATTTGTTATTTTACATTAGAACTGTATAATTGTATTAATTAAGATAAATTAGTCTATAATCGCACAATGATATCTTATCGATTGTACTGACAAATCATCTTATCATTTCGTTCATTTTATAAGACGTAGATATTTGTCAAAACCATAAATATTAAACCTGATTAGCATTGCAAATAACATTAATATACAAATAATTATTTAAGTACCTACGTAATAATACTAACGCGCAAAATATATATATATTGACATAGAACCAATTTCATTTAGGAAGGGCTGATTTCAACATTTTTTTAATAATGTTAGAAAAAAGAAACAATCAGTTTTTTATTTTCAGGTGTTTGGGTTGGGAAACAAAACTTATGAACATTATAACGAGGTTGCTATTTACATTGACAAACGATTGGAGGAATTAGGAGCAACCCGAGTTTTTGACCTTGGACTTGGCGATGATGATGCAAAGTAAGTACGAGGACAGTCTACTGAATAACATAATATATATTGCCGTTATCGAGGTATTTGTTGTAAAACATATACTTAATTAATTAATAATGTGCGGTTACATGCCGTGAATGTGATTGCTATGTTTTTAAGGGTATTTAATCTGAATTCAGGATCTATTCGACCTCGTCAAGTCATTACAAGGTAATTTCAAGGTCAACGTTTGTTTAATCAAATGGAAACGCATTTTTGCAGGCATACATTATTTTTTGGTTTGCGAAATTTACAGAATTATTTGAACTGTTTTATAATATCGAATTTTTCAGCGGCGTTTGTTTATATTTAGGACTGTAACGTACCAATATTTAGCCAGCAAAGACAAGTGTATCTAGCAAAATTTCTGTTTCTCCAGTTTCTCTTCTAGAGGTGGCAACCACATTCCCTCTTTTTCACCACGTAGTCACAACGTGGCTTAAACGTATTTGTATAAGATGCAAAAACATCGTTGGACCGTAGCTGTCTCCAAAAAAGTGTTCCTCATCAGTCATCACATCTACCTAATAGAACCGCTTCTATTATGTCGTAGTGATTTAGGCAATACACTTTAAAGTTTTCAGTGTTGTGGCTTCTACGTTCCATTCACTAAAAATGGTACTTGGGATTTGAAATTGTCAATCGTATAGACTTTGTTTGTTTCTAATTATAAAAGATTCTATTTTGCTTCAGTATTGAAGACGACTTCATCACATGGAAAGACAAATTTTGGCCAGCGGTTTGCGAGCATTTCGGAATCGAATCCACCGGAGAAGACATTAGTATACGCCAGTACAGACTCCAGGAATTTGATGAAATTCCTGATAGGGTTTACTCTGGAGAAATGGCCAGACTCCACTCCCTCAAAAACCAAAGACCGTAAGTTTTCTTTCCGTAAAATCTGGAATATTACCGTAAACCTTCTTTTCGTTTACAGACCCTACGACGCCAAAAACCCCTACCTTGCCAAGATCAAAGTCAACCGCGAATTGCACAAAACCAGCGACCGATCCTGCATGCACATCGAATTCGATATCGAAGGATCGAAAATGCGCTATGACGCCGGAGACCACTTGGCCGTATATCCTATCAACAATTCTCAGCTCGTAGAGAAGATCGGTAAACATTGCGGAAAAGACTTGAACACTGTATTCACTTTAATCAACACTGACGAGGAGTCTAGTAAGAAGCACCCGTTCCCATGCCCTTGTACCTACCGAACAGCGTTGACGCACTATTTGGATATCACCCAGAACCCCAGAACTCACGTCCTCAAAGAACTGGCAGAGTACTGCACAGATCCTGCGGAAAAAGACAAGTTGAAACTCATGGCAAGCACAAGCCCCGAAGGCAAATCTCTGTACCAAAAATGGATAATCGAGGACAACAGAAATATAGTACATATTTTGGAAGATATGCCTTCTTGTCAACCGGCGCTAGATCATCTTTGTGAACTTTTACCCAGACTCCAACCACGTTACTATTCTATTTCTTCTTCACCAAAATTATATCCAAACACCGTACACATCACTGCTGTGGTTGTAGAGTACACCACACCTACAGGACGCGTGAATCAAGGCGTCACCACTACATGGCTCTCGAAGAAAATTCCAAAAGAGGGCGAAGAACTACCTAGCGCACCCATCTTCATCCGCAAATCACAGTTTAGATTGCCCACCAAGCCGCAGACCCCCATCATTATGATCGGTCCCGGAACCGGTTTGGCGCCTTTCAGGGGATTCATTCAGGAAAGGGACAATTCCAAGGAAGAAGGCAAGATGGTTGGGGACACCATACTTTACTTCGGTTGCAGAAAGAAGTCGGAAGATTTCTTGTATGAAGACGAGCTTTTAGCGTATGAAAACAAAGGGCTTCTAAAGTTGCATCTGGCCTTCTCTAGAGATCAGGAACACAAAGTCTACGTATCACATCTATTAGAAAAAGAAGCTGATGAGGTATGGAAGGTGATTGGAGAAAACAATGGACACCTATATATTTGTGGGTAAGTAATTTAAGACTGTCTAAACTGCTTGTAAATGTAATAATTATAAAAAAAAACTGAAAGGGGTCCGTACATACCAAAAAATCGTTTGTTTGTATTCGCGTACAATATTATGGAAGACGTGTTTATTTTTGCAAAAGCACACTTATTCCCAACCAAAACGTGATAAAATTCTATCGAAAAAACTAGTTTAAAATACAATAGGTACCTCTGTTTCTTCCGGTTTATCTACTAGGGATTTCCGGCGAACAGTTAGTGTATAATTTGAGTTCGCCCAACGTTATCCTGTGTGTTCAATATTCCAGTGGTGGTTCGTGGATATCTAACAAACACATTTACTGGTTCTGCACTTATTAGTTCATTTAATAATCGTTTGAATTTTTTTGGCAAATCTATAAGTCTGATGTCTGTTCTTGAGTTACACACATAAGTTTTCATTTCACGCAAGAAAAACATGATATTGCAACAGTATTTCCAACAAAACATTCATAAGTATTCATAATGTGCCAACAATCAAACTATCACACGGAAATAACATTATACTGACTCCATATCCAGAATTAGCTGGTGTCGCACCAGGTCTTCTATACGCGCCTCCGTTGTCATAGCAACCGCCGTGAAAGAGACCGATGAACTGCAGCGGATTTTGACTGGTGCCGATTCCGTGACATTTCTTGCTTATGCATTATACGAAATTGGTAGTTATGCTCAGTGAAGGCAATGGTTTCTTCTTGAGAAGGTGTTCAGCGCCCTAGATAAAATCTATTGAAATCATGCAATAAAATTAATTTATGTATTTTTACCTAAAAAAAAAGGAAATCCAGATATAAAATAACATTTGTATTAGTTAAAAATAGTTTTTACTAGTAGTACTTTTAGATGAAGCGATGTGTCATGTGACGAGTCGCCACTGGAAAATTCACCCAGCGTAAATTTACTTAATAAAAATGTCCCTTAAATTTCTTTCACGTGCTTTGGCTGAAAGGTGGGTGAACGATTTTCTCAAGAAGATTGTGTCGCCCCGAAATTACGGTGTAACGTATAAATTTCATGTACCTATGCATTTGACTGTCAATATTTCTTTTGTACTTCAACCCAGTAAATTCGTTTTACAAACGCTAAATTAATTTATGATTTCCTGCAAGCATGGCGTCCTGAGTCCGCCTCTGATTTTTTCGTCATGTACGATTAATGTACGGACCCAGTAATAAATGTTATTTAAGTACTCTACAGTTTCGTGCATTGTGATTTTCAGAGATGCGAAATCTATGGCAGCTGACGTACGCAACATAGTACTGAAGATAATCCAAGAAAAGGGACAAATGACTGAACAACAAGCTCAGGCCTTCTTGAAGAAGATGGAAACGCAAAAACGCATGTCCGCCGATGTATGGAGTTAGATTATTAAAACAAATTAGATTTTAATTAAATTAACAATTTAAAAATTCGTTAAAAGAATATGAAATTAACCATTGTTGTTTAATGGTTGTTTATATGTTATTTATGACAATAATAAGCTGATACCATGGTGCCTATTAATTGTATATATTTAAAGGAAAATTAGACAGTGCATTTAGGCATATTAATCATTCCAGCGGCTTTTATTTCTTGTTCTATATTTATACAGGCTGAATCGGTTTTTGATGAAAGCACATATCAAATTTTAAATTTTATGTATAGGTTTTTTATGAAAAATATTTATTTTTAGTGATTATATATGTATATGAAATTTTTTGAGATGAATAAAAATAGAAAAGGTTACGTTTACTTTTCTTTATTGACCATTATTATGCCCCCTTTGAATTATATCATATTGTATAATGATCACATAGGAAGTAATTATTATTAATATTGCGCTTGTTTAACGACAACCAATGCTGCTGCATATTTTGATGGTTTATTCATTTCTGATTAAAAATTTCACTTTACAAATAATGTCCGTATTACATTCGGAACTGATTACATTTTGATGAAGTATTAAATTACGCGGAACCATATCTATAACCAAAATAATTATGAAATGTTTTTGCGCCTATATGATATATTAACATAAAGGCTGGGGGACTGCAAGTTGAAATTCTTCCTAATGACGGGCAGTGGCGGCTCGTGGACATAATAGGTGAAGCAGAAGGGTAAATAATGCTTCGCGGCAAATTTGATATTTTATATTAAAAGTATTAAGACATACAAGGTATACAGGCTCATTCAATCAATGTATTGTCACGGATTTCCCAATCCGACTTTTACCAGAAAAACAAACAGTTTATGTTTACTGATATTTATTAACACTCTGTACACTACCGAATACTAATTACAACTCAACTAAACACTATTTAATTAGTCACTACCTAAATAGCTTTGATCTCTCCGAAATATCTAAATAACAACTCTAATTCAAGACCGACTGACTCGGCCGTTTATTCTACTTTTATAGACCAAACGAATATTCCAGGTATTTTCTAGCATCTCTAGATCTATTTCTCGAACGCTTCTCGTCGATTCCCAATATTTCCAGTCGCGCCTCGATACACGGCATTATTCGTTTGTTTATCAGAATCGCGTAAGGGCGATCGGGACAATCTAGCGTTTCGCGATACTACAGGCGTCGAATTGGGTGCGAACGGGGCAAATTCTGTGACAGTATAATATGAATACGCGATTAATAAAATTTTAAAGCATATTTATGCCTAAAAATAAATTGTCATATATATTATTTAAACCCTTTTTCTGAACATTACTGCACGGCCTCGATTCATTCACAGCTTCCAGTTCAACTGTCGGCCTGATGCGACGTAGCCAAATTTAAATATTTTACAAGTAACTGAACATAGTAACGGTTGTATTGACTATTTCAGAGATATTTTTTCTGGCTCACTTCGGTCAATAATAATTTGAAATGTTAAAATATGAATGATATAAATGATTTTATAATATGTAATAAAACTATTTATATTGAATTTCATCCAACAAATCAAATAATAAACCATTTACATTTCACTACATAAATATGATATAAAAAACCAATGCTCACTAGGTAAATGATTAAGAGAGGCAGAAAAGTTTTTCATATTTAAACACTGACTGCGTAATACAAAAAATGTGTTGTCGATAAAAAACAGTCTGAGACACATTGATTGATAAACAGTGAATCTTGACCTACTGTATTATTTGATCAATAACCAAATTTCTATCGAGTAAAAGAATTCTTCTTTTCGTATCTATTATAAAATATGCGATAAAAATAAACCATGTATTTTTATTTTTGGAACAATGCATATGCCTTAAATAGAGAATGACTGGAAAACTACTTCACAAATCGAGGTTTTGCTAGTGGCAGAAATAGATTGTTTTCAGCGTCATACACGTAATTAAAAATATCAGAAAGTAAGTATTAGATCAGAAGGACTACCTAGAGCGTAGAATTATTAAATAATTGACATCTAAGAGTAGGTACGTGTATATGTATGTAATTATTAGACATTCAAAAGAAATTAAATGGATATCAACGTAACATGCTTTGAATCGCTTTAAACCTAATGTAAAGTAAATAGTTTATATGGGTAGTTTTCAGTTATATAAGAGGTAGTGCTGAGCTACTACTAAGAAGATATAGAGGTACTATATATAAATCATTTGTGTAACTTTCAGTATTTTCGGAAAATTATGTTTCTCATACAAATCTTGCAATGCTCGGTTATTATTTTTTGAAAATTATATTCCCTGAACGTCGTATTCTGATTCCATTTGTGATATTTTTAAATAATTTTATTTTTTTAAATATTTTACTGAATTGTTTTAGATAATATATTTGAGTGTTATGCAAATAATTTACTTTTTAGATGTATGTAACATATTTTAACACTTGTTTATCAATGATGGCATGGATTGGTGTAAATCCCCAAAAAGGATACAGTACAAAGCAAATCTGTTTATTCATTATTACTTTCACTTCACAATGGAGCATTATTTTCCTGGTTATCCTGTATTTGATTTGCGAGACACATATTACCATATCAGATCTGACTAATGCACTCGAGTCATTATTTTTAAATTTTCACGTAAGTATGCACACTTGTAATTATTTTTTTATCCAAGATCCGCTGACGTTCGTGACCGAACATATAAACGTGTGACATGAACTTCAATCGCATATAATTAGAGTTCGGGACACGCGGTTTCAACAGGATCGTACTCAGTTCTATATGCCCGTTGTAACAGTCATTTGGTCAGACCTCAAATTTCACCATTTGCCTAATTTTTATTAAGCATTGTTCTACATGCATACTCATGGTCCCTTCTGTCGGGCTAGACAGACTAAAACAGCTAAGAATATTCGTCAGATACCTCACCTATGGCATACTGATGAGAGCTAATAAGCCCGAAACCGGTATATATCTGGTGAGCTGCTGACGAGTGACTTTAGCTAGTTGCTATAGGCTTTCTAGGTGTAATTCAATGATGTCAGGGCATTATAAAACTGATTTTATTTAGTCTTGCGTGTTGAGATTCCGAAGTAAACTAACTTTATCTATTTAATAAAAAAAATTAAATGACCCCATTCTATTCATTCATTAGGTTTCGTTCTAGCTTGTGAACTTATATCATAATCATCCATCCAGGATGTTAAAATCCAGGATTGATCATCCAGGGTGTTAAAAAAGGAGTGTAAAAGATTTAAGGAGGTAATAGTATGAACCAAAATAAGCAGAAAAGTCTTAATAAACATGGGTCCGCAAAGTAACGGTTGCGGAGATATGGACCACTATTCGTTTTTCAAATATTTTATTTTATTAGGAATAAACCGACAAAGAAAGCTTTTAACAAACAAAAAACAAAGTTACAGAAGATGTTCAAAGTGCCCTCCGTCCATTTCCAAGCAGGCACGACATCTTTGTCTCAACGATATTCGAACTCTTTCGAAAACACCCTCCTTGGTTTGGATTTCTTGACACTTTTGATTAATCCGTAGCTGCAGCTCTTCCAGGCTATTTACAGGAGTACCATACTAATGTCTTCAAATATCCCCAAACAAAGAAATCTAGAGGGTTCAGATCAGGCGATCTTGGAGCTGGAGCACCATCATGCTGGAACCACATTTGTTGCCTCTGATTCAAAGGAATGTCTTCCAAAAATTCATACAGTGTGTTCTGCAGAAAGTTGAGGTAAGCAGCGCCTGTTAATCGGTTTGGTAAAACAACAGGACCTAGAAACCTGTCACCGACAATACCCATCCAAATGTTTAATGGAAAACGTGCCTGATGTCCAGATTCTATTAGAGCATGAGGATTTTCGTAGGCCCAAATATGCGTATTATGAAAATTAAACACTCCATTTCTTGTGAACTCGGCCTTATCAGTAAAAAGAATGTTTGTAAGAAACCGAGGGTCTTCAGCATCATGACGTAGAAACCAGCGGCACAAAACCAAACGTGCTTGATGATCATCATTTATTGGATTTAAGGCCTGTACTCGTTGCACATGGTATGGATAAAGCAGTTGCTCGTGAAGGATTCTCCAAACAAGTGGACCACTAATTCCTACCTCGGCTGATATTCTCCGCACAATCGTACCTGGATTCCGCTCTACCAGTGCTAGAATTTCTTCTTCTGCTCTAGGAGTGGATACCGACCTTGGTCTTCCGGATAAATGGCACTGTTTGCTCAAGGAACCGGTATCACGCAATCTTTGGTGAATTCTTCCAAACATGCGTTGTGAAGAAATCTGGCGATTTGGATAATCGTTAACATAAAGACGTCGCGCTTCGGTGGCGTTCCCATTAGCACGACCGTACATGAAATACATGTATGTTAATTCTGCGTTAGAGTAACCAGCAATAGCGAAAGAAAACTTGTGCACTGAGAATAACTGTCAAATACGTACTGTTTATTTCACTAAACATCAACCAACTATTATAAGAAAATACACAACGTTTTTGCAAAATAAAAAAGGGGCAAAAAAACATAAAACATTCCATATCTCCGCAACTGTTACTTTGCGGACCCATGTTTATTGAGACTTTTCTGCTTATTTTGGTTCATACTATTACCTCCTTAAATATTTTACACTCTTTTTTTAACACCCTGTATAACTTTTAGGCGACAGTAAAGCTTACTCTCTTCTTTGCCAAGAAAAATAAAATCCATGACTTACTTAACAGAATGAAACATTTTTGGACGATCGAAAACACTGAAAATGAGCAACAGAGGAAGGAACACCTAAAATATCTGAAATTCATAAAAACAGCGCTCTGGATGTATAATGCATTGTGCATAGCTACTACCTTAATTTTTACTTGCAAACCGTTTTTCGTTAAAGGTGGTTACTTGCCCTTTACAACGTATAAACCAGATTGGATGCCATTTTACGCAATAGTATTTTACGAGGATATAGTGTTTATATTCGGAATATATTGTGCCGCTTCTGGAATGGATATGTTCATAATTGCTCTCCTCTTATTGCTCAAGATGCAGTTTAAATTATTGAACCAAGAGATAGGAAAGATGTTCCAAGAAACAGACAACTCGGAAGAGAATTTGGGCAACATTGATGCTAAAATTAAAAGAATAGTTGACTATCACAACTTTCTGTTGGAGTAAGATTTTTTTTTACTATTTGTTACACAAACACACACCTAACAGTATTAAAATATATACAGAGTGATTTACAACTTTTTTGTAAATTCCTTATAGTTTGTAGTATTTTCAACCTTTACATCGCTTAGGGACGTGTATACATGGGGGATAATGGGGGTAATTCCCCCCCCCCCCCAAGAAGCTTACTGAAATGAAATACATTACTTTATAATTTTCCATGTAATAAAACAGGTGTGAAGTATTTGTAATTTGAATTACTTGATAATCGCATGCAAACAATATTAAATTGTGTAATAAGTAATATGTATTTCTATAAGTAATATTTAGTGTTACTAATGTGACTTTCAAGCCTAAATGGCCTAATTTCCATTATCTTTTATTTTTATAATACTGCTGCAATGCATAAATTTCTAATTTATATTTTATTATTGATATTGGATATTAACTTCTTTTATTTAACAAAAGTCTTTATTTATGTTTAGTTATTTGGTCTGTTGATGTTATAAGTCTTTACAACTTTACCCCCTCAAAGATAAAATCATAGATACGCCCATGACATCGCTGCACTACTGTCATTTCAAGCGTAATCGGAATGCAGGCGATTCTGAATACTAAATCCGATTGTAGTATTAACGTTTTTACGATAGTATTTACATTAGTTTTTCTAGTGTTAAAAATGGTTTACGTGTATAGCAACTCGAAGTTGATATATATCGTTATAATTTATGATGAAGTAAGACAAAATACTAGCAGTTTCTCGTCTGTACAAAAAACGATTTTCCGGTAGACATGTGCCAAATTCTACCACGGTAATGCAATACAGGCGTAACATGTGAAATTTGCAACAGAATCGTGGAAGAAATGGGGGTCCAGGGCGTCCACAGCGTATTGCAACAGCTGAGGAACACATTTTAGAGATTGTTGAAGAGAATCCTCGAATATGTACCAGACAAATGGCTCAACAAGTATAAGGAATATCCCAATCAACAGTGTGACGTATCATACACAAGGCTCAATTATATCCGTACCATATTCAGCGTGTCCAAGCATTAATACCAAGAGATTATCCTTTATTAATTAGATTTTGTGAATGGTTGCTGCAACGAAATGTTCTAAATCTCAGATTTACAGCTGACGTGTTTGTTACAAATTATAAGAAGTTATTTTTACACGGAATGGGATGTACAACATTCATAGTACTAATGATCTGCCTGAACTGGAAAATGCGCCCTGTCCGACACCGAATGTGGTTTTTGCACAATGGAGCTGCCCCTCATTTTCGATAAAATGTTAATGAGTACTTTGATGAAGTTCAAGGGGTACAAATTGTATTTGTAAGAGTCCCCTGTACATTCAAATGTCTGGTTAAGTTCTGAATCGCCCTGTATATTTATCAACAAGACATCAAAATTCACTCAGTATTAACACAGCATTGCATAAGAGTTAATATCGTGCGTATGTCGATAAGTGATGCTGTGGTAAGGTGCAGTTTTTTACCAAAATCGGCATATTGTACTTGTTGAACCCTTTAAAATGATACTCCCATGGAATCGCATCCCTCTACGCCTGTCCCACGTGGGAGTTAAAAAAAATAACTTTTGAATTCAACAAAAATACGATAAACTTAAACATCAACCAATATAATTAAATTATTGTTCTTTACTTTTCCAGTTATGTAAACAGAATAAATAGTACTTTCTCCGAGGGAATGATGGGATATATAATTACCATCGTGTTATCAATGTGCGTGGAAATGTACATTGTGTCGACACAGTAAGTATTTAGTAACATGAAGTAGCAAAGCTAATTAAGCTGTAATTAAATGCTGGTCGGGGCATTAATTAGTCCGCAGAGCTGTTATTTCCTGGAATTCTGTATTTGCAATATATCGTTATCGCCGAATCGCGATAGAGGTCGCTAGCATTTAATGGTTTCTACTGCGATGTAGAACGCTTTGTGTCTGTGGCTTGTACTATCGGAGTAAAAAGTCCAGACCCCTGGGTTTGAAAGCCGATATTGCCAAAACGTAGGAGCGAAAAAAATAGAAGTTTGGACCATAGGTAGCCTCACTATTATTGTTATGCTCGAATCGGAATTTGTTTTTGAATATTCGTTTTTTAGTTATTAGAGATAATGTAACAAAAACACGATTTTCGGGCGGCGAAACGTAATCATGCCACTTCAACTCGTCATAACTTTTTTATTTATAGGCTTCAAAATGTGCAATTTTAACTGGTAATACATTAAACTGTGCTCTTTGGAAATGTGTAAATCTCTCTTAGTATTCCTTTTTTTATCTTGCGTAAAACAGAAGTTGATGGTATCTTCGTGAATAAGGCATCTTTTTTTCAAATACAAAAACAGTCATAGACAAATGCAACAGTTTTGTGAATTAGTGCACCTGTAAACAGTGTATGGATAAATATAGTTCTCAATTATTTCTTACACGTTCCGTTCAAGCGGGGTAAAGTGGGGCGTAGCGGGGTTGCGGTCGGTTGTCTTAATAAGATGTTAAAAAATATTTACTTATTTCATACATATCGTGTTTTTTTGTACATTATTTCTAATAACTAAAAAACGAATATTCAAAAACAAATTCCGATTATTCGTCGGTTAACTAACCTATGGCATACCGATGAGAGGAAATAAGCTCGAAACCGGCATATGTCTGGTGGACTGCTGACGAGTGACTTTAGGTGTCTGCTATAGGTTTTCCAGGCAACAGGCCGGTCGGGGTATTAACCCGCAGAGTAGTTGTTTATGGAATTTCGTGTTTGCAACAGGAATCAAATATGGCATATGGCTTTTATGTTGCAGAAAATGTCTGCTAGTCTCTTCAATAAAATTAAAAATATAATACACATTGTTTCAGAAATTCTATAATGGCGTCTTTGAAAGCAGTAGTTTATATAACCAATGGATTAATTCAATATATTATTTGCTATTGTCTACCTGCACAAGCCATAACTGACGAGGTAAGATTATTCCTATTTATTTCCCACAACTTCTATAATATTTTCAATAATTTTTGTAAAATACATAGTCTATTCATTTATAGAATTCCAAATAGGTACTTGAAAAAAAGTAATAGTAAGTACTTCTTCCGGGTGTTCCCTCTTAGACTTTAAGTGCGAATATCTCAGAAACCAGCATATTCAGTGTGACTATATTTGGTATACAGACACTAGATGGCGCGTAGAATCTGATGATAAAATCAATTCTTATACAGGGTGTTCCATTTTCCAAGAAATCGATTTAATTTTGATTTTTTGGTTGTTAGCCATGCTAAAACTTATGGTTAAATAGAAATATACTTAATTATGAACACATTCTTATAAATAAACATTCAAAAATTTCAAAATTTAACATAAAAAACGCCTCCAAAAAGTACCCAAATTTCATTGTTTTGTCATGTAAAACGTGCATAGCCTTGAGCCAGACTTACACAGAAGAAACTAACATCGCTAAACGTCAAAACTATGAATTGTCATTGAATTGTCTAATATTAATGACATAAAGTATTTTATTTTACAGAAATAACGCTAAATAATGTATTTAATGCAATTTACGTATGCACAATGGTGTTATTGAGACTTGTCGATAAAAATTTAGACTTAAGTTGAACCTTTTGGAGCATTGGGGTTGCCTTGTCGGTGCAGTCTACCGCTACAGCTAGGGTTACAGTGTGAATATTATAAAATATCTGTGGATATTTTTAAATTGTTCCATTATAATGTAATAAAACTTCAGTAAATTGTTGATATGTTGATACAGTGTACATAATAATTAGGTACCAGTATTTTTCATCACAAAATAATTTACAAAATTGTGTAAGTACCTAAAGAATATCTCTCTTTTCCAACTGCTGTAATTATTGATTACTTATTTAGCAACAACTAAATTCGAACAAAACGATTCCTAAAACTTTTTTTATTATAATGTGAACGTGTTTATCGTTGGAAGTCAGATTGGAACCTACCCCAGCACCACAAAAGAAATGTTACGAAAGCATAACCTAGAAATTATTGAGATTACTTCTGCTGGTGTCCTAATATTTCAGCAGTTCAGCACTTTACTTATGTTCCTGATGAATAAAATATGTTTAAGAAGAACTCTACATCTGTAAAATAGTAAACAATGAACTACAATGTTTGTATTTCATATGATACAGAACTAAAATAAAGCAACTGGTTTTTGCTAGGAAGAATCACCTGCAGACGTACTATACCCAGTAGGTACCTATTAAGTAGTCATTTAAAGCTAGATAATAATTTGTAATTGTTGTTTTTATCTTTCAGTTATGTGTGAGTACCTAGTGCCAGACTGCCACCAGAAAGAATAAACGAAAAATATTAGACATTTTATTGGAAATAATGGAATGATGGATAAGAATTAATATTATAAGAAGTATCTAACTCAATTTGAAAAGTAGTCTATAATACCTTAAATTCAGTTGTCTGTCGTGGTTTTTAAAATTTCTAAACTAATAAATTTAAGAAAAATAAAATATTTTCATAATTCTATGTACAGTATGAAAACATCTCGTTAGAATATCTTAAAAATGTTGAAAGCTAACTGTTGTTACGATATACACAACATAATGTAATAAGGTTGGTATCGAACAATGAAATGGCAAGATTTGTTTGTAATCGTACATGCATGACCACCCTCAGATTGAACGTTGCTCTGTAATAGAAATTAGAATACAAAATAACTGTTTAATATCAAACCAGATGTAATAATGTAGATACTTAATGTAATTTTATTTTATTGTTAATAAATAATGAATACTTAAAGATGAAGGGTCAAGTTAATCAATTTAGTCACTAATAAAAAAAATAAACCACTATGTAGGCAGGTAGGATTATTTTTTAATTGAAATTATGCTGGTAGATATAATAAAATATTAAAAATCACTCGGTAACATTTTTGAATATTTTGTCCTTGTAGAATACTGTTCGCAATGAATCATACTTACCTTATTTAAGAACTGAATTTTAATTCTTCAGTGAAATTTATGTTTTAGACATGTTAATTTTGTTATAAAATTATTAAACACAAGTGGTATTTGCTGTAGTGTATAATAATACTAACAATTTAATAAACTTTAATTTCCATTATACTCTATTTACATTTTTATTTAGTTCACTAGTTAACTTACATTCCATGCACTTTAATTTTATTAAATAATTAAACCAAGTACAGAAAGTTAGGTATGTTCTTATTTATGGCAAAACGTAAAGTCTAATGTTTTCTAGCAAAATTTTCCTGGTCTCTCTCATCTATCTGTCGTAATATAAACTAATCTTGGCATCTGGCTTCTTAAGTATCTTATCGAATCTTTAAACCAATGAATAACGTAACTGTGTATGTCAACCTGTTTTCATAAGAGTACTTTGTTTTCCTGGTTCCTATCTATTGAAGATATGCTGGTGAGACATAACATTTTTGTGGATATTTTTACGTTTGTTCTTTCTGTTCTACAAATATTGGAAAATACCTTCTCATCCCTGCTCTTGAAAGTAAGCCAGAAATTTCCCAATAACTTCTCCATCTGAAAGCGATTAAGTAAAAATAATTCTCGTATATGGTAAATGGGCAGTTTCTTATAAATATAACCCTACAGTTCAAAAGGTCAAAAGCAATATGCAAGTTGCAATTACCTACAACATTGACATTCTTGCTTTGTACTTACCTCTTAGAGTTTTCCTTAGGCAAGCTACCATTAATCGTTGGGTTGTACTTAAAGACCTTATGATATCATCTTTTATTGTATTAATGTACTTAATTTGTGTAGGAATAGGTCTGCAAATTCTAATCAGATTTGATAAATTTGGAATCGTTTTTGAAGCAGGTGAATTTTTATTTATGCTACTGGAACTGAAGTATTCACTCAAGGAACCCATTAAATCATTATTTATGATTGTTTCTAGAGTTTAAAGCCTTTCTACCACTTGTGCCGGCACGTTGTTATTATTATTTTTAATTCTAGGTTAAGCAACCACAAGTTTAGATTCATACATAGGTACAGAGCTCGCAGCGCGCTTGCGCGCTTCAAGTCTAACCAAGGGAGAGGCTGTTCATAAATTCAGCAAGGCAAGGTTGCTCAAACTTCCATTTTCTTTTAATAAAACTGTACCATTATTGCAAATACGTACACCCATTCAATGTAAGTACCTCGTGGTATTACGTATTTATAATAAAATTTCTACAAAAATACTCAAACTTGCTTTGACAGTTTCTGTCACTTCACGTTTTGATGTCTATCCATGCGGTAGTTGCGTGTGTGTAAATTGGACTCATGGCTATTCTCATTTGGCATGACAAAACAATGAAATTTGAGGACTTTTCATAGGAGTTTTTTTATGACAAGATACAAATTTTTCGTGACTTTTTTTATCAGAACGTGTTCATAATTAAAGATATTTCAATTTAAATACAAATTTTGCTGAGGTTTGCTACCAAAAGTCGAAATTAAATCCATTTTCTGCAAAACCGAACACCCTGTATAAAAACTAATGCCATCATCGAATTCTACGCGCCATCTAGTGTCTGTATACCAAATTTCGTCACACTGGCTATGATGGTTTCTGAGATATTCGCACTGAAAGTCTTAGAGGGAACACCCGGTATATATAAAATTTGATAAGCTTCTAAAAGTCAAAATCTACTTGTGTACAGAATTATCTATTTACAATAAAATAAATTTTAAATCACTAAATTGAAAACTATAATATATATAATCAAAAAACCCATTTACCATTTTATGGTGTGCGCATTTTAGTTTTTTCCATGGTTTTCAATTACAGAAAATACAGTTTTTTTATATTATATTACAGGCTGAGAGAACAAGAGATTACGTATATTTCGGCAAGTGGTACGATCACGCTGTACACTCAGTGAAAGTAGCGCAAATAATGATGATTGGTCGTGCTCAAAGAAAAACCCTTATTTTAGCCGGCAGTTATGTCAAAATTGATTTAGAAACCAGTTTGATAGTAAGTTCATCATTGAATTCTGCCATTTTGGATATTCTTGTATTTTAATTATGGAATTAAGTATGCAATTCATCTAAAAATGATTGAGACCTAAATGACTTCTGAAGGTCACAGATTCGTTCTTAGGAGAAATGTGTGTTTTTTTACAATCAGTATATGGTAAATATATGGACGGAAAGTTTTCGTTTTAATAAAATTAATACATTAAACTCGCATTTAACCACCACGAAGATACTTGTTTTATATAAACTAATACTTTAATGAACGTGTGGTCAAGAAACAACCCATATACCTCTCCAGAACACAGCAATGTGCGAGAAAGAAAGGCTTATAAATCTGTAAAATAAGGATAAACAACCAATTCTGTTTACAATGATGCCACATTTCTGCCAATAGTAAAAATGTTTTCATTATTTTATTGCATTTTCCAATTTTCAATTAATGAGACATTTCGGAACTAGATGTTACAGCTTTCTTGATTTTTACAAGGTAGTTTAATTCTCAATAATTTTTAGATTGATTATAGTATAAGCAAAATATAAGTATAGATTTTTTAAAATTATTATAAGGAATAAGCTTGTTTAAAAGATATGGTGGTTCTCAAATTTTATATAGCTGTGTTACTATAAAAATTATAGTTTACTTTGATTTAATGATAACCGATTTGTTTATAATGTTTTTCTTATCATTTCTAGTATTACATTCCACACTTTTTATATAATTTTTATTTACGATTTTATTTTTAATTTCTTATTTTCAAACTGTAAATACAATTCTTAATAGTCGCGCAAGGCCAACTTTTCTAGATTCATAAAAAATGTACACATGGAAATGATCTTTTAACAGTTAATTTATTTTTCAGACAGTTAAAACAATGATATCTTATGCCATGTTCTTAAGAACTATGGGAATTAGAGAAAATTAGATCAAGAGTAATAATTAGAAATGTGTAGGAGTAGTATTTTAGTTATTACTAATGCACAATACTTAGATCAATTTTTAAAAACCTATTAGTAGCTGCAACTTAAAATAAGCAAGAGGTCGCAAATGAAAGTGCTTGTTAAATGGTAAGTTCGAATACTTTAATTGTGCTATTACTGTTATATCTGCTTGCCTTTTATAACTTCTTTGGGTGCAAACTGAACTGAATAATAATAATAAAAAAATAGGTAGACCCTAAAGACAACAAGGTCCAATTAGATTTAGATATAAACATATGTTTGCATATTTGTACAAGAAGAAAAGAAATTAACCAGCTGCATCTGAATCATGTCCTCTAGTTTCAGAGGCCATTGAACTAATATTTGAGTTTTTTGACGTATTTTTCGAACATCCAGTACCTATTCTATGTATTAATATTTTAACAAGGGATCTTTAACTGTCAATTCTACACACACACATTCAAAACATATTCAAGAGCTATCAACCGAGTCATCAATACATATTGCAGATATAATTAATTCATAAGGATAATTTGCAGTTTTTAAAAGCGTTAGAAAATTTAGTCACTTAATGAACTAGACACTAGCTTTACATTTATAGTGTTTATTAACCATGTCAGTATTTTTTAAAACTAATTTTTAATATTTTCGTAAATTTTTAGATACTTAAATTTTTTCTGGGCAGTACTAACAAATTATCATAGCAACAAAAATTATAACGTAACTGAATAGTCAGTTTGGAGATTTGTAGGCAATGTATTTCTCGTTTTTTCGTATCCCTTTAATATTATTCGGGTGTATAGGTGTGCATCCCGGAGAACACACGGCCAGGCAGATTTTCATATATTTAATTATTTTTATTTCCCAATGGAATATTGTTTATCTGGCCATTTTACACCTGAGTTATAAAGAAAGTATTACTATACCGGATTTAACAACTGCATTTGAAACACTGTTCTTAA
Source organism: Monochamus saltuarius (assembly GCA_025584915.1). NCBI lineage: Eukaryota > Metazoa > Arthropoda > Insecta > Coleoptera > Cerambycidae > Monochamus > Monochamus saltuarius. Next base: position 18,901,688 of record CM046725.1, read on the forward strand.
TGTTTCATGTAAGTATGAATCATTTTAAAGTCCGTTCTACAATCGCCCGTGAATCACAATATATATTTTTCCACAGGTGCATTGTTCACAATTTAGTTATTGCACTCTAACGAGATCGTCTATGAAATAGCAGCTGGTGTGATACTGTGCGATGTTTCTAGATGAGTGTGGATGCTTTCGCGTTCACGCTTTGCAAAACTCTTTGTCGGGGGACACATATACCGACTCCGAATGGGGAACGACGGGCGAAGCCGCGTAGATGCCGAGAAGACCACGCGATCGGGCATAGTAATATAAGTGAATAATTTAATTCATCTTCATCTGTTCGATGTGGCAGCTTATAATATTAATTCGAGAGTTCTTAAAAGAGTTTTTAAAAATAAACGATTCGACTGCCAAAACAACTGTGAAACGATGCCCTTTACATTACCGCGTGTTCTCTACGCGCGTTTTTATTGAACTGTATTCAAAATGTTATTTTTTTTTTTGTTAATTATTGTGCTTGGTTCTTGTGTGTTTTCTGTGTCTACAGAAAGTTGTTCTTTGACTTACCATACAGATTTTATGTAATTTAATATGGTCAATAAATACTACTACTACTACTACAAAACAGGACCGGTTTAAAAAATTCTGTTTCTTTGATTTGAAAAGATATAACACTCTATACAAATTACTTAATAAAAATTGTTTATTTTTACCATTACCACTCTTTAAAGGAAGCACTATTTAAAAAAAAACGCCCTGCATACGTAAATTATCAACTTGCATGTCATTAACTTGATGTTTTAAAAGCAATAGTTCATGGTAATTTCTTCTACAATCTGTTTTATTGATATTTCATTTGTCTCTTCATTCATACTCTTTCTAAACTTTTTCCATTAAGTAAAACTATATAAAAAATAATTTTAATCTGAAGTAATTTTAGGCATCAATGAAATTAACTATGCTTTTTATTAAGAAGAGTAAATTTGAAGACTTGCTGGAGAGGACAAATCATTTCTGGAAAATTGAAGATGTGGAAAACGAAATAGAGAAAGAGGAGTATAAAAAATATCTGACATTTATAAAAATTGTATCTACAATGTATAACGCTTTGTCTGTAACAACTTCAGCGGCCTTCACCCTTAAGCCGTTTTTAGTAAAAGGGGGTTATTTAACTTTTACCACATACAAACCAGATTGGATTCCGTTTTACGTTATGGCATTTTACGAAGACATGGTATTTATCTTTGGTGTATATGCTCCTGCAGTCGGGATAGACCTGTTCGCGTTGGTTCTTTTGCTGCTGGTCAAGATGCAGTTTAAGATGTTAAATCGGGAAATGGGGAGGGTGTTTCAAGGGACACCTAAATCGAAAGAAAATCTGAAGGATAACATCCTCTATAAGAGAATTAAGAAAACTGTTGATTATCATAATTTTCTGCTGGAGTAAGTGTTTTTATAAGTACTCGTATATTTATAGAGCCTGTAATCGAACTATACACAGTGGTGTGCCTAGAAATTTTGTGTGGGGGAGGTCGACTTATCATTTGAGGGTCTACGAGAAGAAAAAAAATTATGATATTAAAAAAAGTTGGTACGAATAAAGAACCAATATATTTCTGAAATATAAAAAACTGCACAGATATAAACAAGATACTAAATACGCACACTTTGATTTAATAAAAGGACGAAATTAATTAACATATTATATATGTCACAAGTCAACCACAAATCACAAAACAAAAAGATCCATCTTAGCAGATCACATAATAAAAGAATCACAGAATAAAAGGTGCAAAATAATAAATACATAAAATTCAAAGGGAAGAAGAAAAGTCCTATCAACTTACAATCCTTTATTCATTAATGTCAACCGGTTTCGAGATCAAATTTTGCACCTCATAAAGGTCATACAAGAGGCTACAATATAATGTATACTGAATGAGCATTATTTCAAAAATTATTTTTTTAGAAGCATTTCTAGTGTTGAATTTAATATTATAAAGAAAAACAAGATATACATTTTTATACATTTTAGAAAACTTTTTTTTGACAACAGAAATAGTTTTTGAAATAGTAGGTACCTATTACTTTTTTTAAAATTTTGAAACCGTTTTATTTTAAATTATAAGACCCTGGAAATGCCCTCCCCCATGGACGCCACTGACATACAGGGTTATTCAGAAATAGTGAATGGTTCAAATAACTGGAAAACGTCTAGAAGTACTGAAAGATAATTTGGTATACACGGTGTACCTATCAACAACACCCAATCCAATAATAGTATCTGTGACGTTGTCAAGTTTGCCAATTTTTTTCCTAAAAATACTAATTTAATTTTAAATGGAACACCCTGTATATTTTTACATATTACACTCTGAAGATATCAAAGAAGCACGGTGTTTTGAAAATGACTTACATAATATAATTAACGTTTTATACGAATTACCGAGGGCGATAACAAACACACAGTGGTTTGTACCGACTCGTCAGTCAAATCGGCACAATGTGTGAGGGATAGGAATCATAAAATATATAGAACGCCAAAAGAAGTACCGAAAATAGCCAAGGTATGGAAAAAACGCGAGTCTGGTAATATTGCAATAACTTAGCTTTTATGAGTTGGTTACACTAACGGGATAGCTTCACACTAATGGGTGGGAATTTCAAAATATGAAAATTTTACGTCCAATTCGAAAAAACTTATGATTACAAACATTCCGTTTTAGTTTCAATTGTATGCTGGGGTTAAAATGCAGTATAATCAAGAACAATTAAGTTGAAACAATTTCAAAAAGTGTAGTTTTATTGACAGTTCACCAAGTTACAATTTTTTTTTGGAATTTTTGGAGGGGCGTAACTTTTTACGGACGGGTTTTTTCAAAAAATTTTATACCAAAGACTCCTATTAATTTCAATCAGAGAATCGCTCCTTATATTTTTTCGGTGTTATTTAGATACACCCTGTATAAAAAAACAAGTATACCTAAATACCGTATACCACGCCAAAAACAGAAATATATTTATAAAAAATATAAATATGTTTGCATGCAATAACAAAGGAAATTAAGCGCTGCATCTAAATCGAGCTGAAGGTCAAATAAATAATTAAGGATTATTGAATTTCCTGATGTATATTTCGAACACTCAGTATTTATTAATTTATTATTATTTTAACGAAGACTTTCAAAACTGGTTCAAGAGCTATCAACAGTCATTTGCATTTGAATCAATATACATTGCAGTAATAATTAATTCATATAGATATTTGCAGTTATTATAGGCGAAAGAGAAGGTATTTGAGCAATGAACTAGACATCAGCAACTTTCTGAATAAATATTCAGTTTGTATTTAACCGCAGTTAATTTTCAATTCATAAACAAGTCCGCAATTTTCCTGATCAGTATTTACAAGCCATATCAAAGCAACTAGTTCTAGCGTCAGCCACCGTGTAGGATCCTGGCTACCGAACGGTCCCCGAGAGAATTAAAACAATTATTCAATAGAGTATTATAGAGTATTTTTGGAATAAATTGGGAAATATGTATTTGTCTTTCTTGCGCATCCCTTTAATAATGTTCGGGTGTATAGGCGTACACCCCGAAGAAGGATACACGTTCAGACAAATTTTCATATATTTTACTATTTTTATTTCGCAATGGAGTATTTTCTATCTGACTATTTTACATCTGAGCTATAAAGAAAATATTACTATATCAGATTTAACAAATGCATTTGAAACATTGTTCTTAATGTTTCACGTAAGTACAAATCCTTTTAAACTCTTACAATAGCGCGCGAATTACGGTGAGAATTGACGCCGCGAAAAACATATGTTTCTCCACAGTCGCATTGTTCACAATTTAGTTAATGAGTGGTCACGATGTTTACATATGAGTGGGGATGCTTTCGCGTTCACGTTTCGCAAAACTCTTTGCCGCGGGACACACCGACTCCGAACGGGGAAGAACGTGCGAAACCGCCGAGTAGATGCCGAGAAGACCACGCAGTCGGGCATAATAATGTAGGTATTATACTTTTTTAATATTTTTTACTTCATTAGGTATTCGGTATTTACATAAAGACTTTATATGAGTGATGGATGGTTTGTAACTGTGTAAACCACTGGTTTAAAATGTGTTGCACTTCGAAAACACCACAAAATAATCAAATGTCTGAAGAAATTTGATGAGGACTAATTAAATTTAAGTTAATAATTTAATTTTTATTTGTTCAACAGCTTGGCAGCAGGGCTAAAATATTAACTCGATAATCCCTAAAAAAATATTTAAAAGTAAACGATTCGACTGCCAACAAAACATTGTGAAACGATGCCCTTTACATTATCGCCTGTACTCTACGAAACGACATCGGTTTCAAAATTTTCTATTTCCTTAACGAAAATTGTTTATTTTTATCACTATCACCCTGTAAAGGACGCACTTGTTTTAAAAAAACGCCATGCATATGTAAATTATCACCTTGCATGTCATTAACGATGTTTTAAAAGCAATAGTTCGTTTCTTCTACAATGTGTTTTATTGATATTTCATTTGTGTCTTCATTTATACTCTTTCAAAACTTTTTCCATTAAGTAAAACTAAATAAAAAATAATTTTAATCTGAAGTAATTTTAGGCATCAATGAAATTAACTATGCTTTTTATTAAGAAAAGAACATTTCACGACTTGCTGGAAAGGATAAATCAATTCTGGAAAATTGAAGATGCGGAAAACGAAATAGAGAAAGAGGAGTATAAGAAATATCTGACATTTATAAAAACTTTATCTACAATGTATAACGCTTTGTCTGTAGCTACTTTAGCAGCCTTCGCCCTTAAGCCGTTTTTAACAAAAGGGGGTTATTTAACTTTTACCACGTACAAACCCGATTGGATTTCATTTTACGTTATGGCATTTTACCAAGACATGGTATGCATCTTCGGTATATATGGTCCTATAATAGGGATGGACTTGTTTGCATTGGTTCTCTTGCTCTTGGTCAAAATGCAGTTGAAGATGTTAAATCAGGAAATTGGTAGGATGTTTCAAGAGACGCCTAAATCGGAAGAAAATCTGGGGGACAACATCCTCCATAAGAGAATTAAGAAAATTGTTGATTATCATAATTTTCTGCTGGAGTAAGAATTTTTATTAAGATATTTATAGAGCGTGTAATATAACTATATAGGTTTTGTAATAAGGAATATATGGGTAGATATTGTGGGTGTAATTCAACGCAGGTTGGGGCTTTTGTCCACTGAGTAGTTAGTTTCACACAATATTGTTAATACCTGAAAATATATGAAATAACTATATAGGGTTACTTAGAAGTAGCGCATAATAATAATAATAATATAGACTAGTGCGGGAGAGGGGGCGGTATATTAGTATTAAGGCGGGGATTTTGTAGAAAAGAAATTGCACAGCCTGAGTGAGCAAAACGGCGAATCAATGAGGCCTATGAGACAGTATACAAACCGTATAGGCCCGAACCACAAGGTTCCTTGAAGTTTATCGTGCAATTTGACGTACATAAAAATGGAAGACATGATATATGATATGATTTTACTCGGGGACACAAAATGTAAAATTAGCAATAAATATTAATCTGAAAGTGAATCACAAGTTGTCCTATATGGCCTGGCTAGTGAGTGAAGTAATTTGGTGGCTGTGATAATTTTGCCGTAATTGCGAGATATTGGTGTAGTACCTGTGTGGCTAAAATTCAGGTATTTTAATATTTATTTTAATTATTCTTGTGATTTTATGAGCAATGAAAATTATCTCACGCACTAGCGGGCACCTTTGTGAATACGTTGATATATAATAATAACCAATTATTTCAATTTTCTTAGAGTTCTGTGTCCTCGTTTGAAGCCCTGTCAGACGGTAAAAATATGTATACAAAATCCCAGTCTTAAGCAGGCCGCATTTGCGCCCAAGATCGACTTACGTTGGTAGGCCCTAACCACTATTCAGTGCAGGAATGAGGGAAACCTGGAAAACCTCATTCATTAGGGGGCATGGGTCAATTAATTGGAAAACCTATAGAATTACGGAAACAGAATTTGATATACAGAATGTATCAACAACGCCCAATCCAGTAATAGGATCGACGACGTTTCCAAGTTTATAGTTTATTTTATAACCACATATAATTGGTAATCGGTACAATTCATAGGGGATGACATACGGTGACAAAAACCGATGTGTGTCATCTCGTCCCGTCGTTCTATGAAATTCTTGTAAGAATTTAATTTTAATGTTGAGTTCTATTAAATTCGATAGTCTTATAACATTGCATAGGCAAGTTGTTACAGTTTTGTTTTGGTTATATTAAAGTTGTAGTAGAGTTGCTCAGCTTCAATGAAGTTTTTTAACCTTTAGTAAACTAAACTGTGCTTCTTGGATAGTATAGTGTTTATGTCCTATAAATCTCGATCTATTAAAAACATTTTTTCACCGAACTGAAACTGTTGGTTTTTAGTTACGTAAATAGAATAAACAATTTGATATCTGAGGGTATGCTGGTATATGTAATTATCATTGTCCTGTCAATGTGTGTGGAAATGTATATTGTATCGACACAGTAAGTTATAACTTATTGCTGTTTTAATGAAGAATGAAAAAAAATATTTTTTTTTCAGAAAATCGGTTACAGCAGCAGTTAAAGTAGTTTTGTATATGACCAATGGACTGTTGCAATACTCTATCTGTTACTGTTTACCTGCGCAGGCTGTAACTGATGAGGTAATAGTTATTATTTGGAATCAGAAATATCTTTCCTACTATTATAGTCAGGTTTCAAAATAGTAGAGAGGTCAACACAAAGAGAAATACGTATTATACAGTTTCCTTTGCAATATTGTTACAAACGCTATTGGTAGCTATTGGAGTTAATTGGGATCTGCCTATTTTATCTGCACAGCTATCATGGTCGAGTGCGCGGGCAAAGTTAGAATATCTATTTTCGCTAATTTAATTAATTTATTAGTGATGTTGTGCTCTTAGGAACGGAGAATACTTTGAGCTCTATAGCGTGTTCCCAAAATCGTAAACGCCCTAATCTAACAAGTGAGGAATATCAGTATGATAAAAAACGCGTATGTCTGTGAGTAGTGTATATCGTGCAATAAAAAGTGACAAAGAAGAATATACATCAAGAAAGAAGAGAACGGGGTTGATGACACAAGAACGCGATTCGTAGATCACATCGATATTTTAAAAATGAGCTTCCGACAATAAAAAAATTCAGGTCGCTATCTCACAAAATAAAACTTTGCCTAGAATATTTTACAAAGATGCTTTTGCGAATTATGCGTGAGATAAGTTTCCGTTATATAAAACAAAATCGAAAGGGTATGCTGAGAGACAAAGAAGAAATAGTGATATAACAATGAAACTGTTTAAAACAAATGTTAGGTCAAAATCTGAATCGAAGAATATATTACACTGACGAAACATGGATGGCGGTACAGTGTGTATAATAAGTGTAAATGTGTATCCTTAACAGTGACAGTGATAGTAGCCAGTAGTGAATAGTGTGTATATTTATGTGTTAAAAGTGTGGTATCCGCGGAGTACGCATCAGGTAAGTATAAGGTTGTGGTACTGGACTATTACCGTCTAAAAGGAGGCCATTCTACAATTGTTTAGATGACACGGGTGAGTTTATAAACTTTTTAAAGTGCGTCACTCAGCGTCAGCTTGTTATTGGTAATTTTGTGTTTCTTGAATCCTTCTGAAGTGATACGTGTATGGAATCTTGTCTCCTGCAACCTTCACCTCCCCTACTCACCTAAGTGCTGTAAATTAGACACTCTACTATTTTGAAACTCTGGTATAACTATGTTTTCATCATATTCACTTAATTTGTTAATCAATACTGTTCTGCAATAATATTCCAATGTACTTTGGTTTCTTTAAATACGAAATTAGAGAACTTTATTTTTTTTTTGTAGGCTGAGAGAACAGTAAACTACGTGTACTTCAATAAATGGTACGAACACCCTGTATCTTCAGTAAAAGTGACGCAGACAATGATACTTGCCAGAGCTCAACAAAAAACGCTTATTTTAGCTGGTGGATACGTTAAAATTAATTTAGAGACTTGTCTAGCTGTAAGGATAGCAAATGTATCCCACATAGCCATACGTTTTTATATTTAAATCTTATTTTCAGACACTTAAAACGATGGTGTCTTACGCTATGTTCATTAGAACTATGGGAATAGGAGAAAATTAGTTCAGTAGTTGATTAGTAGGGGGGCTCTATAGATCTTCTAATATCTATTAATATTTTTTAATTATTCAATGTAAAGGATACGCTTCAAAGAAGTAACAGAAAACGTAAAAATAAACAATTTTCATTAAGCCTGTGGTTCACAAAGTTTTTCTTTCATCGTAAAACAATTGTTTAATTCTGGAAACAGAAAATTTTGAAATCGGCAGTTGTGTGGAGAAGAGCTCTATCAAGAACGTCGGCTTGTAAAGTTTTTTTTGATATTTTTATGTTGAAACGTCGCTAGGATTGAAACTAACAACATAATAGAAATAAATAACTGCAAATTCATAATTTGAATAAGGGAATGTTTAAATAAAACTACGTCAATAATTTATATGTTGAAAGTCGCTAGGATTAAAACTAAATAATTGCAAATTCATACCTTGAATAAGGGAACGTTTAAATAAAACTACGTATATCAATTTGTAGACACCGTAACGTTCGCAATACGTCGCTAAGCATGAAAAATTGAACCTATGACTTAGGTTAGTTCACTGACCAGGATCGATCTATAAATTTGGATTTATTTTTTGGAATACATGGTATTTTAGACTACTAGTTGCTTAATAAAAATTATTTATTTTTACGTTCTCCATAAGCTTTTTGCAGGAATGCACTTATTTCAGAACATATAACAAATTATTTTGTTGCATTTAAGCTACTGCTATTTGTACTTATATGCTAGTATTTAGTGTCCCAAATTATTTCTTAGTACGCTATTCTAAATGCAATGTTATTACTGGAATTATAAGATTAGTATTTATTAGATCTATACGACTTGACCACTTCAGTATTGTATATCACAAAAAAACGCAAAAATATTAAAAGTCACGTACCTAGTTTGAAATTAAAACACGAAATTATTGAATTTGTTCATTGTTTGTCCTTTTAATCCTAAATAGAATAGAAACATATATTCACCTGTTGAAAAAAATTAATATAAAATTCAATATTCTTGAACGAAACTTCCGATATAGAACTTACTTTTGGCCTGCACCTTATTTTTGTAATTAATTATAAACGTATTAATTGCTGGCTTTCTTGATACTCCTTGAGTAAACTTTATTGGTAAACTTTTTCATTTTTTATTTATCAAACTTATAAAGTAAAAAAACTGATGGATATATAACCAGAGGGCAGAAGCAGCTTTACATCGATATCATCAGAGTGACTAATTGTTCCCAACTGTTATTTTGGAGATGTATTTCCAACTCCTAAATATTTGCTTGATAATGTTCGATGGGATGGGTGTCAATCCTAGGAAAGGATATTCTATACCACAAGTATTTCTATATATTCTTACAATTAGTTCACACTGCACCATCTTCTACCTAAGTATACTGTCCCTAGTTTACAAAGAACATATTACTATGACAGATGTAACTAATGCATCGGAAACATTGTTTTTAATGTGCCATGTAAGTACAGAAATTTTATTGACTTCTGAATTTTTTCACCAAATTTTTGGATGAGAATGTCAGATGGCGACGCTTGCATAACATCCTCGTTCTTCATAGTACAAAAAAAGATGACAGTATAGCAATAAATAGATATTTAGAATATTACGCTAGAAGCCACCATTTTTCTCGAAAACGGCACAAGCTACAAAATTTAAATTAGTGGTACAAATTAGCAACAAAATATTCACTTGTTTTTTAGCGGCCGTTACAGTTGACTTTCCAGAGTATTAGACGTTAATAGCTGTTTTACACACAATTTACTGAACAAGTTGACCTTCAATTTATTTCAAGTACTGTGAAACAGGCTACAATTTATTGAATTTTACAATTTCTACAACTACAATTTCATGAAATTGTAGATTTTAGAACATGCTCTAATTTATTGGTCAATTTTAGAGTATCTAGTTACATTTTATATTTGTGTTTAAATACCAACCTAATTGTGTTGACGAATTTATAATCAAATCTTTCAGAAAATAGTTAATGTGATTATTATAGCTAAAAGTTCGTTGGTTTCTAAACAAATGATACTAATAAGGCAATTATGATTTCAATATATTTAATTGCTTTACTTGAAAATAGGAATTAGGAGAAGTTGGACAACAAAATATTTGAATTTTAGTTGACAAGGTTTGAGGTTGACAGTAAGCAGCAATGAAATTGGTCGATAAATTGTAAATACTGGAATGTGTAAATCAGTCCTCAATAAATTGTGAAATTGATCAATTTCTTTGCAAATAAATTGTCAATTTATTGTTCAATAAATTGTTGTATGTAAAACAGCTGTAAGTGGACTTTCTACATCATCAACGTTTGCCAGGGATGACAGGGATTTTATAGGAGTGTCGCCATCTAGTTTGTTGAGTTTGACTGATTACCAAACATCAAATATATCATATACGAGGACACCCTTTTAGGGAATGGTAAAATGTACTATACTTTTCATCAAAAGAAAGAAAATCCGTGATTTGCTGGAAAGAATGGATCATTTTTGGAAAATCGAAGACGTCAAAGACGAATCAGAGAGAAAAGAACACCTACAGTATCTGAATGTCATAAAAATTGCGTTCTTCGTATACACACTTATGTGTATCTGTACGACCATATCCTTCACATGCAAAGGTTTGTTCATAAAAGGCGACTACTTGACTTTCAATGCGTACAAACCACAATGGATACCTTTCCCGGTTATGCTAGTTTACGAATTAATAGTGTTCGTAGTTGGGGTATATTTTCCTATTCCGGGCCTAGACAAGTTCATGCTGACAATGCTGCTGCTCACCAAGATGCAGTTTAAGTTACTAAATCAAGAAATGGAAAGGACGTTCAACGAGATGGCCAACTCGGAAGAAAAATCAGAACATTTCGACAATAAAATTAAAAAAATTGTAGATTATCACGATTTTCTTTTGGAGTAAGATTCTTGTATTGTATTATAATTAAAATTGATTTTACAGTGACGAATCTTTTCAAACGTTTTATCTACAATAGTCACACGATTATGATTTGACACTGAGAAGCCGAAAACAGTGCCCAGTACACGCAATTAGATTAGGCAGTTTAAGAAATCGTGAATTCAGTTTTGGCACCTTGCTAATAGTATTTATATACTCGCGACAAGAATTCAGACGACTTACGTCATACGAACAAATGAATAATTCATTTAATTTGCATCAAAGTATTTAAGAAACTGCAACTTATAGTCATAAAACTATATACTACACTAAAAGTTTGCATTATAAACTGCACTAAATTGCAAAAAATGATTGTTTTTTACGCGACCAAATATCGAAAATTACGTTGACAATAAAAACAAATGTGTAACGTCAGTCGTGACGTAAGACGTTTGAATGCTGGACGCGAGTATACCAATAGGTTGTTTCGTGAGCATAAATTCAGCATCGTCCGCATTCATTAAAAATCTGGTATTTCCTTATTTGTTAATAAGTACCTTCGATTCTGAGTTTTTTCTTCAAGAATAGAAGTACATTTAAGTAAGTACTTTTTTATATCGATATTATTCTTGAGTGAAATTTCTGTTCCTATCATTGAGCAATTTCATCAAAGAGATGAAGGCTTCTGTGTTTTGCTTAGTTCGTTGAAATATACTAATCATCCTTTCTCGCTAGTTATATTAAATATCTTATCTATCATTTTTCCCTACACTATTTTCAGTGAGCAAATGCTTCTCAGAATTTCTTTCGTGATTTATCTGATACAAAATTGGAAACAACACTGGAAGCTTTCATTATCAATGTGGGATGGCAAATCATCGCTTGAAGTCTTATTTACACTTTCACAATTACGTGAAATAATTCAATGGCAGCTATGTTTCTGCCCGTTTCTACGGTAACTTCTTAACATACGATTTTTACTTTTTTAATATTAATTATTATTATTAATAACCTGACAGTTGTAGATAAAGCGTTGTACGTAATACGTAGGATACTACATTATTACCGCACTTATGTGGTTATACACACATTTCACATGCGTGCGATAATGTCTAGATCCCATTTATTGCGCAAGTAACTATTATATTGTTATGGAATTGACGTTTTTACTTTTTCAGTTATGTGAAGAGAATAAGTAATATATTTTCTGAAGGCATGCTGGTATATATCATTGTCATCGTTATGTCAATGTGCATCCAAATGTACGTTGTATCTACACAGTAAGTTTTTATCTTTCTTTGTCGATTATAAAATCTCTGACTCGTTTGTGCTGCCCTAGGAGCTCTGTAAATGCATTAATTAAAGCTCTACTATATATGACCAATGGAATAGTCCAATATGCTTTCTGTTACTGTGTACCTGCACAAGCTATATCTGATGAGGTATGAACACCTAGAGCTATTTTACCTTATTATGCCTACACTCAAATGACAATTTTTACACACACAAGTCTCTCATAAATACAGATTGATTTTCTTAACTAGACTACTTTTTCATTTAACTTTATTTGAAATCCCCAAAAATAAGAAGGAAAAAATATTATATAAAAATTTGCAATAATTCGGTACGACAGGTTTCTGCTCCTAACGTATGTCTATGTTTTGTTATTTTCGTTTCTTTGTTGACGTTTTTGCTCTATCAGTTATTTGTTGTATCGATGTATTACCTAATGTATTGCGAAATGTAAACTCTTTAAAGTTATCACTTAAAAAGTTAAAATGGTTTTCAGTTGAGAGTGTCGTCAAAATGCGTTTGCTGCCTCTCGCTTATGCGAATAAGAATGCTTTCCCCAAGTCCATCACAATTTCAGAAATTGTATTATTCTTGTTGAACATGCTAGGAAAACTAGTGATTTTTGGAAATAGAAAAGTTATATCAAAAAGTTGCTTATTTTAACCAGTTGTTGTATACACGTTTAAGATGATATCACCAATTAAAAACATCACCCTGTATACTGTATAATAATGTGCAATGCTTGCTACAGACTATGCGTGAATTGGCGATTCGTGATTTGTAAGGAATTTGTGCAGTGTGTAGGGTTTTTATGAATGGATTTTTAACGAACAAGACCCTACACACTATTCGAGAATTTCTCACATATCACGAATCGCGCATAACAAATTGCCAATAAACGCATAGTCTGTAGCAAGCCTTAGAGGATTGATTTCTGAATTTTTTTCAGGCGGACATGACAATACAATACGCGTATTTCAGTAGATGGTACAACAATCCATCTTCAACAAAAGTGGCTCTGTTGATGATGATCGGAAGAAGTCAGAAGAGAACGCTCATTCTAGCTGGTGGACATATTAAGGTTGATTTGGAAACTTGTCTAAAAGCAAGTATATCATATTTATTAGCTCTGTATATTGTATTTCAAAGTTCTGGTGAATGTGTGCAGTTGTTTTAAATGATTCCTTCAATGAAACGAACAAATATACAGTCATTTCGTCATTTTTTTGTCTACGATTTGAGTCTGATTTTTTTTTAAGAAGTTGTAAATATCACAAGTCTACGAAGCCCTAGAAGGGCCATGTCTACAATTTTTTTTAAGTTTATACTTTAATCTCTGAATTCATACTTTTAAATCTGAATTCAGATTTTAATCTCTGAACTTACACTGCTAACGAAATTATGGGACAAGTCGTAGCACTCAGAGCTTTCTAGATAGAGAATTGAGATTTAGAGGACATAATATACAGGGGAAACTGAAACTTTACGATATTTGTCTTCAACTATGAAATTTTACAACACCCTGTATAATTTTACTGTTTTTGATTCTAGAGACGATTTAAGGTGCAACTGTACTTGTTTGGGAAATGATTTAGACCACTTAATTTTCTTAGACTTATTTTTATTTCTGGATCTAGATTGCCGTGATGTGCTAACACCAATTTCCTGATTAAAACTGATTGTACCATTGTCATCAACAGTATTATTTAAGTACTGGGTGTCTAAATAACGTTGTGCCTTTGAATTACACCTGAAATGCCTATAGCAAACAGCCGCAGTTAGTCGTCAGCGGTGCCACTTGTCATGTACTGGTTTCGAACTGGTTAGTTCTTATCAGTATATCACAAATGAAGCCAATAACTCGCAACCTTAGCTGTTCACAATCTGTCATAATAGTTAACAGAACATGAGTACACAAGACGTAGCACGTGTGTACACATCTAGTAGTCATTGGCTACTCAAAGCTGGGCCTGAATACAGTCACAAGCAGAAAGCACTCCACTATACTGAGAGAACCATTGCCATATTTTTAAAAGCGGAATTCTAGGAAATAACTACTCTGTGTACTAATGCTCTGACTAGCAAACAACCACGGTTAGTCTTAAGTGGTGCCTCAGACATATTATATTAGTTTCGAGCTTGTTAGCTCTCATCAGTATGCTACAGGTGAGCAACCCGGGCTGTTCATGTTCTATTATTACCGACGGAAGACATATAAGTACGCGAGGCGTAGCATGTATCGTCTACATTTGGTACTTACTGATTACTTAATGCTGGGCCTCAATAAAACTAGAAGCAGAAAGCGACAAATTACACTGTAGATACTATTAAAGGCCCTATTCGAACATTAAAGTCTGAATTCAGACATTAAAGTCAGAATTCAGAGTTTAAAGTCTGAATTCAGAGTTAAAAGTCTGAATATAAATTTTTTTTGTAGATGTGGCCCTTCTACGGCTTCGTGCAAGGCTGCAAATGAAACGGTATTACATTGATATTCCCGTAGGAATTTGGTGTCCTGAAATCCAAATCTGCAGTGGCGGCTCATGACTTTTTAAGCTAGTAAGGCAAGCAAATACCAAATGCGAACTGCTTAATTAAGTTTTTGAAACTTTTTTCTTAATCATTATTTATACGTAAATCAGAAAATACAAATATAGGATTATTTAAAATTACTCTAGTTGGTTAGGCAAAGAATTTTTTTAACTATTTGACGATTTTCTCGATCTTTCAAATTAAATAATTTCTGCTTTCTGTTACGCGCATCATCCAATGGCGTTGTAAATATTTTATTTACATGTTACAATGTTAATTTGCAGTTTAAAAAACTGTAATGAATAATTGTATTATGAAATATTAACAAATATCCCGACAACTTTTTAAATCAGAATATCCAGTTTTGCCAGTGTTGAAAAAGCGCGCTTATTTATTGAATAATTAATATCGTTAGCTTATTCCTCACGTTTTCTTATTCTTCGGTGGTAACGTCGCTGTTTACAAATCGCACCACCGTTAATGCTGTTGTTGGGTAACATTTGTGTATTTATAGTAATTTATAGATATACATAGCCAATATATTCTAATGTTAATGGATCTAATAACTGATTAGATGATTAAAGTAAACAATTAGTGATTCTTATTTGTTACTTTCAAAATCTTACTGAGACACAGCCTCACCTGCCTGGTCTGGAATTTAGCAGATATTCTAACCTCAAAATGAAAATTAAAGGGTACAATTCGTAGTTAACGCCAGTCTCAGTTTTTGCCGATAAAATTATTTCTAAGCAGAACTCTAAAAATACCCTAAAATAGATATTTTTGCACTTTAGGTTGGAATATCTCAAAATCCGGACGTGATAGCGCTTTTATTCTTATTTATCAATCAAATCAGATTAAATTATTTCAGGTAAAACATTTACTTTATGTCATTTAAGTATTTAGTTTAGTTTCTTTCGAGCATTGTAAAATGAGTTTGCAACTTATAAAAGAAATAAAAGTTTAATTTTTTTTTACTAAAATGCCTTGTAAAATGATTCGAACTAATTTAAAAATGACTATTATTTTTCAGACAATTAAAACAATGGTGTCTTACGCTATGTTCATTAGAACTATGGGAATTGGGCAGGAATAGACTGCTGATGGAACTATGGAATATTATCTATTATTTATTAGAATAGTCATAGCACTTAATATCGTATAAATGTGTACAAGTATAGAATGTAGTGAATAAAATATTGGAATTTTACTGTAATCATTTTAAGATTAAGAATCCCAATATTTTTCCGATTTTATATTATGACCATGGTAGAATAGTAGTTCAAACATATATTCTAAACATGCAATAGTATATTGTAACAAGTAATTTACAGTCACTGATTATTCAAGTCTTATAAGTAACCAGTGATCTTGCGACGTCTACTATGAATATTTCACGCTAACTTGGACTGTATAATCTTCTACATATCGCAGCACGGCAATTATCATTATATTTTCATAGAAATCTAGCAGAATGAATTTGCTAGGTATGTTAAATATTTTAATTGTCCTTCTATATGTAATCTTACAAAAGAGACTTCCGTTACAGTCACACAGAAACATATTAAACGAAATGTATTTTTATAACATAAATTTCTGCTTGAATCTGTTCAATTTAATGGGGGTACATCCTGACAAAAGGGGCAGTATATTACAAACAATGATATATATTTTAGGAGCCGTTTTAAATTTAAGTATAATTTTCCTGTCAACATTTTTACTAGTTATCAAAGAACGGGTAACTATAACTGACGTAACTGATTCAATAGAAACAATTGGACTGCTTTTACATGTAAGTACTCAAATGATTTTCATGGTTCAATTTACATATCAAATATGTACAATGTTTGAAATTAAAAGTTATGTTTGAATATACGTTTTTGGCCAAAGAAAATCCCTAATATGAAAAAATTATACTTGGCAATAATTAAGATGTAGAATATCGGCAAAGGTTAAATGGATTAATGTTTAATGACGCAAAAGCGATATTAACAAAAATTGTCAGAATTAAGTTATTAATGTGAAAATTTTAGTTCATTTAACACAATTTACTTAAAATTTTGACTATCCATTATGTATTTACTTGTATTATTTTTAGGGTTTTCTAAAATTGACAAATCTCTTCGTCAAAAGATCAAAGATATCAAACTTGCTCAGAGCGATGGAATCCCACTTCTGGAAAATAGAGGACGTAGAAGATACTGACTCCAGAAATTTACACCAAGAATTTTTAAACTCTTTAAAAAACATTCTGAAATTTTTTACTTCGTTATGCGCATTTCTTGCCATCTTGTTCATCATCAAGGGATTTGTAGGTCAAACCGTTTTCGAAATATACCTTCCAGACTGGTTTCCCCTTTATCTGTCCGTGTTTTACCAGAGTTTTACTTGTGTTTTAACTATTTCTTTCCCAGTGATCAGCACGGACCTGTTTATTTTCACAATTTTTATGTTGACCAGTTTACAGTTTAAGTTGCTGAATGAAGAAATAAGGAATATATTTGGAAAAACAGGACAAGTGGTGACAGACAAGGAAACTATAAAGAAGAGGATAAAGAAATGTGTCGAACAACACATTTTCTTGAAAAAGTAAGTTGCGAGGGTGTCAATGTTGCAATATTAAAACTTTTAATATATAAATAATGAATTTTTATAATTCTTGTTTTTTTTTCAAAGTGCTGATATCTCAAGCGGGTTTTACACTAACCATTTATTGTGGAAGAAATTGATGAATTAATTCATCAATTTCTTCAAGGTCGCACTTTGGTTTTACATTATGTTCAGGGCTCGGCAAGTTTCTTAACAATTTTGCTGTCAGATGTCACCCGTACCAACCTAAGAGTAATTTTAAGATTTGACTATATCATTCCCATTTGCATACGAAACAAAAACTGTTAAAACGAAAAGTAATTTTAATAATCATATTTTAGGGCAAAAAGCTTCCATTGCATTTATTATTGCTGCTGCTCGGTTACTGGTTAAATATTTACATTTATTTTAGGTTGGTATTCCTGAATTGAAGTAAAATTGACGAAAAATTAGAACAAGTTTTAAGTCGTCGATAACTTGACGAAGTTCTTCATCAATTTATTTGACGTCCAAATTTTAGTATTACATTTGTCAATTGACTTGACGAAGTCACTTGATCAATTAATTGACAAAGAAATTGTTAATGTAAAGCGGTCTTCAGGAAATGTTAATATAAAGCTATTTAGTGTAGGTTCCCTGAAAAAACTTTTAAAAGTACCTACTATCATTATCCAAAAACGTCATAAAAAAATTACCGTTCCATTAAAAACAGTAGGTACGGTACATATGACGATTATTTGATATATAGTGATTTTCCGGGTTATGCCGTGACCTTGGTAGCTGCTCGCTGCCAGTAACAGTATTAAAGTGCACATCCCTAGCTATAGCTGGGATTCTTTGATCTGCCCTTGTTGTTCTTAGGCTAGGCTCTGTGGTGGCAGACCCACTATCAGTATCTCTGGCCCGCTATTATAATGATTTCGGCTCCTGTTGTTGGTATTACGACTGATAAGGTCAGAACCGTTCCTCGAATAATGGCGGTTTTCCGAGACGTTCCATTGCTGCTTCTGTAACTGGTCGCGACAGAAATCAGTCGCCGCGAAGTTTTTGCGGAGTAACCACTGAAGATTCCGACGGTGAAGAACGGCGCAACGTTGGGAAACATGGGATGCGACCAGTTACAGAGGCGGCTACGGGACATCTTGGAAAACCACCATTATCCGATAAACGGTTCCAACCGTAACAGTCGTAATACCAACAACAGGGACCGAAATAAATATATGGGAGATACCGATAGCGGGTATACCTCCACGGAGCCTAGCCCGAGGACAACAAGGGCAGGACAAAGAATCCCAGCTATAACTAGGAATGTGCACTTTAATTTTGTTACTGGCAGCGACCAGTTACCGATTTCACGGCATAACTACCCGGAAAAACAATATATATCAAATAATAACACCTGTCGTGAAAGCCTAAAAACCACAATATATATGACATCATAATTTAAAACTTGGTGATATGTAAAATAAATCAAATTAAGGGCCACTATAAAATTCAGCATTTCAGCGTTTTCTGAAATATGTATTAATTTAATAAATTACTCTATATTTTAGAATGATCTTTTTCTGAAAATATTATTTTTCATTATGTTAACTTTTAGCTTCGTTAAGATGTTAAACGATACTTTTTCTCAAGTATTATTCATTTACAACGGCGATATTGTTCTTTCTCTATGCGTTGAAATGTACATCGTATCAACACAGTAAGTAAACATAGCTTTCTCTATTATTTCACATCATAATAAAAGCACATAGGGTGTTAACGATAAGTTTGACCGAACTTCAACGGCGTATTCTACAGAGAAAAATAATTAGGGTGAATAAATAGAGCAGGTGAAAACAATGGGATTATTATATTTAATTCATCTTATCTTACAGAAAAGCAGTATCTTTGAAATAAATAAACTTAATGACAAATTAAAATCTACAAAATTATTAATAATTATTTTAAGACCTGTTAATTTTACGGACATTTTACAAGAATATTTTTTGTCCCAAATTGATAGAAAATTCTGAAAATATTGTCATATTTTAGAATCAACATTGGCGTACGTTTTTCCATTAAAATGTACACTGCCCCCAGTAACTACGCCGCTGTAGTATATTTTAAACTGTTTTAACCATAGAAAACTAGTTACTTTTGAAAAATATTACCCTCCAAATTTTGTAAAAAAATCTTTTTCAGGTTTTGTTATGGATAAAAAAAAATTATAAAACTTACTGGCACTTAAGAAGCTTTGAACCAAAAACTGTTTTGACAACCTAATTATTTTATCTTTCAAACTGTTCTTTAACATTCTACATATAGCTGCTGTCAAGAAATAGTTTAACCTAAACTGCATATGGCTGGAAATATTTTTTTTACATCTTTAAATCTCTATACCTAACTGGTCTACTATTACTTCCGGATATATAGTTCTTCTTCCTTTCAGAAATTCATTTCAAGCCGCTGTCAAAGCAGCAGTATACGTATTTACTGGAATGTTTCAATATACAGTATGTTATTGCATAGCAGCCCAGGCTATCACTGACGAAGTAAGTACCTACGTATGTACGTAGATTGTAAAGCTCACCGAAATAAAAAAAAACGATGTACTCATTATTTGCATTGATATTACAAGTGTCTTACTTTTAAAGGCTGATGAAATAAGTAAGAGCGTCTACTTCGGAAACTGGTACGAGCATGCCGACAAATATATGAGAACTGCAACAGTGTTGATGATAACGAATGGTCAAATACCTGTTACTATTACCGCTTTAAGTTTTATGAAAGTTAATTTGGAGACGTGTTTAAAAGTAAGTAAAATATATATTTGCTCTGTTTATTTGAGTGTTCTGCTACATGTGGAAAAATTTTAAGAAAAAAAATTAAAAATCTAACCAAAAAGTACTTTTCTTTATACTTATAAAAAAATTACTAAATACCTACTTTCATAATTTCTCTAATTTTTAGACAACGCAGACTATATTATCATACTGTATGTTCTTGAGGACTATGGGTATAAACTAGATTAATGGACCAATGGATTAGATAGAATGGTTGATAGACTTATTTATTTTTAAATAAAAGAAGTCACTTAAAAATTTTGAAAGCAAAAAGCAAACAAGATTTGTAGTTATTTAGAAATATGTACCTACTAAATTAAAACAATTTGAAGTGTTTTCTCGTGATTGGTACATTTCAAAACTGATTTAAAACAATTTCAAAGTGACTTCATAATTTCATAGCACAAGAAAATAGAAATTTCAAACTGTTACCATAAGAAACAGTGCACTACACTTAGCACACAGATTTGGAATTGGATTAATGAATTGTGCGTGCAATTTGGAAAATAGGATAGGATTGTTGTGAAACGGGATGAGTGACGTCATAAGTTCATACCGAGAAATGCACTATTTCAATTCAAACCTCGAAAAAGTGATGGTGAAAACATCTTACAATTACATTCTGTAGAAATTAAGAATTGTCTATGGTTAGGAATAGGAATTACTGGACTATTTGAATTATAAATCACATACTTCTAAAATATAATTATATAGAAATACTAAATAGCGTTTTATTACACAAATCCTTATCGGCAAACGGGAGATTTTTTAATGAAATGATGAGGTTAATACCATTAGAATATTTCAAACTTTGTCTACAAGTCACAGATTTGAATTTGAAATCAGTCTTCTCAAGATATAACGTGTCATTGATTAAACAATTAACAGGTATGGTAACGAAGAGTAAAATGTTAGTACACTATATGATTAGGGATTTGCAATAAATGAATTCGTATTGTGGTGACCTGACATAGGTACCATTTTCATTCTCTATATAAAATCATAGGAAAACAAAGACAGAAATAATTTGAGCACACGTACTGTCTGTACCGTTTGTAGTTTGTATATTATATAAAATACACATTTATTCAAGTTATCCGCCGATTTAGTATATAAAAATAATTCCTCCTGCAGAACTATTGTATTTTCATCGTTTCGATTGTTTTGATAATTAAAATTGACAAGCATCTTACTGGTGAGCGAATTTAGACATCTACCTTTAGTAAAATGAATATTTTTAACGCCATTAGGGATAGGTATAGAACAACTAGCCTAAATTCTCTTACCTTTTTACGTGTTGTCCATGAATATGCATTTTCTGTCACTACACACACAAATGTTTCTACATAATAGGTAGGTACACATTTTAAAACATATTTTGTGTTTTGCATAGGTAATGCCGTATAGAATAGGCACTGATTATAGTGCTACTGACTTCACAAACAATAAAAACAATGTCGTTTGTTGTTTTCCACAGCCAACTTACCAGTTACCGGCAAATATTTCATTTGCGTTATTTAAATTTTGTCACCAATCAAATTGAAAACATTCGATTCATGGCAATGGTTAGATCATGATATCACCGAACACTGCAAAAATGTTATATTGGAGAAAGACAAATGAAATGAATCACGATTATTTTAAAAATAAAAATATACATACATACTTACATACATTTTACTTAAATAGGTTAGGGCATATATCTAATACTTTACGTTTTGAATAAATAAATAGGTATATTTGAAAATATATGACTAGAAATTATTTAATATTTGAATAAAATCTTTAAATGTTTACTGAGTGTTACATAAAAAATTGGTATATGTTATAATAAGGTTTATGTTTAAAGTATTTTAATAAAATAAACAATAACATGGATATAAAAAAGAAATAAGCTTATAAGTTTTGTTTATCAAGAAAATAAGCAATGTTATTAAATAACATAATCTAAAAACCATTGCTTAGAACTTAACTAATGTCAAAATGTTAATATACAATGTACACAGTTTCAACTTCAAACAGAAGAAGAATGAAAACTTGAGGCTATTGAAAAATTTCTATTTCGAGATTTTTTTAAATTAAACATGGATGTGAACATAGGTATAAAATTATGTTGTATATTGTGAAGCATAAAATTATGTATCTACAGGGTGCTATAGGTTTAACTGCCATAATTTTAAAAGGCGATAGCACAGAATAATGCAATAGTATACATCAACATAAACAAAAACGTCCTATATACAATATTGGGATTAGGATTCATGTTACATAGGACGTTTTTGTTTATTTTCATGTATACTGTAGCCTGTTAAAATTATGACACTCAAACCTCTAACACCCTGTATATTTAAAGGTTAGGGACAAATAAATAATTTTGTTCAAACATAACAAACAAGTTTATTACTCTCCGTGTTTAAATGAACAATTTTGTGAACTATGCAGACAACCGTTGGGATGGTATTTCCAAAACCAACAACGCTTATCCTTATACTTTTTTGTATCCTCACTTAGTACAGGAGGTTCCCTTAAAAGTACAATACCCTTTCTAATATTAAAAAGATACCTATGATTTTTGAGAAGCGTTTGCAATCCTCCGCATTGCTCTTTTAACTGTTTCAAATCATCTCTCGCTATTACCTTGGATAAATCTGAAACGGTCAGACTGCCACCTGCGTTCCACTCCTCTCCATTTGCCTTTTTTACATAATTCTCCTTAGCTAATAAGCTACTAACACAAGTAAAGACCAATTTTTGAATCAAGTCTCTATTCAACTGTGTACAATTTCTCACAGCTTCAACGTTTGGTCTTGCCTTGAAATTACACGAGGACAAACGAGATTCAATAAATTCATTCACATCAGAATTAACCCTAGCTAGTTCATTTTCGCTGAACGTTTTCCTGACACCTACCAAACATTTCCTCTTTGTGGAAGGTATTCTGAGTTTGTCGGTTTTAGTGTCAAATCCACACATGTTGTAAATGTTTGTAATGTAATCGAAATAATCCGAATACTGACTGACTAAGGTGTTTGTCCTTGCGTACTTCTGCCCGCTGAAGTCATAGGGGCAGCAAGGAATAACAAAGATATTCGTCTGTGGTGAGCTTTTCATAGCTATCACTGGAATCCAGGGCGTTAGTTCGTCCGAGTGATTGCCGATTATCCAGGTGCAGTCCGGGAATAATGAAGATGGGGTAACTGTCCCCACCTAGAGATATATATATTTTGTAAAGCAGCTTCATGAGTAGCTTCTGTGTACATACAGTGTAGCAGTTATAATGAATGATATTAAAATCGTAAAATCTTTATGGTATGATTTTTTGAGTTAAGAAAGATTATTCTATAAAAAGCGCCAAAAACAAAACCCTGCTGTTCCACTTTACTGCATCAGAGAGAAAAATGTACACATACTGTCAGATCTTTATTTTTTCTTTTAAGGAGTATGGTTGGAATTAGGTTATCAAATTGCTAAAACACTATCTATGTTTCGACCTATAAGGTCGTCTTCAGGATGCGGGAAAAAACTTTTTGCATTTTTTATTGTCTAATCAAACATATTATATGAACAACTAAATCTTGGGAGCAAAACAGACTATTTATTTGAAAATTAATATATAATAACAATTTTTTTATGAATTTCAAAGGACTGGAGAAAGAACAATTTACCAGTGTGGTTAAGTTTTTACTTAAATCACTCTGGTAAATTCTTTTTTCATACCTTTGAAACCCATAAAGAAAATTTTATTATATATTATTTTTCAAATGAATAGTTTTCTGGTAACTGAAATTTGTGATTGAATTACGGAACACTATCAGAACCGGTGATTTTTTAATCTACCCAAACTAACCTGTAAACGTGTTAAAAACTAAAAAGTGTGCAAAATAGGGTATTCAAGCGGATATTCTCAATGAGTAAAGAATATTGGTTCTACTCTGTATTAAGTGGTAATCACAAATTACTGAACTATTAGTAGTAATTAGCATCACATAGCCTCAAAACGGTATTTTACCGCTAGGAACCAAAGATTATAAGTGGTTCCTATGGTTGCTACCGAACGTTACCTTTTTCAGTAACCACGTACCATAATCTGCATATTTTTCAGGCCGGTTGATTTACGGAACGGTAAACCTTAACCGTGGTTAAAATATTAGAATTACGGAATACACCCCTAATATGTTTGAATGGACAAAACAAAATTTTGCAATCTGAAGATGACCTTTTATAGGTTGAAACGTAGATAATGTAAAATAAAGAAGTCTTTTAACAATTGGATGACCTAACTTCGACTTAAAAAAAGTAAAAACAAGGTCACTATTTTTAAACTAGATCTTTGCTACTGTTGTAGTGGACTCTTGTATAAACTATATAGAAACCTAAGTTAGGTATATAAGATTACTAAAAGTAAGTAAACATTAGCTAAAACCATAAATCAAGAAATGTCAACTTTTAATTGTAGAATCTTGGGTTGACATTTAGCAAGCTAATTTGGAACACCCTGTATAAACTAAGATCATTTTACATAAACATAGGGGAAACTAAGACTTTATTTTAATCCAGTACTAGCTCCAGATGGAGGTCAGTAAAATGTTCAACAAGAATTTTTCATATATCTTCATATTTTTGTAGAAGAAAATTTCTTGAATCTCAAAAAAAAATGTGTTGTGTAGAATTTTTTCGGTGTCTGAGGTGTGGATGTTAATTAAATTATATGATTTTAAGTAATATCTATAACATATTATCTATTAAAAAATATTACAGTTTTAAACAATTCTTCAATCCACTAACAAATAATGTCAAAAACGTTTATTTCATACAAATCTCATGTATTAAACCACGATTTATTTAATGTTTTTGTTTCTTTTTGTTTTTTATTTATTTACTTTTTATTCTCATTTTAAATGTGGCAAAATATTCAATTATATTAAAAATAAAGCTGGATTCAGTGGCGTACCTATTTTTTTTGTAACTTTATAAATTTTTGAGTAATAACCTAAAATTGTGTTTTTTTTAATTTAAACTATAGGTGGCGATGGGCTGGGTGAAATTATTTTTTTCTTTACTTTACAAACAACCAAATTTGAAATTTTGTTTATTACTCGAAAACAAAAGATGATAGGTGATTTTGGTATTGATCATTAATTTTCTCTTAAAAAAAGAGATTTAGAGTGGGAGGGTCATTTCTTTCTATCGCCTATAGTTAACGAACCTATAAAAACATCGAAATTTGCCTACCCTGTACAACAGTCAAACAAAGTAAATCTTTATAAGGCATTTTCACCCACTACACTAGCTAAGTTCCCGAAAAAAGTTTTATATTACATAAATTAAACCAACAATTTTAAACAAATTTTCATTATTTCTATACTTACCTCTAATTTTGTATCCTTAGGATAAAAATCCCATATCGGCCGCCGCCTAATATCTAACCCGTAGCCGTTATAACCTTCTTGGTTCAAAATATAAACAAGAAGCCCGTTTCCACATCCGCAGTCTACGAAGTTAATATCACTGGAGTCATATTTTTTCCACAAACATATTAAATAACTTGCTATAGCTAAGTCCTCGAATACGTATTTTTTAGGGTCTGTGTTAGTCTTTTTCGGCCATTCCTATGGAAATAAATCATAAACTAGTACAAAAACATCACAAATGACAAAGACAAACCTTTACTAAATCATTTCCGTATTTGGATTTTATCCTTCCGTAAGTACAAGAGTACTCGTCAACTGATATCAACGATAAAGAACCAGATTTGTTGTTTAAATCGATATCACTCTCTGTCCACTTTAAAAGTTTTGGAAATAGCTTGTCTGCTATCCATTCGGCATGTGTAGTATCCGCATCTTCAAAATTAAGTAAATTTATTTTTAGATTTCCGGGAGAAGTAAGCTCAATGTTGTACGGAAATGGAGGAGTCGGAGGATGCGCATCGTTTTCACTCACACCGAAAAATGTTGCTGTGTTTTTATCTTTGTCTAAAATTACTATCTCCATACAATCGTTACTAGTCTTCCTCGGTATCAAAATTCTGACAGATACAAAGATTCCGTCATATTGTTCCATAAAATTATCCACAGAAATCGCATTTAAACAAACATTTTTATCGTAACACTTCAAAAATCCTCTGAGAAAGCTTTCAGAAATATTTTCCTTAGTAAATGCTTTCAATTTTCTCATTTCATATAAAACAGCAGAACGTGTAAATAATTCACTAATATGCGTAACGCTTTTAGAATGAAAGTTTATTTTGTAAAATAAGATTTGAGATGCAGCGAGAAGCTTACGGTTTACTACGTGGGGTCTATTGTGGTACAACATTACGACGTCCCAAAATACTGAAGGCGTTACAAATGTGGAACTCGTAACTAATGGTACTGAAAACATGTTTATTTCTTTCCTAAATACTGAAAAGGGGGAAATTTAACACATTTCAATAACATGTAATAAGCGTTACCTTTTTTATTACATAATTTGCATCTTCGTAAGATCTTTTTATTATTTCTTTTATCCTTTCTTGGTCTGTTTCATTGATGTGCTGCTTGAAACTCTACGAATATGAACATAATTAATATTACGAAATATTATGAATTTTTTCTAACCTCACCTGTTTAATTTGAAATTGATAATGTTCCCTTGGTCCTTTAGGCAACTTTTTGCACTGCCGAATTAGGAATTTATATAAGGCTTTTGGAGATTCAGAAGCACCGCTTGTGAAATATCTGGTAGAAATGGTATTTAAATTCCATAAAAAAATCATATTTAATTTTTCGAGGTTATGTATTGTTGCCATGGCCATAGATTTTAAATAGCGTAGAGTAGATCAAATTGCTCTTCGTCTTTCAATTTTTTAACGTTAGGCAACATACAATACAATTGGTATTGTCTGCCGCCTATATCTACAGGGTGGATTATTAATAATAAACATTAGAGCAGAAGCGACATCTTTTGGACAAAATATAAAGATATAGCTAAATAATATAACTTAGTAAATCACATCCCGAACCGTAACAAGCTCGGGAAGAAGAGCATCCTATGGCTACAAGCCACTCACAAAAACCCACTCCCAACAAAGACCACCCCCGGGGGTTTAGGACGGCCGGCGAAGAAAGAACCTAGAAGACACGAAGAGCGCCAGAAGAGGCCCCCCCTGCCGGCGGAGGTCAGCCAGGGCAGGAGGAGGTTCCTCGAGCCGCCAGCATCGGCCGCAACAGCGGTCGAGGCTGAGCGAAGAAGGAACCCACCTCTACGAGGCCGCCCAGGTCTACAGAGATGGTGAAGGATAAAGAGCGATAATACCGCTCGATCCTAATCCATACAAGGCCACCGTTCGCCAATAAAATAACGGCGAGTAAATCACAGACTGTAGCTGAAACTACTTAGCTTGTGGTAAAATGTAGCCGTCAAAAAATATACAGGGTGACACAGTTAAAATAATTTATTCGTTTTTTTGTAATAACTGCTTAACCGATAAAATTTGGTAGGGAAACATTTCTTAACAAAACGAATCATAATTAGCAATACCTGATGATGAATTTCTCACTCATTTTTTGTTGACAAAACATTCTAAATCGATTGATTAGAAAAGTCTTATCCGACCGTCATTTCTACGTAAAAATGTACACTTGGTAGTTTGATAATTGTTAACATATTCAAGAAAAATAGCGTAAAAAATTTTTGTTTACAGACTTAAAAAATGCCCTTGAAATTTATTTTCAATAATTAGGATTGTTTTACGACAAATGAAATGATTATCTTATTTTATAAATACTCAGTAGTAACTTTGGAAAAAAACCTAAAATTTACACATTTCTATGCATTTCTAATTCTCTTGATAAGAGGTTTCCTCACATAGAAAAATTATTCAATACATATATTATAATTCCTTTTCTTAAAAAATTTTCCTTCCAAATTTGATGACAATTGGTTGAGCGGTACGTACTCAAGTTATTCAAAATAATAATAATAATAATTTCAACTTTAACACCCTGTATCTTTTTCAGCAACATTTTACTAAGACATATTTAGCTATAATAGTTTTATTACTATCAGTTGCAGTTTCTTAAATAATTTGATGAAAATATAATGAATTATTCATTTGTTCGTGTGACGTAAGTCGTCTGAATTCTTGTCGCAAGTATATATCTTTATATTTTGTCTCAAAAATGTCGCTCCTTCTGTATGGCCCATTATTAATAGATCACCCTGTATACATCCTAATATTCATTTTAAAAAAATTCTATGAAAAATTTAGTAGTAAACCAAGACTTTTTTGATTTTATTTTTTTTTGTGTTTTTATTGTGACTTTCATTTATCGTGTCAACGTTTTGTCAGTCTTTATACCCACCTTCAGGATTGATGTGTTATTAGTGTTAGAAAAAAACCTATGATTTGATGGTGGTAAGAAGGAATGGGTAGGTAATATAAAAACAAACATTTTTTCATTGTGTTTATAGTAATTTCTATGAATGCGAAAATGAGAAGAAATTTATTTTAAATATTTACATATTCCTTTAAAAATCACTATCGTACTATGTACAAAATTACTGTAAAAAGCAATTCCACAAATTATTATATTGTTTATGTAATAATTAATGAATGATGAACCTTGTTTATATATAATATAGTTAGTCAAACTTAGGAATAAAAACAATAGATGGCGATACTCCTTTAAAATCCATGTCATCCTTAAGCCTCCTTCAGACAACAATGTAGTGGTGCTGGCAACATCCCCACCTCCAGTTTAATTTATATGAAATATAGATTTTATAAAGTCAGTTTTGTTTTTGCTGGTTATGTTATGTACGGGTGTTGCTATATAGTTGAAGTTGGAAATTTCGAACTTCACTCGACTTCAACCGCGAAAAGAGGGAAATACGCTTAATTTCATTGGCCAAAAATCACTTGACTTCATGTTGCTGGCAACACTACGTCATTCTTTGAAGGTAGCTTTATTTACACTATAAACAGGGGGGACTTGAATTTTAAAGGAGTATTGCCCTCTATTATTTTTACTCCTAAGTTTGATTGATTGACAAACTATATTATAATATGAACAAGGATGATGAATAAAAGAATTTACGGAAACACTTTAAAAAAAATGCAACTTATGATACTCTATATCAATAAACATGTACAGTCTTGTAGATTATTTAAATATTTCTTATAACTATCAACTTAAAAATGTTTAGATTTTGCCACATCACAATACGTGATACTTACCTTACGTTTAATTGAAATGCACTGAGCAATTTTCTCGATACATTTTTCTTGTGCATATGCCGTTTAAAAAAAGAAATATTGTGCAAGCACTAAATTAAGTGTACTTTATATATTTGTTTAAATTATTCCAACTGTAGGAATAATCAATTTTTAAGTGGCCGTACTGGCTCAGACCAAAATTCTCAGGTTTCCCTCGGCTTCTGCTAACGCCTTGGTAAGTGGGTGGAGGAGGCTCTGCCTGATCCGAAATGTCGTCCAGTTTGCTGTATATATCCGCCCTTCCATTGTAAGGGTCATATCTGGAGGAATAAAAATGATATTTTTAAGAAAACTGGAAGACTGTGGTGTAGCAATAACACCACTTGAAAAAACTAGTACTTACTCGTAGTCTCCGTATGCAAAGCTTAAACTGCGATCTCTGTTCATGGTTTTTGGATATGTCATTGGCAGAGCAACTCTGCGAAACCTGCCATGTTGGTCGTAAATACCAAATATCGGGTTTTCTTTGAATGTGCCTAGTTCGTATGGACTTTCTTCGACTTCTGCAACAATAAAGAAGTTGTACAAATTTAAACTTCCTGCTATTTAAGTTAATTACATAGGGTACAATATATTGCAATAATAATGGCACTCTGTAAAACAAATTTAGTGACTTCTTTTGAACTGATGATATTTCGTAATAAAATCTACTTTCAACAACAAAATTAACTGTTTCGAGGAAGAGCCATTATTATTGTAAATGTTTGTACATTAATCAATTTGACTTAAAATATATTTCTCATACTCAAGAAAATTACTAGTAATATCTAAAAAGTTTTGTATTTAAAGTAAAAAAGATATATTATTATGTTTGCTGGTACTGCTATAGAATTAGCTATCTCAGGATAAAAACCTAACAACTTCTTTTTCATAGTAGGACAAAAATATACACCAGCTGTAGAGGTATGTACTGTACTGCAGTGAGTAGATTGGATTACAATAATAAATCAACATTTTAAACTTTTGTAGGATCTCCTATCAAAGTTCTTTTGTTATGGTAGTAATGTGTCCTATTTGGAACATATTTAATGCAGAATTTTACTAGAGTACAGTCTCCTAAACGTATTTCCCTCGTTGCATTCGTTTTTTGTTCTTTTGTTTTAAACTTTCAAAACAACATTTTCACTCATACAAATCTATCAGGATTACCCAATAATAAAACACTCTTCGAGTACAGTTAAATAAAATGCACATTTATCTTAAAAATAACGAGTGAAATGAATACTAATAGATAATAGAAAACTTTGATTGTACTCGCGACAATCTTGTCCGAAAACTTAGAAAGAACAAACTGGCAAATTATATTATAGAAAAATATCTGTACCCGACACAAATTTCTTTATTCGATAACTATAAAACGTTTAAAATTTTAAAAAACGGAAAGTTAATACAAAATAATCACAACATAAACACAAAATTTCATTATGTCAACGAATTTTACCTTTTACTGGTTGTCTCTAAACGTTAAACGTGCGAAATAAATAACCTCGTGGCGAACGGGCCGCATAGTCGGCGATAAACAAGGGTTTAATATAGTTTTGGAAAAAAAATCGTTTATAAGTAAGTTTGGATATTTTTTGAAGATTGATTTCGTTAATTCTTATTTTTCTCTATCCCCTCTTAAAATATTTGTCCTTAGTCATAATCCTGTTTATTTGGAACATATCTAATAAGTACATTTCATAAAAATACATTTTCTTTGATGATATATTATTAAACATGTTTTCTAGTATGAATCTAATCATATTATGAAGATCGACAATGTATAATTAGTAATCATTCACTCATATTAGTGATTAGAGATACTGAAAGAAAACTTGGTGGCAAATTATAGCAACGCGTTGGTCTCGCTCTAGTTACATGTGGCTTATTACTATTTTTTTCTGCTTTCGGACATCCTTTGTGTTCGTTCGGTCGTATGTGAAAATTAACTTACAAAAGAAGACAGATTGCCATGGAGTAATAGAGTGAAATATTTTACAGTCTGTTCATCTAAGTCCATAAATTTCAAATTTTGACTATAGAAATTGGTGGTGCAAATTAACAACAAAATGTTTGGAATTGTTTTTGGTGGCCGTATTTGATTTTTCGTTTTTAAACAAACGTATAAAACAGCAACAAATTTTTAACAAACATATGAGCTACAGAATGGCTAATTTTTCTTATCTTTCGGTCAAGTTTATAAAACCAACCCTCTTGACGGACAATTTCAGCGAAAAGAACAAAATAGTTATTTACATTGCAAGCTGCGAAAGCTTAGTTTTAGGTGCGAGGTGTATTTAAACACACTCACACTATTAAACTACTATTTGAATACCTCCGAGCACCTGAAAGCTTTTGCAACGTGTAATGTATTAAACTTTTCATGCTCCCCTCAACTTTATATAAAACACAAAATTTAAAGATGCTGAAAATCCTCCGTAGAATGTAATAAAATGGGTATAAGGCGGTTTATGTCTGAAAATAGTTTTATCACAGTATGTTGTATGTTACTTTGGTAACATTAATGTCAACCATAGACTATTTTCTGAGAACATTTACCATAGTAATGTATATTTTTTTACACCATCAGAAAGTAGAGATTTCAACGAACAAAAAGCTCACCGACTTTTTTAAAAAAGCAGATATTTTGACGTGAGAATTTTCGATTGAATATTAGGGTGTTTTTTCGATATTAAGTCAAAATAAGGTGAAAAACTAAATATTTTGAATACAAAAAATTACAGTGTGTTTGGGACATAAAAAGGCAAGTTTCCACCAAATTTCGTTTAAAAAAAATTTTTTTTGAAAAAGTAAAATAAAAAACCAAAAACTTGGTTATTTTAATTTTTCACATACATTTCGAGGTTATGTGAAAAAAGTGTAAATACAAAAGTTGTAGATCTTTTTATTACCTACAACTTTGCTATTTAACTTTTTTCCATAGGACTTATAGTTTTGCCGGAAATCAAGATAAACCGTTTCTTACGCTTAAAAACTCCACTTCCTGACCTCAGATCGCCCGTAAATTATTTTTCCTTTTATTTTTGTTCTATTCTCTTTCTTTTCCAATGGGTTTCATCCTACTATTATTTTTTTTTTAATTTTTTACGATTTTCAAAGGCTTCAGCACTGGTCTATGCCTTTTTAAAATAAAAAATTATGCTTTCGTAGGGGGAGAATGAAAATGTTATTTATTTGTTTACGGTGTGACAAAATACACAATTAAATAAATAATCGACAACTAATTTCTGTTTTGATTGAACATAAATAAAACAAATTACACAATCGTTTACCATGTGGCACCTAAGATCCTACATGAAAAATCGCAGTTAGCTCACACTGCAATCATTATATGTTAATATGAGACATACATTATTCATCACTCGTATAAAATGTCGCTCTAAATTTGGCGATCGATAGGCCCCAATCATATCGATATGAATAATGATTCTCGTCGGCCCAAAAACGAAATTTCACCATACGAATATGGAACGTGTCCATGGGTGCAGGTTGTTAACTTCTGTTGCCTTGTTCAGATGTAATCTTTGGTTGACGACTTGCACTTTGCTGCTTTTTGATGGTTATCGTACCATTATGTAATTAGAAAAGTTGCTAATGACGGTAAGGTAAAGTTAAACGATGTAGAAACGTCACATATGCGAGTATTACCAGATTTTATCGATCAAGAAATTACGTACATAAGAAAAGAGTCGAATTATTCAGGATAGTAGGTATTTAAATAGTATTCTCATCATTATTTAACTTTTAAGTGGCATGTCGTTGCGCCATTCTCATTTCAAGGTCATGGCTGAAATGGCATTTCGTAAGTCGTAAATATTGTCACAACTTCAACGTGCAATTACAATATATCTTCTGCAATGTGGAATCAATTTTGTCTTGCGTTAAATTACCGTTAAAAGTACTTGAAAGTGTTTCAGTTTCTCTGTGAATGGTTGGTGACATTAAAAGATCCCACCCTGAAAGTTATTTTTGAAAAATTATATTATCCTTTAAAGGTTTGCAAGCTTCTGAGTAAAGACTTATGTTCAACAATATTTATTTATTATAACATTAATTACAACTTCTGAATAATTTCTTAAGTAAATTTTTAGAGAGCAAGTTTATTTCCCGAGTGCTTGAACTTGTTGAAGGGACATCAATGCCTGAAACGTTACCCAAAATATTAGCAGCCACTTTTTTCTTATTTTGTTTAAAATCCACTCCTGAATTTGCAAGCAACGACGCAGATCTACGAAAACAATGTCCAGTATATTGTTGAGAATTTGGAAGACCCAGGACCCTGTATTCCATAGCATTTTCCAAAAATATTAAAGCCAACTAACTGTTTGATGCATTTTCCATTTCTGTACCGCAAAAAATCTAGTATGATCTGTGTTGCTTCATCGCTATATATCTTCGAACCATTTACACCATATTTATTCCTTCGGTATTTCCGTTCGTGATAAAATATCTTGTGACATCTTTGTTTTCGTAAACGGAATGATAATATGTATGTATATTGTCCTTCATCTTTAACATTTTGCAAGTGGAGCAATTCAGTAGGTACGTCTGCAGGCATCTGCAAGCCCTACTATCAATGCAACTTTTATCATAAAATGCTTATCTTTTGCTATAATTTTAGAATTTTTCGACCGAAATTCTTCTTTCTTTCCTTTTAGCAACGCAATTAAATCAATTTACTTAATATCCGTATATTTCCAATCTTCAAGTATTGCATAACTTTCCTAGTACGCCTGTCTTGATTTTTCGGGAAGTAGGGAATCGACAACGCTTTGCGCAATATGTATTCGATATTCGAAGGGACACTCTCAGAATCCGAATCATCCATTTCCACTAAAACTGAACATATGACACATAAACAAGGAAAATAGTTTCCTTGGCTGTGGTATGACACAAAATTGGACGGTAACAATGAAGTTGTTAAATAATATAAACAATCAACAACTGTTTTTACCATGACATTGTCAAATAAGAGCACCTAATAATTTTGAATGTCCATTTATGAAAACATTTCTGACATTTTAAGATAAATTGAATCTGCAAATAAAATCTATTTGGGCCATCATAGAATAAATTTTGAATTATACACGTTCGATATGCCAGGTCCTTCAACATAAAAAGCGAAACCACGAGATATTTGCATAGGTTTTTTCAGATTGCATAAAACGTTCGGGTTGTTTTTTGTTGTTGTTGGTACTATGTTTAATGGGTATCACTATGTTTAGATGGGGTAAATGTTTGAAATAAAACAAGTAATAATAAGATTACGCAAATTAATCTAATTGCAAATGTTCAATAGAGAATGCCCCTAACTTCCAGGTTTCCACATTATCTAATAATTGCACAGTCATTAATCCTTTACTTTCGGTAGATTATTAAAACTGATAACAATTGAAATCACATGTTGCATTTTTGCATAATTACATCACATACACATTCAATTGGCTGCTGGCCGTAATTTTATATGTAATCGAATATATTTTATGTAATAAGAAATTGAGGTGGGATACTGAAAAGAATTTTTTCCGTGGGATTTGCTCGCTTTACAAAGAATAGGAACTAGAAACAATGTGAAAATGTCACAGAGTGAAAAAAGTCGGTCTTGATGGAATTTTAGAAATACATAGATTAGAGTAAAAATCGATCACTCATTGATTGACAGCATGATTTTCAAATGAAGATTGTTGAAGAACCTATAGATTTCATAATCTAAAATATTTAGCGATATCACGAAAGGCATGTGTGATAAATCAATGTTCCAAAGACAATTTGAAACTTCTAGTTGTTGATTCCATTTTCTTAATATTGTTTTACACTTGGATTGGATTGCTTTTGTTATACATATATCTAATTTGTCTTGTACATGCTTTTGCAATAATAATGAAACTCTCTCAAAACACTTTTTGAACTTCTGGAAGTTCTAAGTAGAAATTTCATTAAATCTCTATTGGTGAGTGAAACAACTAATGACTAATGTGAAAAATTTGAAGTAGATTTCATTACGAATACGTCAGCAGTTCAAAAGAAATCGCAACATTCATTTTAATGAGTGCCATTATTATTGCAAACGATTGTATCTTCAATTTTTGCATAAACAAAAATAAAAACATTAGCATAATATAACGAATTGTAATATATCTTTCAGCTAAATAGTTAATATCAAAATATATACATCTTTTATAATGATATTCAAGTTACACGCTCTATATAATAGTTTAAAAGGTTTTTGGATTCACCATTACTGATATTAACAACATGAATAGACTACGATGTCCTTAACTAGCGGAACAACGTCGTTAACTTGGGCATCGTCCAAGAAAATTGCGACCTTCATAGTCAAACAGAAGGCGATTTGCATATTTGGAGACACTCAATTCTTTTGTAATATCTACCGAACATGTCTATTATCTGCGATAATTAGCTGCATCTCTGATATTTACCTTAATGATAGTTTGGTTTTGGTTAATGACAATTACTTGCTTAACCTTTCGGCATTTGACGATGTAGGGTTCTATATTTTCTACAGTTAAAGTTCTGTCAAGTTAGACAAATGTTTATATTTTTATTTTATGCAGTGATGTAACATTTATTTTTTATAAAAAGCTTCCGCTACTGGTTTTTCGTATTTTGGTTTTTTAAGAAAAAAGCTACTAACTAAAATAAAGAATACACTACAACACAAAACGAGATAAAAACTGACTATTCTTACAGAAAATGTTGAAATTGATATCACGAAAAAATCTACTTCAAAAGTAAGCGAGATCCTTTAAAAAAAGTAATTATTCAGTTCCAATAAGCGACTGATTTTGAATAAGGAAGTATTCAATTCACAGATATTGACAAAGTCAAATACACTATATATGTCGCCAAAGCACGAGCTACATTGGAGTGAATATTAAATAAAAATTACTATAATATATAAAACTATATGGTAGATTTATGAATATTCAAGCATTTTCCACAACACTGAACGAGTGATTTGCGGATGCTACAAATTATCATAAACTATAATTAATTATATACACTAATTTCCATAATTTGACAGCCTCTGCATCACTGAATTTACTTTTCATTGCAAATGTGGCGACGATTTATGCATTTTAAAATGTGTACCAATTAAATGTTTATCCAAAAGATGTGACCTCTGTCCATTCTATGTCAGAAGAAGAAAAGAGTAGGGTGTTTCTAAAATAGAGTTCCAAACTTCTACTGCGTATAAAACTCATTATAAAGTCAAAAGTCAATATTAATTACAATGCACTCGTAAGAGGTTACATGCCCTTAAGGGTACAGTTCTTTTTCTGTTACTGAGAAAACAGCCGAAAATAGAAAGACAAAATTTATGGAACATGCATAACATTTTACGTCGACTATTTTAGCTAGACCATTTTTCGTTATTCAAATCATAAAGGTCCTCTTTAGGGGGAATCTGGAATTGTGGGGAGAGTAGCAGAAAGACTTCAGTACTTGGACCCTATTGGACCTCTTGTACCTCCTCCCATTAGGAGATCAATCCTCCTGAGCTGCCAACCAACCAACCTAATATGAGGAAAAAATGGTGACGTTGCTCTGGGGAATCTCTCTAATGTAGGCTATAGAAGGTCATCGTTATTCCAACACGGATTCTCTTATTGACGAGATAGCAGTGTACTCACAGAGTGCGTGGAGTACCGTATCGTCTTCCTGTTCGCATCACCTACAAAGAAATGTTTCACACTTCTTCATGTAATAGAGGTGCTTTCTTAGCCAACAGTGTTCACTTTGAATACCTGTCACCAGGCGAAGATTTGTTCTAGACACAGCTATTTGTTTCATCCCAACGGTTCCTAAACTCTTTGTGGGTGTCTTCTTTGATAATTTCAACAAATGCTGGCAATGGAAGTATACTGGAGGGTCCAAAAATATTGAGACCCGATGCACTCCTAGCCAGCTTGTCAGCTACTTTATTGCCATTGTACCTTTACCCAGCGTACAGATACGCAGTTGTTGGTTGAGACAGTGTCTGATGGCATTTCCATCCTGATCTAGTTGTTGTCTTATGCTTACGTGGTTTTTGGTCTTTCCTGAATAGTAAGCGGTCATTAAATAGAATTCCTTCAACTTTATCTAATAGCGATAGTATATTTGAGGTCTCGCAGGATATTGTTGACGTATTTGCTTCTCACTTTAAAAATGTATATATCAATTATGATTTCCATTCTCCTCTTGATATAGTAACTACTAATAGCTGTATTAACATGCAATTTGTTACTACAAACCAAGTTAGTGAAGCACTGAAAAAGTTGAAACCAAAAATATCCAAGGAGTCGACAATATTCCAAGCTTTTTTGTAAGGGACTGTGCAGCGGTGTTGGCTGAACCCCTAACAGTAATTTTTAATTTAGCACTGAAATATGGAGGCAGGCTAAAATTTAAATCATATTTATCAAATCGTTGCCAATATGTTGAATACAGGGACTTCAAATCAGCTTCATTTATTGCCACATCTATGGTTCCACAAGGTTCTATCCTGGGACCATTGCTCTTTAATATATTTAGCAGCCCTATTATTGGACTTAGTCTGTTGGGCCCTGTAATTAAATACATAATTCCGTTTGTACCACGGTAGCATGCCTATCCATTGCCCACTGATATCGAATATGTAAGGATGTGGAATATATCCCACCTCCTACACCTTCCTTGATTTTTGATCCGCCCGTTTAGGGGAATGAAAAGAATGTTTGATCCGTAAATTATTGTCATTCATCCTTTTTACAATTTTTTAGAAACACCCTCTATGACTCTACTCGATCTAATCAATCCAATAAAATTTAAAATAATCATTCTTAAAATGTCTGACGCAACCGTTCATGATCCTCCTTTTGTAATTAGAAATCATTCGTACGCATAAGATTTTCATTATTATGTATAGTAAGTCGCAGCCGGTATGCAGCAATAACTTTGCATAACACAAATAAAAACTATTTGAAATTACGAAACCTTAATTGAAAGGATTCGACGGCTATAATTTGAAAACCATAAAGAATAAAGTGAGGAATCGCTTTCGACTAAACATTGATATTTTGACATGATTGATTACCATTGTAATAATACTTCACTAAACTATTTAAGAAGCAACGTATTCCTTTGTCAAATTCAATAACCAGTGACGTAGATGAGAGGTGGTATGCTCGATACATTTTGCAGAATAAAAACTGATTAAACAGGGTGTTTAAAAAAGACATAGCAATATTGCCAAAGTTAATAAACGCATGTGATAGAGCTACTCTACTTGTACTTATCTAAAATATAACTGTACCACATTCGAACATGATTGGACGTTTCGTTTCTTAATTATGTCCATAACAAGAAAACAATTTTTTTTATTTGAAGCCCTGTAACTTCTAAACGAGACACTTTTGAACTAAGCTAAGTTTGTCTAAATAAGTTCTATTTGATCACAGAAAACTATGTTTAAGCTGGGTCCCATTACTTTCCAGACACCCTGTATATGATTTTTTATACATACTGTCACGGAATTTGCCCCACTCACTCCCAAACCGACGACTGTGGCACCGCGAATTGCCTAAGATTGCCCGATCGCCCCTACGCCATTCTGGTAAACAAACAACATGCCGTGATCGAGATCGGCCTGGAATAATCGGGAATCGACGAGAAGCGTTCCAGTCGTACGAGAAAAGGGATCTAGAGATACTGGAATATATCTGGAATATTCGTTGGGTCTATAAAAGAAGAATAAACGGCCGAGTTAGTTAGTCTTGTATAAGTCTTGTATAAGTCTTGTATTACAGTCTGAATTAAAGTGTTTAGTTGGAGATATCAAAGTGATTTAGATAGCGATTAATTAAATAAGTGTTTAGTTGACCTGTAATTAGTAGTGGTCAGTAGTTAATAAAGAAGTAATTTATTAACGGATTGTTTTTCTGGAAGTGAAAGAAAAGACGGATTGGGAAATCCGTGACAATTTGGTGTCGGAAGTGGATTTAACTGGAAGTTTTAAAGAGCTTTCTGGAACCCTGTCCACAAAGTGGGATTTGAGTGGAAGTTTGAAGAACTTTCTGGAACCCTGTGCGCGGGTGGAATAAAGACTCAAGTGTGGCATATCACCGCATTCGTCGTGACTCAAGGAAGTGAACGGTGGTATTCGCGAAGGACAATCTCGAACATTCTAGAACTTTGTACAGGAGTGAGACAAATACCCAAGTGTGATATATCACTGCACTCGTCTTGACTTAAGAAAGTGAACGGTGGTATTCGCGAAGGACAATCTCGAACATTCTAGAACTTTGTACAGGAGTGAGACAAATACCCAAGTGTGATATATCACTGCACTCGTCTTGACTTAAGGAAGTGAACGGTGTTATTCGCGAAGGACAATCTCGAACATTCTAGAACTTTGTACGGGAGTGCGACAAAGACCCAAGTGTGACATATCATTGCACTCGTCGTGACTCAAGGAAGTGAACGGTGGTATTTGCGAAAGACATTCTCGAACATTCTAGAACTTTGTACGGGAGTAAGACAAAGACCCAAGTGTGACATATCGCCGCACTCGTCGTGACTTAAGGAAGTGAACGGTGCTATTTGCGAAGGACATTCTCGAACATTCTAGAACTTTATACCGAAGTGAGACAAAGACCCAAGTGCGACATATCACTGCACTCGTCGTGACTTAAGGAAGTGAACGGTGTTATTCGCGAAGGACAATCTCGAACATTCTAGAACTTTATATCGAAGTGAGACAAAGACCCAAGTGCGACATATCACTGCACTCGTCGTGACTTAAGGAAGTGAACGGTGTTATTCGCGAAGGACAATCTCGAACATTCTAGAACTTTATACCAAAGTGAGACAAAGACCCAAGTGTGGCATATCACTGCACTCGTTTCATTGTAAGGAAGGCAACGGTGATATCTAGAAATACATTCGTGGACATTCTAGAACTTTCCAAATAGAGTGCATGCCTGTAACTAGAATCCTAGTCAATATGGATGCACAACTGGCAAAACTATTAGAAATGATGCAGACAATGCAAAAGAAATTAGAAGAGCAGGGACATAAAATGGAAGACCAGGCGAAGACGATGCAAGAGAAATTAGAAGAGCAGGGACATAAAATGGAAGACCAGGCGAAGACGATGCAAGAGAAATTAGAAGAGCAGGGACATAAAATGGAAGACCAGGCGAAGACGATGCAAGAGAAATTAGAAGAACAGGGACAAACAATGCAAGAGAAATTTGAAGAACAAGGGCATAAAATTGAAGATCAGTCCCAAACAATGCAGCAGAAATTAGAAGAACAAGGCTACAAAATGAAAGATCAGATACAGGCAATACAACAGGAAATGAGGGATCAGACGAAAGAAATGCAGACAAAGTTGGAAAAATTGGAGAATACACTAGAAGAAAAACTAGAGGAGCAGTCACATAAAGTGACACAAGTAGAAGAAAAACTAGAGGAGCAGTTACATAAAGTGACAGAAGTAGAAGAGAAACTGTTAGCACAAAAAATGGAAATGGATAAAGAAATAAACCAGGTTAGAGAAGAGCTTCGACATAAATTAGACAAGATAGCAAAGGAGGGCGTAATCAAATCAGAAGGACCTGTTATCCGAACGCAGAAAACGAAGCCTCCTGAATTCGACGGCAAGGTCTCTTGGAATGTCTATCTGCGTCAGTTTGAAGCAGCAGCTGCAGCAAACGAATGGTCTGATTGTGAAAAGGCTACTGCTTTAATAGTTGCTCTACGAGGGAAGCTCTTGACGTCTTACAAGGAGTTCCTGCTGGGCAGCAGAGTAACTATGACCTTCTGAAACAGCATATGGAAATGAGATATGGTGATAAGCACCTGCAGCAAGTGTATCAGGCACAATTAAAGAATCGTCACCAACAGAGTGGTGAGAATTTACAACATTTTGAGACCGACGTTGCCCGACTGGTTCGATTGGCATATCCAACAGCCCCGTCCGAATTTGTAGATCAGCTCTCCATCCAAGTTTTTATCGACGGCCTAAGAGATTGCGAAACTCAGCAGGTACTACGACTCGCTAGACCTAAAACGTTGAATGACGCTCTTTCACATGCACTGGAATTCGAGGCAGCAAAAATGGCGTCCGGTAGACATGTTAAAGTGCGAGCCATGAATAATAACAGCGATAGTATGGCAAATGGAGACATAATAAGGACGCTGAAGGAGATTGTTGATAAGTTCAGCCCAACTACTAGGACAAAGAAAGAACAATCTGATAGTCGAAGGGATGGCCTTGTTGAATGCTGGAACTGTGGACAGATGGGACATCTGAAGAGACAGTGTAGGGCCACAGTCGCAGATCAGCAAAGGCGCGACTCCCAAGCGGCAGCCTTCAGGGAACATGTTAAAGTGCGGACTATCAGTGATAACAGCGACAGTATGGGAAATGAAGAGATAGTCAAAACACTGAAGGAGGCCATTGATAAACTCAGCCTAACTACCAGACCAAAGAGAGGACAAGCTGATAACGAAGAGATCGCCCACTTCAATGTTGGAACTGTGGGCGGACGGGTCATCTAAAAGGACAGTGTAGGGCTCCAGTGGCAGATCGGCAATGGCGCGACTCCCAGGCAGGCAGGAAACATGGAAACGCAGAAGCCCTTTCTAGACCTTGTCCTACCAACAACAACAAACACTGTAGTAGTATCGAAAGAAAAGAGGACATATCATTTGTTCCTTGCAAGATAGTAGCAGCCCAACCTGAAGACAGATGGAGTTCAGCGGCGATTCGGGAAGACCAGCAAGCTGACTGTGACATCAAGCCCTTACTAGACTGGAAAGAAGCCAACAACCGACCCTCATGGGCTAAAGTCAGCAGTAAAAGCCCAACATTAAAGAGCTATTGGGCTCAATGGAATTCCTTGGTGTTGGAAGACGGTGTCCTAAAAAGAGCATGGGAGAACAATGACGGAACGGAGGTCAAGAAACAAGTACTACTCCCGAGGTCCCGGGTCAAGGAAGTGCTGCAGGAAGTACATGGAGGTACTGGGGTGGACATTTCGGTATCAATAGGACTCTACAGAAGATTAGGAGCGTTTCTACTGGTTGAGCTGTAGGACGGATGTAGAAGATTGGTGCCGAAAATGTGACGTATGTGCAGCCAGCAAGGGACCGAAGACCCGTTCCAGAGGCAAAATGCGCCAGTACATCGTAGGAGCACCGTTCGAGAGGATTGCCATTGATATCGCTGGCCCATTTCCGAAAACCCAAAGTGGCAACCGATATCTGCTAGTAGCCATGGACTACTTCAGTAAATGGCCGGAAGTATACCCTCTTCCCAATCAAGAGACCACAACCGTAGCAGAAGCGCTAGTCAACAACCTGTTCTGCAGATTTGGTGTGCCCATGGAACTACATTCAGATCAGGGCAGAAATTTCGAATCAGGTGTGTTCCGAAAGATCTGCGAGCTTATGGGAATCCGGAAAACGAGGAGCACCCCACTGCATCCCCAGTCAGATGGTATGGTGGAACGCTTCAACGCCACACTAGAAATCAATCTGAGAATGTTTGTGAACGACAACCAGACAGACTGGGACAAGCTCATTCCACTCTTCCTGTTAGCTTACCGCTCAGCTGTCCATGAAACGACTGGGAAGACTCCCGCAAGGATCACCTTTGGAAGAGAGCTGCGCCTTCCAGCAGATTTGGTATTTGGTCGTCCTGCGGAACAGCCCACAGAGCCAGACACTTATACCCATGACCTAGAACGAAGACTAGCAGCCGTACACGATCAAGTCAGATCTCGAATGCGATTAGAGAGCGATCGCATGAAGACTCGATACGACGTCCGGGCCAATACAGTCGGATTCCAACAAGGCGACCTGGTGTGGCTGTACAACCCCACGCGGAAGAAAGGAAGATCACCTAAACTACAGAACCGTTGGGAGGGCCCCTACACCGTCATTAAAAGAATCAATGATGTCGTATACCGGATACAGAGGACTCCCAGAAGTAAGATGAAGGTCGTCCATCTGGAGCGTCTGTCCCCGTATAGAGGTGTATCCGATCGGGACGATCGGTCCTAAGGAGGGGGCAGTGTCACGGAATTTGCCCCACTCACTCCCAAACCGACGACTGTGGCACCGCGAATTGCCTAAGATTGCCCCGATCGCCCCTACGCCATTCTGGTAAACAAACAACATGCCGTGATCGAGATCGGCCTGGAATAATCGGGAATCGACGAGAAGCGTTCCAGTCGTACGAGAAAAGGGATCTAGAGATACTGGAATATATCTGGAATATTCGTTGGGTCTATAAAAGAAGAATAAACGGCCGAGTTAGTTAGTCTTGTATAAGTCTTGTATAAGTCTTGTATTACAGTCTGAATTAAAGTGTTTAGTTGGAGATATCAAAGTGATTTAGATAGCGATTAATTAAATAAGTGTTTAGTTGACCTGTAATTAGTAGTGGTCAGTAGTTAATAAAGAAGTAATTTATTAACGGATTGTTTTTCTGGAAGTGAAAGAAAAGACGGATTGGGAAATCCGTGACAATACTAACATTTTATTGGGCTATATATTTTGCATATCACTGTTTAACAAGTAAGCGTATACTAAAATTTTTCCCCACTTTCACAATCCCCTCTAAGATCTCAATACAGTTCTCGCTGCACCTTATCGTATATTCTTTCACTCTCAAGCTTCACAGATACTTCTGAAGAAGACTTGAATATTACTTCAACCCGCAAACCTTTCCATTTCATGCAATTTTCAGGACGAATCAAGAATGCCCCGATTTCTCAATCAGAATCCATCATAATTTGCAAATTTACGACATTATTTAAATTAAGCATACCATTTTTTACTTCCGATGATA
Source organism: Monochamus saltuarius (assembly GCA_025584915.1). Taxonomy (NCBI): domain Eukaryota; kingdom Metazoa; phylum Arthropoda; class Insecta; order Coleoptera; family Cerambycidae; genus Monochamus; species Monochamus saltuarius. The sequence goes on from CM046725.1 coordinate 18,946,156, forward strand.
TCTAAACCATGACGAAATAACTTATATCACTCGAAAGCCGAAACTAAACATAATTTTACACTAGTTACAAGTACTATTTTTTCTTCATTGCGATCGAAATAATTTAATCAACACTGGAATTAATACCGTTTCTTTTATGAGATAAATATAACAATACAATAATTATTGTATTATTGGTAGATAAATAGATGCCACACCTCATTAGCCATGTTGTCGGTTTAGTTTAGATGATTCCAGGAAAGGGAAGTTTTAGTAGAATAATGTTGGTTGTAGGGTTATACGAAGGAATATACTTAGTATTTAGAAATTCATAACGATTTTGAATCAAACGATGTAAAAAATGAAGATACATTTTTCTCAAAAAAAAAACCAGAAATGCCTCAAATAAATATAACAATGATGGCAGCTGGCGATAAACTGCAACCAATCCAAACCCCAAAATTTTGTATACTTGCAGGGTGTTAAAAAAAGAGTGTAAAATATTTAAGGAGGTAATAGTATGAACCAAAATAAGCAGAAAAATCTCAATAAACATGGGTCCGCAAATTAACGGTTGAGGAGATATGGAATGTTTTATGCTTTTTAGCCCCTTTTTTATTTTGAAAAAAACGTTGTGTATTTTTTAATAACAGTTGGTTGATGTTTAGTGAAATAAACAGTACGTATTTGACAGTTTGTTGTTCTCAGTGCACAAGTTCTCTTTCGCTATGGCTGGTTACTCTAACGCAGAATTAACAGACATGCATTTCATGTATGGTCGTGCTAATGGGAACGCCACCGAAGCGCGACGTCTTTATGTTGACGCTTATCCAAATCACCAGATTCCTTCACAACGCATGTTTGGAAGAATTCACCAAAGATTGCGTGATACCGGTTCCTTGAGCAAACAGTGCCATTTATCCGGAAGACCAAGGTCGGTATCCACTTCTAGAGCAGAAGAAGAAATTCTAGCACTGGTAGAGCAGAATCCAGGTACGAGTGTGCGGAGAATATCAGCCGAGGTAGGAATTAGTGGTCCTCTTGTTTGGAGAATCCTTCACGAGCAACTGCTTTATCCATACCATGTGCAACGAGTACAGGCCTTAAATCCAATAAATGATCGATCATGAAGCACGTTTGGTTTTTTGTCGCTGGTTTCAACGTCATGATGCTGAAGACCCTCGTTTTCTTGCAAACATTCTTTTTACTGATGAGGCCGGGTTCACAATACGTATATTTGGACCGACGAAAATCCTCATGCTCTAATAGAATCTGGACATCAGGCACGTTTTCCATTAAACATTTGGATCGGTATTGTAGGTGACAGGTTTCTAGGTCCTGTTGTTTTACCAAACCGATTAACAGGCGCTGCTTACCTCAACTTTCTGCATAACATACTGTATGAGTTTTTGGAAGACATTCCTTTGAATCAGAGGCAACAAATGTGGTTCCAGCATGATGGTGCTCCAGCTCATTTTTCCATGGCTGTTAGAGAGCATTTACACCAAACTTTTCCACATAGATGGTTAGGAAGGGCCGGACCTGTTTTATGTCCTCCAAGATCGCCTGATTTGAACCCTCTAGATTTCTTTGTTTGGGGATATTTGAAGACATTAGTGTATGGTACTCCTGTAAATAGCATGGAAGAGCTGCAGCTACGGATTAATCAAAAGTGTCAAGAAATCCAAACAAAGGAGAGTATTTTCGAAAGAGTTCGAATATCGTAGAGACGAAGATGTCGTGCCTGCTTGTAAATGGACGTAGGGCACTTTGAACATCTTCTGTAACTTTGGTTTTTGTTTGTTAAAAGCTTCCTTTGTCGGTTTATTCCTAATAAAATGAAATGTTTGAAAAACGAATAGTAGTCCTTATCTCCGCAACCGTTACTTCGCGGACCCATGTTTATTAAGATATTTCTGCTTATTTTGGTTCATACTATTACTTCCTGAAATATTTTACACTCTTTTTTTAACACCCTGTAGATCTTAGCACTTATTGAGAAATTAAAAAATTATAATATTGTCATATCAAATCGTCATTTTCTAGCAAGAGCCTCCCAAATTACGCGAGATGTAGTATCTACATCTAGTGGTCGGTGGCTACTCAATACTGGGTCACAAGCACACCCACTATACTGTGGATATTATAAAAGGTCCGACACCTGATCATCTAGGGAAGTTACATGCATTTTATGTTGATTTTAAATGTATTATAGGGTAATCTCTCAAACACATTGAAAGGTCATAACATGTGTGCGGCAATATTCCCATAATAATTAAAATATTAACATTAATAAATTGCCGTACAATGTGAACAAAAGTACGTGGCCGAATACGCGATATCATTAGTGTTCCGCTACACGCCGTTTAGCGCGGTTTATTTCCGTATGTAAATAAGCGTTTGTTTCTTGTATTTTTGCAATTTATGGGTCATAGATACATAGTGTAAATACTGTGTAGGTCATGCCATAATTATTAGTGGTGATGTGGTGTTAAACGCAACTGATTACTTTGTTTACAATATACCTAGATCCGCTGTGACAATTACGGCGACAATGCTGTAGGATAAGTACCAGATACGTGGTTTTACTTGAGGTATTTATAAAATTATGCCATCTGATTTCACATTTGAAAAATAATAAGTAAAAGCAATGACGACTGATTTACTACTGATTTAGTTTCTTCTTAAACATTTTCAGAAAATCCTTATTTATTACTTTTGTTTGTTATGTTTTCAGATAAAACAGATAATTTAATGTAGCGAAGTCAGATAACAAAATTTTATAAATGCCTCAAATAACATTCTAGAAGTAAAAAGTAGGAGCAAATACATGTTATTTGGAATCGGAATAAAGCTCTGAATAATAAATGAGAAAAAATGTAAATTTGCTTTACCATTGATTTTATAAACGCCCTGTATTCAATCTTGTAGCTTAATAAAAAAGTTTGAAGCATGTGAACTGCACCTGGTAAAAACTTATATCATACAGTTACTGTTAGTCGTCAGTGGTATCACCCAACATATACCGGTTTAGACTTTTAAAGCTTATTTGCCTCTGTCATATTCGTCGACAGAAAAACATGAGTACGTGAGATGTAACTGTCTAAATCTAGCAGTTTGTAGCTACTGAATGTTGGACCATTCTACAAAATCATTTAAAAAGTCGCCAAAAATGATTAGAATTACAATGCTATATTTTTTACTGTATTAGAAAGGTATTTTAAGCTAAAATATATCAGATCTCCTACAATTCTTATCATCTGTGCTGATACCAAACATCTAGGCATGCTAATGAACAATTCCACAGACAAAGCTCTATTCAATAATTATCTAAAAAGAATTAATCTAGCTAAATTTACTAACCTGGTTTAATGAAAACATTCTATAAATATATAAGCTTTAGTCCGCAGAGTAGTTAGTTTCACACAGTATTGTTAATACCTAAAAATATATATAATAATAATAATATCTCTACCCCTCATTCTAATCACAAGGATTAGCCCAGAAGTCGTAGACTTGTGCGGGAGAGGGGGCGGCATATTATTATTAAGCAGGCCGCATTTGCGCCCAGGAACGACTTACGTTGGTAGGCCCTAACCACTATTCAGTGCAGGAATGAGGAAAACCTGGAAAACCTCATTAATTAGGGGATAAAAAACAATATTATATGCATGTACATATTATACTATTATACTCTATAAGTAATTTGCATAATTAAAATGTATGGGACTCCGTAACATGGTATAATTTTTTTAATTATTTAAAAAGATGCTACACATTTTATTGCAAACGTGGTGTGAAGTGTCAAGTAAAAGATTTCTCTTGAGTGTCGGTTCTTATATTAATGTAATATTTACATCGACAGTAAATTTTCTATTAGATATTTCACTCTAATTCAAATCTATTATTCACGATCTACTTGTCAGACAAGAACCAAATCCAAAGGCCAGCAGTTGTATGTATATTTTAACATAATATATAGGTACTTGTCCAAAAAATGTGTTATGTAATCAGGCAAATATTTGAGTAGGCAGCTCTAGTAGAACAACATTAATCGAATGTATAGATAAATTCCCGACGATAAAATACATACCTATTTAAATATCATGCATGCTTAATTAACTTGAAATAATAAATAAACCACTATATAGACTGTTCTTTTTTTCTAATAGATTTTAAAAGTAGGTTAATGGTAGAGTTCGACAGGCCAGTTGCAGTAAAATTTGTTTTCATATTTTTTTACTCGTGTTTTTCCACTTTCACCGCTGATAGTATTTTTAGATATGGTAAAGGCCAATCAATGAATGCAGTTATATCCGTCTAATGAAGTCTCACTTTCTCTCCTCTTTCGACAGTCATCTATGTTGAATGTTTCTTTCAGGTATAAGATGGAACTCAATATGTCTTTAATTTCACTTTTTGTTATCATTATTTATGGATAAGCGAGAATTATTATACGGTCATTATAACAATTTATATTAGTTTCAGGAACAACAACATTCTCTGGAAGGGAGAAGTCGAGGATGGATGCGATTTGACGAAACGTTGCAATTAATTTTACGACATTTAAGCATAACAATAACCATTGGCCTTAATTTTGTTAAAAGTTCATAAAAACTTTTCAGTCAATACAACTATTTAATTATTACAAAATTTTAAATTTATGGATCTTCAAATTCAAGTAAATAATTTGAGGTTATATTAATGTGTTTAGGCAGTGGCGCATGTAAAATAAAACAATAAAAAATAAATATAAGATAAATACATGAAATATATACAATGTATGTTTTTAATTATGTAATTTTTATGTTTCGGATTCCGGAAATAAAAACAAAATTATGAAAATTGCTGATTTGCTGCCATAATTAAATGTTATACTTATACGTATTGTATTTATAACATATGTTATTGAAATTGTTTGACATTTACCGAAAAGTAATTCTCACAGTGGCCTACTAAGAATAAATTCAGAAGTATTTTGCATAATTTTCAAAAATATTTTATTTCTCAGATTAAGAATATGCAAATTTTTTAAAAGACAAAAAAGTTTTAGAATAGGTAAAGCTGCCATATAATTTCACTTCTCTTAAGAAATTTATAGATATATGAAAATTTGGAAAGTAAACATGGAGAGATGGTTTATTTCACCCCCTTATAGCAATATGCCAGTAAGTATTACTTTCCTGACAAAATTAATTTGTTTATATGCAACTGTTCTTAAGAGAAGCAGATTTACCCTCATCCCTTAAGGGACTAATTTAAAAAAATATATATGAAGGACCCTTCCTTAAAATTTACCAAGGAAACTACACTTATGCACCGTGTAGATGGTGTAATAAATAATTTTAGTATAATGAAACCTAAAACACTTGAATTGTCCAATTCGTCAAATGATTGCTAATATAGAATTGTACCAATAAGATGCCTCCATTTTGTTTTTAGTTTTTAAGATGCACAGAACTAACTTTTATTTGCTAACATACATGTTTTGCAAAATTAATAAGATTTATTTGGAGTTTTATCCCCCCTTAAGTGATTCTTAGATCCGTCACTGTGTTTAGGCAATACAAATTATGCAACCAGAAATTTATTAATTATTAATATAAAACAATAAGCATTATCCATTGCAAAGTTGATAAAAAACAATTCTTATGCATTTCCAAAAATGTTCTAGTTTCCTCGTTTCCTCAAACATCTGAAATTTTCCTATTTATTGCCAATTTACGTAAACTAATTATGCAAGAATTCTTGAAAATTGGATAAATAAAGCACTTGATCTACAGCGAAGTTAATTGCCGTCAAACTTCAACAATAGAACAATAAAACGATTGTAAAAATGATTAGACGATTTATCAGAATATCAGTAAGGCACAGTGGAGTATTTAAAAATATAATTTCTAAACCATAGTTTCGTAAAACAAAGACAAGGCTGCGAAACTTTGCTGGACGTGTTCGAAATTGTAAAGTATGTTCGCGGTGATCTTGACACACAGGACTGTGTGTTGGTATGTGTTTGTTTATACAAAGTGTTGTCCGGTTTTACACATTTAAAACAAAAATTAGAAAAATCAAAACTGTTGAATTCCTATTCAAGGTAATAATTAAATGACAATGTCTCACTGAACATTTAAAATGACAAAATTCGGTACAAGTGATAAATTACAAGAAAAGTTCTACATTGTTGTCATGTTTAAAATGTATTATAAAGGGTGTAAGAAGTTTGATTGCCATTGTTTTAACAGGTGATTAGTTGAACCCTAAAAAGTGAAAATAATTATACAACATAGGTACTAAACTTAATCATTTTCTATACTGGGTGTCCTCCAAGCTATATGACAAACTTTGGCAGATCGTAGCTGGGTTAATATCAAACATTTTTTCTTATATGAACGTGGGTCCGATTCGTTTATGTCTAGAAGCTACAGGCATTTTAAGAAATATAATTTCATATTTCAAACAACTGAGACGTATGTAGATATTGCCTTTGTATAAGGGTATTCCAATGAAAATACCAGACAAGCAGCTCGAGAATACCGACGAAGATACCCAAATAAACATCAACCTGCCCCCATAGTCTTTACTGCATAATTTCATGGACTTCGAGAAGAAGGTAAACCCGCTACAAAAAAGGCCATTCGTCCTACAGATGTGAAAGTACAAAATGAGTAAGATATAATAGATGATGTCATTGAAAACATTGGTAACAATAATTTACTGCCTGTACATGTTTTAAATGATCGTTTATGCAGACCTGTATAGAACTTTCGTAAAAAAACAACCTTTTTGATTTCAATTGTTAAAAATATGTGGTATCACAAATAATAATAATTATTATAGCAACCATAATTTTTATTCAGGTATACCTTAATTGAAATACGATTTTTTTTTAAATGCTTGTAACTTCTGTACAAAAACGAATCGAACCTATGTTCATATAAGAAAAAAAGTTTGACATTAACCGATCTACCAAATTTCCTTTCCGATGTTCTGTCTTTATTAAGTCTTCTGAATACGTACTTCAAATTATCAATGGCATTACTGAATCACACTGTATATTTGGGAGCTCCGCAAATCTCAAAATTTAAGAGAAATGCGAGGAATTTTATTATTAGATAGCAAATTTACACTCTATCCATGAAGTACTACTATAAATAAAAGAAATTAAAATATAGCATCTCATAAAGTCAAAGCAAATTGTTTTATAAAATTATTCTCCATTGCAGTTACGTTCTCTGCCATTCCGTTAGGGTCATATGATTCGCTTAAAAACGTAAGAATAGGCAACACTGCTAAATGTGCTTTTAGAACTGGCTATAAGTACTACATGTACTATTTCCCCTAAAAAAACTGCCCTCCATTTAAAATTACAACCTGTATTTTTATTTAAATTAATAAGAAGAATTTGTAATATATACATATTTTGGTTACGTTGTATACTGGCTTTCGGTCCAACTATAAATGTTCTACTGTTTGATAGACGTGAAAAGCATAAATATGAGAGGTCTTTTGCGAATTACGACAGATCTCTCTGTACATTAATAACTCACTAATTTAAATTAAGCCAAACATCAAATGTCATTATTAAAGAACGTACCTATGTAGTTTGTACCATTATATTTGTTTTACAATACATTATGTTATTACTTACAGTTCTATTAATTTTTCTCAATACTCTTAACATTTAAATCTATTTTTTCTGTTTGTATTCATATAACGACCGTCAATTCCTTACTATATACATATATAATTACTAATTAATATCACCTTCCGTTTACGAGACGCCACTGGAAGACGAATTAATAATTCATCACCAAACTGGGGAGAAAATCGAATGTGCCTTATGCAGGCATCTCGATTTCAAATAGAGAAAAGTTAGAATAATGAATACGAATCCGACTACCAGAAAAAATGTTGCTTATTGGAAAATAGTCAAACAAGATGCATAGGTTTCTATAATCAGTAAAAACAAGTTAAAAGAGAAATGTGACCTGTGATCCATTTGTTCGATGGAAATTAATGTTTAGTATTTCAAACTATCTTTTAAACGTTATTGCTCTTAGTTCCAAATCGTCCAATACAAGGCGTATAGTAGTAACATTTATATTATCACACGTCTTCTGAGTGAGTAAATAAACAAAACAAATATACTTTCACATTTCCACTACTACTAATGATGTGTCATTGTTATTAATTCGTTTACGATTTGTTTTGGTGAAGAAAGCATGCAGCTCAACGAATTTTACCATAAAGTATATCATTTTTGTTACATGTGTAATTAAAATGTACATATCCACTTTCTCTGACAGATTTCCGATTAGGAAAAAGTAATTTCTCAAATCTAATCCATCCTTTTAGAGCAGCTGTTCATTTAACTAATTTTATATCACTCTGAAATGGATAACCAGTTGGTTATCGTCGAAAAAAATTGTCGAGCAGGATAGCTCTTTCCTTTATTGAGATTACATTTTTCAAAACGGTGTAGGTACTCAAAATTATATAATTTATTTTGTTTATATGCTACAACAGTGCAATAAACTATGTATAAACCGTTTCCATGATGAAAGGAGAGTACTTGGCCGTACTGGAGTATTTACAGCTACAAAAATTAGGTAATTGCACAAGATATTCTTCGATTTCCAATTTTTGCAATTAGGTGGTGCAATTATTTTTAATAAAAATAATAATTTGCACCTAGCAGACAAATTACTAAATAGATTTTATCTTTTTCCCAACATTAACCCGTCCAAAACAACCTTCACGATGTTGCGTTATTTTGCAGTAAGTAGGTACCTATTGCATTTCATTTTTGTTTACGAATAATATCTGAACATTAGAAAAACATTGGAAATGTGTGTGGACGTAGGCAGTGTGATTCACAACTTAACTAAAAAAATTTGGAAATAGATGCGTCATGCAAAATTGAGTCAAAGTTTTAATATTTTCAACTTTTACATCGCTGGGCTACTGTATTCCCTAGCCAGGCGATTCCGAATATTAAAATCCGATTATAGTAGGTATTAACATTTTTATAATGCAAGTATTTACATCGGGTTTTTAAGTGTCAAATATGGCTTACGTGTATAACAACTCGGAATTGATGGATATCGTTTTAATTTATGGTGATGTGAAAATGCTTTAGCAGAATGATTTCCCGAAAAACATATGCCAAATGCAGCTACTTTTATCACGGTGTGCAGTGAGTGCAAGTGTAGTGCAACGCGAGCGTGACACGGAAAATTTCAAACCGAATCGTGGAAAAGATGAAGGTATAGGACATCCACAGCGTATTGCAGCAGTGTGGCGTATCATAAGTTCAATTATATCTGTACCGTATTCAGCGTGTCCAAGCATTATTATGGGCCAAAATTTTGTTGTTGTAACATTGTTGTCAAACTAATTTATTAATTAAATCCTTAAATTATATCTATTAAGAATTAATAACAATACCGGCAAAAGTACTTGAATTTGCTGCATGAAATACGTGTTATACAATGTTATTTATTTCTCTCCCTGGGAATTTTTAATTTTTTGTCTTTTGTCTTTGTGCCTTGTCAGGTTTTACATTGAACCAGTTTTCAGTGCCGTGCAGAAGTGTATTTTTCAATCAATCAACTGCTCTTTTTGATTTTTTCTTTACACAATTTTATTTGTAAGAATTCTGAATCATCCTGTATAGGTTAATAGTTTTAGTAAAGTTAAAATTTTATGTTTAATAACTATTAATCTCTCAATTCCTAGACCACTAGATGCAAACGGGTGCTACTCATCTCGTACTACTCATGTCCTATTATTTCATTTATGACAGAACGCGAACAGCCAGAGTTGGTCGTCAGTTGGCTCACTTATAGCATACTGATGAGGGTTAAGAAGTTCAAAACCGGTATATGTCTGGTGACCCCACTGACGACTAACAGTGGATGTTCAGGTTTAATTTTTTTCTGAAATTCTACTTTTCCAAACCATTAATGTAGAAATTGAAATTTCATTAACCTGTGGTTGAGAATTTTAACCCTCTAGCCTCCCCTAGTGCTCCTAAGACTATAAATCTGATTTCCAAGCAAAAAAAAAGGAAATGCTTACCCGACTCGTACTCCTGTGAGTACCTTCCTCGTCGGCTCGGCCCAAACATCTCACTCCTGGTGCGTCTCCTATCGTACATCTTCACCTCATCTATAGCGGCGTAGTTCTCTTGCTCGCTCACTAGTGAGTCATAGTGCCTCTTCTCCTGCATGTTGGGCACGTACGGCGGACCAACCTGTCCATTTCCTGGGACGTAGTAGAAGGAATGGGAATTTGCCTCTGCGAATTCGCCGCTGCTTCCGCTCGGAGCGCTGGGGTTGGAGCTCAGCTCCATGGAGTCCAGGTGTTCTCTGATGTAGGCGTAGTTCTCCAGGTCCCAGGGGTCCACGTAGGGCTCTTTGGAAGGGTAGTCCATGGACTCCTCGCTGTCCGCTTCGACGGGGGTCCAGTAGAGGGCGTCTCCCGGCATTCTTTAATCTGCAAGAAATTTTTTTATCAAAGTTGTCATATTTTCAAAGCAATGGCCTATAGTCAAGATCCAAAATAATACAGAGTGATTTATGTTATGAAACCGTTCTCCATTTGTGAATATAATTAATTTATTAGTGTTTTTGTGTTTGTATTCTTACGAATGGAGAATAATTCAAGCTCTGCAGCGTATTCTCAAAATCGTAAACATTTATCAACTATACTGCCTAAATATTTATCATAGTTCATTTTCAAGCAGCGTAATGATAATTGATTTTGCTTTGATTATTCAATCTAAATTTAAAAAGAAAGATAAATAAATTTGATGTTTAATAAAATCTGCTATGATTAAGCATTGGAAATTAAGAAAAATCGTAATATGTTCAGTAAAATATCTTTTATCAGTGAAATATGACACAATCTTTAAAAAGCCTATTATAATTTTTTGTTTGACTAGTAGCTTCGTTTCCTATAGGTACATACCTATTAAATATAAGTCGACATATAATTATAAAAATCTTTGCAGGTTGAAAACTTTAATGTGTTTAAAATTTTCACGTCCTAAATTTTCTGTCAGAAAAATGTTATCTTAGGCAAAAAAAATAGGCCCTGGATACTGAAAGTTTGAGTCGTACTTAATATTTAGAAAAGGCGTTATTATATAACTACAAAATTTACAAATCAAGCAGCATGCCCGGGACATTGAAATTTTGCATATATATTTAGCAAAAGCATTTTGCTACTGAAATAAATAATTTGGGAATTTCCAGGCTTTAACCTGATTTTGCAGAATTGGAAGCATAACACATACTTTCTTCTGAAAAGGATGTCATAAGTAAATTACATCGTCCACAATTACAAATGTTATGAGTGTTTGTTTATTTATATAGATGAGTTACAATTATTCTAATCGCACAGTTTAAAATATACCCACCACTTATATACAATAATTTGTTTAGGCACACTATTAATTTCTTCTACAGCAGTGTAGTGTACAATGTACACATAACTAGCAAGAAGTTTGATTGCGGTTTTAGCGAGAAAATCGTTCTTATGCTGACAAAATAACCAATAATTCACCTTGACCTAGTAGAAAAGCAATGACGCGGGAAAATATTTTAGTTTAGTATGATGATCAGTTTTGTATTTTCAACTACTACACTATATTTAATTAATTAGATTCCATTATTTTTTTTTTGAGAACAGTCGATGTGTGTGTAGAATAAAAACAGTTTAGTTATTTTACTATAAAGGTTCAAATCAATTTTTCTACAATTTCTATAAATTAAATTATTAAATGATTTATAACGACAGAAAGCGGTCTAACCAACAAACTTTTAGGTACATAGTCCTGTATATAAGATTGTTCATTTATGTTTATAAATATGTTAAAATAATTGGTAAAATGTTAGGGTTAGATTAGCTAAAGGTGTCTTACAAATGCTTGAAAGTTATTATTTTATTTGAGGTGAATTTAAATAGTAAAAGCGGATAAACAAAGCATCAAAAATTTTATTTTTGATATTAGTTTTGTTCTACGTGTCTAAAACATCATACATTTGATCATTTTGTGGCAAGAAATATGGCGACCTCTTCTAAAAAATGAGCAGAAGACGAAAATATTTCTTCTGAAATTTGCAACATGATTGATGGAATGGTTTTCCAAATATTGCCAAAATTTGACCATTATTAAATTATTTTATTTATTGCTTCATACCAACCATACGATGATTCTGACCTTTAAGTCTTTAAGTATGTATATAACCAACGTCGGCTAAATCGTAGGAGCCGTGCTTTTTCTAGTTTGTTCCTTTACCCGTTTGCAGTGATTCACTCTGCTGCACAAATGACGTAGTCGGACATAGTCATCAATTGTTTCAGAGAAATTATGAAAAATGTCAAATATTTGCTAAGGTATGCGATTTAGCAGGCGATGATATAACTAACTATTAATGAAATTTTTACCTATTTTACCTAGAAATAGAGATTATACAACCGCGTATATTCGGTAAAAGTCCATGGATTTTAAATAACGCATATGCTGACAATATTATATTTTATACAAATAGTGTTCACTTATAAGTAAATACAATGTAAGTACCATACGCTCGATAAAAATTACGTAAGACCCCGATCTTGTGGAAATCCATGGAACACTTACTACAGAGTCCATTCCCCAGACGGTTACAATACGATCTGTCGCTTCCATTTAGGAATGTGTGTTACCATGAGCTACTTTCCTTGTCCTGTAATAAGATTTAAAGTGACTTAAAAAGACAGGTATTGATAGATAAATCGAATATCTTACATATACAGGGGATTAGCAACAACAGAGTAAAATGCAGTACCTACCGTGGGAATGGTAAATTCTTTTGTAACATTTCTTCTTAAATTTATAAATTCGTTTCACGAATGCACTTCACGTAACCGCATATATGCATATGGGTAAAGAATACGGTTCATTGTTTTAATAAAAGTATTATAGGGAACTGTATTTTGAGGCAGCATTTAAATATTTATAGGATAATCCGCCGAATTCTTCTAGTTTTAGGTAACAGTTTAAATTACAACTGAAATGCACTTACATATGTTGATTCATCTGAATAGGTGAATATTTTATACAAAGCGTTTTTGAAGTGATTTTGAATAATTGTTTCCATAAATGGAACATACACAATAACATTATCAACATATCTATTACAGCTGAAAGCTAAGTTTTAATCACAGTAATATTCACAGATTCATTATTGCTGGATATAGTCTATTCACACAATATGGTGTGTGTTTGTATCGAGGACAAAGAAAAGGATAAAGAGGCACAAAAAAATGTACCCAGTGGCCAGTAGACAAAGGTTCTTATTAACGTCATGCTAAAATATATACTGAAATTCGAAGAAAATTCAAAAAATGTCCGAAGAGGTATTACTGGTATATTTCGAACATAAAACTGAATCGACGTTATGGTCAGTATATTTCAAGTTAGAAAATATACTGAATGCCCAAAAAAAATGTAAATATCAGGAAATTTCCAACACTAATACCATATTTGAAAAGTAAATCAGTTGGTTATCGTCCAAAAGAGTCCAGAATTCTAACGAAAGAGGAAATTGAGAGATTTTTACAAGAAGCACCTGATAATAGATTTCTGCTAGAAAAGCTAATTCAAATTAATATAAATCGAATGATTTAACTAAATTTAGACAACTGTTAAGGTCATTTTAATAAATTTGTGTTTGTGGAGTTTTGAGACGAGATGATCTACTCGCGATTCCAAAACTCATACTCCGAAATGTTTTGTGATTTCAAGTTCAGACCAAATGAAGATATACCACAAATACTGTGTGCTTTACGTCCGACAGTTACTGCAATTCGAAGATTTTTTGTGAAGTATGTCAGGGAAAAATGTGTTAACCAAGTGGTGGGCCTCAACCAAATGAGGAATTTACCAAATGAAATAGCAACTTATCTCAATTTGTCTCATAAACATAAAAATTTGAGCAGCAGCCTCATTGAACACCTAGAACTAAAAGCTACTATAACTGACAGCACTGGTTATGGCATAACCACTGCAATATCGGCGCTTTCAATTTACATGTAGTGCAAAATAAATTTTAATCGTTCTGTTTATAATAGTTACTGTTTTGTATTGAAATGTTATATTACTTAAAATGTATATTGTTTAATTAATAAAATCATAAATAAGTTTAGAACAAATGACAAATTATTTTGACATTTGTTTTAAGTTCTAGAACACAAAAGTATTTCATAGCAAGGTGACAAAAAGGACACAGTTTTCGAAAAAATATATTTTTACTTATTTCAATTCATTTATACATGCTATACATAGTTATTGTGGTATTAAACCTCATTGTTTATAACCGCAAAATATCACTATACTATAATAATGGGAATACATATTATATTAATATACCAACTGAAGACATATTAAATATCTAATAGGTATTTCAGCAATTATTAGTCAAATCGTTTCAAAATAAGAAAGGATGTTTCAATAAATCGGCACGGACAGGTAGTAATTACTATCAGATCCGATTTTTAAAAATGATTGGATGAAATTGGATTTTCTTTTATATCTCTGGAATTTAGCAATCGATACCAATAAAATTTGGTACAGGTAATGTATGATAACATACATAACATCCCTTAAATAAATTATCAGTGGCGTACAACTGGATAGTGGCCTCAAAGTTTCCTGCACCAAATTCGGACCACCCTGTATAGCCTTAAGCACCCCAAGCGTTACACATGTCATAATTCAACACCGGCGTATTTCACGTCTTGGCAAGTAACAGAAACGCACTTTTATGTAACGGAGAACCAGTTAAACGTTTGCGATGAAAGTGTGTTAATTACTGCTTAATATTTCAAGCACCTTTAAGAACAAAATTCCTTGATCTAGGCTGAGACTCCTTGCTGTGGAAAGGAATATAAACTATAGAATTATACATGTATGTGCCTATTTAAGCTTACCTATATAGTTAAATCACTAATTACATTATTAAAATTATCACCAGAGTCGTTCCTTTAAGTGACTATAACGCTAGAAAGGTTTTTTTTTATACGTGTTTATACAGGGTGTCCCAAAATTAATCTGCCAAAAATTAACTGTGGATTCTACGATCAAAAATTAGGAAAACATGTTATATAAACACAGGTCCGTAAACGCCCACTAACGGAGTATTGCTCTTTAAAGGGGGACCCCAAAATTTGATTTTCTCCAAATATTTCCAAAAGGGATCAAGATAAAGTAATGAAATTTCAAATTGAGAATCACAATTAGAATACGAATCTAATGTTCCGAATTTAATTCCACATAACTGGTCATAGGCGTGCCAAACTGGGGGGTCAGTGAGTAAATATCTCTAACTCTCTTGTATCTTGAGATTTTCGTCGTCAAATTAAAAAACTAAAAATTTTGGTCTATTTTACATGAGAAAGGTGCTCCTATTTCAATCCGATAAACTGCTCTGTTTTCGAGTAATCTTAATTTAAAAATTTTGTGACATATCACAAAAATTTAAGATAGAAACTATAAATAGGCAAAATATCGCTAGCAGGCTCTGAGAAAATACTGTCGATTTATTTAACACAATACATATTAAAGGTATTATTCAATCAAGCATTTTAACATATTAAAATACTTTTAAAATGCATATCAGTAATTATTTGCAAATTATTGAATTTTAAAATAGCCTATTAATACTCTAAAAATTTTTAAATACATATGTAATAATATGTGTCAAATAAGCTGACAAATAACTTTTTAAAGCCTATTAAAGACAATTTGACCGCATGCATATCAAGTCTAATATTTTTGTGGTATGTCATAAAATTTTTAAATTAATATTACTCGTAAACGGAATAATTTATCGAAGTAAAACGAGAATACCTTTTTTTGTAAAATTGTTCAACATTATTAATTTTTTGATCTGACGGCAAAATCCTCGAGACATGAAAAAGTTAGAGCAATATTTATCCAATAACCCCCCAGGTTGGCACGCTTATGACTAATTATGGTATTGTTTTTAGTACATTAGATTCCCAATCTAATTGCGATTCTCAGTTTTAAATTTGATTACTTTATCTCGATCTAGTTTGAAAATATTTTCTAGAAAATCAAATATTTGAGGTCCCCTTTAAAGAGCAATAGCTCCATTAGAGGGCGTTTACGGACCTATGTTTATATAACTTTTTTCTTCTCTCACAACACAATAAAATGTAAAGTAGTTGCAAGTGTTAAGTTAAAATGACTGATGCTGCTTGCGAAAAGCATCTACCGTACAAACTTCTCGTAGCCAGAGAGTCATAAATTATCATGTCGTGCAAATGTCAATGTTACTATAAATTGTTATATTTTTGTGTATGTACATTCACAAGTATCACTATGCACCGCAAAACAAAACGCACTAGCCACAATACTACTATGTCTAAGATACTTTTAGGTTAACAGCAGCAGCTGACAGATTGCATTGTTGTTGAACGTTACAGTTTCAAGAATTTTCAGGAAAACATCAATTATTGTTTACATCAATTATTATAATGATACAAAAAAACAAATTATGAATAAATTACGTTGCAGGACCTTCTACTTAATATTAATTGGACCTCAATTAGTAATTTCCTAACATTAGTTTGCATTTTATTGCAGTTGTATTTTTATTTTTAAAATGTATTTGTAGAAAAACTATTCGTTTTAGACATTTTTTCCATAAGAGTATTTTTGTTGCATTTAGTCAGATATAGAAGCCCCTTCAGTGTCGGAACTTATATTTTGGACACCCTGTCAATAAGTACATTAAAATTATCTTCGCATAAAGCACATTTTATGTCGTACGCTTTGCATGCTTCTTCTATTGAAGATATTTTTTATGTCTGTTATATGACAAGCATAATTGTATGTAATAAAAGTAATAAGATGTTTTATAGGCAGGTACTGTTTATCTAAAGTTGTATTATACATATTTATATCATACGTAGACGTGTGTATGTGTAAGCGCAGTGAAGAATCTTCACTCAACGGTATAAATTATATACATCTATAAGCGACAAGATTTTTGTCAAAATCCGTTAAAAAAATTAAAATTCATTGAGTTATTTAAAGTAGAGCGACGATCTAGTCATGTTGCACTTTCTGATTATTACAGTTTATAATTGCCCATTTCCCTTGTTTAAAAAAATATGTATCTAGCGGAAATAATTTTAATATGCATATGTATGCATGAAGTTATTATCTCCCATTCTACCTATTATGCTAGCGTAAAAATAGGACTTTCATTTACATCGACTGCTTATCATGCACATACATATCGTTATTTAACTAATAGAAAATGTATTGGAAATTCTATTGTATTCGATATGTGCATAAGAAACTTCTATTAGCGTAGCATTCAGCATTTCACAATGCAGAAATAAATTATTGTGTCAATATTAATGCTCTGTTGTAGAACTATGAAACTAGTTAAAACATTTCTAAAAAACATACATACCTATTGATTCTATTATTATAAATGTATTGGAAAAAAATACCTCCCACTCCGTCTGGAAATCAAATATTCAATTTTTAATGTAATTGACGAATTCCATTTCTGATATTTATACAGGGTGTTTTTAAATGACGTAGCAAAAATGGGACCATGGGATTCCTTAGGTGAAAATAAAACGATTTAACCTAACATATCTGTATCTCATTTGTTTCTAATTTTAACGTCACTAGTAGAGGGCGTCACTTGTGGCACACCATGTTTCTTTTAAATTGCAGAACATTTTTGCAGCTTACTGTATCCATTTGACTATCCAAACAATCGATTCTTCTACCTGCTTTATTTGAAAAAGGTATAGTTTGCTGAAGTCGGTAGGAGCAATCATTTTTGAAATAATCCTATTTGAAATGCTCAGTACACCCAGTAAAAACTGTTTTGGTTTCAGGTAAAGTGCCTTTTCTGATAAAAATACAGCAAAATGCTACTTGAAAAAGTTGTTTAGAATGGTAAATTATGGACACGTGCAACACATTTTTCAACAAAGCACAAAGATTTTATCAGAGCAGGCCGATCTCTTTGAAATTTTGCACGTCTCCATAATTTACCGTTCTGAACAACTTTTTCAAGTAACATTTAGCTTGTATCTTCAGTAGAAAAGGCACTTTACCTGAAACGATAACAGTTTTTAATCGGTGCACTGAATATTTCAAATAGGATTATTTTGAAAACTGTTACTCCTAACGACTTCAACGAGGTATATCTATTTCAGATATAACAGGTAGGAGAATCGATTGTTTCAATAGTCAGATGGATACACTAAGCAGCAACAAAGTTCTGCCATTTTAGAGAAACATGTGCCATAAGTGGCGCCCTCTACTAGTGACGTCAAAATTAGAAACAAATTTGATTTCTCGCCCGCAAAAACTCCCGATTTACAAATTTTATGTAAATATTTGGATTTTTTAAAAGAGTTATCTACAAATAAATATCGAAAATAAAATGTTAACTTTAACACCCTGTACCTTTTTTATTATGCGACTTGGGATATAGGTATGTTAGGTTAAATCAATTTATTCGCACCTAAGGGATCTGTGGTCTCATTTTTGTTACTTCAATTAAAAACACCCTGTACATATATCATGTATTTTTAAATGGCAATCAAAACGTTTTATTGCAAATTCTAACTCTGCGAAACAAATTATATTATGAACACGTCAGACGTTCGAAATAAACAGTAAAATTCGTTTCAAACAGTGCCATTATTATTGGGTGATTCAGAAAGAGTAGAAACAAATTGCAAATTATAGCACGAGAAAGTTTTTGACCTGTATTGATAAAAAAAATGAGAACAAAATTAAATGAATCTGAGTAGCATTACGGTTAACTACCGCTCTCTGTGGTACTTGACAAAGTTACTTTCTTAATAATGGTTGCGATAGACTATCTACAACCTCATACCAAATTCCATTGAAATCGAATTAGGGGTTCTGAATATATTCGGAAAAAACCAAATTCTAGGCCCAACTTCAAAACGTACGACCAGCAAAAATGAGAAATCGGTTTTATTAATTTCTCACGTGGTACTTAATTTTTTTCCCAGTATTTCTTGAATCACTGCCATCATAGTATTCAAGTTCTTATATATTCCTATACAATTTCGTATGATCAAAAGGAGAATACAAACCAAACATTCGAAAGGATGTGCTAACTACCAACCAAATCAGTCAATAATTACGCAGTGAATGACAGCACGTGGCTGTATTATTTATCGATCATGATAAACATGTTACTTTTTAAAGATTTCGAGTAGGACGGTTATTTATTAAAAACCAAGTAGGTAACATCATCATCATTATGCTACCACCGTCAAGGTCAAGACGAAATCGTTATTAATACTCTATGTCGGTGGAAGTGGTGAAAAATTGTGGTTTTTATTCACACGAGCATCTAGAGCTAATTCCTTATTCTCCTCGTACTCTCGAGTACCGCGACTTATTGTTAACTAAATATGGTGGCTTAGATAATATCAAGTATTTATGAGTGCTCTTCGGTGAATAATGTTCATCACGTCCTCGTCCGCTGTCTTTTTGTCCTCCTCAGTTATAATCAGATTACAGTTACAGCGGCCGCACGAAGAAATGTACAGGATTACATAAATAGCGAATTAAGGACTTCTTTAGCTCCGGCGAGCTGCATTTAATGTACTTTGCAATTGGAATCGAACTGAAAATAAATACATGTCGATTAAGAAGTTTGAGGACGGCTTTAGAAAAAGTTTATTGCCTCACAGAGCAAGATCTTCGCGTATTACGTGCTTTTAATAGCAAAGCTTCCATCACATCAAAAACTCGAGAAGACAAATCGCTATACAAAAAAAAATGTTTCAGTCGATAATAATTTTACAATTTAAGTCATACTAACTAAACTGAGAGGTTTTTTTGGGATATATTTTGAAGACAACAACAATGGAGCAAATTATTATAGACGTCATCAGTCGTGATAAGCTTCAGGAGACGTGCTCTTCTGCAAAGTGGATTTTGTATGGATGATAGTGTTTGTTGTTTGTTTTAAAATTGTTTTAATTAATTAATATGTTTTTAAAATTCCTCGACAAGATGTACCCAAGTATTCGAGCCAAATTCCTGAAAATATTAAAGATGCGTTTTTATACTCAATTTTCGACAAATTTTAGCCGTTCTAAAGGCAGTTAAATAAAATAAGCAAGTCAGAAGAAATATCTCTTCATTGTGCCATATTTCCAGAATATAAATATTAAATTAATAATATATACCCCTCATTCTAATTACGAGGATTAGCCCAGAAGTCAAAGACTTGTGCGGGAGAGGGGCGGCATATTATTATTAAGCAGGCCGCATTTACGCCCAAGAACGACTTACGTTGGTAGTCCCTAACCACTATTCAGTGCAGGAATTTGGGAAACCTGGAAAACCTCATTAATTAGGGGGTAGTCAAATGTCAACTGGTATCAGTCTCTCAAATTGACCCAAGCCAACATTCTATAGACTACAGTAGCCGAGCAAAGTAAAAGTTAAAACAAATCATATTTTCACCTGTTATATTTTATCATAAAGTCTCTTAATTGTATATGCTAACTGCACACTGAAAAAAATGTATTTTAAAATAAAGAAGATTTTCATATTCAAGCATTCTAGCATTCATAGTTTGGTTATTGTCTATTGGAAGTAAATATAGTGAATTTCCAAGCACTGCAATATTTCCGAAGGAATATCTGCAGGCCTTCCTGCCCTACGATGAATGTCAATGAGCACCGCTGATAACATTTTACTTGATTTACAGGTCGACGGCACGAAACAATACGAAACATATCCGGTGAATCATCCTTTCATATCATTTATTTACTGCTTCTAGCCGCGACTCCGAAATCACCTCGCCGCGGACGTTTCGCAATGTCGGGGCACTTCCTCAGCAACAGATGGAAGTGTCTTTTCGTCAATGGGCGGTCGAAGTGTTACTAGGTTAGTACGAAATAGGAGCGTGGAAGTCACGAAGGCTGCCTCAAATAACACGATTAGGATTTCCGTAGATCCATTGCTCTGTAACTGTTGTGGGTAGTTAACCTGCATGTTAACGGCACACATATTTTAAATCTATTGTTTCGTAACAGTATTTAGCAGTTTACGATATACAGAGTGTCCGGATATGGGTGCCTTTGTTGTGCAGCATGAGAAATTGCACCAAACAAAACATATCTGGCTAAAAAGTTTCTTTTTGTTTGTGCACGCTCATATAAACATCAAGCAAACACTAGGTACAAACTACTACTACTACAACTAGTTTGAAGTTAACAGCTACAGAGCAGAAATTTTAGTGCAAAAACTCAACACATTTGATTTTAGTGATGAATTGCTTATATTTTTTCGTTCCTACCTTCACAATAGGATGCAATATGTTACATTCAATGGCTTTAAATCTAAGACCTATGTCGTTACATCGGGAGTTCCTCAGGGTTCAAATTTGGGTCATCTAATGTTTCTTGTATGCATTAATGACCTTGACAGTGCTTTGAATTGTGTGGGTGTTTTGTACGCTGATGACGTTAAAATCTTTACTTGCATTTCTTCAACAAACCAGGCCCATAATCTTCAGGTAGAGTTAAATAAACTTGTAGATTGTATGTTCATAACAAACTTAGCCTAAATGTTAGTAAATGCAAAATGACCACCTGTTGTATAAATTCGCAATTACTTATTATATTATGCTTTCGTAAGATCCAAGCTGGAATATTGTTCTTCAATTTGGAATCCTTATTACACCTGTTATATCAATATTATTGAATCTGTTCAGACATTTTTTTAAATATCTGTCATTCAAATCTGATGTACATTCAGATTAGTAACAATATCATTTATAATTAAAACAAAAAGTAGTGGGCTCTAAATCGAGCCTTGAGGTACTCCTGAGGGTGCAATCACTTCAACAGATTTAACACCACGATACATAACATGCTGGATGCATTTTTATTTTTGAAATGAATATGCGGAAAAACTATTGGTTTAGAATTTTTTTTTTTTTCAAATAAGCCATTTAGAATTGTTTTACGAAAATAATGCCTTCAACGCAGTATTTGATTACAGTATAGTGCTGATATTCTACAGAGTGATTCTAAAATATGTAGCCAAACTTATACGGCGGAAACTAAACAAAAATCAATCAAAATATATTAAACCTTATTTACGTAGATATAAAGTACAACCTTAACGAGTTAAAGTTGAAATAAAAAATAATTATACCACCGTGAAACTGCAACCCGTGGACCTCTAGTTTCCGCCGTATAACATACTTTAAAATTACCCTGTTTATCGTAATAATGGTGATCTAATTCGATATGATTAGGATATACTGTTGGCATTTCATCGACTTGCAGTATACGTTCATCCCTACTCTTCTATAAAAAAATGTACATCTTACGAAAGAAAGATGTTGCCACCACATTTTGTGCATATAGTAACTTGACACATGTCCATTGGTTGAGTGGCCATGTCACTACTTGTTACCCTTAACAAGTAATCTCGTACCTACATCTTAACATACTTGTTGATTTCCATCGAAGAAAAAGTAAAAAAGCATCGAATTTCGTAATGTAAAATGGGTGTTTTAAAATTATGCGTTACAAAACATTTACTCAACTGGCATTTGAAGAAAAGTAGGTAAGGATATGTTATTACTAAAGAAAAAGGTAAGTGCAAGTTAAAGTGATTGATTGTTATATGTAAATTTACAATTTATTTTAAAGCATTATAGCACGAGTTACCTACTCATTCTAGTGACATTTTCTCCAAAAATAAGTGTATGATATTTTATACATTATCATTGTTCAAGATAATTAATTTTAGTCAGGGCATTGTAAAAATATATAGCAAAGATTATTGTTCCATTTTTTTATAACTTCTCATACCATCTTACCATTCCTAACAGAATTCCATCTAAGGTTAGTTACGTGTTTTTTTAATCATAAAAAAGTTGTTTTAACATTCTCAAATGTGATACAAAGTTGTACATATCTCCTAATTGATGTATAGGTATCACAAAAAACTGTATTTAGCATCTCAATTATTACAGGTTGAATCACCAGTGGTTTCACAACAATTACATCATATTTCTTCGACCAAAATTATATTCAGGGAAAAAAACTCACTGCTCATTAATCCCGGATGAGAGGCTAATAATTAAGAAATATGTGATCGATCTTGAAGTGTTATGAATAGAACATTTAATTATTCAAAGCTTTTAAAATACGGTACCGAATTGAAACAGAAAATAGATAATAATAATATTGTATAATCTTGGTAAAATACTTTTCTGAAAGAGTTAAAGTCTTTATTCTGCCACTGCAAAATTTGGAAAAGTTGCTTTTCCACGAAATTATTTTCAATCGATAATCTAGAGTTTCATTTGCATCCAGTCAGCCATTGTGCCTTTATTTAAAAGAGTATATTCAGTAAACGTATAATTTTCAACGCACTATCAGTGTCCAAAATGTCATTTTGGTGTTAAAAGTAATTTACTTTTAACACTGGTGCTAAAATAGAAAACAATTAAGAAATTTTAAATCAAAGAAATATTTTTTTTATTAATAGTGCAGTAAAGAAACCACAATTAGAATAAATAATTCCATGGCCAATCTCACATGTAGCTATAGCAGTATGTAACTATTTCTGTAAAATTTGTACCAGGGTAGGGAGCAATATTATCCGTTATACAGGGTGTCCGAACAGTAATGGGACCCAGTTTAAACATAGCTTCCTGTGATCACATAGAACCGATTTAGACACACTTAGCTTAGTCCAAATGTGCCTCGTTTAGAAGTTACAGGCCTTCAAAGAAAAAAAAAAGTTTTCTTGTTACGGGCATAATTAATAAACGAAACGTACAATCATGTTGAAATTTGGTATTATGTTTTAGGTAAGTACAAGCATTGCGAAGGAGTAAGTAGTGCCGCATATGGTAGAGGGCGCTCTTGGCAGTTTTTTTGTAACTCATTTTTATTCTATCTTTTTTATTGATCATATTCTGATACGCTTGACTGAAAATTATGCTAGAGAAATTAATTTTGCGTAGAAAATCTATACTTGTTCCATGTTGATGCAATGCGCCGTTTTCGGTAAAAACGCGTTTGAAAATTTCCGCACAATAAAGTACTTAGAAATAAATTTTCTAATTCGAGTTATCACTTGTCAAAATGACGCGTTTTTATCGAAAACGGTACATTATTTCAACATGGAACAGGTATAACTGTTCTACGCAAAATTAATTTTCAGTCAAGCGTATCAGAGTAGGACCAACAAAAAAGATACGATAAAAATGAGTTACAAAAAAAAACGTGAAGAGCGCCCTCTACGATATGCGGCACTACTTACTCCTTCGCAATGCTTGTACTTATGTAAAAACATAACTGTACCAAATTTCAACCAAATGTATTCATTATAAAAATTATTTAAGACCAGAAAACTGCATTTTTTTGTTACGTGCGAAATCTATAGAAAACGCAGTTTTTGGCCGATTTCAGTGAACCAAATATACTATTATTAATGTGCGATACGGTACATATCCCCGGGGTTATGTATCGGTTCTACATGTAAGAAAGAGATATATCGCCAGAGATATGTATCTACACTATTTGTAAGAGAGAGATACATCGAATGCATAAGAAGGGTGTAAGTAAGAGGAGTCTAGCTCATTTGTTTTTATAAGATTCGAACAAAGAATTCAGTAAAAATACAGTAAAATAGTTCTGTTTGTGGTTTCATAATGTCCGAATGTACCAAGAAACTGGTAGCACTTGCTGCGAAAAGACTGTCTGATGAAATAGAGGCTGAGCTACAACTCGAAGACAATCAATCAAAACAAAAAAAAACAATGATCAGTCGTAAAGCTGATAAAAAAGTGCGGAAAACTATTTCATTTTGAAATGATTGTCCCGATACTCCCGCTTTTTGTTTGCCATGTTTTAATAAGCATCACTTTTGATTTATTAATATACTTAAATCTATATTATATATTTATATATGTATATGTAGTACATATAATAATAAAACTTACCATGAAATAAAGGGTTACTTTCGCATATAGTTTTTCTACTTTTTTCCTTTAAAAAATATCTTGCGTCTTTAAGAAATATCAGTTCAATGTATATATTTTCAAATTCTTCTATAATTCTGAAACTACTTCTGTTTTTTTTATATTTTACAAAAGGTCCAGTGTAAAAACACATACATATCCCCAAGGATATGTACCGCACAAAGGAAATATTATGTTACATATCCCTGGGGACATGTATCGCAGTCAAAGACAATATACATTGTACCTTCCCCGCAGTCAACGTGTTAATTATGCCGATAATAGGAAAACAATGTTTTTTCTTTGAAGCCCTGTAACTTCTAAACGAGGCACTTTTGGACTAAGCTAAGTTTGCCTAAATCGGCTCTATTTGACCACAGGAAGCTATGCTTAAGCTTGGTCCCATTACTTTCCGGACACCCTGTATGTGCTAAGTGATTTTATTTTGTTCAAAGGAATGGGACACCCAGTCTACGGCTACGTTTCCCAAACCTCCCTTTTCACAAAATAAAATGTAATTTTTAGCACATATATCATAAGTAACTATCTGAAAATTCTCGTTTATCATCCTAGATCATGTTTATTATGATTCGATTTTTCGTTTTCTGTTTCAATGTGGTACCAAATTGAAACCGTTTATATTTATCTAAAATCAAGTATATAACAAATAAACATTAAATCAGCGAATCCCAAATGTGATATTTCTTATTGTTATTATTGTTTGATACAACAATATACAGTCTTTTTCTCGTCAATTCATGCATAACAATCACGTTCTAGACTCGATTCATTTTAAACTTCTTTTTCAAACCGCAGAAAAATAAACAAACCAAACCACAATCTTAATTTACTCTTCAAAAAATAAAAAAAGACGACCAACGCGTATACCAACATCAACAGATTAGTTCGAAGATAGTGCACATACAGACAGAAAGCGGTCTGTCATAGTTATCTTACCACCCTAATCTATACGTAAAATCAAAAATAAGACCACGTTTTCAAAACGTTTGGTTTGTACGTGGTACTGGGACTGGGACTCAACTGGATCGGCAAAAACATGATACCATTTAATTCGAAGCTTCCGCACATCAGGTCATGAATTACGTATAAAATACTTATGTGACAACTGTGACAAATTAGAAACAGATTTAATGGTTTTATAGTTGCAAAAATATATGATGTACCTATTTCAAGTACTTCAGTAAAAGCATCACTTTATACACAATTTCCAACTAATTTATAGTTAGTTTTAAAGGCGGCCTAAAAAAATCTAAGCAAGTAAACTTTTTTAAAATAAAAAAAGCACATTTTCACCTGCTACCATAAATACATTTTTCTAATTGTGAACACGTATCACAAGCGTTCCTTTGTATACGTTCTTAAATTGACGCATTTCAATGCCAACGTAATTAGAGATTGTCAAAAAATCGTTGACACGTTGTCACGTTAAAATTAGCCGTTCTTCCGAAAAACGACTTTAAACATTCAGGTGCATTAATGTTGCCGTATTTAGGTACATATATCTAGAATAATAAAACACGTAGAACAAAAGTAATATAAAAAATACAATTTTTGATGTTTTGTTTATCCACTTTTACTATTTTAATTTTCATCAAGTAAAGTAATAACTTTTAAAATGCGTTTGAAAGACACGCATTATTTTTCTATTCTAACCACACATTTTAACAATCATTGTCAAGTACTTATAAACAAAAGTAAACAATCTTATATGCAGAACTATGTAAGTTTATGTTATAACAATATTTACATCTACAGTTAAATTTATAAAAATACGTATTTTGAAAGATTTTTGTACCTAAAAATTTGTTGGTTATACCGCTTTCAGCCGTTATATATTCGTTTTACTTCGGTACCTTTGAATATTCGCAGGTGGCGTGATATAACATTTCTGTTATTTGCTAAACAATATATTATTTAGTTCTTAAAGGTCTAAAATTGTTTGTATTTGTAGAAAACACAATGTCAAGAATACGGCGCCTTTAAATGAACAGCCACTCTCTCGAGCTCATGTTCAAAATTAACCAACCGTGCTTTGAAAACAAGTACAGAACACTAGCGATACGTGTATAAAAATAAAAAAAAATCAGTAGACTCACTAAAAAGGTATTAGAAGAAATTCTGTATACAAAAATCAAAACAAATAATGTAACATCCTGCGGTAAGTAGACCGTAGACCAGCTATATTTGCGGGGAGGATTGACTGTCTCTGTGGGTATGGTGCAAGAATGTTGGCTTGGGTCAATGTGAGAGATTGATAACGGTCGACATTTGACCACTCCCCTAATTAATAAGGTTTTCCTCATTCCTGCACTAAATGGTGGTTAGACGTAAGTCGTTCCTGGATGCAAATGCGGCCTGCTTAGTAATAATATGCCGCCCCCTCTCCCGCACAAGTGTCTGACTTCTGAGCTAATCCTCGTGATTAGATGAGGGGTAGAGATTATTATAACAGTTAATTGTATCTGAAGAATTAAGCCAAACTGGAAAACGTGGGCCTTGTAATATTCACAGATTATGTAACCAAGAAAGTGGCATGATTTAATTCATTTTCTAAATGACAAATCATCAATTAAAAGATACTATTTAAATGTTTCAGTAGTGTATTTATGCAATACTAGATACTACTTTCACTTCATTTTTGAATTTTTTAAAAATATGATATATTGCTTTACTTTCTCATGATATATTGTGACATAAAGTATATGTATGCTACACATTTGAACAGACGTATAGAATAATTAATGTAGGAATTCTCTGTATCTAGTTGAAGAAACATTTAAAAACAAATGCACTTAATCCATTATCAAGTGGCACAAGAGAAAATTCACACAGAAGCCAACTTTCATTTACTGAAACATTATCAATATGGAAGTCTTTGCCACTGTTTTGTTTGGGGTGGCACAGGTATTAGGAATAACCAATCAATTTTACTGAAATTGGAGAAGACGTCAAATTTACGGGCCACTGTACCTGACTTACAAGAAATATCAACCGGTCACTAAACTAGTTCGATTATAAATTACATAATGGTCGTTGGTACATCGTGTATCAATTAGGTCAGCAGGATTAAAGATGCACCATTCACTTTTAGCTTAGTGGATACACACTTCACTAAACGTTGAAAAGCAAGGCAATTAAATGTTCATAAATAACTAGTAACTCGTGCTTTGTGAGATCTTTAATTTATATTTTACTGTCAAGGAAAAAAAACTATTTTTGACTGATACCTGTAGATAATTTTTAATTCTTTGTATGCAATTATTCTTTCAGCATTCAGCTGTCAGCAGAACTATAATTTTGTAATATTCGAATATATACAATGCGTTTAACTTTTTTTATATATACAGTCAATACGAATGAACATTTTTTTTATTGTTAATAAAGACCTACTGAGTGTGAATAAAATAACGATATTATTAAAAATACATATTGGACCTAGTTCTATTGAAACTGGCATTAAGAAAACATGTCGGCAATTACGAATTTAATGGATGTACAAAAATTTAGATATTTATTTAAAAAATACGAGAATAAAAATTATTGAAACAACAAACAACAAAATTCTTTTTCAAAAATTATAAATGCTATAAAACGATTGAAAAATGATTTGATAAGTGTAAAGGATGTCCCAATTTCCTTGTACATAATTGCAGGGTATCTCAGAAAGAGACAGAAGAGAGCTTTCATACCCTTTTCGTTTTCGAGAAACAGGGCAAAATTAAAAAAAAACTTTTAAGGTAGTCTTTGTATCTCAAAAAATATCTGAGATATCGGAATAGTGAAAATTGCTTCTCATACAGTTTTTTTATGTAGAATTCAGGGACGTGCTTGTAATTTTTGTACAGGGTGTCTTTTTTAAAATATGACCCAAACATACATTTTTTTAAATGTATGCTTGGGTTGTATATTTTTATAAACATGCACAGGTTAAATTCGTAATTCTGAATATTTGTTCATGATGACCTTTTTTGAAACTACGCCTACGTTTTCCAAAAATGTGGTTTAATTCGTGCAGAAATAAGTAGGTTCGCCCTTATTGACTACATACGTAAAACAAATTTCAAATTAATTGAAAGGTACATAAAAAATACATATGTTTGTAAGTGAGAGGTAGAACACGCTGTGTGCTTGGAAATATACAGGGTGATCATTAAGTAGCAGAACTTCGTGCCATTTAAGATTTTGAAAATAATTGAGAGGTAGGTATCGTTATTGAAATATCCTGAAAAATTTAAAAACCTTTCGTATTTTGTTTTATTTATTATCGGTTGCAGTGTCAGTAATAAAATTTGACGTACATAAATAAACTGATATAGTCTATGTATTTAAGACAACATAAGAAAATAACATCTTCAACCTTTTTGAAACATACCGTATAAAATGATTCATGTAGTATGTTCAATTTAAAAACAAGTCTTAGATGAACACAAAATTCCAACAGAAGTTTCGAATCTAAGATTTTTAAAGAAACAATTTTTGTAATCTAAGATTTTTAATGAAACGTCATAAATATACGGTGTTGTATGCAATTCTGTAGAAAGCAAAGAAAATGCAAAGTCTCTGGATAAGGATATATGTCTATCTGAAAACAGACCAGAATTTTATTACCTCTATATAGGGTAAAAATACATTTCAACGTTGGCATAGCAGTTTAGACGGTTTAAATGAGAATAAAGCGTCATAATTACATCATTGTTTTTAGGTGAACGATGTTTTCCGCGTTAAGAGCACCTTATTCTTGAAATAGTGTTTTCTACAAATACAAATAATTTTAGACATTTAAGAATTAAATAATATAGAACTTAGCAAATAACAGGAATGTTATCTCATGCCACCTGCGAATATTTAAAGGTACCGAAGTAAAACTAATAAATAACGACATAAATGGTTCAACCAACAAAGTTTTAGGTACAGAAATCTTTCAAAATCCATATTTTTTTAAATTTAGTTGTATATGTAAATATTGCTATAACATAAACTTACATACTTCTGCATATCACATTGCTTAGTTTTGTTTATAAGTATGTGAAAATAATGTGTCTTAAATTCGCTTTTTAAAAGTTATTACTTTATTTGAGGATAATTTAAATAGTAAAAGTGCATAAACAAAACTTGAAACACACCACAAATTTGATCATTTCATGGAGAGAGATATGGCGACTTATTGCTGTATATCCAGTTGGTATAAACAGTATTTAGTAGAAAATAAAGAAAATGAAATTATTTCTTAAAAGTTGAACTCCCTGTATGATAAAAAAATAATGCATTAGAGAAAAATGATATAGGTAAGGCCCCTATTATTGTTTAAGCTCTATCTTTTACCAGATATACGAACGTAAAAAGGGGAACGCCCTGTAGATTATTTTCATAATAATCAATTTATTAAATTAACATTTAATTTAAAACTACAGATATCCCAGAGATTAAATTTAACGCTTTCTAAATCAGGCTCGTTACTAGCCCCTTACCTTAATTAGATCTCTTGTCCAGAGGAAAAAAGTAAATCCCACATAAAAAAACTCAAAACACACAGGGAATTGGTCTTGGCGGTATGCAACCGAAATCGACGAGCTAAATCACTTTCGTTTTTCAGCAAAAACAAAAAAAATAGCGTCGAGCGTCCCTTCACTTTCAGTTGAGGAAGTACTCGGGTACCTGCATTTCGCCGGCAGTAAAAACGCTCAGATACTAGACCGCGGATAGCCCATGGCAGAATGCACGGCACTTGCGATTTGGTCTTCTGCTCGGTGGAATACCTACCGAGTACTATCGCGAGTGCTGTGGTCGGAGAAAGCACAGGTGTCTATTCCTCCAGCAATGGGTTGGTGCGTTAAAGTTGGGATGACCACTGAGCTATCATTGGTACAGCTCGATAAACATTATTAATTTCAACGATTTAAGTAATTCTTTGAGTTACACGAGGTGATCAGAAAAGAACGTGACACATTCTTACAGTTAGTAGTATTGAATGGTTTTCTATAAATGTCACCACTTATATTTTTTGCTCTTCTTCGAGATAGAAAAAAATGTATCATCATGAACTCATGCACAATTTACTAGACATGATTTTTTTTTCTGTGAACTTTAGGATTTTGATCGTCATTGTATTCATGGCAATTATAATGACAGAAAATTTAAAACATGAATTGAACACATAATATAAAGCCTCCGTTATACCGTTAGGTGTGGATGTGGTTTCTTTGATCCATGTATGAATACACTCCATCATTTCCTACTTTGCCTTCTCCTGTATTTTGTTCTTGATCAGGATTTTCCCAATTAAGTTATTCCACAACTCCCTTGGTCTCCCTATCTTCTTTTTGGCCAGTTCTCTCGACTCCCAAATTCTTCCCGTCGGTCTACTAGTGTTCATTCTATTTAATACCAGCTCAATTGTCTGACTGCAGTACTGATTCATTTTCAGTTTTAATTTTAGTCTTACTAACACATTTCTAACTCTGTCTCACCTAGTTATCCCTTAGACCGTTTTTCCTCTTCCGAAAAAATTTATTTGTTATATTTTTGTGCCACCTATTACTATTTTTAAATCGAGAATTTCGTCCCCAATATCTATCGTTTTTGTTTTACTTTTATTTAGTTATTCTTGCATTTTTCATTTTTTTCCTCCAAATTTCCTTCTACCATTTGCTTCGCCTTCACATTTATTTTATTCATAGTTCAGCAGTGAAAATATTGTTTCCAACTCTCCATTACTTCCTACTTTACTGGTATTTATTTTCCCTTCTTTAAATTTTACTACTGTCTTTGAGTGTATATTTTCTTTCATTAATAAACCTTATTAAAAAGTTTTTTTATTCGCTTTACCAATATTTTCTATTCTCCAAAATTTGATGAAGATTTCTTCTTCGTTTCCTTTATTTTGTCCTTGACTACTGTTTTTTGCAATTTATAAACATTGTAATTTTTTTCTGTTCTATTTCCAAAACAATGTTTCCACAACTTTTTCTTTAGCTTTAGAATTGAATCAATACAAAACACTAATGGACACAACATACTACCTTGCGGTAGAGCTTTTTTTTATTTTTATTGTAAGAAACATTACACCATATAAAATTACACTTTGAGTTCTATTATGTAAATTAAGTGGCAAGTTTTTCAGTAGGTACACTGAGCTTTATTATGGGAATTCCTGGAAACATCAAATGCCAAGTTTTTCAATACAAAACACTTCTGTTTACAATTTTAAAGAAATAATTGTTACGACACTGTTTTTAAACTGTTAGTATACCTAGTACTAGTAGTAATTACTATTTGATTTTTAACAAAAAAGGCATTTTTGTCGTACAACTTGCCATTTTGAAGAAAATAATTAAAAATTATAGTTAGATATCTGCTACAATAAACAAAAACGTCGGAATTATAAAAAAATAAAAACTTCACGACCCTGTTTATCGAAAAGCAAGCTTTTAAAGACATAAATTTATAATATGAAATTTTCAATTTAAAATTAGCCTACAAATTACCCATTAAAATAAGTACATAACATTAAATAATACCCTGTATATTGAAACCATTGAAGGAGGAAATCTCAGAAATCTTTAAAATAGATTAAATTTTAGACAATAGAGTTGAAAGAAGGTTTTTGGTTTCAGTTTTAATTTTTGTTATATTGTTGTTGTAATAAGGTCTACTGTCAATGCATGCAAGAATGATAATTCAGTAGTAGACACATTAATATTTTAGCTGTTAAAAGTACTAATTATTTAATTTAGTTTCACTTGTTAGAGAAATTTTTTGCTGGAATTCTTCCGGTTTGTCAGAGATAGTTATTTTACATTGGAAACACCATTTAAAGTAAAAACATTTAAAACAAATTTAAACTGCTCTCTATTTTTATACATATTGGGTTGAACAAAATCAATCAACAAATAAAACACCTTATTTGGTTTCTTTTTGTTATTTTCTTGTTTAAATTCTCGGTTAAGAGTTTCGACCTCCAGAATAACCGTATTACATTTTTTATAAGGAAAAGATCGACTTGCTTATTTTATTATATTGTCAGCTTTTAAATGTCACCTGGACCAGTTGACTCCTCCACATTAGAGAACTAAACAATTTTTCATACCTACTTCTCTATAAATAAAAAAAATAGAAGAAACAAGAATAGGGGGAGGTATATTAAACACCGCTTATTTATAGTTTACTTTACGTTACGTCACATATTATTTATGGGTTACATCTAACTTTGATTTACTAGGCATGGATTTTATTTGCTTGGTGGTAATAATATTGACTTTTATAGGTATGCGTGCTTGTTTATATATGCCTACAAGACGAGACCAGACAACTATTTTAATTGCAAATTTATTTAATAAATTCCGCTTATTTTCCGTTGTAAAGATGAAAATTAAAAATTAATATCTTATACTGGGTGATCTGTAATGAATGGTCCATAGATTGGGTCCAAAATAATAGGATTTGCTGTTTCCTGATGTACAATCTGTTGCAATAATAATGGTAGTCTGTAAAACAGTTCTGGAACTACTGGAAGTTCTGAGTCGGAATTTCATTAGATATATTGGTGAGTCAGAACTAATGTTAAAGGTTGAAAGTAGATTTCAATACGAATACGTCAACAGATCGCCAAATTCATTTAGAGAATGTCATTACTATTCCAATACAGGACAGGACGTACATGTACAGGACGTTTAAATATATTCTAGAGCTAAACGCTAATACTGAGCCAGAAAATGGTCATTTCCATGTTGCACATGACCGATGTTCACATATTGACCCTTTTCTTAGAAATGTGGTAGTTAATTTACATGAAAATACGTAAATATCAAACTTTTTCATATTTTTATCTGAAATATAAAAAAATAAAACTACTAAAACTTTTGTTTTATAACCGACCAAAAACAATTTATATTGGGTATTTTCTATTAATTAACAAACTTGATATGCCGCAATCAAAATTTTCATAGACCTGTTCGTTTTTAAGATAAAAAGCGAAATGTAAAAAAACCTATTTTTAAGGGATTATTTGTATCTCAGAGAATAGCTGAGTTATCGGAAGGGTGAGTTTTTTACATAGAGTTCAGTGACGTACTTGAAATTTTTTTCACAGGGTGTTTCTTTTTTAATATGACTCAAATATACATTTTTTTAATGGAATACCCTGTATATATTAATGCCATTCAGTTGCATTATTTTCCTTCATAATGAAATATAATAGTTAATTATAAAAAATGTATGGCCAACTATGCACCACGCAACATAAGTTTTATCAATTTAACAAAAACAATTTCTAAAATCTAAAGGAGCAAGAATTACATATCACTATAACGGAAAAAATAATGCAGTTCAATGGTATAAAAATATACAGGATGTTTGCTTAAAAACATGCATGTTTGAGTCATACTTTAAAAGAGACACCCTGTAGAGAAATGTAAAGTACGCCACTGGGCTCTAAGTAAAAAACTCTATTAGAAGCATTTTTCACCATTCCGATATCTCGCGTATTCTTTGAGAGTAAAAGTAATTTTTTCAAATTTCGCCTTGTATTTCAAAATCAAAGAGGTCTATGAAAATTCTGATACCGTGTCCTTTTATTCCTTGTAGTTTTCGAGATCTGACCCTACAAATTACAACGAAATTAGGACACAGTGTACATTGAAGACAAATGTATGATTTCTTCAATAAATTTAAGTGGCAATCATTTAATTAATAAGATACAAATATTTTTTGTTCACTGAACTCTTAAGCCTTTATGTAAAAGGTTAAGTTACATTTTTTAAAAAGAAAATAGCAGGTTGTATGGATAATAAAGTGTGTATTATTCAAGTTAACTGTTGACTTTTTTAGTATCACACAGGTGCTAATCATTCTTTAATTACTTAAACGTTTACAACTCTTTATTTAACAGATATTTAACAGATATTAATAATTGTAAGCAATTTCCTTTAGGTTTTTATACTTCGTATTTATAACTAGCAGACTACGTAGTGTCGATAATATTTGAGTTGTTACAACCGTACCCAGTCTCCCTAATCAAATTATTCCTGGAACAACAAAGTTAGAAGGAGTCTTGTATGTGAAAGAAATTCTGAAAACGTTTTATTATACAGGATTACCTATGATTAAGTACAAATATTTTAAGAGGGGATAGAGAAAATTAACAATTAACGGAATCGCCCTTCAAAAAAATTATAAACTTATTTATAAAGCGAAAAAATGTTTTTCGACATTATTTTAAACCCTTATTTAACGCCGCCTCTGCGGCCCGTCCGCCACACGTTTGACGTTTACAGAGTCAGAGTAGACAACCAGCAACACTACGGTAAAACTCGTTGTCATGTCATAATTTCATTCCTGTGTTTATGTTGTAGTCTTATGTTCTTCTTCAGTTTTCAGTGTCTTTCTTTAATTTTAAACGTTTTATATTTATTAAACAAAGCAATTCGTGTCGGGTGCAGATATTTTCCCACAATATAGTTGGTAGTATTTTTCTAGGTTATGGACAAGACTGTCGCGGGTGCGTTAAAAGTTCTATTATTACCTACCTATTCCTTCGTTCGATTTTCTTATAATAAATAGACATTTTGTCTAACTGTACCTACGGGAAGTGTTTTATCGGAAGTGAGTGGTTGTAATAAGTCAAAATGTAGTTTTGCCAGTTTGTAACAAAATAGCGAAAACAAATGCAAAATACTGCAGCTAACTGTATTAACTGTTACCTATCTGCTATTACTAAAAAACGACCGCATGGTAGTTGGCCATCTCAGTAGATGCTTATCATAGGCGCCCACTTTCCGTAGGAAAAGAGGGTATTTTAAAATATCGAGCTAAAATTCTGAAATAATCTTTGTATTGTCTTTTAAGCCTCTTTGAGTACATGTTTGTACTTAGTCATAGTTAACTCTGTATATAGCTACTTATTTATTCATTTTCCTCATAATGTCTTATTGATTAGTGAAAGGGACCACATGAGGTTACCAGTTGTTAATCGCTTATCGAATATAAAATTTGCTAAACAAATCTCTCTCTTCTAAAAATTATAATTGAAGCACAAACAGGAAAAGAGTCGATTTCAATTAAGTTATTATGATAATGTAACATCAACATTTGGTCGAGTTAAAAAACCAATAAAAAGTAATAGTAGAGGATTGATTGCAATAGAAACCTCTTCCACTCTTCTGCCACCTGTTGCCTGACATTGAACATCTACATAAACAGCTAATTTGGTCGTAATTTGGGGAGAAAGTTTACGAGAGAGAGATAAATAGTTAGAATGTCAAGGTAATGTGGCTTTAAACACAAAACTTTCTTATGAAAACCGCAGCAATTGTTCTATAAATTAGTCGTGCGCCATGTAGTCGCGTTATAAAATGAGAAATAAAGTAGTTCGCTAGATGACTTGAACGATTTGCTTCATTTGTTGCTAATTAATAGATAACAATTGTTATATAACAACATTAGTTTGTTATATCGTATAATGTGTCTCAGACAACCATTGTTCCAAAGCTGGCCAAAAAAGCAGAACTTCCTTTAGTTTTGACAGTATTTTTGGACGCTCCCTACATTTTTTTTTTATATATATATAAATCCCTATATCTGATTGTGTTTGTGTAACATACTTCTGCCTAAAAGCCAGTATATATTGGACTTTAAAATTCGTTGAACAGTTGATTTATCCAAGTTCAATTCCCGACTAGCCTACCGTATAGAATTTCGTGGACTTTGTTCGAAGTACTGTATAGAAAAACTGCACTTCCGTTTTTTTCCAGCTCAATGAACACGGGGTATGAAACCCTTTCAAGGTCGATATAAAAATAACGTTATAAAGTAAACTGTTCTTTGAATAGTCCAAAGCTGCCATAAATGGCTATTATTTAATCGAAATGAATCGCCAATTAGCTGGTTATAAATAATTAATTAGTTTCATTTTCTCTTTGAGCTGGTTGAGTGATGGTAAAATTTTAGCGTTTTTATGTAATATTTAGCGGGTTGTAGAAATAGAAAGTCGATAATTTAGGGAAAACCGAAAGTGAATCTTTAATTCACCTTCACGCTACTCGCACAGAAGAAAAGAAGACACAGTGGCAGCTCAAGAAAATTTCACATCACATGCGTCTCATGTGCATGTAATTTTAGTTATACTCAAGATTTTGTAATTCCATTGGTTAGTATGCCTAACAGCACAACATAGAAATAGAATAAAATCTTAGGAAGGAAGAAATTGTTGAAAATTCGAAACTGGCCATACATCATCATGGCGATAACAACTGGTCAGGAGTAGGTTGTCATTGTTCCCACAAAATTGTGCTGTAGATGCCAACAGAAGGATTAAGTGTGTAAAATGACTTCATTGATAGGAACTGTATGAGATTTGATTTATATTAACTTAAAATACCTTTCTAATACAGTAAAAAATGTACTTCAGTGTCGCTTCCAGGTGAATATACATCGATGATAAAACATGAATGATGCGAAGGCTGAAGTATTCCAGTAATCTAACGACGATCCAAGTAGATTGAAATATTTTACTTAAAAAAATCTTCTTTGTGAAAAGGATTCGATGATAAATAATTTAAATGTTCTAGTAACCTAACTTCAAGCACAAATAATTCCACTAAATACAATGTTAACAAGAGCAGTGCTATCAGCGCCATCCAATAGTAACATTACCAATTAATATCGTGCAAGTAGTAAGAAATCTATATCTAATACCGACCTATGCTAGTGTAATGTCTCTCAAATTGCACCCAAAAAGCGAAAATTCAAACAAACAGTGCTACGCACTCTTACACTTATTGATTTTAGTGGAGTCGAGTTGCTATTTGATAATTTTGTCTGAATTTCCAGATACTGCGCGGGAATGTCTGTAGCAGTTTTATTTAAAAAGTTATCTTGCTACCGTAAACTTTGATTTGTATATTTAATTTTATTCAACTTCCACTTCCTAAATATGTAAGTTATATTTTTTAAAATAACATTTAAAATTATACCTACTTATTTTTTTATTAATATGCGGAGTAGGTCATGGCCGATAAAATGAAACATGCAAAAATATTACAAATAAGATAGTTCATCATATGCGCCATTGTATAATCTTCACTTTTTGTTTCTTCACATTTTTTTGTATTCCGAACCGATTAACAATAAAATTGATTTTTTGTTAAGCGAATATATATGGAAAGATTTCCAAACCATCCAACTCCAAATCCAAAAATAAAGAGAGGAAAGAGTAGTTAAAAATTAAATACGCTAACTTGAAGAAAAGAACACAAGATAAATTCGCCCAACAAAAAAATTTACGTTTGGAACAGGTAACGAACCCAAAAAAGAAATAAAATATGTCCCAATAGATATGTTTTAAAGGAAATTATCGGAACACAAATAACAAATGCATTGTATCTTCTGATAATGGAAACCTCTCTTCAACTTCTTTATTATCCCACTTTTCAAAATGATTTGTTTCCTTCCGAAACATTTCTGTTTCCAGTAGTTCTACATGAAGCCTTCATCATCAGCTAAATCTTATAAAATATGTCTCTAAAATTCCACAGTATATTTTTTGTTTACATAATTTAAATAAAATGTTGCTAGTTGAAAATAATATAACACTAAAACTTGATCGCTAGTTAACTCTCCATTTCTCGCTGATCCCAAGATTGACTGGCGTACAATATGGGTTAGTTAAAGGTCGCTCGACCCAGGACGCACTAATATCATTTTGCAGTAGTAAAGGAAACCAAAAAACCTTCGGTATATTTTACTCAATAAACTTGAGAAGTATGGTATTGGTAGCCTACAACTATTTTGGATATCATCGTATCTAAGCAGTAGAAGTCAAATTGTGAAGGTTAAAGATGGGGATGATGTTTACTTATCCAAAAAGATTCCTGTGATCACCGGGGTACCATAAGGGAGCGTTTTGACCCCAACTATATTTGTATTATTTATAAATGACCTCCCCTTGAGACTTGATGACATTTGTTCTAGTTCGTTATTTGCAGGCGATACATCTTGTTTGGTTAGTTCAAAAGATCAGCGTGAATTATGTAGACTATCGGACTTGGACTGTCATGTTGCCTCTAATGAAATCTAGTGGTGATCTGGTACCATACCATAACGCTTACTGTGTGATGACGCTCTCTGTCTTCTTACCCTTTCACGGCCATTGTGCAACTCCAGGCAGAAATGGGATGCGTCACTGAAGATCAGTTAATGCCATTTTTGATCCCATTCAATCTCTCTCTACATCATTGTAAGCGGTTAGTGGGAGGAGCACCCAATGTGAACGATAATATACTGTACGCATATCGATCTTCCACCAAGTTCATCAAACCTCTGATTTGCAGTAGATGATTTTCACGCTCTGTGGTTCCCCGACAACGGCCAGTGCTTTTCGCTCTGTGTCCACGGTCTTGCTGACTCTCCACGCTTGATAAAACCGTACCATGATACGTAACCATCTGTTAGTCCTTCTAGAAATTTATTTCACCGACAAACATGGTTCACGCAACAACAATACGATCCCTCTCAAAGCCACTAAGCTAGAAAATCTGCCCAAATCTACGTACTTTAGGCATAATCAGCAGTAAAAACATGTTGTTTGCAACAAGCTTCACAACACTTGCGATACAAATGTGAGCAGAAATATTTAGAACAGAATGCTACGTTATCAATATACGACCTATGCAACCTCCAAGAAAACTTAACATATACACCTGAAAATTTAATCATTTTTACTTTCACCTAGTGGAGTAAACATGCAAAAAAATATCAAAATAAAATATTTAATGGTTGTTTATCTTTCTTTGTCACGTAATATACTTTTATATTTTATGTATTTCAGTTTTCCTAATCTAGAAATGATACGCCACTGGTAAATATGTAGGTAGGTAGACGCACAGGTAGAGATAGAAATATCAAATTTAACGTTATTGAATAAACATAATACATCTTATGCCATGGACCTCACTCCAATATCACAATCTATACATAATAATGTCTAGTAATAAAAGTAATACGAAACCGTTAGCTTTAGCTCACTACGTAGAATGCGTCACATTCACCGATAAGGAAAACAAACATAACACCTAGTATTTCATAGGATGGCAAAAGATAGGTTAGGTGAACTGCAAAAGGTAATTTATCGGTTTTATTGTACTTATAATTAATATTTAAATATTCGAATCGCCTCCAGGTGCAAGATAAGAAAGCCAACGATGTATCCGTTGAC
Source organism: Monochamus saltuarius (assembly GCA_025584915.1). NCBI lineage: Eukaryota > Metazoa > Arthropoda > Insecta > Coleoptera > Cerambycidae > Monochamus > Monochamus saltuarius. The sequence goes on from CM046725.1 coordinate 18,986,452, forward strand.
GTGGACGAGGTAAGAGATGTCTAAATAAATATCTACGTCCTTGTCCAATTCTAATTTTTTCAGGACACTAACCCGGCGCTGGGTGGCGACCTGAAAAAAACCTTCGAAAGGGCTGAAGTGTTGGGACAATGGATCGGAACCATAGAACAAAATGTTGTGGCTATACGTCAGTACCTAAACAAGCTGGACGATTTGAGTATTAATCAGAAAGGTGTGTAACTACTCATGCCATTATCATTTACTGTTGATATAATTGTGTTCTACTCACAGTAACAAATAATCCACGACGATCAGATACCACTAAATTATAATCGAAAGATTTGTACGAGAAGTGACGAAGATATTACATGAACAATATCCGATGATTATTATGTTGACGTTTTCGTGGTTGGCTGAACAGAGGCGTGGCAAGGAAAAGATTTGCGCAATAAATTTTGTTTCTCACTTGGTCTATTTAAATCTACGGACACTTCTTCATGTGGAAAACGTTTTAAAGGCACACGTTAAATAACTTATAAGCAGAAACAGGCGTAAAACTGCACATTAACATATTTTTCGGCGTTAACTGAAAGTGTAAAAATTATTGTCGATATGTTTTCCAGGTTTAATTAAAATTGTATCGCCCATTATTTAAATAATGATCGTTCAGGTTCAGGATGCGAGACAAAACAAGAGTACACTTTAGTGATAAGTTTTTCTACACTAAGTGTCACTTTATCGTTGTAAATAGTTTGTAAGCACTTTATAAACATGTTCTTTAGGGTTAAGTGTGACTTCATCAATATGTGTGCTAGGAAGAAAACATAAAGTGCACCTTATTAATATATTTTCCGACGTTAAGTGTAACTTTATCGCCGTCATATTAAATAATTTATAAGAGCGCACTTTACCAACTTGTTTACCAATATTAAGGGTCAAATGCACATTATCAACATGTTTTACAGCATTAAATAATTTTCGTGCAGGACAAAACAAAAGTGCACCTTTAAAGTTTTTCTGCACTAAACGTCACTTTATTGCTGCATATTAAATTAATAGTTATGAATATGTTATCTAGGGTTAAATGGAACTTTATCGCTTACACGTTAAATAATTTTCATGCAGAAATAAGCATAAAAATGCACTTTATGCACTTTATGAATTATGTTTTGCGACATTAAGTGTATCTTTATCACCTACATATAAAATTATTTATAAAAGTGCGCTTTACCGACTTGGTTTCCAATATTAAGTCCCATTTCTTGCCAAACTAAGAGTAAAAATGCACATTATCAACCTTTTTTTTTCAGCATTAAATAATTTTCGTGCAGGACAAAACAAAAGTGTACTTTACTGATAAGCTTTTCTCCACTAAGCGTCACTTTATTGATTCATGTTACATTAATAATTATGAACATGTTCTCTATACGGTTAAGTAGAACTTCATCGTTTACACGTTAAATAATTTTCGTGTAGTAATAAGCATAAAATTGCACTTTATTAACATGTCTCATTTCATTGTTTATACTTATTCAGTTTGATACAACAGTAGTCTTTTTTGTCTTTATCCTCAGAAACATCTTACTTCCCCATCGTACCTTATTAACATGTGTTCTAACATTTAGTGGCACTTTATTATGTCCATGCAAGAACAAACGTGTAAGTGCATATATTTTGCGACATTAAGTGTAACTTTATCACCGACTTGGTTTCCAATATTAAGTGTCATTTTACGCTTATGAATTAAACAATTTTCTTACTAAACTAAGAGTAAACATGCATGTTATCAAGATGTTTTCTTGTATTAAATAATTTTCGTGCAGGATGAAACAAAACTGCATCTTATTGATAAATTTTCCTGTACTAAGTCACTTTAATCATTTAACATTTCGCATTAAATGAATAATTATTAATATGTTTTGCGACATTAAGTGTAACATTATTTCCAACGTTAGTGTAGCTTTATCGCCGGTAAAACAATTTATACAAATGCACTTTACCGACTTGTTTTCATATATTAAGTGCCATTATTTTTTTGCTAAGAGTAATTTAAATAACTTTCATGCAGAACAAAGTGAAAATGCACTTTATTGACACGTTTGTCTGCACTATGTCACTTATCGCCCGCATGTTAAAATACCACACGTAGCATTCTATGAACATGGTTTCTATGCATAAATGTCATTTCATCGCTTACAGGTTAAATAGCGACACTATCAATTGCAAGGTACATAATTCAAGAGTAAGCTTAAAAGTGCACTTTATTATGTTTTTCATCATTAAGTTCCATTTTATCACTAAATAATTTCAATACAGAAACCAGATGTAAAACTGTGTTTATGAACATGCATGGCGACCAAGGTTTCTAGAGACTGTCTCTAGTCTCTAGAAACCTTGCATGGCGATAACGTTTGTAAAATTCTGTATACATCAGATATTATAAGCATTTTTGTCCTCGCTAAAACTTTAAAATCTTATTTAGACACCTCTCATTTCCTTATATGTATGAATCATTCTAGATTTGGGTGAAAAAATTGAAAGTCTGTTTCAAAACAACACTAGCATATGCCACAAAATCAACCCGAAATTGAAAGAAATGGAAGAGGAACTGAAGAAGATAAACGTGGAATCCGCCGAAGGCAGAATAAAATCGATTCAGTACAACACACTGAAAACTAGGTACCAGAAAATATTTAGGCAAAACAGTACCGAGTTGGAAAACTTTAGGAATATTCAGAAATCCCATCTAGAAGCGCAACTTCGAGCTAAAGGAGTTCGCGTTACCGACGAAGAATTGGTGTCGCTATTAGAGAACAATACGGATATCCAGTTGTTCACAGATAATGTAAGTGTCGTATGGTTCTTCTATACTCATTCTTTCATATTATCAGCATTGGAATTAACGGCGGAAATTCTAAATTATTTACGAACTGTAGGTATATCTCATGTTGGATTTCGGTTTTCGTTTTAGAGTTTGATTGTGTAGTTAGGCAACTAAATCAACGCGAAGGTGTTGCAAATAGAAAACTTTTAGTTTAGGTTTTTTAATTTTTTTCAGATTATTGCAGAAACCGCTGAAGCCAAAAGGGTGTTAGCGGATATAGAAGAAAGGCATCAGCAATTACTGAAAATAGAGAGGATGCTCGTGGAAGTGAGGGATTTGTTCCTACAAATGGCAATTTTGGTGGATGCACAGGTATGACCAACTATACTCTCTATATAAAACATATTTTTTATTATTCGTATCTTGATATTATGTTGCTATTAAGTTCATAGCGTTTTTTGACTTTAAAATATATTTATTTTTAATAAACGTAATACATAAATTATAGAAATCTTGGTTATTAGGTATTAGATAAAGTGAAAGATGGAAATCTGATGAAGTAAAATCAGGACAATATGGCGGATATGGAATAACATCCCACTTGCGTATTATGCTGCAAAATTATTTGTTGAGAATAGGTATCTCAGTGATTTTTTTTTAATTGGACGTAAAATGTTCATATTTTGAAATTACCGTCCATTAGTGTGAACTATCCTCTTAGTGCAACCAACTCATAAAATATAAGTTACTATATTACCAGACTCGTGTTTTCTCCACAAATTGACTATTTTCGATTTTCGGTAGGTACCTCTTTTGGAGTTCTATATATTTTATGATTTCTGTGGAAAATTCCTGAAAATTTCGTAATACTCCGACATTTCTTTTAACTACTACAAATTTTCTTTATTTTTCTCGTTTTCCATGTTTTTCTATATATGTATATTTGTAGCAACTTTGAGTATGTTATGTATAGTATGAGTGAACGGTTTTGCAGGAATAATTAGACATTTGGCGCAAATGCGGCCTGCTTAATAATAATGTGCCTCCCCCTCTCCCGCACAAGTATTCGTCTTCTGGGCTAATCCTCGTGATTAGAATGAGGGGTAGAGATATTATTATTATTATTTAAGCTGGTACCAATTAACAATAATAATAATATTTGCCTTTATGACGTCACAATTTTAGATCAAACAATTGAATATTTCAACTAAATAGTATATATGTATTTATATTGATATATGGTTTTGTGCTTTTATTTTTCTTGTCTTTACATCAATGGTGGGACTGATACTAAACTGCGATACTATGAAAATTGTTGAAACAAATAATCCTCGAAAAAGTGAGGTTAGAAATGACTACACCACACCTGCTACTGAATATTTATGTTTTCGCGATATGTTCTGGCTGGAAAAGCTTAAATTAAAGATATATTGATTATAGATTCAGAAACTGTTTTTACATAGATAAAACAACACATGGTATTGATAATTATATATATATATATATATATATATTATATGATAATTATTTCTATAGATAATAATTGACGTAATGTTATAAACATTCCAGCTGAGGCTACTGAAAAATGAAACATGACTATCACGGCAGGTTACAGTGATAAAAAATTTACATGATTTGTGAAGGAAATCAGCTATATATGTTTTATTTAGCAGTTTTAAATAAGATCAGGTGGAAAAAGCTTGATGGCATTTTTTAATTTGTGTATTGTATTTTCATATAAAATCATAATTAATTAGATGATCCATTTTTTTCAAACGGTGATCATAATTTATTTTTTAGCAAGATTTGATAGACAGGGTGGAGTACCAAGCCCAGGCAGCTCAGAACTACGTGGGGAGAGTACCGAAGGTCCTGAGCAACGCAAAAAAGAAAAAAATTAAAGCTTTGAAGGTAGATATTAAGCACCTTCTCTCTATTTATAATAACATATTTTTGTTTCAGTGCAAAATCTATTTGGCCATCGCAATTACAATATTAATTGCTATAATATTAATATTACTGTTCAGTAATTGAAACTACAGCTTTATATTTTGTAAAATAAATCGATTTTAATAAATGTATTGTATTATTAATGTATTTATTCAACTGTTTTTTTCATTACGATATTTTTATTATTCGAATTTATCTGCTCTACATTTTATCTTCCTTACAAATTCAGAAAGTGCAAACATTGTCTATGGTCTACAATAAGAAAGCAATAATACGGGGTAGACAGTCAGAGAAAATAACAATTCCAACATTGCTGGGCTGTGTACATCAAATTACATGAATTTCAACGCATTATTCATACGTTTGGTCTCTTTTTGTCCCGATAATTATTATTTTAAGATCAGTTTAATCATTTCCGCCAAGTAAGGGCTTTTCTAGTAAAAGTAAGGACGGAAAGATACAGAGACTGAAGTAAGGACTATCCTTCCGAAGTAGGTGCAGGTGGCAACCCTAAATATAACCGTGATTATCTATCGTACAAATGTAAGTATTGATTTTATATCATAAAAAATATTGCAATCAAACTTTAGTCGTACTGACCGTGGACAAAGATTCATACATATCTATAAAAGATGTTTCGAAATTATAAGGATACAGAGCAGTAGTAAAATTATCTCGACAAAATGAAACAATGTTGCCAAGCTTCCCTTAATTAATTAATTATTAGAGGAAGTTTGAATTTGGCGATTATCTAGGACAATAAGGACGAATCTATACTTACCTTTGCTCTAAGACTATAGACGTTAGAGGGTGCTACAAAATGTTCACCATATGTATGTTTTAATAGAAAAATAAGTATTTTACACAAATATACAGTAGGTTTTTTTCCCAAAATATAACGGTTTTCACATTTTTTTGCTGCTTCTTCATTAGATACAATTTAATTTTTAATACAAAAGTTTGTTTACTTAACGTAAAACTACCACAGTAAGCTTCAATTAGCGGCCATCCATAAATTACGTCACACGAATTTTAGGAATTTTTAACCCCTCCCCCCGTCCTTGTCACAGGTTGTCACATTTTCAGAACCCCCTCCCCCATCACACATTTTTCAAATTTATGTATGCATTTATAAATAATTAAAAGAAAACAGATTTTTATTTTTTTCTTACTTTTATAATATAATATTTAATAAAATCAACATAAAGTCAAATATTTTAGATAACAGAAAAAACAAACTAGTTAGAAAGCAATAAACGGCTAATTGTGTTAAGTTTTTTATTCACATATAACTTTCGCGTTATAGATTTGAATTTTAACATGTGATGTCACAAAGTTTTTGATCCCCCCCTGCCCCTTGTCACACTATGTCACATTCCGGTGATACCCTCCCTCTCATTAACATGTGACGTAATTTATGGATGACCCCTTATTTTGAAATGTGTATTATGCACCCGTAAAGTGGAGTGTAGTGGAGACGAGATCGGTGTTGCCAGATGTGAATATTTTTTTCACATTGAAGAATTCTGTCCTAAAATTTGAATCCTGCGATAATTTCTTCAAATCACTAAAATGTGAATAATGTTCTGATTTACTTAGTTTTCTCTTTTCTATAAGTACATTTTTTTTATATAAAACGTCGGTTATCACGCTCATTATTCCAATGTTTTATGTTCTAGTAGTACTATTTAGTGTAGAACAGATGTTCGAGTCGTCATCGTTAAATGACGATGACATTATTTTTGGATAATAGGCATTTATATCAAAGCTGCTTTTTAAAAAGCATTTCAATTATTGCTCAGATCGGTGTACTATGTTATTGTGTTTATGGATTTGCATTGTGTTGTGTTTGCTTTGCTATTTTATATATTATTCATATTTATACTGTTTTTAAACTGCATTTTTTACGGGAATTTAGGGTAAATGTTGAAAAAAAAACACACACTTGTTTTAAACCTTACCAACCTATGGCAATCAATTTTTATGGATTCTAGTATAGCTCTCAAGAAACAATAAAAATAATTATTGTTATATGTCGATAATGTTCTGCCGGGTTATTATTAATTTTAATTTTTTTTTTAAAGTTCAACTCAAAATTAATTATTTGTTTGTTTTACAAATTTCCGTAAAATTATACCATCTGGCAACAATGACTCGATTTTTGCCGTACAATGGCGCAGTACTTAGCTTGAATCGCCAATTATTTACTTTAAAAAGTTTCTCAAGATCTCAAAATTCCACATCCCCATTTGTATTCTGTCTGAGAGAGATGATAACAATCGCAGGGCACATGTTCATGTTTTTTAAACAGAGAATAACATTGACACTTAATTTTAACAATAGCAGATGTGTTATCAGATTGCAAATATCACTTAAAAATTTCTGTTGCTACGCTCATTTCAGCTGATATAAATAAATAAATAAAAACTGAATCTATTACAAAGTTAAGATACATATCCACTAACATTGTAAGTATATTTCACTCAACTAAAATAAATCTGTAATTTTAGTTAAAGTATAAGTGGTAGGTACTTAATAGAAATAGGCTATTTTTGGCATAAAAGAAATTAAAATCCTGTCTTTAATAAAAAAATAAATTACATAAAATTCGTAACACGAGCTGTAGAGCTTGGTTCATTGTAAGCCTTCTGGACTTTATAAAAAAATTCGACTGCAAATCTTTATATTGATGAAAATCTGCATAGATTAAATGATGTCCAAAATCAAGGGTCTTGAAACAAGTGTGTGATGCGGCATAGTTGGACATAATTCAGTAGGTTCTTATTATTTTTAACAAATTTTCACAGGTGAAAAGTTTCTACAGTTCTTAGACAGAGAACTTGCAAGTTTGTTGCAGAATATACCATTACAAATTAGAAAACATTTATGGTCGCAATTAGATGATGCACCTAGTCATAATTCTGTAATTGTAAGAAATTATTTGAACCAATGGTCCAATACAGTAGCCATCCAGATCGCCGAACTTGACCCCTCTGGATAATTTTCTGTGAAGGGCGCTTAAGATCGTTGTCTATAAGCAAAGGTGAGACGATATCGGCCAGTTGAAACAAAATATAAGATTAGCGTCTGAGACACTGACAAGAGATGTAATACAAAAAGCCACAAAACGCAATCTTTTTAAAAGGTTTAATTGTTGTTTGGATAACAATGGAAGATAAATTGAAAATTGTCTGTAATTATTCTTAAGAATGTTTGTTCTTTATTTTTGTTACAATGTTACTATTACTAAATATTATTTAATCAATTACATATATCTATAATGCCATAATTTATTTTTCATATATTTTGGACATAACTTTCTAAGGAGTGCAAATAGATGAAAACTTTATAAGTTTTTTTAATAGACTGCAATGTAGTTTTCAATGAACCACAGAAATAAATTTATGCCTAAAAGATATTGTCAATTGTCGCCTACTAAAAATATTTCTTCAACAAAAATGCTTGGGGAGAGAATTCTGGGACATCCTGTACATACATGCTGTGACTAATATTTTCGTAAAATTATTTAATATTATATTGAATTGCTAAGTTTATACCACATATCCCTTATCTTTTTAATACGTAACCGTCTGAGAATTTGGTTCACTTTCCTTCATCATAATTTATAAAGTATACAGGGTGTATCTAATTAACACCGAAAAAATGTAAGGGGCGATCCTATGATCAAAATTAATAGGGGTTTTTGGTACATTTTTTTTTAAAAAACCCTTTCCTGAAAAGTTACGCTTCTACAAAAATTCAAAAAAATATTTGTTTTTCTTTTTTATCTTCCATGTGTACCAAGCTGAAGAAACCAAACTTGGTCAAAACTATCTGTCAATAAAATTACACTTTTTGAAATTTTTTCAACCCTGAAGGTAAGGGGTTGAAACAATCAACTCCTATGATGTATTTACCTATAATTTTTTTCTTTTAAAAATATGTCTAAAAAGCTCATTCAAAAGTTCATTTACTAACTTTTTTATATCTTCAAGTTTTTCCGAAAAGATAAAGATTTATGGGAACTAAATAAATGTAATGCAATGCAAGACCTAGTGGCCTGTTATTTGCAATAGAATCCATAGAAACAAATATCAATGTCATTTATTGTTACTGATTGTTACTCTTTCACAAGTTTTATTTGCCTGTGTACTAACTAGTCTTGCTTGACATACTTATTATGAGTAATTCTATGAAAGAAAATGTTTCCTATAAAATATGCAAATCTCGCGACAATAAATTGTGTAATGCATGTACTAAATTGATTGGTTTGATTTAATTTAAAGTTTATTTTCTTTTTTTTAGGGCATTTTTTATTTTTTAGTTATGATTTTCGTATTCTTCTCAGTCTTAATCGTGTTCTTCTGTGCCTCTTTCATTTGATACCCATATCATAGTAATGCATAATATAACTTATCCGCCATCTTGAATGGTCCCCCATATTTTGGATTTAATGTGACGTTGTATTAGTTTTCGTGCTCTCCTCAGCAAGCCCTTTCATTTGATACCCATACTGTGGTAGTGCAGAAAAGTAACTAGTCCGCCATCTTGGATGATCCGCCATATTGGAGTTAGAATGACGTCACATAGCTAAGCATGCATTGTCATCCAAAATAAGCGTGTATATCAAATTTCAGCTCAATCGGAGATAAGTGATTTAAAATTCAGTTGCAAGATTCCACCCGGACAAACATACATACATTGCAAGTTAAAAAATAAAAGCTTGTAAAAACGCAAACTTCAACATTTCCTTGATTTCTTGAACTTTTACTGATGATATCTAAAAGCGCGTTGTCACGATTCGATTGTAGTTGATCAACTTTTGTGGATCAACGAAAATCGAAAGAAAAATGTTGTGAGAACGTATATTTCAATTTTTGTCGGTCAAGTTAAGTTGATTCCGCAAAAGATTGACCCATATCGTTGAGTGAGAAATTATAGATAGAGGCGCAACCTTAATGGCGAAATGCGTATTCGATCTACAAGTTTAACACCCTGTATCTTGAAAACAAATGCCCTAATAGAAAATATCTATAGAGCAAAAGGTTTTTAAAGTCGGACAAGAAATAAAGGCCTTCATGTTTGACGTTCCGTTATGTTACACCGTGTTTTACAGTAGGGGTTTTTTGGGCCCGAGATTTGTCCGTCTGTCGAGAACTGTCGTTAACGACAGTCAATTTTGAGTGTTCTGTGTGATTCAATGGTTTAACAAGCAAAGAAAACCTCCGTGAACAATAAGTTGTCGATAAATTGAAGAATCTTAGAACCAAAGAGCTGCTATTACCTAATACTATCTCGGGCCCAAAAGTGGATACGCATTTCGCCATAAGGTTGCGCCTCTATCTATAATTTCTCACCCAACGCCCATGCAATACATTTTTTTCTCTCATAAATCCTTAACTTTTCGAAAAAACTTGAGTTCAAAAAGTTAGTAATTGAATGGGATTTTTTAGACATATATTTGAAAAGGAAAAAATGTCAAACAATATATAAGAAAAAAAATGTCATTGATTATTTCAACCCCTTACAAAAATACAGTAACTTTTCAGGGAAGGGTTTTTGTTTAAATTTTATACCTAAGACCCCTGCAAAGACCCTATTAATTTTCATCAGAGAATCGCCCATAACATTTCAGCAGTGTTATTGAGATACATCCTGTATAAGGATAATGAAATCAAATATGTCAGATCAAATATCATTAAGAACAGTAAAAATGCAAACGTGCAAGAATTAACTAGTCTCAAAAATTAATCTCGACATTTCTTGTATATTCGTCAGATTGCTGAAGGACCGATTAAAAGATCAGATGAAGTTATTGAATTCTAAAACATATCTTAGATATTCATTTACGACCTGGACTGATTAGTAAATGAATGCGGCTTTCTAGACATCTATTTTAAAAGGAAAAAATGTTTTTCAAAAAAAATATAAGAAATAAAAGGTCATTGATTATTTCAACCCCTTACAAAAATGCAGTACGTAACTTTTCAGGGAAGGTTTTTTTTTTAAATTTTATACCAAAGACCCTAAGCCGGTCCTGGACGATGTGTCCAACGTTGGTTCCAATGTTGGTGCCAACGTTGGACACAATTTGCGTCATAAAAATGTGGCAAGTGTATCTCCTACACGATGGGGTGAACTTTTATTACAACATTGTAAACACATGTGGGACCAATGTTCGTCAGTGTGGTACTTATACTGCCGATCCACAGAACAGTAAAAAAAAAGGAATATGTGCGCTCGTGGATTGCGTCAAACACACGATCGCTCGTGTGGGTGTGTGACGAACGATGCTTCCGACATGCTTCCAACGCTGGAAGCTCCCTTGACGCGTTTCAGATTTACCGACAGAAGCCCGAACGTGGCATGTAGCCAACGTTGGACACATGCAATTCTCCAGCGCCCGCCCAAACGATGTGACAAACGGTGATGTGTCCAACGTTGGAAGACATTCGCCACATCGTCTGGGACCGGCTTTAGCTTGGATCAATGTGAGAGATTGATACCGGTTGATATTTGACTACTCCCCTAATTAATGAGGTTTTATAGGTTTCCCTCATTCCTGCACTGAATAGTGGTTAGGGCCTACCAACGTAAGTCGTTCCTGGGCGCAAATGCGGCCTGCTTAATAATAATATGTCGCCCCGTCTCCCGTAGAAGTGTCCGACTTCTGGGCTAATCCTTGTGATTAGAATGAAAGCGGTAGATATATTATTATTATTATCCTATATCAGGATAATGAAATCAAATATGCCAGATCAAATATCATTAAGAACAGTAAAATGCAAACGTGCAAGACTTAACTAGTCTAAAAAATTAATCTCGACATTTCTTATATATTCGTCAGATTGCTGAACGACCGATTAAAAGATCAGATTAAGTTACTGAATTCTAAAACATAACTTAGATATGCATTTACGACCTGGACTGATATCGATATTTGTCTATTGGGTTTTTTGTATCTCAAATCTAAAAGTATGGACGTACTTATTATGAAGTACCCCTTAATGTGATGCGTGTTAATTATTACATTATTGTAATTGATTATCGTTTAGGTAATGATATCGGAGAGAAAACGTTTTTGTGAATGACAGTACAGTTTCAGCACTACTGAGGAAGCCAGCGATATGTCTTTCGAAACGTCAAGAAACCGAATCAGGCGACATGGCAACCAACTATATGTTTTGCAAATTATATACAGGCTGTATCACATAAGAGGGCCACTTCCATGTATCTCGCTTAATATGCGAGACACGTCAAAAATCTTTAATTGTTTTTTGTTGCATGTTTGAAGGCCTTTATGCTCGTAAAAACAAATTTGAGATCCATGGCCAACAATAACTGTCAAAATAATTTTAAAGACCCAATTGCTTCTAATGTGAAAACCAATAAAATAATATTATAAGGAAATCTGTATTTTGCATGAAAAAGTACATTCTGGTTATTATTTTTTTGCAGTTGGCGTCTTTAAAACAGGTTCTACATTATCTTGAGCAACACGAAAATATTTAGGTACATTTTTTTAAATAAAATTGAAAAAAAATTTAATAAATACAAAAAATAAGGGCAACATGTAGTATATTGCATGAAAGACGAAAAAACAGGCAATTTTTTGTGGTCGTAGCCTGCTTCAATAAAACATTTTTTTATCCGCCTAGAGGGCGCAGCGAACCACATACGATATTTCAAAAATTTGTTTATATCAGGTGAAAGGTATCAATTTTGCAATCAAAATTTATTACCAATAAGTTTTCTCTATCTCTTAAAATAAAAAAGTTAGACAGCCTTAAAGTTTGGGTACTTTACAGGTTTTTTTGTTTTTACTCGTAAAGTTGGCCATGGATCTTAAATTTGTTTTTACGAGCATAAAGGCCTCCAAAAATGCAACAAAAAACAATTAAAGATTTTTGACGTGTCTCGCATATTAAGCGAGATACATGGGAGTGGCCCTCTTATGTGATACAGCCTCTATATATTATAAAGTAACGTTAACCACATCATGTTCCTCATCAATGACATTCTCATCAAATAACAAATGACACGTTTAAAAACAACTCATGCCACGAATATAAATATTGGTTTTACGCCATTTTCTTATTTTTCATTTATCTTCTACTTAGCCTAATGTAAAAAATAGTGCTTTAATACCTAAAAATATATTAAAATATTCAGTTACCTTTAGAAATTTACAAATATCAACTAAACGACACATTTTACCATATAATTTTAAATAAAAAAACAAACTTGCGAACTTCAACATTTTCCTTGATCTGAACATCCGAACATGTTCTGTTACCTCAATCACACCATTTTCTTTTCTGCCAATACATCACAATAAAATTGATAGCAAATGTCCCTATAAAATAACGTATTTAATAATAATAATATATTTAATCCATTAAAATAATAAAAATTACATTGGACAAGTCAATTACACAACAGTTACAAAGAACATTAATAAAGTACAAACATCGACAGATATTAGACAAACATTGTAAAATATAACAATTATGTTATGTGTATAAAATAATATTAAGGATCACCTCTACTAGGAATACATATCTGACACTTCGTAGCAACACTTACACACAAGGTATGCCTTAAGTTTGGTTTTGAATAGATTAAAATTTATTTCGTTTTTTATGTCAACTGGCAATGCATTCATAAGTTTAATACCCATATAAGAGGGTGATTTTTCGTACAAACTTGTAGCATGACGTGGAAGTTTTAATAAACTACCGTATCGAGTTTTATGTTCATGTGTATCAGAATTACGTTCATAAGATCTTATATTTTTGGCAACATATAATATACATTTGTATATGTATATGCTAGGAAAAGTCAATATGTTATTTTGAACAAAATATGGTCTACAAGATTCTCTTTGGGGAATACGAAAAATTAATCGAATAATTCTCTTTTGTAATATTAAAACTCTGCTAGCATTATGACTGTTTACATTACCCCAAAGTATAACATTATAGGACAAATGACAATAGATTACGGAATAATATATGTTAAGAAGCTGGGCAGTATCAAACATTGTTCTTAACTGTATTAATATATAGTAGCCGTAGTTAATTTTTCTACATACATTGTTAATTTGACTGCTCCAGCTCATATCACAGTTAATAAACGTTCCCAAAAACATCTTCAGAACCCTCTATTATTGTGTCATTTACCTTAACTTGAAGAACAGCGTTAACTTTTTACGCGAAAAAAATCGCATGCATACGGTTTTTCCTGCATTTACAATTAATAAGTTTTTATTACACCATTCTGTAAATTGACAAGCTAAGGAATACAAAGAATCTTGCAACTTTTCTGGACTATTTTCATGTGTTGCAAGAGTGACATCGTCAGCATATAATATAACACACTCTGTGTTAAGATATGCGGGTAAATCGTTCATAAAAATTAGAAAGATGAGAGGACCAAGTATCGAGCCTTGTGGAACCCCTAGTTCAATTTCATGTATGGTTGATAAATTATTATTAAATTTTACATACATTTGTCTGTCCTTCAGATATGACATTAACCAGGCCAAAAAATTATCCCGAAAACCGACTGCAGATAATTTTTCATGCAAAAAATTGAGGTTCAACGAATCGAAGGCCTTTGATAAATCGAAAAATAATGCACCAACACACACACATTTAGTAATAAATATCAGCGAACCAAAATATTGCAGCCCTGCAAGCATAAAATATATTTGATTTCGTAAACGGTTGAATTATCACTAAATGATACTTCTAAAAAAAAACGTCATGCAAAATAAAAATTTATTTGACTTTCAAAATACATGTATGACTTGCAAAAATGGCATCGTCCCTATTATCTAATATTATTGGTTTTTAAAAAATTTAAAAAATCCCGTTATATACGTAGTCTTTTATTATTATTTAGGAATTATATTTTGTCAATGAGCATTATTATACAGTGCCTCCATAAAGTAACGCAACAATATTAGTAAAAATTCCCGGTCGATTGGTGATTTTAATTTACTGTTTTTCAAATAATAATTTAATATACAGAGTGACCTACCTTCCAGTAATGACATCACCGGTTTTTTTAAATGGAACACATGTTGCTTCCAATTGGTACATGATGGGCAACAATATCAAAATTACAAGTTATTTACAAATCAATAAATGTACTAAAAATTAGATAAAGTTATGTATTATTATTTCAACTACTTTGATAAAACATTTAAAAACACTTCAAACACGTTTATTAGTGATCTTACATCTCAGTCATGAATTGGCTGAAGACGACGTTGGCCGATGAATATGCGCGTATATGATGCACCAAAATAATTAAAATAACAATTTCATTGCTAACGTTTTATTTTCCGACGAGGCAATGTTTTATTTGAACGGGCAAAACACCCGTCATTGGTCTCAGGAAAATTCACAATGGATGCAAGAATACCAAATACACAACGACCACAGAAGGTCAATGTGTGGGCTGCTATTGTGAGAAATTTGGTTCATATTTTTTTATGAAAATTTGACAGGAGCATTGTATCTGAATTTAGTAACGTATAACTTTCTATTAAATTTTTATAAACACCTTTGGTATTGTTACCTAGTCTGTTCCAATTTGGAGCGACTTGTGATACATTTTTGGAGTCAACTCAGCAAGGGAAATTCGGAAATGGGGAAGAAATGGACGTTTCATTAAAAAAACCGGTGATGACGTCATTACTGGAAGGTAGGTCATCCTGTATATTATTTACTGTATTAGAAAGGTATTTTAAGCTAATATAAATCAAATGTCCTACAATTCCTATCAATGAAGTCATATGTATGTTCTCTGATACCAAACATCTAGGTATGTCTGAATTCACACTTTAATGTCCGAATAGGGCCTTCAATAGTATATACAGTGTAGTAGGTCGCTTTCTGCTTCTAGCTTTATTGAGGTTTAGCATATCAGTGAGTACCAAATGTAGACACTACATGCTACGCCTCGCGTACTTATATCTTCTGTCGGTAATAACAGAACATAAACAGCCAGGGTTGCTCGTCATTGGCCTCACCTGAGCATACTGATGATGAGCTAACAAGCTCGGAACTGATATATGTCTGATGGCACCACTTACAATTAACCGTGGTTGTTTACTATACATAGTCAGGGCATTAGTCCACAGAGTAGTTATTTCTTAAAATCCCGCTTATAAAAATATGGCAATGGTTGGGGCTTTTAATAATAGATACTCTCAGTAGTGGATTGCTTTCTGCTTGTGACTGTATTCAGATTTCAGTAGCCAATGACTACTAGATGTGCACACACGTGCTACGTCTTGCATACTCATGTTCTGTTAACTATTATGACAGATTGTGAACAGGTAAGGTTGCGAGTTATAGGCCTCATTTGTGATATACTGATAAGAAATAACCAATTCGAATCGAGTACATGACTAGTGGCACCGCTGACGACTAACTGTGGCTGTTTGCTATAGGCATTTCAGGTGCAATTAGGTAAAAGGTGCAACGTTACTTAGACACCCAGTACTTAAATAATAGGTACTGTTCATGACAATGGTACCATTAAATTTATTCAGGAAATTGCTGTCAGCACATCACGGCAATCTAGATCCAGAAATAAAAATAGGTCTAAGGAAATTAAGTGATCTAAATCATTTCCCAAACAAGTCAGTTGCACATTAAATCGTCTAGAATCAAAAACAGTAAAATTATACAGGGTGTCGCATTTAAAATTTCCTAGTTGACGACAAATATCATAAAGTTTCATTTTCTCCTGTATATTATGTCCTCTACATCTTAATTCCCTCTCTAAAAAACTATGAGTGCTACAGCTTGTCCCATAATTTCGTTAGCAGTGTAAGTTTAGAGATTAAAGTCTGAATTCAGAGACTGAAGTATGAATTCACAGATTAAAGTCTGATTAAATTGTAAACATGGCCCTTCTAGGGCTTTGTAGTTTCCATTCTAGTAGTAAGAATACAGAATTCCCAAAGAAAAAATTACATCAAATTTTTCTTTTACGATATAAGATGTTTTTAAAACAAATATTACAACTAGTCAGAATTCGTTAAACTTTAGTGATTAAAATATACAATTACATGGTATCTCCTTAAGACATGTAGAAAATTCAGAAGTGTGTTTCCAAAGTAAGAAGAAAAGTTCCTATGAATATGTGTCCGCAATTCTTCGTTCTGCGTCTTAAAGAAACACCCTGTATACATCCAAAAATATCGATATTACTTCTCTGTCACCTGCCTTCTTTGACGCCTGTATTAAAACTGATTTAAATTAACGTCATACCTACCTAAGATATTATCGACCCGTATCTTACAAAGTTAAATCAAACCTATGCTTCTTTCCAAATAACAAATTCATTGATAAGGACATGTCACATCTCCGATAATAGCCTTTGTAAACCACTACTAAGTAGTATATAAACAGTCAAAAACCTTTTTCAGTTCAGTAGGGTTATTAGTGAAGCTCGCTTTGGTACTGGGAAAAATGTGGTCCACTCCAATACTGATAATAGCAGCAACGTTACTGTATGTGATCTATAGAGAAATAGCCAAAAGACGCAGGTTTTGGAAGTGCATTTTAGAAATACCTGGGCCAAAGGGCATACCCGTGATTGGGAACTTGTTTGATTTTATGAAAACTAAAGGTAACTGTGAATTTCTTTTTTAAATAAAATTGAAGTTACTGAATTGGTTCTAAAAGCGCGGAATCGTAGTCAAACGAGCAACGGTGGATTTTTTTCTACTCGTATTATAGATCTGGATTTGGCCCGACATTCAGTATGATACTTTGGTTTTCAAATATGCTCGAAATATACCCATAAAAAGGTACCATAATATTATTTTTTTACTGCATTGGAAAGGTATTTTAAGCTAATATAAATCAAATCTCCATCGTCGACATTTAATTTGAAATAATTTTAATTTATTGGTATAATAATTTTTATAGTTAGATATTTCACTCAGCTTAAAGGAGACCACCTGAAGAAGCAATCCTAAAAATGCACAAATAGGTCAGATCTCATCTATTGTGGTTGAACAATTTCAAAAGTGAACTTAGATATTTATAGAATGTTTTCATTAAACCAGGTTAGTAAATTTAGCTAGATTTTTTTTTTTTCAGATAGTTATTGAATAAAGTTTTGTCTGTGGAATTGTTCATTAGCATACCTAGATGTTTGGTATCAGAGAACATACATGTGGCTTCATTGATAGGAATTATAGGAGACTTGATTTATATTAGCTTCAAATACCTTTCCAATACAGTAAAAAATGTTACGTTCGAGAAGATGATATAAGATACCACTGTTACAGTACACTGTATTCATTGTCCGTCCGAAATTATTTGAATTTCATTATGAAATTCGCATAATTTCGGGACGTAGACCGCTCTCAGACTATGAATACCACCGTAAGAACCACAAGAACTGCAGAAATAGTGCTAGATGCAGATGAAATAAATTCGGCTATAAGTACAAGAAGAATTGCTGCTCAGGAGGGTATTGCTCATTCTTTAGTTCATCCATTTCATGTGCAAAAGGTTCAAGCACCTTATCATGAAGATCCAATGTGTTGTTTACGGCTCTGTAATAGCATTGTGAA
Source organism: Monochamus saltuarius (assembly GCA_025584915.1). Lineage (NCBI taxonomy): Eukaryota > Metazoa > Arthropoda > Insecta > Coleoptera > Cerambycidae > Monochamus > Monochamus saltuarius. The sequence goes on from CM046725.1 coordinate 19,004,811, forward strand.
AAATATGATGAGGACAATGCATTTGTTAATAATATTGTATTTACTGACAAAGCTGGTTTTGCAAAAGATGGTATTACATGATATTACAGAGCCGAAAAAAAAAATATTGTAGTGAAAAATCGAACTTATATCCACTTTAAATATTTTTGTTACAATTTGTTAACACCAAAATTACTAATGGCATTTATTTGAAGCATGGCAACTTGATTAATTACAATAAGAATTATTAAAAATTTGATTTAATAAAACTCTAATAGCGATTTCCTACTAACGGTTACATTTCTCGGCTTGAATAGAGAGTACATATTTTTTTCTGATATTGTTCCTCTTTGCAATAATGTTTAAATTTCTGTGATATCTAGCAAGAAAAAAAGTTATGAATAAAACTAATTCTGGGTTTTAGGTAAAGTGCCCTTTAGCGGTGCATAATAAAATTTTTCATTGACTGATCCAATAGAGCTTGATCTACTTAGTGCGTGTGCCAAATGAGAGAAAAATCGAACTTGAATTAAATAAGTTATTTAAAAGGAAAAATAAAAAAAAAATTGAACTTTGACAAGCTGTAACTTGCAAACAATTGACAATTCAAAAACAAATTTCATTACATACTGCTATTATTTTAATCCGTAGAATCACCTACCGGAGTTTTCTGCTGGACTATTAGAACACCCAACGAATCGTCGACATATCTGAACTTTTAGAAAACAAAGTAGTCAAGTATTTTAGTATTAACCTTGATTATTTGTGCGGAGCTATTATACTAAATGGTATTACGTTTACATACTTGAGATACCTATTGATATTTTTAAGTTGTACAAAAACGTACCTATCTATTTTCTATTCTTATTATCTGTAGCAAAACAAACAAAAGCAAAACCAAACTCTCTTACGGGCGCCGTCACCGTGTATTAGCAGTGTAGTCTACAAGACAGTAAGATTTTAAAACTTTTGACATAAACTGCTACCTAGTAATAGCTAAACTATTTAGGGCTAAAACGATAACTGTATATTACGTGATCTTACTTTGTTTAAATATGGCAATAATCAAAATAACGTGCATATCAACATACATAATTTTAAGTTTACCTTTCTTTTCTACAAAAAAGTTAATACTTTCTTTGACTGCAGTAAAATACACATAAAGGATGAACTTAGGAAAGGTTTGTCTTCATTTTTCTTATTTAGTTTTTAAATGTGAAAAATTAATTGTTGAAGTTTATGTAAAAATTCCATAAAAAGAAACACTTTCAATAAATATTTTAAGTATAAAATCGCTACATTTTGGCAATATAAATACTGACACTACCTAAGTTGAACTTTCTAGTATCCAATGATGTATACTTCTTTTTAGTAACTTTAACAGAGTTTAAAATTCCTAACTCTAAAATTACGTCGACATTCCACCTGGACTGTAAATGTGCGGTCAGCTATTGAGAAAGTCTTTCACTTATTTCTTTATTGATGAAAATAAAATATTTTTCTTCTCTATTAGTGAAGCATGATTCAAATTTGGTTTATCTATATATCCTTTTATTTAATAAAATGTTAACAATAGAAAACAACAAACCACTTGCCCTGAGGAAGGCTTAATAAAAGCCAAAATGATGGCAATTTTGAAAATTGTGTTTCTATAACCTGCTGTTGACCTGAAACCAACTAAATCCTCCATTACATAGTTTTCTTGTTACAAAATATAGCGCACTAAAAAAAATGGTTACGAAAAAAAATTAGGCAATTTCATTACACGAACAGATAATGCACAATAATTGTTTCCTTCGCCAGATAATTGTATAGAAAATATGTGCGCTGCCCTTGATCTAAAAAAGTTTTATTCATACTTAAGTTTTATTGATAAGGTAAATACAAATATGTTTCATTAGTAAGACTTCGGGATTTATCAGGTATCAGATTTATTATTTACTCAGAGCTTGGAGTCTTATAAAAGATATAAATTAGATTATCGAATTTAGAGCATAATTTAGTATCCGGATAATAATTACTTCCATACATAGTCAATTTAAAAATTTGAATAAACTTAAAAATGAGGTATAATGTACTCTTAAGCAAAGGCGTACGTCTTGTTTTATTGAAAAAGTTACAAATAAGAAAAGGATAAGGAATACGGGAAAAATTTTCCCGCGGCGCAAAAAATACATCATAATTCTTGAACTTTGAACTAACTATTCATTTATTATCAACTTAAATCATTTCTTCTCGATGAAGTAGAGGCTGAGTTTGTATTATTTATATTGATCTCTTTGACCCAATATTTTTAGACTACTTGAAGTGTTTGTTGAACGGAATCCTCTATACATCCTTCTGCCATGTTCGTTACTTTCCATCAACTATGCCTTTTAAGAGTGGTGATGTCTGCTTCTGCATAGTTTTAGAGGAACCCCATATAGAATTTATACCAACGCATTGACTTGTACATTTTCCATTTCTATATCCCAGGAAGAATCTTCAATGCTCAATTGTGGACGAAGAGAGGAATATTTTCGAAACATTTCGACAACTCCTTCGACGTTCCTGTTAGAAATAAATAGTAAATTTTCTTTTCATATTCGTCTTTGTGTTGGGAATATATTCTCCCATGTTTTTTAATAAAAAATTATGATAACTATATTTATTTGAGCTATTTTCAAAAAGCTATTAAAAGATCATATCTGCAACTCGTAAGAAACGTGTCTTCCGCCTATGGCGTATTTTTTTTAAACCTACGCCTGATGCGGAAAAGCCTGAATGATATTTAGATGGACTATACTGACGATGCTTTATTATTTTTTCAGACGAACTATTTCTATTCAGAAGGAAATTGGCTAAGGATTTCTATCCCATATACAAGACGCAAATTTTCGGCAACGTTTTCGTGGCCTTATTATGCCCCGAAGATGCAGAGGTAAGCAGCCGGTACACCTTTAATGATTTTTTAAATGCAGTCAATGTTTTTAATTTTCCAGAAAGTCTTAAACGTGAAGATCCACGACAGGAAAGGATCAGCTTACAAAGTGATGACCAACTGGCTAGGCGACGGTTTGTTAGTAAGCCACGGTCAAAAATGGAAGAGCAGGAGGAAGATATTGACTCCTGCTTTTCATTTCAGCATACTTCAGGAATTTGTGAACATCTTCAATAAGGAGACCGAAGACCTAATAGAGAAATTGGAAATGCGCTGCGATGAACCTTACATAGACGTGGTGAAACCTATAGCGGATTTCACACTGTGTTCTATAATAGGTAAATTTTAAAAAAGTGTTTCTTACACGAGGTATACAGAGACGATACATTTAATTAGTAATTTATTTCTTTAAACAGTTTATCCATAACAGCCAGTATTAACCTATTAAGATCATTCGTCTGTAAAATCACCAGGGATATACATACCGATTTCAAACTTATTAGTTCTCATTAGTATGCGATAGATGGGATTTAACATTGATAGAATAATTTTTAAAAAATAACATTTAATAACGTTTATCTGTGCGTCGTATAGAAATGTACTATTCATACAAGTGATAGGAGATGCTCACCTTAAAATTCATTGTTACATAACCTTGTATTAATTTTAGAATAATATTTATAAGATCACTAATATTGATAGAGCATTGCTGCAAAAATAGAAATTTTTCCGTTGAAATATAATTGCAAACTAAATATATATGTACAGGACGATTCCTTAAGAATGAAACATCTCGAAGCTAAAGTTACTATATTTCCCAATAATATTGAAAGTTTTTGTAACATCAATTTAAATATTAACAGTTGGCATTACAGAAATTAATTTTTGACAAATTTTGGGGTACATCATAGATAGTATATCATGCTAGTTATATTATATTATATCCTATTGCTGTCGATATGTTTTCTCCTTGTATAGTTGTAGAGTGACAAATATTTTTTATCTATAGTGATTTCCGGGTTATTATGCCGTAACCTAGGTAACTGGTCGCTGCCAGTAACATAATTAAAGTGCACGATTCTTGGTCCGCCCGTTATTCTCGGGCTAGGCTGCGAGAAGCGGTTCCGACTGTAGCAGCCGTAATACTAACTATCAAAGCCGAAATCAATAGAAGAATCCCAGCTAAGACTAGGGATAAGCATGTTAATTTTGTTATTGACATTGATCAGTTGCCTAGATCATGGAATAATAACCGGGAAGATCACTATAAATCAAATAACAGCACTGTCAAGTCTGGTACTGGTATTGTCTTGCCTTGTCTTTGCTTGTGAGATCAAGACAAGATCAAGAAAACCAGGACATTATTCCAATATTAAAGAGCACCGGCAGTGAAAACCACCAAATCACTATAGAGTGAGGATAGTTGACATTTGTATTAAATTAAACTTTTATGTATCATTTTTTTCCAAATTATATAGCAATGTATGTAATGATAAACTTTGGTACAAATTAATAATATCCGAAATATTCTGCACAAGGCGCCGCGCCGCCTTACATACCACAAGACACAAAAGTTCGATCTACTTTTCAGAAACGTCAATGGGAATACATCTGAACGAGCACAAATCCGGAGAGTCTTACAGACAAGCTATCTTGGATCTGGGCGAGGTCATGGTATACAGATTTCCAAGGCCTTGGTTACTGATCGACCCTATATACAAGCTGTCGAAGGTACACGAAAAGGAAAAAGGTTGTTTGGAGGTGTTGCACGGTTTTTCAAACAGTGTTATAGAAGAACGTAAGAAGACGTTTGACGTCAATCACAACTCGGATTCGGTGAAGAAACGCAGAGCCATGCTCGACTTGCTGCTATTCGCACAACACAAGGGGGCTAATATAGACGATGCCGGGCTTAGAGAAGAAGTGGACACATTTCTGCTTGGAGTAAGTTCACGTACGAAAGCTATTTTTTTATTTTTTCAACCTCCGAAGGCAAAGCACTGCACGATAGCACATCTCCCCTACCATAACTTATGTCACTTCAACTTGTCATATGAAGCTGAGCTATAAGTCTGTGAACAAGACTGGGTCTATTGATCTTCCGTCAAGTGCGAGTTATGTAGCGTCATTCCAGAATACGGAGAAAACTTCATGAGTGACGCTGTTGTACGAGAGGGTACATGAAATTTAAAAATGGTCGAACTAACGTTCACGACAAAGGTGGGTAAAGAAGCAAGTCTGCTGTTAACTGCGTTAACGTCAGTTCGACCATCGCGCATCATTCTCGCCCAACACCGTCACTCATGTTTTCTCCGTATATTCCACTTGGTCTACGATGATTTCTGTCCGAAGAAAACGAATGACTCTTGGCACTTGCCATTTGGCGGAGGAACCAATAGACCCAGTCATGTTTACATACCTACAGCTCAGCTCGATCAGTGCTGAATGTAGCTAGTTGGAGTTGGCAGTGACAAAGTTATGCTGGAGGAGATGCGCTGTCGTCAGTGTGCAGCTCTGTCTTCTACTCCTCGACAGAATTCAGAAATGCTGGTAAGAAAATTCAATTTTGAATGCCCTACTTAGACCTGCGTCGATCTTTATCTGGGAAAAACCTGTTCCGAAAATTTGGCAACAGTTCAAAGTTCCTGAGGCGAACGCAACTAAAATATTTAGAATCCTCCAGCATTTCCGGTTATGCCTAAAGTTGGCACTAACTTCGTTATTTTACATGAAACACCTTGTATATTATTGCATTTTTGGAGTACGGAAAATTTTAAAATCGTTCAATGTAACTTTTGCTTATAACTAGGAATTATAGACATTACAATAGTAATTTATTAATACAAAAAATTATGTTGATATTCCTACTCGTGAAGAACTCAGATGATGCTAAATTATTATGGAATATCCGTAAACTTAAAAATATCTTTTTTGCCTCAAATGAAGCACTGAATTTTTTCGGTCTTGTGCACATTGAAATTGCAAAAATTAAAGAAAAGGTTGCTAATGACAAAAAATAGAACGTATTCAACATTATCACTAGGTCAAGTTGTCTTAGAATCAGAAGTATCAAAAAATTATATCCATAAAACAAACAAATTTAAATTTGAGTAATCTAAAAGAGTCAGCATAAATACAATAATGATTGTTACAACGTTTTAGATACAGTTCTAGTGTAAACTATGAAGACACAACGAACAATATTTGACACATGTGTTTATATCTCTGGTAAATTTGATAACATTCCACATATGACAACGGCCAAAATATTAGAAATTTGTAAATATCTTCAAAAGTAGTAATCTCAATCCTAACAATGTTTATATGGCTTGAAAGACAATTGTAATGTGCATGTGCGAAAAATTGTGTCGCAAAATTCATATTTTCTAACTATAGAGAATGTTATACAGAGCGAACTTAAAAGTTTCCATAGAATTCAAAAATGGAATAATAATATAGAGAGTATTTAACATAACGAAGTTGATGTAGATTTCTGGTACAATCTTAAGTGCTGGACAATTCTAGATATTTCACTCGTGTTCGTGCCAGACACTGCTATGCTATCAAATTGTACAATCAACTTGAATGATTATTTGAATATGATTGATTTGAATTTTAATTTTTGGAGTTCCAAATTTTGTTTTTTACAAATATTTCCTGAAGTTAGAAGCCGGTTTTTAGATTTTCTTAGCACAGTTTTTCTATTTAAGAAAACTGTGGAAAACTTCAAAAATGGCTCTATTCAGTTTCATACAAAGAATTTATTTGTAAAAGCTACGTAGTTACTATTTGATGCATTTTTAAAATGACATAGTGGCTATGTAGAAAAAAATATAACTAATGTACGTCGAAAAATTTATACATTTTTCATTATCTATATTATTTTTTCACTGCCAAATTTGTAAACTCTATATGCTATATAAATAAATAAAATAATTTACGAATTTATTTTTAGGGATACGATACTACATCGATGGCTCTTTGTTATACATTGATGGCTCTTGCCAATAAAAAACAAATTCAGGTAGGCACTATTTAAGTACTTAAATAATAAAAAAAACATATGTACCTAGTCACTTTTATCGCATAAGTCTTGTTCTTGATAAATCTTGCCTTGTCTTGCGAGAGTCCCGCTATTTTCTTGTCGCGCAATTTTGCAAGACTCACTATTCTTGAGAGACTTTTGTACACAAATGAGAAACATGGAATTTTATTACTAATTTGGTAACAGTGGTGGTTACCCTCGGTTGGATACGGTCCCGCTCGAAGCGCACACGTAACTAGCGATATGTTCGATCGTCGACAGTGGTCGATTGGTAGAAGCAGGGTAGAAGTTATAATTATAAAGTATAGAAACGGCCAGTTTTACATAATAAGTAATAAATAATGGATGAAATAGGTGATAGAGAATCGGAATTTTTCCAGTCAAGTGGCAGTGATTGTAAAATTAGTTTATATCTGTTTAGAAATGAAAGAGAGTAATAAAAGCTTATTATGTATGCAAATCGTAAATAAATGTGGTAAATAATTATCGGTATAGATGAGGTGCAACAAAACAATGTGTGACCGAACTGTACTAAATTGTAGCAGGTAGCTAAAATTTAATCCCCGACAATCCGTCTTTGTCTATGCCGCTTCAATTCCTCGGTCCATTTCTCTTATAAGTAAACAATATAAAAACAGCATTTCAAAACATGAGGCTACTTTAAGCATCCATAACAGAGTTAAGAGGGTTTTTAGTAATTCAAATAAAATTATTCAATATTATTATCAAAATATTTGTTTAAATTTAATGAATAGACTTGTATTCCACACAAAAATATATGTATTTCGATAATTGAAATTATGGTGAGTAAATGTAGTGTTGTATAAATGTACAATAAAGAAAATAAAAAAGTAAGTATATTAAAATTCATCCTCTGAATATTCTGATAAATTATCTTCGTTTCCTAGATTGATAACGATAGGTTCCACAGTAACGTCAATTAAATTATCGAGTTCCCACATTTTCTCCTCTTCTTTTTGTACATGATGTATACATCTTTGTTAGTTATTTGCAGTTACTCGTTCCAAGGAATTTTTTAACAAAATTTTCACGTCACTTAATTTAAACGTCGTATTATTTCGCGCTACATCTCCTTTTACCTGCGCCCAGACTAATTCGATTGGGTTAAGTTCACAGTGATAAAGTGGTAACCGTAGTACCGTTATTTGACGATTTGTTGCCATTTTATCGATAACATATTTTTTCTGATCTTTATTAAGATTGACAAGTTCATTTTTCACCATATTTGTTTCAAAAGAAATGTTTTTTCCGGATAACCATTGAATTATATCGGCTTTCCTCCAAGCAGTCGTAGGCGTCCGCTCGATCTGCAGTGAATGGTAACTATCCATGATAATTACAGACCCCGTAGGAATAAGATCCAACATCTGAGTAAAATACTCTTCGAAACATCTGCGTTCATGTCTTCGTGATAGTCACCTGTATTTTTAGATTCAAATAAAAGTAAACCGCCATCTACAAAACCACTGGCACTACCTATATGTGTCACTATTAATCTTCGCCCTTTACCTGAAGGTGCCTTGAACCCTGTTGAAAGTCCATCCAAAAATGCTTGCCGAAAACTTTTTACATTTTTATCTTGCCATACTTTTGTTACAGTATATCCCTCGTCGACCCAAGTTTTGTCTAGATAATAAATATTCCTCCCTTCGTTACGGAATTTTCTAATTGATCTTAAGTAGGATCTTCGCCAACAAATAATTTCATCTTTATCGATAAGAACTGACTTCCTGTTCTGATTTTCCCAGCAAAAATTCAACTCTAGTAAGACGGTCCATAATTTGCTTCTACTGATTTTTGGCAAATCGTTGTCCTCTTAAAGTTCACTTAAAATTTTGTTTAGCGTTGGTATTTCTTATTTAAAATAAAATGAGTGTACTTTTCTGCGAATGACATTTTTGAAGAAATCATCTATAACGAATTTTGACCTCCCTGTAGATGATTTTGGGGGATTTACAGTATCTTGTTCATTTTTTTGTTTTGTGGATAGTCGATTTTCCAATCCCTGTCATTTTGGAACACTTTTCCACGATGTCGTCAACACTGTTGGTAGGATTTTGGTGTTGCAATGCATTAAATACATTTAATATAATAATCTTCTCATTCTGAGACAGCGCACATCTTTTCATGCGTTTAGCAGGTACGTAATCTGATAAGCTCGACATTTTACCCAAACAATATTATATCCACTGGCACAATAGTCACAAGTCGAATTTTACTCTACTGCACTAGCACGTCTTCGTATATTCAGCTCTAAGACTGGATTGATCTGTCACAATACACTGGCTCCTGCCCTATGACGTATCCAGTAAAATATACTAATGTACACCCATTACCTATTAGCATTAGTGTTACCCTAAGAAAAATTTTCTTTTAAATTACTATTTATATTTGTAGGAAGAGGTATACAATGAAATAATCGACGTATTAGGCGAATCCGGAAAACCCCCAACATTCTCCGACCTACAACAGCTGCCTGTTATGGAAAGATGCATCAAAGAAACGCTTAGATTATATCCCAGTATACCCATGGTGAACAGAGTATTAGGAGAAGAGATCACAACTCACTCGGGCTACACATTACCCAAAGGAACCAACGTCGGTATATACATTTACGACTTACACAGGGACCCTAATGTATGGGAAAACCCTACAGAGTTCAACCCCGATAGATTTCTACAGGAAAATATATCCAAGAGGCATCCATTTTCCTTCATACCCTTTAGCGCAGGATCCAGAAACTGCATAGGTACGTATTCGGCACAGATTGCCATAACGGTTTGGTTTTAACAAGCAAACTATTTCCAATGTGCAGGAATGATATATTCTTTTATATTTTAGGACAAAAGTATGGCCTCTGTGAGATAAAAGCTGCACTATGTGGAATTTTGCGGAAATTCCGTTTAGAACCGGTAGATACTCCGGAAAGTTTAAAATATACATTAGACATCGTTCTAAGACCTGAAAATGAAATTAGAGTGAAGTTCGTTCCTAGAAAATAAATACATTTTAAATATGAACCACTTCAATCCATCAGGGTTTTCAGCTAAACTTTTAAACTAGTCTCAATTTATAATAATGACTGAATAAGTATTAGTTTAGTATTATTTATTAATGTTTTTTTTTATATACAATTCGACTAAGATTGACGATTGTTTATATTATACGTATGACCTCGGTTTTCGTGTAACCGATATTAGATTACAATGCCAATTGTAAATTGAAGTACTTTGCAAACTTTTTTTTATATACTCAAGTACCAAGACCATTGACGTCACTTATGAAGATGAAAATATCCACTTGAAAATCTATAAATTCCATACCAGATTCAAACAAATATATTTTATTTAACTAGCTGCAGTAGTAACATACAGTAAATAGTAGATATACAGGGTGCTTCAGAAGGAGATGTACATACTTCAGTATGTTATTCTATGTTCAATTTTAAGCAAAAAATTTCCTATGAACTTAGGTCTGGAAACGCGTCGTTTAGGATATACAAGGCATAACACTTTAAAGACTAAGAACTATTAGTTTTTAATCAAAACAGCCTGATTTTTTTGTGAAAATTGCAAAAATAAAATCTCTAAACAAAATGTACAAAACCTGACACTAACCGTGGCACAAAGTTGAAGCGATTTAAAAGGATCCAAATGGTTGCTTGTGGCGCCCTCTTGGAGATACAGTTTTTAATTCGTCTCACTAAGACTACCCGTCTTAACAACACGTCGGTTCGGTAAATAAAAAGCCGTACTCTTAATTACAACTTTTATTCGGATATCTCACTTTCTCTTCACTAACAATAAGCAAGTGACGTCGCAATAGGTCTAAGTTTAATCGATATTAAACAGCGATTAAATATTTCTGAAACGGGGGCGTCAAATTATAGTTAATATCTGGCACAGGCCTCGCGACCGTTTCTTTCCGAAATCTTAGCAATACTAACTTATCTAATTCAGCTTTCTACACAACAACTGCAGAATGCACTTGTTCTCCAAAACAGTACCTACTTCAGAAAAAAACCTGGTAAACGTCTTAAACGGCCCATTTAGAGGGACCCTTGTCTTCGGCAGTAAATATTAGATAAGGGTTCGCCCGGCCGAGAATTATTGTAAACAAGAAACTTTCTTATTTCACATAATTTCGGAGAACGTGCATGTTAAACTGATATTCCCTATATTATATAGGGTGTTACAAAAAATATAAACATCCAAACGTTTGCTGGCCCAAACATTCTCCCACCTGAGGCCAGTTAATCACGTTTACCCGGCCTCATGACTTAGGCAGCAAACATTTGTTCGAACATAAATAAACAGAGAGGGGAACAAAAGAAAAGATAAAATTACAAACATCACATGCTCATGAGAATCTTAAGTCTAATGTTATTTCCTCGCAACTATATACCATATCTCTTAGGGGATTTGACCTCGCGCCCACTTCGCGTCACTACCACTTTTTCGGCGGATGCTCTGCTTTTATCACTCCCGAATCCGCGGCACTTTTACCACCGACCTTTCCACACGCTCACCGGTAACTGCTGAAGGTGCCTGACGGCGGTTGGTCTCGATCAGCTCTGGACTAGTTGGTCTATCGCTGGCTAGGTTGAAAAAGGACGGTTCGTTACACTCCAATGGGTAAAGTCGCTGTATGGGGCGCAAGTACTGGCCCTTACTTGTGGTAACCTTGACAAGGCGAACCTTGTCGTCTTTTCCGCGGATTACTTCGGTTACTCTCCCCATCGGCCAATCTATGCGTTTATCCTGATCATTTCCTATGAGCACAACCTCTCCCACCGATATCTGTCTACCTCCATGGCGCTTTTGCGACAGATGTAGCTGTCCCAAATATTCGATGCGGAACCTTTTTTGCATCTCTTCTCTTAGTTTACTTTTATACAACATTCTCCGACAAAGAGTTTTCTGGTTAACTTCGTCAAAGTCAGGAACCCCACTCTCCGTCAAATCTCTTAGAAACATCATCGGGGTTAACGGGGTTGGTTCATTAGGATCATTTGCAACAAATGTAAGAGGGCGTGAATTTATAATGGTTTCACAATCGCAAACCAGAGTCGACAGGTCCTCATAAGTAAGTGAGGCCCGTCCCAGCACTTTCCTTAGCAACGTTTTAAGAATCCCAATAAGTCTTTCCCAAAATCCCCCCCACCACGAACCCGTTGGGGGATTAAACCGCCACTTGATACGCTGGACGGCACTTTCCTCGGCGATTTTATTATAGTCTAAGCGCGCAAACGCGTTATTGGTACCAACAAAGTTTGTCCCGTTATCACTGTAGATGGTTTTCGGGCGACCACGTCTGGCAATAAAACGTCTCAATGCTTGCATGAAACTAGCTACCGATAGTGACATACAAAGTTCGAAATGCACTGCGCGATATACCGCACAAGTAAAAATGCAGATCCACACCTTTTCGCCCGTTTTTATATACAGGGGTCCCGTCATATCTACGCCAATGACTTCAAACGCTGCCGCATCGCGCACACGGTCCAAGGGTAAAGGAGGAGTATTTTCACTAAAGGGTTTACTGTTATGCCTCCTGCAAACCGCACATTTTGATATTACCGACTTTATTGCGCGTCTACCACCCAAAATCCAAAAATTTTCACGCAGTAAGCTGGTTAGACCCTGAACGCCGACGTGGCGCGATTTTATGTGTTCTTGAAATACCAGCTGGCTTATTACCGGATGTTTAGATGGTAGCACTATGGGATATCTAAATGATTCTAAGTCTTTTCTAAAGCTTACTCTAGATCTCAAACGCAAAACACTATTTTCGTCTTTAAAAACATCCAGCGAGGACAGGTGTTTGTCGTTTTCTTCAGCGAAACACTCGCGTTGTACAAGCTTTAATACCTGCTGTTCGGCTAAGTTAAATTCTTCAGTAGCAATCGGGCCCTTACGTTTATTGTTCTTATTTCTTGTATTATACAAAAAACGTAATATCCAGGCATGCATGCGTACCGTCTTGGTATATTTGGAAAAGTAGTTAAGATGCCATTCCTCTGAATTCCTTACCGAGATCCTATCTCTGTTAACTAGCGAAGTGACTAGCTTTTTCTTTCTTTCTTGGGATATTTCAGCTTCCATCAAATTAAGATCCTCAGTTGGCCAGCATGAAATGTCTTTGTAAAGCCAACTAGGCCCCTCCCACCATTTTGATTGAAGCAGCTTCTTCGCCGGGCATCCACGTGAAGGTAGATCAGCAGGATTAAAGGCACCCGGGATGTGGTTCCAGCTGCTAGCGGGAGTTGATTTCTAATTTCTTCTACTCTGTTCCACACAAACGTAGCCCATTCCTCTTCATGTTGTATCCAAAATAACGTCGTGGAAGAGTCTGTCCAAAAGAACGCTTCAGCGTTAATCTTTATGTTATTTTTAACGCTGTTGAACAAACGAACCCCAATAACGGCAGCCATCAGTTCAAGTCTGGGTATCGATAATTTCTTCAAGGAGCTACTCTTGATTTTGCGGCCAGTAGGTGAATAGAGACACTTCCATCGATTCGAATACCTCTAAGAAATACGACAGCGGAAAATGCGTTTTTACTGGCGTCGCAGAACGTGTGTATACTCCACTGCTTGGCATCTTCCAGTCCTGCACCCATCCATCTGGGAATCTTTATGTCTCTCAAGATTGGTAGTTCTTTTATCCACGCTCGAAAATCGTTCGCCATTTCTTCCTCAACCGGAGTGTCCCATCCTATAGCTTTTTCCCAGGTCTGTTGTAGTAAAAGCTTAGGGTACAGTGTTGCAGGACAGGTAAATCCTATCGGATCAAATATTCGCTGAGCCAGTGATAACATAAATCTTTTCGTCACCGGCTTACTAAGCATTTCGTCTTGATTTCCCGGTTCAAAGCTAACGCTTAAGGTGTCTTCGGTGGTATCCCACGTCATGCCAAGTACGTTAGTGCCCTCAGAGGATTCTTTTAAACGCACCTGGTTGGTATACTCCCACCCTCTTAAATCGAAAGCGCCTTCTGCCATAATTGTAGATGATTCTCTTATGAAATTCTTTAATATTTCTTCGTTTTCGACACTCGTCACGCAGTTATCTACATAGAAACTTTTTAACAATCTTTGAATTGTATCTTCGGAGCAGGATGTATCAGCTTCTTGCAGTTTTCTATTTAAATGGTATTCCAATGTAGCTCCTAACAAAAATGGGCTGCTATTTATCCCAAAAACCACTCTACGATGTCGAAAAATCCTTTCAACTCCATCCCCATCAACCCACAAAAACCGGAGGTAGTTTCTGTCGTCTTCATGCACACTGATCTGCAAGAACGCTTTCTTAATATCCGATATCACTCCGATTTTATTGGTCCTGAATCTAAGCAGGATATTTGGAATTTCCTCTATCAGGTTCAAACCCTTTTCTAGGCACTGGTTCAGTGAGGGTCTCTGCTTCTCCCTTGCCGAAGCATCAAATACCGGCCTTATCTTTGTCGTGCTCGACTCCTTGATAACCGGCCTGTGTGGCAAGTAATGGGCTTCACTGGTGCCCGCCTCAGGTGCCTCTTCTATAATTTTCTCGTCGAGCCATTCCTTCAAAATTTGATCATATGACTCGAAAAGTCCCTCCTTCCTTAACTTTTTATGGTGTTGTCAAGTCTCTTCTTCGCAATGCTATAGTTGCTAGGCAGATCCGGATGGTCTTCTAACCAAGGCAAGCGAACTTCGTACCGAGACTCGCTATTTATAGTGATTGTTCTTAAAAAGAGATCCTTTGCCGCCAAAGCGCTCTTCTCGCGCGTCTTCTGCTCTGATGGATTAGAAATACCTAAGGTCTCCAGTTTCCATAAGTTGGCCAACGATGAATCGTTAACAAAGAGCGACAGAGCTGTCATGGCCTTGTCGCTATTTTCCTCCTGAGGTATTTTCCCCATTAATGTCCAACCCAAAAAGGTTTCTATAGCCACCAAACCACACGGCAAGATATGCCTTCTCCCCGTGTACAACCTGCCTGCAACATCTGCTCCAATTAACACCTCAATAGGTGTCTCATTTGATGTGTCCGAGAGTGCTATGCCCAATCGTCCTATTTCTCGCGACCACATTCCATAAAAAATGGGTGAAACACCAGTACAAATAACCTCCTGGTCCAGAGCTTCAAAGAAGCAGGCATAATTATCATGTCTCAAGTGAATATCGTAACAATTATGCTGCCGCAAAATTTGATTCCTCCAAACAATCCATGCAACAAAGTCGCCACTATTTTAATTCGTCTCACTAAGACTACCCGTCTTAACAACACGTCGGTTCGGTAAATAAAAAGCCGTACTCTTAATTACAACTTTTATTCGGATATCTCACTTTCTCTTCACTAACAATAAGCAAGTGACGTCGCAATAGGTCTAAGTTTAATCGATATTAAACAGCGATTAAATATTTCTGAAACGGGGCGTCAAATTATAGTTAATATCTGGCACAGGCCTCGCGACCGTTTCTTTCCGAAATCTTAGCAATACTAACTTATCTAATTCAGCTTTCTACACAACAACTGCAGAATGCACTTGTTCTCCAAAACAGTACCTACTTCAGAAAAAAACCTGGTAAACGTCTTAAACGGCCCATTTAGAGGACCCTTGTCTTCGGCAGTAAATATTAGATAAGGTTCGCCCGGCCGAGAATTATTGTAAACAAGAAACTTTCTTATTTCACATAATTTCGGATAACGTGCATGTTAAACTGATATTCCCTATATTATATAGGGTGTTACAAAAAATATAAACATCCAAACGTTTGCTGGCCCAAACACAGCCAATCGTCCATAAAATTTGAATTTGCCGTCCCAAGAGACCTCCACATACAAAATTTCAGGAATTTAAAAGTAGTCGAGAGTTATTAAAGAAAATGTAATTATTATTTTTTTAAATTTGACATCCTGTATATCCTAAACAAAGCGTTTCCAGACTTAAGTTCATAGGAAATTGTTTGCTTAAAATTGAACGTAGAATAACATACTGAAGTATGTACATCTCCTCCTGAAACACCCTGTATTAGATGTATTAATTTAATGGAACTGCAAGGTAGAATTTGGAAATCAAATTCAAATGAATTGATAATAATAAAAAGAACTGTGCACCGACAAACATCTTTCAGATAGTTGTAATATTACAGAATGTTTTTTTTTTAATACTTATCTACTTAGATATAGATCCACTTTTGTTAACTTACACATATATGAGTAAATTATAGCTAGGTACCTGATTGGGAGCTAAATCTATTAAAAGTTACTCATTTTATACGAAGATATCTAATAAAGGATATACATATACATATTGATGGGCATACACACATTAATTGCGATAATTTATGCATTAGTTAATAGTTTAACTTAATTGATTTAATTTAATTTATGTGATTTTGTACATAGTTGTAGAATATAGAAATTTTATAAGATAATATATACTTGTGTTTTTATTTATGTACCTACCTATTAAAAGTAACATGCATTGCGATCTACACCCTCAGATCTAATAAATTAAGTATTTTTGTTATTATTATTTATTACATTTAGGACATTTATTACTCTATTAAACCAGTATAAGTAACAAATTACCTCTTTTTCTGGTACAGGTCCGGAGATTTGGTGATGTGGATCGCAATACCTGACATATCTGACAGTTTGCAAACGTCAAAAGTTGTAGAGAATATCAACAATTAGACGGACCCTCTTGTTCCTATAAATCTAATGCACATACAGCTTACCTAGTTGATTTCCGAAAATATTTTAAATTATTATGGTAACGGAACAAAATACAAGCTTCTAATTGGTTAGAAAACGTTGGTGTGAAATTCGCAAGCTCCAATCAACAATGCAAAATAAATCAAATCAATCAAAATGTAATTTCTAATCCTTAAAAGTACAAAATAATAACAAAAACCTTATTGGGAACACAAAACTCTTCAAACTGTTAGTGGAGGAGGAATGATGAGGAAAAGTGTTGTTTTTAGTACGTATATCTAAAGTTATTTTAGGGAGCGTGTACAAAAATTGAAATTTTTTAAAATTATTTTACAATGATAACCTTTTCTAAATAAAAATCAATTATCTCTAAATAATGCTGCATCACTGAGTAAAGCATGATTGCATGCAGTCTGTCATATATTTTGCTATAATTTATGACCAGTGTACGAAATCAATAATTACATGAACTTCTGAGCCAACCAAATTTACGAGTAAAATTCTGTAAAAACTGAACATGAGATATTATAGACATTTATGAAATTTTCTTAGTTTCTCCAATTTCCACACTGAAGAGTTGAAGAAAAATTCAGACGTCTTACGTCATGCAATTGTTTAGTGTAGTGTATAGTTTTATTACTCTCAGTTGCAGTTTCTTAAATATTTTGATGGAAATATAATGAATTATTCATTTGTTCGATAATGTACGTCGCCTCAATTCTTGCCGCGAGTATAGGTAAAGCCTGTGGTAATAGGTAGGTATAGTAATTGGAATGAAGAATGAATTAATTGAACTTAAAATAGTCTAAATACATATAAATATTTAATTTATGACGAAATTTTTAGTTTAGAAAAAATTTTTATGCGGAAGAGCAGAGTATCAATGATATTGGTTCATAATTATAAATGTTCAGGAAACGAGTGTAGTTTTATTGAGATGCGATTTTAGGTAGAACAGTTTAAACAAATCGTGATGAAAAATAAGTAGATACCTACATTACTAAATTTCAAAACCGGAATAAATGAAATTATTATTTAAAAAAACAGTTGCACAAAATGCGTCTGTAGTGAACAAATTGTGTTTGTGCATTTAATATATTTAGATTATAAAAATCTAAAAAAAATACAAATAAGAAATACGCTCACTAAAATCATATAATTAGTGATTTGTTTATATTAATTAATAATGGTAGTGAAGATGAGATATCGTATTATTTTTTAATACACGCTGAAGTACACTCTTTATTAGTTCCAGAAAAAAGTGAAAATTGTTACAAAATGAGCCTTGAACTTTAGTACGTACGTAATTCCGCTATAATAGTTTTCTTTTCTAATAAGACTAACATTAATTATAAATAAACTGTTTGAAAATTTCGAACGTCATATATTATGTACAAAAATTATTAATTACTAAATTATTAATTATTATTACTTAGATCATTTTCACTGTATGAATTTCATAAGAAAATTTGTTAAAAAAATTAAAATCCTTAATCTTAGATAAACCAGTAATATCTAAGATAAATATACCATTTTTTAAATATTTTCTCCTAAAACTATCCGTTATTAAATTTAAATGATGTTTGGGCCATTAACCCGCAGAGTAGTGAGTCCTGAAATACGGCTTTTGTAATATCGTTATCGCCGACGGCTATAGACACGCTTTCAATGGTACTTATAGTATGCCAGGTCGCTTGGCGTTGAAACCGCACAGGTCCAGTCACTGGCCACTAGATGTAGCTACGTGCTACATAATGCGTTCTCAGCAACCAGTATAATATGTCTGGTGGCACCGTTGATCAGTAACTTTCCCTATTTGTTTTGCTATTTATTACCGAAAATTCAACGCTGTTACCTAGAGTGGCATACTTTAACAGTAAGTACATTTTCATACGTGTATGTTTCTAAAGATAAAAATTCGACGGTGTTATGTCAAGGGAAGGTGCAGGAAAAAGAATAGGTTCTTCAGCCAGAGCCAAAGCGTCCAAACTAAAATTGTGCTGCGTGGTATTTGCGGCGTCTACACGGCTTTGTAAGTCGGTCCCCATTCGGAGTCGGTAAATGTGTTCCGCAACAAAGGGTTTTCTGGCGCAAAAAAGGGTTAAAAACACTTCTGCAAATTTTACTGTTTTTGCCGTTATTGTTATTAATAATTAATAAAATTAATTTGTGATCACTCCACTCTCCATTCCACTCCATTTTTCATGCAGCATCTATTCCCATTTTTTTTAGATAAGTTCCGTATCACCCTGTATACTTTTCTTTGCAGCCTTTTTTACGGTGTGAATACGCATCGTAACTTTCGTATGAGTGTAGAGCTAATTAAAGTTTCATTCGTTAGAATGGAACAATAATATTTACTGCTGTTTATATTTATGAATATTGACCCTGATTTAATAGCAATAACTGAAAAATTACCCAGTCCCCCACTGTATTTTGTCGATAAATTATCTCTAATTACATCATAAATAGGTTGTGTGCATTATCATTATAGATTGACAGATCAGTTCCGCAAAAGTCGTCGCTGGATTAGATGGGAATTTTCTTCATCGGCAAATCTAGTTGGTGGCCATGTGGGGTCTTATTATTGGGTTAATAGCAGCGCCCTTCTTACTGTTAATATTTAGCTGGATAAAGAACCGCAGAGAATGGAAGCATATCATGGCCATACCCGGACCAAGATCAGATCCCATCGTTGGAACCTTGATAGATGTCCTACGCAATGCAGGTAACAGGTTTTTTGTTGAAAATCTGAACTCGTATATGTATAACATACCGCACAATATAAATAATAGATATCTTAATAAATACGCTACATAACTGATAAGCATTGTTTCAAATGACATCAGTTGATAAACAATTCCAGTTGTAATTTCTACAAATACTACGGTGTGTACCAAGTACTAATAAATATACATACAAATGACAGAAATCATAGATTAATTGCACATGCATTGCATGTACTAATTTTTATTAGATAAGCTTTCATTTCTAATCAATATTACGTTCCAAACAGGGTGTTAAAAATAACTGCATAGACTTAGATATGGGGAGTGAGGACATTATTTTTAAGAGAAATCTACGTCAATGGCAAGTTTTTGAGAAACTTAATATGCTGCAATCAGAACTATCATAAACCTCTTGGTTTTTAAGATACAGGACGCAATTAAAAAAAAAAACTGCTTTTAAGAGATTCCTTGTATCATGTAAATTTTTATGCCATTCAATTGCATTTTTTTTGCCATTATATTGTTGTTGCTACTTTATATTTTGGAAATTTACCAAAGAATGTTAAAATTATAAAACTGATGATATACAGGGTGAACCTTAAATAAGGACAAATATTTTAACTGCAGGTGTAGTTCGTCATATAGATAAGTCTGATGAAAGTCAATTTCAAAAATGTCAAATATTTATGGATATTATTTTTTTTTAAATACCCCCATTTTGAGGACCGCTGACCAGATAGGCCAGTGATAAAATAAACCATATGATTTACTGAAGGCGAGGTTACCATATCTTCTGTAAGATAAATCATTTTTTAAAGTAAATTCAATTTTTACCATTGTTTCTAATTTAAAATTAGTTATCACAAATTATCCCCTTAAATTATTTTATAAAGAATAACAAATAACTATAACTTTCACACAACATCTTAGAGTTAATTTCCACCACATAACCTCAAACGTGTCAGTGAAATTGGTGCCATTTCGTACCTCGTAGTTTCGTAGTGGGTGAAGCAGATATTAAAAATAAACACAAAACATGATATAACAAAATAACTGGCTTGATGTATGCATTCAATATCAAGAGAAGGCAAAGTAAAATATTTACATCAGCGTCAATCGCATGCACAAAGAATCTGATGTAGGCACAGACAACAGGTAGGTGTCAGGAGCAGTAGGCGAATTGTCCCGCACAAGCCCCATCCTCTAGGCTCTAGGATTGATAGAGATAGATGTTGATGTTGATACCGGTGCACTAGTATGGTTCAGGACAAAGGAATAAGCTGTGGCACAGGCAAGTGCAATCAAAACATGTAATATTTGTGGAAAAGGATTTGATAATTTCAATACACGTAAATTGAAAGTTAATATGAGATACTTTTGCATCTTCTGAAACAGAACTAAGCAAGTAGTGCACGCATCTGTTTTAAGAGTTACCGCACTAACGTATAAAACGTATTTAAATCGTTTTATTATTTTCACGGACAGTGTTTTTCTTTTAAGTGTCTTAAGAATCTGGTTTATATTTGCAATCATTCTTTGATATGTCTAAAAATTCTAGTGCAACACTGGCAACGCTGTGGAATGCACATCCACCATGACTCCCGAACCAGCGGTTCTCAACAAGTTTTCTATTGAAAAATCGCAAAATTTATTTAAAATTTGACTTTTTTATTCCTGATTGTTTTGTAAAAAGACTATTAATTATGTGTTCTACACAGTGAACTCTACTGCTGGTTAAAATATTTGTACTTATTTAAGGTTCACCCTGTATACGTGGTTCATAGTTGGACATGCGAATTTATATAATTATACTGTTCATGATGTTACTTAAAGAAATGTAAGCAAAATAACCAGTTATTTAAACAATTAAGTGAAATAATTAATAGTCAATTTTTTTTCTACATCTAGCGGATCTTTAGCACCATAATTAATAATATCTAGTAGTATATAATAGTACAATGTGTGTTATATAATTTGCTGACCATTTTCATAATTATATTTAAAAACCAGAGAAAATTTAAACAGTTTCTGAATATTTTTTCAATATTAAATAATTTTCAACAGTTCAACAACTTTTTAAATCGGAATATCCATTTTTATCAAATGCTGAAAAAGCGCGCTTATTTATAGAATAATTAATATCGTTAGCATATTCCTCAGGTTTTCCTGTTCTTCGGTGGTATTTGAGGTCCTGGGCATTGCCATTTCACATTACAATGTTACAATACACATATCTAAAGCTTAACTAAAACGAATCAGAAACAACAATAATAATTACAGTGAAAAGTAAAATTTTAAATATGTATACAGGGTGTTTCAAAACAAAGACGAAGCGAAAAATTTCAGGGGGTGATTTCTTGTTGAAAATAAAAGGTAGTTTGTTATATCAACGTTGGGTCACAAGTCAACCATTAGGGAGATATCGCGTTGCAAAGATGGCGGGAAAAAGAGTGTTTTTATTGCTTTTCTGGGAAACGAAAAGCGTGGGAATGGTAAAATTCTGTGGAAGTGTTACCATGATCAAAAGACACTTGTGACATATTTTTTCACTTTTTGCAAATAATTGGAAAGGGTTGAAATAAACTACCCATTTCAGTTTTTTTAACTATACTTTAAAAAACTTCCTTAACTACGTAGAAAAAAATAAGTTAGGTTAAGCCGATTTATTTAGAAACTTTTTCCTCTCTTATATTTTTTTTATAAAATTAACTGTTTCGACGTTAAAAAATAAAATGTAAAGCATTGCACGTCGGGAAGAGGCAGTTTTACTACACCTATTATTAGAAAAAACTAGTTGGCTGCTGTCAATTTCCGGATGTTTCCATTGTTGCTTTGACAGATAGCAAATGGTTTGTACTTCCCGGTGTCGGCCTGTATCAAAACTTCTTTTTTTGAATTTTCCGGATTCACATAGCCTTCGATGAAGCTTAGCAAATATACTGTGATGAGGAATTCTACGATTAGGATACGCTTCTGCATAAAGGCGACAAGCATGTAAGGAATTTCCATTTGCCCGGCCGTACATAAAGTGCATGTCTGTCATTTCTGCATTTGTGAAAATAACCAATTTTGTTGTATTAACTTAGTATTGAATCCCAACGTACTCCGCAATCAAACACATCACACGACGAAAGGCAAATTATCCCGTAAACCACTCTCAAAATGTTAAAATAGTACAACGTTTATATAACAAACTACCTTTTATCAACAATGAATCACCCCCTGAAATTTTTCGCCTTTGTTTTGAATCACCCTGTATATCAATAACGGAAAACGAACCACGAATCGACCCTATAATATGGCAAACTATAATTTATAGTGAAGGGGGCTCTCGTTCTCGTAACTACGCCTATGGGCTTTTCATATAATTTTATGGCATTTCTTAAAACAAAAGTATGTCCAAACTTATAGAATAATCTATTAAACTGCTTACAAGTTATGCTGTAAAAAAAATTTTTATTACAAAAATCATGTGCCCTACCAAAAGTTAAAAAGTTATTATTATTCATCTATCTATTCAGAAATTATGTAATTGAGAACATTATACACGGAATGTTTTCTTGAAGGTGAATTTGTTTTATGGAGCAGTTTTATAAACACAAACAAGCTTATACAGGGACTGAGATAGATACTACAAAATTTGAATAGATAATTATTTGGTATATAAATATATCGTTCTTCAGTCCATATTTTGCTTATCAAAATTATGTTTATATTTACGCAAATAAATAATTTATTTGAGGTAAAAATTTACTAAACTAGATTACATTTATATGAACCAGTGGCGGAGGTACTTGAATTCAAAGAAAAAACAATCTTTTGATTATACTTATTAAAGTTTTCGAAACAGGTACATACCTACCCAAATAGTAAATAAACATAAATAGTTCACGTTAATATTTTACAGAATTATTTACTATCATCACATCAGTACGAAAAGCACAACATCTATTATTATTATTAGGGAAAAATTATATTTCATTATAACTAATAACATTGACAAACACTGAACTTTGAAAATAGATAAATTTTGTAATAATCAAAAAAATACTACATACAATAAACAATATACGTACCAAAATATAGTTTCCTAATGCAATACAAGCTATTGCTGTACGCAAAAAGTAAATATGCTGACAAAATAAACAATTTTAAAATTG
The DNA here is from genome assembly GCA_025584915.1 of Monochamus saltuarius. Taxonomy (NCBI): domain Eukaryota; kingdom Metazoa; phylum Arthropoda; class Insecta; order Coleoptera; family Cerambycidae; genus Monochamus; species Monochamus saltuarius. The sequence continues at coordinate 19,028,371 of CM046725.1, forward strand.
ATCAACAGATATTTTAGCTATTCTGCTAATTCTATAGTAAAGATATCCTAATTTTTGTGGTATTCTTCTTGATGATAATCTCCAATTGAAAAAAAATATGTGTCACCATAACATTGCCTGAAATTATTTATTTGTGGCATAATTTTAACATTAATTTGCTATTTATGTGGGTATTTCACCAAAAACAATTTTAAAAATATGATTAACAATTTTCAAGTAAACTAAAGAGGAATATGTCACAATATTAAAAAACTAAATGTTAATTAAATTATATACAATTCCTCAGATATATCTAAAAAATGTGCTCTCAAGAAAATTTTTTGTTTTCAATTATTAATTTTTATTTTATCAACTCTATTATATAGGGTGTTCGGCACAAAAACACAGGTGTATAAGGGGGGTCCCAAATTAATTTAACCAAACATATCTACAGTGTGTCCCATTAAGTCGACACCATATGGGAAACTTTTTTATTATTGATTTTATGAAAAAAATATTTTTGATAAAAAGTACTGAGGCGGTGCCTCATCACGCATAAACCACAACTCTGGTCTAAATTTCAACGGTAAATCTTCGATTAAATCAGGAAGAGTATTTTTCAGGAATTCCAAACAACTTTCGCCATTTAATCAATTTGGCAAAATAACTAGTCCATTCAACTAACAATCAATAAAACCAGCCCAAACATGTATCAACTCTAAAGTGTGTGAACATTTGGAATTCCTCTACGAGTGAAACAAGTCAACAGTGAAAAGAATTTTCTTGTGAAATTAATATCCTTATTTTAAAGTTTAGCAAAAGTAATAAAAGTGTTTTAAATTAAATTCTGGGTGGGATATTATCATTCTTTTTAAATTCGATCAATGAAAAAAAGTTTGGTATAATTTTAGGGGTAACTCACCATCAATGAACCCCTTGTAGTGTATTAATTTACTCATAGTCAAAGAAGACCAATAATGAGCCTAAATCATGTACCAAATTTGGTAATTCCAAGTTAAAATAAATCAGAGATATTAATTTTTTCGAAATATCTGGCCCCCCACTTTGAAGGCCTGTAACTCCGCCTGTGAGTAATTTTGTAAGTAGATACGTTTGGTTAAATTGCAATATTTTGATACCCCCTAACTGCACCATACTAAATAAGTGATAAAACGCATTTTATTTAAATCAAAGTTTGACTGGATGCCCAATTGTAAATATATAAATAAACAAGTTTACTACCAAAAAGTTGTATGCTGGAAAATGCATTATAGTTATTTTAATTTCAGATGAGTTATTTTACGCTGACAGAAAACGTTGTAAAACCTATAGCCCTATTTTTAAACTTTGGAGCTTCAATTTATATCTAGTCTCTATCGTGAGTCCTGAGGATATTGAGGTAAGCGTACATTAAGCAGGCCATACACTGGTACGTATACAGGTTGTCTCCGGGTAAATGAAACGGCTCTTCCCAGCTAGCATAGTAGTTCTATAAATTTAGAGTAATAGGAGTTTTATATTCTGTTAATATTTTATAGTTGTATTTAGAATACTAAATTGTTGCATTAATGTGGCACGAGACTATTTTGCCTTCAGAAACTGAATTGTTTTTTAAATTTGTTGCAAGAACGTTCTTAGAGCATAATTTATAGAGCACTTATAAGATAACTGCTAATGTAGCCCTATAAGTGTGTACAATAACACAATTTTACAGCAACGGTGCTTATAGAATCAAATTACTGTAAAACAGATGCAAAATACTGCTTTATAGAATTATACCATCTCGTGTGACACTCTTATAAAATTATTCCGTAATGTCGCTTATAGTTTAATTATAGAACTATTGTATAAGGCGTTGTTAAGTTACAATTCTGCTGCGGAAAACAAATTACAAATGTGGAAGCTGCTATCGAACTTAAGAGAAAAAGCTCTTTAAAGCAGTTGTAGAGAATAATAATACAGTTGCTATAAAATCATTATAGAGTAAATAAGTAACAAAAGCCTTTTTGTTCCATAAAGAAACGCTATAGAACTATCATTTTTTATATATGTAGGTTTCCCATAGCCCCATCTGACTAGACCTGCCTGTAATAGTACGAAATATTTTGATCAAAGTATAATGGGGAAATTTGTGTAACGTAGTCGTGACTTGTAAAAATTATTATCTGCTTGCAGAAAGAAAATTCCATTACGATAGATAAGATTTATTAGATTACTAAGAGAAATTGATTTTCTTATAGAAATTTAGTAACATATTTAATTTAGACCATTCCAAACCTTAAACATTTTCACTTTTAGATGTTGAAGTTAAAGAATTTTAATAGATTTATTAAATAAGATTGAAATAAGTGAAATTACAACAATAAAATATGACAACACTGTGAATATTAAGTAGTTGCTTACGAAACATATTTGCTCTATAATCATTGCAATCGACACAGAAATGTCATATTAGTGAGAATCCATTGGAAGTACAAGATGAAGTCTTTCTTTCTGTCGCCATATTGTGAAGAAGGAAAAAAAATCTTACTTAAAAATATGTACAATATAAATAGGTGAAATGATATCAATAATATGGATATATGTACTTACGTTCTGACTATTTTATGTACAGTTGGTTGTTAAATTCATCAATTTAGAAAACATTTTTATTAAATTTCCAGCATCATAGGAAATATAAGGTTAACTGAGGGCGCGTCAAAAATTACCATTATGTACCACATATTTCACGATAAAACTTTTTCCGCATTAAAATGTACTGCTCCCTGATGGACAAACAAACTAAGCAATTCGTAATAATGTAAGTAAGTACTCCTATGCAGGCTGATTTGGATCACCTTATTGGGTTCTTATTGGCCCGTCCATATTATTTCTAACATGTGCGATACAGAAACATTTTGTTTTTAAAAGATACAATTAAACGATTTTAAAGTTCTTTAAATATATCACCATGCAACACAAAAATTGTATAGCGAAGTGAATTGTGAATTTTTATGAGATTGCTTTATAACTGTGTTATAAAAATTCTTTAAGACTTAAATATATCACCATGCAACACAAAAATTGTATAGCGAAGTGCTATAGAATTTTTATGAGATTGCTTTATAACTGTGTTATAAAAATTCTTTAAGACTTCTATAATTATTTCCTGCAAGCTTTACAGAACCGCTTAAAGAACTAAAAGGTTCTATAGAACGGTGCCCATTTTTATAGTATAAGTGTTGTAAGAACGTTTTGAAAATGTTCTTAGAACAAACATTGCTCTATAAAATTTGCTCTGGAAACGTTCTTACAATTTTTACAGAACAAGAAATTGTTAGCTGGGTTGTTATGCCGGGTCCAGACCAAGCAGACAAAACAACAACAAGACAAAGACATTCATGTTTCGCGACAAAGTGGCGACAAATCCGATACATTTCTGCTACATTTTTGTTTTTTGTTTCCAAATTCGGAGATAGTTGCAAGTCCCGTCTCGAGTCGGTAAAGATCAAAGGGTCTCTGTTTTGTCTGCATATTTTACAAGTTGTTGGCGCAGTGTGGACGGTGTGCGCGGACAAATGTAGGAGACCAATAAATCAGTGGAAAATCACACATATTCAGTTCTGTTATGTTGTTGTAATGTACTTAGTATATCTTTTGGCAACTGCAGGACCAACAAGGCATATCAGATTCTCGAAATCTTCGGTGGGCATTCTTAAAAAATTCTTAAAGCTTGAACGAACCTCACCACTTAGTCCAATATCATCCTCACGTACCTGAACTAACAATTTATTTAGGGAATAACTTTCTCGCTTTTTAAAGCTTGGTTTCATCCAAAAACGTTTGTGTTACATTTTTCCAACATTGGATGAAGAGGAGAGTAAATTTTCTTCCTGGTGGAAACGCCACATGGTTAAACAACTGATTCGCACCAACTGAATTTTGTTGCACATTTGTCCTTGTCGTATGGACAGTTTGTCTCAATTTTGTCTTGTCTGAATACCTAAAATTTTGTCGCAATTTTGTCGTGTTTTTGTCTCAAAATCGTGTTCACTTTTTGTCTGCTTGGTCTGGACCCGGTATTAGATACAAACAAGTTAGTAAGTGGTAGAATATAATCCACCGACAAAATCAGAATTGTTCCATGTATTTGAGAACACTCCCTAAACAGGCCAAATTTACCTTAGTCACAAGTTGATGGGTAAAAAGATACAGGGTGTTAAAGTTAGAATTTTATTCTCCCCTAAAAAACCCCGATCTCCAAAATGTATGCAAATATTTGGATTTTTTTAAAAGTTATTTACAGATATCGAAAATAAAATTGCTCTATGTTGCATTAATTTCGGAACATGTATGTACAGTACCTATTTGCATCATCATGGCCAATACTTTGAAAATTGGTTAAGACGTTAAATATAATCAGTTTTATCTGTTGATGTAAATGAAAATTTTGACATATTCATCTCGATATATCAATAAAAATTGTTACAATTCCAGCTAGTTCTAAATAATACTATACATAACGAGAAGAGTCATATATATACTTTCTTACATTCTTGGTTGGGAACTGGACTGTTAACAAGCGGTGGTAAGTTGTATAATTTTCGCATGTAGTATCAACCACGGCAGCATGCACAATGGGTCATAAGACCTAAGGGCTGCCAACAATCACGTTACATTTCAGAATATTGTAATATTTTAGGCAAAAAATGGCAAACGAGGCGAAAGATTCTAACTCCAGCATTCCACTTCAGCATTTTACAAGAATTTGTAAACATTTTTAACCGAGAAACCGAAAATCTGGTAAAGGTACTGGAAAAGGAATGTAATCGACCTTACACAGATGTGGTCAAGCCAATTACAGAATATACACTGTATTCCATAGGAGGTACGTTTCTTTTATACTAACATGCAAGGTCGCCGTATTTCTTGCCGTAAAATGATCAAATTTGTGATGTTTTTTAGATACAGAAATCTAGAAAAATAAAACACGTAGAGCAAAAGTCAAAAATAGAATTATTGATGCTTGGTTTATCCACTTCTACTATTTAAATTCTCTTCAAATAATATTATAACTTTTAAAATACATTTGTAAGACATATTATTTTGCTATTCTATCCCCACATTTTAACAATTATTTTCTCATATTTATAAACAAAAGTGAACAATCTTATATGCAGAACTATGTAAGTTTATGTTATAAGAATATTTTCAGCTACAGTTGAATTTAAAAAATTAAAGATTTCTGTATCTAAAAATTTGTTGGTTAGACTGCTCTCTGTCATTATACAGGGTGTTTCAGGAGGAGATGTACATCTTCGCTTCGTTTAGGATATACAGGATGTCAAATTTAAGAAAATTAATTACATTTTCTTTAATAATTCTCGACTACTTTGAGTTAAACTCATGATATTTTGTATGCGGAGGTTACTTGGAAATGTACACCTTATGGAATTCTCTAGGAGGTGCCGTTTCCGTTAAAACCTCGTCTAAAGATGATGATGCATGCAAATTATGTATTAGAGTGCTATCTTACTGATATCTAAAAAACAAGGTATGACACTTTAAAGACTAAGAACTATTAGCTTTTAATCAAAACAGCCTGAATTTTTTGTGAGAATTGCAAAAAGAAGATATCTAAACAAAATGTACAAAACCTGACAATAACTTTCGGTTCACTATAACTCATAATTTGCATGCATTACCATCTTTAGATTAACGGAACGGAACCGGCTGCTGCTCCTAGAGATTTCAATAAGGTGCAGGGGCGTATCCATGGGGGGGGGTAATGGGGGTAATTATCCCCCCCCCCAAGAAGCTTACTGAAATGCAATCCATTACTTTATAATTTTCGAATAAAACAGAGGTGAAGTATTTGTAATTTGAATCAGGTACTTGATAATAGCATGCAAACAATATTAAATTGTGTAATAAGTAATATTTCTATAAGTAATATACGTTTACTAATGTGACTTTCAATCTTAAATTCTGTAATTTTGCTCGATGTTGCTACATATATGAATGCTTAAAATACCTCTGATCTAGAAAAATACCATATTTTTAAATATGCTTTCGTCCCCAGCAAAAACTTTCTCTTTCCCTATTCTGTTCATAAAAAATCCTTGCTCTTCTACATATACATAGACATATTAAGTTAGACATTTCAATTATTGATATGCAAGTAAAAAAAAATAATTTAATTTCCATTATCTTTTATTTTTATAATACTGCTGCAATGTATAAATTTTTAATTTATATTTTATTATTGATATTGGATATTAACTTCTTTTATTTGACAAAAGTCTTTATTTATGTTTAGTTCTTTAGTCTGTTGATGTTATAAGTCTTTACAACTTTACCCCCTCCAAGACAAAATCATAGATACGCCCATGTATAAGGTGAATATTCCTTAAGTAGAAAAGATAGGGAAAAATGTTTTTCTATTCCGAAGTTACATACACGGTGGCACAAAAAAGTTGAAACGATTTAAAAAGATCCTAACCGACGCTTGTGGCGCCCTCTTGGAGATACAGCCAATTGTGCATAAAATTTGAATTTCCCGTCCCAAGAAATCTCCACATACAAAATTTAATGAATTTAACCCAAAGTAGTCGATAGTTATTAAAGAAAATGTAATATATTTTTTTTTAATTTGACATCCTGCGTATATCCTAAACGAAGCGTTTCCAGACCTAAGCTCATAGGAAATTTTGTGCTTAAAATTGAACGTAGAATAATATACTGAAGTAAGTACATCTCCTGAAACACCCGGTATATTCGTTTTACTTCGGTACCTTTGAATATTCTCAGGTGGCATGAGATAACAGTCCTGTTATTTGCTAAACTATATTATTCAGTTATTAAATGTCTAAAATTACTTGTATTTGTAGAAAATACTATTTCAAGAATACCATCCTTAAAGGAACCGTTTAAAATGAAATTGAATTTTCAGAAACATCATTGGGTGTTGATTTAAGCAAGGGCAACGGTTCTTACAAGAAAGCCATATACGATTTTGGTGAAATTGCGATCAAAAGAACTCTGCAACCTTGGTATCACAGCCAGTTCGTCTACAATATCTCAAGTCTAAGTCGAAAAGAAAGAACCGCAGTAAAAGAATTACACGACTTTTCAGCAAAGGTTATAAAGGATCGCAAGAAACTGTTCTCAACCGACGACCAAATGTCCTATTCTCACAGGAAACGACTGGCTATGTTGGATTTGTTGCTGAAGGCGAGAAACGAAGGAACTGCTGATATAGACGATGAGGGCATTAGAGAAGAAGTTGATACATTCATGTTTGAGGTATGTATAAGATGCCGCAACTCGAATTTAAATCAAATTTGAGACACGTCGTGTTAAATGGGATGAGGTAAGCTCCATTTTCAATTGAAAGTATTATCTTTGGGATTTGACAGAAACGACTAATGACGGCAGAAGTGTTCCAGAAACATACCCAAATTTTCATCCTGTTAAAAAGCTCTATTCTTTTCTAATAAACTTCTATTAGAGAAAATTTTCTGTATTACTTCCCATGTAAAAGTTATAAGCAATATCGACCTAAAGAGTCTCAAAAGAAATACCACCTAAAATGACAGCCGTGGATGGATCAAATAGTCGTTGGAAAATAATTGAATGGTCGTTTTTTAAGGTACATAAATATCGTTAAGAATAAATAAAATGATAATTTTTGAATACAGTTAAAACAAAAGGCGAACTAAACTTAAAAAATAAGGCAAACACCCTCATACTACATACATATTACAACCTATTCTTTATATGACCTCCTCTCGTTCCAAAACACATATGCAAGCTTTCAAATGATTAATATCTGCGAAGGTGTTTTGTAAACTTTATTTTGTAAAACCCCCCATAAAAAAATCGAAGGTGCTAGATTTGATGACTTTCCGGGCCACTGAATAGGTCCATTAATCCCAATCCATTTATAAAAATACTGCTGCATAATCCTGGCTTTGTGGGGTGGGGCTCTGTCGTGCTGAAACCACAGGTTTGTCCTTAGCTGCAAAGGCACATTTTCCAGAAATGTAGAAAGTTCTTCTTGTAGGAAATTTAGGTAACTCACGCTGTTCAATGTATGTTCATAAAAATAAGACCCAATTAAATGCCTACCGATGATGCCGCACCAAAATAGCCTTGGTTTTGAACTGGATTTACAATGTGGAGATTTTCAATGGACCAGTAGTGTTCGTTGCACCTGATTCAAATCACATGCCGAAAGAGGTTCTCATTGATAGTTTCTACATTTACTACAATAAGTCTGTTTTCAATGAGACGCTCGGGCAAATACTCCAAATTCTGAGTTTTGTAGACATGATACCAATTGGTCTTTAAAATTCGTTGAACGGTTGATTTATCCAAATTCAATTCCCGGCTAGCCTGGGGTATAGAATATCGTATATTTTGTTCGAAATATTGTAACAATCTCGCTGTATTAACATTGTTTGTTCCCTTCAGTCATTGATAGATCTATTGGTTTTACTTTAAAAGTATTTTATACTGATAAACCTAATAGTATACATACATTTATAAAGACTTTGAATCGAATTTAATAGAAATTGCTATGAGTAAAAAAGTAATACACCTCCATGTTTCCGTAGGGTCATGATACAACTTCTATGGGAATATGTTTCGCTCTGATGGCATTGGCTAATGAGGAGAAGATCCAGGTACGTATTCAAAAAAATTAGCCAGGCAATATATCACCAAAATAAAAAATATTTCCCAGAAAAAAATTTGATGAATGAAAATAAATCAATTTAAATTTAGTGTAGAGTGTTTTGTAAACTAATAAACTTAATATGAATAATGTTGGATATTATAAATTACCAATACAAGATAAGATATTTTAACTTTTTGTAGCTATGTAAATATTTGCACCTCGGTTTCTACAAAGTTTACCTTAAAGCCGTTTGTCACTATGCGATAATTATGGTAAAATTTATGTAAATATTATTTGATAAATTTACAAAATAATTATATTTAAATCTAAAACGATACAATATCACTGTATGCAACTTCCATAAATTATTTTCTATTTTTCATTCATGCGCAAGCGCAGTAGTCTGGAAATACGATTAACAACTCATTACCTATAATAACTAGTTTATATAATAAAATAAATAGCACGACACTTATTCTCACACTTGACAGAACTAAGGTTAAAGTTAGGTTAGGTTGAAAATTTAAAATTCCAAATTATGTAAATACGTTATGCGCATATTTCTGCGTCGATTTCACCGCAAAAGTAGAACAAGTTGAAAATATTTTCTTAGTAAATTATTTTATGAATTTCATACCCAATCTCCAGCATGCAATTACAGGATATTTTAAAAATAATTTTCAAATGAATTTTTTAATATATTTCTCAGATAATATTGTATAGTGACAAACGGCTTTTAGCGTCCTAAGTGCACCCCTGATAATGACGTCATCTGCAAATGAAGTGCGGGCTTTCTTTATTACTTAAAAAGAAAATTATTAATATAATTCTCAAACTTTAAATCTTCATAGGCTTGCACACAGATTTTTATTACGTCACTTTTTTATAAATTGAAATATGAACTATTTCACATTTTTTTTATCATCCGAACACTCTGTATATTGAAACCTAAGTTTATCTGTATTAATACTATTATTCTGCAAGATAAGCAAAAATTTCTGTGAAACATTACTTCTCCCGAAAAAAAAACATAAAAAGCTTAGGTACTCCTTGTGCAGCAATGCACGGAAAGACTACACTCTATATAAAATATTAAATTACGTAGTTTAATGGTCCCAAGTCCCTATGAGAGGATTTTTAACTTTTGAGCATATCTTTTGAAAAAAATTATTTTATCGTCTAGGAAGAAATACTGCAAGAGATCCACGAAATTCTCGGCGACTCTGACAAAGCACCTACGTATAACGAACTCATGGAGATGAAATTTATAGAAAGATGCGTCAAAGAATGCTTGAGACTCTACCCCAGTGTGCCGTTTATAGCCAGAGTGGCTGGGGAGGACATTAAAACCTACAGCGGCTACACCATTCCCAAAGGTTGTGATATCAATATTTATATTTACGATTTACACCGATCCCCCAAATACTGGGAAAATCCGGAAAAATTCGACCCCGACAGGTTTCTGCCCGAAAATATTGCGACTAGACACCCTTTTGCTTATCTACCTTTTAGTGCTGGATCCAGAAACTGCATAGGTAAATAATTTTTTACTATTGATAAATTAACTCCCAACCAACCTTTTTACATTCTAAAAATTAAGGAAATTAATCTTAACACGTTGAAGTATGCAGGAGCGCATTCGCCAAAACAGAGGACATCCGTTTAGTATGTAATAAAAAACAAACGCCAAAATGTGATAATTTCTAATCTAATTATTAAGAGCTGATGCACGAATTTTATCTTTTCGGGTTGTGCTTGTAGGATTTTACGTTTTGCATTATGTGCACGTGCAGCTCGTAATGAAATAAACTGTACGTCGATGAAAGGATTAAATACAATATTGAATTCTGATGTTCCAAATTGTTTTAACTACCGCTTCTTTGTAATCTTTTCCGTCACATTTTTGCATATTAAAAGCTCAATCTTGCAATATATTACATTCAATTTCTCGATGGAAGTATCTGGCTTATATCCTTTCACATCGCAAAAAGTAGAAAATTGTCGCCAGATTGATGATTGAGTCGTAACTGTAGCAGGCAAGTATTAACAATTTGACTAATTTCGTTGTTCGTAAACTCAGTAAAGTTGTTGACAAAAATGTCAAACTATTTATTTTGGCAACGGACACCGCGATAATTGATTAAAAAATGAATAAGTGAAAAAACCACTAGTGCATTTGTCGTTATAAAGGTTGCAGGTAACTTTTGTCGCTGTCAAAGTGACAATTACACTATGGCATGTGGGCTTTTTTATAATAATAATAATATCTCTACCCCTCATTCTAATCACGAGGATTAGCTCAAACGTCGAAGACTTGTGCGGGAGAGGGGGCGGCATATTATTATTAAGCAGGTCGCATTTGCGCCAGGTTGATTTACGTTGGTAGACCTTAATTACCATTCAGTGCAGCAATGTGGGAAACCTGGAAAACCTCACTAATTAGAGGGGTAGTTAAATGGCGACCGGTATCAATCTCTCACATTGAGCCAAGCTAACATTCTTCTACCCTACCATACCCGCAGAGAGCAGTTTTTCTCCTAAACTTACTTATTGGCAAAATTATTTCGTTACACAGAGAAATTTATCCGATAAAAACAAAAGCACATGTGATTTTACTGATGACAAAAACCATTCGAGTTTTTAACATTTTCTTTACATTTGACAAAATCGTTCGAACTTCGGTCTCGCGATTTTTCCATGTCAGTTTTCCTCGTAAAATTACTGATTGGCAATATTATTTCGTTACAAAGAGAAATTTATATGAAAAAAAAACAAAAGCTCTTGTGATTTTAGTGATGATAAAACTGTCGGAAATAAATTGACAAAATTTATAAAACACATATAATTTTCATCGAATAACATGAACTAGATCATTTTTCGGTATTCAAATCAAAGCAGTCATTGTTTAAATCGATATTGTCAAGTTATGATTGCTTACGGTTTGTTTTTATTTTCAGGTCAGAGATTCGCTATTTTGGAAATAAAAGCTGCCCTTTGTGGTATTTTAAGAAAGTTCAAACTAATACCCGTTCATTCACCACAACAAATAAAGTACAAAACCGATTTGGTGCTGAGACCTTCTGGAGAAGTGAGAGTGAAATTTCTGCCCAGAAAATAATATGTCTATTACTTTTTGTATTATTTCAATCATATATCAAAAGATTTCTTATATAAAGTTACTACAATACTGTACTATACTGACATGTGTTCGCATTGCTAAAATAAATGTTTTGTTTCTTCCTTTTTGTATTATTATAATCTTAGTAGCGATGACAAACAGACCGGTTTGTGCTGCCCCGGCAGCAGAATCGGCACAATTTGTGTGACATGACACAGCGGTTTTCAGTTAGGGAGTACAGTATTTAGGTTGTTATGACTGTGGCAGCTGTTGGCCATAATACTGATATAAATACAGTGATTTGAATGACAACTAGAAATCAAAACTTCTACATTCTAAATTATATTATAGAGTGTAACTTCAATAACGGGAAAGTAAAAAAGAAAATTTATTTATAGAAGTATACAGGGGTATTTAAAATTGTTGAAATTAAATTATATCAAACCATATCTTGAATGTCATTGGTTGGAATCTAAATTGTATGTATTAATTATAAATAATTAGATTTAAGAGTGCTGTGCAAAATTGTGGTATCTAGGAACGAAAAAAAAAACGAGGTTGTTGATAGTTGGTGAAAAGGGGAAGCCACGTTAAAAATTTGCTCCCACATGAAAAATTAAGTAAAATAGAGTATAAACCAGTTCAAAAATTAGTGAAAGTTATCTAAAAGTATATCAAAGTGAAATAGTATCAATATAAAGAAAGTAGTTGAGTCGGGTATTCAATAAGGAGTACATAATACAAAAATTAAAAACCAGGGAAATTTTTACCAAAACCAAGATTTAAAAAGGAAATAAAGAAAACTACGGAATAGACTTCAGTCAAGAGCCAAGCAACAAACAAACCAAGGTACGACATAAGCAGCAGACGAACAGGTTTGAAGAAGATAGGAGTAGCAAGGGAGGAAAAGTGCGGAACAAGAAAAAGTATAACTGCAGGCAGGAAGAAGCGGGAAAATCATATAGAGAGCAAGGATGAAGACAGGACTGATTGGACTTAAAAAGAAATTTTTGTACCAAAATAAAGGAAACCACTGTATTTAGTACAAGAACTGTACATTTGTGTATAAGTAAGATAGTTAGCGTAGGGTTAGGATAGATTTAAGAAAATTAATTGATTGTTCATTGATAAAATAATACATGAAAAAACTGATATAAAATTCCATTTCTTAACTTTCTTAACAATAAACAAAAATTTAAGATCTGTTTAGAATCTACACTGGGAAGAAGTGTCTCATGCCAACAGTTTTTGGATTAATATTAAATTTATTTATTTTTTTAAATATCAGTCATTGAATTCATTGAACAAAAATAAAAAAATATATATAGCTTCAAACTACTTTCCGTCGAATAGTTCTTGGAAACATGTAGCACATTAAAATTTTAAATTTCAATAAAAAATATTATAAATGAACACACACGGGTCCAGAACAGATCCTGGTAAGTAAATGACATTTCAAGAATTTAAGAATACTACATTAACAAACAAACAATAAAATACCAAAAACACAAAAGTAAAATATAAATATACTCTTTTCCCGAGTTTTGTTTTTGTTTTACATCAGTAGCACAACTAATAAAGTCTAAATTTCATATAATTCATGTTAGTATAATTTATTATACTATTTTTTTTATCAATTAACCAATAATTAACGCAAATTAAGGTGTCCACTACATATCTATAAAACTCAGACAGCCCAGCTGTACAAGGACACTGGACACACTGTCATTTTCCAACTTTTGATTCTATAGAAAATTCATGGGTGGTTGAGTTGATACAAAGGAAATTATTTTAATCACTAAAGAAAACATTACAACACAAAATAACTCATGAAAACAAGTGATTACTTTCCACCCAAACAAATGTCACTTTCAACCTAGGTAAATGTCAACATTCTTTGAATAACCAAAATGTTTGTTAAAAAATATCTTATTGCACATTAAAATTTTATTCACAATAAATATTACAAATTATCTTACTAAATCAATTGTAACATTCGATTGGTTATAAATGGCAACAGAAATTGCTAATCCATGCTGAACATCCTGCGTAGAAATGGTAACGTTTTTAGTACTGGAGTTTGACATTTTGCCAGATATTTTTGTGGCAATTTTAACTTGAGAATCTGCAGACTTGTCAACGTATCCTTCCGCTTCCCCCTAATCTCTTCAACTGAAGAATGTCACCACCGCTATTTACCAATAGTGTAGCTGCTGTTCTTCAGAACCAGTATCGCATGTATATCTCACAATGTGGACGCTTTAAAACACTGTAATTTTTTTGGGAAATTGACTTATCGAATTGCAGTCAAATGGCTGGTGAGTGATTTTACCGAATCTTAATTGTAAAAAGAAGTTTTCATTTAGAACGTCTAAACGAAGTGCAACATATGTTTTAATTAACGTTACCCATTCTTCATTGCTCACTATAAATACTCTTGACTGGTAGGTTTTTGATGTTGGAATTTCGATGTGAACCTTATTTTCCACGATATTAATATCAGTCAATAAACCAATTATGAGTGCAACATTTATAGGTAGCACATCATCAGGTGCATTATTAAAAAATGTTGCAATGTTCTCACTGGAGAAAGTGCTTTGACTTTTGGATACATATTCCAGATTTTGTTGTTTTCAAAATGCTAGTAACTTTGAAAATTTTGAGATATCCACTTTATCTTAATATTTAAAATAGTACGCAACATTCACTAAATGGACCAAAGGGTTGATGGCTTTTTGATTTTGGCAATTTTGCTAACATGATTCCTTTTCCAAACTTTCAGCGGCTCTTCTCAGTTGAGGAGGGTACTAATCATTTCCTCTGATTCGCTCACCATAGTACCCATTGTCAAAATGCCAACTTGACGTTTTTTTTTTATCTGTAATCTGGTTACTCAAGGATCTTTTTCACGTAATTATTTTTGTTACAAAAACCATTTAAATGGTATGGTTGTAAATAAAATAGTATACAAACCTAGATGAAAAGTTTCAGAAAAAAGAAACACTTTCCACGTCGGTATGTAATATACTATTTCTGATAAAATTATAAAAGCTATTAAGGGTTTTAGTTCCTTAAGAGCGGTCTAATTTTATTGTCGTGTTAAACACAGGCACATAAATAAATAAGTGGATGTTATTTAGAATTAAAATTAAGTGCGTACTCTTAAGCGCTTCTATTTTATATTTTTTTGCTCTCATAATCATACAGAAGCAGAAAACAGTTGTATCTTCAAACCCTATCTAACAAAAACGTCAGAATAAATTCATAACGGTTTAAAATCAGCTAGAATACGCCAGTCCTGCACTGTATTTTATAATTAAAAAAAAAAAACAATATTGTCGTCGACTTAACAATATTTTAACCAAGATAATACACGACTTAGTGCAGTACCCTCATTGTGCAGTGTTCCGTATACCAAAAAGGAGTTACAGCCATGATGTTGGAGTTTATCGTGTTGATAATAGGGCTGCCCTTCTTCCTCTTAGTATGCAGCTGGATAAAAAACTACCAATACTGGAAATATATTATGGAAATTCCCGGACCCAAATCTTATCCTATTATTGGAACAATGTTGGATATAGTTTTTGATTCAGGTATATTTTTTTTTATTAATTTTTATGAATACAGAAATAATATAATGACTACGAATTAGATTAGAATGGGTTATTTAAAGAAAAGAATGTAGTTCATATACTGAATCGAAGGTGTTACGCATGTCATGAAAGAAGAAAAAATGTACATATGTGCTTGTTGATACATTTTATATCAGACAACAAATATATGGTAAAATAAATATGTAGTGCTTGATATTTAGTAGAAGAATCAGACTTTTCTTTGTTATATTTTTCAACTAACTGAATAAACATATTTGAAATAATTACATCTTCGTATAAATTATTGATGTTGGAAAAGCTAATCAAATTTGGTACGGAACACGATCTGATAGATGGATTCTTCTACATTACACTACATATTTACAAAATTTCATGACAATCTTTGGTTTTCAGACAACTCTCTTGTCTTTTTATATATTTTTAGGTATTAACAATATTATGTGAAACTAACTACTCTGCGGACTAAAGCCCAGACCAGCACTGAATTACACCCACAATATCTACCCATACATTCTTTATTATTAGCTATTGTAAGAGTTTTTACTGTATTAGAAAGGTGTTTTAAGCTAATATAAACCAAATCTCCTTCAATTCCTATTAATGAAGTCATATGTATGCTCTCTGATACCAAACATCTAGGTATGCTAATGAACCATTTCACATACAAAGTTTTATTCAATAATTATCTAAAAAAATAATCTAGTTAAATTTACTAACCTAGTTTAATGAAAACACTCTATAAATATCTAAGTGCACTTTTGAAACTGTAGAAACTCGAAAATTCAACCGCAGTAGATGAGATTTAACCTATTTCTGCAATTTTAGGATTGCTTCTTCAGGTGGCCTCCTTTAAGTTGAGTCAAACTATAAAAATTATTATACCAGTAAATAAAAATTATTTGAAATTCAATATCGACAATGTCAAAAGTGACTTTAACTTGTCAATGAATTTTAAATTAAACAATAAAAAATTGTACCCTTTATGTAATCGTTTTTTATATATTTTTGGTTATTAACAATGTTGTGTGAAACTAACTACTCTGCGGACTAAGGCCCCGATCAGCATTGAATTACATCCACAATATCTACCCATATATTCTTTATTATTATTTTTGACTTATTGGTATAATAATTTTTATAGTTAGATATTTGATTCAACTTAAAGGAGGCCACCTGAAGAAGCAATCCTAAAAATTCAGAAATAGGTCAGATCTCATCTATTGTGGTTGAATTTTCGAGTTCCCACAGTTTCAAATGTGAACTTAGATATTTATAGAGTGTTTTCATTAGACCAGGTTAGTAAATTTAACTAGATTAATTTGTTTTAGATAATTATTGAATAGAACTTTGTCTGTGGAATTGTTCATTAGCATACCTAGATGTTTGGTATCAGAGAGCATACATATGACTTCATTGATAGGAATTGTAGGAGATTTGATTTATATTAGCTTAAAATACCTTCTTAAAACAGTAAAAAAACTATCTTGCAATAATAGATACATCATTATAAATTTTAGATAACTTATTTTATAACGAAAGGAGGAGAACTAAGACGTTCTACCCTATATATCGGCATTGGAGCTTCAATATCTCATTTGTTTCTCTAATGAGCGCAGACGACATTGAGGTAAGTTTATTTCTTCCTCTCTCTTCTCGAAATTCACGAAAATTCTTGCGAATTTCGCAAATTTTTATTTAAATTATTAATGGCGGGAGTGTCAACATTCCGCGAATTTCTCGTAAAACAGGAATATTATCGCTAATTTCATCATCCTGTGGGGTTAGTAAGTTTAACTGGAGATTCTGACAATCTATCATGACAGTTTTATGATGAAAATGATAAAATATATTGCAAAATGCAAAATTCGCTAAATGTCGAGACTTTTCCCGCTATTAAATAATTTGCTACATTACTTTTATCTAAAAAATAAAGCATAACACTTTAAAGACTAAGCACTATTAGTTTTTAATCAAAACAACCTAAATTTGTTGTGAGAATTGCAAAAATAAAATCTCTAAACAAAATATACAAAACCTGACAATAACTTTCGATTCACTCTAATACATAATTCCTCCTCCTAAAGATTTCATAAACTGTGCATTTTATAAGCAGAAAAGGTAGGGGAAAATGTTTTTCTATTCTAAAATGACATACACCGTGGCATAAAAAAGGTGAAGCAATTTAAAAGAATCCTAATCGCTGCTTGTGGCGACCTCTTAGAGATACAGCCAATTGTGCATAAAATTTGAATTTCTCGTCCCAAGAAATCTCCGCATACAAAATTTCATGAATTTAACTCAAAGTAGTCGAGTTATTAAAGAAAATGTAATTATTATTTTTTTTTAATTTGGCATTCTGTATATCCTAAACGAAGCGTTTCCAGACCTAAGTTCGTAGGAAAATTGTTGCTTAGAATTGAACGTATAATAACATACTGAGTGTATATTTTTAAATCATATCTTTATGACAGCAGGCAATTTGTTATGTACTTTGATCATAAATCAACAGTTTTTTTAGCTACTTCTGGTGTAACATAGGGTTCGGCTCTGGGACCATTATTTATTAATATATAGGTATTAAACGAAGTAATATTGAAACATTCTGACACCATAAAAGATTTAGAAGTATCTAATAGTATTTGAATAGAGGAAAATCCAATTTCAACCGCCATTTCTTATGTAAAATTTATTTAAATTTCAGTTGGTTCTGGGCAATCCGAAACACAATCAAAAGAGCCGCATATATGACTTTTTAAGCGACTGGCTTGGAACTGGACTGCTAACAAGTTCTGGTAAGTAAATATCATATAAAAATGATGCTTGTATGGATAAAATTATACCTATTCGTACAAACGTTCCTTTGGTCAGAAAAAAAACACTGTGTTAAGACAATCATACAGATAATTCAACACATTCAACGTTATCAGACTGCGGTCTGTTTGCTTGATTTTGTATTATTCGCTCCACCTTTGTTCTTCGAATGAAAGAAATTGAACAAAATAGGATAGATCCAGCTTTGAAATCCAGGTCATCGATAATGAGTTGGTAACTTTAGAATATTATTGAACGGGGGCTGTGTATAACAAAGATAGAGCGAGCAAAATAAAATCAGCAAACAGACAACTCCACAGTTTCACAACGTTGAATGTGTTTATATATGACTAACTGTCTGAACACAAGAACTTATTTCTAATTGCAAACCAAAGCAAATGTTTGCTCAATCTGTGTGTGTATGTAAAATGCCGAAATTTTTCAAATTTACAGGACAAGACTGATTTTTTTTCATACCACAGTACCTAATCTTAAAATTTTTACCATAACTCATTTGTCGAAATATATTTTTGTAGTATACCGTAACCTTGCTTATTTGTTATTTAAGTGTTTTTTGCCTATTTTTGACATTTTTTTATTCATCTTTGTGCTGCATTCGTAATTAGTAATTACTACATTTATTCCTCTTTGGAGTTTTTCTGTTGAGCAGGTCCAATTTTAAATAAATACTTAAAATATTTTAGGCAGTAAATGGCAGACTAGAAGAAAAATTTTAACCCCAGCGTTCCACTTCAGCATCTTGCAGGGATTTATACAAATTTTTAATAGAGCAACAGAAAACCTGGTAAAAACTTTGGAGAAAAACTGCGATCAACCTCATATTAATGTTGTGAAACCGGTTACGGATTACACCCTGTGCGCTATAGGAGGTATTTATTGCATTTTGTAACTCATAAATACAAAAACTAAATCGCATTAATACAGTTATTTACGTGCTAAAAATGAGAGAAAGGAGTTTCGAATAAAATAAAATCACTTTTAGCACATATACCATGCACTGTTATTTCTACAAACATCAAATCAATGCATTTCTTACTTTATTAAATTTATAAAATATCATTTTGAAATCCAATTGTCCATGAAGTTTATTGTTACTAAGGTAATCAAACTTCGATTGTTTGTTGACTAGTAACTTCAAATCTCGTGACATGGAAAATGATCAAGGAAATGAATTTCTCCCGGCGGAAATAGAAGAAGCTACTAAAAAACCACCTTTTAGTTATTGCCTAGTAATTTAAATAAACAGTACGACTTTTCGTAAATATTAGTGGCAAGTTCAGTGAAAAAGTGCTGTTAGCTTATTTTGAAGAAAAGTTCAAAATATGGAAATCGTTAACGCTTTGGTCAAATTACAAATAAACAAATATTACAAGTATGTTGCTTTTTTGAAGCGAAAGGGTCAAGGATATCGACCCAAAAGTTCGAAAATATTCATTGGGGATAAAATCGACAAATTTCTTGCAAAGTCACAGGATAAAATGCATCTGATACGTAAGTTTGTAATTTTCGGTGCATTTGGAGCCTGTTATTGTGAAAAACTGTGCAACTTGACATTCAATAATATCATATATTTGGTTACTTCACTAGTTGTGCATATACCAGACACAAAAAATAATGTGCAACGAGCTTTTGTTACTGCTGGTACTTATATTTGAACTTTATAAGTACATACCTCTTCGACCAGCGAACACTAATTATTTTCATAAAATACATTAATAAATGTGCCACAACTCCAGATAGAATTAACACATTTTATAGGACGCTTGATAATATTGCTGAATTTCTAAATATGCCTGATTCTCACCTTTATACTGGACATTGATCCAGATGATCTTCCGGCACACTCTGATGATAAAATTAAAAGAGACATGGTCGATGGAAATCCAGTACAGAAGCATAGGATTATAGAGAAGACTCGTTACAAAAACATCGACAGATAACATTACTTCCTACCCTGGTACAAGTTTACACAGATGTAATTAATATTACAGCTACTAATGAGATTGGCCATGGAATTGCTTATTCTAATTGCTGTCTCTTTAACTGTACATTTCAATATTTCTTTAATTTAAAATATCTTAATTGTTTTCTATTTTGGGACCAGTATTATAAGTAACTCACGTCATTTACTTTTAGTACCAGTGCTAAAAGTAACTTACTTTAACGCACCAGTGCCTTAAACACTGTCAGCATGCGATAAAAATTATACTTTTACTGATATTTGTAGAAAAATAGTTATTTATGATGTGTGTTTTGTGTTAAAGGTGCATTTTTAAGTAAACGTTTTACATCAGTGCCTTAAAAACACTTTTAACACAAATATCATACAATATAATATTTTTTCTACAAACAGCATTAAAAAGAATTAACCCGGGTAGAAATAAGTTAAATTTTAAATAGCATCGTAGGCACTATTTCAAATTTTTGAAGTGGGCATTTGCCAATGATATATAGTAACCATGGTGGCAACCATTGTTGTATTTACGAAAAGTTTGAAAGCTTTGGATTGAAATCTTCAATAGTCGCCGAGGGATACATCAAAGGTTCGTTGGAAAGTAAAAAATTCGATAACCCGAAAACTGCTTTCAGTGCCATCAATATCAGCGGATTCTGCTCAAACGTCAACTAGGAATGCGGTCGTTTCAGTTGATAGTGGCAGAATTTACTTTTTCAAATTGTGTGAATTGTAATATAAATATTCATGTTAATAAAGAAAATACAAATTAAACTTATTGCAAATTTACTGTCACAATTTGACATTTACTTTAAGACACTAGTGCTTAAAAGTGATCATTTTAAGGCAGTGGTGCCATAAAGCAATATTTTTAATGCTACAAGAGAGTGTTAAAATTGCATTTTTAACATGTTTGTAAAAACATATTTTAGTACCTACCAATTTTGAATAGCCTATATACAGGGTGTTTCAATTATAAATCTCCAGGCAGATTACGGGGGCACAAAAATTTAGAAACGGTCTGTAAAAGCCAGATTTTAGGGATTGTTGATAGTTTCAATTTTAGATGCAGACATTAATTATTTTATCCACGACCATATATTAAGAAGGTTTAATACGTCTGTTTTCCGTGAATTAAAGGCCTTTTACACACTAGTGGATTAGAATTCATAATACTGGGCATGAGTTTTCCTAGTATTAAAATGTAAACTATTATAACTATACCGACTCTAACTGTTTATCTGAATCATCCGAAATCAATAAAGATTGATCCTCAGCATAAACGGCAAAAGATGCATCAATAGTATCTAAATCATTGGTATATAAAATAAATACAATAGGCCCTAGAACGGATCCTGGAGGAACCCCCATTGTCAACACATTTAAAATCTGATACAACGGTGTGTGTCTTAATATTTGTTTTATATGTTATTCAGCTCCATTCTAAACACACACACATACACAAAAGATAAACTCGATTTATACCAGATAATTTTCAGAGACGTCGCTGAGCTTGAACTTAAATGAGGGGCACGATACGTATAAGGAGGCAGTTCACACCTTCGGTGCCATCGCCACGAGTAGGATCGTAAAACCCTGGTTTCACAACCATTTCTTCTTCAGCCTGACGCCGCAATTTCAAGGACATAAAAAAGCGGTGAAAACTTTACACGATTTTTCAACGAAAATTGTACAGGAACGCAAAAAATTATTTTTGGAGAGCCAAGAACTATCAAAGCCCGTCAAGAAGCGCCTGGCCATGTTGGACCTGCTACTGAAGGCAAAATACGATGGTGCCGATATAGACGATGAGGGCATCAGGGAAGAAGTTGACACATTCATATTTGAGGTAAGAGATAACGTTTACGTAGCCATAATTTACATAGCAGTTGAAACAGTCGACCATTTACGAAGCCCAAAAAAGTTTAGTTCTTGAGATACGTTTCGTGGCAACTAGCTTGAAAATTGCCACTGTAAACTGAATATTTACATAGCATTTAAAAATAATTCAAAGGCTGTATTGGGCGTTATAAAAGTAACCACCCTGTATATAATAATTCACACATTTTGCATTTTTCTTTACGTAATTAAACATAATAAAATAGAAATTTTAGATTTTAATTATGACATTTCCTTTCATTATTAAGACTTTTTTTATTCATGTCAAACTAATTACAACTATGTTTTTATTTACCATTTAACGGTTTTTTTAATAAATGCAAAAAATGTTTTAATAAGTTTAACAACAATTATTTTATAAAATATTTAATAATGTATATTTTTAAGTGCAACAAACTATAATAAAATGACGTACATGGATACATTTTTTTGTATCTGATAGAAAAAATTTTAACCAGTTATATTTATAACTTTTTTTAGTACAGGTGCGTGGCAAACTCAGACCTAAATAAATAAAAATAATTAAAAGAATCAAGTGATTGTACAAAAAATCCTATTTTGAAAAAAAAAATGGATGATACTGAACAAATTAGAAAAAGTTGTTGTTAAAAATAAGTGCAAGTAGCAATAATAAGTTGTCAGTCTATTCGATCTATTTTGCTTGGAATCTGACCTTGCAATTGATGAAGTTAAAGATACAGTGAACTTAACGAGTTCACCTTTTGAGATATGATCGAAAAATTTAATTCTAAATACTTTCTTAAAATTCTCTCCAAATGAAGTCATACACAGCTTCGATGCCAAATATTTTCGTCCAAAGTCATGTTCGATATATTATTTCTATTGTAGATAATTATAAAGAACAGCATGAACTTTCTTTGAAGTTATGCACCTTTTGAAGTTGTTTTTGAGAGCATAGAAATCATTCTTTAAATAACATGGATCTCGTGCCTCATTAATGTTTGGTTTGTACCTAGAACAATATAAACTTTTATACAATCTTATAATGGATAATTTTGATCGTTTCAGGGTCATGATACGGCATCGATGGGTATGTGCTATATTCTCATGCAACTGGCTAATGAGGAAAAGATTCAGGTATTTATCCATAAATATGCTGTGTTGAATGATTCTTAAGCTCAAAATACAAAGATTTATGGCTGCTTTCTAAGCTCCTCCGTAGTCTGACTATTTTTCAGTACCTAATGTAAAGGCTTCTGGCGTTTTTATGCATAAGAATGATTCCAATCTGTTAAATCTACCGCCAACACATTTTCTTTGTATATTATAATAATCCTATTAGCGTAGTATTTCTAAAAATATTATTTCCTAAATGCTAGGAACAAATATTACAAGAAATTGAGGAAGTTCTTGGAGACTCAGATAGATTACCCACGTACGAGGACCTAGTGGAGATGAAATTCATGGAGAGGTGCATAAAGGAGTGTCTGAGGCTGTACCCTAGCGTACCGGTCATCGGTAGGGTAGCTGGAGAAGACATCAAGACACGCAGCGGCTACACCATACCGAAGGGCTGCGACATTATTATATACATTTACGATTTACATCGGTCGACGCAGTATTGGGAAAATCCGGAAAAGTTCGATCCCGACAGATTCCTGCCTGAAAATGTGGCGAAGCGTCATCCCTTTGCCTATTTACCTTTCAGCGCTGGATCCAGAAATTGCATAGGTCAGTTACATATCTACTTTATGAGTGATGTATACAGGGTGTAATAAAATAGCAGGTCATCACGTTGATTGCGTATTTTTGACAACAAAATATGACGATTTAACCTTAGTTACCTATATACAAAATGTCTCCCTGAAAGGCCGCTAGTGAACAAAGTATTTTTACGAAAAAAATTATGATGATCGTAATAGAGAGCAATCCTTCCCACGTTCTGTTTTCATCCCTCAACATCTCATCTAGGACTGTTCTGTCAGTAGGTCCTAAGGACACCTCAAGGATTGTAACATCCCATTTGAAACGGTCTTAGGACATAATAATGTTACATCCCCAGCCGTATATAAAAGGAAAGTCCCTGAGACGTTCTAATGCATACATAAAAAAATACAGCCATATTTTCTGAAATCGTAAATATTTTTAAAAAATGCAGCACTAATTATTTAAAAATTGAAAAAAAAGGAAATCTGGTATGTAATGGAAGATGGTATAATTCCAGCTGACGCCACCATCAAGAATTTTCATTTAGGCCTCCGTCCTGTTTCATATATTTGTGTGATTTGTCTGATTGAGTTTCAAATTTTTCATGTAGAATCTGTAGAATGAACGAGCTCTCTACAAAACAGGACATTTTTCCTGATGCACATTAATGCCTTCTGAGGATGGTTGCTTATTCATTCCTGTAGATACCAGTGCATCTTAAATTTTTCTGATATAGAGATATATCGGGTTGTCTTAGGGATACCCTAACTTACCTCATTGGGATATAGAAGTAACATGATTATTTCAAGATGACCTACTGAAATGTATTTGGGATGTCCTGAGTACAGTCGTAAAGATCCTCTTTAAGTCCAAATAGATCCTAAATTTTTCTAAAATAGAAATAACTAGTTCATCTTAGGAATGTCTTCATCTGTCCTATTTTAGGAGCGCGAGCGTAAGACATCATACAGAATGGCATTGTGTCAGGACACATACATCCTTGCAGTATGTATTTTCCTGACATAGACATAACGAGGTACCTAAATTACGGAACTGTGGATTACGGATGTACTTAGGTCTTAAGCATTAGTTGGATCATAAACACACAACCGCAAAATAAGCTTATTTTATCTTCTTTTTATTTCAGGTCAAAAATACGTACTTCTGGAGATAAAGTCTGTATTATGCGGAGTACTAAGAAAATTTAAACTAAAGCCAATAGATACTCCGGAAAAGATTAAATTTATGTCAGACTTGGTACTGCGACCACGTGATGAAGTTAGGGTAAAATTTGAAAAGAGAAAATAATTTTATAGCCATCTTTCAGGAATGGATGAAATCAGTTTTAGTAATAGTATTATATTTGTATTTAAAAGAGGGTAAATGAGATGTTATTAAAGTAATTTAAAATCTATTTGTTTTATTTCATGTTCAATAATTGCTAAGCAGGTAATGTGTATACATGTAAATATATAGCTTTGTTCGTGATACACCAGAATCAGTTTCCAACCTTCAGAAGAATACGCACTGCATCTCGGGCTAGGTTTAGTGGGGACAAACCCGATATCGCTCATAATATTGACTCCGGCTCCTGTTGTTGGTTTTACGACTCCTACAGTCGGAACCGTCTCTCGGATAATAGTGGTCTTCCGAGACATCAGATAGCCGCCTCTGTCATATTTTCAAACGTTTCGCCGCTCTTCCTTGTCAACATCTTCAGTGGCGACTACGCAAAATCATGTACCAGATGTACCCATAGCGGGTCTGTTTCCCACATAGCTTAGCCCAAAAACTATAAGGGTAGGTCAAAGAATCCCAGCTAAGGCTAAGGATGTTTACTTTCATTCTGTTACTGACAGCGACCAGTTACCGAGGTCATGGCATAAAATCCTATAACAGTTTTCCGAAAACTAAATTAGCGGAGTTTTTTTATGAATTTCTTTTGTCAGTCTACCGAATTTTTTCTAATTTTGTCACGCGTCACCTCTTATTATATCACGTTAACGCTGCAGACAGCAATATTAGACACATACCTACCTAAATAATTTATTATTTTTTTTGTTTGTTAATTTCAGTCCTAACGGTATTTCGGCACTCTCTAACCCAGCAAAGTATTTACATGTATAAGTAAACATTTCAACTGTCAAAAAATTCTATGTTTCTTTGACAATTTATCTTTAAAAATATTTTAAACCACAGGCTCTATTACTTCTTTGAAGGAAGACACGTCAAAAACACCCTGTAGAGTGTGTGATGATGTAACGTGATGGATAGTAAGGACAAAGGGTCTCTTTGGTAAGGACCTCTTAGAATAGTGTCCTTGAAACATATTTAGCTTTCTTAGTTTACCAGGGTCGGGCTAAGCTTTACAACTAATGCCTAAATTTTTAACACCCTGTATGATAAAGATTTTAAAATAATAAATCTGGGTAGTTTCAACCTTAGACTAAAAAAAGGTACTCTTGTTTATTGTCGATAAAATGAACCGCTTACGAGAAAAAGTTCGACCTACGTTCGCATATTGAACCCTCTTGTGAAGTTTTGTGACCTTTTCTACTCTAAGATTGAAGCTACCCAGATTTATCATTTTAAAGTCTTTATCATACAGGGTGTTAGGCATTAAATTGTAAAGCTTAGTCCGGCCGTGGCAATTTAAAAGAGCTAAACATGTTTCGAGGGCACTATTTTAAGAGGTCTTTTCTAGTGTCCATCACATTACATTTTTATTAAATTATATTGAATACTTTAAAAGCTATTCAAGAAATTCCGATTTCCAGCGTCATCCTCCAGGGACACATACCTATCTTCGTAGGGAGGGTATGTAGGAAAAAATTGTGTAGGATCAAGTTCTCTTATTTTTTTCATGTTCTATCTGCACCTGAGAAATTTCCCACATTTTCTCGGACACTCTGTACGTAGTCATCAACAAACCCGTTCTGTTATCTTATATAAACAACATTGACTGGTAAGTGGTAGCGCAAATACCGCCTCAGTTCATTCGAGCAGATCAGTCTTCTGTGTGAAGTACTCGTGATAAAACTTACGATGTGGCAATACATTGTTTTGATAATACTGATACCTTATTTATTGTACATATTCAGTTGGTTAAAGAACTATCAATTCTGGCAACATGTTATGGCTATACCGGGACCAAAATCTTATCCGATGATCGGTACTATGATGGAGCTCATGTCTGATAAAGGTAAGTAAAGTAAAAATAATAAGATTACAAAAAAAAAACATTACCATAAAATAACGGATTTTAGTTATGCTGTTTTATCTCCTAATTGCATAAGTAGATACTTAACTGTTTATTATCTCAAACCAATAATATTTTATACTTTTTTTTATAAAATCATAATCATAAAACCAAATATTCAGATAAATAAACGGAAATGCGATCAAGTGAACTACCTACTGGGATATCGTCAAATAGATTTCAATATTGCAAATACTGCTAATACTAATATTGTTAAAATTTCTTTAGGTACCTATTGCAGTTTAAACCTGACCTTATTCAAGGTAATCTAATATTCGGGAAATTTTAAACTTTACTCCTATTTTTATAGGATTTATAATAACAAAAAAATTAAAAACAAGTTCCATTATTAAGGATCTAAAAAAATATAGTAAAGTTAAAGTTTTACGATATTATTAGCGATTTCAAATGGATGAAATTAACCAATAAAAAAGTTTTGCCAGTATAATTTACATCATGATTGGAATTTTTCTTATTTGTGGCTCTTGGTTTGAAAATTACCATTATTCACTTCAAACTCAATGGGTTTGTCCAAAAAATATGAATATGAATAATCAACTATCACTGAGTACAAAAACTATAACAGTGTGCTTAGAGATGCCTAAAAGACAATAAAAAAATTATTTCGGAATTATAGTTCGACATTACAAAAAAGAGGCGAAACCCCCCTTCTTCATCCGGAAAATCGACGCCTATGATAAGTATCGTCAAAGATGCCTAGATGCCTTAACCGAAAATTAACATTTTTATGAATACTAATACCTGATAGGTAACAGAACAAAAACACAACGAAACATGCAGGATTTCAACTATGACAACGAATCCTTTTAGTTGCCGTACTCTCTAAACGTCAAACGTGCGAAATAAATAAGCCCGCGGCGGACGAATGTCGAAATCAACATTTTTTTCGCGTTTTAAATAAATTCGAAAATTTTTTGAAGGGTTATTTTGTTAATTCTTATTTTTCTCTACCCCCTCTTAAAATATTTGTACCTACTAAATAGTCATAGTTAACCCTGCATATTAAAATTGGTTAAACTTATTCCTTAAATCTATTATAAACAAAAAAAAAAGGTTATTATTATTATTATTATTTTGGAAAAGAGTCAATACAGAGCAGGGACCCGAGAAATTGCTTGCTCCGTTTGAATGAATTTGACGTCACATGCCTGCTGTACTACAAATAACTAAGGAAATGAAAATACTACAAATTTGATGTCTTCACAGTTTTTTCTAGCACTTTAAAGCCTACCCTTTTCAACTAATCAAAATTTTGTGAAAAGACCTATTTATTCAAAAACCGTTCTCAAGATTGATTTAAACAAAGACGGCATTTTACGCCAAAAATTTTCGAAAAAATTGTAAAATAGTCGCACGAAATAATTTACGGGTCTAAGACCCTTTACAATTTTTACTATCTACATTATGCCGTTTTCTTGAAACAACAGTTTCACTTCTACTAAACATAACTGGATAATTTGTTGTGATGGTTACAAAACTGGAAACTGCGCCCAGTAAATATTTTACAACAATAGTTAAATATTTTGCTAGCATGTACTAATCGGTACATAGCCATTTTGTGCATTACAATAGGAACACTAGAATAGTCACACTATAATGAAAGCCTGGTAGCCTCAATCCCTTGACCATCGCCAGCAAATAAACTATAGATATATATATAAGAGGAATTTAAAACATAGAGGAGTTGATCTATTAATACCAAAAAAAGTAGTAAAATTATTGCCGTTATACCTGCTAAAGTTCTTATAATTTTAATTTCAGATGGCTTATTTTACAGTGAGAGGAAACGATCTAAGGCTTTCTACCCGATTTATAAACGCTGGAGTTTCACTTTATCATTAGTTTGTTTAGTAAATGCAGAGGATATCGAAGTGAGTTTATTAATACTACCAGTTTGACCAAACTCAACTTAGCCGCAACATTTTTATGTTGTCTACAGCAGCAGTAGACAGACAGAGTTTATAAAAATAATTCTCCAAGTCTCGTTTTGCTACTGCACATCCCACGGTCAGGGCTACTATGATTTTGGTCAATTGATAATAGCTTTGTTGGCACAACACCAGAATCAGTTTCCAATCGTCAAGTGCATGCGCATTCCAACTAAAATAATGCATTTTCAAACTCATATGAGCATTATAAATACAATGAACATGCGTTTGACAATTGGAAACCGTTTCCAAATGTTCCGCGAACAGGACTAACATACGCAATTTAAAACCAAAAGTTAGAAAGTATCAGGCTATCCTATTTGTAAAAATTTGAACTGTAGCTAATTTGCAAAAAAATGTTCCAACAATAAATATTTTAATTACAGATAGTTCTGAGTAATATAAAGCACATTAAAAAGAGCCACATATATGATTTTCTACATGAATGGCTTGGGACTGGATTGTTGACAAGTTATGGTAAGTAGAAAGTACACAGCTAAAAAAAAATGAAAAACCATTACACCAATTTTTCGTTTGAATCATCTGAAATAGTGTTTTCATTTAGTTCTAAAAAAATTTTGGAAATACCTAAAAGACATGCTTACACTTTCTGGTAAGTCTAAAAAAGGATTGCCGGGAAAATTTTAAATCATCTAACAAGCAACAAGGACTCCCAGGAAAAGTTAACATTTCTATGGTAATGACTTTTCTGAACATTTTAATAATTAATTACCACTGCATTTAAGTTGTATTTGGAACAAAAAAAAACCCTAAAAAAATATTCTCCTATGAATTGAATATTTTATATTTATCCAATGGTGCCATAAACTTATTATAATTTTTACAGAAGAATACTAACTCAAAAATTGAATTTTTTTAAATAAAGTGGAAGATACCATATGCACTTATCTAATATCCAAAATTCACAGTGCAACAATGCCTCCAAGTAAAAAACACTTTGTATAAGCTCTTAAATACATAGATAACTGAATTTTAGGCAGCAAATGGCAGAACAGAAGAAAAATCCTAACACCAGCATTCCACTTCAACATCCTACAGGAATTTGTAAAAATTTTTAACAAAGAAACTGAAAACCTAGTAAGGGTTTTGGAAGAAGACTGTGATAAACCCTATATAAACGTACTTAAACCCATTACAGAATACACACTTTGCTCTATAGGAGGTAATTTTGATATTTCGTCGCCTGACAACCAAACTATTCTATGTCCATGTTATTCTGAAATCGACATTTGAAATTATTCTATACCCCAAGCGTGATGTGTCAATATATTCTAAATACACTTACGATTAGTAGTTTTGTATAATCAAAAAGACTATTTAATTTTATGTTCATGCAAGCCTTGTTAAAATGTGAACCATAGTATTCCAAGGCCAAGCGACTAATCAGATCATAATAGGCTTGTTTTTGCAGCAGTTGAAAACGGTTTGGAAACTGTCAGAAATATTCGACCAGTTAAGTTGAGAACGCGTTACCATTGAATTTGACGCAATAAATAGTTGGACGGACATTTCTGATAGTTTCCAAACAGTTTTCAACTGCTGCTAAAACAAATGTTATAGTCGTACTATGTTGAGACAGAAGACAGAATAATTTGTCTCAAGTACTAATACGATATTATTGAACATAATTGGTGGTAAAGCAGTGAATCAGATGGAATCACAACAAAATAATTAGAAGTTTTTGCAAGAAACTATTTATTTTTTCAAAATAAACATTCTAGTACTAGTTTTATTAATTATTCTATCTTGATGTAAAATTTTGAACATAGAAATAGGGCAATTGCAAAAGTTTTTGGTTTATTCTATGTCCAGGACTGTTTCATGCATTTTTTTACTCTAAGTGTCTTCTGAAAATCATGTATTAATACTAAAATAGTCACTGAAAGTAGAAAACTATCCTGTAAAAAATATATATGCTGGTTCGTAATTCTCATACTCCTAAGTTTTCAATGTGCTCTCCTGTAAAATTTAATAAAATGGACATAGAACAGTGTGATTGTCAGACAACAATTTGATTTAAATAGGAGGTAACTTTGATATTTTATTATTTACTCAAAATAATTGTTGGCTAATGAGGCATAGCAGATAATTACAATACGATACAAAATGCCATAGATGGGACTGTTACCGAAACGAAATTTTCAGAGACGTCACTGGGCGTAGACCTAAGCAAGGGCTACACTTCTTACAAGGAATCCGTTCACGCTTTTGGGGTCATATTAACGAAAAGAATCGTACGACCCTGGTACCACAACGACTTCATCTACAGCATGTCCCTGACAGCGCGAGAACAACGAAAAGCAGTAACTGTCTTACACGAGCTTTCGACGAGAGTTATAGCTGACCGCAAAAAACTATTTGCGACGGATGGTCAAATTTCTTATTCCGAAAGAAAGCGTCTGGCCATGCTGGACTTAATGTTGAAAGCAAAGTATGACGGTGCCGATATAGATGATGAAGGCATTAGAGAAGAGGTCGATACATTCATGTTTGAGGTAATACACAAAAATTTAATATTATTATTCCCTTCAACTATTTCTCTTACACGCACAAAAACAAAATTAATTCACTTACAGGTTTTATATTAAGTATCACCATATATTCACAGTGTACAGAATTACTAAATACATTCAACAAAACACTATTCGAATCACTATAACTATGTAAATGGTCACAAAACTGTTAAAGTGTTGAGTCGTTTGGAATTTTCTACACAATTCTAGGATGTAAACGCGATTTATCCAGTTGCATCTCGAAAACACATACAAGGGGTAGTCACGTTGTACAATTTGAATTTGAAAATAGTTAAGACAGTAAATAAAGTACAGTACACTGAAGACAAAAAAAATTGCAATCTGACGCATTAAAAGATGAGCTTAAAGAATGAAACTAATCATATTATATTTTGTATTTTATAAAAAACCATAATCAGTTTAGGATTTATGCAGACAAAATAATAATTCACTGACTTCAAGCAATGTAATTGCAGTTGCAGTTGCAATTGCATGGAATCTCAGAAACTACAAGAGATAGAATAAAGATGCGGTTTTCGCAACACTGGGCTATTTTTCCAGAAACTTAAGATACCACAATCATAAGTTTCATAGACCTCTTCGTTTTTAAGATACAGGACGAAATTTAAAAATCTACTTTTAAGGGATTCTTCGTATCACAGAGAATAACGGAGATATCAGGATGGTGAAAATTACTTCTGATAGACTTTTTTACGTAGAATTCAGTGGTGTACTTGTAATTTTTCTACAGCTACAGATATTATGGGTGTAATGCAATGTTGGATGAGTCATTAGCCTGCAGAGTATTTAATTTCACATAAAATTATTAATATGTACCTATTAAAAATGTATGAAAAACCACAATTATTTTCATCAATAGAATATAACCTTGAAGTTTGGTCAAACAGATCGTTAACACTCTATATAATTATAATCAATAAATTTAATTATACTTTAGGGTCACGATACCACATCTATGGGAATATGTTTTGCTCTAATGGCACTGGCTAACGAAGAGAAGATTCAGGTATGTATTTGTAAGAAAAATTAAAATTTTTAAATGTTATTGTCATGACATAAAATCTAAACTAGGACATTTTACAAGAAACAGGGAACTTGAGTAACTTCCTAAAGTCTCACATATGACCAATGAAATCATATAAAATATGTGATTACTATAAATATATGATTGTCTTTGTAATATACCCTAATATTAGCTATAAAATACTTAAAGATTTAACAGACCCATCCCATCCTAAAAGTAACAAATACTAAATTGCAATTTATTTGAATTTGTTAGGTATAAGCTTGCTATAAAATTCAGAATATACGATTTTATGCTCCTAAACCTATCTTGAAACATGATTTTATGCTAGGAAGAAATATTGCGAGAAATTGAAGAAGTCCTTGGTGATTCTGATAAATTACCTACATACAGCGACCTTACAGAAATGAAATATATGGAGAGATGTATAAAAGAATGCCTAAGACTGTATCCGAGCGTGCCACTGATTGCGAGGGTCGCTGGTGAAGATATCAAGACACACACTGGCTACATCATACCCAAAGGATGCGACATGAATATCTACATTTACGACCTACACCGATCTCCCCAGTACTGGGAAGACCCGGAAAAGTTCGACCCCGACAGATTCCTGCCTGAAAATGTGGCCAAGCGTCATCCCTTTGCTTATTTACCCTTCAGCGCTGGATTCAGAAATTGCATAGGTTGATAGTTTAATATTATTACCATCTTCTCAAAGTAAATTGGATATCAATTACTGATAGCATTTTTGTCCACATCTACGAGACCCCCCACCATGGTTAGATTCCATTGATTTGGTTTAAGAAATAAAATAAGATGAATTTTATTGCAGATGGAATTTAAAACAGTTGACTAATGGCTATAATTAGAAATAAACATTTTCCTCTAAATAATAATACACCATCCCCTCTCCCACACAAGTCTCCGACTTCTGGGCTAATCCTGGTGATTAAATTAAGAGGTAGAGATATTATCATTATTATTGCCATTATTCGCTAAAAGATCAACCATGCAAAACAATACAATGTTATATCTTTTTGGTGATTGTTATCATGGGTGTCATAATGTTAAGTAAAATATCTAGAATTAAGCACTGCATGTGCAATATAGTAATATCTATTTAGTATTTCCCTTACATATGTACAAAAATACTCACGGATTAACCATTTAGACTGCTTTGCAAATGGGATGAACAGTAGATGCTTGTAATATGCTTATATTCCTGTTGCTGCTGCACTGCAATGCAATCTGTATAACATCTGTACAATTTTTATTAAGAAGCTACCTGTTGTATAAAATGCCATATTTTAAAAATTGTCAATTCAAAGAAACCGGTCCTGTTATGTAAGGTGTTGGTAACAATTTTTAGAATGTAGTTTAACGTTTTTCTCAGTCAAATATTTATTTAAAAAAATAGGCTATGGAACATTGACGGCATTGATAATGTGAGTTTGGTACACACACACTCACATATCTGCTATATTCTCGACTTGGATAAGGTATTTTTAAATAAAACGTAAATCAGCCTATAGTCAACACAACACGCCTGCATGGCTATAGTGGACTAGTAGTAACTCCACACAGTTAGTGCATTGTAAACAGTTGAAGAAGAGGGGTCATGCAGGGTAATTGATAAATTTCTAGAACTAGATTTTCTAAATGGATAGACAAGAAATAGTAATGTGCTTTTTTCTTCATGAAAATTATATAATTTTAAATAGTTTTATTTATAATTTAACACATTTACTGCCGACACAAAAATTACAGAAAAATATGTCCTCCACTGGGTTTTAACAAAAAATAAATTATAAAAAATAATTTTTGATGTGATAATTACTTTTTATCGATCTCTTAATTTCATAAGGAAACACTTAAAGTGTCAAATTTGGCTCATCATGTACATGCTTTTGCAATAATAATGACACTCTCAATACAGCTTTCATACTTCTGGAAGTTCTGAAATTTTTTTTTATTAAGTTGCTGTTGTTGAGTGTAAGAACTAATAACGAATGTAAAAATTTAAAGATTTTCATTACGTCAGCAGTTCAAAAGAAATCGCAAAATTTTTTAATGAGTATCATCATTATTGTAAACGACTGTACATACTTATTTACATTTTCAGGTCAAAGATTTGCTATCTTGGAGATAAAGGCTGCTCTATGTGGTATATTAAGAAAATTTAAATTAGAGGCTGTAGACACACCTCAACAAATTAAGTACAAAACAGACTTAGTCTTAAGACCTGTTGGTGAAGTTAGAGTGAAGTTTGTGTTAAGGAAATAAAATATTTTTTCATTACCGTATTGTTTTATTTTAAGTTTTACACCATATCAATTATTATTTATGCTCTTTTTTTCTATAACATTAGACTGTTATATTCTTGTTTCTATAAAATTTATTAAATCACAACCAACTGAAGAAGACATAAATTTGCACATTAATGTTTACCTTAAAACATTTAAGTGTTCAATTTTGTTTGGACAGAAGATTGTTGAGCATTAAGTTTACAATTATTATTAGTGGAATTATGACATGAGTTTATAAAATTAATTGGTTTTGTATTTATCTTAATATTCAAAATAGGAATACAACTACAACCGAACGATAAATTCTGGAAATGACTAACGAAATTTATAGTTTCTAAATGGAGACGGACTGAAGAATAATTCATATACTGTTAAGAAGGATAACAATAGGATAAAAAATTAGATTAATTCTGAACTAGGTAGGAATTGTGAGCAGAATGGAAAGAAAATGTGAATAACTCGGGTACGACAGGATTGATGCGGAAGGAAGAGTGATAATATGGACAAATGTGTAGCTCGGTAAATCACATATAAGGAATTATATCATTTTATTCATAAATAACATCACAAACTACACAAAGACATCCTAGAAATCATACAAAAACTGAAATAAAATTACGAATTGCACTTTGGTGCGCAGTGCTACACCTAAATAAAAACTAGAGTAACCTAAAATGAATTACATATACATTTAATAGTTCAAACTTTACATCAAATGTACCTAATTACGAAAACTTAAAGGAAACAATAATTTAAACTATTAAATATTTCAAATCACACATTCCAAGACACAAAGCAAAAAAAGAAACTTATACGACTTCAGTCAGAATTGGCGACTTTCGAAAACATTTATGAAGAACCTAATGATACGCCCATGTTACCGCCCTCATTAGGTAACATAGGAGTACCCTACACACTCAATATCTCTTCCACTGAAATATATACATACTAGTGGCAGTCGAACACACTTGTCTATGTTACACGACAAAAATATTTTCAAAGTCCCCAACAAAAATGCATTTAAACAAACACTCCATTCTAAACTTTAAAAATGAAATATAAATAAACATTTATTTTAAATATATAAAAGTTTAAAAAGTACAAAGTTATAAAAAAATTAACCTCATAAACGCTTTAATGTCCTTTTTTTGTCTTTTAGTATTTTTTTCTTTTCAGCTGTTAATTTCTTATCACCAGCGTGTTTTTTTGCTAGAGGTCCATCCCCTGTTATACCCTTACATTTATGTTGCTGAAATAATAAATACCATGAATACAGTGTGTCTCCAGATGAGGTAATACCACTTGCAAATTTTTTTATTGTCGATTTTTTGAGATAAACTCATCAAATATAGACAGATAGCTTTTTTTGTCTTAAAAACTTTAAAAGTTGTTTGAAATCTCAACAAATGCTTAAATATGGGATCTATTTCACAAATTGGTGAGAGATTTTTAACTATCTTTAAGAAGACAAAAATTATAAAAAGAATGTTCTAACAACTTGCAACAAAAAAATAATGGGAATTTAAAAAAAATGTTACATTTTGAAATTTTTTGAACACTATATTGGATTGCATATCAGAATACTGCTAAGGCTTCTCAAAATAAACAAAACCTCGTTATCAAAAATAACTTAACAATAAAAAAAATTTACATCTGTGCGATACCCTACACTGTATAGTAATAGAATACTAAAACTACATACCTATACCTAGTATTCGTAAATGTCAAGTTGAAGATTTACACTAGAAACTTGATGACAGAAAGTGGATGAAATATTTTCAATTTAAGAGATACATTTAGATGTGTTTAACCATGAAAAAATATTTTTCATTCAGTATTTTGCAAATAATTTAAAATAAAGTAAAAATATCTTTAACATTTCTCCACAATTTAAAAGTAATAAAAAATTATCAAAACAGTAATACAACTTTATCAAAAATATGTTTTTTTGTTCATTTTACAGGGTGTATCTAAATAACACCCAAAAAAATGTAAGGGGTGATTCTCTGATGAAAATTAATAGAGGCCTCTGGTATAAAATTTTTTGAAAAAACCCTTCCCTGAAAAGTTACACACCTCCAAAAATTCCAAAAAAATTGTTTTTCTTTTTTATCTTCCATGAATATCAAGCTAAAGAAACCAAACTTGGTGAACATCTAGTGGCCTGTTCTTTGCAATGGAATCCATAGAAAGAAATGTCAATGTCATCTGTTTTTAACACGCCACTAGATCTTTCGGCAAAATATATACGCTCTCTTTAAACAGCTCATCTTTTTAAAAATGCATTTCAATATTTTTTTTCTCATTAATCCTGAACTTTTTGAAAAAACTTGGAGATGAAAAAGTTAGTAAATGAATGGTGCTTTTTAGACATATTTTTTAAAAGGAAAAGATTTTATCAAAAAAAATTATAAAAAAAAATGTTATAGAAGTTGATTATTTCAACCCCTTACAAAAATACTTCAGGGTTGAAAAAAATTCAAAAAGTGTAGTTTTATTGACAGATAATGTTCACCAAAGTTTAGTTTCTTTAGTTTGATATACATGGAAAATAAAAAAATAAATTATTTTTTTTTGGAAATTTTGGAAGGGCGTAACGTTTCAGGGAAGGGTTTTTTCAACAAATTTTATACCAGAGACCCCTATTAATTTTCAACAGTGAATTGCCTTACATTTTTTCGGTGTTATTTAAATATGATAAATAGTAGGTAAACATTTTTAAATAACCCAAATTAAAGTGCCCCTACACTTCCTTTCGTTTCATTGGTACCAATAAATGAAAATATATACAAGAACTAAAAAGATGTTATAAAATATTTAACATCGTCAACAAGTTAACTGATAGTGTTTTAAAAAATATTTTGGTAAATTAATGCTGAACAATGTCAGCATTTCACCGTCACTATTTAATTACATTTATTTTATGTATAATTTTATCTATCATAACATTCATTCTAAACCTTGATTATTTGAAAACATTTATCAGACAAATAGAAAAATTTTCAATAGATTGGTATGTTGCTCAACCGATATTCACCAAAGCATAAATATGAACATCTGTCGATGAATAGGCATACCAGCAGCCATATTAGTTGAAACAGATACATAACATTAATAGATATATCAATATTAAACATCGATATATGTCAATCACTTGGTATAATATGGAAAATTATGTAAAATTTGTCAAACAAGTAAAAATATCTAAACCTAAAACTCACCTGAGCATGAATTTCGGTCATCATTTTAGCTCTTTGAGAGTAATCATCATAACGTTCTAAAAGAAGTTTTCCAGCTTCCTCATTAAGTGCAGATTCGGCATTTGGGACGATTAAAAGACACTTGATGGTCTAAAACGGAAATTAAAGAATTTTCAAATAATTATAACTATAAGGTTAAAGAAAAGAAAATAGTACCATGGAAACATAGCTGACGATATGCAGTACTTACAAGTAATATATGTTTGATTCCGAGATCTGATTTCCAATCTTTTTTTAACGTGTTAACACAAATTTCCCCATTTGATGCCACATTGGGGTGAAAAATTTTTGTTAGAAAATGGGCCTTAGGTGGTTCGGTTGGAAAACCCTTTCCAAGGGTTAGTTTTACTTTGAAGACTCCTCCCACGTAGGGTGTACCTAGGGGATAAAGAAAGAAATAAAAATGTTTAGATAAGGCATTTTATCCTTATACCTGCTGGACCATCTATGAATGCCTGTATATCTGTAACATCTTCTTCATTAATTTGAACTTTAATACCTTCAGGTGGATGATTGACTAGATCTTGCATTTCTTTAACAACCCCTCTTATGATTTGTGGGGACAGGTTTTCTACATTGTTTGACATCTGAAATACAGGTAATTTTATTAAATAAAAATTCTCTTCAACATTTTCATCATACTTACGGTTGCGGATGATGCCATAATATAAAATATCACAATTTTGTAAACAAAAAATGTTAGCTATAAAAGCAAGAACACATTAAATTAACGTCATAACATTGATAAACTTGGCGTTCAAGAGAAGACAGGCACATTTTGAATTTTGCCACCAATAGCAAGCGTTTATTCATTCACATTCACCGTTTAATCTCAAACCCAAAGTACATAATAAAAGTACAATATTTAATTTCAAATTTATTTTATATTTTCTGCCCATTAACAAGTTTTGTGTGCGTTTGCTTTAACAAATAAGATAATTTTGTATATTGAAAAAATTAAATATAAAAAAATATAATTTTTTTTCTTAACATGCTACTCGGGCGCCACCTGCAGTGAATATTCACAATAAGAATTTTGAAATAACGAAATATTTATTGAACCGAAGGTAGGCATTTTCACTTCAACAACTGAAAATAAAATATATTTCTATAACATTTTACCACTGAAGTTTAATAATTTTTTCACTAACTGATACTGATAGTCCATCCTCGTTTAAACATCAATAACTGCCAAACTGCTACGATATGTTTTGTGCTGCTACGGTAATTCAAGAATGTTGTTATTAGACCGGCAGATCTTTTTAAATGCTACGTATTCGACTGTAAAATAAGAAATTAAAAAAGTAATAATTTAGTTTAAAACAAAATATCGGTGTATACTTTCAAGACGCAGTTAATTTCAATCATGACGTAAAGTTATACCGTGGTAATACCATACCGCGATTTATCCATACCAGGGTCCATACCAACACGTGGTTTGGAAACGAAATTGCTCGTCTTTGTTCAAAACAAAACAGAACGTCGAAAATTGAGAAACGTCATAGTCACAAATTTGAAGAAAAAAATCACAGAGTTATTAGTATAAAACACAATGTCCGATAACGTAAGTAATTTTTTCTTGTTGTTTTCCTTGAGTTGATTACCTAGATATTATCCTAACCTAACCTAAATAAATTTTCAAGGAAACTGAAATAACCGCTCCAAGGTCCTTTGAAAATGCATCTATTGGCGATACAAAAATTTCAAATTTAAACTTATTTAAAACATTCGATGAACCGATAAACATTCCAGCTTATTCAAACGAATACAAAATATCCTATCCTCCTACCATGGTATCTGTTAATAGTTATGTTTTGTTGTGTATTTATTTTAATAAAATTGTAGGAGTCCCAAATTCGAAAGCTGAGGTTGTCGTTTGAAACTTGGAGAGAGGTAATACTGAGAATGAACGATATATTATTATGGAAAAAGCAGTGGCATCCGACAGCAATCATAGGAGGTAAAGTTAACAGTTTTTTTTTAATACAAAATGAACAAATCAAATATGTGTTGCATATCGTTGTGCAATTATTATTAGTTAAAGACCCATAACTTTTGGTACTCTCTAATATTAATAAGTTTTATTGGTAATGATTTGCTCCATTGAATAAAAATAATAGAAATATCAAGGACGGTGCTATTAGATTGTTATAAATTAATAAGATTTATAGCATTTGAATAATTTTTTAGGATGTACTGTGTTGTTCATGCTGATATGGCTATGTGAGCCGAAAATATTGACACTTATATCATTATTGGGCTTATTCATAACAGTAGGAGATTACGTATTACCAGCACTGATTGCTACACTTTTTAAATCGGAAATGTGGACGTCGGAGAAACAGACGCAATATGAAGAGATATGCACAAATATTATTCTGTACAAGACCAAGCTGGAATTATTACTTTCCTCTTATTACAGAATGAAAGTAACCAACTCCAAACTGGTAGGTTGTCATACTGCTTTTCCTTTTTAAGTATTAAATAATTTGTTTTAGTATTTCACTATTACCATATTCGGGCTCAGTTTTCTCGCTTGGATTGGGGGGACGATTAGCAATCTTTTCTTGACGTATATTTTATTTTTATTTGTGTTGTTGCTGCCTGGCATGTCGCACAATGGTATGTTGAATAAAGGTTCAGAAACACTGTCAAAGATATTCACGGATCTTGTGGAGAACGCTAAATCAAAGGTTGGCCAGAAAAAGATACAATAAGAAATGTAGTTGAAAGTTTTAGTTGAATAGTTCTTCTGACCATTATTTTGTGAGTTTGCTCAAAATCTATTGGTATTCTTGGTATTTCTATCATTTTATGAAATTATCAGTGTGATAATTAGACTGATGTTAATAAAATGTAATTAGTTTTATATATGTATAATAAATTATCTTTTTTATACACTATGTTATTTTATATACAAAATATCCTTAATTGTATTGTAATACTCCACTGGCATTGGAATAGCTGGTGGTCTCCGGTTCCCCCGTTACCGTTGTTCGTATCATATCGATTCCAAAAAGATCTTCATAAAGAAACTCAAAAGTGATATCCTGTAAATAAAAAGTTAAGGAAATGTGGTAATACCGAACACAAGACTTACTTCTGGCAAAAACTCGAGGCTACCATCATTATTATCTGATCTCAGTAAAGTTTTCAAAAACTTGAGGAGATTGGCAGGGCTTATGAATTCACCTAAAATTAATATGACAGACAGGTATGTGTTGGATCTCTAATACAGGGTGATTCAGTCATAATGACATTAATTTTAAGCACATATTTAAAAACATTCGAAAATATTTTTTTCAGTGTAAATGTGCATTTAATTTTTTTTAATTGGGTATTCGAGTTATACTTATTTTCCCCTGTTTTCCCTTAAAATGATGACATGACTAAATCACCCTGTATACGGGGTGTCCCTAAAAGGACTCTACAAAATGCTACCACAAATTCCTGAGGTTAAAATATAAGGAATCTACCTTAGTTCAAAATTTGATAGTTTCCAAAATAGTTTGAATTTTTTGTAAACATTTATCTTAATAACAGCATGATTTGTTTGTAATTTGGACTTAGATTTCTTATTCTGTGGCATCTTTTGTCCAAAAAAGGTATATT
Source organism: Monochamus saltuarius (assembly GCA_025584915.1). Taxonomy (NCBI): domain Eukaryota; kingdom Metazoa; phylum Arthropoda; class Insecta; order Coleoptera; family Cerambycidae; genus Monochamus; species Monochamus saltuarius. Next base: position 19,070,059 of record CM046725.1, read on the forward strand.
TAGTAGGTATCGAATAGCGTAGCTTATATAACCAATATGTCACTTCGATCAACCGTTTCCGAAATAATCGAATTTAGATGTTTAATTGCATACTGAAACCTATCGTAGCAACAAGTTAGCAATGATAAGTATCGTTTTCTTGGCAATAATGGTACATAGATATTTCAGTGCTAGTGTAAGGTATGGCTATAGCAAAAAATTATATAATTAAACAATGAAGCTTTGTCAGATTGTATCGTTTGGCGATAGTATTTTGCGTTTTGGACAAGAATTTTTTAACTGTAAAATTAATATACCGCAGCAGAAAAAAGTTATGAAGCTTTACATGTCGGTGAAGTGCTGCTGGTGGCGCCCTCTGTAATGTGCATCAAAATTATAATCGATTTCTCACCTAAAAAACCCCTAAGTACCAAAGATGCAGATCATGTTATGACGAGTATTAAGATAAATATTTATAAAATAAAAGTTTTAAAAATCATTACTTTAACACCCTGTATTTCAACTATTGGACTGAGGTAAATTAGACTACATTCATATTTTTCCCTCAGGAATTTGTGCTACCGTTTTGTACATACCTTTCAGGGACAGCCTGTACATTTTTTATGAAAATGGATAATAGTATATTTGTAATGCAAGGTGTTTTTGAAACAAGTGTGTACCTTCAGTGTAGTAATGAGGGCATAGGCGCCGATTTAATGGGGGCAAAGGGGCTCTTGCTCTTTCTAAGTAAGAATGTATGCAAAAGATAAATATTTAGTTCAAGAAATAGGCTTGCCAGGGTAATAGACGTGAAGTGAAGTTTTATTCAATATAGCAATAAGCCTACCGTAATATAGGAACTTTTTACATCACCAACGTTTGCTCCTCTTGCCCCATGGGCATTTTCTATTTTTGGCGCCCATGATTGAGGACATGAAAATACACAATTAATAAGTGGTCTAAAGTGTTGTGCTTTAGGAAATAGATCAAGAATTATTACACAAAACTTAATCCCACTGCACCACTCCTCGTATTGAACTTTTTTTACATTGTACTCATTAGATCATGTTTACAAATACAATGTGGTTAACAGTGCAAATGTGGATGTTTCTTGTCGACTGTAAATTTAATTTTTTATTAAAAAATGCCTCATCAAAATTAAGAATTAGCAGGTATGGTGTGCCAATGTCAATCTTAAACAGCACATTTTTGCTGCAACGGATGAGTTGAATTTCAAGCAATTTTTGTAGAATTACCTAATATTGACTTATGGTAATTTATTTATTTTTTTTTAATTAATTTCAGTCCCAGTGATGTTTCAACAATTTCTAACCGAAAGCACTCAAAAAAATGTTAAAAATTTAAAAATATCAACTGACAAGCATTGCAAGGTGACGTCCTTGAAACTGCTAAGTGCACTTTACACAACAGGTTTCTGTTTCTTTTTATTTGGAAAATAAAACATTTTAGGCCGCGAATTGCTGCAATAGTCAAAACCATACCTGAATATGCTAATACGGAAGCAAAGTCTTCTCTACTGATTTCAGTTTCGGATATACTGTCTGAATTCATGATTATAGTTGCAAAAGCTTTTTTAAGTATCTCCTTGGTATACCCGTACACAGGTTTGTGGTTACAGAATAACTTGACAAAGTCGATAAAATTTACTTCTGTGTTCAACGTCGAAGTTTCGCTAAAGTTTCTGTATTTTATGTCGATCATCATATTTTCTAGCTAAAAATAACCACATTATGAATAAATCGTTTACGTGGTATGGTTGTGTTCTTATGTTTTTAATACTAAATTACAAGTTGATTATGTTTGAAACATTTTACACTTTAACAACTTAAACATTCATGTTTTAAATTTTAGTGGGAAGGATATCAAATGTGCTAGAAAAAAACATTTCAAAATTAAATGATCACAGGATTTAAATCTGGAATGTTTAGTCCTTTCTCTATATACTTCAGGGTTTGGTTTTGGGACTATATTATTATTTAATATACTTATAAATGGCATCAGTGCCGTTTATACTGATGATCGAAAACTTTTCATCACTATTAAAACCATAGAAAACCATTGGTGACTTCAGGACAATTTAATTCATATGCAATAATGTTGATATTTTTAGTTGCAGCTTTAACAATCGCAGATCACATTACATTTACAGAAGTTTATAGAGTAATTGTAGTTTTTATGTTCTAGTCTTTTTTACATTGTATGTTTATTGTAATTAGATGAATATTTATAAAGCTAGAGCAATGAATTTTCAAAATAATTGATAAAAACCTAATGCAAGTTTTGTAAAATGAAATATGCGGCTACCTCAAATTCTGTAGGATAGAATCCACAAGTTCTTACAAGTTCTGGAAGTTCTGTGATATTTACAGTATCTGACACTTTTCTTGGATAATCCATGCTTTCGTGTTGCAAAATCTGCATGTAGTAGAACAAATCCTTAATCTCTTGGAATAGCCATCCGTTTTTTCCGCCTTCAATGAGACAGTAAAACGGTTCCAATTCTTTTCCACCAAGCAGTTGCATCAGCTCAACAGCCCTATGAGTTGTATATACAGTGTGTCCATATTTCGTTGTAATTGCAGAGTATCTTGGAAACTACGAGGGCTATCCAGAAAGTGATACATGTTTGTGCAATAAAGACACAGGAGTAAATATTAAATATAAACATTTTTATTGGAAAGAGCATACTTTACACTACTTCTCCACATAATCTCTAAGCAAATTTAGGCATTTGTCATAACGTGTGACGAGTTTTTGTATTCCAACATCATAGTCCTCCGCCATCAGTGTATTGAGATACGTAGTCACGCCTCATTTAAGATCTTCATCGTTGTCAAATCTTTTTCCCGCCAGAAAGTCTTTAAGCTTCGTAAAGAGATGAAAATCCGAAGGGCCCACTTGAATTGCTGCAAAAGTTGTGTTATCTCAGCAGCATGAGGCCTGGCATTGTCATGAAGGATGATGCCTGTAGACAATAGACCTCGCCGTCGATTTTGTATTGCTTGCCGTAATTTTTTTAATGTTTCACAATACTACTAAGAACTTAAACGAGGCGTGACTACGTATCTCAGTACGCTGGCGGCAGAGAACTATAACACTGGAATACAAAAACTCATCACACGTTATGACAAATGCCTAATTTACTTGGAGATGAAGTAGTGTAAAGTATGCACTTTCCAATAAAAATTTTTATATTGGTTAATATTTATTCCTATGTCTTTATTGTACAAACGGGTACCACTTTCCGCATGGCCCTCGTACATGGGATAGAAGGATGCTGTATTCACAAGACTGCGCTACTTTCTTGAGAAATTTAAGATGCTGTAATCAGTTCTTTTATAGACCTCTTCGTTTCTGATCACATAAATATGAAGAACTTGTGAAAGTTATATAAAACTCACAAAAAACATGAATTTGATAAAATTTGGACCAATTTTGCATGCAAGCTCCTCAAATATCATTATAAAGAAAAAAATAATGCAATTGATTAGAATAAACATATACAAGGTGTTCTATTAAAAAAATATATATGTTTGGATCATATTGAAAGACATCTGGTAGAGAAATTACAAGTATGCCACTGAACCCTGTATCTGAAAAACGAAGAGGTCTATGAAAGTTTTTCATTTTCTGGAAAAAGTAGTCCAGTACTGCAATAACCGCATCCTTCCATCTCATGTAGTTTCCGAGATACCCTACAATTACAACGAAATTAGGAGATCCTGTATATAATATCTGTGGATTATCTTATATTCACTTACTTGGTTTTTATTTTCCATTTAAACACACAGTGATCATCTGACCCAAATGAAAACATGTATTTCCCACTCAACGATGTATGAAAGTCTATAACCTGAGTTATTATTTTTTAAATAGGATAAACAATTTATCTCACATAGAAAGTTACCTTAGATGGATGTCCTAAATATCCTACATATTTGTAGGGATTGCCGTCCGGCATTAAAATATGTAATCCTATATATTTGTTTGCCAAAAAGAGCATATATTGTGCTTGTGTTTTAGGAACAATCTGAAATAATATTTAATTCAATATAATGAAAGTGCGATGCTCTAAAAACCTCTCAAAAGAATAATTGTTCGAGAATTTCACCTTACAGTTGGTGTTTATCAAAATTTCATGAAGAAATGAGAAGTTTTATTTGATAATGAGAATATTTTACCATCATTTTGTTGATAATTTGATTTTTAAAACACCCAAATGCAGGCGCTAGTATAACCGATTTTGGAATCTTCGTTTCTGGGTCTAGTAATTTGAATTTATGCTAAAAAGAAAAAACTTTAGAGCTTATATTTAAATACATTCAGTTGTCAACCTCGTTGTCAGCAATTAAAAGATAGCCCACTTCTCTGTCATTTACAATCTCATACCAATAAAAAAAGCTCATGGGAACTGCTCTTTGCTCAATTCGTTCCCTACAAGCTATGCCAAAGCTTTGATCTCTGAAAAAAAAATATAGTTACTTTGAGTAATAAGTTTTATTTATGAGAAATTACTCGGCTTCGTTGTTGTTATATTCAACCAAATGTCTATCACAACCGATAGTGTATAGAATTGATGTATGGTGGTGTGGCATAAATATAATGTCATTTATGTCTTTATAATGGGAACGGATTTTTCCTGTAAATGCCCAGTTGCATGTACGTACATTAAATACAAACAGAGCGACCGTCTGATTATTATCCTGAAAATTATATTACATATATATTTGTTTCCAGTTTGTATCTTTGCAATTTGAATGTGACCAAAACTAGAATATTATACATTACGTAATAAGCGAATTGAGCTTTGTTTTTGGAGAAAACAATTTTCATAATTTTGTGCTTTGCCGGTCTAAATGGTATTTCATCTTTTGGTTGGAGTAGAATCGGTTCCAAAACCCAAATTTCTCCATTCTCTCGTCCACAAATCAAATGTATAGCTAAAAAAAATACACTAAGTACCAGTTTTTCCAATAAAGTGGCTCATAGTTATATGTCGAATAAAATTAGTATTAAGACAACATATGTTCTTGCTGCCGAAAAATGTGAACACAATTTTTAAATGTCCGTAGAAAACAAATTAAATTTATTTCACAAATAGTAATGATCTTATCAAGTACATCCAGATAAATTGAATACAATATGAATGGGAAATAGAGTGGTAGTAATAATTATATATCTTGTCAGGTATTCGATTTAAAGGTTGCTTCACTTTTACTATAAGTGGGCGGGTCTTGATTTGTCGGACGTGGCCCTTAGTTGCCAGTTTGTAAAAATATTCCCTAAATGAATAATTGCTAAATTGAATGAAACTAATTTATTGAGGTACTTTACTTTTAAAATATATTATGAATATAAGAATACTGAATTTGTTTAATGCATTTTTAAAATTTTATAGGATAGTCCTGATTAGAGAAATTCAAAATTAGTTCAGAAAACATATTGAATAAAGTGTGAATCACAAAAAATATTATTTTATGTTCTTTCTATCCTTCAGCAAAGTTAAGAATGGAGAAAGTGACACTGCATGTTTATTAATTATTTATTTATTTTTTTTTTAATTGAAAAGACTTCAAATAATGATGTTATTAGTCATAGACATAAATCTTTGTTTGCGTGTAAAATTAATTTAATTTGATTACAGAAAATGCTGATGATCCTTATTCAGCAAAAACTAACTAAAAAAGATTAATATCAATATATTGCGAATAACTTACATCCGGGCGAATATTTTAAAGACGATATCGATGAAGAATCCTCAGTTTTGGGAAGCTGGGCAGAACACACCACCTCATTCTTGTCATAATCAACTAGATGTAGCTTACCGTTGCTATAACCAATTATTATATACGGCCTAAAATGTAAAAAAAATTAACGATGCTACTTTGAAGTTTGTTGCATATTAACAATTCATCGTGGACTTCAATCGCAGAAACACAGTCGTCAGCGGACAGAAAAATCGGGACACATTTCTTATGCAAGAAGTCGATGGCGTAAACATTGTTATCACTTGTCGCTGAAATATATAATATTTTAATTATGTAGATATACAGGGTGTTTCTAGGAGGTGGAACGAGATATGCAAAAAAAAATAGAAAAATGTTCGAAATCAAGAAAGGTTCAGGATGTTCAAATTTTGCATTATTGCTTAATTTTACACTGGCACACTTTTCAAATCTCATACAGAAAAGACACTGTTAGTGATAAATACAAGATTTTTATGAATTTGCGGATCTGATATATATTATTAAGTTTTTTGTCTCTTACAAGAATCATTTCACCTATTCAGAGACATTCTGTATATATATCCAAAAACAATTTATTATGATAACTGAAATTCTTTCATGGGGAAATAATAGCAATAGAGCTTCAATAAAATATTTCAATTTGTTTCGTATAATTTTCAATAATTTTTAAGAAATTTGCTATATTAATGTAAATATTAGTAATTGTTGACATTACCTAGTAAAAGTACAGTGTAAATATACTAACAGTGGGGTCACTCTTCATCCCCCATCACTCGTTTTCCCCTCTACCAACCCACTTTCCCCTACCAATTGAACATCGACCGCCGATCATCGGCTATTTATTGAATCTGTTTGACAATGTTTCATGAAACGGTTGTACTGGATGACCCGGTAAACTTCAAGTGAGTTAATTTTATGTTACTGTTCAGTCGATGATTGTAAAGCTAATGTTTGTGAGATTACTCATGCCATGCATTTATTGAATCGGTTTTGCTACCATTATCGAAACCTTTGAACAATTGAAACTAAATAATTACCAACGAAAAAGTCAGGCAATAAGAAAGGTTCGCTGTTTAAACTGGCATCTTTGGGCAAATTTGTTTTAAGGATCCTCTGCAACTCACCAGTCAGATCTACAAAGTCACATTCCAAAACGTTACTATCACTCGGTTTCACTGTAAAAAAATGTATGATTATTTTAACATAATTAACATTAATTATTGTCAATATACCGATGTAAATCGATTGTAAATCTTCATGTTTAAATTTCGGCATGGAATTGAAACCTATAGAAACGATCGAAGTCAAAGGAAATTTTTCCAGCCAGTAGAGAATTTTTTTGGTTGTATCGAAAAACAGTATGGAGCCATTTGCATCGCCAACTACAAGCGCACTGAAAAATCTCTTAACATATGGAATGTTATATCTTTGAAAAGAACAATAATTTTTACCTTGCGGTGCCTGAGCAACTGCGAAGGGCGTATTCTGAAACTTTTATGGCGTTTATGTATATCTTTGAATTATCTAAATTGCCTTCTGCAAAGGGCTTAGAATAAAGAGTGTTGCCGAAAACCAAAATACATCCTTTGTTGCTGCAAGCATAACACTCATGGCAATCACGCACGTAACATCCTGTAGTTAAAATGCCAGTTTTGCTTAGATTTGTTATACGAGGAATCTTCGACTTGGTAAATTTTTGTTTCTCTGTATCCTGCAAACAAACGTCATTTTAAAGTAAAGTTCCACTGGTTCACACAAAACAATTACCCAAACTAACAAAAATACTTGTTTCTTGAAAATTAGCATTATAAATTCTTCTATGTTGGGGTTAAAACATACTTCCAGTGGTGCTCCATAACTTTTGTCCACTTCAAACGAATCTGAAACATGTTCTCTTGTATGTCTATGTTACGATGAAAAAAAAATTACCTTCAGGATTGTCTCGTCCTAAAGTCCACAGCCACATGTCCACTGAATAGCTTCCCTCTTTTCTTATGCCAACCGTTACCAAGTACCGAGCACTCCAACTCAGCTTGACCAAGAGGGTTCCACTTAAGGAATAAATACTGAACAAGGTATAAACGGGCACACTACAAAATAAATTTTACAGTTTACATGAACATTCTAGTAGAGCAGTATAGAACAACAAAATTTATAATGCCATTAATATTATTATTGTCGTTTTATTACATCTTGTGAGGTATAATATACAGCGTGCCTTAATTTACAGGCCTCAACATAGCAGGTGCAACTCGTATACTTTATTTGACTGTATTAATATTTTTTTATCCATAATTTAATAAGACAAAAGCAAATATATATTTGTAACTAAATGTAGAGTGGACCATTAAATCTATAAATGATACTGCAGGAAACAACTGCTCCCCGGACTAATGCCCCGACCGACATTGAATTACACCTGCAGTATCTGTGTGAACAGCCAAGAACCCTTGTCGAGCACCCCACCAGACATAGACCGGTTTCGGGCTTGTTAGCCCTCGTCAGTATGCTATAGGTGAGATGACCGACAATTGAACTGGCTATTCCTTTCCTTCATATGTATGTTCACATCTAAACTGACGTATCATTTATATATTTAATGGCGCGTCGCCCAGAGCGAGAGGTCTGTGTTGAAGTACCTGCTGCAAAGAGGTCGTTTCCTGCAAATCGAGCCGCTTAGGCCGAGCAGGAAGTAGCAGACCACTTATATCTCACCTGCACTCAGTTTATATATGAACATACATATGAAGGAACAGCCAGTTTAATTGTCAGTCATCTCACCTAAGGCATACTGATGAGACCTAATAAGCCCGAAACCGGTCTATGTCTGGTGGGGTGGCCAACAAGAGTTCTTGGCTGTTCACACAGATACTGCAGGTGTAATTCAATGCTGGTCAGAGCATTAGTTCACGGATTAGTTGTTTCCTGCAATATCATTTATAGATTTAATGGCGCGTCACCCAGGGCGATAAGTCTGCGTTGAAGTACCTGCTGCAACGTAGGTCGCTTCCTGCAAGTCGAGCCGATTAGGTCAAGCAGGAAGTAGCAGACCACATATATCTCTTGTGTGCAGAATATCGAGTTCAATTTGTTCGTTTTGCAGAATAATGGGTCTGACGTCAGTAACTATATGTTTAATTCGAAGCTTTATAGATGACCGATAAAATCGTAAAAAATAAGTGAGTAACATTTTTAGTCAGTTTATCTATATCGACTCGTTTTATTATGGAAATATGACATTTTAGACCACAGGCTGTTTTTAAAAAAAAACTCATTTGAAGAAGTGTACTTATTTCACAAACGCTCTCTGTATAATAGTGTACATCAACAATTAGGGACAGTCATTATATTAAATTATGTACTTACTGGTCATAACTGTCCCAGATTATAACGCAGCCATCTTTGTTATCGTCGGCAGTGGCTAACCATTGACCAGTTTGGTCTGCCGATATGGAACTTATTAGGTATTGCTAAAATATATAGGATGTAGATATATCTATTTTGATTTAGAAGTTATAAATAATTACATGTCCTTCTAAACACTTCATTTGTTTTGTACAATAATTATATAAAATCGGCAAATGGGAACTTGCAAAAAAAATTTCTCTTCTATATTCTGCAGTTAAGTTGATTAGGCCAAGCTTTGAGTTGATGCCATAACTCCATAAGAAATCCTAAAAAAAAGTGACAAAGTGGCAATTGTAATTATTTTTAGATATTATGACTACTAGGTTAAGGTTTTATAAAGTCTTAAAACATGGTATTTTAGACAAGATATTAGGCGAGATTTAAAATATATTTACGAAAGGCTTCGTTTTGGCTATCATTTCGGGATCATTGAAAGATTCAGGTCCAATCTGATTGGCGACTATATTGAATAAGTTTATATCAGATTCAAAGCATCTGATCGGCAACGTAGAATCGGTAGATATAACGGAAAACCTCTCGGAATGGTCCTCGTCCTCATGCTGATCTCTTTCTGCACTAATTTGTCTAAAAATATACATTAAGTTTTCCTTGTCCTCTCCCTTGGATATATCTTCATCAGACATTTTTCAAAAAAAAAAAGTTATATTACAGATATACGACAATACTGACACGTTAATAAAACATAAACATTTATTTACCTTTCTGTCACATGAGATAGGTATCTAGATCAATGTAAAGTTGATATTTTATAGAAATATACAGGGTGTTCAATAAAGAATGGGCCATGCTTTAAAGCTAATTTCCATAGACAAAAACAATGTGATTGAAATCAGCTTGCCTTAGTACAATCATTTTATAACATATTGTCATTAACAAAAGATGAAACAAATTAATCTAATATAACAAATTATGCAAGTGTTTTGAAATGTCAGTAATAAGCCTAAAGACAAAAAAAGTTTGTAAAATATTTAAAATTTCGATATTTGATATTCTATTACAGTACACGTTTACAAGCCACGATCAAAACTTTTTTGCATCTGTTGCATAGAGTTTGCTTCAGTACAGTTTAATGTATTCCATATTTTTCTCAAAACAAAATAATAAAAATGTATTGTTTATTGTATAAACAATAATAAACAAAACAAAGTTATAAACAAAATAATAAAAAATCTTTCTATTTGCATACAAAAGAAAAATATAGAGAATTTATATAAAAGTTGTAAAATGAAAATTTGAAGCAAAAGATAAAAGGATTGCTAGAAGGTTTGTTAACACACTTTTATTGAAAATGCAAATTTAGATGAATATAATAAACTATTGATCAGTAACTATAATTAATTGTTATTATAATATCCAGCTAGTCACTCGTCAGCAGTTCACCAGCCATATACCGGTTTCAAACTTATTAACTCTCATCTAGTATGCCATACGTGAGGCAACTGACGAATAACACTGGTTGTTTTATATCTGCCTAATCCGATAGAAGGAACCACGAGTACGCGAAATGTAGCAAGCTACATCTAGTGGCCACTAGCAACTACATGCGGCGGACCTGTTGACAGATCGAAACAATGAATCCTACTTTCTTCGGCTCTTGATTTTTCCCTCTCCTGCATTGTTTAGATGAAACTATAATTTTAATGTCGGTACATTTCTGGCTTCCATAAAAAGTAAGTAAAAAATAAGTTTTTTGATAATTTACCCAGATTATTAAGAGAAAACATTTTTAAAATTGATTTGATTAATATTTTTCACAAAAATTATAACCCAAAATTATTCTAGCAACAGTACTTAAATGAAATTTATTTTACAATTATAACAAATTACATATGTTTATAATAGCTAAAATTTCATTTTATACTTCAGTGTTTTAAGAATATTCGCCTTTCCACTTTAATTTTGGATTATCCCTTTTTAAGACCAAGAATATCTTCAAAAAATATTTTAAACGTTATCTCCTACAAATTAAACTTTTGAAAAAACGCCTTAATAGTGTGTAATTAACTTACTTCTGGCAAAAAATCGAAACTATCTTCATGTGATTTCATTAGAGTCTGTAACAGCTTTAGTAGCGTACTGGAATTTATGCATTCACCTAAAATTGAATGTGACAATAAACATAGTAATTGCTTAGAATCCTGTTTCTATATTCTAGGATTGATATTTAATACCTGCACACGTTAATATTGCGGTAAAATCTTCTCTACTAATTTTGTCTTCAAAGTCAATACTATCTGTATCATCTATCAAAGTTTCAAACGCCTTTCTGATCTTTTCCTTTGAATAACCATAGACAGGTTTGTGGTTGCAGAACAGCTTCACAAAATCCATGAAATGTATGTCCGTGTTGTATAATCCAGTTCTGTCATAATGTCTATATTGTATATCAAATATCATATTTTCTAGCTAAAAAAAAATATTAGTTTTGCATTGCACTGTGAATAAGACTGAAATTGGAATATAATAATAATATATAATAATCTGATCACTAGATTCATGATCGCTTCCCCACTGCGAAGTCAGTTAACTGTGTGTGATATGTTAATTGGTTAAATCGAGTCTACATGGACATTACAAAGGCTTGTCCTCATGGACGTGAAATTCGCGAAAATTCGAGCTAATTATTTAATGACAGAAAAAGTCTACTTTTAGCAAATTTTCATCATAAAAGTGCCATGGTAGATTGTCAGAAGCTCAAGTTAAACTTCCTAACCCCACATAATGTTGAGAATAGCGATAATATTAATTTAAGTGAAGTTGAAATGCTGAGATATATCATTAACAAGAATCAAAAATACAAGGGGCCCGAAATCTGATCCCTGTGGGACATCGGCCAAATATTTTTTGTATCCTCTATACTCCATAATTATTTCATTCCAACAGTTTTCCACATTTAAATAATATGAATCATTTAATGTTCTGTACTTGGGACTTTACCTCAAATTCTGAAGGGTAGAATCCACAACTTCTTACGAGTTCCGGAATTTCCTTTATATTCATATAGTCCGATATTCGCTTTGGCAGCTCGACACTTTCGTGTTGTAGGCTTTGCATGTAGTAGAATAAATCTTTAATTTCTTGGAAAAGCCACCCATTTTTCCCACCTTCGATGAGGCAATAATATGGTTCCAACTCCTTCCCTCCTAGTAGATGCATCAGCTCGACAGCTCTGAAAATTTTGTAGTACAAGGCATAGCAAAAGGTGTAATTAAATTTTCTATGTACACAGGGTTTCAAACTCCAAGGAAAATGATCAGCCTTAGAAGCTTTTTACTAAGAAAGTTCACCAAAATTAAAATAACAGAAAAATAATTTTTGGTGGAAAACGCTGTATATAGGGTGTTGTGACATTCACGGGATACATAACAAGAGTAGATTTTTGACAAAATAATGCAATGTTGCCAAATTTAAAAAGATGTCAAAGTAAAAATTTTTATTTGAATCATTTTTATAGCTAAAGATTTTTTTTATTGTAATATAAATTAGTTATTAATATGAGTATAATAATACATTTTCTTATTCGTTTATGATTCTGTCGTCAGGAAGGCACTCTTGTCCTGTGTTCCGTTAATCTCCCTGTATAAAATTATGGGTTAACTTTGTCAATGCTTACTTGGTTTTTATTTTCCATTTAAAGACGCAATGATCGTCCACCCCAAATGTGAACAAATAATCTCCATCTGCAGACAAAGCAAAATCTACAACCTAAAATTCGGATTTAGATTCAGTAAAATGGACATCTCATGATAAATTGTTTTACGGTAGATGGGTGCCCTAAATACCCTGTATATTTATAAGGATTGCCGTCTGGCAACATAATGTGTAGTCCTAAAAATTTCCCTGCTAAAAAAACCATGTACTTTGCATCGCTCTTTGGGAGGATCTGGAAAAAAGTTCATTATTCATATATGCATACAGGGTTTTTCGAAGTCTAGTACGATAACTACAGGATGTAATTTCTCATAATATTTTAAGAAAACAAGTTAATTGAAACATTTATCCAGAAACGCTTATACAGGGTGTACAGTAAGAATTAAATCAACTTACCTTAGTATAATTATTCTTTCTTAAGAAGTTATAGGTCTAAGTACTTTTTTATTTTTTTTACCATAAATTTCTTAGTCGGATTTTTTGTCTAACGAAGATATAGTTTTAAAGTATGACCCATTCTTTACTCAACACCCTGTATAGACACAAAAAGTTGTCGTCGTTAGCCGGCGATAGATGTCAAGTTGCTGGATAAGAAGAAGTGCAAAACATAGACTGACCCGACATATATACCTATATCTATCTACCTATCTTAGAATTAAATAAATTAACAGGACAAAACTTTACCATCATTTTACTGATAATTTGGTTTTTGAAACATCCAAAAGCGGGTGCTAGTATCACTGATTTCGGGATCTTCGTTTCTGGATCTATCAATTTGAATTTGTGCTGGAAATGAAAATGGACGTCAAAAACATATTTCAATCGGTACAATGTATTTTACCGACCTCATTGTCAGCAACAAAAAGGTAATAGACTTTTTTGTCCTCTATCATTTCATACCAGCACAAAAATGTCATTGGAATTGCTTTTTGCTCAAATCGTTCTCTATAAATCATATTAAATTCTTTATCACTAAAAAAATAAACGTTAGCTACCTAAATCAGTAGTTTCCCCGTTAAATTACCCCTTCATATATTCGACCAGGTGTCTATCACGTCCAATGGTGTACAGAACATATTTGTGACGATGCAGTATAAATATTATATCTGTTATATCATCGTAATGTGATCGAATTTTCCCCACTAATTTCCATTCATAACATTCTGTGTCAAACGTAAATAACACCACTGTTTTATTATTATCCTAAAAAATTGCATTGCTATACATATCACACTTTGTTTTATTGTAATGAGAGAGTAGTTTTGTCACTTTTACCAGAAAAATCAAGAATTAAGTATTTACAAACCTATGCACGTTTATGCGAATGGTGCGATGGGTAGAAAATTAAGAACGAGGCGAATGAGAAGGTTGTTAGCTTATTTCGACCTCTATAAGTCTTCAAGACTTTGGGAGTATTATTCAATGATACGAGCACTTATATCTATCAAGAAAAACGTGGACATCAGTAAATTCATGTCCGATGTTGAAACATGATTACTAACAAAGATAAATTATTTATATCATAGGTTTATATACCTAAAGAAACAATTTTTAAAGCTGTGCTCATTTTGGGACTTGGAGGTGCATGTAGGAAGGAGGAACTCACTTATACCTATGCAGGTAAATGACGAAGGAAATGTTTTGTGCATAATATCCAATACAAAGACCTAGATTTCGTTTGAATTTGTTGTAACTACTGGAGATATTGAAGGAATCAATTTAATAGAAGTAATTCGAAAATACATAGCATTGTGTCCTTCGAGTTGCGTCATGGAAGGTTCTTTGTTGAATATAAGAATGGAAAATGTACAAAACAGCCAGTTGCATCTTTTTTAAAATTACCAAATGTAAAAGATTACACTGGGCATTGCTTTCGAAGATCAACTTCTTTGCTTGCAAATTCAGCGCACCTTTTAACAGTCAAGAGGCATGGGGGCTGAAAAGTAACGCGGTGGCTGAAGGATAGATCGAAACATCGATTGAAAATAAGAAACGAATTGCTACAAACATTCTGGAAGTAAAGAACATGCAGATGGATGTTTGATCTAGTAACTAGTATAAACAACAAAACGTCGAACAAATTGTCCTCCTTTGGAGGAGATAAGTTTTTCAAAACGCAAACATTTTGTAAATGTTTACAATAAATAATGTAGATAGTTCTTATCAATATTTAATAGTTCTTATCCCACTGTGTGTGGTAATGAAGTTACCACACAGAGCCCGCGAACAATCAGAGCAGGCCAGTTATCAATGTCACAGCATAACAACCCGGAAAATCACTATACAGGGTGTTTTTAAATGAAGTAGCAAAAGTAGGACCACAGTCCAAATATTTACTTAAAATGTGTAAATCAGAGGTTTTTGCGGGCGAGAAATTCAAATTTGTTTCTAATTTTATTGTCACTAGTAGGGGGCGCCACTTGTGACACACCATGTTTCTTTTAAATGGCAGAACTTTTTTGCAGCTTAGTGTATCCGTCTGACTATCGAAACAATCGATTCTCCTACCTGTTTTATTTGAAGAAAATATACATTGCAGAGGTTGGTATGAGTAACCATTTTTTAAATAATCCCATTTGAAATGCTCAGTGCACCGAGTAAACACTGTTTTGGTTTCAAGTAGTGCCTTTTCTGCTTAAAATACAGCAAAATGTTACTTTAAACAGTTGTTCAGAATGGCAAATTATGGAGACGTGTATTTGAAGAAGATTGTCGAGGTTTGATAAAACCAGTTTTCACCAAAGCACAAAAATTTTATGAAAGCAGGCAGATCTTTTCGAAATTATCCATAATTTACCAACAACTTTTTCAAGCAACATTTTGCTGTATTTTCAGTAGAAAAACACTTTACCTAACGATAACAGTTTTCAATCGATGCACTGAATATTTCAAATAGGATTATTTCGAAAACTCTCTCTCCTAACGACTTCAAGGTATACCTCTTTCAGATATACCAGGTAGGAGAATCGATTGTTTCAATAGTCAGATGCATACACTAAGCAGCAAAGAAGTTGTGCCATTTATAAGAAACATGATGTGCCATGAGTGGCGCCCTCTATACTAGTGAAGTCAAAATTAGAAACAAATTTGAATTTCTCGCCCGCAAAAACCCCCGATTTACAAATTTTATGTAAATATTTAGATTTTTTCAAAGTTATCTGCAAATATCAAAAATAAAATGTTAACTTTGACACCCTGTATCTTTTTATTATGTGACTTGGGATATAGGTATTGTAACCTCGAAATTAGGTTATCGTTGAAACACGTCACGTAGACAAATAATCTTTATTATCACTCTTGATAATACAAGAAATATCCTTCAACAAATTTCGCAACTGTCAACGCTTTACTTTGACGTTTGTCACTCGCGTTTGGCTGCTCAATACAAACTGACTCAGCGGCCGAGAATGATCTGCTTATATAGGTTTTACAGTTCTCGAAGTTTCTGAGATTTCGAGAACGTGTCGAGAAACAAATAGAATATAGCCTGGAATATTCCGGAAAACGTCAAAATAAAGGCATCACAAAATTGTAAATTCTAACATAAACAGAAACGTAATTTACAAACTAATGAGGTATGTGAGCTTCAATTATAAATTCTAACGAAAACAGGAACATAATTAACCAACTAAAAAGGTAGGTGAGCTTTCGTAACATTGCCCCCCTCTTAAAACTGATCGTCCCGATCAGGTTACTCCATTGTCCGCATGGCCTTCTTGATAAGGTGTCAAACGATCGATGTGGACAATCTTCATCTTGGCTTGGGGATTCCTCTGGATCCTGTAAACTACGTCATTCAATCGTGACACGACAGTATAAGGGCCTTCCCACGATTTCTGCAGCTTCGGAGATTTACCCTTGCTTCTTTTGTGTTATACAGCCACACTTTCTCAAGCTCTTGAAACCCGCTGCTGTTGGCACGCAAGTCGTATCTGGTTTTCATTCTGTCGCTTTCTATTTTTATCTTCTCTCGTACTTCTTCATGTACCATCTTTATTCGATCTTTCAGATGGCTGAGATAATCATCTAAGTTTTCCTCGTGTTGCGGTCGATTCATAATTAGATCTATGGGTAGCCGCAATTCTGTGCCGAAAATCACGTTGGCTGGTGTTTTACCCGTGGTCTCATGAATTGCTGCCCGGTATGCCAGTAAAATGGAGGAAGACAGGTATCCCAGTTGGTCTGTTTCTCGTTGACGGCCGTTCTCAGGAAGTTTTCGATGGTGCGATTGAATCTTTCCACCATTCCATCTGATTGCGGGTGAAGAGGTGTAGTTCTGGTTTTGTGAATGCCTAGCAGCTCACAAACGTTCTGAAATACTTCCGACTCGAAATTTCGTCCTTGGTCGGAATGGATCTCTCTGGGCACCCCATAACGACATATCCAATTTTCGAATAATGCTTCGGCTACGGTAACAGCTTCTTGATTAGGTAAGGGATATATTTCTGGCCATTTACTGAAGTAGTCCATCACTACCAAAATATAACGATTCCCACTGCTGCTACGAGGAAATGGTCCAGCTATGTCAATAGCTATTCTCTCGAATGGAGCTCCAACATTGTACTGCTTCATCTGTCCTCGGCTTCGAGTCCTGGGTCCCTTACTAGAGGCGCAGATATCACAACGTCGGCACCATTCTTCCACATCGGACCGACTGCCAAGCCAGTAGAATCGTTCTCTAACTTTATTCAGAGTTTTGTTTATTCCAAAGTGCCCACCACCGACTCCACTGTGCAGTGCTTGAAGAACTTCTGGAATTCTCTTCTGGGGCAGCACTGTTTGATAAACCTTTTCTTTGCCGTCAGGACTCTCCCAGACTCTTTTAATAGGCCGTTCTCGATGGCTAAAGAATTCCATAGCGCCCAGTAGCTTTTAGAGATGGTGACTTATCAGCAATGTCCTGCCAGGTGGGTCTGTCCATGTTGTTTATCTTCCATTGGAAAATTGGTCCAAAATCCGGGTCTTCACTTTGTTCTTTAGCAATGGTTTTAATATCCCAATCTTCTGAGCCCTGGATGTTAATTCTTCGGCAAAGAAAATCATCTTGTTCTCTAATTTCTTGTCGCATACAGTGCTTACAGTTTGGAGGGCATGGTCTTCTGGATAGGGCATCAGCATTCCGATGGTTAGATCCTTTCCGGTGTTCAATTTTGAAGTCGTACTCCTGCAACCGTTGAAGCCATCTTGCCACTTGGCCTTCCGGATTCTTGAACTGCAGTAGCCACTTCAAAGAAGCATGATCGGTCCTCAAGACGAACGGCTGACCATAGAGATACTTATGAAAATGCTCCACAGTTTTAACTATGGCAAGCAACTCTCTTCTGGTTACGCAGTAGTTCATTTCTTGCTTAGAGAGGACCTTACTAAAGTAGGAAATCACTTTTTCATGCCCGTTTTCAATTTGTGATAATACTCCTCCAATTCCAGTATTACTAGCATCCGTGTCCACGATGAATGTCTTTCCAGGCTTGGGATATGACAGAATCGGAGAAGAACACAAAGCTTCCTTTAATCTCTGAAAAGCTTGTTGACATTGTTCCGTCCAGATAAATGGCTGATTGTTTTCTGTGAGTCGATGTAAGGGTTTCGCAATCTCGGCGAAATTTTTCACAAACTTGCGATAGTAAGTGCAAAGTCCAAGGAAACTCCTTAATTCATGTTTGTCTTTCGGTACTGGCCATTTCCAGACGGTTTCAGTTTTCTCTGGGTCAGTCTTCACTCCGTCAGAGGAAATAATGTGTCCTAAATACTTGACTTCCTTTTGAAAGAGCATGCACTTCTTGGGACTTAGCTTGAGCCGGGCCTTTTTCAATTTTCGAAAAACTTCTTGGACATTCTTCAAATGATCTTCAAAGTCTTTTCCCAGTATTATGATGTCATCAAGATAAACGAGACACGTTTTCCAGGTCATTCCTCGTAGAATGGTTTCCATAAGTCTTTCAAAGGTGGCTGGTGCATTGCAGAGACCAAAGGGCATAACGTTGAAGTGCCACAAACCCGTACCAATGGAAAAGGCGGTCTTCTCTTTATCATTTGGATGAAGCTGCACTTGCCAATAGCCACTCTTCAGGTCTAATGTGGAAAACCATTGAGATCCAGACAGTGTATCCAGGGTGTCGTCTATTCTTGGCAATGGATAACTGTCCTTTTTAGTGACATCGTTTAGTCTTCTATAATCTACACAAAATCGGGTAGAGCCATCCTTCTTCTTTACCAGAACAACCGGCGAAGTCCATGGACTCTGAGATGGTTCAATGACTCCTTGTTGCTGCATGTCTCTAAGCATCGTCGATACCTCTTCTTGCTTCGCTAAAGGGATACGTCGTGGAGCTTGTTTAATTGGAGTGGTGTTGCCGGTATTTATGCGGTGCTGCACAAGATTAGTCCTTCCGACGTCATCCTCTGTTAACGAGAATACATCCTGGTAGCGCCTCAACAAATCTTCCAATTTTTGGACTTCATCAGCTCGTAATGGGGACTTGAATCGGTTAACAAGGGTCTGCAGGACTTCGGGTAGTTTTTGAATATTTCGAGGTGTTGATGATTCCATATTGCTGAACACCGATGTAACTGTTTGACAAATTCCCAAAGGTTCGCCTTTCTTGATCTGTTGTGGGTAGTCCTTTAGATTAAGCATTCTCACCAATACCAAATTGTTTTTCCTTTCTGTTAATGTCTTTCCGGTTAATATGCCCTTCCTATAGAGGCTGCTCTCTGGTTCTGGTTCTACGATTACAGTTTCTTCAACTGCCGAAGGACTGCTACAAATAGCTTCAATTACTAGTTCTGAACCTGCTGGAAGTTCTATGTCTGCTGACGCTTTCACAGTTCTAATAGGAAGGTTTCTGATTTCAGGAAACTGCATGATGATTTCTTCATCTTTGGTCTTCAATAGTCTTCGTGGAAGGTCCAATACAAAATTATGTTGAGTCATTACATCAAGTCCAAGAATGACATCATCGGTTATATCTGCTACTAGGATGTTGTGTTGGAATGTGGTTGCCCCCAGGGTTATTCTAGCTAGATGGATGCCCTTCACTGATATGACTTCTCCATTTGCTGTCTCCAAGATGTAATTCCGGTCTGGCTTTTGTATTCTGCAGTGAGCGACGATGTTCGGTCTCACTATGGTGTGACTAGACCCTGTATCAAGGACCATTTCACAATCCCGTCCGCATATACGCCCTGGTACTCCCAAACTCGTTCCATTATTTTGCAGACGGGTTACCTTGATCTTAATAATTGGTGGGGCTTGGTAGCACCTAGCCAGCTTTCGCCCCTCAAAGCTGACTAGTTGGCGTTTCCCTGGTCCTGACTAGATGTATTCTTAGGGCATCGATTCCTAAGATGCCCTTCAACTCCACAATTCCAACACTGAATGGGTCTTCTCCTGCTATATACAGTGGAATTAGCTCGGTCTTGTTCTTGCCGGAAGTTATTCATTAAATCTTGCAAACTCTTCATAAATCCTTCCATGTTATTTTCACTTGCTCGTTGTTTGCTAGTTTGAAACTTAACTTGCCTTGTTCTGCCTTGACTGTTTCTGGAAGCCTGTCGGGCGGCTTCAATTTCCAGTGCCTGGGCCAGAGCTTCAGATATGTTTTTATGTCTGGCTAACCTTAACGCTTGGCTGATCTCGGAGTCTCGCAGGCCATCAATGAAGCTACTTATTGCTAACTGTTCTTGGAATTCTGTCGGTGCGGTGGGGTAGGCTAGCTTCACCATACGTGCTATATCCGCCTCAAATTGCTGCAGATTTTCTTCGAAACGTTGTCTTCGGCCTTTTAGTTGTGCTTGGTATACATGTTGCAGATGGGCGTCGCCATACCTCATTTCCAAAGCACCCTTCAGCATTTGATAGTCCTTTTGTTTATCGTCAGCTAGTGTTCTTAATATCTCCATAGCTTCACCCCGCAGAGCAACTATAAGTGATGTGGCTTTTTCTTCTTCTGACCAGTTATTTGCCAAGGCAGCTGCTTCAAATTGTTTTAGGTAAGTGCTCCATGACACCTTTCCATCAAATGTTGGTGGCTTCACTCTTGACGACGGTAGAAAACTGCTCTCGGTCTTAATGGGCTCCTTTACCGACAACTGGGATTTCAGATTTGATACTTCACTTTGTAACTTAGTCATATTTTCTTCTACGACCTGGACCTTATCTTGTACCTCATTTCTTAATTGATTAATTTCCTTTTCCACAGTTTCCTCAAATTCATTGAGTTTAACTTTAATTGCTTCTTCTAACTTCTTATTGTTTTCTTGTAAACTGGTTTTCATTTCGTTTCTTAACTCTTCCTGATTATTTTTCATTACTTCTAAACTGTTTTTCACCTCGTCTTGACTGTTTTTCATTTCATCTTGGTTGTTTTTCATTTCTTTCTTTAAGTCTTCCTTCATATCTTTCATCATTCCCATTAATTGTTTCAATGATTCCTCCATTTCTGTTGCTTTAGATCTCGTCACTTGCATTCACTTGTCTACTCCAAATGTCTTCTTCGTGGAACGTCACACTTCTGACACCAATGTAACCTCGAAATTAGGTTATCGTTGAAACACGTCACGTAGACAAATAATCTTTATTATCACTCTTGATAATACAAGAAATATCCTTCAACAAATTTCGCAACTGTCAACGCTTTACTTTGACGTTTGTCACTCGCGTTTGGCTGCTCAATACAAACTGACTCAGCGGCCGAGAATGATCTGCTTATATAGGTTTTACAGTTCTCGAAGTTTCTGAGATTTCGAGAACGTGTCGAGAAACAAATAGAATATAGCCTGTAATATTACGGAAAACGTCAAAATAAATGCATCACAAATATTGTATATTCTAACATAAAAAGAAACGTAATTTACAAACTAATGATGTAGTTGAGCTTCAATTATAAATTCTAACAAAAACAGGAACATAATTAACCAACTAAAAACGTAGGTGAGCTTTCGTAACAGTATGTTAGGTTAATTCGATTTATTTTCATCTAAGGAATCCGTGGTTTCATTTTTGCTATTTCATTTAAAAACATCCTGTATAGTCTGTAGCGAGCATTAGATTATCAGTAGTTTTTCTTATAATTACGTAATAAGCAAACTGCGACTTATTTCCAGCAAAAACTATTTTCATAACTTTGTTGTTCGTAGGTCTGAACGGAGTATCAGTTTTTGGTGTGAGTAAAATTGTCTCTAGAATAAAAACCTCTCCATTTTCTCTGCCACAAACCAAATGCAAGGCTAAAAAAGTTGAATAATTATTTGATCATACCGATATGTAATCAGTTACTTACACGCAGGTGAATATTTCACGCAAGATATAGAGGGAGAACTGTCGGTTTTAGGTAACATTACAGAAGACACTAGTTTTTTGTTCTCAAAATCAATCAAGTTCACCCTGCCGTTCGCATAACCGACCACTATGTAGGGGCTAAAATAAGCAAAAATGTGGAAAGTAGCTTTATTCTCTTTGTTTAACAAATACTTACAATTCATCGTGTGCTTCTATGGCAGAAATTTTGTCTTCCGTTTTTAGAAAGATCGGGACACATTTATTGTGTATTAAATTGATCGCATAAACATTATTATCTGTTGTAGCTAAAAGCAAAGATTAATTTACAAAAGTGTCTAATAAAAGATCATTTTTGAATAAATCTAGTGAATTATACGCAGGGTGTTTCAATATTAAAGGGGTCAATAGCATGTAGCCAAACTCGATTGCCAAAATTAAAATTTTCAATCGAAAATTCTTTCTGAATCCAAATTTTCAAAGCAATTAAAAAATGTAAGAATGTTTAATGCCTGTGTAAAAGTTTAATTTTGGTGTTTTTTTACATTAAGTTTTGAACTGAAATAAGTTTGGCTTCTTGACATTAGGTTTGTTTTTGCAGCAGTTGGAAACAAAATATTCGACCAGTTATTAGAATTATACGCAATAAATGTTGGACGGACATTTCTGATAGTTTCAAACCATTTGCAACTGCTGCAAAAACAAACCTATGATTTTGTCATCAGGAACCTATTGATATGTCCCATTAATTTCAGAACACGCGGTATATGTATAACATTACCAACAAAAAAGTCGTTTGCTAAGAATGGGTCACTTCTCAAACTGACATCTTTGGGCAAATCTCTCATATACATTTTTTCCAGCTCGTCACTGACATCATGAAAGTCACAATCAAAAGGATCGTTATCGTTTGGTTTTGCTGTAAAGTTTTATAGTTAGAAGGTTAAGTTTATGTAATAGACTGTTAAAGGAATACGTGTGTAAATCTCCAATGCATCTTCTCGTATAATTTTTGGTATTTTGTTGAAGCTTATGGAAATAATAGAAGGAAGGGAGAAGTTCTTGAGCCAATACAAAAGTTTTACTGTTCTGTCGAAAAATAATATGTAACCATTGTCGCTACCAATTACTAGTAAACTAAAAAGATATATACAGGGTCATACGATGGTTTTAGACTATCTTGAGATGAGAACTACGTGAGATATATAGATTTCAGCATTACCAGGCGGGTTATTTCAAATGCCGGTGTTTTTTAAAATATTTTTAACTTTCGGCTGTTTTGAGAAATATCAAAGGTAGTGGTCAACTTCCTTATCTCAAAAGGAACACACTGTTTGTTAGAATCTATAACTTTTTTAGCAGGTCTAAGATACTACACCAAGCACTAGAATTTTATGATATTTTACCAATTTCAATAGGTATACTCGCGACAAGAATTCAGATGACTTACGTCATACGAACAAATGAACAATTCATTATATTTTCATCAAAATATTTAAGAAACTGCAACTGATAGTAATAAAACTACATGCTACACTAAAAGTTTGCATCATATATTGCACTAAATTGCAATAAAACATTGTTTTTAACGCGACCAAATATTGAAAATTACGTTGACAATTAAAACAAATGTGTAACGTCAGCCGTGACGTAAGTCTGAATTGTTGATTCGAGTATAAAGACTTTCTGATTTCAAATAGAAAACTTGCTTCAAGTTGTGTAAAAATTATTTTTTCCCTGAAAGTTTTCGGCTATTGAAATTCGTAAAATGTAACCGAAAGAAAAATCACTTGGTGTAGTTTCTTAGAAATGTTATTAAATACGAAAGATGTAGCATCTTAAGATTTCATGAAAGTACCAAAAGTTATATCCCTAAATGTAACATAAAAAAAGTTATAGAGATTCATACAAACTGTCTTTTGTTTCTCAAATAACTCAAGTGGCTGGGTAAGGTACAAGGTGTTAGAGGTTTGACTGAAATAAACTTAACAACCGATAGAACCTCACATGGCATGGGTCCTAAACCTAACCAGTTTTGAGAAAAAAAATTAAATCTCCAATTTCATGTGTAAAAATTCAGTTAATTAGGGAATTTCACCATAATTTTGTGCATTAAATAACCATATAACATGCAATGCTTACCTCTTATTTCAATTTATTTATGGTTAAACAATTTTTTCGTTGTTAATCAATAAAATTCCATAAAGTCGATATCGCGGAATGTGGCAACAACGTGAGAATGGCTGAGAGTATAGGTCAGTTGGTATTTGAACTGCGAAATATTAATGTGTTTGTCGCAACTACTTTTGCGTTTCCAACCTCGCGTTTCGATTATTGTTTGGTGTGGGATCATAGTACATAGAACATCTAATAGGACCTTTTGGCTTGCCAGTCTGATTGCCAGGAAAGGCATATTTGAATTTCCTGGAGAACAGTCTACCAGAACTGCTTGACAAGTGATAATTTTTGCAATGTGAGTCTTCTTGGAAGTTGTTATATTACTTATTTTCCAAATTCCTATTTAGTTTAAGTTATGTTACTGTTTTAAACATTTAAAAATTATCAAAATTTAAACAATTAAAATAGTATCATAATATTAAAAAATTCATTAGTTCTACCATTATCTGTTCAAAAATAAAACTGCAAATAGTTGTTTATCTTTGGACTTTTTATCATCATTAAAAAACAAGGTCGCGCGTGGTAGGCAACCCGCAAACGCGGTCAGCTGGCGCAGCAGACTAGTTCGTGTATTCGCACTGTTGCCACGTTGTGCTAAAATTCCTTACTTATTTTAAGAACGGCTTATGCTATTTAACTTTTTTTGTTCGTTTATACTTCATCTACCTTATACTGAAGCTATGGCAGACCTCTAGCACCCTGCGTAGAGTATGCTACATATTCTGAACACAAAAATTAATTTCCTTTCCAAAAATTCTTTAATATATAGGGTGTTCTATATTTGAAATAAGGTATTGGAAATAGTTGAAAGTTGCAAGCATTTTTTTTTTATCTGTATAGCAATTTCCAAATCCATATACTAGTCTAAGGTCGTCGTGAATATGACCCTGTATTATTAATTGCTAGAAGGAGTTTATAAAATTAACAGCACTAGTATAAACAAAACTTTAAATGTAAATTTCTCTATCCTTTGTTTGTTACCTAGCAGTAGTTGCACAACTCCGAATCGGATACGATATGATTTTAATAGCGTTTATGAATATCTTTTTGTTGTCCAAAATGCTCTCCTTGAATGGCTTCGGGTAAAGTGTGTTACCAAATACTACCACACATCCTTTATTGCTGCAAGCATAACATTCGTGGCAATTGTATAAGTAAGTTCCTGTGGTGAGAGTACCAATTTTGCCTGGGTTTTTTAAATGAGGAAGTTTGGACTGTGTAAATTTGTTTGTTTCAGTATCCTTAAATAAACAATTATAAAAATAATAATATACTTGTTTATCTATATATAGTTAATCAACCAGTCAAACTTAGGAGTCAAAATAATAGATGGTCGCATACTCTTGTAACTCACCCTTGTCTATAGTGGTAATGTCAATAAGGTTGACATAGATTTTAAAAGAGTATCGCCATCTATTGTTTTTACTCGTAAGTTTAATTGGTTGACTTTAGGTTTGTTTTTGCAGCAGTTGGAAACGGTTTGTAACTGTCAGAAATATTCGACCAGTTAAATTGAAAACACATTACCATTGAATTTAACACAATAAATAATTGGATGGATATTTTTGATAGTTTCAAACCGTTTCCAACTGATGCAAAAACAAACCATATATTAAATATAGGATAATATATGTAAAAGTATTGTCGAATTATTTGCTATAAACATATACTTACCTATATTTAAACACACGATGTTCCATTATACAGGGTGGTTCAGTCATAATGTCATTAATTTTATGGAAAGATAGAAAAAAAAATGAGTATGATACGAATACGCAACTAAAAAAAAAATGCATATTTCTGCTGAAGCAAAATATTTTCAGATCATTATTTAAACCCCATTTTCAGACCTTTCGAATACGTGGCTTAAATGAATGACATTATGACTGAACCATCCTGTATTTAGCCACCCAAAGTTAACTATAACAAATAAATAAGGAAAGATTCTACATTTCGAAAGATAGAAGCTAACTTTGTTTCTAGAATTTTTGACATTACTTGTTCATTTTATGAGTTCAAAAGGTAGAACGTTAACACTTTTTATAACAAACCCTGAGTGTTAAAATATAAATGAATTGAAATTTAGTATTAGATTACCCAAACTAGTAATACTACTTGTTTCTTGAAAATAATCATCAAAAATTCTTCTATATTGGGATTAAAACACACTTCTACTGGTGGTCCAAAACTTCTGTCCACTTCAAATGAATCTAAAATATGTTCCCTATTT
Source organism: Monochamus saltuarius (assembly GCA_025584915.1). Lineage (NCBI taxonomy): Eukaryota > Metazoa > Arthropoda > Insecta > Coleoptera > Cerambycidae > Monochamus > Monochamus saltuarius. The sequence continues at coordinate 19,096,571 of CM046725.1, forward strand.
ATATCCATACATTATTCCGAAAGGATGCCTTTACCTTCAGGATCATCTTTTCCTAAAGTCCACAACCAAAAGTCCACAGAATAACTTCCTTCTTTCTTTAGACCAATCGTTATTAAGTACCTTGCACTTGGACTTATTTTTACTATAATCGTTCCGCTTATACGATAAATACTGAATAAACTATAAACTGGTTTACTACAAGAAAATAAATAACTAGATTTAATTCCATACTAATTCGCACATGAAACAGAGTGCAAGTGACAGTTCCACAGGACATATATCACTTCTTAGCTTGGAAAACATAAATCTTTGCCAGTATTAAAATTGCATTAGTGAAAAAGTGACTGAAATAGTGCATTTTATCTGCTAATTCTTAATTTGAATAAGACACTCAACTAGTGAACAAAGTGAATAAACGAAGCAAAACACCCTGTACATATAAAGAAATTGAGACAGGCATTCTACCGGACGTATAAATATACAAAGTCATTCAGAATTCAGAGCCAACTTAAACTAAAAGTATCTAGAAAATTAAGTATGTTCATGATATTTCAAACAAGCATTTTAATGAAAATAACATGAAATTTTGAGTCAAAAACATGTAGTATATATACTCCATTCCTAAACATAGCAGTTTTGTAGTTATTTCACTTAAAAAAAATCGAAATAATTTCAAAGACTAATTTTAACATTACAAAGTCTATCAGGAAACAAGAATTTAATTTTGCACAACTTAAAGCAAAAATAATATAGGATGTTCTATTTTGAAATAAGTTTTTGCCTACTAAAATTAGTAAAATGTTACCTGAAAAATGGAACACTTGGTGCAGTATTTTAGATGTGCTATTAAATACAAAGGATGCAGCAACTCAACATTTTGTGAAATACCAAAAGTTAGATGTCTAAACGAGATTCTTGCAATTTTCATCAACTGTCTTTTTAAATGTGAAATAACTACGAAATGGCTCTATTTCCAAAAATTCAATAATATACAGGCTGTTCCATTTGATTTGTTTGTGAATAATCCTGTATGTCTATACATAGTGTATTACAGGGTGTCCGGAAACTAAACCATCAAATGAAGACAGCAAATTCTAGAGAAGATGGATGAGGAGTGTACACCTTTTTAATATAGAATATTCTGAAGTTTTCAATTGATACTAAAAATATGAAAGATATAATCGAAAATGTCAGTTGTGTCACCTATGGTTACAATTTTTTACATCAAAAGTCTGTATATAACTTAACTTGAAACCTAAGTTTGATCTCTCTAAATAAACAGCAATCTGAACAATTAAAAAATCAAAGGGCCATCTTCAAATAGCCCTACCTCCCTTACCTCCATTTTTGGATGAGACCACAGAATTTGCTGTCTTCATTTGTTGGTTTAGTTTCCGTATAGGATTGTAAAAGATGATGTCGTGTGGAACTTATAAAAAAAATATTTAATAAGATACCTACAATTCAAAGCTGTCCCAAATTATAACACAACCGTCTTTGTTTTCATCAGCGGTAACTAACCACTGACCAGATTGATCTGCCGATATGGAGGTTATTAGATATTGCTACAATAAAAATATATTGTAGAGAAAATCAGTTTTGTCTAAAACGATGGATAGTTACATGTCCCTCCAGACAATTCATACATTCTGTACAGTAATTGTAGTAAATTGGTAAATGAGAGCTAGCAAAAAATATCCCTTTTCTGTCCTCCGTCGTTAGATTAATTACACCTGTTTTTGAACTGATACAATGTGTCCACATAAAATCCTAGAAAAAAATTTAGTAGACATGATGCCAGAGATGACTTCTACAATCTTCAGCAAGAAATTTCTTTACTGTAATCTTTGTAATACTTTTTAGGATCTTAGATATGACAGAAACTGAAAATCTTACAAACGGCTTTGTCTTAGCAATCATTTCAGGATCCTTGATATGTTCAGGTCCAATCTCGTCGGTAATTACATGGGTTATGTCTATTTGGGATTGAAAACAATGTATCGGTAACATAGAATCCGAAGATGAAGCAGAATCCCCTTGGATATGATCTTCATAGTTAAGCTGTTCCAATTTTGTTTTTCTGTAAATGTACAACAAATTTTCTTTGTCTTCCCTAAAAGATATATCTTCCCCAGACATTTTTAACGCACAAAAATTAAATAAAAAACTAAACACTGAAGTTCTAGATACACTACATTACATGACTTTTAAATGAAATAAACTAACTAGATCAATATATAAACATAGTTTGCTTCTAATATTAGTTGTATACAAAAAGAATATAGTAGACAAAAAATAATACACATTACCATAATAAATAGTTTCTCAATTTATAAATGTACAGGATGTTCATTTACATTTTGACATCCAGGTAGAGTTTATTATAAGAATTATTAAAATAATGTTTTTTGTACAAACATCAGTAAAAACATATTTTTTAATGCACTCCTCAGCAGCCCACCAGACATATACCGGTTTTGAGGTTATTAGCTCTAAGCTAAGGTTATTCATCGATTACCTCACCTATGACGTACTGATAAGAGCTAATAAGCCCAAAACTGGTATATGTCTGGCTTCCTGCTGACGGGTAACTTTAGCTGTTTGCTATTGGTTTTCCAGATATAATTCAATGGTGGCCGGGGCATGAGCCCACAAAGTAGTTGCTTCCTGGAATTCCGTGTTTGCAGTTGGAACATCCTTATTAGTTTTGATTAGGTTTGTCAGAAGAAAATTGCAAATTACTAATATTATTTTCTCTTGAGTAATATATTTTTTATCAAAAATTTTATTAACATCCCTAAAAATGCTATTAGATACCAATTTCTATAAAGATATACTCATTTTTAAGTTCAATATACACAATTATTAAAGACAAGAAAACTGCACTTTTGAACAATTTTAAGCTGTTCTGGCACAATTAAATGCTGGAATAGATTTTACACGTCAAAATAATAAAACACTCAAATGTTGTTATGCGTTTTTCATTTGTTTTTGAGGCAGTAATTCGAAGTATCATCAAGACATGCAGCAATCAGGAGACTTACAGACGTGTTGTTTTTGAACATTTGATCAAAGAACGCTATGATTAATAGAATATCAGTAAATTAACTTTTTTAAATTGAAATGTACATCAAAACCAATTAAAATTGCATAACATTTCAATTTTTTCTTATTATTTTGACGTGTAGAATGAATTTCTGGAATTTTGTGCGTTCCTCCAAACTCACCCTGTATATATATACAAATTATTATATAAATATATGACTTTTTAGCCACTACAAAAATTATAACAGTATTTCTTTTAAATTGATAATTATTTCAATGTGGACGTAGCAAATAAAAAGATAACCCTGTATAATATTTTCTTTAAACATAAATATTTCAGATTTATAAGATGACAATGTACGAAACCATATGGATTACAAGATTTTTGATAAAAAAATTATTCTTTAAATAACCTTTTGGCTACTCGATAGTTGTATTAAAAAAACTGTGGAGATTATTAAATATTGTCAAAATTTTATTTATCGACAAATTTACTTTCTTACCTGTGCAATCATCTACCTGAGTGTTGTTGCTGCATCATCCCTCAATTCAATCAAGAATGGTTATCATCGTCATCATAATAGTTTGAGTGTATGAGTTTGTTTCTTTTTTATTATTTAACTTTTCAGTGTATTTTTAACCATTTTGCCGTTTTTTAATTATTTATTTGAATCTTCAGTTTATATTTATTTTTTGTATGATATTATTTGTTTTGTTTTCACATTAGCAATTAAGCTTCTTTTATATTTATTGTATATTAATAATAATAAGAAATAATTAACAAGAACCTATATTTAGTAAATACATACATATAAGATAATAGATCATTGGTCAAATCATTAAAATCGAACTTAAACTAATGTAACGTCAAACACTTAAAACACCTAGTCCTCAACTAGTAAGTATTGCTTTTAAAACCTCTGTTAGTTTTATAAAGATGTTCCTATCACAACTAAAGAAAATAAATAATACATTAACAAATATATTCAACAACAAAAACTACGTACGACTTGTGTGTTACACTTGTGGAATATTTACAAATAAAAATTTGAAGAGAAATTGACAATATCATATAGCTATGATCTTAGTTCAACAATTAAAATTTCGAGATTACGAGGCCAGTGGGCTGGAAGGTCTAGAACCCACCGTGAAATCCTTATATTGAGAGAAAACGCAGATCTGAAAAAGAACATCTATTCAATAAATTGAAATATTAGGAAGTGCATTTCTTCAAAGATGTGAAAATAAACAATTTTCCAATCTGTGGTCTAAAGTGTCATGTGTTTATTGAAAAATGCTCTATTGATGTCAAGAATTAGCACATTGACATGAGTTGGCATCCACTATCTGTGCCACAATTTTTATAAAATAGTAAATGGTTTATTTCTACCATTTTTTAAATAATTTCAGTCCTAGCCATGTTTCAATACTTTTAGCCGATAGTGTTAGAGGTTTAATGGTAAACAAAATCAGTAAAAAAACACATTGAAAGGCGTCATCCTCGTAATTGCCACGTGCAATCTTTTGCAATTGTTTGGCAATTTAAGACATTTTAGGCCACTTAGTTTAGAAGAACCCTGTAATGGTTTTTTTTTTCAAATAACAGTTTTAGTTGATTTAAATAAAATTTGGTGTACTATTGTGCATGTTACTTTTTCCAATAGTAAGCACCGAAGTAATACGTTATATATAAGAATACGTACGTCAAAGTAGCTAATATTAATGGTAATACGTGTACAAGACTTGAGTTCTGTATCTCAAAAAGTTTCTGAGATATCGATAACTGAAAAAAAATCTTTCTTTGACACCCTATATCTCTAATGATGCTTTTGCAAGCCCATGGTAATAACTTTTTTGTTAAAATGATTCAAATAATCAAACCATTTTCCGACACACGTTTTGAAACACCCTGTATATCAGATTGCTCTCATTCCGTAAATGGTGACATCTAATTTGAACATTTGTAGTTAGATTGAGAACAACAGATTAGATGAATTCAATGAAACAGCACTTCATAATTTTCAAAATAAGGGAAAAATGGAACAAGAGCGATATTTCTTTTATTTTTGACTGGGTTAGGTAATCAGAAGCATAATTTCTCTTTCATTATCAAATAAACAAACATTTTCATGATGAATCGAGTTGGCATGGAAGATAATTTACTATAGTTGACGGCCAAAAATTTAGAGAGTGACTAATCTCTAGCTTGTAGACAAGCTCGACAGGCAAAGCGTGCAAGGAGCAGCATTTCATAGGCGTACTAAATTTGAATAGTAGAAACAGTGATATAACGGTTTTTGCCAATTTCGAGGCGTTAGATAATAAATATGATAAGAATTATTTCAAAATTTAGTTTTTATCTTGCATTATCAATTACCCAATATCGAAAATAATAAACAGTGACTAATTCACAACACAGAGATGACTACGGAAGATACGTGTGGCATGATTACCTAAGAGTGCCACATGAGAAGACTTGAAGCACATAAAATTATTATTTAATTGTGCCACTTGTGCCATCCTCTCTACAAATTAGAATGCCGTCCTGACACCCACTTACACCTACCTGATGTGCACTCCACAGACATCACACTTAAGCGTTGTCGACGCGAAATGTACGAATTTTTGTAAGAATTTTGCAACTTGTGTTTTAATTATTTATGGAGGAAAAATCTCAACTTTTGACAAAATTTGTGAAACTGTAAAACACTACAAATATTATTGCTCCTTTCATTATTTTGTGGTAATAAATTTGTTTTCAGCTTCTGACAATCTACCATGGCAGTTTCATGATGAAAATGTTATAGGTAGTTGACAAAATTTATTACAAATAGAGATTTTTCTACCATTAAATAAATCGCGCAAATATTTGCGAATTCAGCATTCAAAAGGACAAAAGGTTTTAGAATACATACACACTATTTACTATTGGTTACTAGCACTGTCACTATAACGGTCACACATTAACACTTATTATATCATATCGTACCGCTTTCCGTATGACCTTCATACGTCCATGTTTCTGATTCTGATTTTTTATTATTTATTTTAAATAGTTTCTTCGCCATATCACTATTTCGGTCTTTCTATCAGTATACTCTTTTCGGTTTCATTTATACAAACAAAGTTTCATCTGGTAAGATATAGCAATCGAATTTTTTTTTGTCAAAACTCATTTTAAAAATACCATCTTCTGCGAGTTTCCATCACTTTCCGTTTCACAGTTGTATTTCTTTACCACTTTTTTGCACACATATGCTATTCACGTACAATTTTGTTAATGAATACATATTTCCACATCACTTACACTCGTATTTTAACCTCGCGCCCTAATCTCTTCATACATGTCATCATCCGATATTCCTCACGTGTTAAATTAAGACGATTTTGAGAGAATACGCTGTAGCTTGAATTATTTTCCGTTCTTAAGAACACAAAATCAATAGTAAAATTAATTACATTCATAATTAAATTAACAAAAGGATATACCCGAAATTTTGACCGCCCGAACGATATACCAGCCCATGATAGCGCTGGAAATGGAACAGGTGGATCCGTCAAATCGTCGCAGCCAATCAAAAGCTGCAGCGCATGCGTACTTACTGCAGCAGAAGCTGTATAATCGGATATGCTCTCAGAGATATGCGGCACACGATTTTATAGGAAAAATATAAGGGCTGCATGTATATTTCTTTCTGTTGACTGCTATAAATTGTGAGCAGGTTTATAACATGAGTCACTCTCTAGATTTTTGGCCGTCACGTATAATGATTATGATAATGATAATTTTATCAAGTAAAAAAAACTAAGGGGAAATTATAAAATCGGTCTTTGTACGTGTGACAAAATAAGAACGAAAGACAAGATCACCTACAAAAAAATATGATATTTTATTAGAGATAAGACAAATAAAATTATGTGCCACTGCATCAAAAAGTAACATTTTTACACAAGTACCAGTATATCAAATTTCATTTCAAGTAAGAAACAGAGGTAAGTTTAGTACATGGAATATTGAGACACACTGTATAATCCTTAACATTTTGTAGTTTTAGTACATCTGCATTACGATGTAATAAAATGAATATTTTTTTTCCATAAAATTGACCTAAAAACCAACAAACGTAACAAAATAAATTGCCAAATTATCTGTAGAGATGCAAAGATTTAAAAAATAATGTCTATCAAGTTATGTGGTTTATCTGTAAAACTTATAAATAAATCATCAAGTAAATACTTCTACTAAACTATCCAATTAGCATCATCAATCATAATAAAATTTGCAGTAATCCATAGCAAATAACAAAATGCAATTTAATTATTACGTACTTCTCAAAGCAGAAAATATCGTCTCAAGTGTTTTTTAAAAGATTTACTTTGTTTTTCAAAATTATCGGTACCTTATCTTTCAATTGCTGGCACAGTTGCAGCCCGACCGTGAACAGAACCAGCACTTCGTTCAACCAAGGCACAGAACATTCCGCGTGCGCTGAGTCATATTTCATAACGCCGTGGTTAGTCGTCAATTGGTAGATAGCGAAGATTAATTTATGGCTTTGGATATAAAAGCTTATTGCTAAGTCTTCAGACAGAGGAGGAGATAGAGATTTCTGAAAGACGATTAATCGATAAATTGTATTTTAAAAGCAACGGATGTTGCGTACCATATTGCGACTTTTTTGTAAATCGTCCATTGTCTTTTTTCTAGGCACTATTAAACTCGTACGGCCTCTTTGTAGGCTATCCAAAATGTTGCCTAATATGTGTAGAACTTCGTCTGATGATCTAAAAACAAGTTGACAGAAAAATTTGGCAAAATTCTATGCAACGTAATAAAAGAACATCACGTTAATAAAACTTTTATGTTTTTATTTAATTACTATTATTTTTTTTTACTTTTTACAAATATTGCAACTCTAGGGCTCCCAGTGACTTATTGCCCCTCAAATTAGTGACTTTAGGGACCTGGATTAAAAAGGACTAAATAAGGACCAAAAAGGAACCTGATAAGGTGTCAATTGTATCGGTTTCCACATATTATTTTTTCAAAATACAATACATACATTATAGTAATAATATTTTATTTCATACTGTCTTTATTATACCTTTAAAATGGAAAAAAATATATATTAAAATAAAATAAAAATATTAGCAGAAAATAATTTTTGAATTAGTAGTTAGTTTTTTTTAAGTACTTTGCATATTCAATAAAAACTTGATGCACAAAATATTATTTTATTTAAATTTTGTCAAAAGATTTAGCACACAAAATAGTTTTTTTAAAATTAAAATCTTATGATTTGAGATTTTTATAAAATATAAAAATTTAAATTTAAAAATGACGTAACTACTTATTATGTAAATACTTTTTGGTAAGCAAATGTATTTCAGAGTTGTCTAAATGAAAAATATCTGAATTTTTATTTAAATCTTGTCCAAATGAAAAGTATCTGATTTATGATATAAATATTTTTTCAATGATTTATGATATGTTTATAACTATATCACTCGAGTTTGACTACTCTTGATTACAAACAAATCTTTAAAAAAAGTACCAAGAAAAGAGAAAGACAGGGAAAGTGTACACATTTTGAAATGCTTATTACGGTTTTTTAACAAATGATTTGTGCTCAAACGTAATTATCGATGAAGTTTGTTAAAAATACAGATTTTAAGGGCCATATTGTATAATTACGTACTCTTTAGGGACTTTGCGGAAAATAAGGGCCAATTCCATAAAAAGATACTGTATGGGAGCCCTACTGCCACTCAAAATTTAATAATTTATGTAATTTTTATACAGACAGAATAAAGATTCAACTCCTTATGAATGAAAATCTTATCTAATCAAGATTTTTTAGTGTGATAGCAATGGTAATAAAAAAAGTGGCACTTATATTAACCGTTGTAGTTATACACTGATATAATGGCAATAATACTTAAATGATTAACATGTTTAAACATATTTAAAAAGAATTGTCAGTTATATAAATCCGAGGAAATTAGGTCACTTCTAAGAAATTTAAACGTAATCACAAGAAAATGTGAGAATATCTACTTAACTTTTGTGTAAACAATAAAAATATTCAAGAAAAACACAATTCAATAGAATATTATCATGGTAATAAGATCAATCTTTCAGATTTCAAATCTCAATCAGAAACGATTAGATATCATAAATTAAAGTATTAATTAAAGCAATTAAAAATCAAACTTACTTAAATTTGTAATGTTTTCCTACATCGTCTATATGATAAATCGCTTGCTGTAAATGATTTGCCGCGTCTTGTACCTGTTGTAATTTCCACGGGTTTTCGTTATGGATAGTAGTACGAACCATGGTACTATTTGTTTGTCTTGTCACTTTAAAATTAATATCCTAAAATACGATCATTTGTATATACATTTATTAGCTAAGTGAAGTACTTTACTTACAGCATGGGTAATACTGTCACCTGTAAGTGTAACAACACATTTTAATTGATCAACTGGTACAGTTAGAACAAATTTATCTTGTTTACTTGAATTGTCATGTCCATACAGAGCCACTGGAAAACGTCTTGCGCATTCCTAAAATCAGAGATGTTTTAATCCCCAATAAAAGTTTATTACCGAATCCAGAAACTTACCACAAGTATTTGATGGATTTGATCTAGTCCTTTGTGAATTTCTTCATGAAGCACCCACTCAAATTCTTTCTGCTAAAATTTGTGTATAATTTTTTACATTATAAATCAATATGAAATGATCCACATAACCACACAAATTGAAAATATTTTCTTACCAAGTTTATAACTTCTTCCTTCTCATAATCTACCATGGTGTCAATAATTTGATAACCTGTATGTTGTAACTAATTAATTACACTCATCCAGCACAACCGCGATTTCTCACTTAATGTCAATTATTAAAATTATTAGACAAAAAAAATGTCAAAATTAGTTTCTCAAGGTTCCAAATAGTACGTTTCCAGAATGCACGTCTGTATTACTGGTTGCATATGCTTAGCAAATGAGCAAATTACGAAAACAACTGATATATATTTTGGTTCTCTTCCAGTAAAAATCTACCGAGTTCAGAAACTGAACTCGGTGCAAGAGTCAGGGACTGGTTTCAAACTGTTAAAAATATTTGTTTTTAGCAGTTGTTGGACGAACATTTCTGATCATTACAAAACTAATCCCTACCTGCTTGACCGTTGCAAACTAGTCCCTAAATATATAAAGAATTTACGATTTATGATCTTTGTTACTCAAGAATTAAACTAGGTACACTTACGAACGATGCAATGGTACAGCTGTTTTTTTTGCATTTGTTTCGTAGAACTACTCGAGATGGAGACACTAGTCATCTTCAAATATAAACAAAAAATAGGTGTGACAGTGAATTTTCAAATACTTTCTCTTTAAGAAATTTGTAAATTAAGAATTATACACTAATTACATTATGTCACAGAATATAATTTTAGCAGGTGAGTTTTTTTTTAAATTGCAAAAGAAAACAGTGTGAAGTTAAACATCAGTTCCTTCTAGTTGTTTTGAATAATTAATAATGTTAAATTATATTAATTATTAGGTAATTTGGACATGTTACATAGTTTATATGACTTCAAAGCAACATATGCCAAAACTTTAAGCTTTAAAAGTAATGAATATTTCCTTTTGCACCAAACTAACACAAAGCACAAAAACTGGTGGGAAGTTATAAACGAAAGAGGCGAAATGGGATACATACCTTCAAATTATGTAGAAACTGTTACTGTGAATCCTTCCTTTTACATACAGTTCCTGGAGAACTGCATAGCACATTTGAGGAAATGTGATATACCGTCAGAATGTACTATTGGTGATAGGAATGAAATAATTACAAGATTAAAAGAAATGAAGAGGCAGGTGGAACAGTTACCGGAAATCTCAGGGAATTCCATCGGTGCAGATTACGATGATATGCCACCATTACTCTTTAAAAACTCGGATGGTAAGTTAGCAACAATTCAGTCTATCTCCAGTCCTTATACCCCAAATTTATCAGATGTGCAAAATTCTCGACCCGTTGTAGAAGAACCCATAAAACCTATACATAAAGGTTTCAGCAGGGAATCTGTACGGAAATCCATCGAGAATATCCATGAAGAAGTTAAGTCTGAAATCTACGATCGTAAAAAGTCTGATTCCAACATTTCCACAACGATTAGTAATACATCTCCTGCCATAACACATCAGTCGGTATACGAGTTAGTAGAAAGTGTTAGAATTAACACGCAACTCTCACACGAGATGTCACGTATAGCTGTGGTAACCGTAGTGCAAGGATTACACGAATTATTACCGGCCTCCGTATTTCCTTACTTAAGCACCATACTGTCTCATACTCAAACCACTCTAGTCGACGACGTGCAGATCGATCAGACGCACGATGCTAGTCGATTGAAAATTATTTTTAATGAATTGACTTCTTGTAAGGAGGATTCCCAACAGCGGAGCTGGATGTTACACGAGGACGAAGTTGTTATTAAGGAATATATTGCCGAACTCATTTCCATACTGGTAATTAAATTGTTTCTTGCAACACAGCCCTGTATTTCGTAATTTCGTTTTTTTATAGTCCAATGCAGACGCGAGTATATCGCGGCATGTCATATCTTCCGATCAATATCACGTTATTACCACTTTAATTCAATATTATCAAATGGAAGTAAGGTGGTCTATTAGGCAGCTGTTGTTACAAGCTTTTGGTGTACTCTGTAGCTTAGATAAGACGGTTATAAATATTATGCTGAATTCTGTTCTGCCCGGGGAATTAGCGAGGTAAGTGTTTATTTTTTTTTATGTGAATGAGGTGTGTTGCTTTTAAATACAGTAAATTTAAGGATGGACAGCTTTTAATAACATTTTGCAAATGCATAGTTATGTTAGGTTAAGTTAGGTTAGAATCGGTTAGGTTATGTAAAGTATCTAGTGCATGGACCAAAAACCAGCCGTTCATTGTGATCAATATTCAGTTCCGTCTTTAAATTATTTCTTCAGTTCATCTAATTTCAAATTTTCTGTATTTAAAAGTGAAGCCTATACTTCAAAAATAATTTTATTGTAGAGACATAATGACCAATCCTAGGAACATTCCCAAATTGAATTATTCATCTCTGTTGTTAACGATGGTTTTTTCAATGGGTGAACCCATGCCAGTTACACATTACGGTGAGGAATTGTTAATTATTTAGTTTGAAATCATGACCAAAACAATTTAATTAGAACTGACATTAATAAAAAAAATAGTTACGTAATAGTTCAGCTTACTGCTTTCATGATATTTTATTTTGTTTTAATCATACAGGAAGTGAATTGATTATGTTCTTTTTTTGGCATTGAAATTATTTAAAATTCCATTATAACAGAGCGAATGCTAAATTACAAAAAATTATTGTTTTTAACGCGACAATCTATCAAAAAAACAATTATGTAGCGTCAGTCGCGACATGTTTGAATTCTTAGTCTATATTGGCTACTTTTTTATTTTAAGACAACCAGTGAAAATTTATTTTTTCAAGCGGTTTTTTTCAATAGCCATCACATAAGCTATAAAGAGCTTCAATTCAATATACAGCGTGTTGCAAATTAGTAGGCAACGCCATTAACCACATATTCATTGAAGCAAAATAAATGGGTGTAATTTTGAACTAAAATATTAAAGCATGAATAGAGAAACGGGAGATTGTAGTACCCAAATAATAACTTGATTAGAAATTGAAAATCTTTTTTTGTTTTTGTTTTTGAGAGTATTCCAAACTATTAATTTTTTTTTATTTGAATCTTATTTTTTATTGTGATTATTTCAAATCCTATACAAAAACAGAAAACTGTTTTGCAAAGCCATTTCTTCTCTATTAAAATTCATCAGTATTATTCTTTAAATACAAGCCATACATATTTTCCTGTCATATTCCTTCATTTGTTCTAACTCCAATAATATAAAATATTGTTATGGACTCTCTTTCTACTAAGTATATTCTACTCATACAAAAATATAGGTTTTATTAATTCCTCTGTAACTGAACTGATTTATGCTAATCTCTAATAGTATAATCGAAACGTTGAGAACGTCTGGAATTTTCTACACAGTTCTAATGTGTAGATGCAATTTATCCCACTGCATCTCAAAGGCACATCTCATGATCAATACATTACTATATAATAATTTTTCGCATTGATAAAAAGTTAATTTAGAAGTTTTTAAAAATATTACAAATATTTACCTCCGTTGTTGCAATATTTTAAATATTGTAGGAAATACAGTTTTGAGGAATTTTAAGTGGTAGATTCCTTACTTTATCAGATGATACGAAATGAATAATTACTGTTTTAATATTTTAGAATTGTTGGGGAAGCGTTTTCTAGCTTTCGTATTGGACAACATTGAATACCCGCCAGATACAGACCTAGATGAACAGATTCCGGACCTCTTTTTGAATTTAATGATATCATTTAACCTTCAGTTTACCGATGAATCGGAAAATCCTTTACTATCTGCGCTGGAGGAACGGGATGTTGCAAAGACTTTTACAGAAAAAATACTGTTGCTTATAAACAGAGAAGGTATTCCGTGTTTACGTTGCGATTAAGGTAAAGCCTACATTTAAATTTTTTACAGAGGACCCTGTAAGGATTTTTGATCACGAACCCGCTCCACCTCACTCACTTTTAAAGTTATTTAACGACCTCTTCAGCAGAAGATCCACGGCCAATTTGTTCTATACGAACGATGTAAAGGTTCTGATTGATATTATCGTTAGAAACATTTCCGATTTATCTCCAGGGGATCATGTACTTAATCCTGCAGATTTTAAATTACACATTTATTAATATTTTTTTTTTAGAGGAGGCAGCAGTATTTGGAATTGTGCAGAAGAGTTATGAGAAATACAAACTACGAGGAACACAAACATAAAATCGACGAAATCTTGAAGTGCTTCACCAGGATATTCTGCGAGGAGACTGATATGAGCAAATACGACCAAAAATTAGTAAAAGATATATCGAATGAATTCCCACATTTGTTTAAGTAGAGGCGCACGTATATTTTCTGCTTTATATTTTTGTGATATTTTATTTCTGTTTATATGTTATATATTTTTATATGTTCATTATATTATTTTGCATTATTTTTGAGTTTGATTTAGCTCTGATGGGAGAAGGTTTTTTTTTCGGAAGGGCGATTGGCACTACAGGGTGTTTCTGATGTAAGTACGTTCTTCAAAAAGGTTATTAGAGGACGTAGAAATAAACCATTTTCTAAGCAGTCCGTGATCGAAAGTGTTATAATTTCAAGATAAAAGTCTGAGTGAGTTTGGTGAAAAACATTTTTTTGTCAGTTAAAAATAATTTTAGGGTTATAAAGTGTTGAAACACTGCTGCAACGGAAATTAATTAAAAAATAATAGAAAGAAACTACTTACCGTGAGAAGTAACAAATAAACTGCTTCCCATAAATCGATATTAGGTAATTCTACAGACATTGCATGAAATAATTTCCAAGAGCATAATAAGCATGCTTATAAGCGGTGGCTGAAAATCATTTGCCTGTGTATGTACAATCTATTGCAATAATTGTGGCACTCCCTCAAAACAGTATTTGAAATAGTGGAAGTTCTTTGTTGATATTTTATTAGATGTATATTGGTGAGTGGAATAACTAAGAACGAATGTTGAAAGTAGATTTCATTACAAATATTTCAGCAGTTTGAAATAAATGGCCAAATTCGTTTCAAAGAGTGCCATTATTATTGCAACAGATTGTACAGGGTAGGCAAATTTTGATGTTTTATAGTTAACTATAGGAAATAGAAACAAATTACCCCCCCCACTCTCGATCTCCTTTTTTATGAGAAAATTAATGATGAATACCAAAATGACGTATCGTCTTTTGTTTTCGAATAATAAACAAAATTTCAAATTTTTCACTTTGTACCTTGGTTGTTTGTAAAGTTAGAAAAAAATAATACGTTCTTCAGACACTTTTTTGAGTAGAGTCCAGTGCATAGTGTCTCTATTTTTTTGTAACTTTATTAATGTTTGAGTTATAATCTAATGTTGTGTTTTTTTTAAATACAAACCATAGGTGGCCATGGGCCAGTAGAGTTAAATATGATTATTTGCCATTTTATGAAGACAATAGTAGCATATTTTGTTTCTTTAATTTTCTTGAAGTAGGCGTGTGTCATTTGAAATAATTGCCTGTTACCAATCTTTGATATTTTTGTTTCGATTGTTACATAGGTATCAGCAATGTCATTTAGATTTTTCCGTACATTAATTTAATTATGTATTGGATACATTCTCAGAATGATTGTTATTGCAAATATATAATTTTAATAATACTATTATTTGTTTAGTAACTCATTCTGTCATGATTTTTTCTAAATGTCTTGTCAAAAATATTTAAAAAATGAAACTGATACTCTTGAATAAACTGATTCCTCAGAAAAAAAATTTAAACTGGCCCATAGCCACATATGGTTTGTATTTAAAAAAACACAACATTAGGTTATAACTCAAACATTAATAAAGTTACAAAAAAATAGACACGCCATGCACTGGACTCAAAAAAGTGTCTGAAGAACGTATTAATCATTTTTTTCTAACTACAAACAACCAAGCCACCAGACATGTAGAAAATTTTAAATATTGTTTATTACTCGAGATGATAGGTCATTTTAGTATTGACCATTAATTTTCTACTAAAAAAGAGATCGAGAGTGGGAGGGGTCATTTGTTTCGCTCCTATAGTTAACGAGATAACCTGTAAAAACATCGAAATTTGCCCACCCTATACAGGGTGGTTCAAAGTTATGTTCTGTCATAGGAGTAAGCCTGATGGACGAGTCCTGAGCTGTTTTTACGAGAAAATAACAATGGCGACAACCGTATCTCTCTGTCTCTTAAGCCCGCTTTACATTAACAATTTCTTTGTCAATTAATTGATCAAGTGGCTTCGTCAAGCCAATTGACAAATGTAATACTAAAACTTGGACGTGAATTTATTCATCAATTTCTTCGACAATACATTGTTAGTGTAATGCCCGCTTTAGAACAAGTTTTAAGTCGTCAATAAGTTCTTCATCAATTTATTTGACGTCCAGGTTTTAGTATTACATTTGTCAATTGACTTGACGAAGCCACTTGATCAATTAATTGACAAAGAAATTGTTAATGTAAAGCGGGCTTTATCGTTTTCTAGCTTCATAGGACGTTTGCAGAACTGAGTGATACCACCGAAAAACGGTCTGTAGCTTGAAAACTGTAATAGATAAAGAGATGTGGTTTACATCTTGTTCATTTTCTCGAAAAAAAAGCCTACGGCTTGTCCATCAGATTTGCTTTATCTATGACAGAACAACCCGTAACCCTCAAAAACATACAAATTTGTACCACTCTAAACATGATGAAGGTGCTTCTGTAACACACTCCACACTAGTAGTTGAACCTTCAGTTGGGACAATATTGTTTGTCTTTCTCCCTATTTATAACAGTGTGCGGTCTTTCTTGTCCATGACCTTCGTACTACTGATGGTTAACGCAATGTTTGCACAGGGTATCGCATTCTTTGATTAGTTTGTTGTCTTTGGGGCTAAGAATTTGCATATAAATAACGTGAAATGATATTTGCTAATTCTTAATTTGAATTAGACATACTCACAGTTGACGAGAGCAAGCACGACACTTCCGTAATTTGTCTTAGCTTCGTGTAATCTTGAATAATTTTCGAAAATTATTTATTTTTTAGCTTCTCTGTGATCGATTAAACTCTTTGAGGACCCCCTATTACTTCAGAGACACCCTCTATACGGAATTGGATTACATTTTTTTTTTAAATTAATTTTACGTGGCTTTAAATGGATGTACAGGGTGATTCAAATGCCATTAATTTTAAGGGAAAAGTGAGTTTAATACGTATACGCAATTTAAAAAGAAATAAATGCATATTTGCACTGAAATTTTTTTTATCAAATCATTTTTTCACACAGTTACTGACCGCTGGTGGCCTAGAATCATTCCCAGCGAGGTGTCATCCTGTTTCAACGCTCGAACGTACCAGGAGTTTATTTGTTACTCTTTTAAAAGATCGAGTGAACATTTTTTTTCTATTTTCTGTCTTTATTAGACCTTTCGAATACGTGATTAAAATTAATGACATGAATGAATCACCCTGTTGTTATCTTAAACGCAAAACTGCTGTGATGGATTATCTGGATTATATTTTCTTTATTATTAATTTCATTTCTGAAAATTGCATAACTTTTTTTTTGTTATCTTGGACTCCATTCTATATCCTTGTAAAAACAATTTTCATTTAACTGGTGAATCTGATGCTTTAACTGCGATATGTTAAGTAGTCCAGGGCATTTAGATCAAAATCGACCGAATAGCGGAAATTTTTAGGCACAGCAGATATCGAGATGCGGTTTTCTGCATTGTGTTCAGGAAGGTTCCAGGAAAAAGTCTATATCGTCTGGTTTAGCCATTTTTTGAAAAATGCCTTCTGGGCCAGAAAATGCATTACACCATTATAGGAACTATTGGAAACTTGGAAAAATCGCTCGGAAATCGTTACTCGGGGTTTTCGGGGCTGTCAAACTCGATTCTGGCATTAGAATTACCCGGGGATGCACGGGGGTGGCTATGTGGGGGTGCGCGAGGGGTGAATTGGAGAGAAATGGCAGCGTGCATGAAAATCGCTCCAAACTCGTTACTCGGGGGTTTTCGGGGATGCCGAATTCAATTCTGGCATTGGAATTACCAGGGGGCGCTTGGGGGCCGCTCTGCGAGGGTATCCGGGGGTCATTCTGGGGGGGGAATTGCATAGTCCATGGGAAGCGCTCTAAACTCGCTACTCGAGGGTTTTCGGGGATGCCGAATTCAATTCTAGCATTAGATTTCCCCAAGGGCGCTCGGGGGTCCTTCTGTGGGGTTGTCTGGGGGTGATTGGGGGGGAAATGGCAGCGTCCATAAAAATCACTCCAAAATCGATATTCGGGGGTTTGCGGGGATGCCGAATTCAATTCTGGCATTAGACTTCCCCGGGGGCGCTCGGGGGTTGCTCTGTGGGAAATGGTAAAGGAGAAAGTAAAAAATCACAAATTATGAAAATAATACTTTATTCAAATAACAAATATTCATTTCTTCCCAATCACTCCCAGACAACCCCATAGAGGCACCCCCGAGCGCCCCTGGGGAAATCTAATGCTAGAATTGAATTCGGCATCCCTGGAAACCCCCGAGTACCGAGTTTGGAGCGCTTCCCATGGACTATGCAATTTTCCCCCCCAGGATGACTCCCTGGTTACCCCCGCAGAGCCGCTCCCAAGCGCCCCCGGGTAATTCCAATGCCAGACTTGAATTCGGCATCACCGAAAACCCCCGAGTAACAAGTTTGGAGCGATTTTCATGCATGCTGCAATTTCTCTTCAATTCACCCCCCGCGCACTCCCACAGAGCCACCCCCGTGCATCCCCGGGTAATTCTAATGCCTGAATCGAGTTCGGCAGCCCCGAAAATACCCGAGTAACGATTTCCGAGCGATTTTTCCGAGTTTCCAGTCGTTCCTGTAATGGTGTAATGCATTTTCCGGCCCAGAAGGCATTTTTCAAAAAATGGCTAAACCAGACGATATAGACTGGTTTCCTGGGACCTTCCTGAACACAATGCAGAAAACCGCATCTCGATATCTGCTGTGCCTAAAAATTTCCGCTATTTTTCCTAACTTCCATGGACTAAAGGTATTTACTGTTTGAATCTCAGTATGACACTTGACTGGTGAGAAGTAGGTTAAAATTTCTTAAATTAAAGTAGATAGGTAATGAACATTAATGAAGAAAATGAAAAATAACTAACTATATGCTGCCATACTGTGACGAATTTTAAAAAAATTATGAATAATATTATGGCATCTCTGCCAGAGATTCTCTGGCACAAAATATAGAATTATGATTTTCTTAAACTGAATAAAAGGTAGGTATAAGTGAAAGATGAAAAATTGCTGCAGCTAAACGCTATATATGTTCAACCAAGACATGTTAGTACTTGATGTGTTACTATAGAAAATGTTTTTTAGTAGTTTTAAAACTAGCTCCATAAAATATACACACTGTTGGATACAAATTAACCAATAGAATTTAATCAAAATATGACGGCCTCCTACAAGACAAAAATGCTATCCAATCTAGCTTAATACAGCGACTTACCGTATTTTAAAAGTATTAAGTTAATTCTAATAATGTTTCTAAATCACTTATTAAATATAACATAGTAGCAAATAATGTCTCAAAATGTATTGCTTTAAACGATTTGACTTATTTCTGGTTTACAATAAATTGCTGATCATACTGATATTATTTAGGTATATAAATAAGTGTACTAAAGCTAAACAAAAAGTACCTAATTTAAAAAAAAAATGTGAATAGTAAATTTAAAATCGCAATAAAATTCGCTAATATCATTCGATAACAATAAATCAATAGAATTTAAGTAGGTACAGTATGGATGGTTGCACCAATTTTCGTAATCTACCACTATGTGAGTTGTCTATTTCCAATACCCGCAGAACATTTTAAGATGAAAAAAATGTTTCAAAACTAGCTTAATTCCACTTTAAATTGTCATTGAGTCCAAAACCCCCTAAGTAAAAAATGTGGATGAATTACTCTGTACCTAAGTATTTCGGAAATGATTGGCAACAAAAAGCTCGACGAGAAAGTCTTATAGGACAGGGGAACTCAGTCGTAATGTCATTAATTTTAACCACGTATTCGAAAGGCCTAATAAAAACAGAAAATATGCTTTTACATTTTTTTTTAATCGCGTATTTGTATTATACTCATTTTTCTATGTATGACATTATGACTGAATCACCCTGTATATTGTAAATATATTCAGTGATAAAGAAGCAGCATGAAATGAATGTAGTGGCGATGAAGATAAGACATTTTTCGAGAGAAATTACTTTGAGGAAGATGTCTAACTTTGTTTTGTAATTAATTTAGCTATTGCACCTATAATTTTTCACAATTTCTTTAAACTAAAATTCACAACACTAATCATTAGTAAGCTGAAAATTACAGAAAATTTCCGAAGATTTCAAACCAAAATTCCCTAAGAGAAAAGTGAAGTTTTAGAAATAGGCAACTCACATGTATTTGATTTGGCAATAGGTTGCATTAATGTTGTCCAAAGTATGTAAAATCATCATGGTTGTAGATATTGTAAGTAGAAGATAACAATACACTCCCCTTTTCTAATACAATAGTTATTTATGCAACAAGTACAAAAAGTAAGTGTTTATTGCACGCGACGTGAAATTGTCCAACGAGGCCGTCAGGCCGAGTAGGACAACACGTCGAGTGCAAGAAGCGCTTTTTGTACGAGTTGCATACAATATTTTTTCTACGTTCATGCAAAAACCAAAAAATTTTATTTAGATGACACTAAGTCTAGGAAAATGTGACATAGATTTGGACGTTTATGTTTGTCATGATGACAAAACGCTATTGTAGAGTGACAGATGAATGCAATAAACATTTTATTGCACTAGTGCAATAAAGAACCACTTTTTCCACTAAATATAGTTCAATAAAGTTTTGGTTTTTGCATGAACGTAGAAAAACAGATTTAAGGCGTAGTTTCAGAGCAAGCCAGTTATTTTTTTCCTGTATTGATGTACTGTCTAAAAGCAATTTTATATTTTTATCAAAAATTCATTATGCTATAATTATGTAGTTTCTTAGGTAAAACACATATTTTTTTCTCGTAATTTAAAGTCTCAGGAACTTTATCTAAATAACCGCCTAACAAGATAATGCTAGACTATCGTCTATTATTTATTCTTCATAAAAGATACCAAAAATCAGATTTGTATGATTTTAATTAATTATTAAAAACTAAAGCTGTTCAAGTTTTTAAAATTCAAGTTATTTGATTGTAGAATAGGGATGTAGCTAAAAGTATCTATGTATTTCCTTTGGTCTAAAGGATTTTATGCAAGATCTACTTACATTCAGGCAGCAAAATTTAAAAATAACCATCTTCCCAATACTAAAAGTGACTACTTTTAACAAGTCTTCCTAATATGTTAATTTTAAGCAGGAAACTAGTATTAAAAGGACTTACCTGTATAATTTCAGTTATCGCTATATATACATATATTTTGAA
Organism: Monochamus saltuarius; assembly: GCA_025584915.1. Lineage (NCBI taxonomy): Eukaryota > Metazoa > Arthropoda > Insecta > Coleoptera > Cerambycidae > Monochamus > Monochamus saltuarius. Next base: position 19,117,816 of record CM046725.1, read on the forward strand.
AGCTCAAAACGCTCAACGTAAATATCGGATACGCCTCATATTAATAAATTAACATTTGTGTGTGTAATTCATAAGTCGTTAAATATATTTAATGTACCTATATTAACTACGAAATGTGCGTACAAAATTAAAAGGTATATCTTTAAAATTTGAAAATAAATGCTCGTACGTGTGTTATGTGTCGTAAACCCATATAGAAATAAGGAAACAGATTCTAAGAAAGGTTGTCTAATTTTAAACACTATTACCTTACTATACGTATATTCTAAGATGCTTGAAGGTACAAAAAACAAACTACAAACTTAAGATTTTAATATTATATTTTATTTAATAAATTATATAAATAGTTTGTAATTAAAATAAATATTTTTATGTAACATTGTTCTCTGTTTATATGATATTAAATTAAATTTTAATAACAAAAAATGCACTCTTATTTTTATGGAGTAAAGGTACAAAGTTCCTAAATTACGTAAGTAGTAAACATCCTCTCAAACTTCACCTGTCATCATCTCCATGAATTCTGAAAACGAAAATAATTCTTGTTACTTTCTTTCTATACAGTGTGTCCTGAAACTAATGCAACATATAGAGCAAGAGTAGATTCCTAATGACAAAATAATGTGATGCAGCCAAACTTACCTCAATCAAAAGTTGGTACCTAGTTAAAAAGATACAGGGCGACAAAGTTCAAGTTTTATTTTCGATATTTTTCAAGAATAACAAAAGCCCAGAGGAAAACGGAATAACGGCAGAGAACATTAAGTACGCACTAAAGAATTTAAAACAAAGAATATACGAAATGATCCTAAAGATTTGGAAAAGAGAATGTATGCCTGAAGATTGGAGATATGCTGTAATTATACCAATTTTACAAAAGGAAGATGCAATAGATTGCAGAAACTATAGGGGTATATTGCTAGATATAGGGTATAAAATCATGGCAACGTTAATAAAACAGAAAATAGAACCTATAGAACAGAACTGCAGCTATGAATGGTCTTACTCGTGGACTTCAGGAAAGCATCTGATTCTGTCAAAATATTGAAACAGTTTGGGATACCAACCAAACCGATTAAGCTGCTGAAAATGAACTTAAAAAGTACTAAAAGCAAAGTACAAATGAAGGGTGAATGTTTGGAAGGTTTTATTATTGACACAAGACTGAGACAATGAGACCCACTATCAACGCTTCTTTTTATTTTAGTACTACAAAAGGTCATAAGAGATACTTAGTCAGTTGAACAAAGCAAGACACACAGATGAAGTCTGAAGAAGTTCAAGAATAGAATATTTGGGGGCGCTGATAACAGCTAAGTGTGGTGAGGAGCAAGAAATTAGTAGAAGAATAATAAAAGCAAACAGTTCGGCAGCAGTCAACCACTTAATGAGACAATTTGTTCAGAATTAGTAAAATTTAGAATGTACAAAACAATTTCGAGACCAACAGCGCTGTATAGCAGTGAAATCTGGATCCTCAATAAGAAGTCAAGAGAAAACCTGTCAAGGTGGGAAAGGAAAATCTTAAGAAGAATTTTAGGGGGAAAGAAATGCAAAGTACCAGGCACAAAAATAGACAAAGTTGTAAAAGCCAGACGAATGCAGTGACTAGGGTATCTAGAACGTATGAAAGTTAAAAGAATTGTAGGGAGTGAACCCAACTACAAAAATAGAGGGAAACCGAGGAAGCCATGGAGAGAGGCAGTGGGAATAGATCTAAAGAAGAAAAATGTAACGGATTGGAAAAGAAAGACGAAGAACAGAACGGAGTGGAGAAAAATAACGCAGCTTTAGACTAAAAGGCCTGTAAACTCGCCTCCAAAAACCTCTGATCTCTAAAATGTATGCAAATATTTGGATTCCTTAAAAATCTATTTATAAATATCGAAAATACAATTGTAACTTAGACACCCTATATCTTTTGAACCATCAAGTTTTGACTAAGGTAAGTTTGGCTACCTTTCGTCGTCTACTTTCGTTCTATGTTGTATTAATTTCGGGACACCCTGTATAGTAAGTACAAGCTACAATGGAAGGCTATTGAACCTGAACATATTGAATTTGAATATCTACCTATGCCTACCCTGACTATAGAGATAGTTTTACGGAAATAAATTTAAATCGAAACCAAAGTTGGCAAAATTTAGGAAGTCCAGCTCTTGTCGAGAATATAGACTATGTACCCACTTGACGTTTTATCAAGTGAATTGACGGAATAATCGCGTTGTATATCCTACAAATTCTATAAATATATTTCCTACTCCCCAGAATCACAACATAAAACTAAATGGAACAAATTGATCTGACGCAAAACATCCATATCGTAAGGAACTTATAAATAGAATGGTGTATTTTGGTGTTGGGTGATCGTATAGACTTACCATCGAAGTCGACGGTTCCAGAACCATCGGTGTCAATTTCTTCGATCATCATGTCGAGTTCTCTATCCGTCAGTTGGTCGTCCAACTCCCTCAGGATTTCACGGAGGCAGGTGGTGGGGATGTAGCCGTTTCCTGAGACAGAAAAAAGTCAAAGACATGCAATTTGCTGTAACATCGATTCTTTATCATCTTTATTGTGGTTTATCTTTATCTGAAGCAGTTCAATGCAAGCTAGGACGGTTCTTCTAAGGTAAATGTTTATTATCGACTATCGACCGATGTTTGCATTGTCATTTAAATTCTATTTAGTTTAGGGAATAATATCAAATAATGTGCAAATAAAACTACACTACAGGACTATATTCAGGGCCGGAGCTAACAAATTCAGGTTTATTTTCCTATTTTTTATTGTCTTTACATTTACGTTGTTTAGGTTATGTTTAAAAAAATTTAATCAAAATGATGTTACTTTTTTACATTCAGAGTAACGTAGGCAGGAAAACTGCCTTAATCATTTACTGACAATTTCATGAATATACACATAATATAACGAATTAGGTGGACAGTTGTGACTACTAGACTATGTGTAATTGCGTTTAAAATCCCACACTAGTGTCCTTCACTCTTTATTTGACAATAAAGAAGTAGAGAGAAGTTACCTAGTACATTTTCAGCCGGTATTTCAGTAACTACTCAAAATATCCTTTTTTTTTCAGAAAATTTAAAGACATAAAAATGTACAACTTTTTCCTAATTCTGTACATATTACCCCCTGTACTGGACATCGTAAAAGTGACCACCCTGTATAAATAAGCAAAAGTACAATGATAACGTAAGTTGCTAGTAAAAACATATAATTTAAGAAAATATTGAACAATTGTTAGGGCAGATCTAGGTATTATTTCAGAAAATATTTGAACTTTGAATATTTTCTGAATAAAGAATGATAGAAAAAGATAGTCGCGCTTAATATATGTAGAACAATAAATACGATTACAAAACCTTGTTTTTTCTGTGTCCACCCGCTTCTCGATTCATCATAACATATAATGGTCTATTTTTGGATAAAAACAAACAAACATTACTCATTGCCCCCGTTATAAGCATACTAGCAGACGGCTGTTGCCAGCACAACACAAATATTTAATCAAAAATCATAACATAATCATCAACAAAAACACTTCAGTCTACAAACTTGCTTAAAGTAGTAGGTACAGTTATTTTTATCTAAGTCGTAATGAGGAAATCTTGAATTCAACCGGAAAACAGAAAAGGAAAATTACCTTCTTTGTCATATAACCTAAATGCTTCTTTAAGCTCTTTCTGCATCGCTTCATCATCTTCTTCAACGATGAATTTGGCTGCTAGCGTTACGAATTCTTCAAATTCCAAGCGTCCTGATTCTGTCGAAATAAAACAATGTATTGGTAAAAGAATCACGACTAATAACATAATAATGATTATATTCAACAAATGGCTCCTGTTAACACTTTCAATTTTAATGAAACATCTCACTGGGAGGTGGCAAATGAAATTCTTAATATATAAGTAAAAATAAAAAATGTATAGATTTCTATGAGCATAGAGCAATTATCTTAAAGTCCGTAATGAACTCTATTTTATTGCATTTCACACATTTGTTTAATGTTTGATCCAACAAACTACAGACCTATATCAGTAACACCTCATGTTGCAAAGGTATTTGAGGGTATTTTGAAAATTCAAATGTCAACTTATATGGAATCTTTTGAACTTTTCAGTTTTCAGCAATATGGTTTTCGGAAGAATTTAACTACAGAACTAGCAATTGATCCTGTGTGCACTCACTTAAAAAACTTTAATTTTATGGCTTTTCTGAAGAAAGCGTCTCTCTATTATCTTCTTATTTGATCGACAGATATGTTGTTTACAATAGAGTTAAGTCTGGAATTTTAGAAGTGAGACATGGAGTGCCTCAGGGTTCGGTCCTGGATCCTTTACTGTTTCTAATATACGTAAATGACCTACCTGGAATTTTTGCCAATAACACCTTATGTTTGATTTTTACTGATGATACCTGTATCACTACGTCTGATTCTGATGTATCTGTCTTGCTTAATGACATGGCTTTGTTGCAGCCACTAGCTAATGATTGGTTTATCAGTAGTAAAATGACAGTTAACATGTCCAAGACTGAAACTGTGACTTTCAGCCTTCTGAACATAAATTATATAAATAATCCTAAAAATGTTAAATTTACTGGTGTTTATTTGGATCCTACGCTGTCGTGAATTGATCATACCGACTTTGTTTGTGAAAAAATAACAAAATGTCTTTACCTTTTGCTCATATTACAGTGTCAAACGCACTCTTAGTAATTGTTCTAGTAGAAGCCAGTTACACTCTTATGATACTAAAAGGAAAATTGATCTTCACTTTGGATTTTTTCGACTTTAAAAAACAAGAAAAGGAACAGATTTTTTCTTATTAAAATTTTTCAGTGTGTTACCTCCTCATATAAGAAATTTGAACAGAGAGAAACTTAAAACGAAAATTAAAACATTTTTGGTACAGCGAGCTTTTTATACTTTGGATAAATTTTGGTATTGTAATTTTAATTTGACTTTTTATAAGTGACTTTCTTGCATGTTTTTTTTTATTTAAGTTTGTGATTTTAATTCAACTCATATTTTTAATATTTAATATTGTATTAATGTGTATCAGGTCTTTTGTTATTATGTTATATCTACATTACTTGTTCTAAATTGGTTTCTTTCTTTCTTTTGGATGCGTGCAAACACTTTTGTGTATTTAGCAAGAATTGGAAATAAATAAATAAGTTATGACTTACTATCGGCATCCACTTCGTCGATGAGTTCTTCCAAGATTTTTTTGTCGAAGGGTTGACCCATAAGACGAAGAATGTCGGCTACCATATCGCATGGAATGCTGCCAGATTTTTGGCTGTCGAAAGCTTCGAAGGCCTTGCGTAAGACTAGAAAACAATTAATTCACATCAGTATCCATTTGGCGATGGAGCAAAGCAGTGTTTTTATTTCGGTGACAGTGTATTCATTAGTTTTCAATGAACTAGGTTGTCGCGTTGCTTGTATTTTTAGAAGGATTTTATATTTCGAACAGCCAATTTTTTTTTAAACGCGATAAATTAAGAAACTACATTGTGGGGATTTGTTTCAGTGACAATAATTTGGATCTTAAAAATGTATACTTAATAAAATGGGACCACGTTTTTGAATTGGCACAGTGTTTTAAAAAGGTTAGAGACACAGAGAAATTTAGTTGTTATCCACACAAAACTGTGCAATAAAATTTACAGCATCTTTCTAAACAATTGTAAAATTTTAAACCACATGGTTCCGAAGTTCTATACCTTTTAATAGAGCAAATTATAATTTGTACATTTACACAGTTTTCTCATTGACAGTTTTTAATAATTTTGTACCAAATTTGTATACATATAATTTTTCTCTCAACATAATAAAATCATAAATAAAGGTACCACTAGATGTAGACACTTACATCTTGCTTACTCGCTTCTTTCTGAGTTTGACAGAGGCGAATAATAGCTAACAAGAGCTACACCGGTATATGTCTGGTGCCACCGCTGACGACTAACCGTGGCTGTTTGTTATAGGTTTTTCAGGAATAATTCTCTTCAGTGTTGCCATTAGTAGCGATAAACTGTAAACATATTTGCAGGAATTGTTCTATTTTCTATTTGTAATGACTTTCTGCTGACTTTTTAGATTTTGGGGAAATATATGTAAATGGTTATTACCATATTAATAAAATAAAATGAGTGGAAATTTTTGAAATACTTTTTTTTGTGATTTCATAAATATGACGTTCCTATCTTTAACCGTTTGCGAATTATTGAACAATGGAAATTAATAAATTAGAAGAAGAAATAAGAAAAATACAAAACATTTATTTAAATGATTTATGTCGACTTCAATTTTGATTGATTTGATATATCGATATCTCTAATAATAACGATAATAAATGCTGGCCGAGAACTTTACTTCTTGAAAAATGTTGTTAGGCTTCTATAAAGCGAGTATTTCTTTATTTTAGATATATTAAGGCATTGTTCATTGAATATGAATCGAATGAGGAATCATTTGAAGTACCTTTTACGTTAGTAATGTATGTTATAATAAATCTTCGAGTGTGTATGAAACTGAAAACGAGTAGCGTATAAAAAAACTTAAGACTCGGTGTTCAGGAATAGAACTTGACAGCCCGACATATACCACCTTTTAATGGAGAATAGTGTCGGACCAGATTAAACGATCATTATTTATTTACTTTACTTTTAATTTGTGGAGCTAATTGATTTTGGGCAAACTTGCTCGCTAAATTTAGAGAAGAAATCAAACAGTATCTCATTCTCACCCTGATTCATCAAACGCACGAACTTTTAACGATTACCTAATTTATAAATAGGCTATTTGTTACTACCTTTGTTTTAATTATATTACACAACACTACTACGTCTTTATATTTCAGTCTATCATAAAAGCCACATTACATTCCGCCATGCAGCAAGTCCTTACACCTGCAATACCTTTCCCAAAAATCTGACTTGCAGTTTGTTTTACATCGTCAATTCGCAATTGCAATACAATATCAACATTTCAACTCGAATGCACACTAAAAACTAAACTGTTTATCCAAATTTGACAAGTAATAATAACAAACAGCATATAATATACGAAATAAAGGTTTCAGTTAATATATTTTGCAAGCTCAACAACCAAACAATAATCAAGTACCTATATGACCAAGCTTGACCTATATTTTGAAATTACAAAAGTCTTTCAGATATGCAAGAGATTTGCAACTTGCGGAAAGAATTGCAGACTGTAAAAGGACTTTTAGAAGATTTAGTTGACACTTATGTATAGTAAAAGGTGGCCAAATGAAAACGAAACACAGCCATTTTCAGCAACTGCGTTAAGAATGTAGAAAAACGCTCAGACCCGTGGATTTTAGATTAAAGATTCTTTGCTGGTATTTTTGACTCCGCCACTTTCACTCCCAAGCAAGGATAAGCATCACCCCAAAATATTTAAATGGCATTGGGGGTTGAGTAATATTTATTTTGAAAGCTATTCTCAATTCTCTTTACAACAGACTTTAAATTTTATAATTCCGCCCAATACTTTGAAAAAAATTTACATTTTAAAATTTAAATTATGTTTAGTTACTTACTTACTACTTAGTTGATTAAATGTTCAAACTGATGACCGCCCGCTTCCATACAAGAATATAGATGTTGTTCGAAACGTTCGTGCACATTTCCGAAGTGATTCGATGGCATTCGTCGACGATTCTCTAACGCAAATCTTACAGCGCCGCAGACTGTGTTTTATAGATTTTACTTGTTATGTATTCCGACAAAAAAAAAATCAAGGGGCGATAAATCCGGTGATCGTGGAGGCCACTCAATGCTGCCTCTTCTCCCAATCCAATTCCATGGAAAAGGTTGGTCCAAATACTGACGGACAATTAACGCATAATGCGGAGGAGCACCATCTTGTTGAAAAATCAAATGATCTTCATCATACTCTGGAACATTTTCAATAATATCAGTCAAGGCAGGGTCAATAGCGTCTTCCAGTAATTGTAGATACATTTGGCCAGTCAAATTACCAGGTAGAAAAAAAAGACTAACCAGCCGGTCACCGAAACTTCCAACCCATACATTTAATTTTTCCGGTTGCTGTGTATGTACCTCGTGGGTTTGACGATTGAATTGAATTGTGACGATTTACCGTCCCGTTCAATAAAAATCTGTATTCATCAGAAAAACAGATGCTAAAAACGAACTGTGGTTCATTCCCTGCTCGTTCATTCATTATTCTGCAAAATTGCAAACGGCGGTCATAATCATTCACATGAAGTTCCTGGACTAAATGTATTTTGTATGAATGGAATTTATTCTTCTTCAAAATGGTTTGTATGCTAGTTCGATTGATGCTAGACATAGATGCCAGCTGCCTCGTACTTTATGTAGAATCAAGATAAACTTGTCCCAAAACTGCAACTTCACTAGCTTCATTAACTATAGGTTTTTCAATTTCTCGTTTTTTATTGGCTACGTTCCCTGTCTCTTGAATTATTTTTATTAACTAGAACATACTTCCTCCTGACATGTCGATCTTGATGTTGTTCATTAAATAGCTGAGCTGTTCTATTCGCACATTTATTGTTCATAAAGTAAATCCAAATGATATCTACCCTTTCCGTAATAAAATAAACCATAGTTTTTGATTTTCAAAAACACAATTAAATAAACTACCAACCAACGCGTCCAAACACTACTAGAAAATAAATTTAGAACTAATTTTACGTTCGTTGTGTGTGCATAGTATTCAGTTCTGTTTTTTACAATTGTGTTTTTTTTACCAAAGTGATAACAAATCGTTAAAAACTAATGTAACGCAAGAAATACTAAATTTATACCACTGGCGTACTTAACTTAAATGAGTGATATTTTTACCGTTACTAATTAATTGTTTGTACATAAGTTTCAACTTTAAAATCAAAATTCTTATTAAGTATTGGACGGAATTATAAAATTTAGTCTGTTGTAAAGAGAATTGTAAGCTTTCAAAATAAATATTACTCAACCCCCAATGCCATTTAAATATTTTGGGGTGATGTTTTCTCTTGCTTGGGGGTGAAAGTGGCGGAGTCAAAAATACCAGAAAAGAATGACCCCCTTTAATCTAAAATCGACGGGTCTGAGCGTTTTTCTGCAATATTGACGCAGTTCCTGAAATGGCTCTGTTTCATTTTCATTTGGCCGCCCTGTACATATAGGTGTCTAAATTAAATCTTCTAAAAGTCGTTTTACAGTCTGCAATTCTTTCTGCAAGCTGCAAGTCTCTTGCATATCTATCATAGTTTTGTACTCTCAAAAATAGGTCAAGCAAGCATTTTTCAACAATCATGACGCGGTTCCTGAAAATGGCTATGTTTCGTTTTCATCTGGCAACCCTGTATATAGTTAAAAATCTTTAAATATTGATAATTTAATTTGTCCTTTATTGATATTTATTTAAATACAATGTTTTGTTCATCGAGAAATTGCTACATACAACTAAAATTTGAAATTTCATGTGTACAGAGATGCCAGTAAAATATCAGTGGGAAATCTGCGACTAGACAGTTGGCACAATTTTGAAAACAATGCATCAAGTTAGATTTTTTTTCTGTTGCAATATTATAGTTTGCATGCCACATGCACTCTCCTGTTATATTTTGTTGAGAGTTAGAGAAGCGTAGGAACTTGTTTTCGGAAAAACAACAACATGGAATAATTTCATATTAAATATACAGGGTATCCCGAAACGACATGCACAACGCTTGACCACAGGCTACTGGGTATTGTGCAAGAGATGGAAATACTTCTTTATTTTTTTGCAGTACACTTTACCAGCTTTTCTGAAAAATATACCTTTATTCTCGGAACACACTGATAACGATTATCTGTAATATTACACAGATTGTTGGTAATTTATTGCCTATGTCAATAGTGTGAAATAACCAGAATATAGGTACAATGACTTACAACACAACTTTTAAGGGAAATTTTATATAAGATGTGTAAAAATATTATTGTTTTTGAAGAAATAGTCTATAAGAGTAATAATAAATTATTTTATTATACGGAAAAAACTTACTCCATATTTAAAACTTCTTTAGTAATTCTTTAACACAAATTGTTTAAAACCAATTTGGAGTGCTGTGGTCCCAGGCTGTACACGTATTTTCGAGAATTTTTGTAGATAAAATTTTGTAGATATGAATTTATTTTGTTGATATAAATACAAAAAAATTGTAACAGTGACTAGAATTCAATGTGATATTTCATTTGAATAATAAATACAATTTAAAAAAGTCTGAGACAAATACTAAAACGTAGAACATACAGGTATTTTAAGTGTGGAGTTTCTACCGATTTGGAAATGGGGAAACTGCCACTGTTTTCATCGATATAACATTTGGCATCGGTTTTTTTTCAGAAATTCAATTTACTCCTCCAAATTCAGTTGACAAATGTAAGCTTAATTACCTTTTATTTATATACATCAAAAGATGATGGCACGGATAAGTATACAGAAACAATCAGTAAAATAAAAGATTTTTGAAAAAGCACAAGTAATATAAAATTGAGTATAATTAGTAGAAGCAAAGTTCATAGAGAATATCTAAATAATGCTTATAGCAAAATAGAAATAAATACTAGTTTTCATTCGTTCTGGTTAAACTGAGATGTAACTCAGTTGAGTGATGGAAGAGCGATGCAAAAAAATCAAAACATTTTTACATTTGACAGTTGACGTGGACGGGAACGTAACCGTAATTGAAACGAATTGTACAAGATGGATAGCACTTTCATTTAAAATGGGGGGTCCATAGGTACTACAGCCCTCCTTTTCTCCGTTCCTGCTTTGACATTTTAGACCAAAATTACACGGAAACTGTGCCCATGCGACGTAAGATAAAAATATGTGTCAAATTTCAAAAAAATATTTCTAAAACCATCGAAGATATAGGTAAAAATCAGTTTTAAATTTTTTATTTTGACACCCTGTAATTTGAAAATGGGGTATAAGAAAAGTCCTATTATTATTTTGACTCTACCTACTAATTTGTAACATCCTGTATAATATACAGTCGTGGACGAAATAATTTTAACTAAACTTTAATTTATGCTGTTTACTCCGCTATGTATGTCGACATATAGCGCACACAAAAATAAGTCATTATCTATCACAATTCATAAACTAGCTAATTTATTTGATTTTGTGCAATTTCCTATTGTGCAAGATAACCAAACTACAGGTTTCAGAAAAGTTTTCTGGATGATTTCCAAACTTTTTTCAAGAAAAAGCGGTACACCCCGCTCTATTAAAGTCGTCGAAATCTCTTTCTAGCTCGGCACTAAAATATAATTTTGATATAATGTTTTATTAATCCGGCTCTGGCTATATTTTAACACAGCAACAGCTGCAAGCGCATCAAAACAGAAACACTTCTCGATTTCTGACATCTCCTACATATGCGTCTATGCCAAAATTATATTCCACATGTTTACATATATTTTAATTTTGGCCAAGAAATATTTAGAATGTTTACGCAATATTCCAGCATAAAATATACAATGCGTGGCTATCAAGGATTAATAAATTTTTAGGACTGTCCGTACAGGCATCCCAACTATTTTTATTACCGTTATTATTTTTGATATAACTATCGAGCACTTAATATTAAAATAAACTAGAAATATATATGAGTCGTGCAAACGGTTTTTTTAATGTATGTTTTTCTTACTTCACACGGAATATGTTTGTTTTTATAACTTATTATTTTTATATCGTGTATTTTATTCGTTTATTATTTCAACGCGCGTTCTATCAAAAACAGATTTAAGGTTTCAAATTCTTGTTCAAGTTTATCAGTATCGAAAGTATTCATTACATAAGGTAAGGGATAATAAATAATTAAGTTGTTGTGAGTATATTTCTTATCTGCAAAGGCAAAATAACTATTAACTATCCATTGTTATAAATAATTATAGTTCCCTAGCAACAACATTTTATGACGCAAGTTATAAGAACAAAAAGTAGTAACACCCTGTAACTCTCTTAATAAGCTTTGAATAAAAAATGTTGTAAAACAAACAACCCAATTATTTTCATACCTGACCCCTGACCAAACTTATTGTTAACACCCTGTAAGTATATCTTCATAACCTTTGAAGTTTTCTATCTGGTGAGGCGCAAGGAAATAGATATGTCAGATTATTATTATATTAAATGGTATGAAATCTCTGATTTGAAAATGGAAGAAAGTTTGAACATTGTTAAAATAAATATATTTATGACATGACCCAATAGTTTCATCCTCAGAAATATGACTGGGAATGGGGTCAAAGTTAAAGAAAACCAATTCATTGTCTACGTTTCGGCTGTATTTAAGCCTTCTTCAGGACAATCCAAGAAAAGTTTCCCATGTAAAATACAATTACACAAACTGGGGAATAAGATAGGTACTTATATAGGACGTTTCTCAATTGTTTTTATTGTCAACAAAATTCTCGATAGTTTGTCCCGTTAAAAACAATCGTTTTTTGTAATATACAGTGCAAACATTTAGTATATAGTTTTATTATTCTTGCAGTTTATTAAATATTTTGATGAAAATATAATGAATTATTCATTTCTTCGTATGATGTAAGTCGTCCGAATTCTTGCCGCAACTATAATATAGAAGAAGAATAATAATTATCTGAACATTGTTAAGTTATGTACTACTGTGTCTTCTATAATATGATATGTTGCCTATTTTATTCCCCATTTTATATAATTGTATTTTACACGGAAAACTTCTTGGATTGTCCTGGAGAAAACTTAATACAGCCGAAACGTCAACTTCCCATTCTCAATAATATATTTTTGAATGTTAAAATAGGACTTACCTGCAATTTGTTCTGGAGGGAGTTCATCCTGAAACAGGAACAAGAAATATATTACTCAAATTATTATTTAACACAGTTAAAACGATTGCAAATGTATGTTTCGTAATAATTCAGTATTAGAAACTGGAGAAAATAAAACAAAAAACAAACCATAACACAGGCAATCTAATCATTTCTTCTCCAAATATTTAAAATGTAAATAGTAGAAATGTAATAGGGAGAGGCACAAAATGAATACAATTTTTCGAAAATATAATAAAATCTACAAATTGTAGGCAATATTTTAGTTTACTCTAAAAATAATTATAATCTAATTTTCGACTGTCCCTATTTATAACATAAACCTTAAAAAGACAGAGATTAAAAATAGTATATTTTGGAAAAACAGACCCAAATAGTGAGAATACTATTTCTACTAACTTAATTTCATTTATGAATTGATATTTGATACTACATTTATATTTCCATCATTGTTTGTCGTATATAAAAAGAGAGACAATTGAGACCGCATAGAAATAGGGACATTTGTAGTTTTGCATCTGCTACGTGTCGTAGGCTTATACGTGTGTCCCAAAATTAACCTGCCAAAATTAAACTGTAAATTTTACGGATAAAGAGAAAAAAAAGTTATATAAACATAAGCCGAAATTTTACATGAAAAAGGTACTCCAATTGCACTTCGATAAACTGCTCCGTTTTCTAGTAATATTAATTTAAAAATTTTGTGACATTAAATAATCAAAATATCCCTAGTAAGCTGTGACAAAATCCGATCAACTTATTTAACGCATATTAAAGTGCTATTCAAATGTTTTGAAGTATTAGAATACTATTAAAGTGGATATCAGTAATGTAATTCTGTGTAACTTCTTGAAATTTAAAATATCATTCAAAAAATTTTAAAAACATCTGTAATATGGGTCAAATAAAATGATAAATACCTTCTCAAAACCTACTTAGGGACAATTTGACCGCTTGCATATCATATCTAATATTTTTGTGGTCAACATTTTTAAACTAATATTACTCGAAAACCGAACAATTTATCGAAGTAAAACAAAGTGTCTTCTTTGTAAAATGGTCCAACCTTTTTAATTTGATGGGAAAATATCGAGAGATGAAAAAAGTTAAGGCACCCCAGTTTAGCACGCCTATGACTAAATTTATGCGGAATTGTGGTTAGAACATTAGATTTTCATTTGAATTGTGATTCTCAATTTAAAATTTGATTCCTATGTCTCGATCCAATTCTGAAATATTTGGGAAAAAAATTATTTTAGGGTTCCCCTTTAAGGGGCCCTTAGCTCCGTTAGAGGGTGTTTACCGACCGTTCATAAACTTATTTTTTCTTAGTTTTGGTCGGAAAATAATAATAATGACTTTATTAAGGCGGGGCTCAGTCAATGACTGCTTGCGCCCAACCTGAAATATTAATTACATAATTGTTTACAAATATATTGAATTATTTTTTATAACAATAGTATCACAACTACAACTAATTTCGTCATGCTCTATTACTATATCCACAACTTATTTTGAATAAATACATATATCTCTTATAGGTAATTAAGTATTGCAACTAGCAGCGATACATCTATACATATATTTTAATTAAGTATATGTATTAAAGTGATTTTGATTTTTCTTTTAAATGTGTATAGATTATGTGTAGACTTAATTTCTAGAGGTAGTGAATTATATAAAAATCCACAGTTAATCTTTGGAAGGCTAATTTTGGGACACCCTGTATACACAAAAGACAATATTTCTTAAATATGTTTTTGAAATATTTTTAAGCTGTTTGTTTGAAATTTAATTCATGTATATTTAGGTTTAAGTACTATTTTAATTCATTTAAAAATTTTATATTGGGCGAACACTATTTTTTTCCAAAATACTTTCAAGATGCGTTTCTATTTCCGAAATGATTATACACTTTAAAGAATTATGCTTTTCATCATATTTATGAACATCTCACGAGTTTTTTTACTTTAAGCAGATGGATATATATATTAATTACTTTCTAAGGATGTGAGCCAAATAATATAATTTTAAAGTGAGTGATGAAACGGCTAAAACCCGGCTAATACGAATTCTTTATGGAATGGGAAAATGCCGATTGCCATGTCAACTGTTGCAAAAGCTGGCCTCTTTATACTATCCCATTCCATCAGATAGTGGATGACAAAAATCTCATCACTTTATATTAAAATGGTTAAAGAGGAATTGAGAGACAGCATTATGAAATTTCATTCGAAAGTATATCAAAAAAGTATGCCGCTGGCGATGATGAAAAACAGTTTAATGTTGGCTGCTGTCCCAGTTTGAATATAAATCCTGAAATCTTTGTAGTATCTACTGCATTCATAAATACGAAACTTATTTTAATTTTAGCTGTGGGTATAGTTGCCTCTAATTTATTATAATAAAATAATTAAATCTAACTTTAACGCTCACAGGATGGAAAAATTTTTATGTTTGTATAGGGAATCTTCAAACGTTCAGAAATAGCTTTTGTTTAAATGTAAAGAGTTAGCTTCTCGCGTAAACATGTAAATAGATCAATTAATTAAATGAAAGAATAGATAGTTTATGAAGTCTTTAAAGTTGTCGTGGGTTATTTTTTCGCTCAGGCGGAGAAATAAATATTAGTGCAATAAAAGAAAACAGACACCCATTCCAATTCATAAATTTGAACATTTGGCATATAAAAGCACATAAAAACTGAATTCACACTATAAAACCTCCCATTTCAATTTGTTGTTTATATATTTCGAGAAAACTGTGTATATAAAAGCGTCCACTGTGTAAAAATTATCTCACTATTCCCAAGCACTGCACAAAGCGTGTGGTCACTAAGAAATTAAAAAAAAGCGAAAGACATGTACCATTTCGGTGGCTGTTCGTCGTAGATCACCCTTTACTGAATGAGAGAATGAGGAAGAACTAAGTACTTAGCCGCTCGCGCCCCTTATTATGACTTTCGTTGGTGTTATAGTGGGTTTCTACTCTCCATTCTCGGTTCCTATAATTTCGAATAATCTTTTTCAAGACGTTGCGCTCCCACACAGCATCTGGCTGAAAGCATGTCCCGGCCAATGGGGATATTTGAAAACGGCAGCAAATTCGAGTATCCAGTATTTTTAGAATATAGTTGAAACAAATGCTGCGTTTGCCTCAATCTTCCACTATTTGATATAGTAATTTTGGAATTTATTTTCGTATCATTTGCTGGCGGATTTTAGATTTCGGCGATCGTTTCGCTTACACACAATTTCACCGAGAGTTAAGAACCGAAATTTTTTCAGCAAACAATTTTATTTATTTAAACAAAATTTATTCCAGGAAAACAAAGATTTTTTGGTGTAATGAACACTTTTTTGTCAAAAATAAATTGATTTATTTGGTAAGAAAATTTAATTAGTTATCCATTTGCTATAGATTTTTCAGGTGTAATTCTATGCTGGTCGGGGCATTAGCCCGCAGTTGTTTCTTGAGCAATAAGTTGTTGACCTAAATAAGCAGTTTAATTGGAAAAAAAATTCTTTGAAATATGAAAATATTGTTTTATCATAGAATATAATTAAATAGACACCAGAAGTATATCACTGAAAAACAAATGTTTTTTTTAGTTCAACTTGCGCGTTTTAAAATTGTCATGACAAAATCAACTACCCCAGAAACGTGAAGTATAAGTGTAACCTTTTTAATTATTGATCTGACAGGAGTACCTTGTAGCGTCAAATGAAATATTACTAACAAATATGTCAAAAACTTTATTCAAATATTCAACAATCTCAATCCTTATAATGAATGTGAAAAGTACAGTTGGTATTGTTTGAAATATTAACACTTCGGTTCTTTAAATCGGAGGAAATGCTGTTCAAATTAAAACTGCTTACATTCTAGGAAGTCAATGAGGTTGCCCTTCCATTAATGGCACTCTCAATAATGTTTGAAACGTGCTTCTTATTGCTAATACTCTCTTCAATGTAACCAGTCGCCACAGCTGCCGATTTCCATCCTACTTGTCGTTGGATTTGATCTATTGTCATGCCACTATTCTGTTGCTTGGTTGGGAGATCGATCTTTCAGGTTAGGCAGCGTGGACGCAGGCTGAGTTTGGATGGGAGACCAAACTTGGGCCGAGACTGTGGCAGTCCGCCCGAGGTCTGGACACTCACCATGCTCCGCAGGCGCACGTGTGGCAGGGCAGAAACCCCCGATAAATGGAAATGAGGACAGAGCAACAAAAAATCTCTGTAACTCGGACCCATACTATCACACATAAATCTGTAAGAGACTTTGCCACCGAGCCATCCATATTAATTGGATGGTTTGAAAAAAGAACTCTCTTAGTAAGGAGGATGTACAAAGGGACTAATAAGGCCTAAGTGCTGCAGTGGGAAGCAATTTCCGCTGTACCTCCGCACAATTACATACATACATACATGCCACTATTCGCTATAATGGTAGCGGATGTACATCGAAACGCACGTCTAAGTCATTTCTCAGAATCGTCCAATTTAAGATAACAATTTGCAAGGGACATGATCCAAATGAATTAATACCAATCACTTGATTGGTGCGCTTCCCCTTATTATACCAAAAGGAAACTAGATCTGTACTTACATTTTGGGGACGTAATGATAAATACTGCTTCACCAAACTCATATAACTAATTCCATCACTGTCGGCAACAGTAAAAAGTCCAGCCTTCACTGTCTTAGATGGTCGGATAGTAATAAGCAATCCGCTTCCTTCTTCCTTGATGTCATGTAAGCGTTGAGTCGCACAATTCACATCTTCTACAAGAGCCAATGATACCGCAAATGGCTACCACCTTCAGAAATAAATACGTAATGTCCGGTGCATCTGTGAAAAACTTCTGCAAATCGTCTTCCTTGAATATAAATGCTTTCTTGACTACATCATTCTTGCTTCATGAATGCATGCACTTTTACAAATGATTTTAAATCAACCCCATTGTTTATCCTCAACATAGTTTGCAATTTCGAATGGATATCCCACATAGTCGTTGCCTTGTACTGCTTCGACATTTTCTGAAGGTAAGCAAGCACAACTCGTTCATCTGTATCTGTTACCTTTCGCTCTTCCACCATTTGATGAACTTGTCGTTTTCCGATTTTTGCGATATTAATCTCGATTCTGCTTTACTATTTAAGCAATCAATATTAAAACTCATTTTTAAACAATATACAACCAGTAACAACTGTCGTGACAAGAATTAATCTTATGTGGCAGATTACAAATTAATTTTTGTTTTTCTGATTTTCATGACAACAAAAGGTATACTGTAAGTTTACCAATAACTGGTCTTTGAAACAGTTTCTCTATTTCGAGCATTCCAGCTTCGCCGTCGTGCTCGAAAATCGAGCATATTTCGAAATCGAAACCGATATATGTTGACTATTTGATTTTTCAGGTGTAGGTCTATGCTGGTCGAGCAAAAACAAGACTTAAAAGAATCTGTTGCCCTGTTTTGCAAGACAAAACTGAATCTAATGTTGCAAGATGCCATGTCCAACTCAACAGCTCAATTTTTGTCAATATGTAGTGAATGGTGGTTAGAGCCTACCAATGTAAGTCGTTGGGCGCAAATTCGGCCTGCTTAATAATAATATGCCGCTCCCTCTCCCGCACAAATCTCCAACTTCTGGGCTAATGATTATAACGAGTGAAAATATGAACTCTTTAAACAATAATTATGCCCATATCAGAAAGAGTACATATTTAGTATCTTACATCTTAATAAATAAAAAACTCATTGAGCAGATCTTGTTGAACACACATTTATCGTTTCAAAGAACTACTTACTTGAAACCAGTTATATAAATATCGAAATAAAATAACAACATATATCAGCGGTTTGTTGTTTCTGAAAGTATTTCTATTTTCGTTATCAAAACAAGAGTAACGTAAATTGGTAGCACACAACCCTGATCTTTGGTACTAACTCGCTTGGGCTTGATGCTATATCATTTTTATTGGACAGAAATGGTAAACAAACTTCTAATGCCATTGTTTTTAGGCATTAGTTGAAATTTAGATGCAACATCGTCTATTTAATAAATATTATAGTTATGTAAACGATCAAAAATAAAATCTACACTTCAAAGGTTTATTTTGAATAACTGACTGCGTGAAGGTAAATATTGATGAACTTTCATCACTGTAGTGGGTGTATTTCTTTTACGGGTGGCAGGTTGATTATTTCACTATGAGAACTTCAATGAATTTAGTTCCCCATTAGTATTATTAAATAATATTTCATAATTAATATTTACTGTTTAATATCCCTTCAATATTTTAAACCTGTCTGTTATACAAACTTAAACACCTTATTGAAGTTTCATAATTGTTAACATAACCAGAAGAAAAATATTACATTTTTATAATTTTTAAACAATGTGTCAACCCGTACTCTATAGTTGATATAAAAAATACTATTACAAATTTAGTCAACATAGCAGTATGAAATTAGACCATTACTGAAGATTCTGAAGATAAAGGTTCTATGATCAGGAATTAGGCGCTTTGGATACCTTTCTCGATATAACTCAACAACTATTCTTCTTGAATTTTTTTGTGACGCCGTAAATTAGCAACATACTAACTTTTTCTGAATGAGAAAACATTTTGTAAGCACAAAAGTCATACGTTTGACGTTCATATTGATTAATGACAAGTATTTTGTGACATTCATGCACTTTAAACAACGAACATTCAGTTATTTTCCAACGGCTACTTGATTCTTCCACCGCGAATGCGATTTTTAGCTGGTATTTTTTTTGAGACTAGTTTCGACGGTATGTTTCTGAAAAAAATATGATTGATGACGTCATTAGTCGTTTCTGTCAAATCCCAAAGAAAAGAATGGAATTTTTCTGAACATAGTTTCAATTTATAGTTCCTAGACAGAATCCGTGGTTTTCAAGTTTTTCTATACTCCGAGACAGTCGTGTTTAAAAATATAAATCTACATGACGCACCTTTCTCCCATTTTTGCAAGAAATTTCAGTGTCGAATTAATGGATGAGGTCAACGTCACTGTTTCGATAAAAATAACGTTCTATTTCAGAAATTATGCCTTTCAGTAGTAGGTGTGTACTGAGAACGTAGCTTACCACGTAAAGTAATATACTTATGAGTCTATATATAATTTAGAAGCATAGCATACTGCTGAAAACTGGAAACTTTAAAGCCAGATACAGGATGCTCACAAAAACTCAAAGATACAGAAAACATTGATATCTGTCGTCTAAATACCATTCTGCTATTAATATTGACTGTAAGGCCACTGCAAAAATAAATTTTCAGTTTCTACCATTAATTCATACAATTTCAGAAAAGTGGATTATGTAGCATGATATGAAGAAATGGATAATATTGGTTGGTCTTGCTTGAAGACTTTTAAGAGTGTGAACGATACGTGCTCTGATTTTATAGGAAACTGTATTAAAATTCCTGATACATGTGTTCCCAACTATACCCAAAATAAAAGAAATAAATTTCCTCTTTGATTTAACTTTAACTATTGAGTAAAGAATTAGTTACTCAATGTTTTAACATAAGTAATTATATTAAGCGTAAATCCAAACTATTCAGAAGGCATCTATAATGTTGCAGCATTTAATAAGTTTAATATTTTAAAGGAACAAATTAAAACTAATGTTAATCCAGAATATCGGGATTACGTTTTGGCAGCGGAGACAAACATTAAAAATAATACTTCTAAATTCTCGACTTTTATCACAATGTGAATTGTCAGTAAAAGGTGTTATAATAATATTCAAATGAATAAACTGCAAGAAATTATGAATACATTTGCAAATTTCATCGGGAGTGCCTCAGGGAAGCAACCTGGGACCTTCGTTATTTAATATTTTTATGAATGCAATAGTTAATATTATAGATATTTAGTATTATTATTGTGAGAGACTTTATACTACGCTCATGTTATGTCAAAACTAAAGTATGTCTTAATAGTTTGGAATAATTACTATCAAAAACAATATTAAAATATGTTTCCTCAATCTCTTGTCTTTTAAAATAGATGGCATTTACCCTGACATTGGTGTACCTCACGATTCTTTACGCCAGACACATGGTTTTAAAAGCTTAAGTGTTCGTAAGCGTCATTTAATTATATTTTTGTTTAAAGTAATTAACAATGCTGCCGATGTTACCTATTTTAAATAAAAAATGCTTATGCTCTCATGAGTTTGTTTCTTAGTAGTAGTAGACCGAAATAGTTCCAAGAAATATTGGAAAAACCTGTAAGGAAGTAAAGAAAAAAAACCCAAACATTATTTTTAGTATGGAAAAGTTTAGACAATCAGTGTAATAAAAAGTTATAGTGGGACTAACCCACATAACCTTAATATCTGTAGACAAACGTCACTGTTATTAGTACGAACATCCAAACGATAAGACATCAATCTTAATTTCAACAACTGCTACTACTGTATTTTTAAAAACCAGTTATTTCTTACTCTGTATATTTTTAGATTTATGTTAGATAAACGGACATATTTTCAAAATAACATTATATGATACAGAAACGATGTTCAGTTTTACGATGGTAACAAGTGTCGTAAAATGAAATGATTGGAATGTCATAAATGTTATGTTAATACATACATCAAAAGTTGATGGTGTCACAAAGTTTAAAAATTGAGGAGCTACATTTCCGCGAAATTAATAGATAAATATTCCATATGAAACTAAATACTGGTTACAGGATGTTCGGATTATAAGTGTCCATATTGAACGGGTATATCTCACTAAAAACAACAAAAAATGTCTAAAACGAACAGTTTTTCTACAAATACATTTCAAAAATAAAAATATAACTGCAATAAAATTCAAAACTGTGTTACGAAATTACCAACTAAGGTACAATTAAGGTTAAGTAAAAGCTCATGTAACGTACGACAACATTGCAATCTATCACCTGCTGCTATTAACCTAAAAATATTACTAGTAGTATTGTGGCTACTGCGTTTCGTTTTTTTGTACATTGTGCTTGCTTTATATTTGTGAGTGTACATAAACAAAAATGAAACAATTTGTATTATTATCATGTCCAGCTGCATGACATGTTAATTTGACAAAACTGTCTGACTATGAGGGTTTGTATGGTAAACTTTTTTCGCAAGTAACAAAGTTATTTTGAACACTTATAACTACTTCATATTTTATTCTGTTTTGTGAAAAAGCTTTAAGAAAGCCATTCACAGTATGTTTAGGTGTACTTGTAATTATTATGTACAAAGATCTGACAATACTGACATGGTATGTGAGCGGCGTTGTTACATTATTCAAGAACTGTTGTTGTCATAATTCTGTTACGGTTCATCAGAGAAAAAAAAATATTAAGTAAATATGTTTCGTTTGGTACAATTTATCATATAACAAAATAACAGTCCTTTAATGTCATATTATTTTATTTTACTTTATTGTAAAGATATTATAGAGAATTCAAATCAATTTTCCTATAATTGCCATCAATGAGGTCTGCAATTCTTTGACCTCTCCTGGTTGGCTCTGCATGTGAGGGAAAATCCATCCATATACTGATAAATAAATATTTGAGTGGGTCTAGGGATACCGATATCAGCCTAGCCCGAGAACAACAAGGGCAGGTGAAGGAATACTAGCCAAATCTAGAGACGTGCACTCGTTTCACTTTAATCAAATAGCACCGGCCGTGGGAGCCTCAAAAACGCCATATATTTCTAATTTTTTAAGCGTATTCCATATACAAGGTGTAACAGTAGTAAGTATTCAAAACTTGTGAGCTTGTAAAACAAGTCGAAAAATTACGAAAACCTTAGTACAACTTTTGTCAGTGGCTCCTAAGGGAGATACGCTTACTTAAAGGGGTAACCTCAGCAACAGTTTTTAATGCGTAACATCAAAACGGTTCAACATTAAGTCTCGAAATTTTGATGAGATATTAACCTTGACGTGTTTAATAAGTCTCATAAAATAGATTTCAAAAATTTCTACAGGGGCGTGAAAAAATGCAAGACTCAAGGACAAATTTAATCATATCTTTTTAGTAGTTAATTTTTTCTAGTTTCTGACTCGAAAATATTGAAATTTGAAGTATTTAACATAAAAACGGTACTCTTGTTAAATTTCAATAGGATGTACCGTTTTTCAGTAAAATCGATTTCAATCACTCTTAACGTGCCCCATTCAACATCCATAGTCAAATAAATTAATAAATTGCAGTGCGCCATGAAGAAAACAACTAATCTGACAGTTAACAAATATGTCAAGTATTTTTAACACTCTTAACAGTAACAATTAAAAACAATAGTACAAATAAAAATACCGTAATATAAATAACATAAAAACAACGCCTTTCGGTGCAAAGAAATATTTTATAATTGGGTACATTTCTATTGGGGAACTTTATACCATATCGGTGTGAGGCTGCTCTTGCGCTCCCATGACACTCCACCTAACGTCAAAAGCATATCTACATACTCAGAATACGTAAACGGTTGCAATTTTAAATAATTTTTATATATTTTTGTTCACTATAAAATGGCACTGCGTATACTCAAATAATACAATTTTCAAACTAAAAATACTTGACATATCTGTTAACTGTCAGACTAGTTGTTTTTTCCATGACACACTGCAATTAATTTTTTTGGCTATGTATTGGATGTTAAATGTGGGTCACGTTAGGAATGATTGAAATCGAATTTACTGAAAAACGGTACATCCTATTGAAATTTAACAAGAGTACATTTTTTATGTTAAATACTTAATATTTTAATATTTTGGAGTCAGAAACTAGAAAAAATTAACTACAAAAAAGATATGATTAAATTTGTACCAGAGCCTTGCGTTTTCTTACACCCCTGTAGAAAATTTTGAAATGTAGTTAATGATACTTATTAAGCACGTCAAGGTTAATATCTCACCAAAATTTCGTGACTTAATGTTGAACTGTTTAGATGTTACGCATTAAAAACTGTTTCTGGTATTACCCCTTTAAGTGAGCGTATCTCCCTTAGGAGCCACCACTGACAAAAGTTGTACTAAGGTTTTCGTAATTTTTTGACTTGTTTTACAAGCTCACAAGTTTTGAATACTTACTACTGTTACACCTTGTATTATGACAAATAAAAATAAAACCACGTTTATATAGAAACGGACTAGAAACAGAGTAAAACTGAGACTAAGCAGTCGTATTAAACAATAGCAAAAATGTTTGGCAAGAAACGAATAATAAATTTAGTGGGCAAATTATTTCCTAGTTAACTTTTACGTTAATTTTATTGTGACCATAAATATAAACTAATGTTTCTTATTTATTATACTTGGACCAATTTATTTTGGAAAATGCGTTTCTTTACTAGTTTGTCACACATTTAATTTTTAGTTCAGTTTTTCTGAAATTACACTCAGTCTACGATTTTTCGGTTTTTTCTTTTAACCTCCCATTGTTTACTTTAAAATAAAATCTTAAAACAAATTAAAACATATTACTTAGTTCATTAGCATGCAAATTAATGTATTCCTAGATCGAGATATACATACTATTTCTTCGGTGCACATTCATCTCTTCCAAGTTAGATAAAACATTCGGATTTCTCTTAACGCACACATAAATCTATCCGTAGAATTTACGATGTGTTTATTTTTTTACTTAAGCATGTTATATATTTCACCAAATTGTAGTAAAAGTGTAATATTGGATAAGCTCTACTTTTACATAATGGATCATTTAAACCTAAAGAAAGTAAAAGTATTAGTAAATAGCTCGTTATCTATATGAAAAAATACAAAATACTGTGGTGTGTAATTGGTGGTTTTCTACCTCGTGCGATTGTAATAGTATATAAAATGTATTCCCGTATAATTTTACAAAAGAAGATACTATTTCTATTGTAATGTATAAGTTTAATAGATTTGCTCGATACAATGTTGAGCAATTGTTACTTTAAATAGTTTGTTTACGGTGTTTACAATTATTAGTGTTAATATTATTCTTGCTTTTTAAAAAACCGTTTATATCTCAAGAACTGTTAAACCACAAATAGAAGCAAGTTTTCAATGAGAAAACATAAAAAATACATTAAATGGACGTTTCTTTAATTTACTTTTTGGTTCGTTGGGAATATACAGGGCGGCCAAATGAAAACGAAACAGCCATTTTCAGGAACTGCGTCAAGTTTGTAGAAAAACGTTCAGACAAGTCGATTTTAGATTAAAGGAGGCTGGTATTTTTGACTCCGCCACTTTCACCCCCAAGCAAGAGTAAACGTCACTACAAAATATTTAAATGGCATTGGGAGTTGAGTATTATTGTTCATAAAGTATAGCGAAATGATATCTACCTTTTCCGCAATGGAATAAACCACAGTGTTTCATTGTCAAAAACAAAATTAAATAAACTACCAACCAGCGCTTCCAAATAATATTAGAAAATAAATTTGGAATCCACTAAGTTTACGTTCGTTGTGTTTAAATAATAAAGCTTAATTGAAACATGTCTGGAAATAAAATAAATGGATCACTGTTATACATCCACTTGCTTCTTAATGGTAAGAAACTAGCTTCAGTTTAAAAAGATATTTTAGTTTCGTTAATGATATAAAATACATTTTAAATTTCCTTGACCATCCGTACATTTAAAGTTTAAACAAAGTCATAACAAGCAATATTTGACAATAATTTTCTACATAAGTACATTTTGAATATGTCTATCATACTTTTAATCTACGACTTGAAATTTTATGTTATATATGTATGTATCTGCGATTAAAGTTAGTATGGAAAATCTTGAGTTCTCAGAATCACAACAAAACAGTAAATTGGTTCTGTTCCAAACTTACACACAAGTTTATGTACTGGACAGACAAACAACATTGGAAATATAATTGAAATAATAAACCCTGTTTGTTCGTCTGACACATTTGTAATCCTGACTTGCTCCCAAGAATAATTGAAAGTGGATTAGATTATTTAAGTGCATACAATAATAACGTAAATATAAAATATTACATTTCGTAGTTAGGGAACAGGATGTTAATTTTATTGCGGAACAGATTTATTTTCAAATGTAATGGTGCCTATTTCCATTTCTTCTATTATCTTGTTTTTCTCAGTGCGAAATTTTAAATAGTTGAGCATAAATAGTTAACTGATCATTTTGCTACAAAGGTTTATTTAATTTTTTTTCAGGGGTGGCGGTATAATACGAGCATAAAAACATAACTTATCTACTTTCATTTAGTAATATGGATTTTACGGTTCTATAATGAAAAAAAAAAAAGTTTTTATTAACAATTTTCTGTTAAACAAAACCCCGTTTTTAGAAGAATGATTTATTTATTATTAAAAAAATATATAAAATTTAAGGTTTATTATAAACATTAATAATACACTTTATAATTAGAAATTTGTATACCAGAAGCTCGAGCTGTTTAAGTTCGAATTTCCAATCGTTTCACTCTATGTTCTTCTTTGTTATCTGTTTCTTACTTTCTAAAGAATCCTCAACATAGTATTCTGCCGTAGAAGATTTCCAGCCCCCATGACGCTTTAACATCTGCATATCTACACCGCTTTCAACCAGAATGGTGGCTGAGGACCTTCTAAAACAACGTCCAGTGTATTATTCGGGATTCTTCAATCCAAGATTTGTCCCAATCATGTTTAGAATGCTTCCAAAAGTATTAACTCCAACAGACTGGGAGGTATATTTTCGTTGTCTGTAGAATACAAAAAACCGCCTGCGAGTTGCATTAGGAGGACGAAGTGCAGAATATTTTTAAAAAATATTTAATCAGTTGATATTTGTTACATTTCCTTCTGTTAGAACAAATTCTCGGACCATTTTTGTTTTCGAGCATGGAATCACAATTTTTATGTAAAGGTCATTATATAGAATATGATCCATCATTAGCTTAGTTAATTCTTCGCAACGACAAGCCTCAAAAATGCTGATTATCATAGCAACCTTCATGAATAAATATGTTTCATCATCTGCAGCGCTTAGAAACTTATATAATACTTCCTCTATACAAACTTTTTGGCCTTGCAACCCTCTGAAGTTCTTTCCAAAAATGTTTTTTCATGACTGAAATCATAGTTCTCAACATTGAATAACGAGTCCAGAGTGTAGATGGTTTCTGAGAGTGTTGCTTTCCGATGAAATAAGCCAAAGGGACTCAGACATCTCCTTTGCTTTGCTAGCTTTGCATCAATCTTCAAACTTTTGGTCGTCTAACTCATACCGTGCCTTAGATTTTCGATACACTTCAGATTCACTTATTTTGAAAAAACGCTTTTTATATTTTTGGGTTTGTTTGACAGTTCCCAAGCAAACTTGATCCGTATACTTAACAGCAAGTAGTTTTCTGTTCATAGCCGATTTTTGTTACACACCTCCTATTTCCTCTTGGATACGATTCTGGCGGTCTATTCTTGACTTTCCATATCCTCTCTCTCCTCCTTTGGAGACTTTTGTCCCGATTTTGTGATTTCTTTTACTTTTAATTTTAGAAAACATCAGCACTTGCTGGTAACCATTTTGGCATTTTTTTGTAGAATTGAAACGTAACAATTTTTGAAATATTTATTAAATTTTACCTTTAGATAAAAAATAAATATGTGGTCGTTAGTACATCTTTCAACAATTGATTTAATTCTTGTATCATGATTAATGACAGACTCTGGAGATGTAAATAGCTTGACAAACTGTCAAAGTACAAAAAAAAAATGAACGCTGATGTCGACTCGCCGTTCTATTTCCAAACAATTCTGAATAGGACTCGAGCGGGTGAATGACAGTGGACGTAGGTGTAAATAAACTGAAAAAATAATTATATTTCTGTCTGAGAATATTTCGGGTAATTCAATATATTGAACTGAATTCGTAAAAATAAACAAATGAATTGGTTTGCGTAGAAAGCGTACTATTTTCACACTCCCGTCCTGTCCGATTTCAAATAAATATTTGCGTAATCCTATACCCTTTGGTATTTATTATTAGGATTGCGCATATCAAAGCTGGGATATCCACAGTTGGGACGAAATATTAAATATTTAAATATGTCTTTATTTTCTTCAGTTTGTTTACTTTAAAGTTAAAAATTCTTATCTAACTAAACTGTTCATAAAGACTGTTTATCTAAATTTTTATAAAAACAATAGCTGAATTAACATACTTTGGAAGGAAATAGCATGGAACTAAACTAAGAAATGAAGAAAATTGCCGATTTTTTTGGCTTAGCCTAGAAAATCATCTTCAGAGAGGGCTTGAACTCTCTCTTTTGTTTATCCTCTTATACTATTTAAATTCTCCTCAAAGAATATAACAACTTATAAATAAAAGTGAACAATCTTATATGCAGAACTATGTTTGAATGTCTACATTGAATTAAAAAATACGTAGGTATTTTAAAAGATTTCTACACCTAAAAAATTGTTGGTTAGATCGCTTTCTGCCGTCACATATTCATTTTACTACGATACCTTTGAATATTCGCAGGTGTCATGAGATAACATTCTTGTTATTTGCTAAACTCTATATTATTCAGTTCTTAAATGTCTTAAAATACTTGTATTCGTAGAAAACATTATTTCAAGAATACGGCACCCTTAACATGATTAATATTCCCTAATTTGCCAGACGCCCAGTACTTATTGCAGGATTTTGTTCAAGCGCTTGTAAAGCATTTTCCTGTTGTCCACTGTTCGTGCATTACAAAATTTAATGTAACTTTTCCCGTTTTCCCCAAACATCTATGAACATTCAAGAAAGTGTTTGCACAAGGTAATTGGAGGTCAGGGAATACATCTTAATAGAGATGCCGTGCTTCATTCAAATTTCCGTTTGCTTTTCCATACCTAAAATGTATGTCGGCTATTTTTTCAAAGGAATAATTCACCATATTTACTTATTTTGTAAAAAAATGTATTAAAAACTAACTTAAATACTTAAAAAACAAGTGACTCGACACTTTATGTTATCTTTTTTTATTTATTTTTATTTTATTTTATTTTATTTTATTTTATTTTATTTTATTTTATTTTATTTTATTTTATTTTATTTTATTTTATTTTATTTTATTTTATTTTATTTTATTTTATTTTATTTTATTTTATTTTATTTTATTTTATTTTATTTTATTTTATTTTATTTTATTTTATTTTATTTTATTTTATTTTATTTTATTTTATTTTATTTTATTTTATTTTATTTTATTTTATTTTATTTTATTTTATTTTATTTTATTTTATTTTATTTTATTTTATTTTATTTTATTTTATTCCAAACAGACCAAACGTTGCCTAATTACATGGAATACTAACATAATACAGAATTAAGGAAATGCCTAACTGAATTACAAAAACAAACTATAAAAGTAATAAATCAATAAAATATAGACAAAAATGACAAACGATTTATAACTATTTGCAGAGGTGTAGCCAACATAAGTATACAAAAATAAAAACAAATGCAGCCTTATCAACAATAAATATTACGTACAATATTTGAAAAAACAATGTACGAACCAAAAAAATCTAAATTATTATTATGAAAAACCTGATTTAACAATCTTAGCATTACTTCTATAGGAGCAAAATTCGTAGTTCTTCTTAGAGGGATATGGAAAAGTTCGCGTATTCTCGTATTTCTAGCAGGAGTTTTGAAACATATTTGAGATAATAAATAAGAATGATTGATCACAGAGTTCAGCACCTTAAATCTAAATAATAATAGAGCAATTATCCGCCGATTATATAACAAGTTGACTTTAAATTTTCTACATAAATCGTTAGTGCGGATATTATTGTAATCTGGGGGTCTGTTATATTTTTTAAAATATAGGTATCTTAAAATTATCATTTGGCCTTTTTCTATATTATCCACATACGTGTTAGATTGAGAATGCCCTAACAATGAGCCAAATTCTAATTTTGGTCTTACTAGTGCGCTGTATAAAGTAACAATAGTCAAGTCAATCAGCAATAAATTAAAAGCAACTAGCAATTTCTGCTAAGGGTAAAATATATTTTTCTCAGTGTAAAAATTAACTGGGACACGGATATTATAACATCGCACTTGGTCATCTCCTGCCATAAATAAATCTGATCTGAAATGTTCATTGGGCAGTAAAAGTCGCAGATATATGACATAATTAAATTGCTTGCGTGTCGTGGTGTTACTAATTATTATTCCTTAAGACAGACGATTTTTGTAATACTTGGCAAAATTTCTACTTTAATTTGACACGGGTCAAAACCCGCACAAAAATAGATTCCTTTTGAACTGCACTATATATAAAACGAACTCTGTGGAAATTCGAATTGCAGCTGATTAATAAAATGGCCCGAAGACAGAAATCCGACAGTTAACATTGATCTAAATATAATAAGAATTTATTTTTGAATCATTGTCTTGGTAGCGTTGCCTGGATACATTTATTTATTTGGAAATGTTGTAACTGAAAAATCAAATAAATTTACGAGCCAAAACGATCAATCAAGAGTCGAAGGCTGATGTTTTATCTATTGTTATTCGACTAGTGGGAATTTTTGACGACACAAATGTTCTTTAAAGCGACCGAATATATAGAAAATGTGAGACAAATAACATCTACACATTGCGTTTTTTCAGAATTTTAAAGCATAAATTAAAAGGAGACTTTTTTTAATTGAATACAAATTTTAGAAAGTTTAAATATAGATATATCTACTTATAAGGTAATTCACAAATAGTCGCTAAAAATGAAACCTCGTATTCCTTTAGTAAATATTAAGAAGGGTCTTTCGTATGTTAAAACAATACAATGTGTTAAACTTACAAAATTATTTTTGATTTTTTTTAAATGTTTTAAAAACTGACATTGTCGAAAATCCCAAGTTCTTTCCTAAAATTTATATGCTCTAGTGGCAAGATATAAGATTTTGTAGTAAAGTAAGTACGCCACTGCTTTATTCTATCATAATATTTTCGAAATAGCCTCTTTCTACACATTACTACTCTTTGTGTATTTTGGAAAAAGCCTGGTTTTCTAGTAACATTTAAAAAACTAACTGCAAAACACTTTTATTTAAATAGCATTCCATTTTTTTAATCATTCGATTATTTTATAAAATACATACCTCGTGCTCAAAAATACCTTCATTTATATTAAAAAACGCGAGATTTTTCTAGTAACAAAAATGTAATTTGTCCGAAATTTATTATTGCTTGAATCTGCATAAGTACTATTTAATTTTTTATTATAACAAAGCAGTAGCGTACTATTTTAATTATGCCACCAATACTCTGTATCTCCGCCACTGAAACATCAACATTTTGGGAAAATCCTTCAGATTTTGGACAATGTTTACATAAATTAATGTGCCCAATTTCAAAATATTCCGCTCACTAGTTTTTAAAGTTTAACACCCTGTACATTTTTAGATAAAAGCTTTGTATGGAAAACCCCTCTTAAAATTTATCAAAGAATACGAGGTTACATTTTTGGTCACCATTTGTGAAACATCCTGTATATAAAGTACGTATTAAATTTTAATATAGAAATTTATGTGGCATTCATTATTCTTTACATAAAACACAGAACCAATTCGTAGCATCAATAATTTTTATTAAAAGCGTCTTAATATATTTATCAATGCCATAATAAATGAATATCAAAAAACTTATAATACAGAATGAATCACTAAAATTTAAGAAAACCTTTATAGCGTTTATGAGGAAAAACTAAAAATTCGCTATTTATTTCTGCGTTATAGTAGATATATGTAATTATAATTATAATGGTATATAACTCAAAGATACACACTGTATGATTTTAAAAATGCTCATTTCAGTTTTCCGTGAAATATTAAGGTGAACAAAATAAGATACTGCAAATTTTGCCTTGAATAGTAATTGTTAACAGGTATTAGAAGATTTCGTATACATTGTTCACTTTGTGAAAAATAAAATATAAGTATTTTTAATAACAAAAATTTATAGAATATATACGTATACTTCTACATTTACTAATTTTGGTTCCGTGAAATTTTTCAAGAATCACTTTTTTATGACATCTTTATTTTTATAAGTGGTTCAATACAATAAATAAGCCAATTTATTTATTAAAATTAAGTTGACAAGATTTCAGAATAAAAATCACCAGCTAGGATATTATAATATTCTTATATTTATTAAGGATAAACGTATACAAATACAAGTACGAACCTATTGTTAAAATTGGAGAATGTATTTAAACTTCGCAATTTAAATAAATATTAAGTCACTAAGAAACACCAGAAATGACCAATAAATTAGAATCTTCAATTTCTTGGCTAAGTTACAGAAGCCAGTAAATTCGCATTTACAATTTGGCCAATTTATCGATCAATTTAACGGGTAAACATAAACAATTGGTGAGTATAAAGCAGGTATAAATAATTCAAAACAATTTACAACTACAAATCGGACTGATTTCAAGCCCATGAGACAAAATATCTTCATTTCACTGACTCTATTCACCTGGCACGAACACAAAAAACGTTACATCCATTGAGTGATATGTTGACACTACATATCTGCCCGTACAATAACTGTCAAGTGAAGATATTAATTGCTCTTATTTCATTAAAGATACTAACACTTACAGCGGACATCGTGGATAGTGATGCGTAAACTTAAAACCAAACCAAACAATAAACCGTATCACCAGAAGGTTGAGGGAGTAGACAGCCAGCTACTGTTTGTAATGCAATCTCTTCTGCTTTATATATCAACCAAAAATAAATTTTACGCGCCGAATGATTTGCAACACTGTATATGTGAGTATTTCTTAAGTTTAATGGTAGAGTCTGGTCCGTTCCCGGGCTAATACTTACAAGTAATAATAGAAAATGTAGTTGGTTAAAATGTGAAAATCGTATTTCACAATTCTTTTCTGTTTACATTTGAGACAAAGGCCGTTAAATTTAGCTGCTCGTTTTGTCGCTTGTGATTTTTAATTGAGGGATCATTTCATTATTTCGTCTGACGAATAATTTTGACAGGATCCGTTTTTGGCCCATGTCCCATGTAATAAGGTTTTAAGGAACATTTGATGTAATTTTTTTGCTAAAATTGCTTGGAAATCAGTGGATTTATAAGTGGGGGCGTGCAATGAGCAGAATAAATTTAGTCTGTTAAAGAAAGATAAAAATATACAAAATGATTGAAGCATGTTCAAATTATTTGCGAATTATAAAGACTTGAAAGAAATATTTCTCCTCTTAAAGAGGTAGTTATTTTTCTTTAAATTGATTGTAGTAAGAATTAGTTACACATGACATAGCCAACATTAGGTTAAGAAAAAAATCTTTGTATGAACATGCAGAATGTACTGAATAAAAGCAACAAAATATCTGCATTATATTTCAGAAAGTTACGATGTTTCATAAAAACAACAGTATTGCTAATAAAATTTTCTATTTTTATTTTAACTTTTGTTGTATTGCTGCAATTCTATCATTTTGTTACACTAGCTTTTGTAATTGAACTGACTTTTTTGATTTTTTTTCTATATATATTTGTATCGATGGTTAAAGTAAAATGTTAGAAGTTTGCCTAAAGCAATGGCTGGTAAATACGTCAGTGCTTTTCAGTCCAAGGTATATGGTGATCAGCTATGGAATTTCACCAATTTTGTGAATTCAAACAACTTGGCAAGTACAATTGCCCTTTTGATAGTTAAAAAACAATTTGCTACATACTTTCTATACAGAGAAATACAATCATGGTTCAAATACACACCCAGAGACAAAGGCCGTTAAATTGAGCTGCTCGTTTTGTCGCTTGTGATTTTTAATTGAGGGATCATTTCATTATTTCGTCTGAAGAATAATTTTGACATGGTCCGGTTTTGGCCCATGTCCCATGTAACAAGCAGAATAAATTTAGTCTACTAAAGAAAAACATTTTTTAAAGTACGAAATGATTGAAGCACTGAAGTATGTACAAATTATTTGCGAATTATAAACAAAATTTTGGAATAAATATTCCTTCTCTTAATGAGGTAATTATTTTTCTTTAAATTAATTACAGAAAAAGAATTACAGTTACATTAGACATAAACTTTTGTGTCAAAAATGATATTAGTCAATATTCTTTTTTAAGAAAAAAATCTTCAGCTAAGATATTATAATATTTTTATATCTATTCCGAACATGTGTAATTTCCATAATAAACACAAGTACAAAATACAAGCATTGAACCTATTGTTAAAATTGGAAAATGTAATTAAATTTGGCAATTTAAATAAATATTAAGTCACTAAGAAATACTAGAAATTATTAATAAATTAAAATTTTAGATAATTTGGCAAAGTTATAGAAGCCAATATTATTTTCAGAAAAAAAAAACCGTATGAATATGTTTTAACACTTACTTGTGGAGATGCAGACTCCAGAAAAGTTACGTTCTTTCATAAGAACAACGGTTTTGCTAATGAAATCTTCTATTATTATTATTTCTTTAACTTTTATAGTATTGCTGCAATTCTAAATTTTTGTTACAGTAGCTTTTGTAGTTGAACTAACCTAATTTAATTTTTTTCTGTATGTATATTGATCAGTAGTTAATAATTAATATTATAATTTTATCTAAGTGAGATTTTATTTCATTTAGTATAGTCTTTTTTCAAAGCACTTATATGAGCTCCAGTTTTGGCTAGTAAACTTTTAGAAGTTCGTTTAAACCAATGACCGGTAAATACTTCAGATTTGTTCAGTCCAAGGTGTATGGCGATCAGCTTTGGAATTTCACCAATTTTATGAATTCAAACAACTTGGCAACCACAGTTGACCTTTTGATACCTTAAAAACAATTTGTTACATACTTCCTTTACAGAGAAATATAATCATAGTTCTCAAGTGTGAAATTACGTTCAACATGTATTTTTTTTAACCATTCATCTTAGAAGCCAGTTTTGGAGCTGTAGATATAATTTCCATTTTTAAGGAGTACTAAATGTCTGTTAGCTGTGGCAATTGTTATGTATTGACGTGGATATTTTCACAAATACGCATTAGATAAGTATCGTTGGAAAATGTTTTATCTTCATAAAAACTATCGACCATTTCGGAGCTATTTTGGCGAGTAGCATCAATCGAGGAAGACCTAAGTACATGTCAAAAACAAATTAGTTAATTGCTCTGCTGAAATATTGCTCCTGAAAGAAAATTTAACAGGACAATTACATCTCGACGTCTTGGCCGCCGTTGCTAATTGCAAGACTATTTCGCCTCATTAGGGGTACCATTTGACTCATTTTAGTTCAATTTGGCAATTCCCCAATCGGCGAGTTGTAAAATAAACCACATATCCTCATACTTACGCTCTTACTGTACTGTGGTAAGAAGAAAATGGTATTATAATATTGCAGTTAAGAAATAATGAATTAGAAATTGCAAAATTTAATAGTTTAATACTTTCTAATTAGCAATTTGATAGGGTTGTTGGAAGAATCATGGGATTTAAAATTTGCTTGTTTAGCAGAAAATGTATAAGTATGCATAAAGTTTTATATGTGAAATCTAACTGCAATAGCAGTGGCAGCGCCACACTCGGTGGTCATTTACTAAGTTACTCATTTTCTTCTGTGTGGTGTTGTGGTGCTGTAGTGCTGTTTCGAAGCCGTGGTTGAGAATGAACACATTTAAGTACGTTTGATTTCAGATTAAGATTGAATATTATGTGCTACCTATCCTGCAACGTAGATTTTTCATTTTTTTTTTCAACTATTTTCGGGACACCAACATTTTAAGCCTATGATGTGAGACAGTGAAGAACCAATATTGTAAATCGTTAACAGTTGACACATCAATATACAATCAATAATGGAATAATTTGAAGATCCAACAATTACATAAAATATGAATTAAGCCAATAATATACAGGCTCAATATGCATGTAAAATATGCTTATAACGTGAAGAACCAATATTGAACATTGTTGACATCCCAAGTAACATTATAGTAACGAAAACTGGTACCGCAATTTCAATTAAGTGGCTTTTATGTAGTAATCGTAATTTGGATCGGTCAGTGGTCGCGCGGTTTAAGGCGTTAGTACTTGAATCGAGGTGACTAGACGGAGTTGGTTCGAGCCCAGCTGCCGGTAGACCGTATATAAGCTATATTCATGGAGAGGATTGGCACCCTCTCTGTGGGTATGGTAGGGTGGAATAATGTTAGCTTGGGTCAATGTGAGAGATTGATACCGGTTGATATTTGACTACCCCCCTAATTAATGAGGTTTTCCAGGTTTTCCTCATTCCTGCACTGAATAGTGGTTAGGGCCTACCAACGTAAGTCGTTCCTGGGCGCAAATGCGGCCTGCTTAATAATAATATGCCGCCCCCTATCCCGCACAAGTCTCCGACTTCTGGGCTAATCCCTGTGATTAGAATGAGGGGTAGAGATATTATTATTATTATAATCACCAAATCTACAACCATATAGCAAAAATTAGATACTAATAATAACAAATAGCTTTTTCTCTTTTAAGTGGCCGGAAAATCGATGGGTTAGTTCCATTGCCCACTTGTTTGATGAATGTAACTAAAGAGTTAGATATTTTTAGTTTCTGCCACTTCAAGTATACGTTTAGGTGCATATCACTACTTCAAAGTTCTATTTTCAAAAGCAGACATTGGTTTCAGATAAAAAAAAATGATGAAACAAAATTTTGAGGCATACATACATACATAACATTTTGGGTCGAGAAATTTACAGAATTATTTGAACTGTTTAGTCTAAGATCCGGCTGCAAAATTAGTACATTCATAAAGTAGTTAACCGAGATTTAATTTGTATGTAATTTTATAAATGGAGCCACCCATTTCTCATGAGGTGCCAATTAAAAAGTGCCCGCGATTATTATTACAGTCAACTTTCAATCGTTCTAATTTTATACATTCGGAGAATATCCATTTTAATTCTATATTACGTGTTTATATGTTTGTGTATGTATGATTTTGGTAATACACTTTAAAGTTTTCATGTCGTGGCATAGAACTCATAGAAGCCACTGGCTTCTATGAGTTCTATGTTTCATTCATTAAAAGTGCGTCTTGGGATATCTATATCTCAACATAGCTACCAATGTTAAAGCCACAATTTGGTCAATATTGGGACATAGTTTTATTCTATCAGGGTAAAGATTCACATTCACAGTGATACATGTATCATACATCGAAGCAAGTATTGATACAAGTCTCATTAGGATTTGCATCAAGTATCAAATACCGCATACACACTGAAGCGGAATTATGATGAGGCTCCATTCCAACATAGTATTTTACACGTTGCGACAAAAGTAGATATTTGTATCAGTATATTCATTGCGTTCCGTCCTCTATTTTGCGTATTTTACTCTATTGTATCTTGAAAATGAATTGTTTAATATTTCAGTTAGTGGGATACATCAAGCCTCATCACAAATTCAACACATTTATGCAACATATTTTATGTTCCTGGCTTATTAGTCGCTGTTTCTATTAAATATAAATGCCGTAAATTCCAATTTTTTTTGTTTTATAGAAAATCACAGTGGTAAACACATAAATTTAAATCTTGCTTGCTAAAAATATCATCACCTGCTGTTATGCTCGTGGCATTTAATCAGGAAGTTTGATGAATTCGTCAAATTTATTAAAAATGTAGGTAACGTCGTTCATTGCACCGGTGTAAAAACATCTAATTAGATGTGGCGAACGTCCAAAGTGAGAAAGATTGCCAATTTTCACTTTTCTTATTTAGGGACCACCTACGTAATTAGATTTGCTTGGATTTTATTGATGCGCCAGAAACTATGAACTTACCTTTGATTGACAAAACAATGCTGATGTAAATATACGGTTCTTTTTCAAAAAATTTATTACTACGAGTTACAAATAGTTTTTCTTTAGTTTGATTGGGCTTTTGCCACACTTCTGAAAAAAAAAAAAAGATTAATTAAATAATCCCTTGTGCCAAACGGATCACTCAAGGGTTATTTTTGAAACTTGAAAGTTTGCCTAATCACACTGGAGAAAGTAGATAAGTAAAAAATAACAACACTATTTTCGTATTTTTTACGTTTCGAAAAACTCTCCTGTTTCGTTCTCAAAATAGTAAATGTGTTGACATTATGTCAATACAGTTCAATACATTATGTCAATACAAGTTTGACAGTTTAAAATTTGTTTATCTGCTTCCATAAAGATGTTAAATGATTTTTATTTTATTGTTACTTACTTATTCTTGATATACGTATATAACTGTATCCAACAATGATCAATGTTTACTGAATAGTTTGACACACACTTATCTCCGTTCAACAAAATTATCGCGCTCTCTTTTAATTTTCTTTTTGTTGCATTATCTTCCTCGATTATTGATAATTATAGACTTGTTTGTTTTAACGAATTTTGCTAAAATATTTGAAATTGTGTTATATAATCGCATTTATCCTTCTATACGAAACCAGATTTTCCCCTTCCAACATGGATTTTTAAACAATAGATCAGCTATAACTAAATTATCAATATTTACTCAATTTATATATGAGGCCTTAGACAAGCAGGGTCAGGTTGATGTAATTTATACTGTTAATTGGGCAATTTCGGTTTTGGTATTTCTTCTCAAATATTCCTGTCCTCTTATTGTTTATCTAAAACAGAGCAATTTGTGGCATATAACGGCTTTACTTCTCTTTTATATCTATCAACTTCGGGAGTACCATAAGGATCGAACCTTGGTCCGTTACCTTTTCTCCTATTTGTGAATGATTTATGTAAAGTTCTTAAATGTCGCAAACTCCTTTTTACTGATGGCTTGAAATTATTTCTTAATATTGATTGTTATCAAAATTGCAAGAACCTACTGTCTGAACGATTTAGAAGCTTGATGTAACAATAATGATTTGTTTCTGAATATTGCAAAATACACAGTTAATGGATTTTCTGTTGGGCAATAAAGCTATTATTATTATTTAGTTTGTCCAGGAGTAATATAAGTACATTTTTTGTTAAATAATACTTGTCCCGTTTTTAAGAGAAAATCAGTTGGTTACTCCTCGAAAAAGTTCCAAGTGTTTAGTAGACAAGAAATCTGTTATTTCCTGGAGAATACCTAGATGCTGATTATTTACCGTGGAAGGAAAATTGAGGATATTACTTTAATATATTTTAGGATGTATGTAATTGTGTTATTTTTGGGTGGCATTGATTTTGGGAACTTCTGGAGCTTTACGGAGGAATGGAAGTTACGAAATATCTGTTGATAACGTAAACTCGCGCTAATTGTAAAAGTTCCTGGTAGGAAAACCCATGATGATTATATTTCTCTGTGTAGAAAATGCGACCATCATCGCAAGCACCTACCAAGTTGTTGGAATTCACAAGATTTGCTAAAATTCCAAAGCTGACCGCCAAATACCTTGAACTGAAGAACTTTAAACAGAACTGACCACTGCTTTAGGCGAACTTTTGCAACTATACTGGGAATATTTTGCAATGCTGTAGCTGACATTAAACAAAAGATATTTTCAGATTATCCCCCGAATTTTTCAATTTTCAACAAAAGAAATTGAGGGAAAATAATGAAACAAACATAGTAGATGTATAATAGATTTATTAAAATATATATATAAATACACAATATAATAAAATTTGGCAATAGATAGATATATTCGATATATTTATATATAGGTACGTAAATGTTTTTTTAAAATATATTAATGTTTTAAATGTAGACACGACTAACGTTGTTAACGAATATCGTTTGTATAAGTATTATAAAAGATATATTAAAGGCCTCATTTTACAAAGACTAGAAAAGCAAAATAAAGACTACTATACTAAAAGAGCGAAAAGCAATACAGAAGTAGATAACACTGAAGCTTATTCTAAAAAAAAATAAAACAATAAACAAATAATAAAATGATAAATTGAAATTTTCAAGTAAATATTTATGTTTAAACATTTATCTAATTATAGCATCCATATGATAATTATTTTTGGTACTTAACAACGTAACAACTAATAACTAACAGAATATGATATTACTACTTCTACTACTACTACATCAGTTCCTATTTATTTGGCCACTAACATACAATTTTATTCATATAATAGAGAAATAATGCCAAACTGAACATGTATTACAAAAGAAGCTGTTTTATGGACACAACATCCATTGTAGAACTAGCTTTAACCTGCAAAGCTTGGGTCACACTCGAAAAAGAAATTTGTAGACATAAATATCTTAAAGAATCTGTGCAAACTAAAATATTTGCCTCAGTTTTATATAATACGGCTGTTTAATTATATCTAAATTAACAGTTTATTCCATAGTTGATTGATTTTCATTTTCAAAATATAACTAATAAAAACTTAATCCTTATATTAACTAAATCAACCTCAGACATTATTTTTTTATGAAACATAAGGATATTAAATAATGATAGAGAAAATTAGTGTTAGAAAATAAACGACATAAAAATTGTTATGCTTTTTATGAGTAAGTAAATGCAATTCATATGTCACATTTGTGTTCGTTCATTATATTTTTTAAATAACCAACAGAAAACTAATTTTTAAAGCAGTCAGATCTGTTTTGAAATGATAAACATATTTTTGTTCGAATGCATAATTTTAC
Source organism: Monochamus saltuarius (assembly GCA_025584915.1). Classification (NCBI taxonomy): domain Eukaryota; kingdom Metazoa; phylum Arthropoda; class Insecta; order Coleoptera; family Cerambycidae; genus Monochamus; species Monochamus saltuarius. The sequence continues at coordinate 19,158,385 of CM046725.1, forward strand.
AGTATTTTAGAGTGCATATGTCAAGTGGAGAGTATCTAGTTAAAAAAATGTCATTATGCAATGTGAGAGTGGTTTTGAGAGTTAGAAGATGAGTTATTTGATCTAAAAATGTATTTTTTCTTCACACATTTAATATTCTCCAATGAGAGCCAGTAGACATTTCTCGTAATCCCCAGAGCAGTCATTCTGTGAAAATAAATCGAAATAAAATATCAAAAGTCTAGTATATTACTTTTTGAATCAGTAATAAACTATCAACACTGGAATGAGTTGGAAGAATTTATATTATAAAAAATAATTTGTTCGGTTATTATAAAATAGTGAAATCAATTACTATGTAATCTAAATTAATCTTCTGCACTGATTAACTACACTGTTAAACAATGTAGAGTTAATCACATTAATTCCTACCCGCTCAATTGTACAACATTTAAATAATTCTCGATACTTAATTACTGTAATAGTACTAATAATACATGCAAGTATGATTAAACACGGCAACGTAGTTCGGGCGTTTAATTTACTTAAGTAGATAAAACGTGACTAAAACACGAATGCATTACAACGCTTTAGCCACAATCACAAGCTCAAGTTAGTCGAGTTAACAGGGTCATTTAGCATTTCCGTTTTACATTTTCTGACGCCTCTAAAATAATTTGAGAACAACCTCTCCTAAACCGCGCTATGACATCAGTGAATCTCCTATAGCGCTCCCTACCGTTTGATTGCATTTAGAATACGAAGCGTAGAAGAGCCGATTACGGTTTTAATTTAAATTATGAAAAATTCATATATTGAAGGTGTTATTAGAGATACTAAAACAAAACAACCAGATATTGTGTCCAGACAAATTTTATTAATATACCCCGAAATCCCAATACGCGGAACCTGTGACAAAAAGTAATGAAGCGCGACAAATTTCTTGGACACAAAACAAATAAATAATATAAGATTTAAAATAAAATCAGCTTAATAATAATAATTTATAAAATATTTATGTAGAATTTTGTTTCTTATTAACATAATATCTAGGTATATATTTTTTAGTTTCTTCAATATCTATCTACATTATTTGAAAAATTTAGCTGCTATTATGCTATTAACGATTTCGTTTTAAAATTTACCATTGCATTTTTACACCTCTCACTTCAGCACTTACAAATTGGTGATTGGTATTAAAATAGTCCATCGTCATAATTAAATCTACAATCGGTTGATTAGACGAATATGCTTTTAAAAAGCATGTTGTGAATTTTAAAAGTACTTGGCTTTTGCTAATCTGTTTTAATTTAACACAGAAATACTCTCGACCCAATTCGAGGTGGACGAGTACCGAGAAACTGTAGGAGGCAATGACGTCACGTCTCACGATCCAGGCGATTTGACCTCGTATATTTCGAAAAGTACTTATCAGATCGACTTTATATTTTCTGGATTGACCATACACCACAAAGGCTTCATAAAAATTAGTGCAATTTGAGGTTTGACTGAATATTATAGAGGGATTGTGGATAAAATAAATTTACTAACAATTTACCGACGATATATGTATGTATAAATAAAAAAAATGTGTGTCAAAATTATTTACCTTGATGGCTTCCTTGAGGGACTCTCCATATTTCGATTCGTACGCTCTTTTGATGTCAGCCATATCTATCTCGCATCTGGTCGCCACTAAACGAATCAGCTGCTGATCATTGGTCCCCATCCCACTGATGCTATTATGCAGCTGTTTGGCAAAAAATCCGGGCCTGTCCCTTATGGATCTAACTACAGCCAAAAATCCGTCTTCAGAGTTACCAGAGAACTCGCTCTTGATAGTTTCCTCGATGTCATGGCCGCAGATTTGAGCGTACTGATGGAACATCAGCTGCAACTGGGCGTAGTTGCGTTGGCACAGGATCATGTTGAAGGTGGACTCGTCGGTTCCGAGACGTAGTTCGCCCGCTGTTAGAAGCTCTTGGGCGTCTGCCTGGGCTTGGTGGATGTCGGTTGCCATGCTTTCGTCTCTGTTGGCGTTGCAGAGGGATACCATAAGGCGCTTGAATGTGCCTGAAGTGTCGCCTCTTAAGTCTTCTTCTAGAGGTCGGTAGTATACTGAAATATCGAGAATTAGGTATAGGAGTTAGGAGTCTGTATTTTTGAGGATTTTTCTATTCTCTTAGGAAAATACAAAATGAAATAATACACTTTGTTATGCCACATCAATATGATCTGTCAGATGTACCATTACTTTATTTTTTACCAATGACGAATGTGAACACAAAGCACATTCTATAGAGTTGGATCTCTAGTATAGTTTTAGCTTATACTTTGTGCATAGAAATTGAAAAGAAACTAGATGTGCAGTAAGTCTAATAGTTTTAAATGACAGAAGAGAAAATACTGGTCATCGAAACAGTATGCATACAATTTACAGGGTGGGCTAATTTCGATATTTTTAAAGCTCGTTAACTATAGGAGATAGACAAAAATGACCCCCCACACTCAATCTCTGTTTTTAAGATAAAATTAATGGTCAAAACCAAAATAACCTATCACCTTAGTTTTCGAGTAATAAAATTTTCGATACATTCTGAAACTTGGTTGTTGAAAAAATAATTAATACGTTATTCTACACTTTTTTGAGTAAAATCCAGTGGCGTGCCTAATTTTTTTGTAGCTTTATTAATTTTTGAGTTATAAGCTAAATAAAGTTGTGTTTTTTAAATATAAACCATAGGCCATGCGCCAGTTGAAATTGGTTTTTTTCTGTTTGTATTAATAAATAATATGTGGGGTTAAATATGATTATTTACCAGTTTACTGAGGAAACAGTTTATTCCAGAGTATCAATTTAATTTTGTAAATATTTTTGTCAAGACATTTAAAAAAAATCATGACAGAATGAGTTACTAAAACAAATAATAGTATTATTAAAATTATATATTCCGAATAACAATAATTCTGAAAATGTATCCAAGACGTAATTAAATTAATATACGGACAAAGCTAAATAACATTGCTGATATGTAACAGTCGAAACGAAAATGTCAAAGATTGGTAACAGGCGATTATTTCAAATGACACGCCTACTTCAAGAAAATTAAAGAAACAAAATATGCTATACTCGCGTCAAGAATTCAGACGTCTTACGTCACGGCTGACGTTACACATTTGTTTTTATTGTCAACGTAATTTTCGATATTTGGTCACGTTAAAAACAATAATATTTTACAATTTAGTGTAATATATAATGCAAACTATTAGTGTAGTATATAGTTTTATTACTATAAGTTGCAGTTTCTTAAATATTTTGATTAAAATATAATGAATTATTCATTTGTTCGTATGACGTAAGTCGTCTGAATTCTTGTCGCGAGTATATAATAAATTGTCTCAATGAAATGGCAAATACTAATATTTAACCCTACATATTATATATATATTAATGGAAAGAGAAAAAAATAACGATTTCAACTGGCCCATGGCCACCTATGGACAACAAAACTTTAGGTTATATCTCAAAAATTAATAAAGTTAAAAAAACAACGCCACTGGACTCTACTCAAAAAAGTGTCTGCACGACGTATTAATTATTTTTTTATAACTTTACAAACAAGTTACAGACATGTATCGAAAAGTGGAACATTTGAAATTTTGTTTATTACTCGAAAACAAAAGACAATAGGTCATTTTGGTATTAACCATTAATTTTCTCTTAAAAAAAGACATCGAGAAAAATAACCGCTCCACTTTTCTCTATCTTCTATATTAACGAGAGCCTACAAAAACATCGAAATGTGCTCACCCTGTACAATAAATATTTTTATTATTCGTAAAGACAAGACCCTCGTCGTAATCCTGAGAACATTAAATGCAGTAAAATTATAAAATAACACCATTTATTATCTGTATTGAGGTTATGTTTCAAAGATTCAGTTATTAAAACTATGAAAAAAAAGATTAAAACTGATCTACTTTTTCCTTATGAAGGTCTGAAAATTTGTTCACGGTAAAGGCTAAACAACAAAATTATTAATAGGTACAAATCTTTTTTAAATAAAAATTACCAAATAAATAAATGAATGAATATGTAGTTTGAGTATACGGAGGTGGTTTCTAAAAGTAAGCCAGTAAAACAGAATATGCTAAATCAGTTTTTCTCAATTATTATTAGCAAAACAGTAGGCGCTGATGTCCTCTATTGTGGTAGGTGTAAAGTAAATAAAATATATTGCCGTTGGCCAATACATTACGATATTATTGACAGTTTTATTTTGGAGCAATAATTTTCGCGGAAAAAATGTGCCATGAAACAGATATAAATATAAAACACACATACTTGTGTGATAATTATCCGTAGTGTTTATTTTTTTTGTTTAATGTCTAATATGTTAGACTTGTTTAAATTTAAAATGATTTGAGTTGGTATATAGGGTATCCCAAAAAAGCCTAATACAATAACAAAAACTTTCCTTCGTTTAAAGATAAAAGGTGTTTTAAACTAAAATGCTCCATAGAGCATAGCCTGAGAATAACAAGAACAAATTAACCATTCTCTGCCAAAGCTAGGAAACTGAAAATAAACACTTCAAAGATTGTTTATCTTTATTTTACACATGCGAATGTTCTATCCTATCGTTCTCCCATGTTGCTCTGTTCTTGCGAGGAATATTTAACATTTAGCTACACTAGCATGGGTATTTCCGGAAGCTTTTTCTTAACCATACAGAATGTCAATTTATATGAAACTTATGTGGTGGTCAAATATGAATTAATACTATTGAAATTTTATTAAAGCAAAAATTTCCGTTACTATACTGATTATTTCTAACCTTTCTTTCTGAGTAGGATAAGCCTGTGACCCTCAGAGGTCAAAATTATTTTTAAATAGACGGTAGTGAATCATTTTGCCATCCTAAAACAACTTTGAGGGTAAAAAAACTACAGATTTGATTTAAATGCATAAAAAACATTTATTACATCAAATAGATACATTATAAGAACATATGGTCAAACAATAAACATTGAAAGTACAGCACAATATAAAAGTATGTAATGTAATCTCAGATCTGCAACATTCGAGTAGCTAATATATTTGTGATGCGTTGATGCATTGTAATTAGAACTCTTATTATTTTGAACAAATAAATGGAATGGGGTATAAAAACCTAAAAAATAGTAGTAGTCTTAATTGGCTGATTCTCCGATGAGGGCTAATAAGCATTTTTTGTAATGTCCTGATGTATCACCCTAAAACCAAAAAGAACGTAACTTATTTTTATGAAATACAAGTACATGCATATCATCAAATATATTATTAGACGTATATTAGGAAGAAATTAAAAATTATAAACCACACTTACCTTGATAGCCTCAGCCAAAGATTCCCCAAATGTGGCTTGGTATTCCCTTTTAATCTCCACCATATCGATTTCACATCTAGTCACAACCAACCTGATCAGTTGTCTGTCATTCGTTCCCAAGCCTTTCATGCTCTTATTCAGCTGTTTGGCGAAGAAAGCCGCTTGATTCTTTATCGATCTTATCACGGCCAAGAATCCATCCTCGGCGTCGCCAGAAAACTCTTTCTTAATTGCCTTTTCTATGTCGTGCCCAGTGATTCTGGCGTACTCCTGGAATATGAGTTGCAACTGAGCGTAGTTGCGTTGACACAAAACCATGTTGAAGGTGGATTCGTCGGTTCCAAAACGCAGTTCTCCAGCTCGCAGGAGTGCTTGTGCGTCGGCTTGTGCAGATTGGGGGTTTACTATAGTACTCTCGTCCCTGCAGGCGTTGCAGAGGGACACCATGAGGCGTTTGAAGGTACCTCCAGTGTCACCTGTCAAGTCGCTTTCTAATGGTTTTCGATACACTGGAAACAACACAAGTGACTATAGATGATAATTTAAAGAAAACAGTCACACCGACACTGGTTAATCAATAAAGAAACTCAGTAGTAAAAACAACATAAAGACTAATATTACGAAATAACTGACCGACGCATTACAAAAGGTATTAAGCAAAAAGAATTAGATATCTATGATTAAACTTAAACTCGAAATCATAAGATGGGCGAGGGCATGCAATTGGTGTAGAAGTATAATCGCCATGATAAGTTTTCAAAATACTCGTCGTTGTATTAATTCTGCAGGGTGATTCAGCCATGTCATTAATTTTAAGATGAGATAAGGAAAATGAGTATAATACGAATACGCGATTTAAAAAAAATGCATATTTACGCCAAAAAAAATATTTTCAAATTATTATTTAAACCCCCTTTTCAGACTGTCACTGACCGTTGGCGCATATTCAACTCGGTATCGGCCTAACAAACAATAATTAAATTTGAATTTTTATAAACACTCGGTGTAATCAATAGGAAATCATGAGAATTTTGTAATAAATTCCAACCACAGTAATCAGCGCCGACTACAGATAGGCTGTAATCGGCACACTCGGCACAGCTAAAAAGTTAGCAGCTCAAATTCCCGTTTAATACGTTACCTGCAGAATAAGTCAAATATCGTTCGGGTCCGTTTTCCTATGCAGGCGAGTCCGCCGCCGACTGCATCTGGAACACATGCACGTGGATCGACTTCTCTCCCTTCACCCTTCAATCATTATTTTCGCGTGGTAGAGGTTGGTGAATTTCGTATGTTTGTGTTGCCAGTGTAGTTTATAATTATTAATAAAGTTTGCTATTTGTCTAAATAAAAATGCAATTCAAGTTGGGTAAAGTGAAGTAATGAAGAACGCGGTTGTCCTCTGCTGAACAGAGCCGTGAAAAATTAAATAAAATACATTGTAATAGACATTTGCGTCTGTGTTATTCGGTACCTACTGATCATGAGTAATGGATTTGATTCTGAGTCATATGCATAATTAAATGCGATTTGAATTATTTGGGAATATCAACGTACGAGCTCAACTTGGTTCTGCTTTCAACAACATAACGAAAAGGTGACAAAATAGGTATGTTTTAATGTTTTATTCAAAATCATTTACTGTATAAAAATGCAAGAATTTTTAAAGGAACCTCAAAGAATATACAAAATGCATACATTTTAGATTGGAAACAATCAGTTTATCATTAGAAAAAAAAAGTGTCACTTCAGTACCGAATATGCTGTTTATTATATGCATGTTTTTCGATTTTCTGTCTTTATTATGCCTTCCGAATACGTGGTTAAAATTAATGACATTATGACTCAATCACCCTGTATAATGTATAATGCTGAAACACAAGTAGTGCTTTTTAAACTCTGTAGGTTACTGTACTAAGAACCACTTTTAAATGTAGTATCAACATCGTACAATATGTATATTGCAATAATAATGACACTCCTTCAAAACAGTTTTTGAACTACTGGAAGTTCTAATTAGAAATTTTATTAGATCCCTATTGAATACGAATACGACAGCAGTTTAGAACAAATCATCAAATTTGTTTTTAAAGAGTGTCATTATTTATATTTTTTTTGTCTTTAGCCTCAGAAACATCATACGTCCCCATTATTATTATTAGTGCCATTATTATTGCAATATACTGTACATAAGACAAGCAGTTCACATGCTAAATCGTGTGAAACGACAGAATTTGCAGTGCCTGGACCGAGATTACTGAATTTATTAGGTTGCCGTTTGGCTTGTAAAATGCCACATCGAAATTTATGGTTTCATTCTAGGACCAGAACCAATTACTATTAGAAGTGCTTTTTAGTCTCTGCGATCATAAGAGATAAACGAGAATCATAAGAATCGTATTTCAGGTGATTTGGGTTTTGAAAGATGTGGGGTAGATGGTGATACGTTAAAGAAGGTACTAATATTTAAATATTTTTTTAATATTCTATTATACTTTTCTTCTTACACCTCCCTTAGCATTGTAGGCAAGGTTTAACTATAACGTTGCGACAAACGTCGAAGAATTTTTTGGACAAAATGTTAGACATCATAGAATCCCTAACAATTTTTCTAGCATCTATGGAGGTACTTACTACATTTTCCTGCACAACTAACCACTCCAAAAATGATTATAACAATTAGTATAATTTTAAATAAAGTTCTGTTTGTATCGAATAATGTTGATAATAATAATGAAGGGTATGGGTATATGTTGGATTAAACAATTTTTTTTATAAGGGAATGATTTTATCGCCCAGAAAAACAAAATATTGGAAAAATCTGACAAAAATATTTGTGTGGGATAATAATTATTGTTGACAAAGCATTGGCAGAGCTACTCATTATACATCAAGCAAATTAACTAAAAACTATTAAAAATACAAATATTTTAGATTCATCCAGATTTGTAAAAGAATATTTTTAACGCCAAATAACCCTTCTAATTTTCACGCCACTGATTGTACCAATTTTGAAGTTTGCATCATTAATAACGCTGAAAATTGACCAACATCTCCTAATATTTGTTGCAACGTCAAATTACTCCCTGCATAGTTAGAGTGTTATAGTATTTATTAACTTTACTAATTGGTCAACTTACTGGAATGGTAGGCCTGTCTTATGACCATAATTTCCTTGTTGGACATGGTGCACAAAACTTCAATCAACACGTCCTCATCTGTACCCAATCCACTCATGGCATCGTGCAATTCTTTGGCATAAAATTCTGGTAAAGGAGTCATTAAGGCTACTACCAAGTTCTCAAAGTTTCCGCTTAGTTCGCTCTTCAGGTCCTTTATCAAATCCTAGAATGCAAAGAAAAATATAAATTAGAGTTATGTTTAATACAACTTATTGAAAGAGAACATGATATAAATTACACACACTTGCAAATCAGACTTTTTTATAAAAGAAAAAGCTAAAACTGAAAAAATATCTACCTTTCCGTATAATGTTTTAAACTCCACAGCAATTTGCAGTCTCTGGGCATTGGATCTCTTGGCCAGGACACCGATGATGGCTTTCTCATCGGTTCCGAAACCTTTCATTGCCTTTCTTAGAACTTCAGCATCTGCGCGTGGGTTAAAAGGGCTGGCAGGAACCACTGTGGGTGTTCTCTGAAAAGAAAAACGTAATTTTAATATTTAAAATACAATTTAGACTTTATGCTACCATTTTATATGCTCCCAAAGTTACTAGCTAAATACGAGTTTACGGTACGTTGAAAAAGAAATTTACAGTATTTTACTTTATTTGCATAAATTCCTGTTTATCAATAGTTGACATTTAGAATTTTAATTTTAGAAGTACCGCGTGCTACCTATGTAGCTGATAAGGTGTACATATAATTTTCGATGTTAAATAAACAGACAAATATTTATACAAATGAAAAAAAAAGCAGTGATGCTTAAATTCGTGTTTAAATAATGTTTTATATACATTACAGATAAATGTGAATACATAACCTGATTATTCTTAATTTTATTATGTACTTGAAAATTAAATTTGCAAGAAGCTAATGCTACAGGTAACATTAAGCACAGGAAACATATTTGTTTGTTTTACATTTTAAGCTCTTACTCTGACTTCTATCCTAAAAGCAAAAAATCAACGTTTGTACAAGATACAGTTTTTAAAGCTATAATGTAAACTTCACACTTTTATAATGTAAGCTTTGTGTACCTTTGGTTTTGGAGCAACATGGCCTTGTGACATCTGTGGACTAACGTGCTGCGTATATGAAAAACCACCGTAAGGTCCTCTGTCAGGTTCTCTAGATGGATACGCTTGTCCACTGGGAGGAGCACCAGGAGCCTTAGGATGTGAAGCTGGGGGGTATCCCCCTCCTGAGGGAGGATATCCGCCCCCAGAAGCTGGAGGATATCCGCCTCCTGGAGCTGGGGGATATCCGCCTCCAGAAGCTGGAGGGTATCCTCCCCCAGAAGAAGGAGGATATCCGCCCCCAGATGCTGGAGGGTATCCTCCTCCAGAAGCGGGAGGGTATCCGCCCCCAGAAGCTGGAGGGTATCCAGTTCCAGACGGAGCAGGTGGATAGGAACTTCCTCCAGTGGCTGGAGGATAAGCTGGCCCACCAGGGGTTGAGGGATAACCAGCAGTAGGTGGGTAAGCTGGCATAGCCATTGGTTGGGGCATGTACATGGGTGTGTTTGCAGACAATCCAAAACTGTTTGGATTGACCGATCCCCCAGAAGGATAAGGGGAGGTGTGAGACGGATGTGGTGCTCCCCCGTAGGGGGCCTGTGCTTGTTGTGGATATGGAGAGGGTGCACCTGGTGCTGATCCCTGGCAATAGTGAGGAAATAATTATAATTGTGCCTTATTAAATTTAATTGGAGACAATTTCTTAGTAAAACTTCAATAGTTCAAATTCGGTCTCTAATCAAGCCAAAGGAGAGTGTTGAATTAAAGAAAATTAATTGAAAACATTGGATAATTTTAATAAACGTCAAATTAGAAAATTAATTTTGTCGTATAAAATTGGAAAAATCAACCAACTGAGAAAACTATACTATGTAGAAATCAGTTATGAAAAACTTTAATGTAATTTTTGTTACAAAAAGTATATGCAAGCAAAAAATAAATAAATAAAAATATGTGAATGCATCAAAATAATGACTTTATATAGGAAAATATTTTACATTTCAGTTCACCAAAGTAATGCTGTAATATGAAAGCAACTTTTTTAATATACAGGATGTTGCAGATAAGACGGGAAATCTTTAGGGAGTTAGACATCATAAAAATAAGACAAAACAATTGATTTAAACATGGGTTCGCAAATAGACAGTTTTTAATATACAGGGTGCTGAAAATTTGTTTTCTAAAATATGTCAATAATGTTCGTTTCATGCAGAATAATGAAATTCAATGCCACTAAATGTTTTTTTGAAAATCACCATTCTTTGTTAGTGAAATTTCAAAAATATTATATCTATTTTAATAGAAAACTCATTTATTGACAAAGGTTATGATATTTTTTTTTGCTAGAAATACAATTTTAATACAGGGTGCTGAAAATTTGTCTTCTAAAATATGTCAAAATCAATGTTCGTTTCATGCAGAATAATGAAATTCAATGCCACTAAATGTTTTTTTGAAAATCACCATTCTTTGTTAGTGAAATTTCAAAAATATTATATCTATTTTAATAGAAAACTCATTTCTCGACAAAGGTTATGATATTTTTTTTGCTAGAAATACAATTTTAAATATCTATGACAATAATTGTAAACAGCCGGAAAAACCATTGGAGCAGAAATTTTGCATTTTGTTGGAGGTATAGGTCTATAACTCAATATCGCTGTTAAATTTTAAAATCGTGTATATATTTATGAATATTTTTGTATTGAATTTAGCAAACGTCTAAAAAACTATGCTGCCTATTTATTATTTTCTTAAGGTCGCCGTATTTCTCACCGCGAAATGATCAAATTTGTGGTGCTTTTAGATACAGAAATCTCGAAAAATAAAATATCAAAAATAAAATCCTTGATGTTTTGTTTATCCACTTTTACTATTTAAATTCTCCTCAAATAAAATAATGACTAATAAAAAGCATTTCTACCACGCTATTGTGCTATTCCAACCCCACATTTTAACAATTATTTTTACATATTTATAAACAAAAGTGAACAATCTTATATGCAGAACTAGTAAGTTTATGTCATAACAATATTTACATCTACACTTAAATTTAAAAAAATACGTAGGTATTTTGATACATTTCTGTATTTAAAAATTTGTTGGACGCTTTCTGTCGTTATAGATTCATTTTATTTCAGTCCCTTTGAATATTTGCAGGTGGCATGAGATACTTAAGTCTGTATTATTCAATTCTAAGTGTCTAAAATGATTTGTATTTGTAGAAAACGCTATTTCAAGAATACGGCGCCCTTAAATATCTCGAAATTAAATCAGGCTCCGCCTATTACTTTATATTTCCATAAAAACACTCGTCGTATCGCATTGTTGTTTAATTTAATTACTTTTAATTAACCGCGATCGTGACTAAATAGCGTTTGACTCTTTATCACGCTTATCGTCAGCCACCATTTAGTATAATTAAATGGATTACATTGGATCCTACTTTTTTAATCACTAAATTATTCGATTTCACTAATTAGGTACAAACCAATTATTGGACATATCTCCAAGCTTTTAGACTGTTTTTACAATTTTATGTTTGCCACGCCTGCCTGTTTGTTTCCGGAAGATTTCAGCATCAAAACAGCAGAGAACTGAAAATCAATATTTATAAGGCTTGGCGAAACGAGAAAAACAAGTACGTAGATGTAATTTCTCTACGAGGGATCTCTTTCAAAATAGGTATGACGCATACATACATTTTTGTTGCTATTTTATAATTTGAAAATTGCCAAAAAACGTTAAATCGATAAAATGACTTTGCTTGGTGATCAGAGTGGCTTAAATTAAGTAATATATTTTGCGTACTTCCTGAAATAGTGGCAGAAAACTAAAAAAGTACATATTAGTTCTGTATACATTACCTTAGATATTTGACACTTGAAAAATGTACGCAAAATAAACAGTTGCTTAAACAATTAAGTTATATAACAAATAGTCTTTTACGTATATCTAGCGAATCTATAGCGCCATAATTAATAATATCTCCTATATAACAATACGAAGTGTGTTAAACATAATATTCATTAATATAATTTTATAATTTGCTATTTTCATGATTATACAGGGTGTCCGAAGTATTAATTTAAAGGCTTATATGTCTGACTAAAAGCAATAAAAAACTCTTATGAAAAAATGTCTAAAACGAATAATTTGTCTTCAAATACGTTTCAAAATAAAAATACAATTGCAATAATATGCAAAACTATGTTACGAAATTACAAACTAAGGTACAATTAAGATTAAGTAAAAGCGCCTGTAACGTAATTTGTTCATAATTTGATTTTGAGGTCAGTATTAATGAAGTAACCAATTGAAGTTTCAGAGAAACTCTTTAAAACTGTAGCAACGTTCGACAACATTGCAGTCTCAGGCTGCTGGTGATAACCTAATAATGGTGCGTACAGCTAGTGTGATTCATTTTTGTCTAGGTTTTCTTTGATGTTTGTGAGTGTACATAAACAAAAATGGAACAATTTATAGTAACCATAACCAACTGCCTGGCATGTTAATTTTCGGCGAATCTAGGCAAAACTCTCTGGCTACGAGACTTTTGTACGATAAACGCTTCTTGCAAGAAACATTTTTTCATTTTAAACACTTGTAACTATTGTTCTGTGTTCTAAGAAAACCATTTACAGTAAGTACTTAAGTTTAGGTGTACCTATTTGTAATTATTATGTAAAAATATATAACAATTCTAAGATAGTATGATATGAGCGACGTTGTCACATATTCAAGACCTGATTGCTGCTATAATTTTGTTACCGTTCCTCAAAGAAAAAAAAAATGGTTAAGTCAAATATGTTTTGTTTATCACAACTTATCATATGGCAAAATTAAGGCACTCATATTCCGGATACCCTGTATATTTAAAATATTCATCAGACTGAAAAAGACATATTTTTTCAATATTAAATAATTTTCAACAGTTCTTTAAATGACATTGTCTTCTTATTAATTATTTATGTGTTTTTTTTATTTTCAAATGTTATTTAATTAAAAACATTATTTTTAGAATTATTAAAGTGAATTAATTCATTAACCAATCTTGAACGTATGGAAGATGAAAGGACAGTTAAAAAAATTGTAGGGAGTAAACCGAGAAAAAAAGAGGGAGACCGAGGAAGCGATGGAGAGAGGCAGTGGCAATAGATCTAAGAGAGAAAAATGTAACGGATTGGATAAGACGAACAACAGAATAGAGTGGATGAGAATAACACAGCTCTGGGTCTAAAAGGCCCGTAAATAGCTTTGTATATATAAAAATACATGGCCAACTATGCACCACGCAACATCAGTTTTATCGATTTAACGTTTTTTGACAATATCCAGAATATCAAGTAGTAACTCTTGTATATTATTATGAAGTAAAAAAATAATGCATTTGACACAAAAATATACAGGGTTTTTCCATTTAAAAAAATATATGTGTAGGTCATATTTAAAAAAATACACCCTGTATAAAAATTACAAGTACGCCACTGAACACTACATAAGAAACCCTATTAGAAGCAATTATCACCATTTCGATAGCTCATAATATATTCTCAGAAATACGAACAATCTTTTAAAAGTATATATTTTTAAATTTCGCCCTGTATCTCAAAAACGAAAATGTATATGAAAGTTGATTATGGCATATTAAGTTTCTCGAAAAAGTAGTCTATTGTGGTTTCCGGGAAACCCTACATCCTGTACAGTTACAGTATTTACTACATATAAATAAATTGAAATTAATTTTAAATTATTGTATACAGTATTAGTAACATTAATCACTGATTAAGAAACATCATCTGACAAAGAGAAACCCCTCAGACGCAATTCCCTTTGACGTCACGGCTTTGAGTCATCCATCAGATGTTTACGCTTACAAATTTGCATTGCAAGTAGCGAATTTGATTTTGAATGTCATTGTTTGTTATACTTCCTCCTATTTGTCAAATCTATTTATATAAATTATTTGTGTATACAATATAATTTGTGTACAGTTGTCCTATTGAGAGAGTTTTCATAGTGTCCACGACGAATTTGAATTTTATGGTTCTACATCCCAATTAAAATAATAATTTGTGTGAAATTGAGTTAATTATTGATAATTTTGTACTTTCAATAGTCTCCATCATTTCAAATGTGTTGCAAGTAATTTAATGCATTTTCAACCAAAGATAATTTTATATTATTTTCAAATGAAAGCAAAATATAAATGAGATCAAAGAGACTTCATCATTAAATTAGGCTACAGAATAATAGTTAAATTAGTAAACACAGTTTTTAACGAAAACATTACAGAATTTTCTATCGACGAATTACAATTAAGATTGGCTCGAGTAAAAATATTGATCGCTGTATTTACACACTGTTTACACAACTCCAATCTATTTTATTTATTTTACGTGGAAATCTTTATTTTCCATTTATTTATTAGTCATCGATAGTTATAAGAGTTTTATCGACTTATAAACATAATAAAAAGTAATGTATCTCATACACAATATAATCATGTTGTTAGAACATATTTGCAGGTGTGTTGAGTGTGGCAATTTCAAAAAATTTTTAGTACAACAAAAATTCTTCCAATAAAATAATAACAAAGAAAAATAATTTGCACATAAATACTTTTCCATATATCTACAAGATATACAGACTGAACTCAGCAGATTTATATTGCTTTAAATTTTATAATAATCCTTCACTGATTTATGTTGAAGATTCATTTGCAAAAATAAAAACTCCAAATTGATTTATCTTTTTAAAAATTTGTACCTGCAATGTTTTTATAATGTCATTCGACCAATAGGTCATATAAATAACACAAACGGTGTTTATAAATAATAATAGTAGTAATAAATTACTTGGTTTGGCTGCTTCCGGGCTGCTAGCCACGTGGTCGGTTTAGGACTCTTGACGTCTCTCGAAACGTCAAGAGTCCTAAACCAGCAGCCCGGAAGCAGCCAAACCATGGACGGAAGCCACGGAAGCCTACAAACCAAATAAATTACTTGTTTTAAAATTAATTGTAAATATCTTGGAAACGTGATAACAAAATAAATTATGAAGTAAATAGTGCAAAAATAAAATTATTGTTTTTATTTATTCATTGTTACTGTTTAAATTTTCCTGAATAATAACTTTAAAAGCGTATGCAAGGCATGTCTATAAATAAAAGTTTATGCTATAAGATTTATACAGTTAAATTTGATAAAAATAGATATTTTTGCAGATTTTGTTAGACAGCTGTTATCAAAAATGTAAATTACTTCTCTCTTTAATTGTCAAACTATTGAATTCTTTGCTTGATCAAATTAAAAAAGCGTTTAATGTACGTGCTTTTGTAATAATAATGACACTCTCTCGAAACAGTTTTAGAGCTGCTGGAAGTTCTGAGTAGAAATTTCATTATATATCTATCGGTGAGTGAAACAACTAATAACATGTTAAAAGCTGAAAGTAGATTTTATTATGAATGCGTTAGCAGTTTAAAAGAAATCGCAAAATTCATGTTGAGTGTCATTATTATTGTAAACGACTGTACCTGCTACGTCTATTTATTGCACGCCTGAAACACCTGAACAGAAACAATATGTTTCCAAAATATTCCTTAAATTAATTTCTCTTTTAATCTGTTATCTTCTAATGCGATGTGTGTGAAGATTATATGAGAATTCAAAACAAGTAAAATTTCCGTATGTTAAAGAACCTAATTTTAATTATTATACATACATAGAGTAGCATACTTTTACATAATTACAATTACTATTAGTACATTCCATTTAATTTTTTAAATGTTTCCACTACAAAAAACAGTGTTTTTAATAGATCGATGAACTAGGTACGTTGTAGTTTAATTATCTGGGATATATTAAGCTAAAATTAATTGATTTAATTTACCTAATTTTCAAATAATCGGAATATTTCCACAGAAGTAGAACAAATAAATTCCTATCGACCTTCAACTCTTTTTTTAAAATTATTATACATACATAAGAGTAGTATACTTTTACATAATTACAATTACTATTGGTACATTCCATTTCACTCAGCCAAATAATAGTATGAACATCTATTTTTATTTTGTTTGGGTTTTAATTTTTTAAATGTTTCCACTACAAAAAACAGTGTTTTTAATAGATCGATGAACTACGTTGTAGTTTAATTATCTGGGATATATTAAGCTAAAATCAATTGATTTAATTTACCTAATTTTCAAATAATCGGAATATTTCCACAGAAGTAGAACAAATAAATTCCTATCGACCTTCAACTCTTTTTTTAATTTCAGGTGCACAGTTGTATCCAAAAAGGTATTAAAATTGGGTTCCTTTGTAAACCGAACCAGTTCACAAGCTGTGTGTTAACAATTATTTTTATAACAATTCAAGGCCAAGCCCGAATAATAACAGAATATTGTTCCGTCTTTATTGTTTTGGTAATTATTAATGATTTACTTGCATTGTCGAATTTATCTTCAAAATATAGGTAAAATTTTGTTTAAATTGCTTTAGGACCTTGTTCGTTATCTGGAAAATAAATTTGTGCCGCTAAAAATTTCAGTTTCTGTTTCTAAGTATGGGGAAGATTCAAACAGCTTTATTTCCTAATTTGCTTAAATTTTCCGGGTGGTTTTACTATCCAAATTTGTAGTTTTAGTGTGTTGTTGTGCATAACTAACAGTACCCGGCCCAGCAAAGAGGAAATTGTTACAATAAAAAGTGAAAATTAAAATACTTTCATATTGATGCTTTTAAACATACATTTTTTGGTATCATAACATAATCTTAAATCCCTTAGATGCTTAAAATATTTTGATTTGAGCAAAATTTGACGCCAAGAGACAGATTCAACCTTGAATCTACTCCAATACATTATGACTACCTATTCCAATGTAACATTTTATAGAGGTCCGGCATAAATGTACCAAAAACCAACCTAATGGTGAATGAAAATACCGTTACGGTGGCTCTAAAAGATTATTTTCTACAAAAAATATTTATTCTAATGTCCAAAATTAAAAATGTAAAGAAAATGAGCAAGATATGTATTCTAAACTATGGGATTCGGGAATGTCCACTGAGGATGACGAAGAATATAAAATTCCAGAATAAATATTTAGTAAAGCAAGTGTTTTCAATTATTGAAGAGAAAAATTTTGTCAAATACATAAAAAGATCGTCCAAATCGTACAAATTTAAATTTAATTTTAAGGGCATAAGTTGAATAATTTAATAATAATTTACAATGTTTGTATTTTCTACACTTTTATTAAAAGTCCTGTATAAGAAGTCCAACCACTTGGTTTTAGGTTTTGTGCTATAAAATTATTATACTGATGTATTTTGAACGTTTCAAATAAACACTACTCTCTAAATTGCAACTTTTTTTAAAAATCATTTTAAACAAAACTTGTTTTAAAATTTAACTTTATTTAAAATTTGGGGGTATCTTAAAATATACATCAGTCTCCCCTATTACAACAGCTATTGATTAATTGGCATTTGGACTATTGAGGTACTAAATAAATTAAGCGATGTTAATTTCACTAAGCTAAAATTTGCTCAACTTCCGAATTTGTTAGTGTGTCAGCATAAATCCACTCTTAGCAATTAATTTTGTTCTCAAATAAGGTTAAATTTGTTGCATATAATTGCCTTACATTTAAATCTAAACTTATAGAACTACAAATATACTCTAAACTAAACAATTCTAACTTTCACTTACCTGTTGATATGGATTATAACCTGAATGACTCATGGTTCCACCTGAAAAATAATAATAATTATTATTATTATTCAAAAACAACAAAATAGTAGATGAACTATATGATTTCAAGCGGGTAAATAACTATTATTTGCCGCATCTATATATAGGTACTTGTATAGCCGGTAAAATTAACCACACCTTTCATGCTTATATGTTGATTCTGGCGTCTTTAGTACATCTGGGGCTGTCTGAATTACGACTAGTTACATTTTTTCTTTCGGTTAATTATATATATGTGTTTTAAAAACTGTACTTACGTCAAATTAATGTTGTTTACGTGTTTGTCTGTATCTGGAAATCCGCTTACTAATAATGTGTAATTCTATTTCGTAGTCCCTTGCGACGAACTCTCGTACTTCGTAGTAGGTGTAGGTTAAATAATAAAGTGAAACAGAAACACGAAGGTTATGTGACGCGTCGTACTCATGACTGCGAAGCGAATTCTCTTCATTCATTGGTAGACGGAAAAGTTTGGGTTTGGGATGAAGTGGTGCAATAATTGAAAACGAATCGTTTATGTTTTCACGCAAGCACGGTAGTAGAATTCGAAGACGTTTAATGTTAGAAACACAGATTGTTTCCAAGGGTGGATGTTAAAATAGATATCTGATAATTGTTTACAGATATTCAGTAGCGGCGTTAGGGTACGGCGCGGTTGGGCGATCGCCCAGGGCGCTGGATAAACGGGGTGCCGCAGCCGCCCCTTTGTAGCCCATCGCTCATAGTTCGAGGTCTTACTCGTAAATTCCCTAGATTGACAAACTTAGCCACTTTGTCAATTGAGAACAAAATTGCTGAAAACATCGACTTTGATAAAACCTTATAAAAGAGTTCGCTGATAGAAAAGCCAGAAAAGTAAAATTTTATTAATTTTTTCTAAGAAACGGTTATTTTTTATAATAAATAATTATTTCTTTTAATAAATGGTTATTTCATTATATCTTTTCCATTAGGCGTACGGTCATTTTTCTAATTATATTTTAATGACTTACAAAACTGATTGTCAAATTTGAGGTGGTGTGATATCTGTTTCTTAATCAGTTGGTACTTTCTAAAACACAATGGGCTTTATATTCAGCCAATGTCAACCGTTTAGCCACTAAGTAAAAATCCAGCTAAATGTTTCTTTCTGGATTTCTTAGCGGCTCAGCGACTTACCTCGACTGAATATGGTCAATGACTTATTTACACCATCTGTTGCTAATAGTAAGTTATTTGTGATAATTGAAATGCACATTAAGAAAAAGAGGAAATTTAATATCTACATATTAGAGAAAATGAATTATGAACACTTGTGATTTTTGAGCAATTAATGTATGAAAAAATTTAATAGTAATGTTAAGAATTGATGATTTGGAAACCATAAATATGTCAAGTCGGCAAAACAATCTGGAGCGAGACGGGCGCGGCCGGCACGTGTGGGTCCACGACACAGTCAAGTGGTAGCTGCCAAAGAAGGCACCTTAAATATTATTATCACATGTTAATTTATATTTTTATAAAAACAATAAAAGTTGTTCTAACAGTAAGCACTTTGGAAACCAGAATATGACAGGTGAAACTTGGAAAGTTTCAGGTGATATGGAGACCACATTCATCGTCTCACAATTTAAAATTTGTTTAGAGATGCTCTTCTGATATGAAATTTTCTTAAATCTTACAAATACAAATATTGGGTGTTTTATTTTTGTAATTGACACTAATATACTTTGCGACAAAATAAATACGGAATAATGTATCAAAAACGACGGAAATAGCAGTAGTAATCAGATTAGCAACATCCGTTTTCAATTAAAAAACACCTTATTTTTAATTCTAGTCATTAGTTTGTTATGAAAGCAAATAAAAGTTCTATATTTAAACGTGGCGTGATAAAGTTTTTGGTTACAAAGAATTTCATGCTCTGATAAAATGTGGTTGATCCAGACTTGTATTATCAAAATTATTAATTAAACAATGAATTACATATTATATAATATGTGAAGAATCAGTTAAAAAAGCACTAAAAATCGAAGAAATTACGTTTAGATTTCAGTATTATATGAGTAACATGGGTGAAGGTAGGAAGGGCTTGAAGGAAATTAAAACACAGTACACCCGGGGCTTTAGCCCCCCGCCCCCAGATTTGATGACCTAACACTTGATGAGTAAAAAAATAAGCTCTATATCAAATCAAACATCCTTCTCTTGAACATTTCATGGAATATGAGGTAGATTATTCCTTACCTACTTTACAAATTCATACTAGCCTTTAATTATTTTATTTTAAGGAAAACAACTCAACATATTAGTAAATGCATATACCGTATGTGTCAAAATGATGCATAACATTCATATTTCTTTCTTGTTGGGATTAAAAAATATCGCCGAAATTAGTATACAGAAATTGCTACTGTTCTATATTTTCTATTTTTAGCCATTTAGAATATTCTATATTTCATAGTATTGTTATTCTAAAAACGAGTTCAGCTAATAAGATTGTCATAGTCGTTAAAATTGAATAAATTAAATGAAAACAATGTAGGACATAGAAAATTATATTTATTTAAATTCCATGAAATGCGGAAGAATATAAATGAAACGTTTTGTATTACACACTTTTAAGACTCGATTATTAACACATAAGAGAGAAGAAAAAGCCATTACAGAAGATTTATTGCGTAAAATTTCATTTGGAACAGTGGTTTTGAAGCTTCTACGGCCAGTGTTGTTATTGATTTTCCGGGTTGCTAAGCTGTGACCTAGGTAAATGGTCAGTGCCATGAACAGAATTAATTTGCACATTCCTGGTTCTTAGTTGAGATTTTTTGATCAGCCGTTGTTGTTCTCGGGTTAAGCTCTGTGAGGAGCGAACCCATCTTCAGCTAATATATTCATTTCGGTTCCTACTCATATTATTGAAATACGGCTGTCTCTGATAATGGTGGTCTTCACAGAAATCATTTAGCAGCCTCCGCATTTTGATAACTAAAATGTATTTGAGAAAATTGTAAATACAGGTAAAAAATAAAATAGGTAACTCATTTCATTTTTTTTTTTATATCTATTTACCACAAATATAAATTAATCAAAGATGGAAGTTTTTAATAAAGAAATAAGCAGTATATTTTTATATATTTTTTATTTTTATATACAGTATATATTTATTTTGGGAAAAACAAATGTTAACTTTGTCATTCATAATCATAAGTAAAAGAGAGAAATAATATATTTCAAAATAACAGTAACAATTATTTAGTTACAATGCACTTCATTTTATAAATCCTATCCTGACACAAAATAGAAAAAAATATTTACTATGTTGTCTCTTCATTTATGTATTGATATAATCTTTATCTTTATTTAAGTACCTAGTGCACAATTATGAACATATCAACTTCTGGTGTATTGGCAGAATCAGCTTTACTAAATTCAACAGTTCGACATATTAGGTATACTAAAATATTAACACAATTGGGTACTAGCGTGTCAGCGATAGATCTCCTAGTCTAGAGTTGCGTATAGTGACGTCACAAACAGGCGCACTAACTAACACCAATTTCAACCTCTTATCTTTCGAAAACGTAAAAAGATAACCATGTGAAATTTTAAGGATATATTAAAAATATCGAGTACTATACAGAAAAGCATAAAAACAAATAATATTCACAAATGACTCTATATGAATCGTGATACACGCAGTTTGTAGCAAGCTTAAGATAACCCGGTATATGTTTATCGAATGTTTTTTTTTCAAAGTTAGTACGGTACAACATTATTAATACTTAAGACTAGGTACATTTTTTAAACTACAGAAGAGGCTATGGAATACGTACATCAAAAAGTAGTTATAACCTTAGGCTTGCTACAGACTATGCGTGTATTCGCGATTCGTTATACGTATTTCGTGATGTGTGAGGAATTTGGGAATAGTGTGTAAGGTCTTGTTCGTTAAAAATCCATCCCTACACATTATGCACGAATTACAAATCACGAATCGCGAATTCACGCATAGTCTATAGCCAGCATTATGCATTTTCAAACATAGCTATAGAGAAAACACAAATTTATTGTACTAATTGAAACTGGATTATTAATCATGACGTGTTTTATTTAACATATATTACGAAAAATACTTTGGTTTGCATTGTTAATTATTATTATTATAAACTAAATGAAATAAAACAAGTTATGTTATGTAAAAATGTGTTTATTTTTTAAATTTGGTATAGGAAGAATACATACACACTAAAAAATTCTTAAAGAGTAAATTAAAAACTAGTTCACATTAACCAACTAGGGCAAGCAAAATTTTTTTGACTTCTCCTGAATTCTCATCCTGAAAAAGAGTATAAAAAAATAATATCAAGTCGAGATTTTTTTTCGCTGACTAAACTAATGATAAAACTGACAGTGGGATTAAAATTTTTCAAGTCTTGGCAAATTTTTTAAGTATTTCGAAATTCGAGTTAACCCACTACCGCTAGCAAAGCTTTTTTGTAGTCTCCTGAGGTATCATCCTGAAAAAATATAAAAGGAATAAGATTTAATTTATCTTTGATTTTATTATCCAATGTAGCCCATGTTAGTAAAGTAACTACTGTTAAGGTTTGAATTTGTGAAAGAAGCTTCACACCACGTGTGGTTTGACATAGTAACTAACGATCGAAGCTCATTGCTGAATAATTATGACGTAACACATCATGCATAAGCGAGACAAAACGTCTGCAAAAACACTTATATAATTGTAAAATTTGGAAAGTGACTGTATGAGTGTAGTAGGTATACAGGGTGTTTCTTAAGCAGAGGTCAAATGTCAGGGGCGTATTTTGTGGCCAAAAATATGGCTTTTTGTGATGCAAATGGGAGGTCTTAAGACAGCTGTTGTCCAGCTACAACGTGTCAAAAGTAAAAAAAAATCACTTGAGATAATTTAACCAAATTAAGTGTTCATAGTACATATAAGGTGTCCCAAAATTAACGCAAGATTTGAATTTGTCGCCATTTGTGCAGTAAAGTGTTGACAACCCTAAAAAAAAAAACAATTCGACAGCTGACAGTTTAGGGTTAGTAAAAATGGAGCGTTACACGATAGAACAACGTGTCTTCATTATTGAACAATATTTCAAAAATAATGAAAGCTTGGCGGCCGCAGTTCGAAAATTTCATACAAAATATGGTCGGAATAGTGTTTTAACTTCGTCAACTGTGAAGAGATTAATTGAAAAATTCAGGGGGACTGGATCCGTTGGAGACGCCAAATACACTGGTCGTCAAAAAACAAGCCGGTCAAATGTCAATATCGAAGCAGTGCGTGATAGTGTCGGTGACAATCCAGGAACCTCAATTCGGCGTCGTGGACAAGAATTGCAAATTTCAAGAAGCTCTCTACAGTATACTCACTAAAGATCTGTGCTTCCATGCTTACAAAATTCAATTATCACAACAACTGAAGCCTAATGACCATGCACAGCGAAGAAAGTTCGTTGAATGGATTGATTATTGAACATCAACAAATAGATGCTGATTTTTCGAGCACAATCATCCTAAGCGATGAAGCACATTTTCACCTTGATGGCTTTGCTAATCGCCAAAATTGCCGCTTTTGGGGTTCTGAGAACTCACATGTGATTGTCGAAAAACAGATGCATCCACAACGTGTCGCTGTTTGGTGTGGATTTTGGGCTGGAGGCATAATTGGACCATACTTTTTTGAAAATGAGGCTGGTCAAGCAGTGACTATTACTGGTGCTCGATATCGCGACATGATAACACAGTTCTTTCTGCCGAAATTGGATGATATTGATGTGGCCAATATGCGGTTTCAACAAGACGGTGCCACATGCCATACAGCTCGTGAAACAATTCAATTATTGCATCAGACAGTTCCAAGTCGTATACTCGCTCGTTTGGCCCCCTAGATAATAATAATAATAATAATTCTACCCCCCATTCTAATCACAGGGATTAGCCCAGAAGTCGGAGACTTGTGCGGGAGAGAGGGCGGCATATTATTATTAAGCAGGCCGCATTTGCGCCCAGGAACGACTTACGTTGGTAGGCCCTAACCACTATTCAGTGCAGGAATGAGGAAAACCTGGAAAACCTCATTAATTAGGGGGGCGGTCAAATATCAACCGGCATCAATCTCTCACATTAACCCAAGCTAACATTATTCCACCCTACCATACCCACAGAGAGGGTGCCAATCATCTCCACGAATATAGCTTATATACGGTCTACCGGCAGCTGGGCTCGAACCAACTCCGTCTAGTCACCTCGATTCAAGTACTAACGCCTTAAACCGCGCGACCACTGACCGATAAGATCAGAAGATAAGATCGTGTGATTTAACACCATTAGATGTCCTTTTATGGGATTATTTGAAATCACAGGTCTACATCAACAATCCCACAACCACCCGTGCATTAAAGGAGGAGATTCAACGCTGTATCAACGAAATTCAGCCACATCTATGCAAAATGGTCATGGAAAATTTCGACACACGAGTGCGTATGTGCATGCAAAGCCGTGGAGGCCATTTGCCCGATGTGTTTTCCGTAAATAACCCTATCCTATGTACTTTATGATTCAATAAAAAAATAAAAATCAAAATACTAAAAACTGTGTTTTCTATTTTATTCAAATCTTGCATTCATTTTAGGACACCCTTTACAACAGTAGGTATGAAACAAGAAATTACCAGCTTCAGAAACTTACCAGTGTCGTAGGTGTGGGTATCATCAACCATTATTTGCCAAAAAAGTATATATCACGCTTTATATTATACAGAAAAAAAGATTTATTTGATCAGATGCATTTTTACACAGTTATAAAACATATTTTAAGAAGGCCATGCAAAACAATAATAATAAGAAGCCATCATCTTATGTAATATTGTGTGTTGTCAAATTAAGCTTATTTTTTTAAATAGATTAAGTTTTGTGAATATTTAAATACTGAAATGGCCAATAAGGTTTACATTTATGGCCTTGCAGATGGAAATGGTACTGAGACTATGCGAATTTATATAGAAAGATTTCCAAATCATCCAACTCCAAATTCAAGAATGTTCAGAAATGTTTTTCAACGTCTTTCGGAGTCAGGCTCATTTCAGAAAGATCCAGTTTCTGGAAGACCTTTGAGTGTTAGAAGGCCTGAGTTGGAAGAAGCTATTCTACAAGAAATTGAAGAATTTTGCCACAGGATTTTGCAAAAATTTAATTCCACAATCAATCATTGATCAAACGTGTGTTTTAAACTGTTTTTTTTTTTAATTTTTGACACGTGATAGCTGGACAACTGCTGTCCCAAGACCCCATATTTATATCACAAAAAACCATTATTTTTGTCCACAGATTACGCTCTTGGATTTTTGACCTCTACTTAAAAAACACTCTGTATTTTGTGTAGACTTGAAAAAATTCGAGTAATGTTTTCATGTCGTTGAAAAGAAACACAACGCAAAGTTGCACAAACACAAAGCAAAAATATATTAGAAATTTTATTAAGTTGTCTCGTAGAGCGTAAAGAATAGTAGTTTAAAAAATTGATGAAATTCGAATTGAAAGCAGTTTTTGCGGATAGAAATTGAAATAAAGCATTGGTATTGACAAATACAATCCAAATACCTAATCCAATGCGGAATTATATAATTCAGTGAAGCAATAAAGTATGTCCAAAAATGCTGAAGAGAAAGAGGACAAAGAGTTATAATTTATTAGGAAGTGCAAGAAAAGATGTAGGGCAAATCAATAGAAGATATGGTTCTCTGCAGCCTCAGTGGAGACACTGGCCTTCTAGATACCAGTATTTTTTTACTATACGCGGATGATAGCTGCTGATGTAACTGGATAGTAAAATTCGCTTAGGCCATGCATTTCATTGGTTGCAAATAGCGAATAATTTCTTACGATAGTTTATTGATTTAGGAATGCCCAAGTAAGAAAATTGCAGCCAAAAATTACGTTTCTAACCTCTTATAAGTAATGTAAAAACTACAAAATGGAAAGTTAACTGATAGGAAATAATTAGAGATTGCAAATTACACAGTATAAAAAATTCTACGTATTTAAAAATCAGTTAAAGTGTCATTATACAGGGTGTTTCTGAATAAATTTGTTAATTCACGTCCTCTATTACTCTTTTGTAGGGCGCATTTGTTTCAGGAACACCTGCATTTTCTGTGTCCTGAATTGTACGAGCCATATTTTACGTGGTAATAAAACTCAAAGAAAAATGTTCATGAATACAAGGCGTTCAAATTCAAATGTAATTTGAAAATTTGACCTTGAAAATTTTCTAAAATATTTAACTTTTAACTATTCTTAATCTTTATGTCACTAAATTATAAATAAAAACTAAAATTAGTCCAGTGAGGATGTTTGCAAATTCATATTTTTTACTCGAGTATTTTGTTCAAAATGATTCTTGTCTCTTTATCTTATATAAAACAAAAAGTTAATTAGCTGTGTAAATTATCATTCGTTTATCAATTTATATGTATATGTTTTCAATAAATCTGGTTTTCAGAAATTTCTATTTGAATATATCTGTATTTCGGAAAATAAGAAGTTTGATGATGATAAATCAAACTTTAGCTTGTACCATTCGGGACACCTTGTATATTATATAAGGAGCAGACTTTCCAAATGCATTTTGTTCATTATTTGAACTTTACAACCATAGATGGCACGACAAACTATAAAGAGTGCTACCATTGGACATTCTATTGTACACTGAGAAAAACCCTCCAAGTAAACTCTGTTATTAAATCGCGAATTCACGCATAGTCTGAAGCGCGTCTGTGCATTTAATAACTAAATCCTAATATTTTAATGCCTAGAATTAAATTTTGCTTTTTGGCGCAATTTTTATTATGTAGGTACTCCTATTTAGTATGTCATAAATTAGGTTTAGAAATCATTGGGAGACGAATATCTCGAAAACAGCTCGTTCTATCGGTTTCAAATAAGTATATACCTTTTCTTTGTAGAAATAATCACTCTATCGAATGCGTTACTCTAAATTCTGCTAGGACGTTCCATAAAAAAGTTTTAGCTGAAAATCACACCAGAGTCACGCGTAACTAGCGTCCTCTAGCAACTGCCGTAAAAACGACATCAAATTCGAATTTCTCGGTGCCCCTGCTCATTTTTCTGTACAGGTGCGAAACTATCTTAACGCACAATTTCCCCAACGGTGGATAGGTCGCGGCAACACGTTTTCATGGCCCGCACAAAACCCAGATTTAAACCCCATGGATTTCAGTATTTGGGGTATTTTGAAATCAAAAGTTTACAGTGACCCTATTAATACACGGAATGAGCTGTGGCAAGCAATTTTAAATGCTAGGAATTTATTAAGAAATGAAGAAACACTATTTAATATTAGACAATCATTTTTTATCAAACGAATACGATTGTGTATTAATGTAAACGGGGGTCATATTGAGAATTTAATGTAGCCACCTGAATGTCATTAAATTATTATTAAAAATAATCTTTAGTTTTTTACATAAGTAACTACAAACTATTATTTTATTGCATCCAATAGAAAAATAAGAAATAAATCGAAAACGGTTAAATTTATCGACATAAAACAAGTATCCCTTATTTGTGAAATATAGATAGCAGAACAATATTTTTCTATTAAAACTTTCGTACACACACTGATAAAAAAGTTATAACCAGTTTTTATCAACCAATAGTACATTTCGTAGCGCCCTCTATCATCTACAGCAAAATTAAGTACGGATTCGTTTTTCTCGTCCCAAAAAACCTCCTTATTCAAAATTTTCAAAGGAATCCTTTGAAAACTTTCTAAGAATTTTAAGAATTTCAAATTCAAAATTTTAACTAACGCTCTGTAATTTTTTTATTAGCCACAAATAGACCAGGGTAAGTTTGGCTTAATCGCATTATTTTGATGTAAGCAATCTACTTTTGTTCTGTGTCCCATTAATTTTGGGATATCCTCTATATATACTTTTTTTGTATATAAGTATGGTTATGCTTCAATTGTACCTCATACCTTGTCATATAGTTGTTTAGTGTTAATCCTGTTGGGTTCCCTATTTTTTAAATAAATAAATAAATAATGAACTAAATCCATATAGAAAGTCTACTCCTCCTAAACAACCTAAAGGCCGGTCCAGACACAACGACTAATTGAACGATATGTCGAATCAGGCAAAATGTATCAAGTAAAATGGAATGTGTGGATCGCAAAACGTACGTTTTGTCTAAATGGAATGAGGTTGAACGCTAAATCGAAAGACTGAGGCCAAGGCATCATTTTCCGACAACTGATGAGACATGTCGGAGCATGTAGACGGGTGCTACAACTTATCGTTCTTGTTTTAGTACGGTTTCCTCTAGAGTCGCAACATGTCTGATCTTCGTCAATGCTCTCGCCAATTTTTGGGAGAATGTATCGAATCGAACATGGGACAATTCAGATCTCTTTAACAGTCATTCCCTGGATCGCTTTGTGCTTCGATTTTTTCGAAGACATACGGCATAAATTGACCATAGTTATACTTCTTCCATGGCGATCGTCACGAAACTGAGACGTCGAGAAGTTTGAACGATAACTCGCAACTGTATGGACGCGCCATTTATACTACGTTTTGTCGAACGACTTACATGACCGTTTTATCGTGCGATTAGTCGTTGTGTCTGGACCGGCCTTTACACATAAGCCTTTGAAAACAACACTGATTAAAAACAAAGTTCCAACATTAGAAATGCATACTAACCGCAATCCTCTCGGCAAGACTCTTTCCATATTTGGCCTCGTACACCTCCTTAATATCCTCCAAGTCGATCTCGGACCTCGATACGACGATCCTGACCAGAGTCCTGTCATCTGTGCCGATACCAGCCATACTATCGTGTAACCTCGTCGCCAAGTAGTCGCTTCTGTCCTTCACGCAGTGAATCAGCTGCAGAAGGGAATCCTTTATGCTGCCGGAGAACTCGTTTTCGATAGCCGTTTCGATGGGGTGGCCCACCAGCTTCTCGTACTCCTCGAAAATGAGTCTCAGTTGGGGTCTGTTCCTCTGACACATGACGGCGTTGAAGGTAGACTCATCGGTGCCGGCGAAGAGGAGTTCTCCCGCTTGGAGGAGGTCTTGGGCGTCCTTGAAGGCGGCTTCGGGGTTTACTTCATCGGATTCGTCGCGGTTGCCCTAAATATTTTGGCGTCAGTTCGTTCAAAATCAATATTTTCTTATGTTGCATCTAGTGACCTTTCATAAATTACTGATGTTATTTTAGTATGGTAATAGGTCAATTGTAGAAGAAAAACTAATTTCTACAGCCCTGAAGATGGCTTAAATATAAGCCGAAACATTGGCATTTTGTAAGAAAATTAGTTTTTCTACTACAATTGACCTATTACCAGACTAAAATAACATCAGTCAATATTTTCTATTCGATAAAACGAGACTAAAAATGTTTCTAATATTTTAACAATCTTAATGATACAGGGTTAACTAAGAATAAGTACAAATATTTTAAGAGGGTATAGAGAAAATTAAGAATTAAGGGAATCGCCCTTCAAAAAATTCCAAACTTATTTATAAAGAGAAAACAATTTTTTTGATATTATATTAAATCCTTGTAAAACGCCGCCTATGCGACCCATCCGCCGCACGTTTACAGAGTCAGAGTAGGCAACAAACAAGCAACGATAAAATTCGTTGTCCTGTCATAATTTAATTCCTGTGTTTACGTTGTAGTTTTGTGTTCTTCTTCTGTTTTTAGTGCCTTATTTTAATTTTAAACGTTTTATAGTTTATAAATAGAAGAATATGTGTCGGGTACAAATATTTCCCCACAATATAGTTCGCCGATTTGTTTTCCTAGATTATGGGACAAGACTGCCGCGGACCGCGGCTGCATTAAAAGTTTTCTATTATCTATTAGTACCTACCCATTCTCTTCGTTTGATTTTCTTATAATAAATAGGCATTTTATCTAACTGTATCTACGGAAAGTGTGTTTTATCGGTAGTGGAACTATCTATCAGGTGTTATTACTAACAAGAATGTTAATTTCTGTCGTTTCTGCATTTACAAACGCTCCAAAAAGACGACCGCATGGTAGTTGACAATGTTGACAGATGTAAGCTTTATCTATGGGTCTAAGCCATCTCAGTCGATGTTTATCATAGGCGCCGACTTTCCGTATGAGAAAAGGGTTTTGCCCCATGTTTTAAAAATCTAACTAACATACTGGAATAATTTTTTTTTATTGTCTTTTGGCCTCCTCACGCACGTGGTTAAATTTTTTGTACTTAGTTATAATTCACCCTGTATATTTAGGTGTACAGGGTGGTACTTTTACGACACTCAGTACAAGGAGCTCAGAAACGGTAACATACAGAGTGTCCTGAAGTTATCGCAACATAGTGAGAGTGAAAAATTCAAATTTGTTTTTAATTTTGAGTGCACTAGTAGAGGGTGCCACTTATGACACATCAAGCTTTTCTAAATTTCAGACTTTTTTGCGACTTAGTGTATCCATCTAACTATTGAAACAATACCTTGTTGAAGTGTTAGGACTTAGGAGTAACAGTTTTCCAAATATGTAATTCTGTTTGAAATACTCAATGCACCGAATAAACTGTTTTAGTTTCAGGTAATGTGGCTTTTACGCTAAAAATACAGAAAAATGCTACTTGAAAAGATTATTGCTAAAATTGCAGAATGCTATATCATGGCGATTTGCAAAATTTCTAGAACACCGGCCTGCTTTAATAAAATCTTTATGCTTTGATAAAATCATTGCTCAAAATCTAAAGAAAAGACTCATCGTTATAATTTACCAGTTTAAGTAACTTTACCAGTATCATTTTGTTGTATTTTCAACGGAAAAAAGCACTTTAAATTAAACCAAAACGGTTTTTACTCGGTTTTGAAATTTTGCGAGTTGTATGAGTTCGATTTGCGCATATTTTTTGTTGTTGTGCTGGTAAACATGTCTGACAAGTATCTTTATTGTTAGCTATGACGAATGTTTAGTCTGTTAACACCTGTCACAAAGGTTACATGCATGTGTTTTAGTACAATCAGTGATTTGCAGTATTAAATTTTGCTTGCTTGAAAAAGTGCAATTGGTTTCCACCTTCATTGAAAAGTTATATCATAAATATCATAACATTTACTTCAATTACAAAAACCCTGTCTCGCTGTCAGTGATACCCTTGACTATATACACTGTGATCCCCAGAATATATAGCTATTGCGTAGCTATATTTTCTGTGGTGATACTGATAAGCGTGAAAAGAAATGCTGTTGTCTGTTTCCGTTTTGTGGTAACAATAGTATTTTTTGCTGAAAATCGATGATGTTCTGTTGCAAATTGTGTTTAAAAAATTACCTAAGTACAATAATGCCAATGTATTTACAATGTCAAATATAGAAACACTGCAACATATTTATATTAGAAAACTGGTATCATTCGTATTTTATATTGGTTCTTTTAAATTACATAAGTCAGTACTAGGATATCGGATTTTGAATAATATGTAAAATACACATAGATTAAGCCTAGTATTAGAAGTAATGATTAGCAGTATCTATTTTGCCATAGTTCAACACATTTCTCGAAAAGTCGTAAACTAGTTTTATGATTATTACCTGCTTACTTATTTAATCAGAACCACACAAACATTGGTTTAGTTTCGAGTAATCAATATATAGACTTTTACGATTAATATTGAGCTAACTCATGTCTCGATTACTAAGGTTATGAACACCTTGGCTTCAAAAAATACCGTATAAATTAATATTCGAATATTTTTAATAATTTTCGTGACTCTAACAAATGAATACACTGCAGGAAAAAGAGAATACTTCATACAAAAATCAGAGCGTTATGCATTTAGTAATAAATGATACTTACAGTGGACAATGAAACTAAAAGTCTCTTCAGTGTACCAGATGTATCACTTTTAATATCAGCTTCCAAAGAAGTTTGATACACTGAAAGAAATAATACATTACTTATTAATAACTGCATTCTATTGGAATATTTAATTAATGTATGAAAATGTGTTTCAGTGTACCTATAATTAAATATGATTAAATTTCCTTAGAATAAGAATTGAAAACTGCCTATGTTTAAATCGTTTGCACACAAAATTACAATAATTTTTGTATGGTTTTTGCAATGTAGGAATTTAAACAGTTTAAGGAATGGAATTTGTACTAAGCATTAATTTATTTACTTTTTTCTGTTAAATTCAAGTGCAAACATAATATGTATATATGAATAAAGATGCAGGCTTGAGTTACAGTTAATGTTTATCTAGAAATACGACACTAAAAGAATTAATACATATTTACAACTAATTTAATGTAAGCATGTGAGAGGCTGATCATCGGTTTTCATTCCTCAATTGTTCTGGATTTTTTCAGAAACCGTTTCCATGTTTTCAAGAAAATTGATTAGAAAACCACAGACAATATACAAGTAGATATCTCAGTCTATATATTTAACTGAGGTTTTATTTCCTGTTGTATAATAATGTTCAGAAATAATTTGTTTTGATCTGTAACGAATACATTATAAAAACTAAACCAAACACATTTGCGAAAATTAATAGAATCAACTTTACTTGGTCAGAATTTAGTAGCTGTAGTAATTTTAATGAAACTGCAATACATATAATGATGTTATTAGTTTTCGTCAATATCATATCAACAAATCAGTACTTACACCCCTCGTATGCGTTGGCTATTCTAACAACATCTTCGTTATCGTGTACAGCTAAAATTTCCACGATGGTACTTTCGTCAGTCCCCAGACCACTTATGGCCTTATGTAATTGTTTAGCTTGGAATTCAATTGGTTCAGTCATTAAGGCTATTATTAGGTCTTCAAAGTTTCCCCTCAGTTCGCTTTTCAATTCCTTAATTAGGTCCTAAAATAACAAGGTTTGTTGAAATTAAGTGGAATCAGTGTGAAGCCTAGCTAGTGAAATGAAATGAGAATGCTTAAAGATATGTAACACGAAAAATTAACTATGGTTTCAATTTTTTGCACATATATGTGCTATATTAAGTATGTAGATTTTCCTGTACTAGCCTAGCAAAAGCCATTTGATTTTTCTATTTTGTTTATCGCCATTAAATTTTATAACCCGGTTTTATTGTGAGATATTGATTAATGAAAAAAAGCACTGCATTCTGAAGGTCAACTACCTAGGTTGTAGACGCCACATAACTTGATTCAAAGAAAATAATACAACATGGATTTACCCATAGTTCACAGAACTGCTTTCTTTGATCAATCAAGTTATAATGGAAAAGGTTTCAAAGTTTGACTGGATTTTATGAATTTCTAAGATTTTGAACGTTGGTAATGATACTGGAAGCCTTGTTCTACAGTCATCTAAGCTGAAAAGAACTCAACAAGATTTGATCAAATACAAGATGATTTTTAGGCTAGCAAAACAAATAAAACGTAAGTGGGTTATAAATGATTCAATAAGAATGAATTTGCTTGTAAACAGTCACGCATCGATGCAGAAAATTATTGAATAAAACTGGAATGTGTAGTAAAGTTGAACAAACTCACATTTAACAAAATCGGAGTATAGAAAAGCTGCATCAGTACAGTTGTAACAACTGTAAGTATTTCTATAAATTTATAAAATTATATTTTAAAATATTTTGTTACCTTTAATAATATCATAAATTATACGCAACAAAAATAAACAACTAGTAATGGACTATAATGTTGCCGTACGTTACATTTTGAAAGATTTTAGGAAAACTTTTACTACTTATTTCATTAATATTGATACAAAGGAGAGAGACATTTTACATAGATTTTTAATTTTATAATATAGTTTAGCATTTCATTTTAGTTGCATTAGTTATTTGGAAACGTATATTGTTTTAGATAGTTATTTCATAAGAGCTTTTTTGGTTTTGGTCAAATGCAGAAGCCCAGTATTAGCACTTATTTTCCGACATCCTGTATATAAAGAATGAATCGGTGTAGTACTACAAAAAAAATATATTTATTTAGTGAGTTATGTTATTACGACTTAACATTTGTTCAAATAACAAGAAATGCGGCTGTAGATATGCTATCAAAAGATGCTTGATACGGGTTTTTAAGATATTCTTTTCTCATATCAGTTAATTCATAAAATATCTATGTATTAGCATTGTAGAAACATTGTTCTAAGAAAATAATGGAAGCAACAAACACAAACAGGGTATTTGATTACACAATGCAACCATATATTTTCTAATTAAAACTATTATCAGTTGACGTTGAAGTTAACGTTAAAGTGATATATAGTATACAATATTTCTTAATAAAAACGTAGAATTTTAATCTTGTTCGCAGATAATTAATTTTCACGGTTCTTAATACTTTGCTGTCTTTTTATCCAATGTTTAACGTAAAATTTGGAATATTTGTTCAATGACAATATTATACCTTCTATTAGATTACTCACACACAACAATTACAGAATAGAAATGAAAAGGAATAATATTTTGAAGAAAATGTAACAAATTGGAATTTGATGTAGTAGTTATTTGAAACGTTAACAGATTTTTTTTTAAATTGATGGAACTGTCAAATGTTATCTAAATTGTTTCTAAAAAAAAGAATACCTAATAGATGACATTGACCTCAATGACCACAACTCAAATCGAGGCTATTAGCAGTTTTTGAAACACCAAATACGTAACTATTTTATTATATAAATTCAAATTACTTATACAGAGTGATTTATTTGAAAGCGGAGTGCCTCCCTAAAACTTATTTGTTGGCTGATTTAAGAGATTTTTTATTTCAATGATAGAGCTTCAATAACTACTCTGGTGCCAAATTTCAGATAATTTAAAAATTGTGTGTCCTACAATACCTTTTCCTTCTACCTTTTTACTTTTTCTGAAATCAAGAAAAAAATCAAACTAGGCCTAGGACATTGAAATTTCACACATACTCAGTTTTACATTCTGCGAATCTTTTCTTAACAACATTTTGTCGTACCTCGTACAGAAACAGCACTTTTCTGGTGGCAAAAATCAGTTTTTTTCCAAATTACCAAGCCTTACTAGATTTTCTGAATTTTAAATCATGGCAGAGTTTTGTTTCACCTATTCCAGACCACCCTGTATATTTTTTAAATTTTGGTCACACCCATTTGAAACTATCCTTAATTCAGTGATGCACTTAAATTTAAATTAAAAAATCTGTTTTTTTATTGTTGCGGTTAAAAAAAATTGAAACTATCATTGAAAAAAGAAAAAATTAACTCGGCCAAAAAATAAACCTTTTAGAGAAGTGCCCTGCTTCAAACGGGTCACTCTGTACATATAGGATAATATAACTTTATGAAGTATTTTAAACACATCTCAAAATAACGCAATTAAAAATTCTCGTTATTCTAATAATAATTAAACAATTCAAAACTGCTGCGATTAAGATAAGTTATTACACGCTTCCTAAAATAAGCATTTCATTGTTCTACGCCAACCATACAGTAGAAAAATTGATAATGTTGGACATACCTTGCCGTACATTGTTTTAAATCTAGTGGCAATCTGTCGCCTTTGATCATTAGTTCTCTTAGTAATAATCTCAATAACAGCATCTTCATCGGTTCCGAAGCCTTTGAATGCTTCTTTTAATGCTTTCGCGTCTTCCTCATCATCGAAGTTTTCGTATGGACGTACGGTTGGCTGGAAATAAAAATATCAGTGAGAGAAAATGATTCAAATACGTTCAGGAATGACCTTACCGATTTTCCCATGACGAAAATGGAAATATTAGTTTGCTCCTACTAACGTACGTACTGTTAAGTAACGAACCGGCTCGACAATTCACACTGACACTGACTGTATCTAATTTAGTAGAAAGCAGGCGCATGCGTTTTGGTCAGTCGGTATTCCACTTCTACGTGGGCCGGTTTTTTTACCATGTAGTTCCGTTGAAATGAGTCACTTCGATTTGTACATATTTTACTCTGCTTCTTGTACTTTGTACTAGTAACCAGTCTTCCGGTCTATTCACTTATTCAGTCATGAATTCGAGGTCAGAATCGTCATTACTAGCTTCAGAGCCCCACACATTACACAGTTTTCATAACTGCATCAGATTAAACGATTTAGAAATGGTCAATCAATGAATAACGATCACTGTTTCCTATTTTTGCCATGTAGTGTTGGATTTTAACGGTTTGTACATACAGACCGATTTTTCAGTTAATTTATGGTGGAATGGTTCAGTTCTTTAGCTCGTAGGGTTCCTGTTTATCTAAAGCAGTGTAATGTATGGCGTCTTTACATAGCAGGAATCGTTCGCAGGAGTTTCGGTATGGTATGCAACTGGAAATACACGTACGCACAGTGTGGAGTGTTTAGATCGTACTCTAATCAATCATGTGTTGGTGAAGTAACTATTAATAAATTTAAATAATAAACAATGCGTCCAGGCTTTGAATTTGGCGATTCTGTTTATTTTTCTAGATAGTATCATTAATATAGTTTATATTTAATAATATTGACGTGTGTAGGTAATGTTTTGCAAATAAGTAGTAATGTTTAACTAGTGCGACAACCATGTTGTGTGTAGAAATTCTTTATTGTCTTATCATGCTTTACTTTTACATACACTAGAGCAGTGCTTCCCAAACTTTTTTAACCTACCGCCCACTTTTAGGAAATGGGAATTTTCTAGCGCCCCCTTGGCACAGATACAAAACATTGTATGCAAATTTTTTGAAAATTTTCAAGGTCACGCGTTTTCCTGAAATATTGAATTCAAAGCCTACTAAAATATTGATTTTCATATGGAGTTAAAATCAAAATGCAGTAAATATGCCCTTATTAAAATAAGGGCAACAACAATATTATCGAACATGACAACATAACAAATGATAAATATGTACCAACATAACCGGACATAAAATAAAATATAAAAAATAAAGGTAAGTATTAATATTAAAATTATCTCCACCAATTTTAATGCAAACTATGAACTTGTTGATCGGCCACCAATTTTAATCCAAACTATGAACTTGTTGATCGGCCACCAATTTGCTTATATTTGGTTCCATTTTTATTAAATATAGCCTTAAGTCGCCGCAATTTTCTATTTGCAGGGGATTTCTTTTTTTTGTTATTAGAGTGGTGACGGTACTAAATCCGCGTTCTACTAAATAAGATGAAGGAAATGCAATTAGGAACTTTTTGGCGATATTCCACAATCCAGGGTAAAGCAGAGGTATTTTGCTTTGCAACCAGAACTGTTGATAACTGATTTAGAATTTTTAATTCTTCATTTGTAAGTATTAATATTAAAATTATCTCCACCAATTTTAATGCAAACTATGAACTTGTTGATCGGCCACCAATTTTAATGCAAACTATGAACTTGCTGATCGGCCACCGATTTGCTTATATTTGGTTCCATTTTTGTTAAATACAGCCTTAAGTCGCCGCGATTTTCTATTTGCAGGCGATTTCTTTTTTGTTTTGTTATTAGAGTGGTGACGGTACTATTTCCGCGTTATACTAAATAAGATGAAGGAAATGCAATTAGGAACTTTTTGGCGATATTCCACAATCCAGGGTAAAGCAGAGGTATTTTGCTTTGCAACCAGAACTGTTGATAACCGATTTTGAATTTAATTTTTAATTCTTCATTTGTTTTTAACTCGATCAGCTCTTTCTCTAATATTGGAGAACCATCTTTCATTTCATTTGAAAACGGATCCAGAAACCATCCGGATACGTCCATTTCTAAAATATCATGAAATCTTGTTTTAAAGTCCGAATGGAGGGTCTCCAAGTGCTGACAATAAACGAGCAAGTCTTCTTCACGTTTTTCAACTACTGATAAATTTGGAAATTGGATGTCGGGATTGTCGGTTTTCTATAACAACACAGGGGATCCTTATCCTTACTATAGTATAGATTGAATTATTCGATAGAAGATTTAACTTCCGTAAAAATCCCTTTTACTATTTAGTTTTCACTTTTTTCTGGTCTATTCGTTTATTTTTTTACCGCCCACTAAGTTATACTTACCGCCCCCCAAAATCAGCTACGCTTTTTTGCCCACTTTGGGAAACAGTGCACTAGAGGCTTGAGGTTCTGCGGCCTTTTGCTATTTAAATCATATTTATCCAGTCGTCTGCAATATGTTACTCTACCTACAACAGATTTACTTCTAATCGTTATGTTATTACTTCTGGGGTACCCCAGGGTTCTAAACTTGACCTTATTATTTTTTCTCTTTTTGTTAACGATATTACCGCCATAGTTTGTTGCCACAAATTGTTATATGCAGACGATTTAAAAAAAAAATCTTCCGTGTCAAGTATTGATGCATTCAACTTCAGGATCAGTTGAATAGGGTGGTGGAATGGTGTAATTTCAATCATATAAATCTAAACATAGCTAAATATAAAGTTGCCTCCTTTACCCTTAAAATGTATCCAACTATGAAATTGGTTCGGGGATGTCGACACATATGTTCACTCTAAACTAGTCTGAACTATTGAATATATAATACTTTTATTAGTTTTCTCTTAATACTCGTATTAATGTATAAAAGAGTAAGCTGCAAGTAATACACAAGACGAAATTTTCAAAATAATTTATTTTTACAACAGTCACAACACATTTCTGTAATAAATCATCTCTCTTATTTGTAACAAAATTCTCATTTTTCTATTAATATAGGAATTATTGTTCAGCTTAAAGAAATCTACTTTATTGTCAGGGCACCTGACCAACTAATGTTTCAAAACGGCTATGAATTCTTCTACAAAAATAATACATTATTTACATAAAGCAGCAATTATTAAGTTACTCCTTCGTTTCTAATTCCGTAATATTAAGTTACTTATTATACATACGATATACAAAATCGAACTTTGCCATTTCAAAGAAAATTTTTGGACTTGAAAAAAATAATCTTTATTTCATTTGTTCAGAATATTCAGAATTCGACTTTACATGTGACATTTAAATTTGACTCTCCAGCTTCCAAACACACTGTGTATGATTCTCATAGATGTATTCAGCGAATGTATTAGGATCAGAAATCACTTTCCAGAAATCATATTAGCGATTGTTTTATCAAAAATCCGCCAACCACGTCCCTTAAAAGCTATATATTCCAAGTTTTATGGCATTATTAATTACTTAAAGAGAAAGTAAAAGTAAAAAAGTTGAAC
This sequence comes from Monochamus saltuarius, assembly GCA_025584915.1. Classification (NCBI taxonomy): domain Eukaryota; kingdom Metazoa; phylum Arthropoda; class Insecta; order Coleoptera; family Cerambycidae; genus Monochamus; species Monochamus saltuarius. Next base: position 19,197,895 of record CM046725.1, read on the forward strand.
AATTGTTGTTAAGTGATCAGTTTAATAATGATTCTAAGGCGTCACGACTGTTAAACTTAAAAATTGCTGCTTAGAACGAACACACCAAAAAATAATGTCTTGAATCAAGAAAATATATATTTTTTGAATATCGTAATATTGAGTTAAATAAAATGTCTTCTTCTATGAATGAAATCATTTTTTTATCGCGTAAATTTCATTTAGTTTAAAACTACAATACATAAACCAAATACATGCATCCTTGATTCAAGATAATATTTCTTTCAGTGTATAATATCTCTTTTGAAGTTTAATTCTTTTTTGATTAACATATTTATCTTTCATTATTAAATGTGAAATATACATAGGTATGCAAGTTTTCTAACTGTATCTACTACAAAAGATGAAAAATTTCATAATTTTAATTGTTATATAATATACATTAATAGTTTTTGAAGTATTACTGATATGAAATTTTACACTTTGGAAGGAAATCATATATACTCTTATACAAACTTCATATCAAACCTATAAAAAATTACTTAACTGCAGCTTGGATGTAATAGAACATATATTTCGCAAAATAATGTCTCCAAAATATGAAAATCGGGCAGTGTCGATGTTTTGCATATTCTCACGTTGATATGCATTGTAAAAAATTTGAACACACAACATTCTATGATTATTTTTGTTACTAACACGTAGTGTTGTAAGTTTCTCCAAAGTAGCCCTAAATGAAATATAAAAAGTGTTTAAATATAACGAATGTAAAGCAAGAGTACTTGTACATCTTTCTTATTTTTACTTATCCAACATATTTGGCAGAAATGTTTTATTGTAATTATTTAATATATTTTCTAAATTGCTTAAGTTCTATAGTTTTGATTTTTCTATTTATGTACAAAATCGTGTTATCAGTCATTGTACATTGTACAGTGCCTCAAAGTTGAGATAACAGCTTCAGTATTCTTTTCAGTGAGTGGGAAACCGCTTCAAATGGAATAAAATATTTGAGAACTCTATATGTGTTCGGGAAAATGTGGGAAATCTCTCGCGTGCAGATAGAACACAAAAATTATGATAACAAGTTCCTATAAAATTTTTTCCTACAAGTCCTTTCTACGGAGTGTTAAAAATTTAGGCATTAAGTTGTAAAGCTTATCTCGCCTCTGGTAAACTAAAAAAGCTAAATATGTTTCAGGGACACTATTTTAAGAGGTCTTTATTAGTGTCCATCACATTAAATTTTTATTAAATTACATTGAGTACTTTAAAAGCCAGCGGCGTCCTTCAGGGAGACATATCTCCGTAAGGAAGACCTTTATGAAAACATTCTATAGGAACTTATTATCTTATTTTTTTATGTTCTATCTGCACCCGATTCCCACATTTTTCCGGACACCCTGTATAAAAGCATATAAAAATTATCACAAAAGCATTGCAATTTTTTGTTTATATTTATGTCAACTTTTTAATTGAAAAATATTTGATTAAACATAAATTAGTCTTTTTTAGAAGCAGCAAAATGGTCAAAACATACAAACAAAAATTAATGAAAGAAAGAAAGAAGAAAATTGTAACAATTATATCACTTGGATTTCCCACTGCACTAAAATAATTTCCTCAACAAACTAACAGCTAAAATTGAAATTGTCCTAGTATATACACATACCTTACGTTATCTTATTTAAAAAATTATTTATTGTAACGCTATATTTGCACCCTGCATAGTTATTATGCATTTAAAATCGTCAATATAAGCATATGGTTTCACGAAACTCTTTTAAAATGATAGTGAGTTTTTTTATATCCAGTTTAGGTGGCAAAACTGCATTTTGATAAACTTTGTTGTCAATAACACTTCATTTTTCATAAAATGTAAAAAATAGAGGTAATGAATTTGACCTATTTCAGTTGGTTTACCTCAAAAAAAGTACAACTTCAATTAGGAAAGGATTCTTACATCTCAATGAAATAAATTTTATATTTTATGGAAAAATTAAACTGAATTTGTTGAAATGAGTTGTATTTTCTTAGTTGTTTATTTTTTTTTAATTTTAAATAGACTATAAAATTATAGTGTAAATGAATGATATATGATAAAATTAGAATTGTATGACATAATGATTAAGCAAACCAACGGCGATGGCACGGTGGGGCCATTATTCACGACCAATACAAATCTGTGCTGCTCACAGCTGTATATCGTTAGGAATAATTATGTTTAAACTTCCATATTATTCCACATCCTAGTTGATATCTCTTTGTATCTTTGTCATAAATGAATAACTGACTTTAAAACAGTTTACATGTGATATTACACAGCGCATTGTTGGTTGCCTAGGTCAATAGAAAGTGACTGCTTATCAATAAGTATTTTTTTATATCAAAACTGTGTTTCTGTACACATAAAATGCAATTTCACAACTTTATGTATTTTTAGAATCATGTAATTTTACATGAAAGATGTAATTGTACAGTATTCCCATGGATATATGGATTTGGTATTTTTTACATTAATGTATGATGTGAACAATGTGTAAATTTACAATCATTTTCACTAATGTACGCTATTAGACATAATACTCGTTTACGGAATACTGTCCAAAGATAAAATAAGTTGGCTCACTCTCGATTTTCTGCCTACAGTTCCCATCTTGCCAACACATTTCCCCTTGTCCTTTGTAAAAGTTAAAATTTATTTTACTTTAAATTTGCTAATAGGGAAACACTGTTCAGATTTGTAAAATCTTGTACCAAAAATTTTACTAAATAAAAATGATTAATAAAATGCAATTACTTATGTTTTTACCAATCCTATAAAAGACCCGAATTCCTCAAATGTTATATTTACTCTGTTTTAAATTTGTTAATTTATAAATCTTTTTTTCTCGTACGATAATTCTGTTTGGAAATTATTATGTTATGCTAATGTATTTATTATCGCATATGTAAAAAATGTTGCGTAAAATAACACAAATTGTAATACCTAGTTCAACAGTACCTGTAAATAACCCTCGTATAGCTCTGCCTTGTGTAATGTGATGTACAACTTCTTGATAACTTTCGTAATGCGCCTCTTAAGGTGACAAAATAAATGACATGCAGTCACAAAATACCTTTAAACGGTATAATGTCCACTTTAAGTAGAATATGTTTGATGGATGAGAAATACTTTTTTGTATAAGTTTATGCATAATTATCCCAAACCGTATGCAGCTGGGAATAGCACAAAAAGTTGTTATTTGTAATCCATCAATCGTGAATTGTGTGAAATAAATTATAACCTCCTGCAAATTATTATTTTTTTACTTATACGAAACTGATGGAACAGATACATTTTTCATGGTTTAGATAACACCTATATGCTGCTTTCTTGATTTGCTAAGTACTGATTCATATTTATGAGGTGATATATCATCAAGTTGTCAGGAAAGATACACTGCGATGGCATGGCGTGTTCCATCATCGCTTTCGAACTGCAAGCCTGCCCTTTAATTTATTTACTAGTTAAAATCTAATCCTTCAATTCAGACGTAGCCAACCATAGTTATCATTTTGATATATATATATCTATATTGTATATATGTCTATATTTACTGTTATACAGGGTAGACCGGTTATCAATGGGTCATAGAATAACTGTAGGTTGCTTTACGTCAAAATAATAGAATTTAGCCAAATGTGTTTAAAATATTGCTTATTACTGTTGTCACATAATGCTTATCTTCCTAAAACTTTTACTCCACATTTATTGTAAAATATACAGGGTTAATTAATTACAAACAATTTAACCACGTGCTCAGGGAGACTTAAAAGACAATAAAAAACTCTAACTAAGTAGGCTTTGTTTTGTGAAGCTGATGCTAATGACAGCACAAAAAAAGTGTTATCAAATTAAGTTGGAAATCGGATTTATCATTAAGAGTCCCCTGTTCAATGTTCTTACGCTGTTTTCACTAAAGGTGTCTAAATTAGGTACGGAATAAATTTGAAACGTAAAACCAAACTTTAACACCCCTTATACCGAGAACCAGCAGCATTTTATTAAGGCATGTGTAGCTAGCTCCTACACTGAGAAAAAAAACTGTTAAATTTATTCAAAAACTGTTAAATTAACAGTTTTTCACGGTTACATAATGGCGAACCCAAAAACTACTTCACATAACCTTTTAAAAATATTTGTTAATTCAATATTTCTTTATTATTTTAGTTCAGCATAAAAGTATTCGTTAGAGAAACCTAAAAATTTATTTATTCGATCCTCGATGTTAATTCTATTAAATTAAATAAAGATTTCAAACAAAAATAACGAAAACTGTTCTATACAAACATTATATTGTTAATCTGAAGTTCGAAAAGGTTAAATTTTGTATTTGTCTTAACAGTTTCTAAATGTTATAGTGCGCGCCAATATTCTTGGAAGGTTAAATGACGTCGCATGTGCAGGGCCGAAAGAAATTATCTCCCACATTATTGCGCTGCAGGATGGCGGACACCGTCACCTTGTAGAGGTGGGCCCCCGGAACCTTTCTCTGCTCAGTGTCGACTGCATTTGCGGCCTATGCCGCCGACTATACTAGGGGCAAAGGCGTCCTTCCCCCTATCCTAGCAAACCTCGTCGGTAAGGGTTTATTTTTTGATGCTCTACAAGGCACGCGAAATGTAGCAAGCTACAACTACCGGTTATTAGCTACTCCATATTGGACAAATCACGTTTATTACAAATAACGGTAACGGGTTTCGTTGGCCAACAAGTAAAAGGCTATCTCATATCAGCATTTCATGGTGTTACACTAAAATAACTTGGAGAAAATTAATTAGAAATGTTTCATATGACAATTTGACACCGTTAAGTCAAACAAAATAACAGTTCATTTAATATCGGTATAATTTTATGTCAAACAATAATGAAAATAAAAGCTAAAAAAAATCATTGAATTAATTTATCAGAAGTTGTGCCCATATAAAAAAATATAGTCAATATAAAAGAATACTACGTAAATGGATCAAATTATGAAGCTGATTTAACATCAAACATGGAAAATCGTTGAATTAAGCAGTAAGTTGTCAATATTTTTTTTCTTTGGTTTAAATAGTCAGCGTAATTTTATTTTAATCATCTTTGTCATCATCTCATCATCATCAATCATCTTATTTCATGAAAAATGTTCTTGCAGCAACCGAAAAGTTGACATCAAGCTGCTCCACGAGTTTCTCTTTTCTCAGTGTATCATTTTGACGTCTACAGTCTACAATTATTATATAACCATCCATCCATTAAGGACCACCCTGTATATTTCCATGAAATCCGTCGTCATCAAATTGCAGTTTCGCGAAGGAATATCCGTCATCTAGTCATCTATAAAAAGCACTAACTTTGAAAACCTTCTAACGAGTGTCCCTAAATCGAATCACAACTCTAAGAAATTCGCTTATTAATATTAATTATTTGGTCCAAGTCTAAAAAATACAAAATATATATAAAAAAAATCCGTGGTTGGCCGCCAATTCTGTGCGTCACGTTGAAGTGTGAGCGTCACACAGTTGTGACCCTATCGACCTCAACGTACCGCACAGAATTGTCGCTGTGTCAGCAGATGACGCCCTTTTCGTCCACGATGGCGGTGTCGGAGGACAGGCTCTTCAACCTCGTCTGAAGGATGGAACGAGGCCTCCTTCGACAGATCCTCCACAGGATCACGGCTGTCGTGAAACTGGAAATTGAGCGAGTAATGAGAATGTCAAGAATGTAGGATATGGTAGTACCCAACTAGCAATTTGATATTTTATGACAGCTACAAAACGTTTTTGAAACAAATCTTATGAAACAGCGTAAGTCACAAAGACAATATAAGTGTGTTTATATATCAATAATACAACCAAAATTGGCATCATGTTATATAGGCCTTGAGATTTTGTAAGGCCTAAAACAATTAAAAAATAGTTGTACGTGTCTCAGGACTGGCATCCTTGGAAGGGGCGATTATACAGTGAAAATAAATAAAATTTACCTATATCTAAAAGTTCATCGTTTCCGAGATACAAGGTGTCAAAGATTTTGATTTTGATGTTTTATTTACTTGGAAACTTTTTGCAATAGAACAACAATAATTCTAGATTGTAATGGGACGCCTTAGGTAAGCTTCTACAAGTAAGTTCGTATTCACCGATGTTTCTTATTATAGAAATAAGACAAGTAATAAATAAATTAAAAAACAGCAGATTAATATGGTTTGTCTGTTAGCATAACAAGAAAAAACATGGACTCATTGGTAGCGCCAAAAATTGTGAATAAATGTCTTCAGATTTCTACTTTTCCTAACTGCTTAAAATTATCTCGCGTAATAGTAGTAGCAATTTTTAAAAAAGGGGATAAGTATTCTGTTGAAAATTATAGGCTAATTTTACTTGTACCCGCGGTTGCCAAGATAGTAGCAAAGGCAATGGCTAATCAGATATTGCATTTTTTGAATCCAATAATCTGCTGGCGAGTAGATAATTTGATTTTCGCAAAGGTCTAAGTACAACATCAGCTAGGGATAATTTTAATAATTACACAGCGTCATGTTTTGAGGAAAGGTTATATTCGCAATCTGTATTTTTAGATCTTAGTAAAGCCTTCGACTGTGTTAATCATGCTCTGCTTATGGAAAAATTGTCTGTGCTTTAAAATTAGTTAACTCATATTTATTCAATAGAAAACAGGTTGTAGACATTGATGGAGATACTTATGCATCAAAATTAATAAATAGGCGTACCTCAAGGTTCTACCTTGGGGCCGCTATTCTTTGTTATATTCATTAACGACTTTGTTGACTATGTCACTAACGGACTGTGAATGTATACTATTCGCGGATGATACAACAATCTCTGTAGCAGGTGTTAATTTAAATGAGATGCTGGAAAGAGGAGGGATTACATAGTGGAGAGCAGCTGATTGGTTTCCTTGTAACCATTTTTCTTTAAATTATACTAAAACTGCGAAAATGCAATTTTCCCTTAGAGACATGGATCATTACAGAAATCCATTGAAGATAAAGTTTTTAGGAGTAGAATTAGACAATTATCTCTCTTGGAAACATCGCGCAGATACCATATCTGTAAAATTGGCAAAACAGGTTTTTGCACTTAAATGTTTATAGAATACAGTTCCTTTAGGTGTACTCCGCACCGCATATCACTCACTTGTGGGATCTATACTCAATTATGCCAACATTGTATGAGGTAATTGTTCAGAACGCGAACGAATATTTAGGTTCAGAGAACAGCAGTTAGAATAGTTGGTAACATTGACTATAGGGAGAACTGTCGGCATTTGCTCACAAGTTTAACTATTTTAACTTTCCCTTGTATATATATTTTGCAGTGTCTTTTATTCGCAAAGAGAGACTAGCAGGAAAGTGCTACATCGTGAAATTCATGACCACAACACTCGCTTTAAAAATAATATAAGACAAAGCTATCATCGATTGGTAACATCAAGAACAGCAACAAAATATTTAGCATTTGAATTGATTAATACGTTGCCTGCGACTATTCTTAATTTAGCTAATAATGTATTTAAAAGCATTGTTAAGTGTTTTTTTTTGAACCAGAGTTTTATTATCTAAATCAGGGTCGGCAACCTGCGGCCATTTGCAACTTTTTGCGCGGCCCGCCAAAGCACTAATATTATTTATTTTTAATAATATTTATACTCGTATATGATATAATAGCACTAATTAAGTTACATTTGAATGTGCGGCCCACATACAAAATTTTATTTTGAAAATGGCCCGCCGTCCGAAAAAGGTTGCCGACCCCTGATCTAAATGAATTTAAGATCTATTTTAATGGGGAGCGAAGTCCCCATATAAAAGTAACTGTCTGAATTATTGCCTATTTTATTATATGACACTATTTTACATGTGGTGCCTAATGTTATATTTTTACGTTAGTTTGTTAAATGTTATTATGTGCTGATTTTTTATGTGTTTTATAAAAGATTTCATGACTTGTGCAAACAAATTGTTTTTGTATTTAGCACCAATAAATTACTACTACTACTACTAAGATTTGTTTCAAAAACGCGTTTGAAGCTGTTATAAAGTACAAAGTTACTAGTTAGGTAACTACAGTTTAAAAATCGAAATATTTTTACATTCAATTCGTCCAACATTCAAGAAAATGGAAATATCTTTGACGTGTGGAATAGAATTGGAAAATTTAGGCCGCTCTTTTCACTCACCTAGAAACAATGACGCCCAGGGCACCGAAGAACAGATATATAGGGGGTAGTTGGAGCAGCAGCGAACAGTGCGTAAGGGCCTCGTCAATGCCAGAGGGGCAATCTTCTACCCCGTCGCACCAAACCGTCGCGTTGATGCAGGCATCCAACTCGGGACATCTATACTGGCATTCGTCGGGTTTCATCATGAATAGACCCAAGCCGTTTGGCGGGACATCTCGTCTAGAACAGGAAATGAGAATCTCGTTACTGGAAACACTTCTAGTGCCGCCAGTTTGATTGAAGGGAAGTGGAAACTTCAGTAGTATTAAAGTTCCGTCGGTTTTTGAAGAAATGTTGATGCTATCTGGATAAATATGTACCCAAGTATCAATTTAAATGATGCTTAAGCCTTGCTCTTGTTTTATAAAGGTTTTATGAGGGTTGTTTGTAGAATAATTAATTTTATCCACAAAAAAAGATCACTGCTTAATGGTCATTTTTATTAAGAACCAACAGTTTATTAATAGATAATTTAACTTAAATTATTTTGAATTACTTGTTATAAATATTAACATCCTCTTTCGTTAATATTCTTGACTTTTTTGGTTTGTATCCCACTGATTGCTTTTTCAGAAAAGCAATTAAATTGTTGAATTTACTGATGTCAACATTTTGCCGCATATAAATTGTAGACCGCAGCATAGAATAGAACGCCCAAAGACTAGATGATTTGTACTTCTTAGATAATTCTTCAAAAAAAGCTAATAATACCTTTTCTTTTGCTTCATATTTTATATTCTTAAATGCACACCAATCAGGGAATCGTTTATAAAATTGTTCGTACTTGGTTCTCGATTTATTTGGTAAAAGTGCTGCAGCTTTTTCAATTTCAAGAGGCAAGTTTTCTGTTTCTGAATCACTCATTATTTTAATGAACACCACTATTTTCACAAGAAAATGTAAAAACGAATCTTTTTGTTCGGAGAAAGCACTAGCCAAATACTACAGTACGATAGAAGCAGTCTATAATTGTTATGTCTATGCCTAAGAATACAGATTTGTAGGTCAATCTAAATGCTTTTTATGTAAAGGTGTTTTGAGATTTTACGCGTTTGCGCTATATGCTCTTCATATTAATGAATTAAACCATATTGACCAAAACAAAGAAACAGATTTAACAAAATGAAATAATAAACATTTTTTTCATATCTTACCGCTTTCTTTAAAATATTCTTCATTTCTCCATTAGCTCAAAGTAAATGCTAAAATTGCATATTGAGGAAAATTCTGCAAATCTGTCAATACTGGCAGGAGCTCAGCGAAGATAAAATGCTGCAGATCCTGAGATGCAGCCTTAGACAATCCTACTTCAAGTACGCGTCGAGTTTCTGCAGTTAGGGAGATACTACACCCTTACCAATATACAGGTGTTGAAACTCTTCATCCTGCAGATGCTGAGCGTTTACTTTTTTGTTAGTGACTTATTAGAACAATAAATGATAATCTCTGTTTTGCTTCGTTTGTTTTATAGATAGATGAAGCCATTTTTACGAGAAACAACATTAGACACTTGATCCTATAATCTGTCCACAACGATCTCCTGAACTTAACCCCCTTGATTTCTATTTATGGGTTTATTTAAACTAAAAAGTTTATTCGCATCTATTACTTCAGTATTTATTTGCTGAACATGCAACACTTTGAACCATATTTTCATCTTCATTTGGTATTGAATAAATAAATAGTAGCAATGCAGATATATTATCAGCCATATCTGTTTTAAAATCACTTCAAATTGTTCCGAGACCACTAGGTATTCGATATTTTATGGTCGCGCACCTGGAATTAGAAATAAGTCTGCTTCCACGCTTCTTTAAAACCTCCGAATAGTTTTCATTTCTCGCGGGATTCCATTTCGCCATCGTACCTTAAAATTCAATAACAGATACAATCTACATCTATTCAGAGATAGATGAAGTGGCTTTCGTGGAAATGATTTCCCTGATTTGTACGTCGAGCGTATTGCTCTCGGCAAGATGCACGATGTGGAATGAAGTCGATAAATAATATGGCCATACTGTCTCTACTCAGTTTATATAGATACAGAGCGTACAACTTTCTCTTTTCTTACAACAGTGCTTTCCAAACTTTTGTTTGATAGTTTGGCACCCTATCTTAGAAATAAAAGAATACCTGCAGTTTTCTATTTGTTGTTCGAAACGTTCGTTTTTGGAGTAATTCGACGGCATTCGTCGACGCAGGCTATGTTTTATAGATTTTACTTTTTAGGTATCCCCACAAAAAAATCAAGGGGCGATAAATCCGGTGATCGTGGAGGCCACTCAATGCTGCCTCTTCTCCCAATCCAATTCCGTGGAGAACGTTGGTCCAAATACTGACGGACAATTAATGCATAATGCGGAGGAGCACCGTTCTGTTGAAAAACCAATTGATCTTCATCATACTCTGGAACATTTTCAATAATATCAGTCAAGACAGGGTCAATAGCGTCTTCCAGTAATTGCAAATACATTTGGCCAGTTAAATTACCAGATAGAAAAAAGAACCCACCAGTCGGTCACCGAAAATTCCAGCCCATACATTTAATTTTTCCGGTTGTTGTGTATGCACTTCGTGAAAACCTCTTGGGTTTGACGATTGAATTGAATTGTGACGATTTATCGTCACGTTCAAGAAAAATCTGCAGCCATCAGAAAAACAGATGTTAAAAAGGAACTGTGGATCGTTCTCTGCTCGCTCACTTATTATTTTGGAAAATTGCAAACGGCGGTCATAATCATCCTCATGAAGTTCCTGGACTAAATGTATTTTTTTATGGATGGAATTTATTCTTCTTCAAAATGGTTTGTATGCTAGTTCGATTGATGCCAGACACAGATGCCAACTGTCTCGTACTTTATGTAGGATCAAGATGAACTTGTCCCAAAACTGCAGCTTCACTAGCTTCATTAAGGCTTACGGTGAGCGCTCGATCCAAAGGGATATAGTTTTCGCTCAGTAACTCCTCAACGAAAAATGATAAAAATATGCGGTTTTTTAAAAGACTACAAATACTATTTTACGTCGGCGCTGTGTTTTGAAATTTTGAAAATATGCAAAATTCATTTTAAAAAAATTTATTTTACACTTTTTCAAAATTTCAAAACACAGCGCCGACGTAAAATAATATTTGAAGTCTATTAAAAAAAACCGCATAATTCGATCATTATCCGTTAAGGAGTTACTGAGCGAAAACTATGGGTTTGTTCCAACACAGCAAGAATCGATTCCGAACCGTCCAGAATTAGTCAGTCAGTTTAGTTGTTAATGTACTATCGGCGAATGCGACGTAAGACGGTGTTGGTCAAACATTTCTCACAGTACTGAACAGTTCACGACGGTTTTGGAACAGATGTTATATATCGTTTGATAGAGCGCTCACCGTAAGCCTTAAATAGGTTTTTCAATTTTTCGTTTTTTATTGGCAACGTTCCCTGCCTCTTAAAATTTGTTTACTAACTCTAGAACATACTTTCTCCTGACATGTCGATCTTGATGTTGTTCATTAAATAGCTGAGCTGTTCTATTTGCACATTTATTGTTCATAAAGTAAAGCGAAATGATATCTACCCTTTCCGTAATGCAATAAACCATAGTATTTAATTTTCAAAAACACAATTAAATAAACTACCAACCAACGCTTCCAAATAATACTAGAAAATAAATTTGGAATCCACTAATTTTACGTTCGTTGTGTGTGTATAGTATTCATTTCTGTTTTTTACAATTGTGTTTTTTTACGAAAGTGATAACAAATCGCCAAAAAATCAATGTAACGCAAGAAATACTAAATGTATACCATTGGCGCACTTACCTCGAATGAGAGACATTTTTACTGTTACTAATTGTTTGTACATAAGTTTCAACTTTAAAATCAAAATTCTTATTAAGTATTGGGCGAAATTATAAAATTTAAAGTCTGTTGCAAAGAGAATTGTAAGAGTTTTCAAAATAAATATTACTCAACCCCCAATGCCATTTAAATATTTCGGGGTGATGCTTACCCTTGCTTGGGAGTGAAAGTGGCGGAGTCAAAAATACCAGCAAAGAATGTCCCCCTTTAATCTAAAGTCCACGGGTCTGAGAGTTTTTCCACAATTTTGACGCAGTTCCTGAAAATGGCTCTGTTTCGTTTTAATTTGGCCGCCCTGTATAACATTCATGTGATACTTGTTAAGCGTACTGTAATGCACCTAATTCGAATCACTCCACACTACAAATTTGTAGTTTGGCAATATGTAGAGTTTTCCTTCTTGTTCAAATTCATTTTCAAACCTATATTTCATTTGGCTCTCTATATGTACATACCTATAGTATAGCTTTAGTCTAAGGTTGCCGTGAATGACCCAGTATAAAATAGCGACTCTTCGACGACATAAACCTTAATTCCCGATAAAACAAAAACCGTAATCATATTTAGAAGGTTATTAGGAATTAGCGTCAGTCAAATCATTGCCCCAGCTCAGAAATCTAGGTTAACAGCCGGATTTCAACCAACGTACAACATTAACTAGATAAGACCCATGACTTACCGTCTCGACAACTCCAACCACATAACCGAGTACTCCCCTGCTTCTCGACCGTAGAATTCGACAACGATCGTCCTCGGCAGCTCCTTGCCCAGCCGATCAATCTCAATCTTGTCCAGGACCATCTGGCCGATGGCGTTCTCCGGGCTGCTCTTCACGTTCCACCCCTCGGAGAATACCTCCACGAGGTGCTGGCGGGAATACTCCTCGGACGGGCAGATGAGGGCCGTGTACAGGGCGGTGTGGACCTGGAGGAAGGAAGAAGTGGTTGGTTGCTTTTATTTTATAGAAATTTTATATTTGTCCAGAATGTTATTCAGGGATGGGAGCTGTTCTTTGTTCAATTTGTTCCCTTCAAGCTATGCTAAATCCTTGATCTCTAAAAAACATTGTTAGTTTGGCTAATAAACGTTCTATTTTTGAGAAATTACTGGGCTTCATTTTGTTATATTCAACCAAATGACAAAAAAGCTGGTCATACCATTAAATGTGTCTTTTTGGTGACTAAATATGATGATTTAACTCTATTTAGGTACCTCGGAAACGGTAAAATATGCCTTTTGATGGCTATTGAGACAAACCGAACAGGTCCAAGAATGCTGCTGTTGCTGATATATTTTAGAAAATGTCATTTAGCGTCATTGTGTCTTATTAGAAAGAATTAAAATTTGGAACTTCAAGGGTATAATCTAGAACCTAACTTGTGTCGATTTAACCAAACTTGCTTAAACACAAAATGACGTAAAAAAGTGTGTTAAAGTTTCTTTTTTATTTCTTGTTTTTTTTTTGCCTTCACTCAAGACCCAGTTAACCGATTTGAGCAAAATTTTTTGTGGCCTAGTCATAAAGTGAAACTGGCAATACTGCATCGTTCGTCCACGTTTTTCTAGAGAGGGGAGTCCTTCTTTTTAGTTTCGGTCCCAGGTTGAAGTCGATAGCACGTTTGGTTTGTGTTTTAGGTGCATTTTTTGGAAGTCACGTTTTTAGTTACGAGTGAAGGCAATGTTGATCGTTTTTTTCGATATCTACGGCATAATTCCTCGTGAATATGTTCCTGCCGGCCAGACAGTGACTGGAAGTCAGGGTTCACAGTCGAGTTCGACTAAATTTCGTGATACTGATCGTCAAAAATCGTGAAAAATCATGAGGCCAAGCACCATATAGGTGGCAGCATTTTAGTACGCTCCATCTAATTATTAAAATGGCAAGTTGTCTGGATAGGGAGGCCGTCCGCCGCTAGGGGTAGCGTGATCATTGTCTTCATATCTAAAGATAGGGGTACAAAATGACCGAATTCGTTATTTAAACTGTTCTAATATGGAGAATAAAGGTAATCAATGCAATAAATAATAATAAGTGCTAATTTTTTAATATATGAGGCTGCTGATCGCGTTGCCACCTGGATTATGACGAAAAATAAACGTTAAAATGTGTGGGCAAGTCAAATGATTAAAAAACAACTTATTTATTTTGAATTAATAGATAAACTATTGAATTAGGAACAAAATATGTACCTATTAACTTTGCACTTAACTTATTAAACAAAATCACAATTTTTGAGTAATATATGTTTACATTTTATATATTTTTTTGTAATATTATGCTATTATTCAGATTCAGATGACCCTGAATCGGAGTCAGTGTATTTAAATTTTGGATATAACGTTTCACTATTATGTATTTTCAGATGTTCTGGGGTAATTTTAAAATTGAAACATTTACCGTTATCAGAAACTGAATTCTTTGTTAAAAGTATCGCTTCCAAACTATTGCTTTTTAACCGGTTTCTTGTTAGTTTCATTTAAATTTATATGGGAAAACGTCCTCTGCACTTGCACTTGAATGTGGGAGACACAAGCTAAAAACAAATTGCACTACTTTTGGAAACTGAGGTTTGGTGTTGCCTATTTTAATTTTAAATATGGTGCTCCAAAATTCTGTTACGTTGTTTTCATCTTCGTTCTCTGCTAAGCATTGTAATGGTAACGTGATCTCAGTCCTATTTCAGAGCAAAATAGCTCGTTCAAAGTCTTGCGGTATCGCCTATAAGCGTAGATATTTTGAATATAATATTATTTGCGGACTATAATTTCTTCACTGGAAGAATATGTAGAAAATCGTGAAATATTTCATGTTTATCGTGAGTTCGTGAGATGTCATGCAAAATCGGGAAATCTCACGATAAATCGTGAAAACTGGGAACCGTGCTGGAAGTTCTATCACAGCTTAAATAACAATCAGCTCACAGACTCCTATGACCGGGAACGTCTCGCGCAGATCTTCGCGCATGCCGCCATATTGGGATACAACCTTTCAAATAGGACCAGGGCCGTCTTGTGTTCTATTTGTGTTATTTTGTGTTTATTGTTATTTATCATGATGAGTGAAAGAAGGGGAGGACATGTTTGTGCCGTGTGTGGATAACAGTAGTCGGGTGTGTGAGGATCATTTTGAACCCAGTATGTTTACGAATCATTTTCCCAATCGGTTGAATAAAAATGCAGTTCCTACATTATTTCCTTCACTTGAGGGAAGTTCTAAATATTTTTCAGATCATACCTATTCCCTGCCCATGCTAGTCACCCTTAACATAAACATTCTTCAGGATATGGTTTTATGCCAAACTAATGTCTTGGAAAATAATCCAGGTATTATATAGAGTACGGCAGAAAGTTGAACACAATGAAAACATTTTTTTAATTTAATAAGTTTCACTTTTGTTTTGTTTTCTTTTTTAGTCATTAGCAACGTAATGTTAATAAATTACCTATACGTACTTTGAAAAGTAATTGTACATTTTATGTTAATAATGGATCCACGTAGGTGTGGTATTTATATTAATCAAGCTCCCAAATTTAGGTAACATTTCCTATATCTATATTTTAGTAAAACAAAACAAAAAATATTTTGAAATTCAAGTAGGTACACAGTGCAGTTATAACACTTTCTAAATTGGGCAACTATTTTTAATCCGGTCCTGACTTGTATCCCAAAAGACAGAGAGAGAACAAGCTTCAAGGACAAATTTTCACGTTTTAATACTTCAAAGGTGCCGCCGTAGAGTCTGTGAGCTGATTGTTATTTAAGCTGTGGTTCTATCTTGGCGTCTTGGAACGGCTGCGGGCCCGCGTTTTCCGTGTGCGACCGAACTCGCCGAGAACGGCTGGACCTTGCACCACGACAACGCGCCAGCCCATTTCTCGTTCATTGTGCAAGAGTTTTTGGCAAAAAAGGCGTTCCAACGTTGCCGTACCCACCCTATAGCACCGATATTGCCCCCTGCGATTTTTCTTTATTCCCCAAGATGAAGTCGCACCTCAAAGGAACTCATCATGGCGGCGTACAGGAGGTCAAAGAAGCTGTGACCGTGGTGCTGAATGGGTTAACTGCGGAGGATTACCAAGGGTGCTTCCAATCGTGGGAGCAACGTTGGAATTGTTGTGTAGAGTTAGAAGGGGGACTATTGTGAGGTCGATAATAAAATTTTTGGCGAAATTTAATTTGCTTGTTTTTTCATTGACAAATTCACGGAACTTAATTGCCACACCCTGTATAATATGTATAGGATTATATATGATTATTTGCCATTTTATTGTTACAATAATTTATTATAGCATATTTTGTTCCTTTCATTTTCTTGAAGTAGGCGTGTGTCATTTGAAATAATTGCCTGTTACCAATCTTTGACATTTTCCTTTCGATTGTTACATATTAGCAAAGTTATTTAGATTTTTCCATACATTAATTTAATTACATCTTGGATACATTCAATTACAATTTCAACTGGCCCATGGCCACCTATGGTTTGCATTTAAAAAAAACACACAACTAGGTTATAACTCAAAAATTAATAAAGTTACCAAAAAAATTAGGCACGCCACTGGACTACTCAAAAAAGTATTTGAAGAACATATTAACAGACATGTATTGATAAGTGGAAAATTTGAAATTTTGTGTATTACTCGAAAACAAAAGACGATTGGTCATTTTGGTTTTTGGGGGGTTCATTTTTTTCTCCTATAGTCAACCAGATAGCCTATAAAAACATGGAAATTTGCCCACCTCGTACATGTAGATTCCGGGGGGAAGGGGGTATATTGTCTGCCCCATTTTTTCTGAGCTAGGTATATCTGAACGAGGTAGGTTAATATAATGTTTTGCTTAGATTTGTGAATCTCTATTCGTTGTTTTATTTATAGCACGATTATAATCTCCATACACTGTTCCTTTCGTTGTTCGAGTTTCGCATTTAATTTTAAAATTTAATCCCCCCCTCCCATTTTTTGCTAGTGTATAGGGCAGTAAACTCACCCTAATTCGATTGGCGGTCTGGCAGCGTAAGCCGGTGGAGATGGTTCTAGACGTGCCGTTTCCAAGTCTGCTTGAATGTTTCATTATCCCACCGCTGATCTTCACGTAGAGGTACTTATTGGATCCCGGAATTATAACTCGGGGACTGGACTCGCAGTTTGCCTGGAAATTGGATTTTTATTTTAGTGGTTCTCGAAGTGATGATCTAGAAAATAACGTCGGGGTATTGAAAAACTATCACGGAGTGAGTTGCCTCGAGAAAAACTACACGGAAGGGGAGTAGTGTTATGAATAGTGCATTATAGTTGTTGCAGCGAATAAGAAAGGCTTAGATATATTTAGAATAACATTTAAAACGAATTTTTCTGTGTACAATAATGTAATAAACATATTTCTTTACATTTTAGATATCAAGACTTTGGAATTTCTAGAGAATCTTTTTTTAATACGAATATTCATATAAACGTAGATTTTACTTGCACTATTAATATAGAAATTACTAGAGCAAGTATATGAGAAAAGTTTAGTGAAAGAAAAAAATTACTGGGTATATAAACAATATTTTCAAGTATCTAGTAATATTTATTGATCATAACAAAAAATAACCTTGAGTAATCTCAAGCTCATTTATGAGCGAAATTATTTTGGTTATGTTGAATTTTGTGTACCAAATAATATTTTTTTACAAAGAGGCGAGATATTCAATACAACTTTTAGTCAGAGAGATGATTTATCAAAAAAAGAACAAAATATATTAATAATATAACTCAATTTTGTGTTTTGTGTGTACATAATTCAGTGAGCTAACTCAAAAGTTACTCAGTGCAACTCCTAAAAGATTTATTTAGCTAACAAATAACATTATTCAACGAATTGGGTTATTCTTTTAACACAGTCGGGTGTGGACTCGTTTTAATAACCAATTGTGCTGATTTTGAGTGAAATTTACTCACATTTTTTTTACGGTGTATATACAGGGTGAGTCAGTCATAATGTCATTAATTTTAAGAGAAGATAGGGAATAATGAGTATAATGCGAATACGCGATTATAAAAAAAAACTAAATGCATATTTACGCCGAAAAAAATATTTTTAAATCATTATTTAAACCCCCTTTTCAGACTGTCACTGACCGCTCACAGCCTTGGTCGTTTACAGCTCACAGTTCAACTCGATGTAGACCTGATGCAATGTTGCCAAGTTGAAATATTTTTCTAGTACCTACCTACCTAGGTTTTAGACATCACAAATAAACGGTTGTACTGACTATTTTAGAATATCATTTTTTCTTGCTCAGTTCAACTTCAGCCAATAATAATTTAAAATGTTAATATCCAATAAAATCAAATAATAATAATCAAATAATTCTATTAAAAATTGCAAGTAACGCGGTCCACTCAGGTTTTTCGGTAGAAAATACGGTCCAATTAAACGATACCCGTACGTTGACAACAAATCGCCTCTGAAAGCTAAACCGACAAGTAGCGTGTGGATTTTCTTCTGATCAAATGTAGCTGTTATGAGTGTAAAGAAATTATCTTCGTTACATTGAAATCACAAAACTCCAACGTATCTAATAATAAACCGAGTAATAAACTATTTACGTACATTACATAAAAAACCTATAACCAATGGGTAAATTATTAAGAGAAGCTGAGAAGTGTTTCGTGTTTAAATACTAAGTAATAAAAAACCATCGTATTGTCGACAGAAAACTGTCCAATACCGAAATGGCACGCCTCTGATCTGATGCTCAAAAAATGTATCGAGAGTGAATCTTGACCTACCGCATTATTAGGTCAATACCTAGTTACCTAGTTTTTGTACTGTTATTTAACGACAAGGAGTAAAGCTAACTTTTTTATTTAGATACATGAATGAATATTCCTTAAATATTAATAAATTAATAAAAACAAATTTAGATAATAAATAAATATTTTTGAATGTTAGGTTATTACAGTTTAATAATTTTGATATTACGTTTTCATTACGTTATACAATTGAATACGAATTTTTAGTATTACTCGTAAGTACAATGAATTATTTAGTTTGTAGTTACGTGCATCTAGTCGTAGAAATTTATTGTTTTTTAAGTAGTATGGTACTAATCTGTTAAAAATTCCACTTCGACTAAAGTAGCACTTGTACACTGTTAGGTTAGACATCTCAGATATTCCGTAAAAGCGGCATTCGCATTTCGTAAACATTCTCCGTATAACACTATCATTTCCGCATATTCGGAATTTGTAAAATTATGCATTGTGAATTTACAACAAATACGCGAGACCGAAGTAAACAAACGACTGCTTACTGCTTGTATTCTCTCCATCCCCCCTCCAAATGTGTGGCGGATCTACAAATTTGGGGGGAAAGAAATGCGGGAAATGCAGAAAGTGCTAAATGGGGGTAAGTTATACACGCTGGCGATATTATGTATGTAAACATCATGTGACAACGATGTTTAATCCGGCATTCAATTGTCGTATGGGAGCGTCGTGTTGCCGATTTTTATAGGGTGATTTGTTTAACTAACTACTAAAAAAATGTTTTTTTCAATTTTCTGCCTTTGTTAGGCCTCCCGAATACGTGGTTAAAATTAATGACATTATGACTGACTCACCCTGTATTTAACATGTATAAAGTAGCATGATATATGTTTTTTGAAAGCTTCTGTGATGCTATTTATGCACTACACAATGTGCATTTAAACATGTATTTTTTAAATCACTTTCAGAGAACCTCTTTTACATTAATTTACAGCATAATTAAGCCGTACAGGCACTTGAAATGTCTCGAACCACTTTAAATTTAATTGCACTACAATATCTACCTATAACGCACATCGGCTGTATAGACAAGCCGACCATTACTGAATCGGGACGCAGTAGGCGCATGCGCTGGAATGTGTTTACCATAACTATTTCCGTAAAAATAAATTAATATTGGTAAATCAGTAAACTTTAAATATTTTACAAGTTATTCTGAGAATATTACAAACGACCTTAACGAAATATATAAAACAATTCCAGTTCAAATCACTGTACTCGGTCTTAAAAAGCTTTTCGTTAAGAAAGCAGCGACCTTCTATCCGTTATTTTCACTCCTTTTGGGGCAGACTATTCAACGTCGTGGGTTACTTACCACAGTGACAATGTCGTAGCCATTATCTCGCAACAAATATGTCATTCCATTGTTAGGACCAGGACCAGATTGTCCCCTGTGTTCTTATTTATAATCTGATTTCATTGTTTCAGCAAGTCACCATTGTCTGGTGTGTGTGGTTGTTAGTGTATAATGCAGTTTAACGTTGTGTAACATAAACGAAAACTAATTATTCGTTTAATTTATTAATTAAAATAGGTTTCATGTTTAAGAAAAAAAATGCTCTCCGTAAATAAAGCAAAATAATAAAAATGTTTAGACTGTTATTAACATAAAATTCTCTACACGGGAAAAAAACTTAAATATACTTAAAGTTTTAAGCTTCATTCAAGTACCTATATCTGTCCTATATCAGTAATAAATTATATTTGATATAAATATTTATACAGTCGTCGCATCCAAACATTCTTATACTTAATTCAACACTTTTATTTCTTAAAATGACACTAAATTTAAGATTTAGGTACTTAAAAAATAATATTTTGTTAAAATATGAATAAAAAATTAGAAGTTGCTATATTGCAAAATTGTAGTATTATTTACTACAAATTGTATTAAAGTTGTGTGTGCAGGTAGACCATCAGATTCAGCATGTGTCCAAAAGATGTAGTTTAATGTTGCATCACCTCTATTCAGGTTCCTTTCTCTCGCATAAGTCGTCGGTTGCCTCGCCTCCTATGGCATACTTAGGAGAGCTAACAAATTCATAAGCGGTATATGTCTGGTATGCCGCTAATGAATAACTTTGACAGTTTGCTATAAGTTTTTCTTTCCCTATATAAATAATAAATAATAATACTACTAAGTGAGTAATATTTAGTTATTTATACAGGGTGTCCGGAAATTATGAGCAAAAAATTCAGGGGATAATTCTAGACTGAGAATAAATGGTACCTCTTTCTATAATATTTTTTTCCAAACGGATTATTAACGGAGTTATAGGGTGTTAAAGTTAAAATTTTATTTTCGATATTTGTATACAACTTCTTAAGAAATCCAAATATTTACATAAAATTTGTAAGTCGGGGGTTTTTGCGGACGCGAAGTTCAAATATATTTATAATTTTGACGTCACTAGTAGAGGGCGTCACTTGTGGCACACCATGTTTTTTTTAAATATCACAACTTTTTTGCATCTTAATGTATCCATCTGACTATCGAAACAATCGATTCTCCTACCTGTTTCATTTGAAAAAGGTATACTTTGCTGAAGTCGGTAGGCGTAACCATTTTTGAAATAATCCTATTTGAAATGCTCAGTGCACCGAGTAAAAACTGTTTTGGTTTAGGTAAAGTGCCTTTTCTGCTGAAAATCCGGCAAAGTGTTACTTGAAAAAGTTGTTCAGAGTCGTAAATTATGAAGATCTGCAAAATTTCAAGAAGATCGGCGAGGTTTGATGAAACCATTTTCCAACAAAGCACAAAGATCTTATCAAAGCAGGCCGATTGTTTAAAAATTTTGCACATCTCCATGATTTACCGTTTTGAACAATTTTGTAAAGTAACATTTTGCTGTATTTTCAGTAGAAAGGGCACTTTAACTGAAACTATAACAGTTTTCAATCGGTGCACTGAATATTTCAAATAAGATTATATCGAAAACTGCTACTCCTAACGACTTCAATAAGGTTTTCAGATATAACAGGTAGGAGAATCGATTGTTTCAATAGTCAGATAGATACACTAAGCAGCAAAAAAGTTCTGTCATTTAAAAGAAACATGATGTGCCATAAGTGGCGCCCTCTACTAGTGACGTCAAAATTAGAGACATATTTGAACTTCTCGTCCGCAAAAACCCCCAATTTATAAATTTTATGTAAATATTTGGAATTCTTAAGAAGTTATTTACAAATATCGAAAATAAAATTTTAACTTTAACATTGATTTTTTGCTAATGTTTTCCGGACACCCTGTATAATCTTATTATACAAGAATGAGTTAATCCTTCAATAAAGTATTACTATCCTTGAGAAATAGTGAAACTAAGCTAGCCTTGGAATGTGTATTTATTAAACTTGATATATAGCTTTCTTTCCGTGTATCCCGTTTTTTCCTTAAATTGTTGGTTATTTTATGAATTATTCATTTACCTCTCGTTCCAAAGAATCGCCCTGTATAATTATACAGAACTGACCAAATTATTAATTCATCTGTTCATTTAACTCTCCTAAATGTTTATTTTTTATTCAGCCCCAACCTTTCCCGGCACTTTAAATTCATTTCAGTTCATATTTAATTCCGACCTATTACCTTTGCATAACTGCTAGGTTATACAGACTTGTGTGTACATTTAAATTCTGAATGGCAATTTTTCATTAACTCAATTTATTCCTCTCTTTTAATCGTTTCCCGCATAATTCGACCCTCTCGGCTGTTCTTATATTTATTTTTCATTTGTCAGGTTTCACTCTGCCCTTTACCTTCGTTCTCGCCATTTAGTTTAAAGGATGAGAACATTTTAATTTGATGAATTGAATCAGTGAAGAATGGATATTAAAAAGGTACTGATACAGGAATACTACCATGATTCAGTTAGTTTAGTTGTTCAACTAGATATTGTCCTCATTATAATTTTTAACTGCTCTATAAAAAATTATTTCGTTAATAATATTGCTGTTCTAAAAGCTGTTCTGTAATGTATTATTTTAATCGAAATTCTCGTACAATTACTATTGTACTAAAACTACCGTTGCCAATTTTCACCTGTCGACGACCATCATCCCCCATGACGTTTAAATATCAAAATGTCCCTGAGCCAAGTAAAGACGACGCGGAGGATCTTCTAAAGCTATGATCAATATATTTTGCAGCATTAGGTAGTCCAATAAAGGATGCAATTAGACTTGGAATTTTTACAAAAGTATTTACTGTTAACTAAACTGACATTTCCCATTCCTATATTGAAAAATGATTTTCTGTTGCTTTTTAGAATCAGGAATTGTAACAGTTAATTGTTTTAATTTTTGCAGGTATGTGTTGCCATTAACTGAAATAATGTCAATGTCACTACTCATAACAATAACAATTTAACGTTCAATTTCAAAATTATATTAGCAAACGGTATTTTAATTGTTATATAAAAAACCAAAGTATTGGAAAAAGTCATACCTATATAAAACTCGAATATAAAGCCTCTTCTTTGCACTATTTTTTATTCTCTTTACTCTTTATATTCTTGTATGAGTAACTATTTTGTCATGCCAAATAACATAAAAAAGACAAGTTCTAAGTTGGTGCTATAAAAACTTTCAGAGATTTCAAGAAATTTCAAAATAAAATTCTGAATTTCTACATCTGTATCTTTTAAATTGTCAGTATTAAGGTATGCTAGGCTCAATCTTATTTTAGTATTTTGTATCTATTAAGATATCCTTTCTTAATGAACCACCATGTATATTCAAATGCCAGTAAATTTCACTACACTATATTAAACAGTAAAAAAATGTTACAAAAGCTAATAATAAGGAATATATGGGTAGATATTGTGGGTGTAATTCAACGCAGGTTGGGGTTTTTGTCCACTGAGTAGTTAGTTTCACACAATATTGTTAATACCTGAAAATATATGAAAAAACTATATTGAGAGCTTCTAATGAATTTTTAAATATAGAAATATCTTTAATCTTCATAGATTTAAATCTTCATTAACTCATTACTTTGCTCCAATACAGCGCTTCGCGTTTTTGCTGATCTTTCGAATATTCGAAAGGTGCTTAAAAAGCGGTAACGCTAAACGAATTAAGTGCTGGGACTATCGCGAAACCCGAACCGTTTTCCAAATTGCAATGATTACGTTCGGATACCTTCAAAGGCGCAGGAATATCGGCATACTTCACGCTTTTACATAATTTATGCTCTAATGAAATCTGAATAATGAAATTCTGGCGGGAGACTGAACGTTTATGCGATTAGATGCTCAGCTCGGCATAATGACTCGCTGAGCGCACATCGGCTTCAGCAACAGTGCGACTGGCTCTGAAATGCTCCCTAATCGCTCTATCAATCTTCACGTGTAGATACTTTTCAGCGAGCCCGCTCGCTCACTGTTGATTGTTCATTGGAAGCCCAGTGCCGTTTTCAGTTTCATTAGCGCCCAAAGAGGGTCCCTGAATTCGATATGGTTCGGTTGCAGCGACTCGTGCCTGTGGCAGCGTTTACTCAAAATTAGTTGATTTGTAAATACGAGGTGTGGCAATTAAGTTTCGGGAATTTGTCAATGAAAAAACAAGCAAATTAAATTTCGCCAAAATTTTATTATCGACCTTCGCAATAGTCTCCCTCTAACTCTACACAACGATTCCAACGTTGCTCCCACGATTGAAAGCACCCTTGGTAATTCTCCGCAGTTAACCCGTTCAGCGCCACGGTTACTACTTCTTTAACCTCCTGTACGCCGCCATGATGGGTTCCCTTGAGGTGTAACTTCATCTTGGGGAATAAAAAAAATCGTAGGGGGCAATATCGGGGCTATAGGGTGGATGCGGCAATATTGGAATGCCTTTTTTTGTCAAAAACTCTTGCATAATGAACGAGAAATGGGCTGGCGCGTTGTCGTGGTGCAAGATCCAGCCGTTCTCGGCTAGTTCGGGGCGCATATGGAAAACGCGGGCCCGCACCCGTTTCAGGACACCAACACAAAACTGTCCAGTCACTGTCTGGCCGGCAGGAACATATTCACGATGAATGATGCCATGCATATCGAAAAAAAACGATCAACATTGCGTTCAGTCGTGACTTGGACATCCTCGCTTTCGTTGGCCGCTCTCCACCCTTTTCCACCCACTGCTGACTTTGTTTACGGGTCTCGGGGTCATACTCAAATATCCAGGCCTCATCTCCAGTCACTACCTGATTCATCCAGCCTCTACCATCGCTCCGAATCCTCGCAGCATGTCTTTCTGTTCACGGGTAAGAACTTTTGGCACCATCTTTGCGCAAATCTTTCGCATATTCAAACTTTTGGTGTAACATCTTGCGAATGGTTTCTTTGTTGACATTTAACTCGTCAGACAACGCATGAATGCTTAGGCGCCAGTCAGACGTGATCAGTGCACGCAAACGGTCAACATTCGCGTCAGTACGAGTGGTGACGGGAGCTCCTTCACGTGGATCGTCTTCTACCGATTCTCGCCCCTCCTTGATCCGATTTGCCCATTCAAACACGCGTGTTTTCGACATGCACTCGTCTCCATACACCACCTGCAATTTTCGAAGGATTTCCGAGGGTCTTTCGCCAGATTTCACTAAAAATTTAATCACAACACGATGCTTGTAATTTGAGTCACTCATTTTGACGACGCCACTAAAAAAGTTACTTCCAAAAAATACATATAAAACACAAACCAAACGTGACTTCAATCTTGGACTGAAACTAAAAGGAAGGTCCCTCTCTCTAGAAAAACGTTGACGAACGATGCAGTGTTGTCAGTTTCCTAGTTATAACTAAATTCCCGGAACTTAATTGCCACATTTCGAATGAATACTGCTGCTACTTTATATTTTGTAAATTATTGTTAATAAAACTGATGTCGCGTGGTGCATAGTTGGCCATGCATTTTTATATAATTATACAAAATTGATTCATAAAATAATGCACTTTAATAATTCAAAAATAATTTTCTCTTTAATAATTAAAAAATAATTTTATCAAAATAATTAGGTATATTTATCAATTAAGAAATATGTAAATATATTTAATTTGATGTGATTTTTTTGTAATAAAATTTCGAACAAAAGATTTAACTGATAAAACATCCATAATGTATAATAAATATTTTAAAAATTGTGTGAGACCAATTTCATACTTACAGTATAAATCACTATATTGAAATTAGGAAACTGATAAATGATTGTAAGCCCAACTGTAGTCTATTTGTGATTGTTATATCTCTGGCATATGAAACGCGTGAACAATAAATTGAAAAAATGTTTCAACTCGGTGTATATAAGTATATATCACTAAATATTAAAATTATTTCAAGCTAGCTTAAGATAGTATTTCCAAAACCTGTATCTGTCGTTACATGCACAAGAATGTATACATTTCAGAAAGCATAACATTTGATTTTGCTTGATTTTAGATCTTTTTCAAACACCTACAACATTAGTTTAATATCCAGTACAAAAAAGCGGCACACATTAAAAGATTTTCTAGTCCAACAAATGGTGAAATTATCATCTGCTATCTACAGATCGATTATGCAGTTGTGTACTTTTACCTGGGTTCTGGTTCTAGAATGACAGACTTAAGAATTTATTTAAAAACATAAATCGACACTGACGGTTGATGTGAAAAACTTACTACTGTGTCTCTGTAATCCGTATTTGGTAGAATGGCGTTCCGAGTATATCTTTTGGCAGCGATACGCCAGTGTGCCATTGGGTTGTCATGGCACAGGAAATTGCATACGAAGCGACAAACGTTCTGGAGTGGAATATGAAGATAGCGAAATTGGGACAGATTAGACGAAATTTGTACCAAGCCTAACAGCTGCGGGGCGAGTTTTCGTCCTTCATTCAATTGCCACTTTATCGAGGACTACTGTAAACACCGGCAAAATTAAAGAGATGAGACGCATTTTCAGTGGAGAGAGCGAAGTGGAACAGTCGCATAGAAAAATATATGACTTTGTAAATAACTTCAGTGGGTATCTATTCATTCCATTTTTAAAATAATAGTCTCCTTATCCAACATTTTTACAAACCTTAATATTTGTTATTAAGAATATACAGCGTCCGTCACTTGTATTGTATTTTGATCAAATTAGCTCGTTTCATGGCCTATTCGATGGCATAATTTTTTATACAGTACGTTAAAGAAAAAATTCGTCTTGGTGTAACAATAATTTGTTTTTGAAATTAAATAGAATTTTATATTTAATGGGATTTCTTAATGGCGGACCCTGTATACGAATACACTTATTAGCAATATTATATGCCCAGCTAGCAAAGTAGTTCTATAAATTTAGAGTAATAGGAGTTTTATATTGTTAATATTTTGTAGTTGTATCTAGAATACTATATAGTTGCATTAATGTGACACATGAGACTATTTTGCCTTCAGAAATTGAATTGTTTTTTAAATTTCTTACAAGAACATTCTTAGAGCATAATTTATAGAGCATTTATAAGATAACTCCTTGTGTAGCCCTATAAGTGTGTACAATAACACAATTTTACAGCAACGGTGCTTACAGAATCAAATTACTGTAAAAGCGACGCAAAATACTGCTTTATAAAATTATACCATCTCCTGTAACACTTTTATAAAATTATTGAGTAATGTCGCTTATAGTCTAATTATAAAACTATTGTGTAGTGGGGTCGTTAAGTTACAATTCTGCTGCGGAAAACAAATTACAAATATGGAAGATGCTATCGAACTTCAGAGAAAAAGCTGTTTAAAGCAGTTAGAAAGAGTAATAATACAGTTGTTATAAAATCATTATAGAGTAAATAAGTAACAAAAGCGTTTTTGTTCCATAAGAAAACGGTAAACCATTTATATATGTAGGTTTCTTATACCCCCATATGATGAGACCTCCTGTAAAAGTACGGAATATTTTGATCAAAGTATAATGGGGATATTTATATAACATAAGTCATGATTATTTCTGACTATTTTATATACAGTTAAGTCATAAATTTAGAAAATATTTTTTTTTATTGGAATAATATTGTTAACATCTAAATAACAAAATAAAGATGAAAGGATAAAGTGGACTCACAAAAAATCTTTTAAAACATCTAGTCAAATAGTACTGATTTTTATTTAGTTTTGACACAAATTTTATGAACATTTTTACTGCTAATTAGAAACGTTTTTAAAGTGAAATAAATAATATGTCTTCAAACATTAAACTTTCTGTGATTTTTTTGCAAAACCCTACTAATTTCTAAATATCATAACATAACCATTCACAACAAACGTTCGATTTCTCTTTTTGATAGGCGTACATTATATTGGCTTTTATATCATTTTTGACGGTGCATTAGAGGTGGTATTTTTTGGTATGACTTTTGCGCGGATAAAAACCTTCAACGGCTAGTTTTTGTTAAAATACCATCATTTTTAATTCTTTGTCAGCCAGACATGGCACTTACAATAATGGATTTCGTTGGTTTATCGAACTATTATTTATGATGTTGCCTGCTTCCCACCCACGCAGTAAAGCTTGGCAAAAGCTTTTTGCACCGTTATTTGACAACAGATATCTCTTATATTAATATGCCTATGGGAGCAGTTGGTTAAACAGTTCATATATAATTTATAACCTTTACGTTCCTTTCATATTTAAGTATTAACACATTCACATAGATGTATCTAACTTGATCTTTATAATAAACAGTAGTTAATAATTAAATCATTTATTTTGTAACAGAAATTATTATTCATCGGAAGAGCTGTTGGGAAAACTTCAGATAAAAAGCATAATTAATATAACTCGCGATAAGAATTCAGACGACTTACGTCATTTAAGAAACTGCAACTGATAGTAATAAAACTATATACTACACTAAAAGTTTGCATTGTATTTTGCACTAAATCACAAAAAATGATTGTTTTTAACGCCACCAAATATCGACAATTACGTTGACAATAAAAACAAATGCGTAACGTTAGCCGTGACGTAAGACGTCTGAATTCTTGACGCGAGTTAGAGCAGCTCAAAAAAGATGACTGTGCTCTCTCGAACTTGATTTAACTTTGCACAATTTATATCACATAATAATGAGATTTTATTCAAGTTACTACATAGTATATACAAAGGGGAATGTAAAATCATGTGAGTTTTGGCCATTGGCAGTCTAAATATTTGAACATATCGGGATGAATTTCTTGGTATTTGAAAGTAATTCACTTATAAGATTTGTACAGTCAATCTCATTATGCATTAATTTGTAACCAAAAGTTGTAGTACACAAAATTGAAACGCCCTGTGTATTAATATGTTATTTTGTGAAATATTCAAAAACAATAAGTATTTTATTCTAATCACGAGTATTAGCCCAGAAGAAGGGAGGGGGCTGTATATTATTATTAAGACGAATTTGCGCCCAGGAACTACGTTGATAGGCCCTAACCACCATTCAGGGCAGGAATAACGGAAATCTGGAAACTTCATTAATTAGGCGGATGGTCAAACGCCAACCGGTCTCAGTCTTTCACATTGATCCGAGCGTTAAAAGTAAACAGTGACGATGTGGAAAAATTAATAATAAATTTTTAAATATTACATTTTACAGTGAGGCAAAACTAGTAACAAACTGAAAGTTACTTCTTTTTTCTTGAATCCTTCCTCAAGTGCCTGGACAAGCTCTGTCATACTTTATACGAGTATCAAAAGATACGTTCTCTATTATTTAATGTATTTTATAAGAAAAGGCAATCATATTTTTCGTTGTAAAGGTAAGTAACAGATAAATTTTCAGTCTCCAGGTGCAATCAATTAAACAGCCTTAATTTCCACCCATTAATTTTCCGATACAATTCCTAATTGCCCGAGAGACTACAATACCGCCGCTTCGCCTTGCTTTTGACATTCCTTCCGTTTCGGTCAAATGAAATCGAAATCAAGAATGAGAACGAAGCCGTTCTGTTGCAGCAGTTAAGATAATTTGTACCTTCTTGATGGGACGTTTAGACAAAGCTACTGCTCCCCATTTGGGTTTCATTGGGAGGGCAATGGGATGACTGCGATTTGAATGTTACGATAATGGTTATCGCTGTTATCGGCCACTGTATCTAGGCAATATATACTAAGAGGGTCGTTTAAGACTAGCAGTGAAACACGGGACCAAGAAATGTTAAAATCAAATATTCACCAAAAATTTATTCGAATAATGAAAATTAAAAGAGTAAAACGAGGAATTTAATTTGCCATCAGTTTAGTATTGTCTTAGTTGCTACTCTTTGTTCTTACTTTCTTTTAATTGTTAATCTATAAAATTGTTCATTCAAGTTACATTTGCGTTCAAAAAATATTATATTTACAATCACTTTATAATCGGACTTTTATCCACACATATAAACCGTCAAAAGTAACTTTATTTCACTAGTAGAATAATGAAAAAAGTAATAAACCTATAATAAACAACCCTTGTGGCATTCTTTCTATCATTTTCGCAACGCATAACATCTGCCCAAGTTTCTGAAGAAGTTGCACAAGTTACGGATGTATCTTGTAAAGAACATCTATATTTTCCATGCAATATCAAGTTTGTTAGATATGGTCAACATAACTTTCTGCTACAGAGGAGCTTCTCTATCCGCCATGCTTTTTAATGGTTGTAAAATCAGCACCTTTATTGGCCAATAAAGTTGTTGAAATGCGCCTCCACAACGGCCAGTATATTCAGGAATAAAACAACTATTGAGGGTACCTTCGTCAATGTGTTGATTCTAACAGGCTGGGAAGTACATTTTTGATTGATGTATCTTAAAAAGAATATATCTTATGTTAAGCGAATTGGGCGCAGAGAAACATTTTCTACATAGTTCAACAGCACTGACGCAAAATCCTTCTTCTATAATTGTAAATTTTCTAGAAATGCCTGTCTTGGTGTCAGGTATTGAAACAAGTAGGTAACTGCTAACGTTCTGTACGTCAGTAATTTTCAAATTTGTCAATTCGCAGCATCCACAGGCTCCAGAAACCCCCATTATTAGTGCAATCGAAATTATTCAAAGTTTACTATATACCTTACAACATGTAACAGCTAAAGAGATATTACCTTAACCATTAAATATTCTTTATCGGAAGCCCCAGTCAAAAATTCTTCAAAATGTGCTTTTTCCAATACTGCAGCTTTGTTTCCTTTCGATTCACTCATCAAACATGCAGTAAGCTTACTACTAAGAAATATCAAGTCATGTGAACATTTTTTTTATTAAATTCTAATAATTCTGACTCCACAAATATGATTGTGTGACTATGGATAAAACGTTGTACTGCATTTGTGTTGTAATAGCTTTTATCCATTTAAAAATATTAAATGATCGAACTACTCGTATGTAAAATGCTACTTAAAACACTTATACAATAAATAACTACTATTTTGTTTATTTTTTATTCAAGTATGTTACATTCTTTAATTGTTCTTAATTAATCACGTATCTCAGTATGAGAAAATTCGCTGTTATAAAGTACTATCACAACATATTTCATTCATACAAATGTTGATAGCTAGTACAGCTATATAAATAACCTTTCTTGGTGAAGTATTATTCCTGTCTGACACAATGATTTATGATTTGTTGCAAAATATGCCGGTGTATCCGATTTATCAATTAGAATGCCTCTAGAGTCTAGACGGTGATTTTAGGCCTTCTAAAAAAGCAACCGCATTCGTATTTTGCGCAAAATTGTTTCATTTTTGTTATAGCCTCGACTAATCTCTCATTGTGAAATAAAGTAGGTATAAATTCGTGATTAGAATTAAAATTAAAAATGTATATTCTTCATTTGATATGCGCGAGCGCTTTTGAATTAATACCAAATCATTGATTATATGTATGTAGGGTAACGTTGAATATAACGAAAAATAGTGTTTCCGTGACGTACCCGCACTCTGTCTTGGCAGGAATAAGCTCGACAAAACAGCCAAGTAGGTTTATTTTTATAGTCGTGCATATTTTGCTGTCGGAATTAAATTATGCAAAGAGTACAACGCAAATTATTCACGTTTTACAACGTATATAAGTAAGCACTTGACTCCTTGAACTATATTTTTAATTAATTACCTGTGGTATTTTAGGTGCCTACTACTGTATTTTAACCACCTAATACTAAAGTTTTGTAGCAGTCAAAATCAAATGGATGTAAAAAGCTTTGTTAGGTACAGGGTGCCTCAAACTCGATAGTATGACCTATATGATACTGTGAGGATACAAAGAATTTAAATCAAATTTGGAAATCGTTAAATAGCTCGCGAAGGTGTTGTGTAAACCATATTTTTAACACCTCCCCCTTTAAAAAAAATTGAGGGATGTTATATCTGATACCTTTCCGGGCTACTGAATAGGTCCATTAATCCCAATATATTTTTCTGGGAAAGTGTTATCAAAATATTGCTGCACAATCCTGGCCTTATGGGGCCGTCATGCTGAAACCTGTCCTGTTTCTCCTTAGCTGCAAAGGCACATTCTCCAGAAGTGCAGGAAGTTATTCTTGTAAGAAATTTAAGTAACTCACGCTGTTCAATGTATGTTCATAAAAATAAGGCCCAATTAAATGCCTGTCGACACTTGATTCGAAGCTAACATGGAATCTTCATTTGGAGAGAACTAACAAAGGCGTACATATCCTATGAGCAGTGTCGCAGAACCGTTGGTAAAACCTGGGGAATGCAACCAAAGATGGTCATGTGGATATACACTGCCATTGTGAGATCAATGTTAGCCTATGGAGCTGACGTCTGGTGGCCGAAAGTCCAACAGATGACAGCTAAACAAAAGCTCAGCCAGGTACAAAGGATTGCTTGCCTAAGCACAACTGGAGCTATGCGTATGACACCTACTATAGCTATGTCTGCCACCTTTGGATATTTATCTAAAAGAAGTGGCTGCGACAATTATGCTTCGCCTCAACACTACTGGTATTATACCTGATATAGGATGTGGAGAAGCTAGGAGTCGCCTGTAGAGTGGGGTCGTCAGAAAGATGCCCCTTTTGCAGGCAGACACTGACAATATTATTTCTCCCAAGTTTGTGTTTGACAGACCCTACACAGTACTTATCAGGAATGAAGAGACCGCCAGCAAAGATGTTATCAACATCTACACAGACGGATCAGAAAAGAAGGAAGGTGCAGGATGTGGAATTTATTCCAGATCCTTACATATTCGTTATCAGTGGGCAATGGACAGGCATGCTACCGTAGTACAAACGGAATTAGCAGGTATAACCATAGCCGCCAAAGAAATTGCCCGTAGACATACAACGGGTAAAGTAATTAGAATATACACAGATAGTAGACAATCACTACTGATCTTACGTAATCATAAGATAACAACTAGATAAGCATGGGAATGCCATCAGGCATGCTGACAAGTTGGCTAGGAGCCAGAATTCCAGAATGCCTACCGATGATGCCGCACCATACATTTAGTCCAAAATGCCCTTGGTTTTCTGGGGATTCTCAATGGAACAGTATAGTTCGTTGCGCCTGTTTGGCAAACCATTAGTGACAAATCGACTTTCGTCCATCCAAAGAATGTGCGGAAAAAGGTTCTGATCAACAGTTTCTACATTTACTACAATTTGAGCTATAAAATTAAGTCAGTTTTCAATGTGACGCTCAGGCAAATACTCCAAATTGTGAATTTTGTAGTCATGATACCCATTGGTCTTTAAAATTCGTTGAACTGTTGATTTATCCAAATTCAATTCCCGGCTAACCTACCGTATAGAATTTCATGGATTTTGTTCGAAATACTGTAACAGTCTAGCTGTATTAACATTGTTTCTTACCCTACGGTCAATTATTTGATTCTTTCGAACAGAAAATGCATCTTCATGAGACTTTTTAGAATGATATTGCTTATAACATTTAAACGAGAAGTAATACAGAAAAATTTCTCTATAAAAATATATTAGAAAAGAGTTTTTTAACAGGAAACCAATTTGGGTATGTTTCTGGAAAAAATATAATTGATGACGTCAATAGCCGTCTCTGTCAAATCCCTTCGATTGAAAATGGAGCTTACCTCATCTCATTTAACACCAAGTATCCCAAATGTGATTTAACTTTCTTATATCCTCACAGTAGGCCCTTCTTTAACACTAAAAATCTCCTTTCATATTTGACCAAGGTTGTCAAAGTATTTTCTTTAATTAAGCTTACCTCGCCTGGTGGAGTGGGGTAAACGAATACCACTTCCCCACTGGGACCTCGCAGTCGCAGGTTTCTGGAGCAGGCCGGAGTTTTTATAGCCTTCCAACTTCCCTCGAAGAACAGCGTGCTAAACAGTGAAACAATATTAATTGTATAATATCATAGATAAATGTCGTCAGGTGTACGTAATTAATAAATATGTTCACCTTATTATGGCAACGAAGTAACGAACATTCCGTTATATTAAATAAATATCTGAGGTATGTGATGTTCAAAGCCCAATAGGGAGGATAATCGATAGGTTATAATCCTTATATATTGTTATATAGTCTCTTGATCAACTTATTTACTAAAGAT
The DNA here is from genome assembly GCA_025584915.1 of Monochamus saltuarius. Taxonomy (NCBI): domain Eukaryota; kingdom Metazoa; phylum Arthropoda; class Insecta; order Coleoptera; family Cerambycidae; genus Monochamus; species Monochamus saltuarius. Next base: position 19,232,341 of record CM046725.1, read on the forward strand.
CACGATTAAAAAAAAATGTCGATGATAAAAACTCGTGACGTACTTAAGAATGTGGCAGTTATAGTTAGTTTTCATTTTCAATAAGTTGCGAAAGTTTGGTCACGTGTAAATTGCCTCCACCCCTTTCTCTTCGTTATTATTCAAGATACGAAAAAAGTGTAAGAACGAAATTTGTACGAACTTTTAAGTATTTTTAAAATCATGTTATAAAAACAATTATACATTATCGCATTTCCCAGATATTGGTCTAATTCTGGTTCTTTGGCATACACCGTATATGTCCACACCATTCAAAAGACCGTAAATTGAGCATTTCGAAAATATATTTTTACACTTTTCTAGATATTACATGTTTATTGTTAATATGCATCGTTACATCATATAACTCAGATTTTAAATGAACTTTACGGAAAACAGAAGAAAAAATGTTTCAGAATGGTTCAATACCCCCTTCTTTTTCAACGCAATGTTGACATATCTTACATTTAAATGGTATCTATCATATTTCATGAGCTATAAGTTGTGATATGCATATTGTCACAAAATTTACCACACTCGCACCCAGATCGACGACTGCGGTATCGCGAAACGCGAGATTGACCCGACGCCCCAACGCGATTCTGGTAAACAAACAAAATGTCGGGTATCGAGACGGAAATATGGGGAATCGACGAGAAGCGTTCGAGTCGTTCGAGGAAATGGATCTAGATATGCTAGAAAATACCTCGAATATTTTTTTGGTCTATAAAAGAAGAATAAACGGCCGAGTCAGTCAGTCTTCTATTACCGTTTCGAATTGGAGTGTTTAGAGCGATTTAGATAGCGATTAATTTAATAAGTGTTTAGTTGAGTTGTGATTAGTGTTCAGTAGTGCACTGAGTAGTTAATAAAGATAAGTGATTAATTAACGGATTGTTTTTCTGGTAAAAGAAAAAAAGGGTTGAGAAATCTGTGACAATATTAACAATAAACATGTAATATCTTGAAAAACGTAAATGATACATATCTTGGATAATGTATTTATGAAAAGCTCAGTTGACGGTCTTTCTTATGATGTAAAAATATACAGAATGTTTTATTAAAAAAACACAAGTTATGCCTACACCACGGAAATGCCATATTCAATTATTTTATATGATTTAAAAAATATTTAACCGACTTTCATTCTGACACCTTTTTTGTATCTCGAATAATAACACAGAAAAAAAAGAAGGTGGACAATTTTTGCGTTGATCACCTTGTACTTCCTTAGGCACAACAAATTATATTTGAGTTAAATTAAGTTTTTTAAAGTTATAAAGGAAAGAATGTTCAATGAGGAATTTGCATAATTTTTCCAAATACGCCCGAAAGTAAGAATTTATTATTATATTTGAAATAGTTTATATCCTACACAATTCCGTGAAAAAATAAGCCTAAAAATAGTATTTAAAAACAATAAAATGTAAATTTGTAAAGAATCAATAAAACTTTTCTATTAAACTGCCTGAATGTTTATAAAATCAGTGGTAAAGCAAACTTACATTTTTTTTTCATTTATTGTATTCAGAGCTTCATTTTCATTCCAAATAACATGTTCTGTATTTGCTCCTACCATTTACGAGATGTAGAATGTTATTAGAGGCATTTAAAAAATTTTGCTATCTGACTTCACTCCTTTAAATTACCCGTTTTATCTGAAAACATAACAAACAAAAGTAATAAATAAGGATTTTTTAAAATAGCAATAAAAAATTCATTAAAAAAAATAACTGTCAAAATATAATCATTCATTACTTTTATTTATTATTCTTCAAGTTAAAGCAGGTAGTTTAATGCGAAATTAGATCGCATACAAAATTATGCTCAAGTAAAACCATTTCTCTGGACGCACCCAACAGCATTGTCGCCATAATGTCCATCAGCGGATCTATATCGTAAACAAAGGAATAACAATACCGTAATTTACCACATCACCACTAATAATTATGGCATTACCTATACAGTATTTACGCTACGATTTACCCAAAAATACCACAAAAATGCAAAAACACAAGAAATAAACTCCTGTTTACATTACCAACACCGTAACCTGCACCTGTAGCTACGAAAACAAACCACGCTGAACGGCTAGTGACGTCACAACAATGATATCGCGTTTTCGACCACGTAGTTTTGTTTACATTGTATGTCGATTTATTAATGTTAATGTTTTAATTACTATATGAATGTTGCCGCCAAACACATGTTGCGATCTTTCATATGTTTGTAATATGTTTAGAAAGATTTAATAAGATTCATGCAACTTCCCCATTGAATATACAGTGCGTCCAATTAGGTCGGCACCATATGGGGAACTTTTTTATTATTGATTTTATGAAAAAAAGTTATTCTTGATAAAAATTCTGCATGGCTTAAAATCCATAATGAAGTAATCAGATTTTAATTTTTTGCAGTCGTTTACGAGGTATGTCGAAAAATGTAAATTTTGCTCAAGAGTAAAGTACCCTTATTTTTTATAATATCGACGATCGTTATTAAGAGAAGTTGATCCCAATTGAAAAATAGATGCAGATATCCAATATTATTCATCTACCATTAAAAAATAGATTTTGTTATTTTTACAAATTTCTATGTAGTTATGTATTAGCATTGATAATAATTTACGTCTAAAGATTGACATTAAATCTAGGATGCACTGACAAACCAATGAATTTTTGATAGCAAACGTCAAAACGCTAGTTACAATAATTTAAAACTACTGTTAGATATCCAATATTATACATCTACCATCCAGCCGATTCCGGCGTTTTTTATTAAAGTTATTATTGACACTTCCATAAGTCTTAAATTTATTTAAAATTCTCGGAACTGATGAATGCTGAATATTTCTATTTGTATGTCTGTTATTAAAAATCACTGCCGCTTCTCGATGAGTTTTATAATTATCTCCCACAATCAAAACTATTTCAATTATCTCCTCAAAATATAATAGAGCCGCCATTTCTTGTATTTTATAAATTGTAACTAGCGCTTTGACGTTTGCTATTAAAAATTCGTTGGTTTGTCAGTGCATCCTAGATTTAATGTCGATCTCTAGACGCAAATTATCAATACAGAGAAGTTTGTAAAAATAACAAAATCTGTTTTTTAATGGTAGATGAATAATGTTAGACATATGACTGTAGTTTTTAATTAGGATCAACTTTTCTTAATAACGATTGTCGATATTATAAAAAATAAGGATACTTTACTCCTAAGCAAAAATTTACATTTTTCGACATACCTACCTCGTATACGACTGCAAAAAATCGAAATCTGATTACTTAATTTTAGGTTCTAGGTCATGCAGAACTTTTTATCAAGAATAACTTTTTTTCATAAAATCAATAATAAAAAAGTTCCCTATATGGTGCCGACTTAATTGGACACACTGTATCTACTGATAATTAGACGGAGAATGTTTTAAGATAGATGTCGTATATGAATTTGTTAGAAACATTTTAGGAGATGCCTACTTTCAGACATTTGGGAAAGCATCCGTAGCTTAACACACACAAAAGATATATACCATTCACAGCGGTCATTGTTTGCAGGATCAGGGCGTCCGCCACTGTGTAATTTCCTAGTTGATGCCCGAAGGATTTAACTGAGCGTATGCTTCGGTCGACGTCGATTCAACTTGCCCAGATTAACTACACTATAACATTAATTGTTACGCTGGTCGACAATATGGCGTGGAAGTTCTAAAAATATGGTCTGTACGTGAACGATGAAATGTTCTCTACTGTTTGTTCGGTTTGCTGTGGTCACGACGGTCACGTATTGAATTATCCTGTTTTCTGGATTCGAGATTTAAAATTGTATCCATGATATAATGTTTATTTTCAAAATCCAGATGAGTTTATAGGAAATTTATGTGAGAAATATATTTTAAAAACGTACCTAATTAGAGTTTTTCTGTTTTCAAAATAATGAACATTTAAATTTAGAACCGTCATAGCTTCATCTAGTATTCGTGCATTTCCTACAACATTGATTGAGAGACGCAGCAATAGGAAATTCCTATACTCATGTTTATTTACCTTTGAGTTGTATTCTTTAAGGTCTGTAGCATAGCATCTGCAAATAACGGTAAAATGACAGTTGCTGTGGAGAAAACAAAACTTATAAGACCATTTCATTTCGTTCAATAAAACAATAAAATGTAACAATATTAGGTGCTAGACAAAGCAAGCAACATACTAATATAAAAGAGTGATGGGGGAGTCTTGAAGTTTCTTAAAAATTGCCTTTTCCAAGTCGCAATGTTATCTCCACCACCCATTTTTGTCGTTTCTATTGCGTGCCTAGTGACAAAATACTTTAAAGTGCAAACACGGAATTCCAGGAAAGAACTACTCTGCGAGATAATACCCCGACCAGCATTGAATTACACCTGGAAAACCTATAGCAACAGCTAGAGTCATTCGTCAGAAGCCCACCAGACATATACTGGTTTCGAGCTTATTAGCTCTCATCAGTATGCCATAGGTAAGGTATCCGACGAATAATCCTAGCTGTTTAGTCTGTCTAACCCGACAGAAGGGACCATGAGTACGCAGTGTAGAACTAACTACATCTATCGGCCATTCGCTATTCCATGCCGGACTGAAAAAATGTCACAGACACGAAGCGTTCTACATGCAGTAGATACCATTGAAAGCTGTCGACCTTTATCGCGTTCGGCGAGAAACGATATTTTGCAAACACGGAATTCCAGGACATTTTCAGTCCGGCATGGAGTAGCGAATGGCCGATATATGTAGTTAGTTCTACACCGCGTACTTTAAAGTGCATATAATAGTCACGTGATCGATGTGATAGACGTGATCAATTATATTTTTTCAGAAACATACCCATCCTGCTAAAGAGCTCTCTTTTTCCTAATAAACTTTTATTACAAAACTTTTTCTGTATTACTTTCCGTTTAAAAGTTATAAGCAATATTGTCCTAAAGAGTCTCAAAAGAAATACCACCTAAAAATCGCATTAACGGTGGAAGGATCAAGTAGTCGTTGGAAAATAATTGAATGTTCGTTGTTTACAGTGCATAAAGCTACTTTCAGAGAACGACGTAGTGTTGCCAGCAACACTAAGTTACGTGGCTTTCAGGCCAATGAAATTAATTGTATTCGTTGTTGAGTCGAGTGAAGTTCAAAATTTCCAACTTCAACTATCCAGAGGAGCAACATTTGTACATAACGTAACCAACAAAAACAAAACCAACTTTATAAAATCTTTATATCATAGAAATTAAACTGGTTGCAGCAACACTACATTGTTATCTGAAGCAGGCTTAAATGTGACAAAATAGGTACTTGTCATTACTCAATACGAACGTCAAACGTAGATATAACTTCTGTGCATATAAAATGTTTTCTCATTCAGAAAAAGTTGATATGTTGCTAATTTACGGCGAGTCACTAAAAAATTCAAGAAGAGCTGTAGAGTTATATTGAGAAACGTATCCAGAGTGCGTGATTTTTGATCATAGAAACTTTACAAGATTGGAGGCGACCTTGCGATGAAATGAAGATGCAATTTCTGTTCGACAGAACAAAATAATTGACCGAAGTGTAAGAAACAATGTTAATACAACTAGACTGTTACAGTATTTCGAACAAAATCCACGAAATTCTATACGGCAGGCTAACCGGGAATTGAATTTGGAAAAATCAACCGTTCAACGAATTTTAATAATTACATGACTACAAAATCCACAATTTGAGCGTCACATTGAAAATTGTTGATCAGCACCTTTTTCGGCACGTTATTTGGACGCACGAAAGTCGGTTTGTCAGTAATGGTTTGCCAAACAGGCGCAACGAACACTACTGGTGTATTGAAAATCTCCACAGTGTAAATCCAGTCGAAAACCAAGGCCATTTTGGAGTAAATGTACACAAGGTCAGGATTGTGCAGCAATATTTAGTTAATACTAAATAAGGTTTACAAAACACTTTGGCAAGATTTTAATCATTTGAAAGAAAAAATTACAAACGTTTGTAATACGTTAAACGACGAAATGTTAATGAACCCAGCCCACAAAAAAGTTAGGCGAAGATTGGATGGGTGTCTTCAAATGGGAGGTCATTTAGAGAATATATTATAATATTTATGTAGCATGAGGGCGTTTGCCTCATTTTTTAAGTTTAGTTATTGTTATTACTTCTAATGTCTTAGACGATCAAGGACAGGTTGACGTATTGTACACAGATTTCTCGAAGGCATTTGATCGCATATGTCATACAACTCTCTTATCAAAGCTCGAAATATTTGGTTTCAGTTGGGCCTTGTTGAAATTATTTGAATCTTAAAGACAGACTTCAGTATGTCGCATATAATGGATATAAATCTAATATGTATACTGCTACTTCGGGAATACCTCAGGGATCTAATCTCGAACCACTACTGCTTTTGTTATTTGTTAATGACCTTTCAGATTATATTAGATGCGGACATCTTTTGTATGCAGATGATTTGAAAATGTTTAGCTCTATAGGTAATGAGGATGACTCTTTAAATTTGCAGTCACAGTTGACTAAATTGTTTGAATGGTGCAATGTCAATAATTTATCACTAAATATATCCAAATGCAAAGTAGTAACGTGCTCACGTAAAAAGTCTCCATCTATATTCCATTATGCAATAAATGATATAGTACTTACAAGGTGTGATTTTATTCGCGATCTGGGAATTACTTTTGATTCGACTTTATCATTCGCAATGCACATCGAGAATGTAGTAGCTAGTTGTAACAGATCTCTGGGATTTATAACGCGCAATTGTAAGCTGTTTTCCAATGAGTTGGCGTTAAAAACATTATTTAATTCTCTTGTCCGATCTAAAGTTGAATATTGTTCACTTGTGTTTTCGCCAATTTATACGTCTTATTCTGCATGTATTGAAACAATTCAAAGAAAATTTTTAAAATTCTTACATTTGAAATGTCATGGACTATATCCAGAGAGAGGTGCTAGTCAAGCTCTCTTATTAAATGCATTTGGTATGCAATCTTTAAAGCACCGCAGAATATTATATTCTTTGCGGTTCATATTTAAATTATCACATGGTACAATTGATAGTCCTGTATTATTAAATGAAATCAAGTTCTACGTGCCTCGCCAAAACTCTCGGCAGAATAAGACGTTTATTTGTTCAGTACCTAGAACCAATATGTTAATTAAGTCACCAATGTTCTCGATGTTAAACTATTTTAATAATTTAGTCAGCTGCTGTGATATAAATGTTTGTAATATAAATACTTTATTACAAAGTGCCAACCGGTTTTATTCCCATACACATATTTAGTTGATTTTATAATTTATTGTGAAATATAAGTATCTCCATGTGATGTAGATTATTTTAATTATAATTAATTTTATATATTGTACTATTTCATGTTTTAAATTGTGTATTTATTTGTATTTTTTATTATTATTTTATATTTTTTTTATATATGTGTATTTACTGTTCAATTGTTGCCCTGTAAATGAACTTTCTGTTGGGCAAATAAATAAATAAATAAATAAATAAATAAATTATTTTAACCGTATTAAAGAATTATTGAGTTTAATCCTTTTATTTATTTATTTGACATTTATGCACTTTAAACAACGAGTATTCAATTATTTTCCAACGACTACTTGATCCTTCCACCGTTCATGTGATTTTTAGGTGGATTTTGTTTTGAGACTTTAAGACAATATTGCTTATAACTTTTAAACGGGAACGGGAAGTAATACAGAACAATTTCTCTAATAAAAGTTTATTAGAAAAAATAGACCTTTTTAGCAGGAGACAAATTTGGGTATGCTTCTGGAAAAAGGATAATTGATGACGTTATTACTCGTTTCTGTCAAATCCCAATAAAAATAATTTCGATTGAAAATAGAACTTGCCTCATCCCATCCCAACACAACGTGTCCCAAATTTTATTTTATTTTTTTAGATCTTCACAGTAGGCTCAGTATCGAGTTTGAGACACTATGTACAGGTTAGATGCATGCATTTCAGGGACATTTCCATTTTCTACTAGGCCCCAAAGTGTCTAAACTTTTTTTAACATCCAGTGCGAGTTTAATGAAGATGATGAGTTCTCCAGCCTACTTTTCGAGGTTCCTCTAATCTGATATTTATTAAATACGCAGTCCGACAGTAGTCCCGTTCAAACGACGAAAAACACGGGCGAGACGCTAAATAAATGGCTGATGGGGCGACACTTCGGTGGCTAAATTATGATCTACTTGCCTGAAGTCGTCGGAGGCGTTCATGCCGGTCACGTCAAATCTCAATTCCACCACATTAGACGCGGAGACGTAAGTGAAAGGCATCAGTTTGTCCTTGTCGACGGCGCAAAGGCAGTCTCTGGGCACCCCGGGGACGTCGGTCCAGGGCAGTTCGAAAAAACGCAACGTCGCCGACATGTTGCCGAAACATTCCAGACGGTCGGTACTCTGGCTGAGCTTCGTCTCGCAATCGCGGTTTTTTATCACCGTCTCGGTGAGAGTGATCCTTATCCTTTCGTCCTTGTGAGCCTCGAAGCGGTAGATGCAGCTGAAAAAGGCTTTAGCTGAAAAATACTGAAAAGGGGCAGCGGCGTAGGCGCAATAGTAAAGGAATTCAGATAAAAAAATTGTTTAAAATTAATGAGAACGTATTTTTTTTATTTTTTTTATATTATTAGATATTAATAATATTGTGTAAAACTAACTACCCTGCGGACTAAAGCCAAGACCAGCGTTGAAATACACCCCCATATATTCTTTATTATTAGCTTTTGTAACATTTTTTACTGTTTTTTATATATTTTCAGGTATTAACAATATTGTGTAAAACTAACTACTCTGCGGACTAAAGCCCCGACCAGCGTTGAAATACACCCCCATATATTCTTTATTATTAGCTTTTGTAACATTTTTTACTGTTTTTTATATATTTTCAGGTATTAACAATATTGTGTGAAACTAACTACTCTGCGGACTAAAGCCAAGACCAGCGTTGAAATACACCCCCATATATTCTTTATTATTAGCTTTTGTAACATTTTTTACTGTTTTTTATATATTTTCAGGTATTAACAATATTGTGTGAAACTAACTACTCTGTGGGCTAAAGCCCCAACCAGCGTTGAATTACACCCACAATATCTACCCATATATTCTTTATTATTAGGTTTTGTAACATTTTTTACTGTTTTAGAAGGTATTAAGCTAATATATACCAAATCTCCTACAATTCCTATCAATGAAGTCATATGTATGTGGTTGAATTTTCGAGTTCCCACTGTCAGAAGTTAGATATCTATAGAGTGTTTTCATTAAACCAGGTTAGTAAATTTAGATAGATTAATTTCTTTAGATAAGTATTGAATAGAACTTTATCTGTGGAATTGTTCATTAGCATACCTAGATGTTTGGTATCAGAGAACATACATATGACTTCATTGATAGGAGTTGTAGGAGATTTGATATATATTAGCTTAAAATACCTTTCTAAAACAGCAACAAATTTTTTTTACTGTATTAGAAAGATATTTTAAGCTAATATATAAATCAATTCTCCTACAATTCCTCTCAATGAAGTCATATGTATGCTCTCTGCAACCATCTATTGTGGATGAATTTTTGAGTTCCCACAGTTTCAAAAGTGAACCTAGGTATTTATAGAATGTTTTCATTAAACCAGGTTAGTAAATTTAGCTAGATTAGTTACCAGTTTCTAAAACTGGGAATCTATTGGTGGCATTTAACCCACCAGGAATGAACACCATTTATAGAATTTATGCTGTGTAAATGATTCAGCTTTGACCTCAATTTAGATATTTTATTTTCAATTTTAAATTACGTGGAACTTTTTATCCTGTTGCAAATGCAGCATAATCCACGCCTAGTTTGTTATTCATGAAACAGTTGAACAAAAACAAACGAAAATGGAACGGCATTCCAAATTATTTAACGAAATTTTAAATGAAGTAATCCGCAGCAGACAATATTGGACGTTTCAAGCAAGCGGCAGGATTATTCAAAGCAATCCTAGCATTATTTTACAAATGTCTCACGTCGTGACGCTTTATCCTTTTTCCAGCTACGCGCATTTTTTACCTGAATTAAATTTCAAGCGAAATTCCATTTTGCATGTATTGTTTTTGTAATGCCTACCCTAATCTTGTACACTTTTTTCATTTAGTCTCATACGAAGGAACAGAAATCCCTTTGTTGCAAAAAATTTATACATGAGAGGGTGATCAAATAACGTGTTATAGACTCCGGATATGATGTAAATACCAAGGCCAAACTTATGAATACATACAGGGTATTTCAGAAGTATTGGAAGATATTGTAAAAACGGTTAGTCTAAACAAATATAAAACTGAAATGTTCTATAACAGTTATTTATGATATAAATGCTACAAGTACAAATGAAAGCATTTCTTATGTTATTAAATTTATAAAATATTATTTTGAAGTTATTGTTGCAAGGATAATAAAAGTTCATTTGCTGAAAGTAACTTCAAATCTCGTCACGTGGAAAATGATCAAGAAGAAGAAATAGTAGTAGTTGTGTTGGGCCGATTTCTTTGAAAACCTGTCCATCCGGAGCTAGGACTAGATGCGCGAGTAATCATGGGGACGCTGTCTTTCAAGGTCATGCTCGATGAAGTTCTTGGAGATCATAGTCGTCGCCAGTGACCAAAGGAAGGTGAGGAAGGGGATAGGATCGTGGAAAATGACCAAAAGACCTTCTGACTATAGACTCCTTCATGTCTTCAGCATCCCTCATCCTTCTGGCGTCATCAGCACACTCCACGTTAGCAGCCATCTTTCTCTTACCCAGATACCCCCCACCCACACTAAATCCTCTTCGGTGAAGGCCTTCTGGTCATTATCCATGGATTCCAACCCTCCTTCACCACCCTCTGGTCATTGGCAACAGCTATGATCTCCAAGAACTAGTTCGGGCATGACCTTGAAAGATAACGTCTCCATGGCTGCTACTCACGCAGCTACTCCTAACTCCAGATGGAAAGTGGTCCAGAATCGGTCATTCACAACTGCATTTGGCATATTTTCAAGAAAAGTCCATAATATGGTAATAGTCGACGCTTTGGTCAAATTACTTGCATTAAAAATTATACTTTTACTAACGTTTCCTATTCGGAACTATTCCTATTCAAATATACACTATGAAGAATGTGTTATTCAGTTTTCATGAAATGTGAACAGCGTATTCAATACATAAGTACTTATAATACAAAATTATAGTCACATTTAAAACAATAATGAAATATCTCTAGTTTCATTTAAGCCGATAAAATGAAGTACGTCTCATTTATGTCTCCAAGTAGGCCAAGGTCTAGTAATAAGTGACGGTGATAAGAAATCGAAAACTTGTGCGGGAGAAACGACAGCTTGTTACCATTATCTGCCCGATCTGAATTAGATATATGGCCAAGAGTTTGTAACTTACGGAAAATCATTTACCTGATATTTTTAGCCCCCCCTCGTCCGTAGAGAAATATATCCCTGGGCGACTTGAACTTTTGTTGTATATCTCCAGTGGTGACGCCAAATCGTCTGGAGCATGGCCCTTCACCGAAGGGTTCTCCGTCTAAATGCAGATCCACGAACTCGTAGAGGGCTTTGAACGTCACTGGCCTGAAAGTAATGGCATTATTTGTTAAAGATTAAATGCAGTAGGCTGCGATCCGTGATGGATCCGAGAAGATTGATCCCATAATGCTGTAGTAACTTTTCTTACGTAGTATTGGAGAGAATCTTATTTATTAACATGCTGTGGAGCATTAAGGGGTTATATAAACAAATAGTCAATAGAAAAGTCGTTTTTTACTGTTTTAGTATTTTTCTTTTCAAGTTTTAATATTTGATGTTTTGTTGCCTTTAATACATCGTGTTCAATACGATCAAACACTCTTCTCATCTTATTTCTTACTTTCCATAAAATTCATTTCACGTTCCATAAAATTGTTGATTAATATACAGCGTGAGTCATTAATAATAGTACACAACTTAAGGGCAGATTATTAACGTCAAAATAAAGCAATTGAGCCCAACATGCCTTATTCAATTGTTGCTCCTTTTCATTCTACAGAGCTGAAAAAATGTATTCGATTTATTGCTATATTTTAAGAACGTATGGGCCGATTGTTTTGAAAATTTGTAGTCTTATGGTCTGATAATTAGGAAGGTACAAACAGTGTTGAGGTCATGACTAGGGGGCGCTAGTTATACTGTACTGTAGATGTAAAAATATGTCTAACTTTTTGTATTTTACACTTATGGATTTTTTTAATAAGAAGCTATTGAACTACTGTCAATTCTAAATAGAAAAGATATACCACTTACAAATCGATAAACTCAACCGTTTTCGAGAAACAGACGATTTAAGTTTTTGAAATTCGGCGGGAATTAAATTAGAAAATTATTTTTTCCAAAGTAGGTGGATATAATAAGTAGACAGTTGTCACTACAATACCATATTGTTTCTGTCAATGCCACTCAATTCATAGATTAGGCAGTAGTGAAATGAGCAACAACTGAATAAGGCATGTTGGGCTCAATCGTTATATTTTGACGTTAACAATCAGCCCTTAAGCTACGTACCATTATTAATGACTCACCCTGTATAGACAAGGTTAAAAATCAGCCTAAAAATACTCTAGAACTTTCTATTTCTTTAATAGGTATAAAAGTATAATCTGCGAAGCAGCGCAATAAAAAAAATCTTATATGAATCTTGAGGGCGTATTTTATATTTTGAAACACGTATATTGGTAGAAACGTATTATTCATTATTCAACAAACCTGCATCGAACAGAAGTATTATATTTTTGGTGGAAACATTACATTTTGGGTTTCAATTTTGGACATATTTGTCTTTGAGCTTTACGATTTCGACAAGAGTTTCAAATACCAATGGTTTGAAAGTAATGCCATTTGAAAACCATTAAATTTGAAGAGGAAATCTGATACTTTGTAGGTATTGTAGGTGTGTATGTATATAAAATTTGGAAATTTAAAGACTGCAAACATATAAACTTGTTTTACTTTTCGATATAATGGTGAATGCGCTAGGGATCCCAGTATCGTATTAGGTAATTCCCTTTGGCTCGAATTTAAGTATTATATTATACCTAAAATGTAGCCAAAACAATCCATTTACATTAAGCTCATTAAGTATGTTGACATTACAAAAATATTTGACTTAATTATTGTTGTAAAAATAATTATTGGAGTCTTTTGAGTTCAAAAAAGATATTTGGTTGGTTATTTAATTTGATAGTTTGGTTATTAATAATTTTGTGAACTATAATAAAATAATTCTTATGAAGGCAATGTAAATAGCTGCCTACCGTAAAGACCATAATGTTTATCATAATGTATTTTTTCTACGTTCATGCAAAAAACAAAACATTATTGAACTATATTTAGAGGAAAAAGTGGTTCTTTATTGCACTAGTGCAATAAAATGTTTATTGCATTCATCTGTCACTCTACAATAGCGTTTTGTCATCATGACAAACATAAACGTTCAAATCAATGTCACATTTTCCTAGACTTAGTGTCATCTAAATAACATTTTTTGGTTTTTGCATGAACGTAGAAAAAATATTGTATGCAACTCGTACAAAAAGTGCTTATTGCACTCGACGGGTTGTCCTACTCGGCCTGGCGGCCTCGTTGGACAATTTTACGTCGCGTGCAATAAACACTTACTTGTTGCATAAATAACTATTGAAAGTCAAACAAATTATTAGTACTGCGACTTTTGGATGATATTGTTTTTTATTTAGAAAACGACATTTGTTAATCGTTCTACCATTTAGAAAATCAAATACATTCCTGCAGGGCTGCAATATTTTGATACACTCATATTTATTGCCGAAGTCATTTTATGGGAACATTATTTTTGGTATCAATCGTTTTTATTTAGTGATGCTCATTTATTATGGTTAGAAAAATGATACAAAAAATAATAGGTGTTTTTTTTATTAATTATTTTAAAATTTTTTACATTTTAAGATTTGTTATAGCCAATATGTTGTATAATTTCTCATCAATTGCTTACTATGATTATATAAATATTTGCACATATTACAATTTTGCAATTTTTTCATAGTTGTTTTTCAAATAAATAAATAAATAAAAATAATAAAATAAACGAATAAATAATTAAAACTCTTGACATCACAGTGCTGTAGAACGTCAATTTTTTATAAATTTTAACGACACTCTGACAAAGGTTACTTTATATTATGGTTGAATACCTCTAATCCATTTTTATATTTAAAATTATACATGTAAAAGATTACTCAGGGTTCACCTAACTACGGTTCGTATTAAAAGACAACTTATTAGCTCACTGAACTTAAACAGTTATTTTTACATCCTATAATGTTAATCATTCCCTGACATTTTTTGCCTTTTACGCTTCAGTCAATTTCAAGTACAGAGAGAGAACTAAGCGATAAATATACTTATCGATCACAGCATCTCGCTGACTGGAGTATATTGAGCGTTAAATTTCTTCTACGACTGTGTATAGATTTTCCTACTCCTTTGTTGTAATAGTTCTGGATAAGTGAAAGAATAGTTCGTTTTAGTCCATTAAATTTAAGGTAGAATTTTTGCTGACGCTCTGAAACTGTAGTTTCTCTCAAAAAATTACTATAATTTAGTTTAAATTAATGAAAATGGGGTAGTAAAGTAAAATGAATAACAAATGTATTGGAATAAAATTAAATTTCTTCTAAGACTGTGTATAGATTTTCCTATTCCTTTGTTGTAATAGTTCTCGATAGGTGAACGAATAGCGTTCGTTTTGGTCAGTTAAATTTAAGGTAGAATTTTTGCTGACACTCTGGAAATGTAGTTTCTCTCAAAAAATGACTATAATTTAGTTCAAATTAATGAAAATGGGGTAAAGTAAAATGAATAACAAATGTATTGGAATGAAATATTTTACGTATCTAAAAGGCTTTTTATTAATAGATACACATTACTACAGTTTAGAAACGTTGAAGAGGTAATGGGTTTTCGTTAGAAAATAATTGGCAGTTGCGTATAATACAGCCCAGCATCCTTAATGCTGATGAAGTGATCTCATTAATGTGCTTGCTGAATAGGAGCTGTGAGTCAAACAAAACACCTAAGTCTTTTATAGAGCTTACCCTGTCAAGCATTTCCGAATTGAATGTATAATTAAATGTTATTGGATGCAACTTGCAAGTGACTTACAATCTTGCATTGCGTTATATTCAATTGCAGACAATTATTATTGCACCAGCTGCCTAAGAGTTATAATTGATTTTGTAACCTCTCACAGTCTTCAATAACTGATACATTACAAAATAGCTTCAAATCATCAGCAAATAATAGCTCCTTACAACTCAACTCACACAAGGGGTCATTAATAAAATATTAAAAAAGCAGGGGCCCTAAATTGGAGCCTTGAGGAACTCCCGATGAAACATATTGCTTTCTTTTAATGAGATATGACTCGAAAAGGCTACACAATTTATGACTGAAACCAAACATGCTCAATTTATGTAAAAGAATTTCATGATGGACACGATCAAAAGCTTTTGCAATATCAGTGTAAATTACATCTACCTGTCCTTGCAAGTCAATTTCTTTAGATATGAATTGTGTTAGCAGGCATAATATAGATACCGTGGAACGTCCCTGCATAAAACCATGCTGATCCCACGCATGCTGCTGGTAATGATGGTTGTGTAGCCGTAGTTTGTAATTTCTGTTGAGGATTAAATAGAAACGATAAAAATATTTGCATGGGAGAGAATGAATTATTTTGTAAGGAGAATAATTTTAATATAATGCTTAAATCCGTAAGTTAGCTATCTTGTGATAGTGTTATACAGTGCTTTCGAAAAGTAACGAATAAATTCATTATTTTTGAAACTGTGAAGTTTTTAAAAAAGGCACTTTTTGAAATACGACCCATATTTGTGACGTCATCGTTATTCGAGAATTATAATGTTGCATAACAAAAATTTCAAGAAAATTATGTATGAAGATTTTAAAATTTAATTTTCATCGAAATATATCACCCCAGAAGGGGGCCGATTAAGTAGCCAGCCAGATCGACTGATTTGACACCCCTAGATTATTTCTTGTGTGGATACTTGAAAAGCAAAGTATACGTTACTAGACCGGTTAATTTAGAAGATTTAAAAGCAAGAATTCGTCACGAGATACATCGTATACCTCCTGAACTTAATGATAATGTCCAAAAAGAATTTATTAATCGTCTTGGCTACTGTCAGGCAGCCAACGGTGCACAATTTAAACATTTAATTTAGTCGATTTTTTACATAATCATTTTCATTTTCAATATTGTAAAAATTAAATTTTAAAATTTTCAAACATTATTTTTTTTTGAAATTTTTGTTATGTAACACCATAATTTTTCATGATGTGTATATGTAGAATGACACGCTCTTTCAAATGGTATGGTCAAAATTGGAACTTAAAACTCCACCACATTTAATTCTGGCATGAAAATTTCTATTTGTAAAATGTGTATTATTAATCTTTATAAGATACCTTAGGTTTTATAATAATTGTTTTAATAATAAATAAATCATTCTTCTAAAAAGCGGGGTTCTATTTTACAGAAAAATGTTAATAAAACAGTAGTGCTCTTACGAAACTATTTATAGTAAAATTTATATTACTAAATGAAAATAGATAAAGATCACTTAATAAAAAAGGGTCATCTATCCCGGAGTTTATTTTGACTGTAATATCACTTTGACGTTTATATTGACGCATTGTCTATAAACCCCGGCACCTAAAGTATTCTCTCCTACGTCTCTATTACGACAGCAGCGCCGAGATCAAAGGCGATCGACTGCAGCAGCAGAGCGCGAGGCATGCACATTTCAGGCATGGCTGCGAAGCGCGTGCAATGCGGAAGCAATAACCTGAGTGCGGTGGAGTCGGCGAGTCGCAGTTCCAGCGTGAGGCTGTCTCCGGAGGTGAGGAAGCTCTCCGCGAGGGAGCAGGGCCTGGGGAAGCGGGTGGCGTTGGCCAGCAGGGAGTGATCGCAGCTCCTGGGCACGTGCTCCCTGCAGTAGCGCGCCAGCAGGGTGACGTTCTTCTTGCTGGAGGCCGAGCTCGTTCCGCCCGATTGGCCGACGCGACTCCTCGATTTCTCCTTGCTGCCGCTGAAACAAACCTGATTTATGTTCGGGTTACACGAGGCTAGTTTTGCAAGCTAGTCAGTGTTGCCTGTTATACTCAATGGCAAAAAATCTAAAGAGGGCCTCATGTTATAAAACTGCACATCACGCAACCCGCATATGTATAATATCTAATATATAAAATTCTCGGGGTCACAGTGTTGGACGCCATACTCCTCGGAAACGGCTTCACCGATTTTTATGAAATTTCATATGCATATTCGACAGGTCTGAGAATCGGTCGTAATCTATTTTTCATACCCCTAAGTGATAAGGGTGGTCCACCCCAAACATTTTTTTTTTATTTATTGGACAAAAGTTTTTATTTTTATTTTTTTATGATGTGGCATTAAAAAATACATACAACCCTTAATTTTCACCCTTCTATCACAAAACCCATATTCTTTAAAAGCCATTTTAGGAATTTAATCATTTTTAACCCTAGTCGATAACTGATCGATATTATTATCACTAGATCAGTTATCCCCGCCAGGCGTCTACCGCTGTCACTTCTCTCCAGAAATGTAGACAAAATATAGACAGCGTCGGTTCATGATATAGGTCACGTGACAGGTGCCGCGTTTTCTAGAGACCTAAGGTCCAGAAAATTGATTTTATTTGCTTTATGTTGGCGGTTGTGCAAATATGATGGCTGCATTGCAATATGAAATTAACTAACTTGCTGTCATTTTAAATGTCATTAAAGAATGTGACATGAATGTGACCAATCACAGTAAACAAATGAGATTCACGCTACAATACAACCAACGTAAATTGGCATAAAACCAAGTTTTAGTGATTCTGGACCTTTTAGGGAAGCCATGAATTAGCGGTCGCCGGTAATATGACACTGGCACAGTCTATATTTTTTCTAGGTTTGTGCTTCTCACCCAGTAAACAGCACGGAGTAGGGATGAGAACGAAGCCGACTATACTCAAGTCAAGAATTCAGACGTCTTACGTCACGGCTGACGTTACACATTTGTTTTTATTGTCAACGTAATTTTCGATATTTATTCGCGTTAAAAACAACCGTTTTTTGCAATTTAGTGCAATACATAATGCAAACTTTTAGTGTAGTATATAGTTTTAGTACTATCAGTTGTAGTTTCATAAATATTTTGATGAAAATATACTGAATTATTCATTTGTTCGTATGACGTAAGACGTCTGAATTCTTGACTTGAGTATACCAAAATATTCACTAGAAATAATTCATATAGCAAAACAACGTTTGCCGGGTCACCTAGTTTTTTCTATAAAATCGTGTGCTGCATATCTGAGTGTATACACAGCTTCTGCTGTAGCAAGTACGCATGTGCCGCAGCTTTGTATTAGCTGTGACGAATTGACGGATTCACCTATTTCATTTCCAGCGCTATCGTGAATGGGTATATCGTTCAGGCGGGCAAAATTTCAGGTATATCTTTTCATTAATTTAATTATGACGGTAATTAATTTTATTAGTGATTTTGTGTTCTTAAAAATGGAGAATAATTTAAGCTCTACAGCGTATTCTCAAAATCGTCCTAATTTAACAAGTGAGGAATATTGAATGATGACATGTATGAACAGTTAAGAACACGAGGTCCAAATATGAATGTAAGTGATGTGCTGATGTGGCTCATTAACAAGAATATACGTTTTTTTTACTGTTTAAGAAAGGTATTTTAAGCTAATATGTATCAAATCTCCTACAATTCGTATCAATGTTAATACCTGAAAATATATGAAAAAAGAATATACGTCAGTAGGATATATGCATAGTGCAAGAAAGAAGTGGTAAGGACGTACAAATGCGAATTGGAAAATAGTAGAAACTCGGGGAAGGAAAATGGTATTCTTAAAATGAGTTTTCGACAAAAAAATTGTTTTGCTGTATCTTACATTATGAAACTTTGCTTAGAATATACAGAGTAAGTCAGTTTTTTTGTAGACAAACTTTAACAGAAGATATAACACATGTTTTTAAGAAGAAAAATTGCTATAAACATATGTCGTAGAAAGCTTCGTTTCCGAGATATAATATTTTGTTCTCGAATTTTCATTATAACTTATAAAGGAATGCTTAGATTTTTTTCATATTTGGGGGATAATGCCTATTAATTAAGGTGCATAAACTAGGCGATAAGAATGTTCAAAAACTTGCACAGTGGCGGAGTGGAGAGGGTGCTCAACCCCTTTCTTAAACAGAACTTCTACGCCAAAATTATTTTGTAAACAAACTTGTTATTTTCATTATTTACATACAGTTTATCAGAAATAATGTCCCTTCTTCTGTTTCGAAATTCCTGTGCGTTTCGGAGTTATTTTGATTTGACGAAACATGGATGCATGAAGGTCACACGCAAAACGGTACGATATGATATAATGTGTTAATGTGTGACCGTTATAGTGCCAGTGCTAGTAACTAATAGTGAATAGTGTGCATATATTCTAAAACCTTTTGTCCTTTTGGATGCGAAATTCGCAAATATTTGCGCAATTAATTTAATGGTGGGAAAATCTCAAATTTTGTTAACTATAACATTTTCTATCATTTTCATCATGCAACTGCCATGGTAGATTGTCAGAAGCTCTGACAGCTCAAAATAACCATCACATAATAGCTAACGAAAGTAGCAATAACATATGTAGTGTTTTATTGTTTCACAAAATTTGTTAAAGTTGAGATTTTCCCGCCATAAATAATTAAAACAGAAGTTGAAAAATTTGTGCAAAAATCCGTGAATTTTGCGTCCATGAGGACAAGGCTTATGTCATATCCGCGGAGTGCGCATCAGGTAGGTGTAAGTGGGTGGTGATGGGCAATCGCCATCCAAAAGGACGGCATTCTAATTTGTAGAGAGGATGGCATGTTATTGTTGTTATAAATTTTATCCATTTAGTTTGTTTAATAGTAATTTATAAATTACAAGCTCTACGCTGATTTTGCTATGAAATACGTCACGTAGAAAAACAAACTTTATTGTCACTACTTTATTACATGACTGCAAACGTTTAATAACTCAACTATCTAAGGCTTTACAAATAACGGGAATAATTGTTTAAGCCTGGAAACTTTCAAGGACATCGAATAAACACGAACAAATAGCAACAAAAAGCAGTCTAACGAACAAAGCACAATACAAAATGCATCATGTTTTATAAAATTTATAAAAAATATTTGCAGGAATTTCTGAAATCTCAGTTTGATGGATGGCGCCACTCCACGATTTTCCTTGCCGTTGTTGAGACCAGCCTGATTTAGGAGAATATTGGTAAATACAAAGGTCGGGAACGTCGATCGTATCTGATGGCCGTGTTTTCTTTGTTTCGGTGCGTGATGGATGTTTCTTTAAGTCGTGCACGGAAAATCTCGCTTTATATCGTTGTTCTGTGGATAACTACCTAATCGAATTTTAGCTAAAATACCCTTTTTAGGTTTTTCGCTCATGTTGTTTCATTTGCTTGATCTATACAGCAGTGGCTGCTGTTGAAAGATGGATGGACCCTTTCAAATATTATAACAACTTACCTCATTTGAAATCGGTAGTCGGATAAAAGAAGTTTGGTCTGGGTCACATTTCATTTTGTTCAATACAGGATATTTTAATATCTTGGGTGAAGAATAGATCATAACTCTTTTCCAACACGGCACCTGACTGGTTTGAAACCTGTCCGCAGCCGTCAGTCAGTTTAATATTAGATACAACTCCTCTGCAGTAAGTCGGTCAACGATTTGGCTATCCACTTGGGATTTGGAAAGAGCTCATGAAAAGGTAGCGTTATCTAAAACTACTAGAAGTAAATCTATAATTACGTCTCTACTTTTTACTAAATAAAAATTCTTTACTTCTGTTCTATATGTATCATTGTTGGATACAGAGTATAAAATTATAGCAACGTTAATAAAACAATAAGGAGATCAACAACAGACCAAATCCTCATGGTGAAGAAAATCCTTACTACATGCATACCTCAGGAAAGCATATAATTATGTCAAAAGGAATAAACTAAGTAAAATAATGAAGCAATTTGAGATATCATCTAAAGGCTATTGAAAATGACATTAGAAAATACCAAACGCAAAATGCGAATAAAATACATTCAAGATTTTACTACTGACACAGGATTGAGACAAGGACACACTTCCAATGTTTCTTTTTAATTTAGTACTAGAAAAGGTCATAAGATATAGTAAGCCGTACAGAGGAAAACACTGTTTAAAAGACTCCACATAGTAAGCTATGCAAAATAATTTTAAGGTCGACGGCCATAGATGGCAGCAAAATCTGGACCAGAGAAAACCTATTCAGGTGGGAAAGGCAGATCTTCAAAATAAGTCTAAAGGGAGAGAAGACTGAGGATAGCTATGTAATATTCAGAAGATTGCAGTGGCTAGGACATCTAGAACAAATCGGAGATGAAACGATAATGAAAACAATAGGAAGGAGCAAATCTACTAAAAGATAAATGGAGGTACACCGAGGAAGCGATGGAGAGGCAGTTGTAATTGTTCTAAGAGAGAAAAATGTAACGGACTGGAAAGAAAGGCGAGAAACAGAGGGTAGTTTTGGACATAAATGACCTTTATATCACAATATTAATATATTAATAAATTATTTATTTGCACTGAACATCCCTCACATTTTTACATACATACGACCTTATTTTGCATTTATTAAATTAAAAGAGGCCAGCATTGGAACAAAAGAGATTTAAATAATATTGAGAGACTAAACCGACCCATCTTTGAACTGATACAGTATAAACAGATCCCTTAATTCGTAATTAAATTTCAAATTTATTCATAGATTTGAAATATAAACATATATTGTCTGTGAAGCTACGCAACTTTGGAAAATACGACATGAATTTGGGGCTAATCTGAGTATATTATCTAAAATTAGTTTCGGATAATACCAAACTAAAAACTAAAGGGGTATAATATTTGGGTAATTCATTAAGGGCCTATAAATATTTATACGGGTTGATTTTACATATAAGTTACCCGAAAGTAAAGTGATTTTGGATACAATTTTGATAGAATTACAATTACAAATTTGGCACTTCATGTAGTATGCACATATTTCCAGAAAACGAAACTTTTGATTTAATTGGCAAGGACATATAGAGGACTAAGAAAGTAAGAATCATATTTAACACCATGTGTCCCAAATGTTATTTAATTTGTTTGTATTCTAACAGTAGAGCCATACTACCAAGTACAGAGTCTTCATAAATGATTACAAGCCACGTGACCAGGACTGATTCTCGAAGAGCAACTCGTATGCGAATAGATTTCTTGTCTCTCTCAATTGCCGTAGTGAGAGTAGTGAAAATGATATTCGCATATGAATTGCTCTGCGATTGATTTGAGAATCTCGTTCCTGATCACCTGGCTTGTAATCATTTATGAAGGCACTGTACAACACTCTGTACAAAATAGTTTATTAAATAGTATAGCAAAAAAGAAGCTTAGTTCCATTAAAAATGATTTCATTTTACATTTCATTTATTTAATATATTTAAATATTTCCATAATTTTATGTACCATTTATAATTTTTCAGTTTTTTATACATGCAACGTTACTGTTGTAAATGCATACTGGTAAATATATATTTTTTGTTTTATTGCTTTTATATCATACATGAAATGTTGAAGCCATTATAGTGTAAGTGGTAAGTAGTGCAGAAAGTGATTTATAATGTAACACAAACAGTTCAAAAGCGTTCACGTTAAGTAAATACCTCAAAGTTAGTTATTTTGGTTAATAGCATTGTAATTTTTACAAATAAATAATAGTGTTTTGATACCACAAATCCTGGCAGGGTAATCGTCGTGGAAACTCAGGGAAAACATATAAGAAGTGAAACTTATCACGAACTTAGTTGGAAGTTCAGGAGTTTGCTCATGCTTTATATGGGTTATTTCTTGGTAAACTTACTGCAAACGTTTTATATTCTCTTTTTGGGTAGTTGCGCAACCGACAAAACAGAAAACTTCTCGGGCAGTTGTTGGAGAAAATTAATTTGGCTAAATGAAAGAGTCCGAAACTGCCCATGAACACTTTTCTAGAAGTTTCTAATGAAAAAACATGCGCGAACAAAAAGTTATTGTACAGGGTGTCTCAAACTCGATAGTACGGGCCTAATATGAGGATACAAAAAAATTAAATAAAATTTGGGACACGTGGTGTTAAATGGGATGAGACAAGCTCCATTTTCAATCAAAAGTATTATCTTTGGGATTTAACAGAAACGACTAATGACGTCATCAATTATATTTTTTCCAGAAATATACACAAATGTTGATCCTGTTAAAAGCTCCCTTTTTCTAATAAACTTTTAATGGAGAAATGTTTCTGTATTACTTACTTACCCGTTTAAAAGTTATAAGCAATATCGTCCTAAAGAGTTTCAAAAGAAATACCACCCAAAAATTACATTAACGGTGGAAAGATCATGTAGTCGTTGGAAAATAATTGAATGTTCTTTGTTTAAAGTGCATAAATGTCATTGGTGCGGCTTCACCGCAAATTATTCACACATTCATATTTTCTCATAAAATATATAAAAATATAATAAAAGTCTTTGTTGAAACAACGTAATATAAATATTAACTTCATTTCAAATATTGCTATTTTTTCGCGATTTTTTTTTGAAAAGGTTTTTGTGTGTTTCTACGTAGATAAGAATAGTTAGACTTCGAATATAGTCGGCGAAAGGTGTTAGCGTGCCGTGCCGTGTGCCGATCCACATCCTGAAAGGCCCTTCCTTCGTTACTTCGTTACAAGAAGATAGTTTGGTAAGCCTTTTCCAATTCGTTTACATTATATTTGATTTTTTATTTACTTTAATTCATACAGTCCATTACCTTTGTCTGGCCATAGCGTCACAGTCATGAGGAATAAATAAAAGGACCAGTATTCATTAATACAGTTAAAACAAAAAGTGATGATAACAATAACAAAACTTAAAAATGAGACAGACGCCTTTATGCTCCATACATATTACAATCTATTCTCTATATGACCTTCTCTCATTTCAAGACACATATCCAATCTTCGCCTGACTTCTTTGTGGGCTGAGTTTATAAACATTTAAAAGCAACCCAAAGGTGTTTTGTAAACCTTATTTTTTAAAACCTCCCAAAAAACATCGAAGAGTGTTACTTTCCGGACCACCGAATAAGTCCTTTATTCCCAATCCATTTTCCTAGCAAAGTGTTATCATAAAAATAAGGCCCAATTAAATGCCTACCGATGACGCCGCAACATACATTTACTCCAAAATGGTTTCAATAGACCAGTAGTGTTCGTTGCGCCTGTTTGGCAAACCATTACTGATAAACCGACTTTCGTTCGTCCAAAGAACGTGCCGAAAAATGTTCTGATCAACGCTTTCTACATTTACTACAATTTGAGCTATCAAATTAA
This sequence comes from Monochamus saltuarius, assembly GCA_025584915.1. Taxonomy (NCBI): domain Eukaryota; kingdom Metazoa; phylum Arthropoda; class Insecta; order Coleoptera; family Cerambycidae; genus Monochamus; species Monochamus saltuarius. The sequence continues at coordinate 19,257,007 of CM046725.1, forward strand.
ATCTGTTTTCAATGTGACGCTCAGGCAAATACTCCAAATTATGAATTTTGTAGTCATGATACCCATTGGTCTTTCGCTGAACGATTAATTTATCCAAATTCAATTCCTAGCTAACCTGCCGTATATAATATTGTGGATTTTGTTCGAAACACTGTAACAGTCTAGCTGCATTAACATTGTTTCTTACCCTTCGATCAATTATTTGATTCTTCTGATCAGAAAATGCATCTTTATTTCGTCGCAAGGTCACCTTCAATCTTATAAAGGTTCTATGATCAGAAATGGGGCGCTCTGGATACCTTTCTCGATATAACTCTACAGTTCTTCTTGAATTTTTTTGTGACTCGCTGTAAATTAGCAATGTATCAACTTTTTCTGAATGATATAACAAAAGTTATACGTTTTACTTTGTGTTGAGTAATGAAAAGTAGTTTGTGACATTTATGCACTTTAAACAACGAACATTTTCCAACTACTACTTGATCCTTCCATCGCTATCTACAGGACAATATAGCTTATAACTTTTAAACGGAAAGTAATACAGAAAAATGTCTCTAATAAAAGCTTATTAGAAAAAAGAGGGCTTTTTAACAGGAAAAAATTTGGGTATGTTTCTTGAAGAAATATAATTGATGACGTCCATTAGTCAAATCTCAAAGATAATACTTTCGATTAAAAATGGAGCTTACCTCATCACACACCACGCGTCCCAAATTTTATTTAAAATTTTTATATCCTCACGGTAGGTCCATACTATCGAGTTTGCGACACCCTGTACTTAAGGGGACTAGGTGTATGCAATGCCATACAATGGATGCAACGCGGTGTAAACTGTGCCACTGGACAATAACGATTCAAGAATATAAACGACCCCAAGCAATTGTTTTAATTTACGATCTGGCGTCACGGCCAGACGTTACACAAAAGCCTCATTCAATCAAGAACAATTACCAGTAGAGTCCCTCGCAGTTGGACGGCGTCCAAAGCTGTCCGTCCCACACGTTCAGGTAGCTCCTGCAGACCTGGTCCGGCTTCTGGGGATCCCAGGAGCTGGCTACGTGGAACTTTATCACGGACAGCCATACCCTGTACCGCGGGGGCGGCAGGATCATCCCCACGTGCCGCCAGTCCGGGTACCTGGCGTTCAGAGGCCTGAAGGGAATCGGCGAGGGAGATACGGTCGCGTCCAAGCCCTGCAGGTGATAGAGGCAGGTGGTGTTGGCCGGCAGGGAGTGAAGGGGGCTCTCTACGACGCCGCGGTTTGTGCCGCGCACCCAGAACTCGCAGTTGCGTTTCTGCTTCATGAAGGAAGGGGTCTGTTGGTCCACGAATTTCACCTGGAATGAAAAATCGAGATCATGTAAGAATGTAAGCGTAAATAATTACACAGCACCACAAAAAAATTATATAGGTACTAGATTTTTCACTTCAAAATATTATTTCGACGTATTTCCTAGAGGGCGCTTCATCCGCCATGTTTGTGATGTAAATGAGAGCGCACTTTTTTGTTATATTGAGAAGGTATTTTAAGCTAATATAAATCAAAAATCTTACAATTCCTATCAATGATGTGATTATGTATGCTCTCTGATTCCAAACGTATGATAATGAACAACTCCACAGACAAAGGTCTATTCAATAATTATCTAATATAAAAATCAATCTAGCTAAATTTACTAACCTGGTTAATGAAAACATTCTATAAATACCGAAATTCAACCACAATACATGAGATCTGACCTATTTCTGCATTTTTAAGATTGCTTCTTCAGGTGGCCTCAAGTCGAGTCAAATATCTAACTATAAAAATTATTATACCAATAAATTAAAATTATTTGAAATTAAATATCGAGAATGTCAAAAGTGACTTTAACAATATGGTTAATACATAAAAATATACAAAAAACGATTACATAAAGGGTAAATTTTTTTTATTAAATTAGTAGGTAATTGATTGAAATCCTCCCAAATATACTCGTTGCCCAGCATGTTTTGAAGTGAAAAATCTAGTCCCCATGGGCCATTATTACGTACCACTCTGTATATTCTTATGTACTTTCATTTGCTGAATCTGAATCTGGGGTTCGTTTAACGCTATCAGTTAATATTTATGGTCACTCCAAGGTCAAATAGAAAGATAAACATGCAAAAGTGGACCAGATCGTTCATGGTTTCAAATCTGGAATTCGTTTAATATAACTAATGGTGGTAGTAGTGACTAAAATAGGAAGTATATAGCCTGTCAGACCTAGTATCATTTTTGACACAATTAATTTATCAAAAAACACCTCTTGACACAGCTTAATTTTTAATTACTTTTGTAATGCCATTATTTCATTAAAAAGCATTATGTTATGCTATTTTATCATAATATTACATTGTAAGTAGGTACTTACAGGTACTTACTTAAAAGTTATTAACCACGTAACCTTTCTAATTTATTTTATTGTTAGGCCGGGCAAACGTTGAGGCGCAGTTGACGTGACGCAGGGTGACTCACGGGTCGTAAAATCTGTTGTTTCCAGAAAATGTAGGTACCCTTACGGAATAGAGTTAAGAATCACTGCAATACAGCGTGAATACAGCACACACACCGCATATCCGTCGGCTGTCATACCCGTTTATGTATTCATTGCTAATTATTAAGAGAGCAGTCTACAATAATGGACATTTCAAGTACCCAAATATTGTAGATACCTACCTCTATCTATTCAATTTTGCCCTCGATTTTGCCTTTATTTCTCGTTAGGTCTTTGTTTTGGTAGATTTCAAAGAGTAATTTTAATAATTTTATTATTTCTTTTTGTGTCTATTAAAAAGCATGAGATTTTGTAATCAAAATATGAGAGCATGAGATTTCCTCGGAATGCATGAGACCTGACAACACTGGCATCAGTTGACCGGACAGTTACATTTGCAATGGCGAATTGGCGTTGGCGATACGGAACCGATTACCGTAGTAATGGGGAATGCTAGACCAATGCACGGCGCCGCGCCACTTATACTTCATACCTCCCTTGGGATAAAGCGGCAATTTCTACTTTCTCGGTAAAGATCCGCAATTTCCGAATCTGTATATTTAAAATATCCTAAATAAAACATTTATTTTTGTAATTTTCTCAATTTGAGCGTAATATGATAACGAATATTAATTGTGAAGAAAACGAAATAAGAAAAAATGAAAGCATAAGAAATTTAAGTGTTAAACTTGGTTACTGCTGGAACTCAAACAATACACAACCGATACATTTGTAGTTCGTGCAACATGAGAGCGTGACAAAAAATACTTTTACAAAATTCTTTGATTCCACTGGCATCCACTGGCAAGCCGTCAGAGGGGCGAAAATTGGGGTAAATTGAATATTAAGTATCTCTAAAATGGGAACCCGTCATTTTAACAGACTGAAACTTGGTGGGTAAATATTTTTTAAAATTATCAATTTTCTGATATCAGTGGCATCCACTCGCAAGCCGTCGGAATGCCGAAAATTGAGGTAAATTGAATATTAGGTATCTCTAAAATGGAAACCCGTCATTATAACAGGCTGAAACTGGGTAGATAAATATTTTATTTACCCCAATTACCTACAGAGCTTCAGCCTGTTAAAATGAGGGGTTTCCATTTCAGAAATATCTAATATTCAATTTACCCCAATTTCCACCACTCCGACGGCTTGCGAGTGGATGCCTCTGGTATCAGAAAATTGATAATTTTATGAAGTAATTACCTACCGAGTTTCAGCCTGTTAAAATGACGGGTTCCTATTTTAGATGTATCGAATTCTTAATTTTCTTCAATTTCCATCCCGCTGACGGCTTGCGAGTGGATGCCACTGGGTTCAAAGATTTTTGTAAAAGTTTTTTTGTCACCCTCATGCTGCTCGAACTAGTAAGTGTATCTGTTATATATTGTTTGAGTTTCAGCTGTAATCAAGTTTAACACTTAAATTTCTAATGCCTTAATTTTTTTCTCATTTCGTTTTCTTCACAATTAACATTCACTATCATATTACGTTCAAATTGACAAAATTACAGATGTAAATGTTTTATTAAGGATATTTTAAGTATATGCTAAATGTTAACCATGTTCTATCTCGACGAACGTCGATGGTCATTCGGGTGTTTCCGTAGCGCCTGGCTGCTGTCTTCACATCGGTAAATATTTTAATCTATATTTTGTTGAATTCAGTATCAAAAGAAAAACTAGACTAGAAGCAATCGAAGATTAATGAGAAGCTGTATATACCTTTATGTTTGTGCAACAAATGAATACATGATATTAAGGGAAAGAAATTTTATTTTTTTCACTTCGCCAAGGCCATTTAGCTTATAAATGCGAGACATTGAAACAAAAATCGAACGGCACATTACCCACTGAAACGTGGAAAGCAATTTTCGAGTGAGGTAAGAAGTTTTCAAGTCTACACCCAGACTTAACAATTCTTTGAGTAGGTGACACCAAGTTTTTACGCCCAAGTTCTGTGAACTTTTCGCAACTCTAAGCTTGCGGCACGTAATCAAAAAGTTATTTGCTCAACAGAAATATTGATATACTTTTGCAACACTCCCTCGAAAGTCAATAAAAGTATTTTCGATGTCGAAAATGATTTTGACTCCTGAAGCTAATCAAAATGGAAAGAGACTACGAAAAATGGACATTTTATAATTGATTATGTGAATAATACAAGTATTTTGTCACAAGGACAGAATTCAAAATGTGTGTAATGTTTATAATATGTGTTGAAATTTTACTTCTCTCTATTACACTTCAGCAGATGTCTAAATACAATTAATTATCCACAAATTTCAGTGTAGCTATAAAGAGTGTAACGGAAGATGTATGTATACAGGATGCCCGTGAAGTATATTACAAACTTTGGGTGGTGGTAGTACATAAAAAATATGACTAAAAAATAAATAAAATTCTAATAAACATAACATGCATTACAAAAATAGTTTTTATGACGTATCTCTTTGCTGCAAAAAGGAAACATAATGGAATTTTCAGAGACTAATTTGCTTTAGGAAACCAATAAATATTGTGAATTCAAATAAAAATCGATAGGAATCAAGTCAGGTGAATGCTGTGGCCAGACTATTCGTTCGTTATAGTCTCTTACAATCTATCGGTTAGAAAAATGCTTGTGTAGATAATAATAGACCAAGTATGTATCCCATTTTGGCCATAATAACATTTACGTTAATTCAAGTTAAATGTTATTTCATCACCTCAAATTTTTGTAGTATGTATCCCACCGTAACTGTTAAGAAATAACGGCGGTGTTACTTCTTATAGGTTATGTAGACTTTTAATATAGTTTCTTAAAGACAAGGACTTAGGTGTCGATATTTAATTTCAAATAATTTTAATGTATTGGTATAATAATTGTTATAGTTAGATATTTGACTCAACTTAAAGTAGGCCACCTGAAGAAGCATTCCTCAAAATGCAGAAATAAGTCAGAACTCATCTATTGGGGTTGAACTTTCAAGTTTCCACACTTTCAAAAGTGAACTTAGATATTTATAGAATGTTTTCATTAAACCAGGTTAGTAAATTTAGCTAGATTAATTTTTTTAGATAATTATTGGATAGAGCTTTCTCTGTGGAATTGTTGTTTATTAGCATACCTAGACGTTTGGTATCAGAGAGCATACATATGACTTCATTGATAGAAATTGTAAGAAATTTGACATATATTAGCTTAAAATACCTTTCTAATACAGTAAAAAATAACAGTTGTCCTTGAAATAACGTAAATGTTTATGATGACCAAAATGGGATACATACTTGGGCTGACTGTCTGACATCGGCACTAAAATGTACAGGTGCCTCGTGACAGACTCCTAGTTTTTGAATACGTCATTTCGCATAAAAAAACATAAAAGGCAACAACATTTCTAAATTCAATGGCCTTTCTAAAAATCTTATGATATTTGCAGTACCTACCATTGTAATAACTTTTTTGTAGCAGAAAATAAAGTACAAGGTGCTAAAAAATACCTTTCTTTGCTCGCGATTTTATTCATATCCATATCCATTTATGACTTTCTTAAAACTGACTAGTTTCTGAAAATTTAATTACGTTTTTTATCATTATGTTTATGATATTTCTATTTATAACATCCAATTATCTTCCCAGGGGTATCTGAAAACACTGCAAATGGTGACCTAACCAATCTATTTCTCTTAGAGAACTTTTTCCCTTAAGAAGGATTTGTCTCCAGAGAAATTTCAGCTAAGGGAGAAGCGATTAATAATGAATCCTTGAGAATTCCTCCACGCGAATAGTGCGACAAACTTTCTGATGCTGTCGCACAGAACTTCCGCTAAAAAGCAATAAATTTATCTCTCATAGTAAGGAAGCTGGATTGTTATTCCCCGGCGTACAAAGGCTTGCGAAAGGGTTAGCTATTGTATCGACGAATAAAGTGAATTTGTGTTACATTTAAGGGTACATGACTTTTTCAATCAAAATAATATCTCCCGAATAATTAGTATATCAAAATTATTATATAGTTAGATATTTGATTCAACTTAAAGGAGAAATAGATCAGATATCATCTATTGTGGTTGAATTTTCGAGTTTCCACAGTTTCAAAAGATATCCAGAAATGACGTGTCAATATTCCGGGGGCGATTCTACATGAAAAATGAATGCTACAAAGCCCTATAACATTTTTCAGGGATTCGAGATGTTAAAAACAAATATTTTACAAACTACTTTTAATAACTTTTATGAGTCCATCGATTTTATTTATAATTTTGAACACGTATCACTATAGTGTTCTTTGGTATGATGTTCTTTAACCTCAAAGGACTTAAACTGTCCTTGGCTTTCAAATAATGACATAGAACTTTTTTGTTTGAACATTTTTCTAAATTTGGACAAAATGTAATTAAAGATCGTTAAAAAATCTTTAAGACAGGTCCTCATATAAAATAAACTATTTCTGACAAAAAACATGTTTATTTTTATAATAATAATTTTAGTTCAGGCAATATTTTCATCAACAATGTTTCAAATGCTACCCTTCCACTTCAAGTCATAAATTATTTCTTCTCCGGAACCTTAGTATGCCATTCTATAATTTTGAAAATGAAAATGACTTCCAGTGGGCGGCTAATTTTAGCGTGATAACCATTTTTGAAGATTTTTTGACGATCTTTAGTTACGTTCTATCCAAATTTGTAAAATTGTAGAAACAAATTAAGAACGTGGATATACATACAATACAAAGGAACATTAGTGATACATGTACAAAACCCGAAAACAATCGGTAGGCTTATAAAAAAGTTGTTAGAAGAAATTCACAAAAAAACAAAACATTTTTTGACGCCCTGTAACTGCGCTAATTTTGAGTTTTCGTAAAAATGTTATAGGACTTTGTGATATTAATGTTTCATGTAGAATCACCGCTTGAAATATTGACGAATCATTTCCGGACACCCTGTATAATTTTTTTCATTTCCGATTTCATCTGTGATACCAGCTTTCGATTTTCAAATGGAGCACCTTGTATATTATTGTACATTTGTGCAATATTTTCTGAATCCAATGATACTAAATATACGAGACATTTCAGACGTCAATTTATTTTTTAATTTAATTTTCAGTTTTATATTTAAATGTGCAACGACTGTTCGAATTTATTCTATTACCTAATTACCCCATCTTAGTAAAATTCAGTATCGTGCCAAAAAGACAAAATTTTGCTATTTATAAGTAAATAAAGTCCTCCAAAATGATATTTCATATGCTGTTTCACCAACAAATAAATAAATATCTACATATAAGATGGATCTAGAATATAATATAAATCAGAAAAAAATATATAATGGTAGTCATTTTAAATATTGTATATTGTACGTCCATGCATTTCTGAACATACGTACATACCTAATAGGCTAATAGTTAGCTGTATCTCAAATACCTACTGCCAATGAGAAAAGTGCATACATTTCAAATCACACTTTCTATATTTTAAGAATTAATATTAATTTCAGATCTATATCGCTGTCAATTTTTAAATTTGACCAGAAATGCTTTTAAATTATGAATAAATATTTAAAAAGATCATGTACCTAGGTAAGTTAATCGTAAACAGCGCATCTGTTGGTGATTGGTGTGACATGACATCATGGAGGCGGCCAATCCGACAGCTCGCTTTGAGAACAAAACGCATTGTTTTGTTATTGTTGTGGTTTGTGTATTGTGGCGTCGTGTATCATTGTTTGTAAGGACTTTTTATTTAAATATCGTAAAATGTTAAGCAAAATGTGTGAAATGGGTTTCGTTCAAGTGCAATCGGATAATTTACCGAAAATAGATTCTGCTGTGCTTTTACATGACCCAAGTTTTTGCGATGCCAATTTACAAGACGAAAACACTGCAAGGTAGGTAAGTAATCCTATTACAGTAATACAGTATACAATAATTCGTATGTGATGCATAGTTAGTTATGTATTTTGATCTACATAGGAAAATCTACAATTAATTACAATGTATCGTACACTGCAATAAACCTAACCTATAATGTACCGGGTTTATGTAGCCGGAGTTTGATGCATGCTGTGTTGAAAGAAGGAAATAAATACATAATCTAAATAAAAAATAGTCCACATTGTCATCGTAAAATGAATAATATTGATTGTTTAATGCAATTTAACAATATAAACGATATATTAAATTCATTTATGAAACTTTTTGCACTTTTGTCATGGCACACTTGGAAAACTTTATGCTCGACTTTATGGCACTATCTACTGAGACGCATTTTAGAGCACTTTTTGTATATAAAACATTAAAGTTTATTTTCCATTCAGAAACTAGAAATAAAACAAAATATTAACAGACTAAAATGAACTTTATCCTCAATCAAGCTATTTTCTCTGATACACATTTTGAAATGTTTTTTACCGCATATTGTTTGTTACGCAGAAAAAGTTCATGGTATCTCCCTTAGTAGAAAAAAATTATACTAAGGTTTTCGTCATCTTTTAATTTGTTCAACATGCACTGAAAGTTCATATATCATTTTAGAAACTTCTTGTATATTATGTACTGTTCTCTACATTATTCGCAAGGGTGCTGAACACACAACATCTGGGCGAAGTCTAGCTTTCGCTACTCTACTTAACCCAGTATAAGGTACAAAAAATATAAAAACTAACATAACAAAAACAACTTAATGCTACTATTACAATCATTATAATTCAAATATTTTTTTTATCATTAGCACGATACTGGCCAGATAAGAAAAACTCTTTAATTCTTTTACGGAAACTGTTCAGAGATAGAATCTTTAGTTCATCATTAAGGCTATTATAAATTTTAATAGAGTTGTAAGTAAAATATCTTGTAAGTAGGTGCATTACTTTAGGTTGATATTTGAAGAGCTCCAAATCAAATCGCAGTTTTTTTTAAAGAAAATCGTCTTATAAACTAACTTAAGTACCTGTCTGGTTGCAACTTAGTTATTAAATTTTCTTAATTTTGGAGAGGAAAAATTACCAACTAGGTATGTACTATGGGTAAGATTAAGATTTCTAAATATTTAAGTAGTGAGTTTTTGCTTTAAACATCCTAGGAAAATTTCGAAAAACCGCATTTTGAAGCAAATATTTTAAAATACTGCGTTCTGATCTTACTCTCATAAAATATCTGAATAAAAATACTTATCAGGGAATTGAAAAAAAAACTGAACATTTATATACTACAGTTTGCAATAAACGTTTAAATATAGTGTACAAAATATTATATAAAAACAGTGTTGTTTCTCACACAAAGAACAATGCATTTTGAAACATCGAAACTTGCGTTTTATTTCAAACAATTTTTTTGGAGCATTTTTTATGTGAAATATTACATTTTGATTTTAACCAGTGGCTCTATACCAGATAGAGTCACTGTATCTACATTTGACAAACGCCATCTATACCTCGGAACCCGAATTGATTTTTTTTTTGTCAAAAACGACATCGACCGCACGAAACTAACTAGATTCGTGTTCAGAACTCTAGAAATAGGGGGCAGGATTTTTTTAAGATTTAAATTTTACGCAACATTAAATAATTACTAGTGTTAAGTAGGTACTGAAGTTTGTAGAGTTGTTGAAGCTTTAAGCCTTCAGTTTCAGAATTGTTAGGTAGGTTTCTCTCGTACTCACACACTAAAATGATTTTCGCAATAGGACAATGTTGAAACGTTCTACTGTCTTTAAATTTTTCTGTTCATCTTTGCCAAAGTAACAAGTCTTAGTTGAAGTTTTACAAAACATGAGAACTGTCGTACTATCTCATTAACGATGTGCGAGTAACGAACAAAGCCACAGAGCGTATGTACGTAGTTTAAATGTACGTTTTGACACTTACATGGCAGGTCACTTCACTCTCCGAAAAAAAAGCAGCTTTTCAGTGGGCGAAGCTTTCAGAAATATTTATTTATTACTTTATTTTATACCAGAACGAAATGACTAAGATACCATTTCCTCGAAACATTTTGCTCTATTAATAGAATACAAGTAAAAATTACATACATGTAGTTTCCTCGCCCGTAGAGATGATTTACGACGTGCTACAAAAAATGGCGGCATTTAGACCACTTACCTCGACCTCGAGCTGGAACCCATGCAGGGACTGTGCGGGGGTGGGGTATAGAAATGTGCCGTAGGGCGAGGTGGAGAATTCCACCAGCAGTTCATGTCCGCTGGAGATGGCCTCAGGGACCGCTTCTCCCCCTCCGCAAAACTTCAGGATGACGGGGTCCCGGGTCGTGTAGCCGTCGTAGACGGTCACGTAGTCCTGGACGTCGTCACAGGCATCCCAGACTTTAAGTTCCCTGGTGCTAGCCGTGCCGTAGAGAGCAGATTGGCTGCGGATGGAGATCAGTTGGCCCTTGGGCTGGCGGACCGTTATTAGGGCGTGTTTCCCTGTGGAGAATAATGTTATATTCCTAAATAATATGATCCAAAATTGGGAGCACTAAAATAATCATGAGTTTTTGCGACTTCATCGCATAATTTGATTTTGCTGATCTGTTACTGATATTATTGATGAGTTTTTTAGGTGATTCTTATAATTTGTCTTCAAAATTTGATGATACTCGTTATACAGGGTGTCCCGTAAAATATTTTACAAACATTGGATGGTAATAGTATATATAAAAAATATTACTCCTTTTCAAGTGGTACGCTTATGGAATATTGTCCTCACCTCTCTTACTTATGTAGATACTGTAAATTACTTTCTAAAATTTTGGAACTTGAAACTCTTGAAACTTGAATATTTTAAGAGGGGATAGAGAAAATTAAGAATTAACGGAATCACCCTTCAAAAAAATTCCAAACTTATTTATAAAGCGAAAAAAATGATTTTCGATATATTAAATCCTTATTTCACTCCGCCACCCGTCCGTCGCACGTTTAACGTTTACAGAGTCAGCGTACACGACTAGCAACACAACGGTAAAATGTCATAATTTAATTCCTGTGTTTACGTTGTAGTTTTGTGCCATTCTTCAGTATTTAGTGCCTTTTTTTAATTGTAAACATTTTATAGTTATTAAAGAAAGAAATTTGTGTGAGGTACAGATATTTTCCCACAATATTGTCACGGATTTCCCAATCCGTCTTTTTCTTACTGCCAGAAAAACAATCCGTTAATTAATCACTTATCTTTATTAACTACTCAGTACACTACTGAATACTAATTACAACTCAACTAAACACTTATTTAATTAATCGCTATCTAAATCACTTTGATCTCTCCAACTAAACACTTCAATTCAGACTGTAATAGAAGACTAACTAACTCGGGCGTCTATTCTTCTTTTATAGACCCAACGAGTTCTCCAGGTATATTCTAGTATCTCTAGATCCATTTTCCCGAACGACTCGAATGCTTCTCGTCGATTCCCCATTTTTCCAGTCCCGTCTCGATCCACGGCATTTTGTTTGTTTAACAGAATCGTGTAGGGGCGATCGGGGCAATATTAGCATTTCGCGGTACCACAGTCGAATTGGGTGTGAGTGGGGCAAATTATGTGACAATATAGTTCGCCAGTTTGTTTTTCTAGGTTATGGGACAAGACTGCCGCGGTTCCATTAAAAGTTTTCTATTATCTATTAGTATCTACCTATTCCATTCGTACGATTTTCTTATAATAAATAGGCATTTTATCTAACTGTACCTACGGGAAGTGTGTTTTATCGGTAGTGAATGGTTGTAATGAGTGAAAATGTAGTTTTGCCAGTTTGTAACAAAATAATGAAAAACAAATGCAAAATACTGCATCTAACTATATTAACTGTTACCTATCTATCAGATATTATTACTAATAATAATGTTAATTTTTGTCGTTTCTGCATTTAGAAACGCTGTAAAAAACGACCGCTTGGTAGTTGACATTGTTGACAGATGTAAGCCTTATCTATGGATCTAAGTCCTCTCAGTCGATGCTTATAGGTAGGCGCCGATATTCCGCAGGAAACTCTGGAATCATTTTTTATTGTCTTTTAGGCCTTCCTGAGCAATTTTTATATTTACTCATAGTTAACCCTATATAATCACCCTCAACAGATGGCGACACATAAACCCAGTTAATACGCACCCGCATCAAGATAATCTTACTGTACTGTCAATTTTATAATTTTTATTCATAATGGCATTCATAAATTACGTAAAATTTATATTTTTCTAATGAAATGTACCTTGAACCAACAAAATTGTATAAGTAATTTTGCTGAAAATTTTCGTAGTGTCTTACGGCTTTTAAACTAAAGCTTGATTCAGAGTGCATAAAACTCAAGCCATATGCGATAACCGTAGGCCATATGACTTAATTTGTAGTAGACGCATTTATAATACACATAACATAATCCGTACGCAAGCGCGCGGTGAAGAACTATCAGTTAAACAAAAACTTAAATATATATGTTTAACATTCAATTTCTGTCTGTTTTTCATTATAGGTGAGTATTAGACATATATGTAGTAAATATACGTTAAAAACGTAAAAACAAATCACTCAACACAAAACAGAATCTCTTCCATAATCTATTCTGTGTCGAAAATACATCCGAATTTATTCGATTATGCACGATTTTAACCGATTCCGCAGCGATAAACATAAGAAATAAAAAGGAACCATTTCTTTACGGCATACGGATATATTATACGGTGTCTATGAATCGTTATATGTATTTCCCTATACTTTATTTCTAATACGTGTTATGGTTATAGCATACTGCTTATGTTATGTGTACTATAAATCCAGCTTAAAACAGTGGAGATAATATTTTGAAATGAATATCCCTATTTCTATGCAGACATTTTTCAATTGTAATGTCACAGAATAATATATAATTCATGGCATTTTTGCTATTCTATATATATTTGGCAGTCCGAAATATTTTAGAACCTACTTCAGTCAATCCAAGGCAAATCCTCTTCAAACTACCCACTTGCCAAGTTTATCGAATATATACCCTATCAAATTCTTACACCAAAAGATTTCCTGTGATGGGACTAAAATTCAGCTGGAATTACTGCCAATGGAGATACATTGAAACTTGTCACTTTAGATAGACTCAAGCATTCATATATGTATCACTTTGAAATAGGAATTTTTCTCTTAACATATCACTTTGTAATAGGGATAATATTTTTGAATTCAAATGCAAGTATTTTATTTGAATAAATTCATAACTTGCTGAGAAAGACTTTAGGGGGAAATACTTGGGGAATGTAAGGTAAACTAAGTGTAAGTTTAAAATCATATGTCTCTATACATAGTAATTCACATTCAAGTAATGGGTAAGAAAAACATTTTAGAAAATCTTTTGTACCCAATTTTTTATTCTAAGAAAATCGAAATGTAATGTAAGGAATATCTACTTATAGAATGCACCTGCGGCAGTTTTCAATTATAAAATCTTGTACGATTGCTGTAGCTCCGTTGGATTTGAAATCGACTCTAGAAAAACAAACAGCACTTAGCATAGGGCAAACCATGTTATAGGGAAATGACTGTGCCCGATATAAATTATTTTATTTAATTACTATAAACTATAAAACGTTTAAAACTAAAAATTGTCACTAAAATTGAACTATAACGTAGAAACACAGGGTTTCAATTATGCCAACTAATTTTGCATTGCTAGTTGCATACTTTCCAAACAAAAAACACTGGCCAAAGCTTAGAATATTATATTCTAAGAGTCAAACAAAGGATTTTTACATAACACTGTAAACGTATCGGGATGTTGTAGTTTAAAATAGTACTAATTATTTTATGCAAATATCGTCGATTGTTGGTAATATTGTTGCTATTATTAGTATTAACAGAATTTAATTTCCCAACAATACAAGAAGTTTAAGAATTTATCAGCGTGAAGTACACCTCGCACTAGTGGCCTGCAGATGGCGCCTGCATCAGATTCTGCCCAAAATTAAATATCGCAAACGGTGTTTAGTCTGAAATAAGTTTTCAGTACTTGCTCTTTGCAAATTTAGTTTTTCGTGTATTTTTGTATATTTACAAACATATTCAAATGCCGAGATGACGGATAAGGTGCCGATTTATGAGAAGTATGACATATTATCGTATGACAGCGTAATATCAAAGACGTTTTCCGAGTAGACAAAATATTAGGCCTAATCCTCTTTGAACCATAATGAACAATTGCTGTAGTGTCTTGACGGTAAACGTGTGGTAGTGCTATTATGTATTTGTGTGCATTTGCGCCTACTTTTTTGTTACTCTTCATAGTTTTTCACCACGAAGGGAGTCCACCTGGTCGTGGCCGGCGGACCGAGGACCTCGCTTTAAAGACAAAGAACGGGCAAGGGAAGGAGAGATTCCAAGCACTCAGCAAGTACAGAAATTTTTACAGTCATAAGTTTTAATATAAACAAGTAACAAAACAGAAAATGATTCAACATTCTTGAAATCTCTCCAAATATCAATCCTGCAAATAAATATCAGGAAGGTAGGTGCTGCCTCCCTGTGCTACCATATTGTGTTTCTCATTAAATAATCATGTACATTTAGTAAACTCCGTGTTCTGTCACTATCTTTGTCCTATTTGGCGGGCAGAGTCGTCAATAAATCGGGATTGTATATAGTTAAAAATCTCGCCTTATATAAGTTTGGAACTTTTTTAAGAACGATTCCATTAATTCTTATTTTTCAATATCTCCTCTTAAAGTATTTAGTCATAGTTAACGCTTTATATTTTATGAAGACCGCTTCATTATTTCAAAGGTTTTATTGTTTGATGTTCATTTCTGAGCCTTGAAAATATTACGCTTTGGATACCTTTACTCTCAAAAATGGGTTTAGGATGATCTAAAGAACATTGCTAAAATTATGACATAAACCGTATTATCAAAGAGCCGTTTATGTGATGTATCTGAAAATGAGAACCACATAAGAGAGTATGAATGCGCTGCCCTATATTTACCCAACGCTTATTCGTTTTGGTAAAGATGGGAACAAATCCGTCTCACTTGCCTGGCGGTATATCATGCTGGCGCACGGCGTAGTAGCAGGTGAGGTTCCGGGGGTAGATTCCGGGAAAATTAGGGGACTGGAGACGGCAGTGTTTCCTATCACAGTCGCTGAAAATTCGGGAACAATATGTGCCCGATATTAAATCACCCAAGTAGTACTCCGGCTCAGGTTCGACGGCAGGCTCTGTTGTGTTTTGGAAAAGTGACGGCAGACCTGCAATCAAAACAAAAGGCTTAGAGATAAAGTACTGGGGAAGTATAATGCGTCAGCTGGTGCATAGTTTTCCAGTAGAACGCGGCGTTGCATGCACTGATAACAATAATTTGTAATATTACACGGTGGATTGTTGGTTACTTATTGCCTAGGTTAATAGTGGTGTGCAATTTAGAATGAATATTTCGTACTTGAAAATTGGGATTTATATTTAAATACTGGATATAATGGCATAATGCAATACTTCTTCTGTGCCCATTTTTCGAGTCTATATTGTAACTTTATTCAATATCAATGTCGCTTTAACACAATAATACCTAATAATATCATAAATGACAAATTAACTTTTCTAAATGTATGTACTGCGTTGTCCGAAAGCAAATTTCGATTAAAATAATATCTTTCTTCAATACGTACTTGAAAAAAAATCATGCAATTTTGCCATTGTATATGTTTTGTTGAAAAATTCTGATTTTCTGTCCTAATATCCCATTTACAATGTTAATTATGACACATGTTCTGTCTGGGGGGCTTTATATTAGATACGACAGGTCTGGACAGAACGAAATTATCTCCAGAATAATAATCCACGCTTTCACCGACGAATACGTGCTGTAAATATCTGCACCGAGAAATGTGTACATCAACCTAAACCCACGGCACGAAGGGTTAAGTCCCAAGGCTACATCCAGCTATTAGAAGGGTTTAAAATATGTGAGTTACAACCCCCAACAAATCCCGTTAAGGTTTTTACGCTCTTGGCTTTGCGCAGAATACCACTTAAAACCTTATTAACGGTTAGTAAATTGTTACCTTTTTTATTTCATATTATTTTGCGGATAGATAGAGTAAAATGGGGTAAACAATCACTAAATTATTAGGTTTCGTTTTAAATACCTTATGTATTAATTGACCCCAAAGAAAAAAGTTCACTGGGGTTAAATCTTGCGATCGGGCCATTCTAGACATTGTCTTCCAATCTGTCGGTTATAATAAATAATCGCAAACGTCCAGTAATCAGCTCAGTACGCTCATTCGTTCGTTCTCCATCCTATTGGAAACCAGATGGTGTTACTAGTATTTATGGCCGAGACAAGAAATCTTGTAACGCATTGAAGTTTATGCAGATGAAGTTTCTCTTTTTTTGAAACACTTTAACTCAGTTGTATGGCTATCATTGTCTACAGATATTTGAAGAAACTGTTCTTGAGTACTTGAAGTGAGTTAATTTTTACATAGTTTTCAACAAATGGCGGATTTCTTAGCAATGGTTTTTACTTGGTCTCTATTACCAAAACTGTGCTACAATTTTAAATTTAGTTCCTTGTGAAATGAATGGTAATTCTGGGTGTTTTCCAGGGAATAGTTGGACTGTGTCGAAATAAACGCGATCAAAATTACCAGTTTAAAAAATTTACACATGACAATATCTCATTTATAAACCTCTGAATGGTTTGGGCCGCATTTTGCAAACCAAATGGCATTCGAAGAAATTCAAAAAGTTCAAATGGGGTTGTTATAGCTCTTTTAAATATATCTTCAGCAACTGAAAGCTGGTGATAGGTTCTAACAGTATCAAATTTTGAAAATATATTACAATAATTAAATTGTAAATTGTGAATATGTGACAATGGAAATCAGTCTGGTACCGTGATATTATTTAATTGCCTAAACAACACTAAGTCGCCAGTCACCAGCATTATTTCTAGCTACTGTATGTAAAGTAAAGCAATTGAAGAAGTTGATGGTCTACATATACCATATTCGACCATTTGTTTAAATTCACCGTCGCATCATTGTTTAGTAACAGGTTGTTAACGCGTGTGACCTAGACTGAGACTAGAAGCGAGGCTAACCGCATCATAATCCCCTCTCTACAAAGGGACAGTGAGCGCCCAGCATGCGGGCAACTTACTAGTAGGAAGTAGGTAGCAAGGAATAGGACAGAGTGCGAGTCATAGGGAAGCATCGGACTCGAAATATTATTATACATTCATAACCTTAATATAATATACTGTACCTATATGCAAATAAAAATTTAGTTCTACAATTAAAAGAAGATATCAATACAGTCCATTAATCCTGAACATCAATTGGTCCCGTACGAGCACGGATTGCAGAACATTCAACAAAGAAATCTACGCAGCAGCCACAGCGATCAACAGATTCAAGCACCGGTTGTGCGTTAGAAACGATACCCAAGTAGAAATACGACGCAGCATCCAAGGCGGTCAACAGACTCAAGCACGGTAGGGCGTCAAAAAAAACAAACAAAATTAAACGACTAGAACTGGGTAAGTCCTTATCAATTCATATCCTATATTGTGGGTTGTGTCTACTCATTCTTGACAAGCAAAAATATTATTTACAATGTCGGAGCAAACTTTAATTAAAAAACGCTCATCCGTTAAAGCCAGATTGACAACTTTTGAAAAATATGTCAGCTCTTTAGATAAAGACATAATAATTAATGTAGATCAAACTATAAACGATGCAAATTATATGGAGCTAGAACAAAGAATTATTAGGGGAGAGCAAATAATTAAGGATTTTGATGACATACAAAATGAACTAGAATGTGTAGCCACAAATCCCGAGGATCATTATGTTGTACGTGAAGAATTCGAAACAAAATTCTGTAGTGTTATGTCTAAAGCTAAATCAGTAATTTTAAAACTAGAGCAAAAATAAAAGAAAATACAGTCTCAGACAATAACGTTGCCCATTCCAGCATACATAACGTATTACAAGAAAGTGTAAAGTTGCCTACGATTCAGCTGCCCAAATTTAACGGTTCATACGATCACTGGATGGAATTTCGAGATATATTCAACTCGTTAATTCACTCTAACGGACAAATAAGCAATACATCTAAATTTCAATACTTACGAGCGTCATTAGAAGGTACCGCGGCGCAGGTAATAAAGTCCATACAAATAACTTCAGATAACTATGACATGGCCTGGAGTATTTTATGTGACCGATTCGATAACAAACGATTACTAGTACAAAATCACGTTAGAGCCTTATTCAATATAGACAATATTTCGCGAGAATCTTCAAATAAAATTCGAACCTTGTGTGATGACGTGTTTAAACATTTGCGAAGTCTTAAGCAATTAGGCGAGCAAGTAGATGCGTGGGATACACTTATAATATTTATTGTAACTAGTAAACTAGATAGTGTGACAAACAAAGAATGGGAAAAATACAAATCTGAGCTAACTACATCACCTACATTAGAGGATCTAAAAATTTTCCTAAAAAATAGAGCCGATCTTTTAGAAACAGTTGAAACAAATGTACAGGAAAAGCGGTTTACAAAAAAAGAACAGACACGCGGTTTATTTTCAAAACAGCCATTAAATGTGTGCATAATTTGTAAAAAAGATCACTTAATTTACACTTGCCAGGATTTTTTGTGTTTAGATGTAAAGGATCGCATGGCTAAAGCGCGAGAATTAAAATTATGCATCAATTGCTTAAAAGGAAGGCATCATGTTAAAGATTGCAGATCAATCGGCGGTTGTAGAAAATGTCGCGGGAGACATAATACGTTACTACACGAAGAAAATTAGATATAAGACTCAAATACTACGGGCATTGAAACGTCGGCGGCGGTATCTCCTAAAGAGATAGAGGCACCGGCCACCTCGTTATCTGCATTCACAAAAAACGTATTATTATCAACCGCTCAGATTTATATCGGCGATTCAAAGGAACTATGCATGTAGCACGTGCGCTATTAGATTCGGGTTCACAAACAAGTTTTATGACAGAAGAGTTAGCAAATAAATTAAAATTAAATAAAATAGATTCAAACTTGTCAGTCTCGGGTTTAAATAATTTGGTATCACAAATTCGTCACAAATGTAATGTAACATTCTACTCTTCATGTAACGATTTTAATGTTGATGTTTCTTGTTACGTTATTAAACAAATTACAGGTAAACTTCCAGATATAATAGTAAACAAAGTTGATATGAAAATTCCTGGTAATATAAAGTTAGCTGATCCAAATTTCGAGATCCCTGAAAAGATAGACATATTAATAGGAGCAGACGTTTTCTGGAAACTTTTATGCGTCGGTCAGATAAGTTTAGGCCCGGATAGTCCGATATTACAAAAAACACGATTCGGATGGATTATAGCAGGCCCGGTCAATAATTTTACGCAAAAGGCGGTTTGCAATTTTTCTAAAAATATAAACGTTCAAGACGAATTATCGAAATTCTGGGAAATCGAGGAAATAGATTCAAAACCTCGTTCAATCGAGGAAGAACTTTGTGAAATTCACTTTTGTGAAAATTTTACTCGTGATAACGACGGGCGATTCATAGTGTCAATACCATTTAAGGATAATTTGCAGAAATTAGAGAGTCACGTAATTTGGCAGTAAAAGATTTTATCAACTCGAAAATAAATTGCAAGCAGATGATAGGTTGTGTAAATTATATGTAGATTTTCTCAGAGAATATGAATTATTAGGTCATATGACCAAGAGCGATGATAAGATCACTGACAATGTACAATATTACATGCCGCATCATGGCGTTCTCCGCGAAACAAGCCTCACAACGAAGTTGCGGGTAGTTTTCAATGCTTCCGCGTGCACGACATCCGGATTGTCTTTGAACGACCTGCAAATGTCCGGCCCGGTTATTCAGGACGACCTACTGTCTATTATTCTTCGGTTTAGAACACATCGAATAATATTATCAAGCGACGTGAAAATGATGTACCGGCAGGTTTTAGTAAAGCCTGAACAACGAGAATTGCAAAAAATAATTTGGCGCGAAAATCCAAATTCTGAATTATGCATTTATAACTTAAATACCGTTACATATGGGTTTAAATCCGCGTCATTTCTTGCCATACGGTGCATACAAGAATTAGCCAATCAATGTAAAGTATCACATCCTAAATTATCTGAAATAATTTCTTCCGACATGTACGTCGACGACCTTTAACTGGCAGCGATACGCCAGAAGAAGCTAAAGCTCTATGCGCAGACATTTCTAAGATTTTAGCCAGTGGCGGGTTTGAGCTAAGGAAATGGCGTTGTAATGTTCCGAGCGTAGTTAGTGACATGACAAACGATATAACCTCAAATAATTTAGAATTTACAATTAATAAGGAACAAAATTATAAAACATTAGGTCTGACATGGATGTGTGATGTTGACAGTTTAACGTATACTTTAAAGTTACACTATGATACTAGCTCAAACAAAGTAAACAAAAGATCCATCTTATCTCAAATAGCTTCCATCTTTGATCCGTTAGGACTTTTAGCACCATCTGTGATAAAGGCAAAAATTTTATT
Source organism: Monochamus saltuarius (assembly GCA_025584915.1). Classification (NCBI taxonomy): domain Eukaryota; kingdom Metazoa; phylum Arthropoda; class Insecta; order Coleoptera; family Cerambycidae; genus Monochamus; species Monochamus saltuarius. Next base: position 19,278,060 of record CM046725.1, read on the forward strand.
ACAAAAATTATGGGCCGAAAAATTAACCTGGGATGAGTCACTGCCAATCCAAATACATCATGAATGGTCTGAATTTAAATCGGAATTGGTCCATTTAAATGATCTCAAAATTCCACGTCGAGTTTTGTGTGATAATCCCAAGTCAATAGAGTTACACGGTTTCTGTGACGCCTCAGAAGTCGCGTATGGCTCGTGCATTTATTTAAAATCATCAAATGCTAATAACGAATGTACCATCAAACTATTATGCGCAAAATCTAAGGTGGCACCATTAAAGAAACTTACAATGCCACGCTTAGAACTATGCGGAGCATTAACATTAGCTCGATTGTATATCAAGGTCAAACGTTCATTACGTGTTAATATAGATAAAGTCGTGTTCTGGTCAGATTCCACCATTGTGTTGGGTTGGTTACATACAGCACCGAACTTATTAAAACCATTTGTAGACAGCCGCGTTGCAGAAATTCAAAAACATACCGATCCGAGCGCCTGGCGTCACGTACCGACGAAAGACAATCCAGCAGATTTCGTATCAAGGGGAATTAGCCCTAAAAACATCATACATTTAGGTTTATGGTGGACTGGACCTACATGGTTGAAAGAACATGATACTGCATGGCCAAATTTAAACTTACAATTAACCGATCTTGATTTACCCGACATAAGAAAACGTAATTTACTTGTGACGCATAAAGACGAATTCAATTTTCCGTTTGAAAGATTTTCAAGCCTCTCTAAAATAAAACGCACTATGGCGTATATGTTACGATTAATTAACAATTGTCGCAAGCCAAATGAACGCAACGTTTCTCCATTAAGTGTCGATGAGCTCGAACATTCACTTAAAATTTTGATAAAATTTCCCAAAGGCAATCATTCCCGATAGACTATGTTAGACTTTCACAACAAAAAACTCTTAAATCCGATAGCAAAATTTTGAGTCTTAATCCATTCATGGATAAAGATAATATTATTCGCGTTGGTGGACGTCTAAAAATTCAAACTTTTCATTTAACAAAAAACATCCAGCCTTAATTTCGTCAAAACATTACCTTACGCAGTTAATCTTCGAATTTGAGCACAAAAATTTATTACACGCTGGACCACAATTACTTTTGGCTCAAGTAAGAGAAAATTTTTGGCCAATCTGCGGACGGAACATAGCTCGAAAGGTTACACGAAGTTGCGTAAAATGCGCTAGATTTAATTCTAAACCGATACAACCAATCATGGGCGACTTACCTGCATCGCGCGTACAGCCAGCGCCACCATTTGCTGTAACAGGCGTGGACTATGCTGGTCCATTTTTATTAAAAGATCGGAAAGGTCGTGGAAGTAAAACTTCAAAAGGGTGGATTTGCTTATTCGTCTGTTTTGTTACTCGAGCCATCCATTTGGAAGTAGTTACCGATTTGACTAGCCAATCATTCATACAGGTCTTAAAACGTTTCATTTCGAGACGGGCAGGCCCACTGACGTGTACTCTGACAATGGTACGAACTTTGTCGGCGCACTTAAAGAATTGGGTAATTTTCTCGTAGACAACTCTACAAAGATAAATGAAGAAACCACGGAATTTAATATAAGATGGCATTTCATACCCAGCAGCTCACCTCACTTTGGAGGTATCTGGGAAGCCGGCGTCAAAACTGTAAAATATCACCTACGGCGTATTCTAAGTAACGTAGCTTTAACATATGAAGACTTTAACACTTTGCTTGTCCAGATTGAGGCGACACTAAACTCTCGTCCTCTATCTCCCTTGTCGTCCGATCCGGAAGACCTTTCTCCCTTAACTCCAGCCCATTTTCTGGTCGGGAGACCCCTTACTGCGATACCTGAGCCAAGCGTGCAAGGCATATCAGAGAACAGACTTTCCCATTACCAACATTTGCAACTACTCAACCAGCACTTCTGGAATCGTTGGAGTCGAGAGTATGTCCTCGAGTTGCAAAGGCGTTCCAAATGGAAGCAAAACTGTGGGCAACTGCAAATTGGACAGCTTGTACTCATCAGGAAAACAACGTCCCACCCATGCGATGGCGTTTAGGACGTATAATTGAAGTGTTCCCCGGAAGTGACAAAATTAATCGCGTTGCCACAATCAAGACTACAGACGGTGAAGTGCGTCGTGCCTTTTCCAAAATTTGTCCCTTACCAGTGACTTTTAGTTCGTTGAAAGCTTTTACTTCCAAGGCGGGGGGCATGTTAACGCGTGTGACCTAGACTGAGACTAGAAGCGAGGCTAACCGCATCATAATCCCCTCTCTACAAAGGGACAGTGAGCGCCCAGCATGCGGGCAACTTAGTAGGAGTAGGAACTAGGAATAGGACAGAGTGAGAGTCATAGGGAAGCATCGGACTCGAATACCTTCATAACCTTAATATAATATACTGTACCTATATGCAAATAAAAGTTTAGTTTTACAATTAAAAGAAGATATCAATACAGTCCATTAATCCTGAACACAGGTAGACGACCGTTTATTATACAGGGTGTCCAGAAACATTCCTGACAAACGAAGACCGGAGATTCCTCAGATAATTTTAAGACAATTTAACCCAATTCACCTAGTCCGAAAATGCTTCCTAAGAGAACTAGAGCTTTTTGAAGATGGCGCCTTGTAAATAGTTTTGTTGAGATGAATCGATTCCATCAATTGCGAATTTCTAGTACCGGTCATAGGCGTCCGTTTTGGGTAGGTCAACGGTTATTTTAACGCATAACTTCTTTGTATTTAACTTTTAAGCATTTGTGACACTAGAATATTAACGAAAAATTTTCCAATCCATTTTTCTAGAAAGCGGTGTATCCTAATGACTTAAAGTAAGAGTATCTTTTAGTACTAGAATACCTGAAAATTTAATAATCTAGTGTCACAAATGCTTAAAAGTTAAAGACAAAAAAGTTATGCGTTAAAATAACCGTTGACCTACCCAAAACGGACGCCTATGACCGGTACTAGAAATTCGCAATTGATGGAATCGATTCATCTCTGAAGGCTAAACAAGCGTACCAGTTTTTGTTTTTCTAAGTAGAAGCGTTCTGGAGGTATTTAAACAAAACTATTTACAAGGCGCCATCTTCAAAGAGCTCTAGTTCCCTTAGGAAGCATTTTTGGACTAGGTGAATTGGGTTAAATTGTCTTAAAATTATCTGAGGAATCTCCGGTCTTCGTTTGTCAGGTGAGTTTCTGGACACCCTGTACATATACAGGGTGTCCGGAAAAGACGTGTACAACGGAAGACCACAGACTCCTGGGTTCAAAATAAGCCGATTTAGCCCAATTTACTTATTTCCAAAATTGCTTCGTTTAGCCGCTAGAGAGCGCCAAAGTTTGCGAAAAATTTTTGTTTATTCCGAATATCTCGAAAACGACTTGATCGATTTTAACCATTTTTAGGCCACGCAGTTATAAGTCTAACCGACACTTTTTGACGTTATTTAGAATCTTTTGCAGTTATTAGAAATGTAAGAAAAATCATGTATCATGCAAATATAAGCACATATTTTTAACCTCCTGTACAATTACTCTCAGTTTTTTTTGTTAGTAGCTGACTTTATTTAGAAACTTTTTTATACTTTCAGAATTTTGAATAGATGAGTAGTTTAGGCAGAAAAATATTTTCATATGTCAACAATATCAGCATTCGTTCTGCAACAATGAAGTACCAGAAGTTGGCTCTGTTATTTTAAGTGTCAGTTGTGTGTCAAATCTAATCAGCTACTGAAATTAGTCTCTCGGTGTATTCTTCTTGCTCAATTACTTAGTTACTTTAGATCTTACTTTATTTGTTGTCGTTATTGTTGTGTTTGTTTATTTTTCTCATTTTTCATTATTTCATCATGGATACGTATACATATTCCGAACAAGTAGATATGCTTTTGGTTTATGGATTTTGTCAAGGTAACGGCCGCAAAAGTGTTAGGGTCTACATGGACAGATTCCCTCATCGACGAGTGCCAAATCATCAAACTTTTGCCAACATCGAAAGGCGACTTCGCGAATTTGGTTCCTTCCACCAAATGAATGCGGCTCAAGGGTGTCAACGTACCACGAAAACTAGGTGGGGGAACAAATCCTAGATAAGATAGAGGAGAGCCCAAAAATAAGTGCAAGACGCATTGGACATGAAATAGGGATACCAAAAACCATAGTTCGTGATGTTTTGAAGGAGCAGTTACTACATTCGTACCACATTCAATCGGTACATGAATTGCTACCGATTGACCCTGAAAAACGTTTAGCATTTTGTAATTTTATACAAGACCCCGTGATATCAACTTCAGCAAAAACATTTTATTTCCAGATGAAGCATATTTCACTAGGTCAGGAATAATTAATAACAACAAACACGTTTGTGCTGATGAAAATCCACACTGTACTAAAATAAGACGTTTTCAATATGAATTCAGAGTAAACTTTATTATTGGCCCGGTTTTGCTTCCACATCGATTAAATGGGGTCAACTATTTAAATTTTTACAGCAAGAATTACCTAATTTGTTGGACGATTTACCGTTATTACTTAGTCGTAACATGTGGTTTATGCACGATGGTGCACCCATCATTTTACAATACCCGTTCGTCAATATTTACATAATCTGTATCCTAACAGGTGGATCGGAAGAGGAAACGATGCTCCTATAAAATGGCCACCTCGAGCACCAGACTTAACCCCTTGCGATTTGTGGGGTGCAGTAAAAACTAAAGTATATGCCTCTGCAGTTAATAATGAAGAGGAATTGTTTAGGCGAATCCAAGACGCAGTTAATATTTTACGAGGTAATGCAGGAATCATGGAGAGGCTGCACTACAACTTCGTAAAACGGATTACTTGTTGCATAAGAGAAAACGGTGGTCACTTTGAGCATTTATTGTAAAGTGATCATAACTCTTTTGTTATATTTTATTATCTTGTATTTATTAAATAAAATATAAATGAGAGTTTTGGAATTTTCGTTATTTGTTGCAGAACGAATGCTGATATTGTTGACATATGAAAATATTTTTTGTTCCTAAACTACTCATCTATTCAAAATTCTGTGAGTATAAAAAAAGTTTCTAAATAAAGTCTGCTAATAACAAAAAAACTGAGAGTAATTGTACAGGAGGTTAAAAATATGTGCTTATATTTGCATGATACATGATTTTTCTTACATTTCTAATAACTGCAAAAGATTCTAAATAACGTCAAAAAGTGTCAGTTAGACTTATAACTGCGTAGCCCAAAAATGGTTAAAATCGATCAAGTCGTTTTCGAGATATTCGGAATAAACAAAAATTTTTCTCAAACTTTGGCGCTCTCTAGCGGCTAAACGAAGCAATTTTGGAAATAAGTAAATTGGGCTAAATCGGCTTAATTTGAACCCAGGAGTCTGTGGTCTTCCGTTGTACACGTCTTTTCCGGACACCCTGTATATAATATAATGTTTGATACTATGTTGTATTTACTGTTTTAGAGATTTTCAGCAATACTTGCAGTTATATTACTGAATTTATTCCATAACTGGTTTCTATAATTGTATATAATATGGTTTAACCGTCTTAAAATAGGTTTTATGTGAATTTTGACCATTAATTTAATGTTTTAGTACTAGTCCTACATACATATTGGCATAAAACTTACACGTACTACAGCAAATACTTGCCACATTTTCAAAGGTGAAAAATTCAGCAAAGCAGATTCTCGATTGATTTAAAGTGACGTTAAGGAATCCCTTAGGCGAAACTTGATCGACGCTTCGCCCGAAGCGTTTCGTTACGGATAAAAGGTTACGACAATTTGTACCTGTCTTAATTTTAACGGTTTTAATATTAGAAATACTCGGGGGCCCCATGAAATATTTCCGCCGCGCTTAAATATCCAATTACACCACCGATCGTGGCGTGTTTCTTATCTGGCACAGTTGCCCTAACCCAGAGGCTGCTGCTGTATCTCCCGTTCTTATTCGTGGAAGCTGAGAGTCTATTGTGTATATTATTTTAGCAAAAAGGTGGAACCTTTTACTGAGCGTACAACAAAAAAATGAGGTTACGTAGCTCTGTGTACATACAGCGACACACAGCGTGCCACAGGACTTGATGCAAAAAATTCAAGAGTCAGTGGGGTCAAAAAATGTTGCTACTTCATACAGAGCGGTAAAGTTACGACCTGAAATTTTATTTGTGTTTATAGTTTCTAAACTATGCATTTGAATATTTGGCAAATTTAGTGGGTGATAACACGTTTACGTATAAATGTGACAGACTATATTCATATGCGCTTTAAAGCCACCAGTTTAAAAAATCTACACCTGAGAATACATCATTTTATAAAACTGAATGGTTTGGGCAGCATTTCGCAATCCAAATGGCATTCTTAGAAATTCAAAAAATTCAAATGGGGTTGTTATAGCCGTTTTAATTGCAAATTTAGTAGGTGATAACATGTGTGCATATTTTCTACGTACAAGTGGGACAGACTGGATGTTAATCCAGAAATTGACAGTCGCGATCGTCAAATTATAAAATCAAGTTCCAAATGATTTGCTAACGAAAATGTACTCTTTTTATAAGTCGGCAAAGGCAAGGGTTTGGGGAAAATTTGATATTCTATGTAATAGTGGCAACATTTATTAGTTATAGGTTAAATTTATTTAAAAAAGCTACATATTTTTGTGTAAGTCGAATTTCAACAATAATTTGGTTTTGAGTAATGACACAATTAACTTTTTTTTTAAATGGCAACCTCCAATTTTTTTGTAATTTTCAGAGATCGATAGTATAAAAATAGTCCTATATATCTTAAATAGGAATGATTTCTTGATAAACGACAATATGTCAAAAATCTCTGATCAGCAAATACAATTAATTAATTGTACAGTTAAATGTTCGAATTGCCATTCATTTTGTCTTGAATTGCCGAATTTTTTGGTATTTTGACGTAGGTACCTATTGGACTTCAGATAAATGAATAAAAAATAAGAAGGGTAGATTGGGCGATCTTGCAGCCATTCTATTAGTCTTCATCTGCCCATTCACCTAATACGGAAGCAGTTGTCCAGAAAATTTCAAAAAGGAGTGAGACCTCTCCAAATATTGAAAAAATTGGAGTTTGCCATTTAATATAAAATTGATGATGTTAATACACAAAAACAAATGATAGTTTACAATCGACTTTCACGTAAACATGTGTATTTTTTTCAATTCAAATCAACCTGTCTCAAGATGTTTTCTCAAAAAATAAGTTTAATTTAATTTTACTGAATTTATTCTATACTTTAGGTAAACATATTTTCTGTAACTGACTGTAACTTATTGGAAATATATTATTGCTATTTACTTATAAGAATCTGTATTTAGACAGCAAAAATACATATTTTCCCGTATTTTTGTTGGAACATTTCATTTTATTTATTTAGGGGATCTTACAGGTTAGTAAACGATTTTACTTTATCTATATCTGTCGATATCTCGGTGTCAAAAGGTAAGGTTATATTATTTATTTATTTTTGTATCCCTATAGTTTATTATTAGAATTTCAGCATTACTCACAGACCTTTCCTTAGGCTACGCTTTGCCTTTAAGAATTTACAGAATGAAATTCTTCGTTCGAAACACAATTTCAACATTGAATAGAAAGTTTAAGCCTTGCAGAAGTCATTTGTAGTCAACCTCTGTTCTCCTGAAATAGTATAATATGCTAAGTTGTATTGACAGTACATATAATTAAGAAAGGTGCGAGGTAATATCTATGTAATGTCTATTTCTGTTCTAAAATCGAATTATATTTATGTGTCATTTTAAATCCCTTTATCTGTTTTGGGTCACCAACTACTAATCATACATATTTTTGCACAGCTAAGACTTGCTTTCCCGTGTTTCTTACACACTCTTTTACCCTAAAAAGTTTTCATAAGATAACAGCAGTACGTAAAAGTTAATTAAAAGATATTTCAGAAGATAAATCTTTACTTTCACTCCTGAACACGTTTCCCTTTAAAATCTTCTTTAAAGCCTGGTCCAAGGTCCAACCTGAGGAAGATGTTACCTCGCAGGGGTTTTCTTAATAGAGCATAGCGATTTTTATTTATGTCGTACGTCTTCTATTTTATTTCCGGCTTCCGTTACGTGACTACACAATGTGGAACGTAAAATATTGGAAGGACAGCTCCATTCTCTTGAGAGATCGGAGGGTCCTCAAAATATTATGCAAATTTGATAGGGGGTTCTGTCTTTGTTGGATATTGGAAACTTGTAGGTACAAGTGTTGTACAAGTGACTTATCCAGGAATATATAGGGCGGGGAAAAAGTAATGCAATATTGTTATAACTATACGTCACATTTTTCATAAGTTGAATTTTTATTATAAAAAATCCTTCACCAAATCCCTCCCTTAATCTTTTTGCATTTATTTATATAACTTTGCATAGCAGCATTAGTAACTCAAGCTTTTAAGAATTGAATTTCCTAACTTTAATGTCATGTCGAAGTTTAAAAGACTCTTTAAGTAATCATCTGACACCTAATAATGATCTGGTTTCAATGTCCAATAGAAAACTATAAAATAATTCATGTATGAGGGTTCAGTAGTCAATTGGCTTGGTTTCCAACGCTAACCTGACTAGAGATGAACTTGAACAAACTTCGTATTTGTCGATATAAAAATTTAGGGTATTATAGTTAATAATTATATAGGAAAATTAACAAGACTTAAATCGACGAGAAAAACTGGAGACGTAGTCGATAGTTAAATTTTTTAGAGAGAATTAAAGACTGATTAATTTTCCAAATGTAATTCAACGTTTTATTCACGACCACGGCGTAAACTGGTTAATTAGGAGAGTGAAAGCCATGTGAGAGCAGATGAAAATTAAAACTATAACGTCATATTTGGCAAATTAACTTTAATCAAGAATAATGATTGTCAGCTGAATACTAGAATGTCTTGGAATGGTTTCTATGACATGCATTTGTTTATTTGTCAACAAGAGTGAAACAGATAGCAAAATCGGCACAAAAAATGAGTGAGAATGCTGAGAATTTCTTCATTCCGACTGAAATCCAGCAAGAAAGAAACTGGCAAAAAAAGAGCGTAGGAGAAGGAGTAATTTCATAAATGCTACTATTCTACATTTTCAGTGTGGAGAAACGGTTTGCTGCCTCTTCGATGTGGACAAAATATTTCATGCTAAAATCAATGTTGAAAGTGCACAAAGGTATTGATATTTCGAAGTATAGTAAACTTGCTTTATATTTAAAAGTAGACTTAAGAAATTATAAACCAAAGAAGGTAAAGATACTGGAGAGAAAGAAAATTGAAGAATTTCTGAAAAAAGTTCCGAATGAGGAATATTTACAAGTTAAAGTAGAAAATACACGAGTTTAATATTTCAATTTATACATTGAGCGTTTTAGAATTAACCTTCTTGGATATCACCCATGTCCAAGACAAAGGCTGTTACCTATATGTACTCATTCTGGATACGAAAACAAATATTTCAAAAAGTTTTACGATCATGGAAGAAGCTTTTTCAGTCAATGCTGTAGAAATGTGTCGAAAATACATCAATCTGCGACCTAAAAATGCCGGTGGGAGATTTTTCTTGCGATATGTGGCTAGAAAATGTACTACACAACATGTAGGCATCAACACAATTTCGAAAATGTTTTAAAAAATGGCTGCATTTCTTGGGCTCCCTGATCCAGAAAGTTTTACTGGAAATGAAATGAGGCGTTCGTGACGGCTACGGGTGATATTACTGTGAAGCGTCATGCTGGTTGGAAATCGACCACGGTAGTGAAAAGTTATATTGAAAATTCACTGTCCAGCAAGATGGCAATTGCTGCCAAGTCCTTCCTGGCGAAGTTGTGGTTCCCTGCAGTCCTTTAGAAACTTTTTATCGACTGAATTTAAATAACCCCGGTGAAAAGATACGATCGTTCTTGAAATAAATCTTAATGTTAATGTCAATAATATGTTTTTCTTTAGTTTTGTTGGGTTTTTGCCACACTTCTGAAAAAATAATAAAGATTAATTAAATAAGCCCTTGCGCCAAACGGAACAGTCAAGGGTTATTTTCGAAACTAAAAGCAGATAAGTAAAAATAACAAAAATCACATCACTATCGCGCACTTCCGTGTTATTGACGTTTCGAAAAACTCTCTGTTTTCGTTCTCAAAATCGTAGTAAAAAATTTTTTAAAACGTATGTCAAGTATGACAGTTTAAAATTTGTTTACCTGCTTCCATAGAGATGTTAAATGATTTTTATTTTATTGTTACTTACTTCTTCTTGAAACAACTGTAGCCAACAATGATCGATGTTAACTGAACAGTTAGACACACACTTATCTCCGTTCAACAAAATAATCGCGGTCTCTTTTAATTTTCTTTTTGTTGCGTTATCTTCCTTTTCTAAAATTTTTGCCGAACCCCATTGAATCAAATGACCGTTTTCCCAAGCGTGTTCGCAAATTTTGGATTTTTCAAATTCCCGTTTTTTATGTAATTTTTGTTCCTCAACTCTAATGTTCATAGGCCGAGACGTTTCCCCAACATAATGTTTATTGCATTCACAAGGTATACTGTAGATGCAATTTTTTGAATTTTGTATATCATTTTTTGGACGTCTTTTAGACAAAAATGATCGTAAAGTATTAGTTGTCTGATTCTAAATAAAATGCTATATAGTCGAAGCGGGGTATTATGAATTCTAATCCACTAATGTGTTAAAAAACCTTCAATCCACGGAAAACAGACGTATTAAACCTTCTTAATATAGTGGTCGTGGATGCATTCATTATTAATTAGCGATTAGAGAACTTTCTGCTGAAACTAATATAGTAAGTTATTATATATTGTAATGCCATGCCAAAGGACACTCACCTCCTCCATAGCGTACCGTGGCGGCCTTCTTCCTTAGGAACTTGTACTCCATGCGGTAGTCGAAGTTGTAGCCGTTCTCGACCTTCGAGAGTCGAAGAAGGTTGACGGAGATCGTGACACTGTCGGTTTCGCTGTAGTAGATGGCCGGACCCCAGGAAGTTCCGCACCAGGAGCCCCCCACCTGGGGCCGATTGGACTCCGATATTTGTAAGGCACCGTCTGGACAGCCATCCGATGTGAAAGACACAAAACGGCCCAACGTAAAGCTATCGAAGGTTAACTGGAAGGAAAAGATCAATGATTAATTAAGTATAAAACATTCAGTCAAGTGCAAAAAGAAATACAAGCATTGGCACTGAAATACACATATCGAACTTATGTGTGCTATAAAAGTTAGTCCAAATATTTTTTTTAATGTTTTTAATACATTTTTTGACACCCAGAACTACGATGTCAGTTTTTAGGACTTATAAGTACATGGTGAATCTTAAACATGTAGAAGTATTCGAAACAGTGGTACAGTATACAGGGTGCCTGGGAAAATGTGGGAAATCTCTCGGGTGCAGATAGAACATGAAAAAGTAAGATCACAAATTCCTATAAAATTTTCTCCTACAGGCCCTGCCTACGGAGATATGTGTCCCTGAAGGACGCCGCTGGAAATCGGTTTTTCTTGAATAATTTTTAAAGTACTTAATATAATCTAATAAAAATTTATATTATTTATAATGCGATCGACACTAACTAGTAAAGACCTCTTAAAATAGTGAAAAATATTTAGCTTTTTTAGTTTACCAAGGGCGGGCTATGCTTTACAATTTAATGCCAAAATTTTTAACACCCTGTATGATAAATCTTCAACCTTAGTCTAAAAAAGGTACTCTTGTTTATTGTCGATAAAATGAACCGTTTACGAGGAAAAGAATAAACGATTTCATGTTTTATTTTTAATAAAAAGGGCCATGATTTCTATTTTTTGTTTGTAGACAACAAAGTGCGATACGAAAGTCATTCAAACAGGCAGGTTTAATTTTACGATGTTTAATCTGAAAAAATACAAAATTTAAAAAAAACGTAGTGGTGTCCCAAGAGGCTCCTTAACGAAATTATTGAAAAATTTCATAAAAGGATTCAACATGAGAACATAGGTTGAACTTTTTCTGTGTTTTTCACACAATGATGTTTAAACGCGAGAACATAGTTTAAACATTTAGCGTTTAATTTTCTTAACTAGATAAAACGGGGCTAAAACACGAATACAATACAACGTTTTATTCACAACCATAAGCTCAAGATAGTCGAGTTTAATCGAACAAAAGAGAACATGTTTAAACGTCAACAAGAATGTTACTTCAAAAGCAAAAGAAGTGGTTGATTTATCTTTCCATTTTGTTTTGTTCGAAAAACTGGTGAAAATAGAAGATGTGTGTATTTTTCTTATTCCTCAAGAAATATTTACAGAAGCTGAAGAAGTAATTCTGCGTTTAATATCACGCAAATCGAAAGAACTTTACGAAAAATAATTTGCAGAATTTAACAGTTGGAAAAAAAACGGCTAGTAAGAGCAGTCAGTCAGGGAAGCAGCTTTCATATTTTTTGAATATTGACGAAAAATATGCGGTTTCATCTCATCTAGCATTCTGTGTCAAAGACTGCTCTGAAAATTTACATGAGATAGACCTTTGTAAAATACGATAGATTGACGACAACAGTAATGTATTACGAAGATATACTGAATTTGTGTAACATTTACCAATGATACCAAATATACAGCATTTTGTGTAAACTTAACACACCTCTGTGTTTTATATCCCTACTTCTGATTGGTTAAGAACAATTGGCAGCTGCAGTATATTAGCTGTTCACACATCACTGAACCATGTTGATCGTGTCGCGTTGTTGTGTTCAGTTAACTCTCGTTCGCGGTGTCCAACTATTTAAATTTAGGTTTGATAAAAAAACGTTAAGTACCTAAATAACTCTAACAAATATTGCTAATAATTGTGATAAAACTAAAATTAATTAGGACTTAAAAATATTAGGGAGTCACTCCGACGTTTTAGATTGATACTCTCTCTGTATTTTGTTTTCCTTCTTAATTTGAAAAAAGAAATGAAATGTTCATATCGTTAATTTTCGTAAACTCCTATTATATGGCGCCTAAATAATTTTTTTTTTAAATATATTTACAATATAATAAAAAATATTGAAATTGTTGTAATTAACTTTTATCACATATAACGAAAATAGTTCCACGAAAGTACACATATATATTTTATATTTACTTGTTCATGTTTTATATAAAGTGGTGATAAATTTCAACCGCAAATAGTGGATATAGGTGGATTAAGCTGTCAAATACGAACAGAACAGTCTATAAATATTTTATTTGACTTATTTATGTCGTGCTGAGCATACCCATTGCTTACTTGATGATGTGTTACATTAGGTAACAGAACTTTTACACGACTTACAAAAGCACCCATAAAACTGAACAGGCCATTTCTCATACAGTTTAACTTCTAGCATGTCTGCATTATTCAAAAAAGGTATGTGTGATTTATTATTCCCTCAGTTGTTCTACATTCTCCCTCAGTATGGATTAGTGCAGAATGAATTTTACTCAAGATTCTTTAGAATAAAAACCGAGCACGTTCCTACGTTGATTTTGTGCGAAACCAGTGTTACTATGTTAATTAAAAATACGGCGGAAAGGAATATGGTACGTTATATTCGCAAGATAACAAAATTGTGGATTATACGTATGAAATGGTTTTATGGGCCTTTCTCTATCTCCACAAGCGGAACAAGACCCTAATGGCGTTGTAATGACATTTCATATCAAGTTAATGCAAGTTGTTCCAACTAGTTTTAGCATGTGAAAGTTTGAAACTTGCCATATAGCAGAATCTAAGCCAACATTAAAAGCGTGATATGTTGGGGAAAATTTTTACTTTGTAAATAATTGATTCTGCGATCTACCTGATATAGTTGTCGAAGAGCGATTTAATATATTTTTAATACGGATATTTTTTATGAATTTATTTGTTTTACCCAGTTTCGATATGCTTTGATAATAACGAATGTCTCTGCACTACTCTTCTTGTGTTTAAAGAACTTTTGCAAAGGATTTGTGTGACACTGATATATTACAGAAAGGTTGTAAGTTAAAAGGATAATATATGGTAGAGCCATGCTGTCGAACCTAAAGTGGAAGAGGAGAAAGGAGGCACAGGATTTTTTCGGTTTAGTAAAAAAAAACTAAAACATGCATATATAAAATATGGCGAAGAAGTAATTTTTGTGATTATTCGCAGGACATGATTTTTATTTCATTACCTGCACATTTGTTATTAGATAGGTATTAATAGTATTGTGTGAAACTAACTACTCTGCTATACTCGCGACAAAAATTCAAATGACTTACGTCATACGAACAAATGAATAATTCATTATATTTTCATCAAAATATTTAAGAAACTGTAACTGATAGTAATAAAACTATATACTACACTAAAAGGTTGCATTATATATTGCACTAAATTGCAAAAAATTATTGTTTTTAACGCGACCAAACATCGAAAATTACGTTGACAATAAAAACAAATGTGTAACGTCAGCCCTGACGTAAGACGTCTGAATTCTTGACGCGAGTATATCTATAATGCTTTGACCAGCGTTGATACACCCTCAATTTTTACCTATATATTATTTGTTATTACCTTTTGTACATTTTTTACTGATGTATTGTAATAGTTATTCACAATATAAGTGTAGTAATATTAATTTACGACAAGAAAATTTGACAAAATTTTATTTACTTTCATTTAATTTCAGGTAATTTAATATAAGAAAAGCTTGGAACAACTAGTAGTACAATTGTATCTTTTTCTGAACGGCAAAAACTATATTTCCATTTTTGCCTTATTCCTCTAATACCAGAATAGAATAATATTCTCTACATTCCAAATTGACAAAGCAAGTCGCTTGAAATAATATTCTATTTATCCTGCGTCTGATACTTTGCGCAAATTGTGGATTATAAGAACTCAAATAACTTCAGCGGAGAAATAAATGGTTTGAATAAATAAAATATTGGTGCCAGACTTTATTATCTGCGGTTGATTGATTCGGGATAATCACTTTGGGCTAGAAATTAAAAATCGATAACAGCCTCCAGGAGCCGTAAATTCGTCTTCGTATTATTTTTAACGGGAATCGAGATATTTTTAATTTACGAACAGGCAAAGAAAAATTCTAGAGCTAATACATTTTCTTTTTAACGTCTTTCTTAGCATTTATTTTGCTGTGACAATCTCTATAACGTTGCATGCTCAGATATCGAATTTGTCTCGAAAATTAAGAGATTTACGAAAAATTATCAAGAGTAAGTAATAAAGTATTCTAAAAAATTTTTTATATTATAACATTGGTACGCCTATTGACAAGTAGGGGTATAAAATAACCGCTTCCTCCAGTTTCTACGTTTATTTTTTAGGCTTCGTTTACAATAATACCGTTGAGGATTTGGTTAATAATAAGAAGGATCTCTACATTTTAAAGTGATACGTAAAAAACTGAAGAAATTATAACGAAAAAACAATTTTAAAAGTTCAATTTCAGCACCCTGTATATTTTAAAAGAGGTATTTGTGTATAGGTAAGTTAAAATAAGGTTATTTTACCACCAATGCGTAGTTAAGTTTATCAAGTTTAAATTTATAAAAGTATTCAACAATATTTACAATATTTTTGGTATAGTGCAACATAACAATATCTATAGATTGTATTAATACAACACTTTTAGTCATTATTACCAAAATTACAAAAACACAATTGTATAATTTACTACAAATTGTATTAGTGTGTGCAAGTACTTCCAAAATTATAAAGCAAAATTGTATGCTGTTTTCAAGTTATATGGCAGAAACTTTTGAAAAATATGAATGTGTAACTCTCACTTAAGCACAAAAGAAATCGATCTATTTAAAAGAGATACACCCTGTATGTAAATTGTACCATGTCGCACTGTAATCGTACTTTATTTATTTATTTAACAAATACACTACCCTACAATACACAGGGTAGGAAAAATACAATTTACCAAAAACAGAAAACAGAACATATACAGTACACAAAATACATACATTATCAGTTACACTGAAAAAAAAAAACAGTAAAAATTAAATTAACACTTAAATGTACCAACGTAAATATGTTACAGTAAATTAATATAAGTATCAAAATTTTGAGATTTAATTGAGTTGACCATGTGTCAGCTAAATAAAGCATTCTTTGCACTATTGCAGCTAAAGCATACTCTTGATCAGGCGGGCTTAATTAATGTTTATTATTCCATGGTTTACAGTCAGATAGCGTTTAACATTCTTGCTTGGGGTAGAGGTAGTGAATGTGAAAGGGTATTCATATGCCAAAAAAAAATTGTAAGACTACTTTTCAACTTAAAAGTTAATGTGAGTTGTAGGGAGGTGTTTAAGAATAAACGAATTCTCACAACACCTTCAATATATATCTTAAAATGCTTACTTTTTACGAAAAATAACATAAGGTATTTCAAAAAACGGAAAAATTTTCACAACTATACTACAAGACACGGGGAACTGCTCAGTATTCCTACTCACCATACAAGCGCTTTTAAGAAATCGCCATATTATAATTGCATAATTTTGTATAATGCTCTTCCTAAAGAAATTCGATGTATATCTGATTATCGGAAATTTAAAAGTAAGACGAAACACTTTTTATCAGTTAGAGGTTTTTATAGTGTGGATGATTTTGTAAGTGGTAAATGATGCTAACTGTGGCTTTTACTGTTGCTATCGATTTTCACTGCATTTTTCACTCATGCGTTCATAAGTTTATATATACATGTATAAATATATTTATTTTATTTGTAAATTATAAGTTGTTGTTAGTGGGTCAACCGTATCATCTGTTCTTTTTTATGTTTTTATTTTATTTATGTATATTTTGTACTATATTTTGTTTATGTTAATAATAATAATAATAATACATTTATTATTTCATAATTACATACATTGTTATTTACTTATAAGTTGTTATGTATTAGTGATCTTATCACCTGTTTGTTCTTTTTTTTATACTTGACTTGCCATATGTACTAATGTTGTATCTTTTCTTGGCCAATAAAGTAGATATTATTATTATTATTATTATTAATTGAGGCCATAGTACAGTTGAAAATATCGAAGCCACCTTGCAGTTTATTATAATTTTCACAAATCCGGTGAATGGGTGAATATTTAGTTGTATTATATTCGATCGGTCAGTGGTCGCGCGGTTTAAGGCGTCAGTACTTGAATTGAGGTGACTGGATCGCTGTGGGTTCGACCCCCGCAGCCGGTAGACCGTATATAAGCTATATTCGTGGAGAGATTGGCACCCTCTCTGCGGGTATGGTAGGGTGGAAGAATGTTGACTTGGGTCAATGTGAGAGATTGATACCGGTTGGCATTTAACTACCCTAATTAATGAGGTTTTCCAGGTTTCCCTCATTCCTGCACTGAATGGTGGTTAGGGCCTACTAACGTAAGTCGTTCCTGGGCGCAAATGCGGCCTGCTTAATAATAATATGCCGCCCCTTCTCCCGCACAAGTCTTCGACTTCTGGGCTAATCCTCGTGATTAGAATGAGGGGTAGAGATATTATTATTATTATTAATTCTCGGCGTTGATGTGTAAAACAACATATTAAGCCTTGAGCCATGTCTCGGTATCCTGAAGTTAATCAAGTTAAGTATAGGAGTACAGTCAACTAAGTTATGCAATAGTTTATACAAAAATATTTGCTGAGCCATTACACGGCGGGCCGCTAGACTACTGATACCAAATCTGCGCCGTAAACTCTCGTAAGGATATCCAATAACTGGATAAACCCTGCCCTCCTTGTAACATAAGAACTTCAGGAGAAATTAGATTAGATTCAGGATTATGTGCATAGTACGCAAATTTTTATGTTACATTTTAATACCACCCACAGATCTTCAACATGCTATTTGCGTTCTTTTCCCAACCAATAAAAAATACAACAGTTTTCCGCAGGACAAAGCAAAATTTAAATCGTTCGTTCATCATCGTATTTTTTGCTGAAATATTGTATCTGCATAACTCGTTTGTTTACGGGTATACCTACGTATCAATTTATCGCTTCAGCTCAAACAGTTTGTCTGATGTGTCAACAATTTTCCCAGTTTTATTTCCATTTTTATAGAATCATTGTTTATCACCAGCGTCCATTCGTGCATATGAAACGCCATTAGGGAAAACGGCGAACAAATAGAATGGAAAATGTATCTGTCTAAATTATTTTCGGATTTTTCTTATCCAGAATCACTGTTGACTATTTAGGAATAGAAATTACAGTCGTATGTACATATATAAGAAAACTATTATGTAAAAAACTTTAGACCCAATTTTAAGGCCCACAAAAATTATAATTAGAAGAAACAAAAAAAAATAAGGTTCAAATAATGTCTCAAGTGGATTATGTACCCAATTTTTTTGCTTATTAGTTCTGAATCACTGTATTGTCTATTAACATCAGCAGATCTGACAACATTTGAGTTGCTTATTCATTTGCAGTTATGTATTTTGAAATCCAGATTATTTTAATGTAATTTATTTCATTTTATCTAGTACCACATTCTTAATCGTTATTTATACATATACAGAGTGATTCATTAATAATGAGACAAAGCTTAAGGGCATGTTGCTAACTCAAAATAGAGCGATTAAGCCAAATATGCCTTATCCGAATGTTGTTGCTTTTCGATCTCTAGGGTGTCTAAGTTGAAAAAATAAATCACATTTTCTTTGTTATTTTTCGATCGCATCGACCGTATTTTATGAAGTTTGGTATAGGGGGATTACTTGGGACTAGAAATTCGAATATGTCACCGATTTTTGTGTATCTGCTAGAGGGCGCCACCAACGATGGTTTGGACCACTTTAAATCGCTACGACTTTTTTTATGCTACACTGTATATCATTTTGGACCGGAAAAATTTTCTTCCCTATCTTTTCTAGTTAAAAAATGTACACCTTGTTGATGTCGCTAGAAGCAATGGTTTCTGAGAAAAATGCTTCTAAATCTCATGATGCATGGAATTTATCTAAAAGTAAAGTCAAATTGTTGCGTAAGTAATGGGCCATACTGAAACAGCATAATACTGTGATCAAAATAAGCCAAATTTCGTGAAATTTGCTTTAAGCGATCGAAAGATTAGAAAGAAAATGTGATTTATTTCTTCAATTTTGACACCCTATTATTATTGATTTTGGTGGATTTTTGGATTTTTTTTAGGATAAGCTAAAGTAAATCGACTTATTTTGGTCGCAGTATTATGCTGTTACAGTACAACTGTTATGATAGATTACCAGAAGCTCAAAACAAACTTATTAACACCACTTAATAATGAAAGGGGCAATAATATCTGTAGTATTTGATAGTTTCGCAAATTGCAATTGTCAGAAGTTGAGATTCTCTCGCCATAAATAATTAAAATAGAGGTTGCAAAATTCGTGCAAAAATCCGTGATTTCGCGTCCATGAGGACAAGGCTTAAGTGTTATATCCGCGGGGTGCGCATCAGGTAGGTGTAAGTGCGTGGTGGTGGGCAATCGCCGTCCAAAAGGACAGCATTCTAATTTGTAGAGAGGATGACACAGGTGGCACATTTAAAGTAAATTGTTAATGTGCTAGGTTCAGCCGACGTCAACTTATTTTTGATAACTTTGTGTGCTTTAACTCTTCTCAAGTGCCACGCTTAGGTAATCATGCCACCCGTATCTTCGGTATTCATCTCTGTGTTGTGAATTAGTCACTTTCTATTATTTACGACCTTGGGTAATTGTTAATACAAGATAAAAACTTTAAATTTTGAAATATTCTTATTATTTCTATTATCTAACGCCTCGAAATTGGTAAAAACTATTATATCACTGTTTCTACTCTAAAAATGATGGATGTTATGTAATGCAATTATTTTTGTCATTTTTGTATATTTTTTTATATCTGATCGCATTCAAATTTAGTACGCCTATGAAATGTTGCTCCTCGCACGCTTTGTCCGTCGCGCTTGTCCACAAGCTAGCGATTAGTCACTTCTAGATTTTTGGAAGTCTACTATAATTACTATAATACTTTTGCTTTTATTACAACAACGGATTTATATGGTTTACTACATTTGTAGTTTATACTAAGACAAAATTGTAAGCACGAATTTGTAGTAACTGTTTCAGTAGTATTTCTTTCAGTGGTTACAGTTTTTAGTTTATTTTCACGATTTCAGAGACCCGTGACTTCGACGCCTATGACTTGTAGTCGGGATGGGTGCCGGAAAGCTCTTAATTTTTAGTAACTTCATTAATTTAAAAGCATTACTGTTCCTGCAGGCAGGATACTAATTAGTTCACAATTTAATTTTATGTTTCGTCATTAACATCTAAACCGCCCCTCACTGAAATGGGTTTCCAGCTACAAAAGGGCCTGATTTAGCTTTGTAAATCGGACTGAGACCTTTGATCACTAAAAGAATTATTTATTTATAAAGAAAAGGTCCACTGGGGAGAAAATGGGGAAAAATTGCGTTCCCGATTACTTTAAGGGCAGCAGTTCTTTTCGTTTCTAAGTGGCAGAACTGGCTACGTCGTCTAATTTTCTTACATTTATTTGAAACATATAAAATGGTGCAAAAATGTCGGATTTGTCACGTTGGAAACGACTGTCAAGTCAGTCATTTATAAATTTAGTTTTAATTTTTATTTAATTTAATCCGCTAATATCGACTAAATAATTGTTGGAATATACAGGGATGGCCATAGAAGTACGGAATAAAATTTATATCTTTTGAATGAGTATTTTTTTTTAAATCGCCGAAACACGTTAACTGATCTTGATGTTTTCCCATCTCGGTTATATAATAATTAATTTTTCTAAACTTTGGCTACCCCTACTTTATTTTCCATTTTTTATTTTATTATTTTCCAAAAGTTCTTGGACAAGACATACCTTATAGGGATGGTATTTCTCTTGTTACTGCTGTGGAGTCTTTAATCAATGATAAGAACAACATTGTCAGTGAAACAGCCTTAATACAAATTAAGCTAAAAATGATGTATGTATTACTTTTGACAGTGCTGCTCTATATAGTACTTCTTTCAGTTGATATTATATCTAGTATTATCTGGAGACACACTTCCGAATTTGAAACTAACTTGTTCATCCGTAGGATCCCTTTTCGTAATGTTATGCAAATGTATTCCGTACCCGAGTATGATCGACAAGCCCTTGTAATCTTTTGTGACATCTGGAAAATAGTTTCGCTAAGCCTTCAGTTTGATAACGTGGCTTCATTAAGGGAATGCCGTCTTGAATTATTTACGGTATTAGATGGACATTTTCTATTTAATTCATGTTTGCAGAATATCTTGAAATGGTATTAAAAACAGCTTCATTCTAAAAGTGTATCACAATTTTTCTTTCGCTTCGATGTGTTTTTCAATGCATTATCAAATTCCGTTGCACATAAATTCACTTTGGCTTTTGAAAGAATTCTACATAAATTTATTATCAGTATATAACTATCGGATAACATAGAAAAAAAATGGTCGAAGATCGCCATATCGCCAGCGCTTGCAGTAAATATGCCCAATAAAAATTATTTTTATTAATACAGTTTTACTATCTTCTTAAGTCGATTTTTTTGCGTAAACAACTAGATCATTTATTGCAGTAGGTAACTGGCTTTAGTTGCTACAAGGTTCGAAACTGTAAAAAGTAAAAATGAAATAAACTTAAGAATATTTAAATTTTGAAATGGACAATATGGTTTGCACTTGCAGATGGAAAGGTACTGAAGCTAGGCGAATTTATATGGAGAAACTTCCAAATCATCCAACTCCAAAACCAAAAATGTCCAGAAATGTTTTTCAACGTCTGACATTTTCTTAAAAACGTTTTACCTGAACTTTTTGACGATGTTCCATATGCGCTAAGACAATGAATGTAGTTTATGCTCGACGGAGTCCCCCACATTTTTTGGTGTGGCAATTAAGTTCCGGGAATTTAGTTATAACTCGGAAACGGGCAACACTGCATGTTTCGTCAACGATTTTCTAGAGAGGGGGGACTTTCCTTTTAGTTTCAGTCCAAGGTTGAAGTCGATGACGCGTTTGGTTTGTGTTTTATGTGTATTTTTTGGAAGTAACTTTTTTAGTGTCGTTGTGAAAATGAGTAACTAAAATTACAAGCACCGTGTTGTGATTAAATTTTTAGTGAAATCTGGCGGAAAAACCCACGGAAATCCTTCGAAAATTGCAGGTGGTGTATGAAGACGAGTACATGTCGACAACACGCGTGTTTGAATAGGCAAAACGGTTCAAGGAGAGGCGTGAAGGAGCTTCCGTCACCTCTCGTACTGACGCGAATGTTGACCGTTTGAGTGCACTGATCACGTTTGACCGCTGCCTAAGCATTCGTGCGTTGTCTGACGAGTTAAGGTTTGTTTATATCTACAGACACGGTGCGTTTCAGACAAGTACCGTGGCAGACACCGACAGACACCAATTATTTACATCTAACGTGAAGTGTACCGTGTGAGACATCGACAGACACTGTCGTCGGTGTCGGACTCGGCCGCTATCACAGTTACTAAATACAAAACACGTCTGCACGGTTCCAATACTCTATTTACACTGCCCGGTAAGTAGCCACAGATACGTACAGAGATGAACCGCGCAGACAAAATATTCTTTCCGAGAATACTGGCCGGTCACGACCCGTGTCTGTCGGCGTCTGCGCGACCGTGTTACGATAGATATAAATACGTTAATACATATTGTATATAATAATATTATTTTGTCTGACACCGCACGTGTCTGACACGCTGGATGTCTGTAGATATAAACGGACCTTTAAATGTCAATAAAGAAATCGTTTACACGAAAATTTGAATATGCGAAAGATTTGCGCAGAGATGGTGCTAAAATTTCTCATCCGTTAACAGAAAGACGAATCGATCTGCGAGAATTTGTTATCCCGCATTCGGAACGACGGTAGAGACTTGGTGAGTCGGGTAGCCACTGGAGATGAGACCTGGATATTTGAGTATGACCCCGAGATCCAAAGTCATCAGTGGGTGGACAAGGGTGGGGAGCGGCCAACGAAAGCGAGGATGTCCAAGTCACGACTGAAGGCAATGTTGATCGTTTTATTCGATATCTACGGCATCATTCATCGTGAATATGTTCCTGCTGGCCAGCCAGTGACTGGACAAGTCTATGTTGGTGTCCTGGAACGGCTGTGAGCCCGTGTTTTCCGTGTGCGACCAGAACTCGCCGAGAACGGCTGGATCTTGCACGACGACAACGCGCCAGCCCATTCCTCGTTCATTGTGCAAGAGTTTCTGGCAAAAAGTAATTTCAACGTTGCCGCACCGACCTTATAGCCCCGAATTGCCGCTTGCGATTTTTTGTATTCCCCAAGATGAAGTCGCATCTTCAGGGAACTCATCATGGCGGCGTACAGGAGGTCAAAGAAGCTGTAACCGTGGTGCTGAACAGGTTAACTGCGGAGGATTACCAAGGGTGCTTCCAATCGTGGGAGCAACGTTGGAATTGTTGTGTAAAGTTAGAGGGAGACTATTGTGAAGGTTGATATTAACATTTTGGCGAAATTTAATGTGCTTGTTTTTTCATTGACAAATTCCCGGAACTTAATTGCCACACTAGTTTGACTGCTCGTGAATTTTTGACAATAACGTGATTGAACGAGGCACTCAAGAACCAGGTCAACCTTGACCACCCAGATCACCCGATATGAAACCTATTGATTTTTATGTTTGGGATCATCTAAAGACATTGTTTTAAAAGGTTCTCCTTGAATCTTTGGAGCACTTATGTCAACAAACCATAGCTGGGTGTGAGAGCTACTCCTGGAATTTTTGTACGTGTTTGCACTGCAATTTTAAAAATATCTGAAGCATGTATTTTGGCTGAGGGTGGCCATTTCCAACATGTCTTATAATAAATTATAGTAAAGTAATTCCATTGTTAATTAATTACTTTGTTATTATTTTACGTAATGTAATCAGTATCGTAAAAATGCACGTGATAAAATACATCAATTTTGTTGTTAATAGGTTTGGAACACAAAAAAGTGTAAAGAAACAAAAAGTGAAGATAATATAATGGCGTATGTGATGACCTAATTTATTTGTAATATTATATAGGGCGATACTTTTTTTTGACTCACGTTCGTCACTAGTAAGTTTCTAAAGCTGGCAATTTTTTGTTACATACCTACTGTCTTACTGAATATGCACCGAATTTGGTTAAATTATCTCAAAGTGGTTTAGAAATCAAACACGCTGTAGGTGGATAGTGACTGTCCTAAGGCCCCACATTTATATGAAAAAGACCCTTATTTTTCTTCACATAATACACCCCTGGACTTTTGACCTCTACTTACGAAACAGCCTGTATACCTAAATTACGTTTAAATTCATACTACATAAGGTATAAGGTAAGGTATTTAATCATTGCTCAAATTGGATTGTACTATATTACAATCTACCTTCAGAAAATTTACTTCGGACGGGTTTATGTGAATTCCATCAGCAATGTGCACCATTCAACTTTAATTTCTTCGCTCTGTTACATCAAACAGTTCGTTACTGTGCCGATGCACAGATCAACAAAGTATTCAGTTTGCCCGTCTTTACGCTAGTACTCGATCGACGGTTGCATTCGATGAAATTGCAACTAAAGTAGAACCTATCATTTGCTCAGTGGTAGAACTCGCAACGGGGGTCAGTTACAAAATATTATCGTCGTAGATCTTGTTTGTCGAAAGATTACTTATTAGAACTGTAGGTATTTGAAATATTTTAACATGTATTAATCCTATTAAAAATTGTTGCTATTTTTTCTTTATTTGTATTATTAGGCTACGTACATTACATTCTCAAGGAATTTTATATATAGGGTTAACTATGACTAGGTATAAATATTTTAAGAAGGGATAGAGAAAATTGAGAATTAACGGTATCACCTTTCAAAAATTCCAAATTTATTTATAAAGCGAAAAATTTTTCAAAACCTTATTAACCCTAATTTCTCGGCGACTATGCCGCCTGTCAGCTTCGAGGTTAGGTATGTTCTGCCAAAGTGAAAGTTGTCAAAGGTAGTGACAGAGCACCGCGTTGCCACGTGTAACGATTTACGGCGCTTTTAAAGAGAGTTTTATTTACAAAATACTAGATTATTTAATGAGAAACACGATATGATACCTAGCACTGAGAGTAAAACCTACCTTACTGATACTTCCAGGACTGATATTTGGAGATTTCAAGAAAGTTTAATTATTTTCTGTTTTCTAACTTGTTTACATTATAACTTGTTGTAAAATTGTTATACTTGCTGGGGACGTCTTGGTTTCTCGACCATTTCATAAATAAAAATACTTTTTTCTGTAGGTATATCTATTGTAGTTTAAAAATGCTTTATTTTTATGTCACTAAGTAAAAAGAAGTTTCATAGAATTTTAAAAAGTATGAAATTGGTTCTTTTTATTTTCAAGTTAGGTACATACGTATTTAAAACTCCAGCACGTGTAAAACAACATTCGTGGACGTTGTACAATTCGTACAAATGTACGAGGATATGGCATATTCTGTCTATTTGGAAAACGTCTTTGATATTCTGCTGCTGAACGATATGCACTTTCGTCGTACTTCCCATAAATTAGTACCATATCCGTAATTTCCGCAATTACACGAATTTGAATGTGCGAAAAGCAAATACTGAAAACTAATAATAGTAACGATATTAACAATTGTTAGGGTAATATTTTCTTTGTTCATTAAATAAATACCCAATAACGTTTTACTACTTTCTTTATTTCGCACTTACTATCTTTACGACAACTCAACTCTGACACACCTCTTCTTCTTCTTCTTACATTCTTTCTGATCTACATTTTACAAAACATATATTTATGCCTACTTACTAAGAAATTTTTATTAGCAAATTAATTGTCCACACAATAATCGACCATGTTTGCATATAATAATATTGTAGTATTATTATTTTAAATTTCCCGAGGCGTTCACAGTGCTCTGTGATATTACTTTTCTGACCACTACCTACTGCTGTTTGACATTTGGAGAGTATTCGAAACAATGCAACCAACAACACAGTATAGGTTTATATCGAGTGACAAGTGCTATGTGCGTGTAACCCCGTGTCACGGAGGAAGTGTCAAAACAATACTAAAATGAAGAAACCCACGATCGTACATAAAAGAAGATAATATTGATTATATTGATTGCCATAAGAATATTTATCTGAAGAATATTAAGTTCTCGGTGTAGGCGGACCGAAGACTGAACGGTAGCGTTGACAATGTAATTTTAGTTTTCCGTTTTTACTGACAGTTTCAGTTTTAAACGTTTTATTCATTAAATAATGGATGGTTGCGATATATTGGGACATGTGTAGTTTTCCACAATTTTCTTTAAACGTACGTGGAGATATTTCCTAGAGTTGAGAGCAATGTAGTGGAGTGACCGTTATCGGACAAAATTTTATAAATTAAAAACTGTCACGGGTGTATTCGAAGTTTTTTGTTAGTATTTCTTTCACAATCAATTTTCTTAAAATAAATGGGCAATTTTATTAACTGCATCTACGCGAAGTGTCTATTTTGTGGCGAGTAATTATGACGGACCTGTAATGAGTGAAAATGAAGTTTTGGCAGTTTGGAACGAAGGAACGAAAAACGAATGCAAAATACTGTAGCTAACCAGATTAACTGTTATCTATCAGGTACTTAGGTATTATTATTAATAAAAATGTTTACTTTCGTTGTTTCTACATTCGGCAACGTTGGAACGTTGTGAGAAACGACCGCATGGTACCTAGTTGCACAGAACATATGCCTAGTTGACATATGTAGCCATCTTGGACGATGACTGATGACATAGGCGCCGACTTTCCGTAGGAAAAGAGGGTTTTGCCCCATTTTTAACATCGAGCTAGAATTCCGAAATAAATTTTTATTGTCTTTAGGCCTCCCTGAACACGTGGTTAAAATTTTTGTACTTAGTCATAGTTAACCCTGTATTTGTAAGGTAATAATAGTGTTGGTACAAAGCAGTATATTACCTTTTATACCTAATAATAATGTAAAACGGAAATAAGTTTTATAGTGTACCGGCGCGTTCACCAGATTATAGAATTTTTGGTATTTTTAAAATGTTGTTTTACTTTGGGTTCCAGAAAAATTTCAGCCTCTGCTACAGAGTTTGTAGAAGGTTAGTCAGGTAGTTTTTGATTATTCCACGAAAATACCTATTTTTCCAGTGGTTAGCGCCCCACCGGTGTTATTAATGATATGACTATGATTTTATCCATAATTTTAACACAAGCTTTGATATTACTATGGACCTTAATATATTAATTTAGTTATAATCTTGTATAACTAAAATAACAGTGTGTAAATAGGTACATATGCTTAAATTTTTTTTTATTTTGGTCTAAAAATTTATGTTGCTTTCTTTCATTAGTTAAATTGTAAATCAAGTAGAAGTAACTATTCTTCAATTTAAGTAGTGTGTGGAACAGATACCTATTTCGTTAGAGCTTTTTCATTATTTATTTCATTGACGTTGCGGGAATTTAAAATATTAGAGGAGCAAAGGTTACATTTTTCGCTCTCTAGATCATTTTATTGCGTTTTATTTAAATCTTGTAAACTGGTTAGGCTTCCCTAATATTCTTATTTCTCTATATCAAAATTTTTGTCTAAATAGTTCGACTGTCCATAGCAACTTCATTTTTCCGCCCCGATTCATAAAACTGATTATTTCTCAAGTTTTCTGCCATCTTTATGAACTTACTAAAAACTAAAGTATGATGGATCAAATCTAGCATCAGATTCATGTTCAGCGTATCAAAATAAATAGAAATACTCTAGCGAGTATCTTTGGACGACTTTTTTTTGTGTGCTAGAGTTACATTAGGTAAATACACTATTTATTACTATTGTTATAAAATTGTATTAACAATTCGCAACAGAATCGTTCATTTTCAACACGAAAAGCAGTTCAACACATGAAAAACGGCCACAACTTTTTCTTCCACGCGTTAATACTGACTGAACTAAAGTAGTATTCTGTAGCACACTTTGAACATATTTATCAACAATCATGTTTTGTACTTGTTTATTAGCCACATTCTTTGTGTGTCCAGATGAATAGTTGATTTAAATTCAAGAGTTCTCTTGTCTCTTTCATAATATTTTTAAGGACAGACCATTAATAATGGGTCAAAGGACAGGGGCAATATGTTTGGGATTAGGGAAATTAATCTTAACACTTTTAAGTACCTATGCAGGGAGCGCATCCGCCAAAACAGAGGACAGCAACCTTTAGAAAATATGTTGTTACAATACCGGATTATTCAAAAAGCTAAATAATTATTTCAATTGTTTAAATCTTAAAAGCTAATTTAAAGTTACGGCGTAAAAAGGAAAACTTGGTATGCCATTAGAAAACAATGGTCCTTAGTTTCCATAGCAACCGTAAATGTAGATCAACTGTCAAACTATACGTTCGAATCTCAGTTAAAGTGTACTATTCTTAGACTCTTCGACCCTGCATATATAAACGTGTTAAGATTAATTTCCCTAACAACAAGTTCTAGAGGTAAGTAATGAAGCCACTTTGGATTTTATTGGTTAAATCATTTAAATAATTTATGTATTACTAATAAAAAAAGTATACCTATAAATATTTATTATAAGAAGGTTTAATTCAAAATAAATTTCAACAGCAAGTCGCAAGTAAGCAGAAATCTTTTAGGGCAGTTTTCTCAAAAACGGTAGGAATTCTCAAGTTCTACCAAGTGTACTTTTTTACGTAGAAAAGACGCCCGGATAAGATTTTATAGTCAGCCGAAACAGAACGTTTCGTCAACAGAAAGTATATTCTGTATTCTCCCTGTATATGAATAGAAGAATAGATTAGAGAGTAATATGCGTTTACGTTTAAGTCTTCTTAGATTTCGAATTATGTCATCGTAGATTTGTTTTATGACGTGAAACACGAAAAACAAATTAGCGGGGCGATACATCCTTTGGCGTTATTTTGCGGGCTTGTAGCTGAGAAAATTGTTCCGAAACGCATACATAATTTAATTCGCAGGACAGATCCCGCTTCAAACTAAATGCAGTAAATTTGAAAACTTCCTTTGCACGGGCCTGTCTCGCGCAGTTCCATGAATTTTTCCGTGGATTTCAGTTTTACTGCATTTTTATAACATATAATACGTTTCTGTCACGTCCCAGATATGAATGTGTCTAAAGAAATATATTTCTGAAGAATCCCGCTCGCCTCGACTGTCACACGGTCCTTTTTTATTTTCCGTCGGGCATATATTCCTGTGTTTTCATTTATAAAAAAGCAAACTCGCATTCTGGCCCTTTACGTTCAATCAGGCGCGCTGCTTCCGTGCTCCATTCACAAAAAAAAACTATTAATTCTCTTCTTACTGCTGGCATCATTTGGGTTTGTTTTATATCTCCAAAGGGGATCGTCATTGAATAACTGGAAACTTTGAGGGAAAAGGTGGTCGATGCACGATTGCGAAAGCGAGAATCAATCATTGTCCTGGATATAAAATAAAATTAAGAATAAGTGTACAAGGTGTTTCCTACACTGTAAAAAAATAATTATACATTTTAACACAAAAGAACACAAAACTTTGTTAATCGAGGTCCACACTGGATTGTGTATATTTTTATTAATTTCTCTGTATATACAGTGTGTTAAACGTTTAACATAATCCACTGTGTTAATATAACAAATGTCATGTGTAACTTTTACGTATTTTAGTGTTATTTGGATCATTAAATGTGTAGGCATTACACATTAATATGTTAATTTTATCACAGTATAGGGAGACCAGTAGAAACACTCGGGCCGAAATAATAAGTCGCGCATAGCAGCTCGCGCATCCATTTCAAGCTGCAAAGACCTCAGTTTACATCCAACTCTGGGAGTGCTAACATCGGTTATACAGAGCCGTATTAAAGCAATATTTTGAGTCTGATCGAGGAACGAGTCGCTGCGCAGCAGTTAGATGTTTAAACATATCATCTATAAATAGTAATTTAAGTTTCTTCAAATTTCCTACAGACATAAATAAGTAATAAGTAATCTATAATATACTGTACAAACCATAAATGATATTTTACTGCTATTGCCTTACCTATTAACTTATATTTCTTAAGTATAACATTGGAATATAAATACTTCTCATGAAAGTGAAGTCTAAAATATACATATTTATATTTTTCTCAAATACAAATTCTTATTTTAGAGCAAAGTTCTGTACAGTGGCTTCTAATAGAGAAGATTTATTAGAAAAGCTGCTCAGGATTAGTAATAGTTCATACAAACTATGTCAAATACATTTTAAAAATATGTTTTCGAGCGATTCACGCAATAGATTACGCAAAGAGGCCGTTCCAACGTTTCCTGCACAAGATGTCTCATCTTCAAATTATGTAGATGATCATATTCCTTGTAGTCACTATAATGAGAGTAAGTCTCAGAACAAAATAATAATAAATATTTTTTTTCCAAATTTACATTTTACTGCACTTTTACTCCATTTTAACAATTTTCAAAGTTAAGTAAACATAATTTTTCTGTTCTGAAAAATACTTGTCTTCTGGTTTACGTAGATCATTTAAGACAAAAAAAATCAAAATAAATTATTTGTCCACTAAACTTCAAACGTCAAATTTTAAATTAAAAAAATCCCAAATAAATTAGTTATCACTATAATAACAAAAAAAGTAAGTAAATTAATAAAAATCTTTTGTAGTGCAATAATATATATTTTTAACTCTTTTTTTTTAAAAAAAAGAGTCCATTATAGCCTGGAATATTCTAGAAAATGTCAGAATAAAAAAAGATGTATTTAGGCACTACATCATAGGAGTTTAAGAATATTAACTGGTAGTGATCTGAACATATAATGTTGTTTCTCTAAAGTTACAAAAAAAATCAAATCACAAAGTAATCTAAAACGTCAGAGTGAACTCCTAATATTTTTAAGGTATATTCCTAATTAGTTTTAGCTTTATTACAATTATCATTGATATTTTATGTTGTATCTAGTGACCTTTAATTAATTACTGATGTTATTTTAATCTGGTAATAGGTCAATTGTGGTAGAAAAACTAAATTTTTACAAAATGCCAACGTTTCGTCTTATATTTAAGCCATTTTCTGGGTTCTGTAGTTAAGTTTTTCTTTGTCCCATTTAATGTAAAAATTAATTGTTTATCAAAAGTGTCAATTATAGGTTGAACAATATTGACAATATATACCCATAAATAGAATCATAAATTACATCAATGTGAAACAATGCTTCGTCAATAAGAATCGAGAACTTTTATTCAAAATAATTTAAACTATATTGGCCATTTCAGCATTTGAACATGACTAAGCAATTATTGAAATTTAATCCTTTTAAAAAAATAGGCTTAATTTGACAATAGACAACTTAAAATAAGATAAAGGCTTCTTCTTATGATGTTTTGCATGGCCTGCCTAAGATATGTTTAAGTAATTTAAGTAACTGTGTAAAAATGCATAAAAAGCATTTTGTTGTTAATAGATTTGAAATACAAAAAAGTGTAAGAAATAAAAAGTAAAGTTAATACAATGAGGCATATGTTGACCTATTTTATTTATAATATTCTACAGGGTGATATATATTTTTTTGGCAAATAATGAATGATGATACCCACACCTTCGTCACTAAGAACCCTTATTTTTAACGAAGAAAACTCCCCTGTATTTTTATCATCAACCTAGGAAACACTCTATAAGCTGCAAGTTCAGAAATTATTTTGTTTTTAATTACGATATTAGCATATTTTTTAATGTTATAGCAGTTATAAGCATTCTCCAAATTATGTAATACATATTACCTAATTAAATTCGTCAAATTTATTTTCCAAAATCAGTTTCTTTTTTACAACAATCGAAGGTGAGGTGAAAAATCACGCCTGCAAAGCGAATAAAACAAGTGACACTTTATTGGAATCTGGGTGACTCTGTTATTCTTCTTCCTTTTGTCTTGTGGATTGTGTGCCGTAAATATAAATTGATTACAAACAGCCACCTTCGGTAGGAATGCGCGAAGGGGCAGACAAATGTGAGGTGTAGTAATTCTGTACGTTTGATCAGTCCTTCTGAAGCTAATGGTCGGGATATGGCCATAATTCAACCGTAAATAATGCTGGAGAAGAAAACGAGCTATTCCGGCTCAATATTCATGTTTAATGTTGAAATCTAATTGATTTTAGTATGTTTTAGGCTGGTGAAAGCTTAGTTGTATGTGATTATATAAAAACTGTTGTATTTATATGCTTCTATTACTTAATAATAAAGTTGCACATTTCTTAATATTTATATATTACAGGTAATAATAAAATATTTGTATAATAATGATATAAAACCTGATTTTCGAAAGGTTAATTATTCTTTCTCTTTGGATAATAAAAATAAAATTTTATGTTTACAAATAGCCCGTTCTAAAACAAACAATTGGATATATTTAATTATAATTTATTCTCGGGAAACAAATTTTTTTTTGATCTAATGCTCACTTCATTGTCAAAAATAAATTGATTTATTTGGTAAGAATATTTATTTTTTTTTACCGAATATTTGTTTAAATGAAACAAATAGTTTTCCCATTTGAACATCTTATGAAACTTAATTTTAAAAAATGATTTTCAAATCAATATAATGTTATCAATTCCCTAAACAGTTTGTTCAAATCTGTATAAAAATATTAAAATAAAAAATGACTGAAATGAATGTGTATTTCGAATCAAATAATGCGTTTATTTAATAGAAAAAATCATATTTTTAATTGAGGGATCTGGGAAAGGAAAACATGTAATATTTTACTTCTTTTTGTAAAGTTTTTAAATGCAGATTTATTAAGTTATATAAAATTTTGAAAAAACAGTAAATTAAAAAAAACTAAATTTCTTGTTATAGTCGTATCTTCGAAAAAAGTATTGGTTTGAAAGGAAAAATTCGAATTATTTCCTATAAACAAATAATACTTAATTGTCAATAGGTAGCTGTGCTATATTTCGCGTACTTAGGTATGTCGGGTTTGAGAGACATGAAAAACCACAGTTAGCTCACCACTCACCTGTGACGTACTGATGAGAGCTAATAAGCTCGAAACTGGTATATGTTGACTATTTGCTATAGATTTTTCAGGTGTAATTCAATGCTGGTCGGGAAAATTCCTTAGCAACAAGTTGTTGACTTAAATAAATAGTTGTTTAATTGGAAAAAAATCTTTGAAATATACAAATGTTGTTTTATCATAGAATATAATTAAATCAACACCAGGACTGCATCATTGAAAATGAAATAATGTATTTTAATGGAAACAGATGCTTTCTTTATACAAAATAACTCTATTTTTGCCTTTTTTAAATGATTTGGAATCAGGAAATAAATTTTTGTTTGGCTCTGTATACCTAACCAAATAACATATTTCCATGAAACATTTTTTTACAGGTAACATTTTTTTTGTTATAATTGACACAGTGTAGATATATCTCTTCTAACATGCTTATATTTTTAAAACTATTTTTAAAAACAGTTATGAATTCATTGAAAATTGCGTCTAAAACCCTAAAATTAAAAAAAATTACCCTACTCCCTTCTGCCATGATGTCCTAGACAGAAATTTTGTAAATTTTATCCGTTAATTATATGTTATTGACCTAATTTTTATGACTCAAAAATGTACAACCAAAACAAATAAATATGTATACATATATAATATTTGTTTTGGGTCCAAGCAATATAGTGCGCTTCATTACTTTTTGCCACAAATTCGGCGTATTGGAATTCCGGGATAAACAAATAAATTAACTGAGACTTTTATTGTTGTAATGGGAAATTTTGGTACAATTTTGATTGTTTTCTTATGATATTTCTAATAACACTAATATTTGAACGTGAATCGGCAGAAGACGATCCACATGAAGGAGCTCCCATCACCTCTCGTACTGACTGACTGTTTGCGTGCACTGATCACGTCTGACCGGCGCCTAAGCATTCGTTGTCTGACGAGTTAAACTTCAACAAAGAAACCGTTCGCAAGATGTTACACGAAAATTTGAATATGCGAAAGATTTTCGCAAAGATGGTGCCAAAAGTTCTCACCTGTGAACAGAAAGACATGCGAAAATCGATCTGCGAGGACTTGTTGTTACACATTCGGAGCGATGGTAGAGACTGGATGAGTGGGGTAGTCACTGGAGATGAGACCTGGATATTTGAGTATGACCCCGAGAGACGTAAACAAAGTCAGCAGTGTTTGGAACAGGGTGGAGAGTGGCCAACGAAAGCGAGGATGTCCAAGTCACGACTGAAGGCAATGTTGATCGCTGTTTTCGATTTCCACGGCATCATTCATCGTGAATATGCCGGCCAGAAAATGACTGGACAGTTGTATGTTGGTGTCCTGAAACGACTGCGGGTCCGCGTTCTCCGTGTGCGACCCGAACTCGCGCACCTGCCCATTTCTCGTTCATTGTGCAAGAGTTTTTGGCAAAAAAGGCATTCCAACGTTGCCGCACCCACCTTATAGCCCCGATATTGCCCCCTGCGATTTTTTTATTCCCCATGAAGTCGCACCTCAAGGGAACTTATGGCGGCGTACAGGAGGTCCGAAGCTGTAACTGAGGTGCTGAACGGGTTAACTGCGGAGGATTACCAAGGGTGCTTCCAATCGTGGGAGCAACGTTGGAATCGTTGTGTACAGTTCGAGCGAGGAATTATATAAAACACATATGTAACATAAAAAATTTAGTCTCTAATATTATTTGCTTGGAGTGAACTCGCATATTGGCAAATTTAGGGATTATTAAATACGAATAATCGGTAGTTAACCCTGCGAGAGATATAACAGCGATATTCCGGTAAAACCAAATTAAATTCGCTGGGAATCCACGGTCAGTATATTCTCGTAGACTTCCTCGCATCCACACGGGCAAGTTGTGGCGAATAGCTTAGTCTAAATTAAATGTATAACCTAGCGGATTCTTGGGATATCGTCTGGGGACAATTACCCGAGGTAAATGCTTAATGTACGGGATAATATACAGTAAATGACGACTGTGGACTCCTGAATGTGGACGTTTTGATATGGACTGTCGCGTTGCAACAATGAATATTCATCAGAAGGGAGGTTTAATTGTCGGTGTCACAACAAACATTTAAATGCAGATGTAAAACAGTTTCAATTTATGGTTTTTGTGAGCTGGTTCAGAATTAATTGGCCAGACGAAAAATTGGAGTTTGAGTGGTCAAATTAAGAAAAAATAGGTCCTGTGAAGGAATGTCTACAAACGTTTTACTGTCGAGATAGCTTTTAAAAAGAAAAATTTTTAGGTACATATACACGCCCTAATCTTGTTCTTTAAATTCTCAATATTATCCCGTCTGTCCTGGTAGACTCTTTATTTCCAATATCCCCAAAGAAAATAATCCAGGTACGTTAAGTCGCGAGATCTTGGCGGCCATTCAACTGTACCCCGTCTACCAATCCAACCATTTGGCAACATTTCATCTAAGTATCTTCGAACATCGATACCAACATGTAGGGAAGCGTCATCTTGTCAACCAAATTTATTCATTCGGTATATCTGGATTCAGGTAGCGTGCGGCAGTAAAATTTTCTTCAAAAAAGAATAGAACCCAGATTCTGTTGTTGATGATACCTGCCCATACTTACATTAACTTTCTGTGGGTGCTGCGTATGCGATTCGCATGTCCAATGTGGATTTTCCTGGGACCAAAAGCGATAGCTGTGCCTGTTAACCACTCCATTTAAATAAAACGTAGCTTCATCCGAAGAAGTACGTATCGTTGAAAACCATTATTGTCGTCACACCGTGTCATTTCCTCACAAAATTGTAATGGCCTATCATAATCGTCTTCTAAAAGCTCTTGGACATACCTTATAGGACTAGTATTTATCTTGTTTCAAAACATTCGAATTGCAGTTCGAGAAGCATCGCGATTGCGGGCCAATGAAACAGTTGAAGTATGAGGATTTTCAACAAGTTCTAATGCAATGTCTAATATCTTTTCTTCATTCAAAGCACGTGTCCGTCCAGTTTTGGGCAAAGTCTGTACTGTACCGTGTTCCTCAAATTTGTGAAATATTTTACTAACTGTGCCTTGCGAGATTTGGTTTTCGGGATATTTCTCATTAAATAAATCGCGCACTTCAGCCTGACTTCTTATTAATTGTTACGATGCATTTTTAATAATATAAGAACGGTTTTCTCAGCATTCATTTAAATATTCCTACATCTAAAAGTGGGATAGAAATC
This sequence comes from Monochamus saltuarius, assembly GCA_025584915.1. Classification (NCBI taxonomy): domain Eukaryota; kingdom Metazoa; phylum Arthropoda; class Insecta; order Coleoptera; family Cerambycidae; genus Monochamus; species Monochamus saltuarius. The sequence goes on from CM046725.1 coordinate 19,314,426, forward strand.
TAGTTCCGTTCCTCAGAAAGCTTGAATCGGCTTCCTTTATGGGATGTTAAGTTATGTTAAATATAGGCGTTTTGCAGAGACAACTGAGGCACATCCTCTGCCTGTGAAGACGTTTTAGCGTAAGATTAGGGGGAAGTTACAACCCCTACCACATTAAATATTCATGTCTTAACATTACTCTTTTGATCAGGAAGTAACGAAAAGCGATCTACGGTGTTCATGAACCTTCAAGCAGTTTTATCGCGTAAATATCGAATTCCAGAAATTCGCCCATTTGATGAAAATAATTAAACTTTTAGCGACGAAAACTTCATCTATGAATACCTGAAGTTTTATGTAAATGTATTGATCTTTCTAATACCTATACGAGGCAAAAACAATATACCTCATAAATTTATAACATTTTTGAAACGTTCTGAATATATTTAATTTATCATTGGAGACTAATTTTGGTCAAGAAACTTAAGCCATTAAATCCAGTTGTGGTTTTGTCCAAATTTAATACAGCTGTGTCACATAAATTATTGGATAACTTTATCATGCATTTAGATTAAAATTAATTGTATTGTCACGGATTTCCCAATCCGTCTTTTCTTTCACTTCCAGAAAAACAATCCGTTAATTATTTACTTCTTTATTAACTACTGAACACTACTAATTACAGGTCAACTAAACACTTATTTAATTAATCGCTATCTAAATCACTTTGATATCTCCAACTAAACACTTTAATTCAGACTGTAATACAAGACTTATACAAGACTAACTAACTCGGCCGTTTATTCTTCTTTTATAGACCCAACGAATATTCCAGGTATATTCCAGTATCTCTAGATCCATTTTCTAGTACGACTGGAATGCTTCTCGGCGATTCCCGATTTTTCCAGGCCCATCTCGATCAGCGGCATTCTGTTTGTTTAACATACTCGTGTAGGGGCGATCTGGGCAATCTTAGGCAATTCGCGGTGCCACAGTCGTCGGTTTGGGAGTGAGTGGGGCAAATTCCGTGACAGTATTTTAAATCATAAATAATAATCTAAAAATATTGTTTTCCATAGTTGTTAGTAAAAGTATAATATATAACGCTTGCTGTCAAATACTAAAATTTTATTTTAAGGCACCGGTGTTAAAAGTATTTTTTTTAGCATCATAGCGTTGAATATTTTCATATTTTGAACTTTTTTTCAAAATATACCAAGAGCACTTTTTCACTGAACTTGCCACTAACATTTTTCAGACCACACCATCTCAAGAAATGATTGTACGAAAACTCATACCTACTATTGCTTTGACTTGCTAAGCAATAACTTGAAAGTGACATTATTATCTTGATCGCTGTGACGAGATTTAAAGTTGTCAAAAAACAAACGAAATTTCATAATGGTATTAATAATAAACTTAGTGTACAATTGGGTTTCAGAATTATATTTTATAAATTTAATAACGTAGGAAATTCGTTGATTTCTACTTGCAATGGTGCTTGCAGAAGAAATAGTGAATGATACATGTGCTAAAAGTGATTTTGTTTGGTTCGAAAGTATGGAACCTTCTCTTCTCACAAAATAAAATGTCATTTTTGGCACTTATATCATAATATTCTAATGTTATCTTTGCATTTATTTTCGTTTTTACTTATTTACAATCTTCAATGTATAATTTTAAAAATGGCAGTTTTATGTGAAAGGATAATTTTTAAATTGACGCTATTTTTGCTACCGTGTAAAAATCAAAGTGTTTAGGAAAATGTAGGGCGAGGTACAAACGACTCGAACCAATTTCCAGGTCGACTTTTTGTGCCAGATACAATCGACGTAAGTTACCCTTTAGGTAGTGCTGATGATGGATTACTTGGGTGTTGCAACCCCTCGTTTTTATGAGGATAAACTGACATACGCAACGTATAGAGATCCATAGCAAAATATCCGAACATGACTTTGTAATAACTTTATCTAAAATTCTATATTTTCTATCCAATTTGTTAAATACTTATATTGTAAATAACTATTCTTATCCCGTCATGTAATTTATAATTACCTGTATTAAATCTCCATACTCTCCACCTTTTGCGGTAAACGTCAAAAAACATATAAAAGGAATTTTGTCTTCCTTCGGTCGATGCAGTTCCAAGTCGTAAGTCTTTCCTATTACACCATAGTATGTTCTATTGCAACCTGTAACAAAATAGAGAAAATATATACATCAGGTATACACTTTTAAATAGCAGGATTTCAGTAATATTTAGAAGACCTCATTTTGATACTAAAAGTTTTTATAAATATGGGTCTTAAAATACTTCGTTTCGGAGACATAGTGTGGTGGGTTTTATTTTTGTTTAATTTATTTTTTTAATGACTTACTATGTGTAAGTTGTTATGGTCGTAAAGGTGAAATGTGTCGAAAATAGTAAATCAGTTCAATTCGGCGCCACTACGTTTTGTATGGTTATGGTGTGTACTTCGAGACGGTATATACAGGGTGTCCGGAAAAGACGTGTACAACGGAAGACCACAGACTCCTGGGTTCAAAATAAGCCGATTTAGCCCAATTTACTTATTTCCAAAATTGCTTCGTTTAGCCGCTAGAGAGCGCCAAAGTTTGAGAAAAATTTTTGTTTATTCCGAATATCTCGAAAACGACTTGATCGATTTTAACCATTTTTGGACTACGCAGTTATAAGTCTAACCGACACTTTTTGACGTTATTTAGAATCTTTTGCAATTATTAGAAATGTAAGAAAAATCATGTATCATGCAAATATAAGAACATATTTTTTTAACCTCCTGTACAATTACTCTCAGTTTTTTATTAGTAGCTGACTTTATTTAGAAACTTTTTATACTCACAGAATTTTGAATAGATGAGTAGTTTATGCAGAAAAAATATTTTCATATGTCAACAAAATCAGCATTCTTTCTGCAACAAATAACGAAAAATCCAAAACTCTCATATATATTATATATAATAAAAACAAGATAATAAAATATAACAAAAAAGTTATGATCACTTTACAATAAATGCTCAAAGTGACCACCGTTTTCTCTTATGCAACAAGTAATCCGTTTTACGAAGTTGTAGTGCAGCCTCTCCATGATTCCTGCATTACCTCGTAAAATATTAACTGCGTCTTGATTCACCTAAACAATTCCTCTTCATTATTAACTGCAGAGGCATATACTTTAGTTTTTACTGCACCCCACAAAAAAATCGCAAGGGGTTAAGTCTGGTGCTCGAGGTGGCCATTTTATAGGAGCATCGTTTCCTCTTCCGATCCACCTGTTAGGATACAGATTATGTAAATATTGACGAACGGGTATTGTAAAATGAGGGGATGCACCATCGTGCATAAACCACATGTTACGACGAAGTAATAACGGCAAATCGTCCAACAAATTAGGTAATACTTGCTGTAAAAAATTTAAATAGTTGACCCCATTCAATCGATGTGGAAGCACAACCGGGCCAATAATAAAGTTGTCGATAATTCCCGCCCACACGTTTACGCTGAATTCATATTGAAAATGTCTTATTTCAGTACAGTGTGGATTTTCATCAGCATAAACGTGTTTGTTGTGGTTATTAATGATGCCTGACCTAGTGAAACATGCTTCATCTGTAAATAAAATGTTTTTGCTGAAGTTGATATCATGGGCTCTTTGATCTTGTATAAAATTACAAAATGCTAAACGTTTTTCGGGGTCAATGGGTAGCAATTCATGTACCGATTGAATGTGGTACGGATGTAGTAATTGCTCCTTCAAAACATCATGAACTATGGTTTTTGGTATCCCTATTTCATGTCCAATGCGTCTTGCACTAATTTTTGGGTTCTCTTCTATCTTATCTAGGATTTGTTCCTCCACCTCTATAGTTTTCGTAGTACGTTGACGCCCTTGAGCCGCATTCATTTAGTGGAAGGAACCAAATTCGCGAAGTCGCCTTTCGATGTTGGCAAAAGTTTGATGATTTGGCACTCGTCGATGAGGGAATCTGTCCATGTAGACCCTAACACTTTTGCGGCCGTTACCTTGACAAAATCCATAAACCAAAAGCATATCTACTTGTTCGGAATATGTATACGTATCCATGATGAAATAATGAAAAATGACAAAATAAACAAACACAACAATAACGACAACAAATAAAGTAAGATCTAAAGTAACTAAGTAATTGAGCAAGAAGAATACACCGAGAGACTAATTTCAGTAGCTGATTAGATTTGACACACAACTGACACTTAAAATAACAGAGCCAACTTCTGGTACTTCATTGTTGCAGAACGAATGCTGATATTGTTGACATACGAAAAATATTTTTTCTGCCTAAACTACTCATCTATTCAAAATTCTGAAAGTATAAAAAAAGTTTCTAAATAAAGTCAGCTACTAACAAAAAAAACTGAGAGAAATTGTACAGGAGGTTAAAAAAATATGTGCTTATATTTGCATGATACATCATTTTTCTTATATTTCTAATGACTGAAAAAGATTCTAAATAAGGTCAATAAGTGTCAGTTAGACTTATAACTGCGTGGCCTAAAAATGGTTAAAATCGATCAAGTCGTTTTCGAGATATTCGGAATAAACAAAAATTTTTCGCAAACTTTGGCGCTCTCTAGCGGCTAAACGAAGCAATTTTGGAAATAAGTAAATTGGGCTAAATCGGCTTATTTTGAACCCAGGAGTCTGTGGTCTTCCGTTGTACACGTCTTTTCCGGACACCCTGTATAGTGTGTTTTGTATAATTTTAATAGCTATGGGATACCAAATATTCTTATTGCTTCAATGAGATTCAACTCCAAGCGCTTATATTGCTCCATCAATTCATTCAAGAACGGTTATGACCATCACCTGGCCACTTTGAATGTGCAAGTTTGTTTGTTATTTACCTTTTCAGTGCACTTTCAATTATTTTACCGTTATTTTTAATTATATATGTATTTTCTGTTTATTCAAGTAGGTATATACTTTTTGTATGATTTGATTTACCGTTTTGTTTTCACATGAGCTATTTTTGTATTTGCCTACCTATTGGTATAATAGACTTTGCTAGTTAGTCATAAATGAGTTTGTTTTATAATGCGGTAAGTACTGAAATTATTTATCGTTACGTGAAGTTTGTCAAATGATTCAAAATATTCAGTAAATAGTTTGATTTATAAAGAATTAGGTTGTGATTATAACACATATTTTAATTTGTTATGATTCTGAAAAACAACTTTTTAAGCGACATCTACTGCCGTTTCTTTATCTACCTTAATTTCAAGTCTTAGTCAGCCCAAACAAATTTTGTTTGCCAACGCTCACTTTATAAATGATACTGCAGGAAACAATTACTTCGCGGGCTAATGCCCCCACCGGCATTGAATTACACCTGCAGTATCTGTGTGAACAGCCAACAACTCTTGTCAGCCACTCCACCAGACAGAGACCGATTACGGGCTTGTTAGCCCTCATCAGTATGCCATAGGTGAGATGACCGGCAATTGAATTAGCTATTTCTTCATATGTATGTTCACATATAAATCGGAGTGTAGGTTAAGTACCTACTGCAATGTAGGTCGCTTCCTGCAAGTCGAGCCGCTTAGGCGGAGCAGGAAGTAGCAGACTACTTATATCTCACCAGCGTTCTTTTTGCTTCAGTCGCTTACAAGAAAAACTCATTTCTTCAGTTAAATCGATCACCCTGTACATGCAGAAGCATATATGGAAAAATCGACTCGGTTATCGACAAAGATGCATGCCAGACGTCTCTTGGATATACGAGGATGGTCTGACAATGAAATACATTTATTAGCACATACAAAAAGGCACGTACACATATCTTAAAACCGATATCTTTGTCTGTAGCTACCTTAATTAAGAGAGCTAATTAATTTCGGAATGTATGAAATGTATTGCTTCTTATCCAAATCATATTAGCAGTCATATCAAATCGTTGTGTTATTATTTGAAGAAATTAAAACGTTGCAGCACTTTTGACAATTAAATTCGCTGCTTAGCCATACCGCCCATAAGACAATTTTATATTGGACGATAATAGTTAAGGGCTGCATTAGTACATCCAGGTTTTATGGAGGCGTAAAATTGTTATGATGCCATAAAAAAGGAACTATACATATTACGTTATGGTAGGGTTCGGTACTCTGATACGCGGGGAAATATATTTATCTTTTTATTACCACGTCTAGGCCCACGGATGAGATAAATTTATGGGCGTTTTTGCTACGGGAGGTGAGAAATAATAAACTCAAATCTAGATCTGCACCCGAGAGAGTGTGTTGGGGGCCTAATAAAGTTATATGAATGTATATTTCGCCGCTGAAATTAAGGCGCTTAAACTAGTACTCCCACGGTTATCAAACTTTCTTGATAATTTCTTTTGTTTCGTTGGTTTGGAATTTTGATAGAAAGTAACTGGAGTTTGTTTCAGTTAGTTCAACGGTATATATTTGGTATTTTCGTGTGTAAAGTTAAAAAACGCTGTGTCGGAAATTTCAAAAATATAAGATGTTTTATATTTTTATTTACAATGTATCTCAGTTAATATTTATTTAACTCTCGCTACAGACTATCCGTGAATTCGTAATTCGTGATGCGCGATGTGTGATTTGTATGAAGTTCGTGCATAGTGTGTAGGGTTTTTATGAATGGATTTCTAACGACGAAGACCCTACACAAATCACACATCGCGCATTACGCATAGTCTGTAAGGTCTAAGGTCGTCATATTTCTCGCCGTAAAATAATTAAATATGTGATGTTTTTTAGGTACAGACATTTCGAAAAATAAAACACGTATAGCAAAAATAATATCTAAAATAAAATTATTGATGTTTTGTTTATTCACTTTTACTATTTAAATTCTCCACAAATAAAATAATACAAGTTACAAGTGATTGTACAATCTTTTATGCAGAACTATGTAAGTTTATGTTGTAACATTATTTACAGTTGAATTGTAAAAAATACGTATTTTGAAAGATTTCTGTAAGTACCTAAAAATTTGTTGGTGAGACCGCTTTCAGCAGTTATATAAGTATTCGTTTTACTTCGGTAGGTACCTCTAAATATTCGCAGGTGGTATGAAATAACATTCCTGTTATTTGCCAACCTTTATATTACTTAGTTGTTAAATGTCAAAAATACTTGTATTTGTAAAAAACACAATTTCAAGAATCCGGCTTAATAATAAAATGGGACATTCAAAAGTCAGTTAGATATTTTCTTGAATATTTTAAAACTTTTATAATATATAACTGAACATCACATTAAAGAAACATAATCCAAATTTTACTGGTGTTTTGACTTTGACACTGTCGGTGCTATTATTTGGTATATAGTGATTTTTCGGGTTGTTATGCCGTGACCTCGGTAACTGGTCGCTGCCTGTAACAATTACAGTGCACATTTCTAGCTTTAACTGGGATTCTTTAACCTGCCCTTGTTGTTTTCGGCCTAAGCTCTGTAGGGGACAGACCCGTTATCGACACCTCGGGGCCATCCGTATATTGATTCCGGCTCCTGCTGTTGGTATTACGACTCCTACGCCCGGAACCGTTCCTCGGAGTCGCGACTGAGCTTATGCAAAGATTTACCACTGAAGATGACAACAATGAAGAGCGGCGAAACGTTTGGAAGCATGAGATGCGACCAGTTACAGAGGAATACCACCATTATCTGTGGAATGGTTTTGGCCTTGCAGCCAACAACAGAAACCGAAATCAGTATATGGCCGGGCTTAGAGATACCAATAACGGGTCTGCTTCCACATAACCTAGTCTGAGATCAACAAAGGCAAGTCAAAGAATTCCAGTTGAGGCTAGGGATGTGGACTTTAATACCGACCAGTTACCGAGGTCACGACATAACAACCCGGAAAATCGCTATATATTGAATAATTCAAATTTATGCAATTTACAATTTTGATATACAATGAATAAAATTGAATTAAAAAACAAGAATTATTTTGTACATAGCAAGTATAATCCTAAATAATATAGACCAAATGTGTTGATAGAAAGATTGAATAGAATTAATGAATAAAAAAGTATCATAACACACAGACACATTAGGTCAGCTTAGTCACTATGACGCCCAATACAGGTATCTTAAAAACGGTATCATATACAGGATGTCAAAATGAAATAAAATTCTTACATATAGTTTGTATATGTCAATTTTTTGTATTGAGGAAAATATATTGTCATTTTACACTTAATAATTCGATATATCCAATTAGCCAGGTAACCTGATTTCAAATTAATTAATTTTTAATAAAAACATGGTTAAATGAATCTTTTTTTGCTTTTTCAATGTTATCAAAATCAATCTGTGCTGCTGTGCATGATGATGCTAAATAGTTCTACAAGTAGCGATAACGTTATTTGGACTAATAAATATTATTTACAAGTTTTACGACTTTAAACGAACCATTAAGGTTCCCTGAAAGTCTCGGCAACTATCAAAACTATTTCGAAGTGAATACAATGCGTGATACCGGTTCCTTCAGCAAACAGTATCATTTATCCGAAAGACCAAGGTCGGTATCCTAGAGCAGAAGAAGAAATTCTAGCACTGGTAGAGCAGAATCCAGGTACGAGTGTGCGGAGAATATCAGCCGAGGTAGGATTTAGTGGTCCTCTTGTTTGGAGAATCCTTCACAATCAATTGCTTCATCCATACCATTTGCAACGAGTACAGGCCTTAAATCCGATAAATGATCATCAAGCACATTTGGTTTTTTGCCGCTGGTTTCTACGTTATGATGCTGAAGACCCTCGTTTTCTTGCAAACATTCTTTTTACTGATGAGGCCGGGTTCACAAGAAATGGAGTGTTCAATTTTCACAATACGCATATTTGGGCCGACGAAAATCCTAATGCTCTAATAGAATCTGGACATTAGGCACGTTTTTCATTAAATATTTGGATGTCATATTTTAGTAACATAAGTTATTAGTTGCTACAATTATTTTCCATTTTCTAGTTCTGAAAACTTAAAATACGTAGCAGTGACTGTAACTTTATTGTATAAAGTTATTTATACAACAAAGTAGCAAATTGGGTTACGTAATAATTACTCTTTGAAGGTTCCAATCTCAGTTACTGTTACTTTAGTTCTAGTTAGGATAATATTTCAAATATTATTAAAGCATTCAGCGCAACAATGTTACAAAAACAATAACTCCATCCCTACAATTTTCATGCATCTCGCGTGTTCCTACGTTATCTCTCAAAATCTATTAGGCTCTGAATACAAATGCGAAACCGAATGTGGTGTATACGGTAGGCCTGCCTTCGGTAACCTAATTCCTACACGAGCAATAACATAAGAGTTACACACACCAATACAAAATCGAATAACACATTCGAAGATATTATTTTCAGGAGAGGAAACGGAAACGTACATATTTCCATAAAGATATATGATACGCTCCGAAAGTTTGATGTATTATTTGGAATTCAGGTAAGAGCTAGGAGGGAAAAACTTGCAGATCGGCATATTTACATAAGCACCGCAGCCGGAAATATATGAAGGCGAAGTTTTAAATTAATATATTCGTCAGAGGGATGGCTTTTCCAATTAGGGAAAAGGTTGTTCAAATATATTTCGTAGTTTAAATAGGTCAATGGAGTTACGTGGTTCAGTTCCCAACTTCTAAACGAATGTCAGTGAAATAAAATTGGATGCCATGTGAGTGTTGGAAAGTCATGCTTAGATGACATACATTACGATATTTGTCAGTTAAGCTGTTTGAATTATTTTCGCAGCTACTTTTTCTATTTCACGGATTTTCAAGCTTACCAGTTAATAGTAGTGTAACAACTTAATGATGGTTTCAAGTAAATTAACATTTAAATGAGAAAAATAAATAATAGGTACTTACTTTTTTTGTGCACAGTTAAACCATGGTTCAAATACACGGATTTTTTTTTTATTAAAATGAAAAATTAATTTAATTATAATTAGCGCCCTCTATGGCACTTGGTAAAACTACCGTATATACAGGGTGGTCAAACTGCCATGTTGATCATGTCCAGATAGACTAACTACAGTCACACACCAAATTCTATTAAAATTCGCTTGTGGTTCAGAAGATATTTGTAAAAACTAAAAAATTTGGAGTCCAATTTTAAAAAAACCATCAAATTAATGCGCAAGTTGATTATATACACAATTTTTTCTAGTATTTTTTAATCACCTTATGTATAAAGTTTTCGTATTCTAAGCATTAAATGATATAATAGTTTTTTCGTATATACAGGGTGATTACTTTTACGGCACCCAGTACATAGGGATTTCGGAAAACAAATATGTACAGGGTGGCTTAAATTAGCAAGACCATGCGTACATTTATGCATTTCAATTTTCTAATAATATGAAACATTTTAGCAGTGTTCCTGAAATATGGACTGAAAAGGTAAAAAAGTTCATTTTATTTTTCCTTTCATAACTTTTCAAAGTATATTGTTCGGCTTAAACTTTCTCATCTACGCCTACTATACTCCATTTTTACACTGAAGGCGTCATATATACACAGGAAAGGTAACTAGAAAATATAACTAGATCATTTTGGCGGTAAATTTAAAAAGAAACAGAAAAAATGCACACAAAGCAATACAATTCGGTTTTGTTATGAAAAGAGCTATGTGAATTGCTTTTGGATTAGCGAGGAAGAATAGACACAAATTAAATTTAAATTTAATTTCCTTGTTTTTTCATTGACAAATTCCCGGAATTTAACTGCCACACAAACCCTTCCTTCTCGATAATAATTCGCCAGATATTGCTTGCCTACTTTAAAATGTAACAAAATGCACCGTACTCACGTGTGCAGTATCTCGGTTCGTCTGACGAGTCCCCGCAGTCATTCTTGCTGTCGCAGTAGTGATTGAGGGGGATGCACCTGGCGTTGCCACACGTGAATTCCGACACCCTGCACTTGCGGGCGGCGGGGGAGGGCTCGTTGGCAGCGTCGCCGGCCGCCAAGCTTATCGCCATCAGACAGATCGCAGTCGCCGCTGACATTGCTACGCCGGCGGCGGGAGGCGACATCCTGAGCCAGAAGAGGTCTGGAAAAAAACAGAAACGTTAAAATTTAAAATTGAAATTTTTTAATTTTCTGTTAATAATAACACAGGCACACAAAAAAAAATGTTCTGTGCCCGAGCTCGGACCTATGGTTCCCCATGTATTTGTGCGCTACGGTCAAAAAAATTACCAAAATTTGGCCATTACCTGAAAATAAGCGCAAAGCTTTATTTCCGTACCATTGAAGGGTTCAAACATGAATCAGTTGTTGGATAGGACCTCGCACATCCCAATTGTCACTTGAGGGCCACGAGTTGGAAGAATATTGGCCCTAAAAAATTTGAAATTGTCAGAAAAAATCATATGATTTCACCGTGTTCAGTATCGAATTGATTTAAGAGGATTGTCTTTATGTAGCATTGCACAGTGAATAAAGACAAAAAAAATAAAGAAAAATATAAAAATAAAAAAATGTAAAAAAATGAAAAAAAAATTAAAAAAGAAAGAAAGCAGCTACAATACTTCCTACGTCAACGTCGTTAGCTTTGGGTCACGCCAACGGAAAGTAATTGTCACCTGTTCACGAATCTTTATGGAACTGCAACCCTGCTAACGACGTTGACGTAGGAAGTATTGTAGCTCTTTATATTATTTTTAATTTTTCTTTATTTTTTTTATATCTTTATTCACTGTGCAATGCTACATGAAGACAATTTTCTTCAAACAATTCGATCCTAAATACGGTAAAATCATATGATTTTTTCTGACAATTTGAAATTATTTGGGACCAATTTTCTGCCAATTGGTGGCCCTCAAGTGACAATTGTGCGAGGTCCTATCCAACAACTGATTCATGTTTGGACCCTTCAATGGCAGGGAGATGAAGCTTTGCGCTTATTTCCTAGTAATGGCCAAATTTTGGTCATTTTATTTTACCGTAGCGAGCAAATATGGAACGTCTGGGCTATACCGACTCCGAGATCGGTTTAGGGAGCCAAAAATACATGGGGAACCATACGTCGGAGCTCGGGCACAGAGCTTTTTTTGTGTGCCTGTGAATTAGTTATTCTTGTTGTTTTTCTTTTTTCAGTTGTATTCAGTATGTGTTAAATTTATCCAGAAATAAACTAACTATTACTTTTTATCATTACCATTAAAAGAATAATTTTGAGTTTTATTAATGAAATAATAACTAGGTGCTAAAGTGGTCATTGTACCAATACAGGATATTATGAAAAAAACTAACGTAAATACAGGGACTTATAGATTTTCAAAAAATATTACAATTTGTTCCTATGAACCATGGGCGTATCTTTTTCCATTTTCAAGATAAAGAGCGTTCAAAATATTTTTTTACAATCTAGTTTCGGTTCTGTCTTCCATAAAATTTAACCAAATGAACTGAAATTTTGTAATGTGGGGTATCTGGTGATGCTAAGTACTCCGAATTTATTAATTTTTGGCTATATCATACAGAGCGTTCACTGCGGTAACATTTTAGGTCGTAACTTTTTTGATGTTGCTGTTATCGCAAATTTTATTCTAAACAAAAAGGTGCTCTTGTATGAAGTGCTAAACTTTGCCCGTTTTCTAGAAAAAAAAAACAGACATAAAAATTTATAGAAAACAGAAAACTTTATAACTAAGTACTAAACTACTGACCCATAGGAACGACAAAGTTAATTAGGGAATTTCCCATTTACCCTCACATTTCAAGCTATGAAATATGACCGAGTCATTAACATAAAATATGGATATATATTCCGTGTGTCCCTGTGTTGTTTTGATAGCGTTAAATTTATTGGAAGTACCAGCGAAGCTTTTGCATTGGTGTATGTATGAGTTCCCGGTGGGTTTTCATAAATTTCAAATGAAGAAGAGTCCTAAGTAGAGATACATAATACACCCTCAAAATTGGCAATTAAGTCCGTATAAAATTGTGTTAATTATTATACAGGGTTATTCACAACTTATTAAAAAAATATATTTGAATGTACAGGGGGGTCTTACAAATACAATTCTGTAAAAGAAAAATCAGAAAGAGCCGTTTGAAAATGATTTAAAAATATACTTCTGCACGGCAGTGGAAACTGGCCCACTGTAAAACCTGATAAGGAGACAAAGCATGCAATCGGCGACTGGTCATAAAAAATCCCATGGAATGAAATAAATAATAGATTTGTAACATTTATTTTGTACAGGAAATTCAACTGCATTTGCTGCTATTGTTATGAATTATTAATAGAGGTTTTAATTAATAAAATTGTTTGACATACCTGTTGTTACAACAACAAAATTTTGGGCCCGTCTTACCCACTTTCTAAAAACTAAAACAAATATTTCTGATTTTTGACAGTTTTTAATTCGTAAATTAATAGTAGCAGCTATGATACGTTTGCGTAAATCATCAATAGTGCCCACTTCAGTGCGATAAACTTCATTTTTTAAATATCCCCACAAAAAAGTCCAAATAATTTAAAGTCAGATCGTGGCTCCTGGCCCAATCCTTTGGTATTAATGCTTGGACACGCTGTACATGGTACGGGATATAATTGAGCTTCTTGCATGATATGCCACACTGCTGCAATATGTACGCCGTGGACGCCCCGGACCTTTATCTCTTCCGCGATTCGGTTTCAAATTTTCCGTGTCACGCTTGCGTTGCATCACACTTGCACTCACTGCACGAGAACATTAATACCTACTATAAATAATCGGATTTTAATATTCGGAATCGCCTGGCTAGAAACTACAGTAGCCCAGCGATGTAAAGGTTGAAAATACTACAACTTTGATAATTTTTTATGCGAAAACTAAAAAGATTCTATTTTATTCCCAATATTTTTTTTAGAAACGTTGTGAATCACACCGTATATTATTCACAAAGTTCCAAAAAATAGTACCAGAAATATCTCGGAGCAAGTCGACGCATCTCGAGAATTTTAAATGAAAATTAACTTCATTTCTATCAAACGCAATAAAAACAATATTGGACTAGTATAAATATAAAAACACAAATTTAGAACAAGAACATCATTATATTCATTACTTTTACTACCTTGTTCAAACAGTTTAAGTAACAAATTGCCTCTTTTTCTGACAATCGAAATGTTTCTTGAATTTAACAATTAAATTGAGCCCCTCAGTCATGTTTGTTTTTTGTTAAAAATTGAAGTCCCCACATACATTTGTAATTTGTACCGGCATCTAAAATATTATATAATATTTTTATTTTGTCTTTATATTAATATTTCATATGGTATTTATTTTCAGATTTGCCTGCTTCTAGTAAATGAAAATTGCCTGAAGAAATCTGGACAGGTGCTTTGTGTAAAGTTTTAAGGTAGGTGCTTGATTTATTTATTCAGCTTTTTTATTAGCCTTATGTACATTATTAATGTATTTCTCTCCGTGACAATATGAAATCTTGTAAAATAAAAAAACTGCCCTTAGAGGCGTGCACAACCAGGTCCCTTAAGAAATCTTTTCGCAGAATTTACAGCTCTGCTAGGCCGTATACAAAAGTAAAAGAAAAGCGTGAAAACATTATAATTCATGCGAAATAAACGAAATTCATGCGTGAACCTATACGTCCTGGGGGTATTCCAGCTTTCTAAAGGATGCGGGTGCGGTAGTCCCATATATTCACCTCATAGCTTATAGCATATACGTAAAAAGTGTCTGAAAGACCCTAATTTAAAAACCATGACGTTATTTTCACTGGCAAAGTTTATTCTAAGTTTACCAATCTGAATCAAACAATAATCAATAAATATGTATCCCATTTTGGTCATAATAACATTTACGTTATTCCAAGGTTAAATGTTATATTCCATCACCTTAACTGTTAAGAAATAACGGCGCTATAGTTTAGCAAATGTGTTATTTGAAATTTATATTTAATTCGCGGTAAATGCACATTGCACATCGAATGCAAGTTGTAATATTTAAATACACTGAAGAAGGATAAAAGTTTTAAGTAATCCATTTGATTTGCCTGATGAAAAACTAAAAAAATTATTTAGATTTAGTAAAAGCAATACATTTGTTTCGCAATGCATTGTACTGTAAATACTGTAAAATTGCAATATTTTACCTTGTCAGTACAAATCATGAAGAGGATTACCCATTTTGACTAAAGAATATCATACGGGGTATGGCAATTAGTTCCGGGAATTTGTTAATGAAAAAACAAGCAAATTAAATGTCGCCAAAACAATAGTCTCCCTCTAACTCTACACAACGATTCCAACGTTGCTCCCACGATTGGAAGCACCCTTGGTAATCCTCAGCAGTTAACCCGTTCAGCAACACGGTTACAGCTTCTTTGACCTCTTGTACGTCGCCATGATGAGTTCCCTTGAAGTGCGACTTCATCTTGGGGAATAAAAAAAATCGCAGGGGTAATATCGGGGCTATAGGGTGGGTACGGCAACGTTGGAATGCCTTTTCTTGCCAAAAACTCTTGCACAATGAACGAGGAATGGGCTGGCGCGTTGTCGTGGTGCAAGATCCAGTCGTTCACGGCGAGTTCGGGTCGCACACGGAAAACGTGGGCCCGCGCCTACATAGAACTGTCCAGTCACTGTCTGGCCGGCAGGAACATATTGACGATGAATGATGCCATAGGTGTCGAAAAAAACGATCAACATTGTCTTCAGTCGTGACTTGGATATCCTCGCTTTCGTTGGCCGCTCTCCACCCTTTCCTACACACTGCTGACTTTGTTTACGGGTCTCGGAGACATACTCAAATGTCCAGGTCGCATCTCCAGTGACTACCCGACTCATCCAGTCTCTACCTTCGCTCCGAAAGCGGGACAACAAATCCTCGCAGATCGATTTTCGTATGTCTTTCTGTTCATGGGAGATAACTTTTGGCGCCATCTTTGCGCAAATCTTTCGCATATTTAAATTTTCGTGTAACACCTTGCGATCGGTTTCTTTGTTGACGTTTAACTCGTCAGACAACGCACGAATGCTTAGGCCCAGTCGGACGTGATCAGTGCACGCAAACAGTCAACATTTGCGTTAGTACGAGAGGTGACGGGAGCTCCTTCACGTGGAACGTTTTCTACCGATTCACGCCCCTCCTTGAACCGCTTTGCCCATTTAAACATACCTGCAATTTTCGAAGGCTTTCCGAGGGTTTTTCGCCAAGGTTTATTTAAAAATTGAATCATAACAGGTTGCTTGTAATTTGAGCCACTCATTTTCCCGACGCCACTTACAAAGTTACTTCAAAAAAATACACATAGAACACAAACCAAACGTGCTATCGACTTCAACCTTGGACTGAAACTAAAATGTAGGTCCCCCCTCTCTAGAAAAACGTTGACGAACGATGCAGTGTTGCCAGTTTCCGAGTTACAACTAAATTCCCGGAAATTAATTGCTACACCTCGTACTCTGATTACCTTACGCTTAATACAGTTAATAAGCCCTTTATAATACCATTTAACCCATTTACTGGAAAAATAACAAAACAGATAAATATGCTGATGAATATTTATATCGGGTTGTATCAGTGTTATGCGTAATTGTGTACTGCCATATTTCCACTTGAAATTAAAATTCATTTCATGAGAGTTAATGTCGGAAATGGAACAGGGAGCCCATTTTTAATGCAACCTGCTGGTGCAGAGAGAATGTCATAGGCATGTCGTGGTTGAAATTTCATAATCAGTTCATGATATGCGCCCAATTTTGACATCTGTTCCCGTTTCACCAAGCAGTGGCTGGTGGTACAATGATATGCTACATACAGAGTGTACATACATGCTTTAGTTTCAGTCTCACCTAAATCGTTTCAATAAGAATTTAGATGGAGTCGATTTTAAGTTTATATGTTATGGCTAAAGTGTAAACTCGGTTAATTTGTAAACTAGCTGGCTAGTATACAAAATAACTAAACCGCTGATTATTTTGATAGAAAACGCATATTTCATGTTATAGCGGATACTTTATGAACTAATCCATTCGCTTGGCTAATTTACTTGACAATCAAAGGCAATAAAATAGCTTTTTCTACGTTCATGCAAAAAACAATACTTTTGTAACCTCGAAATTAGGTTATCGTTGGAACACGTCACGTAGACAAATAATCTTTATTGTCACTCTTGATAAATACAAGAAATCTGCTTCAACAAATTCACAACTGTCAAATACTTTACTTTGACGTTTGTCACTCGCGTTTGGCTGTTCAATACAAACTGACTCAGCGGCCGAGAATGATCTGCTTATATAGGTTTTTACAGTTCTCGAAGTTTCTGAGATTTCGAGAACGTGTCGAGAAACAAATAGAATATAGCCTGGAATATTCCGGAAAACGTCAAAATAAAGGCATCACAGAAATTGTAAATTCTAACATAAACAGAAATGTAATTTACAAACTAATGAGGTAGGTGAGCTTCAATTATAAATTCTAACGAAAACAGGAACATAATTAACCAACTAAAAAGGTAGGTGAGCTTTCGTAACACTTTATTGAACTATATTTAGTGGAAAAAGTGGTTCTTTATTGCACTAGTGCAATAAAATGTTTATTGCATTCATCTGTCATTCTACTACAGCGTTTTGTCATCATGACAAACATAAACGTTCAAATCGACGTCACATTTTTCTACACTTAGTGTCATCTAAGGGACTGACGGTAGCCGAGCGGTCAAGGCGGTGACGAGCAGTCGCTGCCAGGGCAAGCACGAGCGGCCGGAAGTTGGTTCGAATCCAACACGGGGCAGGAATTTTTCTGTCCTACCCATGGATGTTTGTGATTGTAAGGGTGGAGTGGTAGTATAAGTTAGTAGGTAAAAAGGGCCAAACATGGCCTAATTACCAGTAAGCTTAATTACCTTTACCTTTAGTGTCATATAAATAACATTTTTTGGTTTTTACCTGAACGTAGAAAAAATGTTGTATGCAACTCGTACAAAAAGTGCTTATTGTACGCGACGTGAAATTGTTCAACGAGGCCGTCAGGCCGAGTACGACAACACTTTTCTTACTTTTTGCACTTGTTGCATAAATAACTATTCTTATTTGGACATTTGGAACTTTAAATTTCATAAAAGAAACGTGAAGTAAATGTATAAAATAATATGTTAGGTCATTTGTACTACCTTGTAAAATAAAAATCACCAGCACAAGAAACCATCGCAAGTGTGGTTTCTTGAAAATAACATAATTAAATGTAACGCCTCATTACCACGCGATATGGTGCTAACAATTTTATTGGACGTTATTATATCTTGTTTAGAAAATCACAATGTAATATATAAAATTCTCGTGTTACAGTGTTAGACGCCATACTCCTCGGAAACGGTATGACTGATTTTTATAAAATTTTATATGTATATTCGGTAGGTATGAGAATCGGTCGTAATCTATTTTTCATACCAAGTGATAAGGGTGGTCCACCCCAAACATTTTTTGTTATTTATTGGACAAAGGTTTTTATTTTTATTTTTTTTTATGATGTGGCTTTAAAAAATACATACAACCCTTAATTTTCACCCTTCTATGACAAATAGCCATAGCCATTTTAGTAACTTAATCATTTTTAACCCTGGTACATAACTGATCGATTATCACTAGATCAGTTATCCCCGCCAGGCGTCTACCGGTGTCACTTCTCACCACAAACTGAGAAAAAATATAGACAGCGTCGGTTCATGATATAGGTCACGTGACAGGTGCCGCATTTTCTAGGGACCTAAGGTCCAGAAAATTGATATTTTATTTGCTTTATGTTGGCGGTTGGTCAAATATGATGGCTGTATTGCAATATGAAATTAACTAACTTGCTGTCATTTTAAATGTCATTAAAGAATGTGACATGAATGTGACTAATCACAGTAAACAAATGAGATTCACGCTACAATACAACCAACGTATATTGGCCAACCGAGTTTTAGTGATTCTGGACCTTTTAGGGCAGCCATGAATTAGCGATCGCCGGCAATATGACACTGGCATAGTCTATATTTTTTCTAGGTTTGTGCTTCTCACCCAGTAAACAGCACAGTGTAGGGATGAGAACGAAGCCGACTACCAAAATATTCACTAGAAATAATTCATATGGCAAAACAACGTTTGCCGGGTCACCTAGTATATCATATATAAATAAACATCACGCACTGTTGAATATTTCTAATTAAATACAATAAAAGATGAAATTCTACTGTGTTTACCTTTAGTTCCTTGTAGTACAGTATGTATTTGGTATTTTTTACAATAATATATGGTACGAGCAACATGTAAATTTACAATAATTTTTTGCCAGTGTAGGTCTAACATTGCACCAAGAAATTTTTCATTGAGCGGGAACAAACCCTTTTCAGCAATTACCACCACATTCAGTGTACTTAATCAGGCATTCAAGCAGTCGATGATATTAAAGCAATTCAGCCTAACTCTGGAATTCAGAGATAATCATCGCCATTGTGTCATAGCCCCCTCGAATAGATCGTTGTTGGAAAGGCTTACGCGTCAATTTGCACGCTATAATATTTATATTAACAAACGAGCGTTTAGAGCGAATATTTAGGGGATGAAGTCGCCATGAATAAATGACTTGCAATGTTGTGTCTGCTAGACAACTGCGCTAGGCCTAAATTTGTGGACTGCAGATATGAAAATAAAATGTTTCTCTTAGGTGGGAGTGTTAAAACATGCGAGAAGGAGTACATATTAGACACAAACATATTTTTATGGTAATCGCTGACTGCGTATTTTTGCAAAAAAACTATTTTAAAAGTTTATTTTCAACACCCTGTCTCTTTTAAGGGAGGCGTTTTTTGTGTATATGTAAGTAAGTTATTTTTTAAATATATAGGCAGCTGACAGTTTTTTTAAATCGTACATAAATCATTTATTCTCAAAATTTCTTTCAAGTTATTTTCATTCTGTGCCTTTACCTTTCATTGGTCTGTTAGAGATACAACAGTACAATGTTACATTAAGTATTATTAACATCGCAACTTTTCCTTTATTGTGGGACTGTTAAATGGATTGCCTCCTTTCTCTAGTTACTTACCACTCTGTGACTTCAATTTCCTTTGCAGAACGGTCGGCGATATTATCCCTTTACATCCTATTTGTGTGAAATGATATAAGAGCATTAGGCTGTTAGAATCCAACTTTTGAGGTGAAAACGTAAAAGGTTTACCTTTGGTGAATATTCGAGGAAAGCTGCAAAGCCAAAGTTGCTTCTTTAAAAGCTATATGAGTTTTATTGAAGACTGCCAGCAAGAAAAAGAATTATACTTGAAAGTGTAGAGATACAACTTTAGCAATTTTTTTTTTAGCTATGAAATATTTACTACACCGCAAAGAATGTACGCTCAAAATCACAACAAAATTGGTTGTTAGACAAGTAAACACTCGATTGTGTTTGAAGTATTAACACAATTCTTTGAGTAATGTTAACTCAGTTATTGGTTAACTAGATAAAATATTTTATTAGTAACATTTGAGTTACCTTACTATGAAATACTATACAAACAGAATGAGTTATATTATCAGTACATTTTTGCCTTTTTGCAATATGCTAAACAAAAAATTTGGAAATCAACACACCTGGTTGTTATACAAGTCTACATCCAATTGTGTTTGAAGTATTAACGCAATTTGTTGAATAATGATCACTTAGTTATTTACCTTACTATACTAAGAAACACAACACAAACTTAAGTTATATTATCAATATATGTACTTGTTTTTTCCAATATGTAAAACATTTTGTCTAAAGCTATTTATTTGTGGCATAGTTTTAGTTTTTCTTTAGTTTTTTTGGGTTTTTGCCACACTTCTGAAAAAATAATAGAGATTAATTAAATAAGCCCTTGCGATTATTTTGTTGAACGGAGATAAGTGTGTGTCAAACTGTTCAGTGAACATCGATCCTTGTTGGCTACAGTTGTATCAAGAAGAAGTAAGTAACAATAAAATAAAAATCATTTAACATCTCTATGGAAGCAGATAAATAAATTTTAAACTGTCAAACTTGACATACGTTTAACATTTTTAATACGATTTTGAGAACGAAAACAGAGAGGTTTTCGAAACGTCAATAATACGGAAGTGCGCGATAGTGATGTGATTTTTGTTATTTTTTTACTTATCTGTTTTTTCAGTGTGAGATTTTTTGGTTAGGCAAACATAGTTTCAAAAATAACCCTTGACTGTTCCGTTTGGCGCAAGGGCTTATTTAATTAATCTCTATTATTTTTTCAGAAGTGTGGCAAAAACCCAAAAAAACTAAAGAAAAAATGTAAAACATTTGAATCCATAATGAATAAATAAAACATTTTGAAAATCAGCACAATTGGTTCAAGTCCACACCCGATTGTGTTTGAAGTATTAACATATTTCGCTGAGTAGTGTTCATGCAGTTACTTGTTAACTAAATACATATTTTACGAGATATTTTATGAGTAACATTTGAGTTACCTTACTATACTATGAAACACATCACCAAATTGAGTTATATTATCAATATATGTCCTTGTTTTTATCAATATGTATAGCATTTGAATCAACAATCAGTAAATAATAACTTTTGAAAATCAACACAATTGTTTGTTGGACTGGTCCGCACCCGATTGTGTTTGAAGTATTAACACAATTCGTTGAAGTTGAGTGTTGATAACATTTGAGTTGCCTTACTATACTATGAAACACAACACAAAAATACAATTGAGTTAAATATTATCAATGTGTGTCCTTGGGTTTTCCAATATATGTAATATTTAAGTCAATAATAAGTAAACAATACATTTTGAGTTAGTTTATATAATTTTAGTGTTGTAACAAACATAATATCTTCTCATTATATTTTCTTGGGTCGCTTACACAATTTTTATGAATAAATACTCTTTTCTTCTAAGATATGGTTAAAAGAAAACGCTTCAAGAAAATTATTAGCATCAGCAGTCTTTTTTTACTGTTCGTCTCTCGGCTACCTTTGACGTCGAATTTAATAACCCCAACCTCGCATAAATGTCGCCGTGTCAATTAAACATTTTTCTGCCATTGATACCTCATTTAGCATAAATGAGAATTGGTTTCATTTATTTTCTTCATCGATTGTTCATTAGCATCCTTCGGTTCGACTCTGAGTTATTATTCCATGTTCGGTTCGAAATTTATTTTTGTCGAGCGAGCGTCATTTCAAAGCCAACTTTAATTCATTTGAACAGTTAAGGGTTTTATTTATGGACGCTGAATATAATTACAAGTTGGCTTTGATATTTTAAGTGGTATTTATTACTTGAAGTTCGCGCAATTAGAACTACGAAGTAAATATAATAGAAGTCAGTGGTATTCATACTTTAAAACCGTTTTACTAGTAGTTTTGCACTATTTTAATTCATTTATATTTAAAGTAATAATTTCTATAAATACTCTATATACAGTGTGATTCAGTCGTAATGTCATTAATTTTAAAAGGAGAGAGGGGAACATTAGTATAATGCGATGACGCTATTAAAATTTTGTAAATGCATATTTGTACTGATAAATTAACTTTCATATAAAAATGTGTATACAGGGTTAACTATGACTAAGTACAAACATTTTAATCACGTGCCCAGGGAGGTCTAAAAACAATAAAAAAAATATTTCGGAATTATAGCCCGATGTTTAAAATATGGGGCAAAACCCTCTTTTCCCTCGGAAAATTGGCGCCTGTGGCAATCATTCATCGTCCGAGATGGCTAGATATGTCAACTATCGTGCGGTCGTTTTTTGCAACGTTGTCAAGTGTAGAAACTACGAAAATATACATTTTTATTAATAATAATGCCTAAGTACCTGATAGATAACAGTTAATCCGACTAGCTGTAGTATTTTGTATTCGTTCTTTCGTTGCACACTGCCAAAACTACATTTTCACTTCTTGCAGATTTGTCATAATTATCCACTAACATACCCGGTATAAAAAACGTTATTTAATTACTATATAACGTATAAAATTAGTCACTAACTGTTCTAAAATAACATAACCTAGAATACTGCATTGCTAGTTGCATACTCTCCAAATGCCAAATCTCAAAGAACATAGCGAAGGTTAGTTATATTCTAAGGGTCTAAGAAACATTTTTACAGAGCATTGTAAATATCTTGGAATGTTATAATAATAATAATAATATCTCTACCCCTCATTCTAATCACGAGGATTAGCCCAGAAGTCGAAGACTTGTGCGGGAGAGGGGGCGGCATATTATTATTAAGCAGGCCGCATTTGCGCCCAGGAACGACTTACGTTGGTAGGCCCTAACCACTATTCAGTGCAGGAATGAGGGAAACCTGGAAAACTTCATTAATTAGGGGGGTAATTGAATGCCAACCGGCATCAATCTCTCACATTGAACCAAGTCAACATTCTTCCACCCTACCATACCCGCAGAGAGGGTGCCAATCTCTCCACGAATATAGCTTATATACGGTCTACCGGCTGCAGGGGTCGAACCCACAGCGATCCAGTCACCTCGATTCAAGTACTGACGCCTTAAACCGCGCGACCACTGACCGATTGATGACGATTGATTATAATTTAAAATAATACTAATTATTTTATGCAAATATTGTCGATTACTGTAAATATTGTTGCTATTATTAGTATTAACAGAATTTAATTCCCCAACAACACAAGAAGTTTAAAAATTTATCGGCGGAAAGTACACCTTGCACTAGTGGCCTACATATGGCACCTGCATCAGACGTCAACAAATGTTGCATACCTCTGATTAGTTTGAAATAATTTTTCAGTACTTGCTTTTCGCAAATTTAATTATTCGCGTATTTTTTGTGTATTTAGAAACATGTAGTCTTCAAAATGCCTAGATGACGGATAAGGTGCTGAATTACGGGAGTGTGACAAGTGCATATTATCTTGTGGCAGCGTAATACCTAAGCCATTTTCCGAGTAGACAAAATATGCTGAATCCTCATTAAACCACATTGAGCAACTGTACAAAAAGGAG
Source organism: Monochamus saltuarius (assembly GCA_025584915.1). Classification (NCBI taxonomy): domain Eukaryota; kingdom Metazoa; phylum Arthropoda; class Insecta; order Coleoptera; family Cerambycidae; genus Monochamus; species Monochamus saltuarius. The sequence goes on from CM046725.1 coordinate 19,338,437, forward strand.
GCAATAATCCGAGGAGAACAATAATGATTTAAACCCCCTTTCAGGCTGTGACTGACCGATTCATACAGCTCTGAAACCATTCGTTGACCGCCTGGGTGCAACGTTGCCAAATTTAAAAATGTTCGCTAGTATTAGACATCATAAATAAGCCTGACAATGTACTATCTTATATCTATTCCCATAATAATGACACTTTTTAAAACGAATCTGGTGACTAATTTTAAACAGCTGACGTATTTGTAATGACATCTAATTTCAACTTTTCAGGTCTTAATTATTGTTCCACTCACCGTTAGAGACCTAACGACACATTAATCAAAAATTGTTTTGAAGTGCCTTTATTATTGTAGTAACTTGTATGTCTATATCCCGATGAAGTCGATGGAAATGTACATATGCAACCAGCAGTACAATCACACCGGTATAACGGGAAGTGCTGGAAAGTTCTAGATATTTTAGTTGTGTTCACCCTAGGGCTGCCGTGTTGTCAAATAATCAAAATTTTCCCAAATAACGATCCACGCAAGTTCATTTTGGGACATTTTGATTAATGAAATTCCAAAGACATATAGGGTGTCTTTCGAATTTCATTAATAATTATCAAACTCTGTTGCACAAAACAAAATGTACAGCTAATCCGATTGAATAAAGCTTTGGAGATTCCATCTTAAGCTGAACTAATTATAGAACTTAACTCTGGAGATGAAATAGTTAAAAACTGTAATTCATCATTCGATTCGACTTGGGCTTTAGGCAAATATCGGTTTCGGTGAGCTTTTGAATGACGTAAATAAGGATCTAAAGTGGCAAAGTTTACGCGAGTTTGTGTGGATGTATCTAGATGTATATCCGCAAATATATAAGTTTGGGAAGCATTAATAATCGACTGAACACTGAACAAATATTTGCCAAGGAATGAATAAGAATCGTATCTTTTGGGAACCAAGAAAATCAATACGCAATTTTTAGGCAGCATCAGCGGCTCGAATCTTACTCGCGGCTTACAGGCTGAAGTGAATAAGACGCCCAAGTCTTTGATTTGGTTCACCCTGGCAAGTATCTCCAGATCTAATCTGTAATTATATTCTATTGGATGGAATTTACTGGTGTAACTTAGGATCTTACATTTCATTACATTTAACTGCAGATTATTTAGCGCACCAGCTGTTCAATATGTATAATTGATTTGTAATCTTTGACAATCCCCAATGTCTGATATCTTACTAAGAAGCTTTAAGTCATCAGCAAACAATAGTTTCTTACACTCCAGCTCAGATCGTTAATAAAATATAAAAAAGCAAGGGCCCCAAATTAGATCCTTGAGAAACTCTGGTTGCTGTGAAAATTTCAGAATTGTGCCCACGATATGTAACGTAAGTAGTGTTTTCTATTAAGAAGATGTAATTCAAAGAGATTGCATAAATTGTAACTTAAACCGAATATTACTCATTTTTGTAAAAACATTTTATGATCGACACGATCAAACGCCTTATCAATGTATGTGTAAATCACATCCACCTGGTCTTGTATATCAAGTTTATTGAAAATGAATTGTGTACAAGGCACAAGTTATTATTTTGTCCTTTAAACTTCTAATCGCTTTTAATATCTCTTCAAGGAGCTACATCATGGCTACATAATTGCTGAGGAGAATGGTCCTATGTTGGCATATTCCAACAGTATTTATCACAAAATAGATAAAGCCATAAGTAATATGTAGTAGAGCCTTGAAGTTTTGCATACAACATGTAACAAAAAAGTCTTTCAGATAAAAAAATCTGTCTAGTTTTCTTGGGAGTTTAGTTTCCCACAGCGGGCTGTCATTTTTTCGGTTAATGTAATAGAGGAGTGCTCCAGAGCACTTTAACTTTTTTAATCGACTGTGCCTCCAAACTTTCCTTGTCCTCTCTTGAGTTTACCGAACTTTTAACACAGAAGTTGCAACAATGCTCCGAAATAATTAAATTTCGGATTTTATTTTTAATCCAGTTTCGGCCTGGCGAATAATACTAAACAAGATATGCAACTTAGACTCCGGACTCCATCGGTAAGCTTTTAGAGGCTCGCAAGTGAGAAAAGTGATAATTTCGAAACGTATTTTGGAGAAGTTACGAGGAATTTAATCTTTTTACCGAGATCAAATGCTCGAAAGTTATTAAAAAAGAACAGTTAACTCCGTAAATTAGATCGGAGTGAAGTGCACGTGTAGAAAACAATTATTGTTCATTTAATAAAATATATTTTGTCAAATAAATATAGTTAATTGAAATATATATGTAATTTAATTAATACATACTTTGTTCATTTAACCAAATATTTTTCTTAACATAATATTTATTCAGATGGAAATCAGAAAAGTAAACACAATGTTTAATACGACAAATCTAAATTATTATTAAAAATACATATTGAATTAAAAAGACGTAGAAATTCTTGATTTGAGTTTGAATTGCTATCGGTAAAAAATACGTATAGTTTAAATAAATAAAAATAGTAATTTAATCAAAAATGTGATTCCTTAAATTAACAAAATAATGTTTAATTTTAAAATATAACAAATCCTGGAAGTTTAAAAAACGCTATACAATTATTTTTATGCATAAAATTCGCACAATTATGCAATATTATTTAATAGGAGTATTTTTAAATTTTGCAATTAATTGCATAGGTCACTTAATCACTATTATTGAAAGCTTACATTTAATATTATAGTATCCAAATTTGTGCAATTTTGAAACAATAAAGTCTTAATAATAATAATATTTATCTACACCTTATTCTAATCATGAGGATTAGTCTTGAAGTCGGAGACTTGTGTGGGAGAGGAGCGGCATATTTATTATTATTAAGCAAGCCGCATTTGCGCTCAGTAACGACTTACGTTGTTAGGCCCTAACCTGCAGGAATGAGGGAAACCTCATTAATTAGGGAGGTAGTCAAACGTTAACCGGTATTCTTCTCTCACATTGACCCAAGCCAACATTCTTCCATCCTACCATACCCGCAGAGAGAGTGGCAATCCTCCCATGAATACAACATCAATATATACATATGATCTTTTATTTATATGCACAAATAAATTGTTTTAAAATCGCAATTGTCCGCACATCTTGCGCATTGTTGTCTATCTGTCGGTTATGACACGGGTGAACATCAGCCAAAAAGCTCGAAGTCGATAAATGTCTGGTGGCACCGTCGTTGACAACTAACTGTGACTGTTTGCTATAGATTTTTCAGGATGTAGGGAACAACCTAGTATTTACATAGTGCAAATTGATACATTACGTTTAGTTTTAGTGAAATGGTAATGTCAATTGAAAACACATAATTTATCTTGGGAGCTATGCTAAACAACAGTAATATTTTGTAATTTTAAGGTTTTCTTGTTTTTAAATTAAACATTGTTAATTTAATTTATACAAGTAACCAAGTGAATGTTAGAATTGATTAGTCCAACAAAATAATTTGTTAAAACAACAAAATACTACGCCTTAATGTGAATAACGAATAGTCTTGATATCAACAAAATATATTTTTATGGTAACAGCATTTGTATTAACTGAATAAAGTGGTCAGATTGACCTGCTGATTCTGAAATAGAATTAAACATTTTGTTAGTTTATTTAAAGATGATGTAGTGACTTATAAAATTAATTTCCAAGAACCCAATAACTTATTGAAAGTGCCTTGGAAATTTCTCAGTGCTTAGAAAATGTTCCATAATGTTAAAAACAGGAAATAATTGCAGACGTTGGTCTTGTGTTAAGGGCTATTGGAATAAGGCTTAATGGGTTATTAAACTGAACATCGTAATATTAATGCCTTAAGGATAACCTTGTCTAATACCTAAATATTAACTATAATCTCTTGATCCAGCACTTTATTGAGCAGTTTAAAACAGTTGCAATGCAGTTACGTGAAAATTATTAAAAATATCAGATTAAATTTAATGGTGTTTAATGTTTACGTGCTACGTGCTACAACAGTGTTTGTTAACTATTAATGAGGGTTTAGGTAAGTCTTAGCGTGGATATCTGTCAATCAGGCGACTATTTCCAGGAGCAAATAACACAAATTAGGTTATTAGTAATAGATTAATTAACAATTAGTTTGTAATACTGAAGATAGGTGCTGAGGTATTTCAAAGTATTTGTACAGGGTGATTCAGTCATAATGTCATTAATTTTACTCACGTATTTGGAAGGTATAATAAAAGCATAAAATTGGTCAAGATTCGGATTGCCGGATTGTTTATCATCGAATATGTCCCGGACTGTTTTTTGTTGACAGCACGAGTATTTTCTGTATTACATTCAGAGTTTAAATACGAAAAACGTTTCAGCCTTTATTAATAATTTACCTAGTGAGTATTGTTTTTTATCTCACTATTTATGTAGTGAAAGGTAAATGGTTTATTATGTGATCCGTTGGAGTTTTGCAACTTCAATATTAATTTTCTTCTTAAACTGAAACAGTATGTTAATTGCATACTTTTAGAAAATAATGTAAAGCATTCATTACAAATTTTAACATTACAATAAGTAGGTAGGTACTAGAAAAATATTTAAATTTGACAACGTCACGTCAAGTCATGACCAAGTTGAACTGAGAGCTTAGTCAGTGACAGTCTGAAAAGGGAGTTTAAATATGATTTAAAAATTTTTTTTCCGGGGATGCATTTTTTAAATAGCTTATTAGTATTATACTAATTTTTCACTATCGTCCATTACAATTAATGACACTATGACTGAGTCACTGACTGTATTTAAATATATTCTTGTTAATCATCTAGAATAGCAGGAGAGCAGTACCTACTTCTACTCTCTTTCAAGAAATGCTTTTATTTGAAGCAAGCTTGTCATAAATTTCATCTTTTAAATATTCTGTGTAATAAATGTTTATATTTTCCTCCCTTTATATCATCAATTATTGTATTGTTACTTACTGGTTTTGAAGCTTAAGTGGTTGGTGTTGGTTCAATTATTTCAAACACTTTATAATGAAACGCTTTTCCTTTTAGCGGGTCTATTTTCCGTCGAACATTGTATCTACATAAAACCGATACGGAATACAAAAGATATTGACAATGCGATAAATATCAGATAACAGTATAACATTAGGGTATTCCTTTCAAGAACGTATTCTTCGAAGTTTGTATTACGTGGGATAATCTATAGTAAAGCTGGAGTATAGTATAGACAACGGACAGCCTTCTAAGGGAAAACTTGTAGTACAAACATTTTAAACACGTGCTCAGGAAGACCTAAGAGAAAAAAAATATATTTCGTATTTCTAGCTCGATATTTAAAAAATGAGGCAAAACCTTTTCCTTCTGAAAATCAGCGCCTATGATTAGCATCGTCCAAGTTTAGATCTGTCAACTATTATGAACATTTTTATTAATAATTACGTGATTGGTGATAGTTAATCCTGTTAACTGCATTATTTTGCATTCGGTTTTCGTTTCAAACTGGCAAAACTATATCTTCACTCATTACAACCGCTGCCTACTACCAACAAAATACATTGCGTGTACGGTTAAATAAAATGTCTATTGCTGCTAATAAAATCGAACAGGAATACTAGATAATACATAATAAAAATTGTTGGTACCCGTGGCAGTTTTGTCCAGAATCCTAGAAAAACAAACCGGCGAAATGCCAACGAATTTTTCTGTTTAGTGTTACTGCCGATTCTCTCAACGTCAAACGTGCGAAATAGATAACCTCGCACTCACATAGTCGACTATAAATAGGGCATAATGTGGTTTTAAAAAACATTTTTTTCGCTTTATAAATACTTTTAAAATTTTTTTGTAGATGATTATGTTTCTTATTTTTCTCTACATCCTTTTCAAATATTTGCATCATTTTTTTTCAGATTGGAGGTTTTTGGAGGCGAGAATTTCAATTTTAATTCTAATTTTTACGTCACTGGTAGAGGGCGCCACTTATGGGTTGCTTTATTTTATGTTTATGTATACATCTGGCTATTGAAACAATCGATTCTCTTACCTTTTTTGTGCGAAGAAGGTATATATATATATATATATATATATAAAAATAAATAAACCCACTTTTGCGTCAGTGTTAAATGTCCCTAGGGCTGTAATGAAATATTGCTCCCTCTTGCCCTTGTGAACCGGTTAACTAATGCAAAGTCCCACTTGCAGATCTGCTTATTTGTGGAACGGGAATGACGAAAATGTACAACTTTATGTGCAAGTAACGTTAAATGGGTATACAGGGTGATTCAGTCATAATGTCATTAATTTTAAGAGGGGATGGAGAAAAATAAAATAATATGACGAAATTAAAAAAATGTTTAAATGCATATTTTCGCAATTTTTTTTTTTAATAATTATTTAAACTTCTTTTCAAGCTGTCACTGAACCCTACAAGGGGGTTTTTAAAGGTGCTGATTAAGAATATCTTACCTAGTTTTCTTCTAAAAAATCGCTAATACTTTTTTTTTAAAAAATCGACCCCGAGCGAGATACCAGGGTGGCTCCATGAAAAGTGAGACACATTGTATATACCTCTCATTCTAATCATGAAAATTAGCCCAGAAATTGGAGATGGGGCGGCATATTATTATTATCCAGGCCGCATCTGCGCTCAGGAAGAACTTACTACCATTCAGTGCAGGAATGAGGGAAACCTGGAAAACCTTATTAATTAAGGAGGTGGTCAAATGTCGACCGGTATCAATCTCTCACATTTACCAAAACCAATATTCTTGCACCCTACCATACCCACAGAGAGGGTGGCAATATAAGCTGGTCTACGGTCTAACTACCGAAGGATATTATTTTAATAAATTTAGCACCTTAACACCATAAGCGTGTGCGGATTTCTATATATTTTTGTACGCTCATACCGGAACATCCTATACTGTCGGAATAAACTTTTATACATTGTATTGTACAGTTGTATTATACAAATTGCTCGAATTACTTCGAAACTTCGTCGAAATTTATATCGGCAGGCAATTAATTTTTGTGCGATTAAAATTCCTGCGTGGCGTCCTGCTTTCCGCCCCGCAAGTGTTGAGACTTTGGAGGAGACGCGGAAGAACGTCGTTAACCCAGATTACCGCCCACGCGTCGTCACGGCTACAGCGGATTATTATTATTTGTGGAGCGGTCGATGGGGGCGGGGAGGGGTGAGGAAGTAAGGGTGAAATCGGCAATTAACGGAATGTTTGATAAGGGGCAACGGCGTCGCAGATTTCCCCGTCATTAGGCTCAGATGGCCGATGAGAAGGCGCTAAGTGCGTTCGACTGTTAACAGTTGCACCGTCGGACAATGGCCTGACCTGATAATCCGAGGTCTGGACGTATTATTATACAGGTCGTTCTAGTGGAAGCGTACAAGGTATTCTAGCGAGCAAGGTATTATTTTGGTTGAAATATGTAGTTTATTAACAAGAGTGTCTGTGAGTAGTGTATACCGTGCGATAAAGAAAAGTGTACCACTGCAAAACGGAAAATACAGGAAACTCACGGAAGGAAGAAGATAGATGTTGATGATACAAAATACGCGAACAATTCCTACATGATATTTTAAAAATGAGTTTCCGGCAATAAAAAATTGGATTGCTACCTCACAGGATGAAGTGCTTAGAATATCTAGAAGGGTGCATTTGAGAATTATGCGTTTTATAAAACGAATTAAAAAGAGTATGCTGATAGAAAAAGACGAAATAGTGATATGGCAAAGAAACTATTTAAGACAAACATTAGAGGATCGAAGTCTGAATCGAAGATATGTTTGATATACTTGTATATTATATAAATACTGACGGAACATGGATCCGATGATAAAAGTATGATACTATTTGCCACATATGGAACCAGGTGCTGTCGTGGTTGTGTCATGTCATAATGTAATAGCTTGGTTCGTAGTACACCAGAATCGGTTTCCAACCGTCAGAAGCATGCGCACTGCATCTAAAACAAATCATTTTCAACCTTATGTGGGCATAATAAACGCAGTGTGGGTGCGTCTGATTGTTGGAAACTATTCTATGAACAGGTACAATACCTGACGATAAGTGTTAACGTGTGAGCGTTATAGCAACAGTGCTAGTAACCGATAGTATTGTGTATGTAAATAGTCCAGTGCATTATGTGTTAAAGTGTGATTTCAGCGAAATGCGTATCAGGTAGGTGTAAGTGGCTGAGTATAAACTTTTTAAAGTAAACTATTATAGTGCTAGATTCACTCAACGTCAACGTATTTTTGGTAATTTTGTGTTCTTTGAATCCTTGTCAAGTGGCCCGCCTATGGAATCTTGTCCCTTGCTACTAGTTTGTAGGCTAATATTTCCTCAGAAGAGCAGCTTTGTATATAGGCAAGTTTGATTAAGTTATAATGTTTTGGATATAATATAATAATAATAATATCTCTACCCCCCATTCTAATCACGAGGATTAGCCCAGAAGTCGAAGACTTGTGCGTAAGATGGGGCGGCATATTATTATTAAGTAGGCCGTATTTGCGTCCAGGAACGACTTACGTTGGTAGACCCTAACCACCATTCAGTGCAGGAATGAGGGAAACCTCATTAATTAGGGGGGTAGTCAAATGTCAACCGGTATCAATCTCTCACATTGACCCAAGCCAACACTCTTCCACCCTACCATACCCTCAGAGAGGGTGCCAATCTCTCCACAAATATGGCTTATATACCGGCTGCGGGAGTCAAACGCTGACGCCTTAAACCGCGCGACCACTGACCGATCCCTACACCATTGTCCTTGTCGGTCTTTATGAGGGATATATACGTAACAGTTAAATTATTTTAAAATTGTTAAGTGAATATGACTATACAAATAGAATTATATTGTTCCTCTACCGAAAAGTGTTGCATAGATATTATTTTTTTTCGAAATTTAAGAATTCACTTTGGGGCTAATATTCCCAGGAGAGCAACTTTGTTCTTATGCTTTTTACCGTGTATATAACAGATAAATTATTTTAAAAATTCTTAGCGACTACAAATTTAGGTTAGGCTGTAATATAACTTATAGCTTCTAGTTTAACATCGTCAACCAAAAAGAGCAAAACGAAACATGAATTAAGCTTCTGTTGAATACATCTGGGGTCCCTTTTGTGTCCCATACATTGATTTATGTGATGAAATGCGATCTGGTTTTATGAAACTAATATCTCACTGAAAGTAAATTGATTGAAAACTACGGAAACTCGAAAGCTCGATTTGTCGACGTGCAATTCCGGTGCAATTCTAGATTGCAAAACAGAATGCTTATCGAGGTGCAATAAAACTTTCACATGCGAGGAGTCAGTATACTCGACACGTGTTACAATATTACTGTTGGAGTTCAATAAGCTATTTTATTTTTGTTGCTTTCAGAAGATCCTTAGTCAGTTATGTATATATGCTCTTTGTCAGTGGTGTACGTAGATATTGTCAAGTTCCAGTTTTCTATAATTCCTAGTAGTTTATTGAAACACAACCTTTGAATTTTTGAATATTTTCATTTACACTGAAAAAAAAATTGTGTGTGTTACTTTATATAAAATTACACATTTTACGCGAAAGAATACATATTAAAGGTTAATTTTGTTGTATAGAGTATCTCTAAAAGGTCTGTACAACGCTCCACCAGATAGGGGAGACCGGGTACGAAAGTAACACGGGTTGGTTGTAACAGTAAGCGTCTTTCTAAAGAGGTTTGTCTATTATATTATATCATCATAGAGTCGGCAGTGAAATCTACATTAATTTATTTGAACAACAATATCCGTGGTATGTTTTAGTTCGAGTTAAGACCTGCACAGTGCAAAATGATATGCAAAGTAAGTTTTCATTCTTTATCTTAATCTATCATAATCCTAGAACTGAACGTTATTTTGAATTATTTTATTGGCTTGTTCAGTTAATACCAATATTGGCTATAACCTAAGCATGGTATTTTAATTAAAAATAATCGTTAAAAAGTTTTAAGCAAGTATCCTGTCAATCGCGTGAAAAATGCGTAATGGGACGATTGTAACAATGTCATAGGGGGACGATTATAACATGTTACAACAGTCCCTCATATTTAATATCTATGATCATATTTGTCAGATTTAAAATGACAATTCTGTAGATATCCAGATAATTACTTCAGTATTTGTTACACTGTGTGGGAATATACAAATTCATTCTCTTTATTTAGGATGTCTAACAAAAGCCAACGAACAACAGATCGTGGGAAAGATTGTTATGGATTGGGAAAAACTTGGTCCATCCCAAATATGGAATATGGACGAGTCTGGCGTAACAACCGTCCAAAAGCCAGATAGGGATAGGATTCTTTGTTATTACCAAAAAAAATATTATTATTTTATATTTTTGTTTCTATTTTTCTATTTTTTAATTTATTTATTTATTTTTTTCAAATAAAAAAATATATTATGTACTTGCACTACAACTTACTTTTATATAGGTATAATCAATAAAGAAATAGGTTGTAAATACTAACTTTCTATACCTAGTTATTACCGAGGTTATTACCTATTATTCATATGTTACAAATGTCTGTTACTTTTGACCCATACCATTGGGTAGGTTGTAACGACGTACTCTCCACTTTTTTATTAATTGTACATCAATACGAACTTTAATTACTTCAATATTATTTTTCTTCTATATATAAAATGCCAAGGAAACGACTTATAGTAAGTAAATTTATATAACTTTGTTAATTTTTTATTTTAACGGCTTTACAAAAATATGTTACTTTCGTACCTGGTCTCCCCTATAGTACGACTCAAAGTTAGTCGATTTAACTAAACTTTCGACTACTTCGAGCTAATTTCGTGAAATTTCGTATCCAAGGATTTTTTGGGATGAGAAAGTTGAACATATCAACGATTTTGTTGTATTTTCTAGAGGACGCCACAAGCGACCATTAGAAAGATTTTTAAACTGCTAAACTTTTTTGTGCCACGGTGTTTTTCACTTTGGGCTGGAAAAACCTTTTCCCCAACTTATATGCTCTAAAATCAACCGTTTTCAATAAAAATAAAAGGATTTAAACTTGTAATTGCATACAAAACTCCACTGATAAACGAAACGCTAACCATTAGAAACAATTTTTAGGTATTTTAGATCGGTTTAGATCGTTGTACTAATTAGTATAAGTTACTAGAAATAAATTATAAAAAAAATGTTTGACGTTCTATAACTTTGTTATTTCCGAACATTCTGAATATTAGACAGAACGCATTGCGAGTTGAGAAATTCAGATATACATTGACATTACAAAAGAAAATACAAAAATATTTAATTACTACAGTTGGCAAAGCATATGAAATTGTTGTGCTGATGGTTGCATAAATAAGATGCCAGACATTATCCTGTCTGGCATTTTGATTGTTGTATCACCACAATTGAGTGTTGTTGAAGTGAATTTTATATAGAACAATGAAATTAAGAATACTTATTTTGAACAGTGCAAAATTCTAATTATTACAATTTGTTAATATATGGAAATGCATTGGTACATTGGATGTTTTTGCGTATAAGTTTCTTATGAACAATGTTTTGTATGTTTCTTATGAAATAATAGTGAATCATCTATATTTTGTAAAAATAGTAAAAAAAAGGTGAATACATAATTCAAAATTGTAAATGTTTTGATATTATTTGTTATTTACGTACCACAAGCTTGTGGAACATTGTTCTGAATTCGTAATACGCCAGGAAAAAAGATATATTCTTTCAAATTGTCGCGCGTACATTTTTTGAATTTAAAATATAATAAGAACACAGTCATGCACTCCCTCAAATTGCCCCCCGTATCATAAAATAGACGTCAACGCGCTCTCCATGACCTATATGTCAGTAAAATTCTCCCTTATATTCGCCGAGGGTATTTTAATAAGCTTCAGCGTATACGCTTCAATTTGCGAACCCCGTTGGAAGACATCCCATACTCCCAAGGAATATAAAAATGTTTAGTCTTATTAAAACTGAAATTTAATTATGACCCATCTAAAACAAATTCGGGCCCAAATCTCGCGAATATCAGAAGTTATGCTCCATCTTAATACGGAAATGAAACATAATTTCAACAAGCTGTGAACTTAACGAGTTTAACCCTTTCGTCAAGCTTCTTTCCATAAGACGGAGGGCAGGAAAATTTGCCCTTTGTTATTTCTAATACGGAGAAGTTGAATTTTATTGTTGTTGGTAAGTTGTAGAGGAACTGCCTCGAGTTTTCCACATCCGCCTGAGATAAATCCTGGACGTTTAAGGAAATGTGTGGGAGAACGAACAATACAGCATCCTTGTTCGCGAAAAAGTTCAAAATCGCTGTAATTAACTGGTGCATTGTATTCAAAAGTGATAAAACTTTTTTAAAATTAACGTGATGTTTTCGTTATTTTACAGGAGCATTAGACCGAAGTTCACTAATAATAGTAATAGTTTATTCTTTAGTTCAAAAAATATAAATGTAGTGAGAAATGACCGAAAATTATATTTATTCATAATGCCCTGACCAGCATTGAATTACACCTAAAAAGCTTATAATAAACCTACCTACACACAAAACTTTAAATAAAATTCACATTTAAATTTAACTCTTCGCTTTTACAAAGTAGAAAAACCATGTTTATGAAGTTCTATATAGGTAAATAACGAAGCCACTTTTTATTGGTTAAATAATCCATGCATTCCTTATAGAAAAGTATAGAAATATCACAAATATTGTAACACTTGGTATATAGGTATGTTGTGCTGTGGGCACAACTCTGCAGTAGCTGGATTCGAAGTTTTCTTTTATCTATTAGTATTCCTTTGGTTCGATATTAGAATAAATGAGCATTTTATTTAACTGCAAGCGGAGTGTGTTTTTTCGTTAGCGGAGAGACCTGACGAACGTCTAAGATGCTTGTACATACATATGTTTACTGGGTATATTTTACCGGAATTCTTTTTGTAAAATACCAAAATCAAGAAAATAAAAATTATAAATGAATAAGTCATTTTAATAATTTCCAGCAAGATAATCCGGCGATCCATTTCCTTTCCAAATCCCTGCAAAAATTCGAGAACTCTAAAATATTAAAGCAATAATAAATGGTGAAATTATTAATCCTCTTTCGTTGAAATGTTCTGAATTAAATGAATAAGATTCGCATAATTCAGCAAAACGCTATAGAATGTATTACAGCATCCAGGAAGAGGCTATAGAATGTATAACAAGAAAAAAATTTAAGCACCATTAATCTTTTGAGATGTCTTGGGGCGGCGATGAAATATTTAAATGGACCTCAATTAATCAGGCAGTTGATCATTTATTAACCTTTTTAGTCGCCGAGATAGGCCCAGAAAGGTAAGCTGAAGGGCAGTAGGAATTTACTTTTGCCCGGTATGGCATAAAAGGAAGATATAAAATTCTTCTTTTCAATTTAAAATAGCTTTTTGTTCAGATTCTACCGTTAGACAGATAGATATAATTAATATTCAAATAATCGGCTGTCATATGAAAACTAATTATTGAATTAAATAACTTGTATACCTAAAATATGTTAGTTTTAAGGCTGGGATTTTGTATACATATTTTTACCGTCTAACAGGGCTTCAAGCGAGGACACAGAACTCCAATAAAATTGAAATAATTGGTTATTATTATATATCAACGTATTCACAAAGGTTCCCGCTAGTGCGTGAGATAATTTTCATTGCTCATAAAATCACAAGAATAATTAAAATAAATGTTAAAATACCTCAATTTTAGCCACACATTTACTACGCCAATATGTCGCACTTGCAGCAAAATTATCACAGCCACAGCCACCAAATTACTTCACTCACTAGCCAGGACATATAGGACAACTTGTGTTTGACTTTCAGATTAATATTTATTGCTAATTTTACATTTTGCGTCCTCGAGTAAAATCATAACATATATCACGGCTGCCATTTTTATGTACGTCAAAATGCACGATAAACTTCAGGGAACCTTGTGGTTCGGGCCTATACGGTTTGTATACTGTCTCATAGGCTTCATTGATTTGCCGTTTCGCTCACTCAGTCTGTGCAATTTCTTTTCTACAAAATCCCCGCCTTAAGGAAGCTTTGTAATATAATCGGAACAAGTTTCATCGCAATTCTTCAAAATACCATCAAAGTGGGTGAGGTAGACGACTTTCGTTGTTAGGTTGCTAGTGCCAACAAAGCCAATAGTAGTGTAAAGTTCTTAGTTTCTAGTTTTAAAAAACTATTACTCATGAAGATAAAAACTTCATTTTGATGTATCAGTAAGTTAAATTAAATTATTTACACAAATTTCTGCTTAATTTAATGACTCCAATTTCTGTACAACTAATTTTTTTCACCACTCCAAAGGCAATTAGGCTTAAACATTTTCGCTACAACCCACAGACAACAAAGTTTCGGGGTTCTAAAAAGCATTTCTGCCTGACAACGTTCCCACTGTAACTTTCATTGGTTTTACGTAAAAAGGGTCAAAGAAGGGCCTTTCTGCAAAGGGCCTGCGGTACTATTAAAACGATCGATCAGCGGCAAGCGGTAATATATATGGCTTTTTATTTGCGGTTGACAAACTCTATCAGACCAATTTATATACATTTGGCCGCTGCCTCAATCACTGGACTACGCTTGCTTACAGGACGAAAATTGCTTCTAAATTGGGAGTGTTGACAGAGACTAATTTCTCTCAAGTATTATACACATACAGGATGTTAACGAGATAATGTTCTTAATGAATAGAAATCATTAATAGTAAATAGTTTCAAAATTACTCACTGCAAACTTGTCTCTAAATGGTTATTTATGTCTTAAGAGCGAAAAGTGACACATTATTGCTCGAGAGTGACAGTTATCGATCTGAGTAATCACATCACATTTTGCTCGTAATACATACAAAGTATTATCTACAATCACTCAACAAAATAACTTTAGAACAAAGGTAAGAAATGCATTTGTTCGCATTCGTAATTTTGATATTGAAAGAACAGACTTTACGATCTTTAATAATAATTCCTGATCCAGAAGTTATATTACGGTTATTTTCTGATATGGTAAAATGTTCATCACTGCGATTGCTACATTCAATTACTTATACATTAATTGATGGTCTAGTTAAAATATCCTTACTCGTTTCAATTTTTCCATTGATGTTATTATCCATGTATCCTTCTGCAACTGTAGAACTCTTCCATTCTCCGTGTCACTACAAGTGTATAATATCGCCTCCACCATGGACCAATAAAGTAGCCAATGTTCGGCGAAAGCAATACTCTTTGTATAAATGATACTGGTAGGCTAAGATAATAATATCATTTGGTATTTTAGCAATAACATTCCTACCGCTGGATTAAAACAGTTGTCTTTATTCAATTTTAATAATTGTGCTGGTGTGTTTTCGTTTCTAGGTGTAAAGGTCACATACTTCCTATAGAATAATAAAAAGTTGGTAGAATCATCTTGAATGTTATATGTAACAGTAAAAATTCCAATTCTTGTCTTTGAATCAGGAATATATAACTATCAAAATGGATTCTTTGTCTTCAATATCTTTAACATTCATTTTCACGTCTGCAGGAACCCAAAATTCCAATAATTAGAACTACCTATAATAAGTTACAGGTTTTACAGTAATCGATATGTACAGAATTTACCTTTTTTAATAGGTATCTGTATGTGTAAATCTGTATATTTCCGTTTGCGATCAAGTTTTTCATTTCTTACTCCTTACTCCTGTAAAAATGCCGTCAACTTTTTGAACTTGCTTAAGTCAATATCATATTTGGTAGATAATTTGGATTTTAGCCTCGAGTAATCTCGGCCATAATGATGACGATTTGAGTGTCTTTGCTTTCTCACAAAAATAGGCGAGAAGTATGTTTTTTGAATATTTATAAATTTCCTTCGACTTACACCCACAAATAGATTATATTGCTTCTTTTAACTTTTTAGATTTTTCTGGCAACAAACCTAAAGTTACAGTTTCTGCAGCATTTCTAATTTCCGGAGATGTATTCAGGATATCACTGTGACTATTTTCAATTTTCATCATTTCCTCAACTCAACGTACAAATTTTTCTAAATTTGACAATTGTTAAATTTGGTTTTGGTTTTTAGCTGCAGTAGTACATGATGTTCAAATAGTCTCTTCAAGTTTGTAAATACCCTGTATAGTTTGCTTTCCTGGTACTTTCATTTGAAAATGATTGATTTTTATTACTACTACTGATGGCATTTATATTACCGTATTATAAAATTAATACATTCTTCAGCTCATGTTTGGTTGGAAATGTAACAAATTACTATCCCCACCATGTAAAAAAACAGTAAAATTATTGTGTCGCGCAAATAAATATCCCAAATTCCAGATAAAGCTGTGGAAGCTCAACTAAATTCTCTCAACCGCTAGATGAGCTAGAAGGGACGCAGAACATAAATAACTTGGGCATGCGTTTTCGGATGAAGAATTTCGAATTAAAATATCAGTAATATGAACACGAATCACAAAATTTCGTTCATGTTCCTTATTCTCACCAAGAAAGCATAAAGAAAGGAAATAGAAAGTATGAAATAAAAAAAATGTATAAATAATATTTTTGTTTCATTCAAATTAAAAAGATGCTTTCAAAATATGTTTCTAATTTCATTTTAATTTGAGAACGTATCGAGTGTTCCAATTTCGTTGTATTTTAAAGTATCTCGAAAACTTGAAGACATAGAGAGATGCGGTTTTCGCGACACTGAGCTAATTTTTCTAGAAATTTAAAATGCCGTTTTTGAGTTGCATGGAGAAATTTAAAAAAACTTCTTTTAAGGGATTCTTCGTATCTCAGAAAATAGCTGAGATATCGGAATGGTGGATATATTTTTTTATGTAGAATTCACTAGCGTACTTGCTATTTATCTACAGGGTGTCTTTTTTAAAATATATAAATATAATTCAATATATTTCACAAAATAATACACATTTCAAAAAGCTATCTCGCGAGTACATTTCTTCAGAACAAACACGAACGACTGTTAAAAGCTGCGCCAGCATTTGAATTGTTTCCCAGCTAACACTTTGAGTAAGCTAAAACAAGGCATTTACTCTAATGGCAATGGCATATTTCTGATCTGGAACTAGTTGTTTTCCATCAAATGGAATGCTGGTAGTGTAACGACATACTTCAGCAGAAGCAAAAGCTTTGTGTTGCGCGGTCTATTGTAAAATGTGCACGTGAATGCATATTAAAGGCGTCCTTCCATTCAAAACGCGTACAGGCACCAAATTTTATTGCAGGTAGCAGAACAGTGTCGGTAAAATGGGGACGTAATGGTTTGACCGATTTGGAACATACATGATCTTAAAAATGGCAATCTCAAGAGTGTCTTGGAAATTAATTGCTAGAGGTATATGAAAATAGTTATAATAGTCTTCAAATTTGTGCAGAGATTATGTCAATGATATGGAAATGAAATGTGAAAATGACTAAGAAATGTGAAGTAGAAAAAACAAGGACTTACGAGTACAACATCCCTTTTTATTTGGGCTCAATAGTCAACTCAACAAACATGCATTTAAAAAAAAAATGTGTTTTATAAAGTAAGATCACCGTAATATTAAATGGTGTATGACAATAATATCAATATTGTAGAACATGTTAAAGATAAATGACTTCTAAGTCTTGATACCCAAACAAAAGTATCTAGAAAGTTTTTTGTAACATCTGAAAATATTGACGGCTTGAATTTAGTAGAACTGGTAAGAAAATATAATTAAGAACTAAAAACTATGATTATATTCGCTTCTTTCTTCGATGTAGAGCTGCTAAATGTATCAAACCTATTGATATCAATACTATTTATAAATTTTCTCTTCGACTTACATCATATCAGAAATATGTTATATTGCTTTTCGTATAACTTCTTTAATTTTTCTGACAACAAACCTAAAGTTACAGTCTCTGCAGCGTTTCTAATCTCCGGAGATGTATTCGAGATATCACTGTCACTATTTTCAATTTCAATAATTTTTTCAACTAAAATTATCTCAACTAAACTGCGCAAATTTTACAATTGTTAATCGTGCTGGTGTGTTTTCCTTTCTAAGTCTCAACTTATTCCTATAGAATGATAAAAAGTTGGTAATCAGCAATAGTAACTATCAAAATGGATTCTTTGTCCTGAACAACTTTAACATTCATTTTTTACTAATTTGTCACGTCTGCAGGCACCCGAAATTCCAATAATTAGAACTGCCTAATAAGATAATAATAATAATTTATCTTAATCTTAATCTTAATTAATCTTAATTTTAATAAGTATGTTTCATCATCGGCTTATATGTAAACAAGAATTCTAACAATTGATTTTAAATGATCTCATTTATTTTATTTGTAAAAAATTCACTTGGTTTTTGTCTAGTTTAAAAACTATTGTCTGCTGCACTTTAGAACTAGTTCCACCAAAATTGTGCAGTATATCGCTCAACCGGTGCCAACAAAGTTCTCTCAACGCATTCATTTTGCGGTTGTAAACAATCTGCGCGTTTATACAGACCATTGCTTTTCTATCTCTGATTCACTGAACAACGTGGATTGAACGCTCTTTTATAAAATCTTTACTATTACCTCCTGTTTCTATCAAGTTTACAAGCATTTTAAGTCTGCTGAGCAACTAGATTAAACGCGGAGCGAATTTTTTCGTAATTTTGTTTCCATGTTGACCTAATTCAATTCCCTCCTTCATAAATTTTCCATCCTCGTTTTACTGCGGTCTACGAATTTATTGCTAGTACTGAATTTAACTAACAACGCATCTCTTCTTTCTCTCGCGAATCCCAAAGTCTACAAGCAGAGCGCGAGAATATATCCTGATCCCACTGGTCGGACGGTAGTAGTTAATGAATTTTATTCGAATCTACCAAGATTTAGGGAGGATGAATTTCCCGTTATTTATTGGAAACAATCCCGGAAGAAGGCGGCACAAAATGACACAGGTGTTCGTGAAGTTCTGGAATAAACGAGGATGGGGTAGGTAGTAGAGTTCTATTTTTTCTAACATAACTTTGTCAGAAAAATCTGACACGGATAATTTTGATTTAATATGCTTCCATTGTGGTATTGATTTGTTGAGGCTGTAATATACAGATATATATTACTGTTGCCTAAATCCTGATTAAATATGCAGGGTGATTCAGAACTTATCTAAAAAATATTGAGAATATATGCGTCATGAAAAATGGAGTGTGTATCATAAAAAAAAAAATTGTAAAATCCGCCGAGTAAAAAATTGTTGTAGTATTTTTAATCTTTATCTTTACATCGCTGGGCTACTGTAGTCTCTAGCCAGGCGATTCCGAATATTGAAGTCCGATTACTTTTTGTAGGTATTAACGTTTCTGTGATGCGAGTCCTTACATTAGTTTTTCAAGTGTCAAAAATGACTTACTTGTATAGCAACTCAGAGTTGATGGATATCGTTTTAGTTTATGGCGATGTGAAAATGCTTTAGCAGAACGATTTTCCGGTTAACATGTGCCAAATTCAGCTACACTTAACGCGGTATGCAGTGAGTGCAAGTGTAGTGCAACAAGAGGCAACTTTGAAACCGAATTGTGGAAGAGATAGAGGCCCAGGGCGTTCACGGCGTATTGCAGCAGTGTGGCATATCACATACGAGGCTCAATTATATCCGTACTATGTACAGCGTGTCCAAGTATTAATACTAAGAGATTGGACAAGGAGGACTGGTACTATGGCCGCCACGATCTCCTGTCTTTAAATCATTTAGAGTTCTTTTTGTGGGGATATTTAAAAAATTAAGTGTATCGCACCGCAAGTGGACACTATCAAACAAACGTATCATAGTTGCTGCCAATAACTTACGAGTTCAAAACGGAAAAGAAGCAGAAGCATTTGTGTTACTTTGTAGAAACTGGGTAATAGGAGCTCAAAATTTTGTTGTAGCATCAGATATAAACTATTTTATTTTTACTATAAATTGATTCTATAAATAATAATAATTGCGGCAAAAACAAATAAATATGTGTTATAATATGTTATTTATTTCTTTCCTTGGGAATTTCTTTCCATTTTTTGTCCGGTCGCCTATTGCATGCTTTGCCGCCTTATCAGGTTTTAGAATGGACCAGTTTCCAGTGCTGCGCAGAAGTGTATTTTTGAATCATTTTCGAACTACCCTTTTTGATTTTTTTTTACAAAATTATATTAGTAAGAGTCCCCTGTACAGTCTAATTATTTGTTTAGATAAGTTCTGAAACATCTTGTATATTTATTTAATATTGTTTTCTGACTTTTTTTACAGTGTACACATACATATTTTTGCATTGTTCCTTGTTAATATTAAAATGCAACTATAATTAGTAGATTAAAAATATGGTAATTTTGTTGTTTGGGAAAAACATTTATTCAGGATGTCCCATAACTAATGAGTCAATAATCTTTTTTCTTAAAACTATAAAATCGAAATTTTACCCTCTAAAACATAATTCCAGTTAATTTAACTCATATCTGACCAATTCTTTCCAGTTGCCAATTTTAGATAAATTTGGTTTAATTGAGTCACCCCGTATCTCTTTAACTTTAAGTATTTTATTGTAAGAAATTAAACAGAAATGGCATGCTTTGACGCCTACTATACCTTGTTGCTATATGACCCATTAGTTGTGGGGTACTTAAATACAAATTCAGGATAATTTGAAATTGCTCTTCTTTGTTAGGCGAATAAATTCGTTGAGGAGTTTTTTACTATTTGACGATTTTCCAGAACATTATAATCAATTTGTTTCTGATTGCTGTTTTACGCGCATTGTACATTGTCATTGTAATATTTTACTTTTATCCATGACCGTTAATTTGCAATTTGAAGAAATTTGAGTAATGCTATTATCAAAAAAATAAACTTCGCTACAAAATTTTAGGTTCATTTCGTGCTACCGATGATTCATATTTATTGTACCACGTCCTATTAATACTTACTACTACTAAAAAGAAAGTTTTGAATAAGTGATTTCTCATTTATGCTACTTCCTTTTGCACTTTCGCATAATGGAACCCAAGTCCTGAGATTCAAGGATACACCCTAAATCAGACGAAATTTTTAGACATCCTCCTCGTCAAAAAGTCAAGTGGCCAGCAAATTTACGATGTAATAAAAACTTAATACTTTTTTTATCTAAAGATTCCCATCGGGTACGCCCGAAAATGCGATGAAACATACTGGTATATTATAAGAGGCCACATTTTCTAGATATTTTCTCCAGAACTTATATTACATATAGAATGCCATCTTATTATCAGAGATAAAATATGTAATATATTATATATATTTCCAAGGCCTTCAACAAATGTGAGATTTGACATTTTATTTGGCAGTGCTGTATCTCCTCAACCATGTCAATTAGTACCTATTATACAGTGTGTACACGAATTACTGCCTGGTGAGAAAAACTTTTATTTTCAATTTTTTTAATTCTTTATAAAAATTTCAATGGATGTTAAATAAGTAAATAAAAAACGCGAAATAGTTTAACAGCGCAGTGGTTTTATTATTAATTTTATTAAAAAATGTGATGTTAGAAAGGTGTTTGTAATAAAAAAAAATGGGAACAAATTGTTTCTAACGAAATGTACTTCGGTACGGTACTTCTCATTTTTTAAATGGATTAAAAAAAGTCAAGAGAGTTTAAATCGGGAGGCCACGGAGGCCATGCTGCCAGTCCATTCCGTCAAATCCACCGTGCTCCGTGCACTTGATGGAGATAATCTCGAACATCTAGCAGAAAATGAGAAGGTGCTCCATCATATAAAAACCACATACGTTGTTGAACAGCTAGGGGTACATTTTCAAGAAAGGCGGGCAGGGCAGGTCATTGATAAGAAATTCGAGATATTGTAAACCATCCATACGATTGGGCAATATGATTCGTCCAATTAGGCGCCCAAACATTCAGTGGAAAACGGTGTTGGAAGTGGTTCCGTTCAATTGCGTGCGAGTTCCCAGACGTGTGTATTGTGAGTATTTGGTATTGCATTGGGAGTAAATAAAGCTTCATCTGTAACTTGTAGATCAGCAGTAAACTGAGGATTTTCAACATTTTGCTGCAACAACCACTCACAAAGCCTAACTCCGATGGTAACGCCACACTGTTGATCGGCATACTCCAGGTATCTGTCTAGCAGTCTGCCTTGTAATATTCGCAGATTCTCACGAATCACATTCAACAGTTATTCTTCAGCTGATAAAATACGTTGTGGTCGCTCGAGGCCACCATATTGTCCACGATTTGCACGTAAATCACCACTATCACGTCCACGTTGCACCACCGCCGTAATAGTTTAATAATTTTGCGTGTGTCGATCGGGAAATCGATCCGCACACAAACGCAAAGTAGCCAATGCATTTTGTCTAACATCACCATAAATAAGAATCGTGTCTATCAACTCAGCATTGCTATACACAAGAGCCATTTTGATAATTTTACAGATTGACATTCCCAGGATATATAAAACAACACTACTGACCTCGTTCATTTACCACCTAGAGAGCATATCCCCACTCCAACTCTATTTGCCAGGGAGATGTGTTAACATGCGCTCCAGGCGCAAAAACTTGTTTACCATTTTTGTATATCAGATGCCGCTGAAGTACAGTTGCCCAGCCACGTATTCCTTTATAATGTTAGAACTTTAAACATTTTTTGCGCGAAATCTTTTATTATTTTTTTATAGCCAATCTAATTTTTTTTCTAGCGGGTTTAGGGATATCATATAACCATTTTCGTGTAATGGCATTTTCGTAAAAAATATATCAATCTAATATTTTTTTCTAGCGGGTTTAGGGATAACTTATATTAGCGACTGAAAGCTGTCAGATCGATGAAAAACTGTCGTTCCTAAATTTATTTATTTTACTTTGGGAGAATTGGAAACGTAGCTGAAAAAATGGTCCCCTTTGTCGGCCCCGAAGTGAAAAATACCCTTAAATTGTTACAATGACAT
The DNA here is from genome assembly GCA_025584915.1 of Monochamus saltuarius. Classification (NCBI taxonomy): domain Eukaryota; kingdom Metazoa; phylum Arthropoda; class Insecta; order Coleoptera; family Cerambycidae; genus Monochamus; species Monochamus saltuarius. Next base: position 19,361,449 of record CM046725.1, read on the forward strand.
TGATTTTTAATGCTTAAGCGAAGACATTTATCAGGGCGCAGAAACTACAATAAATAAAACCAATTGGTGGCTGAGGCCATACGTCTGTTTCAGTGGCACAGACAAGCAAAACAAATTGTCTCAATTTCACAAGAAGCTGCGTCCCAAATTACACCGAATACATAGGCATGTCACCGCTATCATCTTGTTAGATGGCTCACTAAACCTGGCAGGGTTTGGCACACATCGCCCAACAGAACAGTTTAATCTTGTGTGTGATATGACACAAACTGATATTGCAGCGCTATTTTTCCGTGGGCCTCTGATTTATTTGCTTTGTGAGGCATCAAAATGTCAGTTTTAAAAAAGGGATTTGCTATATGGAGGTAATTTCATTTTCAGATATTAACAGAGCATATATACAGATTGTGCCTGGTTAAACTTTGTTAGTCTAGAATGAGTCGAATTTCGTTATTTTGACGTCTATACTGTGATGACTCCATATTTTCTAGAAACATAAATAGAGGAGGAATTTTCCCCGGCGGTTTTCCCAATGCAGTTGAAGATATCGAAATACCTGCCTATACAGGATGCCCGGGAAAATGTGAGAAATCTCTAGGGTGCAGATAGAACATGAAAAAATAAGATGACGAATTCCTATAAAATTCTTTCCTACAAGCCCTCCCTGTGGAGATATGTGTCCCTGAAGGACGCGGCGCCGCTGGAAATCGGTTATTCTTGAATAACTTTTAAAGTACTTAATATAATTTAATAAAAAAATTAATGTGATGGATACTAGTAAGCATCTTTTAAAATAGTGTCCTTGAAACATATTTATCTTTTTTAGTTTACCAAGAGCGGACTAAGCTTTACAACTTAAGGCCTAAATTTTTAACACCTTGTATGATAAAGACTTTAAAATAATAAATCTGGGTAGCTTCAACCTTAGATTAAAAAAATATACTCTTGTTTATTGTTGATAAAATTAACCGTTTAAGAAAAAGAATAATATACGAAGGCATGTTTTATTTTTTAAAAAAAAGGCCATGATTTCTATTTTTTTTTTCTCGACAACAAAGTGCGATACGAAAGTCATTCAAACAGGAAAGTTTTATATTAAGATGTTTAATTCGAAAAAATACAAAATTTAAAAAAACGAAGTGGTGTCGCAGGAGGCGCCTTAACGAAATTATTCAAAAATTTCTTAAGACATGCGAACATAGGTCGAGCTTTTTCTTGTAAACGGTTCATTTTATCGACAATAAACAACAGTACCTTTTTTAGGCCAAGATTGAAGCTACCTCGATTTATTATTTTAGAGTCTTTATCATATAGGGTGTTAAAAATTTAGACAATAAGTTGTAAATTTGTTTCAAGGACACTATTTTAAGAGGTCCTTATTAGTGTCCATCGCATTAAATTTTTATTAAATTATATTAAGTATTTTAAAAGTTACGCAAGACATGTTGTTTATTTTAAATCACCTTCAGAAAGCATCTCGTACACTATATTACAGCACAACTAAACCGTCCACACACTTGAAATGTCTCTTACCACTTTAATTTCAACTGCACTACAATATCTATAACGCAGATGATTGTATAGACAAGCCGACCATTACTGGATCGGGACGCTGTAGGCACATACCTTGGAATGTATTTACCATAACTACCTGTAGAAGTACATAATATTCGTAATTTTTATTAACCTTATACGATTTGCTGCTAAAATTACAAAGCAAATCTATATGCCTACTAATAACAGAATTATGTGATATTCTCTAAAAGGTCAGTAACCTAGATCTACACGTCAATAATGTAATCGAAAATCGAAAGATTTATCAGCATTATAGGGTTTCTGTAAAAGGTAACAGACCTAGGTCCAAAGATAAGTTATCTAGATCCAAAGGTAAGCTACCTATATCACATGGTAAGTTACCCAGATCAAAAGATAGGTTACCTAGATCCAAAGGTAAGTTATCTTAATCTAAACTAAGTATTCTAAGCCCAAAGACTAATGTTGAAGGTTAGAAACGTTCGAATGAACATTTGTGCAGTGCCTTTATAAATCATTACAAGCCACGTGACCAGGACTGTGATTCTCGAAGAGCAACTCGTATGCAAATAGAGTTGTTGTCTCTCTCAATTGCCGTAGTGAGTGAAAGGATATTCGTATATGAATTGCTCTGCGATCTCGACCCTGATCACGTGGCTTGTAATCATTTATGAAGGCACTGTATGAACTATAATTTAATCACGTTTTGCATTTTTCAATTTTAGTATTTATCTTTGCTTACATATTCTTTGTCTAAGTAACCAGCCGTAAAATGACTGAAGCGAGGATGTTTGTATTAACGACAAACATCTTTAAAGCTAAACGTAACACAGACATATTTCACCGTCTGGAAACTCTAGTCCAGAATCTCATATTGAATTTAACCGGATTATGTACCGTTTAATATGTACATTAAGTTTATGTACCTCTAGCCAATGCAAAGTTGAATTATATTTGAATAGCGTTTATCTGCAGAGCAGTTTCTGGTTGACGACTTGAAGGATTAATGGGGATGGAGACTTTACGTTCAGCTTAGGGGGTGAGTCGTGTTTAAGTTCTCGATACCTGCGGGCTAGAGATAAGTTTTATTATTGACTTAATTAAAATTCAAGGAACATACTAGTAGTTGAGCGCTAGTTCCGAAGTTTGGGAACGGAAATATTTCAAAGGGAGGAGCTAATTTGTATTAATAGGTAATTGTTTAATAGTCATTTGTATTTGTGCTGCATTGAATACAAATTTATTCTGCAAAATATTGTTATGTATGCCGTAAAATATTGTAGTATTAAAAATTAAGCAATCAGATAAGTCAAATGAGGTTTTACTTTTAAAAAGCTAAAATTGGATGAACATTGTTTATAAATAGTTATCTACGCAATAACTGTAATAGAGACATTATTATCGACCCATGTGAAGTTTGCCGAAGAAACCGTATTCGTATAATCACAAGTGCGGTAATAATGTATCCCACGTATTGCGTGCAACGTTTCATATATAACTGTCGAGGTTATTATTAATAATGATAATAATAATAATTAGTATTATCATACATAATTAATATTCTAGTATGACATAGGTAATGTGGAAATTAGGGTAAATTAAAAATTACTCCAATTTCCACCCCTCTCACGGTTTGCGAGTGGATGGTACCGCTATTAAAAAAATTAATAATTTTGTAAAATATTTACCTACCGAGTTTCAGCCTGTTAAAATGATGGGTTTCCATTTTAGAGATATTGAATATTGAGTTTACCCCAATTTCCACCCCTCTGACGGCTTGCGAGTGGACGACACTAGTATCAGAAAATTGATAATTTTATAAAATATTTACGTGCCGAGTTTCAGCCTATTAAAGTGACGGGTTTTCAGTTTAGAAATATTGAATATTCAGTTTACCGCAATTTCCACCCCTCTGACGACTTGCGAGTGGACGCCACTGGTATCAGAAAATATATAATTTTATAAAATATTTACCTACCGAGTTCAGCCTGTTAAAATGACGGGTTTCCATTTTAGAAATATTGAGTATTTAATTTACCACAATTTCCACCCCTTTGACGGCTTGTGAATGGATGCCACTGGGTTCAAAGATTTTCCTAAAAGTGTTTTTTGTCGTGCCCTCATGTTGCACGAACTACAAGTGTATTTGTTATGTGTTGTTTGAGTTCCAGCTGTAACTAAGTTTAACACGAAAATGTATGCCTTAATTTTTTGTCATTCCGTTTTCTAAGATTAGGTTGATGTGCCTCTGCGCATCTGCAACAGAAATCACATGAAAACTTCTGTAAAATTTCATAATAAATTTAGTAAAAGTAAATAGCTCCATCGTAGAACATTGTATTATCACACTATATTTATAATTTTCTAATTTCCGCTTCATCCCATGGAAGGTACGAACTTTAAGAGGGGCGGCGACGTGCATTGGTCTAGCATTCCCCACCACTACGGTAATGGGTTCCGTATCGCCAACGCCAATTCGCCATTGCAAATCTAACTGTCCCGTCAACTGATGCCAGTGTTGTCAGATCTCATGCATTCCGAGGAAATCTCATGCTCTCATATTTTGATTACAAAATCTCATGCTTTTTAATAGACACAAAAAGAAATAATAAAATTATTAAAATTACTCTTTGAAATCTACCAAAACAAAGACCTAACGAGAAATAAAGGCAAAATCGAGGGCAAAATTGAATAGATAGAATTAGGTATCTACAATATTTGGGTACTTGAAATGTCCTTTATTGTAGACTGCTCCCTTAATAATTAGCAATGAATACATAAACGGGTATGACAGTACGGATATGCGGTGTGTGTGCTGTTTTCACGCTGTATTGCAGTGATTCTTAACTCTATTCCGTAAGGGTACCTACATTGTCTGGAAACAACAGATTTTACGACCCGTGAGTCACCCTGCGTCACGTCAACTGCGTCTCAACGTTCGCCCGGCCTAACAATAAAATAAATTAGAAAGGTTACGTGGTTAATAACTTTTAAGTAAGTACCTGTAACTGCCTACTTACAATGTAATATGATAAAATAGCAGAACATAATGCTTTTTAATGAAATAAAAATGGTATTACAAAAGTAATTCAAAATTAAGCTGTGTCAAGAGGTGCTTTTTGATAAATTAAGCCATCTCATGCTTTTTTCTCCAAACCTCATGCTTCTTTGAAATTATTCTCATGCACTGAATTTTTCCCACCTGGCAACACTGCTTGATGCAAACACGCTGTGGTCGAAGTATGCGTGTAGCATGACACAAATACACACAAGCGGCAAAATACAATTCACCATCAAGATCCTCACTTTCCAAATCTGTATAATATAAATTAACATTTTCAGTATATATTATGTAAAAAAGCATAACAAAACATGGAAACTTCCACCCATTATTATCAGTACAGGAACAACTGCTTACTATAGTAGAATCGTTTTCGGAAGGCGAAGTAGACAATAAACCGTTTGTGAAACCCGACATATACCTCTGAGCCCTTTCCACTTGTTTGTATTATACCTGTCATGCTCAGGTTCGCCCCTTAATAAGGTACGACTAACGTTACGGAGTAATTACCTGCACTAGAGGAGAATGGCCAATAAGATGTACTTCTTGTCAAAAAAAGACAGTTGAACAGAGGCGAACTTGGAATAGTTGGAATGTGTTGATCATTCTATTGAGTTGTGTTGATTCTTCTGTTGTGGTGTGTTTCTGATACAGTTTTAACGAAATTTATAAATGGCCCATCGTGAAGTTTTGAACGAGCAAAATAGGAAACACTCGTCAAATGTTTTGGAGCTTTTTACTATCATTGATTATGGGAAAATTTCCCAACCGACCCTGGCAATTTCCATCTAGATATAATTGAGTACCAACATACCTGCACTACTCTAATCTTTCCACGGCATGCATGCATTCCTAAAAACGTCCTTACTAGCATAATTTGGGCTGGCCCGCCAGCTACCACCCAGTTATACCTGTCATAAGCAGGTATAAGTTGAAATGAAATAAATGTATGCATTTCGTCTCACCAACGTTTTATCGCCTTCCAAAAACGATTTTACTTTTTTTATAAACTTGACTCCTCTTGGTAGGTTCGTATATGGTGCTAACAATTGATTTATTAATCATTCTTTATTTAATTCCGAGCTTCTAATATCCTTAATGTTCTATAATTCTGTACAATTTGTCAGTATAGGATAATTAAATAATATAGGATTTTAAAATAAAGTCGACGTTTCGTTTTTATTTAAAAACTTCTTCAGGACTAATTTTATGTATCCAAAAAACAAACATAAGTTCATTGTCCAACTTGCATATTCATTTATATGTTTGTTTTTTAGATACATAAAATTAGTCCTGAAGAAGTTTTTAAATAAAAACGAAACGTCGACTTTATTTTAAAATCCTATATTATTTAATTATCCTATACTGACAAATTGTACAGAATTCTTTATTTAACCAGAATTATTGAGTCTTGCAAAATCGATCCTTCGAAGCTCTGAACGCGTTGCTAATGGCACGAGAGGACGGGTTAATTTCGTCCGAATATTTTCTTTCCGGTTATTTAAACCACCGCGTCATGCAGCAAATCACCCGGTTAATATTAATCTCGCGGAACGGGTTAAACGCGGCTAGTGAACACGAAAACACCGCACCTGGGGGAAGCGTTACGGGTTCGGTCAACATTAAAATCCCCGCGTATTCACCAATTACGGGTCGGTAATGAATTTTACGCTAGGAGATGAACGAGGTTAGCGCGTCGCTTTTTTCATCGGCATTTTGTTTATAATTGGACACATTCATTAAGTTAATCGGCGCGGAGGGAGCGGTAAACGCTAGATAATAGAGCATTAATTATATTTAGTACGGCATAAACTGCCCGAGTTTGCAACTGATTCGTTTCTGTGTACGTTCCAACTTCTGAGATAAAGTGATATAATACTTAGTCTGTATATGGTACAGAGCCATAGTCGGCCAACTTTCTAGCGGGTGGTTAAATGAAAATTTGGTGGGCCACTAAAGCAAAATGTTTACTCCTTATGTAGAGTAATTTATAGAAATAATACATTGGAAAACAATAAACACAATACTGTGTTAATCAGGGTCCGTACGAGATTGTGTATATTTTTACACATGTCTCTGTATGTAACAGTGTGAAATATTTAACATAATTCACTGTATTAATACCTTATAACACATGTTATGTGTTTTATACATGTCAGTGTTATTTATATCATTACTTGCACACAAACATGTTAATTTTATTGTATAATACAGGGTGTTAAAAAAGAGTGTAAAATATTTAAGGAGGTAATAGTATGAACCAAAATAAGCAGAAAAGTCTCAATAAACATGGGTCCGCAAAGTAACGGTTGCGGAGATATGGAATGTTTTATGTTTTTAGCCCCTTTTTTATTTTGCAAAAACGTTGTGTATTTTCTTATAATAGTTGGTTGATGTTTAGTGAAATAAACAGTACGTATTTGACAGTTGTTCTCAGTGCACAAGTTTTCTTTCGCTATGGCTGGTTACTCTAACGCAGAATTAACAGACATGCATTTCATGTATGGTCGTGCTAATGGGAACGCCACCGAAGCGCGACGTCTTTATGTTGACGCTTATCCAAATCGCCAGATTCCTTCACAACGCATGTTTGGAAGAATTCACCAAAGATTGCGTGATACCGGTTCCTGGAGCAAACAGTGCCATTTATCCGGAAGACCAAGGTCGGTATCCACTCCTAGAGCAGAAGAAGAAATTCTAGTACTGGTAGAGCAGAATCCAGGTACGAGTCTGCGGAGAATATATCAGCCGAGGTAGGAATTAGTGGTCCTCTTGTTTGGAGAATCCTTCACGAGCAACTGCTTTATCCATACCATGTGCAACGAGTACAGGCCTTAAATCCAATAAATGATCATCAAGCACGTTTGTTTTTTGCCGCTGGTTTCTACGTCATGATGCTGAAGACCCTCGTTTTCTTGCAAACATTTTTTTTACTGATGAGGCCGGGTTCACAAGAAATGGAGTGTCTAATTTTCACAATACGCATATTTGGGCCGACGAAAATCCTCTTGCTCTAATAGAATCTGGACATCAGGCACGTTTTTCATTAAAAATTTGGATGGGTATTGTAGGTGACAGGTTTCTAGGTCCTGTTGTTTCACCAAACCGATTAACAGGCGCTGCTTACCTCAACTTTCTGCAGAACACACTGTATGAGTTTTTGGAAGACATTCCTTTGAATCAGAGGCAACAAATGTCGTTCCAGCATGATGGTGCTCCAGCTCATTTTTCCATGGCCGTTAGAGAGCATTTACACCAAACTTTTCCACATAGATGGGTAGGAAGAGCCGGACCTGTTCTATGGCCTCCAAGATCGCCTGATCTTCTAGATTTCTTTGGGGATATTTGAAGACATTAATGTATGGTACTCCTGTAAATAGCCTGGAAGAGCTGCAGGATTAATCAAAAGTGTCAAGAAATCCAAACCAAGGAGGGTGTTTTCGAAACAGTTCGAATATCCTTGAGACGAAGATGTCGTGCCTGCTTGGAAATGGACGGAGGGCACTTTGAACATCTTCGGTAACTTTGTTTTTTGTTTGTTAAAAGCTTCCTTTGTCGGTTTATTCCTAATAAAATAAAATGTTTGAAAAACGAATAGTGGTCCATATCTCCGCAACCGTTACTTTGCGGACCCATGTTTATTAAGACTTTTCTGCTTATTTTGGTTCATACTATTACCTCCTGAAATATTTTGCACTCTTTTTTTAACACCCTGTATATAGTATTTACAGAATTATTGAGTTACAATAATAATAAAATAAAAGGCATTAACTTTTTATGATTTTATCAAAAATATATAATTCAGTTCAAATTAACAACCAAGTGTTCTATTATATTTAACAAAATTAGTAGTGGTAGTAATAGAAGAAGAAACAACGAAACGGCGAATATTAAACAAATTTGTATTTAATTACAATATAATTAAAGTTTGGGATAATTAAATAGTAGTAATTTGAACAATTTCTCTAATGTTACAAAAAGAAACAATACGTATATAGTAATCTAAAAACCAAAGTGAGTTATACCAGAGTTATAATTCTGATTAACTTTAGCTTTATCACAATTATCAGCAATATTTGATAAACAGGTATTTACCATTTTCTTTGATCTAACCTCAATTTAAATATTCTCCATCTGAACACCGCCGTGAATGAGAATTAACTGAACGCAACAGCTCACCACGGCCACAATGTCGTGGTGGAGTGCTGGAACTGCTGTTGTAGGTAGTGCACCTACGCAGTTGCTGACAACCTATCAGAAGTAGGGATATAGAACACAGAGGTGTGTTAAGTTAACACGAAATGGTGTACTTTTAACACATTATTGGTAACTACTCGTATTACACAAATTCATTATATTTTATTATAATACTAGTAATTTTAACACATTTTGTGTAACACGTATAAATAGCCAAACTGGAAAATCTCATTTACATGGCAACTTTTTTTTACAGTGTAGGGAAAACAGGCACATAGAGTCAAGTTCACAAAATGTTTGACACGTATTTTTTTTTATTTTCACGAATTAAAATTTTTAGGGGTTGTAGGGATTCTACCTAGAAATAGCCCTTTGGAGTTGGGTCTTAGCCGATTTTATTATAATCTCGAATGTAGTTATAAATAATCTATTTGATTGTGATTATTATGACATTTTTAGACACAAAAGTCCTAGTTATGCGTATTCATATTTACTTTTTTTAAATTCTTTTCTATTTTTCTTTCAACGTGCATTCTACATTCTACACAAAAAATATACCTAGGTTACCTTTTTTTATTTGAGACTTAGCTTTCTAGCAAAAGTTGCTAAAGCTGCAATTGAAAAATGTAACACACAACTAATAAGGACAAGACAAATAATTTTCAAAATGAACGAACAAGCGTTCGTGTGGTATTTGGTGTAATAGTTATTAGATTGACGTGATATACATCGAGTTTCACTGCACTGTTGATAGATTCAATCAAAATATGTTTCTTCAAAAATTGAAAACATTTTTCTTCTCAGATGTATTTGTGTTATATTTTAACTTTTTAATTGTCTGACATCATACCGTGATTTTAAGTCTGGTCAATTTCTGGTTGCAGCTGGTGTGCCTCAGGGATGAGTGTTGGGACCTTTATTATTTATTATATTTATAAATGACGTCACTGTTGATATTTACTGACTATTCTATGCTGATGCTATAAAAAAATATTCTTCTGTTAGCGGCACTTATGACTAATTACTTCAAAGTAATATAAATAAAATGAATGTGTATAGTGTTTTCTAAATATTAGTAAGTTTTATTTTCAAAAGAAAAAAAAACACTGACTACAAAATGAATAATAATGTTTTATAGTAATTGAGTTTAAAGATCTAAAGGATCTTTTTTTTCGAAATTAACCGACGTTATCTGATTTCTTTTCAAATTTTCCATAAAAATATTAAATAAATTATACCTATAAAAATATAAGTATTTTCAGTATTGTCTGAAGCTGTTTATTTGTGGCATAATTTTAGTTTTTCTTTAGTTTTATTGGGTTTTTGCCACACTTCTGAAAAAATAATAAAGAAGGTGGATATAAATTTTCTGGCATTTGTAGACCCCATAGATTTCGTACAAGAACCTTAAATGTTTGATTACGGACTAAAGTGTCTAGCGAGGATTATGGCGGTTTGTTTTAATCCGCACACTGCGATGTACACCAGCATAATTTTAAACTACACCAGCATGCTCCTAGATAACAAAACTACTGGCGTGATATTTGCTAATTAAGTTCACAGATTCCGGATATGAACTGCTTTGGTATGGCGTAGCATAAAGGGAAAATTTAATTAAAAAATCAAATACATAAAATGTGGACATTATTTTAACATCGATTTTGGAAATTTTAATCCTAGGTCAATTTTGTATTCAGACCAGATATTTTTAATATACTATGTATGATTTTAAACGTATTTATTGATCTGTTCAACTTGTATCTACATTATACAATCATAATGTCATTAATTTTAACTACGTATTCGGAGTGATTTGTTTTCTAATGATAAACTTCTTGTTTGTAATCTAAAAGGTATGTATTTTGTATATTCTTTGAGGCGCGTTTAAAAATTGTAGCATTTTAAGGTATTCATTAAGCGTTTTATCAAGTTCCGACGTAAAATTAATTCATCATGTCCTCGTAATACAAGTTCAAGACCTCCGCAAAATTGTATACAGTAAATTATTCGTACGTTGATATTCCCAAATAATGTAAATCGCATATGATTATGAATATGAATCAGAATCAAATCCATTACTCATGATCAGTAGGTACCGAATAACACAGACGCAAATGTGCATTAAAATATTCCTTCCAATGTTTACCTTTAACTTTCTACTTGTCTGACATCATATCGTGATTTTAAGTCTGGTGAATTCCCGGTTTCTGCTGGTATGCCTCAGGGGTCAGCATTGTTATTTATTATATTTATAAATGACTTTACTGTTCATATTTACTGACAGTTCTATCATGATGCTATAAAATCAGATTCTTCTGTGGGCGGCATTTGTGATTGTGAATTATTTCAAAGTAATCTAAATGAAATGAATGTTCTCTAAATAAACCTCCTCGAAATATTAGCAAATGTAATGGTTTTATTTTCCGTAAAAAAATGCACTTTGACTACAAAATTAATAATATTGTTTTAAAGGAGTCGAGTTTAAATATCTAAAGTTTGTTTTACTCAAAATTACTTGAAAATAACCTTGTGTATTGACACATGTTACCTGAACATATCTTCAACGTCAAATTTTTCATAAAAAATGTTAAAATAATACAAATCGCATTTGATTGTGAATATGAATCAGAATCAAATCCATTATTCATGATCAGTAGGTATCGAATAACACAGACGCAAATGTCTATTAATGGTACTTATGAATGTTTCCACTGCTCTGTTCAGTAGAAGACAATCGCGGTCTTTCACTACTTCACTATACCCAACTTGAGTTGCAATTTTATTTAGGCAAATAGAAAATTTTATTAATAATTACAAACTACACAGGCGACACAAATACACGAAATCACCAACCTGTACCACGCAAAATAATGACTGATGGATGAAGAAGGAATAGAAGTCGGTCCTATGCTGTCGACGGTGGGCTCGCCTGCATAGGAAAACGGACCGACCGACCGATTACGCCGGGTGTTTATAAAAATTCAAAATTATTGTTTGTTTCTGTTATTATTTAGCGGTTCTGCAGCTCTTCAGCGCTTGTCATTGAGTAGACATTAAAAACAAGGTTATTTCAAAAACTTTTGTAAAATTATCTATAGTTGTAATGGGTTTGTAATTTTCAACAACGCTATTAGAACCCTTTTTATGGACTGGAATAACCACCGACAGTTTTAATATGTTATGTAAAAAGAGCATAACAAAACATGAAATTTTACCCATTTTTATCAGCGTATGCATTACTAAATTTCATCCAACACAATGATATTGTTCTCGCATCCATATAGACCGCGTCGCCCCAGAAGGACATTTACAACCCTGCAGGATCTAAACGTCTAATCGCGACATTAATCCCCCTGCAAATTTGAATCCCAGAATGTCTGGAGCAATTTTCGCAGTCGTAGGAATTTTCGTCCGAAACTATAGGCTCCCGGGACGTATACCAGTAAATGGTACGTAAGACCCGAGCCAAATTAATCCCGCCCCTGTGACGGGATGCGTAGGGTCTAGATTGCAGGAATGCCGTTCCGAAGCTCGTTTGGTAACACGTGGGGTATTTCATCTTTTCCACGGGCAGCCCAACGCCGCTGTCGGGGCCAGGGTAGCGACGATTTATCTTATTTTGTGCTGCCATGTGCATAGCATCTTTTCGAGGTGGTTGGATTTGTTTGTTTTGAAATTGATTTATCCTTCCAGCGGTACAATAACAACCTAAATTCGGGCTGATTTTTGTCTGGCCTTGTATAAAAATAAATTAAAATCATAGAAAGCAGCAGAATAGTATATACAGGGCGTGACAACAAAATAGGAAATTTCTGCGAAGGTGACAAACCTCATAAAAATAGGATAATAATTATTAATGATACTAGTTCGAGATAAACACTACAGGATGTTTCAGAGTTGAAGTGACAAAAGGGGAGATTCTGCTCAGCAAAACATATTTAAAAAGGTTAATATGGACATGGGTCCGCAAGTGCTTCGTTTCCGAGATACAGGGTGTTATTTAAAAAAAATGCTTTAGCGGATTTGAATGAAATTGTTATCATGTTTTGTTTATATTTTCATAAAGAAACACAAGGCCATTTTTTTAGTAATTCCTAAGCATTATTATATTTCCTTATGGACTTCAGAGACGTGCCAAGTTTTTCGAAACGAACTGAGACACTAAAAAAAGTCAAGAGACACAAATGTACTATTTTTAGTGGGTTTATCTGAATATTACATAAAATAGATATACGATAATTGTTATAATAAACAGTAAAAATTGAATTCAAATCGGCTATAGCCTTATTTTAAAAATTCAGTTCTTTAAAAAACTTAACACCCTGTACCTCGGAAACGAGGCACTTGCAGACCCATGTCCATATGAACTGTTTTACATATTTTACTGAGCGCAATCTCTCCTAGGTTTTGTCACTTTACAAATTTTGTTAACAAAGTTCATAACGTGTATGTATTATTCAAAATTGAATCTACGACGGCCCAAATAGATATGATTTGCAGATTCTATTTACATTAAAATATCAGAAACGTTTTCATAAATTGATATTAAAAATTATTAGGTGTTCTTATTTGACTATTCATGGCAACCACAGCTATTTATTGTTTTAAATTTTACTTTCACAACTTCATTATTGGCGTCCAATGTTGTGTCATACATTCAGTTTTAGTGAGTGTCTTCGGATATCGAAAACATTGAGCAAAGCGTACGAGCAAAGTTATGCAAAACTTGAAGGCCTTACTTTGTAATGTTTCTTGTAGTTTTTTAAATATAAATTGCCATTTTTCTGAAATAATATTTGTGCATATATTTTAGATCGATGAAATATGTTTTGCTTTCAAAAATACATTGAAAAATGTGTCAGGTATTTTCTTTAGATTATATAGATAGTATCATGATTTTAACAGTTTGAAGGAGGTAGAGTTCCCCACCAAAAATGATCACACTTAGATATAACTTGTCTAAAACAGAACTATTTTCTATAAAAATTGAACGGCTTTTGAAAGGTCCAAATAATTAATTTATGAAAAAAAAAAACGAATGAATATAACAAATGTGATTTTTAGATATGTTATATTTCATTAAATGGAACACAATGTATTTTTTAAACTTTTAAAATCTACACTGTTTGACTGACTTCAGCGGCAAAACCGATCCGCTTATATATCTTTTTAGGATTCTCAAAGTTTCTTTGACATCGAGAACGTGTCAAGAATTAAATAGAATATAGCCTGGACTATTCCAGAAAACGTCAAAATAAAGGCATCACAAGAATTATAAATTATAACGCAAACAGAAACATAATTAACAAACTAAAAGATAGGTGAGCTTCCCTAACAATAATTTACTGATGGCAAGTGATGTAATCGCTTATCAATGGTATACATGTGTAGAAAATGTTATTTTACCTGTGAGTAATATTCGTATTTAAGAAACCTACACCAGATAAAAAAATAATTACAGTAATTTTTTTTAGCAAGATTTTTAATATTTTTTTTGTCGTTTTATCTGTTTATTACTAGATGTTTACATTAGAGTCAGTAATATTAATCCTATTACAGGCATTGTACCTATTTCATATGACAGTTTTTTTTATAGCCGAGGGCATATTAAAGGTACCTATATACTTCAAAAAATCGTACCAAATACATCTAACGTTCCGTCGTGGATCACAGTATTCTAATATTGTGGCAGCTGAAGTGATAAATTCCACGTGTGCCAGGATATGAAATAGCGCCTGACTGAATTTTTGTAATATGAAAACATTTTTTGGAAGGAAACTCCTAATGATTGATACTTTGCTGGGTGTAGGTGGGACTTTCTACTTTTATGACAACCGTTTTCGATTTAATTTTTCTTTAAATGGTTTGGAACATTTATTTTTTAGATATAAGTACAACAGCAAACAAGAAAAAAATTGTTAGAGTTCCAATAACTGAAAATAATAAATTAGACTGCTATCTCATGTATGAAAAAGTGACAAAAGGAAGACTCAACTCAAGTAACAATTTTAGTTTTTTAATAACCTACAGGATATTCATAAGAACTGTTTATAAAACCACTAATAAATCTAAATAAAAAGGACCCAAAGAATAATGATCTTCAGGAGGTTGTCAAAACTAAATGTTTAGAACAATTATTATAAAACTTACTTAAAACAACTTATCATGTTGTCTAGATGCAAGCTTAGGAAGTTTAATAAAACCTACAATGAGAGTATTTTGCCTTAAACAAAGGATTTTATTGAAACTTTCTTGCTGCCATTAAAAATAAATTTCCATATTCATATTCCAAGAATATTTTAATTTACTGTTGTTTGCAAAATATTTTACACTCATACGAGAAGAATAGAGCATCATTTCAATAAAATTATTTTGTTACCAATGCCTTTCCAAAAAGCTGTTTAAATAATGTCGATAAAAAATTTTCAAACGACAAACAGTTTACTGATGAAATGTATCAAACTCCTTCTAAAATTTTAATACCCTCTTTATGTTTCCAGTTTTATAACAATTCTTACATTTTATAAAAACTTATTGTAATTCAAAAAATCAATGTTTTCTTTAAAATTGTTATAAAACCTCTTTGATATAATCTATATGCATTAAAATAATTATTAAAAATAGACGACGTTTTGTCAAAAATGGACACGATATTAAAATGGCGTCCTTTGGAATAAAACTTCTTTATTTTCGTTAAATAATTATCAAGATATTCAACTCGCGAGTGTTCTTTTATTGTATTTACATTTTGCTGGGTATAGTTTAAATACATATTGAATCTATATTTATGTTAATTGGTACGTCTAGTGATTCATAAATATGAGCAATACATATTCTAAAACCCTGATGCCAGTATTGACCTTTCTCCAATATTAGAAATAATTTCTTGGGGAGTTCTTAAAAGACTCTTTGAATGAAAAATTATAGGTTATCGTTTATTTATAATACTTAGATATTTCTGTACATGTTGCATACGAATTTATGAAAGAGTAGGTTATGGTATGCCATCAGCCTAATTCTCGTTAGATATTTCAATTTTATTGAAGTATATTAAAAGCTAATAAAAGTTATAGTATATTTAAACAATAAAGAATGTATTGTTTAATGGCCTACTTTGAGAAGGGTATACATTCTTAAGAGGAGAAGGTTTTTAAAGAGTATATAGGAGGTCTACAGGACTATTTTATAAAGTAGCTTTAAAACCATTTGAAGAATTCATGATTTTATAGTTGCTTGAGTAGATCAAAGTTTCATTCGAATGCTTTCTTAAAACCAAACTGTTTTATTAAGCCCATTTGACGGTAATAATAAAACTTCTACAAAACTACGGCCACAGAAAGCCTACCAAGTTTTATTGTCAAGTTTTAATGTATATTACAAGGATATCGATAAATTATTTCACTCTAGAAATATATTTGGTAGCAGGTCAACCTTCTTTAAAACTAATACATCTACAAACAACCCTCATAAAACCTTTGTAAAACAAGAGCAAGACTAAACAACATTTATTGAATTATATTTGAAATATAAAACAATTTTAGAACTGTAGAATATCAAATACTTTACAATGTTCTGTAATTTTTACCGGACAAACAATCTATGTACTTTTTAAAACAACATTCCTTTTTTGCGTATCGAAAATAACGCTGTATTTTAACCACCCAATATTTTAACCACTTTAATTGCGACCTGTGAGTAATGGTTGGGATTAATCCAGCCAGTTTGGAATACCCTAAGCAACTCTCCCAAAAAGGCAATATCAGTTTGCACTTCCCTAGTGAATATGATGATGTATTACTCAACATGTAGTGTACATGATGTGGTAAATTATCAGCATAGCTAAAGATGCTAATTGAGAGCTAAATTCAATTTGACAAACCCTTTCATACTTGTTAGTGAATATAAATCTAAATTTTAATGGCTGTTAAAGGACCTCCACTAAATTTAGTGAAGCATCGAATGTATTCATTTGAGAAAAATTGTTGGTCAGGGATTTTTGTTAATATGTTATGTTTTTGGTTGAACTTATGGTAAATAAATATTGATTAGCTCATGAAGTATGTAGATATTATTGGAAAATATTTCATCTGCAGGTCACATTATGACTATTATTAACGCACTCATGTGATAATTACGCTGAAATAAATTAGATATTCAATAAAAAAATAAGCGAGATCATATGAAAACTAATTCATTATATAGGAATATTTTGAGTGTGAACATATTTTTTTAGATGTTGATTATACTTTGGATGTTGAGGGAGTATTTTCGGTGTCCAAGGAAATATTCTCGCTTTCGTCTAAAATTTTCGTAGCCGTTTGTTTCTCGTTTTCAGTAGAAGTTTTGATGTGGTCTTCAGCGACAGAATTAGTCTTCCAGCCATCATGTCTTTTGCCCCACATTGCTTTGGTCTTACCAATTAGCCAGATCTTTTTTTTTAAATAAATTTAATTGTATTCTATTTTATATGTATTATATTACTGAATGTTATGTATGACGGCATATACATTATTAGTTTCTACCTAATAATATTAGTAGTGTTAGTTTTACTAGATTATTTTGTTGTATATTTTTTTAATATTTCCTTTATTTTTTATTTAATAACACTATTTCTTCCACCTGTTTATTTGTTTCAATATATTATTTTATTTTTTTCTAAAATTTATTTATGTTGCAACTTTATAATTGCATCGACCATCGCGACCTAGACTACTTATCGTTAGGGTGGTAAAACAATACTTTTGGAAGGCATCATTAGTTGGATATTCCGTAAGGAACACCGAATAAGTACTTGGAGAAACAATGTTTGTCATCGGCCAAGAAATATCCGCGCATTAAGCCGTCACATCCATTTGAAAGTTTATCGAGATATTTCTGTGTAGATGTCGGTGGTGCAAAGTGGCATTGGCTCTAGTGTTGACAAATACTCTTAAGGGAGAACTGGTGTGGAAGACAAACAAGTATAAGTTATGTGTATATGAAGCTTTACGTGAAAATGACTGTGAAGCGACACCAGAAATCCGTAAACATCCGAGGTTTCCCGTTGGTAATTTTTAATACACTCTTCCTTTTGTGAGAAATTTTAATAAATAAACAGCTATTTTTGTCTACTTAGTTTCATTAAGCCGAATAACTACACTGACCAGCAAAAGAACTGAACCACCCAAAATTTTGCCAAAGTTTTTATTATATATTGTAACCTCTAAATTAGGTTATCGTTGAAACACGTCACGTAGACAAATAATATTTATTGTCACTCTTGATAAATACAAGAAATCTGCTTCAACAAATTCACAACTGTCAAATACTTTACTTTGACGTTTCAGTCATTCGCGTTCGACTGCTCAATATAAACTGACTCCAGCGGCCGAAAATGATCTGCTTATATAGGTTTTTACAGTTCTCGAAGTTTCTGAGATTTCGAGAACGTGTCGAGAAACAAATAGAATATAGCCTGGAATATTCGGGAAAACGTCAAAAGAAAGGCATCACAAAATTATAAATTCTAACATGAACAGAAACGTAATTTACAAACTAACGAGGTAGGTGAGCTTCAATTATAAATTCTAACGAAAACAGGAACATAATTAACCATCTAAAAAGGTAGGTGAGCTTTCGTAACAATATAATAATATATTGTTTTCTCGAAAATTGTTACATTTTCATTAAATTTTTAATTGACTAAGTGAGTCTTTTTTGTCACTTAGCTGCTAAATACCTTTATGTTCTAGAACGTTAAAGTCTTTTTTGATTTAGAACACAAAACAAATGTCAAAATAATTTGTCATTTTTGTTTATAATTTATTTTTCGGTAAGTGTAAATTAAAAATGGTGATATTGCAGTGAGTTAAATTATTTTCTTTGACATTGAGTGTAATTTTTAACATCGAATATACCGACCATAACGTAGAATGTTTAATTTTATGTTCGAAAGGTGCCTGTGATACCACTTCGGACACATTATGAATTTTCTTCGAACTACACCATCCTTTGAATTCGTTGTAGGCAATTTCGTACTGTCTCGACGATTTTTTGAGAATTAATTGTGAAACAGCACTTTGTGCCGCTTCCAATATTTCCCCTGGTATGCTCGTCTTCACTTTCCGAGCTAATTTTTAATTAAACACTCTTAGAATATGAATTACATTATATAATTCTGACTACTTTTTCAAATAACTAACTTTTATTGCTTATTAGGTTGCCATCGTTATGATAGTCACCGCGCCTAAACAGTCTTGATTCAAACACGATTCAAACGATTTCAAACATTAATTAAATTGTTATACATATCACAATTGTCTGATTTTATTGCAATTTTAGAAAAAATATTGTTTGTATCTCTAACGTTGCTTTTACGTCATCGAATGGATATTTTGCCTCGGTAAGCAAAATAGCTTCAATTTTTGAACGCAAAAGTACTATTTCGCGTTCTAGATACAAAAATAACTATTATAGCTCCATCGAATAAGACGATTCCTTTGTCAAGTTGTAAGTATTCTCGTCGATTTTACAGTAGGCGGTAATTTTAGAAAAATTGTAGTGCCGTCTGAGATATATATTGTAGCGCAAAGCAATATTTCTTGCAAGGTTTGATGAAACCGAATTTTCAACAATGTTTTGAGCGAAGCATAAAAGTTTCATCAAAGCAGGTCGTTCTTCTTGTAATTTTGCACGTCGTCATAAATTCCCATTCTGAATAACTTTTTCAAGTCACATTTTGTTGTAATTTCAGCGGAAAAGGCTCTTTACCTGAAACCAAAACAGTTTCTACTCGGTGCACTGAATATTTCAAATAGCATTATTTCAAAAAGTGTACTCCTAACGACTTCAACAAGATATACCTTTTTCAGATAAAAAAAGGTAGGAGAATCAATTGTTTGAATAGTCAGATGGATACACTAAGCCACAAAAAAAGTTATGTCATCTAAAAGAAGCATGATGTGGCGCCCTCTACTAATGACGTCAAAATTTATATCAAATTTGAATTTCTCGTCCTGAAAAGTCTATGTATGCAAGTATTTGGATTTTTTAAAAAGTTGTTTACAAATATCGTATCTTTTTAACCATCAACTTTTGACTAAGGTAAGTTCGGCAACATCGCATTATTTTTCTGTCAGGAATTTTCTTTTGTCCTATGTTGCATTTATTTCTGGACACCCTGTACAACCCCGTTTAGTATCGACACTTATATTCCTTTTTCTATATTATTTGTTTTAGTATGTGAAATAGCAATGCAAACATTAAATGTTGTTTGTGTACAAAACAAACGATTCAGCTATTATTAATTCAATCAAGGTGCAAAGCTATTGGCAGGAACTGCATGTGGAACCACGGAAACATAATGCAACGTCAATATGTACAAACAGTTCTCCACTTGGTCAAATTAACAGCGCAGCATCGATTAGGCTGGCGATTTACTTCATGCGGAAATTAAATATAGCTTTCGAATCAGTCAGGAAATAGGTAACTTGGATCGGAAAAAATTGCACATGTAAGTTATGGATTGTTCTATTACCCGATTGTTAAGAAATGTTTACAACTTTGCTGATAAAAAAGTGCATTTATATTTGGACATCATAGATGATGTTAAAGTTGTCTTTCATCTACTAAAAATCGTAGTACTTTACGCAAGGGTAGATACAATGATACCTTAACACCAAGGATAGATAAAGGTCTTTATTTTGCTTACTTATAATCACTTATTTAAATCATTACCTACTATTTGTGAATACAAATATTAATACTACAATTAACATTTTCGAGAAATATGCGTGGTAATGGAAGAATCATGTTTTACTTCGACCAGGATACCCGATGTATTGGCTCCAATGGTCTGAGTTTCCACGTTTTAAGTATGTATTCTGATACAGCAATCTTGTTGGCTACTTATTCCTCAATGTATGTCTCTGCTATGGAAGAAGACTGCTAACCACCGAACCGCTTTACTGTTACCAAGTCTAACGCTTCATAGTGGTAATATCAGCCCCAGCATTGGCCAGTAATGTTGCCGAAGAATGCCTCATTCCATGTCCGGTAAAACTTTCTGGATCAGAGGGCCCAAGAAATGCAGCCACTTTTGAAAACGTTTTCGAAATTGTGTTGATGCCTACATGTTGTGTAGTACATTTTCCAGCCACATATCGCAAGAAAAATCTCCCACCGGCATTTCTAGGCCGCAGATGGATGTATTTTCGACACATTTCTACAGCATTGACTAAAAAAGCGTCTTCCATGATGGTGAAACTTCTTCAAATATTTGTTTTCGTATCCGGAATGAGTACGTATAGGTAACTGCCTTTGTCTTGGCCATGGGTGATATCCAAAAAAGGTTAATTCATTGCATCGCCAAGCACCTGCGACTCCCAAATAACTGCTTTAACTTGTAAACATTCTTCATCCGGTGCTTTTTTATTTTTTTATGATTTCTTGATTCTACTGTCATATATGAAGTAAATTTGAAATAATAATACCTATGTGCATTTTCAACATTGATTTTAGCATGGAATATTTTTTCCACATCGAAGAGACAGCAAATCCCTTCTTCACACTGAAAAAGTAGGATAGTAGAATTTCTTCTGTAATTGCTTGCTTGCTTTTTTCTTCATTTATTGAATTTCACTAATTCTTTCTCGTAGAAACTTTTGCTTTTCGCTGGTAGCAGACGTAATGTTGTTTCTTGGGCTTCTTGATGGATTTCAGCCTAAATGAAGAAATTCTCAGCATTCTCACTCATTTTGTGTGTCGATATTGCAATTTTTTTCACTCTTGTTGACATAGACGCATGTTATAGAAACGATTCAAAGACTTTAGTATTTAGCTGACAATCAAACTTGTCAAATATGACTTTTTTCAAAACCATAATATGGTTTTATCACTTTTTTCAAAAATGATATAAGTAGATTGGTTTTACTGACTTAGTTATGATATGGCTATACATATATATTTCTTAATTATTTTTTTTTTATTTTGGAAGTAATTTCATCGCTAAGTTAAAGCCGTAAAATTGGCGGCAAAAACATATTTGAGTGGTGTATTTTGAGTTGCATAATTCGATGACGTAGCAAAGTAGTTATCATTATAAGATAAATTTCAGATGCACGTGCGAGTGTTAAGATGACTGCAACAAATAAATTTTATAAGTGGTGTTTTGTACCATCTTGTCCAAATACTAATTGTAATTTGTATGACTTCACTTACACAGTACAAGTAAAACACAACCGCGCTTATCGGCTCAACAACGTGGTGAACATGAATGAAATGACAGAATGATTGTCAAGTCAAATTCCAAATTCCCGCAACCAACATAACTGAGAACTTTCTACCCTTTCTAGAACTACTTTCCTACGTCATCACCAATAAGAACGCCTTTCGAATCAGCTTTAAATTTTAGACCATTTTAAACGACATAATATAATTTAGTAAAACAATATATACAATACTAATTAATGAAATATATATGTTTTATATACTATTTACTTTATAAAAATTCTTATTTGAACCAAATTCTGAATTATGGAAGCAACCCTAATCTCTTAATTGACCGGTTTTGGCCGTGGTCGTGGATAAAACGTTAAATTACATTCGGGAAATTAACCAGCCTTTAATCTTCTCGAAAAAAATATAACTCTCGGCTATGCCTCGAGAGTCCATTTTTTCTCGTGGATTAAAAGCTGGTTAATTCCCTTATATAATTAATAACCATTATCGTCTCCCAAAAATCTTTATATTTAAATTATTTGTTTATATTTTATACTGAACAAACAGCAGTTTTTAACGATTTTAAAGGAACTAGGACAGTGATTGAACCGTCTTCATTATTTCAAGTATATTTGTTTATTATATGTTTGTTATTAACACTTCCAATCAAGTGATGCAATTTAAATTGTCATGTAAACTCAATTCGATATTTTCCCTATATTCACTTAATTTACATTGAAATATGTCCATATACCTGTCACAAAACAGTTAATTAATTTCAACTGAAAATGTAAATCTTTTATCGAGATCATTTGAAATCAAACTCGGCCGTTTGACAGGTAAAAAAGGTAGATACAATTATTGATTGTGCGAAGTATATGTTTCATGTAATTTTGTTCATTGCGTCGTTTCATTTTGTAAATTGAGTAAACTATTTACTCTTTAGATAGTAATTGTTTCAAATTAAATTGATTGCATTGCATTGTATGTTTTTAATAGTATACAAATAGATATTTCAGCTATACTATGTAACGACGAAATAAAGCATAAAATGGCATTTTTTGTGCTATCAATGGTTACAGTGAATGTGTACAGCACATATCTGATTCCATCAATAGTAAATTTATTATTTTGTTGCGTTCATATTTTATAAGACTCCTATCATATTCACTTTTCCATTGGTGTTTTTTTAAATAGCTATCCATTGAATCTGGCTGACGAATATAATATTTTTAGTTATAATATATCTAAGACATTGATAATGTACCAGATACCGTGCTTGAGACATTTGACATATAATTATGAGGCATTTGGTAATGTTATAAGGATCTTCGATCAGAAAATTAAAAAAAAAGAAAACAAGTCGCAACAAAACAACTATTCACTTAAAAGTACAGCTGGTAAAGACATAGTTATTAAAATTTGACATGACATTAGATTGCCTAATTTTTTTCTGCTATAGAAGATCTATTACCACGCGTAGCAATTATGACCTTATCGAGGCGTTCTTGGTGGATGTTTAAGTATGTTATAGAATTTGGATTGATATGACCAGTAATTTTCAGCAATTGCTGTTCTTGCACACCATTTTTTTTGCTAATTCGTGAACAGCAGTTGATCTGTTCGAATGTTTTGCTATCTTTTTGTCCTTTAAATTCAGGCCAATAGCCTCATCAAACGATTTAGTCCATCCATTAATAGTATTTTTTCCAACAGGAACATTATCGGTTTCCGTTTTCCAGTGTCGATTAGGTTTTAAGAACAGCAGTGGTGAGGTAATGTTCGCCTTGTTTTGATATCAGTTAATAAAAAACGCGTACAGGGCAGTTTTGACTTTCACAATCTATCGCTTTGACTTTCGCAATCAAGCATTAGCTATTTGTACAGCTTTTTGAATCGACTTGGCAAGTTTTACTTAACACTAGATTATATTAAATGTGATTTGTTGTAGATCCATCGTTATCCATTTTCCTTTTCCTAAAAATGGGTTATTAAGTGCTTGTTGTAAAACAGATCAATATTTTGCTGTAGAAGTCCAAATTTTTCAATTTACCGCCTTTAAAATTTATAAAATGCAAAGTATCCTAACAGCATCACAGGATTTTTTCATTAATATAAAGTAGCCTATGTCCCTTTATCACTAGAGTTTGAATGCATATTGAAATTAAACATATCTCGTAAGTATCCTTAAGTACAAATAACTCCTAAAATTGTTAAAATTCAGCTTAAAAAACAATGTAGTTACAAGGACCAGAAATCTTTAATGTTGTTATCCGTTAAATGTTTAAATGGATTGGGTGATTTGTCTTACATGACAAAAAAATAACGAAATTTTAATTGATATTTGAACTGTCAACAAATTTTCAATAAATATAAACCACATGCCTCACGATATCTCCTAGAAACCAAATTTATTACAAGCGATTTGGAACTTACCGCTAAGGTCCGATTTAGAGGGTTTTATTTGCACATCCCATGTGATGAATGTTTTATTTGACGATTAATATTTAAACATACCGGTCAGAGAATACCCTTAATCAAGTAGACAGTCCAAGAAGATGCAACAGAGCACACACAACCATGAGCAGTAATACACAAATATTTTCTTTATAGAATTTCCTCCATGAACTTTGGCTACGTAAACATAGACAAGAATACAACTTTTATAAGAAGGTAAAGCTTCACGTCATCATCAATTTTACCATTTTATACCAGGACAATGTATTTTACACGTTTCTTACGCTGTACACAATGGTACAGTATGATACCCTTTCTAGGGTATTGAGTTCAACTAAAAAATACCGAGATCAGAAGGTTCAGTTAGAAAATCAAGATTTATAACAGTAAGGTTCTTTCGCAGACATTGATAAATGGAACTTACTATGATTTTAGCTTTTTTAAGGACATCAATCCACCGGGAGAAGGCACTGAGACGTCATTCCTTTACGTAGGACCAAAGTAACGTACTAGATGTGGGTACGAAATTATATAGGGTGATTCAGAACGTATCTAAAAAAAATTGGAATATACAGGGGACTATTACAAATATATTATAAAACAAAATCGAACAGGGTAGTTCAAAAATTATTTAAGAATACACTTCTGCACGACACTGGAAACTGGTCCACTGTAAAACCTGATAATGCGGCAAAACATGCAATCGGCGACCGAACAAAAATTGGAAGGAAATTCCCAAGGAAATAAATAAATAACATTTTATAACGCCTATTTTATACAGCAATTTCATCTGCTTTTGTCGCTATTGTTACCAATTATTAATAGATTGATTAATTTGTGGTTTTAATTAATAAAGTAGTTTCATATACCTGATATATTATTATTTTATTATTATTATTATTATTATTAATAAATAATTAGAGATGAAGCTAAAAGTTTCTTGTGCTCTTAGAACAAAAGATAAATTCATCCTATAAATGGCTGATAACATAGTAAAAACAATTAATAAAAAAACAGAAAAAATTAAAGTACAATATATATGAATACAATATAAATATTAGAAATTCATAAGAAATCAATCACATTGGATGTTGATTAAAGTTATAGTCAAGTCTATTCTTAAAAGAATTTAGAGACGTTGCTGTATCTACATTATCTGGTACATCGTTCCATAGATCGAATATCCTGTTGGGTAGAAAATGTTGTCTGTTACGTGTACGAAAGCTTTCCTTTTTAAGTTTGAATGAATTGTCTCTAAGACGGGAGTCAGACTTTAAGTCAAACATTACCTGTGCCTGTGGGCAGTACAGTTCGCCATGTAGGATCCTATAAGTTGGAATAAGGTCACCTCGATTACGCTTTTTTCTAAAGATTGAATACGAAGACGCCGAAGACGTTCTTCATACGAAAAATATTTAAGACCAATTGAAAGTTTGATGGCTCGCCTCTGAACCCCCTCTAGTCTTGCGTGGCTTGCTTTAATAGTGGAGACCATATGGCCACCGCGAACTCCAAATGGGGGCGAATGTAGATTTGTATAACTTCAAAAATGTATCCAAGGTAAGATTACTGAAAGATTTTCTGATCATAAAAATCAATTGATTACATTTTTTCACTGTCTTGGCAACTTGTGCACTCCATGACAGATTTTCCATTATAATTATTCCGAGATCGTTTTGTTGTGAAACGCTTGGCAATTCTGTATCATCTATATTGTATACTACTTTAGGATTAGTTCTAGACATATGGAGTATACAACATTTAGAAGGATTTAGGTATGCAGCATTCGGAACACCAATTACTAATAATATCTAGATCATCTTGTAGGTAAAGAGATGATGATGAAAATAGTTTAAGATCATCTGCATATGGTAACGCTTGGGAAGTACACGTATTCGTTAGGTCAGAAACATATACTAGGAGCAGAATTGGTCCAAGAACCGAACCTTGTGGAACACACTTATACTTGTCTTGTAAGTAACATGTAAGCCATTTTTGACACTTGAAAAACTAATGTAAAGACACATCACAAAAACATTTAATACCTACAAAAAGTAATCGGTTCAATATTCGGAATCGCCTGGTTAGAAACTACAGTAGCCCAGCGATGTAAAGGTTGAAAATACTCGTACTACATCTTCAATAATTTTTTACTCGGAAAGTATAAGGAATTTACAAAAATCTTTTTACGATATTGACTCCATTTTTCATCTATTCCCATTATTTTTTAGATAAGTTCTGAATCACCCTGTATACAGGGCGTGTGAAACGCCTCTTGTAAGAGAAAACAAAATTTGGTGCTGAAAATTGCCTAGGACTGAGCTGTGCTTGTTTAAGAAACAAAATGCCATTAATACATATTTGTGCAAAGTTTCAATGTTCTGAGCCTACTTTGATTTTTTGCACGATTTTCAGATTGAAGTGCCGTTTTTATATTATTTTTTGTGATTATTAGTAGTAGAATCATTTTCTGTCATAATTATTGTATTACCGGGGGTCAGAAAAAAAACAATAAGATTATTATGTTTCGTTTGGTACAATTTATCATCCAGCAAAATAATAGCACTCATATTCCTGACATCCTGTAGGTATGGTTGGGTAAAATGTTAATTGATCTTGAAAAATATTGTCGGGGGTAATACCATAAGAGCTCAGATTTAGCCGGATATTTTTTTTGTTTTTTTTTCGAGTACTTACTGTCGTGGCAATTTAACGACAGCTGCTGCGACACGAGTTTTGTCGAACAGCTGGAGTTAAATTACCTACGAAAGTAAGTACGAGAAAATAAACATAAAAAAATATCAGGCTCAACATCTGAGCTCGCATGGTATTTGGTAAGACAATTTCATGAATAGAATAATGTCCAAATTGATGATTGGCTTTTTTAGTATTTTTAAGGATACAATTTTCGATTTCATTTACTATTTCTTTTTCACACGTATTACCAAATCGAGACATTTGGATAAATTTGTGATTTTGACATCTAACAATTTTAAACTGACGTTATTTTTAATAAATAAAGTAACATAGCGTTGCTATGATAACGTAATTTATCCGCTTTTTTTATCCAGTTGCATTTTCTGTTCCTTCCTATTTAGCCGATAGCAAACCACGATTTTTGCGTTCGTCAATGGGATTTTTTATACATGAGTGAAATTGTCGATACAAAAGTTGACTGGCAAGACTATTATTATATTTTTCACACAATATGCCCTGTAAGTTTCAAATTAAACATACAGGGTGCTTTAAAAACGCAATATGAGGAAAATCTACGTGCATGATAAAAAATTACATTATTATATGTATGAAAATACTCGTTTAATTAAGAAAAGTTATTCCTAATATATTTAGATCAGTGTATCGTCACCTAAGGGATATCTAAGAGTTATCACTTTCAACATGACTGAGCTGATGGTACCATGATCGCATTTCTTTCAACTGACACCGTGTTTCAAACGGCACCGGTCTCCCCTACATTCTTTCTTTCCATCGGAATATCTCAAATTTATTTTCTCCATAAAAACATAAAAGCTTTCGTATTACCATAACGCATAAAACATAGAAGTGTCGTCAGGAATGATAAATTTAATTATCTGGATTCCCGGTCACATTTTCTCGCTCGATACTCCCTTGAAAGGAAAAGGATGTTATCTAATTTGAAACGAGGTCGGTGTATATATAAAGACCATCGCGAGGTTATCAGATTATTTTATAAATATATTATCCCGAGATTCCCCGTCGACTTCAATTTTATGTCCTTCAATGCGTCATAAATTACTTCCAGATATGCCTCAGGCCGTGCTCGCTGGGATCTCCTTGGCAGACATTCGGGTTCGATTTATATTAATCAGGGGTTGCTTGAAACAGCTCTGCACTTGATCGTAATTCGAAACCTTGGATCTTTTATCAAGACGCGAATTTAACGTAAAATACGACAAACAGTTGTCAGAACTGCGTTTGTAATTAGGTGTAGGATAATGTACGTGAGTTTAGTTATTAGAAATTGCTCAACCAGCAAAACAGTTTTATAATTTTTAGGTTATACGATGATTATATTTTATTATTATTGTTTTAGTATAACGGCAAGTACAATTACGTTTTTGTCAGTACCTAACTGAAATATTTTATGAATTTATCACAAGACAAGGCAAGAACGTTTTGGCCGCTAAATTATAAAATAGCTTATACGGCAAATTTATAACTGTGTTATAAACATATGTGATAAGATTATAAAACATTTTAACTATAATATTTTTTTAGTAGTGTTCCGTAGTCTTTCTAACAGCGCTATAAAAATTGTTTTTACTTCTAAGAGCAAATAGTTGTAATATAATTATTGTATAATATTATAATATCACAAGAGCTTAAATTATTTCCGTAATCTTCAGAATTTCCTGAAATAATTTACGCTTGTGTGATATTCGGTAAGAAATATTCACACCCCAAGTATAAATTAAACCTGACATTTTAAATTAATTTGACTTGGTCAAGGTATTATTGTTGTCATTTTTAATCGATCGTTCTTTAGCAATTTTAGGTCACTAAAGGTGGTAATATATACAAGTAACACGAAGCAATTTCAAAGAAATTCATATGTACGTAGGTAGATCCATCATATTTCGTATATGCTACAAAAATGTCGTATTATTGCTACTAAAGACACCAAAGTCTTATAAAATTGTTGTCTAGTTGATTTGTTGCTATTATATAACTATTTTTTAATGGTATCCAACAGGCCTTACAAAATCACAACAGCGAATAAAGTGTTTTATAATGTGCCAATTTTAGTTGCATGTTCTCTTTAATTTTAACATTGGCGCATCCACCATAATTTCGAACAATATCAAAATAATTTCCTTTAATGGTGTTTATGGTGCCAAGTTTGGTTGTATAATTGTTTTATATACAATTTTACAATGTTTTTCTGATTTATGCTTTTTGTAGCTGTTCTCTTTAATTTTAACATTGGCGCATCCGCCATAATATCTTTTTCATGCCAAATAAATCGGAGGAAATTTACGACGATCTTTGACTACATTACAGTATCAATCCAGTGATGTTGGCAACCTGGACTGATCTTGATCATTGGTTTTATAAGCTTCGCTATCTTGATAATCAATTCTTATTATGACTTACATTGATATTTTCTGGTAACGTCATACCTAAAGAGAGTTTTGTTGTTGATTTTAATTACAAATTACAAAAAAAAAACAATTATTTCACAGTTTTCCCAACTAAATTTTCAGTTTTTATATATAACTACGTTGGCAATTTTTGACCAATCTAAAGTTATGTAAAATTACAGAGAATAATTTTGTAAATGAAATAAGTACACTATAATATTACAGAAATAAACATGTGCATTTTCCATTCTTCTTTGTAACATTGTATTGTTTGTCCGTCATCTAAAAATGTATTGGAATGTAGGTAGGTATATCATTCGCATTAGAAAATATGTTGAATATTTTCGCTGAAAATACTACATTATTTTTGAAATATCAGTATATACGAGTATTTATTGATATTTGTAAACGTTTGTAGATATACCTGTGTGAAAATAAATATGTTTAGCTCGAATTTTAGTTACAGTAAATTTATAATTAGCGTAACTACAACTAATGTTCATATCTGTTGTAAAGAATTACTATTTTTGCTGTCACAAGGATAAGTATGTTGCTTGAAATAAATGTTGTATAGTTTAGAGATACATGTAATAGCGTAATTTTGTATGCAAACATCTTAACAACGTACCGTTTCAGTTTGTATGATATTTATGAATTGTATAATATTTAAATTGACACAACCTGCAAATGCACACTTAAGAAAATACCATTTTATACTTATTGTCTTACGAAATTTCTCATAAAAAGTCCTTATTAATGAACCATATATGTTTGTTTACTACACGCTAACAACACAACTAAAATTAGGTTAGAGGTTAGGTTAATGTGTTTCTGCGCATGTGCAGTAGAAATCACATGAAAACTTCTGTAAAATTTCATAATAAATAGAGTAAAAGTAAATAGTTCGATTGTAGTACATTGTACTTACCGCACTATTTCGGAACTGTCCTAATTTTATTAGGTAAAAACACATACCTACACTCGATCAATCCTTAATATATTACGTAAATTAAAATTTTCCGTAAATGTTATGTCAAAAGAACGTATCAAAATATGGAAATTTCCACTCATTTTTATCGGTGTAGAATCAGCATGAAAACGGTTGAATAAGTGGGAGAATTTTTAAATGAAAAAAATTACGTTTTGCGTAGGTTCTGCTTTATTTTACAACGAAAGCTAAAACTAATTGAAGGAAGGATTTTCCTCATATTTGTGAAAAACAGTGAATGTAAACTTTACTCTAAAACTGCTGCCGCGACGGGCACAGTCTGCGACAAAACAGGAAATTGAAGGAACGGGGAATTTTTACCGGAATTTTCTCTTTTATTTGGTTTCCACTCCAACTTGCAACAGAGGAGAGGGTCTTCTTTTGATGAAATTAATTCAGTTAACTTTTATCGAATTTCAGCTTGAGCCGTAGAATAGGAGATTGTCAGAATCATCATTAACTCGGTTAAGGGATATTTTATAAGTAACTTAAAGTTATCAAGTTCTACCTCTTACAGACGTTGTTGCAAGACATTTAATAAACGATATTCAGAAGGCAAAGTCTTATAGTTTATTATTTATTGGTGCTTATGTTATTTTTACAACTGCTATCATCTCATCTAACCTTTCTCGTAAATATTAGCTAAGTAGACATTAATATGGAACAAAATAAAGCAAAACGCACATTTGACCAACACTGGCAGGCACAGCTTGGCACGACACGCACAGGTTGTGGCGTTTTCTAAAAGTTTATTTATTTTTAAACTGCTTTGAGTAAATTTGGGTTTGATTACGTGAAAGAAGCAACATTAGTGAATTATGTTGGAGCTTAATATTGAAAATATTCTAACCCAAATATATTTGTAAAAATAATTAGAAAAGAATTATAATAGTGTAATGCACAATATTTGGAAATTCTATATTAATTTACTATATTATTTCAAATCTTCGCATACAAACCTACTTCACGTCCAAGAGAATCACTTCAAAAGAGTTAACATACAGCATCTTGTGGTTTTAGTCATGTTTCGTTAAATTTTGCAAATTCATTTTAAATACTTCGTAAATTTGAACATTTCTAAAATTAATTAATAATTAAATCGATTACAATACCCACATCTATTATAACCTACTCATATGCCGAGTGCAACAAAAGCTAGTTTGATGGAATCGAAGCTTTGGTGAATAATTTCTTTGTAACTAATAACTATAATAACAGACGAATCTTAGCTTCTAGTGGCCCTCAACTTAAACTTTTATACAAATTAACCAGAAAAGCAGAATAAACGAAAGTAATCATTCAAAATGTATTAATGATAACTTGACTGAATTTGCCCTGTATACTGGATTCCATGCACACAGAAATACGAACACAAAGATTTATTTTAAACCATTTTTTGTAATTTGTCTAAAAACTGTATGTCTATTTTAGCTATTTCTAAAGAAAATAAGTCATACATAATATTGTTCATTCAAGTTTGTGTGTTTTTTTTAAGGTCGCCGTATTTCTCGCCGCAAAATGATCAAATTTGTGGTGTTTTTAGGTACTGAAATCTCGAAAAATAAAACACGTAGAGCAAAAGTAATATCAAAAATAAAATTACTGATGTTTTGTTTATCCACTTTTACTATTTAAACTCTCCTCAAATAATATAATAATTAATATATAACCTTTAAAATTCACTTGTATGACACACATTATTTCGCTATTTTAACCCCACACTTTAACAATTATTTACATATACTTAAAAACAAAAGTGTAAAATCTTATATGAAGAACTATTTAAGTTTATGTTATAACAATGATTACATCTATACTAGAATTTAAAAAAATACGTATTTTGAAAGATTTCAGTACCTAAAAATGTGCTGGATAGATCGCTTTCTGACATTATATATTGATTTTACTTCGGTACCTTTGAATATTCGCAGGTGGCATGAGATAACATTCTTGTTATTTTCTAAACTCTATATTATTCAGTTCTTAAATGTCTAAAATTACTTGTATTTGTAGAAAACACTATTTGAAGAATACGGCGCCCTTAATACTTACTTTAGTATACATTATTATGACTAGATTATTTTTTAAATATTTATTAAAAATTATTAACATAACGAAATATACGATGAATTCTTTATTATTAAACAAAACATCCATGTACGAGGGCTATCCGGAAGGTGGTACCCGTTTGGGCAATAATGACACAGGAGTAAATATTAACAAATATAAACATTTTTATTGGAAAGAGCATACTTTACACTACTTCTCCACATAATCTCCAAGTAAATTTAGACATTTGTCATAACGTGTGACGAGTTTTTGTATTCCAGCGTCATAGTCCTCCGCCGCCAGCGTATTGAGATACATAGTCACGCCTCGTTTAAGTTCTTCATCGCTGTCAAATCTTTTTCCCGCCAGAAAGTTTTTTGAAGTTTTATGTTGAATTTAAAAGTCCCAAATATATGGTAGCAGAAACGCTGGAAATACTACAACGCTTCCATTCTAAATCCATGCAGAAATTACTGCAATAGTAATATATAGTTGAAGGTTTTATTACTTTAGTTTAGGCAAAATAAAGAACAAATAGCTATATTTGTTTCTTGTAATTACATATGTCTAGGTATTTCTCAAAGTTATCTAATAGTTGTTTGCTTTTAAGTTTTAATAATAATTAACTGTCAGAATTAAATACTAAGTGATTTTCTTAAAAGCATAACAAATTTTGTATGTTAATATTAATTTCATATCCACATTACAATCAGAAGTGGATAGTTACATGTGAATCCTACATAGAACTGGTAAAAGTAATTTAATCTTCAAATAGTAATTTTCCATTAGAATTGTAACATTACATTCTGGTGTGTAATTGCACACTACTGAATTTCTCAATAAATAATCAACAATTCACTGTGTAATATTACAAGTACTTATCACTGTAAATAAAGTGTTATAGTACGGCGTTTATAATGTATGCACATTATAAAACACATTCCTCGCAATATTTGGAATAAGAGAAGTACTATCTTTACATATTCTCATGAAAATTAAATTTCAATTTCTGCGTTGCAAAATTGTCTATAGTACGGTCCTGGACGCAGCGGTTGTAAGCGATATATGCTTATAAATACTAGTACCTGAAGCCACACCGTGTATATTATGTAAAAAACTTGTGACTTACCTCGCATATTTTTCCTTGCAGTTAGGCAATCAGCTCCAGAATACCATTCTCTGGTTGCTATTCAACGAAACGAGTCACGCTAGTCCGGCCCTTGCGAAATTTAAATACGACGCCTCCCGAGGGACAAAATAATTAACGAGGCATTAACTATAATCACAACACTGCATGATTTATCTACCTTCTACCAATTTTCACTTGTTAGCGTTCACTTAAGCACTACAATGGCGGCATATATAAGCGTAACTGAATTAATTTTACCTTAGAGTCGAGTTTGATTAGCTTGTTTTGGGTTAGTTTCAGCATTAGCAAGGTACTATGTCGAATAGAGTTTATATTGGTTCACTTTTTATTATATGTATTATTTTTTGCAAACTAAAAACAATGATCAAGTTTAAAGAACTTTGTGTAACGCAACTTAAAAATGTAACAGAAACTAATTGAAATTAATATAAAACCGATTTAAAAGCTGGCTTCGCAGTATTGTAAACCATTTTTCTCCTTTATTTTTCGACAGAATGACTTCATTTTTTAACTGTAGGTAGTTCGATTTTTGTTTTCTTATAGGCGGAAGTTCGGCCACGAGTAAGTCATAGATATATTTTTTTAATGATTTTTGACGTGTGTTCCATTTCAGTATATACAAAAATTACTGAGAAAAATGGTCTGCAACTTACTGTAAATGTAAGTTGAGCTGTATGGGTGGGATTTGCAATAAAGCTCCGCCCTTTAAAACATCATTCGTGATAGATTTCGAATACGTTATTGGGAAAATTGCATGATTTTTTCAAGTACGTGCAGAAGAAATAATGTATTATTTTAATCGAAATGGCGTTTGTCCTAGACAGTTTCATGAAGAATAAGCCTAAAAACGATATTTAAAAATTTTATCTGGCCACGCCCCCGGAAAACGGTCGCCACCACAGCGTAGACCTGTGACGTCAGAC
Source organism: Monochamus saltuarius (assembly GCA_025584915.1). Classification (NCBI taxonomy): domain Eukaryota; kingdom Metazoa; phylum Arthropoda; class Insecta; order Coleoptera; family Cerambycidae; genus Monochamus; species Monochamus saltuarius. Next base: position 19,396,127 of record CM046725.1, read on the forward strand.
GTCATTCGCACGTGTATACATAAATATAGCATTGTGCTTTAGTTCATATCTGTATACAATTTCCATTCTTTCGGACAACGCAGTACATACGTTTAGAAGAGTTAATTTGTTATTTGTGATATTATTAGGTGTTATTGTGTTAAATAGACATTGGTATTGAATAAAGTTGCAAAATAAACTAAAATGGGCACACAAAGTGCATCTCATCGGAGAAATGGAAGAAGTATTACATTACGCCATGATGTATGAATACAGCACCTAATAAAAAGTATTTTGCCAAAAAATGAAAAGAAAAATGTGGTGCAGGGCGATGAAGCGCGACGAAATGAAGCATTGTGAAGACCATTTTAATGTATAAGTTTAATTGGAAATACAGTTAAATTTTAAGTTTATCGAAAAAGTTAAAATGTAAATAATTAATTAAACTTTTCTATCTAAGTTATCAGAATGTATACAGGGCCCTTAGAAAATCAATGGTAAAGCAAACATATATTTGTTCTTTTTTATTGTATTCTGCGCTCCATTTCGATTCCAAATAACATATTCTCCACTTGCGTGATGTAGAATGTTATTTGAAGCATTTATAAAATATTGCTTCTAAATATTTGAATTTCTTAAGAAATTATTTACAAATATCGAAAATAAAATTTTAACTTTAACACCCTGTAACTTCGTTAATAATCAGTTTTAGAAAAGTTGTTATAGAAAGAGGTAGCATTTATTTTCGGTCTAGAATTATTCTCTGAATTTTTGCTCATCATTTCCGGACACCCTGTGTAAAGAACTACAAAACGTGTAAGTAACACGTCAGTTGAATTCATAAACTGTGGTAATTAACAATACCTAACAGTACAATTAAAAAATTGTATTTATTTTGATAAATATAAATGAAATGTAAACTAAACAACATTTAAGGAATAAGGGTGGACGATATAACTAAACATAAACAATTTAAATTGGACACTGACCAAGATCTCCACAGTTTAATTCATTGCTAAACGTTCGCAACCGATTCCCTGGTTAGAATCATTTTTGGTTGTCCGGTTTTTAACTTAATGAACTTTTAATTGCATCAAGTCCGATCCTCAATTAAAGTTAAGGGTTTCTACGAATTTATAGCTACCTATGTTTTCATTTAGAAAACAGCAAACTTTCTCGTTCAGCCCTGCAACTAATTAGAATCCTTTTACTGGGGAAAAAGACCTAAATTGTTTAAATTGCCGGTAGAACGCGTAAAGTGCTAATTTTAATTTAGCTTTAATTAGCTCTGTTTTGTATGAAATCATGTTTTCTGCGTAACTTTTCGGTGTAAAGGGTAGTTTTAATCTCGCTGAATGTTTACGTAGTTTCGTTCCGTTGTTTTCTGTACCTTAGGGTGAGATGCCTTTACAGCATTTATGACAATTAAAACTAGTTTTAAAGTGGATGTGTTAAAATTACAAATTTGACATTCTGTTGCTATTGTAAATTAGATGTCTGCACTGAAAGAAGAAGATTAAACTGTTTATCTAGACAATATGTATAACACATATTACTAAAATTATTATAACAAATATACAACTTTTATTAAAAGAAAAAATTATCTTCATACTCGTTTAACTGGAATGCATTTTTGAAATAATATTTATAATGAATGGTTTATATACATACATACATTTTTTAATTATAAATCCCGAACAATCTTTAATTTAGGAGTTCCTTTTTTACAATTCTTAGATTTTATCCATATTTGCAAATTTTAGCCTACACTGAAAGAAATGGAATTATTAAACTGTTTATCTAGAATAATGTGTATAACAGGGAAATGAAGGAGCTACAGTGCGTTAAGATTTAAAAAAAATATATCCAGGTTATAGTCGTGCTGCAGGTTTCATTTTTCAGTAACTTGTCTATGTCATTATATTCAATTTTAAACAAAAAATGTGTCTGTAAATTTGGCAAGAAACGGTTAGTTTTCTAATAACAAACAAAATCTGACCAGTTTCACAGGTGAAAAGTACAAGAGTGACCTGTTTACATTTGAAAGTGATCCAATTTTCTTGATTACTCGAAAATTAAACGTTCAATATAAAATTTCGGAACATAGCCCCCATACTACATACATATTACAATCTATTCTCTACATGACCTCCTCTCATTTCAAGACACATATCCAATCTTCGCATGACTTCTTTATGGGCTGCGTTTATTAACATTTCACCGTTTAACTCATACAAGCGTTATGTAAACCCGGTACTGGAATCCTTCTATAAACTCTAGCTTTTAATTTCCATCGTAATAAAACCTATATTAAAGTCGAAACAGGATTATACTCGTTTTTGATACAAGTACATATTTACTAAGCGATATTTTATAAGTGCACTCGTTCCTTTTTCACCGGAAGTGGGATTATTTCTGCACTCCCCATGTGCAACTCTCAACTTAATTGGTGTATGCACTGGAGAACAATCGCAATTAAAATTTGCACATAGCGAAAACAGGAGCAACATCAGTCCGGTAAATACAAATTTAATCATAACTTTTAATCTGGCGAAATTTAAAACCGTAAATTCCTGGTATTTATCGCTTGAAATAGCCGGGCGAAACGGGAATAAATGAATTATGTATTTCTGTGTAATTTCGTGTGTTTGGATCAGTTTCAAATTAAAACTTCAATTCAACCTATTTTGAGTATCGCACGAATAACAATTTATTTAGCTTTTATAAGGTAACAGTTTTTTTAAGTCCGACTGAAATGTACGTACATATTTTTTCTTGCGTCTTATTTGAAAACTTTTTATGAGCATATTCACTGAAATACTAAAGTATTTTACTGATGTCTTCATCATAAAACTGTTTGAAGAGTATTTGCCTTTCGTGCAAATAAAAGGCGTATTAGGTATAACGATTATTTACTTTGAGGTAAAATTTCCATCGAGTCAGTTTTGATGTAAGGAAAATTGACAAGATTGATATTCGGTATACAGGGTGACAACGGAAAGTGGGAACACGCTGTAACTTTTATATGACTGCTGATACAAATTTGAAATTGGGTGGATTCATACTAGATGATGCTATGAATTCTGTGAGGTCATTTCGGATTTCATGACATTTCCGGTTTGACCGGAAATTACCGTAAATTTATATTTTTAAATGGGACACCCTGTATTTTTTGACATTTTTGGAGTCAGCGGAATATTGACATTCGAACTAAGACAGTATGGTTTACACGTTATATTTAATATCTACAATCTACAGTTAGTCTATGGCGCATTCATTACGAACCACCCTGTATTTACATACTTAGAGCGAATAAGTAATAGGTATAAGATATTACAATAGTCCAGGGAAGTTAGGAAAAATAGCGGAAATTTTTAGGCACAGTAGATATCGAGATGCGGTTTTCTGCATTGTGTTTAGGAAGGTCCCAGGAAAAAGTCTATATCGTCTGGTTTAGCCATTTTTGCTGTGCCTAAAAATTTCCGCTATTCTGTCGATTTTGTTCTAAATGCCCTGGACTACAAGAATAAATTGAAATAACTCATGAGGCTTTACTTAATCGCGAGGTTTCTACGTGACAAGTTGTCATTATCTAAAAATAGACATAATAAAACAGTAACTGAAAATCAATATAATTACTCCAAATTCAATAGTACTTTCGGGACATCTTTTGTATACTTACACCAGATGTGGGTGGACGGTAAACGTATTTATAAGCCCCCATACCTCCGAACCTCTATTTGGGTCAGCAAATATTGCAGGAAAGATTAAATGGAACCGAAAAGGTAATTAATAATGTCTTTGTTTCCTTTGTGGTATCCTGGAATACCCGCAGCTGTACAGGTTAATTTTCGCAAGTCTAATCTCATAAGCGCCCCCCTATCTGTTGGACGCGATTACAGTTGTTGATATGTAATTTGTATACGTTATTGTGGAGTAAGTTGAACAGTTTTGTTTTCGCTATTGTGATCGCGCATGCGAAAAAACGAAGACGTTCCATTAAATCCACACACACTTTTATAAGTAGATAGTGCAGCGCGGAGCTTAACAGGATCGTAGTCAGTTTACGAATGAATATATTCACAGAAAATATGTCGCAACATAGTAGGTACTATTACCAAATAGTAAGGTTAAGTCGAGGATAAAATACCTATATAAATTAAGATAATACGTAAAAATGACAACACTTACCCGACAAACATTAGTGTTGAGACAAGGTTCCTGTGGCATATTGGAAGTGGTTAAACATGATATTACGTGCGTAATAAGTTGTTTTTTGTAGTGGAACGGTGACGTTTATCACTTAATATTAACTTGTGTAGGGAAAATGGTCGTTCAATGTCTACTGTTGACAACGGACAGTATGAGAAATTGTTGAGGCGTGAATTATATTAATGTATTTGCTGATAACTCCTGATATGTACCAGCTAAAACTTTACATATATTTCTTTACACATATACAGAGTTAACTATGACTTAGTACAAATATTTTAAGAGGGGATAGGGAAAAATAAGAATTAACGGAATCACCCTTCAAAAAAATTCCAAACTTATTTATAAAGTAAAAAAAAATTTTTTTCGATATTCTTTTAAATCCTTATTTAACGCCGCCAATGCTTGTTGGTGCATACTCTACAAGCATGCAACAGTCGCTCATTAGTCAGTATCGCTGTCATATTATAATTGAATTCCTGTGTTTACGTTGTAATTTTGTGTTCTTCTTTAGTTTTTAGTACCTTATTTTAATTTTTAAACGTTTTATAGTTATTAAATAAAGATATTTGTGTTGGGTGCAGATACTTTCTCCCACAATATAGTTCGCCGGTTTGGTTTTCTAGGTTATGAGACAAGACATTATTCCTTTCGTTCGATTTTATTATAATAAATAAGAATCTAATCTATCTAATTGTACCTACGGGAAGTGTCTTTTATCCGTAGTGAGTGGCTGTAATGAGCGAATAGTTCTACCAGTTTATAACGAAATAATGGAAAACGAATGCAAAATACTGGAGCTAAGTGGATTAACTGTTACCTACCTATCAGGTATTATTACTAATAAGAATGTTAATTTTCGTTTCTACATTTAGAAATGCTGCAAAAAACGACGATGGTAGTAGATATTGTTGACAGCTGTAAGTTTTATCTATGGATCTAAGCCATCTCACTCTCAGTCGGTTCTTATCATAGGCGCCGACTTTCCGTAGGAAAAAAGGGTTTTGCCCCATTTTTTAAATATCGAGCTAAAATTCTGGAATAATTTTTTTATTGTCTTTTAGGCCTCCCTGAGCACGTGGTTAAATTTTTGTACTTAGTCATAGTTAACCCCGTATATATTTTTTCAGCAGCTTTTTTGTACATCGTCCATTATGTCAAATTTTTCATTTGGGAATGGTCCCTGTAATTCCAACTTTCTTATTGATCTAATTAAAGAACCATAGTATCTATTAATGTAACGTATGTCATCGCGAATATTTTTGCTCTCAGTAATCCTGCAGAGTGCGTATGGCGCTGCTGTCATTAGGATGAAATCTACATATTTTATGTCATCGAAATGTTTATCATAATATTCTACGGATTCTAACGAAGTACTTGGACTAGTTGTAACTAGCCCTGGAGACAGAGGTATGCCTGATAGATTCTCCTTAAAAACTCTGCCTCTTGTAGGCGCCTTAATAAAAACTTTTTTAACAGTTGATATAATAGCGCTTACTAAAGGGAAACTTTCCCTTATTTTCCGGGCTATCCGATTAAGTACGTGGGCAGCACAATATATATCATTCTTGTATATTTTTAGATAAAACCTGTCCTCCTTGTCACATGTACGCGGCTGTATCAGGTCATATATAATAAAAATAGGCAATAACAAAACTTATAATAATGTCATTATTGGTTTTGTCTAGCACCTTATAAGCCATATCTCAGTCCGTACTTTCATGAGAGATTTTTCAGTTCATATATTTTTCTTAAGACGTGCGTAATTTGGGGTTCTCTAGTTTTTTTATGGAATATTACTTGTAGGAAAGGCGTCTGTAAGTTCCTAGAAAAATACAGTCTTCAGCGCTTGACAAGGCATGACTCTTCAAATGTCTTGTCACTCGAGTTTTGTCAGAAGAATTTATAATGCGTTTACACAGGACAAAACAGGTAATTTCCTTTTATACGTATGTCCCTATAACCTTTGAGATCACTGTCAAACCACATTTGAAATAATTCCCGTCTATTTCTTCTTTCATTGGGCATATTACTTAACTTCTTTGCTCAACAGTTATTTAAATGCCTCTTAGGAGGAAAGGATTTTGAAATCATCATACAATGAAATGAAATTCACAGTTCAGTCATCATAATCCACCAATATCTGATAACAAATTGATTCATCCAAGTAGGATGATTACGAAAAATGATTTCAATTCTCTAAGTGGATGAGGGGATGAGGGATGGATCAAACATTTAGTTTAACTAAGTTAAATATTTGATTTCTTTCTGTTTGCTCTTACTTGTACCGTTTATTTATTTCAATTTGCTGAATAATAATAGGCGTACTCAAAAAAATATGGGTACTTTTCTTCCTTCCTACTTTGATATTTTACATTAAAATGACACAGAAAGTATGCCAATTTAAGATAAAAATATGTGCCAAATTTCAAACAAATATATCTAAAACCACTTGACAATTCCCATTATTTTAAAGCCACAAAAAATGTGTGGTTAACATCTTGATCTACTCTTTTCTGATTGATTCGAATTGATCAAAATTAGTTAATAATTGACACTAAATTTCTAATGTAGCTGCAATTTAAATTTTAATAATTTAGTAAAAGTCATAATTGGTTGCCTATATTGAAAAATTTGAAAGAATATTTTATTGAAAATTAAACCGTTACAAAAAATAACTAAATATTTTCTACAACGAAAAGCGTAAATATCCGTAATGCAATTTTAAAGCTTTGTTCTGGAGATGCCACTAATGAATCGCAATTAAGATTGATACGTGCTGCAGTCTGAATTCGCCGTTTGAAAAATGGACTGTAGTGCATTTCTTAATCTCAGCCATTATTGCTAGTGTCGCTCATTCCGGATTGTTCCTTTAAAACCGTTCAATTCTAGGTTGCGTGTCCTATTAAATTACTCATTCAGCAGTGCAATTAATTTTGCTGCAACGGTGGAAGTTTCATGCAGAAAATAATTAATTAATCTTGAAATTTGATTTCATAATAAAACAAGCCGTAGGTGTATGTTTATAAGAATAACTGGAGTATATAATTCTACGTTCGCAAACTAGAGTGGCATAATAGATACCACCCTAAAATGTGTATGGAAGTAACTTCAAAATTTAGGCCCCATAGTAAAATTCAATAGCGTACGAACATGAATCTGTAAACACTTTAATTTCTCATTCAGTCTTTCTTATTTTTGAGATAATTTAAATTCAATATACTGTGACAAATGACTTTCAGTCAGCGGAATTTCGGAATTACTATTGGAAATAATGTACAGGATGATAATTGGATCGGTCAGTGATCGCGCGGTTTAAGGCGTCAGTACTTAAATCGAGGTGACTGGATCGCTGTGGGTTCGACCCCTGCAGCCGGTAGACCGTATATAAGAAGCTATATTCGTGGAGAGATTGGCACCCTCTCTGCGGGTATGGTAGGGTGGAAGAATGTTGGCTTGGGTCAATGTGAGAGATTGATACCGGTTGACATTTCATTTGACTACTATTAGTTTATTTAAGAAGAAGTTGTTTTACTAATATCATTTTATTAAACATGCAGCAAATGACAATGACAAGTGTCGTCTTTACTTATTAGTTTTATTTTTGACTCCTTCAAAACTTGTAACTCAAAAACCAAACATTTTGTATTTATTATTTACTTATCGTCATGAATATACAGTCAAATGTTGTCGATGAAATTTGTAGACACCCTGTACCTATATATCGCACAATTCGGTCAGATTTTAAAACGACTTTTCGGGTGGAGCAAAAGTAATATCAAAAATAAAATTATTGATGTTTTGTTTATCATCGACTTTTACTATTTAAATTCTCCTCAAGTAATATAACTTTTAAAATGCATTTGTATGACACATTATTTTGCCACAGTTTAATAATTGTTTTCACATACTTATAAACAAAAGTGAACAAGCAGAACTATGTAAATTTATGATACAACAATATTTACATCCACAATTAAATTTTGAAAGATTTCTCTACCTAAAAATTTGTTGGTCTTTCTGCCGTTATAAATTCGTTTAACCTCGATACATTTGAATATTCGAGATAACATTCCTGTTATGTGCTAAGCTCTACAATATTCAGTTCTTAAATGTCTAAAATTATTTGTATTTTTATAGAAAACACTATTTCAAGAATACGGCGCCCTTAATACTCCTCGAAATTACAGAAAACCTTTAAGTCGGCATATAATTACAAAATCCGAGTTGAATTAATTAAATTTCCAGTATGAAGTCGGATAAAATTTTGCAACAACTGAAGTCGAAAGACTTAATTTCATTTCCGGTTCCCTGAAGAAATTATTTCAAATACAGCAATTGCATTACGGCGTGTTTCATCCTCCCGTTGAAAAATACGGCGTCACTGGGAGATCTCTTCGTCGTGACATGACAACTTTTCACTGTCTATGACGAGGCCTCTTCGAAACTAATTACTGGGTCGGCAGCCAAGACCACACGAAAATTACGGGGTGAAATTTATTAAGAGTGGTAAAACAGTACAAATAAATTACGCGGCCGTAATAAATTTCTTGCCTTGAGATTGCGACAAGTTTCGCGACAAATGAGAGCAGTTTAAAGTATGCTGCCTCCTGTCTCTCCCTCGAAGTTTGGGATTAAGATTATTTCCCGGGGCCGTATTTTATATTTCTCTGTTTACTTTATATCTTCTTCTAAAGCACATCTTATCGTATGACTGGCCTGCAGTCCTCGAATGGGTACTTTTTACTTGTTTTAAAAAATGTGCAGATATACTTTATACACTTTTTTATATATTTGTAGGTAATATTGTTAATATTATGTGAAACTAACTGTTCTGCGGACTAAAGCCCCGACTAGCATTGCATTACACCCACAGCATCTAATAGTTCAAGCTCATTTGTCAAATTTAGGTTTATGAGCTAGGAACTGAGTCAGATTTAGCTAAACGTTGTGACTTAGTGCAAGAATAGATTCATTCAAGTCGAAAGACAGCCCATTACACAGGGTGTTCCACATAAGAACTGACACAGGGCATGTAAGGGGTCTCAAAATATTGCTATTTAACCAAACATACCTATATACAATATTTCGAAAACAATAAATATCTCTGAATTGCTTTAACCAGAATTTAATTTAAAACACTTGTTAAATTTTAAAAAAAGGTTTTCAAGAAAAAATGTATTTAAAATCAAGATAATAGTGTTTATTAGAACAAATAAAAAAGTCAGTAGTAGGCTTTGTTTATAACATTTGACAGTTAGTAATAAAACCATTTATTTCTGCTACTGTTTCTTGCTGAAAATGGCCCGCATAAAAACAATCTAAACAATGTAACCAATAAATATCTAAAATTTAAGTACCTATACTATTTTTAATCAGAGAAGTTGGGAGTAAGAGATTTGTCCAATTGAAATAAAATACACCGTCACACAAAAGAGTTTTGGCAGTTTAAATGTGTACTAATAATCGTGTCGATAAATTCGAATTTTTTATCTCAAAAAAACCCCCGGAGACGAAATTTCATGAAATTAGCTCGAACTAGTCGAAAGATATTAAAGAAAATGTTACTTATTTATTCAACTGTGACTTTTGGACTAAGGCAAATTTAGGTAAATCGACTTATGTACTTATATACATGTATAACTTATTTACTATATATGATGCAAAGTTGTACATACTTTTTAGAGACATGCTGACATACAGCAGTCAGCAACCTGTATTCTTCATATCTGCATATAGATACTATTCGAATGAGAAATATTTAGATCAAGAAAGTTGTGACATATTTTTGTTTCATAACTACACTATAGATGCACGTCTGAAGTATTGTTTTCTGTTAGGCTAAATAATGTTTGACTATTTGGTGACGCATACTTTCACAAATAAGCGATATATATGTTTTAAGTGTTGTTTATTAATTTGCTGTTAATTGATCTTAATTATTAACTGTGGCAAAATCCAGCGATAATTGGCCACACGTGTTTATACTCATGGAAGTTCTGCTTTTATCATTTGTAAACAAATCCTCTAGTATTTTCAGATAATATGTCATTCTTCTTTCGTATCATAACTTACACTCTCTCTACTGGAAATTAAATAAATACTTGACCATGTGTTCTAATAGATGAAAATTTGCATTGTGTTACTAAACAATATTCAGAATACTTAGAAATACTCTTGGATGTTTCCATCATTTCAAATTATGAAACAAGAGACAAGAATTCACACAAAAATGCTGAAATAAACCGTTCTGTCGGATTTGACAGACACGGTGCTAGTTATTCGTTGTCTCACCTATGGCATACTGACCAGAGCTAACAAGCTTGAAACGGGTATATGTCTGATGGCGCCGCCGACGAATTACTTTGGCTGTTTGCTATAGGTTTTACAGGTTTTATAATGCTGGTCGAGGCATTAGTCGGCAGAGTACAGAAATTCCGCTAATGCATTACATTACTTCCTGAGAAAAATCTAGTCAAACTATGATTTAAATGAAATTACTTTTTGCTAGCTCCTAAATTTATTCAAAATCTATGCGCATTATATTTTTGTCTACTTTCTAATTTATAAACATATTCTTTTATTTAAAAACAACAAAAAAATAAATACATTGCATTTTATTTATTAGCAGGTACCTCAAAATAAGGTAGGTACATATTTTTCTGCGACCTAATATTAAATATAAAATCCTTCACCTTTCACCAACCCTTATCACTTATTCAGTCCATTTTCACAATTCAAATAACGTATGTTCAACTATAGCCACACCTAATTCCTTGTTTTTAAGAAACTGTTAAAGTTCAACATAACGTGTAAGAAATAACATCACCCTTATTTCTTGACAGCTATAGAGGGATACATACTACAAAAATTTAAGATGATGAAGTATAACACTTAACCTTAAAATAACTTAAATGTTATTATGACCAAAAACATACTTGGGCTGATTGTCTTCAATCCAAATCCTAATTAATTTACTCGAACTGATAAACTTAACACCCTGCGTAACTTGAGATCGAAAGGAGCGGTTTATTTGCCACTGCCAGTGGTTGAAAACGCCTAAGCAAATAAAACGCTAAATTTGAGGGAAACCAAACAAGCCCTATCCAGGGAGGTGTCTGCCGCACGATTTTTCCTTCTATAAAATTATTCCTGCAGTAGATAAGCGGTTTGGGGCGATCCCGTTGCCTCGCGGAGAGCTTAGTGGTAAAAGCTAGCAGATCCCGACGCGTTATGTTTTTTTTACAGTGCTACCAGATTTTAATTTCGACTGGCTAAGGCACGTACAATCGTTTGCAATACTAATGACGCTGTTTTAAAACAGTTTTTGAAATTCTGGAAGTTCTGAGTGGAAATTGCATTAAATCTCTCTAAGTGAAACAACTAATAACTAATGTTAAAAATTTAAAGTAGATTTTGTTATGAATACATCAGAAGTTAAAAAATTCATTTTAATGAGTGTCATTGTTATTGCCAACGATTGTACTTGTCTAGCGTCGAGAAGTTTTTTAAATCCTTGCATAAAAATGACAATAAATAACTTTCTTACTCAAATATATACGTATATTTTATGTAGAACATAATTTGTATCGAAATTAAATGCAAGGTTAAATATTTCAAATCTGATTTTCATGGTAACATAATTTGAAAATGATGTTTTTAAGTTATTTATTCAGAAACCGTGTTAACTATTTTTTTTCTTGAAAATCAAGCAACGCAACAATGTTCTGTATCTCTTAAAAGCCCTAAATCTCAACTATTATTAAAAAATTACATTTATCCACATAAAATAATTTAGTGTAGGCATCTAGAAGGCTTTGCAATTAAATGAAATATATTAAAATAAAAATAAAAACAAGAAAACGGTAATAATCTATTAACTTACAAACATTTTTTTGGCATTTGCGACCGGTTTCGTGAAAAAAAAAATGCTTCAGATCATCAGGCAAAATTCTTTATTTTATTTTAATACCTGTCACGCACATGGGATTAACTTAACCACTTTAAATGAGAAGTGTAGAATGGAAAAGGAGAACAGAATTGAAATAAAAGTAATGTCCAAAAAAATTGTTTTCTTTTTTGTAAATTACCGGTTTAATTATTTTTTTTGCAAACTACCGGTTTATTTTGAAGTAAAATGATGTTTTGCCTTTTGTTACGTTAAATAATATTTGTTAATTATTTTTTTGAAGATATTTTCAAGATTCTTTAAGCAACTAAAATATTTAAAAATTACTGAATTGGTCACTTAATAAGAATTTTTGCAGATTTTACCTTACCTTGATGTTTTATAAATTTCATTTTATGCTCTTCATCTAATTTCAAAGCTCATTTCGAAGAAACCAAACTTTAACGTCTATTTGAACTGCAAGAAAGAGACTCAGTACCGGATTTTGGTTTTTGTATTGATATTGTTAATATTAAATGTACCTAGCTACTACAAATACTTAATGCTTTTTACACAGTTTGTGGAAATATATTTTTTTCATATTATATCATTAAATTATTGAGGTAATAGTACTTAATGGTTATATTAATCGATCTAAACAATTTTAAAATAGTCTAATAATAAGGAGAAGATATTTAACTGACAATATAATTCAGTAAAACGTATTCAATATATGTATAATTGTAATTATTATATATTTAATCAAGCTTAATGTTATTTCGAGTAATAATGAAACAGGAATTAATGGAATAAGTGAAATACATTAAGCTTATCCGAGATAGAGTAGATGCAATATTGCATCCACTGTTCATTGATACTTAAGAATTGTACATTATGTTTCACATTTAACCGGTCGATGGGGGGTTCGCTTATTTTGAGAGAGTTACTGGTACCGCTAAAAATGCAATATTTGAGAAAAAATAACAGAAGAATTTTAAGAATTTCTTCTCAGTTAAACTCAGGATTGTAACTAAAATTTACATGTTCCATAAAGTTTTAATGCAAACATATTTTTCCAAAGTAAATGAATTAAAAACTCTAATAATGTTAGTATGGTAATGGGAAATGTCACCAATTCGGAATATTTAGGATAATTTGAGTTAATAGTCCTGTTTCAATTTTACCCAAATAATGTGGTGTTTCTCTTTTACCCCGTTTGACCCTGTGAACCTTCAAATAGCGCAGAATACTTACATGTATTTTGATGTATTTAAATATGTATGTATGACTTTTAGATACTTCAGAATTGTGTCTGAGGATAGTTACATTTTAAAGAGCAATCTAATTTTCATTTAATCATAAATCACAAACAAATTTAGAACAAAATTATAATAAAAAAAAGAAATATGTTAACAAATTTACATGAAAATGATACTTGTCAACATTATCTATCTACCTAAATGATTTCGTTTCGAATGTTGGACATTCGAGTATATTAGTTTTTACGTATGTGTGTCAGCAGCGCATCTAAAGAATGCAATCAAATACAGGGCTCGGCCTGTAACATATGCTGTACAATTGTTGTACCTACTAATGCCCCTAAAATATTTGTAGCGCTTCGACATATCGAACAAATTGTGGAAAATCTAGGTCAGATTCCCGTGTAAAACCATGTGTTCTGCATGCGATAACTCAGCCAACTAAACAAACTTCCTCTAAGTAAACGTGCATGCTAAAAATTTACCTATATTAAGTGTAATCTATAAGTATTATTTAACTTGTTTTAAGATTATGAGATATTTTAGCACCACTCGTCTTTGATTTAAGAAACCCTAATTTCGTTTATAGGAGAACGGTACGTTCACTTTGATTATTACGCATATTATTGTGGTTTCGTTTACATTTTATACTGGTTTAGGAGGTGTTGCGGACGACACGGTATACGACATGTTTTCGTGGCAGTGAAATTCCGATCACAACGCGAGGATAGTCGTCCTTCGAGTTCGACTCTCGACTGCGGAGGTCCGAGGTCATAGGAGGCTTTTCCAGCAGTCGCCTGCTGCAAGCGGAGGGTTGTAGATCGATAGGGTGCAGTACGCACGCTCCAAACTTTACCCCAATCCAGCCGCACTTTTTTACAGTTTACAATCGAACACTCGCCGACATCATCGATGGCGTAATTAATGATTTTAATGACACCCCCACCACACAAATATAATGTCGGGGTTTTGCTGAACTAGAATGGAAGAGCTTTGCAAAAAATAGTACACGAAATAACGGTAGAAGTGTGCCTTGCCTGGAAATGGAAATGAATGGGATTTAATTTTCAGAAAAAATCAACTAATCCGTTGACCAACTCAATATTACCACTTAAGCAACACGTAGGGTGATTTTTTATCACGGGAAATGCATCTTTCTTGCATGGGGGCATCCAAGGGTCAGGGATAATGGAGATAATTACCCTTTCCAGACCAAGAGCCATTCTAAAGTAACAACAATCTGGGTGCTCTTTTTGATTTTTTTTACAAAATTGTATTTGTAAGCGTTACCTGTACATTCATTTATTTATTTATTTATTTATTTATTTTTGATAAGTTGAATCACCCATTATAGGTACAGGGTGTCCGGAAATAAATGCAATGAAATAATGCGATGTTGTCAAACTTACCTTAGTCAAAAGGTGGTGGTTAAAAAAATACAGAGTGCAAAGTTACATTTTATTTTCGATATTTGTAAATAACTTTAAAAAAAATCCAAATATTTGCATACATTTTGGAGATCGGGGGTTTTTGAGAGAGAGAAATTCTAATTTGTTTCTAATTTTGACGTCACTAGTAGAGGGCGCCACTTATAATGCTCCATTTAAAATACAGACCTCTTTTGCGGCCTACTGAATCCATCTGACTGACAGTCGATTCTTCTACCTTCTTTATTTATTTATTTATTTATTTAATTATTTATTTATTTATTTATTTAATTACAACACCCCACGGGATTAACCCAGTTACGGGATGAGGAATCATAAAGTAAAATACATAAAGTGAGTACAATAAAATAATCTAAAAGAAATACACAAAGCAACACCAATACAAAATTGTACATAAAATAAAATAGATACACATACATATATGTAAACACACATAGTTACCTACATATTACAGTTAGAAATTAAAAAATATATATATATATAATAATAATAAATAAATAGAGTTAGATATAAAAATATGGAGAAAAAAAAAGACAAATAAAAATACCTAAACAGAATATATTCGCTTAATATGCTCAATAGAACAGACAAATATATCAAGCGAATTCTCTATGTTTGTATAATGCGTGATCATTTGATATAATGGGGATGCAATCATAGAATTTGTCCGTGCTTGAGGCAACTTAAAAACAGCTTTATGTGAATAAGGTATACCTTCTTGAAGTCGTTAGGAGTAACCGTTTTTGAAATAATCCTATTTGAAATATTCAGTGTATAATGTTCCATAAGTGGCGCCCTCTACTAGTGACGTTAAAATTAAAAACAAATTTGAATTTCTCGCTGCTAAAAACCCCTGATCTATAAAAAGGTATGCAAATATTTAAAAACTTATTTACAAATATCGAAAATAAAATTTTAACTTTGACATCCTGTATTTTTTTTAAGATCAACATTTCACTAAGATAAGTTTTGCGCAAGGCAAATAATACAGTCGGCGACCGGCAGGGCGGCAAAGTGTAATAAAAAAATTGAAAGAATTTTCCAAGGAAAGAAATCAATGTTATAACACATGTTTTATATCCGCAAATTAAACTGCTTTTTCCGCTGTCGTTATTATTAATAAATAACGCATTAAGAAAATTTATCTATACAATATTTCATTTGATTTAGGGCCTTAATTTTCACCTCGTTACGTGGCAGGGTTGGTTTCTGTTGATTTGACTTGCAATAGTTTTTGTCTTGAATATATGACATTTTAAACTGCAGTAATTCTAAATATTTTCTGAAATCAAATTTACGAAACCTGATTTTTAATTAAATTTTCAGAAATTGGCAAAGGGTAATACTAATAAAAGTGGTATTTAAATACTTAATTCAGTTCGTAATAATAACAGATGCTTCTGAAAGTTTGCCGAAAGCTAAATAAGTACCGCTTTTGTTTCATCAAACATCAAATAGAGCTTTCAACGTGTGATGACTTTCTATCAGAACACGTACAAAGTTCATCATTTCCTTCTCTCTGTTAACGATTAAGAATTAATTGGTTAAAGTTAGTCGAAAGGGTAACGCACTTCCTGCCTTTGATGCCTTTAAATAACCATAAACTTTGTAAACTTTCAATAAAAAAATTAGCTATACAATATAACTTTGGAAAAGTTCCGCCTTGTTGAGCCCTGCCTGTTTTGAAATTTATTTATAATTTTGGTTTCGAAAAATCCGCTATTTAAAATTCCCCTCATTTTAACCACGAGGATTATCCCAGAAGTTGAAGACTTGTGCTTGAGAGGGGGCAACATATTATTATTAAGGTAGGCCGCATTTGCACCCAAGAATGACTTACATTGGTAGGCCGTAACCACCATTCAGTGCAGGAGTGAAGGAAACCTGGAAAACCTCATTAATTAGGGGGGCAGTCAAATATCGACCGGTATCAATCTCTCACGTTGATGCAAGCTAACATTCTTCCACCCTACCATACCCGCAGAGAAGGTGCCAGTCCTCCCCACGAATATAGTATACAGCGTTGTATTATTACCCAAAACTATTTAAAAAATAGATGCTTCCATAACGTAGAGTCAACTTTAAATTGTAACGGAATTACACTTCGTAGAACACTTATTTATACACGTTCCTTTATAGTACATTGAATACATTGACAACTGTAAGCTGGTTTGGTTCGACATTTTGAAGGTGTCAGTAATAGAAAGATAGTTTAAGCTTTGTCGGAGAGCATACATTTGTCAAACTAACACCTGGAGAGATCCATAGGCGAATATGTGCTGCGCATTGCAATTATGAATCATTCACTCACTTTGTCAGGGAAACGTTTGATAAAAATTGCGATCCCTATAAAATTATTACCAGAATTGAATGATAATGGTGAAGTTAAAAAAATTATCAAGCCATACCGCACCCAAATTTGTTAACAGAAGAAGGGAATGCGCTGGTATACGTAAGTGGATATTTTTTGGGTAAATACTTTATAAAACATTCACGAGACACTTGTTTAGAGTACTGTAATGCACCTTCCCTCGTAACACACCTGTCAAGTTGATTTACGACTTCAGGCAAAAAACCGTGTCGGTTCTGATCATATAAAAGGAGTGGCCTAACTGTTTATATTTAAACTGTGACTTGGCTAGGGATGAGTTTCAATAAAAACAAGCTATTTTCAAGATATGTTTACATTATACTTGTAATATGGATGCTTGCTTTTTTTTAATCTACGCCATTCTTCTCGAGCTTCTTATCTCCTTAAGTAGTCCAAAGTCCAACGCACAATTTTATTCTATAAGACGGATAAAAATTACGTGTTAAAAAGCATTACGCGAACCCCTATAAAAGCTCGTTCAAAAACGTAACACCATCTAGCGAGCTCGCCTCGATGGAGGGAGAAGGCACAAACTTGAAAACGCGGCCCAAAATTCATCAAATAAGAGAACTTCAAAGTATCCTTTCATCAACTTAATCTAAACCCGTCTAATGCATTACTTATCTCCGACCTCGCTTCGCCTATTTCATAATTATTATATCCGAAGACTGGGGATGGGTTGATTGCGAAGAGGAGGGAGTGTTGGTGTTATGAAAGGTGCGCCATAAATCAAACGGGGGCATTTTGGAATTCAAAGATCCTGTTAACATGGGTCAGCGCCTGTTTTCTTTGCGGGGAATTATTAATTTGTTTCTCTAAGATAACTGATTTCTATTCAATGGCGATCAAAAAGCAATTGAATAGCGTAACCGAAATGTAGCTTTTTTTCTTCAGTTAAGAGTGGCAATAGTAGATCATATTTCAACCAGTTCTTTAATGCATATCTCAGGGTTAGTTGATAACAGTATAATTTTTCTTGTTATGATCATGTCTCTCGATGGGCACAGAGACAATACAAATTTAGAAATGATGCCAAAGCATAATAAAAAAAATCCTTCTGATTTAACAAAACATTAGTGCAAAGGCAGAGTGTGTATACAGGGTGTTCCAGAATGATGGTCAAATATTTTACCAGTGTGTTCCACAAGCCATTTCAGGGGGGGATCTTCATATAAAATTTTTCAATTTGCGTCCTTCCTGTTGAGATATTCGAGTCTCAAAATGGCGGAAAAAAATACTTTTTTTATTTTTCCTTAAAAACGGTTACACTTAGAAATTTCAATTTTGGTGCACATTATCAGCTAGTCAAAAGCTATTTTGTGGTGGTGTCTACTCTTTAGCTTATGTTTCTGGAGGGAGGGAATAAGCATCCCCTAGATTTATTTCTTTCAGAACTTTTTCCTGCATTGGCCAATATCAACAAAACTTTTTTTTTAAAATACCTCACCTAATTTTACTACTTTTTTCTCTCTTGTAATTTTTTCATCCAATCAACAGTTTGCGCAGAAAAAAATAAAAATAGTTTTCCTTACTCGAAACATTTTTTCGTCAGCGGTTACTGATAACCGCAGTAGGCGGTTGCTATGATGATGTTTCTCTGTTGTCTTATGAAACAAATCAGTCTTGACAGTTTTTGCAAATATTTGTAAACAACTGACTCTTCCGTACAAATATTAGCGAATAAATTGATGGAATATGCATACGGCAGGATCGGCAACAGTTACAGGAATACCTTTGTTTAGAAATATTTGCAAAAACTGTCAATTATAGACCTAATAGCGATTTGTTTGACCAGACAACAGTAAAACATCAACATAGCAACCGCCTACTGCGGTTATCAGTAACCGGTGACGAAAAGATGTTTAGACTAAGGAAAACTATTTTTATTTTTTTCCGCGCAAACTGTTGGTTGCATGAAAAAATTACAAAGAGGGCAAAATAGCTTTTGACTAGCTTATAATGTGCACCAAAATTGAAAGTGTAACCGTTTTTAAGGGAAAATAAAAAAACTATTTTTTTCCGCCATTTTGAGACTCGAATATCTCAACAGGAAGGACCCAAATTGAAAAATTTCATATGAAGGTCCCCCCCTAAAATCGCTTGTGGAATACACTGGTAAAATATTTGACCATCATTCTGGAACACCCTGTATATCATAAGCATATCTAATGGAAGTTCGTATATACACAACAAAACATTAAATTTGCCTTTATTCGGATTGGTTGAAGGATAAATCTTTCCAACAGAGGAAGGAGTATAAAACGGAGTTAAATATTTCAGTTATACCGAAAATGTGATGTCCACCTCAATTACACAAACACCACTCAGGTCTAGCTTGAGGGCAACACAGAAATGCATTACTGCTGGAGGATGTTGTGGTAAAAGGGTAGCACTTCAGGCGCCCTTTTGGCTAAATTGCAACAGTGTTTGTGAAATCAGCGTAAACATGTCCGTCGGTATTATTAGAACGATAACGTACTTCATGAAATTTAAACATGTTCCGTACATAACAAAATAGAATAGGTCTAAGAACATTTTAAGAGGTTTTTATTCATACTCTTTTCAGCAAAAAATATTTATAGCATGTTTTAGTTGGACATATTGCTATTTTTTACTGGATTAGAAAGGTATTTTAAGCTAATATAAATCAAATCTCCTACAATTCCTATCAATGAAGTCATATGTATGTTCTCTGATACCAAAATAGGAATTGTAGGAGATTTGATTTATATTAGCTTAACCTTTCTAATCCATTAAAAAAATGTTACAAAATCTAATAATAAGGAATATATGGGTAGATATTGTGGGTGTAATTCAACGCTGGTTGGGGCTTTTGTCCACAGAGTAGTTAGTTTCACACAATATTATGGGTCCCAATAAAGTGCTCGATATTTTAATATATTTTGCAATATAAAATAGGAGAAATGCTTGACTACTAATGATGAATGCAGTATAAGAATGCTCGGTATTTAAATAGCATTTGCATAATAAAAATACTAAATGCTCGATAAGTTTTAAAAGTATGTTTCGATATTTTATTCATTTTGCACGATACAAATTTCAAAAGTGTTCATTACTTTATGCACGATATTTAATTTTATCTAAAAGCGCGTGTGCGTAATTTGCAAGCAGTGAAATGAACAAACGACTGTCCTGGGCTGATTTCATTTTTTAACCTAACCTAACCTACAGTCAATTTTTCAAACTTAAGAATTTATTTTCTGCAAATAATT
The DNA here is from genome assembly GCA_025584915.1 of Monochamus saltuarius. Taxonomy (NCBI): domain Eukaryota; kingdom Metazoa; phylum Arthropoda; class Insecta; order Coleoptera; family Cerambycidae; genus Monochamus; species Monochamus saltuarius. Next base: position 19,416,517 of record CM046725.1, read on the forward strand.
TTTATAACTGTGCATTTACACTTTCTAGAGAGTAATTATTGTTTTTTACTGCATATATATATTTAACGGTTCATTTAATAATCTCATTAAATATTCAATATTTTTACCGAGTATTTAATATTCTTACCGAGTTTTTAATATTCTTATCCGGCGATGAACAGTTTTATCGAGCAATTAATATTTTTACCGAGCATTTATTATTTTTAACTAGCAAGTATTATTTGTGATGAACACGTTTATATGTTTAGAGAGCATTTGTTGTTTTTATCGAACATGTATTTTTCCCTCGTGCAACTATTATTTCCAGTTTGCGAATACATTTTTCACTGAGAATTTATAATTTTAACCGAACAGTTATTATGTTTACCAAACATTTCTTAATGTATCGTGCATTCAAATAAAATATCCTATTTCTATATTATTTTATTCGAAAAATGTATCGTGCAGTTAAATAATTTAACGAGCGTTTAATTTGTTCCCCAATATTATTAATACCTAAAAATATATAAAGACATATTGCTACTTGTAAAATAAAGTAAAAGGTCAGTTGAATAAATTGTTGCTATGAAGGCATTAGTTACATGTGTCATTCAAAATTTAAAGTAACTTAATTTGACATTAAAAGAATTTTTTAATTCAGGTGTGCTTGTAGATGTGGACATCCAAAAAAATATAAATTTCTTACAAAATAAAATATATCTGTTCTGGTGGTCATAAAAAATAAATCAACTTAATCTAGTTAATATTATTCAGGTAACCATATTATGCCAATGTGGTAATTTCTTCAGTTATCCATCTGTAGATGTAAATAGTGACAGCAGTGTAATTGTTTTTAACCTAATTTTAAACATTTGAAACAGACAAACAACGTTGAAATGCTGTCCGAAAATTAATTTTCTGGGAACCACATGACCTTGATACAGTATGTTTTGTTCACCACAGTAGAAAATATTCCCAATACAGCGTTACGAAAATATAATAATTTAAAATATTTCAACGTTGTTCTTGTTTGAATATTCATAGGAATAAGACTGATTATCTTATTTGAAGCAAAACAACCTTAATACAACTGTTGTTCGTAATTAATATTTCTATTTATTTATTATTATTATTATTATTATTATTATTTTCAGAGAGATGTGCAGAAGTAGTTTCCGTCAACTAAATCAGTGAAAACAAGGTAGGTGTGTATTTAATGTTTCGTATTCATATGCATTAAACCATTAGAAAATAGTGTTAAAGAAAACTGAAAATGAAATGGTCTCTATATTCGAAACGCCTTTATGCTAGTTACTGTAATAGGGTCATTTGGTTCCCAAATAACATTTTTTGTCTAATGTTTATGAAGGATTGATGATTTATGTGCATCCCCATTTGAAAACAAATCACCAATTTCTAAGTGCTGAAATAAGAGGTGTAAAAATGCAATCTTATTTAAATATAAGTTGCATAATAATTTCAGTAGCTTTATTAGAATGTAGTAGTTTGATTGAGTCACCTTATAAAACCAAAAAATTAAACAATCTATAAACTCGATATTAAAAGACTAATAAGGGACCTACTTAATACGAAGGTATGCTGTTTAGTTCTAAAGATATGTATTATATTATTATTATATTATATGAATTTAAACTAAAAATCAATAATAAATTTTACATAAATATATTATAAATTATTATCAAAATTACTTTATTATAAATACTATACAACACAATCATATATATATATATATAAAGAACGCCAAAGGGTAGTCACGACCGACTAGTTGAATACCAAACAATTGTTTTATATATATATATATATATCGTTTTGGGTCCAAGAAATATGTCTCACTTCATTGCTTTTTGCCATAAATTTCGTGTTCGTTAAGATTCCGATTCCGAGTTAAACAAATTATAATTTGGCTGGGCATTTTTTTCAGTATATTGAGATATTTTGATACAATACAATATCTAAAGGTTGATTGTTTTGTTTTAATATCTTTAATAACATTTTCAATATTTGAATTTTCCATAATTGAATACGCTTCGTATTTTAAATGCAAGGAAACGGTAGCGAACGCAACAAGGCATGCTGTAGGAGGCAGTGACGTCACACAGCTGTTTATGCGAGTCCATATTCTCAAATTATTTTAAAGGCTTTAGAGGCGCCAGAAAATTATAATTTTCGCACTAAAATTACAATCTCCACATGCAACTGGATTATAGTCCACAATCATCAAATCGACCTTGTTTGATTTCCCATATGCACCGACATTTTGTATAATTTGTTGGGCCGGTTACGCAATGTGGGGACGGGTTTAGTTGCCGCATGTAATCTCTCGCAGGGTATTGTACCTTTGGTATCGTCGAGATCCTGCTGTCCCGACGATCTACATGTTTAATATCGATCAGGACATGCTGATGCGGTTTCCTGGGATGTCTCATTGCTACGTGGGATCGGATACTAGCACGACGGGAGTTTCTTTTTGATTAAATTCGGGTAATGTTGGCATGCCTGCGTCAGACGCGGGATAGCGAAGCTTATATAACTAATGGACGTGGTACGGTCTCACAGGATATGCGAGAGTTTGTTTTGGTTATTGCCAGACGAATCCAATCAAGAGTGCCTACTTGTGTAAATGAAGAAATGCGAATCGCTACGTTTTCAAGTATTTCGTCATATTAATTAATTTAGGAGATACTTAATAGTTGTTCTTGTTTGGTTAGATAATTAAAAGATTATTTTGAAACAACTTCAACAAAGAGTTTATTGCTAAATTGTATTATGTGAGTTAAGCATTTGATGAAGAAGTAAAGAAGTAAAAAGAAAAGTAAGGAAAATATCGCTATTATCCTCATATTATTTAAAATTTAAATAAAATAAGAAATAGAAGAATTTACTCACAATAACAGTATTTGTTTCATATAAGGGAGAGTCAGGGCATATGAGTAATATAATATCTACCCTCAACTTCTATTGTTTTCTTATTTACTTAGTAAATAGCATGCTGAGGAAAATATATAAAATAAAAGTTTTTATATAACAAATATAAAATACCAATGATTTTAAGATAAAAATTAAATACTTAATAAATAAGCTTCTCAAATCAAAGTCTCGAAAACTGAAAAAGATCAAAGTATACCGGAAGTCGACGCTTATTTGAAATGGAGTACCCTGTATATTATTGCATTTTTGGATTCTACGTTAAGTCAGTATTATGTAAATCTATACCTAAATTCAGTTGTTTTCCAGTTTAGTTACAAAAATATTTAAAAACTCAAATATTCCATATTGCCTGGTAGCATGTAAAAAATAAAACAATTTAGTTTGACTTACGTATATAAAATTTGGAGTTTTTGAACATTTTTAAACTAAAATTCGTTATTGTGTCTCGGAAACTGTAGAGATAGGTATATATAAAATGGTATATCATTTGGTTTATAGGTAACCAAATTTTCATCATTACTCTGTATATGTTTTCATATATCGAAATGCATTTTATTAAAAAAAGATCAGAACACTAGATAACGACCGTATGTATATTACATTAAATACACACACACACACAATATTAGACAGCCAGTTTCAAGGCGATTGCAGATAACTCAAAGCAAGGTCTGGAGCACGGCTGGACATTATACAAAAACTATTACTATTACGAAAAACATACCCGTAAAGTGTACAGGTTTATTCTAATTCTGAGATTGTACTGTTGGTTGCATTTATTTACACTTCCCTCGACTTCGTCGAGATTCAGACGTACAAGTTGGCATTGCAACAATAATGATAATCTCTCAAAACAGTTTTTAATGAATTTTTGTTTAGATCTCTGTTGGTGAGTGCAATTAACAACTTATGTCAAAAGAATATTTCATTAAAAATACGTAAGCAGTTTAAAACAAGTCACCAAATTCGTTTCAAAGAGTATCATTGTCATGGCAATAGATAGTACCTACGTAGTCAAACTTGTTTGTCTAATACTAACGAAAATTTTTACAGGCGGTCAACCAGTTGACTTAGGAGCTGTTTAAGGCTTACGGTGAGCGCTCTATCAAACGATATATAACATCTGTTCCAACAACCGTCGAGAACTGTTCAGTACCGTGAGAAATGTTTGACCAACACCGTCTTACGTCGCATTCGCCGAGAGTACATTAACAACTAAACTGACTGACTAATTCTGGACGGTTCGGCATCGATTCTTGCTGTGTTGGAACAAACCCATAGTTTTCGCTCAGTAACTCCTTAACGGTTAATGATAAAAATAAGCGTTTTTTTTTAATAAACTTCAAATATTATTTTACGTCGGCGCTGTGTTTTGAAATTTTGAAAAAGTGTAAAATAAATTGTTTTAAAATGAATTTTGAATATTTTCAAAATTTCAAAACACAGCGCCAACGGAAAATAGTGTTTGTAGTGTATTAAAAAAACCGCATATTTTTATCATTTTCGGTGAGGAGTTACTGAGCGAAAACTATATCCCTTTGGATCGAGCGCTCACCGTAAGCCTTAAAGAAGGGTTTGAATAATGATTTGAAAATATTTAAGTTTATTGTAAAGCAGACAAGAATGTAATTGTTTTTACCTTCCCTATTTGTTTATAATTCACATAAGCTTTTTAACATATGTTAAACATATGTTTTACAGCTTCAGTCACCTCATCACATATTAGCAGAATTAGTGGCATATTTTTTTTTCTGTGTACTGTCTAGTAGGTGACTACGCCACTGCATCATCCTCCAAATTATCTCAAATAATCTTATCGAAATTTAAATTGTGGATAAAAAATATAGTAATGTAGCTACGAGCTATGGAACCGACAGCTCCTTTAAACAATTCTCTTATCATGATTTGACAAAAACAAAAATGACTTTCTTTAAATTGGTGCAGAGTATTTATTAAAAATGTATTTAATACATAAATAAATAAAAGTTTCATTATATGCGCTTATTCTACACGTGACTGAAGTCACTTAAGTACTTCCTAATGTTAAATCCAACCATTCTAGAAATGCCGTGTATGAAATCAAAATTAACGTTGCATTTATATTTCTGTCCGTCCAGACAGCAATTATCCGAGGTAGCGGACAGCAGTTGCAGCTCCACCAAGCTGGAAACCTGCACCAACAAATTGTTATTAAACCCGACTTTATCATCCAAAATGGAGTAAAATATAGCTAGCAATCTGTCAAAAGTGAACGATTTCGGCCCGAGTTGCGTGTTCAATTGCTCGGACACTTTGTTCTTTACGTTCAAGTCCTTTCTAGTTTTCGTTTTCTTTCCGTGGTACTTCATGAACAGCCTCTTGTCGTCTTTAACGGAATTGTAGCTGGCTAGGTAGGCGGCTATCAATAAATATTTGGCGTAGAAGGGGAGCTCCAGACTCTGCGCCAAATTTTCCTTAGCCGGCGCAAAGTTTTTCTGGGGTTGCATCGAGTCCACCCTTAAATAAAGCACCTCCAGCGAGGCCTTTAATGCGGGAGCGACATTCCGCCACAGGGCCATGGAATCGTTAATGGTGCGTTCCTTGTTTATTATCGGCTGGCAATATTTCACAAAGTTTTTTCTCGACATGTATCGCAGCTCGGATAAATCCCTGCAGGCTCGGTAGAAAACAGACAAGAAAACGTTCAAATATCTTCTGTAGAAGTCATCGTCAAACTCGAATAACTCATCCGCGTGGCTCATCAGCGCCCTCCTGGCGCAATCAACGTCTAGATAAAGAATTTCTAGTAATTCATCTTTATTGTACTGGGGGAAGTAGACTTTTATGGGCTCCGCGATGTTCGCCGTGGAGTAATACTTCTCGAAGACGATCTCGGATAGGAATATAACCGAAATCGAGATGCCGCTTAATTCTTTAAAACGCAGGAGACCTGCTAATAAATTAAAGTCCATATTTCTCAGCTCCTCGGCTTTATCCAGTACTAAAACGGAACCGTTCAGGTCGTTTTCCAGAGAAAGTTTCTGCAAATTAAATATAAAATCCATCAAATGATCGCATCTCGCGTAGGGTAGGGGCTTGCGGGGATCCATCTTATGGCCAGAGAGTTTATTTAGAATTGTCTCGAAGACGATTCTCGCCGTGTAGCATTCGATTAGATTCACCACGGCATGCCTTATCTGGAGCTTCTCCAGAAGGGTAGTGGTTACAATTGATTTTCCGGTGCTCGGTCCTCCGTAAATGTAGATGCTTTCCACTGAAGGCTCATCTTTATATGCAAACAGATTATAGAGTTGATCTATCTGACTATCTCGGCAGGGCAGTATCGCCTTCAATGATGATAACGTTTCATCCATGGCAAATTAGGCAGCTGAGCTGGAACAAAAACCTTCGTTAATTCTCAGTTTTTGAAGTGATATGCTGTCCGGGAGGGAAATCCGAGATAATTGCATAAAATTTTTTTAAATCGCTAGTTACACTATTTGCCTAATTTTTATGAAGTATTAATGATGTATGGTAAACCCTGGAAATTTGAAGTTGATCCGATAAGAAGTTCTCGAAATATTCGAAGAATTAAATGCTCGCCCCGGATCGCGAGACGTGACGTCAGAGTCTCCACAGCTGGCATATTCATTTGTTTTGGGCTCAGGCTATTGCTTACACGGGAGACTGTGATGTCACACAGTGGAGTACGCGAGTCCATGTTCTCAAATTATTTTAAGGACTCTAGAGGCGTTAGAGTTTGCATTAAAATTACACAATCATTCATAAAATGTAATTAAATCATGCTACGTGACCCTATCATTTGATATTCATGCATGTAGGAATGGAATTATCAATTTAAAACAGAAGGTAAGATGCGATACGTTGTTAATACCTCAAGTGAGCTCACATAACATACGAAAAATACGAGTAAATCACTTTGCATATATTTTTTGATTCATATAAATATATTTTTTACACAGATGATTTCTAACACTACTATTAATTCGTCAATTTTTGTTAACTCTTAAAACATACGTAAGTTTACAGTTATTGTGAAATAGTGAATAGTAGTCATACATGTAAGCAGCACGTATCAGCATTGTATGCTTAAACCTGAAAACCTTAATTACAATATTATATTGAATTGAAAGTATTCAAATTTAGTGCCTCTTAATTACATAAAAAATACTTATGTAATGTAAAATCGTGCCAACATTTTAGGATCCCTATACTTACATGGTAAATTATATAATGTACCTATGTAGTAACATTTTTCAAGTCAGGTAAGATCACGTTGACAATAGTGTGTTTTCTGGTTTTACGTTCTGTTAAACACGTTTGTTCCAAAAGTTTTAAGCTGTTACAACGTTACAATGTTATTTAATTCAAATAAACAATAATTCATGCAATATATTATGTATAAATCCTAAACAGTATCAGTAACAAGACCACACATTTATTTGAAGTTTTCAAATCCTTGTTGTTTTAGGAACCCTAACATTTAAGGAACTGCAAACTGACCAGTCTATGTAATTATCTTAATTTTGGTATTTATAATTATCAGCTGTCAAATTGACCGACTAGTTGAATCAAAATAAGAGATATTAATTAACTACTAATTAAGTATTATAAAATTCCTTAGAATAAAAGTAAACATAATTTTTTTATATCCACAATTTCACAATGTTTATATTCCATTATTTTAACAAATAATATACTTTTTTCAATTTTAAATATTTGTTTTGGTTGGTTCTATTATTCTATTAATTTTATTGCTAATCTTTACAAAAATCTTAACTATTTTTCATCATATTGGTGTATGTTTCTTGAAAATCTTAAAGTACGGTTCTGTTGACTAGAAATTGATTTGGCGGGAAAATAACAACCACTTGATGAATGCACTTAGAGGTTAGATTGAAATTGTGTTAAAATTGTTGATCTACTTACCTTGTTGTGCCTGTTTGATTGTTCTTCATTTACCACTGAGACTAAATATTACATTTTTCGTTTGCAAAACAATAAAATCCGCACAGATTTTATCTATATGTCATAAATTCCGAAAGCATATTTGCACACATGTTTTCTTTAGACACCAAACGCCATTATACTTGGAACCTGGGTACCATGCGTTCGTGATTCATAGAGTAGAACTCTTCATGGTCGCTCTTAATCATTATATTCATTGGTAGATGGCGGTACCTACATTATTGCTGAATATATTTCTGTTATTCTTTTATCCTTTTATATACATTTTGTCAATTTGAAATGAAAATATTGTGGCAATTTATTTTATTACCATGTTTTTATCTACAAAATAAATTCAAAATTGAAATTACTTCATATTAAAACCATTGCTTCTAAGTGTCACGTTCTTTACGCTTGGAATTGGTAGGGAGTACGGTACTCACTACGAATCAAGGTACTCAGAGTACCTACTTAAAAGTAATTGGATTTTCATTATAAATAAGAACACACACAAAATGCGGAAGTTAATAGTATTGGAATTATTACAAGAATGTTATACCTAGCTTGTTGTATGCTGTTGTTATTTGTATTGAAAACAGACTGAATCTAAAAAGAGCGCATCTAAGAAAACAAATAAAGTATAAATCCAATATTGACAACCAGAATTAGACATTTACGTCGATATTCCATCTTATCCAACATTATCAAGTTAGTAATCTAACCTGTAGGGAAGTTTATATAAGGGTTATTTGGAGCACATCTAACAAAAGCACATGTTGCTATAAATTTCCCGATGAAAGCGTGATACGAATAGCGAGAAGTTTTTGCCTCTGATCGATACCAGACGAAATTTATGATTTCTGATTAAGCCTAAGGGGACTTTTTTAATACATTTTAATTTTCGGGGGCATACGTAGGCATAATGGTAATGAAGTTTATAGTGGAGGAAATAATTTTAAAACTTTATGCCTAACAGACGCTCAGACTGTTCAGAGTAAGGTCTAGGAGAGAGCAAAATGTTTTTGCCTCAACGATATTATACAGGGTGTTTCTTAAGTAGAAATAAAACATCCAGGGATGTATTCTGTGAACAAAATTGAAGGTTTTTTTGTTATAAAAATCAGTTTTTAATGTTTTATTTCTAAACCACTTGAGATAATTTAACCAAATTCGGTGTGTATATTTAGTATTACAGTAGGTATGAAACAAAAAATTACCAGCTGTAGAAACTTACCAGTGGCTGAGGTGTGGGTATTATCAATCAGTATTTGGCAAAATAAAATATATCACCCTGTATAATATTACAAATAAAACAGGTCATCATATGCGCCATTGTATTACTTCACTTTTTGTTTCTTTATATATTTTTGTATGCCAAAGCGATTAACAACAAAATTGATTTATTTGATCAAGTGCATTTTACACAGTTACTTAAATTACTTAAAATATCTTAGGGAGGCCATGAAAAACAATAATAATAGTAAGCCATCATCTTATTTAATGTTGTGTATTGTCAAATTAAGCTTATTTTTTTAAAAAGATTAAGTTTTATGGTATTGAGGCTAGGCGCATTTATATGGATTTCCAAATCATCCAACTCGAAGAATGTTCAGAAATGTTTTTCAACGTTTTTCGAGCTCATTTTAAAAAGATACAAATCCTTGAGTGGTAGAACGCCTGAGTTGGAAGCAGCTATTCTACATGAAATTGAAGAAAACCCAAATACTAGATCGCTGCAAATTTTAATGTGAATCATGAATTTGAGTGTATGGGTGGGTATTATTGTAAATTTTCTTGATTCAAGATCTGAAGCATGTATTTTGGCTGAAGGTAGCCATTTCCAACATTTGTTATAATAAATCATGGTAAAGTATCACATTCAAGTGAAGAAATCTCTTAAATATGTTTATTAACAGTAGATTCAAATTTCACTTTTTCAGTTAAACAATTTGGTCATTAAATGTGTGTGTCATTACGATTAGCATATAACATATAACATCATAATTTCTTATGACATAAAGTACCACGGGGTGTAGGTATCAAGTATCAAGGTTATTAAAAAGGATATTTTAAGAATCTTCTGTAGGTATACTTTGTGACTTACTTAAATGTAAAATTAATTAACACATTGCTTGAAGTTTGTTGTATCATGAAAAAGAAGATAATCAAACTGTAATAAAACATGCGCGTACTTATACATTTTACAGCCCGTCCGATTTTTATTATTGCAAGAGGAAAGTAATCGGGGTAGTTACCTCTTTTCCATTCCTTTACGACCCCAAGTTACGATTCAGATTCGAATCAGGTGTACCGGAGCTCCGTATATACGACACCGTAGAGAACACATCCGGTTTGCCTGGGGAAATCAATATGTAACACTCTAAACAGGGTAAAAAGGTCATGTTGAACGGTATAGATATTGACGGCAATTTTTTATTGTTCATTTGCAGTAAAAATGTGTACAGGGTGCAGGGTACATTTAGATACATTTCTGCAATATTTTTAACGCTTTGGCCACCTTATCTGACAGACTAATTTAAAACAAATCACCTTCGAAATAATTTGAGAGTAACCATGGAAACACATCATACACACCAGACCCTGTATCAGCGTTGTTTATTTTCTGTCAGTTAAAATTATGCCGTTAAAATGTACTCAGTAGAAAATCCCGAAATTCCCGGTAGCATCGTAGAGCAACCGGCACAAGCAAACCCAAATATCAACTTTTTTCTTAATGGCTAAATCTAAACACAATCAAAACTGGAAGTGACGGTATTCTTCTAGTTTACTTTGTCGAAGAAGCTAAGTCTATGAAATCTTCCACGTTATGGAGTCGATTCTCAATGCTAAAGAGTTGTTTGGCCTTAAAAGAAAATGCTAACAACAAATATCCAAAAACCATGAAGCGTCAAGCTGTAGGATATATACCGAAAGTATCCAAAGCTTTAACAGCAGAACAAGTAACCAAAATCAATTTTAGTGTTCGGGATCTTTGGTGCGTGTCGAAGAGATGATTTAATACGTATACGTTTAAATATAAACGATGTGCTAGGTAATGCGCGCTTTCTTGTCGTGTTTTTACGAGTTGGAAAAACTCATATGTCAATAAGTTTCACCATTACCAGTGAATGATATACATTTGAGCCCTGTACATTTTATCGTAAATATGCAGCTCTACGACTTAAAAATATGAACAGCAGAAGATTATTTGTTGCATATCGAAACGGTAGGTGTTATGCTCAACACGTTGGTTGCCATACCATAAGTGGTGTTACAAAAATTGTTGCAGAATACCTAAAACTAGAAGGTTCCAGAAAATATACCAGGCATGGACTATGGCGTTCTTCGGCAACCATGTTGGTGGAAAACGACGCTGATTTGCTCACTCTGAAAAGCCACGGAGGATGGTGTTCTTCCAGTGTAGAAGAATGATATACAGTGTGGAAGAAAGGTATGGAATAAATTCATTATTTCTAAAACTACGAAGTTTCATGAAATTTCCTCGGACAGGTCCATTTTGCTTTTTAAAATTACTCTTTTTTCTATACCAACGCATTTCCGACGTTCATTTGTTTTCGCGTGATGACGTCATCGGATATTTTTTTAAATAGAACCCCTATATTTTTTCATTGGATTCTTGTAGAGCTTAGTATGCTGAATTCAAAAATGTATAATTTCAACACTTTATTCCTTCAACTTTAGCAATATTGCAACTATTGAAAACTGTTATCGTTTCAGGTAAAGTGCCTTTTCTACTGAAAATACAGCAAAATGTTACTTGAAAAAGTTGTTCAGAACGGTAAATTATGAGGACGTGCAAAATTTTAAGAAGATCGGCGAGGTTTGACTTTGAAACCATTTTTCAACAAAGCACAAAGATTTTATCAAAGCAGGCCGATCTTTTTAAAATTTTGCACGTCTCCATAATTTACCATTTTGAACGACTTTTTCAAGTAAAATTTTGCTGTATTTTCAGTAGAAAAGGCACTTTATCTGAAACGATAACAGTTTTCAATAACTGCACTATTGCTAAAGTTGAAGGAATAAAGTGTTGAAATTACACATTTTTGAATTCAGCAAGTTAAGCTCTACAAGAATCCGATGAAAAAATATAGGGGTTCTATTTAAAAAAATATCCGATGACGTCATCACGCGAAAACAAATGAACGTCGGAAATGCGTTGGTATAGAAAAAAGAGTATTTTTAAAAAGCAAAATCGACCTGTCCGAGGAAATTTCATGAAACTTCGTAGTTTTAGAAATAATGAATTTATTCCATACCTTTCTTCCACACTGTATAGAAAAATTCATACAAAGGAAAATTGAGGTATCACGAAAACTGTTTAACCTTTATCACTCGCAAGATACAATAACTGTATTATTCGTTCGAGAAAATCAAAAGATTTGCGATAAGTCTGCTTCAATAGCTGCAGTTTCACAAAATAAAACTCCAAAAGGACTAAACCTGTGCAATGATACGAATTGCACAATAAACATAAATTAATAATAACAATTCAAACTGAAAACATTATTAGTTGGATCTGTTATTATTAATAGTTAGTAAATTGTCAATATTCTTATTCTAGGAGTTACATGTTTTTTTTTATTCCTATAACTGTTATGAAAATAAAAATGTTTCTTTCGTATGTCTTGTTTATGTTATATTTTGTTTTTATGTTTTCGTTTTCAAAGAAGTATGATAAAAAATATCGATCATTACACATCCAGAAATACATTTTTCCCGTGCTTGCATGACTTCGAGAATTTGTCACACATGCACGAAAAAATTCTTATTTCCAGACTTCTAATAAAATATACTATTTTACTGTTCGACACTACAAAATGGATTCTCGAAATTTTCAAATAAGAGATATGTTGTAATAAGTGAATAGCATTTTATTGTTGACGAACAATTATTATATTACCAGCAATGTTTATATGCAATTAGTCATAATTAATTATGTTGAGCTTAAATTATAATACAATTCCGTAATTTGAATTAACAATGATTCCTTTGGTTGAGTCGTCTTAGTATATACCGCGTGTGTACGTCTAACGCAGGCATCGTTTCCTATATACCTTCCATTTCTCCACGTTCTAGTATTTCCTTCATTAACCCTTAGGTTTCTATGTAAACATTCAAGATTGTGGTTAAGCAGAACGTGTGGCGAAGTGGTTTTATTGGCATAGAACATGCATTTTCGTGCTATGTATTACAATTACCTTCCTCAGAATGTCGTAAAAGGGAAACAGTGGTATATAATTTAATATTATGCCTAAGTGTATACATATGTGTTTAAGGTTCCATTGAATTTGAGGAAGACCAGGAAATCGGGTATTAAAGCAAGGACATGTTAAACGTATAAATGAATTGTGTGATTCATATTTGTTTCACAATTCTCATAAAAAATACACAGCGGAAAAAGACGGGTAAAATTTTACACGAAATTTACACTGTTTTTGGTCCAGGGAAGTTCGTACGGAAAAAGGGTAAAATTTACCCCATCGCGATTTGGTAAATTTTACAAGAATGTTTGAATAATGTATTTTAACAAATATTTGGTAAATTTACTTGCAATAGTGTGGTGTAAATTTTTAAACTATGAAAATGTGCAAATTTTAATCAAAATGTACAGGGTGTTCTTTCTTTCATATTTTTGACTTTTTGATTTTCTGGTGAAAGATTTATTGCAATTAAAAGAAATAAATGATACCAAATTTTAGGACTCTCTTTTTGGACTTTTATATTTTTGTATTTCTAATTCTTGTAATAAACCTTATAATAATAATACTAAATGTCTTTATTGCCAAAAAATGAAGCAAACAATAAGCAGAAAAATAAAATTATCTACAATATTTGGAAATCTCAAGGGTAAGTTCACAACAAGTGTGCTGTCCCAACTAACATTTAAGCCTAATAGACTACTACACAAGAAAAATAATCCTGAGTTGATCAAGATTTACTACTTTTCTCCATAAAAATAGTCTTCAATGTTACAAAATCTTATAATACCAAAATTTTAGTCAAAAATTTGTTAACTAAGAGTAATATAATGCCTTCCAAGTAAAATGAAATATATGTCAATTTATACAGTTCGAAATTACATATTGTTTACCTATTCTATGTTTTCAAATGCTAACATTCCAATAACGTGTAAGACGAAGTTATAATTTACTTAATTTCGCCTAGATATCTGTCTCCAATATCCAAGGATTTTTTAAATTATTACAAGAGGTAAATATTTACATATTTATTACGAAATTGTAAAACTTATTTTGTCTTCAACTAGTAGTTAAAAATAAGGTAATAACTAGTTATTTTGCCCTATTAAATCCTTGAATTGGTTAAGTTCTATTTTTATTACAATATAATCCTATTTTCAACTTTGTTGATAACTTCTAAAGAATATTTGACCATTTCAATTAACCTAATAGAAATATTGTTCTATATTATGGTACAAATTTACTTGTTAATAATACTTCGACCTAAGTGTGTCTTATAAAGGTCTTTAGGAACAAGCTTCTTGTTATATGTTTTCCGACATATCTTCATGTAATAGCGCGTAGAAATTGTTTTGTGTTTTGGCAATCTGCAGTGAAAACTAAGCCCTAAACAATATTAGAGAGTTGTAAAAACGAATTTAAGCCAACACTGCATATTAAATCAATCTAATGATAATATATCGATAAACACTTCATATTATAAGTATTCTTATGACTGTTATCATGTCAGATGAATTCAGTAGTGCATGTGAATTGAAATTCGAATTGAATTCCGTTAGAAAATATTTATTTTGTTTTTGTTATTACGCATACATAATATTATTGGCTTTAATTTGAATTTTCAATCACAAATAAATCCATGAGTAGAATTTTATATGTAGGTACCTAGTAATAATTTAATTGGTAATAAATTACCATAAAATATCTTCATTTGGAGTAAATTTCAACCACAAAGTTAATATTTTCCTGTGACGTCAACATTGGCATAGGCAATCTGCCCTATAGGTTAAAACTTACAGACAAATTGACTTCAAAGTTGATTTTGTTTGAGCGGCCACTAAATGTTTTGTTCATTATCTCTAATTGATTACTCATTAAAATTATGTTAATACATATAATATTAGTTAATACATTTATGACGAAAGATTATTAAACACATTTTATCACGAAGTACATTCAGTTTTTACTTTAGGTTATTCTACAGTATAGTAATAATATTAAAAATAATAGTAAAAATGTATATTTATAAGGCGCGATATTTTTATGAAAGTTTACTCATGACATTATACAAACAAATTTCCTGGGTTGTACAATTTGATGAATGGAAACCAAAAATACAGACTTTATTGTATTAAAATCTAAATATCTATAAATATACTAACTCCTACTCTACTTGTAGCTTAGTAGCCTGACTTATAGTTTTTCTTTTTCTTCCTATCTCTGTTCGCTATTAGAATGTATAAAATCAAACATATGTCTCTCTCGGGCAAAATTAGGTCATATAAAGGGCATAATTAGGGTATATAAATTTTAACATAAAATTGGTCCGTATTTCTTTTAGGTCCAATTATTGGAATAAAATTCTTGCCGACCAATTATTAACTTCCATATTACTTTAGTTTTTTCTCCACATAAGGAAAAAGGCCAACTAATATAGGTAAACTTTCCTTATAGGGAATTGGTCATGAAAACTTTTTGACCAATTCAGAGATCAAGTTAACGTAATTTTAACTTTAATTGTTTGTTGGGCTTACACTTAACCCTTGAACACCATATATCTAATACATAAAGCACCGTAGCCAGTATTATATTACATACATACATTAACATAAAAGGTAATTTAAATTCAAATGTTTTTCAATCTGGTTTTCATCCTGGCCAAAGTTGCTCTACAGCTCTGATGCACTTCATCGATGATATTGTTGATACTGCTGACACAGGTAAATGTACCCTCTTGATTTTACTTGACTACAGCAAAGCATTTCACACGATAAATCTTAATTGCTGTACTAAGGTCATGTAGTTTTGAGAATAATATTATAAAGTTGCTACATTCACATCTTATTAATAGATCCGAATTTGTAAGTCTCGTAACACTTATCTCAGTCTAGATCCATCTGTAAATTAGTCCCTCAGGGTTCTATCTTAGGGTCTTTATTATTTACAATCTATAAATCACAATTTATAAAATTTGTTAAATATTGTTCTCTTCATATGTACGCGGATGACACCCAACCATATTACTCGTTTTATTCAGAGATCATCAGTCAGCTACGCATAAGATAAATGATGATTTAAATGCAATATTTAATGATTTCTACACCATTCTCTTAGTATAAATCCTACAAAAACAGCTTTGCTTTCATTTGGGAAGAAATCTAAAGCATCTGATATTGATAGTTTAATTAAAATTAATATAAACGGTCATTCGTTAGAGTTTTCTAAAAGTGCACAAAATTTAGGGTTAATGTTAGATTCCAACTTAAGATACGGGGAACAAGCATATTGTTTACACATTCTGAGTTTGATTATTTTGTTTGAGTGCCACTAATAACACCTTCAATTGAATATTTGAATTTTCCATAATTGAAATAAATACCGCAATCCTAACGATGCCGACGGCCGTCCTCCGCTTCGTATTCTAAATGCAGTAAACGGTAGTGCGCGCAACCCGGCATTCTTTAGGAGGCAGTGACGTCACACTGTAGTTTATGCAAATCAGATGTTCTGAAATTATTTTAAAGGCTTGGGAGCCATCAGGGAATTATGATTTTTTCGCATTAAAATTATAAAATGATTCAGAAAATGTAATGACCCCCGTTCTCAAGCAGATGTAATGTGATTCATCTATACCTTTTTGATTACAGCGCCCTCTGTATTATGTTTTAACGTTCTAGATGCTGATCTATTTGAAGATCATATCCAAAACCGTTTAAAATAAGGACAGTGACATGAAAGTCATCCGATTTCGTAAAGTTTGAACAAAGAATTATGAGTATCACGATATTATCTCTTAATTATTCCCGAGAACGCGCCCTCTATGTTTGGTAATTCTATTGAAAAGCCAGTCTAATTATCACAGCTATCAAGTAATACTCTGTTGGCTCCTAGATTGGCCGCGGTTGGATTTGGAATTCATCGGAGAGGTTCAATATGCAGATTCTCATTAATTTAGGCATCATTGACAGGTCTATACATAAGCCCTACTCTCATCCATTCGTCGTATTTGCTCATTTAGACAGAGAATTATTCAAATCCATTTCAATTAATTCGGAATGTGCGCGGAATGGACGTATTAGATCCTTTACTTGATGTTAATTGACAAAACGAAAGTGTGGTTCCGCTTTGGTGTCTGAGTTACTTTATTGGTAGACTCTTCGATCATTCCACTTGTATTAAAACAAATGAAAGCTGAAAAAGTCTGCTGGTAATTTAAAATATGTGTAATACTTACAAACCTAGTCTGTTTGTGAGTATACAGGGTGAACCTTAAATAAGTGTTAATATATTAAATACAGGTACTTCGTCATACAGATGAGTCTAGTGAAAATCGTTTTTCAAAATTTACGGATAGATTTTAAGGACCGCTGACCAGATAGAGCAGTGACCTAACAATCATAATATGATCTGCTGAAGGCGAGGTTGCCATATCGCATATATAAAATAAATAATTTTTTTAAGCAATAAGTAAAGAAAAAAATGGGTAGGTAGTACGCTACGCAGTAATATTTATTAATCCAAATTTTAACTTCCTATCAAACCTTACCGAACGATTAAAAAATTAATTTCGAGCAAGTTCAATACTACCAATTAAAATATTTAGGAATTTAGCTACTTGCTGAAAAATTAAGTACATTGATAGAAACAGACACAAATTATTCCTTTAAGTTATTTTATGAAGAATAACGAAAAACTATCACACAACAGGTTAAAGTTAACTTTCGCCACATAACCTCAAAGAACCTGTCTGTGCTAACCATTCCGAATGCAGTCATTTAATGATTTTGTACTTTGTTGTTCGAGACAAAGTTTATGAAGAATATGAAACGCTAACATTTGAAAAAACAGTGTCAATCAAAGCTGGTGCAAAAAAAGCTGGGCAGAGAAACCATCAAGGTAAATTTCGAGCTGGAGAACTGATCACGAGGTTGACGAGAAAAGTGGACTTGGTGTATCGAGCAGGTAGGTAAATAGGAAGTGCTTGAATCGTGGCTGTGATATCAAGGCACAGGTATCACGGGCAGTAGGCACAACGTCCTGCAGGGAGCAGAGTCACATTCTATAATTGACAGCCAGTAAGGTCGACGAGGAGGTTATGTTGATACTGTTGCACTTTTAGGTGCAATTCAGTGTACACAGTTAAGACATAAATATATATCGCATTATTCAAACAATAAAAACGTTGACGTGCTGATAATGATCAAATTCTGGATAATTGTGAGTAGTGAAGAAATGTGTGTTTTATGTTTTCAATTTCATGTACGTGCATAGACATACTTTTCTGGTGGGGTATAGGAATGGCAAAGGGAGGAGGTGGCCATAAACATTTTTTATAAACAATGTTCAATCGTTCTTTGACATACTGTCTAAAAATCCTAGTTATTAACTTTCTTGAAGCCTATTTTATATAAAAAGTTAGATTTCAAGATAGTGTAACACTGACAACGCTGTGTAATACACATCCAATCTACAATATTAAGACTCATAAAAGCGGTGTGAAATCAGCGGTCCTCAACAAGTTTTCTATTGAAAAATCACGAAAAATCAATTTATTTAAAATTTGACATTTTCATTCCTCATTTTTTGTAATACAAACTATTAACTATGTGTCTCACACAGTGAATTCTACTGCTGGTTAAAATATTTGTACTTTATTTAAAGTTCACCCGTATAGAGTAATATATTTTGATTCAAATATGTAAGCTATGCTTGTTGAAACAAGTTTTTCCGCGTTGTTATTTGAAACCGTTAATTTATTTACCATTAAACCACCACAAGTTGAAGCTAAAGCACAAACAGCTACGGTATAATTTGTTTTAAACTGCAATATGTCTATAGAGACGTAAACTTGAATGCAACTAACACATTCTAAATAGATTTAATTGGTTTCGGCCAAGCTATGTGTGTTCCACCGCTAACGAGGTTTTGTTGGAATTAGTTTCCTTTAAATATCAAAGCTGCAGCTGGATTAAGCGTAGAGAAGTGAGCGATGCAAAAGAGGAATGGGAATTGCTGATTTATATTCGAAAGTGCAGAGAAAAGTTTATATTTATTTAGTATTGAACTGAAAAATAAGTAATAGTATAATTAATTATTTCTCTATACTTTCGAATTGTGGATGGCACTTTGCTAAGTGTATTATTTTCACGCATGTTTCGATACTTTTCTCTGTTTCCTAAGTTTTCCATCTCAACTATTATTTCTTTTTTGTATAAAATTTTCATAATTTTTTAGTCTTAAGTACCTATTTCTTTTTATGCTATTATTTTTTTTATATTACTTTTTTGCCATACTGTTTAGCTATTTCGATTCAAAATCAGTTATATCTTGTTTAAATTTCCAAAAGCAATTATTCGGATATGGAGATAGACGCTGAATATTCCAAAGCAATCAAGTGGATGAATAGGAAAATATTTGAACAGCCTTTTTAGTATGTAGTTTATTTAGTGGGTTACGTCATGTATATAAATTCCAATATGCACCCCTTTTACATAACATGATCATTATATCACGCTTAATTGCTTGCCCAAACTAATTTCACTGATGTTCAATAGATACGATGTTGAAAATTTTATACTGTAACAATTTCAAAGGGGGAATCGATCGACTATTTTTAAATTACCTCTCTTGCTGCAGCAGTTTTCAGCGGTTTAACATCATGATGTATGCAGTCTTCTATGTGGATCAAATATATCTCTACACGTTACATTTATATTTTTATTTATATTTGTATTCTGTTGTGAAGCATAACCGCGTGGAAGATATATTCAGACTTTGCATCAAAATTTTACCTTTATCTTAGTAAAGTGCAACATTTCTGTCAAGAATCAAGTTAATGAAATTTTATTACTGTCAGGAGATCCAGGGAGCAGATTTCGAACATTAGTCCATTAAATTAGTATTACTATTGTTAAATGATACGTATTGTTAAATATTTTATTGAGTTTAACGAGAGGTTTTTCTTCTTTTGAACGATCTGTCAAGATTTGACAGGTATTGTGCCATATTAACTGGCTTAGAATTTACCTTAGAATTGATATCTGTAACAAAAATATTAGTGTTTTAATTAAAATAAAAGAGTTGACGTCATTTCTGGGAAAATCGGTACCGCAAAATGATGTTATTTCGAAAATAAAAATCGACTTGTTTTTTCTCAAAGACATCCTACCAACCGTTTACTAAGACTTTACCGCCGCACTGTATTTGAAATAAAAGTAAAGATCCCGTAATAGATGGAAACAAATTATAACTGAACGAAATCAAATGGAACATTTAAATCATTGTTCATTCAAATTTATGTTACATAAACTGTTTTTTTTATTCAGTTAATTTCTGCTGATAGGCTGCTGATGAGTGACTTTAGCTGTTTGCTATAGGTTTTGCAGGTATAATTCGATGCTGGTCGGGGCATTAGTCGCAGAGTAGTTGTTTCCAACATATCGTTATCGCCAAATCGTGATAGAAGTTGCTAGCTTGCAATGGTTTCTACTACGATGTAGAATTCTTTGTGTATGTGACTTGTCAGTCTGACATGGAGTAGCAAATGGCTGCTAGATGTAGCTTGTCTACACCTCGTACTCGTAAGTTGCAACTGATTTAGTCACATATCTCACAAAGCTAGGTTATGTACCGTGCTGATAAACACGTAATATCTTTTCGATGGTCCACGACCCCTTGTGGCTAAAAGGGATTTTGTCAACAGAAGCGGTTTAGCCATAATTGAAACTTTGAATGCAAATATTTTTACTATTTGTATTTTTTTAAGAAACACCTGTCTGCAATCGTTAAACGTACAGTGATAACAACAGCCTGTATTCACGCTCGTTTGCTAGTGTTACAAGGTTTGGCTCGAGAAAAAACATATGACGGTGCAGAATCAAAATGAAACGTAATGTTCACCTCATTACCGCTACATTGTGACACATTAATGCTAGACGATCTACTTTAGTAGATGGTTGAACCTTAATTAAATAAATGGTTCTCTGGAACTGTCTATAGAGAAGGCTATAAGGAAAGCAATAACGTAAATGAACACGCTTTGAAGTGATAACTTCATTTCCAAATTTCGTCTTGAACCGCTGAGAAAATAGTAGTTTCACTCATTATATATGGTTATGTAAACATATATGTACTTAACAATAATACGATTATTCTAGAGTTAATTTGGTCAAACTTCAAAGTATGTATGTTCAATCAAGAAAATTTGAAGTCGATCTTATAAGTATTTTTCGAAATATACTAGTGAAATTGGAATTAAATGCTCGCCCCGGATTGAGAAACGAGACATCAATGCCTCCTACAGTTTGAACTCGCCGAGAAAGAGTCTTCACAGCATACTATTTAAAAGCATAATCGTCTAATATATAGTTGCGGCAAGAATTCAGACGACGTACATCATACGAACAAATGAATAATTCATTATATTTTCATCAAAATATTTAACAAACTGCAACTGAGAACAATAACCATATACTACACTAAATGTTTGCACTATATATTGCACTAAATTGCATAAAATTATTGTTTTTAATGCGACCAAATAGCGAAAATTATGTTGACAAGCAAGCTGTGACGCAAGTCGTCTGAATTCTTGCCGTGACAATAATAATATTAGATTCAATTATTATGGACTATTTTATTACAAATCACCAATTTGTAAGTGCTACAGTGAGAGGTGTAAAAATGTAACGGTAAGGTCTAATCTGAAATCGTTAATAGCAACTAGGAGGCAATGACGTCACACAGCGGTTTAAGATGCGAGTCCATGTTCTCAAATATTTTAGAGAAGACCGTAGAGGCGTTATATATATTTTTTTCAGATCGTACTAAAATTACAAAATCATTCACAAAATCTAATTAAAAAATGTTGATGATCCCATGAAGTTGCTTTTAGTTTATTGTTTTCATATAAATAAATATTTAAATATTGGTAATTAAACCGTAACCGCAATTTTCATTACTTTTCACTAATATTTTGATTATCGAACTTGCAAGGGGACTGTACAATAGCGATCATTTTATATTCCATGGAGCTTTTAGAAGGTATTAGAATTGTAAATTTTATGTTTTACTCTCATTCTTTCTTCCGTCGCACTGAGAATAAAGCTTTACAGTACCTACTGAAATATTTAAAGAGATCGATCGTTTCCTAGGTGTATTTTGTTTATCGGAAACTAGAAACTGCTTTAGGAATACTTACCACCTTTACATATCGAATATTTTACCAACAACACATTTTACATACCTACTTAATATTACGTCTCTTGAGAAAAAGGAAAATTGTAAATCCGGGATGTAATGTTTTTATAAAATTCGGCACTTAATGCATAATACAATATAGTAGCAAGTAATATTCAGTGTTTATATTCGTTTACTAGTAAACAACATGTAGAAATATTTACTGATAACTACAATGGAATATACTGTTTGAAAAATATATACCAGATGAAATAAACAACGAAGACTGTAACTTCTAAAAACCTCAGATAATTCATAGCCAAGATATAAAACCAAACGGGACAAAATTATGTCATTAAATGTGCCATCGAATCGATTTTACATCAGGATCAGGTTCGGTCTCCTTCTGTGGCAAATATTGGCTTGCTCAATAGTGGAGCGCTTAAATAGCTTTTCGTTTACCTATTATATTAATGGAACATCCGCTTCTCTAGGTTAATGTATATTTTATATGGACAAATAATTGGAACTAGGTTTAAGTACAAATTAAACAAACAAAGGTCCTGTTTAATGTTTTAATGTCCATTTACTGGTATTTTTTTTATAAATCTAAAAGTATTATATTGTAATGATGCATTTATACATGCATGCATTTTGTTATTAACAAATAGATAATTGTATAAGTCATAATTGATATGATACTTATAAATACAGTTTGCAAACGAATAAAATATTAACTACCAACAATGTTTAAATCAGTCTTACAATTAGGTACAGTCGTACCGATGTTGAGATTAAAATGATTTTATAACTACCTACAGTCGAGAGGTGACCGCAAATTAGATATTCTTGCGGTTTTACCTTAGTTAGGAAATAGTTACCCTTATCTCGTGTCAAATATCAAAATTCATTGCCGTGAGGTTTAAAATTGTGGTTAATAGTTGTCTAGTCTTATTAATTATGGAATGTTTGAATGTTAATAGATATTTAGACAGTGCAATGTAATGTGAAGAATCAATCTGATCAGAAGTGGTCATTTAGCAATTTTTAGCGTGCATTTTATGAATGTTTTAGTAATTTTATTGCAATTTAAAAAAAATATATATGATTTTCTGACTTCTCTAAAGCCTTTAAAATAATTTGAGAACATGGTCTTGCGTAAACCGGTGTTGGAAAAATTATGTTGTGGAATTTTTTGATTACTGGATAATAATTTTGAACGAATAATAAATCACACGGGCGCAAAATACGCTAATATTTATTGAAAATTTGACACAAGCCAACTTAGAAAATCACCACAAAATACATTTAAATTTTTAAATGCAAGTAACTCAGAAACCGATAAAGTTAGACGACCTAAACAAAGATACAATTATTATGTAAAATTTAACGTTCTTTTAGATTTTTAACTTTTTTTAAGCATAGCTCAACAGATCAAAAAAATATGTTTTAATTTATCTAAAATAACTAGGCCCTCTAGGAGTAACGTCAAGATAAGCTTCAAATTCGTAATTCTCAATCACACGGGCGCAAAATATGCTAATATTTATTGAAAATTTGACACAAGCCAACTTAGAAAATCACCACGTAATTCTCACACCAAAGTACCCAACACTACCAATTTTCAGTGTCATGCTATCAAAATGTTCTCAGTTATTGAGAAGAGAAATTTCAGAATAAAATTTAAACCTTGAACACCCTGTATTTCTTAAACCACCGACATTCGGATAAGGCATGATGAGTTGAAACATAATATTTTGGTGTCTAGTATCTCCAACTTAGTGTTGACCCATTCTTTTTGACTCAACCTGTATATATAGAATTTGTTCTTGATTCAAAGTTGAAATTCTTTGGTAGATACATATACCTACGTACTTTTAAAACTAAACAACATACCTACGTTTTAAGTAAATACCTTATTAATCCTTTTAATACCTTGTTTATAGATTGCTTAATTTATGGTTTTACAAGGTTACCTAATAAAAGAAATTAAACTACTAAATTCTAATAAAGCTACTGAAATTAGTATGTAATTTAAATTTTAAATTTGAATATCTAGACAATATCAGTTTACTTAGTTGTGTGAAATTGGAGTTTTCCTTTAATTTAGAAGACACTACTTGCAAATTTCTTTTCTATTTTGAACAAAACCACTGCATTGCCTTTAAAATAGAATAATTTTTCATACATTTTATATTTTCATAGAAAATTTTAAATATTTAGTCGGGAAGAACATTTGGAGGTTTGTTTAAACTTGGGTGCTTTTAACGATTTCGTTTTAGAATCGATAAATTTATTGGTGGGTTGTATTAAAATATTCTATTCCCATAATTAAATCTATCATTGATAGATTAAACGAATTAGAGTTAAATTTGAATTTAAATTTCAAGAGTAGTTAGCTTTTGCTGATCTGTTTTAACACATAAAGACCTTTGCCCAAGTTCGAAACGGATGAGTATCGAAAATTTGTAGGAGGCAATGACGTCACGCGTCGCGATCCGGGGCGAGGGTTGAATTTCATTTGACCTCATATATTTCAAAAACTACTTATCATAGAAATTAGGCAAATAGCGTAATTTGAGATTTGACGAAATGACCCTACTTGAGACAAAACAGCTTCTATTTTGAAGGCTGTAACTTATCGGATATCAAGATAAATTATATTCATACAATTTAGTTTCCACTGTATAAGTTTGATTATATGTTTTCGAATCATCCTGTATACTGCAGCATTACTCATTCAATTCTTTGTTGTAATTTCGTATAATATTAATTTACATGAAATTAAACGGCCGCAATTTCAAATATGTAAACGTAATAACGAAATAATTCCGTAATCTTGGAAACCACTGTTTACGGAAACGGCAATAAACATAACAGATAAAATCTCTAAAGCAAATTCAAGATGTTCAAATGTAAGAGACATAATTGAATTAAAAAAAAATGGTAGAATCCTGCCACAGGGGATTCATTTTTTTTTGTGACGCTTTAAATGGGACGCATAATTTAGATTACATTGCATAATTCCCTTTTTAAAGGCATTAGGCACATAAATTACTTCTTACTTTTTAGAAATGAAGTCAAACTGGGAAATATTTCACAAGAACAAAATCGTGCAAGATATAAAATATTTTTAATTTTCATGACGTAAATTTGGGTTATACTCAGTGGCGTAACTACATCCTCGCCAGCCCCCGCAGGCACAGGGGGGGCGCAGGTAAAAGGGGCCCTGAAGAATATTAAGAAAAAAATTGTCGTTGTCGTATTATATAAAGGGTGTCTTGCAAGTCGTTACAATAATTTTAGGAGGTGATAGTATACGTGATTTTGAGTCGATTGAAACAAACATACCTATATGCCAAGTGTTACAATATTTGTGATAATTAATTTTTTAATAATTTTTTAATTTAACCGTGCTTTTCTACAATTATTTAAGCGTAGAAGAAAAACAAACCTTTTTATATAAATATTTCTGTACTTTTTTATTAGGAAGGAATGGATTATTTAAAGGATATAACCAATAAAATCCAAAGTGGCTTCGTTACTTACCTAGAACTACATACACATGGTTTTTCTACTTTTTAAAAGCGAAGAGTCAAATTTAAATGAGGATTTTATTTAAACCTTTATGTGTAGGTTTATTCAGATGTTATTAAAGACTTACCTAAGCAACGCTCTTTCAATTCTTTGGAATAAGTTCTTGACAAACATTCTAAAAATTAGGGAAATTAATCTTAACACGTTTAAATACACAGGGAGCGCATTCGCCAAAACAGGACAGCCGTTCAATACAAATTAGTAAACTAGTATGGTAGTAGGTAGTAGTAACAGTTATTTATGTAGGTATAGATAATACATATAATATTGGTACATGGCAGATTTGAAAATTTATTTTCAATATGGGAGTGGAAAGATGATCTACAAAAAATTCTGCGGGGGGCCCGAAATTTATAGTTACGCCACTGGTTATCCTGGTATTTTTAAAGCCTTATACTTTATATTTTAAGAGAAAATGGGCACTTACTTTTTATAGAAATGCTACAGGTTGCAAGTCTATTATGCTATATTCTGCTATTAAAGTTAAGTCTACCCTTATGAAGGATCTTTTCAGGACACTTACCTATTTGCTGTAATGAAATATTTTCAGTTGTAGTTTCCCTAAGCTTATATATCTATAGAGTGCAACTGAAGTAGTAAATAAGTACTTGGAGCTATCAAAAATCTATGCTTTCAGAAATAATTATGTGAGTGTGTCTATGCAAGAGGGAATAGTAAAAATAAACAATCTATAACAAACATTTATTTACATAATCTATAAACATCCAACATTCATACATATTATGTACAATTTGCGTTATATAATCCATAAAAATTAATTTTAATTTGAGCAAATATAAAATTTAAAATATTTTTAGGTATAAACATTGCACCCTTACAAGCTAATGGTCCAATAATTTTTTGCACATTTTTTTAAAATTATGTTTGAGAGACTATAATATTACACATAAGTTCAGTACAATATAAAAAATTTTAAATTAATAAAAACAAGAAAAAGAAATTGATCAGTAGAAAATTCTATCCCTAGGCTAGAATAAATACTTTTTGGTTGTGTGCAAAAAAGCCTACTGTAATAGTAACACATATCACAAACTAAATAAAAGCATTTAAAAATAACAAAAGTAAATATACAAAATATGTTGTTATTCTTGGTTGGTAGAAAAAAGAGATAAACACATAAATTAAATACAATGCATTATATCTTTCTTATAACTTTTAAAGCCATGTTGGATTAGTTGTAATGCTGAAAGGTCGAAAATGGTTAGACGCACCGCTTCTTCGAAATAATTTATGTGCCGCTCTCGAAATCATATTTTGAACAATAGAAAGTAATTTTGAGTAAAGGAAAGTTAGCTTTGATAACTTTCATAAATTTTATGCATGACCTTCAGCCATTTTGAACCTTTCTGTATTAAAGACTTCACATTAAGATTAATATTGCTGATGCATAAAAAAACGTTCAGGAATAATTGCACTGTTATTTTATAATTTATAAAGGTGCCTCGAATCATTTCCATAATCGACTAGTCATAATTGTCACTTTCATATAATTTGTTAAAAGAAATCAATAAAATTACGTAACTAAATTGGTATACCAAAAATATATACAACATCACAGATAATTGGTTTTAACTCTACATGTAAAATAACATAATAACTCCATACAGTCGTTTGTGTAAAACCGGCACACAGATTTCACAACACATTGTTAGATATAATGATAGGGTCTTTTATTGAGTTAAATTCCTATAATTTGACCGTGCCTTTTGTGTTCCTCACCTACGGCGTGGACAAAAGCTGAAGTAAGGGAACAAGAAACAATGCAGAGACAGGAACCTGAAATATTACAAAATATTAGGTAACGAAGTGTCGAGTCATCGTCACAAATGACCACCGGCGCAAATCTGACGTTTTCAAGTGGCAAGAAATCTGATTTTTCGTCTGCAGATGGTCCCCGAAACGATAGTGGCATTTCTTTCAGTGTAATTTCTTTCTTGTTTAATTTTATGTACCTATTTATGTAATACAACGGAACAGCGAGTATCATATATATATCATTAATTTTAACCACGAATTTGGAAGGCCTAATAAAGACAAAAAATGGAAAAAAAATGTTTGCTCGACCTTTCAAAAGATAAACAAATCACCCCGTAACAATCGGTAACAGGACGCTCCTGGTAGGCTACAAGTTTTCTTCGTTCGAGTATTGAAGCTATAAGTGCAACAGCAATTTGACCAAAAAACAAAAAACGTAGTTAAGGGTGGGTCTACACTAATGCCCGTGATACCTCAATAACCTTGAACTCACGATCATTTTATAACTAATATTTAAATTGTATACCTAATAATTAAGTTAGAGCATTACATAGATAGTTTTTTCGAAATTTGGAGACCTATAACTTTACCTGGATGTTTAGTGAAATTACAATATTCTGCTCTCTGAATACTGAACCATTTGGTGAAACTAATTAAGCTTAGCTTACACATCCAGAACTGTGACTAACCCAGCTACGTACTCATCAACAATCTTGGTTTGACGGGTAGAACACTGCTAACAAGTACGTTACACTGGAGAAATGCATCAGATAGACTGCATTATGCTTAATTAACTAGATATATTACCCCAATGGCATTGAACCACTTGGGGATGCCGGTGAAACCGCTATAGGTGTCCAGAATGGAATATTTCAGTTGATTTGAGTGTGTAACGCATATTCTAAATGAAATTAGTATACTTTGTTCTGGGTGTAATCACTTGTAGTAGTTTTGGTTTAGGTTACGTACTCTTTGGAATTGCTGAAGACACTTGGTCGCGACCATATACAGGGCATTTCTAAAATGAGTGCGTTTTCATTCTAAAGGACGTAAAAATGAACAATATTCATTAAGCAACTTGTGATCTAGTGTCACGTATTCCAGAAAATAAATAAAGAATTATTACGCTGATCCAAGGTCAACTGTTTACAATGCTAGGTCACTGTTCCACTATGGTTAACGACGAGGTGTGGACGTATCTCGTCTCGTAGATTGATTTACGTTGTTTTATGTTAAAATGCCTTATTAATATCAACAATTAGCAGCAGATATGGTGACTGGTGCAAGAATTGCCAAAAGTCGATTTCCTTTAAACCTGTTAAATTAGATTAAAAAAAGATATGGACTAACGTAAAAATCTTTCAAATAGATCCGCTCTAACCCACATTGTTAACAGAAAGATAAATTTAGATCTCACAAAATTGGAGGAGTTATGTTAAACATACGTTGAAGAAAAAACTCATTTATCACTTAGTTTTTTTTTCGCATTTCCATATGCATTTGTTTGCCGTGTTAGATTAAAAATAAAAAGCGCTTTCATTTTATGACCAAAATGCTCGTAAAATAAACTCAGTCGTAAAACATAAAAAAATAAATGTCTCTTCTAGCTCAGGTGCTTCCATATTATTGCACATTCTTCTACTGTGCATTCCATTAGCACTAAATGAAAACGTTATGTCTCATTTGGACATTCCGCTGTTCCTCGTAATTGAAATAATTTTATTCATAGACAAATTTAATTTAGCTTTCATGTTTCCCATCCGCTTTATGGCACTATTTGCAGGATTACTTATAAAATCTGATAAGAAAGAGCTGCCCTGTCCTGCTGAAATTAATAAGTAAATCGTATTTGCTTAAATGAGGTATAACTTTTAGAGCTGGAGCTGTCTGGATTTAGTACGGATAGTTAATTTAATTCAATTTGTGCCGTGCAATTAAATTTATATCTTTTATATGGCCTTGTATGCAGCAACTAGATGAAGACTTGTAAGTCATAAAAACCTCACTATATCAGTAAACATTTTAATCAGTAAAGGAATCTTTTCATCCCTGCGTTGAAAGTTGTATGTATGTAAACGGGAGTTACATTGAAAAAGTATGAACATTTTTAAGGTATTTTTAAGAGGAGTAAATGAAGAAGTCATATATACACAGGGAAAAGTAACTAGAAAATATAACTAGATCATTTTGGCGGTAAATTTGAAAAAAAAGAGAAAATAGACAAAAAGCAATACAATTCGTTGCTGAGTTATAAGTAGAATTATTTCATTTGATTTTGGATTAACTAGGAGGGAGAATAAACACGAAATAATCAACGAAATGGCAACGTTAATCTTAGCCAAATATAACTGTCATTTTAAATGTTAGTAGCTGACAGTATTGACATTGACAATAAACATGAATTTATGTGAAGCTATGTAAACTTGGCGACAAATTAACCAATAACAAGCTAGTGTTTAAGCGCGAGAAATTTAAATCACTCCTCTTAGTTTAAAAATAAGGTATAGTAAACATTATTTTTCAAACCGATTATATTGCTAAACAATTAAAGTCATTTGGTTTTTTTATTTGCTCAGTCACTTAATTAGAGACGATTTAACTAATAGAATCATGTGATGTATCGTGGTTATGTGTCTGTCGAAGTGATTGCGTTCTCAGAAGTCCCTCAGGGCTCGATTTTGGGCCCTGTACTATTAGTTTTATTTATAAACGATATCGTTAGTAATCTGAATTTAGATTGTTTACTCTATGCCGATCACCTGAAAATATTTTGCAAAATATCCAAATTAATCTTGAAAATTGTGAACAAGAACTTTTAAATATTTCGGAGTATTGTTTGATTATAAATTACGTTTAATAATATATTAGATCTTGCATATAAAGTTAATACAACACTTACATTTATTATTAGGAATACGTCCACGTTTAAATATTCTGAGGCTTTGAAACTCTGTATACAACTTTAGTTGTAGTAGGTCGAAATTGGAATACGCCTCTGTTGTTTGGTGTCCAAACCGCTAACATATATTGAAAGAAATAGTGTTTACTAAAAATACAAATAATTTGAGACATTTAAAAAGTGAACAATGTAGAACGTAATGTATGTTGAAATGTGGGGTTAGAATAGCAAAATAAGGTGTGCCATACAAATGCTTTTTAAAAGTAATTATTTTATTTGAGTAGAATTTAAATAGTAAAACTGGATAAATAAAACAATACAAAATTTATTTTTGATATTACTTTTAATCTGAGTATTTTAGTTTTCTAGATTTTTGTACCCAAAAACACCAGAAATTTGATCATTTTACGGCGAGAAATACGACGACCTTGTGAAATCAATATTTTGAGCTGCGTATTTCCCGTTGGCGTGTGTGTATTTATTAGTGTACCACCCTGCTTTTTCGAAAATAATATACGTAATAAAGTATACCTATGTCATCTGAAATGAATTATGTCACTAACATGTTGCTCGTTCTTTTTTATTATACATATAAGTAAAAATTACAAATGATTCTAAAACAAATACCCATCCGAATTATTTTATTTGTAATATTAAAAATATGAAAACACGTGTTTACGGACTCTTTTTCTTTTATCGTATAAAATAAACCACTTTTATAAAATTCAGAATTACGCCGTAACTGCTTTTTAACATTCTTAAGTAAAGACCTGAGTACTAAAAAATAAAAAGAAATATTTAAAACGAAAATAAAACCAACCTGTTTTGATCTTGCTCCTCGTCAAATCCATCAATTTTTACTACATTCCACTCATCTTTGCTTCGGGCGTAACTGAAGGAAATCTGGAACATGCAAGTAAATGATGAATAATCACTCTTCATATAAAATTCAGTAATTTAAAATTATCTTTTACGCGCTGAATTTTGGAAACAGAAGGTCAGATATTCTTTAAAATCTCAGTCAACGAAAATTTTATTGGAAATCGAAAATAACTCAGACATTTGCCGTTTTAAAGAAAAACTGGGATTTTTTTGTTACAAATGCGGTTTTAGATACTATCTGTAGTCGGGTTGCAAAATAATAGATAGTAATTCATATTATAAACCCGCTCAAGATTGATATCAGTCGACAAAAAAAGAAATACATGTTTTCCGTATATTTTTCTATAACACATTCAATTATATGTTCCGCATATTTGGAGGAGTATACCCGATTTTATAACATGCGCATCAGAATGCTCGATATTTTATTGGTTATGACGACTTAGATCTAGATATACATCTGCAGGGTTACCATGGGTGTGCGCGTGGTAATATTTCAGGTATATCTTTCCGCTAATTTAATTGTGATTATAATTAATTTATTAGTAATTTTATGTTTGTGTTCTTAAAGACTGAGAATAATTCAAGCTCTACAGCGTGTTATCAAAATCGTAAACGCCTTAATCTAACAAGTAAGGAATATCGAATATTAAAAAAACTTGTATGAAGGAATTAGGGCTCGAAACCAAAATATGAGTAAGTGAACCAGGAGTGGATAGTGTGTATCTAAATAGTGGAGTGTATTATGTGTTAAAGTGTGATATCCGCGGAGTGCGCATAAGGTAGGTGCAAGTGGGTGATGGTTGGTCATTGCCGTCTAAAAGAACGGCATTCTACCGTGAGTATAAACTTTTTAAATTAAACAACTATTAAAGTGTTAGATTCACTCAACGTCAACTTATTTTTGGTAGTTTTGTGTTCTTTGAACCCTTCTCAAGTGGTACGCCTATGGAATCTTTTCTCGTGCAACTCTAACTTCCCGTTCTCCTCTCAGTGCTGTGAATAAATCACTACTATTTTGGAAGTCGGGTATAGGGTGTTAAAAATTAAAGAAAATCATTGGCATAGAAAAAGTCTCAGTCTAAAGGACACAGTAACATTATTTTGTACGTTACTAAGAAGTGAATCATAATAAATTCACTTTGAATGTGTTTAGTATTAAATTTATGGAGTATCTATAATAAAATATTTTTTGATTACCTTTCAAAAGTCTTAGAACTGTGACCTCTTGTTATAAAAACACAGATTTATGTAGATACTTAATTGAAGTCACATGCATATTTACATAAACTATTTAAAATGTATGTATTTCCATTAAAATTCAAATGAATTTGATTAAAAAACTAGTAGTTCGATGCCTTGCTGGCATTAAATATTCTAAAACTGGAGGTTTAAAGCCACTGCATATAATTTTTGTGCATCGTTCTCCGTTACTAAACAGGACCAGAACGAGTTCAGAAGACCAGGAAACGATAAATTTTGTTTGGTATAGGTGTTGCTCACCTCAATAAATAACACCTTTTAGGAGACTAATTAAAAATGTCGATAAGTTTTGTGTGGGCAGGCTACTTCATTAAAAAAACCCATGATAATATATACAAGGAAGATTTTTTAACTATGTTTTGATCAGTTTAACGTAATATAATACGCGTGGTACCGTTTAATTTATAGAAACTGCTCGAATTTTACAGATACCTTCAATTTATATTTTTTTTTAAATCTGTATAAATTTGTAATTTCAAACAAAAACAAGGTGGTCCAGACACCTTACCATACGACCAAATTAATGTTTTGAAAAATGAAATAGGTGGTGGAAAGTTTCTTGGATTGGAAATATTTAAAAATTGAGAACAACACCACCAAGTCTACTTGAAAAATACATAAAAGAGCAACTTTACAGAATTCCGAAAAACATGAACAGAAAATTTCGATAGGAGGAACTCATATATCACCTGTACCTCAAGTAACCCAAAACGTACGAAAATCATGTGTCAATGGAGAAATTGCATGATTTTTTCGTATATGATTTCCATGCTTTCGGTGGACAACGCAGTACATACTTTTAGAAGAGTTAATTTGTTATGATTTTATAAATACCTCAAGTAAAACCATCTATGGTACTTACCCAACAGCATTGTCGCCGTAACTGTCAAGAGCGAATCTATATTGTAAAAAATAAGTTACGATTAACAATACCATAAATTCACCACATCACCACTAATAATTCTCGCATTACCTACACAGTATATACACTATATATATATGATCCACAGATGCCACAAAAACGCAAAAATACAAAAAACAAACGCCTGTTTACATCACCAACACCGTAACCTGCACCTGTATCCATGGAATCAAACCGCGCTGAAAGACGTGTAACGTCACACCAATGATATCGCGTTTTCGGTTTTGTTTACATTCGATGGAAATTGATTACCCTGTAATACATTTCAAACCGATATAAAATTTATGCAACAATGTTCTGTAACTTCACCAGCGTATATTGAAGAAAGGAAAGGGGTAGAAGCAACAAGGAAGAGGACAGCCACAGATACAAATCTGAAGAACACCAAAAAAGACAAGTTATTAGAGAATATAATTGGATGATGAAGATGAATATTTTAGTCATTTACTGAATGAATGCGTTGGATGTAAGAAAGGAGAACATGTCTAGATTAAATGTAACGTTTGTGAAATGTGCAATACCAGTGCAACGAAGAAAATATAATAGAATTCCGAGGGTTATATATCCTACTCTTGATTATCCTAGCTCAGGTAAGACGGGGATCAATTTAGAGCTTTAGTTTTTTAAATCTTGACATTTTTGAATGTATATATTTCAAACTTTTACCAAAGTAGTACCAAAATATAGAATTTGTTGCTTTTTACATATTTAATAATGAAGATATTTTATCTTTTGTTCTCTCATCTCTCCTCGCTTTACCCTAAGTAAAGTTAAGAGATAAGAACAGTTTGGCCGCCCATCCCATCTCAAAAAACCCCGAACCGCCACTGTGTAGAAATTAAGAATTAATAACGCCGCCTCATAGTCCTTCTCCGATCGCCGGAGAGCGGTCTACTATCCGAAATTATGTGAATTTGATAATGAAATTTCCTTAATTTCTGTAAGGATATATAGGACATTACTATTACAGTACATTGTATTCACAGTCCGTCCGAAATTATGTTAATTTCATTATCAAATTCACATAATTTCGGAGGAGACCGCTCTTCGGCGTTCGGACCACTGTAAGGGTCCTCTCTGTACCGTCGACCTTGCGCGTTTCCCTAAAATCTGATACTGTCAATTACGCTATGACGGAGAACGCATTAGATTATAATTAATTTGACTTATCGCTCCCTTATCTCTTACCTGGTCCTCAATCATGTCCCGCCTTATAAACTTCATGGGCTCCAAGTGAGAGTGAAACTGATCGATGACAGTCAGAGGCTGCTTCAGTAGATGTTCTGCAACAGACAAAAAAAAATCGGTGGGTGTTAGTTAAGAGTGTATGTCGCCCAGTAATTCGTGGTAATTGCGGCGTTTAATTTAATTGACGTTTCCTCAATTTACAGTCATAATCAGTACTCACCGATAATATAGCCCATTGTGACGTCATCTGGTAGGCGGATCCTTTCACCTGTGCTGACGAACCTGCCTCCGCTGTAACAAAAGATTTGACATTAGTTGACATGGTTCTAGGTTCATCTTCATTAGTATAATTAGTATAGGCACGTGGATAATTAACCAATTATGGACTTAATTACTATTAGGTGGTTGTAATAGTAATTACTGGTACAGTTGCGAACAAAAAATTACATATGTCTTGTTTTGGACCAAATGTGATTTCGGTTTTTTGTTACCTACAATTGCATAAACAATAAGATGTTTGACACCTTTTCAGATCTTGCCACAAAATGGAATAATGTGGAAGGAAACATGACCGGTATTTTTGTACATCGTTATTGAAGTGGCAATTTAAAAAATGTATGTACAGTATGTCCACGGTTAGAGTGGAAAAGAGGAAAAATATTTTTATTTTTCATTTTACGGAAAAAAGACATTCTTGATTAAAATTCTTGCTTGTATTTAAAATGCGGA
This sequence comes from Monochamus saltuarius, assembly GCA_025584915.1. Lineage (NCBI taxonomy): Eukaryota > Metazoa > Arthropoda > Insecta > Coleoptera > Cerambycidae > Monochamus > Monochamus saltuarius. Next base: position 19,452,047 of record CM046725.1, read on the forward strand.
TGACATCGAGAATTTTCATGTTGCTTGTACAGGGTGATCAGAAAATCGGTAAATATAAAAATCGTTCAAGAATATACTGCCTTTGTTTTTAATAATCCAATGTTATTAAGGAAAGTTGCTTTGAATTGAAATTTATGTTATAATTTCAGTTTCTCTATAAATCATAATTGATAGAAACGGACAGTAAACTATATTTATATTTTACTTCTCGATTAAAATTTTTACTTGTCTTTATAATGTAGTTGGCATGGAGAATAAAGAGTTTGACAGCAACCGTCATAATGAAAAGTGAGAGGACATTTGAGTAATAGTGACAGTTATTCTTAATATGCTTGTATGTGTTATATGTGTTTCTATTAAACTAGGCTGATTCATGCACAAATTGAAATTATAATATGAATTTCAATTCTAAGCAACTTGGATGCTTAAATGTAACACAAAAAAATTATAAAACTACTACTTTTAAATGTCAAAAAACTCCGAAATGGCTGAGTGTAAAAGTAAGTAAAAAATATTTTCTTTATTAAATGAATTGTTATCTATTTCACTAACTTTTCAATTCCAACTATACAGGGTGTTTAACGATAAGTTTGGCCTAACTTAACTTCTGCGATATATTCTCTACTGAGATAATAATTGGGGATTGTCACATGACAATTTTTTACTTTTTCTATGTTCTGAATAAAAAATAATGTCTTCTTTGGCTACTCCAAAACCTGCTCTACACTGATAACAATTATTTAATATTACCACGGTGGATTGATGGTTATTTACTACCGATAGAGTAAAATAACATACCAGAATGTGATGTTACTATCGTTACAATTTCTATGTAAAATTCATGTATATGTATATTCATATATATGTAACTCTCCTTTCCTTTGATTTATTACTCTCTTTTACTAACTTTACTATGTAACTTTCATATAAGATATATATTTATTTAATTTCGTTGTATTATTTAACTCTAAATGTTTCTCAATCTGCTTTGTAGCAGAGAAGCTTACTCATTATATTGCCAACAAAAATATTAGTTTTACATCCGTACAAATGTTTTTAGCTTACTATTTGAATAAGAAAACCACTCTTACGTATTTTTAATAAAATGTTGTCATGTGACATAAAAGATTCTACTATATTTATCTGGAGTTTCTTGTAGTACAGTTTTTGGTATGTTTTTTACAGTGCATGCCAAATTTTATCAAAATATCTCCAAAAGTAACGGAGTTAGAAAAAATGAATTAATACTTTTATTTTGAACTCTCTTTTTCACCCAATAATTTCCATTTTATTTATTACGCATTGGGATTTAAAAATATACCCCAAATAGTCCATCTGCCTAACTTCGATTTTATTTTAAAAATGAAAAAGCGGGCCTAAATTTAAGGGTCACAGTTTTATACCCGCAAATATTTGTCTTGGAACAATTGGGTACGAAATAATTGACCGACTAACTGAACCAGAATTTTTAATTGGAAACCCTAATCTCCAATTAAAACGCATCTAAACAGAATCCATAATTATCATTAGAAGCCTCGCAATAAAGACGATGAAAATGATTTAATTAACCGTTTCCTCGTTAAGTAAGGGATAGTTTGCCGTGTTTATCTGTAAAATATGGGCGCTCTAAAGAGGCTTGCAATAGCCAGTTATAAATGGATATGCTCTATAAAGGACGCTAATAAATTCTAAAATTAAATTAACGATAAAGCATTGCTAATAGCGGAGCAAATTTTCGAACTCGAATGGAAGCGGGCCCATTCGTCATGCTGGTTTAGAAGTTTTATGTATTTCAGAATACTTGAACTTCAAAAACTGAGTTTTTCGGTGCCGTAGATACACTGATAACAATTATTATTTGTAATATTGTACGGTGGATTGCCTGGTTACTTATTGTCTAGGTCAATAGTGTGAAATAACTAAAGAGGTTGGAAGGGGCAGAGGTAACAAAGACTAAATTTTACTTGAGCAAAGGCTGCCTGTTTTCCGGAAGACTGGGTGACTTAGGTGGGGGAAACATCAGGGTTGTATTTAGAAATTTTAGTGGCCAATGATTACCCATTTTCATGAATTAATGATTAATGATTTGAAATCGGCACATGTACTTATTTAATAATAACAGTTTTTTTCGATCAATAACAAATGCTTTTTGTATCTGTTATGTCACCTAAACAAAACTCGACAGTTTTTATTCAATATTGGTTATTAATATGTAAATTTTTATAAAACTATACTGTTATTTGTAATTAAGACTAAGCGTTTTACCATTATGACTAATGTGAAGTATATACATATTTTCTCATATGTAGTATATTTTAAGTCTAATCTAATTTCTTCTAGCGTAGTATATATTTGGTATTTTTGAATGTGAATTAACACATGGTGTAAACAACGTAAATTGACTATCATGGTTGATTCTGCTTCATCTCTGCCAACATTCGACTGATAATTGTACAACTTAGTCATTGTTGCTCTAACATCAATTTGTGTCTTTCAAAATCTTCTTCTAACTTTTCATTTTAATTTGTTCAACAATAATATCGTGAGAACACTCCATGTTTAGGAAATTCAAGTTTAAATTGTTTTTCTCTGCAGTTACGTAAGAATTGTATATATTTGGGTCGAATTTTTATTAATTTATGTCAATTAATTTATTATTGGTAATTGCAGATATTTATCAAAATATGTTGTTCTCATGTGACCAAAATTTATGTAAGTACACTTTAAAATATTTTTACTGTTTTGTAATATTACTTATTTTATGAATTATATGCAAGTGCACAAAATATTAATTACTTACAGAAATAGGTATAATACTTTTTCAATGTTGAGCGATACCATTATTATCGATATCTAAATAACAATTTACATACAAGGTGTTTCTAAAATAAGTATTCAAAATGTCGGTGCATGTAGAAAAAGTCAAAAGATGACGAAAACCTTAGTATAGTTTTTTTCTCAATAACTTTCGGCACCTTCTGAAACACTAGAATTTTTGGAAAATTATGCGGAGTAATCCAAAGCACTTACTAGTTGAAGGCATTATTAGTGCCAATATTTTTTTTAATATATCTACTTTGTTGGACACTGAATTTTGAATATAGCCTTCAGCAACAGTGGTTGATTTCCAACTACCATGGCGCTTAATATTAGCTATACCTGCTCCAGCATCGGTTAATAAAGTAGCCGAAGAACGCCGAAAACAATGCCCGGTATATTCCTTTGGGTTTGGTAATTTGTACAGTATCTGATCCAACGTATTTTTCCCAACCACTTGTTTCGAGCATTTATTATTATTTTTATAATGTACAAAGAGACGTCGATCTCCGGTATCCGGTTGACGAAGAGGCACATATCTTCTGTAAATACCGAAATATATTAGTGACTTGTTTTCATTATCAATTATACTAAATACTCGTATGCGTAGTCTTCGATTCTTTTATAGTTACTAGCAAAGTTGTATCTAAATTCTGAATATAATCTATTATTATGTTACGTAACTCTTCTCTACGACAATGTACGTTTTATTTTACATTTGAAGATGACAACTTATTTTGATCATTAAAAATACTTGATCAGGGGCATCTTTCAGAAAAGTATCAATTTCCCTTCTAGTCAATAGTCTTGGCTTATTAATATTTAATATTTGCTAACGTCCATGTTATAATGTAAAAGTGCCGTTACCTTCAACATGAAATGACACGGCCACAAAGCGGACGGCTTACAGTTCTCACATTTTTCTAGAAAATATGCTAGGAGCACATTTTCAGTGTAGTGTTCACGTTTTTAAAGGAACACTATTTAACAAAGCCATCATAAATTTCGTTATAAAAAAATTTTGATATTCTCGACAACAGGCGTTCTTTCGCTTGAGGTTTTTCGCATATATGAAAATCGTGTTTGTTGATATTATTGTTAGCATCCGCCACAATTATTAATTCCGCTCCAACATCCTTGATTTTAGTTACAGAGACACCTATTTCCACAAATACATAATATGGTTTATAGCAAACGCCTTGTATACAGGGAGACTTCTTCTTTAGTTCTTAATATATCTAGAAAATAGTATTATCTAAAATAATTTTCTTTCAAAATGCATTTATTTACTCACAGAAATTATTCGATTTTACAGTCAGTTTGTACAGAATTGTTCTGAAGGAGTTACAAGATACGAAATGCAAGCAAGCTTAGTTTTTGTGAACAACGTTTCATCGTGGAAGTGTACTACAGATTAAATTTCGTCTTCTGCAGGATAATAAAAAGAGTGAAATAGAAATCAATGGACTTGAATAGCTATTCATTCTCGTCCAAGCGTAAAATAAGAAAAAACTCGCACTTTTTGTCTATATCGGTTAATAGCGTTGAGCGCCATGTTTAAGATTTTTCAGTGGCGTTGGGTGCCGCTGAAACAATTTCAGGGGAATTTATTTTCAATTAAAAATTGATTAATAGTGCCACGTTCCTTAAAAAACTCTTATAAGCTTCTCAGTTTCTTAATAGTTGTTTATGTTTTGCTTTACTATCGTTAAAATTCCGATAAGAGTAGATATTATCATTTTTTCATAGGTTTTTATTAAAAATGTGTATAATATAGTGGAAAATATATATTTTTCTTTCACATGACGAATATTGGTGGTATACAGTATGCGCCAAAAGTATGGAATAAATTCAATAAAAACGAAACAATTATTTTTTGGGAAAAATCCTCGAACAGATCGATTTTTAATTTAAAAAATACATATTTTAGCGTAAAATGCGATTTTCAAATGTCATTTGTTTTCGAGTAATGACGTCATCGATTTTTTTTAAATGGCAACACCATATTTTTTTCCTTGATTCTGAAAGATCGTTTAATTCTCTATCAGACAGTACTAAAATTTTGCCCTCTTACATAGGAAAGTTTTCGAGTAAATGACGATTGAATGTTAGAAAACGTAAATTTTATCCATAAAAAAGTAACAATTCTGAGGTATGTAAAATAAAATACAATTGATTAAATTTTATACTTAAATTAAATGTTCGAATTGCCATCCACCAACTTCTTAACAATGCGCAAGTCTGTGAAGAAATTCTTCTTGCACATTATGAATGATTTCTGGGGTAACTCTGCGTATTTCGTCCCGAATGCGATTTTGAAGTTCTTCTAAATTACGTGGTTTATTAATGTACACTTTTGACTTCAAGTATACCCATAAAAAATAGTCAAGAGGTGTAAGATCTGGCGATCTTGCAGGCCATTCTATCGGTCCGCGTTTGCCGATCCACCTCCCAGGAAAACAGTTGTCCAAAAAATCTCGTACAGGGCGCGCATAGTGCGGAGGTGCACCGTCTTGCTGAAACCATATGGTATCGTCAGGAATGTCAGGGTCATTATCGTTAGGAAAAATTACTGCAAGGGCTGGAACAAGGTCATTTTTTAGAAAGTCTAAATATCTTTGTCCTGTAAGGGTTCCTTCAAAGAAAGGCCCTACTATTCTGTCGTCAACTATTCCAGCCCACACATTTAATTTCTGAGGGTGTTGCGTATGTGCCTCTGCCATCCAATGAGGATTTTCCCGACTCCAATATCTGCAAGTTTGACGGTTTACTGTACCATTCAGACAAAATGTGGCCTCATCTGAAAAAAGTATTTGCCGGTGTAAATTCCTATTTCCTTGACATAAATCCATTAGAATTTCGCAAAAGTGTAAGCGGCGATCGGATTATCTTCATTGAGTTCCTGCACAAGTTGAATTTTGTAGGGATGATATTTTTCCTTCCTCAAGATACGTAGCACTGAGCTCTGACTAGTGTCATTGTTTAATGCAACCAATCGTGAAGAATTATGAGGATTATCCACCATACTTATTAAAATGTTCTGTTTCTGATTTTCATTAATGCTTGGACGTCCAGGTTTTGGAATATTTACAACATTGCCAGTTTCTCTAAATTTAGACTCCACCTTACTGACTGTTGATTGGCTGATAGGGCGATCTGGATATTTTTCATTAAATAAATCGCAAACTTCCTGCTGAGTTCTAGTCATATTCCCGCATCCGATAAGAATTAAAATTTCAATTCTTTGAGTAACAGTTTTATTAGAAAGTCGGTGTGACAATGACACTTTGCAAAGATTTTCACCTACGTGATCCATAAAAGAACTATGGAATTCGAAAAACTAAACTTGATAACGTTTCTGCTTTATTTTAATTGATTTACGTTTTCTAACATTCAATCGTCATTTACTCGGAAACTTTCCTATATAAGAGGGCAAAATTTTAGTACTGTCTGATAGAGAATTAAAAGATCTTTCAGAATCAAAGAAAAAATTATGGTGTTGCCATTTAAAAAAAATCGATGACGTCATTACTCGAAAACAAATGACATTTGAAAATCGCATTTTACGCTAAAATATGTATTTTTTAAATTAAAAATCGACCTGTTCGAGGATTTTTCCCAAAAAATAATTGTTTCGTTTTTATTGAATTTATTCCATACTTTTGGCGCACACTGTATAATATACAAATGGATGAGGTGAAGTGTAACGTTATTCCACGTTTCAACGAACCTTCAAATATAATTAAATTATTTACTGGAAATTGCGTTATATTTGTAATGCTTTCAAATATCCTCTTTCATAATAGCTTGCATCGGACATTAATATGTATTTGTTACTGAAAGTAAATGGTGGATTTAATTACAACTTGTTTACGATGTATCATATCTGATACACAGGGTAATTTAGTTTAGTTGTGTGTGTGTGTTTGATGTTATATTTTTGTATATTGTAGTTATTTAGTGTTCTTTATTTAATTAAAATTAATTTAAAGGTAAATACCTCTGATGCATTATTTATTTTCTTTTATTGAAAGTTGACTTCGGGAAGCATGAAACTTGACCTTAACCAAAACATTTTGCGTGGTTAATACTATTATTACTATTGTTAAAATCAGTTATACATATTAACAGTTTATGAAAGAACGCAAACATTTAGCGGTGATATGGCAACGCAAATGTGACGTTGTTCGTTTTACCACTCGAAAATTACCAAACATTGTTGCCAACACGGGACGCCGTATCTACTCGTATTACCGAGGTTGCGGGGGGTTGATTTGCTTCAATTAAAAAGGTCCAGTAAACCTCAAGGTTTTTAGAGGTACTTCTGATTATCATTATGCCAGAAATACCTGACATGGTAGGTGTGCAACGTTGTCACATATTCGAACCCTATTTGCTTCCATAATTCTATTATCATTGATTTAAAAAAATGTTTTGTTTGGTACAGTTTACCCTACAGCGCGGTCACATTCCACACGTCCGATACATATATACCACATATTTCTCTAAAAATATATATTTGAAGTCTAAAATCGCTTTCGCCAAACACATTTTAGTCAGTTGGCCTTTATACGATTGTACTAAACATGTTTTAAGTTACCCTATCATATTTTGTTTCATTTTATCTTCATTTATAATATTTAAAAAAACATTTGCAGACTAATTAATGTCTGCAGAAACATTTAAAAAATTAATAACTTTTATTACTGTTACTAATAGTAAGTAAAATAAAAGCTACAATATAGATGAGTTCTTATAAAAATGTCTTGTAGTACCCCGCATAAAATTTTATAATTAAGCATCAGTTTTATAATTGTTTGCTATAAAACTATATTACAATAAGCTTGTTCGTAGAATAGTTGGAAACAGTCGCATTGCGTTTATAATGTCCACATAAGGTTGCAAATGATTTGTTTTAGATGCAGTGCGCACGCTATTGACGGTTGGAAACTGATTCTGGTTTCCATTTTGCGTTTATAAGCATTTTACCTAACGTTCTAGAAATGTTTATATAGCTTTTTATTCACGCAAGTATGTTTAAAAGCGAGAACTTAGTTCGATCGTTTCTTAATTACAATACAACGTTTTATCCACAATTTCAAGCTCAAATTACTCGAGTTTGATTAAAAGAAAACAACTTTTTTAAGCGTCAATAAGAATGTTGCTGCAAAACCTCGGTGAGAATCGGAGTGTCATGACGATTTCATTAACAGTGAAATAAGATTTTATTTGACTAGGGAAATTAAAGAAATTTTGTAACAATATTTATAAAAATGTTGTTACAGTATTCAGCATCTACAAAACATCAAATTTCTGGTTGGAAAATGCCTGTATTTCCTCAGAAAATAGGTTGTCCACTAGCCTCTCCATCGTTTAATTAAATTAAAATTGCCGATAACACGAAATACCGCTAAAGCAAAAACGGCTAGTCACCTAGAGCGTGGTTTTGAATCAATTCGCCTGTTGAAATCCAGATTTGTAATGAGATATAACTGACTGGTGGGTGTAAATTACAGACTTGCCGATGACTGGCAGATAAACGTCTCATGCAACGCTACACGAAGAAGAGGGTTTGCAGGCACGTGGTCAATTGAACTAAACCAGACTTAACCACAGTGGCCTGAAGGAACTTTCAGTATTAAACCGGTCAGTTTTTTCTGACCCGGTGGACGGATGAGCGCACACGAACCCCAGGTGCGTAGGAGCATGAAGGCTTAGGGATTACTGGAAGGAAAACAATTTTTTCGACCGTTGCGTCGATACGTTACATTTTCGTGTGAGTGGTTCGCTTTTTTGAGGAATTATTGTTCTTTTTCTTTGTAGAAAACTTATTAAAGATCCTTATTAATACAAGCATTTATACATATAATTAATAATAAATATATTAAATGTAGAGGGACAAATAACCTTTTTATATCCAGTATAGATAAATTTTTACTCGAACTAGTTTCAGCTTTACGCCTTCTTCAGGGAAAGATGCATTTGTCGTAGGCTTATTGTAAAATCCTGCATGTTATAATATGCCTAGGCTTTTTCAATATGACTGGGTGTATCGTAATACGATACAAAGCATCGAGAATCTTACAATTTGACCGAAAATTTTAGGTGTCTTGTAATCTGCCGGGGCCATTTGTTAGTCTTATTGTCAGACTGAGCAGATGCAGTATTATATTTCGCCTAGATGGAATCGGTGAAACTATAATGAGACTGAGCATATGCAGTAAGTAGATATAAGGATCAAAAGCAAATGAAAAATTCTTAAGATAGTGGACACTGTAATTTGTAACTGATATAACAAAAAATATTATTTTAAAATATACGAAGGAACTGCGAGTCTCAAATTTAAGGAACAAAAAAGTAATCTAAGCGTAAAAAATCAGGTTAGAATTTTTCATTATAGAAATGAAATGGTAGATGATAGTAGATATGTGGTGATATGAAAAACAACTTTGTTTGTCATCAATAAGTTGAAGAATAATATTACACTATTTTTACCATTTACTACAGATATTACATATGCAGTTCTTATGAAAATGGCATACCCAAGAGAATGAGCCAAAAACATATAATATTTCAAAGAGTATCTTTTTAACTAACATGGTGTAATATACTCGTAATATATAAGAAACATAATTGGTGACAACAAGCACATATATAATAGATATTAACAATATAAGTGTAAAGATACATATTACAACACGAGATGTTAAAGTTCTCAAACGAGGTGCCTGTCGAGATAGAAAAATATACCTGCTATTATCAAAACTTTGTCAGACAGACCTATAAATATAAAAAGCGCTAAAAGCAGCGGCAAAAGGAGGGATCTCAAGTTTAGTTCCGACAAAATTCAAGGCATCGTCTGATTTGGAGTACCAAATGTTTGCAGATTGGTGCAAAGCTAACAAGGTAAAGGAAATGATTGAGAAAATCCTTTTGCCTTATTTTTCCGGAATGCAACGTTCCCAGAAACTATCTACAATATGGACTCACTACTCAATGTCCAGAGTTTTTGCAAAAGAAGAAGAATACAAGTTTCTAGTACTTCAGACGATGAAGAAACATATTTACACATGAAGGCTATGATAATTGGCATTTATGGGGCCTGTCGTCGCGAAGAATTACCTAAACTAATGTTGCATCATATTCAATACAATGCCCTCTATATAAAACTTGTGACTCCATGCACGAAAACAAAACTTGCCCAAGAATTTGTTATAACAGAAGGAAATGTGGCAAGCATCTGTTTAAATATGTATCGAAAATATGCTGAACTTCGTCCTCCTAATCCGACTCGCAGGCAAGGAAAATGTACCTCCCAGCGTGTCCGAGTTAATACTTTTGGAAGCATTCCAAAATTAATTGCAACAAAGCTTGGATTGAATTGTCTCGAAAAATACATTACATTGTTTAAGAAGGTCCTCAGCCACCATTCTATAGTTGACTTCCAAAATTGTAGAGAGTGACTAATCGCTAGCTTGTGGATAAGCGCAACGGGTGAAGCGTGCGAGGATCAACATTTCATAGGCGTACTAAATTTGAAGACGATCAGATATAAAAAATATACAAAAATAATTGCATTACATAACATTCATTATTTTTGGAGTAGAAACAGTGATATAACAGTTTTTACCAATTTCGAGGCGTTAGATAATAAAAATAATAAGAATTATTTCAAAATTTAAAGTTTTTATCTTGTATTATCAATTACCCAAGGTCGAAAATAATAGAGAGTGACTAATTCACAACACAGAGATGAGTACGGAAGGTACGGGTGGTATGATTACCTAAGCGTGCCACTTGAGAAGAGTTAAAGCACACAAAATTATCAAAAATAAGTGACGTCGGCTGAACCTAGCACATTAACAATTTACTTTAAATGTGCTCCTGTCCTTATGGACGGCGATTGCCCACTACCACCCACTTACACCTACCTGATGCACACTCCGCAGATTTTTGCACGAATTTTGCAACTTTTGTTTTAATTATTTATGGCGGGAAAATCTTTTGACAATTGCAATTTTCCAAACTGTCAAACTACAAATATTATTGCCCCTTTCATTATTATGTGGTGTTAATAAATTTGCTTTGAACTTCTGATAATCTACCATGGCAGTTGCACGATGAAATTTGTTACAAATAGAGATTTTTCCAGCGTCAAATAAATCGCGCAAATATTTGCGAATTCCGCATTCAAAAGGACAAAAGGCTTTAAAATACATACACACTATTTACTATTGGTTACTAGCACTGTCACTATAACGGTCACACATTAACACTTATTGTTTCGTCAAAATTTAATATATTCTTCGATCCAGATTCTTATTTTTTAATATTTATTTTAAATAGTTTCTTCGCCATATCATTATTTCATCCTTTCTATCAGTATACTCTTTTCGATTTCATTTATACGCTTGTAAGATATAGCAATAGAATTTTTTTTGGAAAACTCATTTTAAAAATACAATCTTCCTTCCGCGAGTTTCCATCACTTTCCGTTTCACAGTTGTACTTCTTTACCACTTTTTTATTTGCACGCATATGCTATTCACGTACAATTTTGTTAACATCACTTACACTCATATTTTGACCTCGCGCACTAAACTCTTCATACATGTCATCATCCGATATTCCTCATTTCAATCAAATCACTAATAAAATTAATTACATTCATAATTAAATTAACGAAAAGATATACCCGAAATTTTGCCCACCCGAACGATATACCCGCCCATGATAGCGCTGGAAATGAAACAGTTGGATCCGACAATTCGTCGCAGCCAATCAAAAGCCAGCAGCGCATGCGTACTAACTGCAGCGCATGCATAGCAGAAGCTGTGTAATCGGGTATGCTCTCAGAGATATGCGGCACACGATTTTGTAGGAAAAATATAAGGGCTGCATGTATATTTCTTTGTGTTGACTGCTATAAATTGTGAGCAGGTTTATAACATTAGTCACTCTCTACAATTTTGGAAGTCGACTATAGTTGATGGCGGTGCAGATATGATGTTGTTAAAGCGTCATGGGGTCTGCAAATCTTCTTCTACGGCAGAAGGCCATGTTGAGAATTCTTTAGAGACCAAGAAACACATAGCAAAGAAGATCATGGGATCAAACACAGATTTAACGATTGGAAATTCCAACTTCGTTCCATCACATCTACTTCTGGTATACAAATTTCTAATTGTAAAAGTGTATTAATGTTTATAATAAACCTTAGGTCTTATATTATATATTTTTTTAATAATAAATAAATCATTCTAAAAACCTGGGTTTTATTTAATAGAAACGGTGCTAGTGCTGTGAAAATATGTCAAAAAATACTGATTAATCACTTCTTAAACAATATATTTACTGCAATATTATAGTAATTAGCAAGTCACCAAGTAGTTTTTACACAATTGCACCTGAGTAATTATCTATATAATTATTAGAACATGCATTCCAAAAGCTAGATTATACATACATACATAATAACTACTAGGTTAATTTGATAATAGCAATAATACGATGTTCTATTTTTTTCGAAAGTTACATTGTTTTGGGTGTGCCGGGTAAATGTGCCTAACATTACTCAACATTTCCTGCGATCTATTTACAAGCCACCTAGTCGTTTAGATTTTGAAGCTGTTCGTTAATAATAATTTGCATTAATACACGATTATTCACTTCCGTTAGTTTTTTTTAACTACCTGACGTCGAGTTTAAGACGATTATGAAATGTTTAATCACGTCCATACTTAGAACATATAAAAAATAGAATTTTAGTTGCCTAGAGACCTATACTAAGTTTAGAAGGTGCCACATGGCATATTAAACTAACGTAATGATTAATTGCTGTACAGGTTAATTACGTATTTTTAACAGTAGTTAAGTTATGTGACATGGTAATCCTCTAGGCATTGGTATAGTGAAGGATTCTCTATTCCTAAATTGATGGTGGGTATAATTAGATTATAAGAAGTTTAGAAAACGATGTCTGGCTTGTCCTGTCGATTTATGTTCCTCGTTACGAAACCAGACATGTCGTTTTTTTGTTCATTCATTAATCCCAAGTGGATATTAGAAAAATTTGTTTGTATGTAGTGGTCTAATGGTCGCAATTAATAAAAAAGCCAATAGTTCGACATCGTCACGACTGAGATTTACATAATTTTTTTGATTTTCTTAATGATATACAAAGGAATGGATGTAAGTAATGAATAATTTTACTTTTGAATACCTGCTACGCAAAATACTAATGTTTTTAGACTTGATTTGATGGTGCAATTTCCCTCAAAGTTGTTGACGTTGAATGAACATGAACATGAAAATTTTAATAGGTCCCTTTCTAAAGTTTATAAACCCAACTAAGTACTTTGCAAATATTGGCAGACATCTATGTTGGCTATGACAGAAAAAAATCATAGTTGTAATGGTTTGTTTCGTCATTACAGTCATAATTTCTCGTATGAAGTTTTCAAATTAAGATTATGCAAATGTTACGGCTTTATTCATTACGACATTAGTATTCCATAGATAATGTTCTTTTAATGCAAAAAGTTCATATAAACATAGGTCCAATTAAAATAAAACCCTTTATAAAATCATAATAGATAAAATCAGGACACGCTGTATATCATTCATATTTCCTTATCAGTTTTAAAACATTTTACCTTCCTACAAAATAGTGAACCGTTTAGAAGCAATAATTATTGTTACTAATATTTTAACTAATAATCAAATACACCCTTGACTTTTGTCTTCTCGTGATTATAATGCCAAATTAGTGGAAATTACAAGATTAAAGTGAATTATAAAAATGCTGTAACTGTTAATAGGGGAATAATAATAATAATAATATCTCTACCCCTCATTCTAATTACAGGGATTAGCCCAGAAGTCGGAGACTTGTGCGGGAGAGGGGGCGACATATTATTATTAAGCAGGCCGCATTTGCGCCCAGGAACGACTTACATTGGTAGGCCCTAACCACTATTCAGTGCAGGAATGAGGAAAACCTGGAAAACCTCATTGATTAGGGGGGTAGTCAAATATCAACCGGCATCAATCTCTCACATTGACCCAAGCTAACATTATTCCACCCTACCATACCCACAGAGAGGGTGCCAATCCTCTCCACGAATATAGCTTCTATACGGTCTACCGGCAGCTGGGCTCGCACCAACTCCGTCTAGTCACCTCGATTCAAGTACTAACGCCTTAAACCGCGCGACCACTGACCGATCCGAATATCCGAATCCGAATATACTGGACAATGGATTATTTGTGGTCCAGGCTTTTAAATTATTATTATATTTTTATTTACTAGGAAACCCTTAATAAAACAACAATAATTCTACGTTGTAATGGGATATATTATGTCTAATTATTCAGTACGTTTAAATATTCTAAATGTCGCCAGTGGTGTAGAAACTCTGTGTTATTATTCTTTTATTTACAATAAAAATAGTCCGTCACTGTCTTAATTATAAAATTGTATTCATGTAATGTTTATTTAAAATATCTACATTTCGAAAATCCACTCTTTACCTTTTGCACATGACCATAATATATCATTATGAGTAGGTTTTTCAAGTAACATTTGGCTGTATTTTCAGCCGAAAAGGCGCTTTACTTGAAACAAAAACAATTTTTCCTCTGCGTTGAATATTTCAAATAGGATTATTTCGAAAACTATTACTCCTAACGACTTTAACAAGGTATACCTTTTTCACATGAAGAAAGTAGAAGAATCGACTGTTTCAATAGCCAGATATCGGTCAGTCGCAGTGCAAGTCGCAAAAAAGCCATTTCACAGAAGCATGATGTGCCATATGTGACGTTCTCTACTAGTAGCGTCAAAATTAGAAACAAATTTTAATTATCAGCCCTCGAAAACCCCAGATCTCCAAAATGTATCTAAATATTTGGATTTTTAAAAAATATCTAAAATAACATTTTTATTTTGACTCTGTATCTTTTTAATCAACAACTTTTGACTAAAGTTAATTTATTGCATTATTTTGTCATCAGGATTCTACTTTTGCCCTATGGTGCAATAATTTCGGGACATCCAGTATTACTGAAGTATAATAATAGGTCTTACCATGCACAAACTACGAAATGCAGAAATACTTTTAAAGAACAATTACCGAAATACGATGCATTTTAAAAAATAATTGTTTGTTCAAAATAATTCAAATTTAAAGTATCTTATGTTTTTTTTTTTTATAATTAAGACAGTAGCGTACCATTTTTATTTTAAATAAAAGAAGAGTGCTACTGGTGGTAATGGAAATATATAAACATACTGAATAATTAGACTTAAGATATCGCCGAGGATATCGCATTACAACCTAGAACTATTGCTGTTATCACGATAGGTTTCCAAATAAAAAATATAATACAAATTTCGAAATCTTTGACACCCTGTATCTTGGAAACGGTGAACTTAGATATACGTATATTTGGGTACACCTCATTTATTTTGACTGTACAATCACCCCTTCCAAGGATGCCAGCAATACCTGAGACACCCTGTATAAGTAGCGCCCAAAGAAATGATTCGGCTCGCAGTAATTGGCTGACCGAAATCGCTGTTCGCAATGCGGATTATCTGAAATATGCGCCCGGCCTCTTAACGAGCGCATAAAATATTGTACTTCTGTCGTAGTTTAAATTAGAACTCTCCGAGTATTCCCTAATGAGGAGTTTTGAACCTTTAACTGGATTAATAGCGATCGCCAAAATCGATCAAAAAACTTAAAAATCCGTTCAGCCGCATCTTTTGTAAGAGCGGCCAATTTTTTCCCCGAATCGGATTTTTTGTGCGCATTTCACCGTTTACTGATTTGTTATGGTTGATTTGGGTTTAGATGAACCCCGGTCGCACTTAATAGATACCATAAAATGTTGGATTAGATGCTCTTACGAAAAAAATTAGATATTAATAAAATCTTATCACGGAACTGCTACAAGATTGATTGTTAAAAATAGTGAGGTGGGACTGGTACATTGGAACTATGTCCCATCAATCAAAATGAAACAGAATTGCCTAGTGGATTCCTGCATATCAATCCACTTGCAGTGATACCACTTTTTTGTTAAGACTAATAGCATATTCTTATTATGAATACCAACTATACAAACGTCTTCCCATCATCAATTCTAGAGGGTAAAGTTGAATTAAATGTTTACAAATGTGAATGTTAAAGGTTTGTTTAGGTACAGTGGCCGCAACATAAATGTTTTCCACCTCACACGTATACTACTTTTTAAAAGGTGAGCTGGTGGATTAGTAATATAAATATTGGAATAGATGAATGGAGGAGAGTACAGAAAGTGCATCTCACCGGGCAAGAAGTATTGCATTATATCTACGAAAACAGCATACAACGCCTAATAAAAAATATTTCACCGTGCCAAAAAATAAAAACAAATATATGCTGTAGGGCGATGAAGCGCGACGAAAGGAAAACCTTAAGCCCTCCGACATTGCAACATTGTTTATGAATACCATTTTAATGTAAGTTTAATTGGAAATACATAAGTACCTAGGTAGGTTTAAGTTCATCGAAAAAATTAAAATGTGTCTTCTGGACGTAACCAACAGTATTGCGTCCGTAATTTCACGATCTATATTGTAAACAAAAAAATAAGTTACGTTTTACAATACCGTCGGTTCACTACTTCACCATTAATAATTATGGTAATATTAAAAACGGAAAGTGATAACCACCAGCTTACTCTGACTTTCCGTTTCTGTTGCAGTAATCAAGTGGAGACTAGCACCATTGAAGTTCATAAGTACCACAACTTTCAAAATATGCTAAAACTGATTCCCTCTGATCTCTAGTACTGTCTAAATAGTCACGATTGAAACGATGGCCGCTGTTCTACTGGAAGCACTTCTAGAACTGCTTTTGTTTACAGTCTGCTAGAAGAACGTGAGCCCTTCATAACATAAAACTGCTAGAGGTATCCAATTTTTCTTCTGCAGACCACAAACAATCATAAACAAATTTCATGTAATAATACCTAAAGTTTCTAAATCACTTAAAATATTCTGAACTAAGAGACATTCCAAAAGTTGTCGTTTTTACTGTCAAATACAATAGGTAAGACTGACACACGCTGTCCCATGCGTATCATTTCTGCGACTAAAATGTTTTCAACAAGTTGTAACTTCTAAATGAATAGAGGTACAATCACGGTTAAAAAATGCGTTGCGAGCCCATGATATGTACATTCATCCTGTTTAAAAACTTGTCCTGCTTGACGTACTCAAAACCCTAAAATATTACTTTTTCCAAAGTACTCAAATAAGCCATGTCTGTTCTGCCTTTAGGCTGATATATATTCTATCTTTAAAAGTACAGGTTTTAACATCAGACAATTTTCATAATTTTTAAACATGTGACTGTTGGTAGAACTGCCGTTGCGACGAAAATCTGGCGTTATGATCGATTAAATACGCATTATGTTCATTTACGTGTTGTTCTTCCCGCCGACGGATTACCGTGCGAACCGAATCCGTTTCGCCGTTTGGAAAACCGCAGATTGAATTACATTTCATTCCTTTGGTGTGGTAATATCGATTTGAAACAAAATCGTTTTCGATTTCCCCTGTTAAATTGTCAGGGGTGGACGTGAGACCACGTACTGGAATTCAATCACGACGCAAGTCGCCGGAGTTTAGAGAAAACGCAACTTAAAAGTTGTTCACAGCACTTAAACGTTCATTTTATAGTTTAAAACTACTGTTGTTATAATATCGATAGTGTGTTTGGTCCCGATTTTTCAATAATTTTATCTCAGAAACAAAACCAAGGACTGGTTTTCTTAAAACTATCTAAAAAAATACTCCTTTCTTATCGGAACATGTTTAAGGACCATCCAACAGATTGTTGCATTTTTATAGTTAAAAATTGATATATTTGTATTGTTTACGACGCGTTTTCATTTTTTATCGAATGGTATCCTTTTTTCTGGTAACCATTCTTGGAGTTCTACTTTCCCCCATGACTGTCGTGGCTTTTTTCGCATCTCTGTGTTAATGGAGCATTGTCAGTAACGACGAGAGACTGGGGTTTTAAATTTTCAAAAATGCGTTCAAACCATTTTTCAAAAATTTGCCAGCAGCAGAAATAACTTCTGTGTAGGAAGATTTTTTTAGTGGAATCTGTTCATCCATCCACTAAATGTGAATTATCCATCCTTCTCTGTAAAAGTGTATTGTTCATCCATCATCTAAAAGTGTATTGCAATGTAGGTATTTAATTCGCATTAGAAAACATGCATATTTTCACTAAAAGTACTACAAAATTATTCTTGAAATATCAATATATATTTTTTGCAAATATTTGTAGATATACGTATATCTATGTGAAAATATTTTTAGCTCGAATTTTAGTTACAGTAAATTTGTAATTAACGTAACGACAACTAATGTTAATACATGTTGTAAGCAATTATAATTTTTACTGTCATAAAGGTAAATATGTTTGAAATTATTGTTGTATGGCTGAGAGACATGCAATGGCTTAGTTTTGATGCAAAAATCTAAACAACGTACCGTTTCTATGATATTTATGAATTGTATAATATTTAAATTGGCACAAGCTGCAAGTGCACACGTAACAAAATATAATCTTATACTTACTGTTTTACGAATATCCCACAAAAAGTTCTTATTAATGAACCGTATGTTTGTCTACTACACGTTAGCAACACAACTAAAACATATTAGATTAGAGGTTATGTGCCTTGGCGCATGTGCAACATAAATCACATGAAAACTTCTGTAAAATTTCATAATAAATTGAGTAAAAGTAAACTGTTCCATTGTATTACCACACTATTTTTGAAATTTCCTAATTTTATTACGTAGAAACCCATACACTTGATTATTTCTTAATAATGTGACAACTCTGTTTACTGGTTTACCAGGTCATTTAACTGTGTATAATTTTTAGGTGGTGTAATTCGAATATTTATGTTATTTTCTTATTATTATTAGATCAAGATCAGAGACTGTTAAACTAGTTCAATCGCTTGCAGCAATTAGAAAACATTAAATAGCCTCTACATTTAACAACTAGTTCAGACGTTCATGCCACCAGCAACGTAACGGAACAGACACATTTCTCGGTACATCTCAAGTATGATCCCGAACAGGGTTCTCTCTCGTTTCATGTTTTATGTATCGCAGATATTTCACCGGACCGCATATCATTTGTAGCAATCACCGGTCGGAACACATCCAATTCCACGTCGCCGGTAATAAAAAAAATATGGAGCAGACTAGCCGGCCCATAAACGAGTTCTAAGCCGAGAATCCCAGACCGCGGCATTTTTGCGACCAACCCCGGCAATTTTGAGATAATGATGGACTTAGACGCGGATGCGTCGGTTGCCACCTGCCGTTCTTCTATGCCGGACCTCTTTCGTAACAAGAAACTGCCACACGTGTGTTCGATCTCCGATGCAATTACGTCTCCGCGGCCGCCGTCCCCGGTGGACCGGAAAAAATACAGGGTGGGTAACGAAAACAGTTACGGTGAAAAGTATTGAGGATGGTAAAGAATTCCCGATCACAATAATAGTCTTGACAAAGTCACGCTTTTAACGCTATGTGCAGAGTAAGTACACAATAGGGAAGTTGCATGAATTTTATATTTTATCTTTCAAACATATTGAAAGGTCAGAACACATGTCTGGCGGCAATAATCACATAATAATTAAAATATTAACATTAATAAATTGCCATAGAACGTAAACAAAGCCACGTGGCCGAAAACGTGATATCATTGGTGTGACGTTACACGCCGTTCAGCGCGGTTTGTTTCTTATATTTTGTGGCATCTGTGTGCTTTTTGTGGTAGAAATTTTTTTAAATCGCCTTAGTAACATTCTACATTACGTAAATGGTAGGAGCAACTTAGGAGAGTACGTTCTGTGCCCATTTTACGAGTCTATTTTGCAACTTTACTCAATACCAATGTCTATTTAATACAATAACACCTAATCACAAATGGCAAATTAACTGATATTAATAATATCACAAATGGCAAATTAACTTTTCTAAACGTATTTACTGCGTTGTACGAAAGCATGGTAATCGTACACAGATGTGAAGTAAAGCATTTAGGTATACACGTGAGAACGGCGTCTGACGTCACAGGCCTACGCTGTGGGTGGTGTGGGTCAATGTGCGAGACTGATACCGGTTGACGTTTGACTACCCCTAATTAGTGAGGTTTTTCAGGTTTCCTTCATTCCTCCACAGAATGGTGGTTATGGCCTACCAACGTAAGTAGATCCTGGGCGCAAATGCGGCCTGCTTAATAATAATATGCCGCCTCCTCTCCCGCAAAGTCTTCGACTTCTGGGCTAATTCTCGTAATTAGAATGAGGGGTAGAGATATAATTATTATATTATTAAAATAGAAAAATGAGTATAATACGAATACGCGATAAAAAATTGTTAAATGCATATTTACGAAAAAATATATTTTTCCAAATTATTATTTAAACCCACTTTCAAATTGTTACTGACCGCTGGCACTCTCGATTCCTTCACAGCTCCCAAATCAACTCGGTGTCGGCCTGTTGCGACGTTGCGATGTTCCTATTATTGAACATCATAAATAAACGGTAGCATTGACTGTTTTAGAAATTCATATTCTTTCTTGCTCACTTTATCCAATAATAATTTGAAATGTTAAAACATTTATTAATTATTTTAATTTACGCGACCAGCATATTAAATTGCAATTTTGTGCATCAAGAATTTCGAAGAAGTTTGAAAATATCTTACCAAAACAACAATTTTATTATCACAATGTAAATTTTCCGTCGTCGGACTTAAAGCAAATGTTCAAGTACATTCCCATTTTTATGTACAATCTTACAATGTCCGCGGCTCTGTAATTTCAGTAACAATATCAGGCAGCCTCAGATAAAAAATGTTGTTGAATTTTACATGAATAAGGTACTTCTATTTTATTTCAATAAACTGCTCAGTTTTCGAGTAATATTAGTTTATTAATTTTTTACTGTGCCGGGGAAAATCTCGAGATATGAAGTTTGGCACACCTATGACTATATGTGCAGAATTGTTTTTAGAACATTAGATTCACAATCTAACTTTGACTCTCAATTTCAAATTTGATTACTTTATCTCGATCCGTTTTGCAAATATTTCGAAAAAGTAAAATTTTAAAACCCCCTTTAAGAGTATAATGTTCGGCCAAACAGTGTAGCTTTTATCAGGCTCCGCCCATCTTCAACGGCAAATTAAAATTTGTGCCTCTGTAAGTTAGGCAATTATATGCAGAAATTTAGCAAAACATGTCTTGTTGGCGGACAGATTTCATGAATATAAATGCAAAAAAATTGAAATCTGAGGCAATTGTTTGTTATATAAAGACTTGATTTACTAGTCTACAGCGTTCTTTCTTTATAATAGTGCCTAACAACGTCTTACCAGAGTCCAAAATGTTTGCAATATTGCGACCGAAATATTGTTCAGATCTAACTTTTCTTTTTTGAAAATATGGCTCTGCTGTCTAGTAAAATAGACTTTTATTAGTTGATTAAAACTTGCTCCATCTTAATACGAATTTCCATTGAGGAGAAATATGAAAGCGCGTGGACGTCTAAAAACGGCTTTGTAAAATTGCGAACATTACAGCCTTAAGGGCCCATGGCCACAGGAGCGACCGAAACAGAGAAGGTGTATCCCAACACTATTAAATTCTGGTTTTAATTAATGCCTTTTTCTTGAAAACCTTAAAGTTCTTTAAAATTTAACAATAAAAAAGTGTTTTAAATTAAATTCTGCGCAGGATATTATAATTTTTTTCAAATTTGATCAATGGAAAAGAAAGTTTGGTATAATTTTAAGGGTGACTTACCCTCAATGAACACCTTGTAGTATTTCAATTTACTTAAACTCATAGTCAAACAACATCACGAATAAACCTAAAACATGTACCAAATTTGGTTATTCCAAGGAAAATTAATTCAGCGATATTTTTTCAAAATATTTGGCCCCAATTTGAAGGCCTGTAGCTGCACCTGTGTGTATATAGGTATGTTTTATTAAATTCCAATATTTTGATACCCCTAAATACACCTATTGTGTGTCGTTTCTTATGCGGAGCACCCTGTATAATTTTGTATTCTTATTTGCTCGTAGAATAATAATAATATCTCTACGCCTCTACCACGAGGATTAGCCCAGTAGTCGAAGACTTGTGCGGGAAAGGGAGCGGCATATTATTATTAAGCAGGCCGCATTTGCGCCCAGGAACGACTTACGTTGGTAGGCCCTAACCACCATTCAGTGCAGTAATGAGGGAAACCTGGAAAATCTCATTAATTAGGGGGGTATTCAAACGTCAACCGTTATCAATCTCTCACATTGACCCAAGCCAACATTCTTCCACCCTACCATACCCGCAGAGAGGATGCCAATTCTCTCCACGAATATACGGTCTACCGGCTGCGGGGATCGAACCCACAGCGATCTAGTCACCTCGATTCAAGTACTAACGCCTTAAACCGCGCGACCACTGACCGATGAGAGAATCCACAGTTAATTTTTGGCAAGCTAATTGTGGGACACTCTCTATTAGGTATAATACTAATAATCACACACACTGGAAAATCTCATTTGAACTTTTTCGCAGTGCAATATTAATTAGCTGTCAGAAGTACAAGGAACTAGAAATAAGCAACAATTCCCGCTATCATCTTCACCAGTCTGAATACCTCGTCCGAACCACACCCATTCCTGATTTTTTCAAACTATCCCATCCGCGCCGTATTCCCGACCTCCCCCTGGTGGTCCGCAGACTACTTATTACCCCGCATGACTCGCGGCGCCTGCAGGAATAAGTACGTGGTGCGAAGTATGCATGCACATACAGTTTTAACTAGACGACGTGCACTGGTTAGAGGAAGTATGTGTTTATGCCGAGACATTTGTTATTACAGCGCGAAACCGCGGCTTCGTAATGGGGTTGAAAAATCGTAATTGTGAATATCCGAGGGGGGACGGACAACTTTCAATTACGAAGATAGAAGGAGTCGTGCAATTCTAGGGGATTTGAAGAGATATTATCTCGTTGCAAGTGTTCTGGTTTAGTAGTCGTTTTGTAATGTCACGTCGGACGCAGGGCGCTTTTGCATAACATTTTTCTCCGGAAACTAGTAACGATGTCGAAATAGAAAGCACTTGTGCATACGGGCATATATGTATATGTTTTAATAAAGGCAACCACACACCGAAAGCTACATTATTTTATTTACAACCATATAGTTTAAATGCAAGATACAGTTTTTATAACAAAAATAATTACGTGAAAAATTAAAAAATAAGATCTTTGTATAACCAGATTACAGATAAAAAAAAACGTCAAGTTGACATTTTGACAATAGTTACTATCGTACTAAAAACTCCAAACTTAAACAAGTTGCATTTTTGATAGATGTCATCAAAAGTGTTTTCGAAGACAATGAGCGATTCAGAAGAAATTACTTGTTCTCCTCCTTAACTGAGAGATACCGCTGAAAGTTTAGAAAAAGATTTGTTACCTGAGAAGAGTCGTGATAAAGTTTATGATGTTGGTGCTCGCGGTGTTCAGAAAACTGTTTCTTGTGCTGGCATATTTTAGCGAAATTGCCAAAAATCAAAAAGCCGTCAACCCTTCGGTCCGTTTATTCAATGACGCGTACTACTTTAAATATTAAAGATAAAGTGAATATCTGCAAATTTACGTTATTGGCATTTTTTAAATAACAAAATCTTGGATATGTATCGAAAAAGTCAAGCACTTTCTCCAGTGACAATATTACGGCTTTTTTGAAAAATGCACCTGATCATGTGCTACCTATGAAGGTTGCACTCACAATTGGTGTATCAGGTACCTACATGTCGAAGTGATGATATGTAGGTATAAAATGAAATTGTGTTAATATCGTGCAAAATAAGGTTCACATCGAAATTCCAACATCAAAAACCTACCAGTCAAAAGTATTTATAGTGAGTAATGAAGAATGGGCAACGTTAATTAAAACATATGTGTAAACTTATTTTTACAATTAAAATTCGGTAAAATCGCTCACCAGTCATTTGGCCACAATTCCAAATGTCAATTTCCCAAAAAATTGCAGTTTTTCTAAAGATTCCGCATTGTGAAACATACAGGACACTGGACACTGGAAGGGTACATCGACAAGTCTACAGATTCTCAGGTTAAAATTGCCACAAAAATATCTGGTGAAATGCCAAACTCCAGTACTAAATACGTTACCATTACTACGCAGGATGTTCAGCATGGATTAACAATTGCTGTTGCTGCTTATAATCAATCGAATGTTACAATTTGTAATACTTCATGTGAAGAATAAAATTTGTTGAAAATGTTTGAATGTACAATAAGATATTTTTTGCAACAAACATTTTGGTTATTAAATGAATGTTGACATTTCTTGTTCTTCTGAAAAGTATAACACAACAGCACAAAATACGATTACAAGTATGGTTCTTTGAGAATAACATTTTATTGGTGGCTATTACATGTTGTTTGCAAACTCAAAACCCTTTAATAATTAATTAATGTAAATACACATTATGCACTGTATTTTTTCGGAATATAATCGTAGTTTACAGCGCATGAAATATAATTTTACAAAATCTATACGTATTTTTAATAAAAATTATGTCCTTTGACATAGGAGATATAAATTTACTTGGAGTTTCATGTAGTACAGTATATATTTGGTATCATTTTTATTAGGCTGTGCTTGAGGTATAAAACATTTAATTTCAAATTGCCACAGCTGATGTCGTGAAATCAACGATCAAATTCCGATATCGATACACCATATGAGATTGGAGCTACGACTATTGTCATCCGACATAGGAATAATTAAATGTAATAAAACCTTTTAAAACAATTCATATAGCTCAAAGACCAATTGAAATTATTAAGGTAGTTTTACGTATAAAATAAGAATTAAGTACTTAATTGTGAATTTGATGATACAAGTAGGTTTACTAGTTTTTACTTGAAAAAATCTCAGACAGATTTCATGGAACAATAAAACATGAAGGCTTATATGCGCAATTACATAAAATTCACCATATTATTTCGGCTCTACTCAAAAGCGTGAACAAATTTTTCAAAATCCTACCTACAGGGTGTTTTTATTGCGAATAAACAAAATAAAAAAAATTGATATGTGGGTGATGACAGTGGTTAGACCCATCAACAACAGGTTTTTTTAGGCATCCTAGATAACCTCGCTAACGTATGTACATTTCCCAATGTATATACTTAGGAGCTTCTATAGGTTCCTGTGTAATTTTGTTTGAAATAAATAACGCTTCAACGGGGTTTATTATTTTAAGAAGAAATAAGAAGCAGTTTTGAGATCCTCAAGCCGGACGAATTTCATGGAACGAACATTGGCCTTTACCGGTTTTTTACAGAATACAATATTTCCATAAATAGGGAACACAATTCTTTTATAAAAATGGAGTTGTACTTTAAATATAACAGAAGTAACGGATATTCCGTCCATGGGCAAACCTTTGTATACATTTCATTAATTTCGCGAAGCATTCCGTATTCAAATCACTTTCCCTAAA
Source organism: Monochamus saltuarius (assembly GCA_025584915.1). Classification (NCBI taxonomy): domain Eukaryota; kingdom Metazoa; phylum Arthropoda; class Insecta; order Coleoptera; family Cerambycidae; genus Monochamus; species Monochamus saltuarius. Next base: position 19,477,506 of record CM046725.1, read on the forward strand.
ACACTTTTCTTTCATGGAACTCCATTTACAAAAAAAGTGAGAATTAATCAGGATCTCGGAGCAAGAAAATAAAAATTTCACGAACCCCCCGAACAAGTACAATTCTATTGTTAACCGGGCGAAAGGAACTCATTATTTGCATTTGAATAACACATGCGTGGGACGCAATAAACAACCCAGGATCCCCGCAGTTCTCACCTAGTTATCAGATCTGCAAGTAATTAGCATTTAAATAGTATAAAAAACGGGCTGCAACTCGTTGTGTACTGCCATTAACATTAAACGGGTTAATAGAGACTTCATGGGCGTGGCGTGAAGTCACTGTTGCCTTTTACATCGCCGGATTGTCGGTAAAAAGGTCGACATGCTCCATACAGATTCACAAACGGGCATAGGCGCCACTAGGGGGCACTGGTGGGAGCTAAACCCCCAAAATTTTAATTAGGACCCTTTTAACCTTCTCTTAAAAAAATATTGATGTATGAAGCTGGTTACAGGCCTTTTCGGTCCAGAGTTGCTTTATGTTCTCCACCCCGTTCTGCTCTTCGCCTTTTTCAATCCGTTACATTTATCTCTTTTAGATCTTTGCTACTCCATCGTTTACTCGGTCTCCCTCTTTTATTCTTGTAGTTAGGTTTATTCCCTACAATTGTTTTAACTGTCCTTACATGTTCCATACGTCACTACACTCTTCAAGCTTCTACAACTTCGTCTATTTTTGGTACCTGGTACATTGCATATCATAGAAATTAACAGTTCCATAGTTGCCAGACCTTGGAAATGTATGTTTGCTTAATTGTATGCATACTGAAATGTACTCACTAGGCGGACAAATAGGCGGAATTATTTAGATTATGACTACTTGAGGCTTCTGGATTCCTACGAATTTCTTTTAATGAAGTTAAAACCTACTAAAGTACCGACTTTAATTGCTGCAATGTATAGGTAGACAGCTAGAAATCAAATAGATATAATAAAGTAAAAATACATCAAGCTGTCAGACAAAAAAAATTAAACGCTTTTGGCATATTTGAACTTCCGTCCCCTCAAATATTAGATGCTAGTTGGCGCCTATGACAATGGCTGTAATAATTAAGAAAAATGTTCTTGTTAATTGCTTTCGGGAAATGGTGCCCGATTCGAGAACCTCTGACGAGGACGATTTAATTAAAGTTTCGCCCATATACGGGGTGTAATAAATAACGCGCCAATAAGTCACTGAAACAGCATGCGAGGTAGGCGGGTTTCTGGGAGAGTCTGAGATTAACGATGTTTTGGGTTGGAAGGTAAGATGGCATGTAATGTAGTAGTGCTGTTTACAACACTAATAATAGTAGTAGTTTATCCCCCACAAAAAAAAAACACTAAGAGGGAACATAAATTTTACGAAAAAGAATACTGTTTTCCTAACTATCCATATCGCATCCAAACAGATTGAAATTGTTGAGAATTTACACTTTTGCGTACCTCCTTTTAAAATACACTGAACACTCGTGACACCTTCACAAATTCATTCTTGCATTGTTACTCAAGCCACATGGTGAGTTAATATGTTTATTATTTATGGAGAATGTGACAAAGTTTTAACGAGAACTTGCGATACATTTGCTGTTCTATATCCTAATTTAAAAAAGTTGTCATATATACAAGGTGTTTTTCAAATAAGGGATATTTTTTCATTGAAATACTAGATTTATATTTTGAGTGAACAAGAGCCCTACATTTTAGTGTGAAATAGTCTCGTCAGCCTTCGGCATCGCCGGACAAATTTAAAACGTGAATCTGCTAATTGACAGCTGATTAGATAGGCCCATCCCATTAATTCGGCCAAGATATATGACTCCGAAGTGGTCGGATCTAAGGCCGAAAGGCTCGCCGAGAGTCAGATGAAGATAAAAATTAATGAGCTCTAAAATATCTAGTTCCAATTAACCGCGTAGGATTGTAAATTTTTTATATGGCACTAAACATGTTCCCGTGTTCTACTAAATGATAAAGATCAAATTAATTTCGTTAAGTAATTCGTTGTGTTTATCTTTTCGAAGTCATGGCTTTTCGGACTTTTATGGTAACGTAAACTTTAAAGTATTTGCAATTAACTGTAAATTAGTAGATCTTAAAGTTAAGTTACAGTTACTCGGAACACGCTGTAAGACTACGAGTGCATTGCACTAAATGCATCAAAACAAAGGACGTAATATTAATCCAATATAGGTACTTCATTTATTTCTTATTTTTTGTGTTATTTTCATTTGTTTAATTGTATTCATCTTTTTTTATGCTGCTTTAGTGTTAGCTGAGACAAGCAAAATTTTAAAAAGTCTTTTTGTCTAGGAAAACAAGACAAGTGTTTCTAAAAGCCGTTTTATAGTCCGCAATTCTTCTTTTCTTTTCTTCTTATAATTCTTTTGCAATGGATTGCAGCAAGCCCTTACACCTGCAATGCAATACCTAAAATTCTGACTAGAACATAGAAAACAAAAGTTTCAGTTAATTTTAAATGTACCAACAATAATACATTGTTAAATAAACATTACTTCTTCCTTCATATAAATAAAGAAAGAGACGGGAAATAAATCATCAAAACATTTTCAGACAGCATGTATTCAATTTAAAACCTTTTTCCAAGCATCCAAGCTCGTTATTTTCTCATATTTAGCATGACAAAATATCTACTGATGCACGTATTCATTTATTTTACCTCATTTGTCAGGATAAGCCTTTTAATAAGCTGATTTAATATTTCTGAGACATTTATGGTCACTGCCTTTTCGGCTAATAACGTATTTAAGTCCCCTACCTGCCAGCCAAGACATTCCTGAGGCCAATTATGTCCCACCCAGGTGAAATGAAGTTGTACAAAACAAAAAATATATGATAGTTTATTTTTAGTGTTATTAGAATGATTACCGTGCAAAAAACGATCGACGCCATATTGAAATTGTTGAACAATAGTCAAATTTATATATTGTGCAGAAATACAATCCTTCAAATGGGTTACAGAAGACGTGAGAACAAAGAATTTTCGTGCATATATTCAAAATAAAAACATTTTAACAAAAATTTGAAACCAGTTTTGTGTAGTGTATGTGAAGACATTTGGCAATCGTAGTGTTTACTTTTAAATACTTTTTACTCAAATTGTCTAATTTGTTGAACTGCTAATTCGTAATTTGAATAATAATAATAATAATAATAAACATATTTATTGCCCAACAGATTTCTCCAATAATAGGACAATATTATTACACATATAGTTTAGCAGATATAATAATAATGTGAATAACACAGGACATAACAGAAAAAAAAGAGAAAATAATCCGTACAATACTACATACTAGATGCATAGAATGGAATTGATAGGTACATACAAAATTATTGAATATTACTAGAAATAGGTAAACACAACATGCAATATGCAATGCTATTAGCTACTGTACCGAAGCCACCAGTCTATCCACTATTACATTTAGAGTATCAATATTAATATCACATGACTCAGAAATTCTATTAAAGTTAAGCAACATGTTATAAATGGGTGATTTAATTAGAAGGTTAGAATTTGCATGAGGCAGATAAAAAGTAAAATGACAGCGAGTTGCAATAAGTGCAAAATGAAAGGATATTTTTTGTAATAAATTAGGCGAATCAATTTTATTATGAATTAGGAAATAAAGAAATTTCAAACTTAGCTGCAGCCTACGAATCTCTAATGCGTGAAAATCAAATTCATTTAAGAGCAGCTGGTGATCACAACCTCTAACAGGATAAATTCCATGCTTCTTAAAGTACAGATACTTTAAAAATTTCCTCTGAACTCTTTCCAAACCTTGTTTATATATGTTATAAATAGGAGACCATACTACACTACAATATTCAAGCCTGGATCTGACATAAGATAAATATAATGTCTTTAATGCTTTGATGTTGTTGAAGCTATTACAATTTCTAATAATAAATCCCAGCTGTTTAAATGCTGCGGCTTCAACATTTTTAATATGAACAGCAAATGTCAGCTTATCATCGAAGGTAACCCCTAAATCTTTAGTACTATCACATCTTTGTAAAGGACATGAACCATAAGTATAATTAAAATTTACAAGTGATGGTTTCCTCGTGTAGGTCATGATTTTACACTTTGAAATATTCATACCAAGGTTGTTAGTTTGGCACCAATGTTCAATTTTAAGTAATTGATTCTGGATATAAACACAATCAGATACAGTATCAATCTCAGAGTAAATCTTAAGGTCATCAGCAAACATTAAATAAGGACAATCAATAATGGAACATAAGTCGTCTATAAAAGCAAGAACAATAGCGGACCTAAATTAGAGCCTTGCGGTACACCAGATGTTGGAAAAAATTATTCGATTTGTAGCCATTGTAAGATACATATTGAACTCTGCGGCTCAAGTAGGAAGTAAAGAAATTTTGAAGGGGTATGTTGAATCCAATAGCATTCAGCTTATTTAATAAGATTTTATGATCGATACGATCAAACGCCTTTGAAAAATCCTAGTAGACCACATCCACCTGTCCATGCTGATCAACAACTTCCGATAAATACTGTGTGAAATTCACAAGATTTGTAGCAGTAGATCTCCTTTCCATAAATCCGTGTTGGTTTGGTGAAATGCGGTTAGACACAGAAGGATATATTAGGTTATACAAAGATTTCTCAAAGACCTTCGCGAAATTATTCAAAATCGTTATCGGGCGGTAATTTGTAAGCAATGTCGGATTTCCAGACTTTAGAATAGGACATACCTTACCCACTTTCCACAGTTCAGGAAATGTTGCAGATTTTAGGCTCAAATTAAACAGAATTAGTAAAGGGTATACAAATATATGCTTGCAGTCTTTCACTAAATAACTAGGTATTTTGTCATCACCAGAAGTTGGCTTATTCTTGAGACTATCTATAGACGATAATATATTTGAAACTGAAATTGACTCGATTATTAAACCAGGAAAATTATTTAACCTAATCTCAGGAGTTGTATTACTACTGTTTGTATACACACTATTGAAATAATTACAAAAAGCATTTACAATAGAATCCGGTCTGTTAAATGTGGTAACGTCGTCAGACAATTGCGAAGGAATTCTAGACGAGTTTCTTTTATGTTGAATAAATTTCCAAAATTCTTTATTATCATTTTCAACGGAGATCTGGATATTATTTATATATGACTGATACGCTACTTTTATTAATTGCTTTATTTGAGATCTAGTTTCCTTAAACTTATTGTAGTAGTAATCATTATAGACTTTTTTAAATTTAGTGTGATACATGTTTTTTATTTTAATAAGTGAAATAATCTCCTTAGAAATAAGTCATAGGACATAGGGCGTACTTCAAACGTATGCAAACATTTAAGCGTATTTGCAGAGCCACTATTCGTATTAGACGACATTCGTATTTTTCATAAAAGGTTTTGCTTTGGGTTGAACCACCAGATGTCCCAATTGGGTATCTTTAGAAGTTATAAAATATTTTCATTCACAACTTAAGTTTGTAAATGATAGCTGCTTCAAGATTGTGACATGTTTTAAACAATTTTACGAGAAATATAAAAAAGCAAAATAAAAAATATAGCCATTAAAATTGAGTAAACTTCCAAATATATCAAATAACGCCATCTGGCGGACAGGCTTAAACAGAAACTTAAGTATTGTTACACTTTATGATTCGGCTATTCTGCTAAAACAAGACCAAGTTTGCTAAAATCGTTGTTGGAGAGTGAGACAAAAATTTCATAAAAGGAATCTTTACTCAAGTTGAACTATTTAAACTTGACTCACCTTAAACAGGGTGATGCACGACTTATTCGAAAAAATTTACGAATAGATACGTCTTCAAAAATGCAGTCAATATCGAAAAAAAAAATTATTAAATTTGTAGTATTTTCAACCTTTACATCGCTGGGCTACTGAAGTCTCTAGTGACATCCGATTAACGTGTTTGCGATAGTGTTTATATTAGTTTTTCAAGTGTCAAAAATGGCTTACGTGTATACCAACTCGGGAGTTGATGGATATCGTTTTAATTTATGGTGAAGTAAGATAAAATCTTTAGCAGCTTTTCGTCGGTACGCAGAACGATTTCCCGGTGGACGTGTGCCAGCTGCAGCTACTTTTATTGCGGTAGTGCAACGCGAGCGTGTCACGGGAAATTTTCAACTGAATCGTGGAGGTCCAGAGCGTCCACGGTGTATTGCAGCAGCTGAGGAAAATATTTTAGAGATTGTTGAAGAGAATTCCGAATAAGAACTAGATAAACCGCTCAACAAATACAAGGAATATCCCAATCAACAGTGTGGCATATTATACACGAGACTCTATTATGATAATAAGTTACGAGTTCAAAACGGACAAGAAACATTTGTGTTAGTTCATAGAAACTGGGTAAGACGGGTCTAAATGGGTTTACACGTCGGTTTACAAAATTTTGAACAGTTGTTGTAACATCAGGTATGTCAAATTATTTTATTAATTGAAATCACAAATTAATTTTATTAATTAATAATAACAATAGCGGCAAAAGCAGTAGAATTTACTGATATAGAATAGGTGTTATAAAATTTAAATTTAGAATCACCCTATATAAGCGTCCTTGGCAAATATTGTCACTCATATTCCGGACACCCTGTATAGTTCAGTTATTAAATAAAGTATTTGTCTTGATAGAAAACATTATTTTAAGAATACGGGGTCCATAAATAATATCTCAGATTGACTGAGTACTTGATATTTTCATAATATTCCGAATTCATAAATGTGGAATAATTGGAGGCTCGTCGTCAGCCTCTGGAGTGAAATTAACGGACTTACCTGGCCACCGGCGTCATTCTCAAAGCCAACGCCCGACTGAGGCAGAATCCGGCACCTCCCGTGGCGAACCAGAACTTGATTTTTTTCTGAAAAGAAAAACACAAATGCAATTAGGCGTATTACGAATCACACCGGGATACCGAAACGTTTAACCTCGCCCGGTAATTCTGGATTTTTGTCGACTCAGACGAAGGAGTAGCCGTCAAGTTTATTTTATTTATTGCGCTGGAATGGCGCGAGATTAATTTCTTATTATTAAGATGATAGGGGAGTTCGTAATTTATGAGAGAAAATAAATTTTATTCGAATAGATTGATAGCGTACTTATCATATATTACGTGCTGAAGCCGTCTTAATAATTGTTTCGTTTTCGATGTGTTCATCTATCTTTTGATGATGTAATAAGAACTGTTTGAAAGTTTAGCAAAATAGGTCAAACTGAAATTACACTGTTTGCAAATTTACTAATTCTTATCAATCATTTATGACGTATGGTCAACTGAGAAAATTTAAAGTCAATCTGATCAGTAGTTTTCAAAATGTACGAGGTCAAATTGGAATTAAACGATTTCGATACGTGACGTGATGTCTCTTACACCTTCTCGGTACTTGATCACATCGAACTCGGGTAAGGGCCTTTCTTCGTTAAATTAAAACAGACATTCACAACGTGTCATTTAAACGCATATTCGTATAATCTACCATGATAGACTTAATTATGGTGATGGACTATTTGAATACAAATCACTAATTTGTAGTGCTGAAATGAGAAGTGTAAAAATACAACGGTAAGTCCTAAAATGAAATCGTTAATAACAGCTAAGTTTTTCAAACAATTTAGATGAATTGCTGTTTTTTCCTTAAAAAAACAAATTTACATTGATAAACAACATTTATTTGTGTAGAAATGGCACACCTGGCTAGCCATACTCGTATATTCAAACAAACTCTGTATAAAATAAGTTAGAGCACTTTAGACGTTTATGACGTTTTAAAAAAATTTCCCATAGGCGTACGTTAGAAAACAGTGGGGGGATAAAATAACTCCTCCCCCCTCTTCTACGTTTGTTTTTTTAGGCGTCGTTTACAATAATATTCTTGAGGATTTGGTTTGTGTATCTACAACAAAAAACATTTGTTTTGTTACACAGGTTGTTTATTAAAGAATGACCATACTTTCCGGCTAGGAGGCTTCCTTGGACAAAAATAAGGTGATTTAAATCAATTTACCTTAGTACAATAAATTAAGAAATAATAAGTCCCAGAAAGTGCTTTTTTAAGCTAATTTATTTATTTCTTGGGTAATCGTATTAAAATTAATTGTGTACAAGGTTTTTTTCTACTAAACACACGAATAGCTGATTGACTTTTGTTTGAAATATACAGGGCGTTTTGAGCGCCTGTGCCACTATTTTTTTCAGATTATTTTTTGATAAGGAGATTTTTGGAAAATAATTACCTACCTAGTTATTTTGAAACAACTTTCTATTAGTTTTAAAAAAGTTATCCTTACATGTCGCTGAAATGCATCTTTTTAGAGGAAAATCAATCAATTTTTTGAAAGTTTTAGTTGAAAATGTATGAATAACTATAATCTCGGGTATTCTTTAAACAGTACCTAAGTCAACTTACCTTAGTACACCTTTGCTTCCTTAAAAAGTTATAAACCCGAGAAAATATAAAAAAAACTTTAATAGATCCTCCCTAAACTTTATATTCTACAGTAGCGAACGTTGCCCAGCCTGCTATAGGAGATAGTGACGTCACACAGCGGTTTACGGGACTCCATGTTCTCATATTATTTTAAAGGTTTAGAGGCGTTAGAAAATTATAATTTTTCTAAGTTCGCACTAAAATTATAAAATCATCCATAAAATGAAATAAAACAATGCTGAAATACCCCATTCCAGTTAGATAAAAAAATGTATGGTGTCAAATATTTAAAGAAACGTTCCTTTATGATTATATTATATAAGAAGCAAGTTTTGTAAGAGTATGTTAAAGAAATTTGTTGCCTATACATATAAAATGAATAATAACGTACTTAAAAAACAATCATGATTGATGTTATATAAAACATGGCATGAAATTAAATAATATATGAAGAGAAATTAATACTATTCGAACATCATAATAGCATTAGAATGATATTGGATGAAGACGTCTTCATAATCGTTTTGGATTGATTAATTTCTTTCTATTCACTACTATACCAACAATGATTTAATGATGGGGAATCTAAACATCTACAAATGCTTTATCAATATTTTTAAATTTCTGAAGGGAAATAAAATAATTTTTTATCAAATTATTTTAAAAACACAATGTAATAGCCTATTGGCACATTATTTTAAGCAGGTAAGTGGATTTTACCGAAAAAGTGGTAGTGGCAATGGAAAATGGTGATTTCGAGAAATCCTCCCAAGGTCTCAATATTCTCTCCATATGTTAGATTTACATTATCTAATACCACAGTATTTTTAAGGCGAAAAGACGAACAGATACTACAGAGGCACTCGTTTATTTACGCACAACAACTCAACACTGAGTAGTATTCACAACACTGTTTAAACAATTATGTATTTGCAACATAAAATAATAATTTATAATGAGCCAAAAGTAACTAAAAAACACCTAGTATATCACGAACACACAAACTATAATACGCTCGAGCCTGCAAAACCACCTAGCTCTGAAAACAAAGCTGACAACAAAGTAAACAAGTAATAATCTATATTGAATCTTTCTCTTTCTTACAGTGTTCAGGAACGACATATATCGGTGAGTTGGTAGACGAGCATAATTTGACTTTGTTCCTTCGCAGTCATTTGCTGCATTTTTGAAAATCACTCATTTCGAAACAAGAATTCGATACCAGCAAAGTTACACCTTTAATGTTAGCGTCGTTTGTAAACAGTACCTTAGCAACGACAAAATGTAACATAATAAGTATAATCTTTTTTCTTGTAGTTAGGTTTACTCCCTACAATTTTCTTAACTGTCCCTTCATCTTCCATACTTTCTAGATGCCCTAGTTACTGCACTCTTCTAGCTTTTATCACTTCGTCTATTTTTAGTGCCTGGTACATTGCATATATTTCGTTATTATTTCTCCTTGCATAGCTTTCCTCCGTCTTCTTTTACCTTAGAATTCTTCTTAAGATCTTCCTTTCCGACCTTAATAGGTTTTCTCTTGACTTTTTATTGAGGATTCAGGTTTCACTGCCATACAGCGCTGTTGATCTCAAAATTGTTTTATATATTCTAAATTTTACACCTCTGGACAATTTCATCAAGTGGCCGTGCTGCCGAACTTCTGTTTGCTTTTATTATTCTCCTATTAATGTCTTGCTCCTCATCACACTTAGCTGTTATCTGTGCCCCCAAATACACATATTCTTGAACTTCTTCAAACTCCATCTCTCCGTGCTACGTTCTCAATTTTAAATTGGTATCTTATTCTTGTTCTCTTATTCTCAAAAGCTTACTTTTCTCTGGATTTATCTGCAATCCCACTTTACGTGCTTGCTCTACAAGTTTTCTCGTTACTTCTTCTAATTCCCTCCTATCTCTAGCAGTTATGGCCACGTCATATGCATAACTTACTATTTGATGACTTTTAAATAATATGCGTCCTTCTCTGTTCAACTGACTATCTCTTATGACCTTTTCTGGTACTAAATTGAAAAGAAGCGTGGAGAGTGGGTTCCTTTTCTCAGTCCTTCAATAGTAAGCCGAACCGTACCTTCCAAACAGTCTCCTTTTATTCGTACTTTGCTTTTAATATTTTCTAAGGTCATTTTCAATATTTTACGTAGTTTGTTGCTTTTGACCGAATCATATGCTTTCCTGAAGTCCACGAATAAGACCATAGTTTTAATCCCATATTCATAGCATGTAGTCAGGATTTCCTTTACCATGAAGATTTGGTCCGTTGTTGATCTCCCCTTTCTAAAACCTGCTTGATACTCCCCTATCTGTGGTTCTGCTATAGATTCTATTCTCTGTTTTATTAACGTTGCCATGATTTTATACCCTATGTATACCCGTATAGTTTCTGCAGTCTTTTGCATCTCCCTTTTTAAAAATTGGTATAATCATAGCATCTCTCTAGTCTTCAGGCATACGTTCTCTTCTCCAAATCTTTGGGATCATTTCATATATTCTTTGTCTTAAATCCTTTCCTGCGTACCTACTTAATGCCGTTGTTCTGATTTCCCTGGACTTCTGTTATTCTTTAAAGCTTCTATAATTATGTCTATTTATATAAAATATGTCACGTTCAAAAGCAAAAAAAAGTTCTTGGTACCAAACTTTGGATAACTCGCACTGTATCTCAAGACTATTCTATTCAATGTTCTCTCTTTGACTTGTAAACGCTCGTATTTTCTTGTTGCATACTTAGAAAGTGATGAATTGCGTCTAGAAACAAGTGCAATTACAAGGAACAAACAAGAGCAAACTCATTTTACGACTCTACTATCGAAAACTTTCGAATCTCACGGCGACAAACGGTCCCTTTAAGGATAATTAATTTTATTGCTGTCACCGCTAAATAACCCGCGTGTCTCGAGTAAATCAAACCCAAGTCCTTTCGAATGTGTAACGAATCGGTGACGTTTTCAATCTAATTAAACGGAATTGATATCAAAGCATTGAGATTGGTCACTTAACACGTTGACCTCGCTGGGATGGCATCGCAGTTGCCTTGGTTGAGTATTATGCCATCCGGATAAAAGCGTCCCATGACAAGTGCCCATCTAACCACGCCTGGTTAGATGAGAATAGCTTTTTCACGTACTTCGTGCTTTTTTGCCATTATCTTTTAGTGCTCGCCAGCACAGGGACATCTCGCGAGATCTGTTTCATGTTAAAATCGATCCAGGACGGCAATTAAAATTCATATTACAGTAAATGAGCTGTGGCGATAAAAACCAGACGATTAAAAACGACGGCTATTTAAATTTATCCTGGGAAATGGCCAGCAAATTTTCTTTATTAAGTATACGGTCGGTTTATTATCCTTCTATTTAATAACAGGACAATTTCTAAAAGCAACGTTTCGAAATACTTAACAGATGGCATCTTCAGCGATTCTCGTATCTTGAGCCGCCATTTAACGTACGAGAAGCACTGAAGAAAACAGCCCACAAAGTGTATATCATTCAGTTGCCGCCGTCCGTAAAAACCTACGAACTACAATCTATTTATTCTCCTCCTCTAAAAGAGAAACTGGAGAAACAGGGAAAGTTTATTAGATGTACTTGTATAACCCCAAAATCGCAATGGAAGTCAATTTAAATTTCACACTGTCATTTAAGATGCATCAACTTGCTGTGATATATCTAAAACATGTTCTTCAGTTCAAAATAACCTAGGTCTTGCAGCAAGTCCACATGATTTGATTTTAAATTTCTCGTCTCTCTTGCCTAATCCTTCCAACAAGACAAACAAACCTACGGGTTGCAGAATGAATTCGCGACGGAAAACGCCTACATTTATAGTGAGATTTAGAAATAGTACTGGAAGAATTTGCTTAGATGTTTTGAACTGTACGTCATGTTAAAAGGAAAACTCCTACTTTTAATATTCGTATAGACATCGAAAAAAATCGTACGTATGAAACTGACAGTGTTGTTTGTAACTCGAGACAAACAAGAATAGTTCGCCAAGGACGCTTGAAACCACAGACACCTCTATTTTTTCAGACTAACGTATCTGACAGATTTACCAATAAATGCGTATAGCAGGTGAAATAAACGTCTGTAGCATACGATGAATTTGTCTGAGAATAGAAAAAGCTATATCGATTTTTAAAGACATTATTGCAAGGTTGAATGAATGTAGAGATTTATTGTTTGAAATATTAGACATTATTTAGAAAGTTAAGCTTCCGCATATGTGAAATAGTTCTAATTTATATACCAATATATTATATTACCGAATAGGGGTAGGTGGTAAGTCACAGCCACGAAATGAAGCCGGCAAAATTTATGTTCGTTATAATGTTACTCCAAGAAAGATAAAAAAGTGTGAAAAGAGAAAGAGAATAGTCTAAACTAGAAAACTTTATCTTATGCTGATTCGGTTAAAAAAGTAGTATATGGAATCAAATGTTCTTTATGCACTAATAAGGAAAATAAATTCAATATACACCTGTTTTTTCAAAGCCCGTTTTTAAAATTTAGACAGAAAAATGCTGTACAGGGTGTTAAAAAAGAGTGTACAATATTTAAGGAGGTAATAGTATGAACCAAAAGTCTCAATAAACATGGGTCCGCAAAGTAACGGTTGCGGAGATATAGAATGTTTTATGTTTTTAGCCCCTTTTTTTATTTTGCAAAAACGTTATGTATTTTCTTATAATAGTTGGTTGATGTTTAGTGAAATAAACAGTACGTATTTGACAGTTGTTCTCAGTGCACAAGTTTTCTTTCGCTATGGCTGGTTACTCTAACGCAGAATTAACAGACATGCATTTCATGTATGGTCGTGCTAATGGGAACGCCACCGAAGCGCGACGTCTTTATGTTGACGCTTATCCAAATCGCCAGATTCCTTCACAGCGCATGTTTGGAAGAATTCACCAAAGATTGCGTGATACCGGTTCCTTGAGCAAACAGTGCCATTTATCCGGAAGACCAAGGTCGGTATCCACTACTAGAGCAGAAGAAGAAATTCTAGCACTGGTAGAGCAGAATCTAGGTACGAGTGTGCGGAGAATATCAGCCGAGGTAGGAATTAGTGGTCCTCTTGTTTGGAGAATCCTTCACGAGCAACTGCTTTATCCATACCATGTGCAACGAGTACAGGCCTTAAATCCAATAAATGATCATCAAGCACGTTTGGTTTTTTGCCGCTGGTTTCCACGTCATGATGCTGAAGACCTTCGTTTTCTTGCAAACATTCTTTTTACTGATGAGACCGGGTTCACAAGAAATTCACAATACGCATATTTGGGCCGACGAAAATATTCATGCTCTAATAGAATGTGGACATCAGGCACGTTTTTCATTAAACCTTTGGATGAGTATTGTAGGTGACAGGTTTCTAGGTCCTGCTGTTTTACCAAACCGATTAACAGGTGCTGCTTACCTCAACTTTCTGCAGAACACACTGTATGAGTTTTTGGAAGATATTATACTTTGAATCAGAGGCAACAAATGTGGTTCCAGCATGATGGTGCTCCAGCTCATTTTTCCATGGCCGTTAGAGGGCATTTACACCAAACTTTTCCACATAGATGGGTAGGAAGGGCTGGACCTGTTTTATGGCCTCCAAGATTGCCTGATCTGTACCCTCTAGATTTCTTTGTTTGGGGATATTTGAAGACATTAGTGTATGGTACTCCTGTAAATAGCCTGGAAGAGCTGCAGCTACGGATTAATCAAAAGTGTCAAGAAATCCAAACCAAGGAGATTGTTTTCGAAAGAGTTCGAATATCGTTGAGACGAAGATGTCGTGCCAGCTTGGAAATGGACGGAGGGCACTTTGAACATCTTCTGTAACTTTGTTTTTTATTTGTTAAAAGCTTCTTTCGTCGGTTTATTCCTAATAAAATAAATTGTAAAACGAATAGTGGTCCATATCTCCGCAGCCGTTACTTTGCGGACCCATGCTTATGAAGACTTTTCTGCTTATTTTGATTCATACTATTACCTCCTGAAATATTTTACACTCGTTTTTTACACCCTGTATATCTAAATAGCTTCTAAGCAAATGAACATTTGTCAACTGATGCGCAAAAAATACACAGAATGGTCATTTTTACGGCGCACAGTACAGGAACTTCGGAAACAACTGTAATATATGGTGGCTTAAATTATAAAAAAAAGTTGCGTAAAATTTCTCATATTTCTTTTTAGAAAATAAATATTCTTGATGAAAATAAATATGGGATTGTAATATGTATCTTACTTTTTCATTGTCTCCTGTTTCAGAACCTATTTCTGCACAAAAAATTTTAATTTATCGTGCATTAACTATTGCATTTACCAATTCATTATGTGGATACATCAAATTTAGATGCGTGGCCACAAAACCAAATTATTTCGCCAATGCTTCAATATTTACGCTTTATTCCCATTAACCCTAAAATTATAAATTATGTATTTCTGAACTAAATCCATATAGTTTAGCGTATACTATACGGTTGAATTAGCAAATTAGCGGTTATTAATGAATTTGTGCCAATTAAATAATTTTCATAATTTTATTTCCAAGTCTATTTCAAGTAAATAATATATACTCAAGTGAATGGGAATTAATTTTGGTAGTCATTTGAATATTATGAATTGTGGAATTAAAAATATCAAATATGGCGGATGTGGCGCCCTCTAAGGAATACGTCGAAATAGACTAGGTAATATACAGTGTGGAAGAAAAGTATGGAATAAACTCATTATTTCTAAAACAACGAAGTTTCATGAAATTTCCTCAGACCCGTCGATTTTGCTTTTTAAAAAAACTCTTTTTTCTATACCAACGCATTTCCGACGTTCATTTTTTTTCGCGTGATGACGTCAGCGGATATTTTTTTTAAATAGAACTCCTAAATTTTTTCATTGGATTCTTGTAGAGCTTAACTTGCTGAATTCAAAAATCTAAAATTTCAACACTTTATTTCTTCAACTTTCCGAAAAAAAAAAAATAACCGATCCAATAAAATCGGCTTGAAAAAAATGTGAATAGTCCCATTTGTGTCTGTGATGGGCTGGTTGAGAGTAAAATGGATTTAGTGAATTCATCGGCAGTATCACAAAATAAGAACTCTTCATTTTTAAAACAATTTAACAATAAGTAACTAATTAATTAATAATTAAATTCTGGTTGCCTCAATCGTATTTGACCCCCTAATTTATTATTTTGTTTTATTAGATTGCATGTTAGAGTATTACATCTTTTGATAGTAAAACAACAAATTAAATCAAGTCACCTCAGAAACTGTTTCTGGCAGCTAAACAAAATCTAATCAGAATTGACATCTGTCAACTGCAGCGTTTATTGGATCGGTTATTATCTTTCTTCTCCGAAAGTTGAAGGAATAAAGTGTTGAAATTATATATTTTTGAATTCAGCAAGTTAAGCTCTACAAGAATCCGATGGAGAATATAGGCGTTCTATTTAAAAAAAATATTCGATGGCGTCATCACGCGAAAACAAATGAACATCGGAAATGCGTTGATATAGAAAAAAGAGTCTTTTTAAAAAGCAAAATCGACGGGTCCGAGGAAATTTCATGAAACTTTGTTGTTTTAGAAATAATGAATTTATTCCATACTTTTCTTCCACACTGTATAGTTTTATTATTCTCAGTTGCAGTTTCTTAAATATTTTGATGAAAATATAATGAATTATTCATTTGTTCGTATGACGTAAGTCGTCTGCATTCTTGGCGCGACTATATATTTCGCATGGACCATTACTTGCAAACGACCCTGTATAAACTATATACGAATTGTGGTTTTCCATTCTGTGTATGTGTACTTATACAAAATGTATGACATGCTGCAGACTTGTCAGACTGAGTGAAATCAAGACAGCAACTGTTTTATTTCTTGAACGCTGCAGTTTTAGCTGCTAATATTTTATGAGCGAGATTTTTACAGCAGTTGCACATTGAACGTATATCGGCTACAGAAATATCACTGCAGTGGCAGTACTACTAATAGTTAAGTCATATATTTTTATCTCAGAACGCTGAATTTTAAAAACTATTACTAATTCTGCCATAAGTTTTCATTAACAAGGGTTTTAGTAGCAAAAATTACCGTCTGCTATTTTAAATTTCTTCTATTTTCTAATATTTATGTTCTCGAACATGCTTCACACTTGCTTCGGTTTTATTTTCTGCAAGAAAACCTGGTCCTCGTCACAAAACTAATCACTTGCTACCTGCGAACGTGAAGGAAGCCCATCAAGCCGACTTGATGCAGGTCATTCCACGCGTAATGCCGATTTCTTGTTTAGCTCCAAAAAAATTTAATTGACCCACTCAATTACCGCTGAAATATCGACAATCACCGTCAGAATACATACATAATAACGAGGAGGCAGCCGGGTTAGATGATGAGGGGGCGACTTAGTGAAAATAAAAGGAGAAAGAAAACCCGCGGCCGTTTTCCGTTAGAAAGCAACCTAAAAGTCCGAGGCATTCCGCACATTATCATGACAGTCTCGGTAGATTGATCGCCACTTGTCGGAGAAACAAAAGCAAGTTCTCCTGGCTCATAAACAACGCCTACTTTGTAAAAACCGTTGGGCGTCGCACTTATCATTTGATTTAGCCCGAGGCGGTGCGGAAATGATCTATGTAGGCTACGTTCGTTACAGCAAATTACAACGTGGATGCCTGAGATTTACAATACAGGATATGTCTTAGTATGTAAACATAGTTCAAGATGTATAGGTCTTTGTTCTGAATGAATTACTTTTTTGCGGTGCCTATATTCTTTCCAAAAACTGTATTCAGCCCCCTACATAGGGGGCAAATAGCTTTTATTTCATACTAATACATTATAAACCAATAAATCCTTAGTTACCGTAGGGAGATATACTAAGTAGTTATTAATCCTTAACTCCCTCTAATGTAGTTCCAAAAATAAACCGACAATTGTCGAATTCTCCACTGAAATTACTTCTCGAATTGCAAGAATTTTTCGTTGAACTGTTGTCACAGCCTATGACTGCAGTGAAGTTGATATTCCATTTCTTTAATGTGACATGCCAGCCAACTTCTTGCAGTTTTATTTTGCAATTCTATGCTGTCGGCCAAATACCCTTCTGCTACCGTTGAACTTCACTATCCACCATATCTCTTCAATATTGTCATATTTGCTCCTGCATTGATCAAGGCAGCCGCGCAAGTCCTCCGCAGACAATGTCCTGTGAAAGCATCTGGATCTGGCAAACCCAAAAAAACAATTTTGCTTGACATTTTTTCAAATGTATTTTACCCAACGGGTTAAGGTGTGCAACACTTTTCGCGATTCCTTTGAAATAATTTTTCTGAACCCGACGGATGCAAAGACATATACTTCCTCACTAGACTCAATGCAGATATCCCGTTTTCTTACACAATTGTAAATTTCTTACGGATATCTGTTTTCTGTCAATAACATCCTAGTAAAGAGTATAAATGCTATGGCGTTGCCTTCTACTTCAACAGACTCTGCACCAGTAGATGATTCAGTTTCAACTATTTCATCGTCCAAATCTTGTAGTACCGAAAATAACAATTACCGTGTTTTTTAACATATATGATATAAATAAAACAGAATTATCTAATGTAAATAATGATACTAACTTGATAGTTAACTTGTAAAGTTAGAAGTTAGTAGCTTGTAAAAATAAAATTTGATAAATTGATCGTTTGCGAAAAAAATCTACATTTAAAATTCTTGGATATACTGGTGAATCTCATTTCATTTAGGATGTAATCAAAGTATACTTTGAAAACAATTGAATGATAGCCGTCATAGTGTTGCTTCACCGGTAATATCAAAACTTATACTTAGTTTGTTAAATAGAATTTAACTAATTTATTTCAATTTTTAACAATTTCTAGACTGCCTGTTGATTTAGCTTCCGTGACGTTTCCAGATACATACAATAATGTTAAAGTAAAGTTTCAAAGTTATTTCTGTAAATCATCAAGGAAGCTAAACCAACCACGTGGCGACCAGTCCGGAAATTGTTCTACCAAAGATGAAGTTGAAATAAATTAGTTAAATGTCTACTTAAACAAGACTGTCAAATTTTTAGATAAGTCATCAGTCTTTAATGAAAATTTCAATAAAATCAAAGACAAAAAAGTTACGGCCATTTCGTCACCTAGCATTGTACCCTTTTCTTTAGGGCACTGCAATTTTAGAAATATTTTACCTAAAACTGCACCTCTATAAGTGGATTATTATTAAGTTATAGCCAAAAAACAAATTGAAAAAATACTTTGAGGTTATTTAACTAGTATTGGCTTTTCGACAAAATGTTCTTCGAATACCCCCTAAATTTTCTGCGCGGATTTTCCGGACACCCTGTATTACTTTAATAATTAGTAATATTTCAAGTTCAACACAACTTTTTGTTTGCATTTATGACCCTAATAACATTTTTAACCTAGGGAAAAGTAAATAGCTCACTTACATCCCGTTGTCAATAGCAACGACCATTTTTCCCACTGTAAAATTCACTTACCTACGAGCTTAAGGTCGCCGTATTTCTCGCCGTAAAATGATCAATGTTTATCCACTTTTACTATTTAAATTTTCCTCAAATAAACCACATTCTTTTGCTATTCTAACTCCACATTTTTACAATTATTTTCACATGTTGATAAACAAAAGTGAATATGCAGAACCATGTAAGTTTATGTTATAACAATATTTACATCTACAGTTGAATTTAAAGAAATACATATTTTGAAAGATTTTTCTGTACCTAAAAATTTCTTGGTTAAACCGCTATCAGCTGTTATATTATTCAGTTTTTAAATGTCTAAAATTACGTGTATTTGTAAAAAATACTATTTCAAGAATACGGCGCCTTTAAAAACAGTATGGCAATACAAATGGGAGCAAATAAGTGCGAATATAATAAAATGTATAGGTAATTGTTTAATTTCTATTTATTGTGATATTAATCCTGGTATGTATTTTCTTTACTGAAAATAAAAACGACGCAAATTTTTGTATCAATCCAATACGTATCGTCTTAGAGACTCGTTCCAGTTTTATCGCATACTTTGTACCAACAGAATTAATACGAAGCTACCTCCAAACAATTAATCACCCCAAGACTACAATTATCCTCGATAAAGCGGCGGTAATCGGAGCATCTACATGCATATTAGCCAGCCGTAAAATATGTACGACAAACGGCCCATTGTCAGATATTATTGATACCGTTTGATGATGAATGAGAACCAGCCGGTGAAATCGAACAAAAAAAACCGGCAGCTCGCTATCGCCTTTTCCTTGTCAACAAAATACGACGGAGGCAGTTCGTGAAATCGTCGGAACGATACATATTCTTGGAGCTAATTTTTTAGAAATGTTAGAAATGAGAATGGCCTCAAATTACCTGCAATGCGCTGCAAATTGCAGAGCAGTAATCATCAAATGCAAAATTGGTCTTAATTACCCGCATACCATCATCTGGGGATAATTGCTCTTCTATCTCTTTGTGAAGGAAGGCGAAATCGCTTGAAGGAGCCGATATTATTAAAGAATAACTACAAACGTCAAGAGTTCAATGACGATCAGCGTTATTCTTTAACTTCAAATCGAAAATGTATTAAATCGTAAATGTAGAATGAATGTGTATTCCAGCCAGTGTTACAGCATGTCAAAGAATTTGCTATTCCTGTCTATGAGTGTACATGAAATTTAATTGAAAACATAAAACAGATTCTCTACTCTCAGTTATCCAGAATTTGATTGTTATCCATTTTTTCTACACTCCAAATGATTTATCATAATACTATCGTTATCATTATCAGTGCACTTCATATCAACCTTTTCACTGTTTGAATAATGCGCCATATTTTACTTAATTACACTGTATTTCACCAAAAATATAAATTAATTAAAATATTAACACATGATGAGCATGGAAGAATGGGATGCGACCAGTTACAGCAGCGACTACTGGACGCCTCGGAGGACCACCATTGTCCAAGAAACGGTTCCCACCGTAGCAGTCGTGATACCAACTATAGGAGCCGAAATCAATATATGAGCGGGCCCAGAGACACCAATAGCGCCTAGCCCGAGAACAACCGGGGCAGGTAAAAGAATTCCGGCTAAGGATGTGCACATTAATTCTGTTTCTGGCAACGACCAGTTACCGAGGTCACGACATAACTTGCCTAAATTAATTTTTTAGTTGTTTATGGTACTAAGGGCCGGTATTATAAACCTCAGGTTGAAACTCCGGTTGTCCAACCGTAGGTTCAATTTGAACCGGCGGTTGGAAAAAATTCTGTATTAACTATTTCATGTCACGGTTTGTCAACCCGACATTGAGATGTATTTCTGAATGTTGACTATGCTGTCAGCTCAATTTTAGCCAATGAAATATCAGAATATTTTCCCGCCAATTTTCGCAGATAACCTATCTTTTATTTTGTCGTTTTGCAAATTATAATTATTGAGAGTGACATTAATCTTGGTGATATTCTTATATTACTACAAAGAGTAATAGAGTTATTTATTCTGATACAGACTGCCTCCGTCTAGTAGATGTAATTATTAACTACAGAAATATTATAAAGTGTAAGAAAATGTTATTTTATGAACTTTCTTTCACAATGGTATTTGGAACAAAACTTCAGATACTTATAATTTTATGTATGTTATAATTAATATATACAGTTAGATGGACAAAAGAGAAATACATTTTATTTAGTTCCACAATTTTATCTTGTGTAAGTACGGACAATGATGAAATAAAAAATAAAAATATTTTTCTATATATTTCTTTGATATAATTTAATTGTCTTCTACAGATCAGTTCTGAACATTACAAATGAAACTCATTTTCTGAAGGTTTAAAAAATATAAAATAAATTATTTTCTAAAATTATAACATTATAGATTAGAATGCGTTAAGAAGAGAGTATCATTTTTAAATAACTGTTAATCAGTAAAGATAAATTTTTAAATAACTATTAACCAGTAAAGATAAATTTAAAGCAAATATATTAAATATAGTTGCTCTGTTTTTGTTTATACGAGTTTACACACACATATTTATGTAGATATTTGTAGTTTCAAAATAATTTCAACCGACAGTTGAAATTCAACCTGTACTATAACCATCGGTTGAGTGAAACGTTACTTAACCGACATTTCAACCTTCAGTTGACGTTGGAGGTTGAAACTCAACCTCCGGTCAACCGGACATTATTATAATACCGGCCCTAAGGTAAGTTAAGAAGTTAAAATTTGGGTTAATATTACTGCGTAGCGTACTACCTACACAATTTTACTTATCGCTTAAAACAATTAATTTTCAATTCGAAACAATCTTACGTTAAAGTAAAAAGTATTTTAGAAGCGATATAGCAATCTCGCCTTCAGCAGATCATAAGGTTTATTAGGTTTGTCAGCGCGCTATCTGGTCAGCGGTCCTCAAAATGTGTTTTTTTTTAAATTAATATCCGTAAATATTTGAAATTCACTTTCACGAGACTCATCTATATGACGAACTACACCTGCCGTTAAAATATTTGTACTTATTTAAGGCCTAATTTGTGGTTTATAACATACTCAAATGGAGGTTGGAATTTTCATTGGTGATCATATGGAGGAAGAATTAAAAAGTGAGTTTATAATACAAATGATTGAAAATTTTATTTATGAATGTATACATATTTAGGAAAATTTTACTTACAAGAGCGAGTGCTTAAACGCAGAACTAATCCAATTGAAATCTCAGAAACTTGGCCTCAACCTGAACATTTCGATGCAAATTATAAAATTTTGTTTAATTTTTTAGACAGTGCCAAAATATTTAATAAACTTAACTTTTTTGTACAATCTTATTTCTACACAAAATGAAATAACTAAATCTTTTCAAAATAATTATAAACAAAGCGAAATGTCTATTTCCTGGAAACAGCGTTTCCATAAGAATTTTTTGCACCGTGAATTCGAATCATTTCTGGCCTACTTCAACACAACCGTATTTTTCTTAGGAAAAATTTTTTTATTCAAATATTTTCATACCCTAATATCTCCTTATCCAAACAACCAATGTAATAACACAGGCATGTGTAGAATTTAAAACACAAACAAAATAAAACTACGCAACCACCAATTCTATTAACATCTGTTTCTTCTGTTTACTAAACTCGACGGTAAACGTCTTGTTGGTTTAGTAGGGCAGTATACGAGCATGTAACTTAAATGGTGTTTATTCTTCTCTGTTTACTTGTAAACAAATAGGTTGCCTATTCCACTTCCCCAGAGCTCGAAATGAACACAACTCTATTCGTAAAATCCGCAATTATTCCACCATTAAAACAAAGTCCTGAAAATAATTGTTGTTACACGATTTTTTATCACTTTACAGCTGAAAGCTTTCAACAGTCGTGCACGTCAAAGATTAGGTCGTTTACTTGAAATTAAATGGACTCATTAATATGTAAATCAAATGCGTTGCACAAGTAACCGCTTCCAGAGACATGTGTCGAACTATCTACCTGGACTAGAAACATTGCATTTAGATTTACTCCGAGCTATTAATGTAGGTAAGTAAAAAAAAATGAATGCGCCTTTCACGAAAGAAAGCTTCTGCCCGTTCGATCCATTACCTTGTTCATTAAACTTTGAAATGGCTTTCTACTCGACCTGAGCTGATTTAAATATGTATCACATAAAAATTCGTATCACTTGTCTCGAGGAACATTAATAACCGGTAATATTAATGCTGTATTTAATTGTAAAATTTCGTACATAAATCAACGTCAAGAGGAACGCAGCTGAGTGAAGATAACTGAAGTAGCTGATACGCTGTTCAACAGTAGAAGATGACTTTACGGTTTGGTGTAATATTCTGTTACGCTAAAAGTTGTAATTTTACCATTTACACGTACATTTCAAATATAGTTATTTGTTTAACTAAGCAGTTAAATATAAGATTTAATGCCGCGGTCGGTATTTATTAGATTATGCGCAGCCGAGTCTATTAAAGCAGTCAAGGCATTAAATCTACTTCACTGCCATAATTTTTTAACGTAATTGTTATTTATGCAACAAGTATAAAAAGTAAGTGTTTATTGCACGCGACGTCAAATTATCCAACGAGGCCGAGTAGGACAACACGCAATAAGCACTTTTTGTACGAGTTGCATACAATATTTTTTCTATGTTCATGCAAAAGTCAAAAAATGTTTTATTTAAATGATACTTTTAGTGTAGCAATATATGACGTCGATTTGAACGTTTATGTTTGTCATGCTGACAAAACGCTGTAGTAGAATGACAGATGAATGCAATAAACATTTTATTGCACTAGTGCAATAAAGAACCACTTTTTCCACTAAATATAGTTCAATAAAGTTTTGTTTTTTGCATGAACGTAGAAAAATTAAATTTTTGTTTTTAGCAATAAGTAAAATTATCATAAACGATTAAAAAATGAACGTCCGCAAGTTCTATATTATCAATTAAAGTGTTTAGGAACTTACTTAGGTCAATGATTTCAAAAATTATCCATAAACGTGCATAAAACCTCACCTATTTGCTGAAAAACCAACTATTTAAACAGTTATCCACATTTTACAAGTTAATACCATTGTACACTATTAGAGAAATTAATACAAATTATGCCCTTCAATTATTTTACGAAGAATAACAAAAAACTATCACACAACACCTTAAGGCTTACGGTGAGCGCTCGATCCAAAGGGATATAGTTTTCGCTCAGTAACTCCTCAACGAAAAATGATATTGCGGTTTTTTTAATAGACTACAAATACTATTTTACGTCGGCGCTGTGTTTTGAAATTTTGAAAATATGCAAAATTCATTTTAAAAAAATTTATTTTACACTTTTTCAAAATTTCAAAACACAGCGTCGACGTAAAATAATATTTGTAGTCTATTAAAAAAACGCATATTTTTATCATTATCCGTTAAGGAGTTACTGAGCGAAAACTATGGGTTTGTTCCAACACAGCAAGAATCGATTCCGAACCGTTCAGAATTAGTCAGTCAGTTTAGTTGTTAATGTACTCTCGGCGAATGCGACGTAAGACGGTGTTGGTCAAACATTTCTCACGGTACTGAACAGTTCTCAACGGTTGTTGGAACAGATGTTATATATCGTTTGATAGAGCGCTCACCGTAAGCCTTAAGAGTTAATTTTTGCCACATAACTTCAAACAACGTGTCCCTGCTAACCATTTCGTAGTTCATAATTTCGTAGTGGGTCAAACATATTTGAAAAATAAACACAAAATATAGAATAACAAAATAGATACGTACCTAGCTTGATGTATGTGTTCAACATCAAGAGCAAGCAAAGTAAAATATTTAAATGGAGTATCAATCGCATACAAAAAAAGAATCTGAAGTAGTAGGCACAGGAAATAGGTAGGTGTCACGGGCAGTGGAGGAAATGTCCCGCACCAGCCCCATCGTTTAGGATTGATAGTCGAGGTCGACGAAGAGGTTATGTTGATACCGGTGCACTGGTCTGGACCGGGGCAAAATAATAAGCAGTGGCAAGGTACAAGTGGAAACAAAACATGTAATATTTGTGGAAAAGGATTTGATAATTTGAATACACGTAAATTGAAAGGTAATATAAGATACGTTTGCATCTTCTGAAACCGAACTAAGATCCTCAACAAGTTTTCTATTGAAAAATCATGAAATTTATTTAAAATTTGACTTTTTGTTCCTTAATTTTTTTGTAAAAAAACTATTATGTGTTCTACATAGTGAAGTGTACTGCTGGTTAAAATATTTAATAATACTTATTTAAGGTTTAAGGTATGTTATTTACGATGTATGTAAAGTTAAAGAAAATATGTATCAAAATAATTGTATTTTGTGGTTTAATAGACACAAATTGTGGATGTACGTTGGTTGATCTTATCATAAAATATTACATCGAGAAAATTAAAGCTGTTCCAAAATTTGTTTGTTCACTATTTATAAACAGGGGTTAGCCGAAAAAAAACAAAATATCCAGTGTTTACTTTGGTATTGCTTTGGGGCATTCTCTGGCAATCACTGGTCTATATAGTGATATTTAATAAAGTCTTCAGCTGAATACCTAAAGTTACAGTTACAGCAAAATTCCCGCTCGGAAAATAATAATTTTATATTCTGATTTTTGGTTTTATTGCCTATAAGAAATTTTACGATTTTTGCCTAGACTTTACGACATTTTTCCGCGACTTTCGTAATTAGATTGTAATCAGGACGGTTCGAGTAATAAAACCGTTTTAATGGTTGCTTTGAGGGAAACGCTACGGATCTTTAATTACTGATAATTATTGCAGTACCCACTTAGGTACGCCGGCTCGCAATCAATTCCTCACCTTTCACGAGATGTGTGTTATAGCTTTCTGCTTTTATGAGCACATAAATATGTAACATGCGACAATAAATACTGCTGTTCTTAAAATGCTTTAATGAATATGTGCATGTATAATGTACAGCTTGTTGACATAAATATCATGCGTACTTTAAGATTTTTTAGCTAGGAATAGAATAATAAATACAGTGGGGTCATCAAAAATTTTAAAATCACTAGCGTAGAGTACCCAAGATTTCCTCCTGCAGCACACAAATAGTCATAAACAAATTTTGCATAATAGTTTCTAAATAACACATTAAATAATTTAGGTATTATTTAGCAATATTATTTTAGCATATGAATGATATAGGTAACACTAACAGATGCCATATAAGTAATTCTTCGTAAATTTTTTGCTGTTTATTTACTCTAAAATGTACAGGGTGTTAGAGAATGATGTTAAGAAAATAGGGACGCGTTCTATGTTTAAAAATAAGAAACAAAGTTCGTATAAACCTTCTTCTAAATCCAATAATGACGAAAGTGAATAGCAAGTGGACCAATATAAGCTTTTTAAAATACCTTAATGTTAAAAAGTTGTGTTTGATCATCCATGAGATATTCCTTCAATCTTATGAATGAATCAGTAAATAAAAAAAGTAAATGCATACAAAAATCGCGTTTTTCAACACTTTTTAAATTACTTTAAAATGATTTAGTTCAATAGTCATAAACCCCGAAATTGGAATTGTACATTTTTTGGATTTATTGTTAAAAATCAATTACAGACAATGACAAGGCAAACTTGAACTAATTTAAGGATTCTTGGTATATCCACACAGATGTAAGTGAAGTGTCTACTTTTCAAATTATTCTGAAAAACACACAAGTAAAGTAAAATTAATAGCATTGCATTTCTTCATGTGATTTTAACCAAGAATCTTGTAAAAGAACTTCCAACGATTTATTGTCTAGTCAAACTTACTTCGTTGTCGTATTCTCCGCTAAATTTATATCCGTTTCATAACTGACAACTAGGTAAAACATTGGTTTGTTCGTTTCCACAGTAAACTTAATTCCGATTGTGGTTGAGGAACTTGAAAGCACGCGAAATTGGAAACGGGACAAATGTAACGATGCAGCGTGCTGTTCAAAGTTGGTGAATACCTCAATGGCCAAACTTTTATTCAGACTATTCGCAGCTACTTTACGGACTCTTGAGAACTTCCAAAACCGACATTAAATGTGACAGCGCAAACCTGTGTGCGTATTGTTCGAGCGAGACAAGACGTCTGGAGTTTTGAAAAAACTGAGACAAGCGAAGGAAGAGTTTCTGACACAAACTGAACAAAAAAGTACTCGTCGTTTCGGAAGGATTTAAATATGTAAAAATATACAGGCCGGAAATTGTGAGTAAATATATCAGGAGGTGATTCTACGGGAAAAAATATGATACCTTCGACAAATGGTCGGGCCTGAAGATGGTTTTTGTTCAGTAATAAATAATGAAATTTTGAACACTTAATCAACTTTTTATTCTGAATTTGAAAATTTACACGAAATGCAAGCATTTTATTAAGAGGTGTATTAAACAGGTTCGGTTTAGGATATTTTTATTAGAAAATCTGTGACCCAATTGTAAAAACAATTTCTAACAAACGAATTCAGCATAAAAACCTGATTAAGTGTCCAAAATTGCATTATTTTACCTAGCGCCTGTAGGGTCCTTTTGTCGACCTGTGTTTAAATGTAGTTTTCTCGTCTTATATTTTGCCATAAAATAAGCCCCTGAAATATTTGCTCATGATCATGAACACCCTGTATAGAAAATCTCTGTCTCTGTCATTATGAGTAGTTGAAAATACAGCAAGATAGTAGTTGTTTTTCTTTTATAATTTTCCCTTTTAGCTACTCGTAAATCGTAAAGTTTTTTTATATAATTATATGTGGACTGTAACACATAAGAGGACCTGAAAAAATCAATGCAACATAAAACAATTTTTTACAGTTTTTTTGAGAATTATGAGAAAAAGTAAGTATACCTAATCTTATATCGCTGAATTTGTCTTTATAAGAACTATCTATTTATACTATGAAATACAGGGTGTCCGGATATGAGCGTCAATACTCCAGGAGGTGATTCTACAGAAAAAATTAATGCTATAAAGCCCTATAACAACTTTATTAGCGGGTTTACAAGACGTCAAAAACAGTTTATATCTAATCACGAGGATTAGCCCAGAAGTCGGAGACTTGTGCGGAAGGGGGCGGCATCTTATTATTGTGCCGCATTTACGCTCAGGAACGTCTTACGTTGGTAGGCCCTAACCATCATTCAGTTCAGGAATGAGGAAAACTTGGAAAACTTCATTAATAAAAAGGGTGGTCAAATGTCGACCGATATCAATCTCTCACATTGATACAAGCCAACATTTTTGCACCCTACCACACCCACAGAAAGGGTACCAATCTTCTCCGCAAATATGGCTGGTCTACGGTCTATCTACCGCAGGATTATAAAGCATCCTCTTTAAAAGAATGTTACAGCTTTATCAAAAACAGATGAGTTTTGGATAAAGAATTACTTCAACTACAGCTTGAAGCAGAATAGATGCATTATTATTACCAGTTTCTACTACGAGTACAAGTCTTCAATTTCTAGTTCGATGCTTTGGTTCAGCGTTCTATTAGCCCGTTTGGTTAACTGCGAAACTTCCATGGAAAGATTAATGTATTGTTTTAGTTCCAGACCGATCGCACCGCGATTACCGACCGTTTTATTTTCTCTTAATGTCCATAATAATCGCCAAACAAAATGGGAGGGTATTCTGCCGGTAATGCAAATATATGTGGTTAAAGTTCGGTCGAAATTAACGTTCGGGGTAAGTGCACGAATGTAATTGTTATGCAGGCTGTATGTGTATAAGTTAGAGCGGGGCACGTTAGTTGCCAGAGGCGTTTAACCAGTGGCGCCGAAAAAGGGATATTAATCGAATTAAATGTTTTTTTAAAGACGAAGAAGGCAAGTTGGTGTTATACAAGGTTTCTACAAACTCTTTGACGAACTTTGGGACAACTGCTGGTGGCTGCTATTTCAAACATAGGTCCGATTCGTTTTCATTTAGAAGTTACAAGCATTTTAAAAAATATAATTCCCATTCCAGTCCATTTTGCGTGAATGCTGTTGAAATATGCTGAAAATATATCTCTCTGGGCCCAATTCGCTTAACACAAGACAGATTCTTTTTAAGATACATCAATAAAAAATGTTCTTCTCAGTACCCTCAGTAGTTGCTTCATTCCTGAATATCACACATTCAGATGCATATACTGGCCAATGTATGAGGTGCACTTCAACAACTCTATTAGCCATTGAAGGTGCTGATCTTACAACCATTAAACGGCATGGTGTATGGACAAACACAAAAGCGATGATCTGATATGTATTATTGTTTTTTAGTCCTGAAGAAGTTTTTAAATAAAAACGAAACGTCGACTTTATTTTAAAATCCTATATTATTTGATTATCCTATACCGACGCTGTCTATATTTTTTCTAGGTTTCTGGTGAGAAGTGACACCGGTAGACGCCTGGCGGGGATAACTGATCTAGTGATAATAATACCGATAAGTTATCAACCAGGGTTGGACCACCCTTATCACTTAGGGGTATGAAAAATAGATTACGACCGATTCTCAGATCTACCGAACATACATATAAAATTTCATAAAAATCAGTCAAGCCGTTTCCGAGGAGTATGGCGTCTAACACTGTGACACGAGAATTTTATATATTAGATAGATAACACAGATTGCTGCTTACGACGATCGACCAAACTAGATAGGGAAAGTCTTCCGAGAAGATCATTCTGAGATACATCAAGGGGAGGGTAGTTGCCATCCAGCTTATAAGATATAAGATGTCAAAATTCTTCTCTGTACATTTTCAATACACTGGTTGTAAATGTCATAACCTGGATACCAAACTAAACTACCATATTCAATTTTTCATATATTTTTAGGTATTAACAATATTATGTGAAACTAACTACTCTGCGGAATAAAGCCCCGGCCAGCGTTGAATTACACCCACAATATCTACCCATATATTCTTTATTATTAGCTTTTGCAAATTTTTTACTATATTAGAAAAGTGTTTTAAGCTAATATAAATCAAATCTCCTATAATTCCTATCAATGAAGTCATGTATGCTCTCTGATACAAACAAATAGGTATGCTAATGAACAATTCCACAGACAAAGCTCTATTCAATAATTATCTAAGAAAAATTAATCTAGCTAAATTTACTAACCTGGTTTAATGAAAACATTCTATAAATATCTAAGTTCACTTTTGAAACTGTGAGAACTCGAAAATTCAACCACAATAGATGAGATCTGACCTATTTCTGCATTTTTAGGATTGCTTCTTCAGATGGCCTCCTTTAAGTTGTGTCAAATATCTAACTATAAAAATAATTATACCAATAAATTAAAATTATTTGAAATTAAATATCGACAATGTCAAAAGTGAGTTTAACCTGTCAATGTTAAATTAAAAATGACAATTACCTAATTAAATAACGTTTACCCTTTATGTAATCGTTTTTTATATATTTTTTGGTATATATTTGTTATGACGGCAAGCTGCATGCCTATTAAAAATTGTCAGCGCTTGTAAATATCATGTAAACGGCGCTTGCGCCACCTATGATCTACGCAGGCTCACGCCATATTGTAGCGAGATCCAGTGAGTATGTATTTAGTAGTCGAAGTGTACGTATGCATGTTGGCGCATACGATGTATGTTTTATTTGAGTAAATAAATATTTATGTTAATATACAGTCCACAACTTTATTCTATTGGTTACTTGCCACTAAACAATATTAACAATATTGTGTGAAACTAACTACTCTGGACTAAAGCCTAAAAGTTGAACTTTCGAATTCCCACAGTTTCAAAAGTGAACTTAGATATTTATAGAATGTTTTTATTATACCAGAAATTTAGTTAGATAATTTTTTTTAGATAATTATTGAATAGAGCTTTGTCTATGGAATTGTTCTTGAGCATACCTAGATGTTTGGTATCAGAGAGCATACATATGACTTCATTGATAGGAATTGTAGGAGATTTGATTTATATTAGCTTAAAATACCGTTCTAATACAGTAAAAAATACCATATTCAAGTTTAGATTTTATAAAGGAGTTAACAAGAGAAAGCAAAACATGCTGCTTGGTGAAGCCTCGCGAGTTTCTTATGACAAAACCTACATTTTTAGAAGCCGAAGGCACCACTTTTCTGACATGCTCTGCAAATGTTAATTTATGATCAAAGGTTATTATAAGATGATTGTGGATAAAATAATTTTAGATTAGCGCGTTTGGCTCCCTTTTCCCCCTGCACTACGTGCATCGCGATGATGAAAGGCTGCGTGCGCTAAGAAGCGCGCTCATTCGACTGGAAAGGGCCGTATCACCGGCGGCTATCAACAGCCGCACTGGCTGCTGGCCAGGAAGCACTAAAGATTACGGACCGCGACTTTATAAATTGGAGAATGCCCCCCCTGGCCGCCCTCTTAACTTTTTACCCGACCGGCCGTACTTTGTTCTCAGTTAATAATCTTTTCGAAACGGCGCGATCGGTTACGGTCCCCGTACACGACTGGAAAGAAATAAATAGCAAATTCGGGAGACGCAAAAACGCCGAGGATTTCAAAATCTCATTCCGGACGGCCGGTGTCAACCGTCTCTCGAGCTTTTTGCTTGTTTCCAATTCCTCCTCGGAGGTTTTATTAGGGGTTAGTCGTTTTTGAACTGCCGCAGATGTGACTGTGTATCACATTTCGTAGATCTGTTAACAAAAGTTATAAGGACAAAAAGGCGTCAAGAAGGAAGCCAGATGACTAAAGGAGTGAAGATCCTTGAATTATTTATAATTTGAGATATACATTATGGTTTAATTTATAAGGAATCATATACACTTGTATTTAATAAGAAAATAATAAGTATTATTTATTTATTGCAATAAAATACCCAACGCGCAAAACCCAATTACAGGATAAGTTGCATAGTTAAACAAAGAAGTATAGAAAAAAAAACAATAAATGTCAACAATAATAACTATAAAAAATAAAAACTATCGGACAATGTAAAATGTAAAACAAATATGCAGCAGTATATACAATAAACATAAATATACATAATATAAACATATAAAACAGTAATAAATATAAAGGATAAAGCGAATAGTACACATAACAGATTATTGAAAACGCTGCTTAATATCGCGCAGTATAATACATCATAAAATATCTACATTATTTTCTATTTAACGATAATTATTTAACATTTAGTATAACGCTGATTTGGCTAATGCATGAGGTATGACAAATAAGCTATTAAATTCACTATTAAATCTCGGCAGTCTAAAATTAATACAGCATCAGATTTAATAATATTACATATTATTAAAAATAGTAAAACGTTTTTGTATTTCTCCACAAGCTTCATATGCCGCACAAACCTAAACTGTGGGTCAAATAAAATAACCAGATCCTTAATGATTTCAGGCCTCCCAAGAATATCACTATCAAGCATATAGTTATATAGCTCTGGTTATAACATGCGACCGAAATACATCACATTACATTTAGCTGCATTTTAATGGCAGTTTGTTCACACACCAAATGTTAAATGTACATATACTTCCACAAACCGTTAATTCTGGAACATAACTTTACATCATCAACATATAAAAGTTAGCGAACATTTAGGTCATTAATAAAAAATTATGAATAGAAGAGGACCTAGTATTTAACCTTGGAGAACGCCAGAAGTCTGAGAGAAGGTGTGCGATTTAAAACCTCGATACTAAACAAATTGATTGCTAGATAAGATCGAAATAATCTAAGCAAGTGAGCGCAGAACTCATAACTGTTAAGTTTTTCTAGTAGTAAAAATGATCAGTCTTATCATCAAATGATCTATCTGACCTCCCTGGTCAAGAACTTCAGATATAAACTGCGTCTTACATAAGGTAAGATTTGTATTGTTCAAATAAGATCATATTAGAGACGTGATGCATAAGAATGTAAATTATTTCCAGAATTTTACAAAAATTACTCAATATGGAAATGGGTCTACAGTTCGCAAAATCGTTTTATGCCTATTTTTATGAACGGATGTAACTCTTGATAACTTCCAAATAGTTGGAAAATTTCCTGAAGTCAATATAAAATGGAATAAAACTACCAGAGGTCCACAAAATATGGCTGCACACTCTTTGACCAAAAAAGGTGGTATTAAGGCAGGACCCATACACATGTTGGCTTTGATTCTTTTTATAGCTCTAAGTACATCTCACTCCGAAATGTGCAGTTTGTTCATGTTAATGTTCTCACTATCCAATATCGCGTATTCAGAGTTATTAGATGTTTAGAGATAGTGCTTCGTTTAGAATTAACATACATCAAAAAATTATTACGATTGGTTTGGAGAGAACGCTCAGATTCTGAAATGAAGTAGGCAATTCGCATTTGAGACTTAAAGGACAATCTAAGGGTTTTGAATTCCTCATGGTCACTAATAGATCTTGTAGCTCTATACCGCCTTTAAGCGTTGTTTTTTTATTTCTATAGAGACATAACTTCTTTGTTGAACCACCTAGGAAGTTTCACAGATTTCAACCCGATGTTGTTGATGATTCTCCATCGTGAATTAACAAACTTTGATGCAACACGGCGGTTCCCATTGCTATGATCTATTCTTTTTATTACTGTATTGTTATGACCTATTGACATGAATCAAATGAAATGTTGCACTTTAGATATTTCTCGGATAGTTAATCGATTCGCGCAATATAATATTCGTCAGTCGATATTGACCGTCACCCAGAATCGTTCCCATCTCCGACTGATTGTCAGACGTCCGTTTCTTAATAATAACTGGTACAGAGGGCTTATGTTCATCTTCTTGTTTCATAAATTATTATCGTACAGTACAGGAAATAACAATTTTGTGCTTGGTCCTTCCCCTGGCTTCGGCTGTACGTAATGTTTGATGGCGTTTTTAATTAGGTCATGTGATTTATATAATATCTGGCTCGATCAGCCGTCGAGCTGCTGTTAATTTGCCACCGTTAGGTGACATGTCAGTAAATGAATGGGATTAATCACTGCATTTCGACCTACGTCACAACGGAAATGGAAATCGGACTATTCGGATTGATCCAATCGAGGTACCAATTTTGCTGGTTATTTATGCCTGTGATTCTTATCTCAAGAGATATAACACAATCAGATGTAGTTAAAAATGCGTTAATTACTCATTCATATTTTGAACTGAAATCTAAAATATATTTTTATCTCAAAATAATTACATGCCAAAAAAACATATATTAAATAGCATATATTAAAGAATTTTGTCAAAATTTTTGTTCATATTTCACATACCGTATTACTTATGGAAAATAATATATTTTTTGGATCATGGAGAAATTTTACCGGGGAACCCCAATATTTGAAAGGGGCGTCTAAAAGGCAAAAGTGAACAAAAAGTCTACTAAACATGGTGGAAAATAATTTGACAGATATAGTGGACGGTATTCCATTGAATATTACGCAAAACATGTAGTTCCAGCGTGATGGTGCCCCTGCCCATTTTAGTCGTGTTATGATGAATCATCTTAACAATCGCTTTCTACAACGCTGGATTGGCCGAGATGGTTTCCACAATTGGCCATCAAGGTCACCAGATTTGAATCCCCTTGATTACTGCCTTTAGAGGTGGTTTAAATCATTAGTGTATGCAACAGAAGTGAACACAAGAGAGGTGCTATTAGATCGGACTCATAAGAGAAAATCGCCGTGCACTTCAACGAGCTACCCGTGCAATCCACAAACGAGCTGATGCATGCATCGTGACGGACGGTGGTATATTTAAAAATTTAATTCATTAATTTCGGTTTATTAGATCTTTAATCAAATCTATAATACCTACAGAATAAACACTTTTGTCTACTAATGCATTACAATAATTAACTCAAGTAAATTTTCATTGCTATCTCAGTAACCGTTGATATTGGACCATATGTTTATTAGGCTTTTTTGTTCACTTTTGCCTCCTAAACACTCCCTTCGAATATTGAGAGTTCCCCCAATCACCCTGTATATGTGAGGCATGCCAAACATTATTCAATTCTTATCGATAACGTAACGGTTCAATCTATTCTGCTTCAGGACTTGTCGATGTTATTTTAAAATCAAAAATTTCATCTCGTTATAGCAGTAATCCTTTTCTTGTTCCCCGAGGTGTTCCATATGGTATTCCGTACATTTAAGGCATGCACCAAGTTTATCTAATCCATCTCCTTCTTCTACATCATCTTGTTGTGCAATTATATGAAAATATTCAAAGGCGTATGTAAAGTTTGCACTTTAAGGCCGTTAATCTTTATTTCAAGGCTTTGCATGTAATAAATATTCATTATTCAGATACAAATCTGATAAATAACATAAATTACTATAAAACGATTGATACGATATCAATAGTTAGTGCAGATGTTACTTTTAAACAATTTGTTATAATAAATAATAGTTATTTTTTATATAAAACCGAAAGAGATGCATTAATATTTGGATTCACAAATAGTAGGTAGGTAATGATTTATATTAGTAGTGAAATAAAGATTGGCATTATATTTGGCAACTAATGTTCCTTTGAAGCTAAATCTAAAACATTGGCATATTTAATTTTGGTGTACCAGAAGACTTCAAAGCTGCTATGAGATTATTTCTTATAGACTACAAAATTCCGCAATGAAGTAAAGTTAAGCCACAAAGTCGCTGCATGTCTCAATGCAAACTTTATGCAAAGGCCCAAAAGCGGTTTCATAACAGCGGTTTGAAGTTTCAAGCCACAGTATTAAAAACGGCTAGGCGATGGTCTTGGTGTACAGCAATCTTATTAGGAGAAGTAAAACGAAATAGGTATGATAAAACCCGAATTAGATAGATATATAGGAAATATTAAATTTCCATACGTAATAAGTTTTGACATAAAAATCAACATAAGCTATGTGATAAAAAAGTTTGTATATTGTATAGCACTGGTCTGTAAAATTGGGAGTCTTTTCATAGGTAATTTGTTGAATAACATTCGAATCCAGCAGCTAAATTAACTAAACATGCCAGAATTTTGAGATACAAATTCAAAATTTTTTATTTTTTACTGTGTTTGAGGTTATGGGTTAAGGTACTCAGTACAAACATTATTCCCCGGGGCAATTTTTGAACACAATTTAATTAGCAAACAGTGTCATCATAAAAGTAATTACTTAAATAACGCTATGGGCTTAGGATTTTTATATGAAATACTTTCTCTAAGATCAGCTAAGGAATTCACTGTTTCATTTTCTTCAACTATTTTCGAAACACCTTGTATATTGCTAAGAAAAAATTTCTAAAGGTTGAAGAAATATATAAATTTCAATGAAGGATTGCAAATTCTTTTTCGTAAAGTTCTTTCCACTCGACTGGTAGTAAATACAGATTTGTTTCTTCAACTTCTGCAAATATTTCTTGATAAATAAGTAAAAATCCCTCAACACTTTCCTTTTTCACAAGCTTTCCGTACAAAAATAAAAAAACCCACCACAGCAACCAGCGCGTCTGGTTATGGCACAAAAATGTAATTTTCTTTTAATTAAACTTTCAAACGAGAGCGGGTAAATCCTATTGTCTTCCCAACTATAACCGCCGTTTGCTATATAATATGCATGCGACTTACGATCACGTGACTAGTAAACACTTGTTGCAGTTGCTGTTTACGCTTCGTACGAAAACGAATCGTAATTGGCGTTCATAGTATTAACTGTTAAAACAAACTGTATAATTTATTGTGTAATAGCGTTGAGTGAGTAAGATAATTTACTCACTCAACGGTAATAGTGTATGTTTATACCTGTAGTGCATTTCTCTGTGGTAGAAAAAGTCCGATTAAAAAATTTTCTTAGATACTATGCTTTCAAATATACCTATACTGTTGTCTTTGATAGGATAGGATTTACCTGATAATATAGTTCTGGAAAATACTAGTTAAATTTACGAAAACATGCATTTTGAAAGATGTCTATACCTAAAAATTTGTTGGTTGGACTGCTTTCAGCCGTTATACGAGCGTTTTACTTCGGCACCTTGAAATATTTGCAGGTGGCATGAGATAACATTCATGTTATTTACTAAACTCTGTATTATTCATTTCTGAAATGTCTAAAATTATTTGTATTTGTAGAAAACATTATTTCACGAATACGGCGTAGTAAACTGAACTATTATTGTATCAAGTGTGTTCTGTTTCATAACTAAATTTATTTATTGAATTGTTTATAGGGTTATTTCATTATCATACCATATCTTCCATGGGTTGCTGCGTCCGACGTTCTAACTAGGAAAATAACTGTAGTTCCTTGATGACAACTATTTCGTCATTCGGAAGTCGGCAGCAGCTTTCAATTGCGCTCGAGAAAAAATCCCGCCCTTTCCGTAGTAAATTACCGAGCTCGCAACGGCTCATCCTTATTTGGTGCCAATTTGCATAGTTCCTTTATAGTTGCCAGTAAATATAACGTGCTCGCACGACTTTAAATAAACAAATAACTAACCGATTAATTTATTAAAGCTTCATTTACCGGTTCACCGGAGCTCGACATTTGAGAGATACAAGGGCGTGTACGGTTCGAGATTCTGACAACTGACAAGGCATTACCGCAGTTTAAAATAAATAGATACCCGTGACAAACTGCGAAGATCGTGACTTGAACACTAGGCCTTTCTAATTTCTGCACCGGAATCGAATCTAGAATGCCCCTTGGCGGACTTTGTACGGCCAGTGGCACAGGTTGGAAGGTTCAGTCGACAGTCGACATCTGTCTTCATTTGGTGCGCAATTCTTCAATTTGAAACCTTATTTATTTTCGTAGTTAAATCTTACTGGTGTGGGTTCATTTTATTTATCACCAAAATAAATATTTGTCACCAAATGAAATCCTCTGATTATGAAATTCAATCCCAGAAATAATTTTTTATATCAGATTAACATAAATGTCACTAAATGCATGTACCTATCCAAATTTATACAATTTTTTATCCAAAATAAACGAATAATGGTCAGGTTAGGTTAGGTTAGGTTAATTACGTTTTAGGGTGATGTACATAAAGTTATAGACAATCGTTTTGGAATAGTTTAGTGTTAACAAATAATTGGTGACAGATCTATCATTTTGATAACAAGTATTTGATGACAAATTACGTTTTCGGGTGATTGTATATAAATTTATAGATAATCGGTTTGGAATAGGTTGGTGTTAACAAATTGGTGACAGATCTATCACTCTGAGAATACATCTAATTATTATTTGGTAATGGAAACCACATTAAACTGGTGACCGATAAAATCATACCCTTTTTTATCTACCCAAGCTCAGAGGTGATAGACCTTTGACCTTTGAGCCAACACCCTATAATTCCACTATTGTTTTTTTAAATGTACCCAAGCATATGCTAACTTTATTCCATCGTGGCTTCACCTACAACTGTGCAAATGCATTTAATTTGATTCCACAAGATTGTCTTGTGTCTAGCCGAGGTCATACATAGTGTTTAGTATATTTAATTATTGTATATTCCTACTTAATGTTCTGTTACCTCTTTCAGGTGACAATGTTTGTATTTATTTGTAATGCTAATATTTATATTATAA
This sequence comes from Monochamus saltuarius, assembly GCA_025584915.1. Classification (NCBI taxonomy): domain Eukaryota; kingdom Metazoa; phylum Arthropoda; class Insecta; order Coleoptera; family Cerambycidae; genus Monochamus; species Monochamus saltuarius. The sequence goes on from CM046725.1 coordinate 19,516,135, forward strand.
TTTTGCATTCGGGTGGTTGTACTGAGCAACACTGTTTAATACTGCCACTCATTTTGTGTATGTGTGTATTATTTGTGTACTGTTGTTGTAATGCAACAAATACCATATTATTATTATTACTTATGTTGGTGTACATTTGACCAAATAATTAAAATTCTAGATTTCACCTTTTAAGATTCTTGTAAATATTTTTACACTTTCCACATTTCTACAAATAAATCGTACAAAATTTTACACCATATTATTTTACTACTTCCAAAATAGTAGGGTGTACAGTGGATTTTTTGCTGTGTAGGATCTGATCGCAAATTGAATTGGAATACAATTGTGCATTTTACCAAAATGGTTCTATAATTCCATCCAAATGTCCAGGTATATTAATGGAAAATAAAGTTATTGGTGGACACCTGGTGCAATAAAAACAAGGATGATCTAATCTGATAGCCGTTAATCTCCGACGGTATTATCCGTTACCGTTATTTAAGAACGTTTTAGAAAGGCGATTTTTTCAAATGCGAGTACACGGTGTAAATTACGGGCACCTCGACTACGCCTTTGCCTTTAACGAGGAATCAGGACGAAACGGGCACGGACGGAGAAGGCGCTCGCGTGTTCTGCCGGCCAGGCGTGGTCCTCGGCTCGCTCTCTAAAGGCGCTACCGGGCCAGCGAGGTCACCCGCGACGTCAGGATTTATGATAACTTGTCCGTGGATGCTGTATGCAGCTGTAAGTCTTTCGCTCGATCTGATAACCGCCAGCGCCTCAATAGGGCGAACGATTAACTTCCGCATTATGAGCGATCGGTCAACCGTGGAGGGAATTCGCGTGGAAATGAACTGAGAAAAATTCGAATGGGTGATATCGCTTACATCTTATCTGGGGTCATTTCAGCTATCAGTGATTAGTTAGTTATATAACATTATTAGAAAAAGTACAGCATTGCATTTAAAGACGCTACATTTTATCAACTTTGGTGTTGATCCGGTTCGTGGCATTCCAGAAGATATTTTGTTATCATTAGCTTGCATCGGAGACGCATTATGTACTCTCTAATATTCCTACACAAAATTGTTAATAATTTCCTGAATGCCCCTTCTCTGGTATCTAGAATTTTTCATCGAATTCCTAGATTAAATTCTTGATCTAGTTCTGTATTGCAGTTGCCAACTCCTCGTACTAATATACTTGCGGCATCCCCTCTTCATCAAATGATTACTAACTACCAATTGTATGAAAATCGACATGATATACAGGGTGTTAAAAAAAGAATGTAAAATATTTGAGGAGGTAATAGTATGAACCAAAATAAGCAGAAAAGTTTTAATAAACATGGATCCGCAAAGTAACGGTTGCGGAGATATGGACCACTATTCGATGTTTAAACATTTTATTTTATTAGGAATAAACCGACAAAGGAAGCTTTTAACAAACAAAAAACAAAGTTACAGAAGATGTTCAAAGTGCCCTCCGTCCATTTCCAAGCAGGCACGGCATCTTCGTCTCAACAATATTCGAATTCTTTCGAAAACACCCTCCTTGGTTTGGATTTCTTGACACTTTTGATTAATCCGTAGCTGCAGCTCTTCCAGGCTATTTACAGGAGTACCATACACTAATGTCTTCAAATATCCCCAAACAAAGAAATCTAGAGGGTTCAGATCAGGCGATCTTGGAGGCCATAAAACAGGTCCGGCCCTTCCGGCAACAAATGTGGTTCCAGCATGATGGTGCTCCAGCTCATTTTTCCATGGCCGTTAGAGAGCATTTACACCAAACTTTTCCACATAGATGGGTAGGAAGGGCCACTTTGAACATCTTTTGTAACTTTGTTTTTTGTTTGTTAAAAGCTTCCTTTGTCAGTTTATTCCTAATAAAATAAAATGTTTGAAAAACGAATAGTGGTCCATATCTCCGCAACCGTTACTTTGCGGACCCATGTTTATTAAGACTTTTCTGCTTATTTTGGCTCATACTATTACCTCCTAAAATATTTTAACACCCTGTATTATTTCACTCAATTAATTTTTTTAAATCTCTATTTGTTTAGCTGTCTGTTTTTTTTATAAGACACTTATATTTGTGATTTTTTTGTTTGTTTTTTTTTATTGTTTATATTATATTTCTGCTAATTATTGTTTGTTTGTTATTTGATATTTTGTTCTTATTCTAGTTTGTTAGTCCTCTGCCTTTGTTTAATTTGTATATTTTGAAGTGTTTATTCCTTGTCCTGTAACTGGGATTCGTCCCGTTGGACAATATATTTAAATAAATAAATAATTGTTAGAATTTCAATGTTTTATAAGGTCCAAAATTTTTGTTCATCTGATTCAATTTTCTCATTACCCTATATTTTATGACAGGTATAGAAAGAATGAATAGAGAAATGAGACACTATAGTCAGCGGTCGAAATTGTGGATAGTGACTAATCGCTAACTTGTAGACAAGCGCGACAGGCGAAGCGTGCGGGGAGCAACATTTCATAGGCGTACTAAATTTGAATGCGATCAGATATAAAAAATATACAAAAATAATTGCATTACATAATATCTATTATTTTTAGAGTAGAAACAGTTACTTATATAACGGTTTTTACCGATTTCGAGGCGTTAGATAATAAAAATAATAAGAATATTTCAAAATTTAAAGTTGGTGCCGTAAATGCGAGTACTTATAGTATAGTTGTGCATAGAAAAAATTAGGTAAATAATGTGTAGTCTCTTATAAAAATATTACACGCTTAATAGTAATAGTGTTTTTATATTATCTATTAGTCACTGTCCACAATTTCCACCGCTGACTATAATCGGATATATGTTGTGTAATACTTTTTTTTCTTATTTTACCTATCGATGGTCAATCTGTTTACACCCTGTATATTAACAATACAATACAACATATTATAAGACCTAACTAACCTAGCTTATTTGAAACTGTGCCTTATAATCATGGGCGCTTGATAATGAATGAACATTCGCATGTCTATATCACGTCAAATTCAAATCAAGTCTAAGATAATATTCTTCTTTTTCGTAACTGCCTAGCTCCATTAGTTCGAGTTTAATGTCGCTTTTTCGAATTATTGACTTTATTATTAAAATCGAATTAATTCGTCGTTAAATATCAATTTATTTCAATCAGTAGCAATGCCATCGCTAAAAAGATGACAGGATACAAGGTGAAAATCAAAGAAACCGTTACACGTTACACTCCCTATGATTAATATCAATTATCGCAGTGTATTCTCTGTCATGTAATAGTAAATTTAAACTGTTTGCTTCGCTCAGACTACTGTGTCATGAATGCATTCATCATTTAACGTACTCATTGACATATTATATCCACGTTTTTAGTTTGTTGAAGCATACAGAGAAACATATCATAATCAATTTCGTTCGAAATATAATTCGATTAGTTTCTGAAAAGACTCTACACGGAAATAAAAATCGAAGAGATGTTTAACTGATAAATGATAAAAAAATGTTCTATATTCTTCGAAAACTGCTTAATTTGCTTTTTAGAATGCGTGTCAATGACGCTACATACTATTTAAGCATTATCATGAATTCGTACATAATAATTACAAATAGGCATGTATATCCAAACATAGGTGCTTACTTTGAATGGTTTTCTTAGAGCTCTTTTCACAATACAGAATAAAATGTGATATAGTTACATGTGTTCAAATTGACATACGTTGCTTGCGAGAAGTGTTTACCATACAAAAGTTTCGTAGCCAGAGAGTTTTACCCGGATTCACTATAAATTAACATGTCATGAAGCTGGTCATGATTACTATAAATTGTTCCATTATTTTTGTTTATGTACACTCACAAGTATCAAAAGAGCACTCGAGAAAAACGAAACGCACTAGTACTATCACTAATCTTACTTTTAGGTTAACAGCAGCAGCTAGCACATTGCAGTGTTGTCGGGCGTTACAATACGTTACAGTTTTAACGATAACTTGTTGTGTAAACAATTGTTTACTTCATTAATACACAATTTCGAGCACAATTTTCATAATTTTGCATTTTATTGCAGTTGTATTTTTGTTTTGAAATATATTTGTAGGAAAACCTTTGTTTTAGATATTTTTTTTCATAAGAGTATTGTGTTGCTCTTGGCCATATATATAAACACTTAAAATTATCGCACTCATACTCTCGACACCCTGTATAAACTAAATTTTGTGTGGTTCATTTCCAATCTGAGATTAGATTATCTTTTTATTATAAAACGTATATATAATAAGCTCTTACATGCAGTAAAAAATAGTTATAAGCAATCTATATTATAAAAAATAAATAAAAAAAATTGTCATATAAACGAAGACAATCCAATCATTTCTTTTTAGTAATTTAGTAAACAAAATTTCGGACTCATTTTCAAGAAGCTTCAGGGCCTTCAAGAGTTTGGGAACACAAAATAGAATAAAAATGTTCTCAATTTGATTAAGTTTATACCCCTTTTTAACGCGACGGGCCATACGGCATGAGACAAAATGAGAATTTACTTCAGTGTATCTTTATAATAGTTAATTTTATCTGATTTACCCTTTTATTCAGCTTAATTATACATAGTGGTTATTTTTTAAAAAACAATAATTTGATCTGATTTGATTTTATGTTCTTTGGGTTCAGATCTTGTTACATTTACCTAGCGACTTTAAAATAATTGTCAATGAAATTACCACTGAATACGTCTACAATTTTTTATTGCATACTTCTCTCCCTTTTTTCCTTAACGTTAACAAATTCACCCATCCCGCATCTTTTTGTAAAACGTACCTAATCGACTTATCCGCCGTTTATGGCTACCGAACTTAAAAACAAGCCCATCCACTGATAGACAGAATACTCTCTAGCTAATGTCTATAATTACAGAGCATAACAGGCGGCGTACCTTCTTAGTTGCGGGTAAACACTAAACGGTTCCTAAATTATATGCTACCTTAAAGAGGCATATTGTTTTTATGTCCCGTCTAAATTGGTCACCTCGTCCTCCAATTATAATCATACCCTGAACATAATCAGTTTAAGACTCATCGAAAAAAAATTACATAGTTAATAGCGGGTATAATTTTTGCTGCCATGAACAGGTATGATGGACTGCTGAAGTTTGTTACTTCTTACAACAAAAAATGATTATCAAAGTGAAGGAAGATCACTTTGGTACTATTTGTGACCATGTAAATCAGTATACAGGGTGTCTCGTAACTCTACCAATACAGAGTAAGCACGTGTAGAGGATCTTAAGATATGCTGCTTTGTTATGTAACATTTTATTCTGGGATGTACTGTTGAAGAGATATTAACTTCTAAAGATGAGTGTTTAATATTGAAAAACTATATTTCAGCAATGTCTTAACATAGAGCAACCGAAATAAAAAGGTTCTGAAAAAACGGGTGGCAGAATGGGGAGCGTGAAAGTATAATGCAGCTAGTAAGTCTGGTCAGTCGATTTTTCCGCGGTTACAATTTTATGTAGAGTGACCAATGAATACGTCGTGTGCTTAGGTCATTAAGAGGGAATCGACTTAGTAAAGTGCTTTATGGTATCCCTTGACGTGAATAAATATTGTCAGTTCTAAACCATAGGTACTTAACATAATATCTACGTTGTATGTCCCCTAACATGGATTTGATAAGAGAGACACCACAGAGACAATCGGTCAGTGGTCGCGCGGTTTAAGGCGTTAGTACTTGAATCGAGGTGACTAGACGGAGTTGGTTCGAGCCCAGCTGCCGGTAGACCGTATATAAGCTATATTCGTGGAGAGATTGGCACCCTCTCTGCGGGTATGGTAGGGTGGAATAATGTTAGCTTGGGTCAATGTGAGAGATTGATGTCGGTTGATATTTGTCCACCCCCCTAATTAATGAGGTTTTCCAGGTTTTCCTCATTCCTGCACTGAATAGTGGTTAGGGCCTACCAACGTAAGTCGTTCCTGGGCGCAAATGCGGCCTGCTTAATAATAATATGCCGCCCTCTCCCGCACAAGTCTCCGACTTCTGGGCTAATCCCTGTGATTAGAATGAGGGGTAGAGATATTATTATTATTACCACACTAGCGACCCATATTCCAGTTTTGGCAAAACATACGCGTTGAACAGTAATAATCGTATCAGTTTCAGAAAACTATTTCGAGCTTCTTAGAACAAAACCGAAATTTCTATATGCCTCATGTTGTATATTATTGATGTGTTAAACGAAACTGAGCTTATTATCAAAGATTATTCAAATGATTCAAAAATATCATCTGTCACTTTCAATAAAGCAGTTGTACAACTGTGAGCTCGCCTAAAACCAGATGGATAAGATGGAATAATGTCATATTTGTTAAAATGTTCTATTAATTGTGTATACACCACTCGCTCTAGAATTTTCGATAAAGTAGGCAATATGCTTATAGGACGCAAGTCAGATAGTGTTGAAGGATTAGTAATTTTTGGAATAGGTATAACATGGGCTTGTTTCCATTGAATAGGTATAGTATGGTATAACAGACAGCTATGTACGGAACAATATAGGGGCAACAGTATTTCAACATTGTCAAGTTTATATCATCTGGACCCATGGCATTTGTTTTAATAGAATATAAAATTTTAGAAACGGTATTTATGTCTACTAATGAGGATTCAAAATTTGCAGGAATGTCCTTATATGTATTATTCTCGTAATAATTTATTAAATGACTATTATCATAATTTGAAATTGGTATACTATTGATAAAATGATTATTTATTATATTAGGGTCTTTAAGATTAATTGGTAAATCACTATTTTTACGTTGTTTTAAGTTCAAAGATTGTAAACCCTTCCAAATATCCTTAGGATCGCTTGTCCTGAATTTTGAATTGAAATATGCTCGCTTTTCATTCTTAATTGCAATCTCCGTATAATTTCTTAATTGTTTATAATAGTTCCAATGTGCCTCTAATTTAGATTTTATTGTTGCGCAATCTTTAAATAAAAAGGCTGGCAAAGCGTCCGGTCCAGAGGTAGATTTTGGTTTTAATTTTTTTAATGCAGTTAACACCTGAGACTCAGAGAAGGTAGAAAAACTGTACGATAGATAAGATAATAAAATAGTTCAGGTCAAAAATACCATTGATCAAAGATCAGATCGTCTCTTGGGTAAACAAAAATAGTGATATGATCCTGGGATATCTCCTTAGAAATTACATAAGTAATATTTAGATTATTTGCTTTGGCTCTTTACCTAAATAAATATAAATAAAGATAAAAACATTCACTTGATAAGTGAATTTCAACAAGTCCCACAACAAATATTGATTTTAATTTTTCTACTTGTAATAACAGCGCAATTCGTACCTGCCAGTAAAATGTACAGATCACTTAAGTGGAAATCTTTTTTCAAAAAAGTCCGAATCGATATTTTTCCTCAAATAATTAGATCAACTTCAGCATACATATTACGTTTCTTAGCCAGAGAATTTTGCCCAGCTTTGCCGTAAAATTATCATGTCATGCTCATGCAGCTTCATAATTCTGTATTTTTGTTTATGTATGCTCATTCAAATCAAGTAAACACTAGGTACAAATAAACGAAACGGAACACACTAGTCATACCGAGTATGTATGATAACTATTTTGATCTGGATTTGAGGTTAAAAATACTGCAATGTTGTCGCACGATATGAAGGACTCTTAGTAATACTTCTACTGTTTACTTCATTAATACTAACACTAAAAAGAAATTACGGTAAAGGGACTTGCTTAACCTTTTGATTTTATTGTAGTTGTATTTTTTTAAATATATTTATAGAAAAGTTAATCGTATTAAACATGTTATCATAAGTTTTTTGTTGATTTTAATGGTATACAAGCCCTCTCAGAGTTGTCACTTATATTTCGAATATCCTGTATAGAAAACATTTTTAAGAAACCATGAAGATATATTATTACAAACAATTGTGCTTCTAAAAATTATTTATAATTTCTCAGTAAGTCTCATTCTTGTAGGCTACTTCTTCGTCTTGCAATAAACAATTTAATATATTTCATGTGGTCTAATATTAGAAGCATTTCTCAAATTCTATTTCCCACATTAACCAATTATTATTCAATGTCGATTCTTTACATAAAAAAGAGTACCTAAATATAATATTCTATAATAAAAAGTAAGTTACTTACCAATACTTTCTTCTCCTTTTTAATAATCTCCAAAGGAGCCTGTATGCTCGGTTTCCCTAGATACCAATCATCTCGTGAGTTGTAATCCCCCAAAAATCGTACTAGCCGTGGCACGTTAACGTAGTTATCGTCGTCAAAGTGACAAAACCATCTGGAATAAAGAAAAAAACATGAAATAATTTATATTGCGAGTGTTATAATTGAGCACAGTCAAATTTTTTCTATTGCTTTTCTCTTGCCTTTTTCATTTGTAAATTTATACTTTTTATCAACACCTTTATTATTGTTATACTACTTCATCCGTTTATTATTTAGTATTACTTAATTAGGTACATATACTTAAATGTATATGTTTTTTTATGTATTATAGCATTTGCCTAAACCGTCCTGTAATTGGATTATGTAATCTGAATTGATTATTATTATTTAGCTATAGTGTCAAGAAATTCTTAAGCTTTTCGTATCTATCGGTGACATTTTTATTTTTATCTTTCAGATGGTGTGTATAATATGCATACATATTGACAATTTGTTGCCTGCCATCTCTCCAAAGAAACGAGTTACAGATGTAAATAGGGTAAGTACAAACATACTTAAAAGATATTTAAATGTAGACAATGTTAAAGCAAATGTTAAAGTAAGCAGTACTAAGAAATATACACTATCGGAGAGTTTATGTCTTCTCATTGCTTCCGCTTGAAAGGAACAATATTAAAAAAAATGTATATATGACAGTGGCCGTTGAATATCGCATTGTTTCTATAACTAAATAAAACCGCCCATTTGTAGTGGGGGCATTTCGTTTAAAATCAAATGTACTGCATGCAAATCAACTTCTTAAACTTAATTGCTGAATTCTGCCCAAACTGAGCTCTGCAAAATTGTATTTAGAATGGAATGGTCCATATTCTTGCAACGTGTTTGACACCTAAGGTGACTTAAAAGATCCGTTATTTTTTATAAACTTTTTAACAATATTCCGAATGAATCTCTTTTTTCATTAATATTTCGATAAGAAAGGGAGTTGTCCTGCACCAAATGCTGGTGGGTGGTGCAATAACAAGCTGACACTCCGAAGATGATGTCGCGACGAAGTAGGGGTCAATTTACCAAATATAGCTATAGAAGTAACAGTTAATGATTGATAGCGTCTCGTCAATGCCAGACAGAAATTCTATGATTTACATATAACGAATCGGATGAATCGAGACTGACAAGAGCGCTCTTTGATGAATAACTATCCGGATAAGTTGATACTACATGCCTGATAAATACCTGATGTAAAAGAACCTGACTTTTGACTGATTAATGTTTGGATGTAGATCTCTTATTAGATTAATGCATCGGGAGAGTTTCGCTTGTGTATACAATTTCAATCGAACTTGAACTTTAGGCATAATAAATTAGATTATGTTGCGCTTTGATCTTTACGACGATATATGAAAATGCCGATGAAGGGCTCTGCAGCATTTCCTTTTACACTTTTTTATGTTAGGTGCTTAATATGCACGCGTTATTGACGAAAATAGGTATGTTTCATACATTTTTTTAGATAGGTATTAATAATACTGTGTGAAACTACCTGATGTCCCCAGTGTTGAATTACACCCACACTGTTTACCCATATATTATTTACTATTAGCTTCTGTCAATTTTTTACTGTATTGTAAAAGCATTTAGTGTTGGCGTCTTGTCTTGCTTTTTGTTGATTTTGTCTTGGTCTCGCAAGAAAATACAAGACAATAGTTTATTTTACAACTTTATTTAAAGTACATCCAGCATGTAAAATTATTTTTGAAGTCAAAGTTTTTTTAATCTATGTCCAGTTCTGCTGAACTAGCACTAATTATAAATTCCCTGCCACTTGACTGAAAGAAAGAAAGAAAGAGCTCCAATTCTATTTTACCTTTTTTGTTCATTACTTACTATGTAAAACTAGCCATTTCTATGCTTTATAACTTTTTGGGAAGACCATGGGTTCTCCTATTTTGGCTACTGTTGCTAATTTGATAATAGAATGTTTAGAAGATTGTATCATTAAATTTCTTGACTTTAAGTCTTATTTTTTTTTAAATATATGTGGATAATTGATGATTTAAGTATGGCTAAACGTAAACAGCAATATGTTTTTGATAGTTGTTTCCATTATGTATTACAATTGAAATTGAAAATAATAAGAATATAAACTCTTTGGATATTACTACCTATGACGAAAATGAATAATTTATTCCTGAAATATACAACAAAATAAGAAATTGTCTTAAACCATATAATATTAATATTGCAAGAAAACCTAATTATTTATCTCATAACATTTTATCCAAAATTAAAACCATCCTTACCAAATTTAGAACAAACTAATTTAATGTACGAAATAGACTGCATGGACTGTAAGGCTGTCCGAACTTATATAAAAAAAAATTGGGAAAAATATTTTTGTAAAATCTTTATAGTTTCTGAGAAAAACATTATTAAAGTTCTAGTAGTAGTCTCTAGCCAGGCTATTTCAAATAACCGATTACTTATTGTATTAACATTTTTGTGATGCAAGTACTTACATTAGTTTTTCAAATATCAAAAATGGCTTACGTATAGCAACTCGCAGTTGATGGGTATCGGTAATTTATGGTGAACTGAAAATGCTTTAGCAGAACGATTTCGACATGTGCTAAATGCAGCTACTTTTACCGCGGTGTGCAGTGACTGCAAGTGTAGCGCAAAGGTAGGCGTGACACGGGAAATTTGCAACCGAATCGTGGAAGAGATGGAGGTCCAGGGCGTCCACGGCGTATTGCAGCAGTGTGGCGTATCATACACGAGGCTCAATTATATCCGTACCATGTACAGCGTGTCCAAGCATTAACACCAAGGGATTGGACAAGGAGGACCGGTACCATGGCCGACACGATTTCCTGACTTTAAATCATTTGGACTTATTTTTGTGAGGATCAGAGATATCTGTGATAGTTTGTAGAAACTAAGTAAGTAAGACTGGCCCAAAATTTAACTATTTTACTAATTAAAATCACAAATTAATTCTATTAATAATAATTAATAACAAAAGCGGCAAAAGCAGTTGAATTTGCTGCATTAAAATAGGTGTTGCATAAAATGTAATTTATTTCTTTCCTCTCTTTTTGATTTTGATAATGTTTCTATTTTGGAAAAGGAAGGTAATTTCAACAAGAGATTACTTAAGGAAATGATGCATATTAAAAAGCATACCATAAAATTTCGTAGTGACATTAAAAATTTAAGTAACATTTATCATAACTTATTTTAAACTTTTAATTAATAATTTTTTAAATCAGAATATCAATAGATTTTTTGGTATTTACCTAATATAAAATCATCCTGTATTCTGATATATTTCCTTGTCAAAGAAGTATTTTTATAGTTGTTTTTTATTTTGCCGTTATCACGTATCACGTTATCAAGACATGACCTTCTATGTTCAAGCAAGAACAAGACTTTAAAGAAACTCTTGGCTTGCTTTGCAAAACAAGGCAAGACTTTTTCAAATATTGCAAGATTTCATATCTCAGTCAACACTAATTTTAACTGATATAAATCTATTTTCCTACAGTTCCTATCAATGAATTCAGATGTGTGTTCCATAGACAAGATTGAAATTATAATAAATAACTAAAATAAAAGTTAATCTAGGTAAATTTACTAAAGAGAAACGACAAGCCACAATATATGAGATCTGAACTATTTCTGCATTTCTAGAATTGCTTCTTCAGTCATCCTTTATTTGAAATTTAATATTTAACCGTAAAAGACTAACATATAAATTAAAATAATTTGAAAAATTGAATTTTAAAACCACAATGTTTGAGTGAAGTGAACGCTTATTACAAAGGTAAGTAATTTTACTCAACCTTTATTACTTTACAACATCTGGAATAATCATATTAGTATGATGAGTCTCTGCAACGAATTTATTAAACTACATTCACTGTAAGCGCGGTCAAGGTCACAACAATCGCCCATATCTCCACAGCTCCATATGGACTTATCAGCAGAAATTGTCAACACGCGGAGTCAACAGTTTGTGTATGCGGTTGGCTATCGGCTACACCTATATGAAGTAACCTTATACAAATACATAACACTGATTAAAGAGTTATTGACCTGGAATATCGCTTTATTTATTGTCTCAGCAGCATATCGTGACGCGAGGAAATTGCGGTGAGTATAGATCAGTATAAATGACGGGCGTTACTTTCTAATATTTTTAGTGAAATTCAGGTGAGACCAAGATGAGTAACACCACGAATGAGATGCCTAAGTATTACCAACAGGATGGCGTGGAATTCGAGGAAGATGAATTCGGATTGTTCACTAGCACTCTTACGGGAGAATCGTCTGCTGTAAGGCGATTCACTTGGAGGAACTCCAATAAAGTCACTGTACAAGTAATTACGTATGGAGCAACAATTACTTCCATAAAAATTCCCAGTAAGAATGGTACAGTGGACGACATCGTCATGGGATTTAATAATATGGAAGGTATGAAAGTACTTAGCAATTCTAAATTTTTTATAATACACCCAAATACGTGACTTATTTACTAATACTAGAAAACAATTAGGTATGACTCATGTAGTAATGTAATGTTCAGTTCCAATAGTTTACCTAATGAAATATGTTTTAAATTCATGTGCAATAATGCACTTCGTTTTTAAAAGATAATCAATTTTATATAGAATATAAATTTTGTTTTTTTCTTATTGTTAATACGAACAATATATCAAATATTATATTCACCGCATCAAATGTCCTGTAGTATCTATGTCATTTAGCGTGCGATTTTTTGTTTTTACAGGTTATTTGAATCCACTCAATCCTTACTTTGGTGCCACCGTAGGAAGAGTAGCCAACAGAGTTGGCTATGCCAGGATAACAATAGATAACGTAACGTACAACGTTTCTGCTAATTTGGGGAAACATCAGCTACATGGAGGATTCAAGGGATTCGACAAAGTCAATTGGAACTACTACGTATATGGCACTAAAGTCGTTTTAAGTTATCTATCACGTGATGGAGAAGAAGGTTATCCGGGAGATGTTCTGGTTAATATCAGTTTTGAGCTGACTGACGATAATGAGTTCTTGGTGGATTTTAAGGCAACCTCCAGCAAACCTACGTTCGTGAATTTGACGAATCATTCTTATTTTAACCTGGCTGGACATAATAAGGGAGCGGAAGAGATGTACAAACACGTGATTTCTATCAATGCCGATTATACGACTGATGTCGATGATAATTCTATTCCATCAGGTAAGAAAGAGGTCTAAATTTCTTGCCAGTCTGTAAATTATTATACATCTTGGAGGAAACTTGTATAATTGGCACAGTGAAGAGATATTTTTTCTAACCTCGTTAATTTCTGTTAGACTGCCTCTAAAGATACCTATGAGACCCTTAAGGCAAATTGAAATATTAAAATCATGTTTTTTCTACCTTAACTTGGGTTTTTTTTCAAAAATTCTTCGATTTGGTTTCTCTCCAGTATCTTTGCCTTCTTTGGTTTACAATTTCTTGATTCTACTTTCAAATATGAAGTAAATATACCATACTTCGAAATATCAATACCTTGGTGCACTTTCAACATTGATTTTAGCTTGGAATATTTTGTTCACATCCAAGAGGCAGCAAACAGTAGCACCTTTTCTGTAATTGCTCATTCTCCTATGCTCCATTTTTTTCGCCAGTTATCGAATTCCTCCAATTTCTTCTCGTTCGCACTTCTCACTCAATTTTTGTTTCGATTTTGCAAACTGACAATTAATATTATTGATTAAAATAAATTTGTCAAATATAACGTTTTTCAAAACCATAATTTTTCGCCTGCTCTCACACACATAGCTTTCGCTCTCTTAATTGACTGGTTTTGACCGTGGTCGTGGACAAAACGTTGAATTACATTCGGTAAATTAACCAGCCTTTAATCAATCAATTGTTAATTCGGTTATATAATTAATAAATATTTGATAATTGTTCTAATAACTATAATTCCACGTTAACGTTCTTTTCAAGGAAAATTACTGCCCGTGGCAGGCACAATCTTCGATTTAAGAATTCCAAAGGTCCTAGGAGACGTAATCCACAAAATAGCCGGATACGACGGCTACGATCACAATTTCTGTGTAAACAAGGGCTCGCAACAAGAAAATACTTTCGTAGCGAGAGCAGTCCACCCTCCCACTGGTAGGGTCATGGAGATATATAGCAACCAACCCGGCGTCCAGTTTTACTGCTCCAATTCCATTCCGGAAGACCCGCAAAAATTTAAAGGAGACGCTACTAAGTTGCCCAGATTGATCGGCAAGGAGGGAGGGTATTATAAACACGGCGCATTCTGCTTCGAGACTCAAAATTGGCCGGATGCAGTAAACCACGTAAGTATTTAATAATTCATGTCGCATTTCTGTGCCACATATGTAAATATTTATTTGTTACTAATTCGTAAACGTTAATTAACATGACTAAGCTTAAGCATCGAAATGTCACTTTTATAAGCTACTAGGCGAAATTAACTTTCATGGACGCGAAATTCGCAAATTTTTAAGTTTCTCTGAAAAGCAGACTTCATGTAGTTCTCATGATGCGAATTTGGATTTATTTTTCTTCGACTTTTTTTTATGATTTTTGATTTCTGTTATTAATCGAATTTCAAACAGTCACGTCATTTTGAAATGTTAGTAATACACAGGGTCCTTAAGTAATGGCCCATGGAGACATATTAAATTTTTCACCTCAAAATATGTCTTCATAAAATGTTGATGATAGTAATAATAACTTTATTTCGCATATGCAATGCAGGGACGAACGTCACAGGTTGATAAAACTTACAAAAAGTTGCCGAAAATAAAAAAAAATTGAGAAGAAACAAGTTTGCACACTATGTAAAAAATACAATATTACATAATAATATAATAGATCTAGACTAACAATATATTGTACAAAGGAATTTTGGTCGGATACTACAAATCAGTAGCGTGTATCTAGAAATTCACTTAAGTGTAAAAGCATTTGTTATAAAGGAAATACAGAAATTCTTTTCTAAATTTAGTAAGAATATTTATATTTTTTATTTATTGGGGCAGTTTGTTGTAGACCGTGCTGCATGCATAATATGCACTCTTCTTAAAAATAGATAATCTGTACTTGTCAACATAGATATTGGAAGCAGATCAAGTATGATGATTATGCATATAAATACAATATGGAAACATATTTAAATGTTAAAAAAGATGTAGGGTGTTGACTATATCAACTTAACAATTTGGGAATATGTAGATGTTTTAGGAAATGAGAAGTTATAATTTTATTTGCCTCTAGGGTTATCACGATTTTTATTAAAAAATCTTAAACCTACATTGTTTTTGAGGAAAAGGTACTTGTCATTAGTCTTAGAAATTGACCGTTTTCGAGATAATAGCTTTTCAACAATGAGCTGCATAGTTCTTTGTACAATATTTTAACGTAGTAGGCATTGATAGTAAGTTAAATTTTAACAATTATTAGACAAAATTTATGTTAACGTTAGTAAGTATTTCTGAATGTAAGGAATTTATCCAGTTTTGGTTAAAATCAATTACTTTACAAAATGGAAAAATTCTGAGACAATAGTTTTTCATATTCAGATATGCGGGATGTGACTGGTTATTTGTTGGCAATTAAATTTCAATTGCAACGAGATTATTTGGGGGATTTCAAAATAGATTACATCCTGATAATCACCAATTTAGAAAATTTGTTTAGGAATTTTAAGAAAAAAAGATGAAACATTTATTTACATTGCGGGTTATCCACAAACTCATTCAGGACGACTATCTGGAGCTGCAAGATTCGGTATGACTTCCATTTCAAAAACGTTGCATATTGAAAAATACTATCCGTACCATTTAACAATGCAAATTTTATTGCTTGTCGAAGTGCTTCAACATCCAATCTGCAAGGAAATTTTGGCGCCTACTATGTTAACATATTGTACAATGAACTGTGCAGTGTTTGTTGAAAATCTATTTCTTCAAAAATGGCCACATTCTGGGATTAATGACAAGTATACCCTTTCTCCTCAGATAAAACGTAGATTTAAGATTTTTTAATAGAAAAAGTGATAACGTTAGGATAAAAAAGTTACGCTCATACTTACGTTACAACCATGGCGGATGTGGCGCCCTCTAGGAAATGCGTCGAAATAGACAACAGATTATGATTTCTTACATCCAGAAACATCTATTCCCAAAGTTGATACATTCATTGTAGTTATTACAAAAAAATCACGTTTTAAAATACAACTTTGACACCCTGTATCTTTTTTTATTATCAACATTTTATTAAGTCAAGTTGGCTTAAGTCGTAATATTGTGAAGTGAAAAATCTAGTATGTCTCTATGGGCCATTACTTAAGACCTGTATATAATGATGGCTTTAATTTACGAGAGTAAGGATTTAAAAAAATAAGATTTAAAAAAAAAACTGTTAACTCGCACGAAAGTCCGCCAATTTCGCATTCGTGATGACCAGCTTTTGGTAAAATTGACTATTACAGTATTTACAAGACAGTAGTCATTAAAAAATTGAAATGTATCACTCTATTCTGTAATTTAATGAGTAACGAATAAAATATTATACATTATATCGAAAGTAACCATTTTTACTGGCTCTTAATTCCTATTATTGTCAGTAGAAACTGATTTACCTTGCCATTAATGTGTTACTATTTTCCAGAAAAATTTTCCGCCAGCGGTGTTGTATCCAGGACAAACGTACCACCATACTATAGCATATAAGTTCTTTGTAAACAAATGGAACTAATATTACCGATGTTCTGAATCTGTATTAAAATAAAGAGCAAAATAAATTCAAGGTCATCATTTATTCGGTGCATATGCCGGTATCAGCAATTAGGTTGAAGCACCTCTTAACCAACTGCTTCATTCCCACACACACAAAACCTCTCAACAATAGGCACTTATCTGTTTATGTAACACCTTGATTACTTTCATGTATTTATAAATGAGTAGCAAGCTCGATCACGCCAGTTCTGCAAAATGGGTGGAGGTGACAACAAGGCCGGGCGAAAAAATGTCTTGCTAGCCGAAGACACTTTCGGTGAGATTAAAGACGATAAAGGGCAAGTGAAAACAGTGAAAAGGTTTACATGGACCAACACGAACAACGTCAGTGTTCAGCTGATAACTTACGGAGGTTACATAACTTCTATCAAAGTCCCAGACAGACAAGGCGACGTGGAAGATGTAGTGATTGGTTTCAATAACTTGGAAGGGTACTTAAGCCCTCACAACCGCTTCTTCGGTGCTACGGTTGGTCGAGTTGCCAACAGGATTGGTGCGGCTAAGATGACAATCGAAGGAGTGGAGTACAAAGTCAGTGCTAACAACGGCCCCAATCAGCTCCATGGAGGCTTTAAGGGTTTCGATAAAGTAGTATGGGACTACTACGTTAAAGGCAAGAAAGTTATTTTGAGCTACCATTCCGCTGATTTGGAAGAGGGCCATCCTGGTGACGTTTTGGCAATTGTATCATTCGAGTTGACTGAGAACAATGAAATTTTGATAGACTATTCTGCGACCACAACTAAACCAACATGCGTGAATATGACGAACCATTCATATTTTAATTTGGCTGGAAACGGAAAGGGTGCGGCTGGTTTATATGATCATGTAGTTTCTATTAATGCTGATAGGATTACAGAAAACAACGCAGGAATTCCAACAGGTGCGTAAAGCAAGACTTTTACTTGTTAGTGAAAGATGGGAGTCTTACACAACCATATTATTTTCGTTTCAAAATAGTATTAGATACTAATTAGCTTTTTCTGATTCAGAGCTATTTCATTTTTTAATTCTATGCAATTATGTGTTATCTAGGAAAAATCCTGCCAGTCGCCAACACCGTCTTCGACTTTCGCATACCAAGACGTCTTGGTGATGTAATAAACAACGTTCCAAATGCAGCAGGCTACGACAATAACTTCTGCATCATCAGAGGATCAGACCAAGGAAATGCTTTTGTTGCGAAGGTAGACCATCCCGCCAGCGGAAGAACTTTGGAGGTTTATAGCAATCAACCAGGAGTTCAGTTCTATACTGGAAACGCCTTACCCGAAGACACCTCTTCTAAAGGAAAGGACGGGTACATTCAGAAGCATGGAGCATTTTGCTTGGAAACCCAAATTTATCCAGATGCTGTTAACCATGTAAGAAATGTTTGTCGAATACTAAAAATTTTCAGTATAAAATATGATGTCTCGAAAATTAAAAATATTTAAGGTGTTCGGAGTATATAGTATATATTTTTTCTTTTTCAGAAAAATTTCCCAAAAGTTGTGCTGTATCCAGGGCAGACTTATCACCATACATGTACTTACAAATTCATTATAAATCAGTGAACAAAATAAAGCAAACAACCACCTTATCAAGCTATTATGTACACACAATTTTAATAAACATTAGATTAGGTATTTAATGTTCATGAACAAAATTAGTATTAATACAATAATCACATTGTCATCATCATACGTCACAGTGTGAAATGTTATCAGCTAATAAACAGATAAACGCTATAAATAGAGGCTATTTTTGTTTTGTTTGAAGTTATTTCGAGTGGTAGCTTAAGCAAGTGGTGAAAATGACTTGTGCGAGTAAAAAATCTGTTCGTGGTATTCTACTGGAACTGGATGATTTTGGGCAAACCACTGATAGCAGCGGGAATACAGTAACCATCAAACGCTTCACATGGACTAATTCCAATAAAGTAAGTGTCCAACTTATTACCTATGGAGGTTACATAACGTCTGTCAAAATACCTGACAGCCAGGGCAACGTAGAAGATGTTGTGATAGGATTTGACACTTTAGAAGGTTATTTGAGTACGAATAACTCTTATTTTGGAGCCACAATTGGACGATGTGCCAACAGGATAAAGAGGGGTCTGATGACGATCGAAGGGGTTAGTTACCAACTAGCAACTAACGACGGACTGAACCATCTTCATGGAGGAATTAAAGGGTTTGACAAGGTTATCTGGGACTACTATGTGGCAGGTACCAAGGTGGTTTTGAGTTATCACGGTGCTGATTTGGAAGAAGGGTATCCTGGCGATGTTGTGGTAAACGTAACCTTTGAACTGACAGGCAACAATGAACTTTTAATTGACTACAAAGCTAGCACTAACAAACCGACGTGTGTGAATTTGACCAACCATTCTTATTTCAACTTAGCTGGACATGATAAAGGTGCAACGGAGTTGTACAAACACGTTGTTTCTATAAATGCAGACAAAATAACTGAAGTTGAGAGTGATGGCATCCCAACAGGTAAGCGAGAGTTTTATTACTACGACGTTAAATTTGTACAAGTAAACAAAATAATTTCTAAAATCAGCATGAATGAGAAAATTCGTGTTCTAGGTAACCTTCCTGATGTCTCTGGTACGATCTTTGACCTCCGCATCCCGACAGTGCTGGGAGATGTAATCCAAAAGGTGCCAGATTCTCCAGGTTACGACCACAACTTCTGCGTTACGAAAGGTACAGAAGAAGGGAATACATTTGTTGCGAAGGTCACTCACCCCGATAGCGGTAGGACTATAGAGGTTTACAGTAACCAGCCAGGTGTTCAATTTTACACAGGCAACTTTTTGCCTGAGGATGATTCATTGGTAGGAAAAGGAGGCAGTATCTACAGAAAGCACGGAACATTTTGCTTAGAGACTCAGATTTACCCGGATGCTATTAATAATGTAAGATATCTCAGAACAGTAATATAATGTTTAGATTTATCGATATTGTCTGAACATATTTTATATTCAATAATCAACAGTTGATGTTTTTTCATAGGGATTTTTTTCTTTTTCAGCCTCAGTTTGGAAAGTCTGTGTTGTATCCAGGCGAACAGTACCACCACACTGCAACTTTCAAGTTCCTGGTTTCATAGAATTTTGTATTTTGTTTTTGAAATATAATATGCAAGTCTCTCTGGTTTAAATATTTCTGAATTACTCTACAAATATTATTAAAAACAATAATTTAAAAAAATGTATTTTATTGCATTTAAAACTGCTGTTAATTGCTACAAAAAAGTTTTTTTTTGGCTTTTTCAACTTTTAAATACTTATTATTAAATATTTTTGTAAAATACTTATACAGTGTGCTCCAATCGGTTGAATCCAACTTAAATAGAACCATGTTTATTGAGAAAGTCTCGATTTTTCTTATTCGGAGCAATCTAGATTTTTATTTAAATTATTTCATTTCTTAAATTTTATGGGTTATTCTCCAAATAAAATAATTTTGTTCTAGGTATATTAACGTGTACGTAATTTACTTCTACATTCAGCATAATATTTTGTCTACTGATAATTAGTACTATTTTTAACTATAACATATCAAGATGTTTACATTGTCCTGTAAAAATGTTTCTTGGACTCTTACAATATATAGTAAGTAGTATAGTGTAGTTATATTCTAAGCCTTTGTCATGTTTTTTGATGTTTAGAAAGTATGCAACTAGCAATGCGATATTCTAGGTTATGCTATTTTAGAACAGTTAGTAACTAATTTTTAATTTTAAACGTTTCATAATAATTAAATAAAGGAATGTATGTCGGGTATGTTAGTGGATAATTAGTTTTGCAGTGTGCAACGAAGGAACGAAGAACGATTGCAAAATACTACAGCTAACCGGATTAACTGTTATCCATCAGGTATTATTATTAATAAAAATGTTTATTGTCGTCGTTCATTTGACAACGCATGGTAGTTGTCATATCTAGCCATCTCAAACGATGATTGATTGTCATAGGCATAGCATTGTCATTGTCATATTCTCCGAGGGAAAAGAGGGTTTTGCCCCATATTTTACACATCGTGCTAAAATTCCGAAATAAATGTTATTGTATTTTAGGCCTTCTTGAGCACGTGGTTAATATTTTTGTACTTCATAGTTAACCCCGTATAATAATACTAATCCAAATTTGTAATAATTGTTTACACAAATTGATCCTGTCACGATGTTAGGATGAAAATTTGGAGTGCCGTTACTCAGAATTGAAGCATACATTTTTCTCTGTGTACATTGCTTTATATCCCATCACATGCAGTTCCAATGCTAGTAGAGACACACGAACTGTAATGCACAAAAAAAGTGAAACGACCCCAGCATTGGGTTACTCGAGTTAATGCACCTGTTAGTGCCCTGGGTTCCAGTGTCATCGCCGTCGTCACAGGGCTTTGCAGTGAATAGCAGGAAACTACGGACGGAAGCATGTATAAGCTTTTACACAGGACAAGCGCGCATATTGTAATAAAATGGATTTGTCACAGCTCGGTGTACGCCGCGCTTTTTTTAACTATCCTGGATTTGTCACAGCTTTACGTAGGAAATTGAAATGGAGACATGCGGATGCTCGTTTTGTGAACTCCCGGTTTTTACCTTAGATTGCTGTGAGGCTAGGTCATTAATTCTTGCCGCGGTGAGTAATGGACATTGTCGCAAGCAACAGCGTTTTTAACACAAGTCGAATACTGGGAAAAAAAGTGACAAACTGAAGTATTTTGAATAATGGGAGGCGATGTTAAATTATGTGGCAATAGCTGGTGAGTGGACATGAGTAGTAAATGCCTAAATAGTAAATAAAAATGTAAAATTGATTGATGATACCAGGCTAGCAGGAATATAAAGCCGGCTACGCGTTATGATGGTAAGCCCGGACAAGCATCAACGAGGCGAACATTCGTGTGATCCGTGGTCTTATTGAAAGTAGCATGGGACATTGTTTGCAGAGGTCGGAATATCAAATGAAAATGCTCAGTCAATCATTGCCAATGACTTAAGGCCGCATTTCACTGAGGCTGGTTCAGCCAGGCTAGTGCAGCCAAATTTGAAATGTAGTATAGTAAATGGTCAAACACTGACATAGGCTGGTACACAATGAGCTTGCTTTCGAGTTTAGGCGGCACAAGCGATGTTTGTAATAATTTACATTTTCAAGCGGGACCAGCTATGCGGGATCCTATATAGACTGTATAACCAGATTATGCTGAACGTTTGGAAAAAGATTTGTTAACCTAAGAAGAGTCGTGCAAGGTACAATAAAGTTTATGATGTTTTCGAGAGCTGGTGCTCGCAAAAAGGTGTTCAGAAAGCTTTTTCTGAAACTATTGTGCTGGCATATTTTCGCGAAATTGCCAAAATCAAAAAGCCGTCAACTCTTTGGTTCATTTACTCAATGTTGCGTACTATCTTAAATATTACAGATAAGGTGGATATCTTCAAATTATCATTGACATTTTTGAAACAAGATAATCTAGGATATGTATCCAAAAAGTCAAGCACATTCTCCAGTGAGAAATTTGCAGCGTTTTTGAAGGATTCACCTGATGATATGCTGCCTACAAAGGTTGCACTCATAATTGGTGTATCAGGTGCATGTCGAAGTGACTAACTGTATAAAATTAAATTGACTGATGTTAATATCGTGGAAAATAAGGTTCACATCGAAATTCCAACACCAAAAACCTACCAGAAGAGAGAATTAAAACTTATGTTGCATTTCCTTTAGACGTTCTAAATGAAAACTTCTTTTCCCAAAAAATTGCAGTGCTTCTAAAGCTTCTGCATAGTGAAACATACACGGGACACTGCTTCATAAGAACGGCAGCCACACTATTGGTAAATAGCGGTGGTGAAATTCTCCAGTTGAAGAGATTAGAGAGATAGAAATCTTCCACCGTAGCGAAATGATACGTCGATAAGTCTATAGATTCTCAGGTTAAAATTGCCACAAAAATATCTGCCGAAATGCCAAACTCCAGTACTAAAACTTTACCATTTCTACCCAGGATGTTCAGCATGGATTAACAATTTCGGTTGTCATTTATAACCAATCGAGTGTTACAATTAATTTAATAAAATCATTTGTAATGCATAATGTGAATAAAATTTGTTGAGAATGTCTGAACAAACTGTACACTCGTGATTGCTTCCGTCAGAAAAATGTTAATTAAGAAATCAATCCCCTGGTCCCTGGTTCCATTAGTTCGACAATCAATTGTTTAGGAAAGGCTAAGTTGATTAAAGCATCATAAAACAACAAAAACGTACAAGCACTCACGTTATATTCAGTCGATAGTGACTGAAAACATTACCATAAAATGACACTTTAAATAGAATACCTGTACACCGAAGCTTCTTATGTAAATTTAAAATACCCGATTCTAGTCCTATCATCTCATTAATATGTACTTTGAGAATGTATCTGTTGGAGAGCATATATAATCGGTTTGTTTTTTAATTGACACTCATTAGTTTGATTTGATAAAGCATGGAAAATTAATTGTGGATGATATACGGCAAAGAAAGTATTCTTATATGTAAGCTATAAGCTGTAGAGGAACTAGAACTACATAGTAATAGATTAATTAATGACATGTCTGGGACTGGATTCTATATATTTCAACCAATTGGGAGTTGAGTTAGTTAATAAGTCACATTATTTTTCTAATTAATAAGGAATAGAGAAAGTCGTTTAGACACATTGCACAAAAAAATTAGAAAGTGCATATAAAAAAGAAAATAGATAATATAGTAGGTATATAAAAAATAAGATAGGATTAAAACCTCTTTAATTTAAGTGTTGATATCTTATAAATTAACTTTTGTAATGATTTATTCTGCAAAGTTTAATAAACCACTACGTACACTCTTGGAGTAGGTATTTTTATTTAATGAATCTGTCCACAGAACAAGTTTCTACAAATGTATGTCGAAAAATTATGACTAAACCAGTTTCTCACCGTAATCACTGTTTATGACAAGTAATTTTACCAGTTTTAAAATTACAGTAATTTAATATCTTAATTTTATAATTTTAATAAATAAAGAGGGACCTTTCATAAACCTGTTTCAACATTATTATTATTATTAGTAGTACGAACTAGTTGCAAAAGATTAACAAATGAATCCAAGGTTGGTCGTATTTACAATGTGGTCGATATTATTCAGTTAGTTGTGTATTGCTACGTGCAGCATTCTTGTTATACAGTGTGTTTCACTTTTCACATTCCTGTAAAATTGTAGTGTGTTGTGCAATTTTAATTACTTTTGTAACTAAAGACCCTTCAGGTGAAGCTGTGAAACCAACCTGACGATATTGTTACCAAGCAACGTAGCAACGTGTTGAAAAGTTTGACATAAAATTATGAGGCATTTGTCAAGATCCGATGGAAATTCGATCGCAAAACTATAAATATTTCCCACGTGTATTTTGTCTTTTTTTAGTGCGTTAATAGATTGAAAATTTGCATTGTCAAAATCTTGGTTTCATAGTTATTGAAAACATTCTTGAATGCTGTTATCAAAGAATAGTTATTAATTATGTAGAGAATTAACAAGTCTATAACCCACGAGAAAAAATGGACACTCGAGGCACAGCCAAAAGTTACATTTTTTTCGAGACTAATTAGAAAGTCTTGAAATCGTTTCTATGGCATGCGTTTGTTTATTTATCAAGAAGAGTGAAATAATTTGCAAAATCGAGACAAAAAATAAGTGAGAATGCTGAGAATTTCTTCATTCCGGCTGAAATCCAGCAAGAAGCCCAAGAAGCAACATTACGTCTGTTATCAGCGAAAAGCAAAAGTGTGTACGAGAAAGGATATCACCCATGTCCGAGACAAAGGCAGTTACCTATATGTACTCATTTCGGATATGAAAACAAATATTTCAAGAAGTTTCACGATCATGGAAGAAGCTTTTTCAGTCAATGCTGTAGACATGTGTCGAAAATAAATCAATCTGCGACCTAAAAATGCCTGTGGGAAATTTTCTTGCGATATGTGGCTGGAAAATCTACACAACATGTTAGGCATCAACAGAATTTCGAAAACGTTTTCAAAAATGGTTGCATTTCTTGGGTTCCCTGATCCAGAAAATGTTTAACGGACATGGAGTGGGGCATTTTTCGGCAACATTACTGGCCAATGCTGAGGGTGATTTTACCACTGTAAAGTGTAATGGTGGTTGGAAATCGACTACGGTAGCGGAATATTGAAGACTCACTGTCCAGCAAGATGGTAATTTCTGAAAAAATCCAGGTCTTAGGTACCTGACGAAGTTATGGACCCCTCCAGTCCTTCAGAAACTCCTTATCGAATGAATTTAAATAATCCCGGTCAAAATGAGAAGATCGTTCTTGAGATAAATGTTAATGTTAGTAATAATAATTCTAAATAAAATGCTATAAAATCAAAACGTGGTATTATGAATTCTAATTCACTATATACTACACTATAGTGTGTTAAAAGATCTTTAATCCACGGAAAACAAACGTATTAAACCTTCTTAATATAGTGGTCGTGGATATGATTAAAGATTTGTGTCACGTGACAAAAAAAAAATAATGAAATTTAAATGGCTGTTAGAACTGTCAAAAAATTGTCATCATAATAAACCCAATTTTGCGACCCCTACAGTACCATTTATCCCAAATTTTAATTAAAAAAACTGATATATGCCCAGCAGTGAGCGATACTAGATAAGAGCGGTTTCGGAAGACGCGCGAGGTGCAGCAACCCAAGAGGCCGGGGCCGTAAAGCAGGTCTTGTAATTATAGTTCAGACTGCATCTGCTCCACGTCGCATATCGGACATTATAAATCACTACCATGGATACGCAATAATGATATAATTGGCGCCCCCGTTGCTATTCAGTAATTTATTCTTCTGCGAGTGTTCTGGTCTGCGCAGTTTTCGTTTTCTCCTGGTTTTTAATTGTCGCGAACGCCGACCAACACAAACCATTAATATTCATTAGAGCCGTTCTAATAATTTCCCACTTCCTTCATTAAAATCGGTGTGTGTGTAACGCAATCTAAATAAAAGTCTTATCGTGCACGCAAAATATAGCGTTGTGTAGCTTTACGAATTCAAAAACTAGGTCTCAACGTGTGTCCGTTACCGTCATGCAAGGACAGGAAAACAATGACGAGTATGAACGATATTTTTTCATTATGAACAATTTTGCGTTTTACTTATAAGTCTTTATAATATAGGAATACTATCACTAATCCAAATATCTCAATTTCGCCTGGAATTGAAGTAGTACATTACATTAGTAGTAGAATAGAAAAAAGACATATTTCACAATATGTCGTTTTCCCCAAATAACCAGACTGACATTGTTCTTAATATATTTCTACTACATTATTTGCGTAGTCTCTAGATTCATAAAGTATCACAATCAATTGCCATTTTTTACAAAATCCCAACAACATTCTAGTGCGACATAATGTCAAAATCATATATTAAGAAGTTACCATAGCAACGAACATACACAGCTGCGAAAAAGTGTAAATGTGAATGCAAACGATGATTTGCCATCAGATATTGAGAATGAAGCTTCCAGTATTGTTTCCAATCTCGTTCCAGAAAATCACGGTAGAAATACGGACAAGAATTTGGTTGCTATGAAAACTGATTAAGAAGAATATCGACATCGAAAAATACTTATGCTTGATTGTATTCCTGACGCGAAAATCAGAAGGGTACAAACCTAAAAAATGTAAGGTATTAACAAAAAAGGAAATATCCAGGACGATGATAAATTTTTGTTCATGAAGGTCGCTATGTTACAAATATGTTTTTTAGTAAAAAAGTTTTATAACCGATTTTTAGATTTTGACATTGGTTTGGTGGGCGCATGTCGGCGGTAAAAACTCTCAAATCTGCTTGTAGAACATGTGAAAGATGAAGGACTATGCTTCATACATCATCATGCTCAATACCAAAACAAAAGTGTCTAGAGAGCTTTTTGTAACATTTGGAAATATTGATGGCTTAAATTTAATAGAACTGGTAAGAAAAGCGTCAAATTAAGAACTAACAGATCGCTTCTTTCTTCGATATAAACGTGGTAAATGTACCTAACAACCTGTTGGTATAAATACTATTGACAACGTGCCAAAACTGACTGCCTAATCCAAATGCGTGACACTGTTTTCGGTTCAACCTCCCTTTGATCCGATTGTGGGGTAGATTTTTTGAGTATAAAAAGACATGATGGCTAGAAGTCTAAATCTGTCGCTGAAAGCTACATCGAAACATCTGCTGAAAACAATAATAAATAAACGGCTATAAAAATTGTAGGCGAAAGCGAGAATATTTGGAAGTCGAAAACTTTATATTTGAGTTGACCACAGCGACATCTTTGCAATCTTGGGAGAAGTACTTATATAGATGCAATGATCTCACTTTTGATGATTATTTGAACGTTTTCATGCACGAAGGTATCGCATATTTGAGTAAAAACCATAAAAATCAGCAAGTTAATGTTTGAATTCATTAAAAAAAGGTAGGAACTTTTACTTCAGCCCGATATATAATAGTACAGCTACTACAACCGGATGCAAATCCACAGCGTTGAATTTTTTGTGAAATAGTATATGCAATGACCGTGCTAGGAATATTGAATTTATTCAAATGTAGGAAAAACACCTGGGGATGTAATATGAAATATAAACGGAATTGAAGAACAGGTGAATCCATTATTTCATCACGGATTGCTCATTTTGAATTTTAATTAAAATCCAAGTAAAGGCTGTTTTCAGTTGTCAAAGAAGGAACTGTTTCAGTTTCAGGATATTATTTAGCATTTAATATGAAGCTTCGAAGCGTGATGTTTGGAAGATTGAAATTATGAGTATGATTCAAATTTAGGAGACCTTCCAGAATGCCGTATGCTCTCCAATGTTATTATTAATACAGTCCAACATTCAATTCATGATCATAAGCTATAATTGTGTATGAACGTTGCGGATTTTTTTCTCGAGATAAACATTATTTATGTGAAAGTACTAGAAACCGAGCAGTTAGAAATAGACTTCATAAATTTATCGGGAATCATAAAACATGAGAGAATATAAACGTTTTTAATAAACTGCCTTCAATTACGGCATAGCCAACTCGTTTAATGGACGATTTTTCATGGGTGAAATAAACAATTTTTAATTAAAAACATATACCAACGTAACTGTAATAAAACCAGTAGGGCTTCCTGTACTGCCATAAAAATGATCGGAATTGATGATGCAGGCAACATTAACTCAGGCAGTTTCTTAATTAATTGTAGCAGATGTCGATAAAAAGTGAGGAATCAATATTATATAAACAAGAAAGGAAGAAATATATCCCGCATGATTAGAGTTTATTAATCTTGTACATTGCGATGCAGTATATTGTGTAGTAGATGTTTATAAGCCGTATTTTTCATTTTCATGACGTGAACAACTTCTACACATAGGGGTTAGGACAGGGCAGGATTTTGAGTTTTTCTTTATTATCTGAACTTCCAAGAGATAACCTAATTAAAATATCTAATAACTTTTTTATATATAAATTAAACAGTAGTTCATACAAAATTCTCTGGAAAAAGCTCCAACTTATAAATATTTGGTGGCGTTCAAATGATTTCAAATGTAATACAAGTAGGTTAGTATTTATGTTCTTTTTAATAGATAGTAGATGTATGCTATAATGAAAGTTTTGTAAATTTTTATACAATCCAACAATGTATTTTTTCGGCGATGAACATTAAAAGCGTAATTTTAGTGACAGCTGTCACGCACAAAAGTGTCTAGGCATTAAAACTGTTTTTGCCGCTGAATTAATATTTTTTCTTTAACAAAAGTAATTTTATTTATTGTAGATATTTATAGTTAAATTAGACAGCATGTAAGTGATATCCCTAGTCCTGTTTATTTTCAAACATTTACTTCATTGATGTGGGTTGAAGTGTTTTCACTAATAGATGGTTTATGAACTATTGAATTCTCCAAAGTGGTTGAATTATTTAAAACATCGCTTCCAGCACTTGATGGACTTGCAGTAAGGAACATTTTTTTGCTAACAACTGATTTTGCGAGTTATGGACTGATGAATGTGGCCTTCAGCGACCGTTGAAGATTTCCATCCACCATGTATTTCTAACGTTATGATGTCAGCTCTCGAATTTATTAATAGTGTAGCTGAAGTTCTACGGAAACAACGTCTGGTATATTCGTGAGCATTCTTCAATTTGAGAAACGCAGCAACTTGTTTTGGCATTTTTCGAAATGTATGAATTCCTATTAATTGGTTATATGCTTTACCATTTGAATATTCATTTGTGTAGATCCAGATTCGCTGGTGCGACTGCGGCTGCGGCTCGTTAGCAACCAATAGGCAGTCTGAATGTTCTCATCAACTACAGCATTTAGACTGCCTATTGGTCGGCGACGAGTCGCAGTCGCGAGCCGCAGCCGCAGTCGCACCAGCGAATCCGTACCTTTACGGTACTATATTTCCTATATATGCCAAATTTTCGCTTACAATAAAGGATCTTTTTTTCGTTCCTTTTGTAGTTAGTAGAGTGATCAGCAGTATATTTCAAGTTTCAAGTAATTCATCACATCGGCACGTCTCAGATATGGTAAAAACCATTGCCACCTAAATAATAAATAGTCAGTATTCTTCGTTTACAAAAATATTTTGTTTATAATTACCTTTTCACCTAATTAATGTCCACATTTATACTGATTGCTGCATTTCTTACGGGAATTTACGTCACACCCTGTATAAATAATTGACCCGGAATGGATATAATTACAATTTTAAATCATTCTATGTTATGTTATTCTGAAAATATTATTTTTCTTATTGGACATTAGACTTTTTGAATCAATTGTGTTAAATTTGTGAACATTTAGAAACACGTAAACAGGCCTTTGTCAGTCCGGTCCTGGACCTTACTTGCGGAAGACGTCGCCTACCTTGATTGCATACTGCCAGTCTGCTGTCAAGATATGGATCGTTGCCTCGGGAACCAACGTGGTAAACAATGACCGTAAATCCTCCATTTTGTGACAAAGAAACTTAAAAGTTAAATTTGTCCGTACTTATAGTAAGAAGGATTTATATTGGAATGGCTTATCAGATCGGGAAAAATTTGTAGCTACGCTGCCTTGACAAAAGCGAAAAGGTATTTGGAGTTTGTACATTGTCTGGAAGTTGAATATCTAATTTAAATAGAGATCGGTGCAATGCGTACAAGAAATATTCATTGCTTTTCCATTTTTTCAATACTAAAGGATATCGAAGTACTTAAGTCGTTTTAGTTCTCTTGGCAATAGTAGGTAGATACACTAATGGCAAAGTGTAGTTGGTATTAATGCAGGTAATTAAGCTTATACCAGTTTAATGGAAGATTATAAAAATAACATGGTTAAAAGCATAAGATAGGTTTCATTAAGACTTTAAACACCTGTGTACACAACTCCTGTTGAGAAGGAACAACTGAAATAATACTTTGCTTATACCATAAATATTTTTAAAATGAAGTACTTGGAACTTGTTGGCGGTTTATAAAAACACTTTGCAACTATACATTTAGTATTTGTTTATTATATTGTAGTTAGGGTTAATTATGACAAAGTACAAATTAATATTTTAAGACAGGTTGGAGAAAAATAAGGATTAACGGAATTGTCCTTCAAAAAATGTTATGAAACAGACACGCATTTAAAGAAAAACTTATATTTACACAATGTAGATGCGTATAAATTATTTGATAAGAAACATGCAGAACATGATTTATAAAACACGCAATAACTATTCATCCATGTGTATTAGTGCATCTCCTTCTGTTATAAACTGCGGTAATCAAAAATTTGTACTATCGAAATTGGCTTAATATTTTTAATTTCTTTGTTCTCTGAAATTCACTTCAGCACACTCAATTCTGATGTTATGACAATCAAAATATCGAACATTATCCCGCAGCTTAGCTATGCAACCATCAACACAACAATGTCATATGTTTTGCCAGGTGCAGTAATGAAATATTTTTGTGTTGTTTGTGTTGTCAAAATTTGCAAACCGTAGGATGTGTTCTGCTGTTAGTGGGTGATCCTGATGAACGTGTAACGAGTAAAAATGTTGTTCTGGTCGTTTGCATTCACGGAACGAATATAAAATAAGTCCCATTTCGTTTTTCGGGAAAAATTTAAGTGTTATTGTTTATGGGGTAAGATATGTTTTGTTTAAAGACCACTGACAAATCACGTAGTGTAAAATAGGTTCCACTACGGGAAACGCTGTTATTGGGTTTATTGATTATGGGATTGTACGGTTCTATGTGTTTAAAATTTTAGTTATGGTGTTATAGGTATGTGTTTAATAGTGCTCAAAAGCCTAAATTTTCTTTTTTTTTAACTTACGACAAAACCCTGACGTTATGGGATTAAACGACCCCATATTCAGCAACCCAAAAACATGATCTGTGGGGCTGTGTTATTATTATAAGTACTTTTGGAGCAATTAGACGGTCAAGTTATTTCCACAACAACAAATTTTCCTGAAATTTAAACCCTATACTTCTGAAGAAGTTAACTTATAGTTTATATAACTTTTGATCGAAATACGCCAGTAGGTCTATGAGTGTAGTAGTCGCGTGCATCAGCTAATTACGCTGATAAATTAGGTCATTTGCACTTATAAGTTGGCACGCGGCGCGAATGCTCCATTACCATTAAATTCTCATCTAATTTACATTTACTTTGTAATTCCGTACCCGTTTCAGGGCATAATTAATAAAGTGGCAAACGACGCGACGGTCGGTACGTTTGCAAAAGTGACTCGATAGCAAGTTTTATTTCTTTAATGTAAATAAATTAGTCAAGAGAATGGCGTAACAGACGTCTTTACAGCACTCCAGAACTATTTAGTAAGCTAATAAATAAAGTTCTACCAACTTTAATAATTAAAAATTTGTAATTATTGCTACAGTAGTCTGAAATTATGTAGATCCATAATTACAGTACAGATATTGATGTGGTACATGGAAAGAAACGAAGAATATTATCAGCTATTTCAAATAGTATTGAGTTTCTTTAAAGTTTTGTTCTTTCTCGATGCAAGACTCTCACATGACTCTTGTGAGACTCTTAGAAACAGTTTTACATAATAATATGTAATGAACGAAATAGAATGTTCAGTCAAGTGACAGTGGTTTTATAATTAGTTCTAGTTTAGCAGAATTGGAGTCAATAAACTTTGATTTTAAAATTTTTTTCTTCAAATGTCACAAAACTGACATTTTTTTACTGTCAGGAGGTTGACATTTTCTTTACTGAGAAAAAAAATGGTATCTTAGCAACAATAGGCTATAGCGTAGGTTATAGATACGTAATGTTTGATTGAGCTTGATTTAGAATTTAACGGATTTCACGGATTCATTGGATCTTGAATTGACAACTGAAGAACAGAAATATACAATAAAAGACACGATGAATAAAATATACATAGAAATGTACAATGCAGTTAGACACAATCTCAAAATTATTTTGCTTTACGAAGGCACCAAGTATTCTAAGCAATTTTTTGAAAGTATGGGTATGGTATGACGAAGTAGAATGATTATGAATATTTTGTAATCGAGAAAAATAATTTGGTGGCATTTGCTCATATTTGAAAATATTTTACTGTTTTTAAGTATAGAAAACACTTGTTCATTTTTCTCAAAGAGTACAAGGATACAAGAGGTCCAAAGTGGGATCCCTGAGGAATTCCAGTTAAAATGACTTATTTTTTTTAGTATAAAGATTCCTGTTTTGTCTCCACTTTTATATCGTTACTGTTGTAAATGTGCCTGATAATTAAATCAACTTTGCGTTGGCATTTCCGTACCTACTTCATCATTTTATAAATCTTAACAAGTGTGATAAAATATGCAATAGCGCGATGACGATTCATCTATAGGCTTTTTATTTTACATAGTCCAGCAAGCAGCTGCTCAAAGATGAAGAAGCAGTTTATAAATTAATCTCTGGATATGATTTCCGCATCAATAGAACCCGTTCTACCATTTCCTACATAAAAACAACCATGAAATTATATGTGTCCTCCAACCATACGTTGATATTAATGGAAGATTACTGCTTAATTAATAAATGAGACTAAAATAATAGGCACTTACACAAGAAGTAGTTATGACCTTGAGGAACTAACTAATACGCAGCTTATTAATTTGAATAGCAATAAAATGAATTGCTTTCTTTATATTTTTGAGTTTTTTTTATAGATTAAAGTAGACGAATGTATTAAAATTTACTTAATATCAATATGCTAGACAACTTTCAACATAGGTCGGATTCGTTTTTGTTTGCAAGCATTTTAAAATATATAATTCATATCATCATATTTCAACCAAAGTAGCTTGATAAATAAAGATTATGGTTGCTTTTTATCAGGCTACTTATGAAATCTGAAATTATATTTTTTGATAATGCTTGCAACTAACCAAAAACGAATTCGCTACACACTACAATTGTATCGGTTACAATTGCATGCATATGCGACAAATTTGTTCCGTGTTGCAAGTGAAAAATTGTATATTATAAAATTTCCCACTTTTTATTTTTCCTTTGTTGGACTTTTATTACATATTTTAATTCAACAAATAGTTTTAAAAGTGCAAAAATGGAAGTGTCGAATAAATTGTGAAATATAGCGTATATAGTTTTTATGGACTACAATAAGAAAGGCGATACTTTCCTAGAGCAAGACACGTGGGGGCCCATTGTTATTCCAGATCGAGTATCAACTGGAGTCTCAAAGCAAGTTTGCGTGGTGGTATAATCACAGTTTTAGATAGCTCAAGGGACCAAGTTCGAAAAACGTCTCGATGAATATAAAAGACGTGCGGGTGTATTGTAATCCGTAGTTAAGCCTCAGATACGGCTCGGGTTTTCTCCGTGGGCCAGTGCTGTGCGGGAATGGAATATCAAGCCTGCCAACCTTAGAAAATAATATATTTTCCAACTTTATGCAAAGATAAAATTTCAACATTCACAGTTTCTAAAATAAAAATTAAGTGATATTATGAATCGAAAAATGGCTGCCAGTACGGCCCTGGCTTAAAGTTAATCTGTAATATGAGTATTTACTTCTTTTTAAATGATAAATACAGGATGCTCCGCATAAGAACCGACACAACAGGTGCAAACAGGCGGAGTTACAGGACTTTAAAGTGGAGCCAAATATTTCGAAAAAAAAAATGAATTACTTTAACTTGAAATATCTACATTTGGGACATGACTTAGATTTATTATTGGTCTTCTTTGACTATGATTTCAAGTAAATTGAAACACTACAAGTTGTTCATTGAGGGTGAGTCCCTAAAACTATAACAAACTGTGTTGCATGGTGTTATATTTAAAGAACTTTAAAATGGTTTAATTGTAT
Source organism: Monochamus saltuarius (assembly GCA_025584915.1). Classification (NCBI taxonomy): domain Eukaryota; kingdom Metazoa; phylum Arthropoda; class Insecta; order Coleoptera; family Cerambycidae; genus Monochamus; species Monochamus saltuarius. The sequence goes on from CM046725.1 coordinate 19,550,608, forward strand.
CTTTTAAAAACAAAATGTTTCTGTATCGCACATGCTAGAGATAATATGGACGGGCCAATAAGAACCAATAAGATGGGCCTAATCAGCCTGCATAGGAGTACTTACTTACATTATTACGAATTGCTTAGTTTGTTTGTCCATCAGGAGCAGTACATTTTAATGCGGAAAAAGTTTTATCGTGAAATATGTGGTACATAATGGTAATTTTTGACGCGACCTCAGTTAACCTATTTTCTATGATACTGGAAATTTAATAAAAAAATTTTTTTTCTAAATTGATGAATGTAACAACCAACTGTACATAAAATAGTCAGAAAGTAAGTATATCCATATTATTGATATCATTTCACCTATTTATATTGTACATATTTTTAATTAAGATTTTTTCCTTTCTTTTCATATTGTGAATATGGCGACAGAAAGAAACGCTTCATCTTGTACTTCCAATAGATTCTCACTGATATGACATTTTTGTGTGATTGCAATGATAATAGAGCAAATATGCTTCGTAAGCAACTACTATACCAGATCCATGCCACATAATGTCCACAGTGTTGTCATATTTTATTGTGGTAATTTCACTTATTTCAATCTTATTTAATAAATCTAATAAAATTCTTTTACTTAAACATCTACAAGTGCAAATGTTTAAGGTTTGGAATGGTCTAAATTAAATATGTTACTAAATTTCTGTAAGAAAATCAATTTCTCTTAGCAATCAAATAAGTCTTATCTATCGTAATGAAATTTTCTTTCTGCAAGCAGATACTAATTTTACAAGTCATGACTATGTTATACAAATTTCCCATTATACTTTGATCAAAATATTTCGTACTATTACAGACAGGTCTCGTCAGATGAGGGTATAGTATCTATAAACATACATATATAAATGGTAGTTCTATAGCGTTTTCTCATGGAACAAAAAGGCTTTTGTTACTTATTTACTCTATAATGATTTTATAACAACTGTATTATTATTCTCTACAACTGCTTTAAAGAGCTTTTTCTCTTAAGTTCCATAGCAGCTTCCATATTTGCAATTTGTTTCCGCAGCAGAATTGTGACTTAACAACGCCTTATACAATAGTTCTATAATTAAACTATAAGCGACATTACGGAATAATTTTATAAGAGTGTCACAGGAGATGGTATAATTCTATAAAGCAGTATATTGCATCGGTTTTACAGTAATTTGATTCTATAAGCACCGTTGCTGTAAAATTGTGTTATTGTACACACTTATAGGGCTACATTAGCAGTTATCTTATAAGTGCTCTATAAATTGTGCTCTAAGAACGTTCTTGCAAGAAATTTTAAAAACAGTTCAGTTTCTGAAGGGAAAATAGTCTCATGTGCCACATTAATGCAACAATTTAGTATTCTAAATACAACTATAAAATATTAACAGAATATAAAACTCCTATTACTCTAAATTTATAGAACTACTTTGCTAGCTGGGTTGCTACCATAATTTAGGCTGGCCCGCCAGCTACCACTCAGTTATACCTGTCTTAAGCAGGTATAAGTTGAAATGAAATAAATGTATACATTTCGTCCACAAACGTTTTATTGCCCACTTCGCCTTTCGAAAACGGTTGTACTATAATTGTGTCGATATCATTTGTGGAGCCACGTCCACCTAAAACAGTGGTGGAAATTTTACCAATGGTCACAGCTAGAATAATGATTTTGCGTGCTAGTAATATTGGCTGAGTACGTGTACAACATACCGAAGATAATTTCCGCCACGCCACTGGCGCAATAGTGCAGTCTATTCATTGCAACCCTTCAGGGAGTAGATAATCAAGGGAACTGTTTTTGAATTCACCTTCTAAGATAAACCATCTCCCTCCCTACATTGTAAAGACCGCTTAAAAACGGCGCAATAAACCTGGTTCTTTTTATTTCGCTTTTATTGCAAATGGACTGGGTGCGTAATGTCCTGTGCTCGTTATTTTTTCTTGTAGGCCAATTACGCGTGCAATCGCTTTTGTAATATATTTATTAATATTTATTGTTATGGCCCTTGGAAAGTATTTCTGCTTTATGACCAGCGTTTACCGGTAATTTTACGGGTAATTAACTTTCCATAGGAGTATGTAGGTACGAAAAACGGAGCGGTCGTAATAAATTTGTTTTCATACCGTTTTGGAGTCCGTAATTTTAATTGCATTGCTCAAAATGTGAAGTAATTGAGGATACCCGTTTCCGGGTTGGCTTTTGAGACAAGTTGTTTCAAAATACCGACAACTAGTTTAATTTTTTTTATTAACAATTTTTACAACAGTTGCATAAAATATGTAAATTAGTATAAACTAATCATAACACCACCAGAAGAGAATGTCTGATTCTACATGTTATTTATTATATTTAGGCCACCCTTTATTTTCGTTATTATTAGGAATACAAAATAAAGTTTCGAATAAAAGTTGTAGAGCTGTAGCCGAACCTCTTTAATAAGTTCATGGAAACACAGTGGCGTGGGAAGTCGAGGGGGTGCAGAGAACAATAATATATTTTTTATTTTTTTCTGATCTTAAACCATTAGAAGTTATTGAAACATTGAAAATTAATAAATTATTAAAAAAACTACAAAATATTTATTTCAGTTTCAATTGGTTTGACTAAATAAAATGAATAACCCTGTACATCCACAGAGTGACCGGAAAAGATAGTCTTATAACTATATTTCCTAAAATACTTCTTAACGAGGTTACAGTTTGTATTTATTTTTAGAAACAGTGGGGTATCGGGTCTGCTCCCACAGAGCCTAGCCCGAGAACAACCAGGGCTAAAGCTAGGGCTGTGCACTTTAATGACGATCAGTTACCTAGATCACGCCATAACAACCCGAAAAATCAGTATATATCAAATAATAGCATCGGCCGTAAAAACCTAAAAACCACCAGTTAAACGATAGTGAAACCTGCCTGATGTCCGATACATGTATGTTTACATCCTGTATGTGTAAAGCTTCATGAGATCTGATTGCAAATAAACAACATGGGTATTAATTTTTGTTAAACGTGTTCATTGCAGTGTATCAACAAGTTACATATTGACTTTGGTTTAGAATAATTGATATTTACTCAAATTGATGTTCAGTCATAGACACATACATGCAGGTCATTTGTCACATAATATAGATAAATAAAATTAATATTATGCAAACAGAGTAACTAACCAGTATGATTTGTGTAACATAAATTCATCAATGGCTATTTAATTCCATTATGATGGAAATCGATAGAAAATGGTAATATATGTATTTAAATTAGTTATGCTTTTATCACGTTATTGACGTTAGTTACAATTATTTAATAATGTTTAATTCTTACAAATAAACCTGTTCTACTTAAATATCAAATGCGAATTAAGATATTTATTTTTAATATCACCTGAGGCAAGAAGCCTTGAAAAATTTTAACAAATCATGTCTTGTAATGTCTTACGAGTCGCAAATTTTTTGTTTCGCAATGTTGCAAAACTTACAAATTTGTTAACAATAGTGGTACCTCTCAGTCGGGTACGGATAGCTAATATGTGTACATAGCTAAAATCTTCACATAGCTAAAATGTGCTCATTACTAAAATGTGCATATAGATAAAATGTGCACATGGCTAAAATGTACACATGACGTGAACATAACTAAAATGTGCACATAGTTAAAATATGTGCATAGCTAAAATATTCGCATAGCAAAAATGTGCTATTGTAATGAGCGCATAGCTAAATATGCACAGCTAAAATGTGCACATAGCTAAACAGTGGACTTTACTAAAATGTGGACATAACTAAAATGTTCACATAGTTAAAATGTGTACATAGCTAAAATACTCACATAGAAAAATGTGCTATTATAATCAGCGCATAGCTGAATATGCACAGCTAAAATGTGCACATAGCTAAACAGTGGACTTTACTAAAATGTGGACATAACTAAAATGTTCACATAGTTAAAATGTGTACATAGCTAAAATATTCACATAGAAAAATGTGCTATTATAATCAGCGCATAGCTGAATAAGCACAGCTAAAATGTGCACATAGCTAAACAGTGGACATTACTAAAATGTGGACATAACTAAAATGTTCACATAGTTAAAATGTGTACATAGCTAAAATATTCACATAGAAAAATGTGCTATTATAATCAGCGCATAGCTGAATATGCACAGCTAAAATGTGCACATAGCTAAACAGTGGACATTACTAAAATGTGGACATAACTAAAATGTTCACATAGTTAAAATGTGTACATAGCTAAAATATTCACATAGAAAAATGTGCTATTATAATCAGCGCATAGCTGAATATGCACAGCTAAAATGTGCACATAGCTAAACAGTGGACATGACTAAAATGTTCGCATAGTTAAATATGAGTACATAGCAAAAATGTGCTCATTACTAAAATGAGCACGACTTGAGTCTTGAAAAATTAAAAAGTCTCTTGTTTTTCAAACCAATACAAGAGATTAAGTCTTGTTCTTGCAAAATCATGTCTTATATTGTCTTACGAGAGTCACAAATTTCTTGTCTCGCAATTTTGCAAGACGCATGATTCTTGCGCGACTCTTTCATACAACTTTAGTAACAATGGTGGTTACTCTCGGTCGGGTATGGTCCCGCTCGGAGCTCACAGGTATCGATATAGTCAATTGACGCCAGTGATCGATTAGTAGACGTTACAAAGTATAGAAACGGTTAGTTTGGCATAATAATGGGTATGGATGAAATAAGGGAAACAGAATCGGAAATCTTTGAGTCAAGTGGTAGTTAATAATTAGTTTTAGTTCACCAGAATTATGAACCTAAACTCAATAAACTGTGATCGTAAAAATAATTTTATATGCTGGATGTCTTTTAAATAAAGTATAGTCTTATATTTAAAAGACTTCTTGCCGTAGCAATATTTCTTATCCTGTCTTCGCAATATTTTTTTTTAAATCTTGTCGATTCGAGCTTGCTTTGTCTTGGGAGACCAAGACAGGATCAACACAAGTCACGTTTTATTAAATTTGTGAAAAAAATAGTGGGTAGACACTACTACATTAAATCAGTTCATTGCAAAAGCAAAACTTTTCGTTTACAGTTAAATAAAATACGAAACACTGTCGGATGTTTCGAAGTGCTATAACGTTTCAAACTGTATAAGTATCGACTGTTTGGTCATATACATTGTGTGGTGGTTATAATATATAAAAAACATTAAACGTCGCATATGAAGAAGTTCGAGCTTTACGTATATTTAAATTTAAGTTTTTGCTCTAGTACGATCCTGGATGCAGTGGTTATAAGCGCTTCCATGTAAAACGTACTTGCACTGATAGAAATCTAAATAGAATCTTTCCTTTAGGAGACAATTTTTTGGCACTAATGCTTGAGGCAGCAATTTGTGCATTTTCTCGTATTTTTTACCACCGTTAGTAAGTATTTGAGGAATCTCAAGTCTGTCCGTCGCCGACACACAGCCTCCCCACAAATTGTGAAATGTCAGTGCGGTGCGAGTAAGAAAAATTAAAACGATGACTAGGAAAATATCCCCGCTGATCACTATAATTAACTTTTGAAACTTTCAAATATCAACAAAGAAATTAAAACTGCTTAATAATAGTCTTAATGAACGTCTACCTCGGACCCCGATTGATTCCTACTCACTATTACAAAACTACGGTGCCCTTTCGACACTCGCCGACATAATGCTCTTGTAATTAACGGAGTAATACGCTCTGATCACATCTACAAAGGAGAAGTGATCCGGTTGATGTAGAAAAGGTCCGCACGCTGCAAGAAACTAATTTCTAAACTTTTGTTAGATAATATTTGAACTCTGTTATTAATCAATTAACTAGGAACTTCATCAGTTAGTGTAGTAGGCCGTGAAATGTATACAAAGATGCAACTACACTCCAATCAGTTTAAAGAGGAATCTATTTCGAGAGATATTTTCTGATTGATTCGGCGTGAAAACCTTAATGGATTAAAAACACATCAAATCTGGGTACTATGCGCATATTTTAGTCATGTACGCATTTTAACTATGTACACATTTTTAGCTATGTACGAATTTTAGTGAAAGTGAGAAATCATAGCCGTAGTAAAAAGAAATTCGGGAAATATCTCTAAAGTCACCTAAGCTATCAATAAAAATTATTTTGACACTCTGTTTATTGAAAATGATTTTCCGAAATTAAATGTGGAATAACAAAAGTCCGATTATCCACTGTCCAAGGAATGTGTGGTTAATGGCTTGACCTACTAATTTGTAACATCCTGTATATTGTCATTTTGAAACATTGAAAATTTAACGTATCTACTTGTAAGGTTTTCGACGTATTTAGGACTTACATTTCGTATTGTAAATCTTAATCTTCTGAATCCAGATTAAAAATCAAAATTGTGCTTTCAAGGCGGATGAAGATATTTCCATTCATCCGAAACGTACTTCGTAAGCCGCAACACATGATTAAAATCGATTATCCCCAGCCGATTTGCAAACCGCAAAGGAAATCATTCAATGGACTCTCATAAAAGACTCTTCGACACTTATCAGATTTCGTAACACTATACAACGGAGTTAATCGACTGAAAAATAGTTTTAATTTAATTTTTTTTATCTCGGCACCGAAGAAGGCTGCTAGCATGTGAAAGATAATCAGTCAAAAAATGACTGGCATGGGTGGTCTTTGTACCACGGTGATAGTCACACAGTATACCACTTTTATGTGTGACATGGTACAAAAAAGAAACCTATGATTACCTGTAGGGTATGGGAATTGTCGTAGAAGAAATTTTAAATTGGTATATGACAAGGTTAAAAGAAACGAAATATATTTCGTAAAAAATACGTCGTAGTGTGTACTAAAACGAAACAGATTGCTTTTCACAAAACTATAAGATAATGTATTTTTATTACACATTTTTCTCAAAATTATAGATCGAAATTATTAGCAAAATAATTTATGGACAAATAATAGCGCGGTTGGTAATTGTGTGTTTACAACAATTATGGCAACAATGAACGCATTTGATTTTGTTGGTATTTGTACCTAACAAATGACATTTCGATGAGTTTTCGAAATAACTTTTTTTTATTCACTAATATATCGTATGTAACATCTAGGAAAATTTACGATTTTCTTAAATTTGTGTGTACAGATCTTCGTCATGATCTGCAATATCCACACGCGTAAAGAAATCTTGTATTTTGTTGGATAAATAACTACTGCCACTTTCCTCTTTTGTTAAAATATGAATACAAGTTTATTTATCAAATATAAAGGATAAGATTGTGGATATTTAAAATAAGGGTTTTAACGAATACAATGGAGTGTTTATTTTACCTAAAAGTAGAATAAACCAAAGATAAATAATTATTCCACTCACGTTTAATTCTATAGAACTTATTCTTCGCAAAATCGCAAAGGAAATAGTACTAGTTTAACAAAACCTAACAAAAACAAAGCCAAATTAATCTTTTGAGAATACAGTTTCAGGAAATACATAATATACAGGGTGATTCAGTCATAATGTCATTAATTTTAACCACGTGTTTAGAAGGTCTAAGAAAAACAGAAAATCGAAAAAAAAAATAATTTTTTTATTTTTCATATACTATTATTATAAATATGTATATGTACGAAATCAATAAAATCCAAGAAAATACAGGATCATGCTGAATTTTCTTATAACAACTGAATTTAACAATAATATTAACTTAGCTATGCAAAATGTTTTGGCAAGTACAAGTTTCATACTTCCTGAAGTCAAATCTCATTAAAAGCAGTTTAATAAAGCAGATGTATTAGCTTAGCTGTTTGAATTTGCATTTGAAAATTTATAATCAAAACGGTACACTGCATTTTATTAAATAAAAAGATCATCGTATTACACTTATTTTGCCCTATCTCGTCTAAAAATTAATGGCATTATGACTGAATCGCTCTGTATAAATAATCGTAAGGTAATATCACAACATTTACAAATTTTAGTACAGAAATATTCTTTCTCAATTTAAATATCTTGATAGTCACCTAAATTTGAAGCCTTTCCCAATGAAAACAGCGTAAACTATTATTGACGGATCAGTTAAATGCCAGGACAGGCAAAGTAAATTAAAATCAGTTGTATTAGATACATACAAAGAAGTCAATTCCTTATCTTAAACGAATTTCAAACAGCTCTCTAAATATTCTCCTTGACGTAAAAATAAATATGCAAGTACGTTGCAGCAGGTGCAGTGGAACAGCAAAAATGTATAGCACCCGAGGAAAATGTTTCTTGAAGGCTTCTATTTCCCTTGTTGTCTGCCGTATCAAAGCAGAGCAACATTTTAATAGAAGACGGGTGAATAGCTCACATCAGACGTAGAATTTATCGCATCGACTTCTCATTTTAATATACATGGAGTTTTTTAATAAAAAACCCCCACCATGTTATCAAATTAATTTCGCGATGATCTGTGTTGTTTTCTTCATTTCCCCCTACCTGCACCTGTATATTAACTTTGCATACGTCGCGTAACGCACCGCAACCAGAGTTGCCAACTCGATAGATTTGGTAGAATTTAACACTGATATAGAGGTGAAAATTTAAATCTAGTGGTTAATGGAATTTATAGAATATTTCAGTAATGAAAAAGTTTTTATTAACACATTAAATTACCTCAATATATCATGAAGATGTTTTAAATTAAAATTTTCTCATTAAACCGAAGGGAAAATAATCACTGAAGAATTTGGTGTTCACAGACTCGGAATTTCAGTGAATTCCGTGCAATTTCGAGGAATATAATAATTTAAAAGATAATTTATCTTAAATACATTATTGATTGTACTTCCAAAATTTTAATGTTATTGAAGGAACTCCAATTCCAGGAATTTCAAGAATTTCATTTATGGAATTTCGTTGAAATTTTGGCGCTATACCTGGAATTTCGACATAATTCCTGGAATTACGAAGAATTGGTATAATACCGGGTATCCCGAAATAAATTCAACATAGAGCAAGAGTAGATCCCTGGCGACAAAATAATGCGATGTTGCCAAAGTTACCTTAGTCAAAAGTTGATACTTAAAAGATGCAGGGTGTCAAAGTTGAAATTTTATTTTCCATATTTGTAAATCATTTAAAAAAATACCAATATTTACATACATTTTGGAGATCAAGGGTTTTTTGGGACGAGAAATTCAAATTTGTTTGTAATTTTGACGTCAGTAATAGAGGGCGCCACTTATGGCACATCATGCTGCTTTTAAATGATAGAACTTTTTTGCGGCCTAGTGTATCCATCTGACTATTGAAACAGTCGATTCTCCTACCTTTTTTATCTGAGAAGGTATACCTTGCTGATACCATTAGGTATTTGAAATATTCAGTGCACAGGGAAAGAGCCTTTTCCGCTAAAAATACAGGAAATGTTACTTGAAAAAGTTATTCAGAATGGTAAATTGTGATGACATGCAAGATTGTTACATTGTTGAAAATTCGGTTTCATAAATCCTTGCTGATCTTCTTGTAATTTCTTTTTAATCATCAGTTTTTGGCTAAGTTTGGCAACATCGCATAATTTGGTCGTCGGTGATCTACTCTTCCTCTATGTTGCATTTATTTCCGGACACCCTGTATTGGAAGTTTTAGTGTACACAATTTAACCAGCGACTTCTCCCTCGTAAAAAAACGCTTTAAATGTTTGTAGTTCTCACAAGAACTAGTTTTTGTTTCAGTCTAAAAGACAAATTGATTGAAAAATACTGGTAAGTGCTTCTAAATTGCACAGCAATTTGATCTAGGGCCCTAGTTACTGATGTTTCTTTGGTAATTTCTTAAATACATTTTAAGATAATTATTAAAGATACTTGGCAATCCAATCAAGGACGGTATGAGACATGCACTGTTCTACACGAGCCTATCCATGACAGGAAATCAGAAGTTTGCTATCACAAGCGCTCATCGATTCCTTTAAATAGTTTCGCAATCGCCTCATGGATTTTTTCGTTTGAAAAGTGGTTAGTCATGAACCAACCAACAATGAGTTTGATATAAAACACATTTAAGAATGAAGTAGCAAAAAGCGGCTCGATATAAACAACGTCGGCGCTATGTATTATGACTATGACGCACAAAATGGCATAAAAAAGACAACCGGATCGAATGGATCCATCGCCATCTGCCAGACGTCCGTAACAAACAAATTCCTGTCAGACCGCATACCGCTATTATTACTTACCTTATTAAATTATCCAGCGTCGGAGCTCGATGTTTATTCAAATTTATCTAATTTAGCGGGTAGTTGTGCCAATTTATCAACTGTTTAACTTTTATATACACAATTGCCGCATCCGTTCGAGAGTGGTACTGTTTCGAATATTACAGAGACGGGCGGCGATCCATTAAATTTCTGACAAAACGCCTTACATGCATCGCTTGGCGATGTGAGAACAACGAGATTGAGTTACGTTTACAGTAGTAAATCTCTGGAACGGTTACATGGAACTGAATACAGTTTAACATACTAAATCATTCCTCTCAAATATACTTAACGCAAGAGAAATTTCGTATGATAATAACCATATATCTGAATGGAGTACCATCTCACCCGAAAATTATCGAAGTCTATAATCAAAATAAGCGAAATTTTGTGAAATTTTCTTCAAGCGATCGAAAGATGAGAAAAAAAAATGTGATTTATTTCTTCAATTTTGACACTATATCTTTGTTATTATTGATTTTGGTGGATTTTTGGATTTTTTAGGATAAGCTAAAGTAAATCGACTTATTTTGGTCGCAGTATTATGCTGTTACAGTACGGCCCATTACTTACGCAACAATTTGACTTTACTTTTAGATAAATTGCATGCATCCTGAGATTTAGATGCGTTTTTCTCAGAAATCATTGCTTCTAGCGACATCAACAAGGTGTACCTTTAACTAGAAAAGATACGGAAAAAAATGTTTCCAGTCCAAAATGAGATACAGTGTAGCACAAAAAAGGCGTAGCGATTTAAAGGGGTTTAAACCATCGTTGGTGGCGCCCTCTAGCAGATACACCAAAATCGTCGACATATTCGAATTTCTAGTATCAATAAACCACCCTATACCAAATTTCATAAAATACGGTCGATGCGATGGAAAAATAACAAAGAAAGTGTGATTTATTTTTTCAACTTTGACAGCCTGTAGATCGAAAAGGAGCAACATTTGGATAAAGCATATTTGTTTTAATCGCTCTATTTTGAGGTCAGCAACATGCCCTTAAGCTCTGTCCCATTACTAATGAATCACTCTGTATTTAAGCGAATAATGTGTGGTTTGTTTAGTATGCAGTTTGTTTTAAGAACATCTGCACATTTTCCTTATATTGTTACCAGCTACCATCAGTTTTTAAAAGATTGAAAACGGTTCAATGAGTAGAAATGAGAAAGGTAGTGAAAGTAGTAGTGGATCATCATAAATAAATCTAGGATGATTTTATTTCTTTTTGTCAATGGATACCCTAATAGTTATAATTAATTTTTGTCGAAATATTTATGACCTGCCTCCTTTTCTCTCATGATCTTCAAATTTTAAGATGTATGTATATGGATCCAAAACATTCAGTAGAACTGAAGCTAAAGTACTAGAACTGAATCCCAAGTAACAAAGAGCTATAGTCTGGGAGCCTTTCCTACAGTATTCTAGGCTGACATTTTCGGTATAACTATGAATTTGACAGTGAATTTAAGAATGAATCTCAGGCGTAAAGCTCAACTAAACATACTCAGATAAGGCTGGCTGCAACAAAGGCATTAGATTTAGTCAAATAGTTGTTTCAATTTACAATAATTGTTAAATGAACTGGCACTTAGGGTGTCAAGATATGAATGAATTGAAATGAAAAAGCAGATGAATGTGCAAAAAAAGAATTTAAAACATTTTCCCTAAAACCAGAACCATCTTTCATAAGGATGTATGCCGCGTTGTTTAGCACAATAAATAATATTGGTCATAAACAATCTGGTCTGTATACGTAATATACATTCCTGCTTTTTTCCTTTAGTCACAAATCACATTTAACCATTTTGACTAAGCACAGCTAGTTTAGGTTACATTAGCTTGTATTTTAACGAGCAGTATCGAAAGGCTAATTCTGACAGTCTTTAGACAGTTTTTAACCATTCTTGAGTTATATCAGTAAGGCCCAAGAGCTCTGAGATCAGTTCCAGCAATTTGTTGTGTCCTAAAGTGTTAGCAATAGCCGCTTGTCTTAATCTATACCCTGGTATTTTTGATTGACAAATATCTGTCCCCTCTCTACTTCTAGCATTTAATACCTCCTGAAGTAGATCCAAGAAGCAAAGGTCAGAGTAGCACTAAGAAAGATCGTCGTCCATTTAGTACAGCACATGGACGGTAACTGCTCACCGTCGGCAATTTTGCATTTTTGTGCATGATTATATGAGCAGCAATATTCGATATGACACTTCAAATGCGTTATTGTATAATAGATTCGTTTTCTGAAGGCGAAGTAGGCAATAAAACGTTGGTGGAACCCGACATATACCTCTGAGCCCTCTCCACTTGTTTGTAATATCCTGCTCAGGTACACCCCTTAATAAGGTACGACGTACGACTAACGTTACGGAGAAATCACCTGCACTAGAGAAAGACGGCCAATAAGCTACTTCTTGTCAAAAACAGACGGTTGAACACAGCCGAACTTGGAATAGTTGGAATGTGTTGATCATTCTACTGCGTTGTGTTGATTCTTCTGTTGTGGTGTGTTTGTGATACAGTTTTAAGGAAATTTGAAATTGGCTCATCGTGAAGTCTTGAACGAGCAAAATAGCAACTTGTGTTTATTGTTTTGGGAGTTTTACTATCATTGATTATGGAAAAATTTCCCAGCCGACTCTAGTAACTTACATCTAGGGATAATTGAGTACCGCCATAACTGCACTACTTTAATCTTTCCACTGCACATGCATTCCTAAAGACGTCCTTCCTAGCATAATTTGGACTGGCCCGCCAGCTACCACCCATTTATACCTGTCAGAAGCAGGTATAAGTTGAAATGAAATAAATGTATACATTTCGTCTCACCAGTGTTTTATTGTCCACTTCGTCTTCCGACAACGATTGTACTTTATATGCATATGATATTGGTAAGTTGACTGCGAGCTGTTGCTGTCCATGTGCAGTGCTGTTAAAAAAGCGACGGCTTTAAATCTCGTTATTGCATTCAATTCCGTAAACATGTCGCTGGTTTCTGTAATACGAATGTTGTAAAATATTATTTTCATAGGTAGCTCCGAAAATAAGAGTAAACGATGATGAAAAAATAATCTTTACTTTCATAAAATCTAATTTCCTCTTTTCGTGCTAGCTTGTTACATTGTCAACGTGCATAACAACGTATTATTAGCAGTTTATTTTCGTCTTAACCTTCCCTTTTTTTCTCAGAGCTTTAATACAGCATTTATTATCCTGTTATTACGTCTCGGCTTCATTCAGTTCGTTTTCACGTTAACCTTGGCACAGGATATATTAAGACACAGCAGCAGGTGTAAACGGTAGGTAAAGTTGTAACATAAAAATGCTAAAACATTTCGAGTTCTTTTAATTTACATTCTCGAATTATTTCGTCGTGTTCTGGATCTTTTTTTTCACGTGGAACTGGAATCCTCACGATATATTAATGACATGAATATAAAGTGTATTTTTTTGGGACTTCCACTCAAGAGGAACGACGAAATTGGTGAATTTTAAACACAGCCTTCATCCGACCAACATTACTTGATACAGTTATGTTGTACGAAATATTTGTTACTGCTACAAAAAGTTTCGTAACTTTATTAGTTTAATAAAATAATAATAATGGTTAGTTTAACAGCAGAATTTAATTTAAAACATTTTTTTTTCTCTTGTTATTAATTAAAATAAGATTTTAATAGCTTGTTAGAAGAAATCAATTATTTCTGTTTCTGTTTGTTGTTTAAAATGACTGGAAAATTTACATTTAACGAACAAATTGACATGTTACTTGTGTTAGAAAAACTGTAGAAAAAGCGTCGAAGAATATCGCAGGAGATTTCCAAAACGAATGATTCCCCATAGAGAAACATTTTATAATGTTGAAAGACGGGTTCAAGAGACAGTTCTAGTGTAAAGGTACAAGATGAAGAAAATATTTTGCAAAGTGCAAACAGTTGAAGATGAACCGCAAAAGTACCAAACTCGAGAAACTGGATTATCAATAAGTTCTGTACGTAATCTAATACATCCATATCACATTCAAAAAGTGTAAGAGCTATTGCCTCAAAATTTAGATCGTGACCTTTTGCTAGTTTATCTGCATCAGGATATTAAATTTCACAAAACATTATTTTCACTGATGAGGCTTTTTTCACTCGTAGAAGATGTAAACCGATGTAAACCTCTATGCAAGAACTCATTCAACGTGAGTTTAAGATAAATGTTTGGGCCGGTATTACTGATCGTTATTTGATTGGACCAGTTATTTTGCCAAATCGATTAAATGGCGAAAGTTATTTGGAACTTCTGCAAAATACTCTCCCTGATTTAATCGAAGATTTACCGTTGCAACTTAGACTAGAGTTGTTGCTTATGTATAGCCTCATTTTAGTTCCACTGTTAGAGGCATTTTGAATTTTAAGTTTCTAAAGAAATGGTTAAGACGAGGAAATAATTGTCCTCAAAATTGGCCATCACGATCGCCAACTTCAACAAATGTGTTTATTTTCTTTGGGGGATATAATAAAAATAAAATTTTGAAAAAAAAAATCATGTTAAAACCAAAGTGTATAGCTTTACAAAAAAGCAGTTAGTTAAATGAATATTAGCTTGTACATACGTTCTAAATAGGTTAATTACAACATGTCTCCAAAGTACTTCTTTACCATCCAAGGTTTCAATTGGGTGTGAAAATTACACACACCCACACGTTTTTATGGAAAACAAACAGTATTTTACAGCTTACAACGTTCACACAGCAATTATTTTTTACTGTTATTAACTCACTAGCGGCTTCTTTAACATACTTTATGAGAAAATATGAAATAAATTCACAATTCCAAAATCTGAACGACGTAAGATTCTACAAAATACCTCCAAGAAATATTTGCAGTTATTTTTCTCGATCATATCTTGAGTAAAACTACAGAATACTGTATCGTACGAAAGCTTTTTTAAATTCAGTTTAGCTCATTTTGTATGTAATTGCAATGAATAATATACAATCAGTTTTGGGACTAATGTAATTAGGTAGTGATTTGACGGTTATATGACTGAAATCTCAAAACCAGTTTTTACCCAAACAATTATCTTAATTATTAACGCAATTTGTTAACCCGCATCTCTCAAGTTTTCTTCTGAATGACTTGCCCTTATATAATTAGATTTTAAAACTTCTCGACAAATAATTTACAACTGTAGGTATATGTTTTAATGGCCAATACGAACATTTAAAGTATGTAACTATGTCAATTTTTTATTAAATATTATTAAATAAACTTAAACTGATATTTTTAGTAACATACATACTATATTTTACACTTTTTTAGTTAATTATTCAGGGCGTTCTGAGAGCCTGTGCCACTATATTATTCCTTTTAGATTTTCCTTAATTTTTTAAAAATGATTAGCGATTTTAAAAGCCTTTAGCCTTCGATTATTTTTAAAAAAGATGTACATTTTTGAGAAAACTGGGTTTAACGTATTAAACTTGGAAATCAAAACATACATTCTAAAAAATTATTAATTAAAAAATGTATTATTTAATATTGTCTAGTAAGTAGCCGTCTGGTGGATGTTTCAAAAATAAATTTAAAAAAAGTGCTTTGTTTATGCTATTGCTCACATTGATGTAGTTATTTTTCTATTATATTATTTTTTAAATGTTGTCTTTCTTTCATGTTGTCGTATTTCTCTGTTTTGTGTTTTATACCATTTTATGAAAACGACCTTACTAACATTTTAAATTAATGATTTGTTGGAATTTATACAGGGTATAACTCTCTTTCACGATGGTGCTCCACCGCATTTTAGTGCTAATAACGAGGCTTCTTGAACCAGCAGATCCCGAAAAGATGGATAGAACGAGGAAGCAACAATTGCCCAGAAAATTGGCAACCAAGATCACCAGATCTTTAAAAGAATTTGCTTATTTTACACCGGTTGTATCTGAAGTAGATTTATGAACTCGTATAAATAATAAATGCAACTCCATAACTATGTTAATGACAAAGTAAAGAATCTAATTTAATGAAATTGCTTTTTCTTGATGCTTTTTTGTAAATGTCAAAAATAAAACATGAAAGCATAGCTTACTAGTCAAAAAACTGCATATTGAATAAGAGTTTTAAAATAAACATTCCTGTAATACTGGTAAAACTATTTAAGTAATAATTGCCATTCTGATAAAAAAATCGATATCATTTTAAGGGCGCCCTACCCCTAGTGCGGCCCTTATTTGGGTTTCCAACAAATTCATATTTTTACCAATTAAAGATAACAACAAACGCAAATTATGTACCCAATTTGGTTGCTCTGTGTTAAAGCATTGTTGAAATATTATTGTTTTTCAAAATTTAACACTAATCTTCAGAGTCCAATATATATTTAGCGGTTCATCCCAGAAAAAAAATGTTATATAACAACGGGGTATATTTTAAGGTCCTCTGCACGTAACTGCTCTGTGTGGTACAGTTATAAAACACCCTGTATATTCAGTTCCAAGAAATAATGTAACGGCACAAACACTCAATAATTATCATAAAAAGAAATGATATAAAACTTAGTTTCTGAGGCCTACAACTTCTATAAGGAGGCAATATTGTATTTAAGTTGATTTAAATCACATTATTTTTGTTCAAGGAGACCTAGTCTTTATTGAACACCTTGTATAGGTACATTGCATATACTAAAAATAAGTACGCAAAAGGCCCCAACCAAATATGAAAGTATTCAGCTGTCGTCTTCGTTTTCAATAATTGCCATCTACTTCCAATGTTCCATTGGCATTATCTTTCAACGGACGGGCGAACAAAGCGCTGTACCTAAAATTACCACGTCAAGTTATCCGAAATTCATGAAATACATTGAGATGCATATAATTCTCATCCCAGACGCATTCATCCTATGTCAGATTAATAACAGGACTACGTGCTTCCACATTTTAATGCCAGTTTATGTCCTCAATTCTATATAAAACGTCTTTGTAGCATTATGAATTGAACGGCCAAACAAGCCTTTCCAAACGGGAGAAAATGCTACTAAGTATAACGCATACTTTTTATATTTATAATAGCTGAATATACACAAAACTGCAATGGTCATTTCCTTTAAATTGGTTATTCATAAGGTGTCAGTATAACTTTTAGATTACGGATAACGTGCAAAGAAAAATTACAGAATAATAACATAATGTGACTAGATATACAGGGTATTTTTACGCCTGTGTGTTATAATTTTAGGTTTTTTTCTTCCTAAATCATTTTAGATTAAAAGATTTACGACCAAAGTTTCTTAGATACAGGATATTAAAATTCAGGAAAATATTAGATTTTTATTCAGATATATCTAAAGATGTCGCATTCTACACTGAGGAAAATATCCTTTAGCCATTATATTGATTATTTCTCCAATACGTTATCTTAGTTGCCTTAGTAGAAGAAGTGAAATATGTACCTATTGAACGTAAGGAGGTGCTCTATTGTTTTAGTAAAAGATCGACTTGTGGTAAAATAATTTATATTATGCTTGGTACGTGATATTGTAACACTAACACGAAATATTCCAACGATAATCTGAGTATCTGGGATACCTCAAGGATCACATCTTGGTCCGTTATTTGTCATAATTTACATAAACAACATTAGAGAATATTTTAAATATAGTAAAATTTTGCTATATGCAGATGATTTAAAAGTATATATTAAGTAATATAAATAATCCATCTGACTGTGATAGACTGCAACATGATCTGAACTGTTTAGAGATATATTGTAAGCAAAACGGTTTATTTTTTAATCATTGTGTCAACCCATAACAGTTACTAGAAATTTTAATAAAATTACTTGTCAATACTTTATTAATGATCAAATACTAAATATAGTGTCACATATTAAGGATTTAGGGGTAATTTTGGATTAAAAATTGTTGTTTAATACTGAAAGAGAGACCTTAGTTAATAATGCTTGTAAAATGTTAGGTTACCTTAAAAGGCAATGTAAACCATTTAAAAATATTAATTCAATTGTGTCCGTTTATAATTCCTATAATATAGGAATTAATATATTATATTAAGCAGGTTGAATTCCGCGTCTCCTGTTTGGTCCCCCAATGTAATATTTATAAAGCCCGTATAGAACATATACAAACTAAATTTATAAGATATCTATCTTTTAAAACAAATTATTTTATTGAAAACGATTATTGTCAAGCCCGCCAACATTTTAAATTAATTTCTTTGGAAAGTCGTAGAATATTTAGTGACTTAGTTCTGTTATTTAAGTTAATGAATAATGTAGTAAATATTCCTGGTGTTCTTCAAGATACTTATTTTAACGTACCTTGCAGAAATCAAGAACTTTTTTATGTGCCGTTTAAACAGACAAGCTACTGCCAGAATTCTCCACTGTGTAGAATGTTTGTTGAGTGCAACAGATATTGTATTGACATGATATCTTCAATATGACTGACCAGATTTAAAACATGTACTACCTATTTAACGTATTAAGCTTATTTATGTATATTTGTATTTCTGTGTTTTTTTTTCATTACTTTTTTGTTCCTAAAACGTTTTATCTATTTTCTTTTTTATTATTATGTGAAGGCTCTTGTAGGTGTTTAGACCTGTTGTATTCCATATGTGTGAATAAACAAACAAACAAACAAACAGATAATGTAGATTATCTTAGCAAAACTTTTTTATTGGTCCATTTCTCTCAGTGTGTAGGTTCATAAAACGTAGGTTGACAACATAATTAACCAGAGACATCAAAATCAGGATCGCAGCAATTCCACACCATTGAATAATTTGAAAATTAAAACAAGCGCATTTGATTTTCAATTTTTGTACTGTTATTATCTTTAATCCTTGGTTTATTAACACTAGACAAGACAAAAAATCTTGCATAATTTGAAAAAGTCTTGAATTGTCTTGCAAAAACAAGAATGTCTTTAAAATTTGCCGTTAAGACGTAGATTTCGAAAACATTGTGTGTTCATAATGAATAAGATCTTGAAATTTTACGTAAAATATGACTCACTTTTTCTCGCTTTCTAGAAACTTGTCGAACTCTGCGGACATTTTACAGCACAGGGCCTTCCTGTTATGCGAAGAGGAACAGTTTGTGTTGATCATGTGACCATCTGTAAAGGAGAAAAAATATTAATTATTTCATTGACTTACACAGGATATGCTCGTCTTAAAAATTGTTAGTACATGTGTGGCTATATATAAAACACTTTTTTCTCATTAAAGACGTAATGAGATATTACTTATGTGACAATGACCTTAGGTTAGTTTTTATCAACATATCTGTCATGCTTCCTATGCAGCAGTGTCCCTGCCATATTGCTGAAAGATAAATATACACGGTGAATTTAAAATGTCTACATATATTTTAAACGGTAATCTCGATTAATCAAAGAAAAACAATTTTTTAACAAATATGCCCAAGAAAACTTCTTGAGAAGCACTGCTGTATTTATGCATAAATAATTGGGTTC
Organism: Monochamus saltuarius; assembly: GCA_025584915.1. Lineage (NCBI taxonomy): Eukaryota > Metazoa > Arthropoda > Insecta > Coleoptera > Cerambycidae > Monochamus > Monochamus saltuarius. The sequence goes on from CM046725.1 coordinate 19,570,345, forward strand.
TTGTCGGCAAAATGTGTGTTGATGCTGCATTTTGACAGTTGTCAACAACGGACTTGTACAGCATTTTTTTTATTTCATAAATCGAACGCATAAGTGAAAAATAATGGATCTGCAAAATATTAGAAATTTATTCGACCTTAAAATTAATTACAAATCTCCAGTGCGCGAGAATAAGAAATTGGGAAAAGATCAATGTTAACTTTGTCATTTTATACCATTACTTTTTTGAGTATATAAAGTTATAGTAATACTTAGAAGCTATATAACTTCATTTTATAAATCCTAACTTAAGTGTGGAATGACACGAAATAGAAAAAATATTTAATATGCTTTATAACTTTGTCCTTTATTCCCTATATGTCTGCCTTTATCTGTATTAAAGTATTTCGTAAACATGGACCTCTGGTAGATTGTCAAAATCAGCTTACTAAATTCAATTTCAATTGAACATGTACTAAAATATATTTACAACACAGTAATGAAACAACATAGCACATTTTAATCTGATGGGGTATTAGAGTGTTAGCGGTAGATCTCCTAGTTTAGAGTTGCGTATAGTGACGTCACAAGGCAACAAATAAATCATGAAATGTTAAGGGCGTAATAAAAAAAAGAAATTTGATGAAACAAGCCCATTGCAGCAAAACCTCCAAAGCCTATATAATAATGCCGCCACAGTTGATAAGTATTTCTGCTATTAAAAAAACAAAATAGGTAATACATTATGCTTGACCTAGTATTTGCTACCAATTTTTATTACCTGCGTTTTTTCCAATGATTCTAACCAGATCTAACGTAAAAAAATAAAGCTCCGCAATAGATTCTTCTGTGGCTGTTCGCGTTACTCAGTAAACGATACCAGGTATCATAAATAACATCATAGTTATCGGCTTTCTGTATGTACTTTTTTTTCATTGGAAGGCGGAAATGGCGATCCATTTAGTGATGAAATAAAACATAATACACGTAACGCATCATTACCTCATCCGCTATCGTCGCAAATTCATTTAATTTATTTCTGGGACGTATTTCATGAATAAAAATATTCCTCTATTCCCAAGCGAGCAGGTGTGCTGCAGCATGAACGAAAATTTAAAAATTAATATAAATAAAACTTAAATCGTGCATTCTCGGGATGCCGCTTCAGACGGTAGACCTGGAGGAATAAATATTATTTATACGTTCTGAAGACCTCGCAAGATATAAGGTGTCTCAATAGTGTAAAGAGTTAGAAGTAGTAACGTAGTCTGTTGTTCTGTTTCAAACTTACGGTGACTGTACCTATAAGAATCAAATAGTAGTAACAATGCATTATTATAAATTGCTTACGAAAGAACACGTGAAATAATGCGTTTGGTAAAAATGCATTTGGTCATAAAAAAACTTCCAAAAAAGGTTTACGAGCAAAGTTTTCTCTAGGGTATACGGAAGTTACCAAAATGCTAATTCTGTCTCTACCAGTTTCGTGTTACTGCTTCTTAAATTAATAGGCTTCTTGTTAAATATTCTGCAATTTTTCTGAGCCCGATATGAATTATACTCAGCGTGGTCTTCAGTGTCATACTGTAAGAAATGTCAACTGCTGACTGTGGTAACTACTGAAATAGTTCTTATAAGTTCATCTGCTTTATGTGCTTATGCCGTTATCGTATCCGTAAACCATACCACGATCGTTCTTTCCAGTATAGAGTACTGCACCATTTGCTATTTGTACTCATTCTAGACAATAGGGTGTTTCTTATAGAATGTGATTCTCCAATCTTTCTTTTCTGATGAGATGAAGGGGTTTCTGATCTATAGAAGTAAATGCTACCTCTGGGGTCCCCCAAGGATCGGTTCTCGGCCCGCTATTGTTTCTAATCGTTATTAATGACATTGTCCGGAACCTGAATTGCAAAGCCCTTCTTTATGCAGATCACCTCAAATGGTATCTGTCTCTGTCAGATATTAATGACTGTATCCAGCTTCAATCAAACGTGGACGTGGTTCTAATTCGTGTTCTAAAGATATATTGCCTTTGAACTTCTCGAAGTTCAATTGTTGTGTTTTACGAGGAGGAGTCAAACCTATTTCTTTTAGTTTCAAAATGGATCGTTACCTAATTAGAAAATGCAATAGTTTCAAAGATCTCGGGATAATCTTTGATGGTAAGCTTAGTTTTGTTGAATTAATAATAATAATTAATGATATATAACTTGAGGCATATAGAAATCTCGGCTTTGTTCTAAGAAACAAGACAGATTTCTGAAACTGATACGACTTGCTGTTCAATGCGTTCGTTTGACCAAAACTGGAATATGGGTCACTAGTATGCTGTCCCACTTATCAAATCAATGTTAAAGAGTTAGGCTCCATCTTAATGACCTAAGTACACGTTGTATGTGTAATTCAATTTTGAAAACCTTTTATTTTTCCAGCCTAAAGCTAATCTGTTAAATTTTCACCTTTGTACGTAATGGATAGGCAAATGCATAATTCGGTGGACATTTTTCATTATACTATTAGATGCATTAAACAAAAGGTATTTACAAATTAGCAAATCATGTAACTTTACCTGTTTTACTAGAAGTTTGATTTTTCTTTTATTCGGTTTCTTAGTTAGTAAAAACACAATTTCAAGTTAACTACAGTTTCCAGTTTTCACTCGAAATCTCCTTTTCTTGTTTTGAGACACCTCGTACCACAACAAACGTAATAACTGAAGCATGAAGACAGACACGCAGCTGCATAATATTGGCGGATACTTTCGTTCCACCCAAGATAGCAACTGCAGGAAACGGTCCGATTAGAGATCTCCTACATTGTGCGCTCTTGGGAATTTTACTTTCTGCTTCTTCTCTAATTAAAAGAAGAGAGACGTGAAGGCAGGTGTAAAGCGAAATGCTAATTACAAGCGAGATCTCTCTGGCTAAATTTATTGCCAGCGAAGTCGTTCGCCGCGTTTGTATCTGTAGGTTATCTATCCGCTTTGACTATTTGACAGGCGACGGTTTTATTTGTGAATAATGAAATAAATTTTAAAATGTGGTGTCTCAGATTTCAACACTATATGTATTCATATACTAGAGAAATATTCTCACGGCAGTTAGAGAACATAGTTCACCGCAGAACAAAATTAACTTTGATTAAACTGCAGAGTACATTTAATTTTTTCATAAAAATTTAAAATTTTCTATGTAAGAAGTACGAACAAGCGCAAGGTGAGACTTAACAAATTCTTCATAGACACATTCCAAATCTGCGTCTAGAATTACAATTTTAGGTTAGGTATACGGCAAAGTTCATGGTACTACAATGAACGCTGAAGGTTGTACGTGAATCATTTAACAAGTAAGGTACAGGTACATACGAATATTACATAAAAATCCGTTAATAGAATACGTAGTAGACAATGGTATATTTAGAAAATCCGGTAAGCATTTAATATGTCTGCAGTGGTAATATCAATTATTTTCCTACAGTTTCTAATTTCAAATTGCCTCTTAATTTTTGTGAAAAATATTTTTTTTAGAAAATACACTGTGCCCCATATAAGGTGGAAACACCTCTGTAAAATTTGCATTTATTATCCAATTTGGTTCGCGATTTTTTTAAAGATAGAGAACTTACAACTTTATTTTGGCTCACAATATGAAATTCCATTGTCTATAATCAAGGCCTACTTTGGTTTTTTTCGATGTCAAAATTATTATTGATTATTTGCCAAATTTGACATCGAAAAAAAGCAAAGTAGGCCTTGATTATTGACAATGGAATTTCATATTGTGAGCAAAAATGGAGTTTTAGATTATCTATCTTTTAAAAAAAAGCTCGAACCAAATCGGATAATAAATGCAGTTTTTACAGAGGCGTTTCTAATCTTAAATGGGCCACACAGTATATGCGCCATTTTGTCTATAAAAAAATGTCTCTGTTAACTTTTTCAAAATGCTGTGTACGAAATTAAACTAAATATTTCAATACATAAATAAATACATTTATAAACCACCTGAAATTAGTTAAGAGTTGAAGGTCTTAGTAAATCTATTAACAAATTGTCAGGTCTGGTTCTGCAATTTCCCATTAATTAGATGTGTTAATTTTATCGTTTATTTTGTTTGTATTTATCTCAAAAGTACAATAATACAAAATAAAAGATTCATGGCCACTTGGTTTTTATTTAGTTTTGTTATTTTGTTACATTGCTTAGAATAAAGTAATAGACATATTTAGATTTACTATTAAAAGAAAAGCGACATTATTGTAAACCAAATTTTTAAGATGCACTGTTTCCCACAATTTTACAAATATATCTCGCACGTTGCTACATTCTGGAGAGGTATATTTGACATTTTCGTACACTAGCGTCAAGGTGCGTTATTAACAGAAGCTTTTCCTTGACCACAGACGTTCAGTACTGTATATGTTATATAAAACATCTAGCACTACTAATATGGTGTCCATCTATATTTTTACAATTATACTGATTATTATTATAAAAAAATAACATGTACGCTCCTTAAGACCAAATCTGTGACTCTTAGAAGTCATTTACCTTTCAAACATTTTTAGATGAAGTACGTATACTAGTGAATACAGATATCTATACCGATTATCTAATTTTTCTTCGACACTATTGTTTACTTAGTCATCAGATTCCAAAGCACACTGCATCTGTTTGCAAACATTTCCCTATATGAATTATACATGAACCACTATTTTTAGACTTAATTTAAATATAGTACTGACTGCAAAAATATCGTGTAATATAATCTGTCAAATGAAATATTATTTTAATACTCACTCGTTCTCATCTGATACTCTGGATCATCCGTGTCGGTAAAAAACCATGTCTGAAAAAAAATAAGTGCAATGAATTTAGGACAGTCAACTATGGTCTAAATATAAAACAGTTTTGGGAAAAATGAGTAATAGGGTTTGTCCCAAAAAAGAGAGAGAGAAGGTTTTATATTAATTGCTGGCGGTTTTGCATGTTGCTTAAATAGCTTTTATTGTCATATGAGTAAGCGATCAGAAGTTGGACTTCCTGTTGTTTATTTAAATAGTAATTATCTTAATTACTAAAATAGTGCAGTAATTTGATGTCTACTTGGCAAACTTTTCAATTGCTTTAATAAAAATGTTTTTTCCAAGAATAAATAATAGTATGAATGTTTGGTATCAGTTTTTAGTTTTCTGGATAGAGTAGTCATTTTTTGAGTTCCTTCTTTACGCTGTATACAATATATACAGGGTGATTTAGCCATAATGGCATTAATTTTAACCACGTATTCGAAAGGCCTAATAGAGATAGAAAATCGAAGAAAAAATATTTTTACTCGACCTTTTAAAAGAAAAGTAATTTAACCTTTAACCCACAACTCAACTCTTTCAACAAATTTTTGATGATTAAGCTTAAGATTTTGAAGATTACATCGCTCGAGCGTTGAAGCAAAACAGCGTTGTCACATCAGGACCACATTCATAATAATTCATAATAATATTGTTTTAACACATTAGCGTGCTTATTCAAATCTACCACCGTCACTGACAACTCTAGCATTTACTTCCCGAAAATTTCGAGATCTCAACACATATATGGAGGGAAGATGCGTGGAAAGAGCAGTGCGATCACAGACGTGCGATGCAACTCTCAACAGTTATTTCGGCTTGACTTTTGCAAATTTTCAAAATCAAAGTGTTAATCCCAACTTTATTAACAAAATGCTATGGGCGGACGAGTGTTGTCTTGCCCGTGCTGGCATTTTAAACAAATACTACTTTTTAAAAAGCAATAAGTTTCCAGGTATACGTAACTACCAACTGAATAATTAGTTGAATACTGAAAATTCATATTCAATTCTAGTTAATATTAAAAATAATAAATTGTAATAACCTAACATTCGAAAACAATTATTATCCTTATATCTCAATTTGCTTTTATTGGCAAATAAATAATAATTGTTAATAACAATAAGGTAAAGTATCTTATCCATTCAAAATTAAATCTGTTTACTCCTTGTCGTTGAGTACACATTAAAAACGCAGTAAAAACTAGGCATCTGATCAGAGGCGTGCCGGATTGTTATCACTGAATATGTCTCGAACTATTTATTGTCGATTATACGAGAATTTTTTGTGTCACTTACAGTCAGTAATTGAATACAAAAACTTCTCAGCCTCTCTTAATAATTTACCGTTTGTTTACGATGTCCAATACTAGGAAAATATTTAAATTTGGCAACATTGTATTAAACCTACATCGAGTTCATTTGGAAGCTGTGAATAAATCGGAGCCGCCAACATATGCATCAAGAAAAAAAAAATAATCGCGTTTTTATTATACTCATTTTTCCCTATCTACCCCTAAAATTAATGACGTTATGACTAAATGATCCTGTATAACTATCACTAAAAATACTTGCATTGTGCTCCAACATCAGTATTCTATTTAATACAGCTGATAATTGTTTTATGTTTATGCTGCAAACCAGCCAAATTCAATTTAAATTAAGTAATACAACGCCCTGATTCATTTGGAAATGATACTGTGATATTTATACGTCCATAAACCATATCGCAAATCATAACCTACATTTCAAACGCCATTATTTTGATGAGGAAATGTATTACTGCATCATACGGTCCGCAATTATCGAAAATCATCAGATTCGTTCCCATTAGTAAATGTTCGACGCGCTTGTACGTTTTTACTGGATCAATTCCGATATAAAACCATCCAAAAATGCTCGGGTACCTATTAAAATATTCGAAACTCAAGGGAAACGGTGAAGGCATCTACTGTTCCAAATAGTACAAGGCTTTTATTTTATATCTTCTTATAGTGGCAGTGTACGCGCCCACCTATATGAATCAGGGCGTTTGAGTGAGCTTTTTCTTCTTTCTATTAAATGGAAACCATTAGGGGGCACAAAAAGGCTCTGTTACGAGTGCGTTTAATTTTTTTGGAGTGTCTCATTAGGGCAGGTTGCTCGAAGAAGCACTTGAGGAGACAGACGTAAAGTTTCGTGTTTTTCATCACACGACCGCTACCAAAAAATTAACGGCCCTTTAGGGAGTAGTCTCTGCATTGAAATAATAAACATGTGGAGCGGCGAGTGACAGACAGCCCACAGACGTGCCTTAGCACTGCTAAAGGCGACCTCTAAACTTAGGAAATAATAATATCCACAAATGAATTATAAGAAATGGCTTGGCAGAATTTATACTGTTTTTGTGCATAAAAGTCTTAATTGTGTACTAATTTAAAACACTACGCTTTTAAATATGTTTTCGTAAAAGCGTTGCGTAATGGTATTTCGATTGTCGTTTCAGTATCGAAATGACAGTCTTTTAAGCACATGTGCTTAAAACATTTATTTTGGCACATGTGCGTAAAAGTAAAATACAATAATTGAATTTTAAATTATTTATTTATTACAAATATTAATAACACAATCTTTCAAATCGGATAATTGAATATTAGGTGAACATATATTTTTTTCTTCACTTCGTATAACTTCAATGTTGGAAAAGATAACACCTCGGGGTAATGAATTTTTGGAATGAAAGTGGTATTTCCTTCCTCCCCGAGAATTTTCCTTATTATCGCCTACTTATTTTGTATGGAATTTTCTATGTACCCCTCTGCCATAGAAGTCGCCAATTTATGTGTCTTGAGCGTCGATATGTCGGTTTCTGCATCTGCAAGGACGGTTGCAGAACATCGTCTAAAGCACTGCAAAGTATACTCAGTAACATTATTGGGTAATCTAATAAATTCGGCAATATTTTTATGAATTGAACCTATGTTCCTTATACCCACTGCTTGTGTAGTAGGTGATAAAAAAAATCGGTTGTGATCAATGATGGATGAACGTAGACTTGCATATTTGCGGAAAATTTCCAAAATTATGACTCCTATATCTCTCTGTGGATAAATAATCTAGGAATATTAGTTTTGGTATTGGGAATAGTTACTTTAATGAAGGACTTAGCATCTTCAATGTTCTCTGTACGTAAATAAGTTAATTCTTCTCTCCTACAGGCTCTAAATATACCAACAATCAAGACAACTTTTTGGAATAAGTACTTTTCATCATCTGTCTGATTGATAAACCTTTCAACCTATTCCTTGGAAAGTATTTTGAGGAAAGCAATACCATTGGTATATTTACTAATATCCATATTAGTATTCAAATAAACTGTAATTTGCAGCATAGAATAATTACTCCATAATGTAAAGGGTGCACATTTTAAAGATGACTGAGACAAGTACGTTAGAATAACGTTCTCCGAAATATTACATATCTTTTTTCGGCACACCAAATATCAAATCTTGCATAAGTTTTTTTGTACAATTTCTTCGGTTTCTGAGGAATTATGTAAATAAGGCAGTTTTCGCTTCATTTTCTATTTCAGAATTTTCAGTATCACTAGAATCTCAGGGTGCAAAATTCACATTTTAAAACGGATTTTTAGAGATATTTGTTATGAAATTTGACACACTTTCAGTGCAGGTTTGGTCTAAAATATCAAAGCTTGAACAGAAAAAAGAGACCCATCTTTATATAACCTTTTTTTTCTTAATTCTAAACATAAAACCTGCCCCTAGATTTTCTTAACATCATTCTGTAACGCCCTGTATATTCGGTTTAACTTTACATAAAACTACCAAAAATTGTAGATATATAGATACAAACAATTCTGCACAATAAAATGTGAAAAAGAAGTATCTGCATATTTAATTTAGACCGTTGTCGGACACAATTAGCACAAAAAAACAATTATATACGTATTATGTATGCACAGAGTGCAGTGTTATGTCTTTTGACACTTAATATACAATAACTACTATAACAGTATTTATGTGATAAATGTTTTCTTCAATCAAAGTATATACATATAAGGATATTTTTTTAGTAGTGCTTCTACTCAGTTTGAAAATAAGGTTTATTGTTTGTGTATTGATACCAAAAAACTAATTTCTGCAGTTACATAACACCGCACGCCTGGGAAAGCCCCAAACACGACCACAATATGGAAAACGACAAAGAATTCCCGCTTTGAAAACGCACATGCATTATAAGCCAAAACTGTGTAAAACGTTACAGAGAACTAGCAAAGCTTCAGCATATTTCTCACGAGTTGGATGTTTATAATTTTTTTTCCGTTTCATTACACGCCTGTGTTTTCTTTTCGAAGTAATGACATTAACAAGTCTCAAATTAAAAAGGCTAACATCATAACAACATGCTCCAAGGGACGGACCCAAGTACACGGTTCCATAAATGTATATGCACCTACGCTTTGTGTGTGTAAATGCCATTATTTTTCTTTAAATGGGCGAATGTAAACAATCGTGTATAATGGGCTGCTGAAACAGTTAATGTAGACGTTTTTCCTGTTGTCACTTCTGCATTATTTGTTTGCTTTCAACTAAAAAACTTGTTTTACGGTTAATATAACATTTTGTTTTTGTTGCATGCTTCGTACATTCATTTAATCACCAAAAAAAAAATAAAAGAAAGTCCACTTCCAATACAAATTTGGGCATGATTCAAATAAATATTCATCTTGTCTAGATAATCGATCATTTACATAAGTGACATTTATTCGTGAACAAGTTTTTCTACGAATAAATCTTTGTTAGTCATTTACGAATATAACTACGGCTAATATTCGTTAATTTAACTAATTAGAGTAAAATATAGCAAATAGTAGATTTATAAGTTCTATTATAGAGCAGCATAAAATACGTTTGACTATTTTAAACTCAACTTAACTTAACTTAAACTCAAATTAATTACTAAATGTACAACTTTTCAAAACACTATTAAAAAAAACATATTACACAAATGTCGAAAATCATTAGATTTAATCAAACCATTATCACTGAACTGTTTACTAAATATTTAACCAATATAAACGCGTAGGCCAGAATAATTACCACTACCCTTTGCAAACTACCTAATATCCAATTTCATTTTCAGTGAATTATGCGTCAACAATAATATTGCACCACTTTCGAATATTTTACCTGCACAAAGACCTCACTGTGTATTGTATTTCGATGCCAATGGTATTTGCATTTATGTATAAACTATGTTAAGAAATACGTCTAGAGTAAATTCAGCAAAGTATCATATCGCTACTTTGAATCATCAGAATTGTTTATCTTTGAGTTGCGATAATGATAATGCCGTGAGAACGACAATAATAAATACGTACAATAAGCAAATATCCCAGAACAGTGCCCGACTAAATCTAGATTTCTAAAAGTTTTGTGGGAGGTAAATAATTGCTATCTTTTATCGTTCGTTGTTGACTTAGGAGACGGTGGAGGGATAATGAAATTTTGACATTAAAGTATACCTTGGTTCAATGATTTCAATAATCAGGCGAGGACAAGAGAAAAATATGTTTCTATGTTTTAGGAAATTTTCTTGATACGTCGAATGTCATTTTCTGTGACATTTCCTGTGTCTATTAAGTATGAAAAAAACTATACCTTTGAAAGATCGTCGTAAATGACTTTTTATAACAGAAAAACATCTCCATTTTTATATAAAATCTTAAACATTTATCTTATTCCTTCAGAGGTTTAAAAAAATGTGATATATTTTATATTATTTACTATAACTACTTTTTAAATGAAGAAATTAGATTGCCATGAAGCAATCAATTACAATTTACGCAATATTCAACGGTTTTTTGTAACATACTTGAAAGTATTTGTACCTCTTTGTAATTGTAAGCAAAAAATATACATGGCCCTGTTTTCAATTATTACCTCCTAATGAAATAGACAACCATGTACAGTCAACGTTGCCATGGAACCGATGCTCGTTTGTTCTACATTCAATTGTTTTATACTCGTCCTTTGAAATCGCAAGAAAATCACTTACACTGACTTTTACATTTTTTTTTCTAGAAACACAGAAAATGTAAGTGGTAGAATGTAAACGTTGTAGATATCGTTGTACGCAATTAACAGCAATCGTTCTTGTTGTCTTTTTCTGCGTCAAATTCGTCTGCATCTCGGCGTGTGAAAATGACGAGTTTACTGCTCGGTAAAAACGGTGTTTTCTCAAGGAACAGTTTAAAATTGTAATTATCACCAAACTCCGTGTTCAAATATTTCTATAAACCATACTGTGGGGACACGGTAAACAAACTCTTGTTATTTTTATAAGGCGGTCGAATGGATGGTTACCTTACGTAAAATAACAACCGAAAGAGGGTGCAGAGGGTTTGCCTGCTGCTTATGAAACTCATTAAAAATGTCTCGGGTCATTGGCGGAGAGTCGGTGAATAAATAGGGACTATAACCAACGATTTCTTACACTAATTTTGTTTTAAAGTAAAGAATGCATAATAAATCAGTCAAATACAGGTCATATAATCTTATTAATGCAATATTTGCTTTGCAATTGGGTTTATAATTTTGTATTTTGCAAGTATCTTCTAGTGTGAATTGAATTTAGTATACAGGGTGTCTGTAAAAGGTTGGGAAGAAATACTACCACATATTCCGGGGGATAAATATGATGGTCTAAATCAGGTTATTTTAATCCAAAATTTTAGTTTCCGAGATACAGGGAAGTTATAATTTTATTTTAGTTTTTCATCAATAACTTCATTATCAATTGTAGCAAATACATAAAACTTGGTAGAAGGGAGTTTTCTATCTCAAGAAATTGAGATATGGCCTCGAAGTTGCTGTCAATTGTAGAGGGCGCCACTTATAGCCACTTCACATGCATTTAAATTGTCATAACCTTTTTGGACCCTGGTGCATTGATTTCTTAATCGATTTTTCGTAGAAAAAGATATACTTGGTAAATGTCGCTTTGAACAACAGTTTTTTTGGATATCTGGACTTTATTTTATTTCAAAAACATAAACCTATTATCTTCCTTCACATTTTATTGAATTACTATCAATTTTTGGACTAAGGTAAATCATATATCGATAAAGATCTGGGGCAATAAAGAAACAGCCGTTGAGAAAATTTGACAGTTATTGGGAAATGGTGAAACATAGTTTAACAGCAGTTTCTCTTAAATAACTGAAAAATCTATAGTAAATAGTCAACTTATACCGGTTTCAAGCTAATCAGCTCTCATCAGTACGCCACAGATGAGTGCTGAGTGAGTTAATTGACGGCTATACTACGACTATATTAGGAAATTGAGTTTTTTTAATATACGGTTTTTCAAAAGAATATACACAGTATCCGGAAAGTAATGGGACTTAAATGCTTCTAGTGAAAAAATAGGACCCATTTAGACAAACTTAGCTTAATCGAAAAGTGTCTCGTTTAGAAGTTACAAGGCTTCAACCTAATTAATCTTCATTTAGAAACTTCACAAAAAGAATTACAAGATTACATATTTTCCTTTTCCACATCCTTCAATTAAAAATATGCATTTTTGATTTAAATAAGCACATTATTTGATTCCAAATGCACTTTCAATCAAATCAATCAAAAATAATTTTCTTATTTCAAAACATTATTTTTATACAGATTTGAACAAATTCTTTAGGAAAGTGGAAAAAATATATTGTCACGGATTTCCCAATCCGTCTTTTCTCTTACTTCCAGAAAAACAATCCGTTAATTAATTACTTCTTTATTAACTACTGAACACTACTAATTACAGGTCAACTAAACACTTATTTAATTAATCGCTATCTAAATCGCTTTGATCTCTCTAAATAAACACTTCACTTCAGACTGTAACACAAGACTTATACAAGACTTATACAAGACTAACTAACTCGGCCGTTTATTCTTCTTTTATAGACCCAACGAATATTCCAGGTATATTCCAGTATCTCTAGATCCCTTTTCTCGTACGACTGGAACGCTTCTCGTCGATTCCCGATTTTTCCAGGCCGATCTCGATCAGCGGCAGGTTGTTTGTTTACCAGAATCGCGTAGGGGCGATCGGGGCAATCTTAGGCAATTCGCGGTGCCACAGTCGTCGGTTTGGGAGTGAGTGGGGCAAATTCCGTGACACTGTCCCCTCCTTAGGACCGATCGTCCCGATCGGATACACCTCTATACGGGGACAGACGCTCCAGATGGACGACCTTCATCTTACTCCTGGGAGTCCTCTGTATCCGGTAGACGACATCATTGATTCTTTTAATGACGGTGTAGGGGCCCTCCCAACGGTTCTGTAGTTTAGGCGATTTTCCTTTCTTCCGCGTGGGGTTGTACAGCCACACCAGGTCACCTTGTTGGAATCCGACTGTATTGGCCCGGACGTCGTATCGAGTCTTCATGCGATCGCTCTCTAGTCGCATTCGAGATCTGACTTGATCGTGTACGGCTGCTAGTCTTCGTTCTAGCTCATGGGTGTAAGTGTCTGGCTCTGTGGGCTGTTCCGCAGGACGACCAAATACCAAATCTGCTGGAAGGCGAAGCTCTCTTCCAAAGATGATCCTTGCGGGAGTCTTCCCAGTAGTTTCATGGACAGCTGAGCGGTAAGCTAACAGGAAGAGTGGAATGAGCTTGTCCCAGTCTGTCTGGTTTTCGTTCACAAACATCCTCAGATTGGTTTCTAGTGTGGCGTTGAAGCGTTCCACCATACCATCTGACTGGGGATGCAGTGGGGTGGTCCTGGTTTTCCGGATTCCCATAAGCTCGCAGACCTTTCGGAACACACCTGATTCGAAATTTCTGCCCTGATCTGAATGCAGTTCCATGGGCACACCAAATCTGCAGAACAGGTTGTTGACTAGCGCTTCTGCTACGGTTGTGGTCTCTTGATTGGGAAGGGGGTATACTTCCGGCCATTTGCTGAAGTAGTCCATGGCGACTAACAGATATCGGTTTCCATTTTGGGTTTTCGGAAATGGGCCAGCGATATCAATGGCAATCCTCTCGAACGGTGCTCCTACGATGTACTGGCGCATTTTGCCTCTGGAACGGGTCTTGCTGGCTGCACATATGTCACATTTTCGGCACCAATCTTCTACATCCGTCCTACAACTCAACCAGTAGAAACGCTCCCTAACCTTCTGTAGAGTCCTATTGATACCGAAATGTCCACCCCCAGTACCTCCATGTACTTCCTGCAGCACTTCCTTGACCCGGGACCTCGGGAGTAGTACTTGTTTCTTGACCTCTGTTCCGTCATTGTTCTCCCATGCTCTTTTTAGGACACCGTCTTCCAACACCAAGGAATTCCATTGAGCCCAATAGCTCTTTAATGTTGGGCTTTTACTACTGACTTCAGCCCATGAGGGTCGGTTGTTGGCTTCTTTCCAGTCTAGTAAGGGCTTGATGTCACAGTCAGCTTGCTGGTCTTCCCGAATCGCCGCTGAACTCCATCTGTCTTCAGGTTGGGCTGCTACCACCTTACAAAGAACTGATGAGATTTACTCTTTCTTTTCAAGACTACTACAGTGTTTGCAGTTGACAGGACAGGGTCTCCTAGAAAGGGTATCTGCATTTCCATGTTTCCTGCCGGCTCGATGTTCAACAACAAAGTGATATTCTTGCAGCCGTTCCAGCCACCTGGCCATCTGTCCTTCAGGGTTCTTAAACTGGAGCAGCCATTTAAGGGAAGCGTGATCCGTTCTGAGGAGGAATTCTTGGCCATACAAGTATTTGTGAAAGTGTTCTAGACTCTTGACGATGGCAAGCAATTCTTTCCGAGTCACACAATAGTTCTTTTCGGCTTTTGATAGGACTTTGCTGAAGTAGCCCACTACTCGCTCTTGGCCATCTTGTACTTGGGAAAGAACTCCGCCAACTCCAATGTTGCTTGCGTCCGTGTCCACTATAAATGGTTGTCCAGGTATTGGGTATGTCAAAATCGGGGTAGTGCAGAGGGCCTCTTTCAGCGTCTCAAAGGCTTGCTGGCATTTCGGCGTCCATTCGAACGGGATGTTGTCTTCTGTGAGTTTATGAAGAGGCTTGGCAATGTCCGAGAATCCTTGGACGAATCGTCGATAGTATGTGCATAGGCCGAGAAACTTCGAACTTGATGTTTGTCTTTAGGAACCGGCCAGTTCCTTATGCACTCTGTCTTCTCCGGGTCTGTTTTCACACCGTTTGGAGTAATAATGTGGCCTAAGTATCTAACCTCCTTTTGGAACAGACTGCACTTCTTCGGGTTCAACTTCAGGTTTGCTGCTTTCAACTTCTTGAACACTTCGGACACGTTCTTTAGGTGCTCCTGGAAAGAGCGTCCCAGCACCACCACGTCGTCCAAGTAAATCAAGCAGGTTTCCCAATGCAGGCCATGAAGTACAGTTTCCATCAGTCGTTCAAAAGTGGCAGGGCATTACATAGACCAAATGGCATTACATTGAACTGCCACAATCCATTTCCGGTAGTGAATGCTGTCTTTCCTTGTCTTCTGGGCTGACCTCGACTTGCCAATATCCACTCTTTAAATCCAAAGTGGAAAACCATTGCGCACCAGCCAAGGTGTCCAGAGTATCGTCAATCCTCGGTAATGGGTAACTGTCTTTCTTGGTGACGTCATTTAATTTTCTGTAGTCCACACAAAATCGGGTGGAGCCGTCTTTCTTCTTGACCAGGACAACAGGAGAAGCCCAAGGACTCTGAGATGGCTCTATGGTGCCTTGACTTTGCATCTCAATTAACATCTTGTTAACTTCTTCTCGCTTGGCTAGTGGAAGTCCTCGTGGTGGCTGCTTTATAGGAGATGATGAACCAGTATCGATTCGATGCTTCACTACATTGGTTCTCCCAAAATCGCCTGGTTTAAGAGCAAACACATCTTCATTTTCACTTAGCAGCTCTTCCAGTTGTTCCACCTCCATCTCTGTTAATCTTTCCTTGGCCCTATCCACAATGTCCCTTAGACATTCCGGTAGACTGGTCTTGTTTGGTTTCTTCTCCATTTCGTTGTTTTCTTTGAGTGTTCTGACCATGGTAACAGGTTCACAGACTCCTACTTCAGTTCCCTTTGTAATTTTCTGTGGAAAGGTTTTCAGGTTAACTACCCGTACTATTGTCGTTTTCTCTGGTTTAATCAGGGTGCGGCCGGTGACTATAGATTTATTGAACAGATCCGGATTACTGGGTTCCTCCACTCCAACACTGCAAGACATTTCCCCATCCATTACAGTGGCAACCAATGTTTCGGTCTGACCAGGTAGTACCACATCTTCTTTAACAACGAGTCTCCGTACAGCGTTATTCTCAGTGGTGGTCGTTAGCACTACTTCCTCACCCATTATCCGTAGCGTACCAGCATTCAAATCTAAGTTCACCCCCTTTGCTCGTAGTAAGTCTAGTCCGAGTATGACATTATCCGATATATCTGCTACCAGGGCTCTGTGTTTGAATTTGACGTCTCCTAATTCTATGTCAAGCTCGCATTCCCCCTTGACTAGCAGTTGTTGTCCATTGGCTGTTGTAAGGACATAACGCTTGGCAGGGCTCTTAATACGCCAGTCACCAATAATATCCGGTCGTATAATAGTTCTTGCTGCTCCAGTGTCGATTACCATAGGAAACGTACGACCAAAAATAATGCCCTCTACTAGCAAGGAGTCAGAGTCCTGGAGACGTGACAACGTAACTTCTTCTTGTGGGGCATGGTACGAGGACGCAGCCGGCTTTTGCCCCGTCAAGCCGGCTGACCCTAGTTTTCCTGTGCAGGTGCCGCTTGGGAGTCGCGCTTCTGCTGATCAGCGACTGGGGCCCTACACTGTCTTTTTAGATGTCCTGTCTGTCCACAGTTCCAGCATTTCAGAAGGCGATCTCTTCGACTATCAGATTGTTCTTTCTTTGGCCCAATAGATGGGCTGAATTTATCGATAATCTCCTTTAGCGTCTTTATTAGGTCTCCATTTGCCATACTATCGCTGTTATCACTGATGGCCCGAACTTTAACATGTCTACCGGATGCCATCTTTGCTGCCTCGAATTCCAGTGCATGTGAAAGAGCGTCATTCAACGTTTTAGGTCTAGCGAGCCGTAGTGCCTGCTGAGTTTCGCAATCTCTTAGGCCGTCGATAAAAACTTGGATGGAGAGCTGATCTACAAATTCGGACGGGGCTGTTGGATAAGCCAATCGAACCAGTCTGGCAATATCGGTCTCAAAATGTTGTAAATTCTCTCCACTTTGTTGGTGACGATTTTTCAATTGTGCCTGGTACACTTGCTGCAGGTGTTTATCCCCATATCTCATTTCCATATGCTGTTTTAGAATATCGTAGCTATTCTGTTGCCCAGCAGGAACTCCTTGTAAGACGTCAAGAGCTTCCCCTCGTAGAGCAACTATCAGAGCTGTAGCCTTTTCATAGTCGGACCATTCGTTTGCTGCAGCTGCTGCTTCGAACTGACGCAGATATACATTCCAGGAAACCTTGCCGTCGAATTCAGGGGGTCTCGTCTTCTGAGTTCGGATAACAGGTCCTTCTGATTTGATTACGCCCTCCTTTGCTATCTTGTCTAATTTATGTCGAAGCTCTTCGCAGGTTTCTCTAACCAAGTTTATTTCTTCGTCTATTTCTTGTTTTTGTGCTAACATTTTCTCTTCTACTTGTGTTTCTACCTTATGTGACTGTTCCTCTAGTTTTTCTTCTAGTGTATTCTCCAATTTTTCTAACTTTGTCTGCATATCCTTCGTCTGGTTTTCCATTTCCTGTTGTATTGTCTGTATCTGTTCTTTCATTATATACCCTTGCTCTTCTAGTTTATTTTCTAATTTCTCCTGCATTTCTTTCGTCTGGTTTCTCATTTCCTGTTGTATTGTCTGTATCTGATCTTTCATTGTATGCCCTTGTTCTTCAAATTTTTCTTGCATTGACTGGGACTGGTCTTCAATTTTATGTCCTTGTTCTTCAAATTTCTTTTGCATCGTTTGTCCCTGTTCTTCTAATTTCTCTTGCATCATCCTTCCTTGTTCCTGCATCGTTTTCGCCTGGTCTTCCATTTTATGTCCCTGCTCTTCTAATTTCTCTTGCATCGTCTTCGCCTGGTCTTCCATTTTATGTCCCTGCTCTTCTAATTTCTCTTGCATCGTCTTCGCCTGGTCTTCCATTTTCTTTTGCATTGTTTGCATCATTTCTAACAGTTTCGCCAGTTGTGCATCCATGTTGACTTGGCTTCTAGTTACAGGCATCCACTCTATTTGAAATGTTCTAGAATGTCCAGGAATATGTTTGTAAATGTCACCGTTGACTTCCTTACAATGAAACGAGTGCAGTGATATGCCACACTTGGGTATTTGTCTCACTCCGGTATAAAGTTCTAGAATGTTCGAGAATGTCCTTCGCAAATAACACCGTTCACTTCCTTAAGTCACGACGAGTGCGGTGATATGTCACACTTGGGTCTTTGTCTCACTTCGGTAGAAAGTTCTAGAATATTCGAGAATGTCTTTCGGAAATACCACCGTTCACTTCCTTGAGTCACGACGAGTGCGGCGATATGTCACACTTGGGTCTTTGTCTCACTCCCGTACAAAGTTCTAGAATGTTCGAAAATGTCCTTCGCAAATACCACCGTTCACTTCCTTGAGTCACGACGAGTGCGGTGATATGCCACACTTGGGTCTTTGTCTCACTCCCGTACAAAGTTCTAGAATGTTCGAGAATGTCCTTCGCAAATACCACCGTTCACTTCCTTGAGTCACGACGAGTGCGGTGATATGCCACACTTGGGTCTTTGTCTCACTCCCGTACAAAGTTCTAGAATGTTCGAGAATGTCCTTCGCAAATACCACCGTTCACTTCCTTGAGTCACGACGAGTGCGGTGATATATCACACTTGGGTATTTGTCTCACTCCTGTAGAAAGTTCTAGAATGTTCGAGAATGTCCTTCGCAAATACCACCGTTCACTTCCTTGAGTCACGACGAGTGCGGTGATATATCACACTTGGGTATTTGTCTCACTCCTGTACAAAGTTCTAGAATGTTCGAGATTGTCCTTCGCGAATACCACCGTTCACTTCCTTGAGTCACGACGAGTGCGGTGATATATCACACTTGGGTCTTTATTCCACCCACGCACAGGGTTCCAGAAAGTTCTTCCAACTTCCACTTAAACCCACTCACGCACAGGGTTCCAGAAAGGTTCTCAAACTTCCAGTTAAATCCACTTCCGACACCAAATTGTCACGGATTTCCCAATCCGTCTTTTCTACTTCCAGAAAAACAATCCGTTAATTAATAACTTCTTTATTAACTACTGAACACTACTAATTACAGGTCAACTAAACACTTATTTAATTAATCGCTATCTAAATCGCTTTGATCTCTCTAACTAAACACTTCACTTCAGACTGTAACACAAGACTAATACAAGACTTATACAAGACTTATACAAGACTAACTAACTCGGCCGTTTATTCTTCTTTTATAGACCCAACGAATATTCCAGGTATATTCCAGTATCTCTAGATCCCTTTTCTCGTACGACTGGAACGCTTCTCGTCGATTCCCGATTTTTCCAGGCCGATCTCGATCAGCGGCATGTTGTTTGTTTACCAGAATCGCGTAGGGGCGATCGGGGCAATCTTAGGCAATTCGCGGTGCCACAGTCGTCGGTTTGGGAGTGAGTGGGGCAAATTCCGTGACAATATTTATTTGAAAATCATTAAAATTAAATGGTCATAAGATGTTCAAATGGAATAACTATTTGTTTCATTTAAACAAATATTCGCCAAAAAAAATAAATTTTCTTACCAAATAAATCTATTTATTTTTGACAAAGAGTGATCATTACACCAAAAAAGAATTGTTTCGCGAGAATAAATTTAATAGAAAAAGAGAAGAAATTTTTAAAATTCTTCTGTAATTTTTTCCCAAAAAGTTCATTTTTACCCTTATCAGTAACTAACAATTTCAAAATAAGCAAATGAACGAGTGTATTCTTCCGTCGCGTTTTACATTTTGCCATCGATAGATGAAACAGAATTTTTAATGTTTTTTTTTGTAAACAATTTTACAATTTTTTTAAGGGTACCAATGAACAGTGAATGTAATGTTGCATCTATTATCTGGAGTAAAAGCCTTACTTATTACACTTTTTTGATACTGAAACTTCAAAAGTTTCTGAAACTACCTATTTGATTTTTAATGCAACTGGCCCTACTTTTCCTGCAGAATGAAGCAGTGGGCAATAATACATTTATTTCACATTATTCTATTATTTTTAAGCTGTTGAATTGGTGAAACATTGCACATTAATATCGCAACATATTTTATTGAATCTTATACTCAATATACAGGGTGTCCCAAAATAGAAGGCCATACCATTAACCACATATTCTTTGGACAAAAATAATGCGACTTCCCTGCTTCAATATACAGGGTGTTAAAGTTACATTTTAAAAAACCAGTTTTATTAATAGTCCCATTGTTTTGTAAGGTATGTAAGATACACACTTGAAATTTTTCACGTACTTTTATCTTATTCCGGCATACTTATCATATAATTTTGGTGAAAAAAATCGAAGGGTGAATGGAGGTAACTGAGGGATGCAGTGCCCTTTATCCCCTCCAATTATTTCTGAGTACGCCTATGCAGCTTTCTCTTGAAATATCAAACGTAGAAATTTCTTCTGATCATTACGTAGTAATGTACGTGCAAAATTTCAAGTGTGTATCTTAGAAAACAATGGGATTATTAACAAAAATAGTTTTTTAAAATGTAACTTTAACACTCTGTATATTGAAACACAGACGTCCAAATAAAAAATGGCATAAGGAAAGTCGCATTATTTTTGTTCAAACAATATGTGGCTAATGGTATGGCCTTCTATTTTGGGACACCCTGTATAGTCCTGATCTTAAAATGAAATTGATGACAGAACTGACAACCAACCCCGCCTCTGTCTGACCCCCTCCTGTCACTGGCCCAAACCACATTTCGGCGTATCAAATTTCTAATCTGTGTTTGCTTCTACAGGGGTGCTATCTTAAACTCAACCATTCCCTTAAATACCTGTCCCGCAGTCCACTTTTATTGAGGACGCAGTCAAATAAAATTTTAAAATTATTTTTGTTTAATCTCAAATATTTAGGAATAAACACGACGGTCCCTTCGACCACTATCTGCCGAAAGGTCTATTAGTAATAGAAAGTATCGAATGACCGACGCTAAGGGGGTGATATATCATCGTAATTAATAGGACTTCGTCTTGGAGCCGGAGGCGGTCGAGATTTTGAAAGGAACTTGTTTGGGCCTTTTAGGATTGTCACGGGCGATGTGTGATGTTTAATTTAAAAATGGGGATTTCTTAATGTGATTAAGATATGGGTGTCAAACGGTGTAATATAAAAATGATAACGTATGGGATATCTAATGTGATGAGGGGGATATCTAAGTGGATGCAGATAACTATAACTAAGCGTAAGATTTTGAAATATATTCCACTTTATAGAATTCGTCCCGACAGATATTTAATTAGAAAGGTGTGTCTTTCGTTATACAGGGGGTATAATTAATAATATTAAGTGTATACTAGACTCAGAAACGTGTTTTATTTGATATTTACACAATGTTGTGTAATTCAATTTGTGTAGAATTTTTTTAATCAGTTGAATTTTAAAACACATTTCGCAGCTCTTTGTATACATTTTAATTGTGCAAATTACTTGATTAAGTGATACTCTTACTAACATATTATTAGAAATACAGTAGATTTTGTTATTAGAATTACATAATAAATACACTATAAGAGTCACATTTCTATTTCTAAATAGCTAAGAAGGCTTTATCACTTTGATACATGGTGATTTTCCGGGTTGTTATGCCGTGACCTCGGTAACTGGTAGTTGCCACAAACAGAGTTAAATGCACATCCCTAGCATTAGCTGGGATTCTTTTACCTGCCCTGGTTGTTCTTGGGCTAGGCTCTGTGGGGACAGACCCGCTATCGGTGTCTCTGGGCCTGTCCATATATTGATTTCGGTTCCTACTGTTGGTATTACGACTGCTACGGTCGGAACCGTTCCTCGGATAATGGTCGGTTTGTCTATTACACGTTAACAACACAACTAAAACGTATTAGGTTAGAGGTTAGGTTGATGTGCCTCTGCGCATGTGCAACAAATATCACATGAAAACTTCTGTAAAATTTCATAATAAATTTAGTAAAAGTCGACAGTTCCATTGTAGTACATTGTATTACCTCACTATTTCTGAAATTTCCTAATTTTATTACGTACAAACACATACACTTGATTATTCCTTAATACATAATATATAAATTCAAATTTTCCAGTAAATATTATGTAAAAGGAGCATAACAAAACATGGAAATTTCCACCCATTTTGATCAATAGAAATGCAGTATTTATTTTTTCCGCTAATCACTTAAATATTTACAAAACTTCATGCCGTAGCAATATTTCTCGTCTTAGCAGAAAAAAACTCCGGAATGAGAAATTTAGAAAAAATCTAAATTTGTAAATTCTGCAAAGCTATTGTGTGTGCAGTGTTAAACTATTCCATCAGAAAAGTTGTGGTCTACCATGATCGCATCCACTAAAAATTATTTTTTACCTTTATCTATTCCTTCATTTATTTTATTATATTATTTATTTTTATTCCCTTTTTCGATGCATCTATTTCGATCCACCAGTTCGACGCCCCTGCTCTATAGCCCTTATTAGTGCGGACCACGCACCGGAACAATATTATGTTCCCTATCACCCGTGTCTATCAACGGCAGAACAAAAAGCTAGGAATCACTCCCACGGGTGCCACTTTATGCTGTCCAAACTGTAAAGGTTTAATTATCGAACCGCCAAAAAGACCAACGACACACGGCTGGTGCGTACATCTTGTTTTAGTTTGGTGAACATACAGATTTCTGCGAATTCGTTCCAATTATGTTTGCTTTGCCATTTCTCTGGAAAAAAAATTGGGAGAACTGTTTGATGCCAGATGAAATGTAAATGGTTAGTTACATTATCTCATTTAAAAATGGAACAATTAAGTTACTGAAGATTATAGTAATTTTAATTGTATTTCTTTCAGACAAATGCTCAAATTTCCTACATATTTTCTAAAATTCTGTATGAGCGATAACTTTATAGCATTAGATTAATTAAAATTAATTAAGATAAGTATAAAGGTTCCACATTGAATGATACAAAATCCACTATGAGCTAATGCCCCGACCAGCATTAAATTGCCACTATAGATGTAGTGTCTACATCTAGTGGTCACTGGCTATTATATAACAGATATAAAACTTTGCAAAATTATTAAAAATTATACTGTTAAGGTACATTGATAAAAATGGGTGGAAATTTCCATGTTTTGTTATGCTCTTTTTACATAATATTTATTGGAAAATTTTAATTTACATTATGTATTAAGGAACAATCAAGTGTGTCTTTACGTAATAAAATTAGGAAATTTCATAGTTATTGCTTACAACAGATATTAACATTAGTTGTATAAATTTTGTGTAACTAAAATTCGAACTAAAAATATTTATTTTTACACAGATATACACGTATATCTACAATTATTTGCAAAAACCAAGGAATGTGCCCTGATGTTTCAAGAATAATTATGCAGTATTTTCAGCGGAAATATTCAACATATTTTCTAATGCGAATGAAATACCTACCTTGCACATTACATACATTTTTAGATGA
The DNA here is from genome assembly GCA_025584915.1 of Monochamus saltuarius. NCBI lineage: Eukaryota > Metazoa > Arthropoda > Insecta > Coleoptera > Cerambycidae > Monochamus > Monochamus saltuarius. The sequence continues at coordinate 19,593,939 of CM046725.1, forward strand.
TGGGTGAACAATACACCTTTACAGAGAAGGATGGATAATTCACATTTCGAGGATGGGTAGACAAATTCCACTAAAAGAATCTTCCTAAACAAAAGTTATTTTTGCTACTGACAACGCCTTCTTAACTATTTAGGAATAAAAATATGACTCGCATAGTGTATTTATTATTGAATTCCAATAAGAAAATCTACTACTAATAATTTGCTAGCAAGATATATCCTGCATATTATATTGACTAGCTTAAACCAGGTACAGATTGTTTCCATGACTTTAGAAGCAGAGACATTTCCCTCTTTTCAACTTCATCTGTCGCAATATACTTTATTTAAACGACATCTAGCATATACAATTATTTTTAAAATCAAAGTTTATTGAGTCTGGGTTACCAAATTCGTAATAAAGTTCCATGTTTCCCTCAGAAATTTGCAAGACAATACAAAACATGGCCTTGCAAGATCAAGCAAGAACAAGACTTTATAAATCCTGTTTCAAATTTTGCATGATTTCTTGTGTCGACCTCTGTTCACACAATCTAAATAAATCTGCTTTGTTTAGTGTATTAGCAGGAGCATGTCAGTTTACATAAAATTATTCAAACATGCATTTCTAAAGTAGACATGAAATGTCAATTTCTTTGTCCTTCTGCTCTTGTTCTTGATCATGTTATAGGCCAAAGGTAATGTTTGTACTTTCTGAACCTGTAGATAGATTTCTAATAAATAAAAACGCTTTTTAAAGATATAGAAGTAAATTAATATCTGACATAGAAGCGTATGAAGCTTAGAAGTGCTTGAGCGCCGTGTTCAACCTTCTACGCCACTGCTCCGCTGGTAGCCCTTATTATAATTGATACTGGGGGACTGGGACCTACTGCTTTCCCACGGGTAATGCACGCGTTTAGCGTGCGTCATTATTTTTGGGGAACAATAAGGTGTGCTTTCGCCTTACCGAACAAACGTGTCGAAATCACTTGATCTCCGAAGTGTATCGGGTACCATTTATGTTTGATAATTTACCCACGATATTCCCCTAATATAATATGATTTGTTTGTGTCGTACGCCGCTAACCGGAAGTCGCCCTGTTTAGTAGCGTGGATCACGTGTGAGTGCGTAGGGGTTAAGAGTTCCTACCAAGGGCTTGTTTATTTATATTATTTTGATCCCACTCACACGGTGGGGTACGTTTTCTAGAAGATTTTAAGCCAACATCAGAGGTTCAGAGGTCAATAGCTTACACTCTATGAAATAGAGGGTAGCAGAATTCTGTGTATAGGTACTATGAACATATGTACAATATATTACAATAATAATGGTACCCCAAATCAGTTTTTGAACTACTGGAATTTCTGAGTAAAATTTTTATTAAAATGGTGAGTTGGTGAATGAAGAACTAAAAACTAATGCTGAAAGTAGACTTTCTTATGATTACTTCACCGAAATAAATCGTCAAATTTATTTTAAAGGCCATTATTATTGCAATTGACTATACACAGAGACAAAATGAAAAAGTTTGCTAAAATAGTCGTGGACAAAGTATAGCATTCTACTTGCATGTGTTGCAGGTTAATTATTTGTAATGGGTTATCTTTTATTGTTCTCGAGATATTGATAATTAATTCTAAATTTCTAAAATAGTGGTTGGTCAATTTTTATAAACACTATTCTATAAATAACCCCCAAAAAATGTATCAGGTTGGTGTCAAGTTTGGATTATTCATCGACCAACGTATGGTGCCATAGTTTTGTAACTATTCTTATATAACTATTATATAAATATTCCATTGCCATATCATCCCGTCGACCTATCTAATTGAGTAACAAAATCATTTATTTCGTGACCCAAAAGATCTAAATAATATTTTCCTGGCGGCATCATACGATGGCTGGCAAATAGTCCAGATTTGACACCATGTGACATATTTCTGTGGGCTATTTAAAGAATAGTGTTTATAAAAATAAATCAACCACTATTTTAGAACTTCAAGATATAATACAAGAAGCTATAGACTACATAAACCAACACCCAAAAATGATTCATGCAAAACTGGAGACGATCACAATCTGGTACCAAATTTATTGACGAATAAAGCATAAAACAACATCAGAAAGATCATTGATAAAAAGTAAAAACAAAAGCGGGCATAATTTGGAACCTTGCGGTATCTCAGATGTGGGAATTAAGATGATGGGGAAGTAAAATTTTGAAATCTAACCATTGTTGTTTTTAGCTAAAAGTGTGATTGATCAGTTCGAAATGCCAAAACGATAAAAATTGTCTTGCTAAAATATAATGATCTATCTGATCAAAGGCTTTTTGGAAATTGATAAATAATACATCAACCTGCCTTTCGCCATCTAAATCTTCAGAAACGTATTGGAAAAAACTGTCAGATTAGATACAGTTGATATTCTTTGCATAAGTCCATGTATGGATATCACTTGCTTAGTAAAATAGTATATTTCTCTGTGAAAGTGATCAAAAATGTCAATTTATACAGCAATAATGATAGAAAAATATTTAAAAAAACACAAAACTTCACACTCCTATTATGCAAGTAATTTGTTGTTCTCCCCTACAGCAGTTCCAAACTCTATCAATAGATGTCAGCCACTTCAACTCAAAAATTTTTGAAAAATTACACAACAAAGAAATTGCTCTACTATTCACTACCTCATTCTGATTCCCTTTTTTAAATACTGGTCACACATAAGCCTTTAAATCCTTACCTGTTTCTTTGCCAGCTGGAACCAGGTTTTCAAAATGATGGGCAGCCTCTTATTGTGATAGTTTTTAGTAGTTTTCACGCTAATAAAAACATCATCGAGAGTGGTCGTAGGCGGTTTGATGGTGGCGGTTGCGGAGGACGTCTCCGTAGTGAATCCTTCCTGGGGAATCTCGATTTCGTTCGTCGACCTATCTTCGGCCAAATTCCTGTCGCGGTAGTAAGCCTTGGCGCTTAATTTGTCACCAGCTGCCACCTGGAAGGAAATCACAGGATATTTATGTGTTAAAGCAAAGGTAATTAATTATATGAACGCCGTGACCTTTTCACATACGAGGAGTGGAAAGCGCCTAGGAGTGAAGTCGTGTAATGAGTAATTAATATATTATAAAAAAAACCTCAGTAAATAACCTTATTGTGAAGCCAGATAAAGTTTTAATGGCTTGCTTAATATTCTATACATAAGCTTGAATAGGTTATCAATAAAAGTAATTCTTTGTCAGAAATTATATTGAGTATATTATAATGGTTTTTGTCACTTGCCTCAATCTCTTAGACTTTGACTCCCAACAAGAATTTTAATGGAAAGTATAGTAAAATTATACTTTACAGATAGCTAATTCAAATCAATTAATACAGTCAGTTACCAGAAATGACTAAAATCAGTAACCATTAAAAAATAATCAAATATGTGAAGGACTATTTTTTCCACTAATTTGATAGAAAATTAAAAAATTACGCATTTTTAAAATAAGGTGGCACATGTTTTTTTTAATATCAAAATTTTTGAATGATAGTAGTGCAAGAGCAAAAACTGCGTAAGTAGACAGGGTGATTTTAATTAAAGTAGCAAAAATGAGACCACATATTCTTTAGGTGAAAGTAAATCGATTTAACCTAACATACCTATATCCCAAGCGCATAATAACAATACAGGGTGTCAAAATTAAAATTTTATTTTCGATATTTGTAGATAACTTCTTAAAAAGTCCAAATATTTACATAAAATTTGTAAATCGAGGGTTTTTGCGGGCGAGAAATTCAAATTTGTTTCTAATTTTGGCGTCACTAGTAGAGGGCGATTCTCCCACCTGTTTTATTTGAAAAAAAGTTGCTGAAGTCGGTAGGAGTAACCATTTTTGAAATAATCCTATTTGAAATGGTCAGTGCACCGAGTAAAAACTGTTTTGGTTTTAGGTAAAGTGCCTTTTCTGCTGAAAATATAGCAAAATGTTACTTGAAAAAGTTGTTCAGAATGGTAAATTATGAAGACATGCAACATTTCAAGATGATCGGCGAGGTTTGATGAAACCATTTTTCAACAAAGTACAAAGATTTTATCAAAGCAGGCCGATCTTTTTGAAATTTTGCACGTTCCCATAATTTACCGTTCTGAACAACTTTTTCAAGTAGTATTTTCAGTACAAAAGGCACTTTACCTGAAACAGTAGCAGTTCCAAACGGTGCACTGAATATTTTAAATAGGATTATTTCGAAAACTGTTACTCCTAACAAATTCAACCTAACTACCTTTTTCAGGCATAACAGGTAGGAGAATCGACTGTTTCAATAATCAGATGGATATACTAAGCAGCAAAAAAGTTCTGCGATTTAAAAGAACCATGATGTGTCACAAGTGGCGCCCTCTAGTAGTGACGTCAAAATTAGAAACAAATTTGAATTTCTCGCCCGCAAAAACCCTCGATTTATAAATTTTATGTAAATATTTGGATTTTTTAAGAAGTTATCTACAAATATCGAAAATAAAATTTTAATTTTGACACCCTATATCTTTTTTATTATGCGTCTTGGTTTATAGGTATGTTAGGTTAAATTGATTTAGTTTCACCTAAGGAATCTGTGGTCTCATTTTTGCTACTTTATTTAAAATCACCCTGTATATTCTTTTTTTACTATATTGTAAAGGTATTTCAGCTAATATACCTACATCAATTTCCATACGATTGGTGTTAATGAGGTTATAATGTAACGTCATTAATACAAATTATGTATCTATATGTTCTTTGAGACCAAGTATCTGGTAAGGAACAATTTCATAGATGAGATTGGATTCAATAATTACTTAGGTCACTACAAACTATTACAAATAATGAACTTGTTCAATAATTGTAATTTATTGCACAGGCTATCCTATAAAAAACAATTTTTTACGTCGCAAAAAATATTTAAAAATTCACACGCAATCATAGTAGTGCCCACCTAAATTTAATTATATTTATTCTCTGTTACATAATTTTCTGCATAAAAACTACGTTTTTAACCGAGCCTTTCTTCCTAAGCAGTTTTCGGAAGCAATAATCATACTAATATACCTACTTTTAGCTAAAGCCATAAAATTAGCAGATTATACATACTTATTATATCCTGAAATTTTAGATTTTAGGACATTATCTCCTTTCATCGTTTGTTCGGTCAACTTAAATACCAAATAGGTTTCATGTTGTACTGAGAAATGACAAGTGACATGTCTCAGATATTCCAAATACCAAAATCAAACCAATTTTGAATCAAGTTAGTAAGTTAAAGGTATGCAACGCCGCTATTAAAAGAATTTTATATGGTATTTTTAGTGGTCACTTGAGATACGTATCACGTGCCTTGTGTCTGTCTTTGATATATACAGTCCATGTAATTAATGCCTTATATATTCCGTGTTGTAATTTATATTCATGCGCTGTAAAAAAATGTAATAATAATGGTTATTTTGTGGGGTTCTTTCCATTTTCGAAGAAATCTATTATTAACTTTAATAAATATAAATTGTTCCTCTTCAAGATCATAAGTAAATGAATAGTAAAAATCATGCAATTGCAGAAAATTAACGTATATACTTAATAATAATTCACTTTATTAATATGAAAGCAACATTATAAGCGTAGAAATATTATTTTAATTAATTACCTACTTCTAAAATGTTCTATAACTGTTTTCAGTAGTTTTGTATTATTGCTGATTTCGAAAAATAAAACGTGTAATATGAAAAATAAAATTCTTGATATTTTGTTTATCCACTTTTACTAATTAAATTCTCTTCAAATCCAATAATAAGTTTTAAAAAGCGTTTGTAAAACACACATTATTTTGCTAATCTAACCCCACATTTTAACAATTATTTTCACATATTTAAAACAAAAGTCTTATATAACGGAACTATGTAAGTTTTTGTTATAACAATATTTACATCTACAGTAAAATTCAAAAACATAGGCAAGATGTACCTAAAAATTTGTTGGTTAGAACCGCTTTCTGGCGTTATATATTCGTTTCACTTCAGTATTTTTTAATATTCGCAGGTGGCATGAGATAACATTCCTGTTATTTGCTAAGCTCTATATTATTCGGTTATACAGGCTTAAAATATTAGCTTAAACTCTTGTAAATATGACTATTTCGTAATACCAATGAGAACATTGGAAATAATTGGAATGAGGTCATCAATAGCCAAAAAGACTCTTTATTTTACGCGATCAATGTCTCACAAACGAATTAACAAGAAACACAAAAATAGTTATTTTACATTTTTATTTTGTCCTCCTTCTTAACTATAATAACTTTTGAAAACCGATTGTAAGACATACATTGTTTTGCTATTCTAAGCCCACATTTTAACAATTATTTTCAAGATATCTGTACCTAAAAATTTGTTGGTTATTATTCGTTTCACTTTGAATATTCGCAGGTGGCATAAGATAACATTCCTGTTATTCGCTAAGCTCTATACTACATTTTATTTATTTTATTGTTTCTTTCTATCATATATATATTATATTTTTTTGTCCTGTAAATGGAATTTTCTGTTGGGCAATGAAGTTTGAATTTGAATTACTCAGTTCTTAAATGTCAAAAATTGTTTATATTTGCAGAAAACACTATTTCAATAATACGACGCTCTTAAGAAGCTCAATACCGTGTTACAGTCTTGCAAATATTACTATTTTGGAATACCAATGATCACACTTAAGTGATGCTTTTGTTAATAAATAATAAAAAAGCACTGGCAAAATCGCCATCTACCTCATTACCATCGTACCATCGAAGGAATATAACTTTAAAAGCTATAAAGCAAATTTATTGTTGAATTTACCAAAATATCTTCTTTTTTAATTTGAATAAAGAAGAATTTAAGGATATTATGTATTCCTGAATAAAAGTCTTAAAACTTCAACCAGCCACTTTATCTTTTCCACAATTAGTTTATAGCAAAATTGGCACTAGTTTTACTGCACTGTAAATTTTCGACTAAGAACTACAATTTGTTTTTGGATAATAATTTATCTCTTAAATATAAAGGCACTAAATTGACCACCAAAACCAGCTTTCATAACAAGCTCAATACAGACTTAAGCATCATACCAAAATTAAAAACTGTCGTAAATATGACTTGGTCGGAATACCAATGACCAAATTTACGTGACACTTTTGTTAAAAAAAAAAAAACAAATGAATTACCTCCTGGCCACCAGAAGCACCACCACGTGAAAGAGTCTGATACACTAAGAGCATGGTATAGGCGATCAAAACCGCGCACGTGACAGTCTGCAACAACCTCCTGTTTCTGAAGTTCATTTTGGCGCTTTCCGGCATGGGAATCGCGAATCACCTAATATTCACCACCTGAAGCTTCCCGCCAGCCGACGTCGGTCTCATACCTCGCGATGTCTAGGTGCGTGCACGCGCGAATGTAAAGAAACGGAATCGTGGGTACCAGCAGCACACCCATACAGCAGGTCGGCTACTGACTGGGCGAAGCCGGCACCATGTTGATGGTCGCGGCGACCCAGGCCCCTTTCGGTCCTCGTGGTGGTGGTAGGGGCACACGCCGAAGTTTTTGTGCCGATGCCGCTGAAAGAAGGACGTTGGGTCTCGATTAATACCCGGAAAATGAATAGTGAATTGATTATTACTGAAATTGAGTGTAAAAGGTGCTCACCGCGAACTAGCAGGGCGGATAATTAAGCACTGTTTCGTTTATTTGTGGATTGAGTCGAGGATCGGGGTAGGCAGGTTCTTAAATAAAATAAAAATAATAGTTTTATTTTTAGACAATGGGCAAATTGCATGATTTTTCCGAGGGGGTGCTGACTGTCTTAATTGTTTTACTTGTTACTAGCTAGGAAAATAAAAATTTTGAGATAAACAAACAGAATACATTGAATTGTATTAGAAGCTCCAGAAAATAGTTTATACCGATTCTTCAATTCCTCATACATTGCTATAGCTAAAAACTTTCTATTTATGTTGAGAAGTCGATGAGATCCAGATAGTACATCCTCAACTCATGCAAATCTTGTCACAAATGTCGCAAAATCCTGAGAAATTGCTTCAAATCTCGAGACATCGCGCGAAATCATGCAAAATTCCGACATGATAATAGATAATATACCACATATTCCAGGCACCAAAATATGATGATGTAAATTAAGTTGCTTTGGTCAAAAAATGTATAGTTTCTGAGTAATGAAATTTTATTTTAGTTTTTCCGCAATAACTTCCAAATATTACCACATGTTCCTAGAGTCAAGATCTGATGATCTAACCCAATTTACTGTAGTCCAAAATGTGATAGTAGGTAAGGGCGCCGTATTCTTGAAATAGTGTTTTCTACAAATACAAGTAATTTAAGAACTGAATAATATAGAGTTTAGTAAATAACAAGAATGTTATCTCATGCCACCTGCGAATATTCAAAAGTACCGAAGTAAAATCAATATATAACGTCAGAAAGCAATCTATCCAACAAACCTTTACCTCCTACCATTTACGTGATGTAGAATGTTACTGAAAACAAACTTTTGTTATCTGACCTCACAACATTAATTTACGTTTTTTATTCTGAAAACATAGTAATACACAAAAGTAATAAAAACGAATTTTTTTTAATGTTGTAGAAGAAATGAAATCCGTATTAAATAGTAATAAAAAAATAATAAATCAATTTTAAAAAATTAATAAATGTTAAATATCGTTATTCATTACTTTGTAACGGTTAAATTTTATTTCGGCATAATTAATGAAACTTGGAAACGCCCAGTACATCAAATTCATTTAAATATTGTTCTAGACCTAAACCATAGGCAACTTTAATTTCATTTCCTTAGTAAATATAAAATTAAACGCGTCGATTCATTAAAGACCCGCAAAAGTATTAACTGTTTTGTCAGGATTAAGATAGTGGGACGGTTTTTCTAGGATTATAATTTCCAAGCCGCGCTAAGGTGTGTCTCGTGTAGCAAATTTTTCCAATTATTTAAATAACAATTGTGTTACCTCAGAAGAGGATTTTGAGTTGGAAATTTTGTGGAAAGTTGTATTCTTTTGGGTGCATTTTGGTGGTACGCATCGTTTATTTTTGTGGAATACAATTTCAGCAGTAGCTGGATTTTAGTGCACTTAGCAATTGTAATATCAGGCTGGAACATTTTTATTTATTCAGGAATACATAATATTCTTAAATTCTTCTTTATTCAAATTAAAAAAGAAGATATTTTGGTAAATTCAACAATAAATTTGATTTGCTTTATAGCTCTTAAAGTTATATTCCTTCGATGGTACGATGGTAATGAGGTAGATGGCGATTTTGCCAGTGCTTTTTTATTATTTATTAACAAAAGCATCACTTAAGTGTGATCATTGGTATTCCAAAATAGTAATATTTGCAAGACTGTAACACGGTATTGAGCTTCTTAAGAGCGCCGTATTATTGAAATAGTGTTTTCTGCAAATATAAACAATTTTTGACATTTAAGAACTGAGTAATTCAAATTCAAACTTCATTGCCCAACAGAAAATTCCATTTACAGGACAAAAAAATATAATACATATATCATAGAAAGAAACAATAAAATAAAATAAATAAAATGTAGTATAGAGCTTAGTGAATAACAGGAATGTTATCTTATGCCACCTGCGAATATTCAAAAGTACCGAAGTAAAATCAATATATAACGTCAGAAAGCAATCTATCCAACAAACCTTTAGGTACTGAAATCTTTCAAAATACGTGTTTTTTTAAATTCAACTATAGATGTAAATAATTGTTAAAATGTGGGGTTAGAATAGCGAAATAATGTGTGTCATACAAATGCATTTTAAAAGTTATTATATTATTTGAGGAGAGTTTAAATAGTAAAGTGTTATATTTTTCGAGTTTTCAGTACCACATCACAAATTTGGTCATTTTGCGGTGAGAAATACGGCGACTAAAGTATGAAAGGAGCCAATGTTTACGATATAAAATCTTATCCAAAAAACGGTTGTTCAAGACATTTTTCTAAGAAAAAAACAGGTTAAGGATTATTGATTAAAAAATCAATACACCAGTTCCCAAAAATTTGACAGCAAATTCGAGGCCATGATTCTATTTCTCGTGCCAGAGAAACTCACGAATACCAAGTTGTATGTATTTACTACAATTTATAATAAAGTTATTGACTAAAAAAATTAAAAAATTAACACGCCGTATCTCGGAAACTATAAAATTTTGGACTAAGGTAACTTGATTCAGGCCATCATATTTTAGCCCCTGAATATGTGATTTTTCCCAACTTTTTACAGACTCCCTGTCTAAGTACAATAGTAATTTTCGAGGTAATTTACATCAAATACGAAATCCTTGGAAATTTCTTGAAATTACCCGGAATTCTGCGGAATCCGTTGGAAATCTCTATTTTGCAAAATCTTGCCACAATTTTGATCCTTAGAATTTTTTCAAATACGTGCAGAAAGAAGAATATATTATTTTAATCGAAATGGCGCTTGTCCTAAACAATTTCGTGGAAAAATAAGCCTATAGACAGTATTTAAAAATTTAGTTTGGTCTCCACAAAACGGTCACCGCCACACTGTAGACCTGTGACGTCAGAAGCCGTCCGCACGTGTATAACCTATAAGTAGCTAGGGGGTCACTTTAGACTGGGAAAATTTCTTGGACCATGGGAAAACAGCAGTGTTTTTCAGATAACGCAGTACATAATGTTTAGAAGAGTTAATATATCATTTGTGATATTATTAAGTGTTATTGTGTTAAATATTAAATAGACATTGGTATTGAATAAAGTTGCAAAATAGACTCGTAAAATGGGCACAGATGGTGCATATCATTGGGAAAATGGATTAAGTATTACATTATGCCACTATATACGAATACAGCCTACAGCGCCTAACAATGAAAAAAAAGTGGTATAGAGCGTTGCAACATTGTTTATTTGTGAATACCATTTTAATGTTAATATTAACTTTTATTGGAAATATATAAGTAGGTACATAGGTTTAAGTTCATCGAAAAAATTAGAAAGTAAAGTAGTAAAAAATCAATTAAAAACTGTCTATTAAGCTACCAGAATGTATACAGGGCGTTTAGAAAATCAATTGTAAAGCAATCTTACATTTGTTCTCATTTATTATACTCAGCGCTTCAACAAATAACATGTTCTGTATTTGTTCCTACCATTTACGTGATGTAGAATGTTACTGAAAACAAACTTTTGTTATCTGACCTCACAACATTAATTTACGTTTTTTATTCTGAAAACATAGTAATACACAAAAGTAATAAAAACGGATTTTTTTTAATGTTGTAGAAGAAATGAAATCCGTATTAAATAGTAATAAAAAAATAATAAATCAATTTTAAAAAATTAATAAATGTTAAATATCGTTATTCATTACTTTGTAACGGTTAAATTTTATTTCGGCATAATTAATGAAATTTGGAAACGCCCAGTACATCAAATTCATTTAAATATTGTTCTAGACCTAAACCATAGGCAACTTTAATTTCATTTCCTTAGTAAATATAAAATTAAACGCGTCGATTCATTAAAGACCCGCAAAAGTATTAACTGTTTTTGTCAGGATTAAGATAGTGGGACGGTTTTTCTAGGATTATAATTTCCAAGCCGCGCTCGCTAAGGTGTGTCTCGTGTAGCAAATTTTTCCAATTATTTAAATAACAATTGTGTTACCTCAGAAGAGGATTTTGAGTTGGAAATTTTGTGGAAAGTTGTATTGTTTTGTACCATTTTGGTGGTACGCATCGTTTATTTTGGTGGAATACAATTTCAGCAGTAGCTGGATTTCAGTGCACTTAGCAATTGTAATATCAGGCTGGAACATTTTTATTCCCTATAATTCTCCCTGGAATATTGAAAAGAAAGCCAACCACCATCTTTGGCTTTTTACCACGGGTTTTAGTAAACCCATACAATATACAGTGTGCTTCGGTGCATATGTATCTCCATCTGCTAGAGTCCCATTTGCTGGTAGGTAGATTTACGGCTCTACATTGGATGCTATCCAGGCTCCACCCTAGATTTTGGTGAATCCTGTTCCTGATTGTCTTCGGGTTTTCATCGTTCCTACCACATCTACAGCTACAGGGACATCAATGACATCATCATAAGCAGATAAGCTCTTCCTATTTTCTTTTACTACATATATATTTTTTCCGTTATTGTCTCTGGTTATTACACAATTTTATATATATATATATATGTATCTATTTCCAGTTAATTAAAATTATCAATTATTATAGACTAAGAAAAAGAAAACGCAATTGAATATTATTATTAGGTTACATTTTTCTCTAACTAATTAGTAATAAATTACTTGCATAGTAATTTCGTTTAGTCCTATAATCTAACCAACAACATATAGAAATATTCATATAATTGCTTAATTGATTATATACGGTCAAATTAATTAACTAGTGATTATTTCGTGAATATATATTATAGTTATTAACATCATTTACTTAGTAAGCCAATGCCTGTGCATACTGTACACCTATCGTGATCACGAACGGTTCCAAATTTCACAATTACTAATGTTTATTATTTTCTCTTAATACGTTAATGTTTATTTGATGTGATGAAACATATTAGTGGTAAATAAATGTTGTGATTTCACTTTTCTCTCAATTTATCATTATTATATTTATCTTTATGCTACTAGTTCGTAATTAGGCTGTATTAATACTAGTTAGAATTGGACTTAACCTTTAGTAGCCGAAGGTTAAGTAGCCTTAAACCCTGGGCACATGGTTACTGGCGCCCATACAAAATAAAAACGGTCCTTTAAAAAAAAAAGGTAGACCGCACGACCAGCTCCGGCTGTCGGCTAGCCTAGGGTTTTGCACTTCCATCTTTGGACCTTTTTAGACCAGGACATTTAAATCAGTCCTCTGCTAAAAGGAAGGTAGCAACTTTTATTTATTATTTTTCAAATTTAAACAAGTAGTTTAATGTGAAATCATACCGTAAGTTCACCACATCACCATTAATAATTATGGCATTACGTACACAGTATTTACAAAATACAAGAAACAAACGCCTGTTTACATCACCCACGGAAACAAACCGCGCTGAACTGCGTGTGATATCACACCCATGATATCGCGTTTTCGATAACGTGGTTTTTGTTTACATTTTATGACAATTTATTAATGCTAATATTTTAATTATTGCCAGACACATGTACTGATCTTAACATTAACATTCGACTTAAATAATTTCAAACAAAGCGATGAAAACTGAAAACTACAAGGATTTGTTATAGGAAAATCTTATGAAAGTCTGATTGAAATAACATGGGGAATCCAAAAATTGAATAAAAATCATATACCTAATTTCATTTGAAATAACGAAGTTGCTCACGACTTCCGGTATAACCGAAAGTGACAGCTTCTTGAAAATAGCCTCTAAAAGGTCCTCTATTATACAGAGAGTCAAATTTTCAGAAAAAAATCAATACAACTATAAAAGTTTCTAACCGTCCATCGCCTGTATTTATTGTAATTGTAAAATCTCAGTGACTTCATGAAACCGTTGCATATAGAATTTTATCTTGTGGGCGTTAAGTAGAAAAGGAGACAAACTGCGAACCTTCTAGATTTTCCCTGAATTTGAAGTCTTGAGCTTTATGCACCTCACGCAATACATATTTTTCTCGACTTGTAGTTACGGTCAAACAAATTTAATTGTATGACACGGGCTTAAGACAAAGTAGGTAGTGATTTAATTTGATAAAATTCAGGTGATATTGTCCTACTGCAAAAAACGACAGCAGTGCAATTAGCCTCTCCCACGCAATGAATACGTAAGCAAGGAGGGAACAAAGCGCAATTAGGAATTACGTAGTAAAAACCTACGCCGTCTCAGAGCGCGCGAATAGGCTAATTAAAATTATTTAACCCTCTCCTAATTAAAGGGCTTAAAAACTGAACCAATTAATAGGGCATTCGACGATATATCCCTCTATTTAGCAGTGCTGGCACCTGCTACCTGTTGCGAATACCGGCGTTCATAAGTACAGGCTCCTAAACCGACTGGAGGTATTATATCCACTTTTATATGAGACTGAGGATAAATCCCTTTGGTTCCTTACCGAGAGGGAGACACCTTTAACTTGCACCTCCAGCCTTTAATACCTTATGTTTTATTCATTGTTTCATCCCTGGGGGTGCAGTTCAAACGAAAGTAAGCCAACTGTAATTAATAATCTATGAGCGAGGGCTTCTCATTTCGGTTTCTATGAAAGAGCATGAACAACAGACTCAGGTAACGTAACGCTGAAGAAGTCAGTTGCGGAGTTGCATGCATATTTTTTCAAAATCATGTAGAGAAGATCGACCAAGATGTCTAAACAGAGAGGTGGCCTCACACACTTCTACTATATACCGCGAACTTTGTATATTTTCAATGTATGACCTTGGCCCCGAAAGTTAGGGGTATACAAGAAGAACTGTGGTGCATTTGCGCATACTCCATAATAAAGCGCAACTTTCAGATTCAAACTAGTAACTAGTAACTGATTCATCATGATCCTAGACACATTAAAGGGTTAAGCCGGTCCCAGACGATGTGGCGAATGCCTTCCAACGTTGGACACATCATCATTTGCCACATCGTGTGGGCGGGCGCTGGTGAATTCCATGTGTCCAACGTTGGCTACATGCCACGTTCGGGCTTCTGTCGGTAAATCTGAACCGCGTCAAAAAAGCTTCCAGCGTTGGAAGCATGTTGGAAGCATCGTTCGCCACACACCCACACGAGCAACCGTGTGTTTGACCCAATCCAGGAGCGCACATATTCCTTTTTTTTACTGTTCTGTGGATATGCAGTGTACGACACTGACGAACATTGGTCCCACATGTGTTTCCAATGTTGCAACAAAAGTTCACCCCATCGTGTAGGAGACACACTTGCCACATTTTTATGACGCAAATTGTGTCCAACGTTGACACCAACATTTGAACCACAAAACATATAAAAGAAGAAGGCTTATTTATAAGGTGTAGTGATAGGCAACACGTAATTTCTCAGCGATTGGTACGCCACCATGTTAGTAGGTGGCAAACTAAATACGTAAGAAGGGTTGCATACCGCGCCTTGTTAATTTAATTTTAAATTTCATATATCTAATAATAAAAAGTACAAAAAATTAATATTTGTTAGCTACTATTGAAGCAAATATATCTTTTGTACATGTTAATAGGGAAAAAAGGAGAAATTTGTACTTAAGGAAAAATAAAATTCAAATATGTAGCGCTACAAAGTTTTATTTAAAATGTAAAAATTTAACAAATTCTGAAAACACTGATATAAAATAAAACAATATAATCTTAATAAACACCGAATATTGAATAATAAAAATAAAATTCTATTCAAAATAAATAAATATTCAACAGTAAATAACATGATGTAAAAATAAATTAAATTCTGAATTATAAATAAAATATAAATATTTAACAAAACAGCCTTCAGGTACGTCTAAAGAAAGTTCTAAATTATAATAAAATATAGACATTTGTAGACAACCTCCAGGTACGTTCGGTGTAAACAAAATTCTAAATTAAAATATAAATATTTAACAAATCAGCCTCCAGGTAAGTTGAGTCTCAAGAAAATTCTAAATTATAATAAAATATAAATAATTAACAAAACAGCCTCCCAAGTACGTACAGTCTAATAAAAATTGAGATCAACATTTAAAAAAAACAACGTCCAGGTGCGTTGAGTCCTAAGAAAATTCTAAATTCTAATAAAATACAGATATTTTACAAAACAGCCTCCAGGTACGATCAGTCTAAAGAGAATTTTTGGCATTACTGTCAGTTATATTGCATTTTTTTATCCATATATTAAAAGTGGAAATATCTTTCGGGAAATGAAATGTTTATTAACATACCCTTTCTTAAAAATTGGGTTAAAAAATTTATTTATACACAAAGGATATTTACAAGAATATTTAAGTCGTCCTATTACCTCCATGATGATGTATATGTCAGGGACAGTTAGTTATTGTAATTCGTAACAATTAAAATTGTTTTGTTCACAAAATATTTAACATTTACAGTATCGCTTACACAAATAAAAATATATGGAAATATTACTTACCTAAGTTCAGTTCACCACCTCAACCATAAGACATCGTATTTAGATATGTAGATATGTGCATCTGTATGTAACTGCTGAAAGTCCTGGAGCGCCTAACCTACAAATACATTTTTCAATAAATGAGGTTTTTCAATACCGTCAATATTATTTTATTACTTTTATAACGAATCTGTAATCTGTCTCTTACTTACCATGAAAAATATGCAATAAAAAAAATAGTTAAAAATTTATTGATTCATATCGATTTTAGCTTGGTGTTTTGTGGATGGCGGAATTGGGAGAACGTGATTCGTGATCGCGAAAGCTGGTGGTGGGATGATTCTGTTTTGTAGATAAAACAGGCATTGACAAGTGTGACAGAGTATTTTATACTGGTGGCGCCATCACCTATGAAGGAGGCAAACTACTCGGCAATTTTTCACTTTTCGGGTACGAGTTTCCCCCGGCTGATTTGAACCAACGTTGGACACATCGTCTGGGACCGGCTTTATCTGTTAACTTATTGTGAGCTTGCGGATTGGGCTGTTCTCTCGTTCATTTTTTAAAATTAAAATCTGAGATCAATGATCTCAGACAAGTTATTTTTCGTAAATACTGTCCCAGAAGTACTGGAAGATATTTTAAGAACGGTTGGTTGGGACAAAAAGAAGACTAAAGTGTTCTATAATTTCTTTCGAAATTTTTCGTATTTTTAACTTGCATCCTAAAGGTAGAATTAATTTTAATGAAATGTGTGGAAAGTGGATTTTGTTTATACTGAGATTAGGTAATTATATCAACATTTATCTTGTTTACCCTTAACGTAAAGTGACCGTAAAGTTTGACATATTTCCTTTTTTTTCAATATGCAATTGTTTATATACTTAAGTGCTCCACCTAACTTAAAAAAAAGTAAACTTTTAATTTACAACAAAAGAGAAAAACTGTTTTTGAAACTTATTTAAGTTAGTGAATACCTACTGTTTTTTTCGAAAACGCTTAATTTTTTTCATTGTGATTTTTTATTATACCGAAGAGTTTTAAAACGGAACTGGCATTTCTCTATTTGATATAAATTTTTATTACAAAATTTAAAACTATTGAAAACGGCGGCGTCAGTTTCTCGCATCAATAAATATGACCCGACTCGGTGTCAAATCTACAATGTGGCCTCATAAAATAAAGAATATATATTATTTTTAATAAAAAGAAGATATATTATGTACTTGTGTACAGATATACAGGGTGTCTGGAAAAGACGTGTACAACGGAGGACCACAGACTCCTGGGTTCAAAATAAGCCGATTTAGCCCAATTCACTTATTTCCAAAATTGCTTCGTATAGTCGCTAGAGAGCGCCAAAGTTCGCCAAAAATTTTTGTTTATACCGAATATCTCGAAAACGACTTGATCGATTTTAACCAATTTTGGGATACGCAGTTATAAGTCTAACCGACACTTTTTGACATTGTTTAAAATCTTTTGCAGTCATCAGAAATATAAGAAAAATCATGTATCATGCAAATATAAGCACATATTTTTTTAGCCCCCTGTACAATATACTTTCAGTTTTTTTCTATTAGTAGCTGACTTTATTTAGAAACTTTTTTTATACTTTCAGAATTTTGAATAGATGAGTAGTTTAGACAGAAAAAATATTTTTTGTATGTCAACAATATCAGCATTCGTTCTGCAACAAACACGAAGTACCTACCAGAAGTTGGCTCTGATATTTCAAGTGTCAGTTGTGTGTCAAATCTAATCTCTCGGTGTCTTGCTCAATTACTTAGCTACTTTAGATCTTACTTTATTTGTTGTCATTATTGTTGAGTTTTTTCTGTTCCTCATTTTTCATTATTTCATCATGGATACGTATACATATTCCGAACAAGTAGATATGCTTTTGGTTTATGGATTTTGTCAAGGTAACGCTCGCAAAAGTGTTAGGGTGTACATGGACAGATTTCCTCATCGACGAGTGCCAAATCATCAAACTTTTGCCAACATCGAAAGGCGACTTCGCAAATTTGGTTATATCCACCAAATAAATGCGGCTCAAGGGCGTCAACGTACCACGAAAACTATAGAGGTGGAGGAACAAATCCTAGATAAGATAGAAGAGAGCCCAAAAATTAGTGCAAGACGCATTGGACATGAAATACGGATACCAAAAACCATAGTTCATGATGTTTTGAAGGAGCAGTTACTACATCCGTACCACATTCAATCGGTACATGAATTGCTACCCATTGATCCTGAAAAATGTTTTGATTTTTTGTAATTTTATACAAGATCAAAGAGCCCATGATATCAACTTCAGCAAAAATATTTTTTGCAGATGAAACATGTCTTACTAGGTCAGGAATTATTAATAACCATAACAAAGACGTTTATGCTGATGAAAATCCACACTGTACTGGTATAGGACATTTTCAATATGAATTCAGGGTAAACGTGTTGGCGGGAATTATCGACAACTTTATTATTGGCCCGGTTGTGCTTCCACATCGATTAAATTGGGTCAACTATTTAATTATTTTACAGCAAGTATTACCTAATTTATTGGATGATTTACCGTTACTACTTCGTCGTAACATGTGGTTTATGCACGATGGTGCACCCCCCCATTTTACAATACCCGTTCGTCAGTATTTACATAATCTGTATCCTAAAAGGTGGATCGGAAGAGGAAGCGATGCTTCTATAAAATGGCCACCTCGAGCACCAGATTAACCCCTTGCGATTATCTGAGGGGTGCAGTAAAAGCCAAAGTATAAGCCTATGCATGTAATAATAAAGAGGAATTGTTTAGGCGAGTCCAAGACGCAGTTAACATTTTACGATGTAATCCAGGAATCATGGAGAGGCTGCACTACAACTTCGTAAAACGGATTACTTGTTGCGTACGAGAAAACGGTGGTCACTTTGAGCATTTATTGTAAAGAGATCATAATTCTTTTTTATTTGTTATATTAATATCTTATTATATTGTATTTATTAAATAAAATATAAATGAGAGTTTTGGAATGTTTGTTATTTGTTGCAGAACCAATGCTGATATTGTTAAGATACGAAAAAAAATTTTTCTGCCTAAACCACTCATCTATTCAAAATTTTGAAAGTATAAAAAAAGTTTCTAAATAAAGTCACCTACTAATAGAAAACTGAGAGTAATTGTACAGGGGATTAAAAAAATATGTGCTTATACTTGCATGATACATGATTTTTCTTATATTTCTAATGACTGCAAAAGATTTTAAATAATGTCGAAAAGTGTCGGTTAGAATTATAACTGCCTAGCCCAAAAATGGTTAAAATCGATCAAGTCGTTTTCGAGATATTCGGAATAAACGAAAATTTTTCGTGAATTTTGACGCTCTCTAGCGGCTGAACGAAGCAATTTTGGAAATAAGTAAATTGGGCTAAATCGGCTTATTTTGAACCCAAAAGTCTGTGGTCTTCCTTTGTACACGTCTTTTCCGGACACCCTGTATATTATCATATTCTCATTAAAAATTAGTTCTAATGAAGCCTTATTTAGTAAATAATTAGAAACATTTATTTAAAAAATGAAATAGTTTGAAATCTGACAATATGAACCAACGCATGTGCATAGCACACCAAATTCTGATCCCCTTAATTGCCCCCACCGTTTGGGACCAGTCTACCAAGAATCTCAAATAAACAGTTTATTCTGTTACCTATAATTAAGTACGCCCAGTGTTTTCGATATGCTGCTATACTCGCGTCAAGAATACTGACGTTACACATTTGTTTTTATTGTCAACGTAATTTTCGATGTTTGGTCGCGTTAAAAACAATCATGTTTTGCAATTTAGTGCAATATATAATGCAAACTTTTAGTGTAGTATATAGTTTTATTACTATCAGTTGCAGTTTCTTAAATATTTTGATGCAAATATAATGAATTATTCATTTGTTCGTATGACGTAAGTCGTCTGAATTCTTGTCGCGAGTATACAAAATATAACTCAAGATATGGGTTCAGATGTATTTACCTTACAAATCATAAGTTTATGACTTACTTCCATCATGGGCAAGTTATTCTTAACTTTGGGAGCACCATGTAGGTACGAGAAGCAATATATATTTTATACCTCAAATAATTATAAGTTCATCTTTATTACTTTATAGTGTATATGCAGCAGCACAATTAGCATTACTTATACATACAAGTACATATAACTTAAATATTAATTTCTATCAAAAACAAATGTGCTTATTACTGCTTATCGAACCTAGTACCCTCTTTTGACAGATAGTAGAGTAGAGTTACTCATACAGTTTTCTGGATAATTAAGTTTTCTACCGAGTAATGTATGTCAGTTTTCTGTAATAGTTTCAGATTCAATTCAATTATCACGGTTGAGATGGCAGCACCACCGACTTAAACAAGTCTTCTTCTTCTTCTACTTTGATCCTTAAGGCAAAGGCCTTTTGCTTTTAACCTCTACCACAGATTACCTCTGTGACCTCTACTATCTTTTGACAGACAAATAACTACTGGCAAAAATCAGGATTCAATAAATAACTATTGTATGTAAACCATAGAAAATACTATATTTTCTATGATGTAAACATAAACAATTTTTGCGTGCATCGTTAAATAAATACTTTACAAATTATTTTATGATATATATAATTATTGCTACACACATTTTGCGACTAAAAATGAGATAGTTTAAGGAAGTATCTAACTTTAATCGATAGCAAAATGAAAAAAGAAAGAACTGGAGACAACTGTAGACCCTTCAAATTATAAGTATCATATTTAAACGTTCTTATTTACATTGTGTGTTATATTATTAACAGTGGTTTTCATATTTTACAGCCCATCAAATAGTGAGTTTAACTGGTATAAGTTTTGAGAGGAAGAGTATTATAGTAAGCATCAAATAGAAAAATTTACAACAATTTAATTTAAAATAATAATTTCAGGGCTTCGTGGAGTTAACAGTCGTTCCTTTACGTGACAACTTACGTGTCATAAAACTGAACGCTAAACAATGTCGTATTTACAGAGTTATACTGAACGATGATTATGAAGCACATTTTCAATATTTTGATCCCTTCTTAGACGTGTCTCAATCGGATAATGAAACGTAAGCAATTTTCTGATATTATTGAGTAAAATAAGTTGGTTTTATATATTTTTAGAAGAAGTTTGGATGCATTCTCAAATTACCACTTGGCAGCAGCTTTAAAAGTTGATCCCGACAACAATGCAGGAGAATTGGTTGTTACTATCCCACCTGAAGCTTCTCACTTGGTTGCTGAGGGTACCGCCTTGAGAGTCGGCATAGAATTTTCTTTGGAACAACCACAAGGGGGGATACATTTTGTCGTTCCAACGAAAGAGGGAACATATGCAGAGGTAAGGCTATAAGTAGTATATTGCATATTAAAATGTGAAACGTTATATACAACTGTTTTGAGATGGTTAAAGAATGTTTCTAATCATAATTTTGTACATTACCCTGTTGCTCTTAGACACGGTTTTTCAAATTGAAATGTATAGGTTAAGTTAGGTTAGGTTTTGTCTAGATCTATATCCAGTCTTCAAAAATCTAAAGAAAGGCTCAGATAATATTACATCATTTATTATGAAACATATAAAATAATTTTTATAATAGATTAATCATTAATTATCTCATTAATGCTGTGCCGCTCTCTATGCACAGCGATACGATTGTGGATACGATAAATGCTCAATCAAACTAAAATCCTATGTATTCTCTATCTCTGTCTATTGCATTAGCATGTATCAGCCATATTTTTTTTCTCTAATATTTAAATCCCACATTCTTTTAGAGAGGGGTCCATATGTTCACATATGGCCATCAAAACTCGTCGAGACTATGGTTCCCATGTGTGGACAGTTTTGCGGAAACCTGCACCTGGAAGCTGGAGTTCACCGTCGACGAAGAAATGACCGCTGTATCGAATGGCGATTTGATCGAAGTCGTTTACACTCCCGATTTACGTAGGAAAACATATCACTACTCTCTCAACATACCCACCTGCGCTCCAAATATTTCTCTAGCTGTCGGCCCGTTTGAAATATTCGTCGATCCTTACATGCATGAAGTCACGCATTTTTGTCTGCCGAGTTTGTTGCCGTTGCTGAAGGTGACCACCAGGTATATGCACGAAGCGTTTGAATTCTACGAAGAAACTCTTTCGAATCGGTACCCTTATTCTTGTTACAAACAGGTTTTCGTCGACGAAACACATGAGGATTATAGGTCGTACGCCACTATGAGTATAATGAGCGTGAATTTGCTCCATTCCGCTGTTATCATAGATCAAGTGTACGCAACGAGGAGAGCGATGGCCCAGGCGATCGCGGAACAATTTTTCGGATGTTTTATATCGATGCAAAATTGGTCGGATATGTGGCTAAACAAGGGTATCAGTCAGTATCTTTGCGGTCTCTATTGTAAGAAGTCGTTTGGGAATAACGAGTATAGAGAATGGGTCCAAAGTACTTTGTTGGATGTGGTCAAGTACGAGGAAGAGTTTGGAGGGATTGTCTTGGGTGAGTGGAAGTTTTTTTTATTTAATTAACCAGTTTTCAGCCCAATTTTGTTTAAAATTCAGTTGTGAAACTAGTTTCTAGTTGCTATATATTTTCATTTTAAAGTTCATGATGCTTGTAAATTTGTTTTCCTGAATTTTTCCCTATATTTCTTCCCAGATGGAATCACCTCATTTATAAAGTTACTTTTCATTATTCCATCTTTATTATTATTTGTTAGCCTTCTTACAAAAAATATTAATTTAATTAAAAATTATCCCAAATCTTTGTTTATGTTTAATCAATTAGACAATCAGTTAAACTTGAAAATAATAGATGGCGCTGCTTTAGTAACACCCCTATCACATATAGCATGTGGTGGCACTTGAAGAAAAAGAGCCATCTGCACTCTTAAGTTTGTCAAATTATATGAGATATAAACAATTGGTGAAAATCACAAAGTGGTTGACATGTGTTGATAAATTTTGGAACAGCTGTAGAGATGAGCGACAAATTGCTTGTATAATAGTAGTGTGACATTTTGTGTTTTTTTAAATATTTTTTCTATATGCATAGTATCAGAATGGTTTGAAAAATAGGACAATTTTATCTTGAATGAAGAAAAGTGCAGAATTGTGTGTGGGATGAACAACAATCCAACAAATCGGTTTTGTATATGTATGTCTAGTAGGAATTGTCTATAGTTTTATTCAGTAATTTTGTAAACTTTATCGAGATTGTTTGATATTTAGTTATAATAAATTATAGTTTAAAAAAACTAAAAAACATGCTTTAATAGCAAACCCAACTAAAAAGTAGAAAATAATTTTGAAGTTGCACTTTCCGCATTTTTTTCCCCCCAAATTTTGAGATCACACCACACATTTGGAGGGGGATGGAGAGAATACGAGCAGTAGTTTGTTTATTTCGGTCATGTATTGGTCGTAAATTCACATCACAATGCCTAATTTTACTAATTTAGAATATGCAGAAATGCTAGTTTTATACGGGGAATGTTTACGAAATGCGAATGCCGCTGCTGCCGAATACCGGAGGGGTTTCGCTAACCGGCTTCATCCAAGCAGATCCAAGTGCGCGAACTTTTGTCCAAGTGTTTCAACAATTCAACGTGTTCGCGATACGGGATGTGTGAAACCGCGCCGAGAACTTGGTGGGCATTCTCAAAATGACTTAAATATAATAGAAGCAGTTTTAAATTTAGTTGAGGAGCAACTTACAATTTCTACAAGAATCATTTCAAGGCGATTGGAGATATCTCAAAGCAAGGTCTGCAGAATATTACGAGAAAACTCCTGCACCCGTATCATTTTCAGAAAGTTCAATCTTTAAAACCTGCTGATTTCCCCAGTCGTCTTGAATTTTGCAATTAGTTACAAAGTCGAATTGCTGCTGACACAAATTTTATTAATAAAGTGCTATGGACGAATGAGTGTAGCTTTACTCGAAGTGGAATTTTAAATAGGTTAGTACCATACTACTTAAAAAGCAATAAATTTCTAGGCTAGATGATGTATGTAACTACAAACTGAATAATTAATTATTATACTTACGACTAATACTACAAATTCATATTCAATTGTAAAACGTAGTGAAAACGTAATATCAAAATTATTAAAACTAAATAACCTAACATTCGAAAACATTTATTTATTATCTACATTTTTTATGAGCATCATATCAGAGGCGTGCTCTTTTGGTCTTGGACAGTGTTTTGTCGACAACACAATGGTTTTTTATTACTTTGTATTTAAACACGGGACACTTCAGCTTCTCTTAATAATTTACCCATTGGGTATACGTTTTTTATGTAATGTACCTAAATGGTTTATTACTCAGTTTATTATTAGATACGTTGGAATTTTGTAATTTCAATATTAAATATTTTTTAAACATTGAACATTAACATTTTAAATTATTATTGGTTGAACTGAGCAAGAAATAATATGAGCTTCTAAAATAGTCAGTACAATCGTTTATTTATGATGTCTAATGCCTAGGTAGGTAGGTACTAGAAAAATATTTCAACTTGGCAACATTGCATCGGGTCGACATCGAGTTGAACTGTGAGCTGTAACCGACCAAGGCTATGAACGGTCAGTGACAGTCTGAAAAGGGGGTTTAAATAATGATTTGAAAAAATTTTTTTTCGGCATAAATATGCATTTAGATTTTTTTTAATCGCGTATTCGCATTATACTCATTATTCCCTATCTCCTCTTAAAATTAATGACATTATGACTGACTCACCCTGTATATGTAGTATGTATGTATGTAAATGCGACTTTTTTGTTTTTCTCTGAATACGTATGTGATTGTCTAACTTGTTTTATTTACAAATAAATGTTTTATGTTTTGTTTTTATATAAATGTTGATTTACTTTAAATATGTATTGGTAAACAAAATTGTGTTGTTTACCTGATTTTAAGTTCTATTTTTCTTGCCGCCGGATTTAACATCTGACCGGATATAACGTCCACATTTTACCTGTCCCTTCAGGGAAGTTATATCCGACTTTCACTGTATAGTAAAAAAAGCATGGGGTGCAATTTGCTATATTTTCATAACGACTTTAATTTTATAAATAGCTACACTACTGAAATAATTGTAACATTTAATATCAAGCACCCCATAAATCAATTAAAAAATATCAATTTTAACAAAATTACAGATCCTAGCCAGCCACCAGCCCCTCTCCCAGTAGGTGGCAGTACCCCTCAGGCTACCCAGAAAGCAACCAGTGAAGAGAAGTTTTACTTCTCCATAAGGAACCTGCATACTCTGTCTCCGATGTACATTGAAGCGCTACACAAAAAAGCCTTGCTTGTGATGCGGATGTTAGAGCACAGAATCGGCTTGGAATTGCTGTTGCAGGTGTTTAATAAGCAGTTATCTTTGGCCACTAACGCCGCACAACAAAAAATCGGGAGTGGTTTATGGGGACATATGCTGATTAGTACAAATGTGTTCACCAAAGCTATTTTTACGGTCACGGGCAAGGATATGGCTGTTTTTATAGATCAGTGGGTGAGAACGGGGGGCCACGCCAAGTTCCATTTGACCTCAGTTTTTAACAGAAAAAGGTAAGTAAATAAAAAAAATTAGACCTCAACCGTTTTCTAAATAAAAATTATCAAAATGTCCAGTTTGATGTGCAAAAGTTCAGTTAATTTAAGAATATCCACATAACTTTCTACACAACGTATCATGAAATGGAATCCTAGGAATTTATTTGTAGAATAATTTTTTTTTTTTGAATAAAGTTGATATCAGGCAATATGGTAACAGAGCACTGATTCGCATCTGCCGAACAATCAATTAGTATTTAAGTCATAGTCAAGAATTTGTCAGTCATGATTTTTGTCTCACCATTTTGTTTTTTGTTTTTGTTTTATAAATTCTATTATTAAAACGTTCAAATAATTAAAATTGTTATCGATCCAATACATTGAAATGTGAATATACGGGATTAACTCTAAGTACAAAAATTTTAACCATGTGCTCAGGAGGCCTAGAAAACAAAAAAAATATTTCAGAATGCTAGAGGTTGATGTTTAAAAATTGTGCAATATCCTCTTTTCCTCCGGAAATCTGCAACTATGTTAAACCTCGTCCGAGATGACTTAGCAATCTCACCTACCATGCGGTCGTTTTTTACTCTTCCAAAATATGTAGGAACAACAAAAATGAATATTTTTATTAATAATAATACCTGTCACTAAAAACGGAAAACTAAAGTTACAACGTAAAGACAACCGTGCAGACTTCGGTCTGCCGCCATCAAGAAGCTAATATTCTTCACATAGATATTCTTCTAATATGTTCTTTTGAGTACAATTGTATAGTGTTGGGATCACTCGAGTGAAAAATAACTGAATATTTGGTTATTGCAATAAACGAAATCACTCGGTTATCAGTTATATGAGTAACAAATTATTTATTTGATTTTTTTTCATTGTTAACTAGGGTTGCCACCTTTTCATATGCGCAAATAGGATATTCTTATCTTTTAAATTCTCAAGTAAGGACATTTTTTTTTACTTTCTATATGAACAATTTTTTTTACATATTTTGTCTGTGTCCTGATAATTCTATTTTAATACGAATGTCCTCCGAGTAAGGACATTTCTAGTACAAATAAGGGCGAAAGGACAGAGGCTGCAGTAAGGACCGTTCTTCCGAAATAAGGACAGGTTGCAACCCTACTGTTCACTTACAAATTGTGTGTTCGGGTTCAAGATTTGTATATACTTGCGACAAGAATTCAGACAACTTACGTCATACGAACAAATGAATAATTCATTATATTTTCATCAAAATATTTAAGAAACTGCAACTGCTAGTAATAAAACTATATACTACACTAAAAGTTTGCATTATATATTGTACCAAATTGCAAAAAATGATTGTAACGCGACCAAATATCGAAAATTACGTTGACAGTAAAAACAAATGTGTAACGTCAGCCGTGACGTGAGACGTTTGAATTCCTGACGCGAGTATATACATGCTTGTATAATAGATACGTGCAACAAGAACCGCTATAGGTGCGGCAAAAATTCAGACGACTTACATATGTCACGGCTGATGTTACGCAATTGTCAACATAATTTTCGATATTTGGTCGCGTTAAAAACAATAATTTTTTGCAATTTTAGTGCAATATATAGTGCAAACGTTTAGTGTAGGATATAGTTATTTTTTATTCTCAGTAGAATTTTTTTTTAAATATTTTCAGTAATATAACAAGAGAGTGAGAATAAATTGAAAATAATTTGACAGATTTTTTGAAAACTTGTTGCCAGGCAATAGTCACGAGAGCCCGCAGAGCTCGAGTGGCTATATCCAAGAATCCACGAAAATCAATAATAACAAAGATATAGGGTGTCAAAATTGAAGAAATAAATCACATTTTCTTTCTTATCTTTCGATCGCTTGAAGCAAATTTCACGAAGTTTCGCTTATTTTGATCACAGATGGCGACTGTATCAGATTCCGTCTAGAGTCCCTGATTCCGTCAAAAATATCGCAAATGGTTTTTGAATTAAGTTTTCAGTGTTAGGTTTTTGCATATTTAATTTTACGTAATCCAGTATTTTTTGTGTATTTACAAATATGCCGTATTCAAACGTGGAAATGGCAGATATTGTGTTAATTTATGGGAAGTACGACAAAAGTGCATATCGTACAGCAGCAGAATACCGAAACCGTTTTCCGAATAAATAAAATATACAGAATCCTCATACAATTGTAAATAAAAATAAATTTGGAAATATCAGTGAGGTAGGTGCTACCATATCGCGTTTCTCATTAAATAATGGTAATATTTTGTCAATAAAACTTTTTCTGTGCTGCAAATCGATACACATGGCATCGCGGTGCCCTCTCACTACCTTTGATACCTTTGGCTTATGCGGAATATACCTAACCTCGCAGCTGTCAGGCGGCATAGACGCCCAGAATTTAACAGTTTAAATATGGTTTTAAAAAACATTTCTGCTTGCGTTAATTTCTATTTTTCTCTATCCTCTCTTACAATATTTGTACTTAGTCATAGTTAATCCTGTACTGTACCTGACAAATTAGAGTTAAATATTTCAAAATTTGCTTTGGAGATAAAAATTACAAAACAAAGCCTTCCTTTATCTAAGGTTGTGAAGGTTTATTTTGAAAGTGATTTAACTAATTTAATTTTCCACTTCTATTTCTTTTTATTTTTGTAGAAACACGATAGAACTGGAAATAAGACAGGATGCGACAACATCCTTGGGTATCAGAAAATACGTCGGTCCTCTCTTAGTAACGTTACAAGAGTTGGACGGTACATTCAAACACAACTTACAGATCGAGAATACTGTGGTTAAAGCCGATATAACGTGCCATTCGAAGAGTAGGAGAAACAAGAAGAAGAAGATTCCGTTGTGTACAGGAGAGGAGGTGGATATGGACCTAAGTGCGATGGAGTAAGTCACAATTTGAAAAATACTATTTTTTGTGTATTCTTAAGAAAGTGTTTATATGGTTAAATAATTTTCTTTGCAATTTTTACAGTTTTTTGAAAAATATTGTCTCTTATTTGTTTATTTATTTATTTTTGTTTGTTTGTTTGCTGAAATTTTTCTAAAAATTTGTTCTTGGGCATTTTACAACCTCAGATATATTTTAGTGATTCTCCCGTTCTTTGGATCCGTTTGGACCCGGAGATGACCTTGCTGAGATCCGTGGTGATAGAACAACCCGATTACCAATGGCAGTACCAACTCCGGCACGAGAGAGATGTTACAGCCCAGATGGAAGCTATAGTTGCCTTGGAAAGGTATCCTACGCCACCTACCCGTCTTGCCCTTACCGACACGATAGAAAATGAACAGTGTTTCTACAAGGTTAGGTGCAGAGCTGCCCACTGCTTAACAAAGGTAAGATTTGTTGATATTTTGTTTCTAGAATTGATATTAAATTTGTTTAATTAGTTATTTATAGTGGTAAACATATATCATACGTATATTTGTTCTATACAATTGCTAAAAATGACCTTGTTATTCTCAAATATTTGCGAAAATAAATCAACGTTCTTTAATTTCTGTCCCAATGATTTGCAGTATTAAAATTAATCTACATGCATTTTAATTTTTTGTTGCTAGGCTTACTATTCACAACATCACTACTAATAATTATGGCATTACCTTCACAGTATTGACACTATGTATCTATGCACAAATGCCGCAAAAATACAATAAACAAATGCTTGTAATTACATTATCAACACCGTAACCTGCACGTGTACATGGAAACAATCCAAGCACTTCATTTGCCATTTTTTATTTATAAATATGAATGAAATGCTAATCCAAAAGTGGAAATTCCTTATCACAAATTTTTTCAAACCACTGTCACTTGCCCTAACCATAACTGATAAAAACAATATAAAACCACCTTTTAGGTTGCAAATGCGATGGTAGCAAACTGGGCGGGACCCCCAGCCATGCTGGCCATCTTCCGGAAACTCTTCGGTTCCTTCGCCGCTCCGCACATCATCCGCCAGAACAACTTCCAAAACTTCCAACACTACTATCTTCAGAAAACCATTCCGTTGGCCATGGCCGGACTGAGAAACACTCACGGCATATGCCCACCCGAAGTTATCCGGTTTCTCTTGGATCTGTTCAAGTACAACGACAATTCCAAGAACAGACATTCGGATAATTACTACCGTGCGGCGTTAGTCGAGGCCTTGGGGAACACAGTGACTCCAGTTGTGTCCGTGGTTTCGCAAGGGACGCCTATTACCGCGGAGAATTTGAGCGCGGATACTAAGCTGATATTGGAGGAGGTTACGAGACTACTTAATCTGGAGAAGGCGCTGCCGTGTTACAAGTATACGGTTTCTGTGGCTTGCCTGAACGCTATAAGAAAGTTGCAGAAGTTTGGGCATTTGCCCAGTAGGCCGACTTTGTTCAAAAGTTATGCGGCGTATGGACATTTCATAGGTAAGTTTTTGCTTCATAATGTTTAAAATTACTAAAATATTAATGAAAAAAAAAAAAAATTGATATTAAAATTGATGAATAATATAAATTTTTAAAGAAATTATCTCTAATCCTTGTTTCAAACAGTTATAATAAACACTACTTTGGACATAAATCAACACAAAATTCGGGCAAAACAACTTTAATAAAGTATTCTGCATTTTATTGTTCTATTCTCTAAAAAATGCAGAAATAATTCATTTAAGTTATCTTGGCTGATATTTTCTATCAATTTGAGAATTGCTATGTTGATGTGCTTGTTTTCGAGAAATTTGTAATTTTTGTGTTGTATCAGGATAGCAGAAAGTCAAGGAAATATGTGCACACAATTTTACTTCTAACACATACATACTTGATCTTGATACGTAATCAGGATCACAGAAAATTGACGAGGTACGTGGTAAAAATTTTTCCTCTAATACTCTGCTTTAATAGTAATTTTTGTGACTAGCATTGATATCAATTTAAATCGGGATCGCAAGTGGTCGAGGAGGTATGTGGACACAATGTTGTTCTTAATACTGACTTTAATAGTAAATTTCTTGATAACATTTTGTATCAGGATCGCAGAACGTTGAAGTATGTCCTCCTTCTAATACTTGACTTTAATAGTAAATTTTGTGATTAGCAATAACAAATAACAATTTAAATCAGGATCTTAGGTGATCGAGAAGGTATGTGGACAGAATTTTGTTCGTAATACTAAAGTTATGATAAAGTTTTGTATCAGGATCGCAGAAAATCGAAGAAGTATGTAGACATAATCTTACTCCTAATACTTGACTTTAATAGTAAACTTTATCGGGAGCAATTTTAATATTTTGTCTCGGGGTCACAGATAATTGAGAATGATAATATATTATATCAAAATCTCAAGAAACTGAAGATGTATGTTGACATACATTTACTCCTAATACTTGGATTTAATAATAAATGTCATAAGTAGCAATTTTAACATTTGCCTTGAGAACACAGATAATCGAGGAGGTATGAGGACAGAACTTTACTTCTAATACTTGGCATTAATAGAAAATTTTGTGAGTAGCAATGCTAACATTTTATATTGCGGGACCGCAACAAGTTTAGGATATATGTCAACATACTACTCTTAATATTTGACTTTAATAATAAATCGAGGTTGGTATGTGAACACAATTTTACTCCTAATACATGACATTAATTGTATCGGAATTGCAAAGTCGAGAAGATATAATATGGACACTGATTAAATCCTAATATTTAGGTTAAATAAAAAAATTGTGTATTGTTAACTTTAAAATATATTTCCGCTAATTCTGATTCTCACAAATGTAATACTATTTTGAACAAAAATCAAAACAAAGCTGAACCAAGATAACTGATTTCTGCATGTTGTCACTCTTGCAAATGGCCTTAAAATGCAGAAATAATTCGTATAATTCATCGTGGCTGAATCTCTTACCGATTTATGTGGTATTTGAAACAATTTTAGATGTAAGAATAGCTGCATTGGAGTGCTTGGTAGATTTCGTCAGGGCCGACGGCAAATGGGATGATTTGCAGTATGTTCTAGACATCCTCGAAAACGATCCCGATCCAGGACTCCAGCACAAGTTAGCTGGATTGATAATTAAGAATCCACCATTTAAAAGAGCTCACAGAAGTAGACTTGACATTCCCGAACTCGTCGACAGGATATGGACTAATATAAAGTGAGTTTACAAACAAATTTATTGTCGTTTTTGCATAGCAAGGTTTTTTTATTTCAGTTGCATGCTTTCTCATGATACGAGATTGAGGTGTGATCTAGTGGACATCTACTACACCTTGTACGGTACAAAACGCCCCGTTTGTATTCCTCTATTGGAATTGTCCGGAATAATGAATTTATCAAAGCACGAGCCCATGAAAAAATTCAAAAATACTCCCATTCCGAAACATTCAGCAGCAACTGCAGCCGTCGTGAATGAGGATCTTATGAAAACGACGAGATCAGTGACTCCAAATAGGGACGGAGCCCAACAAATTCTGTTAGAAGCGGTGGAGTGCATGAATGTGGAAGTTGTTGCTAGCGAGGAGAAGCCAAAGGTAAAGATTTATAGATTTTTTTTTAATAGAACACATTTTATTTTTATTTTTTTAGGACGATGAAGTAATGAATATAAAAGTAGAGTCTCCGAAGTTACAGAAACAGGAATATTTCTCGGATAACTCAGTTTCTTTGCCAGGACTGGGACAGAGTGGCCCGGTCGGGTTTGAGCCAGGCATGTTCAAGAAGGATGGGGATGGCAAGCATAAAGTGGACCCATCGGGAAAGGTAATAATAACGACTATCGACTCATAAGTAAACCGGTTAAAATATGTTGTCGCTTTAGATTAAAAAGAAGAAGAAAGACAAGAAGAAACACAAGCATAAGCACAAACACAAGCACGAGCACAAGCACAACAAAGACAAGAAGGAGAAGGATCCGAACAAATTGAAACTAAGGGAAGAGACTTTAAGCTCCATGAGTTCTACTCCGAGTCCCAATCCATTGTCGCTGGGTGGAGCAGAAACGATTTAATTTTTAATATGTTAAATTTTATTATAAAGTGTATTATAAGTATATTATTTTGTTATCGCTAAAAAATCGCTGTATTTATAACTTTATTTAACGATGTAAATATAATTTTTTAAGTATGGATTTTAATTTTTCTTCCTTTTGGGAATATATAAATATTGCATCAGGACTGCAAGAAAGTGAAGAGCAAATTTTGTGGGTATCAATTTTAAGATTTTGTATCGGGATCACAGAATGTCGAGGAGGTATGTAGAAATGATTTTACTCCTAATACTTACTAGGCTTCGCAAATGTTGTGGCTACCAATTTCAAGATTTTGTATCGGGATCACAGAACGTCGAGGAGGTATGTGGAAACGATTTCACTCTTAATACCCATCTTTGTAAATTTTGTGGCTACCAATTTTAAGATTTTGTATCGGGATAACAGAATGTCGAGTAGGTATGTGGAGGCAATTTTACTCCCAATACTTATTAGACTTTGCAAATTTTGAAGATACTAAATTTCAAGATTTTGTATCGGGATCACAGAACGTCGAGGAGGTATGTGGAAACGATTTCACTCCTAATCTTTGTAAATTCTGTGGCTACCAATTTTAAGATTTTGTATCGGGATCACAGAACGTCGAGGAGGTATGGTTGAAACGATTTCACTCCTATTCTTTGTAAATTCTGTGGCTACCAATTTTAAGATTTTGTATCGGGATAACAGAATGTCAAGGAGGTATGTGAACGCAATTTTACTCCCAATACTTATTAGACTTTGCAAATGTTGTGGCTACCAATTTAAAGATTTTGTATCAGGATCAGAGAACGTCGAGGAGGTATGTGGAAACGATTTCACTCTTAATACTCATCTTTGTAAATTTTGAAGATACTAAATTTAAGATTTTGTATCAGGATCACAGAACGTTAAGGAGGTATGTGGACGCAATTTTACTCCCAATACTTATTAGACTTTGCAAATTTTGAAGATACTAAATTTAATATGTTGTATCCGGATCACAGAACGTTAAGGAGGTATGTGGAAACAGTTTCACTCCTAATACTCATCTTTGTAAATTTTGTGGCTACAAATTTTAAGATTTTGTATCGGGATCACAGAATGGCGAGGAGATATGTGGACGAAATTTTACTCCTAATACCCATCTTAGTAAATTTTGTGGCTACCAATTTTAAGATTTTGTATCGGGATAACAGAATGTCGAGTAGGTATGTGGACGCAATTTTACTCCCAATACTTATTAGACTTTGCAAATTTTGAAGATACTAAATTTAATATGTTGTATCCGGATCACAGAACGTTAAGGAGGTATGTCGAAACAATTTCACTTCTAATACTCATCTTTGCAAATGTTGTGGCTACCAATTTAAAGATTTTGTATCAGGATCAGAGAACGTCGAGGAGGTATGTGGAAACGATTTCACTCTTAATACTCATCTTTGTAAATTTTGTGGCTACCAATTTTAAGATTTTGTATCGGGATAACAGAATGTCGAGTAGGTATGTGGACGCAATTTTACTCCCAATACTTATTAGGCTTTGCAAATTTTGAAGATACTAAATTTAATATTTTGTATCGGGATAACAGAATGTCGAGTAGGTATGTGGACGCAATTTTACTCCCAATACTTATTAGACTTTGCAAATTTTGAAGATACTAAATTTAATATGTTGTATCCGGATCACAGAACGTTAAGGAGGTATGTGGAAACAGTTTCACTCCTAATACTCATCTTTGTAAATTTTGTGGCTACAAATTTTAAGATTTTGTATCGGGATCACAGAATGGCGAGGAGATATGTGGACGAAATTTTACTCCTAATACTTACTAGGCTTCGCAAATGTTGTGGCTACCAATTTCAAGATTTTGTATCGGGATCACAGAACGTCGAGGAGGTATGTGGAAACGATTTCACTCCTAATCTTTGTAAATTCTGTGGCTACCAATTTTAAGATTTTGTATCGGGATAACAGAATGTCGAGGAGGTATGTGAACGCAATTTTACTCCCAATACTTATTAGGCTTTGCAAATGTTGTGGCTACCAATTTTAAGATTTTGTATCGGGATCACAGAACGTCGAGGAGGTATGTGGAAACGATTTCACTCTTAATACTCATCTTTGTAAATTTTGTGGCTACCAATTTTAAGATTTTGTATCGGGATAACAGAATGTCGAGGAGGTATGTGGACGCACTTTTACTCCCAATACTTAGACTTTGCAAATTTTGAAGATACTAAATTTAATATTTTGTATCAGGATCACAGAACGTCAAGGAGGTATGTGGATGCAATTTTACTCCTAATACTTACTAGGTTTTGCAAATGTTGTGGCTACCAATTTAAAGATTTTGTATCGGGATCACAGAATGTCGAGGAGGTATGTGGACGCAATTTTACTCCCAATACTTATTAGGCTTTGCAAATTTTGAAGATACTAAATTTAATATTTTGTATCAGGATCACAGAACGTCAAGAAGGTATGTGGATGCAATTTTACTCCTAATACTTCTTAGCCTTTGCAAATTTTGTGGGTACTAAATTAAAAACTTTGTATTGGGATTGTAGAAAGTTGAGAGGGTATGTGGAGACATACGTAACTTTGAGTAAGTTTTATGAATAGTAATATTTTGTATTAGAATCACAGAATGTCGAGGAGGAAGGTTAATACTTTATGGTTCACTTCATTAGGAGTGTGCCACAGAAATTAAATGTAGAACTCGAGTAGAATCTATTTATTTTTAAATATTAATTGATTACATAGTATAGGTTGTGTGCTTGTCAGGATAAAATATGATATTTACAATGTAATAGTGGAACATAAATTGTACTTAATAATTTTAAAGCTCATGAAGAGATAATGATCAAATATATATATATATACTTTTGATATTTTAATACTTTGAAGAGTTGATTGTTTGGTTACATTGCTTGGTTCCAAACTATTAAATAAAAAAATAATAAAATAGAAAAACACATTAAAACAATAAAATAAAAATAAACAATTTTTCACATAAGTATTTATCATATGTATTCATCTAAAATTTAATTTATACAATTCTTACAGTTCAAACTGTTTCAAACAGTTCCCTTAAAATTAAAATACAAAGATCAGATAACTAAACTTTCTCAACGATTGCACTGCTTCAAACAGTTTGAATCTTAACAACTCGTTCAACATATTCACAAATATACATCCTTCACCACGTATTTAATACTAGGGATGTTCACGCAAAACCAATTGCTCACATCGATAACAATAAAGTAACAACTGCTAATTATATACATCGACAGAAAAGCGTAACTTTGATTGGTCAATGATATAAAAATAATTGTACACTACTCACTAGATTTTGGAATCTTTACACAACAGAACGTCGAAGAACGACCACAGTGAAGAAAAACAAACACAAAATTACAACAATTAAAAAAACAAATACTAGAAATATAATTAGTTCTTGAGACAGATGTGGAAACACGATAAATAAATTGTTTTCAGGGTTTAAAATCTGTTATGTTGGTAAAATAATCAGTTGAGCTTAATAATTGAAATACTAGATGGCAACACTTAAATAAAATCCCTCGTTATTCTCATAGAGTACTGATCTATTATTGACATTTCTAAGTATAGGAATAAATACCGATACCACAAACAATATTTATCGTTATTAAATCATATTTTTTTGATATTTGTATTGTTTTTCTTCACCGGCCGTAAGTTCGTATGTTATCACGTCGTGCCGGAGATTCATCGAAAAGAAATCAGTACACAAAACATGTTGATTATCAGTTGTTAATCATTCACCAAATATTTCACAGTTCTGGAATTTTTCCGTAACAACAAAGACTTAACTATAAACTAAAATAGTTTCATTTTTAATATTCTTATGTACTTTGGACATATCTACCTACAATTTTTTTTATCAAGGATACATGCATTTACATAGCATGAATTAACAAATTTTGCACAAGGTCGGGCAAAAAGTATTCTGAAGATCTACGCGTAACTTCTTGGGTTGTCGGAATTTATTTCTTAAATATTAAATAAACGTACACATAAAACACGAATCGACATTTCCTGAATGTGCAAATAAATTATAGTCAACCTAAAACATCAACGATAATAATTGTACCACAGCATGGACCAGCAATTTGCTGTCGCACTTTGAATGATAGCTGTCATAGTAATGCTTTGACTGTAATTACAATATTTTTTTTTGTATTGTATACCTATATATAATGAAATCGTATTGCTTCTATTGCTTCAATACAACCTCACTTACTAAATGATTTTTCATTTTATTTACAATTCTTAAAATATCCTCTCACTATTACATATCGTGACTGCCAAACATACCGTTTTATCTATCAGAAATAAACTATCTTGATCCGGTTGGTATTGCTATCTTACTTTTATCGTTCTTGCGTCGTTCTCTATCCTAGAACTTATTTAACGGTTGAGAAGTTCTGTGATTGGTTCTTGTTTCCGGAAACCCAATTTGTAAACACATCTCTAAAAAAAAAAATTAAATAAATTATAGTCAACCTAAAACATCAACGATAATAATTGTACCACAGCATGGACCAGCATTTGAACTAATGAGTAGTGGATATCTCTGGACCCTGTAATAGATCTGCTAGCTGCTATGTGCAACTTATTATTTAGGCTCAACTGATTTTGCTAAGAAACACAACCTTTTATGAGAAAATACACATTTAACTAATTTATTTTAACCTTGGTACTTGGTAGAATAATTTCCGGTCTGGTATCCACATCATCGGTTTAGCTTTCTTGACGTTTCCAGAGACATATGATAAGGTTAAAATAGTGCAAAGCGTCAAGGAAGCTAAACCGACGACGAGGCAACCAGTTTGGAAGTTGTTCTACCAAAGTTAAAATAAATTGTCATAAAAGGTTCCGTTCTTTAATTTTACCTTGTATGAACAAAGCATAAGCTTTGAAATTACCGTCAAAGTAATACTATGACAGCTATCATTCGATTGTTATCAAAGTACACTTTGCTTACATCATCATAAAAGAAATAAAATTCGCCAATATGTCCAAAAAATTTAAATGTCGATTTCCTCGCAAAAGGGTTTTTTCGACTTTAAACAGGAGTTTCAAATTTTTAGATATGACTTGAATAAACCTCTGTACAAACAAAAGCGTTCAAACTTCAAACCACTGAGTAGCGGAGGTCTCTGGATCCTGTAATGGATTATTATTTGGGCCCAAGTGATTTCGCTGGTCTATGCTGTGATTGTGTTGTGAAAATAGACATTTAACTAATTTATTTTTACCTTGGTAGAACAATTTCCAGACTAGTCTCCACATTGTTGGTTTAGCTTCCTTGACGTTTCCAGAGACATATGATAAAGTTTCAAAATGTCAAGGAAACTAAGCCGACGATGTGGCGACCAGTCCGGAAATTGTTCTATCATTCAATTGTGTTCAAAGTACACTTTGCTTACACCATAAAAGAAATGAGATTCACTAGTATGTCCAAAAAAATTTAAATGTCGATTTCCCCACAAAAGGTTTTTTTTTCAATTTTAAACAAGAGTATCAAATTTTTAAATATGACTTCAATTGCAAACAAAAGTGTTCGAACTAATGAGTAGCAATTTTACTGGTCCATGCTGTGATTGTGCTTTGTACTTACCGGCAATGGCTGACAACGCACTCGTTACTGCAGTACTCGTCCTCCCATTCGGGATTGGTGATGGCTGGATTGGGGCATCCATGACGTATACAAGCGTTTGGTGGCCTCATCTGTCCCTGACCGGCGTTCTGCTGGGACACGGATGTTGGCACCGTCGGAGGCGGTGCCGAAACTGGTGGAGAACTTGACACTATCGGAGGAGGACTCATGTGTTGTTGCATGTGTGGTGATACTGGCATATGTTGCTGTTGTGGAGACACGGGCATATGCTGCTGCTGGGGAACCTTAAAATTAATTACCGTGTCACTACATTACCCAATCAACAAAGAGAGTGTATACTAATATAAGTAATTATCTATTTTATTGTTTGATAAACAGTACCTCTATATAAAACAAACTGATATTAATTTTTATAAATTGTGAACAGGGCGTGGTAGCTTTGGCTTTAAATACTGCATGAATATCTTGATTTAGCTATGATTAATTAAATAAATAGGTAGCAACTAAGATGACTTGATTACCTCATTTTCTTAGTAATAATTATCCATGAAGTAAAAATTCTGTGCGCAATATTTTCCATAGATTATCCTTAGAATATTATATATAGAGAAAATATCCCGTCAAAATTTTATTTTATTTTATTTGAAGTATTTTTTTACTAAAAATTTTGACTGTCACCTTAAGGTTAAGTTTACAATTTAAAAATAAAAATCACAGAATAAGAAACAAAGAAATGGAATACACTCATACCACAGTATATTCATACAATAAAGCCATCATGACGTCCCCTAGTAGTCTGGCACGGAACTATCTCGCGCGGAAAATTCAAAATAAATCTATCGAGTTTCGTTTGCTTGGATACATTCGAAAATATATGGCAATTTGTTATTAAAGAAAATATTATGGAAAAAAGGGTCACCACAGAAAAGGCCTATTATTAAACTTGTGCTGAAATACGAAACTACAATGGCGCAATAAGTCGCCGCCATTTTGGTTCATGTTTGGCGATTCAGTTAAGCCCTACCACAGCTCACGATCTATTAACTATACGGTCGGGGACAAGTGAAGTCACAACATTCCCGTGAATAAAAACAAAATATAGTCTTTCTCGAAATATGGACTGTCGTGGCTTACGTACTAAAATTTATTTATGAATCGAAACATTTTGGTAGTTAAAGTGTTACTATCCCGTTATAGAAAACAGTAATTCTTGGAATACTTACATATTTCAAAATTTAACAAATAACATTCAAATACAACCAAAATAGTCAATATTTATTTCGGAATCACTACAAAATCACTAAATGCATATAAATATGGCAAACAACAATCAACAATGCATAGTACTTGATTTTTTAATCAGTCAGTATTATTCTGCAAAACAGCTGACTGGAAATTACCAATAGATAATACCTAGTTTTACGATATTGCAAAGAATTAAAAATAGTGTAGCATAATTTCTCACCTGTTGCATATAACTGCTGTGCTGTTGTTGCTGTTGCATGTGCTGCATGTTCATGTGGTTTGGCACTTGTCCCATGTTGGACTGCATCATGCTCTGATGCTGCTGTTGAGGCGACGGGTTCATGTTACCCATCATCTGGGGCTTCTTCCCTATGGGCGATTGTGTGGGCGGAGTTGGGGCTGACGTCATCGGGGGCGATGGAATGGTTCCTTGGGGCTGATAGGAGGAGTACTGTGGCGCACCCTGCTGATAATTGCTGTAGTTTCCGTACATGCCTTCGCCTTCTCCAGCTCCTTTGGATACCAAACTAGCCCTATATGCAGCTAGGGCCTTCAGATATTCCTTCTTTGCAGCTTCTGTTTTCTTTTTATACACCTGAAATGATGTAATGAAGTTAAAAAAACGTTGGGTTAATATTTGAAGTTGAAAATTATACTTACATTCTTGTGCTCGGAGTCTAGTGCGTCCCACATGGAGGCCACGATTTTGGAAACTTCTCCGAAGCTTGCGTTTGGATTTTGTCCTTTTATGGCAGCTTGAGTATCACGGAAGAATAGCGCATACGCTGATACTGGTCTGAAACAACGTTACATATAAATTTTGGCGCTAAAAAATATACGGCGAACGTTAGCTCTTGTAACACAAAAGCTAGCATTTATTCAGCGCTACTTCCTATTAGACGGATTTTATCATAACAATTAAGAGAGAGAATCGAAAACACAGATATGTACATAATAAACGGACTGTGAACAAATAGGGTGAAAGACCTTTACACAAGATATCTAAACTCTATGGAGCGAAAAACGAATACAAGTGATTCCTCTTACATACATAAATAAAAAAATATATAATAGAGATTTTAACAGATAATTTAACTGGGAATATATTTCCATATATCTATTTGACCTAACAGTAAAAACTACTTGTATTATTGTATTGACATTGTATTTTAAGTATTCATCTTGACATATTACACTCAATACACCAGATAAACACTATAATGTGAGTCTTATGAAGGTTGCTACCAAATAAATAATAGATATCTAAACTAACAGACTAGATTTGATCAGTGTAGGTAGCCTAGTGTACTGAGTGAGAAAAAAACTCTCTAAATTTCTTTCACTCTCGGATTATTCATCAACGATAGATATCGATAGTCAGCGTTTATTTTGATGCCTTTAAGCCGCCTTATTTATAAACTTTAAGGCATAAATCCTGTGAATTTTGTGACTATAGCGCGATTAGCCCAGCAAAAAATCATATCAGATCATATCGAATTGGATCAGACTAGATCAGTTCAAATTCCAAATGTTCGTATTTTGGCTTTGATAAAAATAAAATAAAATAATTTAATTTAACATTACCTTCAACAGACCCGGTACAAGTGAGCTTAGCATTTAACAAAGACGCCGAGAATAATTGTGTGCCATTAATCTAACGTTTCATTATATTCCTCTTTTCTACGAAACTTCCACCGTATACGTCGTTAAGTCTAACTCGAGAGTAAATAAATAAGAAATAAATAATACATAGTAGGTATGTGAGGAAAATTGCAACAATAAATCGGGCGTTACAACTTGCGCACGTCGAATGTTAACTTTATGGTCCATATAACATCTTCCCCTCCGTGATGCAACCGGGAAAATGGCATTCTCAACATTTTAATGCGATTTAATAGCGCCGGAAAAATCAATAAGCGACGTGTCTACCGGGTGGAAAATAAACGTTCTCCACCGCTTTTTACCACC
Organism: Monochamus saltuarius; assembly: GCA_025584915.1. Classification (NCBI taxonomy): domain Eukaryota; kingdom Metazoa; phylum Arthropoda; class Insecta; order Coleoptera; family Cerambycidae; genus Monochamus; species Monochamus saltuarius. The sequence goes on from CM046725.1 coordinate 19,635,557, forward strand.
CGAAACATTGTTCTCTTTTTCGAAACCTCGAAACACCCTTTAAACATATAAAGGGTTCATATATACCAAGAAAAAAATAAATTAACACTTAAAAGAAATAGTAATTAGTAATTTTTTGTGTATAGTATATCGCTTTTTGTATTATCCTTCGGGGCTTACAAAATCGTTCGTTAATAAATTTTCATTTTTAACATGGCATTTCTTCAATTGCACCCCCGGTACTACATGTATCTATCCTACTACTATTGAGAATCAAACAGTTTTTATGTTTTTCTCAAGATATCGGTTTATTAATTTGAAAAATGTTATATGAACCACCCCTACTGTATATGAATTCTAATCTCTATCATTTTGAATGTGAATTGTTCAAATACTGAAGTTATGTTTGTTACTATTACTAATTTTAAATTTACCGCCTAATGCAACCTACAACAAAAGCGCCATCCATTAACGAGATCAAGAATACAATAACAGATGGTTCTGGCGTTGCCATAATTTATTGTACAACCAGGCACTTCTTTTTTAGTTTATTTATGGAAATACGTAAATAAATCTAATATTCGCTGCACAAACTAACTTGTCATCACTTTATATATATAATAAATTTCCAATAAATATTAAGAATATATACTTCAACCCCCCTTGTAAATGTCTTATATAATCGGGGAAAGGAATCAAGTTTTCCTCCCTGTCACGATATCGGGCGATCAGAAATCGAGCCCATTTTTCCCGATTCCTCCAGTAGATGTTTCGTCGATATTTAGGTTTAAAATAGGATCTAGCCATTTAGAGCCATGCATCATTCGCAGCTGAAGTTTTAAGTTTCGTCGTCTGGAGTTATTGGTCGAAAATACAAATCGATTTAAAGTGAAACAACGCCTGGGGGTGGAAAGAGGCGGACTCTCCGCTCCAGCGGTCCGGAAGTTATTCAAAAATTTCTATTAGGCTCACTTCAAAAGCAGATGGAAAGGTAAAAGTGTCCAATTTCGATTGGAATGCCATTTAATAAAATACGATTTTTATGCGGTTTTCAAGAAACAGAATACCTACTTGAGTATCTTTCAAAATTCGTTAGGGCGTTTCGAGGCATATATTTTCTCTTCTTCAGAAGTCTGTAACCAAACTCTTGCTTTGGTATGAACCTATGCTTATTTAATGGCAAATATATTTTATATTGCAATTAAAACCAACTGTATTTTATCTTTACTGAATTTAAAAACCATCTAAAGATTACATAAAATGTGTCTGATAAGTTCTTCAAGGAAAATAAGACCGTAAAAATAAACAGTTTTTATCAAGCATTCCAGAATATTAATCATTAAAATGTATTATTAAACAAACCTTAGGCCGGTCTTGCATCTCTCTTATTCAACTGTTTACAATAATGCAGTAACTAATTTTAAATTAAGTCTAAGGGTGTGTGGGTGTGTGTGAGGGTGTGAGAGGGTGTGTGAGGGTGTGTGTGTGTGTGTGTGTATTTACAGGCAAATATTACGACTGGCCAAGTACACTATACATGTTTCTTCGATTGAACAATTTTTTTCATTTTAACATTACAAAATTCCAATTCAAATGTTGCTTAATAAAATTTGTTCATTTCTAAGGTAGCTTTTACTTCTTCAAACAAACACGCTGTGTATTATTGATATCTCGTTAAGGCATTCAAAACAAAAGGTGTGTCGTTTATAGAGTGAATTTACCTATTTATATTTGGCGCTATTCACACGTATTGTTTATTTAGTTGCGAGCTGTTTTACGAAAGAATCCATTATAAAAACTAATATTCTTAGTTTAAGTAGTACAAGGTAATCTGCATTATTATTATTATTACAGTTACTACCAATTCATAATGGAAAATGTAGAAATAAAGCCACGATGGAATGTGTGTTATTCATTCGCAACGCAAAGATCAAGGATCTAAGTGATAATGTATTGTTATAGCATATTTTTCGGAAATTCAAAGAAAATGCAGCCTTCACGTTTATTGTCGTATTCTTGAATGCTTAAAAGTATGTGTAAAGTGAAATACTTGATGAATTTAATTTTTTTGCATTGTCTGATTTTTGCAGTTTAATATTTTCAAAATTTTTTGGTGACGAAATATTAAAATAACAGAAGTAATGAGTAATTCTAATTGTCCAAAAACTGGTACCTGAACCAAATCCGTTGACTCCGTTATAGGTTTAGGATTTGACATTTTGAAATTAATTTGCTTTTCCTTAATGTATTAACGATCTGTATATACAATCGTTTGCAATAATAATGACACTCATTAAAATGAATTTTTCACTGCTGACGTATTTGTAATGAAATCTACTATCCATTTATAACATAGTTTATTAGTTGTTTCACTCACCAATAGAGATTTAATGAAATGCTACTCAGAAGTTGCAGAAGTTCAAAAACTGCTTTGAGGAAGTGTCATTATTATTGCAAAAGCATGTACACATTCAAATCGTAACACGCTGTATATGGAAACGGCGTACCCACTTTCTCTATTTTTACTTTTATATTGGGCATCCGAAAGACAAACACAGAGTCGCCAAGTCCGTCCCTGGAGGGGTGGTTCGGTGGGAGAGAATTCCATTTGCGGGGCCGATACATATATATAAGAAAACAAGTTTGCTTAAAACTGGAAAGCGAGGCAGATTTATATTTCCAATAAAACTTTGCTAGAAATCCACTGAATTATTTATGTCACTTTGGAGGAAACTATTACAAAATTCCTGTTACATTTTATTCAGTTTTAACGTTTCTAGGAGCAGTTTGCATAAGGTGCTCCCGACGTTTCCTCCTTAAATATTATAATTCCTGCAACGTAATTAACGGCCATTCGGAACGACATACTGCTGAATATAAATACAAGACACCTTTCACGTAACTCTCAGAATTGTATATAAACTAAATTGTTACATACCAAAATGAATGATTTCGGTATAGTTTGACTGATATATTTATTTTAATAATACAGAACACCGTTTTGTTTGTAAAATTTCACATTTCGGTAAATCCCCGGGAAAAAATAAATACTTTTTTCCCGGATATGTACACATAACAACACGAAGATATTTAATTTTAGACTATTTTACTTTACAAAACTTACATTTCCTCAATATCAAAAGTACAGTTGTTAAATGTGCATTGCATGAAGGACATGTTCCTCGAGCCATTGAGAATGTATGCTACAGTAAAATTTTCTCGAGTTGAAATTATATTTTGTGTCATGGACACAACTGCCGTTGATGGTCCTGGTCGCAAATTGGGTCTTATTTCAGATAATGCACTGCCGCACGTTTTAAATACTTTATTAGATATTTCTGTCCTATGCGACCGTTGATAACTTCTAACCATCATGTTTCTTTCTGTATATTTTTCAGTAACTATAAATCGCTTCTCTATATCATTCTGTGTTTGCTTAAGTTTCACATTTAATAACGTTCCCGAATCTTCAATATCATCAAATGTTACCTGGCTGCTCCTGCAATGCCAAATACAACAACAACCTTGGCCATTAAATAAACTTCATCAGGAGCATTACTTAAAAAATCACTAATATGTGTACTTGACATAATCGCAGATTTCTTGGGCATGTAGTCTTTCCTATTTTACTTTAAAAATGTAATTCAGTATTTTGAAATGTCTATGTTATTATTGCAACGTACTTTTAATCATTGAATAATTCGACCACACCATTGATGGCTTTTGTTGTTGCACCAATTCCGAAAAATAAACCAGTTACACCGTTTCCGAAAAAGAACCTTCCATTCCATAAATCTGAAATACATAATTTCGTAAATTTTCCCCGAATTAAATGGCAGTAATTTGTGATGCTACTTTCGTTGCTTCTATCAATTCTGGTGGTGTAAGAGAAAACTCTGAATCAGAGACATGTCCATTTTTGAACTTTGCATATTCAAAATAAGATATTATTACAAATACAACCTCGAGCTAAAATATAATACTTATTTCTCTTGTATAAACAACAATTTTTTATTTTTTAGCCACATAGCCAAAGAGCAATAATTCAATATGAACCCAAATATATATAATGATAAAATAAGTGTCAAATAATAGATATAAGTACAACATAGTACTCTCACCTGTCAACAAAATATAGGTACTCAATCAACTTTCAAAAGCCGACCACGGCATAAATATATCATAGGAGATAAGAACTGCGCGTAGCGCTACTGGTTTTTATTAATATAAATACGACAAAACTTTCTTATAACTCTCAGAAGATAATATAAACATAATTGTTGCTATTTGTCATTTGAAAGCTACGAACGGCAAAGGACACAGTAACCTGAGTACCACTCTGTTCAGAGCCTCATCTCCCGAACTATATAATTACAAATCCATAATAAATAACATTTTCCGACCTTTAGATAATTGCAAACAATCTTGCCCAACAACAAAACTGCTGAAATTTAATAAAACCCCAATAAACAGCACAATTATCTCAAAATTCCTGGCGTATATTACAGTATATTGATTACAAAACTTAAATTATCATACTGACATGTTGTAAGCTGAAGGCATCAGGTTTGTGTCTGCTAAGATGTTACACTCGACTGGCTCTGTCTTTCTAGCTGTCAAGAATGATTTATCAGACATGAGAAACAGATTGTGCTGTAAATAAGTTTGTAAAATATGAACTACGTCGGTTATGAACATTTTTTCCATTTAGAATGGAATGGTTTTCATTTTCATAGACTCGAGGGACGCTATTATTTGCTGTCAAGCTTCCTTCCTGAGAATTCATCGTTTTTATGAAGGCACGTCAAATAAATTTAAGTGGTTAATTGTTATAAAATGCTTTTTTATGTTAGAGTTGAGGATCATATAAATTATATAAAAAAAACGGGAATTTGAAAAATAATAAATTGGGAATAGATTCAACGGGGTTCGGCAAAAATTTTAGAGAAGGAAAATAATGCAACAAAAAGATACTGCCATTATTTTGTTAAACGGAGATATTATGTCTGTCAAACAGTTCAGTAAACATTGATCATTGTTATCAAGAAGAAGTAACAATAAAATAAAAATAATTTAACATCTCCATGGAAGCAGATAAACAAATTTTAAACTGTCAAACTTGACTTACGTCTAATACATTTGCAATTTTTGAGGACGAAAACAGAGAGTTTTTCGGAGCGTCAAAAAATACGGAAGTGCGCGATAGGGATATGATTTTTGTTATTTTTTACTTATCTGCTTGTTCAGTGTGACATTTTCTGATTAGGCAAACTTAGTTTCAAAAATATCTCTTGACTGGTCCTTTTGGCGCAAGGGTTTATTTAATTAATCTTTATTTTTTCAGAAGTGTAGCAAAATGGGTATTTAGACTAAAAAAAAGTAAAGGCAGCCATATGCCTGACACCCTGTAGAGTTAAAACAACGCCTATCCGTGACAGTGCCACGTCATCAACATTTCCGTGACTGAGCGGCCTGCCGAATATAATAATTCCATTACGAGTAATGTAAAATGTATGTAAAATAGCTTGCTGATGTCTCGTAGAAGAAGTATAACATATTATCTAATAAAAGGTAGCAGCGTATCCACCTATTTTCGAATAAACATTTTATTTCACGTTTTATGACCCGCATAAATAAAGATAAATAGGAGGTTGCATTACGGAATATCGAGTTTGGGGAAAAGTTTACGGTTTACTGCCCGTTTTTTATGGGCCACCAGATTAAATTCCGTCTTATTGTTTTTTCATTGTTGGCTTTTCCGTTATAATGACAGTAGCGGTAAAGCGCTGATTTTACGGATATGAATTGAGATCCACAACCAAAACTACAGGGTTGACGGAAGACTATTCAAGGAAAGAAGAAAGTATATCATAAATTTAAATGTACTCTTTTGCAGACAAAGCTTCATTTATTTAAAATTCCAATGTATTGAAAGCCCACCAGGTGGATTACAGATTATTCTTTACATTATCGAAATATTATGTATTTCTTAATGTATTACGCCTCTTTAAGGTGATTACTAAGCAATCATTACAGATTACTTAACCTTACTGTTTATTTCGCTTTCGAATAAATAATAACATTCAGTTTGTTGCATAATATAAATTAAGTATATTTATGTATAATTAAATACATGGGTAATCCCACAACAAATCTTAAAATAAAAAATTTCAGTGAGAGGAAAAATATTAATACAGTAAACAGCAATTTAGAAACAAATACCATATGGTTGTGTATAATGATTTGTACTTCAAAATGAAATACAATAGCTTACGTATGCAATATCCATTGAAAACAGGACAAAATGTCTTAATATTGTATTGTTGTATATATTTTTTTATATACAGGGTGTTCCCTCTAAGACTTTCAGTGCGAATATCTCAGAAACCATCATAGCCAGTGCGACGAACTTTGGTATACAGACGCGTAGAATCTGATTAATAACTTCTTATACAGGGTGTTCCATTTTTCAGGAAATCTATTTCATTTTGGTATTTTGGTAGTCAACCCCGCTAAAACTTATGTTCAAATTGAAATATACTTAATTATGAACATATTCTGAAAAATAAACATTCAAAACGACTCCAAAAAGTACCCAAATTTCATTGTTTTGTCATGTAAAACGTGTATAGCCTTGAGCCAGACTTACACAGAAGAAACTAACATCGCTAAACATCAAAACTGTGAATTGTCATTGAATTGTCAAATATTAATGGCATAAAGTATTTTATTGGACATAAATAACGCTAAATAATATATTTCATGCAATTTACGTATGCATAATGGTGTTATTGAGACTTGTCGATACAAATTTAGACTTGAGTTGAGACTTCTGAAGGATTGGGGTCGCTGCGTCGGCGCAGTCTTTCATTACAGCTCTGTTCAGCGTGAATATAGTGTAAAATATCTGTGGATATTTTTTAATTATTCCATTATAATGTAATAAAACTTGTATTAAATTGTTTTTGATGTTACTGTAGTGTACATAATAATTAGGTACCCGTATTTTTTTTATCACTAAATAATTTACAAAAGTGTGTAAGTACTAAAGAATATCCCTTTATTCCAACTGCTCAAATAATTATTGATTACTTATTTAGCAACAAATAGATTCGAACAAAACGATTCCTAATTTTTTTTATTATAATGTGAACGTGTCCCACAAAAGAAATTGATATTTGTTGTGTTCACATATTTCAGCACTTTATTTATGTTTCTGATGGATACAGTATGTTTAAGAAGAACTCTACATCTGTAAAATAGTAAACAATGTAGTACAATTTCTATATTTCATATAATACAGAACTAAAATAAAGCAACTGGTTTTTGCTAGGAAGAATCACCTGTAAACTTACTATACCCCGAAGGTTATCACATAGTCATTTAAAGCTAGATAGAAATTTGTAATTATTGTTCTCATTTTCAGCTATGTGTGTGTAGTGCCACAAATTACATTGAAACAAAACGATTCATAACATCGAACACCAAAAAGAATAAGCGAAAAATATCACACAGACATTTTTTTAGAACTAATTCTAAACATGGAATGATGGATAACATTATAAAGAAGTCCCTCACTTTGAAGAGTATTCTATAAGACCAATGGATTCTCTGCTCTTTCTTTCATATCTACATGTTTATTGGTATTAGGTATTCCTCAGATGCGTCTTTATTTATCTTATTGTGCTTATGAACTTATTGAAGATGGCCTATACTCATTATTGCATATTGCATATTATTACCACAGAGGCATAGGTTATACATAGGTATAACATAGTCTTGTTACTTGATGTAATAAACTGATTAGATGATTAAAGTAAGCAGTTAGTGATTCTTATTTATTACTTATTATTTTTAAATATTCACTGAGGCACTACCAGATTACTAAATCTGCGGCAAATCCATCAAAGATAATTCGAACGGTTACCGAAAGAACTATGCAACAGATCCTGAGCGAAAACCAGTTTCTTGATAGCCGTCCCCGAACACGATGAATAAAAATTAAACGCAGAACAACCCAAAAACACAATAAAACAGTTACTTACTTTTGCGGTTCATTAGGGTCCCTCTTCTTTTTCTTCTTTTGTACTTTCGGTTTCTTTTGTGTCTTCGTTAACGTCTGATCGGCCGGTTCTGGAGACGGTCGCTTCATCGCCGTTATCTGTAAACAAAAAGAAAGGGATCCCCTTAAAGTGACACGAGAAACACTTTAATTTGGAATTATTTACAAAATCGGGCATGGTTCTGCTCTTCTGTTTGCCCGCCACCCTTCTTATTTTGTTTAGGAAACAAACGGCAGTCCGCCGCGCGCAACCAAGGCCGCCTATTCCTGCGATTAACCGGCTAAAAATAATTTATCTTGGGCGGCTAAATTTATAGCGGAGCGCATTTAAAACAAGTGAATCCTTTATGCCAACTGGCTACTACTGTCATTGCTACCTAGATTCGAGGTCTAACATCTGATGCTCTGTTTTGTGACGGTACAAATAATTTAGTCGCTAATGGACCGAATTACTGGTGACGTCACAGAGTATGCAACCAGCGTTACAAGTGCAGTAAGAAAATCAACGATAACACTTGCTATTTCCTACTTTTATCCAATTACCAGTTATTTAAGAACGATCAATTAACAGATCCTGTACACACACAATCAAGTTAAATTTTGTTAAGTATAAATGTTGGCATAAGTTTAATTAGAGTACACAAAACTTGAAGAACATTTCAACTATTGTGAATATGAATTACCTCAGTTAATTTTATTTACATTAAACGTAACATTGACGATTACAACTATATTTTTAATACCAAAAAGTTTATAAAAGCTCAATTATTATACAAGACAATACTAACAAATCACTTCAATATAAAAATTTCTCTGACAGATGACAGTTAAACCAAATGAAATAAGTTGCTAAATTGTTCAATAAATAAGTACAAATACTTTAACTGTAGGTGTAGTTCGTTATATAAATGAGTTTAGTGAGTCATTTATAAAAATTTCAAATATTTGCGGAGATACCCATATTTTTAGAACCACTGACCTAACCTTAATCGTATTATCTGCTGAAGGCGAGGTTGCCATATCGCTTCTAAAATCAATATTTTTTTTCACTTCAGCTTAAATTAAATCATTACGATTGACTCTAATTTAAAAATACTTGTTTCAAGCGATAAGTAAGGTAAAAATAATGTTGGGTGGCGTAATCCTTAGGTACGCAGTAATATTAATCCAAATTTTCGATACAGACAGTTCGATACAGACTACATGAAGAAGACAAAACGCTAACGTTTGAAAAAGCAGTATCAGTCGCATGTAAAAAAGAAGCTGCTGTTGCTGTCGTAGGTACAGGCAGGTTATGAGCGGTAGGCACAACGTTCGGTAGGGAGCAGAGCCACCAGTCACATCCATCCTAGTATAATAATAATAATAATAATAATAATTTTATTAATCCATAAAGATCATATAAGATGACATTGGATAGGTCAATACAATAATTCATACTAGACACGTACTTGATGCAAATAAATAAAAGTAACAATCACAGCAAATCACAGCTATTTGAAAACTCAACTCATTATAATCATACTTCATGTTATGAGATGAACAAAACAGTACAGATTACAGAAATAAATACACACATATACATACATACATACATGCATATACACATCAAATAAATAAATCAATATAATACATAACAGAACAGCTACTTGACAAACTCGTCTACACTATAAAAACACTTCCCAATTAGGAAACTCTTAAGTTTACTTTTAAAAAGTTTAAAATTTAATTCTGATCTAATATTTAATGGCAGTTTGTTCATAAATTTGATACCCATGTAAGATGGAGCTTTTTCATAAAGGGATGTTCTGTGAAGGGGTATTTTTAGTAAATCGCCACATCTAGTTTCGTAGCTATGAAGGTCACCGTTCTTGACAAAGCAGCCATGCATTTTGGCAACATGCAATATACACTTGTAAATATAAATACACGGAAAAGTTAATATATTTCCTTCAATAAAGTAAGATTTACAAGAAGTTAAGGGTGCAATTCCAAATATTAATCGGATAATTCTTTTTTGGGAAATAAGAATTCTATTAACGTTGGCACCACCCCAAATAATAACATTAAAAGACAAATGGCAGTAAATCAATGAATAATAAATATCAATCATCTGTTTCTTGTTAAGTATAGATTTTAGCTGGAGTAAAATGTAGTTGCCGCTATTTAACTTTTTACAAATGGTATCTATATTACTGATCCAACTCATGTCACAGTCGATATTAAAGGAACCTAAGAACTTAGTAGTATCCGACAGTTTGAATATTTTATCATTCACCGAAACATCGAAAGAAAAGATACGACTATGATGAGAGCCAAACTGCTATAGATAGCCATGTTGATACGGATGCACTGATCCAGGGCAAAGGCAAGGTACAAGAAGAAAGAAAATATATAATATTTGTGGAATATAATATGATAATTGACAATATAATAACGGAATTGACATCAATTTCCGATGTAACTGGAAATTTGTCAACGTAGGTAGCAAATTTCAACAACATCGCGTAAGCCGCTGATATACCCTGTATATTAATTTAGTAATTTCCTGTTTCTGTGACCCGTAATAAACGTCTCTGTCCACTAACTTATTTGTTGTTTTGGGCAAACATAAATTTCCCAGAAAATTCCTACTGGTTTCATAATTTTCTATGAATTTAATGAAGTAATAAAAGTTAAAAAAGCAGCTAATAAAAATTCTTCTCGACAAAGTATAAAAATGATGATGTAAAACTTTCTTATGGAATGACTGTACACCGAAACTACTTATAATGTCGATGGTCGTGACCCCAAAAGAGGCGAACATTCGGTTGAATCATTATTTTTAATAAAGGGACCTACATAGAAAAAAATACTTGTTGACGAATGCGTTGTTTATGTTACGTTGGGATGGGATCGAAACTTTCATTTACAGGGGCAGCTTTTACGTGGTAATTTAAAATATAACAATTATAGAACAGCTAAAAACATCAATATTCGATTCATATAAAAATGAACAAAAGTGGTTCGATTTTAAGTTTTCACACGCTACATATTTTTTTATAATAAAAAGAAATTTACAGCGTTCTAAAATATTTTATATGAAGTGTTGTGCTGCTTCAACGATACATATTCATATCACATAAGGGAAAGGCAATGTATTGTATTTTATGTGCCATATTGAAACAACCGTTTAGCAGTTTAATATGACAAAAGATGTTAATAACAATAAATTGCTTAATAAACATTATTTAGCACGTCTGTCGAGCTAGTTGTTGTTTATTGTTACGATGTAATAAATAATTCCCCCGAGCTACAGGGTGAACTATTATGATTTAAAAATTTTACCGACACTACCAAAAGTTAAAATTTCTAAACGAAACTACCATTATCTCTAATCAAAAACATAATGACAAAACCGCGGATTTTCCCACTTGTTCTGCTGGTTGCATAATTGTGAGATTTAAATAGAAAGCGAGAGCTTCAACCAAAATAAACAATTAAAGCTAATGATTAAAAGAAATTATACAAAACCGCCGAAAATATAGAGAGTGACCTGTTCACAATTTATAGCAGTCGACACAAAGAAACATACATGCAGCCCGTATATTTTTCCGATAAAATCGTGTGCCACATATGTTTGAGACCATACCCGATTATACAGCTTCTCCTGCAGCAAATACGCTTGCGCGAGATGCTAGCCTCCTTCTATTGGTTGTGACGAATTGAGGGATCCACCTGTTCCATCTCCTGCGCTATTATGGGCGTTATATCTTTCGGGCGGGCAAAATTTCGGGTATATAATTAATTTATTAGTGCTTTTGTGTTCTTAAGAATGGATAATAATTCATACTCTACAGCGTATTCTCAAAATCGTAAACGCCCTAATTTAACAAGTGAGAAATATCGGATGATGACATGCATGAAGGGTTTAGGGCGCGAGGTCAAAATATGAGTGTAAGTGATGTTGACATATGTAGTTCATTAATAAAAATGTATGTGAGTAGCATACTATCTATAGTGCAATAAAGAGTGGCAAAGAAGTACAATGCGAAATGGAAAATAGTGGAAACTTGCGGAAGGAAGACGGTATTTTAAAAATAAGCTTCCGACAAATTATATATTAAATTTAGACGAGACATGGATACATGAACGTCATAGTGAGAGTGATAGTAACCAATAGTGCGTATATATAATGCAATGTACTCTAAAGCCTTTTGTCCTTATGGATGCGAAATTGGTGGGAAAATCTACTTGTAACGAATTTTGTCAACTAAAACATTTTCTGTCATTTTCATCATAAAACTGTCGTGGTAGATTGTCAGAAGCTCAAAATAAACCTATTAACACCACATAACAATGAAAGTAGCAATAATATTATTACTGTTTTACTGTTGATAAATAATTAAAACAAACGTTGCGAAATTCGTTAAAAAATCCGTGAATTTCGCGTCCATGAAGACAAGGCTTAAGTGTTTTAAGTGTGACATCCGCGGAGTTCGTATCAGGTAGGTATAAGTGGGTGGTTTTGAGCCATCACCGTCCAAAACTTCAAACTTCCAAAGTGGCACGCTTAGGTAATCATGCAACCCTCACCTTATGTACTCATCTCTGTGCTATTAATTAGTCACACTCTATTATTTTCGTCCTTGGGTAATTGATAATACAATTGGGAAATAACTATTATTTTTATTATTTAACGCCTCGAAGTTGGCAAACACTGTTATATCTGTTTCTACTAAAAATAATGGATGTGATGTAATGGAGCTATTTTTGTCATTTTTATAACTAATCGCCTTCAAATTTATGAGTCACTCTCTAGATTTTCAGTTGTTGGGTATGAGAAAAACATATATGTTGCCCATATCCATTACTAAAAGATGACTTACCATGGCAGGATGTGGAGTGCTGTCATCGCTATCTTCACTGGTGGTGGGCTCCTGGCCTGGAGCGGGAGGACTGTTTCCCCTCCCCTGTGGATGCTGAGGCGACGTCCCGTATTGCCCCATGGCCCCAGGAGGTGGTTGGCCGTGACTCATCATCATCTGCTGGTGTTGCTGATGTTGTTGCTGCTGCTGGATCATCAGCAGCTGGTTGTTGTGTTGTTGCTGACTGGGACTCATGGTGTAATTGGGTTGGGGACTATGGTAGGACGAGTTTACCATTCCATGGTCGGGTCCGGACAAGTACAAGGGTTGCTGGTAGCCCCCTGTAGGGTCGTGCATGCCCATGGCGTCCTGTTGCTGGTTCATCTGTTGGTTCATCTGCTGCATTCCCTGAAACAAAGCAAAACCTTACATTTTTGTCATATCCTTCAATATTCATTTTACGAAAAGAAGAAGAAAATTTAAGCAAAACAAACAACAACTAAGAGTAGAGCAATTGAGATAAGTATAATCCATAAAGCTAGAAGCAATATAGACTATTTGGTGGCGTTCACAACGATAAGTCAGGAACATAAAATTCATGACTACTTAACTAAAGGTTCTATATGTATATTTGATATAAGATCGGACATTCTAGCTTTTTGATTTGGGTTAGGGTTCTTTGGTGAAGGACTTGATATTTATTCACGCATGTATTTAACTTCAAATATCACGTTGGTAAGTACGAAACGCTGAAAAAGAGGCCAATCCTCAGTTGTGGGTAACCTGTACATACAGGGTCGGAAAACGCTGATGGTCTATCTGGTTTTACACGAGAGCGACAAAGTAAAGTATAGAAATCCGGGCGATAGACAAGGATGACTATATTGACGACGTTTTAAAATCTAAATAGTCACCGCCCGTTTCGTCATTCAACAAATAAAATCCACTCCCACTTATATCTCAGCGACCAATCGCCATCTTCGCTCGGTTAGAAGTGGGAGTGACTGCTCAGATGTTATTCTAATTTATAAAACGTCTTCCTATAGCCATCCTTGTCTATCGCACGGATTTCTATACTTTACTTTGTCGCTCTCATGTAACTTCAGATAGACCATCAGCGATTTCCGACCCTGTATATACTTTTTTTGTGTTTGAACCGAATCTCATATTTAGTTACACTGTACGCGAAATATATTTAATACGCAAATAGGACTCCATTAAATAGAATTTTTAATTGACCATATTAAGTAATCAGCTAATGTTGTCTACTCACTACTTAAGTGAGTAAATTATTAATATACCAATTACGATTCATCTCGACTACATCATGGCCTACTATGTATTTTAATATTCATGTCAAACGTTTCAGACCACATAGAGGTTGTTTGAGCTTAATGATATAAGATTGAATACAGAATTAAACGGAATGAAGATGTTTTTATCGGAAAATAGTAATTAGTTAAGATATTATATTATCTATCTTACTTTTGTATTTAAATGTTGTTGAAATGCTGTCCTATTAAAAGAAAAAGACATTTTTAACCATCAGCGAAAATGGTCTTTGAAAAAACTCGGGAGAATTGGAGCATCATGACAAGACGAGCTGGTTGCTATGGTGGAATGTTAATTTTTTCATTTAGGTTCGTGCGAAAAGCTGATGAAAATGGAAGATGTTGAGTGTATTTTTCGTATTCCTCAAAAAATGTTTGCGGTGAAGCTGAAGAAGCAATTCTGCTTTATTACCAGGCAAGTCAAAGGAACTTTATGGAAAAGAATGTGCAGAATTTAATAGTTGGAGTGAAGAAGGCTAGTAAGGGCACAGTTTAAATATACTAACAGTTGGACCTCTCTCTATCCCCCAACACTCGTTGTCCCCTTTACCAACCTACTTCCCCTGCTCCTCCAACTGAAGAATGACGGCCGATCATCGGCTATTTATTGGGTTTATTTGATACTCAGTAGCCTGTCAAACGATTGTACTGGGTGCGCCCGATACATTTCGAGTAAGTTAATTTTGAAGATCGATGACGTCAAGATACTGGCCTATATTTATTGGTTTCTATACCTGACCAAGACGAATGTTTCTCGGAGGTTCACTATTATAAAGGAAGGATTTTCGATTAATGTTTTGAGTATCTTTAAAGAATACATTTCGTTAAGTGTAAGTGAATTGCCACACCCCAGTTTTTTTCTCTGATACATGAAATTAGAAATATGCTACACAACTTATTGCTATTGATACAGTATGAAAAGAAAAGTACCAATAACAGCATGGGCGACTGCATGAGACGTACTTCAACAAATTTGTTAGCGAATAAGGGCGCAGGCATTACAACGATTAAACGCAGATGATCTTCAGTTAGAGCAGGAAATTACATTGAATACTCAACACGAATCTTCTACTTTCAAACAGGCAGACAGATATATTAGGCATTGTGATTTCCAAAGATGCAGACAAGATATCTAACAATAACAAGGAAGCCAAAATTACTGTAAATGTAAATGCTAATGTTAATAAGCAATTGTTCAATAAATTTAAATAATTTGTGTTAATTATTCCCTGATTTTTAGTAAGTTCTAAAGAGAATAAAACGTCAATTATAAAGAGATTGTGGATAAAATGACTTTTTTAACATGACATACTGGCCTCTTAGATAAAATAAATTTAAAAGCGAATTTTTTGCTCTCACCTGCATCGGTGGCTGGTAATGCTGCTGATCCGAATGCCCTTGTTGCTGTTGCTGCTGCTGTTGGGGGTTGATGGCGGGAATGTCGAACTCCTCATCCCCGAAACTGGGCGTATGAAACGTCTGCAACAACGATACGAAACTAATTAAAAAGTTTACCCTAACGCGATCTAGCAAATGGAAGAGCAAGTTTAAAACTAAATAAAACTTCGAGACTAGTTTGTGTTTCCTCAATTCATTCCGGATTTACAGAAACAAAGTTACCGGAAGAAAAGTGTAGAAGAAATTAAACTGAGTTTTACTATGAATTTTGTTTGATTTGCAACAGTCTTGGAGAAGTCGTTTTCTGGCGGAACATAAATTTAGGATCTGGGAAAGGGGAACTGCTGAAGAATGCACGGCTGGACATAATTTAAAGAAAAAATACCTCAATTACTATATTCATTATATTTTGAACAATGGAAATCGTAAAGATGTTTTAGAAAACAAGTTTCAATAACATACAGATTATTCCAACAAAAACTCGATCTCTCTGCCCCCTTGCAACTTTGTAAAAAGAAGTTTTTAAAAGGTCAGGTTAAATCCGTAACATTTTTGCGGTTTCGACATATTACACCCCGATAAATATTCTACTTAAAATCTTTAAAAAAAATAAAGGCCGTTTTCTTTTCATTACTATTTTTTATTTGTTTCAATTAATACTAAAGTGGGAGTGAAAGATTTGATTTCACTGAGTAGGGAATTGAGATGTCCCACTGCACGTTTGCAGTATTAAGTATTATTTAGATCGTAAAACACCATCATTGTTCATCGTACAAATGTCTATTGAGTTACTTTTGTTTCTCTTATGTTTTTTATACGATATATTGGACTATGTTTGGGTATTTTTACAGCATATGTTCAAAGTGGCCTCCATTAACAACCATGGTACAAAATCCAAATTTCGAACTGCTTCTACGATACGATTTTTCACGATGGTGCTCCCACTCATTTTCAACAAAATGTTTGGGAGTACCTTAATGAAGTTCAGGCGACGATGTATTGGAGAAGCAGGACCGGTACTATGGCCGTCACGATCTCCTGACTTAAATTCTCTGGACTTCTTCTTGTGTGGACATTACTGATGATTTACGCAAACATATCATAGCTACTGCCAATAACTTACGAGTTCAAAGCGGATAAGAATCAAAAACATTTGTGTTAGTTCGTAGAAATTGGGTAAGACGGACCTAAATGTATTTACACGTTGGTGGACAGAATTTTGAACAGTTGTTGTAACATCAAATTATTTTATTAATTAAGAATAAGAATAGCGGCAAAAGCAATTGAATTTGCTAATCTAAGATAGCTGTTATAAAATTTAAATATTTTGTGCGTTCATGTTTTTGTTACACTTTGACGCTGTACCGGTCGCCGACTGCATGCTTTGTCTTGCGCAAGATCAGGTTTTACAGTGAACCAGTTGCCAGTGTACTTTTAAATAATTTTCGAATTAGTAAACACGCCACTGCCAATGGAGTCTTACTTAGATCACTTAAATTTTACGACACAATCACTCTTTATCGACAACGCATTCCAATATATTCCGCAGTAGACCATATGCTTTACTTTGAATGGAATAAGAGCACCAGTTCACTCTTGAACGTTCACAGGGTTTAAATGAAACAGCACGAATGCAAGAAATATTTAACTCCTCATCACGAAATTAAATTTATTAAGTCATAACCACTTTATCTGTGCGCCCGCAGATTCTGCATGTGGTTTTTCTCTCTTCGAGCAGATTTCCTTTTGCTTCGCTCTCGGTATTCTAATTACCAGTCTCTTTTCACTTATCAATTAATACGTCCTTTGAAGTGTCTAATTTATATGATAAACTTGCCTGTTAATTACGCATTAATTAAAATTTAAGTCCTAGACTGAGTCATAAACAGAAATAATGGGAGACATTTATAAACGTATGTATTTGAAACGGTCTCAGTCTTGGGATTTTCAAAGAGACTGCTGGATGGCATACCAATAAACTCGTTCTTATGTACGGTGTTAGCTCTTCTCACACGGGACTACACGAAGTAATTTTATTTCTTTTTAATAACATATTTACTGTTTTTGAATTGGATGCTGAGCCCGGTGGAATACTAATATTTGTCTTACGTCACTTTCCATTCTTGTTATATTTGGACAGGATGGCATATCTGTTAAGTATTGTACGTTTTTATTACCTACTAGTTCATGCATTGCTTCAAAAACATTACCTCATTTACTCATTCTAAGAAATTTGAATGCATTCGAGGTAATCAAATAAAAATTACAGATCTTACAAGGGCAAAGATTTGAAATTATTATTTCTCTGAAATGATATATTTTAGTGACATGTTACAAATTTATAGTACAAAAAATGATGTTTTATAAAATGAAAACAAATTGATGAACAATTTTGTGCATCGGGTCGGTCAGTGGTCGCGCGGTTTAAGGCGTCAGTACTTGAAACGAGGTGTGGGTTCGCGCCCCGCTGCCGGTAGACCGTATATTAGCTATATTCGTGGAGAGGATTGACACCCTTTCTGCGGGTATGGTAGGGTGGAAGAATGTTGGCTTGGATCAATGTGAGAGATTAATACCGGTTTACATTTGACTACCCCCCTAATTAATGAGGTTTTCCAGGTTTCCCTCATTCCTGCACTAAACAGTGGTTAGGGCCTATCAACGTAAGTCGTTCCTGGGCGCAAATGCGGCCTGCTTAATAATAATATGCCGCCCCCTCTCCCGCACAAGTCTCCGACTTCTGGGCTAATCCCCGAGATTAGAATGAGGGGTAGAGATATTATTTTTATTATTATTATTATTATACCTCTAGGGTATTATGATAAACATTTCGATGATATAAAAGATGTTATTTGTAGATTTAATCATAATGACAGCAGCGCCATACACACACAGTGAAGAACTTACTGAAGGACCAAAATATTCGCGGTGACAAACGTTAACATACATTAATAAATAATATGGTTTCTTAGTGCAATAAGGAAATTGGAATCATATGGACTGTATCTTTTAATGAACAAATTGACATAATGGATGAATACAAAAAATATATACGATGTCAATAATATACGACCAGTCAGTAGTGCGATAAAAGAAAAAATGCTGAAAAAATATCCATGATACACCATTTCGGAAAACATATGTAAAGTTTTAGCTGGTACATATCAGGAGTTACCAGCAAATATATAAATATATAGTTCATGCCTCAACAATTTCTCATACTGCCTGTTGCCAACAGTACGTCTACTGTACCGTTCAACGTCGAACGGTCATTTTCCCTACACAACTTAATATTAATTGATAAACGTCGCCATTTCACTACAGAAAACTTAGAAATTCACGTAAAATGTTTTAAAACTTTTCTAATATGCCACGGAAACCTTGTCTCAATACAAAGATTTGTCGGAGAAGTATTGTCATTTTTACGTGTCATCTTAATTTATATTGGTATTTTATCCTCGACTTAACGTTACTATTATATTATGTTGCGACATATTTCCTGTGAACACAATACGTTCATTGGTAAACTGACTACGGTCCTGTTAAACTCCGTGCTCCACTATCTCCATTCGCCGTATACCAACGTCAATGCAAGTTTGTCGTCCAACCGATATTTTTAAACACGCTACAAGCGAGCGGAATACAACTGCAGCGTGTTAATTAAAGATTAGAACATTTAAGGACCTCCAATAATTATCTGTGTCTCCTCCCCTTCCAGCTCTCATAAAAGAGCCCATAAAAATAAGTTAATTATCGGGGGCCGTTTATGTAAGTATTTAATGTTTTCCATTCCATTAGAGAGCGGGCGGAAAAGAAACATCCAGATCCAGGATCTGCAACAGCGCCCCAGCGGTGACCTATGGAACTAACTTTAATAGAGTTGCGCTGAATACCCGCTGTATGTAATTTATTTGGCAGCCAAGAAATATGGGCCATAACTTTGTATGAAAATAAAGAAGAATTATATGAACATTATAAATCAGCTCTTATTCATTTTTATTACTCGTTGCGAATTTATTATTTTACTAATTAAATACATTGAATAATTTGCAGGTTACCGCAAAGGCTTACGCTATGAAGGAAAATGTTCTAGAATTTGGGGTGCTTTATCCGACAAATTGGAAAAGGTCTTTAGAAAAATGCGTGATGGTAAATGATGTTTAATGCTTCACACAGAACAAATTTGTGTCACAGTGTTCTCCATATAGCTGTTATATTTGGATCGCTTCTTTTCCTTTACACAGGGTGAACTATTAAGAATGGATCATACAACTAGGCCGACATCTTTGTTAAAAATATAGCTGAATACAGGGTGTCCCGAAGTTAATGCAACATTGAGCAAGAGTAGCTCGCTGACGACAAAATAATGCGATGTTGCCAAACTTATCTTAGTAAAAAATTGATAGTTAAAAAGATACAGGCTGTCAAAGTTAAAATTTAATTTTCGACATTTATAAATAACTTTTTAAAAAATCCAAATATTTGCATACAATTTGAAGGTCCCCCGACTTGGAGATCGGGAGTTTTTGGAGGTGAGAAAGATTTGACGATATCGAATTTTCAACAATGGTTTTATCGAAGCACAAAGATTTCATCAAAGCAAGCCGATCTTCTTGTAGTTTTGCATGCATGTCGTCATAATTTGCCACTCTGAATAACTTTTTACATTTTGCTGTATTTTCAGTGGAAAAGGCTCTTTATCTGAAACTAAAACAGTTTCTACTCGGTACACTGAATATTTCAAATAAGATTATTTCAAAAACGGTTACTTCTAATGACTTCAACCAGGTAGTTATACCTTTTTCAGATAAAATGGTAGGATAATCGACTGTTTCAATACTCAGATGGATATACTAACAATTCTTGATACTAAGTCGCATAAAAGTTCTGTCATTTAAAAGAATCATAATGTGCCATGCACCCTCTACTAGTGACGTCAGAATTAGAAACAAATTTGAATTTATCGCCTCCAAAAAACTCCGATTGCGAGAATGTATGGAAATATTTAGATTTTTTAAAGTTATTTACAAATATCGAAAATAAAATTTTAACTTTGACACCCTGTATGTTTTTAACCATCAACTTTTGACTAAGGTAAGTTTGGCAACTTTGCACGTTATTTTGTCGTCAGACATATACTCTTGCTCTATGTTGCATTCATTTCGGAACACCCTGTATGTCTTAGTAAAATGTTGCTAGAGAAAAAGATACAAATACAATATTTATTTTGAAATGCCTTACTCAAATCCAGAATTAGCAGGTATGATGTGTGTTGGTGCCTCAAGAAATCTTCCACACTATATTTTTGCTGAAACTAGACAGATATGTCTTTGATTAAATCAGCTGTTCTCCACACAACATAACTGATTTCAAAATTCTTTTTCTTTGCTCTGACAATTTTTCAATGTATGTATTTATTTATTATTAGCAACGCACTTGTTTCAGATACACCCTGTATAATTAATTGAAATGAACAAAGCTGTTGTCACACTTAACTCCGAAGTCTCATAAAACATTATTTATTGATATTGTCCGTTCGATATAAAGATAATTATTCCAATCTTAAACGCAGTTTACGTTCTAAAAATAGCAAGACGGTCTTGTAGGTAAACTGAGAGAATATCAAGAACTATCAGGCATTAATAAAAATAGTCCATTAATATATAAATTATAGGCCGGTAAAACTTGTCATTTATGGTATCTCAATAAGAACTTCAATTTAAAGTAGAAACAATGTGATAAATAGTATTAAATGAGACAGAAATGTATATGTTCAGACCACACAAGTTGTCTTTAGGGTAAATTTCAGCCGTTGGTCATACGTCTGGGGGAGATTGGGAAACATGCCTGAAACACTGTATTTCTTTACCTACGATATTAATTGTAATGCATTATTTATTTCGAAGAAATGCTCACGATTCCTTGCAATAAGGGAGTCAAATTATTATATACAAGCCTAATTTAGGACCAGATATTATTTATTTCTAGACAAAATAGATAATTAGATAATTAAGAACTGAATAATATAGTTTAGCAAATGAAAGAAATCTCA
The DNA here is from genome assembly GCA_025584915.1 of Monochamus saltuarius. Taxonomy (NCBI): domain Eukaryota; kingdom Metazoa; phylum Arthropoda; class Insecta; order Coleoptera; family Cerambycidae; genus Monochamus; species Monochamus saltuarius. The sequence continues at coordinate 19,657,226 of CM046725.1, forward strand.
TATTTTATCTCATTCCACCTGCGAATATTCAAAGATACCGAAGTAAAACGAACACATATCGACAGAAAACGGTCTAACCAACAAATTTTTAGGTACAGAAATCTTTCAAAATACGTATTTTTTAAAATTCAACTGTAGATGTAAATATTGTTACAACAAATACTTACATAGTTCTGCATATAAGATTGTGCACTTTTGTTTATAAGTATGAGAGAATAATTGTTAAAATTTAAATAGTAAAAGTGGATAAACACAACATCAATAATTTTATTTTCTTTTTGCTTTACGTGTTTATTTTTATAGATTCCTGTATAATATATTACCTATATTTAATATAACTGCTGTTACATTAAGATTTTAAATCTCTACTTGGTTGGATATTGGATATATTTGCAAATAAATGTGTCAAAATAATGATTATAATATTCCAGTTAGTTAGTATATATCTAGAGTAATATTTATTTTATTTATTCCTACACTCAATAAACATTAACATTTTACAAAATGTCGCAAAATATTAAAGGTATACGGCTAATTTTGTTTTGAAATATTTTTAAAAGAATTAAGGAAACTTAAAGAAAAATAAATCCAAATTTCCATCATGAGAGTTACCTACCTCAAATCTATTTTTTTGTAAAATTCGGCGAATTTCGAATTCATAAGGACTAAATATAATACAGATGGTATAAAATAAGTAGATGTTCAACATAATATGAGTTGAAAATGAGATAAAATCGAGTTATAAATTATAAAATACGTTGTTGAAGGTAACAGTGCATTCTTACCAAAGACGAAGAATGGAAAAAGATAAGTTTGCGCTATTTTCACAGAATATACAATCTATCCAAAAATATATTAGTTGAAGGACCAAGCAGACCCCTTAACAAATTGTCCTTTATTTCTAGATTGCCTAAGCAATGCAACAATACAAAGTAAGTTTCATATTTTTTATTATTTTATCGAATCGTATATCTTTATCACATCTTGTTATGTTCTGGTGTGGTACACTTGACATTTGCGTACACTAGCGTCAGTGAGGATTATTTACATGAGCTTTTTCTTAGTTACAGAAGTTCGATAGTGTTTAAATTTAGGTACATAAAAAAGTGTTAATGTGATTGTCAAATACAAAGTACCATTTTATCAAACACCAATTGTACAAATACAAATTTAAGCGACGTTCTGCCCTGATCGTCCCCACAGAGTCTCCGTAAAAAGGTACAACCTATAGCTAGAGTCAATTTAAAAGAGCATCATCATATAATTCTACTATAGCTCTCTACAACGGTCGATGATTGATATGACAGAGGTGCATGGTTCAACGGCCAATCCAAGGTGACTTTCATATCTCCATAATATAACAGCTAGCTCAAGATGTTGCCGGCTGTTACTTCAACGACGTACACACTATATTTCAGCTAATGTGAACAGCAAATGAGCATATCTTGATTAACGCGACGTATGTTACGAAATTTATTATCGTTTTTAGTTACAAATAAATAAAATATCAATTTTTCTTAAAGAAAGCGACAGAAATAAGAAAATTTTACGGTCAACATTCTCTGACGCCTACAATAATTATTTTTTGCTAAAAAGAATATTTCGTTACTGTTTAAGAAAGGTATTTTAAGCTAATATGTATCAAATCTCCTACAATTCCTATCAATGAAGTCATATGCATGCTCTCTGATACCAAACATCTAGGTATGCTAATGTAATAGTTAGATATTTGACTCAAGTTAAAGGAGGCCACCTGATGAAGCAATCCAAAAAAAAATGCAGAAATAGATCAGATCTCATCTATTGTGGTTGAATTTCGAGTTCCCACTTCATATATAGAATATATCAGGTTAGTAAATAGAATACATTTTTTTTTTAATTATTGAATAGAGTTTTGTCTGTGGGTGTTCATTAGCATACCTAGATGTTTGGTATCAGAGAGCATGCATATGACTTCATTGATAGGAATTGTAGGAGATTTGATACATATTAGCTTAAAATACCTTTCTTAAACAGTAAAAAAATGTGACAACAGCTAATAATAAGAAATATATGGGTAGATATTGTGGGTGTAATTCAACGCAGGTTGGGGCTTTTGTCCACTGAGTAGTTAGTTTCACACAATATGGTTAATACCTGAAAATATATGAAAGAATATTTCGATGAACAACTCTCAGCACACAAAAAATATGGAGTAGTTAGTGCTGTTCCTTACTTTACATTTTAATATTCTGTTTGTAATGATTCATCTGATATTCGTAAAAGTTCGCGTTTTTGTTATTAACATTTGGCCAAACGAGCTTCCAGGTTTAAAATGTTGCTACACGGCGAGATTTAAGGGATAGAAGAGTTTTAAAGAATTTACATAATGGCGCAATTTTATGTAATTCTCCGTCCTAACACTAATAAAATTAAATTTAAAACCTTTTACGGGCGTTAATGTAACAAAGCAGAGGTTATTTATGACGTCTGTGTCGGATATAAGCGAGCATAATTTATTCCGCATGACATTTCAGATGCAATCCGAATTCCATTTTTATTAAAGTCTTTTCATGTTTTGATTCATTCCCTCGGATATCGCCGTGATTTTCTGAAATACTAATAAATTTCCTCGGCCAAAAACATCAAAAGTTTTAAGTTGTCCAATAAATTCAGGGGTATTTCTGTATCTTCTTGGTCCGGGAAATGGAAAAACTTATTATGTAAAACTTTTCAGCGGATAAACACCATTTGCAAATTAAATTTTGTTTTCGGGGCATACAGACAGTTTTAAAATGTTTCAGAGGACGGACGCATTTCCATACTATGATGGAAATAAAATACTGGCGCAAGTTTATCATTTTTTGGTATACAAAGTCCTAATGCAAATAGTTTTTCAGAGAAAACAAAAGTTCATAAATAATGTGTTCTAAAACATAATATTTTTTTGCTTCGTTGGATACAATCACTCGTTACAATGATGGCCATCAAATCTGTTACCATTTTTTTCTGAGGCAATGCTAAACAAACTTATAAAGAAATATACACGATGCTGTATACCAAACAAATAAATATTTTTTATTCAAACTTGGTAACCAGTAATCATAATCAAATGTTAATATTTCGACGTGAATAACTTTCTTCAGCCAAAGCCAGTAGAGTTGATATGATTTTTTGTTACCCTTGAAACCCCCTAATATCTACGCCGATAATAAAAGTCAAACTCTAAAAAACAAAGATACAGTGAATTTCTTCAAGCGCACTTATTTCAGAAAATAGAATACAATTTTAATATGTGTACCAAAAAATATTTTTCACCATTATTGTAGAAGTTTAGGTTTAGAGGTTCAAGGATGAACAAAACCTCATACCTACGAAACTGGATTTAGAAGAAAAAAATATTTACGTCAAATTATTAATTCCTAATTATTATTACTGCATACCAAGGAAAAATACTTATTTGTTTAGTGGGCAAAAAGAAAATAAAATATATTTTTTTAAAGTAGCCTCTGTATTACGAAAAGGAAAGACACTTATTATTTTTTCATGCATTATCAATCCTCAAAGTTAAGAACGAATCGGATACACCCTGTATAATAACTATAGAAAGGCTAAAATAAATATCGCGTTATTCTGATATTTTTACAGGAATACTACACAATTTTCCTTTATATTCCATGATGTTACTAGAATATATACAAATTTATTCATAAAACAACACAAACTATGCATAATTTATATGCATATTCTGTTTAAAAACTGCACAAAGAAACTTTGGTAAATAGATGACATGACTGCATAAAAGTATTAAAAAGTAAAATAATTCTACACAATAGAATGTGAAAAAGTATAAACTTTGACGGGAACCATTTTTGGACTCAATTAGTGTAGTAAAAAATAACTGTTTTATTATTGCGCGCAAAGTTAAAGAGGGGAAAAAGCAAAAATATAAAACTAAAGAACTTAAATATAATAATAAAAAATAGCTTACCTGGTCTCCCATATCGTATCCGTTAGATTGAAAATTTGATTGTGGTATACTCAGTGATAAATCAACGTTTTCTGATCTCTGAAATGAAGAAAAATATTTGATTAGATATGATGTATATCAAATGAAGTCAAATTATTATTAAAGTACAGTGTTGTAGGACATATCTAATATATAAAATTCTCGTGTCACAGTGTTAGACGCCATACTCCTTGGAAACGGCTTGACCGATTTTTATGAAATTTTATATGTATATTCGGTAGGTCTGAGAATCGGTCGTAATCTATTTTTCATACCCCTAAGTGATAAGGGTGGTCCACCCCAAAATTTTTTTTTTATTTACTGGACAAAAGTTTTTATTTTAATTTTTTTATGGTGTGGCATTAAAAAATACATACAACCCTTAATTTTCACTCTTTTATGACAAACCCCTATTTTTTAATAGCCATTTTAGTAATTTCATCATTTTTAACCCTGGTCGATAACTGATCGATATTATTATCACTAGATCAGTTATCCCCGCCAGGCGTCTACCGGTGTCACTTCTCGCCACAAACCTAGAAAAAATATAGACAGCGTCGGTTCATGATATAGGTCACGTGACAGGTGTCGCGTTTTTTAGGGACCTAAGGTCCAGAATATTGATATTTTATTTGCTTTATGTTGGCGGTTGTGCAAATATGACGGCTTCATTGTAATATGAAATTAACTGCTGTCATTTTAAATGTCATTAAAGAATGTGACATGAATGTGACCAATCACAGTAAACAAATGAGATTCACGCTACAATACAACCAACGTAAATTGGCATAAAAACCAAGTTTTAGTGATTCTGGACCTTTTAGGGCAGCCATGAGTCTATATTTTTTCTAGGTTTGTGCTTCTCACCCAGTAAACAGCACTGAGTAGGGATGAGAACGAAGCCGACTACCAAAATATTCAATAGAAATAATTCATATGGCAAAACAACGTTTGCCGGGTCACCTAGTTATATTTATAAAATTCTAAGAGTTAATAACACTCGTAAAAAAAGTAAAAGTAGCACTTAACGTTAACAAATTGACTTAATTATTACAAACATAACCCTAATAATTAAATGAAATATATGATTATTTAAATATATCAGAAATGAATGCTTGTCCTATTATAGGTTTTATAAATTTTGCTTATACTATTGACTTTTCGATTTTGTATGTTTGTTTATATAATTATATCAAGTAATACTATTTCACAAATAGAAGGTCCTTTATTTATACTGAAATTTATCGAATTAAGGACACTCGACGCGAAAATCTCGCGACAGTAGGTCACAAATATACGAACACAACAATTGAAAACAACGTAAAGGAGAGTGAAATGATACGAACAATCATTCGCGATATTTACGCTTAAGAAAAGATAATTTATTAGCAATTTCATTTGCTGAACAGTCGTATATCTCGCTTGAGAAAAATGGTACCCTGCAATAACTGGTTATAAATGGTTGACAATATTCACTAAATTTTAATTAAACAAATATGCTAAAATACGGCCCGAGGAATGTATTTGTTTCGTACATATTCAGATATATCTGTATAGGATAAATGGGGCGGCGATTCACAATGCTTCAGCCACTAAATGCTTAATTGTACGGTAATGGTTGGTACTTGATTTTTGAAAACAAAGGATACAAATTAGAACAAACAAAACATAAAAACGTTTAAAATGTTAACAAAGCATTAAAAGTGTAAACGACGGCTAAAATAAATGAATATGACTTAAATAGTTTGTCATATTTGCTAATAAATATTAATACTTTGTAGGTACTTCAAAGAAATGGTATTTTATACCTAATATGGAACTAAATATAAAAAGTAGCTTATACGATCATAATAATAAATAGCATCTAGGCAACTGTAAAATATACAACGTATCAAATTAGAAGAAGTTGCGTCTTTTGATGGATATTAAGACAAACCAAACTAATTCACGATATAGTTGTAATTTAGTGTAATATATAGTGCAATTAGTGTAGTATATAGTTTTATTATTCTCAGTTGCAGTTTATTAAATATTTTGATAAAAATATAATGAATTATTAATTTGTTCGTATGACCTAATGTCTGCTACTGTTGCTGAAATGTGAAAAAACTGAAAATAGCAATTTTATAATAAAATGCCATATAGCGTCATTATTTGCCAACACAAAAAGTTGAAATTTGGTACAGAGGGATAAGAAAATACGAAAAATCGATTTTCGTCGAAGGAAAATGTCTACGGTTACCAGTTTCGGCCGCTAAAGAATAACATATCATGTGACTAATTTTGTAAATGACCGTGATCAGCTCGGCATAGAATAGTACGCGATGCACCTAAACAGCGACCGCATAATGCTTTCTCTCTTAAAGCTTTGGTGGTAACGGCACATTTCGAACAGGAGTTACTCTCTTATATTTTCGTGACTTAAGCTTCTTTACCATGTCCTAAAGCGTGTCCCCTTTTTTTATACACCCTGTACACTTCAACTCTTGATTTTTCACTTTATCAAGTTACGGAGTTCCATGATTTTTGCAAATAGGTGCAGAAGAAAGAATTTTTTATTTTAATCGAAATGACGTTTGTCCTAAACAATTTCGTGGAAAAATAAGCCTAAAAACAGCATTTCAAAATGTAGTCTGGGCCATGCCCCCATAAAACGGTCGCCGCCACAGCATAGACCGGTGACGTCAGACATCGTTCGCACGTGTATACCTAAATACAGCAGTGTGCGTTAATTTATGTCTGTATACGATTGCCACGCTTTCGGACAACGCAATACAAACGTTTAGAAGAGTGAATTTGTCATTTGTGACATTATTAAGTGTTATTGTGTTAAACAGACATTGGTATTGAATAAAATTTGAAAAAAAGACTCTTCAAATGGACACAAAAAGTGTATCCCACCGGGCAAATAGAAGAAGTATTGTATTCTGCTATTATGTATGAATACAACATACTCCGTCTAATAAAAAACTATTTCAGTGTGCCAAAAAAAAAAGAAAAGAAGAATGTGGTGTAGGGGGATGAAGTGCGACGAAAGAAAGCATTCCAACATTGTTTGTTTGTGAAGACTTGTAAGTTGAATTGAAATATAGGTAGGTTTAAGTTCCTCAAAAAAATTAAAATGTAATGTTGTAAAGAATCAATTAAACTTTTCTATTAAGCTACGAGAATATATACAGGGCGTTTAGAAAATCAATGGTAGAGCAAACTTACAGATTGTCTCATTTATTGTATTCAGTGCTTCTTTCCGATTCCAAATAACATATTCTGTATTTGTTTCTACCATTTACGTGATGTAGAATGTTATTTGAGGCATTTATAATATTTTGCTACACTTCACTACATTCAATTACATGTTTTAATATGAAAACGTAATAAACTGAAGTAATAAATAAGATTGTTTTTAAATGTCTAGGGAGAAATGAAATCTGTAGTAAATAGCAATAAAAATTTATTAAATTAGTTTAAAAAATTAATAAATGTTAAATATCATTATTAATTTATTTTAATTATTATTTTTCAAATTAAAACAACTAGTTTAATGTGAAATCATCAGATGGCATGATTTAATAATACCTCACGTAAAACCACCTATCTAGTATTTACCCAATAGCATTGTCGCCGTAATTGTCACGAGCGCTATATTGTAAACAAAGAAATAATACCGTAAGATCATCACATCACCACTAACAATTATGGCATTGCACAGATCCGACAAACATGCAAAAAATACAAGAAACAAATGCCTGTTTAATATCACCAACATCGTAACCTGCACCTGTATCAACGGAAACAAACCGCGATGAACGGCGTGTAACGTCACATCAATGATATTGCGTTTTCAGTCACGTGATTCTGTTTACATTCGATGGCAATTTATTAATGTTAATATTTTAATTATTATGTGATTGTTACCGCCAGACACATGTTCTGACCTTTCAGTATGAAAGATTACCCTGTAAATCATTTCAAACCAATACAAAACTCATGCAACTTCTCCATGACAAGTTCGCAGATTATTTGTACATTATCTCCGTTGGAATCGGAATCTGCGAATCGGAATGCTAAAACACACACAGTCTGATTATCATGGAAAGCGAAAACATTTATTCTTCCAGTTATTATTGTCAGTAGCTGTATTAATCGCATTATTTACAGCGTTCCGACGAAACAATGACAATTTCATACTACAGTTATCAGTTTAAAGTGGTGTTATGAAAACGGCGTAATCCCCAGATTACGCAGGATGGAAATGACCACTTCGCAGCGCGGGACGCCCGTTCCATTGTCACCTCGCAGTATCACCCCAGCGCTGATCAGCTAAATGGATTGTAATCTAGTTATCCGCGCTGTATCTTCTACCAATAATCCCCACCATTGAATTAAAACGTTAATTTTGCGACGGGCAGTAATCCCACTTTTTGTTTAACGTCCTTTTTTACGTTCAAACTACTATGGCTTCATTAGCTGCGCTAAAATAAATTGCAGGCGGGGTTGGCAATGGTGAGGCGTTGCCAACTGTGGTACTCGACAGAAGGTACAACTATAATACAAACAAATCCTTTAGTTGATATTCACACAACGTTGTGCAATGAAATTTGTAGCATTATTACGAAGTTTATACATGCACATTACTTCAGGGTGTCCCGAAATTGATGCAATATAGAAGAAGAGTAGATCCCTGACGACAAAATAATGCCATGTTGCCAAACTTACCTCAGTCGAAAGTTGATGGTTAAAAACATACAGGGTGTCAAAGTTCAAAGGTTCTTTTCGATATTTGTAAATAAATTTTTGAAAAATTCAAATATTTGCATACATTTTGGAGATCTGGGGTTTTTGGGGGCGAGGAATTCAAATTTGTTATTAATTTTGCCGTCAATAGTAGAGGGCGCCACTTATGGCACATCATGGTTCTTTTAAACGACAGAACTTTTCTGCGGCTTAGTGTTATCCATCTGACTATTAAAACAGTCGATTCTCCCATTTTTATATCTGAAAGGTATACCTTGGTGAAGTCGTTAGGAGTAACCGTTTTTGAAATAATCCTATTTGAAATATTCAGTACACCGAGTAGAAACCGTTTTGGTTTCTGGTAAAGAACATTTTCCACTGAAAATACATCAAAAATGGTACATGAAGAAGTTAATCAGAATGGTAAATTATGACGATGATGAAATCTATGTGCTTCGATAAAACCATTGTTAAAAATTCGGTTTCATCAAACCTTGCCGATCTTCTTGTAATTTTTCACGTCGTCATAATTTACTATTGTGCTGTATTTTTAGCGGAAAAGACTGAAACCAAAACAGTTTCTACTCGGTGCACTGAATATTTCAAATAGGATTATTTAAAAAATGGTTACTCCTAACGACTTCAACAAGGTATACCTTTTTCAGATAAAAAAGGTAGAAGAATCGGCTGTTTCAATAGTCAGATGGATACACTAAGCACGCAAAAAAGTTCTGTCATAAAATGAAACATGATGTGCCATAAGTAGCGCTCTCTACTAGTAACATCAGAATTAGAAACAAATATGAATTTCTCAAATTTTGAATGCACCCACGGCAGTTTTTAATTACCTATATATCTTGTCCGATAACCATAGCCCCCTGGATTTGCCCTGTATAAAACTGGAAAAATAGTCACTAATAACTGAAGGAAAACACAAAACCACAATGTAAACACACATCAGGGTATCAATACTATCAATTACGATAACGAATTTTCCCGTTTAGACTTCCGTCCGCCGCAGTAAATTTGGAAATTTTCTGAAGGGTGATTCCGTTAATTCTTATTTTTCTCCATTCATACAATATTTATATTTAGTATTTAGTCATAGTTTATCCTATATACACAATTTGGGAGTCTCTTGTTTAAAAATTATATAATAAAATGAAATAATTTAACAATGCAACACAAATTGTAGAAATTTTTTTTAAACGTACAATGGTCGTCAGCTTAAAGTCACCACTTCCATGTTTTGTCCCTTTCTAGCACCGTGTATAATAAATGGCACTAGAAAAGAATGGACCATGGAACTGGTGACTTTAAGCTACCATCGTACGTCTGATAGATTCTGATAGTACGTATCCAACCATTTTTCGAACAAAACTATTGTTCATTTTTCTAGAATTGATCACTACTATTTAACGTTTATTCTTCAAAGGCAGGATATTGGGATGTCTACGCATCCCCAAACGTAAATAAGTATATCAAATTCCTATAAATCTTTTTTACTGTTTAAGAAAGGTATTTTAAGCTAATATGTATCAAATCTCCTACAATTCCTATCAATGAAGTCATATGTATGTTCTCTGATACCAAACATCTAGGTATGCTAATGAACATCCACAGACAAAACTCTATTCAATAATTATCTAAAAAATTTAATATATTTACTAACCTCTGGAACATACATATGACTTCATTGATAGGAATTGTAGGAGATTTGATACATATTAGCTTAAAATACCTTTCTTAAACAGTAAAAAATGTTAGAAAAGCTAATAATAAGGAATATATGGGTAGATATTGTGGGTGTAATTCAACGCAGGTTGGGGCTTTTGTCCACTGAGTAGTTAGTTTCACACAATATTGTTAATACCTGAAAATATATGAGAAAAAAAATCCTATAAATCTTATCACCAAACACCAACAAAATAAAGATATTTTGCTAATTACACAACAATTACCACATATGTATTATATGACGCTTGTGCTGGTTCTCAGAATTTTCTGCTTCCACGTCGGACACGGCTTATATAATATGAAATATTACCTGACCTTTCAGATTTCCCATTGACAGTTTTCGCCTGTTCAGTGACATTTACCTCGCGATAAATCAAATAAGAGCTCAAAAACAACATTCACTCAAGTAGGGTGAAAGCAACCTTTATTTGATAACACAATATTTAATGCCCCATTAATAACGACAACGGTAACATTATCAGTTTAATTATTTTTAACGAGGGGTTTAAAGTTTTAATTACGACGACATTTTATCTTATTGTTGCGATTATAATTATCGCCGACTGTAAACCGTGAAATTCTCAAATAGGGAGTTAAGTTTACTGTTATTATATCAGAAGAACTTCATTCTCCATAATGGTAAACGCTCAATTGAGTTCTTTAGCACGGCAGTATTATATTTAGTATGTATATCTGTGCATTAGGAATGTTCTGTCCGTTATCATAAAACGCAAACAGCCAAGGCTGGTTGTCGATTGCCTCACCTATAGCACTGACGACAGCTAACAAGTTCGAAACCAGTATAATGTTTGATGGCACTGCTGACGACTAACCGTGGCCGCTAGCTATAGGTTATTCAGATGCAGTTCAATGCTCGTTGGGGCACTAGCTAGCAAAATAATAATGCAGGATGGTTCACTTATGAATGCTCATCTTGAAATCTAGGAACAAGGTACAAAGTTCAACAAATATTAGAAAGTTTAAATTTTCAGATATTAAATATATTAACAGGCTATGTACACAGAAGCTATTTCATGGCCAACTTTGCAACTGTAAAGTGTATGACTTTCTCGATGGTCTTCCAGTGCTTTACCTTGAACTGCGACCTCAAGATAACGAGTTACTGGCAATAAACTTCAGCAATGATGATAACATGTCTCCGTACAATGGACAAGTTAAAATTAAATCTATTTAACACATGGTTATACTCATAACCCCATTTAGGATACCTACCTATAGTCAAGGCCAAATGATAGAAATTTGGAGAACATCATTTGGATTTATCATAGTGAAATGACACAAATAGATAGGGTTCCACATTGGTGGAGTTCCAATTTGGAACGTATGATTGATAACGCTTAATATTATTGTCATGGCTTCACCTATTTTAAAGATAATCCCTAACGTCTTCATTGAAGATGAGACAGATCAGTTTATACAGGGTGGGCCATTTTAATCAGTACAGTCGAATATCTCGAGATTCGTGAGTGTTACGAAAAAATGACTCAGACAAAAGTTGCTCAAACATCTGGGGGCCAACTAGCTGTGCATTCAGATCTGACTTTGACATTGATTTTGAAGGTTATTTGAAGGTCAAAATCAAATTTTTAAATAGAAACCCATATTTTTGAAGCCGGATTCGAAAAGAACAAGAAATCTTACGTCTGAAGCCACTTTAAAAAAAATTTTGCTTGTTACTTTTAGATCGTAATTACAAGATGAAATACCGGGAAGGCTGCAGTCAATCCTGTAGCTACGTAACTTGAAATCGCATTTAAGCTAACTTCCCATAATCTAAGCCGGGTAGTTAACTAGATAACATCATGAAAACGAAGAACGCCATTGAGAATTCTTAGGACTCTTAGGTCGGTCAAAATTTATCGCCAAAAGTACATTGACTTTTCTGATAGCCAAGCCTAAAATATTTTCAAATCTTCATAGAGGAATAACTTATGAGAGGTAATACGAGAATTCAAACCATTGATGAAAATAGGCTTAGATTGGTGCCTTGTGGAACTCCTAATGTACCAAAGATCCAGAAAATCCCTATCTACTTTTCCAGATTCGTCTTAGTAGAGCTTTGCCATAAAACCATGCTGGTCTATGGATATAAACGAACGAATAAGTAATGTAGTTATACACAGAAACCTCCAAATATGTCGATAATGACGATAATGAAATAAGAGAAACGGACATCGTACAAAAAAACAAAAGACAGAATTGTAGATTTATAGAAAAAATAAATCATCAAGAAGGAAAACACATAAAAGCATTTTCAAACGAGGAGTCAAATATTTATGCTGTAATATTAATAAATATTCTCTTTTTTCATAATGTTAGGCACAATAACTTATGACAGGTAATAAAAGGTTCAAATCATTGATGGAAATAGAGAATAGAAGTGGGTCTAGATGGGAACCCTGTGGAACCCCTGATGTAGTAGCTTAAGCGTTAAATTTGAAAGCAAAATGCGTGTGATTTAATGCGTAATAGGCAAATAACCAAAGTAGTAAAAAATTCATACTTCTCTAATTTTATTAAGAATCCTGTATGGCCAGTTCTGTCGAATGCCTTAAAAAATCAGTGTACAGCACATCAACCTGCCCTTATTGGTCAATTATTATGTAAATGCTGTGTACAACAAAACAAGTTAGTAGTAGTAGAGGTTCTCCATAAAACCATGCAGTCTATAGAAATAGACGAACGAATAAAGAAGATAAATGTGCCTATACAAAGATATCTCGAAAACTTTTTGACAAAGTGGAGTTGTATGTCTATAATTAATTATATGAGCGGGATCACCATTATTCAGTATGATAGAAACGACAATGAAATAAGAGAAACGGATATGGTACAAAAGACAAAGGGCAGAACTGTAGATTTATAGAAAAAATAAATCACAGGCGTCAAGAAGGAAAAACGCAAAAGCATTTTCGAAAGAGGGATCAAATATTTATGTTGTAATTTGGGGTCATTCCACTCCACACATAATTTTAATTAATACTCCCTTTTTCCTCTTTTTAAACGAAACCAAATAAATGACGGCGGTCCGAACAATGAAAAATTAAAAGTAAACATCAAGTAGGCGAGCGAAGGGTGCAAGAAAAGGACGCGGAAGCGCGCCGCGAATTGGGGATTTCATTTATTCGCGGCCTTTATTCAAATAAAAATCGTACATCATTTCAGGACACGGAACAATTAATAACTTTGTTAAATATCGGGTCCCGGGATACGGCAGCTCTCCTCGAATCCAGACCGCCGATCCGGCTCTCTTGTTCGGCAAAAATTAAAAATCTAAATAAAACATAACGAGCGCTCCTTTGTTTTTATTATATCGCAGATCGCGAGTGCCCATTGTTTCTAAATTTATTGCTCCGACTCGACAAAAAATGCCTTTGTAGCCACCAACTTTTTGTTCGGGGAATTGATATTGTTTTGACGAACAAATTATTTTTTCCGCTGTACAAGTTTATTTATACGATTGTTCCGGATACGTGATACATGGGAAAATTTTAAAGTGCGTGGAGGGGGGGGAGTGTATTTTTCGAACGGAATCGGCAGATACATTAATAACGGGCATAAATAATGGAAAATATAAATGCAAATGCGTGTATCAATTAAGAGGAGCGATTCATAATTTATTAAGTAATTAAAAAATACGTCCGACTGAAAATAAAATATATGTTTCGTAATTGGTCCTAAATAAAATATTTAAATATAGTTAATTAGATTTAAAATCATTTGGGACTACCGTAAATACAGCTAGATAGAAACACAAGATTACAAATCGCTAAATCAGTCTTCAAATTGTTTTGCAATTGCATCAATGTAGTTTATATGAATTAAATAAGAAAATTTCTCAAAATTCTTCAAAGTGCTCTTTTTACAACTTACAAAAAATGATAAATTATGTTCTTCTAGTGAAGATTTAAGTTTAGTTTTATTTTTAAATCTTCTTATCAGACTTTAAAAAGCCTTTTTTAAACATTGACTAGAATTCTGAAATATTTTTTTTATTGCCTTTTAGAGCTCCCTGAGCACGTGGTTAAAATTTTTATACTTAGTCATAGTTAACCCTGTATAACTTTATTTAAAAACTACATGTAACTTTACTGACAAAATATAATAAAATGAGAATGATGAAACGGAATTGTAATGCTTTTTAAAATTAAATTTTGTTCATTTAAAAATCATGTTCGTATTTATTTAAATTCTTATTTCGGTTACATGTGTAACTGTATTACTAAGTACCCACCTACACAGCTTTTTCAGTTCTTTACTAAAACATACATTATAACCCTTAATAAAGTTTTAACATCCTGTTGGAGCCCCCATTCACAATGCATAATTACATTCCCCAGACCATTGTTCTGCCTAAATATTCGCACAATACTGGATGTCGTTTCTAAAATTCGACATAGCCAGGCAACTTTGTCATATTATTGATCCGTGTAAAAGTTTGCGTTAGTTTGCCTGCTCCTCTAATCCCGTCTAGTGAGCCCTTGTTTGCTTTCTTGGGACATGATTCCACAAATACGTCGTTTTAGTTACACGATTTTACACACAAATGTGTTCTTTGGAATACCAACTTCTCAAATTGAATGTATCCAGATTCCGTCCTCTCTTCCAGCAATGGAATTAGAGAAGCTCCACATGGAAGTGACTGTGTGCTCCTCTCTTACGCGCTTTTTAGATAAATATACCCCATTCGAATAGACAACACGACCAAATCTATTTTGGGAGATCGATTCGACGGTGCAATTGGGAATTTTGAGTTCAGTTTAAATTTCCCTTTGTTGATTGGTTATCGGATATCCATTTCCTTTTGAATGATAGTTTCAATTATGTCAAACTAGTAACACTGCAGGATAAAGCGCTTCTTCTCATTTCCAGCGAAATATACGAGGCTGTACAAAAATTCATCTACAATATCTAAAACAATCAAACTGAATCCTCACACATATTTTACAAGATATGTGTAGTGAAGACGACGGATATCATTAATATAGATTAAAAATGATAATGGCCCCAAATAATATCCTTGGGGAACACCTGAGAGCAATATAGGGAAAGATTTGGAACAGTTTTTACAGTTACCATTAGAGACCTATTAAAAATGTAGAAGTGAGCCATATTAGTATGTTAACATGAACAACAATTTGCAATAATTTAGTGATACATATATTTGTTTCGATTAATAAATAATAATTTAACCAAACGTTCTTTCTGAACCACTGAATCATTTACTCGAAAATGGGTATTTTAAGTAAAAAATGTAGGAGAATTTTTATGCAAAAGATGCTAATTTTAAAATAAGGCAAAAAAAATGCCAATAAAAAATGAGTGACAATTTTAAATAGGAAAGTGTATTTACTTTTATAAAAAATAAAATACATACATTTTCATTTGCTTCTTCAGCTGCTTTGATTATATTTAAAAAATATTTTAAAATTACTTATAATATTGTAAAATATAACAAATTTATGTAATATTTGCCAGATACGAACACAATTGATTTTGAGGGTTTGTACACCAAAATTATATTAATATAAAAAAGTAAACAATATTTCAAATAACAATTGCTATAAACACTAATTTTTCATATATTTACTGTAACCAAATAAAATTTACTCAACTATTGCATAATTATTATTTGTGCCACTTCTGAAAGTTATAATTATGTAATCTGACTAAAACGGAACGCCGGCAGCTAGCTCAAGAAAAATAATCCAAAAAGTCCGATAAATAAAACATGTAATTAAAGTTATTACAGCAATTCTGTTTCAGCTGTCTTATCGCATTTAATTATATCAAAAGTTTGATAATAAGCGAAAACGAAAAGTATTTAAAAATGTTGAATTACAACAAAAACTAATTTCAACTTTTTAATTAAATTTCAGTCTGCCGGCGAAACAGTTGTGTTGTAAATTAACTAACTTATTTAATATATCCCAACTCTATTCTGTTTCTGTTGCATTTCATTATCGTGTTCGCGATATTCCGATGTGATTACATTTATATTAACCGAAATACAAAATTACTAATACCTTCATTATACTCCAGTTACGAACTTGGAACCGAATTCATGATTAACAAAGCTAAACTTATGATGTGCTCGTCAATAGTTCATAGATTTCGGATTGTAAGTTCGAAATCCGTCAATTATTCTTACTAAAGAAAATACCACCAGAAAGTATGCCAGATGGAGAATTTCCGTTGGTTCAAAAGTTAGGTAAGTAATACAAAAATTCGTTACACTATAATTGAAATATATTTATACAATTCGAACTTACGATCAAACTAATTCTAAATAACAGTAAGAAGTAAGGATAGACAATAGATAATTTCTTGCTACATTTGAAATTAAATAATAAAGATACACACAAGAGAACTAGATGGATTAAACAATTATTATATTTTAGAAAAGTTATATTGAAATATTATAATGATCTATTTCAAATAGACTTTGCTGATATGCATGATTTTACAAACAAAAATAATAGTACTTGGTATATACTCATAGAAATTGGATATTACTCAAAATATTTGATTTAAAGAAAAAAATCAGTGCAAATATTTCTGCAGGAATCTGGTTATTTCAAAAGCGTTCAAAGCGTTTAAAAATTAATTATTTGGGACATGGTTTACACTTAGTAAACTTCTGTTTCATTTTGGCTTTCACGACACCGATTTTCAGATAGAACACCTTGTATTTTATTGAATGATACAGGTGATTTCAATTTAATTACAATTGTGGCCCAACAAATAAGTAAATACATAATAGGATGGCTAATACGTACCAAAACACATTTAGTCTTTCTTATAGGTAGCAACAGACTAAACATCCGATAGGCTAATAATGTATAGATATATTTCAGACTAATTCGTTCTGTCATTAAATAATACATAATTTAACACCTTACATAATAAAAAATATTCGGGTTTTAGTAATATTTTGTCATTCAGGGACATTTCGACCAGCCAAAGTCAAATTTCAAGTTAGGCCAATAACTCCTTAAACACTCTGTACAAAATAAATCAGTGACACAATATGAGGTTTTATGTTGACTGCAAAATTAGCGCAAATGATTTTATTGCTTGTTACAGCCCCGGCTTTATGGACTCTTTCAGGAAGAATTTATGGCATACGCCGGC
The DNA here is from genome assembly GCA_025584915.1 of Monochamus saltuarius. Lineage (NCBI taxonomy): Eukaryota > Metazoa > Arthropoda > Insecta > Coleoptera > Cerambycidae > Monochamus > Monochamus saltuarius. Next base: position 19,674,840 of record CM046725.1, read on the forward strand.
AGAAAGAAGTGTGAGCACGCAGTGTTTTACATGACAAGGTTGTAAACGTTATATATTTCTCTAAACCTCCCCGTTTCCTTTGCCGTGCGATTTATTTCTGTATTAAAATGTTTGGAGCAATTTCGCTGCAGGAATGAATCATCTGGCATCGGTCTTGGGCCCACCTCAAGTCTACGGGATTTTATAGCCACGAAAACACTCATATAAAAAGATTTACTGCACGAAAATAACCCGATGTAATGTCTTTTAATTTAACATGTCGTCGTTATTCTTGTCCCTGAAAGATATTGCCGAGGGGGACATGCCTCCGTGGCAATATGCCTACCTACTGCTCTTTTCCTTAGGCCGGTTCCACTTTCAGTTATTGTCGATGAAGTACTAAAATGTATCCCAGGAAAATATTGTACGCCACTATTGTCTCGTTTACTTCTTACACACTGTGATTTGTGATCAAGAAATGATGTAGATATTAAAAATTGCTAATAAAACATTATACATAATTAAATACATTTATTAGGACAAGTTCAAACCCGATAATTACCTGGTGGCACTGTTTCTGCCAACTTACTGTGGCATGGCTCTTTGCTATAGGTTTTTCAGGATGTAGGGAAAAGCGCAGTATTTGCATAGTGCACAAATTACGTTTACTTACTTTAGTTATAGTGATATGGAAATCTCATTAATTATAAAAACGTAATTCCTGCTAAGCTAAACAACATTAATATTTTGTAATTTTAAGTTTATCTTGTCTTGAAATTAAAAGTTATAAATTGTTAATTCAATTTATACAAGTAATCAAGTGAATGTTAAAATTGATTAGTCCAACATAGTTGGTTAAGATAACAAATATTGCCCTACTGTGAGTAACTAATAGTTTTGATTTGAACAAAATATATTTTTGTTAACAGAATTTGTATTATCAACTAAATAAAATCGTCAGAGTTACTGATTCTGAAATAGAACCAAATATTATGTTAGTTTGAATAAATACTCCAATGGAAGAGAACTATGTATAATTGTCTTAACCAATGATGCATTCAGAAATCAACATAAATAATCAATTGGCTGAAACATATATTTTCTTGTGACTTGATCAACTTTTTTATTCACAAATTAATATCGCAAAATATACAACTCCTAGCTATAGGAAATATTAAATCAAGCTAGTCTAAAATTTCCTGTAGATCCAAAAATGCAATATATTGGGTGTTCCATTTAAAGTAATGATGTTGACGTCGACTTCCGGTATAACTGGAGGTGCTGAAGAGTTTTTGATACTTTAATTATGTCCGCTTCAGAGAATTTGATATGATGCATGATTTAGTATGTATAAAAACATATAAGGAACCAAAATAAGTAAATAAATTTCAAATTAAAGTAGGTATTTATAAAATAAGAGTCATTATGCAGGTATATTTGAAAATCACAGTATGCGAACCATTTTAAATTATGGAAATGGAATTAATACCTTTCATTATATGGTAATTATCCTAATTAAAATAAAATGTTCTCCGTTCATACACGAGGTTAAGTGCCCTTAGATGATAATAACAGGCGTTCAACATAACATTTCGACTAATATCTGAAATCCTATTGGACAATGGCTTCCTGTAACCTGGTATTAGAATAATTTTCCAAACAACATGTTATTTAAATTCCATCCTCTATTGTGCCCATGCAAGTGGCCATTACTACGAGTAATCATAGTAGTTAGACGACGTAAAAAACAAACCTCACCTGCAGGGTTCATTGTAACCTCTATTGTGTGAAATTGTGGCTCTCGTTGTTTATTTTTCGGAACACAACGGCAGCACGAAATTATTCGGGAATATATATTCGGGTGCAATCGATTAGAAAAATTTTTCATCGTTTCGGAATATTACTGGAACACGAACCTCAAAGTAACGGGGCATATCGCAGATACAAAAACAACTGGTGCAATTTAGATTCCTTATTATCTTGTTTGTGAAACAAAAACAACGTACCGTTAACGTAATGTAAAGTGTCAAGAAAATGGTTTTGATGAAGGCAGGTATCTTGTGTTCAAAAATTTTGAGATAAAAGCTTAAGGCTGGCGTTTCAAGGACAAATAATCATATCTAAATATGCACACAAAAAATACACACAGTAGGTGGAGGTCCTTATTAATGTAGTACTAAAATTTAATGCTGAAATTGAATCATTTTCTTTAACTTTTGAAGAAAAAATGTGCTAAATAACAAAAAAAAAACCGTGAATTTGTACCTTATCACTGTGTTCTATACACCGTGAAAATACTTGATAATTTACATAAATTCAAGTGTTATTAGTTTTTAAAATAATTCTGCGGGATGTGATAATGTTTATAATGTTGTACATAATTTTCTCAATGTGCAATTGACTTGTAAAATTCAGTAGATTTTATGATAAAACGTAATAGGTGAAAATGATGCTCATTTTTTCTTATTCTAAATGACTTGTCAGCCTGAAAATTGTTTTATATCCCGGAGAAAACTTGTATAATTGACATAGTGAAGAGATATTCTTTCTAACTTACTCAGATTTTTTTTAGACTGTCTCAACAAACAGCTATGAAATTCGTAGAAAATTTGCCTATAAAACGGCGCCCTTAATAGGGCCGCAGCCAGAGGGCGTAAATGGTAAAAACATTTGTGCCATTTTCAAATATTTATCAACAATTAAGGTCATTAATTTTTGATACCATGTATCTTGGAAACTAAGCATTTCCTACTATACTTATATGATCTTATTTTCTTAATTTTAAATTTTTTTACACCTATTAAAATTTGGCCTCTGTAATTCGAGACACTCTGCATATCTATCACAATGATAATATATACAAAAAGAAATATTTTTGTCTTTATGGAAAATGCCGACTTTGGAACTAATTTTCTCGAAAAGGCTTTTTGTGAAAAAATTATAATCATAGGTAAAATCGTTGATTTACAAACAGGTATACAGGGTGATTCATTAAGAATGGGCAATCTCTGAACTGGAGATACTACACACCAAAATATGGCGATTGAGCCAAATATGCCTTATCCGAATGTGGCTGGTTTAAAAAATACAGGGTGTTCAATGCTAGAATTTTATTTTGAAATATCACAATAACTTTGAAACCTGTCGGAGTATTAAAAAAAATTGGTGCAATTGTTTTTTTGGCGCGGCAAATAAGAATTTTGAATTAATTTTGACGTCACTAGTAGAGGGAGCCAGTTATGGCACAGCATGTTTCTCTTAAATGGCAGAACTTTTTTGTTGTTTAGTGTATCCATTTGTCTATTGAAACAATCGATTCTCCTACCTGTTGTATCTAAAAAAAGATATACCTTGTTGAAGTCCTTAGGAGTAGGTAACAGTTTTCGAGATAATTCTATTTGAAATATTCAGTGCACCGATTAAAAACTGTTATCGTTTCAGGTAAAGTGTCTTTTCTACTGAAAATAAAGCAACATTTTACTTGAAACAGTTGTTCAGAACGGTATATTATGGGGACGTGCAAAATTTCAATCGCTTGCATTCGATGATATAATACTACAACTTCAATAATTTTTTTCTCGGACTAACAAACAAATTTTTATAAGATATTGACTCCATTTTCATGATATTCCCAAATTTTTTTGATTAAGTTGAGAATCATCCTGTATAATACTGAAATTTAATAATTTCCGCAAACGTTTGATGGTACCTTTTTACCTTGCACTTTACACGGTGAAAAACACTAATTTACATCAGTTCAAGTTTTCCTAGATCTTTAAAAGAATTCTGCGGGATATAATTGACACAGTGAAAAGACATTTTTTGCTCAGATTTGTTTCCAAAATGCGTCTAAAACAGCTACGATTTTGTTGAAAATTATATATAAGTTAAAATTACTCTGAAAAAAGTATTCTGGTGATACTTCAATTACTATCAAGAATTGATATGATTCAGGAAAAACGTCACACCCTGTACAAGCTGCGCCAATGAACTGCTACGAAATGTAAACAGGTTATGATCCGAAAGGAACATCAATCATTTAAATCCGGTAACTAGACGTCAGCAGCACTATTTTAGGGGATAAAATTAATATTAATACCATAATAGAATGAATAATGGAAACGTCAATACGAATACAATTCACCCCTCGGAGGAACTCGGCTCCGTGGAAGCCATTATTTGTCGAGCCCTCCTGCATTGTCCTCGGCTGCCTTCAGTCTTAAATAAAGCGAGTAGTTAAACATTTAAGACAATAAATATCGGTTATGTAACGTGTTCTGCCTGTTAAGACGACGTGTAATATAAAATTGCCCGTGTACATAGCAGTTGCGCAAGCAGCTAGTTATAATTTTATATTTAATACATAAACAACGAAACCGTGAAACTTTCACTTATTTCCAATTATAACTATTTACTTTTTAAAGAAATATCGGGTTTTATAAGACGAATTACCCAACTATTAATTTATTCCGACGATTGTTTTACATGCCGCTAGGAAATTACACTTCGAGGAAGTATTTAAAAATCCGTTTAAAAATGTCCATTTTGCATTTGTTTTCTAATTTCACATTATAAGGAGAAATTGTTCTTTGAATTGATAAATTATAACTTTCTATGTAACTTGTTTCATATTAGTACCTCAACAGGGTTTACTATAATGACATATATTAAATAATCTCTCAAATGTCACGTCATCCTTAAAAATTTCACAGTTCATTGTGTGACACCCTGTGTATTTTCATTTGTTTTCAAGAAAATTATGTTCAAACTGAAGTAAAATATTTCGGCACTTAAATCAAGGTTACTATTTTAAAGTATTTCATTTTTTGTCAATTATGGTCGCCGTAGAACAAAAGTAATATCAAAAATAAAATTCTTAATGTTTTGTTTATTCGTAGTTCTGTTTAAATTTTCCTCAAATAAAATATTGACTTTTAAAAAACGTTTGTTAAGACACACATTATTTGCTATTCTAACCCCACATTTTAACAATTATTTTCACTTTCTCAGAAATAAAAGTTTTATATGCAGAATTATGTAAGATTATGTTATAACAAGATTTGCACCTATAGTTAAATTTGATGTGCAAAGTGTATCAAAGTCGATAGTATGCGCCTACTGTTTGGATTCAAATGGAATGGGGTAAGCTCAATTTTATCTTTGGGATTCAGAAATGACTAACAACGTCATCAATTATATTTTTTCCAGAAACTTTAAACACTGAACATTCAGTTATTTTCCAACGACTAATTGATCCTTCCACCGCATGTGTTTTTCAGGTCGCATTTCTTTTGAGACTCTTTAGGATGATATTGCTTATAACTTTTAAACGGGAAGTAATACAGAAATAATTATCTAATAAAAGTTTATTAGAAAAAACGAGAGCTCTTTAACAAGAACAAAGTTTGGATATGTTTTTGGAAAAAATATAATCGATGACGTCATTAGATAATACTTTCGATTGAAAATGGAGCTCAAATTTTCGTGTAACATCTTGCGAACGGTTTCTTTGTTGATGTTTAACTCGTCAGACAACGCACAAATGCTTAGGCGCCGATCAGACGTGATCAGTTCACGCAAACGGTCAACAGTATCGCGTCAGTACGAGAGATGACGGAAGTTCCTTCACGTGGATAGTCTTCTACCGATTCACGCACCTCCTTGAACCGTTTTGCCCATTCAAACACGCGTGTTTTCGACATGCACTCGTCTCCATACACCACCTGCAATTTTCGCCAGATTTTCGAGGGCTTTTCGCCAGATTTTCGCTCATTTTCACGACGCCACTAAAAAAGTTACTTACAAAAAATACACATAAAAACACAAACCAAACGTGCTAACGACTTCTACCTTGGACTGAAACTAAAAGAAAGGTCCCCCCTCTCTAGAAAAACGTTGACGAACGATGCAGTGTTGCCAGTTTCCGAGTTATAACTTAATTCCCGGAACTTAATTGCCACACCTAGTATATATTAAGGGCAAGATTTCTGGCCCAAAACGAAAGGCTTAAAAGTACTGGTCTCCAAAAGAGGACCTTTTCCTATTATCTCTGAAGTAATTTGACGTAGATTGACGAAATAAACAAACTCTCGTTAATAAAAATTGAAAAGAAGAAGTAGTTTTCTGAGTGTATACCTACATGTTCACTTATATTATTTGCAAAATTTGCCTTAAAGGTTTAATTTTGAAAAACTTTATAAACTGCCCTCGCATCAGAGCAAACGGGAGGTCAATTTCATTTCTCTGAACTTGAAGTTTGATTGTAGAATTCGAAATCATTAATATTGAAGGCAAACCACGCGACATATTTTGGATGCAACTGCACCTGTGGCTGATTGTTTATTAATAACGCGTGCAACGAGGACTATTGTGGCAGCCAGTGTATTATTATTTATTATTATTTTAATATAAAGCCAAAATTGCATTACAGTTATTACACACTATTATGGCAGAATTGAAATTTGCGAGATAATTATTTGAACGACCCCAAAATTGCCCCGCTACCCAATTAATAATAATTTTATTGAGTTTATTAATAAATTTTCCGTATTCGCGTACGCTCTGATAAATTAGGTAATCAGTTATAACTGATGGAGCTCCAGGAACGAATAACAATTTGTAATTGTTAATTGGCTCTAATTAAATTTTATACATTTCTGGCGGTTTTTGGTCAGCTGCTACGCTAAGGATTTTTAAATTTGTATCCCAAGTGGATAAAGTAATTTATTAGACGTAATTAGTTTAAATTGTACTAGGTAGCGTTATGATAATTTATAAAAATTCAATCCAAATGCTAAGAACGTAGCCAACAGCTTTGAAGTATCCAGTCGTATATTGTCCATCAAATTAATGTTCGTTTTTTAAATAAAATATTAGCTCAACTCGAATACTTAGTAATGAGTTTTTAATAGGTTTAGAATGTAAAAAGACAGATTTAAGACTTCATCAACAATCGTAAATCACATGCAAATGCGTCATTAAGTTTTAACTATTTAATTAAGCTTGATTGATGGAAAAATACTTTTACCTCTCTCAGTAGCAGATGTATTTCAACGCTTATAACAACAAATTTGAAACGGTTAATTAAAGAAACGTATTTTTTGTGCATACTTATAGCAAACAGTCACTACTAACGGGTTAGAAATGCAGCAAAAAATTGTGGCTGTCACAAATGCTCACAAATACGTTACATTCTCAGAAGATATTTTCTTAAAATATTAAGTCCAATTTAGATTGCAATTTGCAGATCAAAATCTATGTAAAATAACAAAGTACATTGGTGTCAGATCAGGACTTCAGGCTGGTCATATAACAGGTCTCTCTCTATCTCCCCATTTATATAATAAGGGTCACATGCCGTTTTATTCAACAAGACCCACAGTTATTCCAAAGGATCCGAGAGTAATTGATGCGTTGTCTTCATAGGTATAAAGAAGATCAAGATCGACATTTTTAGTCAATCTTGCAATAAGTGGTAGTTTGTAATCTTTTTAAAACACCCTATATTCTGCACAGGACAATTCTCTTATCTCTAGTGACTTTTGAGTTAATCTTACCAACAAAGTACGTTTAGTTGCCTAATATTCGTGATCACGTGAGTGTCCAACAATACTGAAGGCACTGTCCGAAACGCATATGTTTAACTTTTATTACGACATAAAAAGATAAAACACTTTTTGTCATTACCATACTTGCATAACCCAAAAATAAATAGGTTAATTATTAAAAGTTTAATAACTCGATAAAGTAATATCAGCTGAATTAATTTGTAGGCCAAAAAATATTTTTTAAAGCTGACATTTATGGCAGACTAAATATTAATTAATTTACTCTAACATTTACAAATAAACAACATCTTGCATACTTTCACCGCATACGTTACATAAAAAATAGTTAATTACATATTACTCAAATTTCAATTAATTACAAGGTACTATTTAGAAGTGTTACTTGCAGTATCATAGTCATAGAGGAAGAAATACTAAGGTTATCCAACTTCAGAATTAAAAAAATATGAGCAGATTCTTAAAATTATATATAAATGACTGAAGTAAACAAAAATATTTACTAAAAGTTTGTTAATATTAGAATTAAATTAACAGGCGTTTTAATGTCATAGGTATTCTACAAGGAAAGAGTATCAAGCTTAACTTACTAGCGTCTAACACTCTTACCTACAAGAAAAATTTATTTATTAATTGATTGACTTGTGTTTATACAGTATATCATTTCTCTTAAAACATTCAACAATATAACAATGCTTTATTGACAAATTAAAAAAAAATTATATTAGCTAGACTTTGGTCCACAAAATATGTTTCAAGCGCACTATGTAAAATGATCCCACTTCTGATATTTTAACGTACAAACTGTACGTAATTTTAAGCATTCATTATTCATGTTATTTTAGTAATCTATAAAAAACTATGCTATTAGTTATGAAGGAACAGAACAAACACTTACAATTAAAAATACTTAATATGACATAATCTTGAGTTGACTTGCACCTAAATAATAATTAAGAGCTCACAATAATCTGGTATACACTGCACCTCGTCTAATTACAGCAAGAACATTAGAAATTTTAATGAGCCCCACGAAGATTAAAAATAATATAGGAGTTCATTAGTCAACGAAATATCCTCCACGACCACACCTTCATATTTATTTCTGTACGACTTCAAAATGAGGGCGGGTTCTTAGAATTTGATTCGCTGCATTCTTACTTGCCATAATTAAAAGCCAAAGTTTTTAAACACAAGGTAGGCCTTCAGTCAATTCAATTGCATTCTTTACTTTCTTTCTTCGCGTCAGTTAATATTCTCAATTCAAAAATCGAGGATGACGTATTAGTTACAAGTACCAGAAGGGCATTAAAAAAATAAAAAATAAAAACTAGTGCCGGTTAAATTTTCTCATTAAATAATTTTGTGTATTCACTGCTCGTAAAAATGTATGTTCTGCTCGTTGACGATAACGTTGTTATTTAAGAATCAAATGCGCATATGTTGGAGAATGATGCTGTGGTTAGGTTTTTTTAACAAAAGTATGGGTTTATTGTGCGTTAAAAAGTGAAAAAAAATTATGCATGAAACAAGAAAAAAAACCGTAAAAAAATTTACGGATTTTTTAAAAATGAAGTTTGATTGGATGATAAAAACGTGATTGAAGGAATTAGAGCGCAAGACCTATATATGAGTGTTAAGTGATGTGATTGAAGTATTATTACTTCAGTAGTTCACTACAAGTGTTAGTAGGGTATATTGCGCAATAAAGATTGGCATAGAAAAACATACAACTGCGAAAATCGTGGAAACTCGCGGAAGGAAGAATATAGAGGTTGATGACGACACAATATACGCGATTTGTAGAGCAATTCATGGATAGTATTTTAAAAATGAGATTTTGGCAATCAAATTCAAGCTGCTGCAACTTTATCTAGAAAAGTGCTCTTCGAATTATGCATGACATGGATTTGATTCTTAATTATAAAATGAAATCGAAAAAGTATGCTGAGAGGAGACGACAAAATGGTGATATGAGAAAGAAACTATTCGAATCGAAATCTAAATCGATGAAATATAAATGAAGACCATACGATGACAAAAGTGTGGCACGATTTTCTTGAAGGACAATAGCATAGTGGTTTTAGACTTTCACGGTCGCTGCTTAATAGCTTAATCAAATAATTTTGATATATAGCGATTTCCAGGTTGTTATGCCGTGATCTCGGTAACTGGTCGATGCAAGAAACAGAATTCAAGTGCAAATCCCTAGCTTTATCTGAAATTCTTTAGGATATCTCTGGGCCCGCCCATATATTGACTGATCAGTCGCAACGAAGCTTTTGCAGAGTCATGACTGAAGATGTCGATAGTAAACAGCGGCGAAACGTTTGGAAGCATGGGATGCGACCAGTTACAGAGGAGGCTGCAGCTACCAACAACAGGAGCCTAAATCAATATATGGGCGCGCCCAAAGATGCCCATAGCAGATCTGCCCCCCATAGAGCTTAGCCCGAGAACAACAAGATCAGTCAAAGAATCCCAGCTAAAGTTAGGGATGCGCACTTTCATCACTATATATCAAACGAACACACAAAATTCCTTTTTGCAAATAATCTGTACAACTCTCTCAAATTTTGGACATATGTATTGAGTCTCGTTTTTGTAACCTCAGAGAAAGCTATATGTTTTATTTGGTGTTTTTTTTTTTCAGTGTACAAATTTATGGGAAAGCGGTCGGTGCGTTACCAGCGTTTAAATATTTTAAACCTAAACGAGGGCGGATAATTCGGGTGTTTAACAACCAAACAAATTGTGGTTAATGAAACGCAATATATCGGGCAATAACGAATATGAAATTTTCAGTAATTTTAATTACACTATTTATTTATATCCCAATTTGGCTTGTTCATTATATTATAATTTATGGCGAGTATTTAGCAATGAAATTAATGTTGTGGAATGAGCTATAGGCTGAAATTTATGGATCCGGGAAAATCTCATTAAGAATGAAGTTGTTGGGTTTGTTTGGGGGCGGGGGGTGGATTTCTGGGGTCGGGGGGTGGCGGACTCGGGGATCTGCCACCCCGCTGTTTCGCCCCGCGGAATGGAAGTTATGTAATCGATATGAGAATTTGAATACTTCGAATTGTATGGGAAAGAATTCACTATTTTCAGGTCATCTATTTATTGGGTTTTTAGTTAAAAAGTTTAATGGAATTTCCAAGTTCTAATATAAAGTTTAAATTGAATCTGTTTATTATGGGGGAGCAGGGCAAAAAGGGACCGAGTGCAGGTCGCGGGAAATTACATTCCACACGTATTTTTTTATATCATTCTCTTGAAGTGGTAATTTTTTTTATCCTGGAGAAAAAATAGTGTAGCTATAATTTTAAGATATCAACTATGAATATTAAAAAATAAAATGACCAAGTGGCCAAAGATGTTAACTAAGTGACCTAAAGAGCATTAATATAAGTAGAAAACAATTATGCAGATAATAATAGCAACTTTTATTTTTAACATTTGAAGGTATACATAAAAGTATAAAAATTTGTAAGCATCATGTAGCTTGTGTATGTGTACAAATCTTAATTATTTATTGCCTCACAGATTATATAATCCAATAACAGAACAACAAGAACATATTTGAAACAAATTTAATTAAAAATAAAATTCGAAAACTTCCTAGACTAGATTTTAAACTATATAGTTGTAAAATGTTATATCGTGTTTACAACCCATTTTATTAATTTCGTATTTCAAAAAAAAAACATCACATTTGCCAAGATCTGAACCACAAACACATTTTTATGTGCTAATTTCAATCAATTACTTAACTTTTTTCTCACCACGCTCTAGTTGCGTTGAAATACATTTTTTAATTGAATCTTGGGATGTATAAAGCTAAAAAATTGCAATGTAATCGCGCAGCATTGCCCAAAAATGTAAAAATAATTATTATTCCAAAAGAAAAGCTATACGCTTACTAGAATGCCACGCTCTATCAGTATAATTTTAATATCTTATTCACGCAGTATATTAAGTACAAATAGTGAGTCAGTTCTTTTTTATTAACAATATCACGCTTTATGAAACGCCATGAATACGAATCAGATAATTTTATATTTAGTAAAACGTATGTTACCAGGAAACAAAGCAGATCGATCAATCTTATGATGCTCGCTAATGATAAAAAGTGATTGATTGGTCGAGTTAATGAAAAGGAAATTCGAAAATTAGTGACCGACATCTACACATAAAATCAATACAAACAACTTCTACCAACATAAAAAATAATGCGTATACGGTAACTGATAATTTAAAGGCAGGTATTTTGAAAGGCAGGCAACATGACCAAATTTGGAGCGTCGCTTTTCAAGAACCAAATGTATAAATCAAACATGTGAATAGCTCTTTAGGATATTACGGAGTTTGTTATATTATCTGTCTTGCACCACAAAGACGTTGATTGCTTGATGATGTTTTATTTTAACAGAAACACTTAAGATCATTTTTTATTTTAATTGTATATGTTTAGATACTCGTAACATAGCTGTATGTATACAAGGTGATCAAGATAGCACAACATTTAATGGACCAATATTGGCAAAGTACTTAAAAAGTGGCAATATTTGTAAGAATTCGCCATTACTGGTATCTTAAAGGTTTCATTTAGAGAAACAAATTGTCAAAAACTATATGAAACTAATATTAAACCGATATGTTGAAAAAATAACTGGCTGGAGGAGATTTACAAATCGAGTTATTTCCCATAGAGAAATATTATTTAACGCTGAGAGACAGGAGGGAATTTTATTTACTAAATTTGCACCAAAGTGAATTAAATACGAGTATGTATACATAACTTTGTGAAAAAAAATGAATGAATTATGTACTTATTCTGCGTAGTGTTAAGAATGTGGAATTGCAAATATATTCCAACGACGTTAAAGCAGGATGGAAGACATAACCAATACGAAACAATTTATAAACCCGTTCGTATTTTTCCGCAAATATTCGACAATAAATAAGTGGCGTGGAAAAATGAGGCTGTGTCATTTTATATTTGCGCCCCTTAATAAAAAAATACGAATGGTATACACAGTTTATGGGATGATATCAAAATCAATAAGAAATATATTCCCTCTTCTGCGAAACAACAATGATATATTGCAGATACATTTGAAAGAAACATGTTACTTTATTTTCGAATTTCCTTTTTTGCAACATTTTCGTCCCCTTTAAAGGATCATCCGCCCACCCGCCACCCTTGTTCCGCGATATCGTTTTATATTATACGGCTGGGGAGGAATAAAATGTTTTATAAGCTTAAAAAGTTTTTTTTATTTATATTGTATTCCTTTGATAAACATCTAAATGCCTCGTTTTACTTCTGGATAATATACATACAATCGGTTGTTTTGTATGCAGCTGCTGGAGGCAGCTCATAAATACACATTATTTACAGACGTCCTCATATTTCCAGGTAAATTTCCTTTTTTCAGTAAATACTTGCGTTCCAGCTGAAATGGGCGCAACAGAAATGTTTTAAACCAGCAGACGTCTCGCTATAACTAATGTTCTACTTTTAATGCTCATTTCTGATGGATGAATTTAATGCCAAGTGTTACCATAAACACGTTGCCTTAAGGCCGCCGTATTTCCCGCCATAAAATGATCAAATTTGTGGTGTTCTTAGGTACAGAAATCTCGAAAAATAATACACGTAGAGCAGAAGTAATATCAAGAATAAAATTATTGACGTTTTGTTTATCCACTTTTACTATTTAAATTATTCTCAAATAATATATTCATTGAAATGAACGTCGGAATTGCGTTGGTATAGAAAAAAGAGTATTTTTAAAAAGCAAAATCGACCTGTCCGAGAACGTTTCATGAAACTTCGTAGTTTTAGAAATAATGAATTTATTCCATACCTTTCTTCCACACTGTATAATCGTTATACTTTAGTGTCTTTTAATATTCGCAGGTGGCATGAAATAACATTCCTGTTATTTACTAAACTCTACATTATTCAGTTCTTAAATGTCTAAAATTATTCGTATTTGTAGAAAACACTAATTCAAGAATAATGCTCTTTCTGACTGCTGAAATTAATGGCTAGTATTACCATAAACACGTCACTGTCTTAAAACTTGAAAGTTCTATTAATTTTTTTCGCAATAAAATTAACTTTTTATTCATTCCTATCATTATCGTAGGAAAAATTTCTATGTGCGCTGCTATTTTGAAGTAAAAATTATAACACAATAGCCTGTGTATAACACACGCATTTCTAAAATTTAGTTGGAAGGGAAGTGACGTAACCCTTTGTTGTAAGTACTGTTTTTCAGGTGTTTATTCAAGCTGGCCAGGGTATTAGGCCGCAAAGTAATTATTTCCTGATATTCTGCTTTTGCAAATATCGTAATCGCCGATGGCGATACAGGTCCGGACCTTTCACAGTACTCACAGGATACTTTCTGCTTGTGGCCGTATCTAGGTCCAGGTTTCATTAATCACTGACCACTAGATATAGATACTACATTTCTCGTAGTTTGGAAGTATCCTTATGTAATTTGATAAGATATGTATTACTGTTATATAAACAGAAATTATAACACAAACTGTAGAAATTCCTTCACTGATAAAAATGCTTCCATAACTTGTTATGCTATTTTTATATAATATTTAGTAGTAACTTTTAATGTATATTATACATTAAGAAATAATCAAGTATATGTTTTTACATAATAAAATTAGGAAATTTCAGGAATAATGTGGTAATACAATATACTATGTACTATGTTGTTTTACTTTTACTTATTCTCAGAGATATTATACGTAACAATACACTTTTAGAGAAAAGGATGGATAATTCACATTTAGAGAATGAATGGACAAATTCCACTAAAAAAATCTTCGTACCCAAAAGTTATTTTTGCTATCTTCTTAACTGCTTAGAAATAAAAATGTAGCTGTTTAGGTATTTCTTAACTCGCATAATGTATTTATTTTTGAATTCTAATGATAAAATCTGCTGTATTTCTAATAAATTGTTATTAAAAGAAATCCTCCATACTATATTGATTAGCTTGTGCCTCAATTTTTGTACTTTTTAACACGAGCAACTTCTTTCCCAGACATTAAAAAAAGTATTCCCTCTTACCCTTAGTCAAATGTTACTAAGGTAAGTTTTGGTAACATCGCATTATTTTGTCTACTGTTCTACGCCAGTAAAATATTCTGTAAATTAGCTATTTAATAGTAGAGTACAGTAGTAGAACCTCTCCGATATTTCCCCAGACCACAAACAAATTATCTTACAAATAACAAGTCCGATCTTTAATAATAATTATTTACACAACACTGAACCGAAGGCGCACAATCTGCCAGCTGAAAATATCAAAACGTGATTGGCAGTAAGGGCTGCGCCCTACAGTCTTTTGTTTATTCCCTCCTTTTATGATTTGCACGTTATCAAACACAATGTCTGTACAAGTAGTTTCAAGATTCCTTTCTGTTTTCCTTTGTTTTCGTATAACGAGTGACAACATGTGTCTCAAAACACCAGATGGACATTTTACAAATCCTGCAATTCCCATAATGAATACAATCGTTATTAAAGTAAAAATATTAAGCAAACTGGCCAAAAAAATAACAACATTCTGTACCTCGCCACGAATAAGCTACGTCTTTACATATGTTTAATATTATATAATTCAACGTCAATTTGTGTCGAGAGATGCAAATTTCTATTAGTTCTTCCTGTTGTTTAGCATTTAATGTAATGGTCATAATTTTAACTAGTCTTTATTTAATTAGTTGGATTATTACCAGTTGACCCAGTCAATAGGCATGTTTTTGTTGCTTAAACTAACAATAATTGGACAAATTGTTATTATTACATTATAATAAGAAAAATTGTACCTTGGATATTTTTTGACGGGCTCAATTTTCTCAGGAACGTAAACTGACCTGAAACAAAGAAGGAGGATTTAGATATTTTTAGATCATTAATAAATGTAGTCAATGAAGAAACCCACACAAGTTTATTGAAATAAAGTCATTATTGAAGAATTACGGCGCTCATTTTACTTTTAATTAACTTTGAATATAATTGTAAGGCAAAGAAATTTGAAAGAACTTTAAAGTAAGACTAATAGAAAAATATTTATTTCATCTTACAATTTTTATTAATCATTATAATAAGGAATTTTGCATTAACATAATATTACCATTATTAAAAGATCACTCAATGCGAGAACAATACATTTAGCAACATATTGTTTGGCTAACAGTTTATTGCTAGTAATATAATGAAAATAAACAAAAACTAGTACAGTAGGTTAGAGAGTCATAAAAAATATTAACATACAAACATACTTTGAACATTGTAATTAGAATTTCTTTAAACTAAATAAATAATTTCAACGTGTTGACTTCTTTCCAAAACATGCTCATTTTCGCTTCCTTATTTGGAATAGATGGATTTGTTTTTAAAAAAATACTTTGCACTTAATAAACATAAAAATATTCTTTTTCTTCAGCCGTAACAAAACTTTGACGTTTTTTGACTGAAGGTTGACATTTTCCTTACTGAGAAAAAAAATGGTATCTTAGCAACAAAAGCTTTTTAGCTCCTAGGAGCAAAAGTTGACTAAAGTGTTTCCTTGGTCTAAAAGTGTTTCAGTAAATTGAGCCACAAACAATCATAAATGAACTGAATTAGCAATATGGCAACTAATGTTTGACAAAGTAGGTATCATATATATCTTAACTTACATTTCTTTATTATCCAAATTTGATTTGCATAACACATGTTTTGGTTTAAAAACACAAATTAATAATTAAATGGGGGGTTTCGGTTGGAGGAAACATAGCATGTTTAATTCGGAATAAAAGTGCATTTTTTATCTCGCCACAAAAGTGACACTCTTAATGCTAACATAATAATATACTATTTCTAAACATTTATACAACATTTAATGAAACTTGAACGTTAGAAAACAAAGTTCCTCATTTAAAAACAGTGAATTGTACCGTTCCGTTTTCTATCGCATTTCAGAAAAAAATACTTACTAATTTATATCAATTCAAGTGTTAAAACTTTTTTGGAAAAATTCTTTGGCATGTGATAATATTTATATTATAATACCGTAGAAAGGTTTGAGTTTCGATCAACCTTTTTGCATTTATTGACAACGTTCAACTGTTTTGACTTTGGCAGAAAAGAAAATATTTGTATATACAGTTACAGTATCGCAAAGAATATATCTTCTCGTTGCTTTTGCATCACTCAATAGACATCTGTACAATAGATAATTAATTGTAAATTACATTTATATTGCCAATGTTTTACAATGTAAATAATACTGTCCGTTTGTAGTAGAAGCATCTCAAATTTCTACTCGATAAAATCAAATCTTAAAACCCCATTGCGGGATACGCATCGCAGGGAAACCAGCCATCATTAAATATTAGTTGGTAGGTAGGAATAAGTCCGTCGACAGAAGAGAAATGTTAGTTGCAAAGGAGAGAGTGGACCAGCTTAGAATATCATTGGAGAGTGGGCGTGTACGTTTCTTCTACCTGTTTTCTAGCTTTGGATGTGTTTTGTTCTCTGCCTGACTGCCTGAACACAAATGTTTCTTTATTTCTTACACACGAAAAAGAATATAATTTGTAATTAAGTATCTATAGTAATATATGTACATAAAATTTTAAACTTTATTTAAGTGTATATATGTATTAATTCAGTAATAAAGTATCTTTGATATAAATAATATTTACATATTCTTGACATTCAAGCATTTTTGTACTTAATTCAACACTTATTTCTTAAAATGACATTAAATTGAAGATTTACTTAAAAAATAACAATTTGTTAAAATATGAATAAAGTATTATTAATTAGGTTAGGAATAGGTTATTCTTCCTTAAATACTAGGTTTATAGATTTGTACGAATTAAAATTATTAATATTTTGCAATAAATGTCATAATGTAAAATTTAAAATACGGCTATAGCGCTATATGGCATACTGATGAGAGCTAACTAGCTCAAAAGCGGTATATGTCTGGTGTGCCGCTAATGAATGACTGCCAGTTTGCTATAATTAAATATTACTGAGTGAGTGCCATTTAATTATTTAAACAGGGTTAACTATGACTAGGTACAAATATTTTAAGAGGGGATAGAGAAAATGAAGAATTAACGGAATCAGCCTTCAAAAAAATTCCAAACTTATTTATAAAGCGAAAACTTTTTCTAAATTATATTAAATCCGTATTTAACGCCACCTATGCGAAATTTCCAGCCATGTTATAATTTAATTCCTGTGTTTACCATGTGTTTACATTATAGTTTTGTGTTCTTCAGTTTTTAGTGCCTTTCTTAATTTTTAAACGTTTCATAGTTATTAAATAAAGATATTTGTGTTGGGTGCAGATACTTTCCCACAATATAGTTCGCCGGTTTGGTTTTCTAGGTTATGGGACAAGACTGCCGCGGGTACATTAAACGTCTTCTATTATCTATTCCTTTCGTTCGATTTTGTTATAATAAATAGGCATTTTATGTAGCTGTAGAATGCAAAATAATGGAGCTAACTGTTACCTACCTATCTATCAGGTATTATTACTAATAAGAATGTTAATTTTTGTCATTTCTGCATTTAGAAGTGCTGCAAAAAACGACCTCATGGTAGTAGACATTGTTGACAGATGTAAGCTTATCTATGGATCTAAGCCATCTCAGTCGATACTTATCATAGGCGCCGACTTTCCGTAGGAAAAAAGGGTTTTGCCTCATTTTTAAATATCGAGCTAAAATTCTGGAATAATTTTTTTATTGTCTTTTAGGCCTTCCTGAGCACGTGGTTAAAATTTTTGTACTTAATCATAGTATATACCACTGAGTGAGTACTGTTGTTGATTAACGGTTTTGAAGAGCGAATCTCGCCCCCGTAAGGGGTGGAAATCAGTGGCGGTTACACGCCCCCAAATAAATTATTAGAGCAGCCGGGCAATATTATTGCAACCTCAATTTGAAGTTATAATATACATTACGTAAACTCCATTAAATAGCAAAGTTCCCGGAAAGTTATATAACAGAACTGCAAGTTTATTCGCTGCAAATGCTACAAACGTGCAAACGTCGGGATTATTCTAGAGCGGGTTATTATTTGACTAGAAGTTAAGAAGCACGAATGCTGAAGAAAACGCGAGATTAACTTCTTCCTGTAACTAATTTCGAATCGTAAACGGAGGCGGTGGGGATCGTATGCGTGCTTTGGAAAAAGAACGGCAACTAGATTTGCATACTAACAATTGAGTTGGGAAACAATATTGTAAACATATTCCATGAAACTACTTGTTATTACGGCCGTTATGAACTGGAAGCTGTATTTGATTTTCAGAACCCATATCAAATAGGCTGTCGAATACAATGAGGACATAATGTAAATAGGAATCGTAACAACAATGGCAAAAAACTAGCACCTGTGTACTGTGCCTATTCGACATTTTTTAATATATACTCATGCTAAATCAAGTAGCTGCATATAAACAGATATTGTATACAGGGTGTCCGGAAACTACTGGACAAAAAGTAAAGGTCATACAGGGGCAATCAAAATAATGTCAGTTACTCATATACATTTTTGTCCTATCTGGATTGCTTACACAGTGCTTCCAAGTAAGAAGTTAAATATTGAATTCCAGTCATCATTTCTAACCCGTTACCTTGTTTTTCTTGTAATTTTTTTTACTAGAAATTTTGATTTAAATAGGTAGGTACTTTAGTAGAATATGTAAAAATTAAAACTAACTTTATTTGCTAGCTTTGTTCACTAGCTGTCGTTAATTTTTTTATACAGGGTATTTTTAAATGAAGTAGCAAAAAATAAGACCACAGATTCGTTAGGTGAAAATAAATCGATTTAATTTAATCCCAAGTCGCATAATAAAAAAGATAAAGGATGTCAAAGTTAAAATCTTATTTTCGATATTTGTAAACAACTTATTAAGAAATCAAATATTTACATAAAATTTGTGAATTTGGGTTTTTTGCGGGGGAAAAATTCAAATTTGTTTCTAATTTTGACGTCACTAGTAGAGGGCCACTTGTGGTACACCATATTTTAAATGGCAGAACTTTTTTGCAGCTTAGTGTATCTATCTGACTATCGAAACAATCAATTCTTCTACCTGTTTTATTTGAAAAAGGTATATCTTGCTGAAGTCGGTAAGAATAACCAATTTTGAAATAATCCTATTTGTAATGCTCAGTGCACCGAGTAAAAACTGTTTTTGTTTCAGAAAAGGTGTCTTTTCTGCTGAAAATACAGCAAAATTTTAGTTGAAAAAGCTATTCAGAATAATAAATTATGAAGACGTGCAAAATTTCAAGAAGATCGGCGAGGTTTGATGAAACTATTTTTCAACAAAGCACACTATCAAAGAAGGCCGATCTTTTTGAAATTTTGCACGTCTCCATAATTTACCGATCTGAACAACTTTTTTAAGTAAAATTTTACGGATACAGTTTTTAACGGAATAAACGTAGAAAAAGTTTTAAGAGAAGTAGATTATAACGAATAGCTTAAAATATTTACACCTCATTTGCCTGTGGATGTACATAAGTAATAATCCAGGGCATTTAGATCAAAATCGACCGAATAGCGGAAATTTTTAGGCACAGCAGATATCGAGATGCAGTTTTCTGCATTGTGTTCAGGAAGGTTCCAGGAAAAAAGTCTATATCGTCTGGTTTAGCCATTTTTTGAAAAATGCCTTCTGGGCCGGAAAATGCATTACTCCATTATAGGAACGACTGGAAACTCGGAAAAATCGCTCGGAAATCGTTATTCGGGGGTTTTCGGGGCTGCCGAAGTCGTTTCTGGCATTAGAATAACCCGGGGATACACGGGGGTAGCTCTGTGGGGGTGCGCGGGGGGTGATTTGGGGGAGAAATGGTGTAATACATTTTCCGGCCCAAAAGGCATTTTTCAAAAAATGGCTAAACCAGACGATATAGTCTTTTTTCCTGGGACATTCCTGGACACAATGCAGAAAACCGCATCTCGATATCTGCTGTGCCTAAAATCCGCTATTTTTCCTAACTTCCCTGGACTATAAGTATATGACTAACTTCAAATAAATATGATTGTATGTACATACATTTGTTCCCTGTACGTACCGTTTTTGAAAATGTGAGATTGGAGATTGTAATGTTCTGAATCATTCCCTGACTTCTTTTACATAGATTACTTTCGGTGTAGGTATTACGATTTAAAATACGAAGCTATAAAAGATACGACTAGTTGGTTTTAACTGAACAGAAGTCTCAAGTGAAATAAAATAAAAATGACGTAATAATTTTCTTACTAGGATATTAAAGTACAGTCGAAAAAACACATTTCCATATTAATATCCCTTTACGATAACGTTACAAACCAAAATAACTTTATACCCTTTCCCGTTCGGTCGTAAAACCTATTCTCCCCTCGCTAGAAGCTCATATGTCATTTCTTGTTTGTAACTTATGCAGAATTCAAGTTGACGTGCCATCTACTGCGGTTAGAATTCCGAGCTGCATGAAGATGTTACGCTGTCGCGTCTGTTGAAATCAAATTTTAATAAAAAGCAGAAGACGGCAACAGACATTTTCTCTACGCCGTAAGACGAAAAAGTAAATTAAATACTGATATTTTAAGATGAATGGTCAGTGACAGAATTTGACTTGTTTTTAATTAAAATACACGTTTCAGCAAATAAATACCATAAACAGGATATGGTAGTGTAGTCACAGTTTAAATATACTAACAGTTGGACAACTATCCCTTCCCCACCGCTCCTTCTTCCCAGGAACAGGAATTCAAATTTATGAATTACACTTACCAATATCTGTTGTTTAATCATAAAGTGTGCTGTTAGTTAAAATGTTTAAGATGCATTATAAGTTCCATAAAACGTATATATACAGCTGTAATGAAGAGATAGTTTAGGCTTTGTGGGAGAGCATAATTTTGCCAAACTACCACCTGCAGAGCCTCGTAGGCGTATACGAATATGTGCTGCGTATTTCAGTTATGAATCATTCACTCAGTCAGGGAAAATTTTGTTTAAATCTGCGATCCATATAGAAATATTACCAGAATTGAATGGTAAGATATTATTACACTAATAATATGTTACATATTAATTTAAGGGCGTACCATACCAAAATTTGTTAACGGAAGAAGGGAATGTGTTATTATATGTATGTGAGTAGATATTTGTTGCGTAAATGCCTTATAAAATATTAATGTGACACTTGTTAAGACTGTAATGCACCTAATTCGAATCACTCTACATTAGTTTCTAAACTAACACTGGTTTAACCGTACCTCTGAAAAATTTAGATAAGATAGATTTTAAATAGATTATTTAATCTCCAGAAAATCTATTTCTCTATTTCTTATATTTTTTTTTATTTGCCGTGGCCTGTTACAGTATTGTAACATAATTTTTAGATGTAACGTTCGAACAGCCATACTCAAACTTCTCATACAAATAATTTACTTCCGTTATTTACTAGAACTAGGATTTATTATATGCTTAAATTTGCAAATACATAAGGAACTTAAATCTAAGAATTGTAAAAAAACTTCTAAATTAAAAATTGTATAGAATTTATAAGGAAAAATTCTTAATACAATTTAATTGCTTATGAATTTATATGCTTAATACTGTATACTTACCTAACGATCATAATATTTAAAATATGCAAAACTTTATAAATTAATGTGTATCAAGTTTTTCTGCTGTTAAAATTTGCATTAATATATTAATTTCAATATCTAGCACAGCAATATTATTAATAACCCTCGTATCTGCTGTGTCATAGGTGATGTGATGTAGAACTTGTTGATATCCCTCGTAACACACCTGTCAAGTTGATTTACGACTTCAGACGAAAAGCCGTGTCGATAGATCGCATAAAAAATGGTCTAGCTCTATATTTAAACTGTGGGATAGAGAATTTTAAGTTTTTTACTGAGACATTGCCTAAAATAGATATCGTCGTGATAAAACACACACACATAGTAAAATACAAATTAATGCTTGCTGCTAGGCGTTGCTTACTCATCTGTAAATGAATAACATATTTATATTTTAAAAAAATCCATAGAAGCTGTATAAAAGGCACGTCGCGCACCGAAATAAAAATTTCCTCCTTTGAAAGTCTTACATTCAATCGACTAATAAATAATTCCATGGAAGGAAACACATGGCGAATCCCAGACTTAAAAGCTTCGAGTATAGTAACAGTTCACTTTAAGCATTTTTTATTATTAATGTTTCCTTTTTTCCAAGTTTTATACCGTACCTTATACTTTCAAGCCCCTGAAACGGTTTCTGTGTTAAATTTATTAACATCGATTTAGACTGATTCAAATTTAGAAAGACAGTTTCACAAAACGGAAAATTATACTAACATTGTACAGTGTATGCCAAGTTTACTGCCGTTTTTCATATACTTGTTATGGGTCCATGACGCGAATTTAGGACACAGTAAAATCCTTCTTGTGACAATTGTGAAATCAAATTTTACGGAATAAATTTAATCTTTGAGAAAGGAGGACATACCTAATAGATTTTGTATATGTCATAAAGATGCCCTGCATTTTTCATAACGTTGCATAATATAAACTAAGGAGGGTCCTGTAATATATACAGAGTGTCTCAATTTTGTTGTAATTGCATGATATAGGTATAGAAGAGTGCGATTTTCACAAAATGGAACCACTTTTTTGAAAAAATTGAGATACCGCAATCAGAATTTTCATAGGTCTCTTCGAATTCGAGATGTAGCTCGAAATTTGAAAAAACTATGGTGGTTGCTTCTAGACTTTTATAGATGGCATCCGTTTTAAACTAATTATATAAAATTGGTTCATAAATTATTTCACCTAAAAAAATAATTTTAACAAGATAATTAAATAAGTTAATTAAGTAATTCATAAATATCTTCAATTGAATAAGATTTGAAAACAAACAATAAACAAAAACAAATACAAAAAATAATAAGAAAATAGAAATCGACAATTCCAAGTTATTAAATTTTAAAAAACTGTTTTTCAACTTCTGGAAGTTCTGAGTAGAAATTTCATTAAATCTCTATTGGTGAGCGAAACAACTAAGAACTAACGTTAAAAGTTGAAAGTAGATTTCATTACAAATACGTCAGCAGTTCAAAATAAATCTTAAAATTTGTTTTAAAAAGTGTCATTATTATTGCAAACGATTGTACGGGTCTTATTAATAACGGCTTTTCATTTGAATATGTTCGTTACCGAAAACACCGCACATTTCATTGATACAGTTCTCCCTGAAATATGGAACGGAATATAAAGCCACGCACCCCCGACGGGCCAAAACTTTTAATATTTTTAATCACATTAATTGACCCTCAAAAGGAAACTTTCCGGCGACTTATCGAAGAGAGCAGTCCCGACTCGAAGGAAATAAATTTAATAGAACGGCTGGAATATTAAGGACACAATTTATTTTCATGAAATAATCTGAAATTCTTAATTAGGTTTGAGTCGCTTTGAAATACTGTCATGTTTATTTCAATTATATAAATCCCTCTTTTATCGACCATTTTCTTTGCTTTTATTTCCCTTCCTCTCTTTCTGTTCGCGCTCCAGCGGTTCCAAACATGTTCACGAATATTGCTGGAATTGTCTCTAAAGACAATAAATGTAGCGTAACATGCTTTCAACCTTTTTTTGAACCGGGACCATAATATCTCGTTAAATTCATATTTTTTCTTTACTCGTACATAATAACAAAAATATTTGAAGGATATATGTGAAAACAAAAGTTCATATACTTCCATTTTAAATTTTACTGTTATTAGTTCGTATTTCATTATATTAACTAATAACAAAACAACCATACCACGTGTTAATTATTATAGGGACACGTTGGGAATTGTGTATTAGTTTTCAAATCTTTCAAGTTTAATATTTTTTTTTAGTAAGAAACTATTTGAACTTCCAACACGAACCGATTTATATTGTAAACAAATAAAAAAGTTACGCTTGACAATACCATAAGTTGACCACATCGCGATTAACGATTATGGTAATGTCACAAACGGAAAATAATAGACACTGCTTGCTCTGCTACACTAACGAAGGTGAAATTAGCACCTATAAAGTTCATAAGTATAAAATTAAATGAATCATCAACACCGCACCAGTCACCTGTATCCAGCTGAACGTCATGTGACGTCACATCAATGATATCGCGATTTCGGCTACGTTGTTTTGTTTACATTCCATGGCATTTTATTAATGTTAATACTGTAATTATTATTATGTAATTTTTTCCGCCAGACACATGTTCTGGCCATTCAATATGTTTGAAAGATTACCGTGCAATCCACTGCAAACCAATATAAAATTCACCATTGTGAAACCAAATTTAAAATATTCAAAGGTGACGCGACATTTGATTTCAGTTACATTATTTGGAAGTGAGGTGAAATTTTAAATTGTTTTAGGTAACGTAAAAATTAGATAGATAATTAAAAACTTTGACCATGGTAAAAAACAAAAAATATGATTTTCTTCTCTCTACAGAAACGCGTCGTTAAAAGTTGAGAACCTCTGCTCATCCGAATACATTATAACTCACTCCCTTTCTGACTCACACCCTCGCCCCGAATCCATCTTGTATGTAAATTGAATTCGTACTTACAGCTAGTTATAAGTCATGATTATAGACTGCTGGAGTTATATTTTAACTTGGGTAAATATTGACGTATATGTAATGGTTCTAAGACGCTCTGTTATGATAAAATATAATGTGGGGCCCGGCTGAAAACTTGAGAGGATTATTTGGTTATTTCGGCAAATAACGCTAATGATTAATGCGATGTATTAAAGTTTTAATGGAACGACGAACTTTAATGATAAAACCTGGAGTTGCGGCTTTGACGATTATTAGCGATGCCGGGAATGAAAAATTTTATCGTCGGCGGCCTAATTTTAAATGCTGTAGTAGTTGAACAAAACGTAACACCTAAAAATATATTTTAGAAGCCACAATAATTGCAGTTTACAAATAATTACATTTGTGTAATTAAGTCATTGAAAGATTATTTTAAAATTTAGTTAAAAGAAACACTAGAGGATTTCTGATAGATAAAAGTGTACTTCATACTTTACATGTTAAGCCGGTTACACACGTAGCGACAAATCGCAACGATATATCGTCTCGCGCGTACAAAGCATTAGGCAAATTTGCCAAAGTTCTTGTTTGAGTGTTCACACTACACGTTATGAGTAGATATAGCACTAATGCTTTGTACGTCATTGTATATTAAAAAAGGAAAATTTGCTTAATGTTTTCATATTATATAAGGTTTGATCCATCTCATTTTAAGAAGCGATTTATATTATGTACAAATAATGACAGTTCGTTATATACATCATATTTATAATCATACTTTTTCAAATAGGTACAGTTTCGTTGAAGTTTCCGAGTGTTCTCAAATATTTCACATGTGCTCATTGTTGAAATTTTATAAAATATTTTTGTCTGCAAAATCGCATTTTAAAATGTATACTTTCAATACACTAATTGAAATTCCAAAAACTTCGTGCCATCTAAATTCTAGAAATAAGTTTATACCGAAGTTCATACCAAC
Organism: Monochamus saltuarius; assembly: GCA_025584915.1. NCBI lineage: Eukaryota > Metazoa > Arthropoda > Insecta > Coleoptera > Cerambycidae > Monochamus > Monochamus saltuarius. Next base: position 19,701,032 of record CM046725.1, read on the forward strand.
TATTCATCTTGAAACGATAGTATTTAGGTAATAATTTTAGACATTTAAGAACTGAATATTATAGAGCTTAGCAAATAACAGGAATGTTATGTCATGTCCCTTGCGAATACCGTAAATAATGTTATAACATAAACTTACATGGTTCTGCATATAAGATTGTTTATTTTTCTTTACACTTATGTGAAAATAATTGTTAAAATGTGGGGTTAGAATAGCAAAATAATTCACGTCTTACAAATGCATTTTAAAAGTTATTATTTCATTTTAAGAGAATTTAAATAGCATAAGTGGATAAACAAAACATCAAGAATTTTATTTTTCATAATACTTTTGTTCTGCGTGTTTTATTTAATGTTTGAGTTAGAACCTAAAGTTGTGTTTTTTTAAATACAAATGAAAGGTGGCCATGAGCCAGTTGAAATCGTTATTTTTTTCTCTTTCCGTTATTATATAATATGCGGGATTAAATAGCCTATAAAACATCGAAATTTGCCCACCATGTGTTTTTAGAAAAAAAATCGTGTAATTTTACAGAAAATATATAAATGTACGGTATTCACACGGAGATTCTTGTATAGTCTGTTTAGAAATGAAAGAGAGTAATAAGAGCTTATTATGTATGCAAATCGTAAATAAATGTAGTACTGGTGCTTATATTCAATATTTTTATATTATGTATTATCGGTATAGATGAGGTGTACTTTTAAAAAAACTTTGTGTGATCGAACCGTACTAAATTGTAGCAGGTAGCTAAAATTTAATCCCCGACAATCCGTCTTTGTCTATGCCGCTTCAATTTCTCGGTCCATTTCTCTTATAAGTAAACAATATAAAAACAGCATTTCAAAACATGAGGCTACTTTAAGCATCATAACCGGGTTTTTAGTAATTCAAATAAAATTATTCAATATTATTATCAAAATATTTATTTAAATTTAATGAATAGACTTTTATTCCACACAAAAATATATGTATTTTGAAAATTGAAATTATGGTGAGTAAATGTAGTGTTGTATAAATGTACAATAAAGAAAATAAAAAAGTAGGTATATTAAAACTCATGCTCTGAATATTCTGATGAATTATCTTCGTCTCCTAGATTGATAGTGATAGGTTCCACAGTAACGTCAATAAAATTATCGAGTTCCCACATTTTCTCCTCTTCTTTTTGTACATCTTTGCCAGTTATCTGCAGTTACTCGTTCCAAGGAATTTTTTAACAAAATTTTCACGTCACTTAATTTAAACGTCGTATTATTTTGCGCTACATCTCCTTTTACCTGCGCCCAGACTAATTCGATTGGGTTAAGTTCACAGTGATAAGGTGGTAACCGTAGTACCGTTATTTGGCGATTTGTTGCCATTTCATCGATAACATATTTTTTCTGATCTTTATTGAGATTGACAAGTGTCAAAAGTTCCTTTTTCACCATATTTGTTTCAAAAGAAATGTTTTTTCCGGATAACCATTGAATTATATCGGCTTTCCTCCAACCAGTCGTAGGCGTCCGCTCGGTCTGCCGTGAATGGTAACTATCCATGACAATTACAGACCCTGGAGGAATAAGATCCAACATTTGTGTAAAATACTCTTCGAAACATCTGCGTTCATGTCTTCGTGATAGTCACCTGTATTTTTAGATTCAAATAAATGTAAACCGCCATCTACAAAACCACTGGCACTAGCTATATGTATCACTATTAATCTTCGCCCTTTACCTGAAGTTGCCTTGAACCCTGTTGAAAGTCCATCCAAAAATGCTTGTCGAAAACTTTTTACATTTTTATCTTGCCATACTTTTGTTACAGTATATCCCTCGTTGACCCAAGTTTCGTCTAGATAATAAATATTTCTCCCTTCGTCACGGAATTTTCTAATTGATCTTAAGTAGGATCTTCGCCACCAAATAATTTCATCTTTATCGATAAGAACCGACTTCCTGTTCTGCTTTTCCCAGCAAAAATTCAACTCTCGTAAGACGGCCCATAATTTACTTCTACTGATTTTTGGCAAATCGTTGTCCTCTGAAAGTTCACTTAAAATTTTGTTTAGCGTTGGTATTTCTTTTTTAAAATAAAATGAGTGTACTTTTCTGCAAATGACATTTTTGAAGAAATCATCTATAACGACTTTTGACCTCCCTGTAGATGATTTTGGGGGATTTACAGTATCTTGTTCATTTTTTGTTTCCTTTAAAAGTCTGTAGATAGTCGATTTTCCAATCCCTGTTATTTTGGAACACTTTTCCACCATGTCGTCAACACTGTTGGTAGAATTTTGGTGTTTCAATGCATTAAATACATTTAATATAATAATCTTCTCATTCTGAGACAGCGCACATCTTTTCACGCGTTTAGCAGGTACGTAATCTGATAAGCTCGACATTTTACCCAAACAATATTATATCCACTGGCACAATAGTCACTAGTCACACTAAACACAAGTCGAATTTTACTCTAATGCATTAGCACGACTTCGTATATTCAGCTCTAAGACTGGATTGATCTGTTACAATACACTGGCTCCTGCCCTATGATGTATCCAGTAAAATATACTAATGTACACCCATTACCTGTTAGCATAGTGTTACCCGATAATTACCTGAAACGAAATATTACCACGCCCATGGCCGGTTCTTATCTCGGGGTTTTATTACTCTCTTTCATTTCCAAACAGACTATAATATAGTATGAATTTGGTATTTTTACATTAATCTATGATGTAAACTGTAAACAATGTGTGAATTTACAATCATTTTTATTAGTGTACGTTGCTATAATCAAATAACTGAATCACTGCGAGCAGATAACGAACATAGGAACATTTGTACCTTCTTGTATGTTGTTCAGTACATACAATTTTGCTTAAGGTTGCGGTATTCTAAATAAGAAAGTACCTCGATCGTTGACAGACAATGATATAAAACTGTGTACCGGGAAGTGCTGGATATCTAGCGGAGAAAACTTGAACTGCAAATATTTAAAGAATGTCACAGTTGGAGTACAGAAAATAACGGGTAGCCGAAACTGAGTTGAAGGTCATGCGTTCGACCCTGCGGCAAAATATTTACAACACTAGCATCTAAATGGGATATCGATTTTTCCGTATTCTAAATTTCAGCGTTCAGATTTTCAGATGCAGTTTATCCTTTGCAAATCTATGCTTTGCAGCAGTAGTGGTTTTCTGTATTCTTTATGTGTGTGTAATACTAGTGAAAATTATAGGACATTTTTATTAATAATTGAAAGTTCGTTGAATTTAGAAAGGTATGTATATAATTATTTGTAAATTGAATTAAAGTAACAATTAAATAATAGTTACTTAATATTTATACAGTGCGGAAGAAGAGTATGGAATAAATTCATTATTTCTAAAACGACAAAGTTTCATGAAATTTTCTCGGATACTTCGATTTTGCTTTTTAAAAAGACTCTTTTTCTATACCAAAGCATTTCCGACGTTCATTTGTTTTCGCGTTATGACGTCATCGGATTTTTTTTAAAATAGAACCCCTATATTTTTTCATCGGATTCTTGTAGAGCTTAACTTGCTGAATTCAAAAATCTATAATTTCAATTCTTTATTCCTTCAACTTTCCGAGAAAAAAATAACCGATCCAATAAAATCGGCTTGAAAAAAATGTGGATATTTCTATTTGTCTCTGATGGCCTGGTTGAGAGTAAAATGGATATAGTAAATTCATCGGCAGTATCACAAAATAAGGAGTCTTTATTTTTAAAACAATATAACAATAAGCAACTAATTAATTAATTAATAATTAAATTCTGGTTGCCTCAATCGTATTTGACTCTAATTCATTATTTTGTTTTATTAGATTGCATGTTAGAATATTACATCTTTTGATAGCAAAAACAACAAATTAAATCAAGTCGCCTCAGAAACTGTTTCTGGCAGCTAAACAAAATCTAATCAGAATTGACATCTGTCAACTGCAGCGTTTATTGGATCGATTATTATTTTTTTTCTCGGAAAGTTAAAGGAATAAAGTGTGAAATTAACAATTTTGAATTCAGCAAGTTAAGCTCTACAAGAATCCGATGAAAAAATATAGGGGTTCTATTTAAAAAAATATCCGATGACGTCATCACGCGAAAACAGATGAACGTCGGAAATGCGGTGGTATAGAAAAAAGAGTCTTTTTAAAAAGCCAAATTTCATGAAACTTTGTTGTTTTAGAAATAATGAATTTATTCCATACTCTTCTTCCGCACTGTATAATTATTAAGTACCTATTATTTAATTATTACTTTAATTCAATTTACAAATAATGATATACATACCTTTCTAAATCCAACGAACTTTCAATTAATAAAAATGTCCTATAATTTTCACTAGGGCAATTAGCAATAACAACGAGAAACCTATGTTATTTTGTAGTTTACACAGGAGATAAAAATGACCTGTTCATAGAAGAAATATATCGAGACAATATATTTAATGAAAATATAAAATTTTATATTCACTGTTTAGGTCCTGAAGTGATATTAAATAGAAGAGGAACATTTGAAATGTAGAGATCCTAATTATATTTTGGAGGCCCAGAAAGAAACGGAAATAAAAAAGAAACTTAAATTGCAGTAAACAGTTGTTCAGTTCGAAGGCTCCTGAAGAAAGCTACGAGCTGTCTCAAATTGTCATTTACCCATTGGAGTATCAATTTCCACCGATTACGAAAGTCGCACTATGACGGAAAGGGAGGAAGGGTTGTTCTAAAAAAATGGAAAATGAATAACTTGTGTTTTTAAGGTATATATTACTACATATTTCATGAGTTTTCAATTTAGAATTAATTTTTGGAAAAATGATATTTTTTAGTGTGCACTGTCGGAAGCGGTATAGTATTTTGTATGTTGATGCATAACTTCAGGTCAGTAGCGAACATAGTTTCCAAAATATAATAATGTATATTTTTCCTATATATTTTTAACAACTCTTATAAAAACCCTCCCAGTGCGATTTTTACAACCAGTGGAAATTAATACTCCAGTGGGTAAATAATAATTTGGGACAGGTCGTAGCTTTTACCTTAAAGTAATAAATTTTTATATTTCACTTTACTCACTATGACTAAGTACAAATATTCTAAGAGGATAGAAAATTAAGAATTAACGGAATCACCCTTCAAAATTTTAAACTTATTTATAAAGCAAAAAAATCGATATACTTGCTCGCAATAAAGTTATTAGAAAACATTAACTAAAAATAATTTCTTAGACGCCTTGGAACTCGAACGAAAATTTTATAGAACAGTGTGATATTAATTAATTTTCATGTAAACTGAACTCTCAAAATAATATCCGAACAACCCTGTATAATGTAAATATATTTTTATTTCATTATTTATCCCTTTGTAATAGGTATTTAATAATAAATAGTGAGACAATTCACAGAAGACAAATAGCAATATACTTTATGAAAAATTTGTGTACCTCCAAATTAAAAGATAATAGTAAAAACAATCGTTTTATGTTTCAACCTGACCCTGATATCTATTACATCATTATTTGTGTGGTGGTTTTAAAATATGTAAGCAAACTTATACGGCGAAAATTAGATGTCAAAATATATTGCTGAGATCTAATTTACCTAAATGTCAACCTCCAACTAGTTACAGTCATTTACAAGACGATTGCTAATAAATGTTTTAAAGTAAATGTTAAAAAATCCACTGGCGGCATGAGGACAATGTACATTAATATACAGGTAAGCGTCATTTGTTTCCTGCACTCCATTTTACGATAGTCAGCAGTATCAGTGGACAGATAATTTAACTGTAAGATTTTTCTTTTGAAATTTATAATTTTGAAGTGGTTGTCATTTCACTTTAAAAATTTTCAAATTCTGTCAATTTTCAGATTTTTTCAAGTTTGACTACATTTTTTTCAACACCCTGTATTTTAAGATTTGGAACAGATCGATTTAATTCTCTGAATTTTGCAGGAGTTTGGTTTGGTGTTTCAACACCTGTATTTTTCGTTAACAGTGTTCCAATAGCCCTTAGTTAATATTAAAGAGATTTTTAGTTTCCTTAATTTTGAGGTTTTAAAGGTCAAAATTTTCTCATAACTGCATACAGAACGTCTTTCGCACGTTCAATAACCGTTCGAAGTGGAAAAATCGAAAATTTATATCAATAACAATGCAATCAAATGCATGTGGTATGTTTAATTCGTCTTAATTTCTAATATAATACTTAATTCCAAATTTTGCTCGCCCTGTAAACAGAATTTACTCTACCGCCACCTCTTAGTCAGAGGCTGAACTATTTATTGTTAAATTGAGTCAAATTTTTATAGTTTGTGACAGACTTCTAGATAATGAAGTTGGCTGAACTTGCTGAGAAAATGACCCTTATGGAAAAATGCTAATAAATTTTTAGGTACTGAAATTTATCAAATTAACTACTTTTAAAATTGATATATAGTTCTAAATACTCCTATAACATAAACTTACTTAGTGTTACATATAAAATTGTTTAGGTTTATGTATATGCACGATAAATTAATTGATAAAAATGTGACATTAGGTTAGCAGCAAAGACCAATATGAAAATACGTTTTTTAAAAGTTAAAACTTTGTTTAAACTATATATAAATAGTAATAATGAATAGACAGAACTTTAAAGATTCTATTTGTGTGGTTATTTTTGTTCTTCGAGCTTTATTTTTTGAGATTTCAGTACCTAAAAACACTACAAATACGGGTCATATTTTGCCAGAAATACGGCGACCTTAAATGAGTGTGGCATTGAAAAGTTATCAAGAACTAACAATTATACAAGTAGATGCAGTCCACGGAACGATTCACTTGGATCTGCGGACACTTTTTTAAGTTCCGCACCCATTAATCCCAGCAGTAGGAACGTGCGGCTCGCGATGCAGTTTTTTACGGGATCGGAATAAAGTAAACTTACAAAAAGCTAACGCGGTATTGTTAACACTTAACTAGGCGGAAAGCCACCATAAAACGCGAGCAAACCGAGCAGAATAGTCGGACGAAGTGTCACAGCGGGTATCGCGACGGCGTTGACGGACCGTGAGTAAATCATGGCTCACTACTATTCGTATACGACAGGGCAATTTGTCCAAGAAATCACGCTCGGAGCATGATAGATGGAGCTGAGGACGTGGCATTACATGATTCCATGCACTGCGATCGTTGTGATTTATCTTCATTTACATCTAGGTTTGTTAATAGCTGGGTGGTGTAGGAGAGGTGTAACTGGAGAGAGCAGAGAGCCGATGTAATGACTTTTTCATGAAGCCCTGGACTGTATTAAAGCCAGCTTTGCGGAGGTCTCTTGTAATGCGAAATAATGTTTTTACTTTCATTCAACGTGTTATTAAAATATCAGGTCTGTTCATTAGTACTACTCGGAGCAAGTGATTTTATAGGTTAGGTTGTTTTGACAGTTGACAGAATGTAATAATGCTATTAAAGCAAGATAGATGGAAATAAAGAGTCGCTGACTAGAGATTGCTGTCTTAAAAAAGAGCTCAGCAACATTAGTATATGCATGTGAAAAAGGATCTTTAAGGGAGTTATGGAGGTTTTATGAAAAAGTATTTTTTTTTCTAGAACTGCATGTCCGATTTTGATGCCAAAAAAATGTGCCTTGGAAGTTGATAAGACAACACTAAAAAATTTGTTGAACTTTTTTTTCGAAAAAGAATCTGATAATTTTTTTTTGTACATTTTTGGATTCTTTTTACGGGATATACTGCAAATACTATCACCATGTTCTACCACAAAAATGTCTGATTGAACTTAGTAGCGGTCTAACCATCACATATTTTTGTACAGAAATCTTGTAAAATATCAGATTTTTTTATCTACTAAACAAATTAATATTTTTCCCTCAAATTTGGTATGCAGTAATCTAAATAAAAGGTTATTACTTTGACGTGAATAGTTTTTTTTAACTAAAGCCAATGGCGTAGGTATGGGGTCTACTTCACTCTTGAACCCATAAACTTCTACGTCGATGGTGAAAAGTATTTTTTCAACAGTAAAATCGAAAGAGCTTTTGTTTTTATCGGATAAATTTCTCTTTGTAACGAAATAATTTTGCCAATAAGTAATTTTACGAGAAAAACTGACACGAAAAAATCGTGTGATCGAAAGTCGAGCTATTTTGTCAAATGTAAGTTTTTCGAGCAAAATTACTGATTGGCAAAATGTTGAGTTAAAAAGAAATTGATGCATAAAAAGAAAAGCTCGTGTGGGGTTTGGCAACATAAATTAACGATCAAATATGTGAATGAACAACCAAATAAATATCTTTATTAGTTTAGAGGAACAGGAGTTTTTATCGGTTATAAAAAGCTACGCACCTTTTTATCGCTGTCAAAATGACAAAAACGTCACGATTTGTAGTATACACATTTTTATATGAGAGCACAAAGTATAAACTAGATAGAGTTGAATATCTAGGATCGAGTTTTTATAAAAGTTTCAGCGCTCCTGGTGGATGGACTGTGAACTATTTTTTATATTTTGTATCTTCATTTGAGGATATTTCATTTAACAAAATAATATACATTATCAGTAAGATATGTTTTGTACATACTATACGTAGGTACCTAATAATAATTATAAAATATTTAATATATTATTTATTTTTAAACAAGAACTTATATAATATGGTACACAATATTGGTACTTATATATCACCTTATTGTTAATACAAATATTTAAAATAATCTTCATGTTCGTGGTTCCTCTAATGTTCTTTAGAATTAATTTCTTCAGTAATAAACCCCACAGAATGATATGTAATAACTTAATATCTTAAATAAATAGGACTTGTCAAAACCAAAAACAGTCACAGAAAATTCATAATTTCATAATTAAAACGTTGCTAAGCTACAAAAAAATTGAAACTCAGTAAGTAACCCATAAATATACACTACATTTACTTAAAGTACTACAGCAGCGCTTGCAGTGGATGGACTTGTCCCTAAACAATCTTCATATGTTACAGTAATCAAGATACCGGAAGCACATCCTTATTCTGCTAAGCCCTTTAAGGTAAGGGTTTCTTTCTTCAAGTAAGTTACGCTTTAGATATTACTGAACGACATTCTTGCCATTATATGCAGCTTGGTTCAGCCATCGTCATGACAGAATGTAGTAGCCCAAGCTTTTTGCTTTTAAATATGACATTACAAATTTAAATGGAACATAAACCCATATTAATCAATCCTCTCCTCATTTCTTCTCTTCTCTAATCATAGAAATCGATCTCATTTGTATACCATGGCACAGTTTAACCTATCGCTTCGGCTTTCCCATGAATTATGAAGCTTCCAAGAGCAAGGTGACAAATACCCTGCCACCAGAGAAGGTAATATTTCGCTGTACGTTATGTACCTCAGTGCGCATGAATGTGTAATGATTGTGTAGCATTAAGAATAGATTAACGTTCCACTGTGACATGTGGATATAAATAATTGTAAAACGCGTGAAATAAATTGTTGAATGATTACCCCGCCACGTCTGACAACCGACGCCCACCAGCGGCTGTAAATTTTAAGGATAATATTTCACGGCGCTATCTCAGAAAAGGCAATATTCGCCATTTTCGGAAATGAAACCTGACAGCTAACTGTTACGTTTCCCATAATTCAAGCTAATATTTTTGCGCGTATCAGCGATAATAATAGGCCAAATTGTTTATTTTGTTGTCATGTAATCACAATGAATATGAAAATTATATTTCTACTACAATTTTTCTTTATAGTGAGTTTAAGGGATCTATTTAAATCATTGTCACAAATTTGATGGGTTAATATTACAAGGAAATTTGATGAATAAATATAAATCTTTCATGAAAATTACATACTTACAAAATACAAAAGAAATGGAGCGTTACATACCTACGAACTTTACACAGAACTGGTAACAGTACTTTACACTCTAAATAGTAATTGTTTTATTAGAGTTGTAACATTTTGGTGTGTTATTTCACACAGACTTAGGCGAGAAATAATCAACAATCCACCGTATAATTTTACAAATAATAATTGTTATCACTGTAGGAGCACGGAGTTGGTAGGCAGAAAGAAGAGTGTCGGTCGAAGAAAAATTAGGCGCGAAATAAAGAGTGAACTTATTAAAATATTATTAGATTCAAAACGATCTGATTTCTGTTTATGTGAAAAACAAGATGGAACGAACAAAACAACACCATGCAAATTCCACAGTATGGCAACGTTCAATATATTTTTTTTATCTGACTGTCTTCATACAAGAGTTTATTTCTTTCTTTCGTATTGTAGACCCGAGAAAACGATTACACTTTCCGAATATGTATATTATAACTGTTATTCCAAAATAATAGCAATGCTAACAATGTTTTAAGATGATATGAGCAATAGTAAAGCGTATAAAATGTTGACATAGCCAACGACAGCTTTAAAATACTGTTAAACTAAACGGATACTCTTTTTTAAAAAGTTCATGTCCATTTGGCAGATAGGGAACTAATTGGTAGAAAATACAGAAATTGGAGACGTCGAATTTCTTGATTGTAGGAACTGTGACAGCAACAATTACCAATTTAACGTGTAAATAGATAAACTATGATAAATGCGATTTTAATTATTTGTATCTAAGTAAGTGTAAATCTATCCTGGTGTAGAATACAGAACCTAATTGAATAGATTTATATATGTACGTTTAGTTCCACAGCTTTCTGCTACATAAGTGTGAAACTAACCGTTGAAAAAGAAATAACAGTTTAATTTTTTCAATAATTTCATCATTTTCCATTTATTTTCACATACCCACGTTTTCTTCTCTTTATTATACAGTAACAACGGCTGAGACAAGAAATCTTACAAAATTTTAAAAAGTCTTGTGTTGTCTTGCAAAACAAGACTTTAAAGACTTGTTCTTGCAAGATCATGTCTTCCCTTGTCTCGCAAATCTCGTTTACTCAACTGGCAGTGAATTTATAATTAGTTCAGTTCAGTATAACAGAAGCTAGACCCAATAAATTTTGTTTTAGTCTAGTCCTGGTCTTGTCTTTCTTGTGAGACCAAGAAAAAGCAAGACAAAATTGTAAACACTAAACAGCAGCAATACTTGCAGTACCTATATTTTGGCAATGCATCATATCTGATGGTTACGGTTATGTTCAAGGTGAGTGGGTCAAGAGCTCACCTTCCACAGCGACATTGCGTCCCTTTAGGTTTAGCCTCTTTATGAAGCCAATAACTGGACGAGATTTTGTCCAGATCCTCATATAGACCTACTAACTAGTCTTTAGTCCTTTTCGATGGATCCAAACCAGAGTTACTCCGACAATTCATATCGTGAATTGCACCGGTACGATCCAAGTGCTTATAAAGGCGTTTGGCTATCGGAAAAAATATTAATTTAACTCAATAATATTGTTGGGCTTTTTAACTACCAATGAAAACAAAAGCAAATTACTCTTCATTAGGAAGTCGTCCTGCAAGAACTCTCCAACCAAAGTTACTAGAGTAAATTTGTCGCTCTAACAAGAAATCTCGCTATTTTCTCGCAAACAGACATGAAGCTTAACAATTTTATACAGAAAATTTTCTATATAGTACTGTATATATAAATTCTCTGTCAAATTTCTTACAGTGAGTTATCGACTAAAAGCAAATAAAAGGTCCAATTAGCTTTTCCGTCTCACTTAACGTTGTGCACGGGAAAATGTTTATGCGGCGATTGTAGTGACGTGGCCGCACAATAAAAACGAGAGATTTTCGTTCCTTCACGAGACGAGGCCGTTAATATTCATTCTACTTTTAATTACGCTGACTTTGTGTCCCCGAGTTTAATCCATTTATTTATATTTATGTTCCCATGAATTTTAATTATGTTATATTTATTTGTATCAAATGAAACTTTTAATTTTTAAATGGCTCCCTTTCCGGCACCCCTAAATCTTTCACGGTAATTCCTAAAGGAAATTTCGCAGATAATGCGGAGCGGGGAGAGACGTGCAGTCGGATTTACCGAAAGCCAATTTATTTTCATGGAGTTTTTATCTCATACAAAAGTGGATAATATTAAAGGTGATTCTTGTTGTGTTAGGTATATATCTAGTGAAATGTCGAAATTGTTAATATATCGCAAAGATAACAGTGTTGAATTGATTATAATCATTTTATGTCGATCACGATTTATATTGCGATTGAAATCAGATAATATTTTTATTTAAAACTAAAATACGTACTGACTTTTAATTTACTGTAACAAATATAGTACCTACCTACTAATAGCAACGAGCAAACAGTTATTTATTATACAAGGGAAAAAAGTATTAGATTTTAGCTCGAGGTTGTGTTTGACAGAACACCAAGAGTTAAAATCTAATATTTGTACCTGTTTTTTCTGTGACGGGAAAAACGACGATTTATTAACAAAAAACATATTACAACATTAACTATTAATAAAATTTAAAGGTAAGGTAAATAAAGAAAACTAGTAGATAACTTTGATGGAAAAATGCATTTTCATAAGTAGTAATTTTCCATTACAGTTGTAACATTACATTCTGGTGTGTTACTTCACACTATTGATCTAGGCAATAAATAACCAATAATCCAATGTGTAAAGTGTCGGTAATTATTATTATCAGTATACAATTTTCAGTTCTATATTGTATGAAGTTGTAATACAAATTGTACATACTTGTTGAGCATGTAATAAATAAATTAGGCACCTACAGATATTTCTAATTTTTCTGTTTACAAAATAGAAAATTCGATTCTTGGCCAAATACTGACTAGTAATTGCACACTTAACATACTCTTTAATATTTGACGCAACCCAGCAAAAATAGAAAGGAATGTTATTTGTTCTTGTTGGAATTCAACAATATCGAAACTATTTACTAAACTTCATTTAGCAATAACGGTTGCCTCATTTGTACTAAATAGAACAAATATGTATAAATTAAATTTTACTTAGGTAACGTATCGCAATTCAAGGAAAAATAGATTATTATCAGTTAATCGAAAGCCGTTGTTGGACTTTCTATTTGAACATGTCCAATAAACTAGTGCACTTTCACTTTCGAACAGATCAATCCAAATGTCAATTGCACTCGGTTTCGCAACAATACGAAACACAAACAATATGTTCATGTGTGTGCATATATGGCAATATATCCGTATTATCGTAATTAATATATTTCATTGTCTCGAAACAAACCATACGATCGACACAATGGATTATAAACACTATTATTATTATATCACCTACATTAGTTGCAAGTGAGTTCCTGCTGTATTATGTTGCAGTTATTCGGTCCTCGTTTTGGTTTTGTGCAAATTAGTTTCGAACAGTTACCGACGGTAATTTAATCATCAATGTTGGCGGATGCGCCGGTTATAATTATTATTGGACCTGCTTATAGAGTGCAACGAATTAGTAAACAATTACTAGAAAATCAATGCAAACATTGGCCATTATCATCTAATTCGACAATTCGATAATTACTACATTCGAAATCTTAATAATAAGTCTATATTTACAACAAATACACGTATACAATATTTAGTATTGTACATTTCACCTCATGATTGTAACGGAATATAAAAAATTTCAAAATACCTCGCAACTAAGTTGTGAGAAAAGGGATCCTATTATTATACCCCAATCGAATTCACAGCTCGAATATAAAAACTTATATGGGAATGATGGCTACAAGCTGCTATTTGAATGCAACGTTGCAACATCTCACACACTGCTTTCTGTACGTCAGGGAAATAAGTTCTTGTCTTTATAAAATTTAATCTTTTAAAATATATCACATATGTATATATGACATTTCGACTTATTAGCATTTCGCAAATTCGCAATAACGTTTGTAAGAAGTCGTTTAATTTTATGAAACGTAGGCAACAAACTTGACAACAATGCAGTCTCTAGTCGCCGACATACGTCGTTCTTGAATACCGTAAGCAAAACAAAGAGGGCAGTTAACGATGCAACTTAGATTATTACTTGTATACTTTGCTGGCAGTGCAGGACCGTACTTTTCAATGCTAGGTGATTTGGCAGGTTCGAACGTGTTATAATTTTTGCTTTCCTGATATAGGTGTCTTTTTATACTGTTTTCGTTGGCTCATTATAAATTAGTGTTGTGAATATATAATTTTTTAAACAGTATTGTGAATAATACATACATATTGTAGTATTAGATACTGCATATCTAATAAGATATGGAAAAAAATATAGTTTACAGATGCTGTAAGAAGCGAGGTGAATAAATTTACATCAAATAATTGGAAAAAATTCATCGAACATAAAAATTTTAGTCTATACAGGGTGTCCGGAATATGTGCCATAATTTTAAGGGTTTATACAGGGTGTCTGTGTCTCCAGCTCCGAGATTTCCCAACCTTTCACAGACACCCTGTATATCTGACTAAACGCAATAAAAAAAACTCTTATGAACAAAATGTCTAAATCTAATAAATTGTCTACAAATACATTTCAAAAATAAAAATACAACTGCAATAATATGCAAAACTATACTACGAAATTACAAGTTAAGGTTAAGTAAAAGCGCCTATAACGTAATTTGTTTATAATTTGATTGTTGGATCAGTATTAATGAAGTAAACTCGTTAAAATTGTAACGTACTGGAACGCTCGACAACGTTGCAGTGTCAGGCTGCGGTTGGTAACTAGTTTTTCTTTGATGTTTGTGAGTGTACATAAACGAAATGGAACAATTTAAAGTAACCATAACCAGCTGCATGGCATGTTAATTTACGGCGAATCTAGGCAAAACTCTCTGGCTACGAGACATTTGGAAGGTAAACGCTTCTTGCAAGAAACATAAGTCATTTTAAACACTTGTAACTATTATTCTGTGTTGGGAAAAGAGCTCTAAGAGATGTATACTGACAAATATTTAAACACTATACCATTTAAAATTACAAAGTAAAGTTAGTAAAACCCAGGGTAATAATACAAAAGAAATTGAAAGTTATATACATGTGAATTTTACATAGAACTGGTTTGGTATCTTACACTTCAAATAGATATCTTCCATTAGAGTTGTAGCATATTCTGGTACGTTATTTCACACTATCCACCTACGCAATAAATAACCAACAATCGACCGTATAATATAACAAATAATTGTTATCGGTCACTTCTAACAGTTTCGCACTTTCTTCCATCAACTAAGATAGAAAATAAGATAACTCTCAAGCAGAAACAATAAAAAAATGTAACAATAAATGACCTTCCACATGATTAACTTCACAACAAAGTGCATATTAAGACCGACTTGGACTTTTAATTTATTTTTTAATTAACGTCATAAAAACTGTCTAATAATTCCATTATTCATACGGCGCTGTTGCGTAAAAATGTGTGTTGTCACGAACATCAATTAATTAAATGCAAAAAGACGCGCAAATATCCATAAACAGAAATTGCAAAACGCCACTCACGCCGAAGGAAACTGACTTTCTATATTGATTTTGATAGCGCCGTAAAATATGTAAACAGTAATAAGATTACTTCGATATGTCAGTAATATAAGTAACGATCGGGCTATAAAAGAGGGATGATAAAATATATACTTCTATCCCAGACGCTAATATTTTTACAGTGTTGCTAGGTAAGTGGTGTTTTTACTATACACTTGTATACGGCCTTTCTTATGCAAATGGTGTATTTTAAGCCCCGTTTTTATTTCCTTTTTATTTGCATGTCTTTTCCATAGCCATTCCGCCATAATGCATCTTGTATCAGGTCGGCACAGGACCGGAATACGGTAAAAGCCCGACATTCCGAGCGCTTTTAAGAAGAGATGTTACTTGTTCCAAATGTATTTGTATTTAATGTAAACTGAACTGAGAACAACAAAGAAAAAAATATGGAAGGTGACAAAAACGTCGTTAACTCGTCACTGTGTGGTGTATTGATGAAGGCTAATAAGCTCGAAACCGGTATGTGCTGACAATTTGTCATACATTTTTCAGGTGTAATTCAATGTTGGTCGAGGCATTGGCCCGCAGTTGTATCCTGAAATTCGTGAGCAATATGCTGTTGACTTAAATAAGCATTTGTTTAATTGGAAACAAATCCTTCTACACAAACTAACTGTATTTCTGTTTTTTCAAAAAATGATTTGGTATCAGAAAATAAATATTTGTTTGACCCTACACAAACAATTTATTTCAATAAAACAAATTTTTTTTACAGGCGTCAAATTTTTTTTTTCAGTGTAAAACTAACAATAATGTGCTCTCTATCGACCATTATTTCTAATTCTTCTAGTACGAAAGTAAGAAAGGTATAGCCTTATTCCCTAATATTCAGAATTTTTTATGCCATGCCTATTACCTTTTAGTGATTTTTGTAAGTAAAGTGTTATTTTTTGTAGAGAACACAAATAACTTGTGACTGAAAAGGTTTCTTATAGTCCTATTGATAAGAAATTGGCCAATATAAATATGAGTTTACTTTTTACGCAATTTTAATAAATTCATGTGTAAATACAAATTGTAAATTTATATTTATTTAAAATCAATATGAAGCCAACATAAACAAAGAGGAATATTTATTACATTTCCTTTTCTCAACATTAAATTTATGTTTATAATTAATCCTAATAAAGGAAACCAAGTAACACTTCTATTCTAGAATTTCTTTTGCACCAAACAATCTAAAAACAATAAGTGATAAAATTTTGTTCAGTATTTTAGACAAATATGTTAAAATAATTATAGAACACATATTATATTAATAAATTAGTGCAATATTTTAAAGCAACTGATGTTCTATCAAACGTATGGGTAATAATAGTATATTATTTTCCCTGATTTGGTCCTGACGATTTTTATACAATCCGGCCCTGCCCGTCAGGTATTTTATATTTCTGAATTTTTATCGCGAAGAACGCCTTATAGAGAACGAGGTTTGCATTCCCTTTTTACCGTCAAAGTTTGGGCCGTAACTACTTTTATAATGTATATAGGACTCATAAAACTTCGTTTGGTTTACATTGTCCAATTTAAACTTTTAAACTCCTTGTAAAAAGATGAAATTATTTTGAAACAAACGCAATCTCGTCGAATTTACAATTGAGATGTAATCAAGTTTTGTTGCCTTTAACTGTATATGACATTCCGAAATTACAAGGCAAGGCCGAGACTTTGTTTAAGCGTGTTTAACTTTTGCAGCTTGAAGACTTGCTTGCTTTCGTGCACCGTACCATAAAATGCAATTAAAACTAAGTAGAGGTTCAAATTCACTCGGCTGTCGCGGCGCTACAGTCAGGGAGGTGTTTAAACGTATCGGATTCGACTTGCACTTTTTTCTGCTAACCGCAGACGTGTGCCAGATATGACACAAACTGATGACCAATTATGCATTCTGTTACATCTTAGACATCCGCATAAGAACCAACACGGTCTGAAAATATTGCAATTTAACCATACATACCTTACAAAGTTGCACACAGGCGGAGTTACAGGCCTTCAAAATAGGGCCAAAATTTCGAAAAAAAAATCTGAATTACTTTAAATTGGATAAATGATTTAGGTTTGTTATTGGTCTTCTTTGACTATGAGTTCAAGTAAATTAAAACATTCTGTGTTCATTGAGAGTTAGTCACCTCTAAAATTATACCAAACTTTAATTTTCCATGGATCGAATTTAAAAGGAATGATAATATCCCGCGTAGAATTTAATTTAAAATTAATAAAAATGTATTAATTAAAATAAGACTTTAATATCTAGTGTTTATTAGAAGAAATCAACAAGTAAGTAGTAGGCTTTGTTGTTGAAAATGGTTGGAAAATTTACATTTAGCGAACAAGATGGCATGTTACTTGTACTAGATTTCTGTGAGAGAAACTGTAGAAGTGTGGAAGAATATGAATTCTTAAACGTAATCTATTGCATCCATATCTCACTCAAAAAGTGCAAGTGCTATTGCCTCAAGATTTGGATCAACGAGTGACCTTTTGCGAGTTGCAATCGTTGCGTCTTGCATCAGGATATTAATTTCCACAAAAACATTTTTCACTGATGTGGCTTGTTTCACTCGTGGAGGAATTACAAATCTTCACAACTTTTTGAATTTTAAGTTTCCAAATAAATTGTTAGGACGAGGCCACCACGATCGCCAGACCTTAACAAATGTGATTTTCTTTGGGGAACATTGAAGGATTTTGTTTATTCCTCGCCAATTGAAGTCCGAAAAGATAAATGTAACGTTATAAGAAACGATCATCATTTATTAGACGAGAGTAAATTTCAATTTTCGGCGAAGTAATTTTATGTTTTAGAGAAAATGGTGTCCATTTTGAAGAATTTCTTTAGTTTTAATTTTATTTTTGTGAAACTGTGAAATTTTAAAAACAAAGCTGACTTGTTGATTTCTTTTAATAAACACTATTAAAATCTTGTTTTAATTAATGCATTTTTTCTGGAAAATCTTAAAAGTTTTTTAAAATTTAACAAGTTATAAAGCGTTTTAAATTGAATTCTGCGCGGGATTCTTTTTAAATTCGATCAATACAAAAAGGTTTGGTATAATTTTAAGGGTGAATCACCCTCAATAACATCTTGTAGTGTTTCAATTTACTTGAACTTATAGTGAAAGAGGACCAATAATAAATCTAAATGATGTACCAAATTTGGTTATAGTTAAAGTAATTCAGATATATTTTTTTGAAATATTTGGCCTCATGTTGAAGGCCTGTAATTCACCCTGTGTGCAGCTTTGTAGATAGGAATATTTGGTTAAATTACAATACTTGGGGATCCCCTACATGCACCTGCTCTGTGTCGGTTCTTATGCGAAACACCCTGTAGTGCTTCAATGATAAAACTGCACATACAGATACACAAAAAGAATAAACTTTTGTAAAAACAAATATACAGGCTGAATTAGTCACAATGTTATTAATTTCAACCACGTACTTGAAAAGCCTCTAATAAAGACAGAGAATAGAAAAAAAAATGTTTACTCGACCTTTTAAAAAAGAAGCAAATCAACTCATAACTCCCAGTAATACGGTGCTCCTGGTAAACAACAAATTTTCCGATGACGAAACCTATATAGCGTTCGAGCGTTGAAGAGAAACAACGTTGCCACTTCAGGATATTTGCAAATACGCAATGGCCGCTAGATGTAGCTTGTCTACACCGCGTACTTCAGGATGTTTATTCAAATTTACCACCGTCCATCGCATTATTTTGATTTTGTTTCTAGTATCAGTTATAATGGCAAAATCGGTCTCATTCTACCAAAGTTATATATTATGTTAATAAAAACAGTTTTCTTTTGGGCAAGGCATGCTCATGGCTCGTCGAGGTGCTTACTGGACAACAACAGCAATATAGTGTGTAATTGCATACTTTTAAAAAATAATTTATAGCATTCATGACATATTTTAACATTTAAAATTATTCTTAGCTGAAGTGAGCAAGAGAAAAGTTTCAAAAATAGTCAATACAACCATTTATTTATAATGGCCAGTACTAGGAAAATATTTAAACTTGGCAACGTCGCATCAGGCCGACACCGAGTTGATTTTGGAGCTGTGAATGAATCGAGGTTGCCAGTGGTCAGTAACAGTCTGAAAAGTTGTTTGAAACGATTTGAAATTTTTTTCTTTGTTTCCCTATCTTATCTTACAATTAATGACATGACTGATTCACTCAGTATTATTTTTCCTTGAAGCCAATATATTCTCTCCGAACCACAATGGTACATTTAATGTTGAAACTTCTCAAACATATTACATTTAATTCCACTAAAATATTTGTTTATTAACAAACCGTGGATGTCACAATTCTTAATTCGATGCAATTAAATATTATAACACATTTCCCTTGAACTTTTGCGGTTGCGTCAGAAGTACCAAATGTACTGACTGTTCCAATTTAAATGGATTCCTTCCAGCTAAATTCCGTCTTAAGATGGCAACGAACGAAGGAAAAGGTTAACGTAGAAGTGCGAACGTGGTAATAATAAAAATGAAAATATTGTTCCATTACTGACCCAGATATAGGAAGCCTTGAAGTGGAGTATTTATTATTACAAAGACATTAATCGCGTTATGACTATATTGGAGGCAAATCCAACTTTGAATTTGAAAGTAATTCGATGGCGGTCCTAATTCGGTCAAACCATTAACCTTTTAGAAGTGTTACTGATGAAGTGTGATGCAAAAACATAAATATTATTTTACTTCGTGACAAGTGAACTATAAAAATAATCGTTCTACTTATAAATTAACTAATTTAAACGGCATCTGTTTAGTTCGCGAAATTGGTATCTTTCAGAAATACAGTGTTATACGCCTAATGCACAAAATAAAATTGTTGCCATATTACAGGAAAATTACAAGTAACTCAATTAAATACTAGAAAACGTAAGTATTATTGTGCATTAAATTTCTAATGCGGTTTTGCAATTTAGCAAATTTTTATGGTCTGTTGAGGTACACTTCGAATTTAGAATAACTCTATAAAAATAATAAAGGGGTGTAAGACCTGGGGACCTCATGGGCCATTATATCGGTCCTCGATTGCTCATCCACCTTTTGGAAAAGCAGTTGTTCAGATAATATTGAACATTGAACGCTGGAATATGTAAGGTCCTTTTGCAAAAACTTTAAACATATTTATTTTATCCTGTCCTTTCAAGTCCAAACATCTAATTTCTTCAGGTGTAGTGTATGTGTTTCAATCATGATGGAAATTTGTCTACCTGAAGTAGATGTGATGGAGCTGTTTAAGTTCGAATTTCAAATCGTTAAATCCGTGACTCCATCATCTTTACTATCTGCTTCATATTCTCTAAAGAATTCTCAACATAGCCTTCTGCCATAGAAGATTTCCAACCCCCACGACGCTTTAACATCTGCATATCTGCACCACCATCAACCAGAATGGTGGCTGAGGGCATTCTAAAACAATGTCCAATGTATTCAAGCTTTGTTGTCATTTTTGAAATGCTTCCAAAAGTCTTAACTCCGATAGGTTGGGAGGTACATTTTCCTTGTCTAAAATACAAAAATACGCCTGTGAGTTGTATTAGAAGGACAAAGTTCATCCATATTTTTGAAATATGTTTAAACAGTTTATACCTGCCACATTTCCTACTGCTATAGCAAATTCTCAGACAATTTCTGTTATCGTGCATGGAATCACAATGTTTATATAGAGATCATTGTATCGAATATGATCCAACATTAGCTTAGTTTTTTATCGCGACGACATAACAACCTTCATGGGTAAATATGTTTCGTTATCTGCAATATTTAGAAACTTATGTACTTCTTCCTTTGTAATAAATTTTGGACTATTTTGCCTTGTAACCATCTGAACTTCTTTTCAAAAATGCTATTAGTTTAGAAAATATGCATATACATATCTTCATTTTTCTTAACTAAAATCTTTGTTCTCAACATTGAGTCGTGAGTCCATAGTTTATATGGTTTTTGGAGCGTTGCTTTCCGGGAAGAAAACCAAAAGGATTTTCTCAGACACCTCCTTTACCTTGTTAGCTTTGCAGTAATATTCAAACTTTTGGTACTACAACTCATATCGCGCCTTGGATTTTGTCGGAACTAGACTTGAGATTGCTCCAGTGTTGCTAATTGGCGGATAATAATAACAATAAGTCCAATTTTCCGATTTTTTAACGTCTCATGTTGTAATATGAATCTTTGCAACACTTATAATGTCTAATTTAACGAAGTACGTTAATTAATTTAAAAAAGCACATGTGAGATAATGTAAGTTACTATAACATTCCAATCAGTATCAAATCATAGCCTTTATGTGATAGTTGTAAAAAAATAAATATATTTAACAAACTTTGTGGTAGAGAAAATTTACGTGCCCTGTGCGACCGTAAGACAGTATATTAAAAGTAATGCCAATCGCTGCTTTTCGCATGAATTTGCTGGTTGTTAACCTTAGGAGAAGATAAGTGCAAATAATTCACTCTGCTTCCATTTTAAATCTCTTTCTCCATGTATATTCATGAGTTTAACAACAATAACATCATATCAAAGGCATTCCCACTACAAACACATAAAGAACAAGTATATAAATATAATGATAATAACTTTTATAATTTACGCATGGAATTACCATAAAGTATACACGTATGCAAAATAAATTCGAATGTAAATGAAACCCGGCGTATAATTTAAAACGACAATGTGCATAAAATTACTCAAAATAAATTCAAATCGTATGTTCAGAATTACAGCTATACGTCCTTGACTTTTAATTACTCTTAATTAAAACGCTTAATAGTGTGATAAACTATAATAATACCAATTTAAAACGCTATAAATTACATCGTCTAATTTATTTTTTATTTGCATGTCATTTGAATGCTGTGAACTGGGAGCATGAAAATTTAAATTCTACAACGATAATATTTTATGTCTCAGCACGCCATGTTCATATACAAAAAAGTACACTTAATTATTAACAAAATATATGTACATTTCACTCATTACAACCCAGTAAAATTAGATACAAAGACAGAAAAACCTCCGAACAGGAATTTTTGTTGATATCATTATTTCGATGTCTCAAGCATTATCCTGAAAAGAACTCTTTATTTGAGCAGTGGATTTTTTATTTCCAGAGGGGTCGAAAGAGGTGAATTCTAACTTTTTGCAAGTATATCGGCAATCGTCGATTTTTCCAGGAAAAGATACTACCTACACTCTTTGCTGTAGCATCAAATTACAGACAAATTTTTATCAGTGTATACCGTACATACACATAACGTCAAAAGTGTTGGACTCCCTATATATAAAATGATTCGATTACACATAGTGGTTTTTCTTAATGTGGTAAAACAGTACATGTACTTAGGGAACAAAAAAGACAATAAAAAATGCAGACCATAAACCTTTAAGCCCGCATTTCATTGAGGCTGGTCCGGCCTAGGCTAGTGGCTGGAACAAGTGCAAAGGCGGCATTTCATTGAGGCTGGTCCAGCCAGGCTGGTCCTGGTCTATTGGTGACTGAGATTGTACAGCGACGTAGATGCTCACGTGGTATAAAGGCAGAAATCTAATTGGTCTATATAGGATCCCGCATAGCTGGTCCCGCCTGAAAATGTAAATTATTACAAACATGGTTTGGGCCGCCTGAGCTCGAAAGCAAGCTCATCTTGTACCAGCCTGTGTGAGTGTATGACCATTTGCTATACTACATTTCAAATTTGGCTGGACCAGCTTTAAGCCCGCATTTCACTGAGGCTGGTCCAGCCAGGCTAGTACAGCCCGGTTGGTCCAGCCAAATTTGAAATGTAGTATAGCAAATGATCATACACTCACACAGGCTGGTACACGATGAGCTTGCTTTCGAGCTCAGGCGGCACAAGCCATGTTTGTAATAATTTACATTTTCAAGCGGGACATGCTGGTCCGCATAGCTACCAATGTTTTTACAAATCTGGTGAGTTTGGCAGTGTATTCAGCGAAGTGTTCCTTTGAATTTTTGTACACTATAATGCTAGGACGTAAATTTTCTGCGTTCATCCGAGCAAGAATGACTGCTTTACATGATGCAGAACATTCCAATCATCAGATATCAAACATGTTGGGCATTCCTAGATCATCTCTAGTAAGAATAGTGCACAAATATGAAGAATATACAGTGGAAAACCGACCACGTAGTGGACGTCCTCGAGTATCTAATAAAAAGGAAGATATTTGGTGCAATATGCCCGTAGACACCGCACGTCGCCAGTGGGCGCGAGAGCATAAGGGTTAAGAGGTCAGTTGCTTCGCATGAAGGGGTACCGTAATGCTTTGGGGTGGAATAATGTTCAACCGCCGTACCCTATTAATTCGCATACCACAGAATATGACTAGTCAAATTTACATCGAACAAATTATTACGTTCATTATCTACCCCCTACGTAAAGAATTAGGTGAAAATTTTGTGTTTATGGATGACAACGCTCGACCACATCGTTCAAGAGACACTCGAAGCAGGACATATCAATAGATTAGATTGGTCAGCCAACTCTCCAAACATGAATCCTATAGAAAACATGTAGGATTTCGTTGCTAGAGTGTCAATATGCTATCGGAAGGTGCTGTAGGTCAACCAAATTTTAGTAAAGTAGAGAACTTTGTTACTTCTTTTTCTTTTAATAAGGTTTGTCAAAAATGTCACACATATGCTAGTTTTTAATTTTCTAAGTACTCAATTTATTGAACATATTCTTTTCACAAAAAAAAAAAACAATATACTTTTATAAATGTATTTGGTTTTTCTGATAAAAAGATTTCTTTAACAAGAATGAGGGGGGGGGTTCAAGACTTTTGACGTTGTGTGTACTTTTAAACCATATAGATCTATTTAAAGAACCAATATCATTACCCCCTCACACTGAAAACTATATAAATTTACTAAACCCGGTAGTACTAGCCTATAGAATTATATTTAACCTTGATCGTAGACAATCCAAACAGTGATTACAACAAAGGCAATTTCGCAACAAAATTAGATATCATTATTACTTTCTCGACACCGTATAATGATTAAATTATTTAACGTTGCACAGAGATCAGTGATTATACTCGCCACTGATAAAGGTATCATTAACAACACTAAAACCTAAACGCAAATTGTACACAGCAGCATAAAAACCAACTAACCCAGATGAACAAAATTCCAGGGTATACTTAAAGGTTGTTGTGTGTTTGATTATTAAATTGAATAATAGATGATCAGAACCGTAGTTAACGAGGTCAATGCACTCAGAACCACATAATTTGTCAACACACTAAGTGGTTTCTGATGTTCGTACACATTTTCGAGTGTATAATACCGTACGTATCGCGAGACAAAAGAAGCATGTCTCTCGTATCAAAAACTTTAAAGTACCTGCCTCTCAGTATACTCTATTTATTTATTTATAATATTTACTTTTCCAGTAGTGTAAACAACAATTAGAAAACAAAGTATAAAATTAAATTACTAAAAAATATAGAGAAATGTGCGGCTATTTGAATTTTGAGAACAGAAAATAACTCAAACTATATAGATAAATATATGTACATAATATATGATAAACCTTAAATAAGTACAAATATTTTAACTGTAGATGCAGTTCGTCATATAGACGAGTCTAAGTAATTTTTAAAAATTTCGGACATTTAAGAATATTAATTTAAAAAAAAATACCCACATTTTGAGGACTGCTGACCAGATACTGGCCCAACCTAATAAACAATAAGATCTGCTGAAGGCGAAATTGCCATATCGCTCTAAAATAAATATTTTTTTACTTTAATATAAATTAAATATTTGCGATTGAAATACTTGCTTAAGCGATAAGTAAAAATGGGTAGACAATACGCTAAACCGTATCTAATAACCCAAATGTTTGCTTCTGAACTGACATTACTATAAACTATTAAAAAACGAATTTCCCCAAGTTCGACTACCAATTAAAGTATTTAGGAAGTTACTTTGTTCGATGATTAAAAAAATTATACATAAACGTACATAAAAGCTTCCCTACTTGCTGAAAAACCAAATATTAAACAGCTATCCGCATTTCACAAGTTAATACCATTATACACTGCCCATTGCTAGTGATATTCAAAAAGACGCAGTTCGAGACATACTTAATGAGAAAATGAAACTCTAACGTTTGAAAGAGTAGTGTCAATCGCATGCGAAAAAGAAGCTGGTGTCATAGGCACAGATAGGTAGGCACAACGTCCCGCAGGGAGCAGAGTTACCAGTCACATCCTATTATGGACAACTGCGAGGTTGACGAAGCGGTCATGTTGATGTTAAGTGTACTATTTTCGGTGAAATATAGTGTAATTAAGTAAAATACGGCGCATTATTCACAGTGAATAAGTAGACATGATAAAAGCATATTTTTAAGCGGTGATAATGAGAGTTCAGTGATAGTGACAATGATAATGTGATAAAACATTTGGAGTGTAGTAAAAACGGATAATTACCAAATTCTGGATAACTGTGGGTAGAGAATCAATTTTATGTTTTCAATTACATGTACGTACATAGACATACTTTATTGGTGATGTATAGGAATGGCAAAGGGGAGAAGTTGGCCATTAACATCTATAAAAATAAACATATTTCAATTATTCTTTAAGATTTATATAAAATGTTAGCTTTCAAGACATTAGTGTAACACTGACAACGCTGTCGAATATATAGAATCCAATCTACCATGACTCATTGAATTACACCTGGCAAACAGCTAAAGTACCAAGTCAGCAACCTATCAGACATATACCGGTTTTGAACTCATTAGCTCTCATCATAGGTGAGGCATTTGAGAAATAACCATAGCTGCTTAAGTCGGTCTAATCCGACAGAATGGACCATGAGCACGCAGTTTAGACAAACCACATCTAGCGGCCATTCGCTACTCTATGCCGGACTTCTCCATCGCAGTAGAAATCTTTAAAAACTAGCCACCTCTATCGCGATTAGGCGATAATGATATGTTATAATCACGGAATTCCACGAGAAAACTACTATGCGGGCTAATGCCCCGACCAACATTGAATTACACCTGGAAAACCAATAGCAAACAAGTAAAGTCACTCGTCAGTAGCCCAATAATAATAACAATAATAATGACATTTTATTCTTGATCTTTTACAAGAAAATTATTAATTATGTATTCTACACAGTGAACTATACTGCTGGTTAAAATATACCGGTTTCGTATCTGTAATATAAAACCACAAAAGTTATAGTAAAAAATAATTACAATCTGTTGATGTAAGAATCAGCTCGGTATTTTTTACGTACAGCAAGTAGATATTTTCTGGCTACGAGATGTTGGTACGGTAAACATTTTTCTCAAGCAACTACAGTTATTTTGAACACTTATAGCTATTTCAAACTTTATTCTGTTGCTCTAAAGATCAACGTTAATGCCCATTATAGATATGTTACGTCCTAAGCTTGGTAAATAGCATGTATTTAAATTGGAAAACACCATTTACTTGGACCATTAGTGTATAATACTCTTTCAAAAATCACCCCTCGTAAAGTGTTATTTGGGTGGGTCGGGGTGTACAGACTATTAGTAATAAATCAAGTTATAATTGAATTTCCAAGCGATAGGGCTCTTTGTTTAGAAGAATATCTTTCCCATACACATTATCCACACACACACAAGCGTACGAGAGAGCAGGACGGGCAGAATGCAGTTTTGTATTCATGAGTTTAAAATTACATCCAACAAACTTGCTCGGGCTGCCTTCTTTTTGGCTCCGACGGTTAAATTAATATACTTCCACTGAAATTAAAATGTCAATTTTCAATTATAACGACGTGTGAAATTATTTCACGACGGTGTGGAGCCGTTCCTTTAACTTTTGATTAAAACCTCAAATATATGTCAGGATTGATCGAAACGGATTGGCATATTTCTTTTTTTTTGTTTAATTACAATCTCTAACATGTGATATTTTTAAATGACAAAGTAAACTATGTTATAAACACACTAAGTAAGAGGTAGGTACTACATTTTGGAGCTAATTAGATAACAAAAATTGATGGAAGATTGTACGATCGATTTTAATAGGGGTTCTTCATATAAAATTTCTTTATACAAGCTTCTCAAAAGGAGTTACGACTCCTTAATAAGGGGTAATAAATTTAGTTTTATTTAGTTTCTCCCAAACGCTGTGAAAATATTTTTTTTAAGTTAACTTTTTCGATTAAAAGCAAAACTTCTCTGAATACCCGTTGATTTTTTTTGTGTCTTAGAAATGTTTTGATAAGTATTACAAGTTTTGATTAAAAAATTAAATTTGCCTTCCTACACGCAACATAGTTTCCTTTACAATCTTAATTTACACATCGATATCTACACTGAGAAAAGAAACTGTTAAATTTACTCAAAAACTGTTGGATTAACAGTTTTTCATGGTTATATATAGACAACCGAAAAATTACTTCACTTAACCTATAAAAAATGTCAACAAATATTTACTAATTTAATATTCCACTATTATTTTAGATCGACGTTAAAGTATTGGTTAGAGGAATCTAACACTTTCCCAAATTTTTCTATATAAACATCATATTGTTAATCTAACGTTCGAAAAGGTTACATTTAGTGTCTGCCTTAACATTTTTTTAATGTTATAGTGCGCGCCAATATTTTTGGCAGGATAAAAGACGTGGGATGGATGCCAGCGGCTCTACTAGGGACCTCCTCCTGTCTCCTGTTCTGACAAACCCCATTAGTAAGAGTTTATCGTCTGGTGCTCTACAGGGTATGCGACATGTAACAAGCTATATCTAACGTTCATTAACTACTACATGGACGAAACACGTACAGTACAAATAACGGCAATGGCCTTCATTAACCAGCAAAAAATTGTTTTCAGTAAAAGGCTAGATATTTGATTGGGGTGCCAACATCGAACAATTAGAACTAACAATAAGCAGATCAAAAATTACCACTCGGACAAAGAAAAAACACAGACACTTCAAGTTTAACACTTAGTTGCGGCCACAGTAAAAATAATTTAACGTACAAAAAATGTAATGAATTATGAATACAAACAAAACAAAAAATTACAAAACGTGAATCTAAATTAAATTTGAGTTTTCTGCACCAAATTTCCTTGTAATTTGTAATGTTTGTGATTTCATTTATTCGATTGGTATTTGTTTTGACCTTCATGGCAACCTTCGACCTGTTTATTATAATTTTTAATTCTGTTTAATGTTTAGTCAAGTCAAGTTTTCGCGTGATCACCTTGTACCTGTAAAACAAATCGCCATCAACAGACGAAAGAATGTCAACAATAATTAAGAGAAAGCCTGGAATTGCAAAAACATTAACATCCGAAAAATTGATGTTGTCTAATCGATTACTCGAAACCTCGAGATCTTGATATGAAATCCAAACACCGTCGTGTCCATTTACAAATACCCTACGGTCTTCGGGCCATCACGCGATTACGGTGTAAATAAACGAATGTTGAAAAAACCGGCCTGTACAAGTGTGTACATCTGTTCTGTAAATTCATTTTTACTTCATACACACACACACCTATGTCATTATGTTCTCGGGAAGGAAGGGATGACTACAATGTAGCCTATTACGTACCTTAATTTAACAGATTCAACTAGCGACCTTGGGGAACACAAGAATCCGGTTCTACTGGAAACACGTCGAAGATGCTGTTGAACACAAAAGGCCGGCGGGGTCGGGCGGGCAAGGGGTTGTACGAGATCGGACTGGGTCTGGACCCAGTTCAAAAAACCGTGCGCTGGAAGTTCTTCAGTCTACCGGAAACGATGTAGTTAAACGTAAGTTTTGTCCTTGGACTTACTTTCGCAGCCTGCTAGACCTAATAAATGCAATTTTGGGATAATGGAATAAAGAGAAATATCGTTTAATTATAAGGTGGAATTGATTATACACTGAGAGAAATACTACTCAAACAAGTTACTACAAGAGACATAATAGATTCTACACGGTGAAAAGAGACAGAGGGTGTCAAATTTGGAATTTAAAGTGATTTTTTTTTGTATCAGTTACACTGTCTTAGAATGTGTCAACTAAAACATTTGGGAATAGATGTTTTCTTTATGAGAAATCATAATCTTCTTCTTCATAATTCTTCTTTGGATTGTGGGAACCTTGAAAGAAATCCCATTTCTCTTAATGACTGCATTGAAAATAGGTTACCACTAAATATTAACAAATGCAACATCCTTCATCGGAAAAAAATTCCTATATTTTTTTTATTATATTCTACATGAAAATATTCTTGATAGATCTGATTATGTCAAAGACTTTTTGATTACCAACTAAGTTTTACTAGCCAATGCTTATAAGAGTTTGGGTTTTATCTTGCGAAACTCTAACGGTGTACAGAATTTATTTACACTCGAGTTAGTGAATATAACCTTTGTAAAATCCAAACTTGAATATGGTTCGTGTATTTTGAACCCCATCTATCTCAATTTTAGAAGGTTTTTTAAATCTGTTAGCTTTTTGCTGGATGGACTTTATCCTGCTCGAGGTATCTCTCAAGACTTATTTTATAACCGCTTTGAACTGCAAAGTCTGGCTCGCTGACTTACAATGCATAGTACTTTGTTAATTAAAAATATAATTAATTTCAATATTAAATGTGAATCTATTTCTAATGAATTATTATACAAAATTCCCAGACGCAATGCTAGACATAATATCTTGTTCTATTTACTCTTTCTCCATACAAAATTAATTAAATCTCCTATCAAATATCAAATGTAATGGCATTGTGGGTCTCGACGTTATTTCATGTATGTACTTCAGATGATACAAAGAATAATTATTTTAAATAGCTTTTATTTGTTAAACGTTTTAATATTTATTAATATTTTAATTCTTTACAAGCATATATTTACTAATTTATATTTGTATTTTTTAGACGCTATTTTTCATTTTGTTCCGTATATTTTTTTATTTCATACTTTTCAGTTTTTACATTTATTTTATTGTATTGTATAATATCTGTTTTAATTTGAATTGTTTATATCTGTTACTCCGATTGATGTTGTATTTACGTGCATAGTTTTTGTACAATATTTTAACGAGAAGCAACACATTTTTGCTCTAAATTCCTAAACATATTTCTTAAATTGTTAATTATCAGGTTGTAATCTATCTCGAAATCTTCCAAAATATTCTCATTGCCCAGCACGTCCATTGAATTTACTTGCCAATAAATAACACATCTCTCATATCTGAATACGAAAATTAATTTTGTCAAAAAATTTTTCGATTTTGTAAAATAATTGATTTCAACAAAAAATCGATAAATACCTACCTTACATTTAGAAATACTTAATAACTTTAACATAAATTTCTAAAATTGTTAAAATTTAACTTACTATTTTCTCAACTATCAAAAATGTAACTTACTTTAAATTCACTGGTTGTCAACTTAACTGGTCGAATATTTTTAACAAACTTATTGAATAAAAAAAATACTTAAGTAATACCTATTAACAATACACTGTTAGCATAATTTTCCCAACTCTCATGAACTTTAAGATACAGGGTGAAACGTTTAATTTATTTTTGTAATAATATAATATTACATTCAATTGTTCTATTGATGCAGTTTTAAAATTTTCCAACGACCAATAAAACAAACGTCCAGCTTGTCGTTCTTGCATTTAATAACAAAACACCTACATTGAACCTACGCCACGAAACGAAACAATACAATTTGCTACCACATTGAATCTACTCCACGTTGAAACAAAACAATTTGCTATTACATTTAAGAAATGCGTCCAAAGTCACATACAGACGATATAAAAGAAACGTGTTCATATTAATTTTACACCTGTCTTTTTCCAAGTGAATAGCCTTGTGGGGTAGAGCAACATCTGTTATGAAATGTATTTTTAGAATCGGATTGGTCTGGGCTTGAGGTAGAGGCATTTCTATTACCCATTTTGATTTAAACAATCTTCCTTCTCACGCTTTAACGAATTGAAGTTTTCTTCGGCGATAATCTAAGAGTAAGTTTTTTTGCGGAATGGTCCAATGATGAAGATTTTGTTACTCGAGGTCGTGGGAAACAGAATTTTACTCGAGATTTGTTTTCACGCAAAAGTACTATTTATGTAACGAATTTGTAAATTCAATTTTTAAAGTGGTGTGAATTTTGCCGACTGGTGCAAATATATTAATAATTTTTTTTCAGATGTACCAATATCGTTGTAACTGCAGGGTCGCAATACTTGATACTTTTTCAAAAAAATTAAGATGCCGTAATCAGAACTTTCCCAGACTTCGTTTTTGAGATACAGGGCGAAATTTAAAAAACCTACTTTAAAGAATTCTTCGTATCCAGTAGCCTACTTGTAATGTATCCACAGGGTGTTTCTTTTAAAATATGACCCTACCATTCAATTTCTTAAATAAGACCTCCTGTGTATTTTTATGTTACAATAAATAATAATACAATATTAGTTGCTACTTTATATTTTGGAAATTGTCAACAATCCATGGCCATTCATTTTTATATAATTATAAAAAAATGGTTAATGAATTAATTCACATTAATAATTGTAAAAATCATTTTCTCCTTAGTAATTCAAAAAAATAAGTATAACAAGATAATTAAGTAGTTTATAAATATATTTAATTGAATAATATTTGAAAAAAATAAAAACCCACTTAAAAAAATAATTATTAAGAAGAAAATTTAACCGAGTCATTTGAAAAACTGTTGAAAATTATTTAGCATTGAAAATATTTATAAACTGTTTAATTTTTCTCTTTAATAAAGGTTAAAATATAATAATGAAAAAAATAAATAATCAGCAAATTATAAAATAAGGATAAAGAGAAGTATGTATTTTTGATTTTCATTTTTTCAATATTTATGAATATTATTCTAAACACACATTATAATATCATATAATATTATTAATTATCGTGCTAAATATCCTCTAGCATAAAACATATTGACTATTTATTATATAACTCAATTGTTTGAACAACTGATTTTGCATACATTTTTCTTTAATTAACTAAGGCAGAGTTCATGAACCAATGTTGTATTATTATACAGGGTGATTCAGGTTTAATCTTGATAATTTCAGAAATCGATAGAACAGGTTAAAATAATGTTCATTTGTGATATAAACTTATTTCCTAAAACGCATCGTTTCAGAGATAGAGGGCGTTGAAGTGGGAATTATTTTCTCGTGTGTCCCTCATAACTTTTGAACCACTTATCCGATTTAAGTGAAATTCGGAACACAAACACTCCTTCGATCTTACATAATCTTCTTATTTGAACTACCTGCCCCTCTTAGAAGTATATTTTGTATGCTACTCCCTCTTGCTTTATTTCAAAACTACAAAAAAAAATAATATTTCAATATAACATCTACACACCACTTTGACCTGATTAATTTCGAAACTTTTTCGTCTCCTGTTCTTTTTTCGACGTTTGGTCTTGTTTCTGAGGTATTCAAAGAAATTGGTGACAGTGCAGCGCACCAGCCGCGTTTTCATTTAACGTTATAGCAACCCATGAAAACAAAACTCAGTGATTTGTGTAAATGCCAATAACCTCATTATTTTAACCTGTTCTATCGATTCCTGAAGTTATCAAGATTAAACCTGAATCACCTTGTATAAAAATGCATGGCCAACTATTATACACCACGTTCTAATTTAACTTTTTTTGACAATTTCCAAAATATAAAGTACCAACAATTATATATCATTATGAAGGAAAAAATAATGCAATTGAATGGTATAAAAATATACAGGGTGTTCCATTTAAAAAATGAATGTTTGGGTCATATTTTAAGAGAGGCACTCTGTGGAGCAGTTGCAGGTACGCCACTGAAATTTTAAAGGTAAAAACTCTATAAGAGCTATTCTAAGAATCCCTTAAAAGTAGTTTTTTTTTTAATTCTCACTGATTACGGCAATTTAAGTTTATCAAAAAAGTCCCTACTCCTGTGTTGCAAATATAAGGAAATTGGGACACATATAGAAGAAAAAAGGTTTCTATTTTAGAAAGGTATTTGTGCAAATTCTGATGGGACAAAAAATAGCTTTTCTTATTCCGAACAGATGGTGTTTATTAAGTCGAAACCTTTATTCCTGAAAACGGAATTAAAAGTGGGTTACTCTATAGCGAGAAGAAACTGTAACATAAATATTTATAATAACCGACTGAGATATTTCTGTTCTCTTAGGAAAATAAATTAGAGGTCGACATCCATTTAATTCACTTCTTTCGTAGTCTATGAACGACCGAACACATGTTGGTAAATGTTAAACATCGCTCTAGAAGATCGTGCAGGCACCCGTTGTTTCCACAAATTGATTAACTCGATGGCGTCTTTTAACATTCCGATTGTGGGAGAGGACTCGGAAAATTCCTTATAGGCACAGAACTTACGTAAATTTGACACAAAAGATTAGTCTTTTGATTTTGTATTTTTATTCATTATATGCATTCTATTTGTTTTTGTGTCATATTTTTGACACAATATTATTTTCTCAGTGCAAACACAAATTGACCTAAAACTATGATCAGTATAATAATTCTGTTTTTTTTTTACTGATACAAAAATAATAAAGACTATATGGGTAGATATTGTGGGTGTAATTCAACGCTGGTGGGAGCTTTAGTCCGCAGAGTAGTTAGTTTCACACAATATTGTTAATATTTAAAACTATATAAATAACTAATTCTGATTACAAACTTCAGTCGATTCGTTAATGAAATATTTGCAATTAATTGCTACTATTGGACGTTGTTGGCACTGCCAAGTTATCAACATATTAGGCAGAATGGTCAATATAAACATAATGAAAGTGAACATAATAATCAAATGTCCCCAGCAAAGAGATTCGAAGAGGCAGAGGTAGCAAATATTAAATTTTACTTGGGCAAAGGCTGCCTGTTTTCTGCGACTGGGTGACTTAGTTGGGGGAAACAACAGAATTGTATTTATAAATTTTAGTGGCTAATTATCCATGTTTATGAGTAATTAATGATTAAAACAGACATACTGTAAGCATTAAATAATACAACTTTTTTTAGATCAATAACAGATACTTTTTCTACGTGTTGTGATATAGTTATACTGAAGGAAAAAAAAATAAATTCTAGTATGGGCCAAATTTTTAGTAATTCATAAAACAACCTACATTGTTTTCGAAGAAAAAAGTATATTTGTCATTAGTCCTAAAAATTGACCACTTTCAAGATAATAGCTTCAACAATCAGCTGCACAGTTTCTTGTACAATATTTTAACGTAGTAGGCATCAAAACTAAAATAAATTTTAATATTTTTTAGACAAAATTCTAGTTAAAATTAATTACTTTACAAATCGAGATGATTGTTATTTGTTGGCAATTACATTTCAATGGGCATGCAGGTAACGAGAATATTTGTGATAATTTCGAACTAGATTACAACCTGATAATCAACAACTTAAAAAATCTGTTTAGAAATTTAGAAAAAAAAAGACGAAACATTTGTTCACATTGTCGATTATCTACAAACTAATTCAGGATGACTATATGAAGCTGCAAGGATCAGCATGACTTCAATTTTAAAAAGTTGCATGTTGAAAAATACTATGTATAGCAATTTACATCAGTGCAAATTTTATTGCTTGTCGATCTACTTTCAACCTATCCAACTTTCAAGGGAAATTTGGCGCCTACTACGTAAAATATGGTACAATAAACAATGCAGCTGATAGTTGAAAGTTATTTTCTTGAAAATGGCCAATTTCTGAGACTAATGATAAGTATACTTTTTTCCTCAAAAACAAATCCACGTTTAATTTTTTTAAATAAAAACCATGATAACGTTAGGCCCAAAAAAGTTACGCTCACATTTAGGTCACAATGGATGTGGCGCCCTCTAGGAAATACGTTGAAATAGAAAACAGATTATGATTTCTCATATCTAAAAATATCTATATCCAAGTTTTTAAGTTGATACAGTCAAACACAGTGTCACTATTACAAAAAGTTTAACTTCCAACTTTGACACCCTGCAAGTTAGCTCAAATCTTTAAATTATTTCTAATATTATAAAAGCCTGTCGGTCGAATACGGAGCTGTTGTAGGTCCATGTTTGTATAAACTTTGTCTTCATACTTAATTAATATCTTGTGTCTACAGAACATTTTGACCGTTTCTAGAGCATTAAAGGCTTACTATACTTTTCTCGATTTTCTATATTCTTTCCGTACTTTAAGTAGTAATAATAAGTATGTAATTCAGGAAAGAAAAAGAAAAAATGGCATATATAAAGCTGCAACATAAACTTAATTAAAGAGAACCACTGAACAGCTGGGCATTAAAAGAAGCAATAAGTAATATCGGATTACCAAGGAAGATGTTGCTGTGGATTAGCCTTCAAATTATATTAATTTCTTAGAATTCAAAAAGAATCCAAGGAGATAGAGAAGTTATTCAGGCAGGTTCCTACTATCAAGCTAATATATCTTGAACTAGGTAGCAGCTTAACAGATCAGCTTCTCCAGACATGGTAATTCTATATCCAATAAAAAATGTGGCTAGTATAATGCTGTACTTAATTATATTTGCATGTATCATTTTATATAATAAATAGAGTATTAATTACAGCACTTTAAATTCCATTTTTACTTTATAATTAAATGGAGGCATATAAAATATGTGGGAAATACAAATAGTGACTAAAAGGCTGGTGTTTGTACCCAGGAAGTGGCTGTTTTAAATAGCGTAAAACCAAAGTATCTATAATACTGAAACTGAATTCTTTTCTTTAACTTTTGGAGGAAAAATGCATTAGAAAATCTGATTCCCAGTGAACCTTTTTACTTTAGGCATATTCGATGTTTCAAAACGGTTCAAAATAGCCCCCTAGGTACATTTTCAACAGGTTTGATTTGATTTCTCTCAAAAGTGAAGTAATCGATACTGTTTAGCATCTTGCCTTGCTCAACAGATCATGTAATAAAAATTCTTTACGCCTTTTATTTATTTCTTCCACGATAATACCAAAAAGTACCACTAATTCTTTCCATTTAAACAGAGGGTGGCGCCTTTTTATCTTCTATTTGAATATAAATTATACTAAACAACATACTAAGAGAAACTCCTTGCTGAGATTTACAGCACTGACAAAAATAATTACATATAAAATCCAGTTTATTTATTTTCGGGAGATCTTAATTACGTGCAAACACCTTAAATAAATTTTTTAAGCGTATAAGATGTATTTTCAAAGAGATAACGCCCCGGTATGTTTGTTTTCCGTGGGTATAAATTTATTTTAAGTATTTACTTTTCCAGCTCTGAATATTTAACCAGGAATATTTTGTTTACAGAAACGTATTTATAAACTTAATATTATAAATAAATATTTTTATTGTTATTTATGATGATATAAAGTTTATGATTGCAGGCTACGAAAATGTAAACTGATAAAGTAGAGCTGTTGATTAACGCTGTGCGGTACATACAGAGTGTTCCTCATAAGAAGAGGTGTCTAAAATATTGTAATTTAATCAAACTTACCGTTACAGGGTGATTTAATCATAATGTCATTAATTTTAACCACGTATTCGGAAGGGCTTAAAATGACACAAAATAAAAAAATACTGAACAATTTAAATAGAAGCAAATCAACCTACAACTCCGGTAATAGATACCGTGTTGACAACAATTTCCTAGTGGTGAAAGGAGCAACGTCACACCTGTGTTGCCACATCACGCCTAACCGTTTGTGTTCTTTCATAGACTTAATACGTATAAATATATGTATAACTAATTTTAACGATAGTAATAATAGCCATGACAATGAATAGCCAATAGCCAACTTAACCATGCAACATGTTTAGGTTAAGTGCACGTTTCACACTTACCGAAGTCAACATTCATTGAAAGAAAATAATAAAGCCGGGATTTACCTGTTTGAATTTGCATTTCAAAATGTACAATCAAAACGGCACAACGCATTATATCAAATAAAAAGATCAGAACACTAAATAACGCCCGAATATACAAAATATAACCTCAAATACAAATATATAAAATTAGAAAGCCACTTTGACAATAACATTTTCAAGGGGATTGCAGAATGCAGACATCCCAAAGCAAGGCCAAGTATATGAAAATAATTGTTAAAATCTGGGGTTAGAATAGTGCAATATGTGTGTCATACAAATGCATTTTAAATGTTATATTATTTGAGAAGAGTATAAATAGTAAAAGTAGATAAACAAAACATAAATAATTTTATTTTTGATATGACTTTTGCTCTACGTGTTTTATTTTTCAAGATTTCTGTACCTAAAAAACACCACAAATTTGATCATTTTACGGCGAGAAATACGGCGACCTTAACGAACAACGTACCTCTAATTTTGACCTATAAAAATAACTTTAATTAAACATCAGTTAATTGAAATCAATAATTACCTCAACTTTAGTTTCTCGAGAACTGACATAGATAGTGTATTTGGCTAGATCTACTGAACTTTACAAAATGCTGCAATTTAACTTTCATATCAGATATGAAATAAATTAAAAGAAAATATCAAAAGTGTAATAATTATTTCAGGTATTTAATAACCATTACTTTCATGCTCTCGATAAATTTAGGACGTAATTTTTAAATCGTGATTAATATCTTATTAAAAACCCAGAACCAGTTTGTCCTCTATACTACCATTTTTGTTTTTACAAGCCAATATGTGAAAGCTGTCGATTTGCTTTCTCTCCGTGAATATTTGTTCGATCATACGCCATTCTATTAATAAAAATATTCTAATATATATAACTGTTCTTTTCAGCAACGTTTGAAGTCCTTGGAATAATATTATAAATAAGTTATTTATACGTTATTTTATGGGCGATAAAATAAGCTTTTGTAAATATTGGCTTACCGTATTACGGTTTTAGTGAATACTGAATAAGTTAAACATTAATTTTCTAGTTGCTTCAACGCCTTTAACTATTCAAATTATTAAATTTATTTCACATCTGCAAAGAAATTTTATCAATATTCTTGTTTCTAATCACTGTGGCGCCACTTTTTTATATACATCAATAATTCAATACTTATTACTATTTAGATATATGTATATTAATTCCATTTTAAAACTAAGCAGTCCTAAACAAGCAAAACAAAGAAAGTACCTAAAATTCATCTTCATATTTCGCTGTCTTAAATAATTATAAGGTTCTATGTTACATCAGACATTTGAGAAGGGGCATAACAGAAGTTAGGATAAATTAATGTTATTATTTATGCTCCTTTTACATAATATTTACTGGTAATTTTTAATTTAAGGAAAAATCAAGTAAGTACGTGTTTTTAAAATTAGTAAATTTCAGGAATAATGTGGTAATACAATGTATTACTGAATTTTTACTCAATTTTATTAAGAAATTTTACGGAATGTTCATGCGATTTCTGTTGTACATGCGCAGATGCACATCAATCTAACCTCTATAAAATGGGCGTTAGTTGTGTTAAAGCGTGGTAGACAAACATGTACGGTTCAGCAACAAGGACTTTTTGTGGGATGTTCGTAAAAGAGTAAGTGTCAGATTTTATCTTGTTACGTGTGCACTTGCAGTTTATACCATTAAATACAATTCATAAATATAATAGAAACTGAAACGGTACCTACGTTGTTTAGATACTTTCATCAAAACTATCCATTATCTGTGTCTCTAAACCATACAACAGCATTTCATTTCAAACAACGTATTTATCTTTATGGCAGTAAAAATACCAATAGGTTACAACAGATATTAACACTAGTTGTAGTTATGTTAATTGTAAGTTTACAGTAATTAAAAGCCGATATAAAAATATGTATTTTCACACAGATAACGTGTATCTACAAATATTTGTAAAAACCAAAGAATATCTTTTCCTCGCAAATTCTCCAATAGCTATGTAATTTTATGTATTGACCAATAAGACGTTAAATTGTGTGCAACGCAACACATATTTAATCTCCCCAAGAAACTAGCTTAATAATTATTTTAGGCTTAAATTGACTTGCATAAACCGATCAAAAGATAAGTCAAAGCATAAGGTTGAGACAAAAACAACAACAACCCGCCTGTAGTTTCAAAAGAGTAACAAAGAAACTTATAATTTTAAGACAGCGATTTGCTCAAAGTCTATTTAAGCTATTGTTTTGACACGGCCACCCTGTAACAGCGGCCACGTGCAAGCAGGGACGCCAGCGCCAGCTAGTGTCGGCGAAACGAACGAGACGGGAAGAAGTTCAGTGCGATCAGAGATTTAGACTTGTAACATTGCTTAAATATAATACAATAATAAGTACATGTTGTGTAAATAAGTTCAATAAAAATTCATATACAGTCCGCTTCTATTCGTCATTTAATTGACTCTATCGACAAAACATATGGTCCAATCGAGCCGTATTAAGGAACATCGAGACATAAATCAGTTTGGCTAGTCGAGAACGAGAAAGAAGTCGTCGCCATTGTTGTGAAGCGAAGCAGTTACACCGCATAACAACAAGCAGGCAGTCTAGGAGGGCAAAATCCCGTGAGTCCATTTCATCTTCATTTCCTTATTATAGCAGATCTTTGCAAGTCAGTTTAGGTAGGTTACATGTGCCTACAAATAAGTATTTGTCTAAAATATTGCATCGTTCATTGTTTTTACGTCAAGTAAACTTAAAAATTCGCCGAGATGTCGGAGCTAAAAGACAGAATTAAAATCAGAGGTTCGTTGAAAGCGCGTTTAACGCATTTTTCAAATTTTATTAGCAATTTAGAGTCTAATTCAGAATTAAGTGAGTTGCAGATTATTGAAATAGAACAAAGGCTTACAAGGTGCGAGATGCTTATATCAGAATTTGATAAAATACAGAGAGAAATAGAAAATTTAGATGACGACACGGAATTACAATATGAGGAAAGGGAAAAGTTTGAAACAATTTTCTTTCAAAAAACGGCATTAGCGCAAAAAATTCTAAATGATGCAAAACCTTATAACAATTTAAATCAACAGGGAGATATTGTAAATGATCAGTCAAATAGTTTAGATAATGTATCAGTAAGGTCGCAAGGTAGAGGTTTCAGAAAAGCAGTCAAACTTCCGACAATACAATTACCGAAATTTAGCGGTACTTATGAAACATGGCTTGAGTTTCGCGACACGTTCGAATCACTAATACATTTAAATGAAGAAATAGGAGAAATAGAGAAGTTTCATTATCTTAGGGCCTCATTAGAAGGTAGCGCTGTGCAATTAATAAAATCACTTCAATTTTCAGCCACTAATTATAAAATTGCGTGGGACCTGCTGTGTAACAGATTTAATAACAATCGTTTGCTTATTCAGAACCATGTAAGGGCGCTTTTAATTTAGAATCAAATCAAAAGAGTCATCAGTTCAGATAAGAAGGTTAGTTCGATAACGTTACAAAAATTTACGTGCGTTGAGTGTGTTAAATCAGCCAACAGATCAGTGGGATACGTTAATAGTTTTTATTATTTCGACAAAGTTAGATAGTGTTACCGTGAGAGAGTGGGAAGAATATCGTACACAAAACAACATTGATACACCCTCGTTAGAAAATATGACTATATTTTTAAAAAATCGTGCTGATTTGTTGGAAACTATCGAGGCAAATAAAACGGAAAAAAGGTTATATAGAAACATAGAATCTGCTGGAAAAATCAGGGGTCTAGCATCCACATCAATTGATGGGAACGCCCCTCCTATGTCATGTTCTGTTTGCAAAAAAGAACACAAGGTGTACACTTGCGAAGAATTTTTGAAATTGTCGACTCGCGAAAGATTTGAAAAAGCAAAGGCATTAAATTTGTGTTGGAACTGTTTGAAAGAGGGGCATTCGTCTAAAGTGTGCAGGCTACGTCCGTGCAATAAGTGTTCTCACAAACATAACACGTTGTTACACTTCGAAAACGCGCAACCAGGCTCAAGTAATGCAAGCGTTTCACAAAATGATTCAAAAGGCTCTGAAAATAATGTTTCGTTGGCATCATATAATAAACAAGATCAAGTTTTATTAGCTACGGCCCTCGTACAAGTTGTTGATAAAGAAAATGTGGGACATTCGGTTCGCGTTCTATTAGATGCGGGATCGCAAAGTTGTTTCATCACTCAAAGTCTTTGTAAACGTTTGAATTTAGAGCTCACAGATGTAGAAATGTCAGTAGCGGGGATAACTAATACAGTGTCAAAAATAACAAAAAGATGTGATGTTAAAATTTGTTCAAATCATAATGAGTTCAGTGTACTTTTGAGCTGTTTTGTGCTTCCTGAAATTACAAACCATCTTCCAAATGTAAAGATTAATCCAAGTGTATTAAAAATCCCTCAAAACATTCGCTTAGCAGATCCGTCATTCTACAAATCGGCGGCGGTAGATATTCTAATCGGGGCGGATGTGTTTTGGGATTTGATTAGTATCGGACAAATACGACTAGGTGAAGGCCACCCGGTGTTACAAAAAACACGTTTAGGTTGGATTGTGTCGGGTCCAACAAAGGGTGTAAGTCAGAACACAACGATTTGTAATTTATCAAAAAATATTGAAATACAAGAACAGTTATCTCAGTTTTGGGAATTAGAAGAAATATCTGAGAAAAATCTTTGGTCGGACGAAGAACGCGCGTGCGAAAATCATTTTATTAGTAACACTAAACGCTTAGATAATGGACATTTTTTGGTTTCAATTCCGTTTAAAGACAAAATTACAAAATTAGGGATTCGTACGAACAGGCAAAAACTCGGTTTTTGGCACTAGAGCGAAAATTACAAAATTCACCACAACTCTGTGAGAGATATGTAGACTTCATGAGCGAATACGAACGTCTAGGGCACATGAATGTAATACCAGAAAAGATAGAAAATAATATTTCATATTATATGCCTCATCATGGCGTCTTGCGCGAAGAAAGTTGCACGACAAAGTTGCGTGTAGTGTTTGATGCGTCGGCAGCTTCGTCAACCGGAATTTCGTTAAATAATTTGCAGATGGTAGGGCCGACCATACAGGACGATTTACTAGCTATCCTATTGAGGTTCAGACAGCACCGGTACGTCATAACGGCTGATATTGAAAAAATGTACCGTCAGGTCTATGTAAACGAAAAGCAACGGTCGTTGCAAACAATTCTGTGGCGATCAAATCCTAGTCTCTTAGAATGTATTCATTAAATACAGTCACTTATGGTACAGCTAGTGCTCCATTCTTGGCTATACGATGCTTGGTAGAACTAGCTAAAGAATGTAAGGATGAATATTCAAAAATTGCGGAAATTATACAGAAGGACTTTTACGTAGACGACTTAATAACTGGATCAGACAGTGTATTAGAAACTACTTATATTTGTGAAAATATAGCAAAAATATTAAAAACGGGTGGGTTTACTCTTCGAAAATGGCGGTCGAATAAGACGAGTATTCTAGAAAATGTGAACGATAATAGTAAAATTGGCAATTTTGTACATTTCACTGATACAAAGGAATTAAAAACCTTAGGTTTAATTTGGTCGTGCGAAGACGACGTTTTAAAATTTAATGTAAACATAAGTCAAACAAGGATTATAACAAAACGGCATATTCTTGGATGTATAGCGCGCATCTTTGATCCGCTGGGGCTGCTCAGCCCATGCATCATAACTGCAAAAATAATGTTGCAGCAATTGTGGCTTGAAAGACTATCTTGGGATGACCAAGTGTCAAATAAATTGCAATCATTGTGGCAAAATTACGTAAACGAATTGCCGGAACTCAATAAATTACAAATTGAAAGATGTGTCTTAGGGACAAACTCCCGTATTATCGAATTGCATGGGTTTTCTGATTCATCAGAACAGGCTTATGGGGTGCCTTTATATTAGAACTATTGACGATAACGGGCGAATAGTTGTAAATTTATTGTGTTCTAAAAGCAAAGTTGCGCCACTTAAACAAACAACTATATCTCGTCTTGAACTTTGCGGGGCTCTGGTACTTGCAAGATTGACAAAAAAGGTAATTGAATCATTGCGATTAAAATTTGATCGCGTAGTATTATGGTCAGATTCAACAATTATTTTGGGATGGTTAAAAATGGTTCCGAATACATTAAAACCATTTGTAGCGAATCGAGTAATCGAAATC
The DNA here is from genome assembly GCA_025584915.1 of Monochamus saltuarius. NCBI lineage: Eukaryota > Metazoa > Arthropoda > Insecta > Coleoptera > Cerambycidae > Monochamus > Monochamus saltuarius. The sequence goes on from CM046725.1 coordinate 19,744,744, forward strand.
CAAGAGTCAACAAAAACATATGAATGGCGTTATGTGCCAACAAAAAACAACCCTGCGGATTTACTGTCTCGTGGAGTCAGCGCGAAGTTAATTGATAAAACGGTACTTTGGTGGCACGGGCCAGAATTCTTACTATCGGGTGAGGATACATGGCCAGTATTAAAAAATACCAATGAAAACTTACCGGAGATGAAAAAACAAACTATTTCATTAGTCAGTCAAACGCAAGGTTTATTTCCATTTGAGAGATTTTCGAATTTTCTCAGGCTAAAACGATGTATGGCCTATATTTTAAGATTTATATCAAATTGTAGAAATGCACGAAATAAACGGCAAACGGATCAATTAACGTTATCTGAACTGAACCAAGCGTTCATAAAATTAATATATCTATCACAGCTTGAATCATTTCAGAATGAATATCACACTTTAATCAATAAGAATCTGCTAGATTTAAAACTCAAAGAATTTGTAAGACTTAGCCCTTTCATAGATTCAAACGGTTTGTTAAGAGTAGGAGGCCGTCTAAGCAATTCAGATTTTGATTATGATAAAAAGCATCCTTACCTACTTACTAGCAAGCATATTTTGACCAAAATTATATTTACGTATGAACATAAACGTCTGATGCACGCAGGACCCCAACAATTATTGTATTCGGTACGTGAATTTATTTGGCCTCTAGGAGGGAGAAACTTAGCTCGTTCAACAGTACATAATTGTTTAAGATGTCACCGATTTAAAGCCAAATGTATAAATCCCATTATGGGAAATTTACCTGAGCAGCGTCTACGATACGATTATGCATTTCGAATAACAGGGGTCGACTATGCGGGACCTTTTACTCTAAAAGACAGAAAGGGACGTGGTCCTAAATTATCCAAATGCTATATAGCTTTATTTGTCTGTTTTAGTACTAAAGCCTTGCACCTTGAAGCTGTCAGTGATTTATCAAAGGATGCATTTTTGTTAGCATTTAAGCGCTTTATTGCCCGACGTGGTAAGCCACTGGAAATTTTCTCGGACAACGGGACAAACTTTGTAGGGGCTTATGCAGAAATTAAAAAAATTAGCAAGTTTTTTAAAGAGAACGAAAATCAAATTATTGATGCCTCTACTCTAGAGGGAATTAAATGGCACTTTAATCCAGCCTATGCTCCACATTTCGGCGGATTATGGGAAGCGGGGGTCAAGGCCATGAAATTTCATTTGAAAAGAGTTGCAGGTGACACACCTCTTTTATTCGAAGAATTTTCGACTGTACTTGCACAGATCGAATCTATATTAAACTCCCGACCTGTGACTCCAATTTCCACCGACCCATGTGACATGCAACCATTAACTCCAGCCCATTTCTTGATTGGGAGAACATTTACATCATTGCCCGAACCAGATCTTCTAGACATTCCCAAATCAAGACTTTCCCGGTATCAATTAGTCGAGCAAATTCGTCAACATTTGTGGAGGCGATGGCAGAATGAATATATATCAGAACTACAGTGTAGAACTAAATGGACAAGTACTCAAAATCAGTTACATAAAGACACTATGGTACTCATCAAAGATGATCATTTACCTCCACTTAAATGGTCCATAGGACGAGTTTTGGACACTTTTCCTGGGAAAGACGGCATAGCCAGAGTCGCTGCAGTTCGAACGTCAAAGGGAATTATCCGAAGGGCATTTCCCAAATTGTGTCCATTACCACACGAGGTTGAAAGACATGGCTTTCAAGGCGGGGGGTATGTTTTGACACGGCCACCCTGTAACAGCGGCCACGTGCAAGCAGGGACGCCAGCGCCAGCTAGTGTCGGCGAAACGAACGAGACGGGAAGAAGTTCAGTGCGATCAGAGATTTAGACTTGTAACATTGCTTAAATATAATACAATAATAAGTACATGTTGTGTAAATAAGTTCAATAAAAATTCATATACAGTCCGCTTCTATTCGTCATTTAATTGACTCTATCGACAAAACACTATCATAAACAAAAAGAAGGGGTTATTTCCTTTTAAAGTTTGTTACATTGTTACGTTAGGTATGTATTTGTTTCTTTATCAACTTTTTGGACAAAAGCCTTTATTTAGATTGTAATTAATGACACTTGGTCAAGAATTTATTTCTGTCAGCATATACGATTTTCCTCGAATCATGCCGAAAGTCAAGCCTAGCAAAGAAAGGTACCTTTTACAACAGTCATCGTCAACAACTTGTGCTTAGTTATTTTGCAAAGTTCTAATTGGCAAAAAAAGTACTAACACAGTTATCCCAAACTTTCTACTGTCTAGATCAATAGTGTGAAATAACACATCGGAATATAATGTTACGGTAATTATTTACATTAGCGTAAAACTCTCCAATCTTAACAAACAAATTCCTACTCCCCCCTTCCCCCTATTTTCGAGGATGCTGATCACGAAGTCGGATTTCGGCGCTCGCATGTAGTTTTCGAAAAAATTTTTTTTTCAAAATTGTTACCTTTATGTATATATTACCTACATTAGGTTGAAATTGCAACATAACTCCTATATACTTTGACAACAGTGTGACGTCATGAAATGAAAAAGGCAGAGGAGGCAGAGATGTACAATCGTTTGCAATAATAATGACACCCTCTTAAAACTTCTGGAAGTTCTGAATAGAAATTTCATTAAATCTCTCTTGGTACGTGAAACAACTAATAACTAATGTTAAAAATTTAAAGCAGATTTCAATATGAATACGTCAGAAGTTCAAAATAAAAAGCAAAATTCATTTTAGTGAGTGTCATTAATATTGCAAGCGAGAGTACATTGCAATTTCAACCTAATGTAGTGTATATACAGGGTGAACCTTAAATAAGTACAAATATTTTAACCAGCAGTATAGTTCTGTGTCTAGAACACATAATTAATAGTTATTTTACAAAAAAAATCAGAAATAAAATAGTGAAATTTTAAATTTCGTAATTTTTCTGTAGAAAACTTGTTGAGGACCGCTGGCCAGATTGCCACTCATACTTTTATGACTCATAGTGCTGTAGACTGAACGTGTGGTTCACAGTGTTGCCAGTGTTACACAAAAATATTTTCTTCAAGAAAGTTTTAAAACCTTGTTCGCATGGACGCAAAATTTGCGAATATTCGCTAGAATTATTTGATGGTGGGAAAAAATCTCAACTTTTAGCGAATTTCGTCAACTGTAACATTTTATATTATTTTTATTATCAAACTGTCATTGACTGTCATGACAGATTATCGGAAGCCCAAGTCAAACTTGCTAACCCCACATAATGATGAAAATAGCAATAATGTTGTTTTGTGAAATTTGCTAAAAGTTGACACTTTTGACATTTAACTTGTGAAATGTGGATTACTGATTAAATAGTAAATTTTTTAACAAACAGGTAAGCTTGTGTGCACGTTTATGTATAATTTTTGAACATTAGACATAGTAATATCACGTAATATCTTCCTAAATACTTTATGGTAGGAAATGTATGTTGATATTGCTGCGTTTCATAAGACATACACAATTTTACTGTACTTATGCTTAAAACAAGTATTTTTAAAATAGAATTAACCGTATTACTTTACTATTACTTTAAAGGTAACGTAATATTTATATCAGAGGAGATATGGCAACCTCGCAACAAATCATATGGTTCATGGTTGGTTATGACCGATATGTGAGCGGTCCTCAAAATGTGGGTATTTTAAAAAAAAAATATCTCCGTAAATATTAGAATTTTTTAAAAATGGCTTTCACTAGACTGATCTATATGATGAACTACACCAGCAGTTAAAATATTTGTACTTATTTAAAATTCACCCTGTATAGGGGTTATAATTTTGATATTTTTGTTTTTCGAAAATTACATGCCAGCGCCGAAATCTGACTTCAGATTCGTGATCAGCACCCTCGAAAATAAGGGGATAGGAATTTTTTTTATATATTTTTAGGTATTACTAATATTGTGTGAAACTAACTACTCTGTGGACAAAAGCCTCAACCAGCGTTGAATTACACCTACAATATCTACCCTTATTATTAGTTTTTGTAACATTTTTTACTGTATTAGAAAGGTATTTTAAGCTAATATAAATCAAATCTCCTACAATTCGTATCAATGAAGTCATATGTGTGTTCTCTGATACCAAACATCTAGGTATGCTAATGAACAATTCCACAGACAAAGCTCTATTCTGCCAAAAGTGAAGTTAGATATTTATAGAGTGTTTCCATTAAAGCAGGTTAGTAAATTTAGATAGATTAATTTCTTTAGATAATTATTGAATAGAGCTTCGTCTGTGGAATAATTCCATCAATAATATGTCCAATTATTGTTCATTAGCATACCTAGATGTTTGATATCAGAGAACATACATATGACTTCATTGATAGGAATTGTAGGAGATTTGATGTATATTAGCTTAAAATACCTTTCTAATACAGTAAAAAATAGGAATTTTTTTGTTAAGATTGCAGAGTTTTACGCTAATGCAAATAATTGCCAATATTACAAATGCAATAGAAAATTACTACTTATGAATATGCATTTTTTCATAGTAAAATGGTATTGTTGTACACATGATATGTAATTTATAACGTTATTATATATTTTTAGAAAAAAATCATGCAATTTTACATAAAAGATGTAAAAGTATGACCTCCACATGGAGATTTTTGTAATACTATGGATTTGGTATTCTACTAGACAAATCACTCAAAAATACTCCTAGTGATAATCGAATAAATTACCCACACTCTCAGTACAAAAAAACTACACCTACCGCTTACAATAAAGGCTTTTTTCCTGCAGGAACTCCACCAAAATCACGATAAGCCAAAACCTCGTGTAAACACCAAGAAATCGGCACGATCGTTCTCACGACATCTAATCCTAACGCGCGGAATTGCTGGCTAACCTCCAACTAACTGAATTTCTTTTGTACGGACTCGAATCGGATCTACAGCAACCCCGAACACGAGTGAGTAGGTAAAAACGAGCTCACCCTCAGCCGTATAATGGCAATGGCGTATTCGGCCACTGGGGCGTTCCGAACCACGAGATAGTTGGAGATTAGTATAAATAAAAGAAGTAATTATGACGTACCCAGAAATATGATTACATTGTCGGCGAGTCCTTATTTGTTCCGGCTTACCTGGAAAAGAAAATACGTAATTATTCCACACTGTTTGGTCACGGTAGAAGAATAACTAAAACTAATAGTTCTTGTAATGATTAGGTATAAGTTTAAGATGGCAGATAAGAATAAAATAACAGGGTCTTACAGAGACTAAATTCAGTTTTTGTGGTTATATTCTGATCCTAGCGTTTCTTTTATGTTCAAAATCATCAATTCAAAAGTGGATAATCATTTTGATTTCTTGGAAACTTAATTAATTAATAATAAAATTACCAATGTGAATTTAGTATCTAATGTGATTCACGTTTTCTATTAAAACATAAGTAAATGTAGTTTATTTTGGTTTTACACAAAACACAACCAAATACAATTTGGCCAATCCTTTCAAATTTACGAGGAGCACAGTTTAAGAAACTAGCAAAGGATGAAACATTAAGAAACGTTTATTTAGGAAGGAACAAATCTAAGTCAAGAAACAAAAAGACGTAACAATATGTTAAAAATTCTGCATATTTCACATCGTTGTCAAAATCAATTTTTTCCTGTCAGAAGTTTCCTTTTTTTATTTTTCTTACTTTTATCACCTTTCAATATACGATAAACACTTGTAATAGACTGGTTAAAAAACTGCACCTTTCCACCGCATCAATTGCGGACATATGCGTTTAATTTTCGAATTCTGTGAAAACTTAAAAAAATAATGCCTCTGCCCTACTAACATCTATAGGAGTCCCAAATTTAGCTTGGCAAAACATTAACTGTGCATTTTACGATCAAAAATAAGAAAAAAAGTTATATAAACATAGGTACACGTCTCTATCATGTCATGACCCTTAAAAGGGACACCAAAATTTGATTTTTTCCAAATATTTCCAAACGGATCAAGTCACAATTACATTGTGAATCTAATGTTCTAAATACAATTCCGCATAATTAGTCATAGGCGTGACAAACTGGGGGTCATTGGGTAAATATTGCCTTAACTTTTCATAACTGTTCCATTTTTGAATATTAATTTTAAAATTTTGTGACATACCACTAAAATAGAAAGCAGTCAAATTGTCCCTAGTAAGCTTTGAGAAAGTGTCTGTCAGTTTATTTGACATATATTACAGATATTCAATTTTGTGAAATATTAGTAGACTACATCAAAATTCAAAAATATTGAAATAATTACGTTACTGATATGCATTTAATAGTATTATAATATTATAATTATATAAAGTTATAAACGTTTGAATATCACCTTTAATATGGTGTAAAATAAGTCGACACTATTTTCTCACAGCCTACTAGGGATATTTTGGCTATTTATAGTTTCAACCTTGAACTTTCGTCGTATGTCACAAAATTTTATTAAATAATATTACTCGAAAACGGAGCAGTTTATCGAAGTGAAATAAGAGTACCTACCCTTTTCGTGTCAAATTCACGAAAATCTCGAGATACAAAAGAGCAATATGATGCCTATGACTATTTGTCTTCTCTATTCAAAAATTTATTGCTTTATCTTAGGCGGCTTGTGAAATATTTAGAAAAAAACACCGACCAAGCTATTTTCTCACACCTTTAAAATGTAATGCATATTGTTAAACACAAAAGAGTCAGTAACTAACCAAAATTTCATAATAATATCGCCGGTTTTAAAGTTATTTATTAAAAAAAGCACTAATGCCCCTTTATTGAACACCCTGTATAAATAGATTTAAGTATTTCTCAAGCATTTTTCGGCATTTAAGGTTATTTAAAAATAAAACCTATCTATATCTTTTTAAACATTATGTATGTTAATCATTTATGTAAATGCAGCCAATTCCGACAGTTGTCCTATAATGAAAACGTTGCCTGAATTATACATGTAGGAAACGTGTTAAAACATTGCAACACACCGAACTGGATAATCAACATACGGACAAAAAGGACCCATTTGGAGAGATAAATTAAAAATCATTTAATATGCCATAAGCCCGAATTCCATTTGACCCGATTGAAAATGGCACCTGTTAATGGCGATTCAACGATAACAAAACCCGATATGGATATTTATTGTGAATACGTAAAAACGGTTTCCCGTTGGAAATTTATTGTTGGAATTGCGAGAGCTTCCGAGTCGTCGAATTCAAAAATTCCACTACAAATTTGATAACGGATATGGAACGACGCGTCGGGGGCGTCGCGCCTGCCGAAATGGGTTGTTTTGGCATGGGGGCCACGTCCTCTCCATTGACGAACCTCCTCGTCGGGACACGCATACGAAATGGGCAATTCGAGAGAACGCGCGGCCCTTCTACATATCGAAATAAATGAAACGCTTTTCCACGTTTTTATATTTGATTAGGGGCTATTTTGTTCACCGTGAGCATTTATTGGTTTTGTTGCGGCGGTGGTTTTTTCCGTGTTTCGCCCACCTCGGGTTTACGACCCGCCCGTCTGTGTTTGACTTTTTATTGCCGCTGGCGGGAATGCGTTCGTCGCGGAAATCAATAAGGAAATCCAAATTCTAACCGCCGACGGGTAAAACAAGTGGTCAAATTTATTTATAACATTTTCCCATATGATGCCTTGGGGAATGTGTACATGGATCCGCTAAAATTGACCGCTATGTTTCTCATTTCGGAAATATAATAATTTCATTGTCTTTCAGAAAAGTAAATAGCTACCTATTTTCGATACAAGTTGCGAAATAATGATATTTTAGGCACGCGACGTGAAGTGCCTAAAACACCTATTTCGCAACATGTATCGAATTAGAATCATTAAATAAATATTCAAAATAGTTTCGACATAATCTTCGATTGCATTTGCTGATATGATCGCTGGACTATTTTATTTAAACAAACTAAGTTGCCTATAAGGTTGTTGCTATAAAGCAGTTGCATGGTACGATGTTTACAAACTATACAAACATTTTAAAAAATTCTTAAATCTGTGAACGTTTGTGAACATTAAACCCCAATACACAGGCACACAAAAAAAATTAAAAGTTCTGTGCCCGAGCTCCTACCTATGGTTCCCCATGTATTTTTGGCTCCCGAAACCGATCCCGGGGTCGGTATAGCCCAGACGTTTATTTTTTTTATGTCTTCATTCACTGTGCAATGTTACATGAAGACAATCCTCTTAAATCAATTCGTTCCTGATTACAGTGAAATCATATGATTTTTTCTGACAATTTGAAATTTTTTAAGTGAATTGGGATGTGCGAGGTTCTATCCATCTACTGATTCATGTTTGGACCCTTCAATGGCACGGAAATAAAACTTTGCGCTTATTTCCAGGTAATGGCCAAATATTGGTAATTTTTTGACCGTAGCGCGCAAATATGGAACGTCTACAAAAAATGTAATTTTCTTTTTGCTTTTTTATTAAAAAACATAAACATTTTTAAAAAATAAGTAATAAAAATCAAAAAAATAAATCTTATATTTCAAATTAAAATATTAAAAACTAAAAGGTATTGGTTTTTGTTTTAGACAATATTGTGATATTATAAATACTCAAAAGTAAACTTCGCACGTTACAGTTTGTAGGGTTTTTAGGCAATCTGCTATTGTTTACTTCATAAATAATACAAGAAACAAATCACGGTCAAAATGGCTTACTCATAATTGTGGCTTAGTTTGAAATTTCGTACTTTCGTACATTTTGCATTTTATGGTATTCAGTTTTATTTTTATTTATGGTCTCAAAAATGTTGTCATGCTTTTTGTTGCTTTTGGTCAGCTATAGAAGTCCTCATATTCCCGACACCCTGTATAAGAGCCCTTAACCCAAGTGTTAATTAATAACTAAAAATAACTCTTTTGTTTAATCCTAGATACCTTCTACTCTTCATTCTAAACTAATATTTGAAGGTGCTAGTTTCTATGCTATTAAAGCAAGAGATGATGAACAGTTACAGCTTTGTTACAACAAAGTGGCTACTGCCTGCCACTATATTTTTAGTTCCACTTGGCAATAAGTTACTTCAACGCATTTATTAATCATAATAAAATGCAAATGCGTCGAGATTCCTGGAACGGTTCCGTTCAGATGGAAAATTACTAATACAAGTTATTAAAACAACTAACTGTATATGGAGATGGATCGACCTTCGCCATATATGCATAATATTGGAATTATTCTCTATTAAGAATTTATAAGAAATGCAAGCACATTAGATGAAAATCAGTGTAGATATATACGAGATAAAATTGATAAACGAAAATAATGTGGCATGAAAATCTATGGTCCTAATTTACAGTACAAAGCTACAGCTCTAATATAGCAGGTATGCTCCAAAGTTCAAGAAGAAAAAAAAGAAAAACATGAAGCGTAGAATAATGTGTACCACGAACAGAGTTACATACACAGTTAGTTGGTAATTTATGAGAAGGCCAATATTCCTATCCTCAGTATGCTCAAAATGTTTGCAGCTGACCAAATGTAACAGTACTTAATGAGACGCAGAAACGCTTTCAATTACATTAACAATAATGCATTTAAATAACGCATTATACAGATGTTTGAAAACGTATCTATACATTGGAACAAGATGTAGGAGGGATTTTAAATTGTTAATACGGGCAATATTAGGCAAAATTATAAAAATTGCAGTTTACCCTCATAAAAATTGTATATAAAATTAACAAAATTAATTATACCGGTGTTCCTCTAAGACTTTCAGTGCGAATATCTCAGAAACCATCATAGCCAGTGCGACGAAATTTGGTATACAGACACTAGATACGGAGTAGAATCTGATGATAACATCAATTCTTATACAGGGTGTTCCATTTTCCAAGAAATCGATTTGATTTTGATTTTTGGTTGTCAGCCCTGCTAAAACTTATGTTTATATTGATATATACTTAAATATGAATACATTCTGATAAATAAACATTCAAACATTTCAAATCTTAACATAAAAACGCCTCCAAAAAGTATCAAAATTTCATTGTTTTGTCATGTAAAACATGCATAGCCTTGAGCCAGACTTACACAGAAGAAACTAACATCGCTAAACGTCAAAACTATGAATTGTCAAATATTAATGGCATAAAGTATTTTATTTTACATAAAAAACGCTAAATAATGTATTTAATGCATTTACGTATACACAATGGTGTTATATCACAAAATAATTTACAAAAGTGTGTAAGTACTTAAAGCATATCTCTTTTTCCAACTGCTGTAATTATGGATTACTTATTTAGCAACAAATAAATTCGAGCAAAACGATTCCTAAAACTTTATAATTATAATGTGAACATGTTTGTCGTTGAAAGTCAGATCTAATCTGAACTGAACCCCTACTGAACCTAGGTACCCCAGCCCGACTAAATAAATATTACGAAAGCATAACCTAGAAATGATTGATTCTTGTGCACATATTTCAACACTTTGTGAAGAAGATGCTTAAGAAGAACTCTACATCTGTAAAATAGTAAACAATAAACTACAATTTCTGTATTTCATATGATACAGAACTAGAATAAAGCAACTGGTTTTTGCTAGGAAGAATCACCTGCAAACCTACTATACCCAGTAGGTACCTATCAAATAGTCATTTAAAGCTAGATAATAATTTGTAATTATTGTTTTTATGTTTCAGTTATGTGTGTTTAGTGCCACAAATTAGTACCTACATTAAAACAAGACACTAGAAAGAAAAATATTACACAGACATTTTCTTGGAAATAATTCTAAATATGGAATGATGGATAATATTATAAAGAAGTCTCTAACTCACTTTGAAGAGTATTCTATAAGACATTAAATTCAGTTGTCTTGGGTTTTAAAATTTCTAAACGAATAAATTTAAGAAACTTAACTAATTTCATAATTCTATGTAGAGTATGAAAACATCTCGTTAGAATATCTTAAAAATGTTGAAAGTTAACTGTTGTTACAATATACACAACATAACGTAATAAGGTAGGTATCGAACAATGAAATGGCAAGATTTGTTTCTAATCGTACATGCTTGACCATCCCTTAGATTGAACGGTGCTCTGCAAATTAGAATACAGAACTGTTTAACATAAAATCGATTAAATGTATGTAAGTACTTAGGTACTTTTAATTTATTGTAGTTTTATTTTATTGTAAATAAATTAAATTTTGTATTTGTTTTTTTTTATTCTACCCGAATTATTAAACACAGATGCTTAAGAAATAATGAATACTTGAAGATGAAGGGTCAAGTTAATCAATTTAGCCACTAATAAAAAAAATAAACCACTGTAGGTACGTATTACTTTTTGAAAAAATCTTTCATTTAGTCTTGAAAATGTAGAATACTTTTCAAAGTGAGTTTTATATTATCTATTTTTTTTATAATTATACCTACCTTATAAGAACTGAATATTAACAGTTCTCACTGATATTTATGTTTTAGACATGTTAATTTTGTTATAGAATTATTAAACACAAGGATTATTTGCTGTAGTGTATAATAAATACAAACGATAACAATTTAATAAACTTTAATTTCCGCCATACTTGCATTATTTATATTTTTTATTTAATTCACTCGTTAACTTACACATTCCATGAACTTTAATTTTATTAAATAATTAAACCAAGTACAGAAAGTTAGGTATGTTTTTATTTATAGCAAAACGTAAAGTCTAATGTGTTCTAGCAAAATTTTCCTCGTCTCCCATCTCTCTGTCGCACGAATATAAACTAATCTTGGCATCTGGCTTCTTCAGTATCTTATCGAATCTTTTAATCAATGATTAACGTAATTGTGTATGTAAACCTGCTTCCATAACAGCACTTTGTTTTCTAAGTTCCTACCTAGAGGTGAGACGAAACATTTTCGTAGACATTTTTAATTTCTGCATACCACAAGATGAAATGAATATGTTTATATTCATTCTGGTCTCCTACAAATACTGAAATATGTTTCCTCATCTCTGTTCTTGAAAGTAAGCCCCAATAGCTTCTCCATCTGAAACTAATTAGGTAAAGATAATCCTAGATTTTGCGTAACTGGGCTATTTCTTATAAATTTAACCCCATAGTTCTTTGAAATGAATTAGCTAATATGAAACATAAGTACAAGAAACTACAACTCATATTCAATGTAAAAAGACGAAAAATAATATGCAAGATATAATTACCTACTAAGTACACTGATATTTTTCCTTCGTCTTTCGTCTCAGTTCCCATTAATCGTTATACTTAGTACTTACACATCTCGTTCTATCAAGCTTTGTACTGTATGAAAGTAATTTTTAGCACACCTAGGTATATGGCTCGAAATTTTACTCACATTTGATGTGGAGTAGTTTTTATAACAGATATATTTTTGTAATACTGGAACTGAAGCTTTCACTCAAGGAATCCATTGCATTTTTATCTGATTGTTTCTAGGCTTTAAAACATTTTTACCACTTGTTGAAGAGGCTTTATTCATTATTTGGAACTCTAGGTTAAGTTTACAGTTTACACATCGTTCGGACCTCGAGAGAGTCGGGCTCTGCGTCTGCGCTCTGCAGCATATTCACAGTAAACAACAGTCAACAGTCCTCTGTCTGTGGTAAAGCAAAAGCAGTGAGTCAAGGGCGTGACGTGTTCATAAATTTAATGTCTTCTCGTAGGGATTGTTCTTTATCGCTTTTATTATTTCCCAGAATAGTCGTATTATACAATTAAACAAACATGTTTCACATATTTTCAGAGTATTCATGCCGAATAAAGCTCAGCGTACGCGAACAGCTAATAACCTCTAAATTCCATTTTTTAAACAAAACTAGCAATATTGCAAATACGTACGCAGATTCAATGTACCTCGTGGTGTTACGTATTTATAATAAAATTCCTACAAAAATAGTCAAACTTGCTTTGACAGTTCCTGTCACTTTACGTTTTGACGTCTATCCATGCGGTTGTTGCGTGTGTGTAAATTGGACTCACGGCTATACACATTTTGCATGACAAAACAATGAAATTTGGGTACTTTTCATAGGCGTTTTTTTATGATAAAATAAAAAAATTCGGGACTTTTTTTATCAGAATGTGTTCATAATTAAGAATATTTCAATTAAAATACAAATTTTACCGAGGTTGACTGCCAAAAAATCGAACTTAAATCGATTATCTGCAAAACTGAACACCCTGTATAAAAATTAATGGCATCGTCGAATTCTACACGCCATCTAGTGCCAGTATACCAAATTTTGTCGCACTAGCTGCAATAGTAGCTGAGATATTCGCACTGAAAGTCTTAGAGGGAACACCCGGTATACGAATTTAAGTTAACGAATAAACCCATAAAATAAAAATTACAGTTATAATCAAGAAATTTTCAGTTTATTTAATAACTTCGTTAAGCCAGATATGACAGACCTACAAAATGATGCCTTGAGGTATCTTAAAAAATAATGGAGATATAAGTCTGGAGGGTTTTAAATAATGGACCCTGTATATTTGTTAATGATGTGGCAATTACTAAGAATTCATTAAAAATACATCTGGATGTTTATCCATTCTCACACAATCGTTACTTGAATAATACTGCAATGTTATTAAAGTCGCAAGGCGTATTATAAATTACAATTACACACTTATGCACAACAGATTTAGAAATATGTTCGTCGTATAAAAAAGTTGTTATTAAATAACAGGCCGTATGGGCGTAACTCATAATAAATAACAAACAGGATATTTTAATTAACTTAACATTCTCGAGTGATTAATTGTTTTTAACAAAAAGATAATTTATAATTGCTATACAGGATGAACTCGAGCTTAGAACAGACCACCTAGGTGTAGTATGTAAGTATTTTGAATGATTTTACTCAGCAGAATAGTTATTTGTGATATAAGGGAATCCCTTCGAACGAAACAAAATCACTTTTAGCACACATATACTATTTTTTCTACAAACACCATTAGAATGACAAATCAACGAATTTCTTACGTTATTAAATTAAAAAAATATCATTTTCAAGCTTAATTTTCCATGGCGTTTAATGTTACTAAGGTAATGAAAGTTTAATGGTTTGCTAGTAAGTAACTTCAAATTTTGTGACAATGAAAATAAATTTCTTCCAACCGAAATCAAGGAAGCTGCTAATAAAGCCGCTTTCGAGTTATTGCCTAGTGAGACGACGTGTGATCTGAAATAGTTTGTGGCAAGTTCAGTGAAAAACCCATTTGGAATACTTTGTAGAAAAGTCCAAAACATCAACAATCGTCAACGCTTTGGTCAAATGACTCCAAGTTGAACATGATGATGAACATAAAGAATCAGGACATAGGCAAATATTGCAAGCTTCTTGCTTTTTTGAAGCGAAACACTAAATTCAAGAATTTTCATAAAATACATAAAGAGTAAATGTACCACGATTCAGTTGGAATCACCATATTTGGTAAAAAGCCTGCCACTATTGCTGAATTTCTAAATTTGCCTGATTCTCACCTTTACACTGGATATTGCTTACGACGATCTTCGGCTAGCTAGATAGAAAACTTGTTACAAGACAAGAAGATCACCACGTGCCTAATTTTGTTCAAAACATGGGCGGATAACATAAACCTTTGATCCCTACCCAGGTACAAGAAATAGTTACTGCTATAGTTACTAATGAGATTGACCATGGAATTACCTACTCATTCAAATTGTAGTTTCTCTAACTGTATATTTAATTAAGTAAATACATATTTCTTCGACTTAAAATTTAATTGTTTTCTATTCTCCCAGCAATGTCAAAAGTAAATCACGTCATTCACTTTTAGCAACAGTGCACTTTAATATTATTATTTATTTGCATACATCTATATAGAAACATTGTAAAACATATTTGTATTATCACGAAACAACAATTCCTGTACATGTCAATAAAAATGATTGATATTTCTTATTACACAAATACTCATTAATAGATATTTAATTGGCAGCTTAACGTTTGAAAAATGCAAATAAATATGCATTTATTTAATCGCAAGCACTATTTCTTTTACGTAATTAATTATATTTCAGTTACATTCAAATCCTTTACTAATGGCCTTAAGAAAAACCTTTTAACTTCAAGTGGTATATAATAATTTTATTAATTTATTGTTCACTCAAAACGTTCCCTACGGTTATCACGACTCCTTAAGCCGCAACAAGAAACTTTTTAATTAACTTTCGAATTCGCTAATTGCCGAGCCTGACTAATACACTGTTTTATATCACTTAAATTTTAATTATGGAGTGCAGTATAGCACTTTTGATGCGGAATTCGCTTAAGTTACAATTAAGCTTAACCTTTATACACTTAGATAACCTGAAATTATTATACATTTCTGCATACAAATTACTAGTCTAAAATTATTAGAAGGCTTAATCGGTGTTGCCTGTTGTTACCTTTTTACCAGCTGTTCAGAGCCTTTGATAGTTCAAATAATGCTTGAATATATTATCTAATTTTGGACTAACTACATCTTTTCTTCAATTTTTTTGTTCGCCTTGCTTTAAGAAAACAATATTAGTGGATTTATATCCTATTAAGTTTCAGCAACATCAGGAGTGCCATAAGGTTCAACTCTAGGGCCTATAGTGTTTATATTATTCATAAATGACATTTCCCACCAAAATCAAAATAATGTGCTATTTTATGTTGATGATTTCAAAATATTTACATAATAACTTCTGCAACTGATTGTGTTCGCTTACAAGAAAATGCCTCTAAAATTCGTGTTAAATAAGAAGCTGCCTCTGAACATTTTTAAACGTAATACCGTTATTTTTACGAGAAAAATGAATCCTATAGTTGGTATATGTATTAGATAGATACTGAAGTGCTTCCCAGATTCTTCCTCATATAAATTATGTTGTAGCTAACGCCAATAAAAACTTAGGTTTCATTATGAGCAACTCAACAAAATTTAGAAGCATTTCAACTTTAATTGTATTATTTCGTACATTTCATTTTCGTCAGATCAAGATTGGAGTGCAATCCACTGTTTGGAGTCCGATTTATGAGTTTTATATTTAAAATTTGGAAGAAGTTCAAGAAGAAGAAAATTTGAAAAATATACTTCATTATATACAATTTAACATACCACCGTTTCAAACTGGTTCTAGGTTTTGTTTTGTTTACTTCTGTAAAGATGTGTTCTGTACATATCAGTATAATTTTGTTATTTTCTATTATAATATTGCTAAAAAATATTATAGCAAAGTAATTGTTATGCATTAAAAATGTTCTTTTATGATTGGTGTTAATACTCTATTAATATTTTAAATGTAATTTAAGCTGTATGTAAATACTGTTGTTTGTAGTAATTTGTTTGTTATTGTTGCTCTATAATTGCAATTATTCTAGGTTTGTTCCTCCAGCAGTTGGAAACGGTTTGAAACTGTCAGAAATATTTGACCAGTTAAGTTGAGAACGAATTACCAGTGAATTTAACGCAAGAAGTAGCCGAAGGCGGATATTTCTGATAGTTTCAAACCGTTTCTAACTGCTGCAGGAACAAACCTTTTGTCATTTTCTTAACCGAAGAAACTTCTTCGTTACTAGAACTATAAAAGAATTTGTCTTTACTCATTCATTACTCGATTTTCATTGTTTTCGAACCGATATTTTCAATTGGTTGCTGCCGCTGCCTACTTTTCTTTCATAACACGGAAGAAATAAAATACCTTACATCAAGCCAGCTACGCATTACTCATGCCTCTGAAAATAATTAGAAATTGTCAATGTTATTAATAGGCAGTGTAAACACGGCGAAGTATACACTAAGCACCTGTCTAAACACAGTAATTGATAAAACACATATAATCCGGTACAACGGGGAGTACAAATGCACACAACGGAATATAAACACAATTAATCATTAAACATAATTTCTACCAAACAATCATTACCACTGTACGTGGTCCGTGGCTGTGGCGATGTTGAAGAACACTATACATACACCCATCAAGCTCCAGAAGCCCCTAGGTTGATGTCTTCGCGGGGCGAGACTTCCAAGGGCAGTCAACCTTGAACTTATTCGTCATGATAATTACAACTGCTTTATACAGGGTGGTCGTAAGTAAAGGCCCATGACACTTGCCTTAATAAAATGTTGATAATAAAAAAGATACAGGGTGTCAAAGTTGCAACACCTGTCCGTGCTTATTTAGATGAGCGGTTCCTGAATCGTTGGATAGGGAGAAGGGGGCCGATTGAGTGGCCAGCCAGATCGCCTGATTTGACACCCCTAGATTATTTCTTGTGGGGATACTTAAAAACCAAAGTATACGTTACTAGACCGGTTAATTTAGAAGATTTAAAAGTAAGAATTCGTCACGAGCTACATCGTATACCTACTGAAGTTATTGATAATGTCCAAAAAGAATTTATTAATCGTCTTGGCTACTATCAGGCAGCCAATGGTGCACAATTTGAACATTTAGTTTAGTCGATTTTTTACATAATCATTATCATTTTCAGTATTGTGATATTTAAATTTTAAAATCTTTAAACATTATTCTATTGAAATTTTTGTTATGTAACAACATAATTTTTCATGATGTATGTATGTAGAATGACACGCTCTTTCAAATGGCATGATCAAAATTGGGGGTTGCTATTTAAAAAAATTGTCGATGACGTCATATCTCGAACAACGATGACGTCATAAATGTGGGTCGTATGTCAAAAAGTGCCTTTTTTAAAAACAAAATCGACGTGCCAGGGGATTTTTTCGAAAACTTCTCAATTTCAAAAATAATGAATTTATTCGTTACTTTTCGAAAGCACTGTATATTGATTTTACTTCGGTACCTTTGAATATTCGCAGATGGCCTAAGATAACATTCTTGTGATTTGCTAAACTCTATATTATTCAGTTATTAAATGTCTAAAATTACTTGTATTTGTAAAAAACACTATTTAAAGAATACGGCGCCCTTAATTTATTAATACTAATTTGACAGCTACATGTATGTATAAATTAATACTGTACCGTTTTTGGTTAAGAAAAAAGCTGTTTTAAATATTCTACACCAAAGCTAGTGTGCCGAATATCAAATATACCTCACTATAGCAGAGTATGCGAGATACATAGATTTCTATACGCATTTGTACAATAAGTATAGAAAATATATTGAAACTACATTGTAAAAGCCACTTTCAATAGTAAAAATGTCATTATTTTATTGGATATTATTATTAAACAACAAATTTAAATTAGAAACAAACTAAACAGGAAACTGTTATGTTATATTATATCTATACAGTGTGGGAGAAAAGTATGGAATAAATTAATTATTTATAAAACAACGCGGTTTCATGAAATTTCCTCGGACCCATCGATTTTGCTTTTTAAAAAGAGTATTTTTTTACACCAACGCATTTCCGACGTTCATTTGTTTTCGCGTGATGACGTCATCGAATACTTTTTTAAATAGAACCCCTATATTTTTCATCCGATTCTTGTAGAGCTTAACTTGTTGAATTCAAAAATATATAATATCAATACTAGATTCCTTCAAAATTCCGAGACAAAAATAATAACCGATCCAAAACACGCTGCAGTTGACAGATGTCAAATCGGATTAGATTTTGTTTAGCTGCCAGAAACAGTTTCTGAGGTGACTTGATTTAATTTGTTGTTTTGCTATCAAAAGACGTAATATTCTAACATGCAATCTATTAAAACAAAATAATAAATTAGGGGTCAAATACGATTGAGGCAACCAAAATTTAATTATTAATTAATTAGTTAACTACTTATTGTTAAATTGTTTTAAAAATGAAGAGTCCTTATTTTGTGATACTGCCGATGAATTCACTATATCCATTTTACTCTCAACCAGCCCATCACAGACACAAATGGGAATATTCACATTTTGTTCAAGCGGAAAGTTGAAGGAATAAAGTGTTGAAATTATACATTTTTGAATTCAGTAAATTAAGCTTTACATTTACAAGAATCCGATAAAAAATATAGGGTTCTATTTAAAAAATATCCGATGACGTCATCACGCGAAAACAAATGAACGCCGGAAATGCGTTGGTATAAAAAAAGAGTTTTTAAAAGCAAAATCGCCGGGTCCGAG
Source organism: Monochamus saltuarius (assembly GCA_025584915.1). Taxonomy (NCBI): domain Eukaryota; kingdom Metazoa; phylum Arthropoda; class Insecta; order Coleoptera; family Cerambycidae; genus Monochamus; species Monochamus saltuarius. Next base: position 19,763,903 of record CM046725.1, read on the forward strand.
GAAATTTCATGAAACTTCGTTGTTTTAGAAATAATGGATTTATTCCATGCTTTTCTTCCACACTGTATACTTAGGTAAGTACGAAATAAATTAAATTAACAGATTTCCTAATTATTGGGAACGGAATTATGTGACAATTCTGTTAATGGATTTACTAAGTCCTTCAACTCTTAATCAGTTTTAAATGGTCTATAGATGAAAAGAAGAAAGCAGTAAAAATTATAATATCGCAACATTTAAATAATAATACTTAAGTTAAGTCCTGGGACAGGCTATATATACAAACAATAGTATTGTTTTTTTAGTGAAAATCACTTCCAAATCGAAATTACAGCATCAAACGAAATCTGATCTCTAGAGACGACGATCTATCCACCGCCCTGCCCTGCCTGCTAAAGTCGCTACCCGCCGAGGTTGAGCCCGGAGAACAGGTATAGGTGGTATGTCGAGGTCAAAGGTGGTGGCCGAGGCTCAATGTACAGCCTCCGGCGTAGGGTCGTAGACCCCGAATTAAATGGTGAAAAAAATACAACGGCAGCCACAACAAAACTAATAAATAAATATGCGCAGGACTCGCAACAAATTAGCTTTATTTAGAATGGCCTGGTCTATGGTGAAGTTATTTAGTCTCCACCAGTAATGGTCAATATTATTGTGCCTATTGTCTAAGGGCTAAGTGGTTGAACAGGAACATGCCACGATCCGCTGGGAACTAGGAATTTAAATTGAGTTTATCCAATTGTAAATGTCCGACTGATGAATGCGATTCCAACCAATAACAGATAATTTGAGAATACCGCTTACAGGTCTATGGCACAGTTGTGTAAATAGGAAAAAATAAAGAAGAAGGAATAGAAGATATACAATGTTTGCGTTAGTGTGTGTGAATAATTAAGCACCAAAAACATTGTTTCATAACTACTACAGGGTGATTAAGAAAAATTTACATCGTTGGGTTACTGTAGTCTAGCCAGGAGATTTCAAATCTCCCATTACTTATCGTATTAACTTTTTTGTGATGCAAGTATTTACATTAGTTTTTCAAATATCAAAAATGGCTTACGTATAGCAAATAGCAGTTGATGGGTATCGTTTTAATTTATGGTGAAGTGAAAATGCTTTAGCATAACGATTTCCCGGAAATCTCCTGACTTTAAATTATTTCGACTTATTTTTGTGGGGATATTTGAAAAATAAAGAATATTGTACTGAAGTGGACACTATAAAGATGTACGTATGTATCATAGCTACTGCCAATAACTTACAAGTTCTAAGAATAAAACGGACAAGACGGGCCAAAAATTTGTTCAGGTATGTCAAACTATTTTAGTAATTAAAACCACAAGTTAATTATATTAATAACAATAGCGGCAAAAGCAGTTGCATTTGTTGCATTAAAATAGTTGTTGTTGTAATGTAAAATGTAATTTATTTCATTCCTTCAGTTTTTTGTACGGTCGCCTTATCAGGTTTTACAGTGGACCAGTTTCCAGCGCTGTGCGGAAATGTATTTTTACATCATTTTTGAACTGCTCATTTTGATTTTATTTTTACAACATTGTATTTGTACATTAATTTGTTTAGATAAGTTTAGGATCAGCCTGTATATATAATCTTTTGTATTATGCTTTGGTAAAGTCAACAGCAATCAAGTTACAGTTATTTTTCTCGTGTTTGCATATTTGAGATGGTAGCAAACAAATTCAAAGCAAATTTTTACCGTAATATTTACATTTAAGACAATTCGGAGCCTCTCACAAATACTTATAATATTTTAGTCACGGACTACATCTCATAAATATTGTTACACCAGAAAAATGAGGAATTGCTAGGAAACATGTTCTTGAGGCGATAAACATCAGCTACCAGACAAGGCTGTGATGGTTCCACAAAAATGGGCGATAAATTATGAGAACCACACGTATACAAGTAGTGGTACAAGGCAGGTACCATTCAAGGCCAAAATAAAATTATTCATTTTAGAGTTAGTAGTGTACTAACTTAGGATTGGCATCACCTTATAGCGTTTTGGTTTTTCATGGGTCTAACAGTGTTTTAAAAATCAATGGATATACATATCACACCCATCGTGGGACAAAGACACATACAAGCCTAAAATAGAAAGACGATAATAATTAATAACGTTGTGATGAACATAACGAATATTTTTCTGGCAATAACTATTTTTAATTAACTGTTTTTCCTTTTTGTCTGTATTAAAAATTACCTTTCAAGTTGCCATTCAGTAACCATCACAAAATAAGTGACCTAAGTGACCAAAAATTATCAAGGTTTTGGTAATTAAATAAAAAACAATTATTAACAAACACCAATTATGTATTAAGTCTCTTCAAAGTTGTATGGAGAAAACATACTAAACATATTAAAAAGGTATAAATTCTATAACTGCAATAGAAGACTCAAATGTTTAAAAATTATCAATGACAAACAATCTCATACTATTTTCAGTCGAAAGTATTTATGACTCCAGAGTACATCCATGAAAACTAACTATAATGTTATTTACACTAAATTAATTAATAAAAGGCCAATAATATTACATTAATCCGATAACAGATGTTGTTGATAAGTTGCGGTTTAATCAAAAAAATTGTGTAACCACAATTAATAAAATGAATAATCAATTCACTTGGAAACTTCCGTATGGCTATTTAATAATGTTTATCTTCGACAGATTAATTTATGTTAGACGGTTTTAAAATGCCTCTTATGTATCCATAAATATTGCATTAAAAATAGGAAAATTAAATTTCAAATTGATACAACGGGAGTACGTACCACTACTACCGAATAAGGTAATGGCATAGCGTGCCGAGCATAATGCAGTAACAATGCATAAATAGCTTTTCCTATATTCTGCTGACTGAAACATTCCATTGTCTGAGCACGAAATAATAAATAAAGAAATAACAGCGATTACTAAAGTGTAATCGAATGTTGAAGAATGTTAATGAGATGAAAAAACCATAAATTATTTATTTTTTAGCTGTATAAGATTTAATATTCAGATATTTAAAATATTTTAATCAAGTAGCTACATATTTATTCAACTACAAAAAGTTTCCTTAATTGGTAGCAATGAATTAATTTCAGTTTAATAATAGATTTAAAATAAAATTGATAGTTTTTAATATCCGTTTAATAACCTAAATTCAGATATTTAATACTGGTGAGTCAATGAACTGAAAAAAAAACATGGTATTTTTCATAAGGAATCTCTAATGAGATGTTTACATCTATGTCACGACATTGGTATTGAAATCGGTGAAAAAGAAAGCTGATTGGTAAGAGAATAGACCATTTTGTATCAAAACTGAATGCTGTTTTGGCGGAAATTAGCATTTGCTAAATATTCAGAATCTGAAGTGGACTAAATACCATGCCCAGCGTTGAATTACACCCACAATAGCTCTTACTGTTAGCTTTGCAGATGTTTTACTGTATTGAAAAGATATTCTAGGAAAATTTTTCAAATAATTTTAATTTATATGTTACTATTTTATAGATACTTTATTCAATTAAAAATAGAGGACACCACCTCAACAAGCAAGCCTGGAAATGCAGATAATCTCAATTCGAATCAGTTAATGATTTTATTATATGTACCAGGTATGTCTTTTTTCGTTAGTAATTTTAGTTAGATTAATGGGGTCATTTAGCATTTTTTCAGTTACATTTTCTGAAAGACTGCAATTTTAGTGCAATCTGAAAAATATTAAAATTTTCTTACGCCTCTAAGGCCTATCTTTAAAATATAGCTACGTATTAAGTCTTATTAGTCTTTTTATTATCGAGTTTATATATTGCTAATTTTGGTTGATGGATATCGTTTAAATTTACGGTGATGCGAAAATGCTTTAGCAGAACGATTTCCCGGTAAACATGTGTCAAATGAAGCTACCTTTACTGCGGTGTGCAGTGAGAGCAAGTGTAGTGCAACGCAAGAAAAATTTGATAACGAATAGTGGAAGGGATGGATGTCCACGGCGTATTGCAGCGGTATGGCGTATCACACACGAGGCTCAATTATATCTGTACCATGTACATCATGTCCAAACATTAATACCAAGGTATTGTACGAGGAGGACCGGTACCATGGCCACCACGATTTTCTGACTAAACTATTTGGACATCTTTTTGCGGGAATATTTAAAAATTAAATGTATTGTACCAGAGTGGATACCTACTATTGATGATTTAAGGAAAAGTATCATAGCTGCTGCCAATAATTTACGAGCTTAAAACGGACAAGAAGCAGATACATTTGTGTTAGTTTGTAAAAATTGGGTAAGACGGACCCAAAACTTTGTTGTAACATCAGGTATGTCAAACTATTTTTTAAATAAAATCCACATATTAATTTTATTAATACCTAATATATTAATAATAGCGGCAAAATCAGTTGAATTTGCTATATGAAATTGGTGTTATAAAATGTTATTTATTTCTTTTCTTGGAAACTTCTTTCCATTTTTTGTTCCGTCGCCGATTGCATTATTTGCCACCCTATCAGGTTTCCAGTGCCGTGCAGAAGTGTATTTTTAAATCATCTTCGAACTGCCCTTTTTAATTTTTCTTTGGTTTTCAATTTACAGCCGCTATTCCACTTTTTTTGAAACTGTGAAGGGCTGTATCTTTTAAGGAATGAACATTTTACTAAGGTCATTTTTATGCCAATGTGATTAGCTGTAGATTCACCGGTACTATTTGTGCCACTTCTTTTGAAAACACCCTGTAGAGAAATAATATGTATGCAATTAATTGACCTATCTCCAAAATCGAATTAAAAAGGCCAATTTTAAAATAATTTTCCACTTAAGTAGAAGAATGCGAGCCATCCATCTAATCAGTCTTAGAGACAATAAAAGGCAGGCATCCGGATCAATTAAAATGGGTATGCAGATAATCGAAATAACGCGACCATAACAAAGCAAATAAAATTACCATTGTTGATCTATCTAATAAATATACAAGGCTGGCAATTACGTGAGATAAATCGATGGGAATCAGATAAGCAACGTAACAGCCAACAAATCAGTGTTATCAAGATGATGGATGATGAAAAACGAGAACCATATAATTATACAAAATAAAACCTGAAAAAGTCCGGAGGAACTGGTTCCCTCCCACTCCGGACTCGGCACGATTGCAGGTCAACGGTCATGAAATTATTATTTTCCCATAATATCTCCCTTCATACATAACAATTATGAGATATTACAAACATTCTGAGGAATGTTATTACGATTTTTTCAGCGCCCAGCTTTTTCAAGCAGGTTCTCTACAAAAATCAACACATGTAACAGTAATGATGTAAGCCACACACATTAAGTTTATCAACATGGCAACAACCATGCGAAGTAATAATCCTGATGGTATTTCAACGATACCTAACAATAATAATGTTTTATTATTCCAACATGATTAAATCCAATTACAGGAATATGTACTACAGAGTAATAAGTAGGCAATAAAATACTTAAAAAATACATTTTAAAAACAACTTATTCTAAGCGAGACACAAGTCATTTAAACTCATTAAAAATACATCGCACATCAAACATATTGGAGATTTAGCCAACATATAAGTCCTAGAAGTACCAAAGTAAAATAAAGTTTGCTGTCTTGAGTTACCACGTGAGTCTCAAAATGAGTGAAGTCATTTAAACTCAGTAAAAATACATCGCACATCAAACATATTGGAGATGTAGCCAACATATAAGTCCTAGAAGTACCAAGTAAAATAAAGTTTGCTGTCTTGAGTTACCACGTGAGTCTCAAAATGAGACTTTACTCAACAACACCGAATAGTCAATTTTATTATTAAGAATATTATACAAATAACGAATTAATGAGACATTACGACGTATTTCCAATGCATCCATATCAAAACGATTCAGAAGATCACTATGATTAAAATCTTGCGGGGGATAAACAAAAGCTAAATACTAAATAAAAAACGTCTTTGAACGGACTTCAACATTTGGCGATGTATATTATAAATGGAATGTTTTACATTTAGAAATATCAAGGGACACACAATTTAACTCACACGACAACATACGATCCATACAGAGATCACAATCTGAAACAGAATTTATTGAAGGGAATAATTTAAAGTCATCGGCAAAAAGCAATTTTTCCGAAGAAACAATATATGGGAGAACATTGATAAAGAGTAAAAACAAAAGTGGTTCTAAATTAGAGCCTTGCGGTACGCCTGACGAACACGAAGAAAAAGAACGAGAAGTAAATTTTTGATATCTGACCATAAATTGCCTACTTACTAAATATGGTTTCAATAGAGTTATCAACGAATCTGAAGAATTAAAATCATGCAATTTCGCTAGTAATAAATGGTGGTTTATATGATCGAAGGTTTTTTGGAAATCCGTAAATATTACGTCCAGTTGCCCTCCGCCATCAAAAGCTTCAGAAATAAAGAGAAAAAAAATCGATAGATCTTCTCTGTACAAATCCATGTTGGTGTGAGGATATCAATTGCTTAGTAAGATGCAAGATGGATTCAAAGACATTAACGATGAGCCCTTTTTCTTTTGAATAAAATTCCAAAATTTTTTAAGAGAATTTTTAGTATAACTTATAAATGATGTATAGGCTTCATTTTCTAAACCTTTCGTACGCATAAGTCTTAACACGAATATAAGATTTTTTTCTCATATATTTTCAGGTATTAATAATATTGTGTGAAACTAACTACTCAGTGGACAAAAGCCCCAACCTGCGTTGAATTACACCCACAATATCTACCCATATATTCCTTATTATTAGCTTTTGTAACATTTTTTACTGTTTAAGAAAGGTATTTTAAGCTAATATGTATCAAATCTCCTACAATTCCTATCAATGAAGTCATATGTATGTTCTCCGATACCAAACATCTAGGTATGCTAATGAACATCCACAGACAAAACTCTATTCAATAATTATCTAAAAAATTTAATATATTTACTAACCTCTGGAGTGGGAACTCGAAATTCAACCACAATAATTGAGATCTCACTTATTTCTGCGTTTTATTTTGGTATCAGAGAACATACATATGACTTCATTGATAGGAATTGTAGGAGATTTGATACATATTAGCTTAAAATACCTTTCTTAAACAGTAAAAAATGTTACAAAAGCTAATAATAAGGAATATATGGGTAGATATTGTGGGTGTAATTCAACGCAGGTTGGGGCTTTTGTCCACTGAGTAGTTAGTTTCACACAATATTGTTAATACCTGAAAATATATGAGAAAAAACTATACATAAAAGGTAAATTTTTATTAATTTTTATTTATTTTAGTAGGTTGTTATGATATTCATTGACAGTTAATCAGTTTGACGTTGTCGATATTTCATTTTGACATTCAATTTCAAATAATTTTAATTTATTGGTATAATCATCTTTATAGTTAGATATTTGACTCAAGTTAAAGGAGGCCACCTGATGAAGCGATCCAAAATAAAACGCAGAAATAAGTGAGATCTCAATTATTGTGGTTGAATTTCGAGTTCCCACTCCAGAGGTTAGTAAATATATTAAATTTTTAGATAATTATTGAATAGAGTTTTGTCTGTGGATGTTCATTAGCATACCTAGATGTTTGGTATCAGAGAACATACATATGACTTCATTGATAGGAATTGTAGGAGATTTGATACATATTAGCTTAAAATACCTTTCTTAAACAGTAAAAACGAATATAAGATGTTAACGAATACTTAGGCACAGCTACGTCAAACAGACCATATAAGTAATTTGTAAGTAAATTTTAAACGTATCTCCTCCACACTAGCAATACCATAAAGAAAAGTCCAATCAGCTTGACAAATGAGATCGTAACAAGTAAAACCTACAATAAAATGACAGATATTGTATAATGCAAAGAAACATAATTATTGGTGGCATATCTGGATACTACTTTCTAAGCATATTGACATATAAAAAATGGTAACAGGTTTTAATAATAGCACCGTTAGAATTTTAGAAAGTAGACTAGTTAATAACTAGGTTCACAAGTTTTCTTGAAACTTTTATGTGCAGGAAAAAACACGAATAAACTATAATAAATTGAAACCATTATACAAATATTTTTCAACAATTTACTTACTGTATAATATATTCAAACATAAGCAAATTAACAGCTACAAGCTCTTACAAATGTATTACTGTATATTTAATTTAATAATTTCTACAGTTCTTTTCTCCTGTATATTACTTCTCAACTAAAAATGAAAATTAATTCAAACATACGTCCCTAATCTTAAAATTTCTTTAATAAATATTCATACTAAACTGACAACTTCATTTAAAATAAATTACAATCTCCGATGGAGCTCACAGGCTATTTGTAAGAATTAATGGAATTTCTGTGTAATATAATTTGTTTTAAATAACGGTTACAAAAATTTACCACGTATTACATATAAAACATCTCTAGAAGCCAATCATTTAACAGTTACTACTATACTGTAACACGCTATATTTCGCCACAAATCATATATTTCTCAGAAAACATTACTCTGCTGTCACAGAAAGAGAATTTGCATTATTTATGGGTATAGAAAGCAATATGGTTCGCCATACAATCGGGATCACAGTTAGAAAAAGATGAATTAAGAGAATACTTAATGGTGGAATTCAGTATTTATTGACTTAAGTATGATTTAAACGGATTAGACTTAATTTTCCATTACATTAAAAACATGTTATACAAACAAGTAAAAAAAAATAGTTTCCACGGGTTCGCTTTAGCCTCACTTCTGAGTTACACAGAGTTAACTATTACTAAGTACAAACATTTTTACCACGTGCTCAGTAGATAATAAAAACATTATTTGGAAAATACGGAAAATCAGCGTCTATGATCGTCCGGGAGGGCTTACATCTATCAACTGTCAACTACCAAGCGGTTGTTTTTAACAGCGCAAATGTATAAAAGACGAAAATTAACATTATTATTAATAATAATAATACCCGGCAGATAAAAGTTAATCCGGTTAGCTGTAGTATTTTGAATTTGTTTTTTGTTCTAAGCTACCAAAACTATATTTTCACTCATAACAAGTCCGTCAGGATTACCCACTAACAACAAAACACATACTCCGCGTACAGCTAAATAAAATGCCCATTTATTCTAAAAAATCCAAATGCACCTTCTGCAGTTTTTAATTATACAATATTGTCGGATAACCGCAGTTCCGTTGGATTTGCCCCTCCAGAAAAACACAGCACATAGAATAAGGCTAACTATATTATAGGAAAATATCTGTACCTGACACCAATTCCTTTATTTAGTTACTATAAAAAGTAACAATACTGAAAAAAATCACTGAAACCTGACGGAAAACAGAAAATTACAATGTAAACACACAGGGATTTAATCATGTCAGCAAATTTTGCATTGAATTGAAAAATCGCTTTATAAATAAGTTTATTTAATTTTTTTGAAAGGCGTTTCCGTTAATTCCTAATTGTCTGTGTCATTTTTAAAAATATTTGACCTTAATCATAGTTAACACTGTAGAGTGCACTTTTTTCGATTTTGCAATACATTTATGAAACGACTCTAATAATAAACTCAGAAATGCTATATATCTACACATTTTAGCACTGTTGTAGAAACCTTTACTAGAGGTGTAGGTAAATACTGAAAAATTCACGCTACTGACTTTTTGCGTTTTGATGTACAGTTCGATAAAAATTAAACACGTAATAAAAGTATTATTTTTAGATAGTTGAAGACTTGTTAATATATTCATCATTGTTTAACCTGACCTTTCCGAATGCGATGTATGATTTCACATATTTAAAAAAACCAAATGTTTAACTACTGCTTATGACAACGTCACCACTTTAAATTTATGCTTATTATAACAAACAAGAACTAGCCAATTAAATTAAACTGGCAATTTAGAGAAAATGAAGGATAAAGAATTGTTTTACTGCTTCTACAAATATGTTTCAATTAAAATATATAACGTAATCATTAAAAACAAAATTGCTGTATACAAATAAACATGAACCTCATTTAATCATTGTTGATGTAAATAGAACAAAAAATAAGGTTCGAGCATTAATGTGTACAGAAATTTGTTTGTATTGTGTGTCATACAATGGCAAGGTTGATTATTTACGACGAAAATGTTCAGGCATAACTTCATCTCGAACAAAATCTGTATTTAAGTTGAAACCTCTGTTTGATGCAAAATTAATTTGTCGTTTACAAGTGTTTTTCTTCGGCAACATTCTTTCGCAACACAACGTCTCGCTTTATTAGCCTCGTTTAAAATTAACTAGACCTCTTTTGTTGTAGCTTACATTTCAGATCTTTATCAATAAATAACGTGGATTCCTTTGTAGCCATTCTCCCTTTTAAGGTAGCAGCTGAAAGATGAAATTTTTTCAGAACAGGGGAACGAGTTATGCCTCTACAAATGCTGGAACTTTTAACGTTCGCTTCAGGACTTTAAATTATAATACATTTAAATGACGTCTAACTATGAATTATTTATGCGTTCTGTTTTATAGTACCCTGAATCCTATTGTGTTGTCTTAATGCAACAAGACCGACGAAAGGTTGTCCGAGATTTATTTCTTCAGGATCTTGAGTTTGTGGCTGCAAATGTATGGACGCCATTTTTGAGTTGTGAAGCGATTCATTTTTATAAGGTACGTTGAACAAAGAAGTTCTAAATATACAGTGCGTCCATAAAATAACACATGAATTCATTATTAGCTAAATAAACAATATTATTAAAAATTCCCGAAACAGATCGGTTTTTGATTTTAATTTACTGTTTTTTCAAATAATAATTTAATTTAATCACCGGTTTTTTAAATAGAGCACCCCATTTCCGGATTTCCCTTGCTGAGCTAATTCCAAAAATGTATCACAAGTTGCTTCAAATTGGTACAGGGTGGGCAACAATACCAAAATTACAAGTTATTTTCAAATGAATAAATGTACACTTTAATGAAATTATGTACTGTTATTACAACTACTTTGATAAACTACTAAAAGAGACCCAAAATACGTTTAATAGTGATCTTACCTCTCAGCCCATGAATTGGCTGAAGACGACGTTGACCAAAGAACTGAATTCTGCGCATATATGATGCACCTAAAATAATCGAAATAAGAATTTCATTGTTAACGTTTTATTTTCCGTTAAGGCAAAGCTTTATTTGAACGGTCATGTTCATCGGCAAAACACCCGTTATTGGTCTCAGGAAAATCCACATTGGATATTTTTCCCCTGAAAATTTGACAGGAGTATCTGAATTTAGTAACCTATAACTTTCTATTAAATTTATAAACACCTTTGGTATTGTTGCCCACTTTGTACGAATTTGAAGCAACTTGAGATACATCTTTGGAATCAGCTCTGCAAGGGAAATCCGGAAATGGAGAAAAAAATGGGCTGTTCCATTTAAAAAAATCGGTGATGACGTCATTACTCAAGGTATATTGTATATTAATTATTATTTGAAGAAAACAGTAAATTAAATTCAAAAATCGATCTGTTTCGGGAATTCTTAATAATATTGTTTATTTAGCTAATAATGAATTTATGCGGTACTAATTAAAGTATCATACGTGACAAAGATTTTATTTTAATATTTTTTCCTATTTTACTTCTTTCGACGAAAGTAAAAAATGATTAAATTTTTAGCTGTTTTCATTTTTTTTTTGGTGTTTGCATAGGTTGTACTTTGATAATGTAGCATTCTGCTTTGTAAGTGTTGCGAAGCTTATTGCACACGACATTCTTTTAAGAGTCTAGAGCCTAGAGTATGTAGATTTGGGCAGACTTTCCAGCTTAGTGAGTCCACGCTTGGTAACAATACTATGGTACGTAAGGATCTGCTAGTCCTTCTAGACATTTCTCTCACCGACAAGCCTGCTTTGGCGTAACACAACAATCCACCCCCTTTCTAAGCCACTAAACTGGGCAATCTACCCAAATCTAAGTACTCTAAACATAATAAGATGGAAAAGAATGTCGTTTGCAGCAAGTTTCATACTTACAACACAAATTTGAACAGAAATTTTTAAAACAGGATGCTACGTTATCAAAGTACGATCTATGCAAACTACAAAAAAACTTAACAGATAAACTTAATCATTCAATTAATCATTTTTACAGCCTTTCTAAGTCAAAATTTGTAATAGTATTCGGAACGCCAAACTGACGCCAAAGAAACTACTTTTGAGCAGTCTACGACCTAAGACAACACCGTCACCATTAATATTCAGAAATAAACCGTTTGTATAACACAGATATAAATAAATACTGTTTTTAACACATTGTCAAATATTAGATTATATCGTAGAAATAAAGCAGGACATCCAACAAATTAAAAATCATTTATGTCGTCTTGATGTAGATGTAATCGAATTTTGAATAAGTTAATTTGGAAAGGTTTTAGAAATTATATAGTATATATTTGTTCATATTTAACATTTTTGTGTAGGCGTTTATTTACTTAATATTTCTCTTGAGATTCCTAAATTAAATAACTGAAAAATATTTTGTAAAAGACATAAAAGAGACCTTGAAGTAATTTTTAAATACCAAGGTTTCATATTTCGTAAAAGTGTGTTCATTTTTGAAGTTTATTTAGAGTATTTTTAATTTGACCTAAACCATTTTAGCATAGCATTAGTGAACAAATTTAATTTGTGCAATAGAGAAGGACTGTCAATTTTATTGTTCATTAAGTTATAAGTAAAAGAAATTGCAGAACAATTTCTTCTCAGCAATAATGACTGTAACTGGATATATCCCATTCATTTTAAATGAAACAAGCTTTAGGAATGTCCGCTGTACGGATTCAATTTCATGAATAGAATTTTGGTATATAGGGTACCAGATAATTGATCCATATTCTAATATACTTCTCATGAGCGAAACATATAACAATTTCATTGAGGCAACATCCGAGAAATCACTAGTATTTCTAATAAAAAATTCTAACGTTCTGGATGTCAAAGCTGTTATATTACTGATATGATTAGCAAACTTAATTTTGGAATCAATCAATATACTTAAATCTTTATAAGAAGAGCTCAACGCTCAATTGATGTGTCATTAATTTGATAATAATTATAAGTTATAATAGCTTCCTTTTCTGTCTATGAGATTAATTTACATTTGGATATGTTCAATATTAATAAATTTATTTTATTTAAATCTTCTTAAAGGATTAAGCAATCATCCTCAGATGCAATGTTACAAAATATCTTCAAATCATCTGCAATAACAGTTTCTAAAAATAGAAGGGGTTCTAAATTCGAACCTTGCGGAACTCCTGACCTGACACTATACATTTTAGACTTATAACCCCCATATTCCACAAACTGAAGTTTGTCAAGCAAACACGATTTTAATATGTTGAAGTTTTGACATAACAAGTACTTAGTGAGTACCTACTGTATATTAGTGTAAACAACATCTACTCGTCTATGTGAATTTAATGCTTCTGATATAAACTGTGTAATACAAGATAAGTTAGTGATGGTTGATTATGAATAAATCCATGATGAGTTTTAAAAGAAATAGTATAGGAAGACTAGTTGCCAGGTAATTAGCAGTCCTACAATTTTTTAACGAGACCTTGTCCAACTCGAATGTATCGAAACCTCTTATTTATGATACCGTCGATAGACCCATCTAAGCCAAAGCCGCGACATTCGAGAGGCCGCAAAGGATTAGGCCGTGAGCCGCCGCCCCTGCGGCGTGCTTCGGCGGCACGCGACCGCTGTCCGCCTCCGCAGCCGTCCCCCCCGCCCCGCGCCGTAACAGGTGTCGGGCCCGATTTTGCGGAGCGGTCTCTACGCCGACGGCACGACCGTGATCTCCGCTACTATACGAGTATGCCTACGCCGAGAAAAATTATGGCCAATTTTATGGGAATCTTCGCTGATACTCGCAACGTCTCTATTAAGAGACGATAAATTACTGTTCGTTCGATTCCTTTACGTTTACAACAGACGTCGATAAATAATTAAATTGTACATGTAAGTATGTAACGTGAGCATTACACAATATTTATAAAAGATGAATGCCGAAGACTATTTCCACACCTTCATATAAATGAGGACGATATTTCATTAGATGTCGTATTGCAGGAGAACTGACGATTTATAAAAATTGAAAGGCGTTGAATAATTTACTTTTATTACTTATAAAATCAATCTTCATTATATGACTAAGGCAAGATAATAAGACTACAAATTGTAAATATACATCGATAAATTTGTTATTTTGGTGCGCGGTAGATTGATGGAAAACAGCGTCGAAGGACAAGAAATCTTGTAAAATTTCAAAATTTTTGTAAAACAAGACAAGATGTGCGAATCCACTTAGTTAAATATTATTTTGTCATATATGTACTGCTGAATGAATAACACCCTGTATAGAATATTGTATACGCATTAGCTAGAGGGGCGACTGGAGACGAAGCAATAATAAACACGGGAACGCGGGGCGAGATTCAATGGGTAGTTGATTGGGTTTGAAGAGTTCGGCAGGTTGGCTGGAAGACAGTGAATGGTGATAAGTGGTGCATCTGTTCTAATTTTACATATCAGTAACATGTTTTAGTATATTGTATTTAAAGATTGAATGTCATTGTGTTGCTTTTATTATTGTCTTGTCTGTTCAATATTTTATTACAGTTTCATTATATTTTATTATAATTTTGAGGTAAGACAGTACTTGTTGATTTATTGTTGAAATTATATGTATAACTTTAGTTTGAGTCGAAGTTATCCTGTTGTAAATGGTTATTGTTGTTAGTATTAATCATCTACGACTACTACTTTATTACTTGAATTACTGGTTTGTTTGTCAGATGTTTATAAGAGCCTTGGTGATTCTATTAATATTTTGACCCGTGACTAGACAAACAACCGATAAAACATATGATGTATGAGATATGATTTGAGATTTTTGTTCAACCCCTCAACTACTAGCTGGGTAGTCTCACATATGGGACCTCAGTACCTTCTGACGCAAGTCGGCTAACTAACCAAAACACTCTTCAGTTTTATATGTAGAATTATGATTATATTACCGTGTATTCAACTGTACTGTATATATGATACTCGTCATATTACCATATTTCATTCTGACGGCATAAAAAGTATTCTGCATTCTATTTTATCTCGAATATTTAACGAATTCGCGAAAATTTAGCGTACATACATTTTAATTATTTACGAATACCTTCAGTTATTCGCCGTCTTGAAACAACTGTGAGGCATCAGGATATTCAATAAATAATGCAGTAAATGATATTTTTATTTGCGACAATTTTTTCCCCAGGACATAGGACACATGGTTTATAAACATTCATTATCTCTTTGTGTAACTGTAAAATCTTGCTTCTTGTAAAATATTAACGGATATTTAATATTAAGGAACTAAATTATCTACCCACGAACAATAACGTCTCCGTTGGCTGATATAAATATATCTTTATCTTTTCAATAACCATAATTTTCTATAAGCGAGTCAATAACTCACGAAATTAATATTTGCCTTCTACAGATCTAAATTTGGTGTAATAATATAACCGTTAAAAGGCATTGTAAGATAATCGCAGAAATTAATCTTTATTGATGGAGTTTAACTATTGTGCGCTCCTTATCTCGCCTTGCACGAGCCCCAGAAAGGAAAGGGACGGGAGAGGCACACTAACCGACGCTTTATTGGAGATTTTCGACAAAACTCCCGGCTCCGATAGGAATTGTACGTAAAGAGCCCCTTTATTTATGCATTACACGTACTAGAGATATATTTTCACTTCATATAGTCGATCGGAACAGACAATGAATTTTAATGGCGGCATTAACGCCGAAACTCTAAAAATAAAAATCGCCAAGTAACGTAAAAGGTTTTTTTTGTTTTATTCGCGGGAATATCATTAGAGATTCGATTCTTTTTACCTGTGGAACACGTCCGGAGCTGAGCTATTCGTTTTTATTACTATCAAGTGCGTTATTCCAAGTAAGTCTTTCTTCAATCAGTTTCTCCTTCATAAGGGGTCAGCAACGATTTATTACTAGGCTGTGAATTGGAATTATTGTTTGATAATTTACGAGTATATAAATAGGATTGGACATTGATATTAATCGTTTTATCCACGTTTGGCAGCTCAGTAATAGTTATTAATTATACCCCTATTTTTTTTTATTAATTTAGTTCATGGTAATAAATTATACAGACGGACATGTGATAATTTTATTATACGTCTTCCAACACTGCTTATACCCCGCTACTATAACTTATTTAATTTAATAAGAAATATCTTTGGTGTACCTTCAAGAATGAATTTTTTTATCTTATCTTCTTTTAGGATCGGTCAGCCGGTAGACCGTATATAAGCTATATTCGTGGAGACGATTGGCACCCACTCTGCGGGTATGGTAGGGTGGAAGAATGTTGGCTTGGGTCAATGTGAGATACTGATACCGGTTGACATTTGACTGCCCCCCTAATGAGGTTTTTCAGGTTTCCCTCATTCCTGCACTGAATGGTGGTTAGGGTCTACCAACGTAAGTCGTTCCTGGGCGCAAATGCGGCCTGCTTAATAATAATATGCCGCCCTCTCTCCCGCACAAGTCTTCGACTTCTGGGTTAATCCTCGTGATTAGAATGAGGGGAGATATTATTATTATTTTATGATCAGAAGAACTAGGCGTGAAATCTTGGTAAAGCTAAAAGATATAAAACTTCAGTCAAAAACTATACAACAAATTGAAGATGAAAAAATGTATTTCTTCCTTGTTTATTTCGTGAGGTGATCCACCAAACAATCCCATATCATTTCTGCCAATTCTAGCTTGAAAGCAGATGTGATTATGTACAAACACAAAAAAGTGCTAAATCGTGTCTTCCTTATTAATTCCTTCTCTGGTCTTTAAGATGGTTTTATCAAGAAACCAACCAACCTCACAATACAAGTCTACAAATATTATGTTAAATCATAAAATATATAGAACACTAGAAGTCTTTACATTACTCAGATTATGGAGAAGTTTAGAAATTAGCCATCTAGGAAAAACTGAATCTAAGCTGTTGGTTATACTGCATTTTAATCTCAGCGTACAATTAAAACCAAAACGGAATGTTTGTAATTGGACCATAAAAACATGTTTCTACGAATTGGACGTAAAATTTTCCTATTTTGAAATTCTCGCCCATCAGCAACCAACTCATAAAAGCTTACTGCAATATTACCAGACTCGCGTTTTCTCCATAGGTTAACTATTTTCTGTACCTCTTTTAACGTTCTATATATTATACGATTTCTATGATAGCTATCATAGAAATCAACATTCCTGTTAAAATTTCTGAAATATACCTGATGGTGTTAATGAGTTATTTTCTTCATATTTGTCGGAATATCGACTGACATTCCCGTTAAAACTCCTGAAATTTCTGAACCTGATGGTGTTCATGAATTCTTTTATGCAAGGAGTTTGTCAACATTTTCTTCATATTTGTCGGAATATCGACTGATTGTGTAGATTCTTTTTTCGCTCACATTCGTCTGCCATTTCAATGTCTTCCAACCTGGAGAATAACTTTAAAAGAAGTATCATCTACAATTGCTCCATATTGTTGATTACATGTTTGTTTTAGATACTTTGGTTCCAAGCAAATTAGAAATACAGTCGAGATTATCAAGTAAGTGCTAAAACTTTCCATATTGAAAAGTTTTTTTCGTTCTTTGGCTTACATACACCTGTGGACTGTACATTTCACGAGATAATATCAATGCACTAACATTTTTTGAAATTGTCGGATTTGCTCATAAGACCTAATACAACCTGCATCAAATCACAATTTTATTACCAAATATACAATGATTGAGGATGAATAACGAACAAAATGATCGCATATAGGCGACATAAGGTAAAAACCGTGTGTAACAAGTGAACGACCAGGCTGAAATCCGATAGACCGTGGTCAGTAACGCGGTGGTGGAAAGCTGGACCACCCGCCCGACCGCAGATGGGCAGCGGCGACGGCGACATCAGTGCATGTGCCGCCGCTTAGTCCACCTCATTGGAGCTATAATCAAATCGGACCCTGTGCCAAGTTGCTCCATCTGTCACGTATTCGGTTACGGCTGAACGCCGACTTGCCCCTTACCACCGCAAGTCGCAAGAAAAACTTGGCTCGTAGAATATCTCTTACAATGAGGTCCCCACAAAATAGCACAAAATAGTAATTATAGCATCAAAATAATGCTATGGCTACTAAATTATAGTGGCCTTGTTCTTTCTCATTTGTGCTGTTGGGCAGGGGCAACACAGTCCAATTTTTCTATCATGTTTATCCTTATACAATGACTATGAAATCTAAAGCAAACGGTAAAATTAGTCTTCTACCGTTCGCTGTGACACAAACCAGGTCCCGTCATTTTGCTGTTTCAAACTTGTTTCATAGAATGGTTTGTCAATGCAATTTTGAGTAAAAATAAACGTTTTTCTGTTGTAATTGTTATATTACTATTTTTGTTTTGCAACTGATAAGATCATTACATAATAACTATATTACAGTAGGTTTATAGGTTGATATTTACAGAACTGTTTCTTATCATTTAAAAAAAACATGGACAACAAACAATTAATTATTCTTTAAGCATCTATGATCTGTTCTTGAGAACGGGATACGCGGTGGACTTGGGCACGCCCTTAGGTAGAACATCATTCTAATATTCTTGTACTATGAGGCCTAAATGGCCGACGCTATATGACAATTGTTCTTAAAACAGTAACTATGCAAATTGTTTGTATTTGTTAAATTAGATTTAATAGCGATGTTTATGAAATCAATGTTATCTACATGCCCAGTTATAGCAAAGGATTCAGTTTCTTAATTACTACTATTATGAGTAATTTAGAAAAAAAAATTTAAACAAATTTGTTTACCATATTTTCTACAGGCCCCATTCAGATTGCATGGGAACACATCTTAGCAGAATTAGTGGGCATAAGCGAACATGATATAAAGCCAAGTGGTGGAAACGGTTTTTGCCCACATAGTTCTCTATTTCGCTTCTTCGAGCCACTAATAGCTCAGATTGCTTTATGGCTTGTTATAGTCGTGTTCTGCATTAAAAGGGCCATAAAGCTTCATGTTAATGATCAGATGATAGTGGCCCTGATACTGCTTTCCTACTAAGAAAATAGTCCGACATAACAGAAAGTATCCTTTACAGACGGACACATCATCTGGTCGATCGAAATTGCAATATTCTTCATTTGAATGAAATATTTGCAGATAATTTTATTTCTACTATAAATAAGTACACTGAAAAAAACCCTCCAACAAAAATTTTTCAGATTTTGCTGCTATAATTGAATTATTTATCTGTCTTCTATTTTATACAAGTTCTTTGCTGAGGCAACTGTATTTTTCCCTTGCCACTAGTGAATTTTTTTCTTAGTGTACCTACATTTGAATATCACGTTAGTTATGTATACTGTACTCTTGGCAGATTTCTGATCTAGCATACACATTTGTTTTTGATTTAGACGAAATGCTTTTCATACAACCGTGTCCATGAAAATAACCTAGCATTCAATTGGGTTATTTTATTGTATATAATTTTGCTACTGGATAATTTTTACAGTATTACTGTTTTATTTTAAGAAAGCATTACGAAATGTATGTTAACCACTTGGCAGCGATCCAAGTCAAAATTTATATTTATGTCTTATTAAAACTGAGTTATAATAAAAATAGTTATGATGAAAGACTGATCTAGTTACATTCAAGTGTACGATATACTACATTAAAGAAGACAAATATGTTTATATGTTAACTACGCAATAACGACAGAAAGAGCTTGGGTCATAAACAATCGAAATACATATACAGGTTGTCCCGAAATTAATGGGACACAGAGTAAGAGTAGATTCCTTACATTAAAATAATGCGATTAAGCCAAACTTATCTTGGTCCATTTGTGGCTAAAAAAAGTTACAGGGCGTTAAAGTTAAAATTTTGAAATATATTTTTTAAATAGTACACAAGGGTCAGATTCTGTCTATACAACAAGTTGTTAGAGGTTGTCTAAATATGTGAGGTTACATTAAACGAGTCTATTCATAATTGGAATTGAAAGGTGTTATATGAAAAAGCTAGATCTTTAGATATCGTCATGTACCATTTAACTAACACAACATGCATGACACGATTATTGGCTGATGTACTGCATTTAGCATTCCTTAAAAACAACCACAAATCATTCTAGAGCTTGTCATTGGCCACCCGTGTGCAGTCAACAGCTGGCGACTGAATTAAAAAAAAAAAACGAATTTTGTTTGTGCAATCATATTTAGACAAGTCTAGTTACATTGTCATTAAGTACCTATGCAAATATCACGTCGTTTGGCATTTATCACCTTAATGAGTATTCACTAAAGCAAAGGTTGAGCATTGACCCATGAGTATTAAACTGTTTAAGAATTTCTAAAACAAATATTTATGGATTAGTAATTCTACAAATGTTAGTAAGACAAAAAAGAAAGAATCACTTGTCGATCAATCTCTACAAGCATCTGTGCAAGCACTTATCACAAGAATAAATAAATATTTATTTATTTTAGTGTGCTTATAACCGCTGCATCCAGGACCGTACTAGAGATATTTCTTGGATTCAAAATTTGGAATATAATTTACATAAAAATATGTAAAGATAGGACTTTTTCATACAGACTTTTTATTCCAGATATTTTAATTCCAAATTAAGTGTGATTTCCTTAATAAGCAAATAACAATTAGTTGATTTGCAATTACTTTTGTTTTAAAGTAAAATATGAGAAAACTCAATTCGAAACAATCGAAAAATTTTCCTCAAACTTTCATTTACAAGTATGTGGAAATGAACATACAATTTTCAGCTTTTTAAAAGCTGACCTGACCTTCCGAATTTATACACTCCCTTGAAAATTATAAAACTAGACAATTAGGTTGTCTCATTATGTGAATACGTTTCATAAAAACGGCAATAAATTCAACAACGCCGGCCATTCGCATGCGTATATTAATAAATAACCTGAGTGGCATGTCCAATTGTCGCTGAATACCATCCATTTTTATTATGTTTCCAGTGATAACGCCCGAACAGACACATGCACGCATGTTTACCAGGATTTATTTTGATTTCATAAACCATTATCAAAGGAAAAGAATCGTACAGCAATATGTTGTGTTGTGCAGCACAATTAATACCAGTTAACTGTGGCCATTAATCACTGCTAAAGAAACTCAAATTGAACACGGTATACGCTGTATATGCCCCGAGAGTAGTTATTTTGTGTTCGTGCCAAACCATAATAAAATATTTTAATGCACCTCCGATCTTTTATTTTACTGTGAGATCTTTGTTTCTGATACAGGTCTATTAATAGCCCTGTTATGTAAATTAATAACAAAAAACGGTATGAATAGCAAGCAGCTTTCATACGTGTTGGTGTTGTTGCTGGTGCTCTGGATATCTGGGTTGAATACACAAAAAGTATAGACACATTTTACACACTCATTAAAAATTTAAAAATACCAATACTCATTGTCAGTAGTCTGCAGCATTTCGTTGGCATTCATCGCATTAACAATACAGGAAGATTCTAAAAATGGGATATCAATTTTAACTGATGACATAGGGCATTATAATAAATCACTTTACAAAATATCGCCCTAATAACCAAAATATATGTTAATTTAAAGTTAAGGAACCCTCTATTTCACGATACGTCATCGATAAGTTGTGCCCACGTCTTTGTTGAATGTCCCTCTTCCTTTATAACCTTACTACACCAATGTAACACGTACGTAAACAAATCGTGTTACTGTTATTATTTTTGGTATTTTGTAGTGTGTGCGTAGTATCATTTTGTGTCAAACGCAATTTGTTGACGCAGTGATATAACAGTGACAAAAGTGTATTGATAACAATGACCTGTGGATACATTATTAGTGTATGCACACGAAATGCACAGAAAATACGAAAATAGGTGTTATTTATGGATTATTTAACATTTTGTTGAGCTATTTTTGCATATCACTTGTTCTTCGAATAAGTAGACGTATACTAAAATTACTACCCGCTTTCAAAATTATTCTGTATATAATCAGGTATTGCAATATTACAGTCTAAACCAGTACAATAGGTTTTCAACATTTAGATCCTTTCAATCAGCTTCAGTCCTTAAGTGTGCAGAAAATACGTAGTAGTTTAATAGGTAGCTGTTTCTTTATTTGTTAGTTAAGTAATAAACAATAATTGGTATGATTACATTTATATTAAGTAGTATTAATTTCGATAAAATCCTCGAAATCAAATTTGTGCAACACATTTTCAAAAATTTCAGAAATAGAGAACATCATATATATCAAAGAAAACCATATGTATATATATTATATGCTGAAAAATGAATGAAATTTTGAGTCGACAATTACATGACATTTAAGAAAATGTGGCAGTTTGTAAAAATTCCTCATGACTTTTTACGTGTTACATTTAGATATATAATTTTTGGTGCCTCTCTAAGATACCACTGTGTTCCATTGTTTGGTTATTTTTTATATCTCAATAAGCAAAAACTTTTTTCCAAGTAGAACACCCTGTATTGTTTTGCTTCGACTTGTGCAAAATTAAATTCTTTTTCCCTGATATAATATCAGTCATGAACATAAATATTTTGTTAACTAAATAACACTACAAAAATATGGCATTTTGATTAACATGAATTTTATTCCCTATGTTGATTGATCTTTATGGCTAAATATGATAGTGGTTTTAACGAGAATCATTTGAAATTTTCAAGCAAGTATCATTTACTAATGTTTCATTAAGGCATTTTGAAGATTAACTTATAAACCCATAAAGAATAGTAATAAGAATACAAATAAAATTACCGACAAATAAAAATCTCTCTCTCAATAACACCCTGTATATATTCAGCACTAATAAATTATTTCTGCTATAAGTTACACTTAACCTAATTCGTTTGAAATAAATTTCATCATGCAGTCACGAACTGTAATAAAAGTTGAAATGTTGGCATTTGTAATTCTTTCAATGTGGAATGCCTTGAGGTTCAATTTTGATCTGTTCCATTGCTTCAGTTCTCCCTATGACGGAGACACACCTAATACTAAAAACAAACACGAAAAATATCTATAAGTACACCTCAGACACACTTATATTCAATCTAAGATATTCATATAAGTTGTAAAGTAACAATGTTTTTCCCACCATCATTTCTCTTCAATTTCGGCCTCTTACTTTTTATAAACGCTTCCATCATTATGTACCAAATATAAAATGATGGATGAAGTAATCTATCATAATTATTTTTCTATTTAAATGTATACAACCTTCGGAAAAAACTCATTAAGTGTAATTTCACTTCGTATATCATTATAATCTAAACCACTTTAATATAGTAGAATGTATTTTTATCACATATGTATAATTAATGTAACTAAATCTATTTTTAAATATAACTATGAGGTTGTTTTCTTTCCTAAATAAATACTGTTTATAAATATTTGAAATGCTTAATAATAATTAAGTACATACAATGAATGCATGCTTTCATGAAATCAGAAATTTTTATTATTTTCTATATCCCATGTGAAGAGACAAATTGCTAACGAAGATTCGCCCCGCCTCTGTAATTAGAAATGTATGTATTATACTGGGAACCACGCATTACCACTATTACGTCGAATGTATACATTAATATAATCCAAAGTCTAATGCCGTATAGATACATAACAGTAACCAGGAAATGGTATTAGCTGAAACGATATTAATTCTAAAATTAATTGTAAATTATTGCACTAACTTAGATTCAGGATAGTTTCAGGTGAAAATAGCCTACACTAACACACACATTAGATACGAATATACATTGTTATTGTTGCTTTTTGACGAACATGCTTATTCACTACAGAACTGCCTTGAAAAGGTAACATTTAATTCAAACACAAATTAATAGTATATTACACTATTAGGTTGGTAATAACAGAAAAATCAGGACGAAGTTGAGATTTTTCATTTTCCGAGATTCTTTTAGCCACTTAATAACCGTATAGTGTATAACGTTTTTCGCACAATTGCATTTATGAAATAAAATAATAAAAAAATATTTTGATTGCTGCCTATCTAACGTGTTTTGAATTTATTTTGTTGGAAACCAAAAAAACAATTTGAAGTTTGAACAATTTTCTGTTTTTTTCATATATTTTCAGGTATTAACAATATTGTGTGAAACTAACTACTCAGTGGACAAAAGCCCCAACCTGCGTTGAATTACACCCACAATATCTACTCATATATTCCTTATTATTAGCTTTTGTAACATTTTTTTACTGTTTAAGAAAGGTATTTTAAGCTAATATGTATCAAATCTCCTACAATTCCTATCAATGAAGTCATATGCATGCTCTCTGATACCAAACATCTAGGTATGCTAATGAACACCCACAGACAAAACTCTATTTAATAATTATCTAAAAAATGTATTCTATTTACTAACCTGATATACCCTATATATGGAGGAACTCGAAATTCAACCACAATAGAAGAGATCTGCTCTATTTCTGCATTTTAATATTGGATTGCTTCATCAGGTGGCCTCCTTTAACTTGAGTTAAATATCTAACTATAAAAATTATTATACCAATAAATTAAAATTATTTGAAATTAAATGTCAAAATGAAATTAAATAATGTCGACAGCGTCAAACTGATTAACTGCCAAGTATCATAACGACCTACTAAAATAAATAAAATGTACCTTTGTATAGTTTTTTCATATATTTTCAGGTATTAACAAGTGGTTGAATTTCGAGTTCCCACTCCATATATAGGGTATATCAGGTTAGTAAATAGAATACATTTTTTAGATAATTATTAAATAGAGTTTTGTCTGTGGGTGTTCATTAGCATACCTAGATGTTTGGTATCAGAGAGCATGCATATGACTTCATTGATAGGAATTGTAGGATATTTGATACATATTAGCTTAAAATACCTTTCTTAAACAGTAAAAACAATTTTCTATTTTGTTGTCAAAACTGTGCTTATAATGGCTGGTAAAGACGATTCAGAGGTAGATTCGGACATTGAAGAATCGTATCAAATAGGTTGTGGGTCATTAATTCCCACAAAATCAAAGGTGAGGTATGAAAAAGTCTATGATGCCTTCAGGAAATGGTTGAATGAGAGGAAAGTGGAGATATCTGAAAAAACTTTGCTGGCTTATTTTGTTCAGAGAAATTTAAGTCTCCGGGAAGCTTATGGGCAGAGGACTCTATGCTTATAAGTACGATCAACTTAAATAATGGTGTCGATATAGGTATCGCAATTTAAGAAGTTAGTAAGTGCATATCTCAGAACGATTGTGCGAAAATGTATTTTATTCAATCCACTGATTAGTGATTATAGACTATATATTTGTTGTTTCATTTAATTTCAACATAAAAATATCGATAGTAAAGATAAATTGTTTAGTATTATATACAATTGAACAAAAAATCCAATATAAGCAACGATAAAAAAGTTCAATATTAGATTGGATCTATTTCATATTAAAAAATAAATTATAATTTAAAGAAATGACAGGCTGTAGTTAGATAGTAACGTTACGTAACTAAACATACTTTTACGATTTAATATGAACTTAATAAATTAAAATGTATTACTCCATAACATATTTTGCAAATGACCAATTATTGTTACGTAAAACCTAACTTTCACTTCTTTCTTTTCTGGTCTATTATTTACTTAATTAAACAAGAATCATTTACTAACACGACAATATATTCAAAAAGTATGATAAACGAGGAACTTGTGTTATGCACTATACGTTAAGATTAAGTAAAATAATAATTATGCAAGAATTTTCAATTACCAAGAAATATACCTTTAAATTAAATTACTTATAGAATAAGGTAAGGTGATTATGTGTTCACGTATACTTAAAATTAACAAACATTTTTTTTAATAGATATCAATTTAGCAGATCAAAGTCTAAGCTAAAGTACCAGTGTAAAAAAGTGGCATTTAATAACATTCTCATATCAAAAATTCCGTTTAAGGTAGCCGTATTTCTCGCCGTAAAATGATCAAATTTGTGGTGTTTTTCGATACAGAAATCTTGAAAAATAAAACAATAGAACAAAAATAATATTACAAATAAAATTTATGATGTTTTTTTTATCAACTTTTACTATTTAAGTTACCCTCAAATAAAATAATTACTTTTAAAAAGCATTTGCAACACATTATTTTTAATTATTTCCATATAATTCATAACAAAAGTAAACAATCTTATATGCAGAACTATGTTATAACAATATTTATATCTACAGTTAAATTTAAAAAATACATATTTCGAAAGGTTTCAGGACATTATAATTTTCTAAAAATATCCAAAAACAGGGAAAATTTTTGAAAATAATTTACGCTTCAGGAATATTCGGAAAGAAAATTTTACACCAACTATGTAGCTCTATTAATTTGAAGGTAGAAATGAGGATCACTTGCGACAATTAGGTACACTTTCTATTGGAAAAAGTTACATAGAAATTAATTTCTTACTGTTTTCGTTCGTTTAAGTTTATATATACAAGGTGTTGCACATAAAATTTAATAGTGTTTATTCGAAGAAATCAAAAGTCAGTAGTAGGCGTCTTTAAAATTTGACAGTTAGTAATAAAACTATAAAATAAAATAAAAATAAAAATAAAATTAAAACTAAAGAAATTGTTCAAAATTTATTATATTTAATAAATGCTTATATATAATATATAATATAGTCAACTAGTCAACCTTAGGAGTAAAACAATAACAAACAAACAACAATATGATGACACTCTTTTAAAGTTCATGTCATCTATTACTTTTACTCCTAAGTTTGACTGATTGACTGACTATATATATAAACAAAAATAATATGATTGCACAAATTTTCTCGAGGTTCAATTATGAGGAATAAACAAAATTCAATCTTCGGCCAAAAGTTAATTTTTGTTTAAAAATGGGCATCATTTTGAACAATTCCTTTAATTTGAATTTTATTTTATTATATTTTATAGTTTTATTACTAACTGTCAAATTTTAAAGACAAAGCTTACGACTGACTTTTGATTTATTCTAGTAAAAAAGTGTTAATATTTAAATAAAATTCTGCGCGAGATATTATCATTTTTTTTCTGTATTAGAAAGGTATTTTAAGCTAATATTATATCAAATCTCGTACAATTCCAATCAAAGAAGTATGCTCTCTGATGCCAAACATCTAGGTATGCTAATGAACAATTCCACGGACAAAGTTATATTCAATAATTATCTAAAAAATTAATGTAGCTAAATTTACTAACCTGGTTTAATGAAAACACTCTATAAATATCTAAGTTCACTCTTGAAATGTGGGAACTCGAAAATTGAACCACAATAGATGAGATCTGACCTATTTCTGCATTTTTAGGATTGCTTCTTCAGAGAGCATACATATGACTTCATTGATTGTAGGAGATTTGATATATATTAGCTTAAAATACCTTTCTAATACAGTAAAAAATGTTACAAAAGCTAATAATAAAGAATATATATGGGTAGATATTGTGGGTGTAATTCAACGCTTGTCCACAGAGTAGTTAATTTTATACAATATTAATACCTAAAAATATATAAAAAAAATTGGTATAATTTTAGAGGTGACTCGTCTCTAATCAACACCATGTAGTGTTCAAATTTATTTGAACACGTAGTAAAAAAAGACCAATACTAATCCTAAATCATGTACCAAATTTGTTAGAAATGCCACTTTCTGCAAACATTGTATTCTTAAAAAAACTGGGATTTGATCTCATATGTAATATTTAGATTCCCTACGCATTTTAGATGTTACGTGCACCTATACCGTTCCGTAAATTTTTACCGGATCCTGACAAACGGCCGTAATTTCGAACAGCTTGTTCTGGGTAAAAAGCTTGGCCTGAATTGCTAAAACCCGGTTCAATAAGTCTCTCCTTAACGAGTTCCTGAAACGGCAGCAGCAAAACTAAAGTTGCCTACTAAATAGCGAACTGCTAAGCAACAACCATAAAACAGATTGCAATAAAATATGGCCGCTCACTAACCTACTTGCCATAAGTATTAACATAATTATTTTCAACTGCCATTGCAGATCGCCTTATTAGATCTGTACCGAGTTTAATTGAATTGTCGATAGACGGTGGAGGGGGAACAACAATAATTATTATTACGCGGTAATAACGATTATTGTCCGTCGAATTTTATTGGCCGCATAAATTTCCCCCTCGCCTCGATCCCGCCGCTTTATTCATAGATGCAAGGTATGATTTATTTATTTAAATTACACGTCTGCATACTCTGCTATTATGATTTATGGTCCGGTTAGAGCTAGACTGCCTTTTGAGCTGCAGGATATAAATTCCGACCTTAAGTGTAATGAAATTCATGGCGGGTTATATTGGAACAATATAGCAGAATATGGAGTGTCCAATGTCTGCGTTTAAATCCCTTTTAAAAGGGCTCGTTAATAGCGATAACGATGTGGGTATAGTTCACTCCAGACTAAAATAAAGTAGAACAACACACACCGAAAAAAACAGCAAACAATTTAATTTGTTTAGTAATAAATAGTTGATTAAAGTCGACCTAAATTTCACGTAAAAATTCTTGATTGATATTATGGAGTACGTTACAATATAGACCACTTTTAATACTGACCATAAATCATTTAGATTCCGTAAAAATAGGTACACAAAAGATCTAACCTTCATAAAAAATGTGTAAGAACCAACACAGTATAGTGAAAAATTATCACTATTTTGAGTTTGTTACAACACTGAAATTATATAAATTAACTCACTACTGATTTAAATTGTATATATATTGTGAAAAAATAACGAAATAGTGATCAATTTTGTATTTGGAATAACACATAGTTGAGAAAGCAACCTCAAAAATTGTTCAGTGTTACCCTTAAAAGATTTATTTAGGTAACAAACAACTGAATGAACTCAGTGAATTGTTTTAATATTTCAACACAATCGGGTGTGGACTCGTTTTGACAAGCATTTGTGTTGATTTTGAGTGAAATTTTACTCAAAATTTCTCACGGTGTATTTGTTGTATCAATACCTTGTATTTTGGTTCTATATCCAAAATTGCATAGTAATATACAGGTATGAGAAGCTAAGAATTATGCAAAAGATCAACTCTGGTAAACTTCTATAACTGTTCTAAAAAAACAATTTCAGAAAAGTTTAACTTCGCTTAGCTTTGAATTAGAAAAAAGGGTACAAATAATGTAGTCCATGACACTTAACATTTATGTATGCACTGCAATATACATATAAATGTTTAAATATGTCAACCATTTTTTAAATGAAACTGTTACAAGTATCTACTCGTGTAATTACAGCTTTGACTTGGATCAGATTAGGTGATTTATGGGTAACATTATTTAAATTTATTCCTTACTTTATTGCATTTAAAAATGTATCTACTTACGTATCTATATGTTATACCATACTATCAGCGGAATAATTACCTGAAAAAGAATAAAATTTTCTGTTAGCTTCAAGCAACGTAATATATGAACAATAAATTATAAAATATAAAGGTAAAAGGTTGAAACATAAAATAGTAAACAACGTTTTAACATTTTATATGCTAATAATAATCAAAATTTACAGGGTGTCCGAGATATCCGGTCAGTGGTCGCACCGTTTAAGGCGTCAGTACTTGAATCGAGGTGACTAGAACGCTGTGTGGTTCGACCCCCGCAGCCGGTAGACCGTATATAAGCTATATTCGTGGAGAGATTGGCACTCTCTCTGAGGGTATGGTAGGGTGGAAGAATGCTGGCTTGTGTCAATGTCAGAGATTGATACCGGTTGACGTTTGACTACCCCCCTAATTAATGAGGTTTTCCAGGTTTCCCTCATTCCTGCACTGAATGGTGGTTGGGGCCTACCAACGTAAGTCGTTCTTGGGCGCAAATGCGGCCTGCTTAATAATTATATGCCGCCCCCTCTCCTGCATAAGTCTTCGACTTCTGGGCTAATTCCCATGATTAGAATGAGGGGTAGAGATATTATTATGATTATTATATGAGTGCCAATGCTGAAAGAGCCATTTCTGACAAAAAAAATGTTTTGTTTGGTACAATTTATGATACAACAATGAAGGCACTAATATTCGTGATATCCTATATAAATAGGATAATCAAACAACCTAATACGATTTTTATTTATATGACTATATAAAAAAATTGCTCCATGCGAATACAGTATAAAATAAAAAAGATTAACTTCTGCGAGCAAATATTTATTTTAGTTTTTCATTAAAATATTATTTATAATACTAAATGCCGGCATATGTTTATACAATTCGTTTGCTCTTCTGTCTACGTAGGCAAGCTTTACTCTGGAAAATTTATCCGAGTACAAACATAATACAAAATAAACGCAAAGCAAGATTATACGGATTTACTGATATTATCTTCCCTGAAAATAATATACGGTTATGAAATGGCAGAACAAATTATAATAAATTCCTTTTCTACTCCGCACAACGAGAAGTATATTGCAAAATATATCGCATATGTAACGTATCTCTGAATACGCGAAGCATTAGATAAAATATTACAATGCAGAATACTCAAGTCATTCTATGATGAGGATTCCCGTTAATCTCTATTCCATTTGTTGAGTACAAAATCCCGTTGGTTTATTACTGGATGATCATTTTCTTTGTTATTTTTATGCAAATTCATATTTATGTTGGGAATAGAACTGGTACGATAATATATTTTTTCGTCTACTAGACTGGATGTAGTATGTCAAAATAATTAATTATGCACGTTTTTTAATTCGACTGCCAAATTACAACCGGAGATAGAAAACTTCATTTGGAATTTTTTTGAAGGGTCATTCCGTTAATTCTTATGTTTCCCTATCCCCTCTTAAAATATTTGTACTAAGTCATAGTTAACCCTGTATCTTGGCAATAAATCAACTTTGCCACAGCGTTGACGCACCCTGAACAATTCATATTTTTAAAGATTAGTTATCTTGTTATTATTGGCTGTAAACTGTCTTAGGTAATATAATTATTATTTTTTTTTTAAATATTGAGATTCTTTTTATCTAATTTGTTTTTCATCTTCATTTTTCCCACTAGTGCAAAAAATAAACCAGTTCTTCACCTATTTTAGAGAGAAAAGTAGTAGTAGTTTTTCCCCACTGAAATTGACGAAATAGAGCATTAATAATATGTAGATATTACAGGGTGTTCTACAAATTCTATGACAAACATTTCAATCAAAGTAGCCTAATAAATAAAAATGATGGTTGCTATAACAATAATTATTATTTGTGTCATTTTGTTTATTCATTTGAGAGCGTTAAAGTTCTAAATAAGAAATGCATTTCAACTGAATAATATACTGTCTTTATATATAGATATTTTAATAAGGGCACTAGGCAAGCAGTCCGAGAATACCGATGAAGATACCCAAATAGACATCAACTTACCCTCACAGTCTTTAGTGAATCATGAGAAAAAAGCAACCCCGCCCCAAAAAAGGCATTCTACTGTTTAGATGATCATTTCATGAATAAATGGATTAATCAACAAGATCCAACAGCATGGCCACCGCGTTCCCCAGATCTAAATCCTTTGGACTGTTATTTATGGAGACATATGAAGCAGCTTGTCTACCATGTTGAAATCACTATCCGTCGGCAGTTACTTGAAAGAATTCAAGATGGAGCTAACCAGTGTAGGAATCCACTTAGATAAATATTATTTTGTTATATCTGTATTTCTGAATGAATAACACCCTGTATAGAATATTATATACGCATTAGCTAGAGGGGCGACTGGAGACGAAGCAATAATAAACACGTGAACGCGGGGCGAGATTCAACGGGTAGTTAGTTGGGTTTTAAGACTTCGGCAGGTTGGCTGGAAGACAGTGAATGGTGATAAGTGGTGCATCTGTTCCAATTTTACAGGTCAGTAACTCGTTTTTGTATATTGTATTTAAAGATTGAATGTCATTGTGTTCCTTTTATTATTTTCTTGTCTGTTCAATATTTTATTACAGTTTCATTCTATTTTATTATAATTTTGAGGTAAGACTGTACTTGTTGAATTATTGTTGAAATTATATGTATAACTTTAGCTTGAGTCGAAGTTATGCTGTTGTAAATGGTATTGTAAGTTATTATTAATCATCTACGACTACTACTTTATTACTTGAATTAGCGGTTTGCTTGTCAGATGTTTGTAAGAGCCTTGGTGATTCTATTAATATTTTCTCCCGTGACTGGACAAACATCCGATAAAACATATGATACATGAGATATGATTTGAGATTTTTGTTCAACCCCTCAACTACTAGCTGGGTAGCCTCCCGTATGGGACCTCAGTGATTATATTACCGTGTATTCAAGTACAGATACATTTTTATTATTGTCGTCATTATTATTACCATTGCAATAGCTACAATGATTTTTTGAATTGTGATCGGGGGTTTTGCTCTTTTCCACCGTGAATTCAAGGCTGAGTACGGCACTGGTAGGTGGTTAGGTAGGGTATTACACCATTGACAGAAAACTAATAAACGAGATGTATTTAGTAATTTGTTTCGTTTTATTTAAAACTACTCAAATCTCCCTAATTTCGTAAATATATAGCACATTCGATGTAAGTTAATAAATAATATAAATAAACACAACGTAGGTAAATCTTCTCGATTATTGGCCAAATACTTTCTTTTCAACAATGTTGAACGAACCGGGGTATGTTACACTACACCAGATAAGAAATGATCCAAATCTCATGCGTCGAGTGAAGCTTGCATTCGAGCTGAAGGTGGACCTTTTGAACAATTTTTATAGTCTTAAGATTTGTTAATTCTCTAATCAAAGGTAATTATTATTGCTGTAGCAACCATCATTTTTACTTATCAGGCTACTTTGAAATATTAAATTATATTTTTTAAAATGCTTGTAACTTCTAAACTTAAACCAATCCTATGTTCATATAAGAAAAAATGTTTGACATTAACCCGGCTACCATCTGCCACGGAGCTTGTAGAACACCCTGTTTAGTGATTTTTACTGTGGACAGTTACCATTTCAAGAAACAACTAAATCCAGTCCGGCGTTTCGTGTTGCCCATTGTGTTGTACAACGTTCGCGATTCCCTCCCCCGTGTTTATTTTTCAGCATTATCAGATCCCTCCTGTAACAGTCTAGTTATTTACGGCCTGAATTTACCTGTAATTATACACCTTACGAGGTTCAACACAAAGCAATTATCATAAATTAAAGCGTTTTCTTTCTCTTACGATGCCCAGAAAGGAGACTCGGCAAATGAAATACTGGCCATTCGCCATAAAGACGTCAAACTGGATTTTAATACCGCGTTATTAACGCTTTATAGCACTCTCAATTGTTTATTTATAGGGGGACTTAATTAGATTTTTAAACAGTTTATCATTTTTTAATTGATACGTTTTATAGACGCGTCAATGTTATACTAAAACGGTCGGACAATGTACAAGACGCTTGTTAAAATGACGGCACGCCATAAAGTTGAATAACCCGACTAGTGTTGGTGTTTATTTTTTTGCTATACAGTGAAAAAGGGGAACTCACGTTATGCGTGAATTTGTGAACATTTTTAGATATACAACTCATAATAATTTTAATGTAGTACCTACACTCTTAAAACTATGTGCAGTATATACAGGGCGTTAGAGCTTTGACTGCCATAACTTACAGTACACGATAGATAACGTATAAATCAACAAAACAGTTAAATACTACAAGAGTATAACTCAAGCCCTTCTTAAAATAACTCGAGTTATTATATCAAGGAATTTTGTCACAACATGCCAACCGTGCGAAAATACGACGCAAAATTATGTCGAGCTTTTCCATAAATTAATAACATCGTGATACTCATGTATGCTAAGCATTTTAATAAACAAAGAAAAATTAAGGAAAAAGTTGTACGCAAAAGCATTTTCGACAAGCGACAATTACATTAACACTTCGTAGTTTAGATACCAACTGAACTCTACTCCCAACTGGCCTTCAGGACATTTTCGGACTGTTGCCACATTCCGCGATATCTACTGTATCGAATTTTATTGAATAGCGAAAAAATTGTTTTATTAAAACAATAAATTATGAGAGATTCATGTCTTAATAGTTGCATTTTTGCACAATTGGTGATTTGTTAATTTTTTATCGAAAATAATTGGGTTTAGGACCCATGCCATATAAGGTTTTATTGATTATTTTGATGTATATTATCGCCTGTTAAATTTATGGCAGTCAAACTTCCTGTTTAAGTACACTATACAGTCAAGTATTTAATGTATTTTTATTATATATAAATAAGGTGATTTGTCGTCGGCGACCAAAAATAAAGCCTCGTATTTTTTGACGAATATAGGTTTAAAATAGGAATCTTGTCCAATGATTTTATATGTAAGTATTGGTGTCTATATGGAAAAGGCAAATTTCAATAAGGTCACTGAAAATATAATTAATATGTAGGTATGCTTGTATCTGTTTGAATCTTGTTAATTATGCGTGTGCTTGAAGAGAAAGCCTACACGAAATGTCTATTCTAGGACAATCTTCTCCAAATATAATACAATATCCTTATCATTCAACAATGCGTATGATTTCTCTTAATTTCACCATTATGATGTTCTCAATATTTAACTGAGAGGGAGGAAGCATCAAAATTGTGAACTTAATTAGCCAATCTGTAAACTCGAAAACGGTTAAAAATAGACATGTCACATGTAAGAATGATTTAAATTCAATAATACACAGGGCGTTGTATTAAACAATATATTATTGCTTCTTTACCCCTCAATTTCTGTACGCCAATGTATTTCCATTCTCTTAGTAAAGGGGTTGAGTTACAGCCCTATATCTTTTATTCGAAATTTTATTTTGTAACTTTGTAGGACAAACAGTAAATTTAAATGAAATTAAAATCAATATGGCGTCAGAATGAAATATGAGAAATATTTGCTACACTTTTCTCAACATTAAATTCAAGGTTATCATATTATAATTATATCCAGTGATTTTTTGGATATAACCCTTGTTTATATATAATATAGTTAGTCACCCACTCAAACTTAGGAGTAAAAACAATAGATGGCGATACTCTTTTGAAATCCATGACAACCTTATTTACACTATAGACAAGGGTGACTTGGATTTTAAATTATTACTTTTAATCCAAAGTTTGACTGGTATACTAATCATATCAGGGTGTTTTAGGAGCAGATGTATTATACGTTCACTTTTAATAAAAAAAATTCCTATGAACTTAGGTCTGGAAACGCTTCGTTCAGAATATACAGGATGTCAAATTAAAAAAAAACATTTTCTTTAATAATCCTCGACTACTTTGAGTTAAATTCATGTAGTTTTGTATGCGGAGGTTTCTTGGGACGGGAAATTCAAATTTTATGGACGATTGGCTGTATCTCCCAGAGGGCGCCACAAGCGACCAGTAGGATCCTTTTAAATGGCTTCAACTTTTTTGTGCCACAGTGTATGTCATTTCGGAATAGAAAAACATTTTCCCCTACTTTTTCTACTTACGAAATGTACACTTTATTGGAGTCTCTAGGAGCAGTCGTTTCCGTTAAAAACTTATCTAAAGATGATGATGTATGCAAATTATGTATGTTCTGATCCTAAATATTGAAAAATAAATATGTACAATAATAATAAATTTGCCATTTCTGGTTACTTACTAAAAATAAATACAAATACTCCATTTCAATTAAAAGCGGTCCTCGGGATATAAGAAATAATAATTTTTCTTTGTGTCAACAATGGGGCATGTATCGTAATGTTTGTATTTCATTACCAACTATCTCGAGTTCAGCCCCGATGTTATTAAAAAATCGATACGTCAAATTTTCAGAGTGAGAGTCGAGTTTAGGGGGGAAAGCTACTTCTCTCAACCTTGGCGGAAAGGTCAATGACACCCATCGCCACAGAAAAAATGATTTATTATTACAACTATGTAATTTAAAACAGGAAAAACGGACAGCGTAATTACATCGGAATGATATGATGTGGAGATTAATGGATATCAGATATTTTTATACTACATTAAATCGTATTAACAACTGATTCATATCAGGGCTTTTATAAAATATCGTGAAACCGTTCCCAGAGCATCATTATAAATATATTTTGGTAAAAATGTACATACATAATTATATAACTCAAGTCCCGTTTTGGTAGTAAATGACTATACTAAAGCCAAATTAGGCGAAACAACAATAATCTACTGCGAGTAAGTAGTCGTTACGTATAAAATACTTCTATGTTTGTATAATCCGTACTTACATGAAAAAATAATGAACATTTGTCTAGTTACTTTCTCGAATTTCATTAGCATCGATAAGTACAAGAACGTTTCCATACACAGAGTTATTTTTAACTATTTGGGCTTCAAACTGCGTTCATTACACTGGCACATTTTCTGACGGCAGCGCACCGGATGCTGTTAGAAGTTAATTCAATTGGAATATGGTCGTTTCCCATCGGTTTTCCAATTTTCTTAAAAAACATATTTAATGTTGTTATGGCCTGATCACACCTACTGCGATGTGCGTTCCTTCGAGATACAACTGGATGAATCGAGTCTACATCCTGGAACTGTCTATGAAATTCGAGACGCTAGCAATGTTTCGATTGCCACTATTGAAGTAGGTAGCAGTAGAGATCAGATTAAGTTAGCTTTAGTTTAGCTGGTTTTAGTAGAGATTTCAGTGTCGATTAAGAGATTTGAACGTGACTTAAATAGTGATTATGAATGTTTGCGGTTAATAAAATCTGTCAAAATATATTAGGTACAACAATATCAACTGTTGGAGTTACTAATTCACCAACATAAGACTTGATAGATTGGTTAAAGTATATTATGAAGCTTCCTGTAGAGATATATTCATTTCACTTTAATACTGAGATAAGAATATTGTGTTATATTCGAAGAGGTTGTCCTAGAATGGACATTTTGTACACTTTCTCTAACATACCTCTAATCCATACAAGATTCAAACAAACTATTAAATTTCCTAGAAGCATACTTAATAATTATGTTTTCAATGGCCTTATTATAAATTCACTTTTTCCAAATATAGACAAACTTTATTAAAAAAGGATTGAACAAGATCTTGTCTTACTATCAATTAAAAAAAGTCCAAAGTTAAACAAGGTGTTACAAAATACATACTACATGAATATAGACAAATGACCTATTATTTATCTTTAATCCTTCATTATGTATTACAAATTGAAAGGCTAATTGTAAGAAGTGTAGGTAGTAATAATGTTTATCATTTCCAATCAATACGTCAGCTCCATTTTGACGTATAAGCGGTGGCCATGGGTTTATACGAAGGTGACTATAATAAAAGAAACGGATAATGTAGAATGTTGGCATCTTGTCCTGTTTTTCCTTGATCTTGTCTTCGTCTCACACGACAAGACTTGACAGCTCGAATTGCAGGGCAAGACAAGATTTAAAAAAAAAGTCTTGCTGAAAAAATAAATATTGCGTTTGTACTGTAGCTAGCCAACACAATGATAAACGAATAAAGTTAGATATTGCGATGTTGTGGGTTTTCAGAGAAGAACGTTGTAGATGCTTACTTCTTTGTCAAACAACTATAAAAGTAAACACTTTTTGTCTTATTGGTAAAGAATGGAAGAATGAATGGAAGAACTTTTAGTATCGTATTAACAAATCGCTCAAAATAAACGCTATATGGGACTTAAGACCACATTTATCGATACTATAGAAGAAAAATGGACGTAATCATTTTCCACTGGCGCAAATAATTAAGTAAACTACCAATTGAATGAGTTTTTTCGTAAATAACAATAAAATATTCCTGCAATTTGCCGCGGTAATAAATTTTAGTTGCATTCATGTAAAAGGTCAGCCCATAATGCTAGTTAAGAGACACAATAAACTTATTTGTCGCTTTGCAATGCGCAATTGAAAATGATTTATGAACAGCTGTTTATGACTATAAATTACGGTCGTGTTCAGTTTCAAATTCCTTAGATTTTTCAAAAGAGAAAGCGCATGTTACCGCATTTTTATTGTCCTTATTTGCGATCCGTTGCCTTCTCTCATTGTAAGCATAAAATAGTTTTTTAAAAATTGATTGCACACTTTTATGTGTACAGGGTGTGGGTCAAGATGCAAGTATTAGTATTTAAAGTTTGTAATGCATACCGCTTGCTAGTGTCTATGTCATAAAGATTTATGGCAGAATACTAACTTTAAAAAATAAACTGATCGATCACTGTCATAATAAATAAAAACTATTCTTTTTATCTTACTTTAAAATGTTAATTAGTACTTCAATTTTTTATTTTGATCAATATATTGTCATTTCCCAGTGCACTATTTCTTATACATCCTGTATACAAGGTGGTTCAACATTAAAAGATTCTTATTTGTCACCTTCACCTTTGTGACCAATAAAGTAATAAGTCACGTGGAAAACTCTGAGGAGAATACATACAGTAGTACCAGGCGATTTCATAAATCTACGCTGAACTTTTCCTAAAGTCACAATATGGTTAGCAAATGTTGGGCTCCAGATTAATGATGAATGAAAGTCTTAAATGCGGACGGCCTTATATCAATATGTTTCGAGAAAATCTAAGTTAGCTCGAAGTAGTTATTCAGTTTAAATTTAATTGAATTCTTATTTCTAGTGAACGTATACGATATTACATTTAGATGTGTTCAAAGATAATCAATTATGTAGACACCAAATCAAACTACGTCAAGTGCACTCTGTAACCTGTCACAATCAGCAACGGTGTCAATTTTACATAAAAGTTTGAGGTCATTTGCATACATCAGATAATACACCTGCAAGTCTCCAACAATGTCATAAGTAACACAAAAAGCAAAGGTCCAAGTATGGAACTCTGTGGTACGCCAGATATTTGATGAAACGTGAGACTTAAAACTACGATAGTGAACAAACTGATATATGGCACTTAAATATGTTTCAAAATAGAGTCAGATAGCCCAATTACATCTACTTTACTAGATTTATCTTTAACGAAGCCATGCTGCCCACTGGATATCAAACAAGGTAGAGAACTAGCTTTTCTTTCTTAAAAGAACAATATGTGACCGATGCTCACCAATGATCTTTATCAAATAACAGAAAAATTAAGTAATGCTTTATAACTCATTGAAGATATTTCACATAATTTGCTGCGAGCGTTTATAGATTAAATATAGGAAGTGAATTTCTAAATAGAGAAAGCTTCGTATACACATTTTCATGGGTTAGTTTGCAGTATCAATTAAGATATTTTTATGGACAAATACCAGTCATATTTACAATTATTTGACCACGAGAGAAACTAATTAATGGAAGTTTAGATTTCGAACATAAACAATTGTGAAGCGAAGAAAAATAAACATGCTTAGAACCGTCTACCTTCCAAGTCTGGACACTCCTTCATACGAGATTAAATCACGAAATAAATTAACTTTTTAAACTTCCAGACATTTTTCAAGATCTGATCCCGGATGAGCACCTCAGGTAAAAAATTAAAACGGTGCAGCTGTTGTACAACAATATTAAGAGCCCGAGAAAAGTCAGAATTTGTTTCATAAAAATTCAAGAGGGCCGTGGGCGATTTGCATAAATATGTGGGTCTTTCCTAAAACAAATGTTGGCATAACTGTAATTTCAAGTGAATCGAAATTTATCTACTTCAGCTTCCTCGTCATCGCGTCAGGTATTTACGATGCGCGCTGAAGAAAAGTTCATATTTTGTAGAAGCCATCAACGTTAAGAGGTATTAAATAGGACCGTAAATAATTCCATCCGGGTGATTATGTGTATTAACTGCTTAACCTGTTTTTAACAGACGATTCTCACAGCGATGGTCAACTGTAGTCCATAAATATTTAAACACTGTAATTCCTATGAAAGTATGATTAGAACCTCGATAAAATACTCCCATAAATGTAGTCATACAATGGTTTCATCTTTACTTGGCTCTGGATAACATGAAACTTCAAAATAAAAGTATAACCACTATCACTAAGAAACTAATACAACTGTCACATTTCTTGAGAACTTAGCATTAAAACTAAATTTTTAAGGCACATAGGGTAGAAAGTTTTGTGTGTTGGAGCAAATCAATAGGTACATATTTCTCACAAGTAAAAGAAAGTGAAGTTTGTAACAGTCCAAAGCCGATGGCGATATACGTCGCGATTTATAATGGTACTTACAGTATGGTACGTCGCTTTTTGTTGTGACCATTCAGGTATAGTAGGTCAATCGCAAGTGACCCGTAGATGATAAACGCTACATCTCGCGTATACAGAAGACTCTTTTGATTTCGATGAGAAACCTCCAAATAATGAACTCTGTATAATACAGTACATCTACAATCTACTAACTCATTATAACCACATAGCTTTATTTATTAATATAGTTAATACGTAATTTGTTACGCTTAAATTGTTCAATCAAAATCTATCAATCACATCGGTTGACGTCATCAACCATGTGCACATAACCTCACAAACTGCATCACCTTGTGCATAATGCAAACTGACCTTTATATGTGTCGTATTTTTCGTTGTTAACTTTGAGAAATAATAAAACATAAAAAAATAATGGGTGTGTTTCCTATATCTATTTTCTCTACACACTTCGTTTTCCTGATACAGGGCGTTCAAGGAAGGAAATTCACTGAGCGTGTTTGTTTTTCAGATATTTTGACGTTTTCTAATTCTAATTCTAATTGTAGGTAATAATTTTTTTCAATTATACACCCGAGCTCTTTCCTTCGTTCTTTCTTTCCTTCAAAAGACTCTAAAGGGAAAAAAATCTAGTGGATTGAAATCCGTTGATCGAGCTGGCCAAACAACGGGAACACTTCGACCATCATTCCCTGTATATCGTATTTAACCAACTTATAATTTTAACGTGCTCTAATGCACAAAAAACAAACTGCTTTGACGTCGACATCTTTCAATATTATTGTAACTTAGGACATCCTGTATAGTAGTACAAAGATTTTTACTTTTCGGCACATATGTTACTAACTGTATTATTAAATTCATGTACTATCTTATACAACGAAATGTATCTACATTCTACACATTCATATATGATTCTTTACGAATGTAATACGTAATTTGTAGCTTTCAAACTGTTCAATCGAACTCTATCAATCACATCATTTGACGTCATCAACTGTGTGCACATTACCTTACCAACTGCGTCACGATCTGCACAATGCAAACTGACCTTTAAATCTTATAGCAGTAAAATTATAACAAATATATTTTACTTTCCGGCACACCTATTATTAATTGCATTACCAAACGCATGTACTTCGATTACTTATGATCGTATTTCATGTTCCAGTCATATTCAAATAATAAAACACGGGCCTGAAAACCTCTAGGAATGATTCAAACCGAAATGATTAAAAAGAGTAAGATGTAATTAAGATATTAGTGATTAAGTGGGTAATAAATATCTTAATGTTGATGTAAAACCACTGAAAAAATCACCTAACTAAATAAATTCATGTTTAATGGTGGGTCGTTTAAATAAGTGAACGCAGGTTGTGTAAAATTCGGTTTTATAATATTAAAGTAACGGGTTGTTAATGACTGCAATTAACTTTGCGTTAATATGAAATCAGCGATTACTATAAAACGATGCACAATCTTTTTTTTCTTTGATACGGATGATAATGATCTTCGACACCTACCATTTAGGTTTTATTGCTGGAGAACTTGTTTATATCGAAGCGCAGGAAAGGACAACCACTGGTAAAAATGTGTACACTTTGTAACGGAAATTCTAGAAAGTAAGTTGAAAAAAATTCCTATAAATATCGAAAATTCCAGAAAATTGCAACAAAGGTCCAAATATTCCATGAAACACTATAAAATGGCAATGATTGGATATTATTTAAGCAAACAAATTGTACTTGGATATTACAGTAACATTTCTCAATAAAGACCACCCACAAAATAAAAATTTATTGGCTGTTATTTCGATAATTTATTATTATGTACTTAAACTTATTATTGTTTGCACCATAAAAATAAAAACTCGTTTTTAAGGTTGGTGTTTCAAGGACAAAGAATCGTATCTAAAGATGCACAAAAAAAATCCATCCAGTAGGTGGAGGTACTTATTATCGTGGTACTAAAATATAATGCTGAAATTGACATTTCCTGTAACTTTTAGAGGGGGAGGGGTAAATGCGCTATAGAACATGAATTACTTCCGACTTTAGAAAAATAATTTTTAATCGTAATTTATCCATAAGTAGGTCAGCAAAATTAATTTTCTGTGGCCGTGGCCATTTCATAAGGGTGCCGTAAAAAATGCGGAAAATACCAAAAAGTACAATAACCAAAAAAAATTTCAAAAAATTGCTAAAAATGTCAAATAAATACCAATAATAATTCAAAAAAGTTCCTAAAACACCAAAAATGGCAGCATTGCCCACACTAAAATATCGCAGTGGTTTAATCCTCGCCTTTACCAAACTTATGCAATTTTGAAATCAAACTCTTAAAATTTCTATGACAAGGTTCTAATCTCTGCACAATTTACATTGTTTCACAAGCATATAATGATGGCTGTAATTCATGAGGTAAACGCACGAGCCGTAGAAGAGTGTCGTAAATTACTAGAATGAATTCCAGCCATTATAAGTAAGTATGATACTATACTTTGTCTACGAGTATTAACAATACTGTACTGTATGCTAGATATATATTTTTCATTTTACTCCAGAGAATTTTTGTTTTGTTAGTCCATTCCCGATACTGTCACACTGAAGAATTTAAATTTGGTGACACAAGTGTGATTAATAACAAATGAATAATGCTTAACACTCTTACAGTAATATGTACCTGCAACATTAGACTTGAAGAAACAGCCGAATAATGTATATAATATAGTCGTGGACAAAATAGGTAATATATTTTACTTGGCCCCTGTATAATGATTATGAAAGGATGGTGCGTGTGTCCTGGAAGGAAAATTTATATGTAGGCAAGCGAGAGCGGTTGCTAAAAAACGCATTACATATTTTCTGTACATAATGGGGTCAGATGGAAAAAGGACACAGAAAAGTTTTTGTGAGTAGACAGTAATTGTATTGCTTGTAATTTATAATGGTAAAGGAGGGACCACATAAGTTCCGCCGGCCATAATTTCTAATATAACTGCTGGTTGGAACTTTATGTTCG
The DNA here is from genome assembly GCA_025584915.1 of Monochamus saltuarius. Taxonomy (NCBI): domain Eukaryota; kingdom Metazoa; phylum Arthropoda; class Insecta; order Coleoptera; family Cerambycidae; genus Monochamus; species Monochamus saltuarius. Next base: position 19,807,348 of record CM046725.1, read on the forward strand.
AACTTCAGACAACACACATACTGGCTGGTTACAATATACACGGTGAATCTTTAATAGGTATGTCTAAATAATTAATAGTTATTTGGAAAAGAAATAAGAACAAAAAAAGTAAAATTTTAATCACTTAGAGACGATTTTTTAATAGAAAACTTGTTGAGAACCACTGAATTAACTGTTACGCGTAATACAATTTGTCAATTACTTCTTTTAAACTAGAATCCGTTAAAGATTTGACACTAAAAAAGTGATTCTATAATTTTCTCGATATATAACTTGACAAACTCCGAATTTATGAGTACGCAACCTTTCATCAGCAGTTCTTAAAATGTTTTGCAAAGGTTTTTCTTTTTTTACGAATTAATATCTCCCTCAATATTTCTAATATCAAAAATTAGCTTTCACTTGACTGATTTACATTGCAAATTGTACCCGCATTTTTTTCTCAGTTCACCGAAAAAACCTTCCAAGTGAACTTACGTTGCTTAAAAAAAATAATTGCCGTAAATATTCATCTGATATAGGTGTCTTAAATATTACGTACAGGAAAAATAACATTTCTACATATGTATACCACTGATAAGCTATTACATCCCTTGATTGATTAAAATTCACTTCCAGTAAGTCACCAGTTTACTTTAGTAATTTTGCAATTTTGTTGATAATTATTGTCATAACTTGAATAAAGGCGAATTAAGTATTATGTGGTTATGGTGTGTACTTGGAGGCGGTATAGTATGTGTAGTGTGAGTAATTTTAAACCATGGAATACAAAATAGTATTATTGCATCAGTGGGATTCAACTATAAACGATTATATGAAGGTCTATCTATCAATTCATTCAAGAATGGTCATGACTGCCATCACCGTGCTAGTTTGAGTGAATGAGTTTGTTTGTTATTATTAAATATTACTGCTTTACAGTCAACTAACCTTTAATGTTCAGTTGTCCTTAATGTATAAAAAATGCATTTAGTGAAGTGTTTAATAACTACAGCAACACAATTCAGGTACTCAAGCAACCAATTTTAGTCACTGTTGGTAGCCACAGTTAAAATACCTATTATTCACTTGTGACTGGTTTTCAGAAAACTTGGCAATTGAATTGTTTATCTGTCCTCTATTTTATAAAGTTTTTTTTTGCTGGGGCAAGTGTGCCTACAATTAGAGAATTTTTTTCTCAGTGTGGTTGTGTTTGATATGTTTTTGACAACTTTTACAGCATATTATTTTTTATGGTGTACAAATATAAAAATACTTTCTCATTACATTTGTTACATCCAGCAGGAAGTACGGAGATGATAATCTATAAATTATAGTTTGCACGATTATAAAATCATTATACACGTAAGTATTTACGTCTGTTCCGAATTCAGTACCTACCCCACATTCCCCAAAACAGCAACGTGGAAACTTAAACAAAGCCTTTCAGTATTAATGAGCGTCTTGATGTAATTAACTGATAAGTCTTACTTTGGCTTATTACAAAGTAAGTCCATCAAAGTACACAGAGAAGGCACTTAATGTAAATTGCCAAATAACTAAAAAGTCCCTCGCAACTTTCCTCATAACATCAATCTAAAACTTGGATGAAACTTCTGGAGGAAAACTGTGGAGGACCTAAAGTCATCGCGTGAGTTTTGCACATCACTCGCAGAATTTCTGGGTAAAAGTGATTTAATTTCCCATGGGTATTTTGTTATAATAGATTTTCATTATGTTCTAAGCATTTGTGTACGAAGTTCTGACATTTCTCTAATTGAATTTCAGAACTTGGTATTTTGATCATTATGATGTTAAATATGGCTCACATATATACGGAGTATTATAATAGTATTGATTAAATCACTAAATCAAACCAAGAAGTTTAAAAATAACAGTATACACACATAAAAGCAAATCTTCACCGAAAGAATACATATTTTCTCAACTTTTAAAAACGCAATAACAAACGGTGAATATCATTGAAAAAACGGTGTTTCTTCAATTTAGTTCTTGACTTTTTTGAAACATTGGTTCATTGGGAATAATATATTCTCAGTATGAGTATTTACTACAGCTTAATTGATCATATCTATCTGAAAATAAAATGGTTCCATGTTTTATTTTAAATCCACGTATTTCTTGATTGAAAGAAGTTGGCTTCAGTGAAAAAAGATATTTTAGTTTCGCTAATAATATGTAGGTATGCTTCAACAATAACATTTAATTTCTCAAAGAGATATACATGGGTAAATCCATATTATACAAAGACACCAAATTACGCCATCTGATGATTCAAGAGAAGAGAAAATGTCAAATAAACAATATTTAAAGACTCAATAAGAAAGTTCAAAACCGTTCAAGATAACGTACTTTCCATATAGATATAAATTACATTTTTTTTGCTTAAGGCAGATTTACACCAAAAATATAAAACTTAGTAGTACTAAACATTCAAGTTCACAAAATGCTAGCTACATGAAATTTTATAATGATTTCATAACGCTACTTTTTAGTTTGCTCATTAAATTTTATATAAGCACAGGAGTTTTATTACGTCTATAAAAACGTCCTATTTCTAAACTAGAACAGAAAAATTTAAATTCGCATGCTATTTTTACATTTATTACTGCAAAATGTAATAATATCACGGCAGTTTATAAGTTCTCTCTCTCCGACATTAATGAAAAATGTAACACAATAAATAAAACGATCCACAAGTTAGCAGTACGGTGCACCCGATTTATCTAATGTAGATAAGTAGAATAATCCTAGAAACCGCTTATACAGACAGTTTTTAGAATCAACTGGTAATTATTTTAATCAATAAAGTTTAGTTGGATTTTTAAAAACAGTGCTGTTACGAAAACACGCGTAACTCACATAGCAATTGAGTTTCTGATCTATGTTTTCAGAATAAAAATTGGTTCGCAAATAAATTTACATTCATAAAAGCAATATGTACTTACTTTCCAACATTTTTACAGTATATATTAAAATATATGTAAACAGTTTCAAACATAACAAATACTTCTGGATTTTTAGTATGCTATACTGAGGTAATATTCTTTAAAGCAAAAACTGGTTGTCTAACTACATACATGATAGATAACTATTTAGAATGGAATAAAAAAAATTGACCTTAAGACACGATCAATATTTAAATGAATTATGTTTTTAGAATTATCACATATTCTAATAATGACAAATAATATCGAGAATGGAATGTATCTTCTTCACATATTCAGTAAATTCTTACACAATCCTTCCATCTAGTTATAGTCCTTAGTCATAGTGAAACTGACGCACAAAATTGAATTATGAGCAAGGCATTACCATACAAACCATTTCTCTCCGTCAGTAAATTATAATTTTAATATCTCATAACATTCAGTGTATAAAGTAAAAGGTATGTCAAAACCCAGTTGGTGACGAAGTACATAATATAACATAACGGTAATGGTTATGATGAAGCACTTTAAAGAACATAGTGGTACACAATAACAAAGTTTAACAATGGAGGCGAGAAAGTTGTTGTCTCCAGGGGAATTAATAAAAATTTGTTGCTGGTAATGAAGTTTAATCTGCTCGAACTTATGTCATTGTTCCTCTTTTGTCGTTTTTTCCGTTAATATACGCAATAGTTAGGCCTACAGTACGTAATTGCATACGCACTGAAATAAAACAACTGAAAACTGAAACAGTTAGGTACTACAAATTTCTGCTTACAATTTTGTAGAATAAACTACAAATGTAGTACACCATACAAGTTCGTTGTTGTGACAAGTGCAAATGCATTATAGTAATTGGGTTGTCGTAAATTTTAATATCATTATAAAAGTTTTTACTATATTTTGTAATAAATGTTATATGCGGCAATATTATGACTGGTCGAATAGATTTTTGAATAAAAAATATACTTAGATAATACCCATTAATAATACACCGTTAGACAATATGTTGCGCAATTTTGGGGTAAGTATCCCATTCTGTCTACGAAGTACACCAAAAAACAAATTTTTCAGGAAACAATTTATCATCGGGAAACAAATCTTTTTTGTCTAATATAAATTGATTTATTTTATTTTTTAAAAACCGTAAATTAAGAATATTTAATTTCTTAATATAGTCGTATCGTCGAAAGTATTTAATTTAAGTATTTATTTGAAAAGGAAAATTTGAATTGTTTCCTATAAACAAAAAATTATTGTCAAAAGGAGCCTACTAGATGTAGCTGTACTATATCTCGCTTACTCAGGTATGTCGGGTTTGAGAGACTGTGTGGAGTACTGATGAGAGATAATAATGTCGAAACCCGCATATGTTGACCATTTGCTATATAATTTTCAGGTGTAATTCAATGCCGGTCGGGACACTATTCCCTGTTGTTTCCTGAAATTCCTGAGTTGCCTTAAATAAGTTGTTGTTTAATAGAAAAATTTGTTTTTGAAATGTTGATTTTTCATAAAATATAATTAAATTAACACCAGAAGCCTATCATTGAAAAGGAAATAAATATTTGTTTGGCCCCATACAAACAAATAATTTATTTCCATGAAACAAAATTGTAGCTATACCTACCTAGGCGATTACTATTCTTTTTTTGTTTTCAGTGTAACTTGAATTATTGAGAAGTTTTGCTCAAAATCATCGATATTAATCACGTTTCTAGAAAATAACAGTTATCCTAACAGTAAAAAGCGAAAGGCAGTTTAATTCAATTATAAAAATGTGTGCACTGTGTGTTCAATTTCAATAGCTGTTGATTCGTCTATAAAAACAACACGACTAATGAAATCACACATGTAGAATTCACGTAAGCAGAAATGTATAAATATGCTGAGAAGATTAATTACCTCTTCGGTAATTAAAAATCGATAAAACGAAAGAGAAAGAAATCTGTACACACCTAGAAACAAAGCAGGAAATCCAAATAAATGTTCATACAAATAATTAATAGTAGTCAACAACATTGTACTGCCTACATGTTTTTAATAATATACTGGATTTATATGCAGAACGATCGGTATATATATATAATTAACACTATTCATGCGTAAAAATGCAATAATAATGAATGCAATTAACTGTTATTTAAGCCTGTAGTATTTCCGTTGTAAGTAATATGTATAACAATATATAATAAAGTTTACAATTAGGGGTGATTTGGAAAATTGTATACCCTTTAAACATGTTTGCACGAGATTTCCTATAACTGTGATAATTTTTCGTTTTGAAACTAAAGACCCAGAAGAGCAATCAGATGTTCTCCTTAGCTAAAGATTTACATATAACCATCTATATTAAATCTATTGCTTTGCTAAAATCATTACAATACAAAAATTTTTGGTATTTGGTATTTATAACACGCATTTCAGCCAGTACACATACAGGATTAAGGTGAAACTATAAATAGAGACTTTTATCTTCGATGGAATCCAAAGGACACTTATAAATAAATATTTACATATAAATCTAAATGCAAATCGTCTCACATTTCAGATATTTATTTAGATTGAATGTTGACCCCAAAAGTTTACATGCAAGTTCGCTTCAATCTTCCATAAAGACTAATTACTAAGGAGTATATGTGTCACCACTACATTCATATGTTCAGTTAAACACAAACATATGGTTGAAAGTCCTCTACAGATGCCAAAACATAGCAAAACGTTTCTAAATTTAAAAAATATGAATCTTGAAGTATGTATTGCAACTGAACAAAGCATTTTACAAGGTTTTAGTACGCTTTTATTGAAAGATAGCTAGAAGTATAAATATATTTCAATACATATAATTGAATATTCAAATTTAGATGAGTTTATCTTATATATTTCTCTGATTTGGCAGCGGACGTTCTATATAACAGCAATATACACTCTATTAAGTCATCAAATAAAACTGAAAAAATAGTACATATTATCGATGTAATATAAAGAGTACGATAATAGCACACAGCTTTGTCCGTCACTTTACAGAGTGCTTTTTTATTTTGTTGATAGCATTTTAAAATTTCACTGTTCTTCCTGAAATGACAAGTCCCTATCTATATAAAAAATACGGTGGTACTCTGATAAAAATGATTGTAAATTTACACGTTGTTCATCAAAAAATACTAAATCCATACTGTATTACAAGAATCTCCATGTGAATCATGTAAAATTACTTGATTGTTTCTAAAAATATATAATAAAGTTGTCAAATTACATTTCATGTATACAAATATATGGTTTTAATATTAAAAATGCATATTCATATGTAGTAATTCTACATTATAGGTAATATTACTTTCTGGTGTGTTATTTCACACTATTGACCTAGGCAATAAATAATCAATCCACCATGTAATATCGCTAATAATGTTGTGTCAGTGTATGTCTTCAAACGTCTTTTATGTAACTTTAGGTTAGTAATATCTAATAATATATCACACTCGGTACCACATATTGCTTTAACAAAGCATAGGTACCTACATAAAAACAACAAATATCTACGCACAACGTTATTTAAGTTACCTGTTATACATTTCATATCATATATATTATAAATACCATATTCTGTTCTCAGTTGATGTGAGTATTAAGAAATATCCTTGAAAATTTGTTTAAATCAACATTAATATATTCTGCGTAATAATTATATTTTTTTTATTGCAATGGACAAATGAAATTTTATATTTAATAAACCAAGTTACCGAAGTCTTTTAATTTAACAAACCTACCAAACCTACTAAAAAAAACAACATATCAGTATGATGGTAAGTGAAAATAAAACTGGTTATTTTTTTATGGAGTCCGTACAGTTATTAGCGAATGTTTGCAGGGAAAATGTTCTTCTATTTCACTGATTTCGAAAGACGACATCTAATAACAATAATAATAATATCTCTACCCCTCATTCTACGAAGACTTGTGCGGGAGAGGGGGCGGCATATTATTATTAAGCAGGCCGCATTTGCGCCCAGGAACGACTTACGTTGGTAGGCCCTAACCACCATTTAGTGCAGGAATGAGGAAAACCTGGAAAACCTCATTAATTAGGGGGGTAGTCAAATATCAACCGGTGTCAATCTCTCACATTGACCCAAGCCAACATTCTTCCACTTACCATACTCGCCATTCTATAAATAATTAACTCATACATACAGAGGATTTTTAATTCCCACCAAATAAAATGTTTCGTAAACCGTTTTATGTTTCGTAAACCATTTTATGAAGCTTGGCAAATGAAATATTAGAAGATACCAGTATAAAACTTGAAGAGATATCAATCCAAAGAAGAGATAGTTTCATGAAAAGACATATAAAACCGCCCATATTTCACTTATTTATTTAGCAAAATTCGAAATTTCAAAATATTTTGATTACAAAAATCTCATTTGGGATCATATATATATAATTACTGATATCTCTTTCTAACAAAAATATTACCCCTTTAATTTGACCAGCCGCCGCCACTGTAATACATTTTACTGCCATAGAGTAAGAATAACCATGAAATTTAAGCGCCTTTTGGTATATTTGGGGTATGTATATTTTCCAATACATACATATTTTATTATTCTTATCTAGATATTCTCATGGATGAAGTAATAAGTACAAATAATATTAGCATTATGTGTCATCGCAAACTATTTGTTATCTCTATCATATTTAAAATACTTCGTTTCAAGAACATTTACACAGGTATAATACAGTTGTAATAATAAAGTAATAGGTACACAAAAATTCATTTTTGTTCAGCGCAATACAATTTTTTTGCTTACCTAATTATTGGCAGGCAGAACTAGTTTTAAAAATTATAAATATTTTATGCAAATAATAATATCAGAAATACGAAAATATTTTATCTACACAACTACCTAAATCATATACAAGGGGTGACGCAAAATCCCTAAAAGTAAAACTAAGAACTGTAATAACTGTCTATTTAGTTAGTTATGGAGTTGTGTGACACAATTTCTTCAATTTCACACATTTAAGAGATTACATGTGAAACACGGTAGAAATATTTACTAAAATAAATATGTTAGTTCAAATTATATTATGAGAAACTATATATGCTGTTTATTTAAACACTATTACTTTTAATTTATTTAGTACTTCGTTATATTCTTTTAAATGCGGCAAATGCGGCCTGCTTAATAATAATATGCCGCCCTCTTTCCCGCACAACTCTTCGACTTCTGGGCTAATCCTCGTGATTAGAATGAAGGGTAGAGATATTACTATTAAATATAAATCAAGAAATTAGGCAGTACAGACAGTTCTTAATATATTGTTAGGTCATATCCCTGCTCCTTCGCCAATTCCTTTACTTTATGCAAATAACATCACAAGAAAAGATTCTCGGAACTTGCAAGCTACACAGTAACTTAAATCATACAAGCAGAGATACAAAATACCTAAACGAAGTTGCAATAACTCTATTAAGTTAGTTATGGAGTTGTTTATAATATAATTTCCTCAACGCACGGTAGAAAAATTTATAATATTTAAGCTCGAATTATATTATGAGAAATTATACGTTATTTATTTCAACGGCGTAAATATAAATATATTAGTTTTAATTTATTTAGTACTTCGTTATTTACTCTTGAAAATTAAGTAGAACAAACTGTTCTTAAAAAACTGTTCTCAAAATATTGCTGGATAATTATGAATACTATTAACCTTGCTATTACCTAGCTTCTTTCTTTAGTTAAGCATGATTAAGACCTATTTCTTACATTGTATGATAGTTTCGATGAGATTAATTTACAAATAAAGTGTGTTTTTGCGGTATAGGTTTTTGAAAAAAATTAAATTGTAGAGCAGTTAAAACGAATTATATACCAATGTTCTATGGGATCGCGACAATTTTTTAGGTCGTGTCCCTGCTCCTTCACCAATTTCTTTACTTATTTTATGCAAATAATATCACAAATACGAAAAGATGCTCTGAATCTGCAAGCTATATAATAACTATCTAACTAAGGTTTAATTTATTTAGTACTTCGTTATATACTTTTGAAAACTAAGCAGAACAAACTGTTCTTAATATATTGTTGGATAATTATAAATAATATTAACCTTGCTATATTAACTTCCTCCTTTAGTCAGTTAAGCATGATTAATACTTAATTATTACTTATTATAAGAATTAATTATATGTCATCACCATCATAAAATAGTTTGGATGAGATTAAATTACAAATAAAGTGAAAAATAGTTTTTGCGGTAGGTTTTTTAAATAAACAAAATTGTAGAGCAGTTCAAACGAATTAAATACAAGGGATCCATGGGTTCGCGACAATTTTTTAGGTCGTGTCCCTGCTCCTTCGTCAATTTCTTTACATATTTTATGCAAATAATATCACAAATACGAAAAGATGCTCTGAATGTGCAAGCTATATAACAACTATCTAACTAATATAAGGTTTAATTTATTTAGTACTTCGTTATATACTTTTGAAAACTAAGTAGAACAAACTATTCTTATTGTTGGATAATTATGAATAATATTAACTTTGCTACTTCTTCCTTTAGTCAGTTAAGCATGATTAAGACTTTTGATTACATTGTATATACCTAATTATATGTCATCAACATCATAAAATAGTGTGGATGAGATTAAATTACAAATAAAGTGAAAAATAGTTCTTGCGGTAGGTTTTTTAAATAAATAAAATTATAGAGCAGTTATAACGGATTAATAAGCAGGATTCTGTGGGTTCGCGACAATTTTTGAAGTCGTGTCCCTGCTCCTTCGCCAAATTCTCGCATACGCCCAGAACTTTGCGCGCGATTCGCCAACATTCAAACGCACGCGAACCCATGTGCGTCCCCGTAAGTTTTCGAAAAGCAATAACAAGCCTCGTACCTTATACAAGTACTGGTCGAACATTCTGCAAACATCAACATCAGAACCGACGCAGTATGTGGCTTCCATAGTCTCACAGTTCCCGATGAGCGTGGTGATAGAAGCCACAATGGGCCGTAAATGTTCCAGCGTTGTGAGCACAGGTAGTCCACGTGACCAAGAAAAATATAAATCCCAATCTCTGGCCACAACAAGAAAACACCAAATTAGCACACAGTCACTGAGGGCGCTAGAACTCCGGTTGTATGATCGGACGCGTGTTACGATTGCATGTTTCCGGGACGCAACGTAGCTACGAGCACTGTGACGGCCTGGAAGCGAATAGCGCGCCGTTGTCGCGCGACCCCTCCCCAAACTTCTCCCCCTACTTAAAAGTTGCGCCAACTCGGCGCGATCGCGGCAGGCCCGCGTCGATCCAAATCTCAAAAATCCATGAAAAAGGAATAAATAATAACATCCCCTCTTATTTAAATTACATTTTATTTCACTGTATGTGTGGAATATTGAATCTCTCTCTCTCTGGGAGCTCTGATCAGCGCCATCAATCTTAATGTTTCCCAGTTATAGTAGGTAAACTGACAAAAATTAGGTATAGTTAATTTACACGTCTTTTACACACTGAAGAAATTAATTTGTAATTTTACTCGTAGGGGTATATTAGTACTTTATTATAAAGACTGAAAAAAAAGTATTAAATTATCGCAAATTTGCAAAAAAATAGTCTCAAACTAGATAGTATAGGCCTACTGTAAGGATACAAAAAATTTAAAGATTGGATATGTGTCTTGAAATGAAATACATTGTCATATAGAAAATATATTGTAATATGTACATAATATGAGGGCGTTTGCCTCATTTTAAAGGTTAGTTATTGTTACACCTTCTGTTTTAACTGTATTAAAAAATTATCAAGTTTAATCCTGTTATTTATTCTTAATTGCCTTTATGCACTTGCAACAAACATTCAATTATTTTCCTTCCACCACTAATGTGATTTTTAGGTGATATTTCTGATTCTTTAGGACGTAATACAGAAAAATATATCTAATAAAAGTTTATTAGAAAAAGAAAACTTTTTAACGGGAAAAGAATTTGTATATTTGTGGGAAAAAATATAAATGTTGATGTCATTAGTCGTTTCTGTCAAATAAAAAAAAACATAATACTTTCCATCGAAAATGGATCTTACCTCACCCCTCTCAAATTGTATTTATTTTTTTTTTGTCTCCTCAGTAGGCTTATACTATCGAGTTTGAGACACTCTGTATAGGAATGTTCTTGCGATAATACACCACTTTTTATTTGCAAAATTACATTCACATACAGTTTCTTCAGTGCATCAGTTATTACTGTAAAAAATATCACACATACTGAATTCCAGGTAAATACTGTAGAATTACATAGGTATTTCTTCCCAAATGGTATAATATTTTTTAAAATTACATGTAGCGATGTTGCAAAATTGCATTTAATGTGCACTAAAATGCGATTATACCCCGAAAAAATACATGGGTATTCACAAGTGCATGATGTATATTTACAAACCGTATTTTGAGTTTGCGAACAAGATGTAATAATGTCCAATAACATTGTTTGCACCATATTACATGGCAACGCGAAAGTGAGTAGTTACATTACACAATCGTTCGCAATAATAATGACACTCTTTAAAATTAATTTTGAACCTTCAAGGTGATTTAAATCAACTTACCAGAACAACAACCACAACTTTGATTTCTTAAAAAGTATTTAAAAAAAATTTTCGGTCCTATAACTTCATATATATAATCCTATGCTTGTAATTTATGAAGTAGCTTGTATGTAAAATAAAAAACTTGAGTAATTCGGACTGTATTTACTCCACATATTAAACTTTGTGTGTCAAGGGAATTGAAAGAAACCATTAACACCATCTTAACACCGGACAATTTCTTTGGCGTGTAAGAGATCATTACTTAAGAAAAGTAAATATTCTAATCAGAGGTGTCATTAATCTTAATGTTTCTTGTTATTGCAAATGCAGCGCATTGCAAAACCAATTATGCTAAGCTAATGGCTTCTAAGAGCTTTTTCAGAAACAAGAAATAATGAGTATTTCCATACAACATCGAATACACGCAGCCTTTTCTAAGAGTTTAGATCATGCTTTAACTCCCAGTAAACACACACGTACTTTGAACGTGTCGTTGGTAAAAAAACACCATCATTGTAACGTTATAAATACGTATTTTTTCATTCAAAAGCTAGTCATTATTCTTACGTTTAAATAGATAATATTATTGTTGGTTTTACTATTGTTGTTAACGATTCTATACATACCCTAACAATTTTTATACGTTCACTTGACTATGTATATTTAAACGTTTTTAACAAATTACAGCTTGATTGGCACACGGGTTCTACAATATACTTCAGAAGTCAATTTATGAAACAGGAACAAATCATAGTGTTACTTCTGTAGTACACTAATTTTATTATTGTATTTCAAATGTTTCACAATTTTATGCAAGTACAACTAATTTATCATCAAGAACATACTTAGATATACATTAAATTCGGTGTGCATAATTAGTATGGCAGTAGGTATGAAACAAAAAATTATCAGTGGCGGAGGTGTGGGTATCATCGATCATTATTTGTCAAGAAAAATATATCACCCTGCATAATATTACAAATAAAATAGGTCAACATATGCGCCATTGTATTATCTTAATTTTTTGTTTCTTTATATGTACTTTGTTATATTCCAAATGGATTAACAACAAAACTGATTTATTTAATCAAGTGCATTTTTACACAGTTATTTTCTCTTTCAATGTCCTATAGTCTCGTAGCAAACATGTAAATTATCGCAGTTAAAATCACATATAATTCTCGAAAATAATATATAATATTTAAAAAACATAGATGATGTCTATATGAATTTAATTCACAGTGAGAAAGAAAACATGTATACTCTACTTTCAACGAAAAAGCATCTCAAAGCTTTCTTCAAAGTTCTAGAATAGGAATGAAACACTAACAGACAGAAAACATTTTAATATTGATTATTATTGAATCTCATTATATTCAAACATGTACACGTTCCAAGTAAATTAACAAAGAAAATAACGTAATTTACTATAATGCAATAAAAAACAAATAGAAACTGGCTTAAATCCCCTTTCGATTCCAACTGACTGCATCAGGCGATGTCTAGACTATAATATCAGAAATTCGATTCCCAAATAAATTCGCTCGAGAAAAGAAGATTAATCAGTAGAGCCCACTAAAAATTATACTCTCCCTTCCGTATTTTTTACGGCCGTAAAGATCTGGCAGATTCAAATTACAAAGCGAGAACACATTCGGCGATGCCGATGTTTGAGGAGAATAAAACACTTATAAGAAACATTTCAAGTACGGAGGTTAATTAAAGAGGCAATAAAAAATGTTACTTTATGCGAATATTTAATGACTCATAACTCTGAACTTTATCTTCACGTATTCCATTAATTCCACAGTAAAAGCCTCACCGACGAAAATTATTATTAAAAACATGTACGGGCTTTTCTCTTTTATAATTATTGTGTGCTCTAAAAGTTGATAACTTTGTAAGCATTATCATTATTAGTATTTACGAGACTTTAGTTTTTCTGTTATTATATCTATACATTATACGGATAATGAATAACGGAAATTAGAAGCAATATAATAAAGTAAGGTGATTATATGTACAGTGAAAAATAACTTCGTCCGTTGTAGATATTTACACTTGTAGGGGGAATACAAAGTCGGATACAAATTTAGAACAACTTGTAATATCACACGGTCAATAGGAATGAAACACTAACAGACAGAAAACATTTTAATATTGGAAAATTACTACTTGAATCTCATTAAGTATTCAATTATTTATAAAATTTAAAACCAAATAAAGAAAACTACTAGATAAAATACTTAGAAATATTTACAGAAAACAAATATATGTTCAATATTTTGCATAAACTAACATCACCTTCAACTATACGGGGTGCTTTTGAAATTGGGTTATTATTTATAACTGATGGCAGTAGGCATTAGAAAAATTACTTTGTTGTTGAAAAATGTTTTTATCTACAATCACTAATTAAAGTAGAGTTTTTCACTTGACAGTGACAACGAAAAGTTGACATTTATCAAGGAGTGTCACTTTATTGCTCGCCAAGCGATAATAGTATATTAAACAACAAGGTTTGAAAACGACACCAATATGTCTCGCTCGTGTGCAAAGAGGTTTTGAAACGAGTTTTTTACGATACTTTTTATACGACTGCAAACAGAGACCACAAAAATCAAATTTTAATTTAAACTCAGCCAACTTGAAACATTGCATAATTTGGGTGACAACATCAAACAAAAATCACAATCTGGAGACGCGTGTGCAAAGATGACATAACCGTGTGCAAAATACCGTTTTCAGAGCGTATTTTCCGTGTGCAAAACCCTCTTTTGTAAGGCAGTCGTATAAAAAATCTCTTTAAGTAGTAAATTCAACAATTGACAAATATCGTAAAATTTGCGCAGTTTAGTTGAGATAAATTCAAAAAACGTACTTCTCGCCTATTTTTGTGAGAAAACAAAGACACTAAAATCGTCATCATTATGGTCGATTTACTCGATGCTAAAATCTAAATAATCTACCAAGAATCATATTAGTCCGTATTTATAAAACAGAGGATTTGCTTTTACTTGCAGAAATCGAAGCATTTACTTCATCTTCTATTCATACGAATTTTTCTTATGAATAGAATATGAAGGAAATGCTTCGATTTTTGCAAGTAATAGCAAATCCTCTGTTTTATAAATACGGTCTATTGACTTAGCAAGTTCAAAAAGTTGACGGCATTTTTAAAGAAGTAAGGAGTTAGACATAAGCCTAAGAAATCAAAAACTTTTTTGCAAACGGAAATATGCAGATTTTGCGCGAAGCCGATGATGAAACATGGTTATTAAAAAAGGTAATTTTGTATAATATTGATTATTGCAAAATCTACAACTTAATAGAAATATTTTATTATAGGTAGTTCTAATTATTGAAATTTCGGGTGCCGGCAGACGCGACGAATTAGTAAAAATTAATTTTACAGATGTTGAGGACAAAAAGTCGAAGTCGAACATTTACTGTCACAAATAACATTCAAGATAATTCTAGCAACTTTTTGTCATTCTATAGGAAGTATGTAACCTTGAGATCTAGAAACGAAAACACACCACCACAATTATTCTCAAATTTTAATAAAGGCAAGTATTTTAATCAAGTGGTAGGAATTAAAGTTATTGCTAAATGACATTGATAATTATTTTAACCCCCCAGACTGCCACTTATACACAGAGCATTGCTTTCGCCGAACATCGGCTACTTTATTGGTCCATGGTGGAGGTGATATTATACAACTGAAGCCATACGGGGGATAGAAGGGTTCTACAGCCGCAGAAGGATACATAGATAATACCATCAGTGAAAAAATTTAAACTAGGCCATCAAATAATGCACAATTAAATGTAGCAAATTTTTACGATATCAGAATGTGCCTTCTGGATAAGGAATTATTATTAAAGATTGTAAATACTGTTCTTCCACCATCCAAATTACGAAAGCTAACAAATGAATTTCTCACCTTTGTTCTAGTTGTTATAATTAATGTTCTCGTTATAATAAAGTTGATTATTGAAAAGTTTTATTTTGTTAAGTAATTGTAGATAGAAAAAGAAAAATATGCAGATGCGGGAGGAACTGACAACATATTAAATTCATAAATAAATAATATGAATTTATTTGCATACATATTTATAAACTATAAACATATATCTCCATCTAAACGATGTATAAAAAATACCCCAACAACTTTTTTTAAGTTGTTTGGATTAGATAAGATCGCAAATATTTGCCTTAAATCTAATCTAATTCATAATAATGGTCTCACTACATTGCTTCATTTTATTGGATAATAAAATGATAATAAAAATACCTCCTGAAAAATGTATGAATGGGATTTCACACACCAAGATGAACTGTGAAATAATTCGAATAAACTTATATTTGAACCTTGCTAATGCGTTTCGCACATCAATATCTGTGACACTTCTATTTCGATTCAAATTGTGTTAATTACTACATATCAATGAAACTAGCAAATATCAGATAAGTCACCGCATTTTGGGTATATCTAGTATTTGTAGAACGTTGATTGATATATATTCAATTAGTAACATATGTGTAGCAGGATGTGATAAAAAAGTTGGAATTATTTTCGCAGAAAAATATGTTGGCTGACATATATTAAATTTTTTTGATTCCGAATGAATTGTTACTACTACTACTACAAATTAAATATTTGATTTTGCCAACCAATTTGAAATTTGGGAATAGATGCGTCATGAATAATGGAGAAAGTATTGATAAAAAATGTTGTAAAATCCTTAGTAGGTATCGGAGAAAAAAATTATTGAAGTTGTAGTATTTTCATATTTTCAACCATTACATCGCCGGACTACTGCAGTCTCTAGCCAGGCGATTCCGAATACTGAAATCCGATTACTTATAGTATTAACGTTTTTGTGATGCGAGTGTTTACGTTTCAAATGTTAAAAATTCGGACGTGACAAGAGGCAATTTGCAACCGAATCATGGAAGAAGGTCCAGGGCGTCCACGGCGTATTGCCGCAGTGTGGTGTATCATACTCGCGGCTCAATTATATCCGTACCATGTACAGCGTGTCCAAGCATTAATACCAAGAGATTGGACGAGGAGGACCGGTACCATGGTCGCCACGATCTCTTTAAATCCTTTGGATTTCTTTTTATGGGGATATTTAAAAAAAAATTGAGTGTATCGCACCGAAGTGGACACTATTGACGATTTAGGCAAACGTATCATAGCTGCTGCCAATAACCTACGAGTTCAAAACGGACACAAAGCAGAAACATTTGTGTTAGTTTGTAGAGACTCGGTAAGACGGGCTCAAAATTTTGTTGTTGTAACATCAGGTGTTGTAACATGTCAAACTATTATATTAATTGAAACCACAAATTAATTTTATTAATAATGAATAACAATAGCGGTAACAACAGTGGAATTTGCTATATAAAATAGGTGCTGGAAAATGTTAATTATTTTCTTGCTTCGCAATTTATTTAAATTTTTTGTCCTGTCGTCGACTGCATGCTTTGCCTTGTCAGGTTTTACAGTGGACCAGTTTCCAGTGCCGTGCAGAAGAAGAACCTCGGTTTTTACTGCCATAAAATCGCCTACCGTCAGTCTCATTATAATATGACGGATTGCATCTAGGCGAAATATTATACACTTGCGCGAAAGCCAATTAATACTAAGTAGTATATTGTAATACGCCTAAAATTTTCAGTCAAATTGTAATATTCTCGATGTTTTGTATCATATTATAATTCGCCTTGTTATATTGAGAAAGCCTAGGCACATTATAATAAGCCGGAATTTACAACAAGCCTACGACATTACATTACTTGCAATATTAATTAATCTAGTAGAAAATAGTGTCGAAATTTGTATTAAATGATTTTATGAAGAAAGGAAAACACTATTCTACACACACAATCTCCCAACCAAGCTAATATTATAACTTACTAAGTATTGTTTAAACAACGTAAGTTAATGACCTAGATGTACTGTGTATCTACTCCGACCAAACTTGTTTTCTCGGTTGTTCTTCGTTATTACGAAGCAATTCTGGCATGTTCTTTTTTATTATTTATTTTCTCAACATAGTTCAGACTTATTCAAGTCTTGGTTGAAATAATAGTAATGTTGGATGCATGCATTTTCCATATAAGAAGCATACATCATACATGTGCAAAAATGGTGATACTATAAATATCACTGATTCATATATGTATTATCAAAATAAATAAATAAATAAATACAATTAAAATAAGGTAGTGGACAGTATGTCAAGAAATTTGAATGCTACTAGAAACTCCAGGAAGATGGGGATAATAATTTCTAAGTGTTGCCATATTTATAATTGGTATAAACAAAGGAATTTTGATTTTCATGATCATATTTATATAGAGGTTTATTTTTACTGAAAAAATATAATATAAGTTAATTATTAAAGCATATTTACTATTATCATATATGTATTTAAAAAAAAAGTTGTTCAAAATTGTCTACATTTACTCGTAAACATGATCGAGCCCGTTAAATTCAGTTTCCTTGCAGTACTTCAAACGATTCTCCTTCTTGCTGTCTCGAAGACGCAAAAAACAGCAGCCGTATTTATTATTTCAAACAATTCATCGATATTTTAAACACTCCAATAAGAGAAATATACAGGATACTTCACAAATTATCCAAAAAAATGTGGGAATGGATCATTATAGAAATGGAGTCAATATCCTAAAAGTTTTTTTATAAAATATTTAGTTTTTGAGAAAAAAAATGATTGAAGTACTTTCAACCTTTACATATCTGGGTCAAAAATGTCTTGCGCGTACAGCAACTTGGAGTTGATGGATATCGTTTTAATATATGGTTTGCTAAGGCAAAATACTTTAGTAGATTCTCGTCTGTGTGCAGAACGATTTTCCGGTAAACATATTCCAAACGCAGATACTTTTACAACGGTGTGCAGTGAGTGCAAGTGCAGTGCAAATGTTATCGTGACAAGGGAAATTTGCAACCGAATTGTAGAAGAGATGGAGATCCAGAATGTATTGAAGCAGTGTGGCATATCATACACGACGCTCAATTATGTCCATACTTTATACAGCGTGTCCAAGGATTAAATCATTTGGACTTATTTTTGTGGGGATATATTGCACCGAAGTAGACACTATTGATGATTTACGCAAACGTATTGTTACGGAAGCTCACCTACCTTTTTAGTTTGTTAATTATGTTCCTGTTTACGTTAGAATTTATAATTGAAGCTCACCTACCTCGTTAGTTTGTAAATTACGTTTCTGTTTATGTTAGAATTTATAATTTTTGTGATGCCTTTATTTTGACGTTTTCCGGAATATTCCAGGCTATACCTATTCTATTTGTTTCTCGACATGTTCTCGAGATCTCAGAAACTTCCAGAACTCTAAAAACCTATATAAGCAGATCATTTTCGCCGCTGGAGTCAGTTTACACTGAGCAGCCAAACGCGAGTGACAAACGTCAAAGTAAAGCGTTGACAGTTGTGAAATTGGTTTGAAGGATATTTCTTGTATTATCAAGAGTGACAATAAAGATTGTTTGTCTACGTGACGTGTTTATACGATAACCTAATTTTGAGGTTATATTGAAACAGTTAATGGGAATGATGAAAGATATGAAGGAAGACTTAAAGAAAGAAATGAAAAACAACCAGGACGAAATGAAGGAAGATTTGAAAAAGGAAATGAAAACTAGTCAGGAGGAAGTGAAAAATAGTTTAGAAGAAATGAAAAATAATCAGGAAGAGTTAAGAAACGAAATGAAAACCAGTCTACAAGAAAACAATAAGAAGTTAGAAGAAGCAATTAAAGTTAAACTCAATGAATTTGAGGAAACTGTGGAAGAAGAAATTAATCAATTAAGAAATGAGGTACAAGATAAGGTCCAGGTCGTAGAAGACAATATGACTAAGTTACAAAGTGAAGTCTCAAATCTGAAATCTCAGTTGTCTGCAAAAGAGCCCATGAAGACTGAAAGCAGCGTTTTTTCGTCGTCAAGAGTGAAGGCACCAACATTTGATACAAAGGTGTCATGGAGTACTTACCTTAAACAATCTGAAGCAGCTGCTTTGGCAAACAACTGGTCAGAAGAAGAAAAAGCCACACCACTTATAGTTGCCCTACGAGGTGAAGCTATGGAAATATTAAGAACACTAGCTGACGATAAACAAAAGGACTATCAAACGCTGAAGAGTGCTTTAGATATGAGGTATGGCGAGGCTCATATACAACACGTTTACCAGGCACAACTAAAAGGCCGAAGACAACGCTTCGAAGAAAATCTGCAGCAATTTGAGGCGGATATAGCACGTATGGTGAAACTAGCCTACCCCACCGCACCGACCGATATACAAGAACAGTTAGCAATAAGTAGCTTCATTGATGGCCTGCGAGACTGCGAGATCAGCCAAGCGTTAAGGTTAGCCAGACATAAAAACATATCTGAAGCTCTGGCCCAGGCACTGGAAATTAAAGCCGCCCGACAGGCTTCCAGTCAAGGCAGAATAAGGCAAGTTAGGTTTCAAACTAGCAAACAACGAGCAAGTGAAAATAACATGGAAGGATTTATGAAGAGTTTGCAATATTTAATGAATAATTTCCAGCAAGAACAAGACCGTACTAGTCCCACTTCTGACACCAATGTAACCTCGAAATTAGGTTGTCGTAGAAACACCTCACGTAGACAAACAATCTTTATTGTCACTCTTGATAATACAAGAAATATCCTTCAAACGAATTTCACAAATGTCAACGCTATACTTTGACGTTTGTCACTCGCTGCTCAATAAAAACTGACTCCAGCGGCGAAAATGATCTGCTTATATAGGTTTTTAGAGTTCTGGAAGTTTCTGAGATCTCAAGAACGTGTCGAGAAACAAATAGAATATAGCCTGGAATATTCCGGAAAACGTCAAAATAAAGGCATCACAAAAATTATAAATTCAAACATAAACAGAAACGTAATTTACAAACTAACGAGGTAGGTGAGCTTCAATTATAAATTCTAACGTAAACAAGAACATAATAATTAACAAACTAAAAAGATAGGTGAGCTTTCGTAACAGTATCATACCTGCTGCCAATAACTTACCAAGTTTGAGCTGTTTGTAGAAACTGTAAATGATGTTGTAACATCAGGTATGTCAAACTATTTTGCTAATTAAAACCACAAATTAATAATTAATAACAATGGCGGCGAAAGCAGTTAAATTTGTTGCATTAAAATAGGTATTGTAAAATGTAAATTATTTATTTTCTTAGGAATTTCTTTCATTTCTTTGTCTGGTTGCCGATTATACGCCTTATCAGATTTTACAATGAACCAGTGCCTTGCGGAAGTGTATTTTTAAATCAATTTTGAATTGCTCTTTTTGATTTTATTTTCACAAAATTATATTACTAAGGGTCCTCTGTACATCCAAAATTGTTTTTTAGATAAGTTCTGAATCACCCTGTATATTGCTAATTTGTTTAAAAAAAGTTACGACCTTTTTCCAAAAATTACACTATTTCATAATCTAATAAAATCATTCATATTTTTTGATACCTATAGCAGTAATTATATTTTATTAATAATTTAATGGTTATGGATTATTGAAAGTAGAAATTTATTTCCAAAAGCAAAAAAACTACAAATTAGCTTTTAATTTCGTAAGTTCTTGTGTAGGCACTTTCGATCGAAGTGAAAATTCCCTCTAATCGCTCATCGATTAATTTTAAACATATAATAAGAAACCATCCCGGCGGTCATTTTAAACTTTCCCGCAACGCGCTAAGACCTTTTACTTACTTCGGTAAAGCCTTATCGTATTATACAACCGAGTTAATTCAGGCATTAAAGAGTTAAGTGCGTTCTCATTGTTTTGCAGAAAAATATCCCCTTAAGTATATTATGAAAGGCAAAGCCGCTTACCTGCTAAGGGACTTTAGAGGAGCGCGCAACTTCTGGATAAGGTTAGATTCCTCGGTGGAGTCCTGGAAAGAAAACATCATTTTAATAGGATTTAACTCGAATGTTGTCTGTGATTTGTTAATTTTTCCATTACGCAAATATAAATGATAATGTTACGCTGTGCTCTAAAACAGTATGATTTTCTTTAATAAACTATACCTTAATTCCATTAGCAGAAATCAATCGAATACTGACTTATCTAGATTGAAAAAAATAATTTCAGCTAACAATTCAATTATTCCGTATAACCGGAAATGCTACAAAAATGGCATTATTTTATTCAAAGAGCAGCCGCAAAGACCTCTAAGCCTAAATTTTCAAAACTGAAATAATACAAAACATGCAATATTGAAAATTTTCATTAATATTCAAATATGAAACTGAATATATTGATTTATTTTTTTGATTAATTGTTCCTATAAGAATTCAGCACCTAATAATCTGAATTACAGTGAATTATATAATTTTAAATTATGTAGTTTTAATAAAGGTAACATTTTAAAGCTAATTTTTGTTAGGATTAGGAGAAATTAGTTGAATATGAAAAATTCAGAACTAACTACCCTAGCCAACTCGACAAACCACTACTACTTCCAATCTTAAAAAGAGGAGTCGAAAATAATGTTTACAACATGTACCAAAAAGAATCTTTAATTATACATAACCTTACTATATTGAAATTAAGTTTTCAAATTTTTAATAAACTTCTTACTAATAACTGCCAGGGACTTGCACAGATCAGCTCTTGAGAAACCAAAACCATGAATTTTAGGTCGATCTCTACTGCTTCTTTTGAATAGAAGTATACAAAAGGTTACACTATTATCTCCAGATTATATCCTCTTCCTAACCTCAAATAGACAACAGTACATTTTGTACCTTCAAACACAATAATTCAGTAAATTATTTTATTTGTCCATATACTTTATTTTTTCAAGACACAATTTACAGCTTTATACTATTTTTTATTTTCTTAAATGTTTTTGGTATGCTTTTAGCCACAAGTAAAATCCCTAAATGTTTATCCTTTAAAATGCCTCTCAAACAAATGGTAGTGGAAGAAAAAAACTTTTAAATATAATAACTTGATATTATTCTTCATCACATCATCAAATATACAGGGTGTTTCAAAACAAAGGCGAAAAATTTCAGGGGGTGATTCCTTGTTGAAAATAAAAGGTAGTTTGTTATATAAACGTTGGGTCACAAGTCAACCATTAGGGAGATATCGCGTTACAAAGATGGCGGAAAAAATAGTGTTTTTATTGTTTTCCTAGGAAATGAAAAGCGTGGAATGATAAAATTCTGTGGAAGTGTTACCATCATCGAAAGACACTTGTGACATATTTTTTCACTTTTTGAAAATAATTGGAAAGGGTTGAAATAAACTACCCCTTTCAGTTTTTTTAACTATACTTTCAAAAAACTTCCTTAACGACGTAGAAAAAAATAAATTAGATTAAGCCGATTCATTTATAAACTTTTTTCTCTTATATTTTTTTGATAAAATTAACTGTTTCGACGTTAAAAAATAAAATGTAAAGTATTGCACGTCGGGAAGGGGCAGTTTTACTACACCCATTATTAGGAAAAACTAGTTGGCTGCTATCAATTTCCGGATGTTTCCATTGTTGCTTTGATAGATAGCAAGTGGTCACAAAATTTTACCATTCCCACGCTTTTCGTTTCCGAGAAAAACAATAAAAACACTCTTTTTTCCGCCATCTTTGCAACGCGATATCTCCCTAATGGTTGACTTGTGACCCAACGTTTATATAACAAACTACATTTTATTTTCAACAAGGAATCACCCCCTGAAATTTTTCGCCTTTGTTTTGGACACTTTGTATATTTGAGCGGATTTCTTCACTCTTTTCCAGATATTTCAGAACTAGATCTAACCATAATCTAGAAATGAACGAACAAAATTTCTTGTGGAAAATTTACTTTGCAGACTTCTACTTGAAGGGGGAAATATAAAACACCATCTTTTGGACAGTGCCTATATTTACTCAAATGATTTGAATTTGGAATGGACTGACTTCATAGGCATAGTTTGCTTGGAATGTAGAGACACCCTCTGAACATCAGGTGTGATGTCGAAGTGAAAATTATGAAAGTATACAGTATTGCAAGCGTGCATTTCGTAGAGAAATCGCTATCAGGAAGTCATAACGGTATTTTAAAAAATAATATCACCAAAGAGCTACTTCATAATTTGATTTATGGTAACACTTTCGTGTAATAAAATATATAACGCAAATGTTATTCGAAAATCAACATAAATAATTTATTACTTAACCAGGCATATGCAATTAAAGAAATAGTCAATAACAAATTAAGCAGATAAGGAAACAGTTATATACTTTTACAGGTGTATTCTTATTATTTATTGGTAGTCAAATATACTACTTGGCTCGAATTTTAATCAAATAACAGTTTTAATATTAATATTATTTTAGTAAAATTTAGTAATAGATTATGATCTCTATAAATTTTAAGTGCTAAACTCTATCTCTATCTGAAACTGAAGAAATTTTAGCAAAAAATAAAAATTATTATATTTCGAATTGTTTAAATGTTCTACTTTTACTGCTGTAGAATGTCAGTGTTAATTAAAATGAATAACGTATGCATCCAAAGAATTATAAATATCCTGTTCATAGTTTTTCAAAAAAAAAAAAACTATCTGAGAAAACATACTAATCGATAAAAGTAACGAATAAATTCAATATTTTTGAAATTGAGAAGTTTTCGAAAAAATCCCCTGGCACGTTGATTTTGTTTTTAAAAAAGGCACTTTTTGACATACGACCCATATTTGTGACGTCATCGATGTTCGAGATATGACGTCATCGTCATTTTTTTTAAATAGCAATCCTCAATTTTGACCATGCCATTTGAAAAAGCGTGTCATTCTACATACATACATCATGAAAAATTATGGTGTTACAACAAAAATTTCAAGAAAATAATGTTTGAAGATTTTAAAATTTAATTTTTACAATAACTACTGTGCACCTCTCCATTATGCAACAGCTGTCCGTGCTTAATTAGATGAGCTGTTCCCGAATTGTTGGATAGGGAGAAGGGGGCCGATTGAGTGGCCAGCCAGATCGCCTGATTTGACACCCCTATTATATTTATTGTGGGGATACTTAAAATGTAAAGTATACGTTACTAGACCGGTTAATTTAGAAGATTTAAAAGCAAGAATTCGTCACGAGATACATCGTATACCTCCTGAAGTTATTGATAATGTCCAAAAAGAATTTATTAATCGTCTTGGCTACTGTCAGGCAGCCAGGGGTGCACAATTTGAACATTTAATTTAGTCGATTTTTAAATGATCATATTCATTTTCAGTATTGCGAAAATTTAATTTTAAAATCTTCAAACATTATTTTCTTGAAATTTTTGTTATGTAACACCATAATTTTTCAAGATGTATGTATGTAGAATGGCATGGTCAAAATTGGGGGTTGCTATTTAAAAAAATTGTCGATGACGTCATATCTCGAACAACGATGACGTCACAAATGTGGGTCGTATGTCAAAAGTGCCTTTTTTAAAAACAAAATCGACGTGCCAGGGGATTTTTTCGAAAACTTCTCAATTTCAAAAATAATGAATTTATTCGTTACTTTTCGAAAGCACTGTATAAGAACTTACTTATATCAAGGATTGAAGGGGGTATTAGCAGCAAATGCCTTTTTAGCACAAAGGCGACTGACTAGTGTTGGATGAGACAAAAAATCGTGCAAAATTTGAAAAACTCTTGCCTTGCCTTGTAAAACAAGACAAGAGTTCTTGTCTTGCAAATTTCTTGTATAGCAATTTTCTAGGACTCTTGCAAACAAATGAGAATGGCATTCGATTATGAATTTGCCAAAACGCACATTTTCTGGCAGGAGTTCCTATTTTACCTTAAATTTGTAACCTATTTTCGCTACACTCCGTATTTAACTTGACTTGTTTTTAATTATATTTATGTGACAAGCATCATTATTATTGTTAAGTAAATTACATATAATTTTGTCGTTTCTAGAAACACTACATTTTAACATAACTGAAAATTATTATTATTCATTATTATTTGAATAATGAAGAGGCTAGTAAGTCTAACATTTTAATATATGGGTGCCTAATAACGACGTAGTGATTATAGTGTTGAAGAAGTCCGCAATTTCAGGAAACATATATTTAACTAAAATGTAAAGGGTAATTATTATAACAGGTTATTAACAGGCACTTTCTGTAATTAAAAGATGTAGAATAATTGCCGGGCAATTAAAAGAATTCGAATATTCAACTCAAGTATTTAACACCTGCACGTATACATCTAGTATAGTTTTGTCTATACAATTTTTTTTTGTAAAACCCTTATAGTTTCCGAAAAAAGAATTATTGAAATTGTAGTATTTTCAATCTATACATCGCCGGGCTATTGTAGTTTCTAGAGCTATCGGAATGCAGGCGATTTGGATAATGAAATCCGATTTAAGTATTAACGTTTTTCCGATTTCATTAAAAATTGGTTACGTGTATGGCAACTCGGAGTTGATGGTTATCGTTTTACTCGGTCATTGGTCGCGCTGTTTAAGGCGTCAGTACTTGAATCGAGATGACTAGATCGCTGTGGGTTCGACCCCCGCAGCCGTTAGACCGTATATAAGCTAAATTCGTGGAGAGGATTGGCACCCTCTCTGAGGGTATGGTAGGGTGGAAGAATGTTGGCTTGGGTCAATGTGAGAGATTGATACCGGTTGATGTTTCACTACCCAACTAATTAATGAGGTTTTCCAGGTTTCCCTCATTCCTGCACTGAGTGGTGGTTAGGGCCTACCAACGTAAGTCGTTCCTGGGCGCAAAGGCGCCTGCTTAATAATAATATGCCGCCCCTTCTCTTACACAAGTCTTCTTCTGGGCTAATCCTCGTGATTAGAATGAGGGGTAGATATATTATAATTTATGGAGAAGTAAGACAAAATGATTTAGCAACTTCTCGTCTGTACGCAGAACGATTTCCAGATGGACATGTGCCAAATGCAGCTACCTTTACCGCGGTAATGCAACGCGGGTGTGACACGGGAAATTTGCAACCGAATCGTGGACGAGATGGAAGTCCAAGGCATCACCGGCGTATTGCAGTAGCTGAGGAACACATTTTAAAGATTGTTGAAGAGGATCCCTGAACAAGTACCAGTCCCAATCAATAGTGTGGCGTATCATACACGAAACTCAATTATATTCGTAGCATATACAGCGTGTCCAAGCTTTAATACCAACGAATTATCCCTTACGAATTAGATAAATATAAGGCAATGAGCGTATCAAGCAGCGTGATTTACCATGGATAAACCTCAGGAGATACAATTAACACATTTAAACATACACGAGTCGGAAGCTTTACAATAATTAATTTTATGGTCACCGCCACATTTAGGGCATTTAACGTTCTTGTTACAATTCTTAGCGAGATGCGAAAAACGACAACATTTGAAGCACCTTCAATACCATCATAAACAGAACAGCAGTCATAACCGCAACCAATACACCTTCTTGCATAACCTTCTTTTATGAGTAGATGTCTAGCGACAACTTAGCCTGATATATATTTATATTTTTCTTCAAGGCGAACATCTCAATAATAATTAATGAGGAGTTCTCCAGGAAGACCATGTTGATTCTGCTTGATAAGAAAGGTTGCTAATTCTCCGGGTTCATCTTTCACTGTAAGTCCCGAAATTCTTATCCTTGGATTAAGAGATCCTAGTTCCTTGACTTCGTAATTACCAGCTAGTTTATTGTCTGCTATTTGTTTGAGCTTGACAATTTCCTCCTTACTGGAACACACATTTTTAATATTTATGGCATGTAGACTTATTTCCACGGGATTTATATTTTGTAAAATATCACATCTCGTTTTAGTGTGTATGAAATATCCTAAGATTTAATGATAACTGTATTAGAATTAGTGTTTTTTTAATTGAGAAGCACAAGATAATTGATCTTTACCAGCAGGACTAAGATCTGGCGTAGCTTTTATAACATCTTTTAACTCTTGAGCTTCCTTCTCAATTGTACTATTTAATTTTTCCTTAAATAACATAAGAGTGTCATTCATAATATTCATATTTGTATATTGAAAATCCGTACGCAAATCAACGGGATCATCTCCAACAACAGTTTTTATTAAATATTTCGCCTGGGATTGTCGATGATCGCTTGATTGGACTATTCATGTTACCAAATCGAATGGGTGGGATTCAGTATCTTGAGTTCCTT
The DNA here is from genome assembly GCA_025584915.1 of Monochamus saltuarius. Lineage (NCBI taxonomy): Eukaryota > Metazoa > Arthropoda > Insecta > Coleoptera > Cerambycidae > Monochamus > Monochamus saltuarius. The sequence goes on from CM046725.1 coordinate 19,835,127, forward strand.
CAAAATGATCTGCTTGGACTTCTGGAAGATGACCTTAGCTGTCCGACTCCCATTGTGGTTCTTGCACGATGTTGTTTCCCCTTATTTTCGACCAAATGCTCGGAAAATGTTAATCAAGTTCAAGAGGTACGATGGATTGAACAAAGGGGATCAGCACCATGGCCGCCACGATCTCCTGACTTAAATCCTTTGGACTTCTTCTTGTGCGGATATTTAAAAAATGAAGTATATCACTTCGAAGTGGACACTAAGGATGATTTACACGAACATAGGTGCTGCCAATAACAATAACTCGTAGCAACTGGATAAGATGGACCCAAAATAGTTTACACGTAGGTGAACAAAACTTTGAACAATTGTCGTAACAACGTACGTTAAATTATTTTATTAATTAAAACCACAAATAAATTTTATTAATTAATGATGACAATAGCGACAATAGCGTACCTAGTTGAATACACTGATATAAAATAGGTGTTAAAATTTTATTTATTTCTTTCCTTGGAAAATTGTTTCAGTCCATTCATTTCATATTATGCTTTGTCAGTAGCCTATTACGTATATAATATGCCGGTATGTGGACTAATTATTCGCAATTACTCGATTTTAAGCAAAAACTGACATGTGTCATTTCTGATTATACCAATTCTATTATTATTACTAGTATATGAGCAAGAAACTCATGTCCACGTTTGGAAATCCTTTTATTTTCGTCGACTAGGCGAAAGTTTAAAGTACGCACAGATCAATGAAACCTCTCAGGATGTCGAGATTGCCCAACGAAGCAATTCCGTCGCCGTCTCGGTTAGCGGGACACCTAGTACGGTACCGCCAACAAAAAGACAGGCGAATCGGTGATGCGTCGGCACAAATCACCCCCTAAGTGGCTGATCTTTCTTCCGTTCGAGGAGACGTAAACCCGTGTCGTGGTAAACAAGCCGTAAGGGATCACGGACACAAGTGGCGGGCCACGGTGTCACGGAGGCGGCGGCGGCGGCGAGAAGTGGGCCCGACAGAAAACAAGTGTATCAACACGTAGCGGGCGCGTGGCTTACCAACCTAACCGATGTCTGCCCATTTCCGGCTATGATCCCCACGGCGTCGTTTTCGAGCCACGCGAACGGGGACGTCACGCTCGCTCCCGCCGGTCGTTGGGGCGAGCTGCTGCACGCCTTCCTCGTCGTTTCTCGTAACCCCGCTGTCGACACGCTACGGGACATCTCCATTCACACCGTCCGCGATAATTAACACTGAATAATGTCCCGGGCCTGGCCGATTATTGCGTTTCCCTGCCCTTTCCGAAGACTTCCCAGATCCATTTCGTACGCGGAAAGAAATAGATCGTCTAATTATATATACTGAACATAATACCTATGAACAATGTTTTATACACAACGTGACAAGGAAAGGTAAACACCCACTAAACATCATTTTATATTGATAAATGAGAAACATCCACAGAAGCCAGGTGTCCCACAGGGATCTACTCTTGGTCTCTTATTGTTTATTTTGTTCATTAACGATATTACTGCTGGCCTGGATGTAAACGTTATGCTGATGATGTTAAGATCTTTTCTAATTTTGAGTCATACACCGACTGTGATAAATTGCAGTAAAATCTAAATCTTGTGTGTTAGTAATAAATTACCTGTAAATGTTGCCAAGTGCAATGTAATGTCATATTGTCTCGTGTGCTGCTTTATGACTACAAGTTGGACAATATTACTTTAAATAGGCCTGAAACTATACGTGATCTCGGTGTCACCTTTAATTCGAGACTATCGTTTGTACCACATATTCAATAAAAACTATTAGTAGTGCCTTTAAAATTCTTGGATTGAAAGAATTTAAAAGTATGAATACACTTAAACTTCTCTATATCACGTTTGACAGATCTAAACTGGAGTATTCATCTATTGAATGAAATCCTATATATGCAGTACCTACATAACACGGTAATTGAAAGGGTGCAAAGGCGCTTTAAATCTGCAGTTTTTTCTTCGGATGGTGTATATCCGTCGAGAGGCGCACCTTACAGTTATTTCATGGAGAGGTTTAGCATGAGCAGTTTAGAAAACAGGAGGGAGGAGTATGAGAGTTGTACGGTGCCTAGGATTAATAGCAGAAATATTGGACTATTCTACATTTATAACTATAGAACTAACATAAATAAGCAATCTCCTATATACCACATTATAAATAGTCACTCACATAATCAACTGTAAAAAAGTATAATATACTACATATTATGTAGTATATGTTTCTTCTACCTTCGAAGATACATCCCTTAGAATTCCTCCTATGTCCATTTCGTTAAAATATATACACTTATAGCACTAGCTAGCAGAAGAGGATTTAAGGTAAAAAGTATACACGAAATCATACTAAAGCAGAGCTGTTCAACATGACACTCGCATAAGGGGCGCAAAAATTATATAATATGCTTTGAAAACGAAAATATACACAAGTGAGTAATTCCTACACCAACGATAAAATGATGAAATAAAATAACACATACATAAGCTATGTGACGACACTGGCGCTGGGTAGAACACAGCAACGAAGTTACTGGAACATTTGAGATCTCGATATACCACTCTCGAACATTCGAGATCTCGATAAACTGCTCTCAAACATTCGAGTGGCCATGCCTGTGTCTATAATAAGGTTGAGTCAAGCGGGACGATGAATTAATAGTTAATAGTGTGGAATATAGGGTCGTAGACAGGAAAACGTTAAAGGGCAGGTGTTTATTTGTTTATAATTGTAGTTATTTTGTGTGTCAATTTAAGTTTTTTTACTACATCTATATTCCAAATAAATTAGACTACTCTCTAACTCTTTAGACATTACAAACTAAATTATTTTCTTGTCATTACTATTTACTTTTAGTAGAGATATTTAAACTCTCATTTTTTATTTAAAAAAATACACCTAATAAACACCTGATTACCAAAAACAATTTTATTGCTAGATAGTTCTTTAAAAAGGCCCCGACTTCAGATCCTACATATCCTACACATATTTTTTACGATTTACAATGCGACATTTTTGGGGTTCAAACTATGGTGGAGAAAGTTGCAATATGCCCCTGGGATTAATTCGAAAAAGTTTTCGTGGCAGCTTGAGGACAAGTGATTCCTCGATAACAGATAAAGTTAGAACTTTGTCCCGACATTGGCGCTAACTAACTAAGGCTTGAAGAGAGACACGAGGCAAACCAACAGCAAAACCCTTCACTTAGTATAATTAGACATATATAGCCATGTTCGTTTCGGAACGACACCATAACCGTAAATTTTAGCGTCGATGTAAAGATGAATTGTACAGGATCGTAACTGTTACGGTGACAATCTTGAACGGGATTATTGCGAGAGAAATGGAGCTTTTGATGGGGCATTTTGAGCTAATATTTATAATTGTGAAATTATGTCAGTAAATTGCCATGAAACATATTTCCATGATTCTTTATGTACGAGGAACATTAAAATAAAGGATCTATGCGTGAAGATATCTTTGCAAATATAAAAAGAAGTAACTAATTACAACAGTATTCCGTTACGACGGAAGGGTGATGATATATGAAGGGTGGGGTTAAGAAAATATCTTGCCTCGTTAAATTCACATCCTCTTAAGTGTTTATTATCAACAAGAAGCCTTAAAGTCGCTAATGGTAACAGTAGGGTATCTCATGTAACACACTCCTAATGATACCTCTAGTTTTTGAACAGATCATGTAATACAATTTAGGCAACACTTGCAAGGGAAGTAAGTAGTCATTTTCCATTAGTTTCGTGAACAGAACTTATTGACTGAATGGGGAAGTTACATGAATTTTATATTGGTTTCAAATGTATGACAAGGTAATCTTTCAAACATATTAAAAGGTCAGAACATATCGGATCGGTCAGTGGTCGCGCGGTTTAAGGCGTTAGTACTTGAATCGAGGTGACTAGATCGTTGTGGGTTTGACCCCAGCAGCCGGTAGACCGTATATAAGCTATAGTCGTGGAAAGGATTGGCACCCTCTCTGCGGGTATGGTAGGGTGGAAGAATGTTGGCTTGGGGCAATGTGAGAGATTGATACCGGTTATCGTTTGACTACCCCCCTAATTAATGCGGTTTTCTAGGTTTCCCTCCTACACTGAATGGTGGTTAGGGCCTACCAACGTAAGTCGTTCCTGGGCGCAAATGCGATCTGCTTAATAATAATATGCCGCCCCCTCTCCGCACAAGTCTTCGACTTCTGGGCTAACCTTCGTGATTAGTATGAGGGGTAGAGATATTATTATTATTATATGTCTGGCGGTAATAATCACATAATAATTAAAATGTTAACAAGGAATATAACCAAAACCACGTGACCGAAAGCGCGATATCATTCGTGTGACGACACACGACGTTCAGCGCGTAGATAAAGGTGCAGTGTTACGGTATGGATGATGTAGACAAGCTTTAGTTTCTTGTATTTTTGTGGCATTATTGAGTCATATATTGTATAAATACTGTGCAGGTAAGCTGTGCAAATTCCACGATGCCAGAATGGAGTTTTGTGTAAGCATAATCGGACGATTATTGTTAATTTACCAGTGGATTTGTTTAATTTTATACTTATGAACTTCACTGGCGTGAATCTCAACTTCATTAGTGCAGAAAATTAACATTACCATAATTATTAATGATGTAATGAACTTACGGTATTGTTAAACGTAATTTATTTTTCTCTTTATAATATAGATCCGTCAAAATTACGATAGCAATGCTATTGCTTACGTCCAGATGAAGGATTTTACTTGAGGTATTTATAAAGTTACGCCATCTGATAACACATTAAACTACTTACTTGCTTTTCTATTGTTTTACTAAACGCTCTGTATACATTATGGTAGCTTAGCAGAAAAGTTGAATTGATTGTTTACGTTTAAATTTACCGCCTTTTTCCGGGGGTATGGCCAGACTATAATTTTAAATACTGTTTTGAGGCTTATTTTTCCACGAAATTAAAGTAATATATTCTTTCTTCTGCACAAATTTGGAAAATCATGCAATTTCTCTTTTGTTATATTAACGATATCGATACATTTTTAATATATATCATTCATTAAAGATAGCTGACAAAATTCTATAATTTTCGAGATAAAATGACATTTTCTGTCAGTGGATATTAGATCAGGAAAATGACTACGCCTCTTCGCCTGACAGGTGGCAAGAATATTAATATTCCTAGGAAATAAACATCACTGTTACAACTTGAAATGTTACTCTTTTCTTGAATTTCTTCAACAACTCGCCGTGCATTTGTCAATTGGCTCAAAGAACAACCATAAGACTTTTCTTATTGTATTTGGGGAGAATAAAATCCACTGTTGATTCACAAGAAACATGTACACCCTAAATGAGTGGTGTGCATTATAGTCAGGAGGTATAATTGGTCTTTACTTCTTTGAAAACACTATTGGTAATGCTTAACTGTGAATGGTTTTTGCCATCGCGAGATATTAACCGAGTTTCTGTGGCCTACATCGATAAATATTGATTTGGATGACCTCTGGTTTCAATAGAATGGCCCTACACTTCACTTTTCAAAGGACACAATTAATTAATTGAGTGACACTTTTCTTAGACGTATTACAACTAACAGTGATGTTAGTCGTAATACCATCGAGATCGTGTGATTCGACACCGTTGAACTTATTTTGGGCTACGTTAAAAGTCAAATATAATCACAATCAATTCCTGAAATGAAAGACGGAATTACTTGCGTTATTAACAAACACTGAAAAACACTGGGCATCTGTAAAGCTACAACAGGATGTTATTTGACAGGTACTGTTTTTCCTGTTCAAAGTGTTTTTATTCACGCAAGAATCTTTAAGACCGAGAACGTAATTTGAGTGGATAAAACGAGCTAATTATATGTATTCTGTCATAATATACTTCTCTATATATCTTTTAACACCCTCCTTATGGTTGAAGTTTTATACGGTTCCACAAAAGACGTTATTAATGAAACGCAAAAATTAAGGAACAATTCAATGTATATAAAATGCTGTAATAATAATAATTTGACTTTCGCTAAAGATTGTTTGATCTTTGGTAAGTCGAATGTGAGCTTAGTTCTTTTTGCTTCCTTAATAATTGGACTCCACATATTTATTATTATTGTTTGGATTTTCGTATATAAAATCTTAATCTGATATATTTTATTTTAACAAAAGTGGCGAAATGGAGCATTTATACTCGAAAAAGTCCCTGATTTACAATTTTATTTGTCCCGATGAGATAGAAAGGGACGTGGAAGTCGAGAACAGGCAACAGGCAGGAAGACGTCGCCAAAGTGGCCTCCAGAGAGCGGTGTCTGTGACGGGGCGGCAGGCGTCATCAAGGAAGCGGAGCCGGCGGCGCGACACGCGAAACCACGTGAAGTGTGTCGCGGCGGCGGCGGCGTTGGCGGTTTGTGGTGATCTCCTTCAGACAGCAATTGGCAGCAATGCGATGTCACCGGGCATAATGGCTGTATTTGCGTACGGGCCGCTCTCCCACTCCCATCCGCGGAAACACAACACCAATGAAAACCATCTTTCCCCGCGCGTCCCCCGCCGTGTTTTCTCTTCATTTCGACATGGGCGCGCGCAACACGTCGAGCTATTACTGTAAGAAAACAGACATATAAAACTGAGAGAGGGTTAGGGGGCTGAGGGACGCAAAAATCAATATCCCCGGGGCTGCTAAATCACGCTTATCAAGAGCACTTTCCCCCCGCGCCGCCGCCGGGCGCCCCCCACCTCAGACCGCCACCCCCCAGAACACACCCCGTCCCACTACAAAACATTCAATTTGAACGTCAAGTTAAAACGAAATGGATTTTGCACCAGGCCGAGAGAATGAGATTTAGATTTCAAATTTCATTTCAATAGAGCTGCGAATGTTCCTGACTGTCCCGGTGCCGAACGGGCGTCGCGGCGCACCTCCTCGGACTCGTGCCGTCCTGCTAGGGGGCGGCGGAAGCACGCGCCGGCAATCGGCCGACGACGGCGGCCACCCGCAAAAAACGCACCCTCTGGGAGGCAGCCGCGGGACCGCTCTATATGCAATTCCACGTAGTCTTTACCTTAAGAATGGCAACTATAGGAATATAATCTACAGCTTTTCCTTAGAACACTTAATTTAATATAAGTCATCAATTTTCTTCAGTAGGTCACGCAATGAATTTGATGTCGGTACTGACTAGGGACAGCAAAAAAACTTGAATATTAGGGTCAAAGAATATACTCGTATATTATGAAGAAATATTTTATGACGATTATAATAATAATAATAATAATAATAATAATAATAATAATAATAATAATAATAATAATAATAATAATAATAATAATAATAATAATAATAATAATAATAATAATAATGACAAATAGGCAAATAGGTAAGTGGATTTTACCGGAAAATGAGAGTTCTTCCTGACAACGAGCATTGTTTTAGAATTAATGAATTTATTTCATACTTTTCTTCCACATTGCTGTACGTCTAAACATGTCTAAATAAAAACAACACTACTGAGCTTCGATTATCGAATGTAGTGAAATAAATTCGAATGGGAATTCATTCCACTTAAAAAAATCCTGAGTATATTATTAACTATGTGTATATTTACAATTCTTTAAGCTTTATATTCCTTTAGCAAAAGCCATGCGAAATAATTCCCAATTTTTATAGGAAATAACTACGCTGAGAATGGTCAATAATATAGGTCTGCATTTTCTCATAATAAGTTTATTTCACGTCACTTTCTGAGGCAATGTGTTTCACTAAACGAAATTTGAGCCCCTGCAGGTAATAAAAGGAATGTTTCTGTCGATTAGTTGAGATGAATAAGATTAAATTTTTGTTAATATAATTAAAGTATATTTAAATATTAAGGTGGTCGCCAAGGCCAGACCTGAGATCTACGATTGAAGTGCGGGCTTTTTTTACCACATACACGTCTCTAAATTAATTGTATGAAAGTTAAAACTGTACTAATTATATTTAAAAATTTTATGAAATAGAAATTTGAAAATAATGCTTCATAACGTATTTTGAGCGAGATTTGGCCAGGAAGTCCTGGAACAATATTACAGTAGTGTCTACAAAATGGACCGAATAAAGGAAATGCTCAATTTGTTTCTGCCATACACACTTTATTCCAGGCTTGTGGCAACAGAACAGAAAGCACAATATATGTATATGAAACCATAAAATACCCAACACACACACAAAAAAATAAATAAATGTCCTCTCGGTAAAAGCCTCGCTATATTGTACTAAATTCCATACGTTTGCGTCGCTGCTTCTCAGAAGCAACCAGGAATAAATTTACAATAATTTAAAAACAAATTACTCCCAGCAAAATAATTTAGTAACAAAACGTAGGCAATGGCGTCCTACAAATCAAGTGTTCACCTAATATACCCTAATTGCACGGTTTCTAATGCTTCCTCGCCCGTATTGATTAGATAATAATAGAGAAGTGCGGGGTAGAAGTTCAGAATTTGCATTTTAACAATGTCGGTTGGCGCGAATAAATATTTATTTACCTTGTTTATGCATTCCTAAGTAAATTACATTAGCATCGATTCAGAACATACAATCAAGTTCATATCAAATACCCAACGGAGATATGCAGGGTGATTCAGTCATAATGGCATTAATTTTAAGAGAAGATGGAGAAAAATTAATATAACACGAATACATTATTTTAAAAAAAATGCATATTTACGCCGAAAAAAATTATTTCAAACCAATCAAATCCCCTTTTCAGACTGTTACTGACCGCTGGCGGCAATTCAGCTCGGTGTCAGCCTGACACGACGTTGCCAAATTTATATATTTTCCTATAGTACCTACTTATTGTAATATGTAATCAATGCTATAAATTATTTTTTAACAGTATGCAATTAACATGAAGTTTCAACATAAGAAATAATTAATATTAAAACTACAAAACTCCAACGGATCAAAATAAACTATGTACGAAGTTTAATTTATTTGGCTTGCTTCCGGCGAGTTCACTAGCGTTTTTTGCATATATGTTTTATGTTTGTATGTAGATATAAAAATGGGAAATACGAGCGTTTTATAGCAGTGCCTTTAAAGTAATGTATGGGTTTATAAACGTATTACAGTGTGTTATTTCACCCTTACATATTACAATTACATAAATAGTGAAATAAAATCCAATATTCATTAGGTTAAATTATTAGAGAGGCTGACACGTTTATTGTGTTTAAATGTAGACAGTAATAAAAAAATACCCTCGTGCTATCAACAAAAATTAGTCTGAAATATACCTATTCACTGATCAACAATCCGAGTTTTGACCTACCGTACTTAGGTAATGCCTACTCCACGACAAGCGCTGCAGAACCACCAAATAACAGAAACAAACAATAATTAAATTTGCATTTTTATAAATACCCGTTGCAATCAGTCGGAAATGATGAGAATTTTATAATAAATGCCAACCGCAGTAATCCGTGCTGACATCAGATATAATCGGCACACTCGGCACAGCTAAAAAGTTGGCAGTTCGGGCGCTCGGGCGTGCACGCGGCCCAAATGTTCTCCCTTCTATGCATCAGTCATTATTTTCGCGTAGTAGAGGTTGGTGAATTTCATATGTTTGAGTCGCCAGTGTAGCTGATAGTTATTAATAGAATTTGCTAGTTGCCTAAATAAAAATGCCATTCAAGTTGGGTAAAGTGAAGTAATGAAAGACCGCTGTTGTCTTCTACTGAACAGAGCAGTGGAAAATTTTAAAAGACATTAATAGACATTCGCGTCTATGTTTTCTGTGTGCGTCTATGTTATTCGGTATCTACTGATCATGAGTAATGGATTTGATTCTGATTTATATTCATAATCAAATGCTTTCAAGAACGAAAAGGTGACAAAAAATAAGTATGTTTTTAATGTATTGTCCAAAATTATTTACTGTATAAAATTTTGCCGAGCTTTTGAACTAGTATTACGAGGCCACGATGAATGAATTTTACGATAGAAATTGACAAAACTAAATTGTTGCATTTTTAAGGTATTCATTCCTTCATTTTTATACAAAATGCATACATTTTAGATTGCAAACAAGAAGTTTGTCATTAGAAAAAAATCTGTAACTTCAGTACCGAACAATCTGTTATTATATGTATGTGGCCCTGAGTGGCAACGCTGCTGAACTTCTATATAGCTTCAATACTCCTACGCGTGATCAGAAAATTTGTAGCGTACCAGGAGCGTCATGTTACCGATTGTTACAGGATGATTTGTTTATCTTGAGAAAGGTTGAGCAAAAAATGTATTTTTTCGATTTTCTGTGTTTATTGGGCCTTCCAAATAAGTAATTAAAATTAATGACATTATGACTGATTCACCCTGTCTAAACAGCGGCGATTTCTATTTAAAAACTAATTCCAGCCAACTTTATTGGTATCGTTAAGGGAAATCAATAAATCATTATTTTATACTGTTGAATAATACAGTGATAATGATCGTTATTTTCATAATTACAAAAAGTAAACTTACCTAACAAAGTCTTGTATAACTGATTATAACTTATAATTAGAAGACAACTCCACAGAAGTAATTAGAAAGGAAATCTGTTATAAAATTGCTTAAATGCAGACGTGATTGTTCCATTTTAACCAATTAGTGTACCTACATGTAAAAAGTTGAAGATAAAATTAATTACAACACGATAATTAGTCTTCAGGGCGTGGCCTAAATATATACTTTTATATGTATTGACAACCTATATCCTTCAATTAAATCTGTTGCTATTCATTGCTACATGATAATCCAATTTTTAACTAATCTTTTGAAATGGTACACTCTTAAAACCTTGTGCAGAGTAAGTACTATCGTTTGCAATATTAATGACACTCACTAAAATGAATTTTGCGATTTATTTTGAACTTCTGACGTATTCATACTGAAATCTGCTTTAAATTTTTAACATTAGTTATTAGTTGTTTCACTTACCAAGAGAGATTTAATGAAATTTCTATTCAGAACTTCCAGAAGTTCAAAAACTCTTTTAATAGAGTGTCATTATTATTGCGAACGATTGTACATAGTTGTCTACACAAATTCTGCCCAAAAATGGCACAAATCAAATTTATTTTTTACTTACCTTTATGCAAAATTTGTGGTAACATAAAAAAACATTTTGCGGAATTTTATTAACCACAATATGTGTTGATTTCATGTAAAAAGAAAGCAACAACTCAATCTGTAAAAGTAAGATGCAGTAAATTTGTATACATGTTTGCTACATCGCTCAATAATACAGAACTATGAAAACTGTACAGTTTTCTTGAAAAATTAATTCAGAATACATAGCTCAATTTGTATGTAAAAAAATTATATTGAAAATAGAAGAAAAAAAGAACATTTATTGTACCGAAAACTCAAATAAAATTAGACATTTGGAAAAAATAAAACAAAAGAAATAATTATTTGTATGTTTAATATTATTTTAATTGATATTCTAATCAACACAATAAATGTTCCCTGTTTTCTTCTATTTTCAACAATATGACAACGTTTTATGAATTGGTGCAAAAACAAAAACACTAAGTTGTATTCAGAAGATGGTGTACTTCTCAAACTTAAAAAGTCGTGAACGCTTTGCTCACAATGTTGCGGTCAACGTTGGGTATTTTTGAATAATGCACCTTATAATTTATATTTGACTATAAAACGCCTTAAAAATAAAAAAACAAAATTTTTAATAATCTTCTTTATACGTTGTCGTAATATTGGGGGTTGCAGGCACATGCTATTCTGATGAATTAATCAATTTAACAATAATTGATAATGTTGAAGATGTGAAATCTGCCTTAATTATAAAAATTCCCAGTACCAAAACCAAGAGACCACGTTCTTTTACTGTGCATTTTTATCGAAAATATAATATAAATAATTGCTTCACATTCACCCGGATAGGTCGATTATTTCTCAGATGTTTGTGGAAAGTGTCATCGAATGGTGGTCGGTATTCATAAAATCAGTGCCGTCTCGCAAGAAATGGCTGGACAACTGGAAAGAGTACAGTGGACACGCATTATGATGAACGTCTGCTACCCTTCTAGTTAACGGTGGTGTTGATCTCACTTGTCTTAAAAGACATGGAGAATGGAGATCCAGCACTGTGGCGGAAGACTACACTGAAGACTCACTTTTGAATAAAGAAAATATTGCGAAAAAAATACTGTGTGAAGTTGATAGTGGGTAATGAATAATGATAAAACAAGCACCGTGGTCCTTTCTGATTTCACATCTGAAACTAATATAACTATTAATGAAAACGTGTCGGACTGTTCTGAGAATTGCTCCAAGAATGAAGGTAGTGGCAGTTTCAGTGATTTATTTAACTTAATACTTATTTAAACTGTATATTTAATATCAATGTGGATAAACAACAAAAGTTAATGTCAACTTTAGCTCCAGGGATTAAAAGTGTATGCTAAAATACCTTTTTTTCTCAGTAAGGAAAATGTCAACCTTAGAGACTCTTGACAGTCAAAAAATGTCATAGTTTTGTGCCTGTTGGGGAAAAATAAAATTGTTTTATATGTATACCTACTACTTAATTTCTTTCAAGTTATGCGTTGTAATTTTAGGAACTTATCGATCACTAATGAACTGAAAATACTGCCGCTAAATTTCAGACATGCCCCAACTATCTTTGCTTACTCGTTCCCCCAATCCTAGCCACTAAATCCCGGGAATTGTTGTGGCCATCATTTTCAATTCGCACTAATTCAAAATTATCTAGTTAATACCCAGTTCAGTTTAATTTTGTGAGTTAATTCTCCCTTCGAAGGGTTATAAATTATGGTGCTGTGTAATTGTGCTTCATCGCTTTCAAATGGCCGCTCTCCATTAATACAATTGTTTATAGCGGTTAGGAAATTTTTTATATAAATTACGCGCAAACCGTTCCGTTTCTAAAAATCTATATAGGGTGCGTCAGAAAGAATGGGTCAACACTTAGCTGGAGATACTAGACACCAAAATATTATGTTTGAGCTCATCAAGCCTTATACGAATATCTCTGAGTTAAGAAATACAGGGTGTTCGTGGTTTACACTTTATTCTGAAATTTTTCAATATACGAGAAAGTTAGCATGACTGAAAATTGGTAATGTTTTTTTTTGGTATGAGAATTACGAATTTGAAGCTTATTTTGACGTTGCTCCTAGAGGGTGCTAGTTTCATCGTATTAGTTCCTTAAGTAAAGTGATTTTAAGCTGGGGGGTTTCTTTGTCTAAATTCTAATGAAGATGTGTACGGGCTGTGTTCAAATGAAGGTGAACAAAACGCATCAGAAAATGATGAGGCTAAAATACAGGCTACGGTGAGGGTCTATTGAAATATTTCAGAGGTTACTTCGACTTCAATTTTGAAAATTTAGGTTTTGGAGTTTTCGGGGATGCTTCCTTTAAATAAATTAATGCCATTCTTGTAGCACTTTCGGTTATACCTGAAGCCGCCATCTACTTGTTTATTTCAAATGCAACACTCTGTATACTTTTGCGAATAAGACTATCGAAAAGCGACTTTTTTATAGTACTGAAATATCTCGCAGACCACAAGAGACAGATATGAGAAAGCTTGATAAAATTACCCTAAAATTACGCGTGGAAATCAAATTGGATCGGTCAGTGATCGCGCGGTTTAAGGCGTCAGTACATGAATCAATGTGGCTAGATCGGTGTGGATGAAATATAGGTGCTATTCGTGAAGAGGATTTGCATCCTTTCTGCGGATATGGTATGGTGGAAAAATGTTAGCTTGGGTCAATGTGACAGACCAACGTCAGTCGTTCCTGGGCGCAAATGTGGCCTGCTTAATAATAATATTCCGCCCCATCTTCCACACAAATCTCTTCGACTCAGAAGTCGAACCCCCGATCGATTAGCCCAGAGGCTAATCCCGGTGATTACAATAAGGGGTAGAGAATATACATGCACATAGCATTATAACAGTATGATTAATACATTCAATTACGCACCAACAGTAAACGTTATATAAAAAGAAAAGAAGAAAAAAAAAAGAACAAAACAGAATAGAATTTATAGATTTCATAGAAGAAAAGTTTATATCACAATGATCAGATAATATCAAAATTATGAGACATGATATAAATTGGAGATTTTCTTTAAATATTCGTATTAGCTGTAAATAAATATTAAGAACTCTGAAAATGAAATATTCCTATAATGGCATGCAATCAATATTGTTGTTAAACAAATTCTACAAAAATAATACACTATTTCTAGCCCGCTTTAGTTTTAATGATCTAGAAAGCAACAACAGCTCTTAGTTACAGGCCCGAGTGAGATAACCATCATACTTGAAGGAAAGAAATTAAAAAAAATCTTTTGAACTGATTCACTATTTAAACAATGAAATTCATAGATCGGATATCAAATTATAGCACTGTATTATAACTTAGATCGTACAAACGAAAAATATATTTAACGCAAAAATATTAGATAAATATCTACAATTTTTTATGATGATTTAACTACATTATTAATATGCTCTGAAATTGTACACTCCCTCTGAAAATAGTATTGTTTAAGGAATAATGAAACAAAATGTTCGTATGTCCTAGAAAACCATCTTACATTTGGATAAGTTCAAATTAAGTTTAAATGTTTCACACCACTCATCAATTAATGATATTTGAGCCTGTAAAAATTCAGTCTATCATCAATTTTGCAATAAATTTTCAAGTCATCAGAGAAAAGTAACTTTTTGCAGTTAATAATTTGTGTGAGATTATCAATAAATATCAAAAATAATAGAGGACCAAGATTAGACCCTTGAGGAACACCTCACAGCCAGCCGCACACAGTTCAGATTTAAATTCATTGTAGGTAACATAATAAAACCGATCGTTTAAATATGAGTTAAAAGACTGTAATAAATTAGACAACACAAGTTCAGCTGATCTAAACAATAATATTGTATGGTTACCTGTGTCGAAAGCCTTGGAAAATCATATATACCACATCCACCTGCCCTCTAGAATCAATGACTTCAGATATATTTTGCATAATTAAAGCTAAATTCGAAATCTTGTGTAATACCAAGACCTAGTCTACTCTGTCAGACATGAGTAACTTAAATTTTACATTGTAAAGCAGCAAGACCATGATTGAGAAAATTTGTACAACCAGTTTGTTCTACATATTCAATAAATTATACAAAAATGAGACATCTATTGAGCAACTACGATAAATAAACACAATATAACTGCAACGTCGTTGGATGTAATCAATCTTGCATCTAAAAACTTACTATTTGCGATACTATGATACGCTTGTAAAATTCCTTTTCATGGCATTTTTTTCCAATCCATTAAGACTACAAGTACACTGTAGCGACCCTTTTTCGCAAAAGATAAAGGGTGTCTGGAATAATAATTTTGTGGAAATTGATGTATGCATATTTTATACATAAGCAAATTTAAATACTACTGAACATCGTGAGAGGATAATAAGCCTCGCAAAAAATTAACAAGGAATATGCTCAGAACAATAAGCTGGTAATTTCAGTGTAAACTGCAAGACTTCAGTTAGGGTCAAGTTAACTAGTCGAAATTCATTCAATTACTAATATGACAAAAAAAAGATCGTTTCTAAGTATCTTCAGCAATCTAAACATTACGTAGGCACCCTAAACTAAAACTAATCAAACGTGGTTATCAACAATCCAGGTTAAGATATCAGTTATTATTTTTGTCCTTGTTAAGATAGTAGTTGCTTTTTATATAAAACGATAAAATGTGATATAAAATTAAAGATAAATTATTATTTGGTTGTAAATCTACGGACATGTGGTGTTCCACAAGAAACAGTACTGGGACCTCTTTTTATTTGTCAATTTTATTAACAACGACTGTGGAAATATTATTAAATGTTATTTGTAACAACTAACAATATCAAATTAATTACAACTTCTGAACAATTTGCTAAATTAATTCCAGCAGATGATAAGGGGAATGTATTTTTAGAACGAGTGCTTCAACTTGAAGGGCCATCAATGTTTACGTTACCCAAAATATTAGAAGCCACTTTCTTCTTATTTTCTTTAGAATCTTCTATATACCTTCTTGTCACTGTATGCCAATAACTATGCCTCTTAACAATTAATAAATATAATTCTGAATCTGCAAGCAACGACGCAGATGATCTACGGATCTATGTCCACTATATTGTTGAGGATTTGGAAGACCCAGGAACAATGTTATATTACATGGCATTTTTCCAAAAGTATTGCTGCTAACTGGCTGCCTGATGCATTTTCCATTTCTGAACCCCACAAAAAATCGAGTATGATCTATATTACTTGGCCTCATCGCTATACATCTTCGCCCATGCCCACCATATTTATTCCTTCAATGTTTCCGTTTGTGATAAAAACATCTCGTGATATCTTAATTTTCATAATCGGAATAATAATATGAAAGCATCTTCCTTCATTCTGTAGGTGTAGATTTGTCAATTCAGTACGCCTGCAGGTACCTGCAAGCCCCACTATCAATGCATCATAAAATGAGTTCTATTGTCGTCTTCTAGCAAAAATTGAGCTGTTTCCAATTTTCGTTTTACAGACGCAGTTAAATGGACGTTACTAATATCCGAATTTTTCTTCATTGATGTTACTGAACGTAATTTACCATTCTGAACAACTTTTCATTTTGTTGTATTTTCAGCAGAAAAGGCACTTTACCTGAACTCAAAACAGTTCTTACTCAGTTATTTACAAATACCGAAATTAAAATTTTAACTTTGACACCCTGTCTCTATTTATTAAGCGACTTGAAATATAGGTATGTTAGGTTAAATCGATTTATTTTCACCTAAGAAATCTGTGGCAGTGGCGGCTTGTCGTATGAAGCAACTGAGGTCGGGCCCCACTGTAAAATTTGGCTTTCAATGTATATTTTAATACCCCATAATTTCCAATCGGATTGTCTACTACATTTATCAAAAATCAATGGAACGAAATCAAATAATTGCTTCAATCTTAGCCCTCGTATGTTATAACGTACCTCTGGTTTACATTTTAATAACACGCCGCTTCTGTTTCTACCCGCGTGGGGAATCCGGGTCACCCACCAATCCCACCACAGTGAAGCCGAATTTTGCGAGCCTGAAATTGCGTCGCACATGTCTATACGTTATGGTTTCCCCCACCACGCGAGACGGTTAAAATCGATGGTTTTCGCTTCATGTCCGCTCGAGACTGAGGCCCGATTTCTGGCGCCTCAAGTTTTTAGTTCAACGGCAAATGAACGATGTGATAGTGGCTAGTGACCGTAGGTAACTTGTGAACTGTAACCTAAATTTAATATATATTATCGATAGGCTCGTCGATAGTTATTTATAATAATGAATCCCTCTCACGATATTGTTTTATTTCTATTTGAAACGCCTTTTTCAATACGTAATGAAGTAGAGAAACGACAAATTTTGAATAGTCGGCCAACGTTTTAAAATACGAGTATCCTGAATATGCATACAAATTTCCGGAAATATCGTTTGATTGTTTACTACAAATGTATCCAAACATATTTGCCATAGATAAGTTGAAAAACGAACTTTATGTTTTGTACAGAGACGAACAATTTTATAATTTAGAAGTTCAGAAAACGGTAGAAACGGATATTATACAAGGAATTTAAAATTATATTTTCGGAAACATACAAATTATTTTGCTTAGTTTTAACAATTCCTGCAATAAGTGTTTCAGTGGAACGAAACTTTTCGTGCCTTAAGCGCATTAAGACTTACTTAAAAATACGATGACACAAGAGCGCTTAAACAACTTATCGATGATGGCTATAGAAAAATAACTGTTGCAAAGTCTTAGCGTCGATTCCCAAATTTATGAAGACATAAATAAATTTGCGAATTTAAAAGCGACGAATAGACTTGTTTTACAAGAAGTTAAAGTATTAAAACATTGTTGTTGAAAATGGCTTTGTTTTGTATGTAAATAGATAAGTAATTGAAAATTGGTTTTTATATTTTTTCATATTTTTTAGTGTTTTAAACACGTAGGAACAATTTTTTTTCTATTATTTATATTGTAAATAAAAATCGGAGTTCTGATGTCATTTAGTTTTTTAATTTATGGTTATAGTAGGGCTATTAGCGAAGACCTCCATAATAAAAAATGGTCAACGCGTCAAGGACTATTACCTCAGGGGAGACGTGTAAATTTATTCCTAATTAGGTATTATTTGGGCCTCACCTTTTGCACCTACCACGAGCCGCCACTGATCTGTGGTCTCATTTTTGCTACTTCATTTACAAACACCTTGTGGTGTTCATATCAAACTAGTATCATTAACAACTATTATCACTATTTTAAGAATACAGGATCCTTAAATCCAAATAATAGTTGGACTGTGCCTCTCGAGCAGTCCCTAATTTAAGCGTGGCAGTTTATGAAACAGCCTCTTCGAACAACAATTTCGCCAGTATGAAAATAAAACCCCAATAAAAATCTAATAAAAACTCTCGCCAGTTCACTTTCGAACAGTGCACGTCGGCCCGTTCCCGAGCTTCCAGAAACAGCCATTGTGGACGTGTGTATGGCTCTGCCTTATCCAGCAAGCATTATTACATTATAAAATAAAAACCCCACCGTATCTTATTATGGGAACCGGTTCCCTTGGAAAGTTGTTACTAAATGATTTAAAACACATTGTTCTACTTACAAGAATGATGTCATTACAGAAACGTTATTAAACTACGAAGGAGTAGGTAATCTACAATGGAAGCAATCAAAATTTTAATAGGCAATCCGATCTTGAAGTGTTCGGGAGTTATTTAATATACATTCATGTGTCTTGGGATAATTGGCGCTGTTGAAAGACGGACTCGCAGTTATAGAAAGCCAGAAATATGCATTCTCTATACCTAATTAATCCAATTAGAAAGTTTTACAGATACGTACGAGATTATTAAATTAATATATACATCATAAAGATTTTTATTTTCAAATACCTGCCCACAAAAAATTTAATCTTCTATAAAATCGTGTTTCCTGTAATCACTTTAGAATTTAAATTGAGTACACTACTATTTTTTTGACCATTAACAGTTCTACTTTCATATCGGTAAAATTGATGGTAATTTTATTTATTTATTTTCCAGTAAGATATGCAACTAGCCAAATTATAGGATAAGTAATAGCACAAAATTACAATAAAAAAAATATATCTAATGCCAAATAAGAAAAAAAACAAACAAGTAAAACATTATAGACATAAACAGATAAAATAAAACACGCACTGATGAAAGTGTAATGCTAGCGTATTTTTTGAGAAAGTAAGCCCTTTTTTATACATATTTTAGTGTTGTTCATACAATGTCTGATTATTTTAGGCAAAATTGAAAAGTACTATATAAATAACCGAAAACATGGATATATCACAATATAAAAAAACTACTTGCTTTTTTAAAACGTCAAAATGATACATACAAAGCAAGGAAGTTTTGACAATAGAAAACATTAATATGTTTTTAAAACAGGCTCGAGACTAAGTTCTTTCAGAAAGTGGTACCAATATTTGGTTTAAATGAGGCATGTTGGCAAAATTGTGCAATTGAGCTATAAAAGATTAAAAGATACGGGGAAAATTTTGGTTATAATTACATCATATCAAAACCAAAAAGTAACGTGTATTGTAGGATCAGAGTACAATGGATATTAAATTCAAAGTCTATATTATTATGACATGATTAACAGTCACTATCTCTTTCACTATAAAAATCTCAAAATGTGACCATAGTTATATTTCGTCTAACGTAATTCCAATTATTATTAATTATATTTATCAATTTCACTACCCTATACAGTATTAGCAACAAATTGTCAATTTTCTCGTACAAGTTATTAGATATCTGATAAAATATCAACAATGTTGAGATGATTGATCACAACACAACTAAAGTAAGCAGGGCACCATCATGCTGAAAGTACATGTTTTGCATAATATGCAATGGAACATCGTCCAGTAGATCTGTCAAATTATTTTCTAAATATTCTTCATATCTAGCTCCAGCAACATGACCATCTAGCACAACTAGGCCAAGTAATTGATTATTAATCATACCACACCACGTTAATGCTGAACCGATGCTGAAAGCTACTTTTCACCGTGGCGTGCGGATTTTCATATGACCAACAATGTTCATTGTGCTAGTTATGTACTCCATCACGAGTGAATTGAGACTTATCACAGAACAAAATGTATGTGCAAAGTGTATGGTTTGCGTTTCTCCAATTGCAAAAATTCAATCGCAAATCATTAGCATCGTCCTGAAGATGCTGGACGCGCTGAATATGGAAAGGTTTTAAACCATTTTTGTGAATGACTTCCCATGCCGTAGTTTAACTTGGAGACGGGTTGCAATACGCCTTATACTTATACTCGGACTACGTTCTACCATATTTAGAATTTCTTCTTTCACTGCTAGACTAGGACCAGCTTGCCTCTCAAATGTAATTCTCACACTGGGAAACATTCCAGTTTCACGTGCATTGCTGAAGACGGTCGGGAATACATTTCCATCTGGTACTCTTCTATTCGGGAAGCGATGTCAATATTCAGCAACTGTACGAATAGCGCTACCGTTGCAATACCCATAAATAAAAATAATATCACCTACGAACGCACATGTAAAAATAAATGCGACAATTATAAAAATAAGCGCATAAATCACAAACGTCAAAATAAATGTAACAATTAGTAATCACTAATGTGAGTTCGGTTTAGAATGCATGACCTACTCAAAACAAAAAAATATGAAATAACAACTTTTTGATAATCGAATGTTAATTAGGCTTCTTTGTTCACCTTTGCCTCATGAACACCTTGTTCGAATACTGGAGATTCCCTTCCAATCACCCTGTATATAGATATTAAATGATAGCTCAATCGATATTAGTGTATATCATGGAACCCCGCGTTGTTGAAACTTATATTGATCACTTTATTTTTACGCAGATACACAATGCACAAAAAAATACAAATTAAATTATACTGTACTTAAAACATCGACTGAAAGTAGTTTTAATGAAGCGGGAAAACAGAACATTCATCAACAAGAATTATATTACCGATTCCAGCACCACATAATGATCAATATCTCCCTCAGTAATGAAAATGGATTCTATCTATGCGATTAATCTATTTCCCCATTCTCGAAACAAATACATTTGATATAAACTTCTAATGCAGTTTCTCAATAGCGCATTATCTGGGACACATCTTAGCAGTTCTGGCTCTGGCAACTGCTGAAGATTCATCATTCCGTAATCAAATAACAGCCGAGCTATGCAGTCTGCAACATTGGATATTTTCTGATATATGATTTAGAAAGATCACTTTCAAAATAGTTCATCGAATTAAAGGAAATTTATAGTCGGCATGCATCTACTTATCTATTATCTAAAACGGCCATAAATTGAGATGTGTCGAAGAGAACTGGGTCACTGGTAACAGTACTGGTGCAGCATTTATAACGAAAGTTATACGAGTTTATAATATTTCACCAGAATTACAACACTACGGGGGGTGTTCAACTGAAACCCATCTATGGTCTACAAAATAGCTATCTGTGCAATAAGTTAGGAAAAATGACTTTTTTCGCATCAGGTGTAGGTACATCATATGCGGAAAATACACTTTTCCTCCGTGTTGCACACATGAATTTTTTAAATGGTGCTTTCAAAATTGCTAACATAACTATAGTTATCATAATTTTTTATTGAGCATTCAAAAGTCTTCCTAGGATATAGAAAATGGAATTATACCGGCCACTGCTTCCGAAAAACGTCTACTACGATATTGGCTGATGCAGGAGCCGACATCACCACTCTTAAAAGGCATGGTGGATGGAAAGCAACGAACATCGCAGAGGGATATATAGAGGATTCCGTTCAACAAAAACATCAAGTAGCCTCAAAAATATTGAGTCAAAGAGAGATCAATATAAATACAAACTCGGCCTCTACTTCATCAAATACATGCGCAGAGCTTTCCACAACCAATTGTAAAAAAGATACAGTTAAAATTTACAATAATGATAAGATATTATTTAAGTTGACAATAAATGCATAGTTAGTTCAAGAATTACTATGTATTTTTTGCGTGCGGGAAATTTTTTCCCGCACTAGTTAGGAAAAATCGAACGTTTGTAACTCAACCGCATCACAAAAAAAGTGGTCTGTGCAACGGATTAGACGGATAAGAATACATTTCTTAAGTATTTTCACACGCTGGATCCGAATCCGGTGTCCATTTGATCCCATCGCCCTAGGTTCAAGGTCATTCCAAGGTCAAATCGAAAGATTGCTATGCAAGGGAACTAGACTATCATATTCATGTCTTTGGGATTTCTGGATCTGAATCGAGAACTCATTTAACACTATCAGATCAGCTTCAAGGTCAAATCAAAAGATACGTATATATGCCAATGGGAAAAATCGTTGTACGTCTATATCTTTGGGGGTCAACTTAACTTGACAACCTAAAAACCCTAATACCCAATAACAGGTATCAGAAAATCATTAAGTATTATCTAAAATGACGGAACGGGAAAACTACAAGTATGTGAATAATTAATTCTGCAAAAAGATATGATAGATATTCACATACCCTGTATATTTATTTTGAGAACTGTTACGAAAATTACTTTGTTTTCCACAATTGTACGAGTATAGTGATTTCTTCTCTACAAATCATGAATAAAAATTGTTAATATCACCCACATTGAAAAATATTTATACGAATGTCTAAAAGAAATAAGAGACATGTGTCCCGTTCCAGACATCTTATTACGGAAAAGAAGTGATGTAAAGAAAATAATATTTTTCCATCTCAAGCAGACTCCTCCAGAATACAAAGTGTGTATTATAGAAGGAAATAGAGCTCCATCCTTTTACCCCTTCACCGTTTCAGTTATATTTCAATTTTCATACTTTATACGACAATGCGTTCTTGTAATATTTAAAATTACTTCTCAAACGTTTATGTTGTACTATAAATTATTCCGTACAGCACCTTTTAATGGTAATGGAGGAAAAATGAATGTCTTTCCAAGTATATCCGCGCATAAACATTCTTTTAACGGGGCTGTCTGTTATTCACCTACGCGGGGAGAAATTTATTGTAAATTCCGTCAGGTGTAAATAAAGTATCTGACAATTAGATTTTATTACTTACAGAGTGTCTCAGGTATTACTGGCATCCTTGGAAAGGATGATTTCTAACTAGCAAAATAAATTTTATAAAGATTGTATAAATTGCTATAAGATTCAATTTTATTGCGCCGCAAATTTTATTGATAAACTATAGATATGATATACATATACCTGAAAATATATGAAAAAACTATACATAAAAGGTACATTTTTATTTATTTTAGTAGGTCGTTATGATACTTGACAGTTAATCAGTTTGACGCTGTCGACATTATTTAATTTCATTTTGACATTTAATTTCAAATAATTTTAATTTATTGGTATAATAATTTTTATAGTTAGATATTTAACTCAAGTTAAAGGAGGCCACCTGATGAAGCAATCCAATATTAAAATGCAGAAATAGAGCAGATCTCTTCTATTGTGGTTGAATTTCGAGTTCCCACTCCATATATAGGGTATATCAGGTTAGTAAATAGAATACATTTTTAGATAATTATTAAATAGAGAGCATGCATATGACTTCATTGATAGGAATTGTAGGAGATTTGATACATAGCTTAAAATACCTTTCTTAAACAGTAAAAAATTTTTACAGATATGTTTGTGACAAAAAAATTATGTGCTTTAATTCAGACCACATTTGCTTTAAAATTATAAAAAATAAATTTAAAAGATATTAGAATTATGCTTCCTTTAATTTATATTGTCATTGTATAATTATATTTAATGATCTTGTTATAAAATAATCTTTCAAAATTAGTTAGATCATGTTTTAGATTTAATTTTAAGATGTTTAACTAATTTTACATAATGGCGACAGTCGCTGATTCAACAAACATTCTTTTAAACATGGCCACTTATAGTAAAACGATTTTATTACGCGGAATATACAATAGTTTTGTTTTCTCAAACCACAATTTTGTTTTAAAACATATTTATAAAATGGAATATTTTTATAGATTAAGCACAACTATAAAACTTGTTTATAAATAAGCGCATTTCGAAGCTAAATAATTAATTAATTTCCTTATATCCTTAATAAAATACATTAATACTATTATTTTATAAGGTTATAATTAAAAGTAATTTGTCCAAGTATACGACTCTTACACAATATGTTTACAATCCTTATATATAGTGTTTTAAATGTTTTTTAACGCGTTATAATACTTTTATAAAAATTTTAAAAAACTGAAACTTATTTGTTCTATAAAACAATTTGTAAAAACTATTATAAAACAATTGTACACAATTATTTTCTTCAGGAACAAAATTATCACAATTATTTGCTCTATAAAATCAAATTTAACATTAAACAATGCTATTCGATAGTTATAAAGTAATTCGCTTCTTTTAAAGTTGCATTTTACTAGTAACAATCAAAATAAATTAGATTTATCCAATATCTAAAAGTTCACCGTTTCCGATATTTTTTATTTATTTAGAAACTATCCGTGATAAAACAGCAGTATTTCTAGGTTGTAATAAGATATCTTCAGTCTAATTATTCCCAGCGTTCCCAGTGCTTTTGAAAACTTGAATTCCCTGACTTTCCAGGGTTTTCCATACCTAAAGATGAATGTTTTCCCTGACCTCTGATATTAAATACTTAAGTTCTTCATAAATAGGTTACCTTCAAGTTTTTAAAAAAATATTACACACAAAAGAAATAATTTAATTTTAAGAACATTTTTATAAGTATGTACTTATACAAATACAAAGATATATAATATATACAAGAATATAAGAAAAATCTTTGTTATAAATAAACCAAACAGTATTATTTTAAAGCATTTAATATTATTTAAAGGCGATATTAAAATATTGAAAATTATAATATTGATTTATATCTTAAACTTCTTAATTTTTTATCAAACAAAATTCATGACTAAATTAAAAAAAGTTACTAAACGAGAATTAAATAACTTCACAGTAATGTAAGATGTAACATTAGAACTTTAGGTACTTTTAATAAATGGAAAAGGGAAAATTTATACCTTCCATATACCTATCAAATCAGTAGCGGCTAGTGAGATTTCAGGTATGCCATATCGCAATAACGAGACAAAGGACCCAAACCAAACGTTGGGGGTATATATACTGTGATCATATAAAGAACTTTTGTAGAAGGAGAATGATTTTATAATTTACGAAAAAAAGTTGAAAAAACTGTAATAATAAAAATGTCTGCCTCTCCTCGGGATTTTCAGAATGGCTTCTTTAATTTTTGCAAAACTTTTTTTTTACATTCGTTTATACGTCTTTTATGGCTGCTTTCCACGTGCGCGAGAATGTCGAATAAGCAAACGATTTCATTAGATACCACCGCAAAATTTCAGGACTTTTGACTGAAATGGTACAAATTCCATGACTGTTTGGTATTTTGCATCAAATTTCCTAAAACCCAGGGTCAGTTTCTCAATTCCCTGACTTTTCCAGGTTTTCCAGGGTCGCTGGGTACCCTGCCAGTATGTTTAAATATTCCCAATGTTACCACTGGCGTAGAAAATATGTGGCATTGTTGTTTTATTTAAAATAAAAATGGTACGAATAATGGCATTTACTAAAATCGTTTCTTCAGTTTTTTTTACAATATTTCAGCAGATAGATAGCACATCTTGAATTTGTTAGGTTTATTTTAATGGCCATCAAACGGCGCATTTTTATTCTTATTTAAGAAACTCTGTATATTTCAGGGTTTGGTGCTGTGTAGCACACAAGAACGCCGTTAAACTATTTCTATTTAACGACAGTACTGTACTTGTAATCACTACGTATAAAACTACACTGTAATTTTGCACCTGGTATAATTTTGGTCCGCATATCGACATATTTCATAATATATTCTATTTCGTTCACGCGCACACCTCATGCTGCAATAAATATGGGGCGACTCCCAGTTCCAGAAAATATCTCCAAATTTAATCAAGTTTCAGGTCGTGTAAAGAATACTGATAAGGGAACACAAAACGAATCTGAAATTAAACTGACAATTTTATGAAGTTATTCATTTCCCGGGGGCTTTTAGGAGACAAAATCAATCAGGCTCTATTTACTTTCGGGAACTTGTTTCAGTATTTTATGCTACTATCAAACGTATTTCATTCGAATGAAATAAAACCAATAAATATATAATTCCCATTCGAAATTACAATTCTGAAACTAAATTACAATTGAAATATTTATATTTTTATACAGTATTTAAGCTAATTAATAATAATCTTCCTATCCTACGGTGGGCTTGAACATGACTTAAATGCGAAGTTTTAGCACCACCGATTTTCTTTCAGCATTCGATTCCTGGAGTCATAAGAAGGCCAGAAAAAAATCCACCGTAAGCCGTTTTAAAAAAAATACCCTTTTTCAACGAAGAAAAATTCACTGTTCGGCGTTTGTGATATTTTTCTTTCAAATGATTAATATCTCGCTAAGGTGTTTTGTAAATCTTTTTTTTTAAATCCTTCATACAAAAAAAGAGGAGTGTTTAGATCTGATGACATTCTGGGCCACTGAATAGGTCCATTAAACCCAATCCAATTTTCTGAAGAAGTATTATCTACACATTGCTGCGCAATACTGACCTTTTGGGGTGGAGTTCCGTCGTGCTGAAACCACAGGTTTCTCCTTAGTTGCAAAGGAACATTCTCCAACCGTGCAGGAATTTCTTCTTGTAGGAAATTTAGGTAACTCACATTGATCAATGTAAGTTCATAAAAATAACGTCCAATTAAATGCCGACCAATGATACCGCACCATACATTTACTCCAAAATGACCTTGGTTTTGGATTTACAATGTGGGAATTTTCAATTGACCAGTTTTGTTGGTTACGCCTGTTTGGCAAACCATTACCGACAAACCAACTTTCGTCCGTCCAAAGAACGTGCCGAAAAAGGTTCTGGTCAACAGTTTCTACATTTACTACAATTTTAGCTATAAAATTAAGTCTGTTTTCAATGTGTTGCTCAGGAATATACTCCAAATTGTGAATTTTGTAGTCATGATACCCATTGGCCTTTAAAATTCGTTGAACGGTTGATTTATCCAAATTCCATTCCCGGCTAGCATGCCGTATAGAATTTCGTGGATTTTGTTCGAAATAATGTAACAGTCTAGCTGTATTAACATTGTTTCTTACTCTTCGGACAATTATTTGAGTCTTCCGAACAGAAAATGCATCATCATTTCGTCGCAAGGTCCCTCCAATCTTGTAAAGGTTCTATGATCAGGAATGAGGCGCTCTGGATACCTTTCTCGATGTAGCTCTACAACTCTTCTTGATTTTTTTGTGACTAGCCATAAATTAGCAACATATCAACTATTTCTGAATAAGAAAATATTTTGAAAGTACAAAAGTTATACGTTTGACGTTCGTATTGTGTAATGACAAGTATTTTGTGACATTTATGCACTTTAAACAACAAACATTCAATTATTTTCCAACGACCTTCCATTGCTTATATTTTTTAAACGGGAATACAGAAAAATTTCTCAATTAAAAGTTTATTAGAAAAAAGAGATATTTTTGGGAAAAAAATGATGACGTCATTTGTCGTTTTTGTCAAATCCCAAAAATAATATTTTCAATTGAAAATGGAGCTTACCTCATCCCATTTAACACATTTACGTTTGGACAAACAATCGAGGGTGGGGGTTGGCGATCAATGACCTCGCACACAGTATACTAAGCAATCAGTACGGAATCTTAGACAATTTATGATTGAAATACGTCTGGCAGTTTTTAAATACCCCCACTCTAGAAAAAGTCGCCAAGAATATGGCGGATTCCACAGAACATACGAAAAAATAGCTAATAATTTGGCGTAAACATAACCGAAGTTGTTTCGTAGTTATAATACTTTGCAATAATTCTTAATTAACTGTTGTAATCCAGTGTAGTTTCATGTAAATTGAGGTATTGATTGAGAAATTATAGTAATAACTGTCAGTCGCCAACAACATGGCGGATTTTTGGAAGACGCGGGAAAGCTGAGTTTCCCTACTGATTGCTTAGTATACTGTGACCTCGCACATCAAACAAGGATGGAAATAAATGACATGATTCTCGCTTGTTGACATAGTACCGCAAAACTCACTCGAATGAAAAATCATTCTTTCAATTGTTTTCTATTTTAACCTGTTTCTGAGAATCGTCAATGAGTATCTGCGGTCTTAGTAAAAGGGTCAATTTGAAAAATATGCTTGTAAATGTTTGTGTGCTAGTGTAAAACTTTCAGGAAAACGTCATTTTTGCCAACTTGGCGAAGTTTGGCAACTAAAAGTGAACGAAA
The DNA here is from genome assembly GCA_025584915.1 of Monochamus saltuarius. Classification (NCBI taxonomy): domain Eukaryota; kingdom Metazoa; phylum Arthropoda; class Insecta; order Coleoptera; family Cerambycidae; genus Monochamus; species Monochamus saltuarius. Next base: position 19,863,691 of record CM046725.1, read on the forward strand.
GGTTAAAAAACCGCATTTAAGTCATGTTCAAGCCCACCGTGATCCTTCATTCTAATCGCAAGGTTTAGCCCATTAGTCGGAGATTTGTAAGGGAGAGGGGAGGGCATATTATACTAAAGTAAAGTGCATTGGCTGCAGCTCCTATTAATGGAGCTAATATGTGCTAATTTGTACAAAAATACTTTTGTATTTCATAAATTTTCTATAAAAGTTAAGCTATGCCTCAAGTATTTCAATTTGATGCAACATTGTAGATGGGCGTGACCTATTTGTCGCCAGTATCTTGTATACAGCCACTGTAGTCTAGGTTAATATTAATTAAAACCATGCACCTACTTCATTAAAATATGTGTCTCTTATGATATCATTTCTGTATCCATTTTTTTATTAGGTATTAATAATATTGTACCAAACGAACTACTTTGCCACAGCCACAATATTTAATATAATAATAATAATCTACCCCTTATTCTAATCACGCGAATTAGTCCAAAAGTCGGAAACTTGTGCGGGAGAGGGGGCGGCATATTATTATTATTAAGCAGGTATCACTTGCGCCCAGGAAGAATTTACGTTGGTAGGCCCTAACCAGCATTCAGTGCAGGAATGAAGCAAACCTGGAAAACTTCATTAATTAGGGGGGTATTCAAATGTCGATCGGTACTAATTTCTCACACTGACCTAAGCTAACATTCTTCCACCCTACCATGACCGCAGAGAAGGTGCTAATCCTCTCCACGAATCTAGCTGACATACGGTCTACCTGCCGCGGGGATCGAACCCACAGCGGTCTAGCCACATCGATTCAAGTACCGCGCGACCACTGACCGACCTATTTATATTCTATATTATCAGCGTTTGTAGATTTTTTAACTACTTACTTGGCTAAACTAATTTGTATTTTAGATATATGTATATTAAATCCATCCTTGTCCTTTGTCTATGTTACTGTTCCTTAGCGTACATATATATTTGGTACCAAAGAGCATACATACAACTTCATTATTAGGAATTATACGAACATTGAATGCATAATATCTATGATACAATGAAAAAGAGAATCTAGTTTATACCAAACTCGACATTAATTTACCAAAGGGCATACATATAACTTCATTTTATGAAGTAATTCCATCAATTCTTATTTTTCCCTATCTCTTCTTAAAACATTTGTACTTAGTCATAGTTAACCATATATTCATACAAAAAGACATGGAAATAAAACAAAAGCAATTTATATTACGCATTATACGATCGATTAAATGTATATGCATCATTACTTGAAACGTGACCGATATAATTCGAAATGATATGTAATTTTCAATAAAAAAGTGGTAATATAAAATTTATACATTGGATAAAAATACGAGTACAGCATTTTATTACATTAAATCTGAGTTGTGTGTAGATTAAGAGTTTCTGCCAGGAACAGTTGCAAAAATATCAAAGCTCAGAGAGAACATAAGATACGAAGTTTGAAATTTATTAAAAAAGTTTTAAAAGTTTCCTCTTTTATGGAAAGATATATTGCATGGTGTACTTTTTCGCTGTTGAAGATTCTTTTATTAATTTGCCAAGGTAATTATTTTCTTGTTCTAAAATTATTTCGCAAACATTTTGCTAATGACAGGATATTCGAATATAATAATTTCTACACTGACAAAAAATTACTGAAACAGTTACTATAAATTTTTGCTTAAAATTTAATCGTAGAATAAATTGTAAGCAAACTAAATAAATGCAATATAGAGCAAGACTAGATCAGATGCGATGTTGCCAAATCTACCTTAGTAAGTTAATAAAACATACAGGGTGTCAAAGTTTTATTTTCGATATTTGTAAATACCTTTTTAAAAAATCTAAATATTTGCATACATTTTGGAGATCGGGAGTTTTTGAAAGCGAGAATTTCAAATTTGCTTCTAATTTTGACGTCACTAGTAGAGGGCGCCACTTATGGCACATCATGCTTCTTTTAAATAACATAACTTTTTTGCGGCATAGTGTATGCATCTAACTGTTGAAAGAGTCGATTCTCCTACCTCTTTTTCTGAAAAAGGCATACCTTTCTGAAGTAGTTAGAAAAAAAATCCAAATTAAAAACAACTTATTCTAAGCGAGACACATGTTTACAAATTACACTTAAACTATCATTAAAAATATCGCAGTCCTTTCCAATTTTATTAAACACACCGCACATCAAATATATTGAGGATTTAGCTAACATATTGGTACTAGAAGTACCAGAGTAAAATAAAGTTTGCTGACTTGAGTTACCACGTGATACTCGATATGAGATTTTGCTCAACAAAACCGAACAGTCAATTTTATTATTTAGAATATTATACAAATAACGAATTAATGATGAGACATAATGACATATTTCCTGCGCATCCAAATCAAAACGGTTCGGAAGATCATTATGATTGAAACCTTGAGGGGGATAAACACAATTTTGCCAAAAAGTTAAAAATGTCTTTGAACGGACTTTGAACCTTTGACGATGTATATTATAAATTGGATAGCATGTTATAGATCCGTATTCCATTTGAGATCTGACTAAGGAGCAAAATAAAATTTTAAACATGCGTATATTTGTATAATCCTTACAGTTACAGTATATAAAATCATAAGTTCGGAATGCACAGGACGCAACATTAATATGCTCGATGAAGTTTGCTGTCGAATGTTATACCCAAATCCTTAAATAAAGAAACCCGACATATCCATCAATGTTATAATTATAAAAAATAAAATTGGTCCCACGAGTGAAAGACATTGTTTTACATTTTAAATATTAAGGGACAAACAATTTCAAACCATGCCAACATACGATCCATATAGAGTTGGAGATGATCACAATCTGAAATAGAATTTATTGAAGAGAATAATTTAAAGTCATCAGCAAAAAGCAATTTTTTACAAGAAACAATATCTGGGAGACCATTGATAAAAAGTAAAAACCCTGGTCCTAAATTAGAGCCTTGCGGTATACCCGCAAACGAAAAAAAGAACGAGATGTAAAGTTTTGATATCTGACCATAAATTGCCTACTTGTTAAATATGATTCCGATAGAGTTATTAATTATTAATGGTTTATATGATCGAAGGATTATTGGAAGTCCATAAATATAACGTCAACTTCACATTCAGTTCTAATCACGAGGATTTGCCCAGAAGTTGGAGACTTGTGCGCGAGAGGGGGTGGCATATTATTATTATGCAGGCCGCATTTGTGCCCAGGATGGACTCACGTTGGTAGGCCCTACCCGCCATTCAGTGCCATTATTGCAGGGTGCAAATATGGCTAGTCTACGATTTACCTATAGCAGGATATGTTAATAACAAATATTCTCTTTATTTTGAATAAAAAACGCATCTATTTTTAAGTGAAGCAGACGTTTGATGCGCGGTTCCGTGATCTACCCCAATATCATTTAAGTATCCTCGATGTTGTCTGATTTATATCACTCTGTATTTTAATCTTTGTCTAATGTTTTATTATAACTGAAAGAAATAACTATAATACAAGTATGAAGGAATCTATTATACAGACTTTATCGTCGCGCTTACAGATAGCAAGGACAAAGATTATAATTATTTAAAGGGGCATAAGCAAAACACAATGCCCGGCCGAGAATTTTATTCATGCATAACTCCGAGGCATCGTCAGTAATGGGACGATGTTAAACTTAATGGCTGCGAACAATCCGGGGTTCAGATTTAAAATGTGCTTCTAATTTAATGTACCAATAATGGCTGGTAAACAATATAATATTGTTTACTATGTCTAGTTATGGTACTCTATAAAATGATAAGAATACAGGAATGAAATAAGGTGTAGTAAATATGTAAAGGGGGCATAAAAGTCATTTTATGTGCCTTAAAGCCGAATGGTTATGGCACGGTAATATACAGCTACGCGTTACATTATGTTAGCTGCTTTTCAGTTATCTGTAGCTTTATGGAAACGGTGTCTTATAAAATATAATAACTGTGCTCTTTTATAAGCACTTGAAAGAATTACAATCATTACGCATTACTTTTATAGATAATATCGCGGTGTTGCAAGAAAAACACTGGATATAAATGGTAATTATCATAACACGTTTTTTGTGCCAGCAACTTCAAAGGTCAATCTTTGTGTTAATCTGAACTAGTACTTAATACGATACTAAGTATTATAATAGTAAATTGAGATATTTGTTGAAATTTGGTTCATATTTTTCATGTTCATCTTAAGGTCGCCATATTTCCCGTCGTGGAATCATTAAATTTGTGGTGTTTTTAGATACAGATATCTCGAAAAATCAAACTAAATATTTAGCTATTCTAACCCACATTTTAACCCTCCGTTAGTCGCGTATGTATCTGACAGATACATTGTTAATATTTATGAGAATTTCTCAAAAACTACTAATTCTAGAGTTCTATAATTGGCAATAATCCTCAGGTAACATATTTTAAATAGTTTTATAGATAGCAAGGACAAAGATTATAATTATTTAAAGGGGCATAAGCAAAACACAATGCCCGGCCGAGAATTTTATTCATGCATAACTCCGAGGCATCGTCAGTAATGGGACGATGTTAAACTTAATGGCTGCGAACAATCCGGGGTTCAGATTTAAAATGTGTTTCTAATTTAATGTACCAATAATGGCTGGTAAACAATATAATATTGTTTACTACTATGTCTAGATAAAATGATAAGAATACAGAATAAATAATGATAAGAATACAGGAATGAAATAAGGTGTAGTAAATATGTAAAGGGGCATAAAAGTCATTTTATGGTTATGGCCTTAAAGCCGAATTTATGGCACGGTATATACAGCTACGCGTTACATTATGTTAGCTGCTTTTCAGTTATCTGTAGCTTTATGGAAACGGTGTCTTATAAAATATAATAACTGTGCTCTTTTATAAGCACTTGAAAGAATTACAATCATTACGCATTACTTTTATAGATAATATCGCGGTGTTGCAAGAAAAACACTGGATATAAATGGTAATTATCATAACACGTTTTTTGTGCTCGCAACTTCAAAGGTCAAATCTTTGTGTTAATCTGAACTAGTACTTAATACGATACTAAATATTATAATAGTAAATTGAGATATTTGTTGAAATTTGGTTCATATTTTTCATGTTCATCTTAAGGTCGCCATATTACATACAATTATTTTCACATACTTACAAACAAAAGTGAACAATCTGTTGTGCAGAATTATGTAAGTTGTTATACCAATATATAAATAGGTACATCTACAGTCAAATTAAATATAAATACGTAGGTATTTTGAAAGATTTATGTACCTAAATATTTGTTGGTTAGACCGCTTTCTGTCGTTATATTATTATATTTGTTCCACTTCAGTATTTTTGAATATTCGCGGGTGGCACGAGATAGAAATCCTGTTATTTGCTAAGCTCTATATTATTCAGTTCTTAATGTCTAAAATTATTTGTACTTGTAGAAAACACTACTGTATTTCAAGAAAACGGCGCCCTTACGTCGGAACATTTTCTGTGTAATTTGGGTCTAAAATAGCATGAACGTAGAAAAGAGGGGTTGTATTACCCCCCTCCATTTGTTTAATGTGGCCTCAGAATATTCTTCATTAGTTTTATTCTATTTTTTTTTTCACTTTTATAGATTTGTCTTTTTTTACTTTTGTACAGTGTTGCAGTTTAATAACAGATTTTATCTATTTTTATCCATACCTTAAATACAGGAAAAGATTATTTGATAATATCTGGGAGGTGATATATTTCCAAGAAGAACTATTTATCTATGCACACATGCATTTAAAATACATTCTAGTGGCATACTAGATGAGCAGTATATTTTTTTTAGGAAAAAAGTACGCCACTGACATTTCCAAAATTTCAAGATAATTTGAGAAATTCCGATCAGTTTTTGACAAAAAAGTATTCTTATGAAATCGCTTAAAAATTGATTGGTCGTGAATTAATTGAGAAATTAGCAGATACGAGTAAATTAACTAATCTGAGTTACTACTTTTAATGTTGACAACTTATGTACTGTGTGTCTATTGTCAAGACAATAAATACTTAAAAGTTTTACTTACTTTTCTTATATATAAGTTATAGATAAAAAAAGACATTTAAAAAAATTGTAACACTCTGTAACTCCCTTATTAAATTTTTAATAAAAAAATTGTTATATAACAAAGCCCAACTATTTTCATCAATAGAATATGTCGGTAAAGTTTTGCCAAAATTATCGTTAACATCCCGTTTATTTTTTGATATTTTCAGAGGATGCTATTTAATTTTGACTCAGCTGGTACCTATAAGAGTTAAGTTAATGGTATAGAATATGAATAAAGCATTTTAAAATAATTTTATTTTTAAAAATACAAACATCCCCAATAATAACCGCTGAAGTATGACAATATCCGCAGAAAACATTCTGTATAAATAGTCACAAGTCTAAAATGACTAAAATTTTGCCAAATTAACAACTAAAAAAAGACAATAATTATTGCACTGAAGTAATTTAAAAATCCATTAATTGATTTTTGAATTCAATCACGGATTCCCTCAAGTTTGGCGGCATTTGGCGCAAAGTATAGGTACTAAAATCTATTTATCACCGAAGTAAAATTTAGTCAAACCGAAGTGATATTTGCTCTGTGCGGACACATTTTTGTAAAATCCTTAAAAACGAATAGCTCATAAATTACATATATTTCAATGGAAATGGCTCTGAAAGGGACAGCTAGATATTAACCACAAAATAATGACCCCATATATCTCAACACTTGGTGATATTTGCAAGCACATACTTCCAGTCTCTAACTTTACAGAACATTCGATTTAAGCGGGTATCTGGCCAAAAGGTCCTACACTAGGAAAATAGTTAAATGTTGGAAATCAATTTGTAATGAAAAATGATATATTATTTTAAAACAAGTTTAAATATTTCTTGATTATGATTACTGGAACTTGTATATTGGATGACTAATAAGGTTATATAAATATAATCAATCTATATATTTTTTAGATATTAATAATATTGTGTGAAACTAACTACTCTGTGGACAAAAGTAGATTTGATTTATATTAGCTTAAAATACCTTTCTAATACAGTGAAAAATGTTACAAAAGCTAATAATAAAGAATATATGGGTAGATATTGTGGGTGTAATTCAACGCTGGTTGGGGCTTTTGTCCACAGAGTAGTTAGTTTCACACAATATTATTAATACCTAAAAAATATATAAAAACTTTTACATAAAGGGTAAACATTATTTAAGTAGGTATTGTCATATTTAATTTAAAATTCATTGGCAGGATAATCCTAAAAATGGAGAAATAGGTCAGATCTCATCTATTGTGGTTGAATTTTCGAGTTCCCACTGTCAAAAGTGAAATTAGATATTTATAGAGTGTTTTCATTAAAGCAGGCTAGTAAATTTAGATAGATTAATTTCTTTAGATAACACAGGCACACAAAAAATAAAATAAAAGTTCTATGCCCGAGCTCCGACCTATGGTTTTCCATGTATTTTTGGCTCCCGAAACCGATCCCGGTGTCGGTATAGCTCAGACGTTTATTTTTTTTATGTCTTTATTCACTGTGCAATGCTACATGAAGACAATCCTCTTAAATCAATTCGATCCTGAATACGGTGAAATCATATGATTTTTTCTGACAATATGAAATTTTTTAAGTGATAATTGGGATGTGCGAGGTCCTATTCATCAACTGATTCATGTTTGGACACTTCAATGGCACGGAGATAAAACTTTACGCTTATTTCCAGGTAATGGCCAAATTTTGGTCATTTTTTGACCGTAGCGCGCAAATATGGAACGTCTGGGCTATACCGCCCCCGGGATCGGTTTTGGGAGCCAAAAATACATGGGGAACCATAGGTCGGAGCTCGGGCACAGAACTTTTATTTTTTTTGTGTGCCTGTGAAAATTATTGAATAGAGCTTTGTCTGTGGAATTGTTCATTAGCATACCTAGATGTTTGGTATCAGAGAACATACATATGACTTCATTGATAGAAATTGTAGTAGATTTGATTTATATTAACTTAAAATATCTTTCTAATACAGTAAAATAATCATTCTAATCCAGAAAACTTGAATATTCTCCAATACGGCAACACATTTTTTACATTAATTGACATATTATATTAAATATATAATAATCGCAAATAGACTACAGTTGAACTCCGAACAATTCTTAGTGCATGGGTGCATCGTACATAGTTTTTATAATGGTATGCACTGTCTTAACGTGATGTGTTCCTTTCCAATTTTAGGAAAAACAACAATTGTGATAGTATAATGATAGTACAATTATGATATGAGAAGACCTATCATGAGTTTGTTTTTTGATGCAGAGAGAAAAGTCGTAGCTAAATACAATAAAAACGTCTTATTGGCTCATTTTAAGGAAAAATCTGTGAAATATAAGCCGTCGTCATTGTGAATCTACTGTGTTAAAAGCCACTGTAGATTTAAACAACGTTAACACAAGCAAATTATTGCATGTTTAAAGCGCAAGTGTGATTAATACAAAGTGATAGTTTTTGGTGTGTCTGGAGCATGCAGAAGGGGAGAGCTTACAAAACATGAAGTCAGTGATATCTAAGATACAAACAATAAATTACAATTTAATCATACTAATATAATTATGAATTACATGTTTATGTTTACAATACAATTAATGGAATTATTTATAAAAATATTAGGATAGAAATTGTCCTGTCAATTTTCTACTTTTCTGCATTGCTACCTTCTGTACCCTAAGTAACATGAGTATTTCTGGAAAATTTTGTAGAATTTGTAGATCCAGAGCATCTATTAGTTGAGGGCATATTAGTGCCAATATATATTTCTTTGGTACTTTCATCTTGTTGGACACTCAATAAAGCCTTCAGCAACAGTGGTTGATTGCCAACCACCCTGGGGCTTCATATTAGTAATACTTGTTCAAGCATCGGCTAATAAAGCTGTCGAAGAAAGCTGAAAATAATGTCCGGTATATTCCTTTGGGTTTGGTAGTAATTTAAGATTGTTTGCTATTTTGTACGGAATCTCACCCAACGTATTTTGCTTACTTTACGTACTTGCTTGGAGCTTTTATTATTGTTATAATATACGAAAAAACGTCGTTGCTCATTATACGGTTGACGAAGAGATACATATCTTCTGTACATATCCAAATTATCTTGTTTGTTACTTGTTTTCATTATCAACTAGCAAACTTTTATCTAAATCTTGAATATCGTCTGTTGTTATCTTACATAACGTACTTGGAAAGTCTCCTGTTCTACTATCACTATTGAAATCCACACTTTACCAATTATAAGTATATGAAGAAAATTTGTCCCTTTGCTAGAGATTTTTCGCGCTAAATATGACGTACATGAAAACTGCCATTGTTGATATTATTGCTAGGTATCCGTCACAACTGTTAATTCAGCTTCAACAAAAATTGGTTGATTTTAGTTATAGACATATCCCTTGATATATAAATACATATTAAAAAATATTAAGTAAATATAAACATTAAAAATGTGGGTCAGTTTTTTTGAAACATACAATCGGGATAAACTTACTTTATTATCATCTCAGAGTACTTCTATACCACCAATCTATATACCCTGTACCTGTATATACCTGTACCAATCTATAAAAACGATGACCCTTATAACATGCAGAATTACAGGACAATAACTATTGCGTCTGCATTTTCTAAAATTTTTTAGTATTGTTTTCTAGAGCGCGTCCTAAAATTTGTTGCAAAATATAATTTATTTTCAAAAAATGACTTTTATTCTAAACTCCTGAAGTTTATATAAGCAGGTGAATTCCTTTTTGCGATCTTTTATGAACTCAGCAGGGCATTCGACTGAGTTAATCAATAAATTATTGTAAAAACTTGATTCGTATGGCATACGGGGATATCATTAGACTTGATAGTCTTTTTAAGCGACCGTAAACAATTTGTTAGTTTAATGCACACAGATAGTACAGATGGTAAATTCAGAATACAGTTGCATATATATGGGAATTCCACAAGACTCTGTACTTGGCCCAGTATTATTTTTATTTTACACAAATGAACTTGATTCTCTTACTACTGAAGCTAAATGTGTTTTGTACGCAGACGATCAATCGTTATTGATTTCCGACACCTCAGACATACAGTTAGAACGTGCACTGAATGCACTGAAGTTCTACAGTTGTTACAAAATTAGTATAGCTGTCTTTCAATATAAAAAACACATGTTATAAGATTTCACAATAGACAAAAATATTGTGAACCCTTAAGCATACCCCTAAGCCTCAGAAACATTATTTGACCAAAAAGTAAAATTCTTAGGTGTTACAATTGATGAGTGTCTCAATTGGAAAGAACATTGTGCTTAGTTAGCCTCAAAATTAAATTCTGTTTGTTTTTGATAAGAAATCTACGCACCCTCCTATCACATGAACATCTTCCATGGTTTACCAGTGTCTGCAAGACTGAGATATGGCGTATGCTATTGGGGACCGACTGCTCACGCAGGGGACGTGTTTTTAGCTCAAAAATGGGTTATTTGATGCCTCGTTGGGGTATCTAAAAATCATTAATGTTGAGAATTATTTCAGTTTCAAATTCTTACCGTGTTTGGTGTTGTTGGAGTTGTGTGTTTTTATTTTTAAAAATAAGGGTGTTTTTAGTTTGAACAAATATTTTCACCAGAAAAATACGAGATCCAAAGACAACTTTCATGTGCCCTTCTGTAAGTATGTTGTAACATACAACTCACCCTCTTATTTAGGTTTTAAAATTTTTAATATGTAGGTCTCGATAAAATCTGTTGAAAATATGTCCATATTTAAAAGGATCTAAAAATTATATTGTGACAAATGTTTTTACAGTTTACAAGTTTTTAGTTGTAGTTAGAATTTAAGCAAAACTGTGACTATTCCTATGCAAAGTGTATTTCGTCTACAGAATTTCATTCCCCATTTTTTTGACGTCAAAGACAAACCATTGCGCCCAATGTAGACGCTCTAGTAACAAAGAACCCAAACTCAGAAACTTGTCCCATTGCCCCTTTGGCCGTAAAACTTGCGATAAAGAATTTCCATTATAGAGGCGAATCTGATTAAAAGCGACTAACCTTGACAGCAACAATAAAGCTAATAGTGTACACATAAATACTCCAAACCAGGCGAGGCAGTCTATTATGTTTATAATGCACGCAAATGTTTGTTATTCTGATGCAATTTCAATTTTATATCGCCAATAAAATATCAATTTATTTATGTAGTCCAATAATATTTTAGTACCTTCAGAATGTTTGCCCATTAAATAATAAACTTTATAGATCAGTAAACTTTATTTACCAAATAAATTTAAAATACGGCAAGTATTCTACTTCTGTCTACGATGGTTATCTAATATCCGTTGGCATACAATATCGTTATACTTAGTATACAATTTTTGCGTGCGGCGTTTATAAAAACTATCAATGGTTTATATAATCTTTACAGTGTATAAACGAAAAAAAATTGTCGCAAATATTCATGTAATTGTAAACGACAAAGTTGCAATGTATAACAGTGTAGGCGCCAAATAAATGTAGTGTTAAAATTATGCCCGTTTCTGTAGCAATAGTAGGTTCTGATCACTATGCCAACTACAAAAACAATGAAAAAAGTTCCTTTATTGTAAGGGAATATTTAGACATATATTTTAATATAAATTCCGAAATCTGTGAACGTTTGTGAACATTAAATCCCAATAATTAAACTCGGTATTAATTCTTCATAAAACTTCAGTATGTGTGATGCAGATTCTAGTAAAAATTCTGAAATAGAAAATGAAGAGGAAGCTGCCTTATGTACATTAATTCCTCAGATATCGAAGAAATTGTACCAAACAAATTATGCAAAATTTGACATTTGGAGATAAAAAACGTAAAAAGGTTTTATAAGTAGATTTGATCTCTCGCAGAGTCGGACATATGAACAATAGAGTATCAGTTTTCATAGCACTTCCCTATGTACATATTTGGTTCTCGAATATGTAGATATGGCAACAACATATTCAAATCCCTACGAACTTAACAAAAAACCAAAGAAAATCCGTCGGGGGCTGCCATCACTATTTTAAATTTCAACATAAATACAAATAAATATAGCAATAAAATATCTCCAAATTATTCACGTTATTACAAAACTATAAAACTAGTTCATTTAATGGCAGCCCCCGACAGATTTTCTTTGTTTTTTATTAAGTTCATAGGGAGTTGAATATGTTGTTGCCATATCTACATCTTCGAGAACCAAATATGTACATAGGGAAGTGCTATGAAAACTGATACTCTGTTGTTCATATGTCCGACTCTGCGAGAGATCAAATCTACTTATAACACCTTTTTACGTTTATTATCTCTAGTTACATAAATTATTTGTCGGTTTTTTTTTAAATTATTTTATCCCTTTTCAATTACATTGTAACTGTCGTGGGTTTTTTAATTTTGCCTTTATTAGGTATTAACAATATTGTGTGAAACTAATTACTCTACTCTGCGGACTAAAGCCCCGACCAGCGTTGAATTACACCCACAATATCTACCCATATATTCTTTATTATTAGCTTTTGTAACATTTTTTTACTGTATTAGAAAAATATTGTTAATACCTAAAAATATATAAAAAAAGATTACATACAGGGTAACCTTTTTTTTGATTATTTAAGTAGGTAATTGTCATGTTTAATTCACAATTCATTGACAGGTTAAAGTCACTTTTGACATTGTCGATATTTAAATTCAAATGATTTTAATTTTTTGGTATAATAATCAAAGGTCCACCAAAAAAAGCGGTGTGTGCTGAGGGTGCCATTATATTTTTTCCATGTATTTTTTCCCGCTGGACACGAATCTGAAGTCAAAATGGGGGGTCGCACAGCAAGTTTTAGAGAAAACCCATAAAAACGACAAAAATCACATCAAAAGTTTACACAGGTCCAAAAAAAAGGTCATGTGTGCTGAGAGTTAGACTATATTTTTTTTTGTATTTTTTCCCGCTGAACACGAATCTGAAGTTAAAATTGGGGGTTAGACAGCAAATATTTGAGAAAACCTAAAAAAATTGATATAAATCACTTTCTCGTAATTTATTCTGTATGATAATGCTGTGAATTAGTGAATACTTACTATTTTATGTATATCTTAGTATATTTATAGCTGTAAAATAGTAAATAATTACTACTTTCTCAAATATTTGCTGTGTAACCCCAAATTTTAACTTTAGATTTGTGTTCAGCGGAAAAAAATACAAAAGGAAAATATAGTCTAACTCCCAGCACACACGACTTTTTTTTTATGGACCTGTGTAAACTTTTGATGTGATTTTTAAAATTTGCTGTGCGACCCCCCATTTTGACTTCAGATTCGTGTTCAGCGGGAAAAAATATAATGGGACTCTCAGCACACACCATTTTTTTTTGTGGACCTGTGTAATTTTTATAGTTACATATTTGACTCAACAAAGGAGGCCACTTGAAAAAGCAATCCTAAAAATGCAGAAATAGGTCAGATCTCATCTATTGTGGTTGAATTTTCGAGTTCCCATATTTTCAAAAGTGAACTCAGATAATTATAGAATGTTTTCATTAAACCAGGTTAGTAAGTTTAGCTAAATTAATTTTTTTACATAATTATTGAATAGAGCTTTGTCAATGGAATTGTTCATTAGCACACCTAGATGTTTGGTATCAGAGAGCAAGTATATTCTTAATTCTCAACGTAAAAAACAAATTTTTGCAGATTCTCCCGCTTGATAGACACATCAATATTTCTCAAATATCCTTTTCTTGCTTGAAAAATGTACGCTTTTACCATGAACTCGCAAACGACTTGAACAGCCGTACGCAACTGCACCCTAAATGCGTGAATTATTCAAATGGGCCATTCTCTTATCCCTCATAAATATTCCGATACATCAGATAAATTCATAATTAAGAACTCGATATTAATGTAAATTATTAGTAATTATAGAGGATACCCTTAAAGGGTTTAGAATTTAATTAAACTTAGCTACACACAAAAGACACCAAGAGCACACTTAGCAATAAATATATCATTTCCATAAGCCTCTTGGCAAACTTATTAAACAAACTGACAAAGTTTAAACTTAAACATGACAGGTATTTAAATTTAGGGATGTTGTCATAAGTTATTTTCGTAATCTGACAAGTTTAATTGCTCAAAAAGGACGAAACACGTCTCGGCATGTGTGCAGTATAATACGATTAATTCTTTCATAACTAAGAATCGAAGGATATTCGAAATTTATGGTAATTTGTTGCAATAGCATCAGATTTTGAGATAAGTTACGTATTTTTATCACTCATTTGCAACTTTTTCGAACAAAAGTATATAAAATTGAATAAAAATGTATGTAGGTGTTGGAAAACGGAATACGAGAATGTAAGGGTTATTTGAATTTTCACTGTAGCCCATTTAATTTTTCAGATAATTATTTCAGATAGTTCTTAATAATGCTATAAAAACAAGAAAAAAGTAAATACACATTTCCACATCAATAATATAAGTTCAAAAGTTTAATTATACATATAAATTACATGTTAACTATTTCATTTAATTTATTTTTAAAGCATTCATACATGTAATTACAAATTCGGAAATTTAAATTACATTTTCTGACTTGTTCTACCTATTTATATCTTCAAAGACACTGCAAAGACATTAGAATTTTCGTTCTCTGTAAAATCAAGTAAGCTTTGGAAATTCATAAAAATATTAATGTACTTTTGCTCTAGACTAGAAGATACGACAAAACGTTAACGAGAAAAGTTCCTCAGAATGAAAAATTAAGAAGGTATACATAACATTTCTAAATAATTTTCTCATTTGTATGCAAGAGCCTCGTAAGAATCATGAGTCTTGAAAAATTTCGAGACAGAAATTTGCTAGACTATCACAATACAATATAAGACATGATCGTGCAAGATTGAGCAAAAACAATATTTTAAGGAAACTTTTGTCTTGTCTTGCAAGACAACAATTTTTTTCAAATTTCTTGTCTCAGTCAACACTAATCGTAATATTACGTATTTACTCAATTTTTATCCTGAGAAATATTTCTTAACAAAACCCTTTCTTAATATATTGTCACAGAATTTGTTTGTCACAGATTGCCCCGATCGCCCCTACGCAATTCTGGTAAACAAACAAATAATGCCGGCTATCGAGGCGCGACTGGAAATATTGGGAATCGACGAGAAGCGTTCGAGTCGTTCGAGAAATGGATCTAGAGATGCTAGAAAATACCTGGAATATTCGTTTGGTCTATAAAAGAAGAATAAACGGCCGAGTCAGTCAATATTGAATTACAGTCTTGAATTGGAGTGTTTAGTTGGAAATTACCTGGATTTTCAAAGTAAAAGTTGAGTTGTAATTAGTATTCAGTAGTGTACAGAGTAGTTAATAAAGATAAGTGATTAATTAACGGATTGTTTTTCTGGTACAAGAAAAAGACGGGTTAGGAAATCCGTTACAATATCAATTTTGTCACATCTCATTCACTAGCGACAAAAATTAAGATTTTTCTGAAATTCCAAGGCTTACCTGATTTTACGGATTTGGATATCACATTTTATTTCACCAGAAAACAGAGTTGAATCACGTAGGCGGTTCTAACTATTTTTGTCGTTTGACCTATTCAGTGACACCTTGCATAACCAACAGCACTGGTCTTACAATTTCATATCACTTAACGTTATTTTCATTTTGGTCGATGTGCAACAAAATGCGCGTTGTAACGATAAGAACACGCGTTTTGTATAAGGTGTACGCACCTTAACAATTAATTTACATAATAATACACACAGGATGAAAAGTTATTTTTGTTTCGGTTAACATACATTCAGTCCATTATATTCAAACTTCTAGAAGCAGTTTTGCTTCTCACTGAACCATGCTAACCTCAGATGAGATAATGCGATAAATTTTAGGATTTATTATGCTGTCGCATTACGTACAAATAGAGAGGAGTGACTATGAAACAAAGTTTATCAGATATTTAAAAGTATTATAAACAGAAAAAATACATGAGTCATCCAGAATACGGTATTTTGGGGTGTGAAATTGATCCGAATAATAATAATAATAATATCTCTACCCCTCATTCTAATCACAGGGATTAGCCCAGAAGTCAAAGACTTGTGCGGGAGAGGGGGCGGCATATTATTATTAAGCAGGCCGCATTTGCGCCCAGGAATGAGTTACGTTGGTAGGCCCTAACCACCATTCAGTGCAGGAATGAGGGAAACCTCATTAATTAGGAGGTAGTTAAATGCCAACCGGTATCAATCTCTCACATTGACCCAAGTCAACATTTTTCCACCCTACCATACCCGCAGAGAGGGTGCCAATCTCTCCACGAATATAGCTACACAATCAGGAAAAATAGTTTATGGTTATATTAGGGTTAAAAGTGTCACTTCCATCAGTTTTCCAACTAAAATCACCATTTAATTATTAATTTGTGCTTTGAAATTATTCAAACCAAATTTGGATATTAAAGCAAAGGTAAGTAGGATATATCGATGTACTCTTGGGTACTTTATCAAACATTAATCGTTATATTGTTAATTGAGTCCATTTGTGATTGTTTGTGGTTTAATTTGCTGAAAAGTCTGTAAAAATGGAATCTAATTAAGAGTTAGGTGTACTTGAGGAGAGACTGGAATCTGCGAAAGAGGTTTTTTTGAATCTTCTCTCAAAGAAATCTCGGGAAATTTTTGAATGCGTCTACCAACGTTTTATGCATTGGTGCAAAGAAAAAACATTAAGTTGTATTCAGATGATGTCTGATGGTGTCTTTATCAAACATAGCAAATAAAATGAAGTCTTCAACGCTTTGGTCACAATATTCAATGTTGAGGTCAACGATGGATATAATCAAAGGGGATTGGGGATATGTACCGAAAAAATTGCGAGTATTTACAAAGGAAACAGCACTGTAGCGGAAGGTTACATCGAAGACTCTTGAATAAGGAAAATATTGCGAAAAGAATATTGAAAGTTGATAGTGGTAATGATAAACCAAGCACTGTTGTCATTTCTGATTTTACAACTGAAATTAATATAACTATTAATGAAAACATGTTGGACTGCTTTGAGAATTGCTCCAAGAATGAGGGTAGTGGCAGTTTCAGTAGTTTGTTTAATTTTAATACTTGTTCAAACTGTGTATCAATGTGGATAAACAAAAATTGTTGTAAATATTATTGAATAAACATTTATAAATCAAAACAAGACTGCAATGGCTGTGAGACAATTTTTAAATGAAACATTTCAAAGATGGACTAGATCTAGTGAATGACTCGTATATTCACCAGGTTTGCCCCCGTTGGACTTTTTCTGTTGGTCTGTGCAACTGCGTGAAGGTTTGTGGTGAATTTGAGATTCCCAAATTTTCACCTTTAATTTCTTGAGAACTTATGCAAAATAAAAAAGAAATAGATGATGAAAAGTAGCTGACCTATATCTCAGTTGTTTCGCTCTAAGTTACAATCAATACATAAGAAAAACTTTATTAATGTTTCATATGAATACATCGTGTAGAGTGATCCTCATATATACAACGCAGAGAGAACGAAAACAGAAACGAGAAATCAAGTAATAAACTTTAATATAAACTTTTTACCATAGCCAGCTAGAATTTGAACAAGTCTGAAATTCCGATGCCAAAGTTGGAGGAAGAGCAGTCGGGCAGGAGAAAGAGAGGGACGTAGAGAAATATATCATCATACAGAATAATGAAATTTCTCGGCATGGAAAATAAGATAGACTGTTTAATATCTGAAGGTATGTAGAATATTGAAAAATACATATGAGTCTGAAGCCGGAGCAAGTATAAGAAAATGGAAAAATACTGGAAAAGTTACTTGAGAGTTGTTCGAGGGAGGAAAATAATTTAATGTAAATAGAATAAGTTTTCCTTTAAATGGGTTTGAGATTCCGCATGTCTGCACAGCTAAATCATTATTTAGACTTCCAATGTTTCAAAACTTCACAGTGTTTCCATTGAAATAATTGCAACATATTCAGGTGCAATTAGCATTAGCTGAAGTTAAAATCTTTGTTTTTATTATGTTAAAACAAATTTTATTCTTATGCAAATAAAGTTAATTAGGCTAAATTTCATGATATATTTTGGATTGCATGACGTTCCTTATTAGTACATATTGTGAACTAGCATTGTTTAATAGTGAAATTAGAACCAATCTTACTAGTAGCATATTTACACAACCTCTTATACACCCATAATATTAAACTAATCATTATTTGGAATAAAGTAACACACTTATTAAATACACTGACAATAAAATCTTAGATAAATTAATACAAAATATTAATTGAATAGGTGGAAATATTTTTAGATGTTGAATGAAATAACTTGATGATAGAATTTCCACAGCCTTTCATTTCTTGTTTTCAATTTAACCTTCAGCGACAGAATCAGACCTGCAGCCACCATGTCTTTTTATAATCAAAAGATCTGCTCCACAATCGACTAAAAGAGTAAGATCGCTGAAAAAAATTACCCAGTATACGCATTTGGATTAGGCAGTTTAAGAAATTGTGTAATCAGTTTTGGCATATTGCCAATAGTGTCTATTTATACCAATATGTTGTTTGGTACATTTACCAGCTCTATATTGAAGAAAGAAGCGAACATAAACACAGTTTTCAGTTCTTAATGTGTTTTCTTACCAGTTCTACTAATTTCAAGCGATCAATATTTCCACATATTACAAAAAGCTCTCTAAAGACTATTGTTTTGGTATACAGCGTCATTACTTGGGAGCATAGTCCTCCATCTTTCACGTGTTCTACAAGTAGATTTGTACAACCAATAATCACAATAACCTTAAATATTGTTTATAAATCTTGTTTTACTAAAAAAAAAACATATTTGCAATATAGCTACCTTCAGACATTCATCATAGTCCGCATTCATTAAAAATCTGGATATCTCATTTGGAGGTATTAAACACTAGATTTGATAGGCTTGTACTCTCTGACTTTCGCTTCAGAAATACAATCAAATTTTTTGATATCGATATTCTTCTTGAGTGAAATTTCTGTTCTCTTCATTGAGTAATAGCACCAAAGAGATCAAGGCTTCTGTGTTTTGCTTAGTTCGTTGAAATATACTAACAATCCTTTCTTGTTAGTTATGTAAAATATATGTTATTAATATTATTAATAACTTCGACAATTGTGAGTAAAACGTTGTACGCAATACGTGGGAAATAACTAATAAGACACATCAACAGCTATTATAATATCTTAATTGTACGGTACTGTTAAATTCTCAATATGACACCACGCCACTGCAAAGCCAATACGGTTTTTCTCTCTTTTAGAAGGTTTGGGCATGCTACTGTGCAAAGTTAACATTTATGTTGTCATTATTTTTGCACTAGTGGAAGCATGAAATATACATTTTGTAGGTTTCGTCACATTTTAAGCAGTACTGTACGAAAGTTGACTCGTATTCCGCCTGCCACCATATGTGAAGTTTAATGTTTTCTCCGTGTAGATGATTTCCTATGGAAGAAAACCGCAGAAGTGACAGTCATACCAAAACAGAGTTCATCTTCGCCACGCTACAGACAATTTACAAAGCCAACTACAACACAAATGGTTTCATGAAAATCCAGATTGGTCTCATAGAAAATCATTTATGTAAATGTGGCAAAAGACCGTCGTTTTTCCGGGGAAATAAAGAAAATTTTCATGGCGTCGCGCAAATTTCCAGCAAACGATAAAAGACTGAGTTACTGCAAATTGCCACCACAATCGAATATAACTTGTACTGAAATGTAGTTCTTTCACGACGCGGTTTGCATTTTATTTTCGTCGACCATTGCTTATATGGAGCCCAATATTTTATAATTTGTTACCAGCAGTTATTCACATGGCGTGGCTGTACGTGAATCGATACATTTTAGATACATTTACAGTGGAACTGATATATGTTTCTCTTTTAATAAAATGTATCGCTGTATATAACAAAAAAATACCATAAAATATTTAGAATCGTACATATTCTTTGTTAGCAGGTTTGAACTACAGTAGGATTGAATTTTTAGAACAAAACACAAATACGATGAAAAAACTGGTAATAGTATATTATATACCGAGGTAGAAAGTGTTTTATTCTTGCCGAGAAAAAAGAATGACCCATTGAAGTGAACCATTTCTAGAGACAAGAATGAAACTTTTCACCGAAGTTTGTATACCATTTTATTTACAACCATGCCTTTTAAATGCAAGTGATGGTTTTTGTAACAAAATTTCGTGAGAAACTGACAAAGTAAGATCCATGTGTAACCAACCAATTACAAATAAAAAATACGTCAAGTTGGTATTTTGACAAGTTACTAAGGTACTAAAAAAAGTCAAATATACACTTAAATTAGCTGCATTTCTGATGGACTGTCATCAAAAAAGTGTTTTCGAAGACAATCAGCGATTCAGAAGAAATTATTTGTCCTCCTTCTCAACTGAGAGAAGTCGTTGAAAGTTTGGAAAAAGATTTGTTGTCTAAGAAGAGTGGTGCAAGGTACGAGAAGTTTAGTATGTTTTCAAGAGTTGGTGCTGGCAAAAAGATGTTCAGAAAGCTGTTTTTGAAGCTACTGTGCTGGCATATTTTAGCGAAATCGCCAAAATCAAAAAGCCTTCAACCCTTTGGTCCATTTACTCAATGTTGCGTACTACTTTAAATATTAAAGATAAAGTGGATATCCCCAAATTATTGAAGTTATTGCCATTTTTGAAACAATAAAATCTACGAAATGTATCCAAAAAGTAAAGCACTTTCTCCAGTGAGAACATTGCGACATTTTTAAAGAATGCACCTGATGATATGCTACCTATAAAGGTTGCACTCAAGTTGTGTATTAGGTGCATGTCGAAGTGACCACGGTAAGCAAAGACAAAGTCTTAGTGTACCGTGGATGTGACGAACTGTATAAAATTAAATTGACTGATGTTAATATTGTGGAAAATAAGGTTTACATCGAAGTCCCAACAGCAAAAACCTACCAGTCAAGAGTATACACGGTTGGAAATCCGTGATGGTCCATCTGCCGTTACATGAGAGCGACAAAGTAAAGTATAGAAATCCGTGCGATAGACAAGGATGGCTATATGAAGACGTTTTATAAATTAGAATAACATCTGCGCAGTCACTCCCACTTCTAACCGAGCGCATCCTATTTTAAAACGTCGTCAATATAGTCATCCTTGTCTATTGCACGAATTTCTATGATATATATTACTTTGTCCCTCTCACGTAAAGGCAGATGGACTATCAGGCTTTTCTAGTCCTGTATACATATAGTGAGTAATGAAGAATGGGTAACGTTAATTAAAACATATATTGCACTTCCTTTAGACGTTTTAAATGAAACCTTCTTTTTACAATTAAAATTCGGCAGCCAGCCATTTGGCCACAATTCCATAAGTCAGTAGCAGGAGGAAGGCTCTTCAGAGGCTTGCCTCATCTCTATGAGAGTGTAATAGAAAGTCTAATATAGTTTGTACGGTATTTTGTGGTTCCTTTTTCGCTATCAATATATTATATTTCAAATTTCCGTGCAGCGTAATAAAAATTTCATTGTCGTTCCTGATTCGTTTTAGTTAAGTTTCAGATGTGCATACTGTATCAATGTTATGTGAAATGGCAATGCCCAGGGTCGCAAGTGTAGGAAAACGTGAGGAATATGCTAACAATTTTATTAATTCAATAACTAAGCGTGGTTTTTCAGCATTGGGAAAAATGGATATTCCGATTTAAACAGTTGTTGCGAGATATATTAATATTTCATAATAAAAGTACTCATTGTATTTTTCCAAACTGCAAATTAGTAGTAAATAAAATATTACGTCATTGGATGATGCGCGTAAAATAGAAATGAAAAATTGATTAATTTGAAAGTTTGGAAAAATCGTTAAAAAATTCTTCCTTAATTAGAGCAGTTTCAAATAATCCTGTAGTAGTATTTTCTGCTTTAGCTATAAATAAAGGTTAAGAAAAAAGTTTCCAAAAATGTTAATTCTGTAGTTCGTATTAGATGTTGCCTATCCAGTTTTAAGTCAGGAGCTGGCAAATATTATCATTACTTTTTTAGCGCTCTGTAATTTAGAAACTGATATTTTTATGCATTATGTTCTCTGCATGTGAGTCACTTTGTATAGACTCTTGAAAATATATGAGTAAAATTTGATTAAATTGATTTGCCGTGCTAAAAGATTATTACATAACACAACCTTACTGCTTTTGTAATAGAAAGGATATTACTCTGTAGTCGATATCCTACGTGTACATTAACTTTAAATTTACTTCAAGATTAAAGTACTGGCGTTTTGTATTGAAGCGCGGCGTAAATGAAGATGTTATTTTTATGTAATAAAATTTTCCCGTAATTGCACTTCACAGGGTAGAGAATGTGTATTACGCGATTACGTCGAGAAAATGAAAATCAAATATTGATTAGCCTACTTCCAAGCTATCCCGTAAATAATTACAAACTTAACGATGATATTATAATTAACCATTAAAATTTAATTAGTGTTGGAAGCAATAACAAATCCTTTTAGGTTCAACTTCGGAACCATTAATAATAGCGAAATATAAATCAGAATGAAACTATTTCGTTGCAATAAGCAATCACAAGAACTCCTCTTATTCGCAAACCCCGAATCCGCAGATATGTATTGCTAACTTTATTATACAGGCCATTAAACAGTGGCGTATAGAGGAAATGGGAAGATACAGACTGGATACACTCCTATTTAAAAATTATAGAGTTGAATGACCTTAAAAAATTATAAATTTGCATTCATATTTCAAGATTAAAGGGTATGTGTGAATCTACTATGGAAGAGCATAAGAAAATGCATAAAATAATATTTAGACATTTAATAAGTTAATTTTTAAAAGAAAACTCCCTATACAAACAGTTTATAGTTATTTATGCAATAAGTAGAATATAGACATTGTTACCATAAATATGTCAAGTATAATCACATAGGTGCGGTAATAATAATTCAAATATTGAAAATGATGCTTCCAGTGTTGTTTCCAATCTCGTGGCAGAGAAATCACGGAAGGAACACGAACAAACATTTGGTCTCTATAAAAAATGGTAGGACGAAAGAAAAAAATATTTAACATAAGTAATGACAAAGGGTTATTAGTATATTTCAAAGAACTAAGCAAAACACAGAAGTCTGCATCTCTTTGGTGTTATTACTCAATGATAAGAACAAAAACTGCACTCAAGAATAATATCGATATTAAAAACTACTACTCAAATTGATTACATTTCATGAAGCGAAAATCGGAAAGGCATAAACCTAAAAATTCTACAGTATTAGCAAAGAAAGCAATATCCAGATTAGAGATTGCTAGCTCTTTTAGGTACCCACCGGGCCCGGCCATTCTTACCGGGCCCGGACACCAGACCCGGTAATTAAATCGCGGCGCGTTATATTATACTTATGAAGCCTACCTAACGTAACCAATTTTACGTTACATTTTGTTAGTTAAGACTATACAAGTTTGGTTGTTTACAGTTACAGTACAACCTAGCCTATAAGATTTCGCTATTTGCTCAATTAGTAATAGTAACACTCACTAGTCTTAATAGCCAAAGTTTAAGAAAAAAACATAATACTTTACTTTTAGCAAATTAGAATTTGTTTTGTTTATACCAAAGCTACCAAAGTTCATCTATCTATCTAATCTAAGTTGTTATGACACATTTAGTACTTTAAGCTGCGTTATTAGTTTCTTATTTTAATACTATGTTTTCGAATAGACACTATAAGGAGTAAAGAGAAAGACCTGCTTGTTTAAACTTATAAAAATGAATAATTACTAATACTAATGTTACTTTTCCGTCCATAAGTAAGAGTAATCAATTCTGTATTAAGTGTGATTTTGAGACTTGAGTGATACTGATTATTGTGATAATTGTTCATAAGCCAGTTTGAAATAAATATTAACCTTGAATCATTGTCTTTTTCCATTTATATATAAAAAAAATTCATAAAATACTTTAAAGGTTTCATCGCTAACACACAATCCGGCCGGGCCCGGCGGACCTGGCCGGGTTGGCAACGAATGCAACCGGGCCCGGCCGGGTTGAGAAACATACCGGGTTGCAATCTCTAATCCAGATTATTAATGAATGCGGACGATGATGAATTTCTCTTGTGTGTTTTTTAGTAAAAAAGTTTTATAACCAATATTTATTTTAGAAGATTTTATTCACAAATCTGCTTGTAGAACGAGTGAAAAATGAAGAACTATACTTCCAAATCATGATACCCAACACCAAAACAAAAATGTCTAGACAGTTTCTAGTAACATCTGGA
Organism: Monochamus saltuarius; assembly: GCA_025584915.1. NCBI lineage: Eukaryota > Metazoa > Arthropoda > Insecta > Coleoptera > Cerambycidae > Monochamus > Monochamus saltuarius. The sequence continues at coordinate 19,888,163 of CM046725.1, forward strand.
TATATTGATGGCTTGAATTTAGTACAACTGATAAGAAAATACGTAAAATTAAGAAATGAAAACTGTGATCATATTCGCTTCTTTCTTCGATATCGCGTTGGTAAATGTACCAAACAACCTATTGGCATAAATAGTTACTATTGACAATGTAAAACTGATTGAACGATTTCTTAAACTGTCTAATCCAAATGCGTATACTGACCACTGTTTTCGGCGATCTTCAACCTCCGCTTTAGTCGATTGTGGGACAGATCTTTTGAGTATAAAAAAACATGGTTTTTGAAAGTCAAATTCTGTCGCTGAAGGCTACATAAAAACCTCAACTGGAAACGAAACGACAGGTTATGAAAATTCTTGACTAAAGCGAGAATATTCCCTTAACATCATCATCATTTCATCAGCATTTAAAAATTATCACACTCAAAATATGTCCACTTATACAACAAATCGTTAGGCATGTTACCATCTGATAATAATGTGTCCAATTGTAAACATTTTTTTCAATGTATTTAATAAATGAGTTTTTATATGACCTTCCAAATTTTGTTTAATTAACAAATGTCTAATTTGAGTCCAATTAAATTTACAATGCCGTTTTTATGACATTCGAAACAGTGTCAATCATAATGCGACAGTTGATGTAATGTTGATGTTTGTCCCAATACTTACGAGCAAGAATAGGAAACATTTTTATAATAATTTCAATATGCCTACGACATTAAATAGCCTCGTGAATATAGCAAACGAGATTTAACCAAATTACAACTTCTGCATAATGGAACAACAAACATAGTTTTGCAGTTAAATTGATATCTAATTAGGCAAAGCCGAATTAAACTAAATATATCCGCTAATCAAATCATGGACGATACGCCCATGTCATTCGCATAACAATACTGACTTCAATAAATGCACGACGCATCACGAACTAGGAAGAGCCCAAATCCAGAATCTAAATTGAAGATCTCATGATCTCAATAACAAGACCTCAGCATTTCTGAAATTGTGGATATATAAATTTAAATTAAACTAACTCGACTGCCTTCCAGAGAAACATATTTACAACACACATTTTATACAAATCACGGCCTTTCTCATTCGTGACTGCTTTGTTTCGTTTATACATTTTATAATTTCTCTGTAACTTGTACTCGCCTTTCTCTGCTAACGTTCGCAACACCCACACGTAATTTACGCTTTTTTTCAAAATATTAATAGATATTTAATAATCGATAAAAAGTTCGAACATGTCCCGTGACTGATAATAAATATCATTGTCAACTAAATCAAGCAAGCGCGAGTTTCACACGGCAAAATAAAAGACTGCGAGAGAAGTTGAGAAATTAACTATTAATTTAGTTATGGTTATAGTACTGGGTGAAGTTTTGAATGGAGGTCATTTACAGAGTGTCTCAAGTAGTGGGTTTTCCTTTTGACATATATGGGCGTATGAAATTAAAAAAAAAGTTTTACTACATTACAAATTCGACAATTTTTATTTTCAATGGGGTATATTACAAAGAAGTTTGTTAATTTTTTTTAATTATGTGAAGGGTTGGAGCAACCCTCAGCTTTACCTATTTTAAATGAAATAGTAGGTTGATTAATATTTTATTTTAAAACTTTGCAATTGCAAATACAATACCGTATTTTTTGTTACTTTTTATAAGTAATGTGTCGCAAAAAAGTAAAATAAGAAAATTTTTACTGAAACTTCTTCAATGTATAAATTTTTTTCTTACTTGTTAAGCTTAATTCCAGTTCGCCAGTTCCATAGTTTTTTGGTCAATTTGAACTGAATGTGACTGTTTTGTGTTTTGTTAGAACTTGTTTGCATATTAGCGTGTAAATTAAAAACCAACAGTAAAAAAATGCCATATTTAGCAGTCGCATCGTATTGAAATTTTAATGATGATCGGTTATGGCTATCGATGATGGGCAAACAGCTTTGGTATGGGTGCTGTTTTCTAATGAAGCTACGTCCATCTTATATGGGTACGTCAATTGGCACAACTGCCGTTATTGGGCTGATGAAGAACCCCACTGGATGCGTGAATGCCATACTTAAAGGCTTCAAAAAAACAAACGTATGGGTTGGAATTATAGGGGATCGCATAGTGGGTCTTGCATTTTTCAATGAAATTGTAACAAACTATGCTCCAAGATGAACTGGTTCCTGCTTTAGCAGTTTTATTCCCCAATAATTTGGGAAATATACGCATATGGTTTCAACAAGACGGGGCATGTACGGACCTATCTCAACGAAGTATTTCTGAATAGGTGGATTGGAAGAAGGCCCAATTGAGTGGCCAGCAAGATCACTCGATCTAACTCCACTATATTTTATTAAAGGGTTATCTAAATAACAAGGTTTATGCTCCTAAACCTAGCGACACCGTAAAGCTTCAGCAAATAATGAAGGATGAAATTAGTCAAATAACGCTGGAAGGGTTACAAAATATTCGGAATGCTTATTATCGTTTAGCTACAAGATGGAGGGCATTTTGAACATTAGTTGCATTAAAGAAGCTTCAGCAATCATTTTCTTATTTAATTTTTTTCCAACATATTGCTTATAAAAAGTTACAAAAATACGTTATTGTATTTGAAATTGAAAAAGCTTTCAAATAAAAAAATAATCTACCTACCCTTCCATTTAAAAAAAAGTTGGGCATTGATGCAAATCTATTGGGAGAAATTTGTTCACTTACCAAATCAGATCAGACGTAGTCCACTACTGAAAATGCACGAAATCTGAAAAAAAGAAACAAGTATTAGAAAATGTACTAAGCAAAAGTAAAGAGTAAATTTTAACCGTTTACATATTAATTTAACCAATTTTGTTGTAGGATAAATGTACTTTGTACTGAATTCAGTGTAGGTGCACCACTTAGAAGTTGATGACAAACTAATAAATACTCGATTAATAAACATTTTTACCATTTATAATTTATTTAAGTTGCCTTAGTGTACTAACGACCTAAGTTATTACAAATTTTATTGCTATTTTATAGCTTTCCGTCTTTTCAACGCGTTATATAAATCTAACAATCTAATCTAGTAATAATGGCCTTTAATCGTGTGTCATGTACGGGAATAGATTTAAAAATTAAGGTGTTTATGCAGATGCAGCATAAGATATTGGCTACTAAGTAGACTGGGGTAAATATAGAACATATAACACTATTGCAACACCAAATTTTAAGAATTAGTAGGTACTGATATAAATGCAACCTACAGAATTATAATAATATACTGACTACTCTTCTGCACAAGAGATATCGTTCTTGCATTTTGGCAAATTGAAATTATTGCGGTGAGAAACGAAATATTTAAGAATCATTCACAACGACATTAAACTAAAAGTATACGGGATGATTCAGTCACAATGTCATTAATTTCAAGAGAAGATAGGGAAAAAATACTATAATACGAAATAATAAATTAAAAGCATTTTCAACAAATCATCTCGGTGTCGGCTTGATGCGACGCTGACAAATTTAAATATTTTCCTAGTAATTGTAAATATTAATAAACGGTTGTATTGACTAGAAAATCTTGCTTCTTTCTTGCTTAATTCTTCCAATAATAATTTATAATGTTAAAATATGTTAGAATGCTATCAATTAGTTTTGAAAACTGCAATTAACGTATCAAGTTTCAGTTTTGACAATATATAATATTGAAATTACACAACTCAAACGGATCATACAATAAACTATTCACATTTCATTGCATAAATAGTGAGATAAAAAACGAACACTCACTAGGTAAATTATTAAGAGAGGCTGAATAGTTATTCTTATTTAGAAAAATAAGTAATACAAAAAATCATAGTACTGTCGACAAAAACCAGTCCAAAACACATTCAGTGATAAACAATCCGGCAACAGTGAATCTTAGCCTACCGTATTATTAGGTCAGTAACTTAGTTTTTACTGCGTACTCAACGACAAAGGAGTAAACATATCTTTATTTACTTAGATACATGAGTGAATAACATATTATCTCTGATATTAGTATATTATTCAACGAGCGGTGATTTAGGCCACTCGCCTACGGCTCGTGGCCGTAAACTTTACGTGAATAATACCCATTATACGGGAGTAGAATACTATACTTTATCCACGACTACTAAATATCTTTGTTGAAGTTTTTTTTGTTGGACAATTTTGTTATATTACATACACATTTTTAGAAACATTATTATTTTATTCTAATAAATATTTCATGCATTAAATTATTGTTCATTTATGCACAGTACATAGCTATCAAAAATTATAATAATCGTATAATATATCATAATAAGTAATACAAAAATCTATATATTTAACTTAACAAATAAAACGTGTTTAATCTTACAAGATGATGCTATTTATTTATAGTTATTAATAGTTGTAATGTTTGAACTCTTGGTCAAGTTAATCGGAGGGATATAATTAACATCAAAACTAATGTTTTGGTGACTTGAAACATTTGAATTACATGTACATTGATTCGTTTGGTTTAGTTTTGGTTGAATTGAAGATAATATTTTGTTGGCCGTATTGGTTTTATTTTTGACGGATTCGTCTATGTAGCCTTCTGCTACGGCGGTGGACTTCCATCCACCGTGTCTTTTGAGAGCAGTAATATCCCCGCCTGCGTCAACCAGTATTGTTGCAAAAGATCTGCAGAAACTTTGCCCAGAATATTGTTCTGGATTCGGCAATTTGAGGAAAGCAGCGATATCCTTTCCCATTTTTGTAAATTTGTTTATCCCAATTATCTGAGTTGTACATTTACCATTTTGGAAATTTAAAAAGAATGTGTCATTGGTTACATGACTTAGTCGAAGACTTATATATGTCTTGCATATTTTGTAAAAGTTATCCGTAACAGTAAATTTTCGGCAAATTTTTGTCTTGGCATTTGGCACATTAACCAAAAAAGCTGATCCCAGATCTTGTAAATGGGTTATTATCATTTCATACAATTCATTACTTCTGCATGCACCCATTACTCCCATTATTAAAGCAACCTTAAATTACAGAATGTAATGAAATAACTATGTGCAAGATTTACATATCTTACCTTTGTTGCTAGGTATTTATCATTAGATGCTTTAGTTAAAAAGTTATTGATATCTTCGCCAGAAAAACTTTTCGCTTTTTTAGGCTGAAAACCTTCTGATTTTCGTTTTAGTAATGCTCGTAATTTTTTATAATCTTCTAAATTTATATCTTGATGTAAGGTGATCGTACTTCTAAGCATTGAATAATAGGTCCATAATGTTGAAGATTTATATTTTGTAGATAATTCAGTGAAGTATACTAATTACTAACAAAGTCGATTAAGAAAATGAAGTGGTTTTCTTTTCTTTTTGCCACTTCAAAAAAGATTCATAGGCCATATTATATACTTTCCTTGACTTTTCCGGCAACAAATTTAATGAGGCAACTTCAGCAGCTTCTCTAATTTCTGGTGGTGTTAAAGAAAAGTCATTTTCATTTTCAATATCCAATTTAACACAAAATATCAAAACACTGCGAAATCTATGCACACAAACAATAATGTTGACAGGTTTGAGTCAAATTTGTTTTGTTTTAAAAGCTACTAAGATTTATGAAATGTTTCGAAAAACATGGTATGTTAAGAAACAGACATACGACACGCACGAACGAAGTCGCTGATGGCTCAGTGTAGATGCTTCTTCCCTTCCAACCGCGGGTTCCGTGTTCGAATGTGGTCTAGGAAAATTCACTTTTTTATTTTTTTTTTATATGTACAGCACTGAATTGAAAATATTTAGTGGTTTACACGATAAAATTTTAAAAACCGATTGTTTGTAGCAGAACAATATAATATTATAGCTAAATCAAGGAAGCATCTGACAGTAGTGATTAATGGATATTAATAAGGTCGAGGAAACAAATGTATAATGGGTACATTATACAATAGTCGTGGATAAAATTATTTATTTATTAATAGAAATAAATGTAGACAAAGAAAATCGTAGACGCCGACGGTAGCCGCAAAAAAATGGAAATTTACCTAGGAAAACGTGAAAAGATCGTTACCAGTATACCCACACAGTAAAAATTTATTATTGTTTTCGAATGTCAGATTATTAGAATTTATTATTTGCAAAATTCAACTAAATTTAAAACAGCGATGAAATGCTTGCATATTCAAAATTCGTAAAATTAGCTGCAACCTACACGAGACAATTGAAAATAAACTAATTAACTGAATCGCGGTTGCAAGTACTGTTGGTTGCAGTATACTGTTCTTCCGCGTATCCATTCATATACGTTGTTGTCATCTCCAAATTTCATCATGCATGTGGTCCTGATATGACAACGTTGTTTCGCTTCAACACTCGAACGCCATATGGCTGCGTCATCAGAAAATGTGAAGCGTAACTGGAGCGCCGTATTACTGATTGTGATGGATTAATTTGCTTCTTTTGACAGGTTAATTAAATTTATTGTTTTCATTTTTTTTTTCTCTCTTAAGAAAAATATTTTTAACTTTCTACTACTTGCCGGAAAAGCCGATGAACGTGGAACTGTCCTTATATTATTGCATTTTTGGAAAAAGCATAAAATTTCTAAATATGAAACATGACCCTCATATGCCGTAAAAATAGGATATGACTACTAAAATTTGTAAATACACATTCCTGGTTGAAAAGGATAATACAAATTAATATTAACACATTACCGAATCAGTTTGAGTTTAACTTCAAGAAATGGCTTCATTGTTTGCAAAATAAAAGCCTATTGATAGTTATGCCGCTTGCAGTTGATTAAAACATATTGAGTCATCCGAGTCCAAACTGGGATCAAATACTATTTCAATTTCTCCTTTTGCTGTTGAGAGATATATGAACACAAAAACTACATATACTGAACTCTGTATCTCAAGAGAAAGCTGCAATGCGGACATAATAATTATAAATCTCATATATTTTGCAACACATTTCCATTTCTTGGAAGCAAAAACGACGTATTTTAATCGAGTACAACTTTTAAACTAATTCCCGTTTATTATTCTAAATTAATGTGCAATTCGAAACAGTATCAACCTTAATTACGCCTATGTTATTACAATAGTGAAACTTAAACATCGCAAATTGTAGCCCGATGGGGAGTTAAAGCGAAATCTACTTGAATAAGGACTGATGAAGTGAAGGAGGAAGGATAATTGAAGAGAAAATTAAAATTCCAGAACACAAATAATCTTTAATTGGAATTACTTGCTTTTACATTAGGGGGGCCTTGTTTTTGTTTCATTAACTATGCACAGATATGAAGTTATATATTTATATTTTAATTAAATTGTAATAATTGTGCTGGCGACAGGCCTGTTTGGAATGGAAATAAGAGGAAATAAAAAGGGGGATTAATGTTTTCTGAAAAGCAATTCCGATTTTTAAACTAACAAAGCGTTACGAGCGTGCCCTTTTAAAAACCAAGATTTAAATGCTACATAGGTAAATTACATTAATATGAGGCTGTGGTGTGCTCTAGAAGTTCTGTTGAAATTATTAATAATACAGAATTTTATAAAAGGAATTACGAGTTAACACTGTCATTTCGTTTGAATATGAAAGCAAAATTATGGTTATTAGTAAAAATTGGAATATTTTGTCTCAAAAAATGATCTGTAGTAGGTAATAGATGACGGTTCAGATGCTATTTATTATACTAACAACACATTAAACCAGAAGTAAAACCTCCTAAACAAAAGTTCTCTGTTAATATGCTAATAAGGGGGTGCAGTCAGCGGTTTTCACAGTACTTTTGGAATTTTGAGAGGGTGGCAGAAATATACTGAATGATACTTCTATCGTTTCCAGCTACTAGACGATTTTTAATTTGAATATTTTACACTACATTGTAAAATATTTAAATGTGCTGGCACTTTTTTAAACACATGCACATGCAAGTCGCCAGGTAGCAGCATTAAATCCAACCCAATTCTAAAGTTTCCCTCCTGCCGACGAACTTCTTCCTATCTACCAACCCAATAACAAGCAGTGTGTATGGTACACATATAAATTAGATTTTATCGAGTAGGGACTTGAGGTGCCCCCACTACAAGTGCAGTATTATTTCGATTATGAAGCATTGGAAATATAAACGTCATTGTCTATACTAGAGATGTCTATTGACTTACTTTGTCCCTGTTACACAAAAGCAACGGAAAAACATGAACTTTCCAGTATTGTATGTGGTAATCGATAGCAGATTTAACAGTAGAAATCCAACGATATTAACGCCATCACGATTTGGTGACCCAAGACACAAACTGACAGGTATGCAAATTATTTACGACGTCGAAGGATTCGCCTTCTTCAGATGATATTCCTTCATCATGATGTACTAAACTGTCTATTATTTTAAAGTTTTGTGCTTTCTATTCATGTGTCAGGTAATTGTCAACTGTCAGTGTCAGTGTCTCTTACGCAAAAGCAACGGGAGAACATGGACTTTCCAGTAATGTATGTGAGTGTAATCGATAGTAGAATCACCAATAGAAATCCAACGATATTACCGTTATCAAGACTTCGAGGTGGCATGTATGCAAATTATTTAAGATTTCGAAGGATTCGTCTTCTTCAGATGATGACAATCATGGCATGATGTACTAAACCGTCTATCTATTTTAATGATTTGGGCTTTCCATTTATTTGTCATGTGAAATATCAGTGTCTGTATAGATATATAAATATATATTTTGGGATGCCACTTTGCCCATCCCGACGGAACGGCACTGGTGGGTCCTAAGCGTTGCATCGAACCGCGTGAAATTTTAGTGTACTTTTGACGACCTCAGTGGGCAATGAAAATGAGGTGTGCGTCTGGCGAATGGGGCCTAGTGCAGCTCGGCCTTGACACTGGGTCTGATATCAGGAAAATAGGGTCAGCGGGAAGTGTGTAGGATCCGAGGTCAGGGTTCTGATCGTTGACCTAGGAGATTCCCAGAGTTTATCCTGCCATTTTCACCCGCCGTATAGTCAACAACCGACGACGGCATCTGAGAACGGCAGACTGGTAATAGTCCGGTAGTTTCGGGGAAAGGCCAGTTCAATGATTTTCGCTACCAACGGGAACCTTTTAATTAGAGACTAGGGCGTTACATCAACAAAGCATACAAAAACTTAAAGAAGTTTTTATAAGTGCGTTATTAATAGTTAATTAAGGGTTTTTGTTTATAAATATGGGGTCTTAGGACACCCATTGACAAGATACAGCGTGTCCAAATTTTTAAAAAAATCAGTTTTTAATTTCTAAATCGCTTGAAATAATTTAACCAAATTCGATGTGCATATTTACTACGACAGTAGGTATGAAACAAAAAAATTACAAGATCTAAGAACTTACCAGTGGTGGAGGTGTTTGTATTATCGATCATTATTTGCCAAAAAAATATATATTACCCTGTAGAATATTACAAATAAAATACGTCATCATATGCTCCATTGTATTATCTTCACTTTTTGTTTCTTTGCACTACTTTAAAATAATAACAAAAGAATTAATTAACAATGGAATTACTTTACTATGATTTATTATAAGTGTTGGAAATGGCCACCTTCAGCCAAAATACTACATGCTTTAGATCTTCTTGAAATTGCTCGAACACGTGCAAAAATTGCAGAAGTAGATCTTATCTCATCACAACTAGCCATAATTTGTTGAAATAAGTGCTCCTTAAATCCAATGCGAACCTTGTGAACTAATGTCTTGAAATGTTCCCAAACAAGAAAAAAATCAATAGGGTTTACATCGGGTGATCTGGATGGTCAAGGTCGACCTGGTTCTTTAGTGCCTCATCTAATCACATTATTACCGAATCTTTAATTTAAAAATTCACGAGCAGTCGAACTAAAATGTGGGAGAGCTCCGTCATGCATAAACCACAGTTTGTCTTAGCGATATCGTCAAACTCAAGAAAAAAATAATCCAATAATACCCACCCATACATTCAAAGAAAACTGATGTTGAAATTGATATTCGATTATGGTATTAGTTTTCATCTGACCAAACGTGTTTATTGTGGAATGAATTTCCGCAATGATCTCTGGAAAAAATAACTTTGTCGGTAAAGAATAATATGTCAGTGACAAGAGCAATCTTTTGTTATTTTTTTTGCAAAATATACTAACAAAATTGTAGGCGAACAGGATAGTTTTGCGGCAGTAAAGCATAAACTCTTTGTATGCGATACGGGTATAATTGGAATTATTCATTTTAAATCACCGAGCCTAAATTATTTTAATAATACGATTTTTCTACCTTAAATACATATAAATCAATTTTCCTACAATTCCTATTAATCAAGACAAATATTTGTTGTTGACACTACCTATCTAGGTATTTATTATATATAAAAGAATAATGTAGTTAAGTTTACTAACAAAAAAGACACACTTGGCTTAATGAAATCATTTATATATCTTTCAAATTTTGAACACAATGAACGTGTAAATTCAACCACAATATTGTTAATACATAATGAAAATGTATTAAAAAGACAAAGCTGATAATTGAACCAAGTCTAGAGCATATAGTAATGGCAAGAATATCATTTAGTAGGGACTATAAAGTCACTTACTTCAGATAAAAATAAAATATATTTGCTGGTACTAGAATGAAAGCGTAGCAGCTTCAAAAATTATTTTTTAAGTTAAATGCAAACGCTACTGTAAGAAGGTGGGATTGCAGGAATAAAATAAGAAAAAAAGTTTCTTTAGTGAAACTAGTTGTTGATGCAACATTGCCTTTTTGAAGCCTGAGAAAAAACAGGAACGAGAGTCTTACAATCACATTGTCAATGTTATTATATTAGTAAAATGTCAAACCAAATATGTGTTTTCAAGTAGATTCAAATCCACGATGTTAGCTGGCCTTTCATTCAAAATCTTCTTACCTACCCATTAGATAATGACTTTTATTCATTAAGAAAGTGTAATTATTTGATCAGATTTCACTTAACGGCAAAATATTACAGACACTCTACATATTTGGGAAGATGCTTTTGTCATCATTTAGAATAACAAGAATTTAGTGGTACAAAATATTCTAGTAGGAAACAGTCAATCAAGTTAGCTAGAAATTTAATTTTAAGATGTTCAGTAAGAAATTTCAATTTATTATCTCATTAAAGAAATTAAATATGGGATATATAATGCTGACGCATAAAAAATAAAAATCCTGAATTAACAGATCCCTTTTTCTCGTCTATCTTCTCAAAGATACAAGTATGATTATTAATAAAACATTCTTTGTAGATAAGCATTTAAAGCGGTAACAAGCTAAGCGGTTCAAAACATAAATGTCAACCAAAGTAAAAACTATACGATCCAAGTGGCAGCAATACTACTGTAAAATATAAGTACTATTAATACACGTCTAATAACATTCACAATAACAAATAGGCACTTTGTATATTTATCTGCTACATTCCAAGCTAATGTTACTTCATTACAAATAAATTATAGGTGTTAAATCACTGGCAACCCCAAAGAAACAACAACGAGATGTAAATGAACAAGTTGAGTAATTTTTTTCATGATTATTTGGACAATTACAGACAACAGCCTTTTTACGACGTCCGATTTTACAGTTCGAAGTGTTTCCAACGAGACAATAAACTTATAATGACATATTAAGAGAATTCACAAGACATTTTCAACAATTTTGTAAATTGTAGGCAATAAATTCACTTGACAGGAGATATTACGTGACTCATCAGCTTACTTGTAACATTATTTTCAGTATACTTAAAAAATATTTAACACAAGGCAAATAACATTTTGTTGCAATTATCTTTTCGAGTACTTACATTTTGCTTAAACTGAATCGATCAGTATATTCAATAAATATACTAAATACATATAAACGTAAAACTTATTTCCGTTTATTTATATGATAATTTTAAACTTTTTAAACAAATTTAAAGAAATAGGATACTAAGTAGCAAATTAATATGTATCAGCTCATTATACATGTAATTATTAAACATATAATAATGATAGGTAAAACTGGGTCTGTTATTTACAGAAGTATATATTTTAGTAATTAGGCTATATATTTCTTTGTTCTAATTTCACTAACTACGCAGAGCAAGGTTACTATTAAATATACACTGAAAATAATAAAATAAATAAATTTCTTTTTACTAAAAAAACGTAGACAACCTTTGTTATTTATTGAATTATATAAGAAACTAAAAGCAACTTGCAATTAAAATTGTATTTCCATAGACATAATAACATATTATTATTGCTTCGTGAACAATGTTAGATCTAACTATGAATTATGTTGTTCATAGTATTTATACTGCATATAATTTTTAGAAAAAGTAATAATTTAGTGTACAAACCTACTGGACCACCGCTAATGTATATTCAACTATGAAATTTTACAGATTTGTCAACACCTTTGTAACAGAGTCCAATTAACAGTGTTATTATTTGTATAAGAATATGTAAAATACTGGTTATTGTTCAGCCAAGTTTGTATGTAGTGAAAGTGCTTTTGAGGAAGTTATTACAATGTAACAATGAGCAATTTGGGTAGAAATTTTATTGAAATTATTTCCTTTCAGAGATGTAACAGATGTTTCAACCTTCCTTATTTATATATGTTAAAGTTGATCACCATATTGACTGCAATAATTTTACTCCATAAGGTGAAGACCAGTCCATATCATCTATGCAACTGTTCGTTTTCATAGTGAGAGAATACGGTCATTTGGTCAAACCTCAAATCACAGTATGAGCCTAACTTTTATGAAGCATTTATAATGTATGGTCAACTCAGAAAATTTGTCGATCTGATAAGTAGTTTTCGAAACATTGGAATTAAACGCCCGCGCCTGGTCGCGTGACGTCATTGCCTCCTACAGCTTCTTGGCGGGCCTTTCTGTGTCAAATTAAAACATATTAGCAAAAACTAACTACTTTTAAAATTCAAAGCGTGCTATTAAAAAGCCTATTTGTCTAATATATCAAGGGTAGATTTAAATATGGTGAAGGACTATTTTAATACATAATAATAATAATAATAAAGGTCTTAATTTGCAAAGTTAAATATAATAGAATACATTATACATTATAAAATAAACAAAACAATAACAATGCAAATCTCATGGCGAAGTTCAGATAAAGACAAAGTTTCTGTCTGTTCTACCACTTAAACCATGATATAAAATAGATACCTACAATAATAGTAATAAAATTGTCTAGTAACACTATAAACATCAGTAGTCGACAAAAAAAAACAAAATAATAATATGAAAGGAAAGTAAGGAAAAAAAAAGAAATGCTCAACAGACAACAATCATATGAATCCAAGGCTAACTTATATCGAATTAGTTCTACAAGCTGGCATATTATATTAATTTTGAGATTCCAATAACATCAAAGTCAATCTCTTTTTGAAAACTCCCTTAGAGCATTGTTTTAATTCAGGAGGGACACAATTATACATACTGTATATGTTATAAGTAAAAGATCGCTCAAATAATGTAGTTTTATGCATTGGTGCTGATATTAAGCTTTTTCTTCGTACATTAATGTTGTGTACATTGGTCCGATATGTAAATTGATTATATAAAGATCTGATCACTGACAATTTTATGATATAAACACAGAGAATACAGGCGAAAACGATTCTTCATATTGAGCCAATTAGCTTCTTTAAGTTTGTGCGATATATGATGAAATTTTCTTACTCCATACGTAAACCTTAAACACGAATTTTGTAGTTTTTGTACTCTATGTAAATCATAAGAGGTTAGGCAATTTGAAAATACTTGAGAAAAGTAATTAACTTGAGATAAGACCAGTGACTGACATAAAAGCAGTTTTACTTTAGTTGTTAAATAAAATCTATGTGGATATAACATTTTAAGATTTCCAGCACGCTGTAAACATTTATTTAAATGTCCTGTATATCTAAATGTATTATCCATTATTAATCCTAAGTTTTTAGCTGATTCAACAATGGGCACATCCGTAGTATTAATATGAATTTTTATAAGTGATTTTATTCGAATACAGGAAGGTTTACTACCAAATAAGAGAACATTCGATTTAGAAGGATTCAAGAAAAGATTGTGTTTTAGTGAAATATCATATATAGTTTGTAGATCATAATTAACTTTTTCCATTGCTGATACAGTGTCACTTTGAACCTTTGAATGTTTAATACATTTAGGAAATCTGTGAGTATACGTGGTGAACAACAGAGGACCAAGTATTGACCCCTGTGGGACCCCAGTTTTCACTTCTCTGGAACTAGATAAACTATTATCTAACTTAACCCTTTGCTTGCGATTAGAAAGATAACTATTTATTAATCTAAGAGCATCTGGACCTATACCAATTTTTTCAAGAATATAATATAATGTATCATGCTGAATACAAGACAAATGTAAAAGTTCAGCTTTAACACTCTGTATATTTTAAGAGAGGCATTTTTGTGTATACGTAGTAATGTTAAATCGTCATACTTTGCCGCCAAAAATAGGGTTAACGCGATGGCTCGTTTTCTTTGTTACACCCTGTATAACGATGATTTCAGTTGCAGTATACAATTGTTATTAGAAAAATATATTGAGTAATGCAAATGTCTGTTTCCATTTCTCACTAATTAAGGATTCTTGAAACACAGTCGGTGTTTTGGAAGCCAAAAGGATTCGCGGTGGTACCGGACTACGACCGGAACGTCAGGATTTCGGGCAAAAAAAGGACGATAAGGGTTTCATTCACTCGCTCCTGGCGGCGGCTCCGTCGGCAGCGGGCGGCACGGTTTGGTCTCGGTTCGGTGCAAGTGTTGACAAATACTATGAGCCCATTGAATCCGATTTCTGCCACGCACAACTACGTGCCTAATGTTCTAACGCCGAGACTCCCGGATTCTTCCGGGGCTGTTATGCAAGACTTTTATGTCTGCTTGCTGGAAATAATAATGATTTGTTTTACGGCGTGATCCCGATCGCGTGCCCGGCCTCGTTGCCGTGGAATATATTATTAAATGGTTAAATATTAATATGGCATGCAGATTATTTTCTCAATAAAACATAACATACAGTTTAACGAGAATATAAATACTTTAATCAATATTCTTTATAAAAAAAATTGCAGTGAATAAGAAATGATTTTGAATTTGCTTCTATTCTATATCGGGATTAAATAATTTCTCACTCAACGCTATGAGTAATATTTTAAAAGCGGGTAGAGGAAAAAAATTAGGCTGTTTTAATTTCGCTATAAATGTTTACGATAAATAAAATTATTAAAGAACAAGTTTTAATTTAGCGACAGTAAAAATGATTCTAATGCCTGATGGGCAGTAAATGTGACATTTTAGTGCCTGACAGCTGTCACTAAACGCATAGTGCCTTTAATGTCGATCGCCGAAAATATATTAAGCATGGAAGACAATGCGTGCGAAGGACATAAAGTATCTGATTCTCCGAACATCATATACTATTTTTTCTTCAAACGTTATAAATTCTAAGTAAAATGATTAAAATAACTAAGAGAAAAAAAACGAATTTTAAATAAAGATTGTAAGATTGAATATTTAACTTATATATATAGGGTGGAAGAATGTTGGCTTAGGTTAATGTGAGAGATTGATACCGGTCGGCATTTGACTACCCCCCCTGATGAGGTTTTCCA
Organism: Monochamus saltuarius; assembly: GCA_025584915.1. NCBI lineage: Eukaryota > Metazoa > Arthropoda > Insecta > Coleoptera > Cerambycidae > Monochamus > Monochamus saltuarius. Next base: position 19,903,845 of record CM046725.1, read on the forward strand.
GATTTCCCTCATTCCTTCACTGGTTAGGGCCTACCAACCTAAGTCGTTCCTGGGCACAATTGCGGTCTGCTTAATAATAGTATGCCGCCCCCTCTCCCGCACTAGTCTTCGACTTCTGGGCTAATCCTCGTGATTAGAATGAGGGGTAGAGATATTATTATTATCATTATTATTATTTCACTGTATATACCTTCACCTATCGTTACCACAGATACATACTTGAATCTATCAAAACATATATTTAAAATTTGACTCCTAGCCATATAAATGAAACTATAATTGAGCGACGTCACATAAATTGTCACTTATATTGGGTTATTTTGGTTTTATATTACGCGTACACATTATTTTTTTTTGCTCTTGTACTAGTTTTATTTACACTTTTATTGATGTATAATTTTAAATTTGGGCTACATAGAAATTTCTTAGCCCTATTCCATGTAGAATAATAATAATAATAATAATAATATGACGTTTGAAGCAAAAAATACTAAATTTTCAAGCTATAATCTTATAACATACACTGCATTTCATTTAATTCGCAAGCTACACATCATTCGATAAAAGATGCACGACAATTATGCTCTTGATTACGTACACTTTTTCCCTAAAAAATAGATACCTAGATATCTTGAAGGTAGCGGCACAATAGCGCCGCTGAAAAGAGTTATGTTTGGGGGTTGGGGGTATCGCCGATGAAGCGAATGTAACGCGTTTAATTCACTGGAAGCATATGGGATGTTTCCTTTTGCCACGCATTAACCTTTGAGAGCTAAAAGGACCAATCGGCGCGGAAAGGGCTTTTCCAACGTAAAATGAACTATAAAGCATGTTCTTTGCCTGGCAAATATGATTACCGACTAGTCAATGCTTCAAACATTGTTTATTTCCCCACTTTGTGCACGCCCGCTTACCTTAATTCCGTCAATATGCTTGGTGTCCTTAAACAGATTTTTTAAAATTTAATCTTGCTGGAAGACGAAAATAAAACGGGTGAAAGTACTTTTACAGCCAGGAGGTTTAGGTTGTAAACACATACATTCAACAACAAATTTCGATTGGAATCACTAAACGTTTTAACTATTTCGGAATAGAGTGTTGTCGGTTGCCTGAAATTTAAGGGCTAGGTATTCTTGAAATAGTGTTTTCTAACATTTCATAACCGAGCTATATAAGGCTTAGCAAATAATGGGAATATTACCTCGTACTACCTGGGTATTGCCAAGGATGTCACACAGACAAATATCAACAAAAACCGGTATAAAAAACAAAGTTTTAATTACCAAAATCTATGACACTAATTTGTTAAAATTTAATCTGAATATTTTTACCTATATAATATAAAATTACTTAATTCTACACTGATAAAAATGATACATTAATAATAATATCTCTACCCCTCATTCTAATCACGGGGATTAGCCCAGAAGTCGGAGACTTGTGCAGGGGAGGGGGTGGCATATTATTATTAAGCAGACCGCATTTGCGCCCAGGAACGACTTACGTTGGTAGGCCCTAACCACCATTCAGTGCACGAATGAGGGAAACCTTGAAAACCTTATTAATTAGGGGGGAGGCAGTCAAATGTCGACCGGTATCAATCTCTCACATTGATCCAAGGTAACATTCTTCCACCCCACCATACCCAAGGGTGCCAATCCTCTCCACGAATATAGCTGATATACGGTTTACTAGCTGCGGGGCTCGAACCCACACCGATCTAGCCGCATCGATTCAAGTACTGACGTCTTAAATCGTGCGACCACTGACCGATCGTTGTTCATACAATTATTTTTTTCCAAGGCAGATCTGTCACAACTAATTTTGTATTCTATGAACAAAAAATAATTGAAATTATGGAAACCCTGAACCAGGTAGAAGCTGTTTATTAATATTGATAAAATCATATTTAACATCTAGATGTCAATGTGCATCAATCAATAACTCTGTGTCGAACTTTGTTCACGTTAGGTCAGGTATACCACAGGGCCCATTTGGGCTTTTTTTATTAATGACATTAGTTCCTGTTATCGCCACTTTGAGTATGCTGATATTCTAAGAATTTCATCTCTGGCTGATTATCTGAATATTCAATCTGATATGAACCGTTCGACTAACTGCTGTAAAGTTAACAGATTATTGAATATTAATAAATGCCAGTTCATTAAATTCAACCGATTTTAGGTGAATAATAAATAATGTTTAGCTATACGTGAACATATTAACGACCTGGGTGTCACTGTGGATTCTAAACTATCTTACGAACTTCATATCGAAACTATTGCGCTTTGCGAAATCTTTTATTTTGCGTCTAACTAAATCCTTTCGTAAACCTAATGCATACTAGATATTTCAAGGGTATAATCTAGAACCTAAATGGTCTCAATTTAACCAAACTTGCTTGAACGAAAAATATCGCCAAAAAAGTTACAGCATGTTAAAGTTACATTTCTTATTTCTTGTTTTCTTCTTCAGAACCCAGTTAACTGATTTGAGCATAATTTCTTGTTGCTTAGTTTCTCTTCATGAAGTATGCAATGATTATGTTCCTCAGAAAAATTGTTATTTTTATCAGTGTACCTAGGCAATGAATAACCATTAATTCGTTGTATAATATTACAAATAATTATTGTTATCAGTGTAGATTTTGAAAATTAACGTATTGGAATATTTTTGGACAGTCGTAATACTAAAGTATTATAACTGTTTATACCTTTGGTAAACATCTGATAATGCCGTAAAATTTTTATTTCCAATTTACAACATTTTAAATGACTAAGAATGATATCTTCTGCATTATTTTTTTTCCTAAGTTTGTCAGACATTGTGTAAAAGCCTTTCCATTAAGGTCCGCAAAAATTTCCTTCTATAGATATTCTCAAGGAATTGGGGTATTACTGCACAAATATTAACTTACATTTTCGCCACATAATACTAAAATTATTCTGACAGTTCTTTAGAATACATTACATTTTTGTTCATTTAAATAAATTTGAACAGTAATTTAAATTTGAATTTCGTAAATAAGCGTGGAGGATAAGGATTGATGTAAATTGGAGTGGCAGAAGCAAGGCGAAAAGAGAATAGAATAATGTGAATATTAAAATTCAAGAAACAAATTTTTCATTTCGCCGGAATTTCGATAAATTATTTTTCATCCAATTTATTCGCCGTTAGTAAACATTTGAATTTTCATTATTTCGCAAAAGTATTATTTTACATTTCTAATGTTTTTAAAGAATATCTAATTCATTTTAAAAATACTTTCCGTCGTAACAGTTCTGGTCGTTTAGAATGCATAATAATCGTGTTATATCGATAGAGACAGATAAGTGTAAATAGTCTGATGTATACACTGTAGAAAGGTGCGTAAATGAAAACTTCATGTATAATTATAGATGTGTACAGGGTGTCTCAAACTCGATAGTATAGGCCTTCTGTGAGGATAAAATACAATTTGGGACACGCGATGTTAAATGAGATGACATAAGCTCAATTTTCCATTGGGATTTGACAGAAACGATTAATGACGTCATGAATTATATTTTTCCAGAAACATACCCAAAATGCTCTCTTTTATCTAATAAACTTTTATTAGAGAAATATTTCTGTATTACTTCCCGTTTAAAAGTCATAAGCAATATTGTCCTGAACAGTCCCAAAAGAAATACCACCTAAAAATCACATTAGCAGTGGAAGGATCAAGTAGTTGTTGGAAAATAATTGAATGTTCGTTGTTTAAAGTGCATAAATGTCAGTAAGAATAAATAAAAGGACTAAACCCGATAATAACTCCATAATACAGTTAAATCAAAAGGTGATGATAACAATGATTAAACTCGAAAAATGAGGCAGGGCGTTTGCCTCATTTGCCACTAGATACATATTACAATGTATTCTCTATATGACTCCCTCTTATTTCAAGACACATATCCAATCTTCAGCTGACTTCTTTATGGGCTGCGTTTATTAAAATTTCGCCGTTTAACTCATTACAGACGTTTGTGATTTTTTGTTTCCAATGATTAATATCTCGCAAAGGTGTTTTGTAAACCTTATTTTTTAAAACCCCCATAAAAAATCGAAGAGTGTTAGACCTGGTGACTTTCCAGGCCACTGAATAGGTCCATTAATCCCAATCCATTTTTCTAGGAAAGTCTTATCTAAATATTGCTGCACAATCTTGGCCTAGACAAAAACAATTATTGGCACGACTCCTCTAACAGTAGTAGGTATATATGTGTTAGGTTGGTAATTTCTGTTGCAGCCATTGTACATACTACATGTTAGTACCCAACTAACATTTAAGCCTAATAGACTACTACACAAGAAAAATAATCCTAAATTGATCAAGATTTACTACTTTCTTCCATAAAAATAGTCTTCAATGTTACAAAATCTTATAATACCAAAATTTAAAATTAGAGTAATATAATGCCTTCCAAGTAAAATGAAATATATGTCAATTTATACAGTTCAAAATTACATATGGTTTACCTATTCTATGTTTTCAAATGCTAACATTCCAATAACGTGTAAGACGAAGTTATAATTTACTTAATTTCGCCTAGAAATCTGTCTTCAATATCCAAGGATTTTTTAAATTATTACAATAGGTAAATATTTACATATTTATTACGATATCAAAATACTTATTTTAGTCTTCAACTAGTAGTTAAAAATAAGGTAATAACTAGTTATTTTGCCCTATTAAATCCTTCAATTGGTTTCTTTTATTTTTATTACAATATAATCCTATTTTCAACTTTGTTGATAACTTCTAAAGAATATTTGACCATTTAACCTAATAGAAATATTGTTCTATATTATGGTACAAATTTACTTGTTAATAATACTTCGACGTAAGAGTGTGTCTTATAAAGGTCTTTTAGGGAACAAGCTTCTTGTTATATGTATTCCGACAGATCTTCATGTAATAGCACGTAGAAATTGTTTTGTGTTTTGGCGATTTGCTGTTAAAACTAAGCCCTACACAGTATTAAAGAGTTGTAAAATGATAATATATCGATAAATACTTCATATATAAGTATTCTTATGACTGTTATCGTGTCAGATGAATTCAGTAGTGCACGTGAATTGAATTCGTTCGAAAATATTTATTTTGTTTTTGTTATTACGCATATATAATATTATTGGCTTTAATTTGAAGTTTCAATCACAAATCCAAGAGTAGAATTTTATATGTAGGTACCTAGTAATAATTTAATTGGTAATAAATTACCATAAAATATCTTCATTTGGAGGAAATTTCAACCACAAAGTTAATATTTTCCTGTGACGTCAGCATTGGCATAGGCAATCTGCCCTATAGGTTAAAACATACAGACAAATTGACTTCAAAGTTGATTTTGTTTGAGCGGCCATATTGTTATAAACACTAAATGTTTTGTTCATTATTTCTAATTAATTACTCATTAAAATTATGTTAATACAGATAATATTAGTTAATACATTTATGACGAAAGATTATTAAACACATTTTATCACGAAGTACATTCAGTATAGTAATATTATTAAAAAGCAATAGTAAAAATGTATATTTATAAGGCGCGTTATTTTTATGAAAGTTTGGTCATGACATTATACGAAAAAATTTCCTGGGTTGTACAATTTGAGGAATGGAAACCAATAATACGGACTTTATTATATTAAAATCTAAATATCTATAAATATACTAACTCCTACTCTACTTGTAGCTTAGTAGCCTGACTTATAGTCTTTCTTTTTCTTCCTATGCCTGTTCGCTATTAGAATATATAAAATAAAACATATAATGTTGTCTCTCTCTGGCAAAAGTATGTCATATAAAGGGCATAATTAGGGTAGATTTTGGTAATATTGTCTTTTATATTTCGAAATTTTAACATAAAATTGGTCCGTATTTCTTTTAGGTCCAATTATATTATTGGTATAAAATTCTTGCCGACCAATTATTAACTTCCATATTACTTTAGTTTTTTTCCCCACATAAGGAAAAAGGCCAACGAATATAGGTAAACTTCTCTTATATGGAATTGGTCATGAAAAGTTTTTGACCAATTCAGAGGTCAAGTTAACGTAATTTTAACTTTAATTGTTTGTTGGGTAGTAGTAGTAGTAGTAGTAGTAGTAGTAGTAGTAGTAGTAGTAGTAGTAGTAGTAGTAGTAGTAGTAGTAGTAGTAGTAGTAGTAGTAGTAGTAGTAGTAGTAGTAGTAGTAGTAGTAGTAGTATGGTATAGTATAGTAGTAGT